>OX336391.1:596617409-599117409 GCA_946902985.2 Meconema thalassinum
TTTTCTTGCAAAGATCCACCTTAAAAGCTATGATATTCCCGTTCTAGCCGTGAAATCCTGCTATTATGATTATATGCAGATATAACTCATTGCTCCTCGGGTTCCCTGTAGCTGTTCCCCCTCAGAGATCAATGATTCGATTCTGGGCAGAATCATGGGCCTGGTCTTCTTTGATAAGACCCGTGTCTAATTGGGCACACCTTTCCCTCGCTAAGCTCGGAAAATTCATTTTACAAGTGAATTCTTTCGGGCCTCCAGATGGCATCGACTCCGTCGAGTGTTTACTTTAAGCGTTCAGTGCTCCCGGGCAATGGGATGTCTCGTTCCCCCACTCCACTACGTCTACCGTCTCGTATTTCCTTGTTCTTCGCCCTTAGCTGTTCATTCATTTCTTGGAGCTCTACTGCTGCCTCACACAACTGGTTGTAAAGCTCTTCTAACTGACAGCTGCATTCAACCCTCGTCTCCCTTGGGTCTACGAACTGGCTGTCTCGCTTTCTTTCTCCCTGGTGTGGGCTTTTCTCAGGACTCTCTGCGTGCATATATAAAGACTCCCTGTCCATTTGGGTTTGAATGGCTTGCTTTTCTATGGTTTCATATTCCTCTGGCGGACTATATAATTTTAAGTTAGCAGCGTTTACTACAACTTCTCTGCCTGTTTCTTCATCTTTGATTCTGTAGGCATTATTTTGCAAGTCCCTTATAATCTGGTAGGGTTTATGAACCTTACATTGACTTTCGGGTATCTCCTTCTCCCCGAGTCATAATTGGCTGGTTTTTCTTATGGCTCCATTTCTTGTGGAGTTCTGCTGTCTGTCTTCGCGCTGCTGAAGTTCCAGACTCTTGGCTCCGTCATCATCCTTATAGATGTCGGGTGACCTTCTATTTTTAATCGCTTCATCCCAATGCACTTGCGATTTTCTGTTGTCGTCTCCACGCTCCTCCATATATCTTAGTGATGCGTGATAACGTTCTTCTGCTTCTTCGTCGAACCCGCGACTCTGTTCTTGGGATCTCTATTCTCGGTTATTCCCATTTCGGCCGTAATTTCTCCTGTTATCAGGCTGTTGGTTTCTTGTATCGCGCTGATTCCAGGTTTTTCTTCCTCGGTATCCGCGGTTCGATCTTCCTCTGTATGCTGGCCTCCAATTCTGGTTTTCCCTTTCTTTTCGTTGCCAGTCTGACTTCTCAGTTTCTGTGCTAGTAGACTTACTTTTAGTCTACACCCTAGTCGGTTCATTTGGTGCACTAGTAATGTGGACTTGTTCCGTGTTCCGACTCTGCCTTGTGTGCTGCGCCGTGGTGAGATCGAGCTGTCTCAGCACTTCCTCCATTTCAATCGCTGTTTTGGCGTTTGCCGAGATTAATAGTCGTTGTACTTCGTATGGTAATTGCTTGGCTATCGCTATACACAGATCCGCCTCTTTAGGGGCCTCGTCAAGCTCCTTAAAACGGCATATTTGTGCTATAAAAAATTCAGCATATTTCGTTGGATTATTTGTACTATACTAGCGTCTGGAGTACAAGTCCAATCTGAGATTCTGCTGTATATTTGCGCCCCAGTACCTGCTTAAAAATGCCTGGCGAAATTCTTCAACGGTGTCAAACGTGTAACGAAAACTTCTGAACCATAAGGCGCATTCACCCTCAGTCAGTTTTTCGATAGCTCTTAATCTACGCTCTGGCGGTACCTTTGCGTCATTCAAGTACTCGGAAACCTCTTTGAGCCAGTATTTGGGTGTCATATTTGAGTTACTCCCAGAATATTTTCTCGGTTTGTCGTCACTAGCCCTCACAACAGCGACTATCTGATTTAGTACAGCATTTTCATGCGGTGTGGACATAGCAATAGGTATACCAGGCGTGGTATACGGGCTGTCACTTGGCATGGCCGTATTCTTCGGAGTGGGCTGTACCTCTGTATCTGCCCATCTATTTCTCCTATTTTCATCTATGCTTCCTTCATTAGATCTAGGATTTCCCAATATGGACTCCTCATGTGCGATCATTCTAGTTTCCATTTGGCTGTGCCTATTTTCCGCTCTTTCTAAACGAGCTAATACCTCTCGTTCTATTTTTTCCAAGCGATCCCGGGTTTTCTCTGCCATAGAAAAGACTTTCTCCTTGTCATCTTTAAGGCTCTCTTTCATACGAGAAATTTCCCCCGCTAGACTTTGCCTTACCTCGGCAAGCGTTTTATCGCTGGCTTCATTTTTCAAGCCCTCTCGAAGTTCCAATTCTTCTCGTAAGCCTGTAACCTCTTTCTGGATGTGACCATGCCTACTGGATATTTCGGTCCTTATTTTGGTAATTTCTCCCTGGTCCTCATCTTACCTTTTATGAATGACTGCTAGATCATTTTGAGTTTGTTCTAACTCTTTTTGAACCTTTCCAATCTGCGTTTTCATGTTTGAGATCATTCCCTTATTTTCTTTAGCGGAAGTTTTTATTTCACTGATCTCCTTGCATTGGTCAAGGATATTCTGATCTTGCTTTCTTAATGCTTCGTCTACAGCTTTTGCTTAGCCTGTCATTGGATTACTCCATCTTTCATCGCTGTCTTCAGGCCTTTGGTCCACGGTCTGAGTGAACGTATTAAATTGCTCTTGCTGTCGCTTAGTATTCGCTTCGTTCCGATTTTGAATATCTTTAAGCTCTACGGACATATTGTTTAATCTATCATTAATGTCACGTTGCGATTCTCTGCACGCTTGTAGATTACTCTTGAGTTTGACCTCTATTGACTCAAAGCGTTTGTCGTTATTTGCCTGCATCTCTGAAACCACGCTAACAATATTTTTAGTTACCTCTTGCTTAATAGATTCTTTAACGTCATCAATTTTTTTATTGGCCTCTAATAAGTTTGAATCTAACTGAGTGTTTACCGTAGCCAACATCTGGCTTACCTCGGTTTGATTGGTCTCTAACTGAGTATTTACTGTAGCCAACATCTGGCTCACTTCAGTTTGATTAGCCTATAATCTAGTGTTCATTTCAGTTTGATTAGCATCCAATCTACCCGTTATTTCATCTTGAAATGCTTTAGCGTCTTCCCTACTCTGGGCATGAGTAGCATCAAGATGTTCCTTTAACTCCGCGATACACTTAAGTACCCTCTCAGTACCAGCCATCCTATATTTATTATCTTGAGATATAGGCAGGCCGTAGCTGTGCATGCTGGCGCGTTATATTGGGAAAAAGAATTCCGATATCGCGACGACAACAACAACATTCATTTTACACAGTGCTGTAACCACCTATGGAATGGGTTTAGACCCTCGTACCCGTCTGTATATTCACTCGTCTGACAACAGTGTCTAATGTCTGAGTATCACCTAAAAAGACTCACAATCGCTCAAACACAGTTTGAGGAAAAATATACTATCATGGTTTTCCTCCTTGGAAACCATACTATTATTATGGGGTTTTCTGAATCCAATAAGCCCTCACGTGTCTGGGCGCCATGATAAACATAATGGTCTGGCCTCGTAAGACATCGCAGCAACCATCCAAGGACTCGGATTTACTGTCGAATGCCCCACGCTGGGCCATGCCATGATAAACATAAAGGGAGACATGCTCTATGGTAAATATAAGTAGGTGGGTGCTCAATGCTAACAGGTTACATTTTAGCATGTCTTATGGAGGATTATCAACATTTATTTTAACGTGAATGCTTATTAATAATGGGACGCGGCCTTTCCCTAATATATCCTAATTTTTCTGCTATACTTGCCTCTACCATAAATATCTTGGCCGACTTTTAGTAGTACCTGTGACTCAATCCTAGTACAAAAACATGTCCTCCATGTACCCAATCGTCACCATATGGAACAGGTGTTCGTATCCCAGCTAACTCACGGTCTTTCGAGGTATGGGACATTCATGCCCACCATACGATCACATGCTCAGGATTTGAGTCTGTCAGGTGACTACTCTACTTGAAAGAAACAACATATTCCTAAATATAACATTTAATGATAGAAAAGCATGGCAATACAACATAAAACACAAACAAAAGATACTTTACATTTACTTCCCACAATGAAAATCAAAGTTATCTGTGAGTCTCTCCTTAAAATTAGTGCTTCACCGCACTCAAGTCTATTCCAAACATCCTATTATTGATACTCTCTGACATTTGCGAGTGTCCATAGTGTTCTTCACGTGGCACAATTTAACACAACTGGAATATCACAACACAATAAACACAAATTATCTTTAAATGACATTTAATCTGCAATTATTAAACATTTATCCGTTTTACACGGGGCATTTATTTTCACTAACATTAATTGATTATCTTATGCCTTAATTAACAAGTGTTGTGTCGTGCAACTCGTATTCCTTTTTCCCATAAATTTGAAACGCTGAAGTAGTACACTTTCCCTTCCAAAATACACATGGATAGAGATGTTTTATAGCTTCACCATACAACGATTTTCTGGGTCTGGTCACAACATTATCGTTACAAACGTGTCATGTCATTGAAATTACGCTACCCGTATGAATAAATTAGTGTAAACTGGGTAAAATACACTTTACAAAGATGCCTATATTTATTTGGTGCAGTATTCCTCCTAAGAGAATAACTGGGCCAAATATTATCCGATCATAGCGTTCCAACATGGTATGTGTGTGGAAATAAAGCATTTAATTCAATTGGCATCATCACAACAATCATATCTTAATTACTTTTCGAAATATCGAGATTCTTCAGTGTCCCACTACTCTTTTAAAATAAAAGGATCAGGTCAACAGACCTCTGAGATTTGCTGATGACATCGTCATCTTGGCCGACAAACCTGAGGATTTGAATGAGTTTTTGAATGGTATGGACTCCGTCTTACGGAAAGAATTCATGATGAAAATTAATAAATGTAAAACAAAAATACTGGAATGCAGCCGAAATAAATCAGAAACCTCTATGGAGATCAAATTGGCAGGTGAAAAGCTGAAGGAAGTAGGAGACTTCTGTTACTTAGGAAGCAGAATAACCAGTGATGGACGAAGCAAAGAGGATATAAAAAGTAGGTTGGCTCAGGCAAAGAAAGCATTTCTACAAAAAAGGAATCTGCTGACATCGAATATAGATTTAGGTATTAGGAAGTCATTTTTGAAAGCCTTTGTCTGGAGTGTGGCGCTCTACGGAAGTGAAACTTGGACTATTGGTGCAGCAGAAAAGAGGAGAATTGAAGCATTTGAAATGTGGTGTTACAGGAGAATGATGAAGATCAGATGGGTAGATAGGGTTACAAACGAAGAGGTATTAAGACGAGTGGGAGAGGAGAGATGTTTCTGGCGACTGCTAATGAAGAGAAGAGATAGGTTGGTAGGACACATACTAAGACACCCAGGAATAGCAAGCTTAGTTATGGAAGGAAGGGTCGAGGACAAGAACTGTAGGGGTAGACCAAGGTTAGAATATGTTAAACAGATTGCCTCGGATGTAGGGTGTGGTAGCTATGTAGAGATGAAACGTTTAGCTCAGGACAGGGAGGAATGGAGAGCTGCTTCAAACCAGTCAAAAGACTGAAGACTCAAACAACAACAACAGACCTCCTTTCCAAGCGGACAATAAATTAGTTTCGGCTGCCTGAGAAAGATGGCCGCCGGTCTAGTGGCCTTCCTGCCACCCCCATCTGGCTTCTCGCAAGGTCAAGTTTATTTACAGGTGCAGTTACACTGGAGGTACCCTGAGTGGGTTTGTCCCTAGTAATAGAGTCATTCTAATTTTTAACACCTACATTTAGAGTATAATGGGCTCAACTCGGCTCCTAATTAATATTCATGGCAGGGGATGGATCACGGATAGCTTTGCCGTTCTGTGGCGACTTTAGCGGCTCTGGCGCGCATCTCAAGTGAGTACCAAAGTTCTCTCACTGGTGCAGCTGCCTATAACAAGAGGAAATCGGCGTTTCCTATACGACGAACCATTAGTCTTACCTCTAAGGGCAGATCAATTAATATATGGGCTCACACAGGGTCTCTAATAGTTATCCCTAGGGGCAACAATTCTGCAAACGGTGGATACAGACAGGCTCTGTCCCACTTCGTTGCGAATAATACAAGTATGCTCCAAGGCGATACTATCTCGTAGATATCGAAGATTAGCCGACTAGATTCGCCTAACGCGCAAGCTATGTTTGGATGATCCCCGCAACTTATTGACGTAAATCTCTCGATTCTACGTTACTTTCTCGCTGTACGCGGCTCAAACAATACTTCTTATAGATGACTCAATTATTAAAGCACTCACGTCCTCTCTGCAATTACTCATAAGCCAAAGTTTTATGTAGCTCCCAAAACAAGTATAAATTTACTGGCCTACATTGACTATCTTAATGGTTCTCAAATACAACCCTGTAGAATTTACCATAATAAACATTCATTCAACAATTCAATGACACTGAAAAAGTCTCATTATCTCGATATTTTACGTTTCTTTCTTACTGTTTACAATAATACAGTACTCTTACGTTAGACATGACACACTTTGCACGTACTCTAGGCCTGTCATGCCGATTATTTATTCATTACTGTTACCGACCCCAGATTATTATTATTATCATTATTTAACGTTACCGTTACTTTCATCATTGTCTTACGCCGAAATGGCCGTAAACAAATCATCCTCCAAGCCATATTTTACCAAAATACGAGGGATGTGAGCTCGTACATAAATGAATGTTAATTCTTAGTCTTAAAGTGATGCCTCGTTGTATGGTAAGCTATTTAATCATATCAACATATTATATTTGTACTTACTTTCATTTTTGCTGGATTAGTCCAGCACGCCAGCCACGAGCCTACCATGATGCTTAGCTTAAGCCATCATGATATCTATCACACGACACATGGTATACACTTCACACATGATAATCATATTTTCCATCACTTGCTTTTCTCACTTTGACACAATACATATTATTTTACCATAGACACATAAACACTTTAAAAAATCACTGTAATATAACTTATATACAATTCCCGCACTATTTCACATATGGATCCTTGATTGGACTCGAACTATCGCCTGACCTCAGAGATGCGATGCAGCTAACTCCTGACAACCGCTAGCCTCCATGAAAGTCTATCTTGCGTGTGTGTGCGTTCGATTCCCGTCACCTATAGTTTATATCACCTCTACTGCAATTCTGTTCAATCCTCTGTCACGACTATTTGTGACGCCTTCCAGGCTCCCGTAACTGTAGTGATCCTGACAATAATGTGTCATTTTTACTATGACAACACCTCCTGGTATGTTCACTGTCCATAAACATCCTAAATTATCCCTACGCCGTACTGAATTTATACTTGCGTATGTTATTGGTTAAACGTCTGCTGTAGACTAAATCTTACACGATGCATAATTACTGTTGTGAAGCTGCATGATGCGCTTCCATTGTTCTCCAAATACACTTGAGCGTCGATACTTTATAAATTCGCGCACTTTCTTGCGTGATCTGGCAGCGTGTTAGTTCACGTGTTGAGTCAAGACGAACTGAAGACGAACTAACTTCCCTGCGAAACTTCCTCTATATAAGGCTCTCTTGTGAAACATAGTCCACTGCACATTCAGGACCGACTCCCTTCTTGAAATAATACATTTCCAGACAAAGTGAAGTATAACTCTCGTTTGTATAGGTGTGGAGGTCCCAAAATCACTCGCGTGAAAGCGATCGCTTTGGCCAATTAATTACAATTAATTGCCTTCTTCCATGGCGTCATGACGCTATCCTGGTAATTCCCCCTCTGCTGATCTCCAAAACCTTCCTCCCGAGCGGAAGCAGTCTGTTCAGAGGCTCGTTTATAGATGTAGGCTTTAATTTAGGCGTGAGAATACTCCTAAATTATCTTTCCTAGAATATATTCACCTGGGTGTAAGTTTTATTCCATTTCAATGCTCCAATTGGCTGTAATCAGTTAATTTCTCTGGGCGACTGCCCCCTCTCTACTCTTATGCCTTGTGAAACGGTGGATCCCAGGGTCATTAATCTTGAGCTGTTCCTGCGGTCCAGACGAAAATTAGTTCCTTGGCGTCACCTAAAAACGCCCCTTCGCTAACCACCATTAGTTAACTGTCAAGCTGGTTTGCTTTCTAGCATTCAGGCTTCTAAAACGTACATGGGCTTTGTATTTTCTTGCAAAGATCCACCTTAAAAGCTATGATATTCCCGTTCTAGCCGTGAAATCCTGCTATTATGATTATATGCAGATATAACTCATTGCTCCTCGGGTTCCCTGTAGCTGTTCCCCCTCAGAGATCAATGATTCGATTCTGGGCAAAATCATGGGCCTGGTCTTCTTTGATAAGACCCGAGTTCGATGCCAGTCTGCCGTGTCTAATTGGGCACAGTATCTGTTTTTTAATTTAAGTACAGACTGCAAATTAGAATTTTTCAAATAGTTCTTACTTCTGCCGCCATACGCCACCGTCAACGAGTACTGGGCCTAGTTCAGAACTTAGCTACTAGACGCCACCGCAGTCGGCTCTTGGCAACGAACGTAGAAACCTAAGAGCGTTGGTTACATTCTTAACATATCCAATTTAGCTTCACACAGGCGTAATAAGTGGAAGGTTCTTTAACATGCCATAAATCTATGACATGGGACCACCGGCTTTACTTCCCCTCCGAAGGAAGGCATACTGAGGGATGTTTAATGCTCTTAAAAAAACCAACGACTTCGGCCGGGTATGAACCCGCTATCTTGGGCATAGAAGCTCAGCATGCTACCAACTACGCCGCCGAAGTCGCCGGGAAAGAGTGTGTCCTACAGACAAGTTGTCAATATTCTTGAAAATACTCTATGCTCTTTAAATATAAATTTACATTGGACTTGAACTTCACCCATTATCGCACAACATGTGTGTTTTGAAATGTGCACATTAAATACTAAAATCTATCGTTTTAAAGTTAGGCAATGATGACGTTGCTTTGTTGAAGAGGACTGGTGAAGTTCAAAACATGTGCACGTATATCTACCCCGTCATCTTTTTTTCGTGTGGTCTCCTGAGAGGCCGAGTACAGATATTTCTAGTCAACGCCCGTGGGTGACCTGCGCACCGGAATGAGAGATGATTTAATGAAACTGGGCACGGATGTGGAAGGAAGCGGCTGTGGCCTGTCAGAGGTACCGTCCCAGCATTTGCCTAGAGTTGAAAATGGGGAAACCACGGAAAACCATTTCAAGGATGGTGACGGTGGGGTTCGAACCCACGTCCACCGAGTCAGCAGAGAGCTTGGGCCCATGGCCGAACGCTGCGCTTTAGCTGCTGGCATAACTACACCTAATTATTATTTCAGAGGGATCGGAGATGAGATACAATGAATTGCTATAAAAATTGAAACAAGATTTCAGTGAACCGCCATCCAATACAATACCACCATTGAAATATCGCATTAATTTTAGTCGATGGGGTTCCACCTAGCCAATGTGTAAAGCCGGATTTCGTAATAGATAAAAGGATGAAATAAATGAATATGACCAAGCAGTTGGAATGAAGCGAGGTACCGTCCAGGCCATTGGGGGATGTTGAAAATGGTAAACCAGACCAGAAAAAATCCAAAACCAGTCACCAGATAGATAGACCCCATGGCCTAGCACTGCACTTACATGATTGCAGCTACCAAATATGTAAAAACTTTACATTAAACTACACACATCAAAAAAAGTTTTGCATCACCTCGGTTCCCAGATCTCCGGCATATAGACGTTGACTGTGTATATTGTATCCAAGATACAGTCCCTTTGACTGTTCATAGATGTCACTAAAACTTCTCAAAGATGTAAACAACCATGCATGAGCAGGGCCTATTAGACGGAGGGGGTACGACAGCCGATCAGTTCCAGTCATTCCACCAGGACGAAGGTACGCTGCTCATGTTGTCTGTAGTTCTACCATGCCTAGAAGGTCAATACCGCAGTTCGATCGCGTCCGCATTGTTACTTTGTGTCAAGAAGGGCTCTCAACAAGGGAAGTTTCCAGGCGTCTCAGAGTGAACCAAAGCGATGTTGTTCGGACATGGAGGAGGTACAGAGATACAGGAACTGTCGATGACAGGCCTCGCTCAGGCCGCCCAAGGGCTACTACTGTAGTGGATGACCGCTACTTACGGATTGCCGCTCGGAGGAACCCTGACGGCAATGCCACCATGTTGAATAATGCGTTTCGTTCAGCCACAGGACGTCGTGTTTCAACTCAAACTGTGCGCAATAGGCTGCATGATGCGCAACTTCACTCCCGACGTCCATGGCGAGGTCCAGCTTTGCAACCCCGACACCATGCAGCGCGGTACAGATGGGCCCAACAACATGCTGAATGGACCCCACGGAATTGGCATCACGTTCTCTTCACCGATGAGTGTCGCATATGCCTTCAACCAGACAATCGTCGGAGACGTGTTTGGAGGCACCCTGGTCAGGCTGAACGTCTTAGACACACTGTCCAGCGAGTGCAGCAAGGTGGTGGTTCCCTGATGTTTTGGGGTGGCATTATGTGGGGCCGACGTACGCCACTGGTGGTCATGGAAGGCTCCGAAACGGCTTTACGATACCTGAATGACATCCTCCGACCCATAGTGCAACCATATCGGCAGAATATTGGAGAGGCATTTGTCTTCATGGACGACAATTCTCGACCTCATCGTGCACATCTTGTGAATGCGTTCCTTCAAGATAACGACATCGCTCGACTACAGTGGCCAGCATGTTCGCCAGACATGAACCCTATCGAACATGCCTGGGATATGTTGAAAAGGGCTGTTTATGGACGTCTTGACCCACCAACCACTCTGAGAGATTTACGCCGAATTGTCGTTGAGGAGTGGGACAATTTGGACCAACAGTGTCTTGATGAACTTGTGGATAGTATGCCACGGCGAATACAGGCATGCATCAATGCAAGAGGACGTGCTACTGGGTATTAGAGGTAGTGGTGTGTACTGCAATCTGGACCACAAATGCTGAAAGTCTAGCTGTATGATGGTACAACATGCAATGTGTGGGTCTCATGAGCAATAAAACGAGCTGAAATGTTGTTTGTGTTGATCTCTATTCCCTTTGTATTTAACGGTTCCGGAACTCTTGGAACCGAGGTGATGCAAAACTTTTTTTGATGTGTGTATATACAGTACACACACATGTACTGACAAAGTGCAATGTTTAGAAATTACTACAACATTAACATACTGTTATACCAGATTATATATATTTCCAGAATACCTTCACAGCACGTGTGTCAACCGTCCAACTCTGCCTGTGGGTGTATTCAATCCCTCCCACCCTTGAGGGGGGCAATTCATAAGACAAGTAGGAAGCCTCAAAGAATAGCCAAGGTTGCTCCTTTTAGTCGCCTTGTACGATAGCCAGAGGATACCATGGGTGTAGTCTAAACCCCCACCCGGCTGCAGTGTTGAAGCCACCTAAAGAAATTATATTGTGTTGTTGATTCATTTCAGGGCTTTGCGACATTGTGGTCATGTGGCCCCGTGTACTTAGGTGTGTGTGGAATTTGTCTGATAACCGGTGTTATTGTGAAGGCTGTATTAGTGTGTGTAGTTGTAACTCAGATGAGGATTAAGAAGGAGGCGGCTGTGGTCTTAATTAAGCGTACGCCTGGAATAGAAGTGGGGAAACCACAGAAAGCCACTTCCAGGATGGCTGAGGAGTGATTGGAACTTGCCTCTTCTCAGTTTTTGCGCAACCCTCAGGCCAGAATTAAACTTCTTGGCAGAGCTGGGAATCGAACCCGGGCCTCCGCAGTGACAGCCAAGAGTACTAGCCACTACACAATGAGGCACAAAAGAAGTTATGTATATGGTCAGTCATTGTGCATAGTTGATGTGCGACAAGTGGCAGTACAGTATACCTGATCAGGCAATTGGTATCCGGTTTACAATAGCAATGGCATCCACAGTCACAGTTGTTCCAATTAAGACTTTTCTACCTCTGAAGGGTCAAAGCTCCAGAGGCATTTCGTAATAATAGCAAGTCTATGAATTCATCGCTACACGTCCAGATATTACAACCCACCAAACAACAAGGCATTTGGGAGGAGGGAGTTAAGTACACGATTATCCAGGCCCTGCTGATAACTTATCACACTCCAAACAGTCACAAGCCTAATTTTTTGGCTCTATGTTAACCGTGGAAACTTGCAATTACATGTATAATTCTTTCAAGGTGTCACCATAGACATAATGATCATGATTTGTCAAACCAGAAACAAAACTTCCTCATGGAGAACATCTGGGTGAAGCTTATGCTATCTACTGATAGGGGCTGATGACCTCGTAGTTCTGCCCCTTAAAACCTCAACTACCTGACTGATAATAGCCTAACTACAGGGATGAACAGACACAAATCTACATCACAGATAAAGGTGACTAAAATGGACAATACTGTACCTGGTTTATACAAAGGATTTGTATAAAACTACTACCATACGGTCATCCAAGGGAAATCCACGCAGGTGCCTATGCTGGTTAGATGTCACCATCACAATTCAGAGCAGTACATGACCTTCTTGCCAGCATGGTAATTCTGCAATAAAGTGACAGGACTAATCATCATGAACAAGTGAAACAAAAGTTTGAGAAATGATGAGAACGTAGGCTACATGTAGAGAATAAAGAGGATGTTCATCCTTCCCCTAAATATAATGTACACCATTAATCCCAATAGAAAAAGTCTACTGGTACGGTACTGTATGTGTTAACACATTTTCAATATATAGCCTATAATAATTTCTCATTCATACGCGGGCAGATTTTCTAAACTTCTAGCCGATGGCTGGATTACGAGCAACACACATCACATCCATCATTACTTCTCAAATATTGAAGAGCTTAAGATCAGTTAACCTATACAGGATCTCATTATGTGTCTATTATTATAAACTTAGCACGACCTAAAACAGAACTTAATTCACGCACAATCAACCAACAATATACTGCAATTTTATCGACTGAAACTACCATTACCTTTCTGTAAATCACCAAATGTCGAGACGTAATAATTATCCTGATTTGCGAACTCCTCATCACTTGTATCCATTCACCGTCCATGTTCACGTTGCCATGGAAATATAATTTTCCCAAGGACCAACAAAATGAACGGAAAGCCCCTAAAATCTAGTGACAAACAAGCAAACAAGGTTGGTGACAAAACTGTTACCGAGTTCGGGCCCAAACAAAAGAATAATTATTTAACGGACGGAGAAAGTAGTATGGACTTTCTTAGGCCTGGTTTACCTCTGCACAGTTGGCGAGCAAAGAGCTCATAGCTTCTTTGGCTGTAAAGTTCTTATTGATTGGAGAATTGCTGCAATTGTACCGTGCTGAAATATTTCTGGCAGTGTTGCCAAAGTGATGTCGTGAAAATAATAGTTCCGGTGAATTGCCCAGTTGTTAATCAGTAACCTGGAGGAGAGTTATCAATTTAGTTGGTTTTTTATAGCTTCTGTGAGTAAACTTCTGTGCTCAGGTAGATGGTGCTGAGTTGTATCCTGATTTTAATAGTACTTCGGTCCTGCGAATATGTGAATTTTCAGCGAACTTGAAATGGTGAACATGAGTGGTGTACTGTTCGTGCACGGTTTAGCCGTGAAGCAGCTGTGGATTTCATTTTCAGCGGAGAATTTTCCAGGTTCTAAATCGTTTCGGGGATTGAGATTCCTTCTTGTTGAGGTTAAGTGTTACATCAGTTGTGAGGTTGGTACTTATTGGATCAGCTGTTCAGTGCGATGTGATATCGAGGTTATGGTTCAGCAACGAGTGGGTGCTAAGAAGCGATGATCGTGGTGTACTGTTTGCTTATTGGTGGAGAGGTTTTGATCTTCAGTTGGTGAATTGTGATAATTGAAAATTTTATTTAGGTTCAACTTCGAAATTTTGATTTGGCGGATGAAGAAGAACGTGCCTGGACATGTGTGAATGGTGATGGCGTGTGTGCTAGTGTGTTTGTTGTGGTGAGAGGTTAGGGCGTTACATGCGCCTCAGGAGTAGTGGGTGTGTTTGGTGGTGTTGATGTCGGGCATTCTGCGCTCTCTCTGACCCTTAATGTTGCCTGGGCTGGAGTGTCCCGTTCATCAAGGTTATTATAAGTGCTAATATATTTTACATAGTGAGTGTGAGTGCCTTGACTGATTGGTACTCGATATCCTGTGTGGATATTTGGTTTTCTTGTAGAATATTTTGGTTGTCTCGTACTAACTGTGGTTGGTATTTGTTAGTATTGTTTGGTGACATGGCTGTGTTGGGCAGTGGTGTCTTTTGGGGAGTTAGAGTTAGTTAAGGTACTGCTGATGAAGTGATACCAACCTAGCGGAAGTACCCAGTCTCTGTTTGTTATGATTCTGGTGCTTTCAGTGAGGGTTGGTGATGTCGACATTGCTATGCTATTCTGACTCTTGATGTCGTTCGGGCTGGTGATGGTCGTACATCATACGTTTTAGTGTTTGAGGGTATATTTTGTTTGTTTTATTTCAGGTGTGTTAAGTGCCTTCTTGGTACTTGGTCCTCGGTGTGAGTACTTCTTGTTAAGTTGGTACTCTGAATGAGTATTGGCAATTCTTGTTGTTGTAAATTTAGTGTCCTTATTTGGTAAGTACACTTATGGGTATTTGTGTATCGAGGTGATGTTATTGGAATTATGCTTGTCGGTACTACTGTGCTGGTACTTGGTAGTGTTTATTGTCTAGTTTGGTATTTCTGTGGAAATATTAGAGGGTAATTGGTTAGTGTTTCTTGGTCGGTACTTCTGTGTCGATACTTGAGAAGCATTATTTAGGGTATTTTCTTGTTGTCATTTTTTTGGTACCTAGTAGGTATTTGTTGTTGTTGTTGTTGTAATTCCTCGTTGGTTGGTGCTATTTTATGGGAAGTAGTGCTAGCCAGTTTTGATCTATTGTTTGGTTCCTCGTTGTTTGGTTCTGTTTTATGGGAAATAGTGCTAGCTAATCTTGGTCCTTGTTAAGGTTAGGTAAATATGTTAGTGAGAGTTGGTTCGTCGAGTTGGATTCAGGAGGGTTGTTCCCTGAAGTCCAGGATAGTGAATTCCAGGATGATTATTCCCTGATGTAGAGATGGTTTGTCGAGTGGTGCCTATTGATTTTAATTAATATACTTCGTGGTGGAGTGTATGCAGGTGGATACTAACGTTGCGAAGTATATGCAGGTGGTTACTTCCTATCGTCGAGGCAGGTGGCAGATGTTTCTAGCCAGTTTCGTTTTAGGAACTGGAAAGATTAGAAGATATTAAGGGGGGTAATTTAACTATTTTATTGTCTGCTTTGACGGACGAATTATGGAAACTCCTTACTGAGTAGTTGTTTCTGTTGCGAGGTAAAGATATGATTAGTTGGTTGCATTGAGTGACCTATTGGAAAGTTGGTGGTAGTCTTGCTACCTGTTATGAATTGGTGCTGATTGGTTGCACTGTGATTGTTAAGATGTTGACTGTGTGCCAGGTTGGATACACTAAAGTTCGATGCATGAAGTGAGTGTGCTGACTGTGGAATAATGGGCTGTGAAGGTTGGTCATGGTGCGGTTATGAGCAGCACTGTGATGTTTAGAAGATGGTTGAGTGGATTGTTGAATGAGTTATTGACTGAGCGTTGAGTGGATGGTTTGATGTTGAATGAGGATAAGGTTGATGATCGGAGGTTATGGCAGAATTGTTGAATGTTGTCAAGTGTTGTTTGTGAGTGTTGCGTGTTGTCGCAGGGGCTGATGTCTGAAAAGTGCATATGAGGAATGTGAAGTGTTTTGTGACTTGGAAGTGAGGTTATGGTTTATGTGGTATTCTGTTGAATGCGAGTTGAGACTGATTGGTCTATGATGACTGAGTGTTGTGATCCTGCATTGGGAGTAGTGTTTCTGGTAGGTGAGTTGTCCTGGTGAAGTGATGTTTTTTATTTTGACAATTTCTTGCTGGTAAGCTTGTTGAACTGTGTTGGTTCGGTTCTGTGTCTGCTGCGAGTGGTCACATGTAAAGTTTAAAGGCATGCTGAAGCCTGTGTATTTGAGCCTATAAGGTCAATCATTCTATTTACCTGTATTGTCTGGGACTTCCCAGAAGGTATTGTGGTACCTTGTGCCTTTAATTAATTAATTTTCTTGAGAGCCAAAGTCACCATGTCATTGATAGGTTATGTGATTTAAGCACGTTTCGAACCCCATTAATTAATTCATATTAGAATGTGAACGCATGATTTTGGTGGGAATCTTGATTTTCTTTGCCCGAACATCGGAATGTGATGTTCGTTTCCTATGCCCCCTTCTGTTGTTAAAATATAGTTTCCTGACTAAAGTCTTCTGACCGAAAGTTGTACTGGAAGTTGATTACCTGCTCCAGTAACCGTTGAAGAGAATACTTGAAATGTGACCAAGTTGTCACGGGAGTAAAATTCGATCATAAAGTTCTTCGAAGGTATGCGATTAGTGCGTGTTCTAGCGGATGGAATGCAACGGCATGGTGACTGGTGATAAGATCTAACCATGGTGCAATGTTTGGTGGTGCTCCCTCTTGCTCTGTTGTGGTCGTGTTTCAGTTATTTACATCTTGGGTGGCGGTAGCAAAGAACTCTGGCTGCTGTCACCATACACAAACTAACATCTGGTGGAGGTGTCTGCCATTCTGCTGGTCGGAGTGGAGGTGCCTGCTACCACAACGTGAAGATGCCTAGCTGTGACAGGCATGACAGTCTGTCAGTCGGTGAGCCCTACCCATGCCTTGCATGCGCCCTGCGGAATCAACTGCTGAACCCCTGGTTGAGCTTTCGCAGAGGGAGAACTGTGCCAATTGAAATTGACACAATCTTCAAACCCTGCTGTCGGCCCTCTCCGTGGCCCGTCGGGAGCCCTCGTGTCCCGTCGACCGTCGTCGTATCTCATCAAAAAGCTTCGTTGATTACTTCAAGATTTTAATTTTCAAACCCCGTTTCAGGAAAAAGAAGAAACATTGTGGTGTTTGAAGCCATATTTTCAGTGTTGCCTTAGTAAACAAGAGTTTAGTGCTTTTCAGTCGGTCAACACGAATGTACCCAAAAAGAGATGGGTTATGCCCTAATCCTGAAATAAATTACATGAGATTAATAAAACACTAGGATGACCAGTTTCGATCGTCAAGCGATCATCATCAGATCCATTACACTTAGGCTACAAAATCTATGTTTGAAATACAGGTGAAAATATTTACAATATGTACAATTATTTAGTTGCAGTATTGGTACTGCAACTGTCAGTGTATGCTAAATGCAGTATATATGTTAGGTGAAATGCTAAATGGTGATAGCTATCCGTAGATTGTACTTTAGAGAGATTATATGGTTGTAAACTATGGTTAAACTATAAAATTTTAGGCTAACTACTTATCTGATTGTCTTCCGTATAACAGCTACTCGCAGTTTTCGTGCTCACTGGAACTCACTATGCGGTAGACTGCGGTGGTTATCTTAACGACTGGTTTTTCCCTGCTTTCTCCCCCCTGCTCCTACGTGCTGTGGGGAGTGATAGCGATGTGTTTATGTGAGGTGTTGCCAACCTAGATAAGATGTATGTTATTGAATGAGGTGGGTCTACAATTATTAAAGACCGTGGATTAGCCCTCGCCACGCGTGGAGCATAACCCATTCGAACTAAGCGTTGACGGTCTTATGAGGACGTCCCGGCACCTTTAATACTGCCGCATAAGTAAAGATATGCCCATATTCGCGGCAGTATTAAAGGTGCCGGGACGTCCTCACAAGACCGTCAACGCTTAGTTCGAATGGGTTATGCTCCACGCGTGGCGAGGGCTAATCCACGGTCTTTAATAATTGTAGACCCACCTCATTCAATAACATACATCTTATCTAGGTTGGCAACACCTCACATAAACACATCGCTATCACTCCCCACAGCACGTAGGAGCAGGGGGGAGAAAGCAGGGAAAAACCAGTCGTTAAGATAACCACCGCAGTCTACCGCATAGTGAGTTCCAGTGAGCACGAAAACTGCGAGTAGCAGTTATACGGAAGACAATCAGATAAGTAGTTAGCCTAAAATTTTATAGTTTAACCATAGTTTACAACCATATAATCTCTCTAAATTACAATCTACGGATAGCTATCACCATTTAGCATTTCACCTAACATATATACTGCATTTAGCATACACTGACAGTTGCAGTACCAATACTGCAACTAAATAATTGGACATATTGTAAATATTTTCACCTGTATTTCAAACATAGATTTTGTAGCCTAAGTGTAATGGATCTGATGATGATCGCTTGACGATCGAAACTGGTCATCCTAGTGTTTTATTAATCTCATGTAATTTATTTCAGGATTAGGGCATAACCCATCTCTTTTGGGTACATTCGTGTTGACCGACTGAAAAGCACTAAACTCTTGTTTAAAAAGAAGAAATAAAGAATTATTAGCTTTCCCTTAAAAGAATAAAAAATGCATGCTAGTAGACACAATTGCTACTGCATGCCACTGAAAATATTTGGAAATGTAATTGTGCATGTCAATGTCTGAATGTTGCATGTAATTGAAATTATTGTATATTTACTATGATGGTGCTGTACCACTTCTGTTGCATGTTTTATGTACCTTGTACTTCTGATTGTGCATTGTAGTCGAAGAACCAATGGGCATGTGACATCTCATAAAGTCATGCAAATGCCAACTTAAATTTCTGTAACTTGAGTTGAAGCTCTTTAGGTAAGGTGCTTGGGTGTTTTGGTAACGGTTGGCAACGCGTAATTCGCGTACGACTTTTCATTTGTTTCTGTTACAACTTCTGTTCACTGCGCATGTGCAAGCAGCAACGGGGGTGCCAGTAGAAACAAAAGGTGAGTAACAAGCATTCAACTATGGGGACCTGAATTGGTCGGAAGTGTACCGTAGGCCAGGCCTCGGTGGCCATAAACGCATCGTTGGAGATATACAAGGTAATGAAGAATAATATGATTAATCTATTCGCAGCGGTTTCGGAGTGTTTCCGGGCCATATAATAATTTTATTATTTCGAATTATTGAATTCACACCCAGGTGTCGTCTGACCAATATGCTTTAACAAAGTTTTGCTCCATTATGTTTGACTACGAGGCTAGTATAGCCAGAATACCTTTCTTTCTTGTAGCGATTTGTTTTATTTTAATATGGGCCCATTACTCTATATTTGGCCTAAGTTTTGGTTATATCTTGCCAATTTAGTCGCCGAGAAATAATTATGTTAACTATGACTGATCGTCATTTGTTTGGATTGGTCAGAATTGAAATATTAACTGGCCGAGTGAATAGTTGATCTGACGTCTATCTGAGACGCGAGTTTGAAACACCTTTGAAATAATTGTTTGGCGAAATGTAATTATCACGCGGTTTCCTGAAGGTTCAAATTCCCATTTTAGTGCTTGGATGTAAGGTTGCCAAACGGCGTATCATTATTAGCCGCCATTGGAGAATATTTTTTGACTAGAGTATATTTTAATGATTGGTTCTTCCTCTAGGCTGTCGGGCATTTGTATTTGTTCTGTTTAAAGAATATATTTGGGCGGTTGTTGTTTTATAGGAAATCGTCTTTCATTTAATTAAATTATATATAGTACATTGATTGAATAGTAAGAGAATTGATTGAGCAAGTTGAATTATTGATAGAAGCAGCATCGTAGTACCATACTTGGTCAGAAGTAAGAATATACATTTTTACACGAATAATAATACAGGGATGTAGGATTGGTTGGTCAGCACTCAACCGAGCTGAAATACTCCCCTAAGGAAAGACAGGTTATGTTAACTTCAAAACATACGTAGCAGAGCAAGCAAGGTATGTCTGTCAGGTTGTGGACCACACTGGCCGATGAGTATCCACATAACGGTAATTCCGCATTAGTCTTATTTATACGGGACAAATATCAGTCTGTTTGGGATGAGTGGTTACAAGAAGGCGTAATAGAGGAGGTAACGGCTGAAACAATGAGTTCTGCTTGCCATTATTTACCACATCGTCATGTCGTGAAGCAGAACAGTACCGCTCCTATTTGTATATGGTTTCTTCGAAGCGTCGGCATATGAAAATAAGAATCCCAGTCTCAACAATTGCATTGGAAAGGGACCAAATCTTATTGAACTACTTTTGTATTGGCTCACTTCCAGTTGAAAGAAATTGGAGTGATGGCTGACATCCGCCGTGCATTCTTACAGATCAGTCTCTCTAATGGGGACCGACCATTTTTGAGATTCTTGTGGATTGACCGACAGGGTACCTTAAAGATTTATCAGCATTGTCGAGTGGTTTTTGGAGTGTCATGTAGTCCATACCTACTAGGAGCAGTGATCAAGTACCAAGTGATCAAGATTGTCCTGAGTCAGTGCAAAGGAGGGTAAATCATATTCTCAAGATTTGGTAGAATTGCTATCTTGTAGTTTTTATGTTGATAATTGGCAACTCCAGCTATCTGATATGACATCTAGCGGTAAAAATGAGAAACTTACCAAGTAGGATACATTTGTCACGTGGTGACTGTTTGTATATGGTTTCTTGTATTGGTAAACAGATCGTGGTAAATTCTTCGTGTCTTTATACATAAGTAATAAGTTTTACTCATTGATAGAGTGCAAAATGAGTAAAAGCAAAGTATATTGCTCATTTTACGGCTGTAAATCGATGTATAAGAGGGCTGCGGGTATAAGTTTTCATCACTTTCCAAAAGATGCAAATAGCATAGCCGAAGGGTGACGATACCAAATAAATACGGGCAACGGGAACGGGTTGGACCACTCACCACTACATTCACTGACAACAGGATGGGTTGTTCACTGTTACGCCGAGCCAAGCCGCACCTAGAGAGCCGAGCATAGTATCGCCGAGCCAAGCAGTACCAAGAAAGCCAAGCTTCATCAGCAGGTATCCTTCCCTGCTCCCTAGTTCATTTCCAATAATCCTACCAACCACCATCACCTCGCTCTGTGATATCTGAGCCATTTCATTACGACTCATATAGGCCTAATTTGACTTCGCAGGGTAAATATCTACTCTGCGAGAACCTGCTACCAGTCCGATATTCAACACCAAACCCACCTGCTAACCATCCAAATCAAGCATTCCTGTCTCCCCCGAGTTTTAATACAAGTTAAACTCACCCCTTCGCCCTACCAAGTAGCAAATAATTTCTAGAGTCTATGGTACAGTGAGCAAACTCAAATATAGCTTTTAAACGTAACAGCGCCATGACTCGAACTGCTCAAAACCAAATACCAGCAGACAACCGATGCTTGAAAATATGCAATTGACACATAAAATCCAGTGGAACACACAAATTAGAGCACGTGTATCGCACAGTTATACATATCTACAATAAAAAATATCACTGTCATTATTTTAGGGACCACATTTATTGATTATAACCGAAAAATAAGAAGTGTTCCATATCAAACGCGTGTTATTGAGTATTTTTACCCTACTTATCTTGTCAGACCGCAGCGCCCCTAGTGTTAGTTTGAGTTGCCAATTGTTTGACCAAGACCAACTACAATACAACAAGTCAACAAGTCAACCCCTGGCACTATCCAGCCCATGACGGGCTAAGGCCGACCAAGCGACCGCTGCCCAGCCATTTGGCCTGCAGATATTGGGGTGACGCGTGATCAGCGCGTCGGGTCCCCTCGGCCGTTAATCTTGGTATTCGTGATCGGGGCGCTGTCTCACTGTCAGACAGCTACTCAATTGTCCTCACGAGGCTGAGTGCACCCCGTTCCAACCCTCACGTCAGTTTTAAAATCCCTGACGGAGCCGGGGATCGAACCCGGGGCCTCCGGGTGAGAGGCAGGCGCGCTACCCCAACACCACGGGGCCGGCCAACTACAATACTCAGACCTTAATTCAGGTATCGAAAGTGTGAAAATGGCGTTTGCGGAAGCCCGAGATAATGTTTGTTTACATTCGTTGCTGGGATACAATATTAGCTTTGATTAGCTTTGTTTGATGAAAGTTGTGATAAACTATTGCTCATCTGTAATTTTTAGTGTCTTCAGCATGTCTGTCAAGTCCAGTCGGCGGTAATATACTGCAATCGTGTGTAAATATGTGATAATACGCTTATTGTGGACTAGTTTGATTGTGTGATGATTGTTCAGTCGACCGATGGCATTGTGTCATTTACTGCAGATGTTGAAGTACCTAAGACTATTAAACATTAATAGAAGTGTATCAAGAATATACACCGCAATGATTTGCTAGTTAGTGACAATATAATAATAGCTTAGTACACTTCAGTACCGGTAGTGTCGAACTTAAGTACGTAAAGGGAAAATGCAATGAGCATCTACGGCAAGATCAATCCGTTGACGTTATATTGAACGCTCAGCTTCATGGGCCTCCATAAATCTTTACCAGTCTAGCAGAAGATGTTCTACACTGCCTTGTATACACGCCAAATATTACAGTGAACTTCTGTTTTATTAGTTAAGGAAGATGTTTCCCCTGTGCCAAACAGTGAACTCATTGTGTTCCGTAATTATTCATACTTTTGTGATTCTTAGAGCTTGCAAGTTATTTTTTATTATGATGTGTGTAATAAAGTGTTGGGAGTAACTTGCCAATTATGTACTTATATTGCGAGATGGGGTGCCGCGATAATTCCGTAAGAGGGAGATGGTGCTTTCCTACCTACATTACTTTACTAAATCTACTATTTCCAGCGTACAACTATGCCAAACGGTAACAGCGAATGGTTAATAGGTTAGATGGTAACATATTATCGTGTCATTTGTGTGTGGTAATCCCCATAATTATGTTCGGATATCCACACGACGACTTTTTTGCACATTTCAATCAACTAATTCGGTGTGATGTTTTAGCCGAGATTTTAGACAATTCTACGAGAGGTTTTAATTGAATTGTATCTCTATAGTGTTGGTTCGATTATTTCAGGCAACTATTCTCATTCCGATTGTATACACAAATACTCTGCATGTGCTGGGACAGAACTTCAGTAACCGGGTACTTTCTTCTCTCCTACTTCAGAATCTATTTGATTTTATGCTAATAATATTAATCTTTATTACTAAACTTAAATACAAATCGTGATAACTCGCCAAAAAGCTTCTTATTCAACCACAGAAACAGTGAGAGTATTGTAGCTGCCCCTTGGGTGGAGACGAAGAAACCTATAATTCGAGGCTAGCACTATGTAGATAAATTAATTCAGGTAAGTCTAAATTATTGATGCATATTTCTTCGGACAGCAGTCATTCGAGTTGAAGGACATGAGAGAGAAGCTGGTATTCAGAAAGGTGTAAGGCAAGGCTGCAACTTATCACCCATACTTTTCAATCTTTACATTGAACAAGCAATGAAGGAAATTAGAGAAAAATTTAAAGTGGGAGTGAAGATTCAAGGAGAAATAATTTCAACTCTGAGATTTGCTGATGACATCGTCATCTTGGCCGACAAGCCTGAGGATTTGAATGAGTTTTTGAATGGTATGGACTCCGTCTTACGGAAAGAATTCATGATGAAAATAAATAAATGTAAAACAAAAATACTGGAATGCAGCCGAAATAAATCAGAAACCTCTATGGAGATCAAATTGACAGGTGAAAAGCTGAAGGAAGTAGGAGACTTCTGTTACTTAGGAAGCAGAATAACCAGTGATGGACGAAGCAAAGAGGATATTAAAAGTAGGTTGGCTCAGGCAAAGAAAGCATTTCTACAAAAAAGGAATCTGCTGACATCGAATATAGATTTAGGTATTAGGAAGTCATTTTAGAAAGCCTTTGTCTGGAGCGTGGAGCTCTATGGAAGTGAAACTTGGACTATTGGTGCAGCAGAAAAGAGGAGAATTGAAGCATTTGAAATGTGGTGTTACAGGAGAATGATGAAGATCAGATGGGTAGATAGGGTTACAAACAAAGAGGTATTAAGACGAGTGGGAGAGGAGAGATGTTTCTGGCGACTGCTATTGAAGAGAAGAGATAGGTTGGTAGGACACATACTAAGACACCCAGGAATAGCAAGCTTAGTTATGGAAGGAAGGGTCGAGGACAAAAACTGTAGGGGTAGACCAAGGTTAGAATACGTTAAACAGATTGCCTCCGATGTAGGGTGTCGGAGCTATGTAGAGATGAAACGATTAGCTCAGGACAGGGAGGCATGGAGAGCTGCATCAAACCAGTCAAAAGACTGAAGACTCAAACAGAACATTTCTTCGGAACCTAGTCTCGTCTTGTGATATCTTTTATGCTCTTAGGCGAGTAAAAATAATAATTTACATGAACTGTGACAACCCCGATGACATGATCTTAGCTATTGGTAGGGCAACCATCGCCGCCATGCTTTTTCTACATTAAGGTCTGAGGATTGTAGTTGGTCTTGGTTTGACCAGTGTACATGATGTAAAACACCTGCAGCAGTTCATTGATGGAGCAACTTCCATCATGGGAGAGAGAAAGTTCGAGCTTTGAGGGTGGGTGCAGGCCTACACCAACCCTCATTTAACCCCCCCCCCCTCCCGGAAAACCTGCCAATGTTTTAGGACTGCTTTGGGGTAAGTCTGAAGATACTTTGAGAATTAACACAGAAAATCTAAATACCCTTTGTCTGGAGAAAATAACCAAGAAGGTTATTCTCTCGGCAGCTCATCGGATATTTGATCCTATTGGAATAGCTTGCAATGTCACTTTACTTCCAAAACTACAGTAATTTTACTGCAAACCTGGGAATCAGGCATAAGCTGGGATCGGGAAGTACCGTACATGATGATATTAAATCTTAGTTCTTGGCTTGGGTGAGGGAATTGCTGTACTTAGAAGAAATCAAGGGCACCCATGTCCGGGGGCAAGCCCCCCCCCCCTCCCCCTAGTCTCAGGGAAAGGAAAAAATATAGTGTAGTCAGGAAGTCAGGCGTTTTTCTTTCAAGAAAATAATTTAAAAGTTGGTATTACGTAGAAGTGGTTCAACACTAAAATATTTTTATATAGTGTTTTTTTTACATAGGCATACTTTACATACCTCTTGAAGCATGAGTTGATGCCACTGCGGTCTCGAAGCGCGGTATACAGCGAGAAAGAGCGCCCAAGGGCAATGTCCTTGACGGGCATCACTCTTCCCCAATTCTCCCCAATTCCACGCGACAACACAACAGACTTAAGAGCACGGCAGTCAGAGTTAAGGCTCGTTCGCACGATAGCACTGATGTCACGACATTTCTGTCATGAAATGTCACGGCATTCGCTGCCATGGGAGTTACCTGTTCACACGATAGGTACAGAAGTTTGGGCTTTTGTGGCATATTCGCGCAACATAGTGGACGTTGTTTGTGCCGTTGCCAGTGTTGTCGGAGAATTGATAGCTCTGGAGGAGAGAACATGTAAGAAGAAGGAGAAAAGTGTGGGTGAGAAAATGGATGCTACGCAGACAGGGCCGTATTGATAAATAGGCTAAGTAGGCTGCAGCCTAGAGCGGCAAATTTTCAGGGGCGGCAGTTTGGCAATTTATCCAAAAGTTGAAATGAAGTATTTCAGATGTTAATAATATTTTCCGTACGAATTTAAGAATATGTTACTTAAAAATAAGTTTTAGTCCTTCTACATAGACTACTTTCTAAAACTATAACATAATACAAATTCACAAATACAACAAAAAAAACTTTCATATGAAGACATTATTAACGAGTTGCCATTAAGAAATCTAGTAAGAAAGCTATGTAAATTTGAAAATCAAGATTACGTGGGTTGAGTTGTTTTAGAGAAGTTTGTATATTTTTCAACAAATAAACCAATACCGTAACTAAGTTAGTACTTTTTGTGTAGTTTCATTCCACCCTGTAGGACGACTTAATTCAAATTCTTCAATTACGCAAAATATAGTGATTAGCATTAAAATATAAAAAATGTGTAAAATAGTGATCACTGGTCTCCAAGAACAAATTAATTAATGAAGTTCGGAACCCATTTCATTTTTAACGAATCTTAAAAGAAGTAAAAAACAAATTGATAACCAATTTCATTATATAATTTACTATGTAAATCATTAAAATAATTCTAGTTTTATCTAAACTAAATGTTTATTTTAAAAAAAGTTGAAAACGCCAATGAACTCGATTTTGTTGTATACAACATTAATGCAATACGCAAATATGAACTATAGAGGGGGCGGCAAATGGACTTTAGCCTGTAGGCGGCATACTCTTAAATCCGGCCCTGCACGCAGAGAAAAACTAGGTGTATCTGAAACGATACTGAGAGAATTGGCATTGGAAGATTCTCGGTAATTGAGCAAATTTCTAGGAATATTTTTTCGGAACTCTTAAGAAAGGGATATTGCTGATAGTGTTCCAGAAAATAAAGAATATCAAAAGCTGCCATAATAGAATTACACACAATACACGTGGTCGAGTGATGCAATGTAACGCACGACTGGCACAAACCTGTTCTCATGACGACATTGCGTGTGGAAGTTCACGTTAGTGTCACGACAGCTGTTGAATCGAACATGAAATCTACCCGACTTACTAATATTCGTCAAAACTGGCTTTATCCATCACAGACAAGGTAAATGATACAATATTATAACAGATCAAAACATTCACAGCCTTCTTTCTTTTGTTTACAGTTCATCTTCTCCTTGCCTGAAAAATCATAACAGAAAAAAAAAGGAAAGGAATAACTAAGAGTTAGAGAACGTCACATACCTCCCACCTTTTGATTTCACACACAAAATCAAAACATAACTTATTTACAATTATTAAGATTACACCTTCACAATCTACACAAGCTACGACCTGTGCTGGGATCCGTATAATGGATAAATAGTGATCGTGAAACACGGACGTCTTACTTAGCAGCCATCTTTTATTACACTAACTTATATCAAAGAGCTTCAAACATAAAGAATAAATACAAGAAATAAACCAAAGTAGAAATACATGAAATAAGCCAAAGATGTCCATCTTCTCAGTCCTCCACATCCTCCCCACCCTGGTCTATCTCTAGAGGGAAGACCAGCTGTACAGGCCGACTAATCTTGGTCCCGTTGGCCATCTGAAGGATGAGGGTTCGCACCTTGTTGTCCCTGCCTGGTCGCCTTTCAGTTATTCGCGCCTTCTGCCACATGTGTCTAGGTCGCATGTCGTCCTGTAGTAGTACTATATCTCCTACTCGGCACTCCTTCGTCTGTCCATTTGGGCGGCGTACTTCGTGGTAGCTTCTCAGATCAAGAAGATACTCATTCCTCCATCTCTTGAGGAAGTCCTCCTGCATTTTCTCTCTAAGTCTCCTCTCCTTCCTCAGGTCTATTCGGGTCGTGGGTTCGGAGACGTTGGGCAGGGTAGTGAGCCGTGCCCCAGTCAGGAAATGACTTGGAGTCAGTGTCTCCGAGCCATCTTGGATTATGGGTCGGGAGTTAATGGCGGCTTCTACTTCTACCAATAGAGTTCGGAGTGAGTCCTCACTAATCAGAGCCTTTCCCAATACCTTTCTAAGGCATCTTTTAGTCGTACCCACCATTCTTTCCCACCAGCCTCCCCACCAAGCCGCCCGTGGGGCTATAAATTTCCACTGGACTCCGTTGTGGGCGAAGTGCTGGCTCGTTCGTGGGTCAGTGAGGACTTGGCTGAGTTGTGTCATTTCTTTGTGTGCTGCATGGAACGTTCTAGCGTTGTCATCCTTGGGATCAGCAAGTCTCAATTTTCGTAAGCGTGACAGGGACTGGACGTCGAGTGGAACAGTCGGATGTGGCAAGTAAACGTTGTCACTCTCAAATGCAGAAAAACGCAGAGCAGCCTCCGTGCATAGTCCACTGATGTTGAGGTCAATGAGTCTGCGAGCTGAAGATGTGTGACGAGATGACTCGAATCCGGTAACTGTCAAATCCTTGTGTCCCACGATATTCAGTTGAAGCTGATCTACCAGACTTCGGCTTATGAAGGTTGATTGACTGCCAGCATCCAATATGCATCGTGTACGTTTTCTCAGTCCGGTGGGCCCTGTGATCCAAATATTCGCCGTTTGAAGATAAGTGAACTGCGGCATAGTAACGTCAATATTCCCCACGGATATTGATGCGGGCTGTTCTCCGTTGCAGATGGAAATGTGATGATTCTTTTTGCACTTTGCGCATGATACCTTACTCTTCTTCATGCAGGTCTTCACACTGTGACCTTTATTGAGGCACAAGAAGCATCGGTTGGCAGTTTTTAACTTTTCAATCCGCTCAGCTACATTGCGGATCTTCACACAGTTCTGGGCCCAGTGGCCTTGAGTCTCACAGAACACACAGAATTCGTAATACACTTTCTTTGTGTTCATGCCCGTCCGTTTTGACTTTGTGTTCACATGGAGTGTCGCGGCAGTGCCTGAGAAGGATTCGAGTGAAGTGATATCTCCTCTGATCTTCTGTGTGATCACAGCGCCCTCTACCTCCTCGTTCAGGAACTCCATCAACTTGGTAATGTGACTCTCGGGAATGCTCTCTCGTTTGGAATAAATTATCCAACGGCGGACAATACCTTGAGGGAATGCTCGGAGAATTTTAGGGCATAACATCCGCCCGTAATTATCTACATTTTCCCCTAAGGCCCGTAAGGCTTGTACGCGTCTATTGCATTCGATGTACATGGCATTTAGATTAGAAGGAGTATCGTCTGAAATTGGTTGCAAGGCTTCTAGATAGTCAAGATGGGCCTGAATTATGCGGTCAGTGTTTCCGTAGCGAGATATTAATATCCGTTTTGTTTCTTCATAAGCATCAGCCGTTATCGGTATTCCATCAACTAGATTCTTCGGCTCACCCTCCAGATATCCACGGAGATAGACGTGCTTGTCAATGTGAGCGAGAGATTGATTGTTGTCAACAGAAGACTGGAATTGCTCCCAAAAACGTGCCCAATTCTCAATGTCACCTGCGAATTTGTCTAATTTTACGGCAGGTAGCTTCACTGTGTGCGTGACGGGTGTTGGGACGGGAGATCCTGGCGTTGGTTGCATACTCATTCCGGCGACCGATGTTGTCAAACTGGAGAGTGACTTAGATTTATTCTCGGCGTGTGATGCTTTCAGAATCGCTCTCTTCGCGATGTCGATGTATTCCTCACATTTTTCGACATCGGCCTCGTATTCTGCGTCGGTCAAACATTCCTGTATACTATCGTCCAGAACTGTGAGATGATCTAAAACTTCTTGGAGTCTAATGCGATTATATTCGTATTCTGAGATATCGCCGACCGTAGCACTATTTATTATCGTACTGAATTTAGTTATAATTGCTCGTTCCGTCTTCCGCTTTCTTTCCAAAAACGCTAGTTTACTCTTAACACTCTCGTCTTGCATCTTGAAGAATGGGTGACGAAATAAATAAATAAATAGATAAATAAATAATTAGTACCGTGCTGCAACAAGTGAAGGTGATTGTCTGATGTCAGCGCATGCGTAATACTCGTGAGATCGTCTTGTAGTGTCCGTGATGGCTACGAGGTATTTAGTTTAGTATCTACCGCAAGATGGCAGCACTTGCTCGTCTATCATTCGTGAATTCCGTTACGTGGTGTAAAGTAATTATATTACAATTCGTGCACTGTTTAGTCCTAGTAGTAACTTTTGCAATAATATTAATAACTGAAATATCACGTTAGTATGTGGCGCGTGTAGAAGTTCCAGTATCTTCTTACCTCGTAATCCGGCGTGGCGTGGCTGCATGTACAAAACGTGATTGCTGTTTGTAGTGATAGCATCACCAGTTTACTTTGTACACAAGTAAAACACAATTGCCCGTATTCTAATGCACATTTCTACGTAATCTAAAGTTTTCGGCACCAATGTTGGGATTCGTATAATGGATAAATAGTGATCGTGAAACACGGACGTCTTACTTAGCAGCCATCTTTTATTACACTAACTTATATCAAAGAGCTTCAAACATAAAGAATAAATACAAGAAATAAACCAAAGTAGAAATACATGAAATAAGCCAAACATGTCCATCTTCTCAGTCCTCCACAACATGTATCGAGCAGGCAGTTTCACTACACGTCCCTTTCTTGTTCTTATCACTTGTTGACCACTGGGGGCTTCACACTCACCATCATCACTTTGTTCGTCTTCACCCAAGGGAGCATCCTGCGACGACGATATTTCCAGAGGATATATCCGCTGGATTGGTCTGGTCATACTTCTCCCCGCTGCCTTAACACGAACCACCCTGACATTGTTGTCCTTGCCAGGGAACATTTCTGTGACCTTTCCCACTGGCCACTCCAACCTCTTCCTGTCATCCGACACCACCAACACAACATAACCGACCTTCAATGTTCTATGGGGTTTCATGTCAACATGCGACTGCACCAGGAGGCTCAGGTATTCATCCCGGAATCTTTTCCGCATATCTTCACGCAAGCGGTGGAGATACTTGGCTCGCCTTCTGATGTCTGTTCCATCCAAGTGGTCAAGATCAGGAACTCCGGTGGAACGAATGTCTTGCAGGAACATGGCCAGTGTCAATGGCATCAAGTCATTTGGATCCTCCGAGAGATAGGTCAAGGGTCTGGAGTTGATCACGGCTTCAACATCGCAAAGAATGGTTGTAAGCTCCTCATACTTGAGACAAGCATTCCCCAATGTTCTCCTCAACAGCTTCTTGACCATCCTCTCCCACCATCCATCCCACCATGCAGCAGTGGGTGGAATGAACTTCCACTGAATTCTCTTGATGGAAGACGTTCTTTCAATCTCAGCCCAGTCCAGTGAGGCAATGGAATTATTAGCCCCAGTGAAATTCGTCCCATTGTCACTGTACAATATTCGGGTTCTGCCCCGCCTAGCGATGAATCTCCTCATTCCTTGGAGGAAGGCTTCTGTCGACAAACTTTGCACAAGTTCCAAATGAACAGCACGATAAACTGCACAGGTGAACAACAGGATCCAGGCCTTTTCACCATCTCTGAGGTGCAAAGGTCCCGCTAGATCAACCCCACTCACTTCAAAAACCGATGCATCCCCCACTCTATCTCCTGGTAGAGGTACAGGAACAGTCTCAACTCTCTTTGCTTCAAATCTCCGACATCTGACACATTTGTTAACCACTCTCCTCACTGTCCTCCTCCCTCTTGGAATCCAATAGTCCTCCCTCAATTTTCCAAGTAACATTTGGACACCAGCATGCGAGTAATTAAGATGATAGTCTCTAATTAGGATCTCCACCAATTTATGATTTGACGGTAGCAGAATGGGATATCTGAAGTTCTCAACATCATCTCGCTGCACAATCTTTGTCATCAACCTCAGAAGACCATCTGAACCAACAACTGTGCAGAATGATTTCAATCCTTCCTTGTCAGTCTCTTCCGTCACTCCCAGTTGAGCCAGGCGTAGTAACCTTCTTTCGGCCTCTTCGATTTCCAATACAGAAAGCTCACCAGACACGCAACCTTCAAGTTTTGATGCTTTCCTGAAGAAGCGCAGTATCCAAGCCACAAGCCTCACAATCTGTGAAAACCTCGAAAAGCGTCTCTGGTACCAGGGGTCTTCCTCTTCGATTAAACTGGATAGTGTTGACGTCACCCTCCTTTTTTCTCGATCAACTTCTTCCTCGTCTGCAACTACACCTGACATAGGCCAGTCCTTTTCTTCTGCTCTCAACCAAGCTGGCCCCTCCCACCATCTGGAATTTATGAGGGATTCTGCAGAGCAACCTCGCGAAGGGAGGTCAGCTGGTTACACTCCCCAGGTACGTGTCTCCAATCTTCTACGCTAGTCAGTGATCTTATTTCCTTGACTCGATTGTTGATGAACACGCCCCAGGGCTCGTTCTTCTTTATCCATTGTAATGCAGTAGAGGAGTCAGTCCAATAGAATTCAGGAACTTGCAAATTTAGACTTTCTCTCACACAGGCAGTCAGACGACTGCCAATGCAACATGCCAGAAGTTCCAGTCTTGGCATCGAAATATCCTCCAAGGGCGTAATCCTTGCCTTGGCCATCATGTTGTATCGAAACAGATCCTGGTGTTCCGCTCCTTAAATAAACAGCAGCTGCATAGGCACTTCGACTGGCATCACAAAAGGTATGAAGATTCCACAATTTTTCAGACCCGCCGTCAGCGAAATGTCTTGGTATCTTCACCTCTGAAAGTCGGGGAACTTCTGATTCCTACTTCTTGAACTTCCGCTGCACATCATCCGGTAACGGGTCATCCCGGCCCATCTTCAGGTTCCAGCTGCTCTGGATGAGAAGTTTTGGCAGTAAGGTGAAAGGACAAGTAAATCCTATCGGGTCAAAAACCCTCTGGGCGGCAGACAAAATTCTTCTACGAGTGATGTCACCAGATCCACTCTCAGATATATCACAAAATATAACATCATTGTCTTTGTCCCACATCAAACCGAGAACAGAAGAAACTTGTTGACAACCACTCTCTCCATTCAGTGAGGTATGTTCCCATCCACGAAGTTCAAATTTCGCAGTCGACAAAAGTTCTGTGGATTCAGTAATGAATTTATCCATTTCTTCTTCTGACCCAAGTGATGTGACACAATTGTCCACATAAAAGGAGCTCTGAAGTAATCTTGCTGTATTATGGAATTCAGGTGGGATCCTCTCTAGATGGAGATCAAGTACGGCTGCCAGCAGGAAAGGACTGCAGTTGAGGCCAAATACTACCCGTTTATGTCTGAGAACTTGGAGTTCTCTCCTCTCAAAGTCCTCCCACCAAAGGAACCTCACATAATCCCTATCACAGGGAGCAATGGATATCTGGAGAAAAGCCTTCCTTATGTCGGCAATTACACCAATCTTCCCTATTCAAAATTGGGGGAATCTGTTCAAGCAGAATTGGTCCCTTCTTTAGACAGCCATTCAAGGACAGATTTCCTTTCCCCTTACATGAGGCGTCAAACACTGGCCTAACAGCTATCGTGGAGTTTTCCTTGAACACACCTCGATGCGGTAAGTAGTGACCTTTGTTATCTATTTCTTGAGAAGGCACCTCTTCGATCACGCCTTCCTTCTTCCATTCGTTAAATACATCATTGTAGTCCACATATCTGCCACTACGAATCAGTTTTATCGTTGTAGATGTACATCTCCTTTCAGCAATGTCACGATTCTCTGAAATGTCTTCAAATCTATCATTCCAGGGCATATGAACTTCATAACGCCCCTCCTCATTTATATGCACCGTCTCCTTGAAGTGTTCAAGTGTGGTCGCTTCTAATTCTTCTTTAGATTGTTTCTCAGCTGGATCCCTTATTCCTAGTGTGTCCAACTTCCAAAGATCAGTCACGGAAGAGTTCAAAGTCAACAATGAGATCGCGAGTGCACTAGAAGAGTTCGAGAACCTATCCGTTGATAGTCTCCCCATAATGACCCAACCAAGCCTAGTTTCGACAGCCACAGGTCCACAAGTCAGGTTTCGCACTCTTCCTGTTAGCAGAGGTCCACATGTGTCGGCACCTAGTAGCAGTTCGATCTCTGGCCTGTCATCCCCTCAGTCAGAGATAAATATTTTATTTTCTCTAAGTTCTTTCATCCAAGGCCCCTTCTGAACTCGAGGGATTGTACCACAAATGATGGCTTGATCTAGAACTGGTACCTCACACGTGTATTTCCCATCTACACTTGCTAGTCTTAGTTGATAACTGGAGTGCATTTTCTTTGTTGTCTCAGTCCCTCCAAATAGAGCATGATCCATTTTCTCAGAACCTGAGGGTTTCAGTCCTGAACCATCTGCGATCTTCTTCAGCAAGTATGATCGTTGCGATACAGTGTCGATTAGGGCTCTCACGATGCGCTCCTCTTCATTTCCTGTAATTCTAACCAACAGGGTTTGTAGAAGTACATATTTTCTGCATGTCTAGTTACTCAATGTAGTGCTGGGGTCTGCCTTATCTGTCTCTTCCTTTTGTTTCTCTTCTCGAGTCTTCTGCTGGAGCTCAGGGCACATTAGCACAATATGCCTTTTCCCACAGACATGACACATGACACTACATTTACAGGTTTTTGCCATATGACCTCGTTTCAGGCATTGAAAGCAACATCCCGCTTTCATCAGAACATTCTTCCTTTCAGTTAAGGTCATCTTTTGTGCTTTAAAGCATTCCTTGCTGTCATGAGGTTTGCTGCAGAACACACAATTAAGGCTTAGACTACTTGAATCCCCGGACAGTAAGCTAGTGGCTGTTGGGATGTTCGTTGCATCTTCCAGTCTCATCCTTGGTTTGTTCACCGTCCGTTGTGAAGCCTGGAATCCCCCTTGAGCGAGAGTGATTCTCTGTTCTCCCTCTACTTCATTCTTCAAGAATAGAGACAACTGTTCAAGTTTCTCACAGTATACGTTTTCTACTGAATCGCTTAAGGGACGTTGGACAGAAGTTCTCAGCCTGACTCTCAGTAGTTCTTCTGGAAGAGATGACTCTACTAACGGGAACAAAAAGTGGCATACCTGTCACTAGTCATCCCTAACGACTCGAGAGACCGGAGGTGAGATTCTAAGCGGTCATATAACTGCAATGGAGCAAGTCTCTGCGATGAAGTGACATTCTGAATCACCAATCCTAGTAGTTCGCGCACATAAAATTCAACAAGTAATTCTTCCCTACCAAATATACTTTCAAGACACTGCACTGTTTTCTCATAATTGTCCGCAGTTGGAGGGAAACTGTTCACGACATCCCTAGCTCTACTGCCCTCCGTGGTGGCCTGGAGTAAATACTGGAACTTATCTTCTCGTTCTATAACTGGATCATTATGAATGCGTTGAAACTGACTCCAAAAACCTAACCAGTCCTTAACCTCTCCAGAAAATTTCCGTATTTCGATTTTCGGTAACTTCAATTTCTTCTTGACAACACTATCACTCATAACGGTCATAGCTCCATTTTCTTCAGTCGCAAGAAGAGCAGCATTCACATAATCAGTCTTATAACGGGCCTCGTCAAGTTTATCGCGGTATTCTTGTACCTTCTCGTATTCAGTTGCGTATTCCGACTCGTCGTTGATATCGAGAAGGAATTCCAATATTTTCTCATCCGCGTCTTTCATTTCCGTGCCAAGGCGTTCTAATTTCGTAAATAGCAATCTTACCTTGTCAGAATCTGCTTCAGCCATCAGTGTATCGTATGTCTTCGTGAACATGGCCCGTATCGGCTTTCTCGCTTTTACGAGTTTATCCATATTTTAATCGCACTTACGGGTATGTTCACGTCAAAAATGTCCTGTCACGGTCGCCACTAATGTTGAATCGAACATGAAATCTACCCGACTTACTAATATTCGTAAAAACTGGCTTTATTCATCACAGACAAGGTAAATGATACAATATTATAACAGATCAAAACATTCACAGCCTTCTTTCTTTTGTTTACAGTTCATTTTCTCCTTGCCTGAAAAATCATAACAGAAAAAAAGGAAAGGAATAACTAAGAGTTAGAGAACGTCACAACAGCGCTGTTGCCGTGGTGTCGCATGTATCACAAATTTTGATTACGCGACACCACTGCCACGGCACTGTGACGGTGGCATCAAAAACTGTTCCGACAATGACACTGCTGCGACATTTCATGTCATGACATCAATGTCGTGACATCAGTGCCATCGTTAGAACGAGCCTTTTGACGAAGCGACAGTCGACAGGGGCCTGAAGACGGCGCAATGTTTTGCAAATTTTCGCCATATTAATGTGTGTCTTTACTGTTAACATGGCAAACCGGGTTTTTTCAATATAGGTCTATAGTTTCCTACATTCCTACATCTGGTGTGGACTTAGTTTAGTGCATTCAGTCACTGTAAATAACGTTTAAATAAGTGTAAATAAATCGGTGAAAAGTGTAAATATCTCTAACATAATTGCTGTACCGGCACTAAGAAGACCGTAGTGTGAAAGAGGGCCCTAATCCCAGAACCGTGTTAGAAGTTATTGTGACCTTTATCTTAAATAGGAAATAAAGAACAACGTCTTTGCAAAACAAAATATAATGTAATAACAAAATCAAATTACAAATAAAGGACAGATCAAGGGAGAGTTAACAAGTAAATTAGGTTAGTAATTACATCCAAACAACACCAAATACATCAAAGAAAGAACAAGGTAATAACATCAATTACAACAGGTAAGGCTTATTACAAACCCCCAAAATAATCATTATTCATTAATCAAGTTAAAAGGAGAAAGGACAGGGGAAGAAATTCGCAAAACCAAACTCCCCTTAAGAGGTCGAATGAGTACCCAAGATTCGACAAAATTTAGATTACCCAAAGGAAAGGTTTAAGCAGAAATTACCGATGATATGTTTCAAAAATAGGAAACCTCGCAAGGAAGGTCGAAATCAAATCACGAATGACAAATAGGAGTTTATCCGCTCAAAATATTAAACCAAATACGGAATGAAGCGGATCAAATAACAGATCGACTGACTGCTTTCATCTCAATCTTATGACAATATGCCCAAAAAAAGTAATGGTGGCCGGCGCCAGGAAACGAACAATATTCGAAAAACAAAAAATTATGAACGTGAATTACGACCATCAAAAGGCAAAGAAATAAAAGGAAAATAAATTAATAATGTATATGAGAGCTGTGGATCGCACAATTTTTAGGTTATGTGATTTGGCATAGGTTAGGTACTTCGTAAGGCCTACAAGGGCTTGGCAGATTTTGTCCGATCTCAATCAAAAGACACAAAACGGCTCTCGGGCCGTAGCACAAGGCAAACACATAATTAATCCAAAAAGGAAATACAACACATAAAACAAGTAATTAATTATCAGACACGGAAACCAAAACAAAAGATACTCAAATAAATTAAAAGGCAAAATTAGGTACTACAGAAATAAAACTCAAGGTTCCGTACCATTTACAATTAAACAAGTTGAGTAACAGAAAAACTTAGTGTTGATCACAAGCCAAGAAATAGATATTGGGTCTCGGTCTAATCTGCCAACCCAGAGCCCACTCACAGTACATCTTTAAACATATAAGACATTACCTCTGCTGCAGATTATAATTCATATTAAGAAATAAATTTGACTTTTGTGTAATGATTACAATACAAATTCTTCGGGGTTCCGATACGAGTAAATCTCGCCCCCGATAAATCCTTAGAAAATTTTCACATCTGACTTGCTAAACTTATACAAGCTAGTAAATACTCTAGATCTAATATTAGCCATGGTGGTACTTGCATCTTCTTAAGAAATAATTTAGATCATGAACAGATAACAGCTTATGATTATCTAATTATGGAACAGGATTTTGAATTCTCTGCCGTAAAAATTCAGCAGTTTAAGTTAATAATTGTATGCGTATACCGTTCTCCGTCAGGAAAGTTTCCTCTATTTATAGATAAACTAGAATTGTTACTCAATAACATGAGCAAAGTAAATTTCGATATAATAATTTGTGGGGATGTAAATGTGGATTTCTTAAAACTTGATAGAAATTGTGAATTATTAAACCAGTTACTAATTTCCTATGGACTGAAACCTACAGTAAATACACCAACAAGAATAACAAAATTTAGTAAAACCACTCCTGATCAAATTTTTATAAATACAGATAAATATCACCATTCAATAGAAGTCTATTGTCCGGGTTTTAGTGACCACCATGGACAAATACTGAGTTTTGAAGTATCCGAAGTAATCAATAATAATGATAATGGAGTAAAATCAAAGTGCAGGTCATTCACTGAATCAAATGTTACATATTTCAATGACTTATTAAATAAGGAAACATGGTCAGAAATTTATGAACTAGAAAATGTAAATGATAAATTTAATGCATTTAACAGTACCCTAAAACACTATTTTGAAATAGCATTCCCCTTTAAACGAAGAACTGTTCAAAATAACAAAACTAGCAATTGGATAACAACAGGGATTATAAATTCATGTCAAAGAAAGAAATTTCTACACAAATTATATAAACAATACCACACAACACCTGAATTCAATTTATACTACAAAAAATACACTAGCATATTAAATAAGGTAATAAGACTAGCAAAGAAAATGCATAATGATAATTTTATTTCCCAATCATCTAATAAAAACAGGGCGATGTGGTCCGTAATAAAGAAAGAAACTGGAAAATCTGCTAAAATACAAAGGAACATTACACTGACCAGAAATAATAAAGTGATTAATAATCCAGAGGAAATAGCAAACACTTTTAATGACTATTTTCTGGAAATTCCGCAAAAATTATTAAATAAATCACAGGTAAATACACTAAATTCTAATAATAAAATAAATATATGCAGTGATTCTTTATTTATAAATCATGTCACAAGTGAAGAGGTAAGAATAGTTATAAAAGAGCTAAAAAATAAATTCTGTGCTGGCATTGATGGAATCCCTGATGCAATTTTAAAGAAATGTGCAGAAAATATAATAAATCCACTTACGCACTTAATAAACAGTTCAATTCTCTCAGGAACTTACCCGGATATTTTGAAGTTATCAAAAGTAATTCCAGTGCACAAAAACGGTTCAAAAGATGAATTAGATAACTATCGTCCTATTACCTTACCAACTGGTATTGCAAAAATTGTGGAAAAAATTATGTATAAGAGACTGATAAGTTTCATAGAAAAAAATAAAATATTATCAAACTCACAACATGGATTTAGAACGGAAAAATCTACACAGACAGCAATTTACGAATGTAGTAATAGTATACTGAAATTAATTGACAATAAGGAACATGTAACTGGCCTATTCTTGGATTTATCGAAAGCATTTGATGTAGTTGACCATAAAATCCTCCTTACCAAACTAAATCAATACGGTGTTAGAGGTCTAGCTAATAAATGGATAGAGTCTTACTTAACAAGGCGTAAACAAATAGTAAGCTTGAGACACAAGGATGATGGAACCAAATTACTTAATGAAACATTGTCCAATGAGGGAATTATTGAATTTGGAGTACCCCAGGGATCGGTTTTGGGCCCACTACTCTTTCTTCTATATATAAATGATATAACACAGAACGTTCATTCACATAAGGAAATTTTGTTTGCGGACGATACAACACTCGTAATAAAAGGTGAAACTAAACAGGTCATACAGCAGTCTGCTGACTCCGTTACAGGAGAGTTAACCAAATGGTCACAAGATAATCGCCTCATAATAAACTATAAAAAGACAGTATGTCTAAATTTCCACACTATACAGAATAGGAATCCTGCGATGCCCAATATAACATTAAATGGTCATCAAATAGAAAATAAATCAGAAATAAAGTTTTTAGGACTATGGATACAACAAGACTTGAAATGGAATAAACATATACAATATCTGAATACTAAACTGAACTCGATGTGCTTTGCGTTACGTATTTTGAAAACCTGCACTAGCATGCACACATTAAGAAATACTTATTTTGCTTATTTCCATTCATACTTCAGATATGGGATCATATTTTGGGGTATGTCGCCAGATGTACTAAGCACGTTTCGGATACAAAAGAGAGCGATTAGAATTATGGCAAATGTAAACTCTAGAGAATCATGTAGACCTCTGTTTAAAGATTTAAACATTCTCCCACTGCCCTGCATATATATCTTTGAAAGTATTATGTTTTTTAAAAAGAATTTAATGAATAAAGATGTTTTTCTTAAAACAAACAATGATGTTCATAGGCATAACACAAGACAAAATCAAAACATTCATATTTCACACACACACACAAGCATATATCAAAAAGGAACTTTTCACACTGGAGTTAAATTATACAATAAACTACCCCAGTATATAAAACTGGCCCCAAAAATAAAAACCTTTGATAGAATGTTGAAAGCTTATCTGCAGTGCCATTGTTTTTACTCAGTAGTTGAATATTTTAGCGTATAGGAGTGATGGAATCTATAACTATATTTTACTTTTTTAATTTAATTTTAATACCTAGCTGTATGTTGTTGTATTTATAGAATTAAGTTTTCATATTATGATAATAGAGTGAGGTGTAAATAGTTGTGCAATAAGATTGTATCTATTAAGATTTGCTATTATAATAAGTTATAAATAGTTATAATCTTAGTAATATATACCTGTTAGTTCTTTTATTTTATGCATGTAAATTCTGACGTGTCCTATATCAAAAATGTATTGAATGCATGTATTTGATCAAATGGAATTAATAAAAATCTATCTATCTATCTATCTAACCCTTCCAAGATGGAGTGTCGATGCTTTATTGTTTAAATTGTTGACCTAAATTCTGTGTAGATTCGGAACTGCCAACACAACCTCAGACTAGGCCAAAACTTGACTATTAGAAAGTCACAATTATTATTACTTAACAGTTGTCGGCACTTGCAAATGGCCTGATATTGGATCCACAGCAATAGCCAATCACCTTTCGACAGGATTTCGATCTCATTGGCCACAGCTGATAATATTACCAAGATTTGTGGGGAAAACATGGAGAGCTGAATCTTATTGATGCCGGTTGGATTTCTAGGTTAAGTAGATGCACAGGGGCAAGTTGTAGAAACACCAGGTATTGTAAAGTGAAAATCACGGTACAATTGCGATTATCTAGTGTTTCTTAGTTTTCCTCTTTCGTCGCATCGGCTCAGCATATTTACAATTTTGCAGGTAAGCATACACCTTTATAATTGATGGATTAAGAATGTTCAGAAATGTCTAAAACAGCCTGTTTTAGACCTTTCAGGTAACTCGTCACACACTCTCGGCGTGGGCAGCGAAACGAAGTAACTGAGAGATGCCGGCTAGAGGGGCGAAAGGAAACACGACGTCATTCGAAGGGGAAGGCCTAGGGCTGTGGGTAGTACAATGCGGTATCTGTTGTACTTATTTCACCCCACATACGTTATTATATTGTAACGCAACTTTGTTATGAAGTAAAATAAGAGTCATACACCAACTTTATATCTAGATATAAAAACTAAACTTGTTTTTCTCCGGTGCATCTTCGAAACTAATAGTTTAATAAAAAAAAGGATTTGCTATATTTTACAATATCATCTACTGTAAATGAGAGCTAATAGTAACAAACAGAGCAGTTTTACAACAAAAAATAGAACGAAGGATAATCTGTAACAGTTGCGGCCAGTGGACTCTTAGGTCGGGGTGGAGGTGGCCACAGTTTTTTCCCCACACCTCTTTCTGGACAACTTTGACAGAAAAGAGAAGAGCATTTTTTTACACGTTTCTTTATGTCGCACCAACACAGATAGCTCTTATTGCGACGATGGGTTAGGGAAGGGCTAGGAGTGGGAAGGAAGTAGCCGTGGCCTTAATTAAGGTACATTTGCCTGTTGTGAAACTAGGAAACCACCGAAAACCATCCCCAGGGCTGCCGACAATGGGATTCAATCGAACTGCTGACTCACTGATCGAATGCTCGACAGGGTTATTTAATTTACCTTTCAGTTTTATAATCTGCAGCGTGACACAAACTGTACTGGCATTGTAAATTGTATCTTTTTACCTACATTAGTTCTTTTCTACAAACTAAACATTTAGCTGTAGCATTCCTACATTATCTTCCCATAAAAATAAAAAGATGGGAGGCATAGATAGCTTGTCGCACTGTGATTTGCCCGGTTCGTCCATGCTTATATACTGTACTGTACCACTACAAACACCACTATATACGTCACAGCACGTACGTACTACAAAGAGAGACAGTCCCTTCGTCCCACTCTACGACTGAAGCAGCTGAACACTTTCTGCGCTCTTACGTCACAGGTCATCCAGTTGGTGGACGCTGGTCTAAAACGTAAAATGCGAGTTGAAATTTTGAATTTGGAGGACAAATCCCCCCCCCCCCCCCAAGTGATTAGAAGGCTTCCGCTACCTTTGGTAGACTCGGAAGCAATTTACTCTTAAACATTCTGAAGTTAAGTACCGGTATTGTATGTTATTTAAGTGTTTCCGATACATTTGGAAGACTCAGAAGTAATTTACTCTTAAACATTCTGAAGTTAAGTATTGGACATGTTATTTAAGTGTTGATACTGATTTCCTTGTATTTATTTCAGAGATGGATATCAGGAATTTCTTTGGACAAAAGGGCGTTTCTGCTACACAGAAAAGGAGCCTCCGTGACTCATTAAAATCTCCAGATCCAATACCTTCGAAAGTGTGTCCCACAAGAACTTCTAGTTTATTCTCTACATAAGCTTCCAACTTTACGTTATCTGTCGGTCAGAATCTCTACCATAGCCATCATCAGAAGTGCCATTGCCGCAATGTTCTTCCTCCATTAGTACCGAGCCTGCTAAGTTTGATTTCACACTGCCGCCAACTTCAGTACAATTCGTCAAAGAGAATTCGCCTGATGAACGTAATCCGTGCCAGTCTTCAGCATTGTCAGTTGATATCACTACTGATCCGTTATTACGTTATAAACGGACCGACAAGATACGAGATGTTGTATAGTCTACCATCTGTAGGTTAATTTTTGAAGCGCCATCTGTTCTGGGGTAAATAAAACGCCCCCGCTGTGGAGTTTGTGCTCTGGACCTATGGAACTCGACTGCAGTAATTGTAATGTCGAGAGAATTGCGTTGTCAGAGAGAAGAAGTGAGGGTCGGCCGACATGACTGGTACTGATTTCAAGGTCTGTTAAAAATGTTTCTTTTAACGATCATAAATGTATCTATGGCAATGGAAAATTTGTGAAGACATGATGGGATTATGGATTTGATTCTTCCGCCAAAAAGGGCATGAATTTGGCTTATTACAAGATGTAATATCATCGGTGACCGTCTAGAACGTCTCCTGAAAGCTAAGTGGTATATTCTATTTTGAAGGTGTTATCAAAGCATGAAGAGTAACATGCAAAAGAATGAATATCGTCATGTCCTCCAATCTTTTAGTGATAAAGTGTCCCAAGATCCTTCGGCATTTTAGTTAGATTGGATATTGTAATTGTTTTTGGTTATACTGGCTTGTCTATTGTCCTCCCCTTTTATGTATACATAGCGTGAAGAGAAAACGCGTTGTTGTTTGGGATATTATTTATTTAAGGTCAATTGCCGTTGTTGTTCTTGATTTGTTTTTCTTGGTGTTATATTTCTGTCCGCGTTTTATCTCCATGTTCGTCATGAAACGTGATTGTAATTTATGGGAAGTATTTCTTACTAACTTCTATTCCTTGTAATTGAATAGGCTGTTACAAGGGTCTTTAGGGGTTAGTAATTTTGGGTTAGTTCGCGAATTGGGCCTTGACGAAGGAGGGTGTGTGTTCATGCATCGGATGACTTTATGTCGTTATCTATATAGTCGGAACACTCATCAATTTATTATTTGTTTATGTATTGAGGGTTTGTTGTGTTTTACGTTATGACTGGTCATTTGTGCACCTTAAGGGTAACCGACTAGGTTTTTCTTATTTCCTTAAGGACTGGGCAGACGTGTTAATATGTAAGTGTCGAAAGACTTTTCATTGTATAATCACGTTTCTAGACATGTGTTTAAGGGTGGGTTAAAGTCTTTGTTTAAGTGGGAGCTTGACCGAAAGTTGAGGGTCATTTTGGATTTTGTTGTTGTTGCTTTCGGTCGAGAAACAACGCGTGTACTCTTTACGTTTATTGAATGAGGTATATCGGTTATTCTTGCGGTTGGTGATGTGTATATTTGTGACAAGTACCCGGGACTGTGATTGATGCTCATTTTACTTTCGGTAAGATAATCGAATCTCATACTTTCGTCCTTGAAGAAGATTTATTCAAAGAGTTTATGAAGTCAGTTACTGTTTTTGAGGGGTTGGGATTTATTTTCTTACGGGTTGTGTATGTTTCTCTTTCATTTTAATTTTATGTTCGTCGTTGTGTAATGCTGTAGTAAGTGGATGTTGTTTTGACCGTCCGTTATCTATTCTGTGGTGGTTTTTGTGAGACTAACTTTGGTTCTTTTTAAGAGGGTTTGATCTTGGATTGTATGACTTCATATGCTATTTAGAATATCTCTTCTGGTTAATTTCGGTAATCAGCCTGTGGTGGGACGAATGTATTATTTCTTCTTTATTTTAATTAGTTTTCCCTTTGGTGTAACTTTGGTAATTTCGATACGATCTCCAATCTAACTAGACCTAGGCTTCCCTACTCTTCTCTTTTGATAGTCTTTTGATTGTGTGTATTTTATATTTTTATGTTTACCTTTGCTAATTTGTATACATTTATTTACAGCCCCATCACCCCTCATTCTACCATTTCATGCGCTACTCACGTCCCTTTGTTTTTTTTTCTGTTATTAAAATTTTGTCTGCAACCTTTACTCGAAGAGTGTGATCATTTCGTGGTCGATTCTCCACCTAGTTCTTAAGGTGGGAGTGAGCTTGACATAGGTCTCATGGTCCGCGTCCTTATAACATCTGCACGTCTCTCATTAACCATTATTTATTTAACTATTTCTTTCACTACACAACTATACATCAGTCATATTCAAAACATAGAACAACGAACAACTGCCACAGTATTTTGTCACAGAGTCCAAACACCACAAGATGGCCCTCCAGCCAGCGGCCGCCATTTAGGGTCCAAAAACGACATAGTAGACTCTTTTAATCAGTTCCATAACATCCTCCCACCTTTTTAACATACTATGATTAAAACCACTGTACTTCAAATATGACAGATCAAGGAAAATTTACAAATTGAGGCGGGATGGAATACGTATCTTCCTCACACACCTTGTCGAACACAAATGTGTAACACCAGGGGGCGAGACAGGAACATCAGGGCTCGATACAGGTGCACCAGGGATCGAGACAGGAACACCTGAGCTCGAAACAGGAACACCAGGGATCGAGACAGGAACACCAGAGCTCGAAACAGGAACACCAGGGTCTTCATCCAAGACCTCATTTTCACACTGCCACTCAGTAAACGGAGTAGCTTCTAGAGGATATATGTTCTGCACAGGCCGCTTCAGCTCTCCAGTCGTAGTCTTCACCTTGGCCACTCTGACGACATCGTCCTTTCCGGCATGTACCGAAACCACCCTTCCTAAAGGCCAGTCCATTCTACGTGCACTATCACTTCCAAGGATCACTATTCTTCCCACCTTCAATTCTGGATGTGAGTTTGCTTTGCCTTTTCCCGGTTTAAGTTGCCCTAGGTACGCCAGTATGAATCTTTTTCGCAATTCTGCCCTCAAATGCTGCATGCGCCTGAACCTTTTTCCATGGTTTAGCTGATCAATGTGATCAATATCGGGTACTCCCACCCTCGGAATGTCCTGAAGAAACATTGCAGGTGTCAGCGCTACCAAGTCATCACCATCTTCAGACAAATAAGTCAAAGGCAGAGAATTGATGACTGCCTCTGCGTCCAACAGAACCGTTAATAGTTCCTCATAGTCTAAGGAGGAACGACCTAGTACTCGTCGCAACAACTTCTTCAGCATTTGAACAATACGCTCCCAAAACCCACCCCACCGTGCAGCAGTGGGAGGATTGAATTTCCAAACAATTCTCTTGCACGTAGCCTCAACATTTATTTTGGTCCAGTCAACTTCACTTAAAGCATTTTCTGCTCCCACAAAATTTGTCTCATTATCACTGTAAATGATGTTTGGTCTCCCTCTTCGAGCGGCGAATCTCCTCAATGCTTGCAGAAACCCTGGAGTAGATAGTGTCCTAACGAGTTCAAAATGCACAGCTCTGAAAACCGCACACGTTAATAGCACCACCCAGAACTTTTCACCTCCTCGGAGGTATAACGGGCCAGCCAGATCAACTCCCACAATTTCAAAGACAGAAGCGTCTCTGATCCGATCCTCTGGTAAAGGTGCAACTTCGATGATAATTCCCTTTGCTTGGTGTCTTCTGCACCGGACACAGCCAGAAATCACCTTTCTTATTGTCCTTCTACCATTAACAATCCAAAATCGTTCTCGCAAAGTGGAGAGTAGAACTTGTACTCCAGCATGAAACATTTCTAGATGTTTCTCCATGATCATCGTGTGAACTAGCTGGTGTTTAGCTGGTAGCAGAATTGGAGTGAGGAAAATTCATCGTCCGGTCTTCATATTAACCTCGTTTTTACTCGAAGTAATACTCTTTCATCTTCAAACACGTTCGGATTTTTGAAGGACTGCTCCTTTTCGGCGAGCATGTCTTGCGTAACGATCTTCAACAGTCTCCTTTCAGCTACTTGCAATTCTTCGACTTGGAGTTCCTTTGAAATACGTCCTTCGCCTCCTTTTGCTGTGTTGTGGATGAATCGTAGAATCCAGGCTGTCATTCTGACAACTTTTGAGTACTTGGAAAAGTATTTCAGATACCACTTTTCTTCTGGTTCCACAGAAACTAGTACGGTTGAAATTCCTTTCCTCTTCATTATTCAAGGCATTGTCGAGAGGCCATTTTGAACTCGGAGATCTCAGCCAATGAGGGCCCTCCCACCATTTCCACGTCATGAGTTTGGAAGCAGAACAACCCCTAGAAGGTAGGTCAGCTGGGTTATTCACTCCACGTACATGGTTCCAGCTATCAGGGTTAGATAACTGTTTAATATCCTTCACCCGATTTGCTACAAAAGTGCCCCAGACATCCTTCCTTTTGATCCAGCAGAGAGCTGTTGTGGAGTCTGGGTAGGGTTTGGCTAAGGAAAAAACCTCCCTAAGGGAAGATGATAAAAAAAAGGGAAAGGGAAGAAATGGTTTTCGGAATGGAGAAAAAGTATGGATAGATAGGACGAGAGTCCAATATAAATCATAAACTACCCTGAAGTAAACATTTAATCACTAATTTCAAGCCTGCAAGATACCTAAAGTGGGTATGGACTTGGACACAGCTAACGGGAAATACGGCTGGAGCTTGGGCTATTTGCAAGCAAGCGGCGTTTGTGCTTTCCCTTCCCAGCCTAAAATTGGGTAATATGGGGAAGGGTGGTAGCCTGGCAAGACAAAGAATGACAGATTTACTGCATATCCTTTCAAAGGAGTTAAGTTTTAATGAACGTTTTGAAAGGCGCAAATAATTTGAATTTGCCGTGATAATTTTAGTCCTTGGAACTGTAGGATCTCCGACGACTGATCGAGTACTCCCAGTAAAGGTAGTGGTGAAACAGTTATAGTGATTTTGGGAACAATTGTGTTGATTTCTTTTTTGATGAGAAAGACAATAGTTGCACTTAAGAAAAGCTTTTACCCAGCAAAGTGCCGACTAAAAGTTTAGACTGGAAGAAAAAATCAAATTTTGAAAACGAACCACAAGTTTTAGAGAAAATCTCAACAAGCAGGAAGATTGCGGAGCTAGCTTTACTTGCCTAACTGGCTCATTAGAATTAGCTATAGCAGCTAAAAGATGCTATGAAAAAGATGATACTAGAAGTTTTCGTTCAAATGCAACAAGAAGCAAAACTTTTATAATTTTAGTACCGGTATGAGGTTTGCCTGAAGATAGCATAAACCGATGGGAAGAGTCAGGGAAACCAGGGTCATACCTAATCGTTATTGTGTTGTAATGTATAAAGCGAAAAGTTGAAATTTTGTTTATTTTAACAATAAAGAAAGAGTTGACGTAGCAACAACATAAAATTGATTTGGATACAAAATAACAATAAACAATTTAACATACAAAAGTCTGAGACTTAATACTAACAAATTGTAAAAAATATTATTTTCTGACAATGTTAAATAGGACGCAAGTTTAAAACTTGCTTCGAGCACAAAATCTGAATAAGATTTTAAAAGTTGTGCTAAAAATTGAAAACTTTAAAGTTTATAACGAGAATTACATATAATTAAAGCTTTAACAAGGAATCAGGTACAATTTAGGCACTTGAAAAATTCCTATTTGAGATCTTAAAGGCTATGAAAAAACATTTAATATGAGGTTATAACAAAAAAATAGAGAGGAAAATTAAGAAGTTTCTATAACTTCTTATATTTAAACAGGGATCACGGGAAAAAATGGGGCCAGTTGCCTTTTCGTGAAACCTGGAAAATGAAAGTTAGAAAACTCACTTGTGAGTAGAAATAATTGAATTCCCTAGTAAACGAGGAAAACAATAATTTAAAGAGTGTGCTAGGCACAGATTATACAGAAATTAAGGTGATAAATTGCACAAAGATGGCAGGGCACTGCCATAGAGTGACACCTCATTGAACGAATACAAATTTAATAATTTAATTATAATATGTTAGTAAGGTATTTGAGAGGAGGAAAAAAGGAGGTTTAGGAAAGTGCCTTGGCCATGTTTATTGCTCTGTTTCGAACGCGACTCGGTTGGTAGTTGAACGGACACTGTTCTCACTATAGTCTATTGGTGTGTTTGGAAAGTTATTTACAGCACAGAATGTTCACAAGAAGAAAAGTTATTGCAATTATGTAAATCACTGATTGAATTTTAGCTTGAGAGAGTATATTGCAGCGTAGCTTTTGTAGATTGCAGTTGAATGCAACGGAAAAAATCCCACGAAGGAAGAAAAATTATGTTGGTTAGAGGTTCATGCAACATAAATTTCTCAGTGAGGAAAATGTGTTTCCATATTTGAAGAAATGCTAGGCTATTTTACTTGTAGAAAGATAGTTTAATGTCGAAAGTTCTGGAGTTATGATAACAATTGAATTGGGCGATAGGTCCCATGGAGGAAAAGCTAAGTTTTTATAGACAGAATTTCGTTTAATATGAATCCCGCGGTGCGAGAACTCAATCTCAGTTAATTTGTGCAAGAAGCACTAAATTTTTGAATGGAAAGTCAGCTTAGATAGTTAGAGCATGACTAGAAAAATCCCTCGAAGGTAGTTGTTGCGTTACATTTAGCAATTACAAACTGTCTATAAGACAAGAATTTAAAAAGCATTTAGCTGTTTAAAACCAATTAAAATGCGGTGAAAACCATTAGAGTTCGGTACTTAGCTTATTGTCTGTAGAGTAGATGATCCATGGCGACCGTTGGCTTAAATCCACAACATGCCGTAGATATTTAAAAATGTCTCGAGTAGACAGGAGACAAGCCTGAGGTAGGCTCCAACTGTATGGTTTGACGACTGACACAGGAGTGAGAGTGAGAGCAGTTGCTCATGGCATGGCAACCAGAAGTCGAGAGAGCGAGCGGAGTGACGCGCCGATGGAGTAGAGCGACAACGCACACATCAGAGGTAGGCGGACGAGGAGAAGGGGAAGCGAGCGGGTATGGAGAGGAAACAGTAGAGTTTACACAAGCATAGCAAACATTGAAAAAGGAAAATTCTTCTTGGAGCGGTGTCTTCACGTAGTTGTTGGTTGGAGAAGAACACGACGCCTGGCGGATTGATGACGAAGTCTTCATGACTTGAGGCGATTGATGTTTAGAGGGCAGCTGTAAGACGCTGCCAAGCTGGTTCCGAAGAATATGCGTTTCTGGAACAAACTTACACCGCAAATGAAAAAATATACGGGACAATCAGCATAAAAAGTTCGATGTTCGTGTTTGCGGGAAGGAAATTAAAAAGAATGAAGTTATATTTGTGTCCTTTCCATCTTCTAAACGAAGAAACACAACCGCAGCATATGCTACTCCACTTGCGTCGCAGAACGTATGAAGGCTCCAAGATCCCTGTGTCTTGCAGCGTGCCATTTGTCTGGAAATTGTTTATATCAGGCTTTACCTCAAGTTCCTGATGCCAAATTTCAAACTTCTTCCTCATGTCATCCTCCATTTCTTCATTCCAGCTCATTTTCTTCCGCCAACTTTCCTGCAACAGCAACTTCGGTACTAGAGAGACAGGACATGTGAATCCTATAGGATCAAAGATTCTCTGAGCAGCCGCCAATACATTTCTTCTAGTGATCTTGTCGTCAATCTTCGACATGTCAATTTTCTCACATGAAAGAACATCTTCTGTCTTGTTCCATCGAAGTCCTAATACCGAGGTTACCTCAGGATCTGACGAGTCGCTCTCAGGAGATTTTAGACTTGTGTACTCCTAGTTACGAAGATCAAAACGTGCTCTGGCCAGCAATGCGGTAGATTCTTCTATAAACGTACTCAATTGTTCCTCATTATCCAATTGTCTACATAGAAGGAATTTCTCAGTCTTTTTGCTGTCTCTTGGTAGTCTACGCTCTCTTTCAATTGAAGGTCAAGAACTGCTTCCAGCAGAAATGGGTTGCAATTCAGACCAAATACGACTCGGCAATGTCGAAAATCTTTCAATTCACTATCTTTGAATCCTTCCACCACAAGAAGCGCAAGAAATATCGATCAGTTTCCTGAACAGATATCTGCAGGAAAGCCTTCTTAATATCGGAAATCACTCCTATCCTATTTTTTCGATACATCAATAGAAGCGTGGGGATTTGTTGTAGTAAATTAGGACCCTTTTCGAGACCCTCATTTAAAGAAGGAGTATCCTTCGCTTTGCTGGATCTATCGAACACGGGCCTCACATTTGTGATAGAGTTTTCTTTGAAGATTCCCTGGTGTGGTAAATAATAGCACAGGTCTTCCTTTTCTCCTTCTGGAACCTCATCAATTATTCCCTCATTTATCCATTCCTGAAACACATTTCCATATTCCTCAAACTTTCCTTCTTTGGTCAGTCTATTCGAAACTGAGATCAATCTCTTCTCCGCTATCTCCTTGTTGTTCCGTAAGTACTGTCGGCTCTCCAACCAAGGTAATGCAACTTCATATAGGCTATCCGCATTAACCTTCACAGTCTCTTGGAAGTAATGACGTGCAGCTTCTTCCATCTCTTCTCTCGACTTGTTTTCAATGGGGTCAGATATGCCTATAGTCTCCAAGTTCCAAAGGTCGGTTATAGAGGCAGATTGAATGAACACGGTAGTTGAATACAAATCCAGGGAACTACCCTCTTCGTCTTTCAATTTATCAGTCACGGTCCAGCCAAGCGTTGCCCTCACAGCAACCAATCCTGATTCAAACTTAAGGGTTTCATTTAGCAAAAGACTCCTTGCAACATCAGCTCATAGCAGGACTTCCACGTCGGATGGATTTGTTCCCACATCAGACAGCCATATCCTTTTTGCTTTCATTTCCTTCATCCACGGCCCAAACTTCAACCTTGGTATCTTCCCACAGATTGCCTTCTGGTCAATCAATTGCAACGTAGTATTAAAGTAACCATCACAGCTGCTTACATTCACATCATACAGGTGATGGATGATCTTCTTCACGGGTCTCAGCGCCCCAAACAACTTGTGGATCATCATCTCGGTCTTCAAAAGTTTATATACCATTTCCTCAGCAGTCTTCCGTAAAATGTAGGATCTTTGAGATCCACTGTCTATTAGTGCTCAGACCATCTTCTTTTTTCCCTTATGTGTCAATTTGATGCACAACGTCTGTAGAAACACCTCCTTTGTGGCACTCTGAATGTCTGAATGCCTTTCCCTGTCATCCTGCATTTTAGATTCAGGTTTCTCCTCGACCTTCTGTGTGTTCAGTTTATGACACATGATCATAACATGAGGGCTAGTGCACAGTAGGCAACGAAGATGTGCCTTGCAATTTTTCATTCTGTGTCCTACCTTAAAACAAGTAAAACAACAGTTTTCTTTGGCCAGCTTGTTGCGCCTTTCATCCAAACTCATTTGTTGAGCAAGGTGGCATTCTTTGCTCTCGTGGAATTTGCCACAAAAAACACACTTTCTCTTCTTGCCTTCAAACTTGGCTGTGAATAAAGAATTCGCCGTTGGTAAATGTGTGTCGACATTTTTTCCTCTGACTCTTTCTTGTCTTTTCGTATCGGACAGACCAAAACCTGCCCGAGCAAAGGTTATCCTCTCTTCTCCATCCACTTCACGTTTGAGGAAATTTAGAAGAGCCTCTAGCCTATCTCTCTGTTCACCAAACAACTCATCATTCACTGATTGATTTCTGAGCCATGTCCTTAAAACATATTCAGGTAAGCATGATTCCACGAGAGGGAACAACAAGGACCCATACTTATCCCTTGTTACACCTATGGATTCTAGAGCCCTTAACTTGCTCTCTAAAGTGTCATACAGTACAGCTATTCCTGATTTGTCATTGTTGTGTGACACATTCTGAATGACTAACCCAATAAGCTCCCTATTATAGTACTCCGTCAGGACTTCTTCACGACCGAACCGATTCTTCATACACTATAACCATAACGAATAGAATAAGAAGTGATATCACTGGCCTAGTACGCCTGGTCCGCCGCAGCGCAGCGCTGGCTCCGATCTGTGATGTAAGTTAGCATTGGCGCTTACGAGACTTAAAACCTTGCGACCTGTTTTACATGTTAAAACACCGCAAGATATCCTCATAGGCGCTAATAAGTTTGACATCTCCTCTTACTTTACTGTGCCTAATAATAATTTAGTAAGTCGTCTCTTGTAATAGTCCAGTTTCGACAATAAGCGAAGACAAAGAGCAAGTTCAAAATGCAATTAGTTTTGCCAGCTATCGGTAAATTTTAAAAAAGAACGGAACAATTAACCTCGCTATAAGAAAGGATTTCTTCACATTGTTACACATTTTACATTCCCTTAACAGACTTTCAACACAGACAAAAAAAATCTACAAATACAACGCTTTAAAATAGACGTCAAGCAAAGAATAGGAAATATTTCTACTCCCCTCACTACGAGGTTCAGAACATGTACGGTTCGAGGTATCAAGGCGTGCGCTCCACTCCGTGCACGGCGTTAGCTGTGCAGATCACAGCCCAGCGAGAATTTCCAAGTTTATTGGCAGGAAGCGCGAATTTTGTCTTCTGCGCATGCGCGCCCAACTTTTCCCTTGTGTTCTGGATGTGCTGTTGGGAAAACAGCTAAGACCAGTCATCGCAGCGATTCTTTATTCGACCACAGAGAGGCAGCACTGGTCACACGAAATGTGAACGTGGCCAGTGGCGCTATCTGGACTCAGCAATAGGATTTAAGAGGGAATCGCTCAAAGAAAATGGGGTGAAAAAAGCAGAGGAAGCCATCAGCTGTTCCCGCCAGAAGGTATTTTTCAATACTCCCAACCTATTTGTTCTATAGCCACATTTTGTTAATCGATGTACTATCAAAATTATAATTTTTATGCCGTCAAAATAATGACATGATTATTGTGATGCCTAGTTCATAAATTTCACTATAGCAAAATAACATGTGATTTTGCATTACGGCGTTGCTGGTTTCATTTTAATGCTTTTGGTAATACTGAGTAGTACTGTTTTTGCGCGGTCAGACCAAGTGTTTCCGAGTTCGTGAATATATTGTAATTGCAGGTGTTATTGTGTGCAGTACTTAATTAATTTTGTATGAGGAATGAGTATATGTGTTGAGTTTGTTTGCGTGTTTGTGCAATATGGAAAACTCAGTGGAGAGCCTATTGAAAACCCCATTTTCAACCAGAACTCTTGAAGAAAAAACTAAGGTAAAGAAGTTAGGTAGACCTACCCCGGACTTAGATATTGCCCAGAAAGCCACTTCTAACAAATCTGCATACACTAGAAAATTTAATAGAAAAGTGTATGAAAACGATTGGGTGTGCGGGTGTTAAATTAGAAATGCCCTTTTCTGTTTTCCTTGTTTGTGTTTTGGCAATAGTGATTCTTGGGGAACAGTGGGTGTTAGAGATCTTGGACATCTAAACGCTTTAATGAGGAAGCATAATGACAGCGTGAAACACATCAATAATTCTTTAAATTTAAGTGCTTTAGGAACAGTTAATATTGCAACACTATTAAGCCGTGCTTATCATGAAGAAAAAGAAAAGCACAATCAACAAGTGGAGAAGAACAGGTATGTGCTATCCAGAATTATAGACTGCATTAAGTTTTGTGGTGCGTTTGAATTAGCTTTAAGAGGGCACGACGAAAGTGATAATTCAGACAATCCTGGCGTTTTCTTGGGCCTAGTAGATTTAATTTCCAGTATAGACAGTGCAGTAAAGGAGCACATTGAATCTAATAGAGTTTTCAAAGGGACCTCAAAAACCATCCAGAACGAGCTGTTGGACTGCATGCTAGAAACCTGCAGAGAAGTGATAGCAGAAGAAATGCAGCAAGCATATTTTGTTAGTGTGATGGCGGATGAAACTACAGATGTTTCAGAGCAGACACAGTTAGTGTTGATATTTCGGTATGAGAAAGATGGTATTCCATACGAACGTTTTTGGGGCTTCTTTAAACCAGAAGGTCAGAATGCAGATTCCCTTGCATCATGTATTTTAAGTGTAATGGACAACATGTTTAACGCTACACCACACAAAGTTATTGCGCAGACCTACGACGGGGCATCAGTAATGAGTGGTGGTAAAGGTGGAGTGCAAGCAAAGATAAAAGCCTGCTATCCCAACGCACATTACATTTACTGCTATGCACACCAACTGAATTTAACAATGGAACATGCAGCTTCGCAGAATCAGTCGGCTAGGATGTTCTTCGCTCACCTGTCAGCGTTCCCTGCTTTCTTCTCAAGGTCGCCGCAACGGACGTCTGCTTTAGAAGCAGTGGCAGCTCGAAGAATTCCAACTGGACCAGCGACTAGATGGAATTTCAGGTCGCGCACCGTAATTGTGGTGTACGAGCAAAGGGTATCCATAAGGGAGTGTTTATTAATGCTGGAGAAAACCCCATCCTATAAAACTTGCCTACAGGCAAACGGGCTTCGTCGCAGCTTAGAAGACGAGGAATTCATATTTTGGCTACATTTCTTTCATAAATTGATGCCACATGTGGACATTATGTACAATCAGTTGCAGTCAAGAACAGCTGATGCCGTGAAGATAAAATCCACTGTGTCACACTTCATGCAAGTGATCAACAACATCAGGGAATCGGTAGAAGACATTGCTAGTACCGGTACTTCTGAAGAAACGTGTGCTTCAGAAAACAAGCGCAGAAAGTTATCATGTCGGCGTACTGATGCCAAGGAAGTATGTGATAGAATAACACGAGAAGCCCGCGATCGCTTCCAAACCTTGGATCACCTGGAAGCAGCAAAACTGTTAGATTCCACCAACTTTGAACGATTTTCCAAAACGTTTCCAGATAACGAACTAGGTGTAACTGTTCAGGCCTATAGCATGCTGGAAAAGAAAAGGCTCAGAACAGAACTGTCGGTTCTGTACTGTAGGCCAGATTTTAGGAATATTGGTGGGGCAGTCCCTCTTCTGCATTTCATAATATCCAGTAATCTGCAAGGTACGTTCTGCCAAACAAGCAAGCTTCTGAGGATATTAGTAACAACACCCATGACTACTTCAGAGCCTGAGAGGTGTTTTTCATCGCTGAAGAGGATCAAGACCTTTCTGCGGAACACCATGGCACAAGAAAGACTAAGTGCCCTCGCTATGCTCTCCATTGAGAAGAAGATGGTCTCCAGTATGGAGGGGTTCAATGCCAGGGTGATGGACAAGTTCTGCAGCAAGAAGGAGCGAAGTATGGACTTCATTTTTCGTCACTGAGTGAGTGTTTCTATATGTTTATATATAAAAAAAATTGGAAGGAGGGTTAGGCCTACAGCACACAACTAATTTTCTACACCAGCCGCCACTGCTTGTACTACAAGCAAGGGGGTCTATGATGTAAGCTTCAGGTTAGGATTGTGTTGGTATGTAAAGCCTTATTAATTTACACAAAGAATTTAACAAGTATGCATGGTTTGAAGCTCTAGTGTCGTCCATTACTTTATGGATGTTGCCATTTTGTGCCTAGGGAAATTATGTATCGCAATCTATATTACTCCCCAAAAATCAGTAATAAAAATGTAATATGTAAAAATATGAAAAAAAGTGCCAAATAAATGAAAAATTGAAAAGAAATAACTTCTACAGTTCAGACCACGGTTTTAGGGCGATGAGTCCCGGTTTGTCTTACAGAGGACAGGTGGCGAATCTAATTGATGTGGGAGTTCCTTTCCGTGCAACTGAAAACTCTCGTATCAATTGCACATGCCTGAGGCTCTCAGACTGTCCTCGGTACGACTTTGAAACCACCGGCCAAAAGCTGTGGCCTAAACTCTACTTGACCTTTCAAAGCAGAGTAAATATCCTGATGCATTCCTTTTTAACGCAACGTTTTCAAAATAACTTATTGCGATACATATTAGTTACATTCTTTGTGTTGAGGCCTTACAAAAAACATACATACACCTAACCTGAGGCTTACGTCAGGACCCCATGCTTGCAGTACAGGCGATGATTTTAGTCCAGGCAGTGGTCTAACCCAGTAGCGAGGAATGGTTTCGTCCTGATAATGGCTTTAGAGGAGTGCAGCCTTGCAATTAAATTGAACTAATCTGAACAATCGTAACTTGCCACCAAACCTTGCACAACCTGAACTGAATTTGTATATGACTGCACCACATTCTTTTGAAACTTCATACCAACATACAGAAAATGAAAACGGCAATGCTACATAGCAGCAAATCAAAACACTATTACATCTAACAAACATGACCCTACATAATTCGTAACGTCTTCGACCACTAGTCTGGTACAGATCGCAGTATATATTTGACCCAGCTGTTATGTTTTGCACAACCAGAAACGCCTAGCTGCTGCATAATAAATGTTGTGGCCACTCATAAAAGTATTGCACGCACTTTACTTGTGTTTGGTGCTGCGCCCTGGACTAGGGTAGTTCACCCAGTAGCCGCAGGCAGTCATTGGGCAAAGTGTTCATCCCTATCCTAATCGTCATGTGGGTTCAGGAGAGCAATAGCATAGTTCATGAGATGTTGTCTTTAGTTTTAGTATTTAGTTAATAAATTACTATAATTGATTAAACGATGTGTTTCATTTACATCTGTTACCAGAGTGATGTTAAGGTAACAACTTGTTGGGATATTCCACTATTCTATTATCAGTTGGTCCAGCAGGAGTGTGCGCAGTTAGTTTAGGCAGTGAATTATAAATATTTATCAGCCTAACCTGAAGAATATTGCATGAATTATTTATACACTTAATAATTAAACACACTTGTATAAAAGGTATATTTTGTTAGTAGATCTTGTTAACCTTATTCGAGATGAGAAATGGCAATGACCGTTGGAAGTCAGCAACTGCAGCAGATCTATTAAAAAGTTTAATCAATTGTATATCATATCATCATCATATCCATTTGGTTTGCTCTGCTCCTGACATGATATTTCCTGATGTTCCATTTCACTTCCATCACACCTTTAGTCTGATTTGTGGAATCTAATCCAACACGCAATGGTGGCGGCGAACTATACTAGCGTATACACCAGGTGATACACACTTTCCGCTTATGACCCCTAGTGTGTAGACTAAAACAGGCAAAATCGGATAGACAATTATTACTTTGTACTTATCTACATATAGTTTTATTTTATCTGACAAGTAAATTTACAATTGTACAATAGAAAAGGCTACATAATTACAAAAGTCAACAAACAAAAACATTTTGTGTCGAGTCTTATTATTTAAAGTATATATTCTATAGACATCGAACAGTAACCAAAAACACCATTCATAATTAATAAAGTTTGCTATTGTATTTTATGGCTTGATAAATAACGTTGCATATAAAATTAGGCCTCTTGAAGCAGTTTGTAAAGACTCTTCGTAAAGATTCTGAAACTTTTTCAATATTTAAAGAATTTTTTTCCTAAATTGTCAGAAGCTAAAATTAAATCTGGTACTTTAGTCGGTCCTCAAATAAAGAAACCAATGGCCAGTGAAGAATTTCCACAATTACAGTACTCAACTCCCACGAAAAACAAGCATGGTACAGCCTTAAAGCAGTGATCCATGGCTTCCTTGGAAATAAAACTGAGAATTACAAAGAGCTTATTTCCTGTATGCTTGAGCACTTCAAAACTCTTGGGTTGCAGAATGTCCCTTAAAGTACACATGTTACATGCTCACTTGGACCAATTTAAAGATAACTTGGGGGCATATTTAGAAGAGCAAGGGGAACGCTTTCACCAAGACGTGATGGACTTTGAGCAACGTTATCAAGGACAATATAATGAGAACATGATGGGTGATTACATTTGGAGGCTAATACGAGAAAGTTCATATCCACACAGAAGAAGTACCAAAAATATTAATATATTAAGCTTGTTTGTATTTAGATTATAGGCTTTTGCGACCAGTGTCTAGTTAATTATCTAGGCTTACAGAATGATGATGATGATAATTGTTGTTTTAAGGGGCCTAACATCTAGGTTATCGGCCCGCTTACAGAATGGAGCCGCGTATTGTATCAGTGATCGTTTCGGCTGTCATTGCAGCAGCCTTAATCACGGGTACGAGCCGAAACTTCTGGAAACGATCTCTGCTACACGATGCGGGTCCATCTTGTAGGCCTAGACGATAAAATTGTTTTTTATGACTTGTAGATAAATAAATATGAAATTAAAGTTTGTTTGCGTTTGAACTTATAAAAATAGAGAATTTCCTTCAAAAATTTGAACTTCGTTGTGTTAGTTCCAAAAGCAAACTTTATTAGGTAAAACTATTTTTTCTTTCATTAGTTAGGCATGACAAATCAAAATAAGACCTGCAGAACCCTGACTCAAAATTCGTGTTGACTTTTGTTATAATTCAGTTCCTCAAAATGTTATGCTGTACAGTATTCTCGGTTTGCAGGAATCGACGACACCAACTGGACGGAGGAGAAGGTCAGAAGCCTTTCGGTGCCGCTCCAACATTGCTGAGCTGGCAGCACACTCTGCAAATCTCTGTCAGCTGGAAGAAGAGCACGCAAATAAAAAATTTGAAAAAGAAATGGAATTATTAGATGTAAAAATTCAAAATGCCAAATTGAAAAGAGAGTTATTAACTAAAAAATTAGCATTAATAAATCTATAAAAGCATTCCTTGATGTGAAAGTTTTTTACCCTATAGTAGCCTTTCCTTCCTATTAATCCAAAATTTCCCTCACTGATTAGTATGTTTGTAGGTTGCTTATATGATGTAGCGATTTCATTTAGGGGTTTCAGGCAGGATGGTTATTGTCCTTATGTCCGGTTTCATAGTCGTACAGAGGACAGTCTGCGAGCCTCATGCATGTGTTTTTGATATGCGAGTTACTTTCCGCGCATCTGAAAACTTGCGTTTCAATTGCACGTGCCTGTCTTCTGTACGACTGCGCAATCGGGGTTTACCGGCCAAAATCTGTGGTGTGAACTGTACTTGGGTGTATTTCTAGTTGGGATAGAAGTGTCAAGGTCTACCATCTCCTGCCTGGAAATCACGTCCATGATAGCAGTTGTCCTTGTAAGGCATAGCCAGAAACCAAATTCTGGTTAGGACAGCAAACTATGTTTACCCTAAACATCCGTGGAGAAATAGGATTGGAGCATTATACAGTATCGGTTTCTGCAATTCTTTCGTTCCCGTTTTGGTAAGCTGCTGACGAGGGGAGGATACGATGCTTGGGTCACGAATCGAACCATTTTGGGAATATTTGGTGTCATCTTGAGCACACGTGTAGGGCATGACTAGGCGTATACCAGGTGAAAGTAGTAAAGGTGTGCTTCTCAGCCGTTTCAGAGTAATTAATTAATTGCAATTACAGTGCGGCGTCTGTGCGTTGTACGCTAGCAAGAATCCAACGAGTTTAGTTATTGTTGTTTTAAGGGGCAGAACTAAGAGGTCATCTGCCCCTCGTAACATGGATTAAAGTATACAAATTTGGAAAGGAATTTAAAATTTAGAGGTAGATACCTACATTTGAAAAGACGGAAAATTAATAAAACTAATAATTATAAAAATAAACAAATTACGGAAAAACAAAAAACTATCATTCAAAAACTGACAAATCATTGATGGGTCAATGTACACTAGAAAATTTAGATTGCTGGCCCTAACCCGATACCGCGATCAGCAGCCACTGCGTCATCGGCTAAAATGAGTTGATGATGATAATTGTTGTTTTAAGGGGCCTAACATCTAGGTTATCGGCCCCAAATATGAGTTGGAGTGTCATCTGCAAACCAAGATTTCTTCGTAAGTCGGCAAGATCCACACACTCAGTTAAAATGTGGGCCACGTTGAAAACTGCTCCACAGTTACAAAGTGGGGGGGGTCTTCCCTTCTCATTATGTACGAGTGGGTGGATCTTGTATGACCTATCCTTAGCCTAGACAAAATGACGGAGTCTCTCCGTGACAGGAAAGGGCTCCGCCACACGCGAATAGTTCCCTTGATCGCTGTCAATTTACTGGGTAGTGGGTCGGCTAGCCACTGACTCTCCCAAAATGCTAGAACTTGTAGGCGTATCTGGGAACGAATATCTCTAGCGGGTGCCTCCATTGGTCGAGGTGATAATGATACCACCTTTTTAGCAGCTTGATCCGCTAACTCATTTCCCGCAATTCCCGTGTGGCTTGGAAGCCACAAAAAGGTGATTCAAGTGTCGGCATGCCACAGCCCAGCTAGTAGGTCGTCGATTCGCTGCACTAGGGGGTGTTGCAGGAAACATGTAGCAACAAACTCGAAGAGTCGGTACACTCGAGAAAGTGGATTCGTGCATCTTGTAGTGCAAACTGCACAGCTTCATACATGGCAACGAGTTCTGCAGTAAACACACTACAGGCCTCAGGCAAATAGATCTTGGTATTTGCACCATCAATAACGTAAGCACAACCCACCTTCGAACCCGATGAACTATGCTGTGGAACTGGCTCCGGTAAACGGAGACATCCGTGTTCACCTTAGGACCTCTGTGTAGAACTAACCGAATTTCCAACGAGCGCGTTGTGCGTAAGTGCGGGATCGCTGGATCGAATCCCACCTGGTATAGGTTAGCAGACTTCACCCTTACGAATGAGAAAATGGGAAGGCAGTTGTGAGCTGGATTGTATTCAATGAAACCCATGTTTGTAGAAGGTTTCTTATAAAAAGCACTACTGGGGCTTTTTGAGCAAGAGTCCCGCCAAAGTGAATTGTGGTTGGATCATGTACCAGGGCTCTGAATAAACAGCTGTGCCCTAAAAGGTATACCACCAACAGTCAAATAATATTGTCAAAACAGTATAAGGGATACTAGTAGATTTGTTGATAAAGTCAAATCCACGAGTCTTTTCATTATGAAACAACTGGCCCATAGTTATCTGGAATGCCTGTGGTTCTGTTATGGCAATTCACTTGCCCAAGTTACCACATAGCTTTAAACAAGCTGTTTTCTGACATTAGTACAGCCATCAGAATGACACAGATTACCAGACAGATTCTCTGGGACTGCGTGACCACGATGTCTTAAAGCTCCAAAATGAAATCGACAACATTTTCTGACAACCAAAAACAGGACATCACATAAAATAAATCAATATTGAAAAAAAAAAAAAAAAAAGAGTACAATACATACCTTGTGCTATGCGAAATGCTGCTCAGCTATGGCATTCCGAAACGCAACTGCTGTTCCATGTTCTTGGCCCACGTGCAAGCCCACATCTTGGTCATCAACGTTATGTCCTCTTTGGTCGAAGTACTGATGTAGCCTCAGGTTGTCAGGAGGAATGTTGTCCCTAGTTTTAATGGCTATGTTGTGGAGAACTGCCGTTGCTATTATTATCTTCAATGTTGTCTGCATTTTTGTACGCAGCCCCAATCTGAGGATTGGAAATCGCCTCTTCCAGACACCATACATACGTTCCACACAGTTCCTAGCTCTTTTGTGAGCTCGGTTGTACCTTTCCTGAGCTCTTGTTTGTGGATCTAGGTAAGGTGTCAATAAATATGTTCTCAAAGGGTAACCATTGTCACCCAAGAGAACCCCACTATCTACACGCCTTGTCTCAAGATCGGCTCTAATTCTAGAGTTGTTAAATATTGTACTATCGTGTACAGAGCCTGGCCAACGTGCAACTATGTCCCTTATGAGGAGCTCCGAGTCGCAAACTGTCTGGATATTTAAGGAAAAATATCCTTTCCTGTTTCTATATGTTTCACCCCTGGCATGACCAGGAGACTGAATAGGAATGTGAGTGCAGTCCAAAGCACCCAAAACACCAGGAAAATGGGCACTTTCAAAAAATCCCTGCATTGTTTCATTTTGCTCTTCCGCCCGAGGAAAATATATATATAGAGGTCGTAATCTTGCAATTGCAGCAGAAACTTTGTGTACTATCCTACTTACAGTAGCTTTAGACACTCCAGCTGTGTCTCCCATTACTATTTGAAATGACCCTGTTGCATAAAACCTGAGTGCAATAAGAAATTGCTGAGTTGGTGAAAGAGGCAAATTTCTTTATGTAGGGTATTCTAACCTCTCTTCAATTTCTTCCAACACTTTCCTCACAACATATTTCGACAACCTATACCTCTCCAGAAACTTTTTTTTCTGACAGTTGCAGGATGTCATTTGCCCTTGGCAAGAGTTCTTGTTCTCCAACATTGTTCAAATGGTCCAAATACAACATCTGAGCACGAAACGCGTATTCCCTTGCTGCCATTTTTAATAACACTACCGGTATGTTAAACTACTTAACTGGGCAAGAATGGGATGTTAAAATAACGGATAGTTTAACGATTTGTTAGCAGTAACGTTGGTTGATGGAACACCATTTTGCTAACATATCCGTTAAATTACCTTAACGTGTCGTTAAAATTTTAACGAAGGTTGGTGAAACCGGCCCTTAAACATGCTCCAGAATCCTAACCAATCTTTAACGTCCCCTCCAAACTTGGCTAGTTCCAACCTAGTAAGTTTCAAGTTTCTTTTAGCTGCAGATGAAGCTTCAGAAATGTGTTCTCTAACCACACCAACATTCTCATTAGAACAAATATGCGTCATCTTTAACCTTACTTCATCGAAATTATCTCTATAGTTCTCAACTGCCCCATACTCATGGCTGTAGACATCATCCTCTTCTAATGCTAGTTCCAGTATTTTTTCATCCAATGGGGCAAGTTCAGCACTTGAAACTCTCCAATTTCATCAGCATCTTCTATGCCGATTCCAGCTCAACTATTTCGCTGGTTAAATTACGCATTACCTCATTATATGTCTTTGTGTAGGACGCTCGAATTGGCTTACGTTGTTTCACAAGCTTTTCCATTGTCTTGTAGGCTAGGCTATACCAAGATTTTCACCCACAAAGAAATCTTACGTATCTTGCCGTAACTTCTCGTAATTTACGTATTAAATCACGTCAGGGTCACCATATTTTTTTTTGTTAAGGGACTAATTCACCGAATTAGTGTTAAATTATTTATTTAACAATTTCTTTCACTACACAACTATACAACAGACATATTCGAAACATAGAACAACGAAACAACAACTGCCACAGTCTTTTGTCACAGAGTCCAAACAGTTCCATAACAACACAGATATTAAGGCTGTGTCCCAATAGTACAATTTCAGCCGAAGTGAACTAGATAGTCGACTACTTTGCCGAATGTGACGTCAGAAGTCGTGATCCAATACTGCTTAGCACATAGCAATCAAGTTTGTAGCATCTAGTGAACGAAAGTGCATGCTAGATTGTCGACTACGTCAAGGAAGTTATAGCAATTGTAGCTTATCGAAATTGTAGGTTATGTAAATTGTAGGTTGTCTTTGACTTAAGCCAAACACAAACCATAATTAGGGCTCGGCTAAAAATTGATCTTTTTGGCCCATCCGTGATCGTATAATTCAGGTATTGTTTATTTAAAACAGCTGATGAAAGCACAAAGAACCTACAAGGAGTAGCAGATCACCGCCATCTTGAGTGTTGGTTTGGTACCAGCATGTAAGTCCAGTGCGTTTCAGGACACAAGGAGGCTGTGATCAAGCAGACATGTCCCAAATCTCCGTAGTGCATAGCACATAGTAGCTAGTGATGGTCAGGGGGATGAAACTACTATAGATCCTTCGCTTCCAAGGCCTCGCTGCCAACTGACAGGTTCACTGCCTGAGCACTCGCTGCGCTGCGGTAGCGCTGCTGTCCAACTCGATTGCTATTGGTTGAAGCTCATGCGGGGTGGATACGCCGGTTACATTTAAACATGTCGCTGGCAACTGGCTATCCTACTCATGATCGTGTGTGTTTGTGCTTTTGAGGCTTCCAACATGACATTCCTTCGTAGGATATTGCATTAATACGGTAGGTATTTATTTCAGTAGTTACTTCGCAGTTTTGCTGCCAGGATATGATTTTAATATCTACCCATTATGACATTGTTTCTGTTTACGAATTGTGGGCTTTATTGTGATTACTTCGTTCAGTGTAGTATTCTCAATTCAAAATGATTTTAGCTAGATGGCATATTAGAATGATTTTGTGAAGTATTGTGAACTATATGAATGGCTTTACATAGCCTAACCCTACTTTATTGAAACAGAGCTAGGCCTACAGTATGTGCAGAATGGTTGTGAACTGGTTACCTTATTGTGTTTCTTTTCTCTTCTCAGGTAATGAGGCACTTCAAGGAAAGCAGATTATATACTACATTTGTCCAATAGCCTATAGACAGGAGTTGCCTGATTCTGTTGTCCGAACAGTTGTATACTAATCCTATTTCAGCAAAGGTAAGTTACCATATTGATGAAACTTTGATCTATTAATTTTACACCAGTACCGGTATAGGGTAGGCCCAGGGGTTATGTAGGTTTTGATTAGCAATACACTTAGTTCATACCCCCCTCTGATAAATTCATATAGCCTATTGCACCCTGGCATACTGTTAGATGTGTGAGAAAGTCACTTGAGGAACTGGAATGTGCCCTACTTCTTTTGATAGTGCATGCCACGTGTCCTTATCTGTGAATGGCACACAGTAAACTTAACTGGAATCATGACACTATTGCAGGGAGATAATCAAAATATACAGGTGACGTTATTAGGAATAGTTGCAGTCTTTGCTTCATTTAGGGCTTTTAGACATAGTGAACATCAGCCTCGTATACTGCTTGATTGTGTATAATCTGCCTGATAATATGTGTAATTATGATGAGATAAAGACTAGGTTGGAAATGAAATGCTATATGAAGCTGTTCGTATGAGCAGACTCGGATGGGTCATGCAAAGAGAATGGGGGAGAGAGATTACCTAAGAGGTTAATGAGCTCGGAGGTAGAGGATACGAGAAGCAGAGATAGACGTAGGAGGCTATAGTGAGTTAGTTTCAGTGTTTAACGATTTATTAAAGTGAGAGGTGTAGAAGCAGGGGATCATAGAGGTGACTTGTTTGCAAACAGAGGCTTGCAGACTGGACTATAAAAGGCTACATGTACAGTATATAGCCTATATAACATTGCAGTGAATATAATGACTAGGCCTATCGGTTCCCCTTAAGTCAATCACAAAATTGAATTCAATGCATATTGCATCAAGAAATGCTTCAATCGGTTTACTGATTGGTAGGCTATTTGTGTAACAAATGAATTAATCCACAAATTAATATTGTTCATTTGAGATTTTTCCTTTTTTTTTCTTTCTTCTATGGATGTTTTTGGATGGGCTATATAATATCACAGTAAGAGGGGGGCATACACATAGATCTTACTGCTTACTGTGCTTGGGGTAAATTGTGAACTTTCGAGATGGTGGATTTGTTCTGATGTAAGTTACTGGCTAGTGGCATTCTCCACTTCAAATAACATCTAATATTAGTTCCAGTTTATATATTTATTCTAAATGCACTTTTGTGCATTCATTAAAGCAGCATTATCCTAATATCGAGGCTACAGTGGCATTCACCCAGGGGGTGAGGCCTGTTACACACATCCAGGCCAATTAGGAAAGTAATAATATTGTATTATTAGTATTAATAACAATGGAATTAAAGTGATCGGGTAACTTAGTTTATCCACACTACACTTGTCCCCTCCTTCTATGAGCAGCAAAAGTTCTATATGTGCATGCTTAACATTGTAACCTAGAGAGTAGCTGTTTACTGTCCTTGTCACAAGTTGTTGCTTCAACATCTTTATTATGAGATGTATGTGTAACGACTATTTAGGTACACAATGTAATTTGTTGTAAGGAATTCACCTTCTGTGGTCTCGGGGTAGAGATGTGCCGTGCGAGCCATAGAGTAGCAGCGCTGCACAGTCAATTGGCTACACCTGTTCATATTGAAACTTCATATCCCGAGGTCCTGGCTCCATTACAAATACACACACCTACTGCCATCACAATGTCATGGGTAATCAGACATATCCCATATACACTTTCCAAGTACCATAAAGCCACATGACCACGACATCGCAAAGCCCCTACAACATTATTAGGATTTTAATTGTATTTTTCTCTTACAGATTTGCAAAATGCGTGGCTCTACTATGTGATGACAATTATCTACTGGGACAATGACCTGATGAAATTAAATATTACTCTTTTCATGAAAATGTTCTGTGGATTTTATTATCTGTAAAAACTAAGAAAGAAGAATATAATATGAACATATAAACACTTATTTTTGTCCTCATTTTTTCCTTCCGAATTCTGTTTCCTTCCAGTATCGTATCTCATTCAACAGCGGTTAATAAGTTCATATTTTATAGGGTGTGCATGGTTTGTATTGGTTTATTACATTCTTCTTAGATTACTGTGATCCCACAACACTGGTGGCAACTAAACCTCTCTTCTACCTGTCTGATATTATAACTTGTAGTACTGTGTAGTAGGTGAATGACTTTCTAGTGTTACAAGGCCATGGGTTCAAAGGCCGAACTCAGCTGAGACTTATGGAAGGAAATCCCAAGGTCACCAGTTCATCTCGCATGACATCCTCTGCAAAAGTAACCTTTAAGCACTGCCATTAAAAAAATATAAACTATAAAAGAAATGTTAATGATAGAAAAACTATCATGAATAAAACATATAATACTAGAAAAATTAAGAGAGGGGACATGGGGAGAAAAGTGGGGGGAGTACTACACAACTGCCGTGGTACAGGTTTCAAATAATAATAAAGGATATCCTGCGTCCTATCCTTCCCCCTAACCCTGTATCCCTCTCGTGTAACTACACGTAGTAATATGATTTATGTCAATAAAATGTATTTATTCACTGTTCCTATTGTTCTGTTTTACACAAGGTCAGATATCAAAACTAAAGATTTCAGGCTGGTATTTCTACTATATTAATAGTAATAATCCATTATTATGAGCCTTTGTTTTGATATCTGCTCTTAAATAAAATAGAACAAAAGGAACAGGAATAAATAAAATACGCCGACATATATCATATTACTACGTGTAAATACAAAGGGAGCGGTACAGGGTCAGGGGGGGGGGGGGGTAAGCGGTGGTACCAGTACGCGATTAAATAAAATTCAAATCGCCCGCGCTTAAATTTTAGTACACTGCCTCACCGCTACCGCTAAGTAGCAGGCTAGGCTGGTTGATGACGTAATCCTGACGGTTGTAGTTGGAATCAAATTTTAAGCCTGAGTAACCTTTCTCCCCTATATTCTTTGGTGATGGTTATTTCTGCTGTTTTGGGAAAACGCCAACGAACTGTTCGTTTGTTGAAAACAACTGTTCTCCCAAACAGTTTGAAAACAACAGGTTATAAAATTCGTTCACAAGACAGTACGGCAGAAGCTGATTAACCAACGCAGTAATGTTTTCGCAAACTGTTTGAAGACAACAGGTCATTCGTTGACACTTCATAACGGGACTCGGTGATAGACGAGTGAGTCACACGCACAAGAGCTGTGAGATAGGAAATATATTTCTCCACCTTTCACTGTAACTTGATTCGTTGCGTAATATCTACACAGTAGACACTGAGGCTGGCTGCGTGGCTCAGGGGTAACGTTCTCGCTTGCTCCCCAGGTAGCAGGATCGAATCCTGGCGCAGCCAATTGGCGTTTGAGGGTGCACAAATGCGAGGGAGCCTCGTCAGTAGATTTACTGGCACGTTAAAGATCCCATTTGGGTCAAAATTCCGGCACCCCGGCGTCTCTAAAAGCCAGAGTAGTTAAAAGGGACGTAAAAATAACATTATTATTATTATTATTATTAGACACTGACAGGCAACACAAGCTGATGGCCGACAAAATACTTGTATAAAGGCTACACGGGTAGAACGGGAAGATGAGTTAGACTCCACTCTTAGGCAAAGTCAATGCAATCAAATTAGTTATTGTTGTTTTAAGGGGAGGAACTACGAGGTCATCTGCCCCTCTCAACACATATTAAAGTATACAAAAAAGTACACGGGGCTACATGACCGCGTTGCCGCAGCCAGGAATTAATTTAAATTCTCACATGAAACTTGGAATTAAATACATTTCTCAGAATGCTAGAGGTGTCTCTCAGACACCACGCGACCTTCTATGCATGGGCGCCCACAGGCTTTTTTTTTCCAGGGGGGAGAGTCATATTTTTCATTTAATTACCTAGCTGTCACTAGGTCGCCCCCCGCAATTTTCGTTTAATTTCGTACTTGCTTCGTGATATTCGTTATTTGGCTGCTCTGAAACCGTTGGGTACATTATCTTTATGACATGAATGGGAAGAATAGTTGTTTTCTTTTAGTTCAGAGTTTTTGTCCTTGGAAGTTCGCTTTTCTTTGTGAATCATCGTCATAATGTTCATTTCTTTAGTGGTATCACCATGTATCGACAAAAATAAAATTCAAGCAGTTCATTAAAATGGTAATGTTAAATGTTAATCCAGTTCGCCGATTTTCTAAATAACTGCAGATATTTTCAAATAATTCCAAATTACTCTAAGTTAAATAAAATTGTGGAATTATGAGTTAACTATCAGTAACTTCAATTTTTGTAATAGGGGCTTTGTGGCGCAGCGGTCAAGCTGTTGGCCTCTCGCCAACAAGCATTCCCGGTCAATGCATGTGAGATTTTCGAAGTGAAATGCCATGTCCTGTGGTTCGGATTCTACGTAAAAAGGCGGTCCCGTGGCTCATTATCACAAGATTCACGGTCACGTTAAACTACAATCTTTCTTCCTTCAATTTATGTAATAAACTGGTGTGAAAATTAAGAATGTAAATATTCTCGGTAATCCACCCCCTACCTCTCCCCAACCCCCGAACCCCTGCGGGCGGGTGCCCATGCTGCTATGCGAGAGCTTTGAGGAGATTTAAGAACACAGCCAACAGCTCGCAAACAGCAATAAGCGAAAACGTTGAAGAAGAACAGTTTGGCTAAGAACTGCTTTTCCCAACAGCTCTTGTATCCTGGCTGCTAATAATAATACCGGACAAACAGTTGATTTGACAGAGAGGGGATGGGAGTGGTTAACTGTCGAATAATGACGACCTCAGCCGAATAGCTCCGGCGAAGCTATTCATTCAAGGTTACAGCAGTGCCAGTGAGTAGCAAACAGTGCAAGACAAACAGCGGATTCGTTCCAACCAATCGTAATAAGACTGAAGGAAAACTGTTTGGTGTAACATTAAAAAACAGTTCGTTCGTTTTTCATCGGACAACTGCTTTCTCCAAACAGTTGGGCGTTTTCTGTCCATCACTAATAGTAGCTAGCAGCTAGTCAATAGCAGACAACTTGAGTATTGGGACACAGCCTAATTATTACCATTGTCATAATGGTCAATGTTTATGCATTTCCTTAATGTTGAGTTTTACAAAATGCAAAGAGGTGGACTTACTATTATCAATGACAGATATTTCTATCGAAGTGGTGTGGGGCTGAAGGCCTAATTTCTTGACAAGAGATAGAGTTATAAAGTAATGCGTGGCAGCATTGTCGAGGAGGGCTCGTGCAGAGTGCCAGTTGCCTTTGGAATCCTGAATTTGGATTTGCACAGTTGATTTATTTATTTAGCGTATGGCACATTAAAACATTAAATTATCACATACATGAGTTTGACACAAATTCCAGCTGTTACAACTATCTACACAAATCGGTATACAAATACTGGATTTCATTTTGTAATAGGATTTTTTGTAGTACTTGACATTTCGATCTTCTTATGCCTTAGCTGGAAAACCCTGAGAAGGGCTATTTGTATTCACGTTTTGTGACATCAAGAAATATTTTGAGCCAGGAGATCACTGGGATTGTCTGGCTGCCTAAACTCCTTGGTGTAGATGTTTCCCACGGAGTGACCGTTCTTTAGCACCACCCAGGGGACACGTGTAGCTTAAGGAATGCTACGGACGCGAACAGTCTTTGTCCCCCTGCACAGTTGATAAAAGGATTTGAGTACTGTGCCAAGAGTTTGTGGTTTGATTATAAGACTGAGCGTTTATTTTAGAATCTAATTGAGTAAAAGAGGTTAGGTATGATTCACTGTTGGATGCTAAATTTGTTTGAGAATTAGAATAAGCAGTAGTCTCAGAGGATTTACTAGAAAAGGGGTTATATTTTGGTTTTTCAAAACGATGTAATGAAGAGTGATGGCGTAATTTACAATGCATGCAGACCCCCTTTGAGGGACAATCTGTCAGGGCATGTTTTTTTTCTTTCAGAAAGACAATTGCAACAACGTTTACGTTGTGAGATGGTTTTTCTACGATCATCTACTGATAATGCTTTAAAAGTAGAACACAAGTAAAGAGGGTGTGAATTAGTACTAAGTATGCAGGTATGCAGACGGCTTTGCACTGAAAAAACTTGGGAACGAGAAGATTTTTTATTGAATATAGGATTGCTGTATGTACATTTACTAGAATTAGTAGGAAGCTCTGCCTTATGGGCTACTGCAGAGAGTACCTGACAACAATTTTTAATAAAATCAGTTAAAGTTAAAGTTACGTATGATATAAAGGAGACTGAATCGATTCCACGGGTTTCTGTACCAAGATGGTAAGGATCGGTCGATTTAAGACCTCCCGTATCGGAGAGAACTCAAAAGGATGCCTTGAGTTAAGTTTAAGTTGAGCATTACAAGAAACAAGTTTCAGCATCAAGGGTAAACAAAGCGATTGTAAAGAGAGAACAAGTTGCTTAAATAATTCCAATTTATTTAACTAAGTAACAGTGCAATAATGTAAATAGGTTTCAACAAAACGGGATAAAGCCATAAACATTTGAGTAATTCCAACAGCAACAATTTCAATAATTCTATAACAATGTACACAAGTAGCAGTTAACATATAAACCAGCTTCTGCACTTGAAGTTACTAAGTTATGTAGGGTCTAGCACTTGGGAGACCAGCCCAAGATGCTAGAACAACTAAATGATCCACTTTCAAACACTTGGGGATCAGCCCAAGATGCTTGAGAGAAAAGAAGATAGGTTGAAGAACCCAAGAACGGGAAAAAGCTAGGTACTGAGAGGTAGTGTTGAAGGGTGCGTGAGGGCCAAATCTCAAACCACACTTCACCACTACAAGTGATTTTAACCATAAAAAATGCAGTGAAGTATTTATTGTGTTTATTGCGCTCAGGGACCAAATCCTGTAACAGCAATAACCACAACGAAATCCAGAAGAGCAACTTTGCCTAGAAGTGAGAAGATTGCAGAAACAAGTCGATATGTGAAAAGTTATCGGAGAAAGAATCAAACTAGTGTGCATTACAACTAGGCTGGAATGCAAACAAAATGAAAGAAGTAAAGTGAAACCTTGATTGACAAACTCCTTGGACCACAAGAAAGGCAATTTTAAAGCCATTGATTAAAGAAAGTTTACACAGAATTACAGAGCTGAAAATCAAAACACAGGGCCCTGTGGGAAAGTTTATAAGTTAGTTGTACTTGAATGATATAACGGAGGAAGTTAATGACACATGTTACTTATCCATTTCCTGAAGAGAAGTTCCTTAGGTTGATGTAACCATGGGTGAAGAACCAGATGATGATATCAAAGACCAGGTGGCCTTAAAGAGGATACCTCGCCGGGAGGTTTGCCATTAGTAATAAAATGCAATCAGCTTTAACCGTCGCCATTGTAGAACACTTGCACACAATCACTGGCAAGATTAAAATCACTTTAAGCCAACGTCGACATTATAACGATGAAGTTTGAAAAAGTTTTAGAGTTCCGAGAAAGGGGAAATTTGATTTGAAGAATAGGTGCAAGGCTTACATTGCACTAAGCACTTTTAAAGCAAGTTGGTTATCCGTGAAGTATCTTGATGTCGAAAATGTCGACGTAGTCTCGAAGCCCACTGGGCTGAGATGCGGCAAGAGCTGATTGACGAGTTGACTGAAGTCGTAATCGTTGCGAGGTAGGAAATCACAGGCGTTTATATAGTTGTAAAATTACATGTTCCAGAAACGTCGATGAGTGGAGATCTGCGATTGGTCACCAGAATAGTCGACCAATGAGAGCGAAGAAAGTGAAAATGATGGATGTCAATGTGAATCACATGTTTGCAGGTATCGGAGATGTGAATTATACTGTAACAGTCCTAAAAAGAGTGTCTTACAACCGTGTATTTCTGAATACAGAACAAGTAAATGTAAAATATAATAAATAATTTAAGAAAGAAGCATATATAAATTTAAATAAGATTACGTAAAACACGTGTAAGCACATGCCACATTTATAGGTTAAGAAAAATATTAGGTTTCACATACTTACTTTTTCTCTCGACGAATACGAGGAAATGAAATTAATATTTAAGGGCTTTTGTAGCCTTCACAAATGCGAACACATACAACCATGAGTCAGCATAGACTGTCAAATCTGGTGATTTTATCTATAGAAAATAATATTGCCCAGGACTTGAATTATTCAGTATTACAGTAATAAAAAAATTGCAGGCGCAAAAGATAAAAGACGGTAGTAATCTAGACGTTTTGGTTCTTTATTTCTTAATTTGTTTCATTTTTAAGTTAATTTTCGATTTAAATTTCATGTATGCATATGTGAGCGGTATCTGCGACATAGAGTTGAAATAAACCTTTTCAAAAAAATATTTATTTTTACTGTTATTGACCTATATTGGCTTTCACGGCCAGTGAAATAAAACTCTGCAATTTTTCTAGGTTTGTGCCGTGTCTTGTGTGGAGTTTCGCCTAGGACACTAAGCTGGCTCATCAGTGGACTCTAGGTGTCCCCGCCCGGACTCCCACAGGAGTAACGAACTGCACTCTACCTCCATTTTTATGAAGTGTACCTGCACCTCTTTACTGCGAGAACTAAAAGCTCAAGCAGCCATAACCTCCCTATGAAGGCCTCCAAAAGGATGGTATATTGGCTTTCACGACCAGTGAATTCAAGTTCAGCAATTTTTCAAGGTTTGTGCCGTGTCTTGTGTGGGGATTCGTCTAGGACACCCAGCTGGCTCATCGGCGGGCTTTTGGTTCCAACATTTGAAGGAGAAAATACTGAAGTCAGTGATATAGATGAAGAGGAACTGAGGAATAATGTAGCACAGGAGAGCCTTTGTAGTGATGATGAAACTACTAATTTCGATGACGCTCTCACATATCTGGGAAAAGATAATATCACTCCATGTAGGGGTGAAAGCCAAATGTCGAACCAGGCAGTGTAACATTGTTACAAAATTACCAGGGCCAATTCGAGGGCGCTGAATGTTAAAAGTGTGTTAGATTGTTTTAAATTGGTTTTTAGATAATATAGTAGTCGAGTATACTAATATCAAAATAAGATCTGTTCAGTGAACGCACATTCGAGAAAGAGATGCAAAGGAGATGGCGTTCTCCGAAATGGTGGCCTTCATAGGTCTGCTCTATCTTACAGGATTTTCACTATCACCCCGCCAGAACCTAAAGGATTTATGGAGGAAAGGCGGACTTGGAATTGAATTATTTCGTTTACCTATGAAAGTAAATCGATTCAGACTCTTACTGCAAATAATGCGCTTTGATGATACGTCCGATTGTAACAGGCCCCAAAGGAATCAAGTTGACAAACTGCTCTGTGTGAGAGAAGTGTTCAAAGACTTTGTGAATAACTGAAAATCTAGCTATAGCCACAGTGCTTTCATGACTGTAGATGAGATGTTACTCAACTTCAGAGGCCGTTGCAGCTTTCAGATGTTTATGTCCAACAAACCTGGAAAATACGGCATAAAAATTTGGACTTGCTCTGATGCAAAGACATTTTATACCTCTAACATGGACATTTTCGTGAGAAACCAGCCTCCAGGTCCATTCCATGTCAACAACTCAACCACAGCTGTGGTGACCGGAAGGTCAAACACTTGGAAAATACTGGACGTAACGTGACCTGTTACAACATTTTTACATCAGTTACACTGGCAGAGAGCCTCCTGCAAAAAAAAACTCACACTGTTAGGAACAATACGTAAAATCAAGGAGGAGATTCCGGAATTTTTACTGAGAACTGCAAAAATCAGGAAATTTCCTGACTCCATATTAGGGTTTTCTAGTTCAAGTACTCTTGTCTCATACAAACATAAGAGGGACAAAGTACCGTAGTTATACTTATCTCGACTATGCACGATGATAGCACTAGATGAAACTAGTGGTGATGCTGAAAAACCACAGATGATGACTTGCTATAACAGCACACAAATTGAAGTAGATATGAGTGACGCTTTACAGAAAAAATATTCTGTAGCCCGAGTGGCAACCAGATGGCCTCTAAACATTGTTTTCTTCATGTTGAATGTAGGAGATGTAAATGCATTCGTAATTTACAGGCACAATACACAAGGTAGAGACCCAATGAAAGACGTTTTATACAGTCTGGGAAAGGCACTGGTGTCTACAAGCACAGATTGTATGAATCAAATATTTCAAATACCGCACAATGAAGACCAGAATATGTGACATATTGTCTTTCTTTACCAAAGAAACGAGCTCTGGATGAGCCTGTGATATATCAGCAAACACAGCAGGATGTGAAATGTCACTACTGTCCTTCAAAGAAGAACAGGAAGACTAAAACTAGATGCTAGACTTGTAACAGTCGTAGCATGCTGAGCTTCTATGCCCAAGATCGCGGGTTCAAACCCGGCCGAAGCCGTCGGATTTTTTTAAGAGCGTTAAAAATCTCTCAGTATGCCTTCCTTCGGAGGGGAAATAAAGCAGTCGGTCCCATGTCATAGATTTATGGCATGTTAAAGAACCTTCCACTAATTACACCTGTGTGAAGCAAAATTGTATAGGTTAGGAATGTAAACAACGCTCTTAGGTTTCTACGTTCGTTGCCAAGAGCCGACTGCGGTGGCGTCTAGTAGTCTAGTTCTGAACTAGGCCTAGTAGTAGTTGACGGTGGCGTTTGGCGGCAAAAGCAGGAACTATTTGAAAAATTCAAAGTTGCAATCCTTACTTGAATTAAAAAACAGATACACACACTAATACAGCCATCACATTTAACACCGGTTATGACAGATTCTACACACACCCAAAGTACATGGGGCTACATGACCGCGTTGTCGCAGCCCCTAAACTAAGGAACCAACCAATAAATTTTCTTTGAATCCATGCTCATATTGTTTAAACATTATATTTCAAAGATGCTCAGATGTCCTATAAGTTGATGTGTTAAACCCATTGTTATGACCTAAAAATGTACCAATTTTTGGAATAATGATTCCTGGAAAGTGATAGTTATTTTTGCAGCAAAATGAAACCAGAAATAAAGTGATTTTTTACCACGAGTGAAACTTTTTTTTTTCAACAATAGAATGCTAATAATTTAGGATTCAGGCTGGACAATTTAATTTGCCCTGAAGAACCTACTGCTGTAAATAAATTTAATATGAACAAAATCAACAGGACTGACATTCGAGTGTTCATGTGTTGGTAACCCTGTATTTTTGTTGTACATAAATGTATGATTTTTCATGCATTCCTAATGCTATTCTGGCATTTCGTTAAAGTAAATTTTAAAATTTTAATAAAATGAGATTATTTTAGGAATTGTGCTATTTTCAAAGCCTCCTTCTATCCTTATTGTTGCATCGAGCCGAAAATCAATGAAGCATTTTTTTATTGTGTTATTGTTGTCACTTTAACCCATACGGAGCCCTGAGATGTTTAGATTCTCGTGCTGACTGATTTTTGGTGAAATGCATATGTGGTCGTTGGACTTCGGTCTAAACTGGCACAATACCACACACATTGTTGCACTACAAAGCACACACATTGTTGCACTACAAAGGATTGTGAAAATAATATACAATGAAAGTGAACAATATATTAATTTAATACTGTATTTGTCAATATATGATACATTTCACAAAGACTAAGTGAATATCTTGTTCCAAATGGCCTCCCATATAATTACATTCTGGAGGTTATGTACACATTTGATATAATCCCATACATTTATTTACATTCACATTATACACAGATACACACTTATTTGTACACCAAGGGACTTTTTATGGCCTATAAATATACTTCTTGAATGCCAATGATTATACACAACATAGGGCAAATAGATTACACACATGCAGATATGTTCCAATGGAAAGCTATAATTAAATAAATACTTCAGGGAGTGATCACTTTTCACAAATGCACATTTCTATAATAAAGAAGATTTCATTGTTGCAAAGACAAATATCAGATCTATACTATATTCTGTATGCCTGTTATGAAGTGTGAAATACTTCAGGCAATGTCATTGGAAGTTCACATTCAGCAATCTAACAAGACAACCTTTGTCATCAGCTGAGTACTGATGAAAATACATGAAAATACCATATTATCTACATGAATATGTGGTAACTAAATTAAGAGGCTGCAATCTTACAGTATCCCTTGTTACAAGGCAATCTTCCTTCCCACACCGTTACTCTTCCAGCCCACTTAACTAACTGGACCACACAATGCTCTAGTCGCATTTCCATCGCATGAGGAAACCATGGCGCAATGCCGAGTACATTTTCAGCAGTTCCTTCACAGTTAATTGATATTAAGGAATATTTTGTAAGAAGTAGACTATTCCTAATTGCTGCATATGCAAGTCAGTAACTGGTTGTTTGAAGAAAGGTGCCTGGATCCTAATAGTTTCATAAAACTTTTGAAAGTAGAGCGATTGTATAGTATCAGATTTACAACTGCAGTGCCTGAATGCAATCATGATCAGACTGGTATAAACTGTGCTACAAATGCAAGTGAGGTTAGAATCCTCAACCTGCTGCTGCTCACTCCCGCCAATGCTAGGATAATACTGTGTGTGAAATCCTAAAGCACCTTTCAAATACACAGCTATACACATGGCAGGGATGCTACATGGCTATAAAACCATATGATGCATCACAAAATGTGTACGAGTTTGAGTTCTGCTCAATATCATTATGTTCAATGGCATCATTTACTGAATTAAAAAATAAAAATAAAAAACACTATATAAATATTGAAGGCTCATGCAGTTTTATACACTGTGTTAACGTAACGTAACGTAACGTAACGCAACCCAACTACTCTCTTGCTGAAGATATCCTGTAGCGAAAGACCTGTGCCAGCTTCTGCAATGCGACCTGAAAGGACAGTGTGATTCAATAACTGTTGTCCATGTTCTGCAGTCGACAGCCGAGTTTTGTCCATAGCTGGTCCCATAACCTTTAATGCTGCCACCCGCAGAGGGGGGATGAAGATAAGAGTTTCCCAGCAAACTCCCTGTATTATCGAACCAGATATTGATGTAAATAATGCATTCTTTTGCTTCAAACAAATTCTCTCTCTCTTTTTTCATCTTGCACAAATTTTATCATAATTAAGTACCGGTACCTGGATGTTTTAACATGCATGTATTATCCAAATGTTAGTGCAAGTTCCATGGGGAAAAGGACAACACACAAAGCTTTTATGCTCAGATATAACTGCAACAAATACGGTAAGTGTCCCTTTGAACAAGTGACATAGAACTAGTAGCAATAAACTGAGACCATGACATTCACCTCAATGGATCTATAACACCAATTCTATGAAGTAGTATACAATTTAGTGAAGAAACCTGCAACACAACTCCACTCACCAACCTTCTGCAGTACATTTTAGTTTGGTGAGTTGATAACTACAGAAATGAATATATGTTTGCTACTTATGCATTTTCCTTCACCAAATAACATTTACAAGTTCTAACAATTTGCATTTCATGATAAAGTCCTAATACCACTAGAATAAAATCACATGAATTATCAGCTACTTCCTATTCTTCTGGTGTTTGTGAAGCTGAGTCTAGGATAGTTTCAAATGAGAATGGCTGGAATGTGTATCCCAATCCACTGTAGAATTTGCTTTGGAACTCCACCCTGGAAAGATAACAGTCACATGTTACCACTTTAAATTGAAGAGTCAATTTGCATGATTCTTACAGCAATAGTGTCTGAGGAAGAAATTTCCATAGAGGTACACATTTTTGGTAAGAAAGAGTGAGAGTAAAAAAACAATAAATAAATCATACAAGTCATGGAACATACTTAATATGTCTAACCTTGAGGTTGGGTTTAAGCTTTGACTGAAGCTCATACATTTCACAGTTGTACAATGGGGTCCAGCTTAGCAAAGTCAAGCTTTATTTCAAATAGCAGAGGATGGTTAGTTATTGAGGATTTAAGAGGCAGAACAGCAGGATCATCTGTCCCTCTAATCAGAGGATGGTGGGTATTACGGCAAGGTCTGTGTTTTGCAGAACATATTTATTCTTTACTTCAGGAGTTAGATGCCCCTTAAAAGCATCCACAACCAGCATGGATCGCTTAGCAAGCAGTGCTTCAGGTCTGTGATTCCAAAACACACAGCTCTGTTGTCATCCAAGCTTTTTCCTGGCATCATCATCATCATCATCATCATCTTGCACAGTTTCCAGCCACTGGCCGGGTCTGTTTGGAACACAAGCCTCTCCAACGTCTTCTGTCTTCCCACCATCTCTCAGCCTCCACCCTTGTCCAGTCTTCTCCTCTCTTCTTCACGCTTTCTTCCACCCCCTTCAGCCACCTGTCTCTCGGTCTCTTTCCTTCCCACTTCGTCTCGTGTACTCTCCTGGGTATCCTCTTCTCCTCCATTCGTTTTACATGTCCATACCATCTAAGTCTAGATTCCTTTATACCATCCTGTAATGGTTCCTCCTTCATTAATTCTCTGGTCCTCTCATTTCTTATTCTGTCCATCTTTGTAGCTCCAATACTGCTTCTCAGGAACCTCATCTCACTGGCCTGTATTTTGCTCTTCTCCCTTCCTTTCATAACCCAGGTCTCCGAGGCATGTCAGTATAGGGACATAGTACGTCCGATATATGATCTTTTTGCTGTTCTGAGGGACATCCTTGCTCCATAACATGCTTCTCACACACCTCCGAAATGCATCTGCCTGCCTCCCCCGCTCATTTATTTCTCTATCGTTTCTTCCATGATCTTGTATCAGGCTTCTCAGATACTTGAAACTCTCCACTTTCTTCAGCTGTTCCCCACCAATTGTTATTCCCGTTGTGGTTCTTTCCTTCCTTGTTGTGATCACCATCTCACTCTTATTTATGCTAAATTTCATCCCATATCCTTGTATTATTCCTTCCCACACGTCCAACTGTTCCTGTACCTCCTCCTCCTTGTTTCCCCAAATCATCAAATCATCTGCAAACACCATTGCTTTCATCTTTCCTTCCCCAATTACTTGTGCCACTCGGGTCATTATATCATCCATCACCACAATGAAAAGTAACGGTGACAGTGCACTTCCTTGTTTCAGGCCGTTTCTCTGTTCCAACCAGTCTGATCTCTCTCCTCCCACTTTCACACAGCTCACGCTTCCCTTGTACATTTCCTTTATCCTCTTTATAGTCCATTTCTCTACTCCTCTATCCTCCAGGGACTTCCATACTTTGTTTCTGCATACACTGTCATATGCTTTCTCAATTTCCAGGAAGGCCATCAGTAGATCTGTTCCATACTCATAGTGCTGTTCTTGTAACTGCCTTACAGCAAAAATCAAATCCACTGTGGACCTTCCTGCTCTGAAGCCATGTTGTTCTTCCCTCATCCCTCCTTCTATCCTTGTCCTAATTCTCTTTTCGAAAACTTTCTCGAAGATCTTTGCACAATGACTCATCAGTGTTATTCCCCGATAGTTTCTGCAATCTGTTCTACTACCCTTCTTAAGATCGAGACAATGATTCCTTTTTTCCAGTCCTCTGGGGTCTTCCTTTCCTTCCATGCTGTCCTCATCACTCGGTACAGCCACTGTATCCCCACCTCTCCTGCTGCTCTCACCATCTCCACACTCAACTCCTCCACACCCGGTGCCTTCCCTTCTTTCATCTTGTTCACTGCATCTTCCACTTCTTTCCATGTAAGTCCTTTTCTGTTTGCAGTTCATCTTCCTCCTCACCATCTTTTCCATTTGGGTTCAGAAGTTCTTCAAAATATTCTTTCCACATTTTCTTCAGTTCTTCCCTATTTTCTATCTCTTGTCCGCTTTTGTTCACCATTCTAACATAATCCGTAGGATCCTTCCGCCTCTTATTTTTTACCATCCCATACAGGACCTTTTTTGTACCTTCACTATCCTCCTTCATCGTCTTTGTCCACTCTTCCATCCACTTTCTTCTCTCCTCAGTCACTACTCTCTTTGCCTCCTTTCTTTCCTGGTACTCTTCCCTTGTCTCTACTGTCCTATTTTGATACCACCTCCTAAAGGCTCTATTCTTTTCCCTTTGGGTTCGTTTCCCGGTCAATGCATGTGAGATTTTCGATGTGAAATGCCATGTCCTGTGGTTCGGATTCCACGTAAAAAGGAGGTCCCGTGGCTCATAATCACAAGATTCACGGTCACGTAAAACTACAAACTTCCTTCCTTTTTTCTTTTCCCTTACTATATCTTTTGTCTTCTCATTCCATCATGGTGTTTCCTTCCACCTCTTCTTACTACTTAACTTCCCACATACTGCTTCTGCTGCATCTACTAGTGTCTTCTTAAATCTAGCCCATTCCTCTCCCACCCCTCTTTCTTCATCTGTTGGAATTCCTTCCTTTACCATTTTGAGGTACTCGACCCTTCTATCCCCTTCTTTCAGTTTCCATATCCTTATACGTCTTTCCTGGTTCTCAGACCCTTTCTTCTCCTTACTCCCTCTCAGGTTCATTACCAGCAATCGAATCAATATACCCTCACAGGGAATTCCATTTGTGGCATGTTGAAGTCTTTTGAGATTTCCGAGATTTTCTATTTTGGATTATTTCTCGCGAGATAGGCATTCCGTCTTTCCTCTTATCTTGCACATACGAAAGAAATCTAGCTTCAAGGTCAGGATATTTGCCACATTTCGGTCCCCTGAATGATTCTCTCATTTAAACTGCTTTTCCTCATTTGATTTCTGAAGCAACCTAACGTCGTACAGTAGATTCCTCCAATCCGTATATTCTTCCAGCCTCTCTGTTGGCTGTGCTATTGGCATAATGCACAACTGGAAGTTTGAAGGCTGCATCACAAGCACGCTGAATTCCTTTGCTTGATGAAGCTTTTCTCTCTACCGGTAAATAATCGCTCATTTTTGGGATAAACAGGCTTTACAGGTCTTACTGAAACTGAGTTACTTTAGATTATTCAAGCTTACGAAACAATACTGTGTTACCGAATAACAATTTCAATGCAAAAACAAAAGTTTGCATTGTCATTAAATGCCGCCAGTTTCTCTTACAGACTGTATTGTTGCTTATGAGCATTACTTTTAACAGTACAACATTTATAAAAGTGTAGTTTGCGAATTTAAGCCACACCCAGATATTTTACCCAAACAATTTTAATAAAGAATGAGGCTTATTTTTGGGCCAAGATAATGATCCTCAAAGAAAACTTAAGAAAGCCTTTTAATGGTATGGAAAATCTAAGACGAAGGCTAACAGGACCTAAAAATCCAGGGCCTACTCGTGAGAGGAAAAAAAAAAGATAATTTTATGCGATACATTATCTTAAAGCAGCATCGGTTGCGCAGTGGTAGAATGCTGAGCTTCTATGCCCAAGATAGCGGGTTCAAAACCGGCCGAAGTAGTCTGATTTTTTAACAGCGTTAAAAATTCCTCAGTATGCCTTCCTTCAGAGGGGAAGTAAAGCCTGCGGTCCCATGTCAGATTTATGGCTTGTTAAACAACCTTCCACTAATTACACCTGTGTGAAGCTAAATTATATAGGTTAAGAATGTAAACAACGCTCTTAGGTTCCTACGTTCATTGCCAGGAGAAGACTGCGGTGGTGTCTAGTAGCTAAGTTCTGAACTAGTAGTCGTTGACAGTGGTGTTAGGCGGCAAAAGTAGGAACTATTTGAGAAATTCAAAGTCTGCAGTCCTTACTTGAATTAAAAAACAGATAACACACACTAATACAGTCATCACAATTAACACCGGTTATCAAGACAGATTCTACACACACCCAAAGTACACGGGGCTACATGACCGTGTTGTCGCAGCCCCTAAACTGAGGAACCAACCATTATTTTAAAATGAAATATAGCTAGAGATACAGAAATGACATATTTCAAGACCTTGCTAAAGCCTTGACAAAATTGTGTGTTAGCACAAGTGAGATTTTGCTGTTACGCCAAATAAAAACTGAAAATATAATTTTAGTATGAAATTTGTTAAGATATTGGCACATTTCCGAAGAATATGCCAGCATCTGCTTCGAATGTTACTGCCCTATCATATCTGGTGTCATGCAATCGTTTCATGAAATATCTCCGCACTTATATTTTCTGCTGATTCCTGTTCGTGAGGGAATTTCTTTGTGGAAACCACGCGATTGATAGGAGTCCACCCTTCATACCTGCCAACCTCTCAAAATGAAAAATCGGGAGATCGACGAAGCGGCGATGGGGAGGGGGGGGGGTGCAACGCAACATAAGACATTACAGCAAATATATAAGTTACACTATTAACCTGTACATGACTAATTTGATATGACATCCCAGTTTACAAATGTACTTAAGTAATTTTAAATTGTAAGTAGTCTATCAAACAAGCATACCTTTCTTTCGACCACACTCAGGCATACAAAAGTAGTGACGAATCGAAGATCATATAATTGGTCGTAGTTTCAGGTGATTGTGGCTGATTTTGCCCTCTTCAAAAAGGTCTTGCTATATTCTTGCTCGAAACACTTCCCTTTCTGAATCGACTTCAGAGTTATAAGTTTGTCCAAAGTCTTGTCGGAGAGAGACGACCTGAACGGAGTTCTTGTTTTTCTGACAAGACTGAACATTCTCTCACACTCTGCATATCTATGCGGAATGGTCAGAATAGAAAGCATAACTTTAGACAATTTGTCATACTTGAGTACCCCACCACTACATTTCATTTGGCCTACCAGTGCCCACTTCACTTCAATTCTCTCTTCTTCCTCAAGAGATGTCACATCTTTAAGTTGGAAGTTACAGAATTGGGAATGCACATTTCTGCAAGGATGGCCGACGTTTTAGTTCTGGCTGAGCCATATCTCCCGGCAATTTTTGAGTCTGGGAACATCTTCCTAAATAAAGGACCAGCGTGATCGGAACAATTGACAGGGAGGTTATGTTCAAAAATAAACGATGTGAACAATACTTCTGCACGTGTTATACTGTCAGTGTCTTCCTCCTTACACTTGAAATAATCAAGTTTCTGGTTTTTCCCAACACACTGTACATTGTCTTTATGTTTCTTTGAGAGCACATGTTTTGAAAAGTCCCCCTTTCCACCATGCGAGATGCTGAAATCACACATACAGACACTACAAAATGCAAATGTTGCGCCTCTTCTTGACTCAGTTATATGCGGAAAGTCATCTTTATATAAACTTTTAAATGTCACATCATATTTCTTCGCCATATTACCGAGGAACCGATGCAATCACTCAGATCGAAAAACCACAATAGCCTACAGGCATATTAACGCCAACAACATCTAACAAAGTTATACGCAAATCATATAATTTCACGTGTGAAACAGATACAATATTCCGTAGCGTACAATAACTCTCACCCACATGTGATTATGCCAAACATCTAGGACCAAGCCCTGAATTAACCATCGACGATTTCAAACAAGGACGTATTCGAAGCCAACTTCAAAGAACTTTTTATAACAGCACGACGCAACGCGGGAGTTTGTACGCAGTTGTCGATTACCGGTATCGATACAGAGCGATACTGCGGTATCGAGATATAACTTCAAAACACGTAAAGTCTATCCGTTCGATAGACGACTGGAGTGTCATCTCGCACATTCAATCCGAAATTATGCGTGGGATTTTTGAAAAATCGGGAGATTTAATACGTTAAGCGGGAGGGCGGGAGAAATGGTCTGAAATCGGGAGTCTCCCGCCTAAATCGGGAGAGTTGGCAGGTATGACCCTTTAATGGACAGTCGGCGACATATAGTGAGTCGTAGCAGCAACATGAGCATTATGTACTGCATTTAAAATTTCTATAAGTTAAACGGGTAAGAGATAGAGAGAGTGGAGGGATTAATCTTCTCGGGAGCCAAAATTAGTTACAGTGGGGATTCATCATCATCATTATCAGCAGCAGCAGGGATTGCGGTCCTGAAATTAGGAGACTAATTTCGCTTCGACGAAGTGCTATGATGAGTAAGTCCCTAATCTGGAAGAGCAGAGATATTAGTTTGGCTACCAAATGTAGATTAGTCAATGTGACTATATTCCCACTGTATGTATGGACGGGAGAGCTGGACATGAAAACAGGCAGACAAGAGGAAGATCGATGCTTTTGAGCTCTGGTGTTGGCGTAGACTCTTAAGAATACCATGGACTGCAAAAGCCACCAATAAGGCAGAGTATTAGAGTGCATCAAGCCCCATGTCATTGGTCGGCAAGACTATTCAGTTGGGGGCAAGCATACTTTGGCGATGTTATGCGATCAGATGCATTAGAAAAAGCAATCAAGCTAGGAATGATCAGTGGTATCAGAAGACCAGGTCGCCAGAGGTCACGTTGGTTGGACACCATTAAAACGGCTCTAACCTCACCCTGGAATAACAAAAGAATGCAGTGTGACTCAGGACAACTTGGAGAGTGATGATTCATAGAATCGCCGATGATCGGATTCGACTGAACGTATATAATCATAGAGAGCTCTGAAGCCATTTATCAGTGTTGCCTTATAGATAAATGGGATTAAATTGGGTTGACGGACTGAAAAGTTCAGGCATAATTTCATCTCGAGGACCCGTAATGCGTACAGCAACTGCGCGAGATATTGTTGTGGGATCAGTTAATAATTTGGTTGCTTCAAAATGTCCGTACTTCACTCCCATGTCAACATACACCAGTACTAGTTCTGTATAATGGGACCAGCAAAGGTGGTGAATGGCTGAATGTCACCAGTTCTCTTATCGATTCAGACATCCCTAAATCTCTCCTTTATTTCACATGTAACGCGTGTTACATGAGCGTCTGTCTGTACTCTCACACTGGTGTTTTAAGAGCCTAGACGGGCTTGAGTCTTTTTTATATACTTTTATATTTGAACATGGAAAACATTGCACAAATCCTGTAGACTTGTACTCTTTTTAACCACTAATCCAAATTTGCTCCAACCTGGATCTGGTTGGTTCCTCAGTTTAGGGGCTGCGACAATGCGGTCATGTAGCCCCATGTACTTTGGGTGTGTGTAGAATCTGTCTGATAACCGGTATTAATTTGTGATGCCTGTATTAGTGTGTGTTATCTGTAATTCAGGTAAGGACAGCCGACGATCAATTTCCAGTAGTTCCTACTTTTGCTACCAATTATGCTACGGTGAATGACACGTATGTAGCGGTGACCTTGGCTACTAGATGCCACCACAACCAGCACCTGGCGATGAACGTTGGAACTTACGTTAATCAAATCTAACCTACAAAATTAGCTTCATACAATTGTTGTTAGTGAAATGTTCTTTTACATGCCATAAATCTATGACATGGGCCTGCCGGCTTTACTTCCCCTCCAAAGGACGGAATACTGAGGGATTTTTAACGCTCCTAAAAAATCCGATGACATTGGCTGAACCCGCGGTCTTGGGCATAGAAGCTCAGCATGCTACCAACTACGCCACCGAAGCCGCCTAAAACCTGGACTTGTTACACGTCTACCTGCCCTCATATCACAATCCAGTCACTGGATGCAGCATTTTGCTTTCCATGTGCATCGTAACTCTCTTTCTCAAAGTACTGAATGCCTTGCGCATCTAGTTCAATAATTGCCACCAAAACTAAAATTAAGCTGAGCACAATACCTCATTTCTCTCTAGTTCACCGGCCTTAAACAGCACTATAATGTAAGCAAGTGGGCAGGCTAGGTGTGCGTGGCACGTGTCCATCCGATTACGCATTGAATAGGCGAGTGCAACAGAGTTCCGAGTGGCTTAACACGCGATCAACCAGCAGTGTATGCTAGCATCTAGAATCGGTATACTTCCTGACCATTCGTTAGGCTATACGAAGGATCATTCGCTCTCTCACACCATAGCCGAGCGGGAGGCAATTATTTCGGCAACAACTAGCAGCCCTCTACCACAACCCCAGAAGGAACTTGTCCTAACCAAGCGACTGCTTCCCTGCCATTCAGCCTATCAATTGCAGGGTACCAGGGGGTCAGTGAGTCTACTCCCTTAGGGTGTTAATCTTGGTTTTCTTGACCGGGGCGCTGCCTCGCTCTTTCATCCTCATGAGGCCGAGTGCATCCCGAACCAGCCCTCATATTAGTGTTTAAATACAGTGGAATCTCGTTAACACGTTCTCGGTTACGACGTTTTCCCGCTTAGCGCGATGATTTTCTCAAGTCCCAGTCCCAATTCTACAAAATACATGTTGATATATCCCCTTAATACGTTCTCTATTCCCGCTTACGACGATCAAATTTCCGTTGTACTATTTGTACGCGAACCGGATTTTATTCTTATTTCATTATAAAATTCGGCTTCTGGAAAACACGATGCAATATTGCCTCATATTCTCCGATAGTTATTGACAGTGTAGATGATTTCATTGTGTTTGACGGCGTAGAAGTGGCTATAGCAATGACGCAACACAGGTGACTTGTGTCTCTCCCGCTGCCCTTTCTCTCCTTTCTCAAGTCCCTATCCTACTAAATTCATGTTGATATATCCCCTTAATACGTTCTCTATTCCCGCTTACAACGATCAAATCTCCGTTGAACTATTTGTTAGTGAACCGTATTTTATTCTTATTTCATTTTAAAATTCGGCTTCTGGAAAACACGACGCGATAATGCCTCATATTCTCTGATAGTTATTGACAGTGTAGATGATTTTATTGTGTTTGATGGCGTAGAAGTGGCTATAGCTATGACGCAACACAGGTGACGTGTGTCTCTCCCTCTGCCCTTCACCCCCTTCCCTTTGTTTATTTCTCACGTAGGCACATTATTGTCTTCTAGTTCTTAGTGTTCACGTCCAGGTATGACCTATTTTATTGCGTGTTTCATAATGGATAAGAAGAAAGTACGGCAGATAACTAATGATGAGAAGATTAAATACATTCGAGACGTGGACTGCAATCCTCACATGAAGCGTGTGGATATAGCGCGAAAGTGGAACATTCCTCAGTCTACACTGAACACGATTCTCGGCAAAAGGAAGGAAATTGAACGTGCATTTGAAGAAGGGGTGAGTGGCAAAAGGAAACGTGTGCGAGAGGGACAGTTTCCTGAACTAGAAAGCTGTTTATTGAAGTGGTTCAAGCAAGCACGTGCTTCAAACATATGCGTGCGCGGTTGCCGGCGATAGAGCCGTCACTGGCGGAGCGCGAGTGCGAGAATGTCCTTGCTGATCAAATATAAAGAAAGACCCTGTATTATATGTGTTTGGAAGCGGATGGGGAACATTTTCAGCATCTACTGTAAATCATGGCCAGTAAAACTGCATGGCAGGCTACTGATTTTAAGCACCGTATTCTGCCGTAGGCCTACATATGCGTGTGCGGTCGCCGGCAACTGAGCCGTCGCTGGCGGAGCGCGAGAGCGAAAGCGAAAGCGAAAATGTCCTTGCTAAGCAAAAATAAAGACCCTGTATTATACTGTAGTGTAGAGGTACAGTAATTAATTTTTATGTTATTTTTGCGTGTAAGTTACTGATAACCTATGTTTATGTCGTGACTGTAGTAGTGCATACAATCACTTACTAAGGTCGGCGATTGAACGTCCATATATACGCCGCGTTCTTTCTTATACGTTGTAAATGCAGTATGGGGCCCTAGGAATCAACCTGGGGAGGTCTATAAATATGTAGACCTGGACAAAGGGAGTGTGATGTGATGATACTAACCAACAAAATCAGTAATACAAGGATTCAGCAGAAGAGAATCCTCATAACCTCTCCACTCCAACTCCCAACACTGACCTGCACGTGGTGTCCCCTGCTAAGCTGAGCAACCCAGTGGAAGGTTGGGTAATCAATCCCAGCGGGAAACTGGGTCAGTGAACAGACTAGTGTTGGGGGGGACTGAGAATTCTTTTCTCAGTTCTTTCACCTTTCTGAATAACATTCAGGATTGTAATTCGAGGATTTATCCTCCCCTCAAGGTGAAACCTTAGATAGTCGACCATGAAAAGTCATTTGAAGAATAATTCCGCCGTCTGTAATGATAGATTACAGAAAAGACAGCATTCGGATACGGTGGGCTGTCATGCGGAAGATAATGACGAATCGGAGCGTCTGAAAACTCATCAAGTAGCAAACAAACAAATACCATGGAAAATCAAACCTAAACAAGTCTCATTCTTTTCTACACATAATGTTAACTCTCTGGTTCAAACTGGAAAATTGAGGATCATCACGGATATCATGAGAAGTCATAAAATTCTAAATATGGCCCTTCAGGAAATTAGAAATAGTGATCAAGACCATCTGGAATCACAAGGATACAGACTATATAAAGGAATTCCAGGAAAACGAGTTATGAAAAATTGTCCACAATTTGGTAACGGATTCTTAATAGATCTCAGAATCATTGACTCGATAACAGAATTTAAATCTCAATCCTCCAGACTTACGACCCTAACTTTGAAATCGGCAAATAAAACATATACAATTATTAATGCACATGCTCCTACTAATCAAAAAAACAACACCATTAAGGACAGAGAAGAAGTACAAAAATTCTGGGATCTTTTGGATCAAACTTTAATAAACATCCCTTCATCAAACATCAAAATTCTCCTTGGTGATTTCAATGCGCAACTTGGACAAGAAAGAAGATATAGAGATATCATTGGAAAATGGACAGCACATAAACGAACCAATAAAAATGGTCAAAGATTAGTCGAAATTTGTAGAAACCACAAATTAATATCTAAATCAACATGTTTTAAAAGACAGCCCCATAAATTGAAAACTTGGAAACATCCTGACTTCAGAAGGGGTGAATGGCAGTTGGATCATGTCTGCATGGATAAATTTCACCATCGCGAAATTCACAATGTCAAGGTTCTAAGGGGAGTTGACTCAGGATCAGACCACTATGTGGTAAAGATAAAAATAAAATTTACTCCAATGGCCAAGAAAAAACCTAATAATAACAATAGGAGGAAATTTGATCCATCTACCTTAATAAAAAATATAGAGTACTGTGAAAGAACAGGAGAAGAATCTCTCAACACTAAAACATTGGACGAATTAATCACTAAATTAAAATCAATAGCAGAGGAGTTAGCACCAATAAATCCAAGGAAAAAACATGAATGGTGGAATGTAGATTGTGATCAAGCAATAGAGAAAAGACACCAAGCATGGATAAAACATCAAGCTCTAAAGTCAGAAGAATCAAATTTAGAACTAACTATACAAAGAAAATTAACCCATAAAATCATCAGACAAACTAAACGTAATCATCTTAAAAATACACTGGAAAAGATAGAAGACGATTTCAAGAAAAAGCAATCTCGAGATTATTACAAAACATTTGGTAAATATCTAAAAAAATTTGAAGCTCCAACATTAATGTTGAAAAATCAAACAGGAAAGTTAGCACATTCTAACTAAGAAAATACAGAGATCCATGCAGAAGCATTCGAGAAACTGTTAAATTGTGATGATCCTGGAAACCCTGCAAGTTAACACTGATACACCTATTTTAACTTCACCTGATTTAATAAATTCTCCAAACATTAATGAAGTAGAACTCGCAATTAAAGAACAAAAAAATTACAAAACTTGTGGCGAAGACTTAGTCTTTGCTGAAATCTGGAAAAATGCTGGTAAACCTGCGATTATAAATCTTCATCAACATCTAGTTAAAATGTGGATTACTGAAGAAATTCCTGCACACTGGACCATAGGAATAATCCATCCATTATTTAAGAAAGGAGACAAAACGAATCCAGATAACTACAGAGGAATTACCCTTCTGGACTGCACATATAAAATTTTCTCTCGCATAATTTACAACAGGATCAAAAACATTCTGGAACCACAACTTGGAGAATATCAAGGAGGATTTCGCCCTTACAGAAGTTGTCCAGACCAAATCCTTAGCCTGAAATTAATAATGGAATATTACAAAAACAGAAATAAGCAACTCTTTATCTCTTTTATAGATTTCAAGAAAGCCTATGATAGTATTCATAGACTGACACTGCTAAAAATCCTCCGATCATATGGTCTCCATCCTAAATTGATAAAAATCATTCAATTAACATTAACAAACACAAATTCGAAAGTTAAATTTAGGGGAGAAATATCAACAGCTTTCACAGTAAAAACTGGTCTCAGACAAGGTGATGGATTATCCCCTCTGCTTTTCAATGTGGCTCTTGATTATATCATGAAGGTTTGGCAAACGGAAAACCCTCCTAAGATCAAAATTGGAACAAAACCATCAATAAAAATAAACTGCTTAGGATTTGCAGATGACTTGGCTCTTTTAGCACTAGACAAGGAAGAGGTTTGTACTCAGATCACTAGTCTCCAAGAAATTGCTCAAGGGATAGGATTACAGATATCCTTTGAAAAAACTGAGATCATGCCTATGAAACCCTTAGATATAAATGAAGTCTATATAAATGATCATAAAATTAACCTAGTTCCTCAATTTAAGTATCTTGGAGAAATTATAACACATAACTTAAACGAAAAAGTAACTTGGATAAATAGAACAAATAAAATGAAAAAGGCACAATCTCTAACCTGGTCAACATATAATAAAAAATGCCTATCAATAGCTACTAAGATCCAACATTATAAAACTGTAACTCTCCCAGAAGCCACTTATGCTTGTGACACACTGTTCCAAATTAAAAATGAACAAAGAACTGATCAGCTCCTCAAAATGGAAAGAAGAATCATTAGAACGTGCATAAATAAAAAGTATCAGGTTGAGGGAGTCTGGAGGATTCTCCCAAATGAAACTGTCTATCGTGAGATTGATCCAATCACCAGCACAATGAAGAAGAAAAGAATTTCATATTTTTTTCACATCTTACGGCTTCCAGAAAACAGAATTGTACGCCAACTGGTGATGAGAAATCTAGGAAAGAAAACTGGAGGAAAATGGATCCAAGAAATCCAACAAGATCTCAAAGCAGTTGGACTCAAGATAACAGATGCCGAGGAGAAAAATAAAATTAACACCATTCTTAAAACTCACAAATTTTCTGCAGAAATGACACATAGAAAGCCTATGGAGATTTCAGATGAGTTGAGAAAATCCCGATCTGAAAGAATGAAAAAGTACTGGAAAGAGCGCAAGAACAAAGCAGTACTACCTTCAAAGAAGAAGTGATTGTGGAACGACTCAAGTGGTCCAATGTGACCAATCAAGATTAATAATAATAATAAATGCAGTATGGCATTTTTCGGTAGTACGTTTTCCCGCATATGACGTTCAAATTTTTCAGTTCCTTGAAAAACGTACTAACGAGATTCCACTGTATACCCAACAAAGCCGGGATATAAACCCGGGGCCGGCTTGATCAAATAAAATTCAAGTTATATAAGCTTTTGTTTTTAATGGCAAACATTCAGTTGTTTTTCTTTTAAAATAGACATTGCCAATAATCAAACTTCAATTGGGCTGACTCTATAAATAAAATAAAAAAGAATTAAGAAATATCTTAGGAGAAATGCAGCTGATTCTTCAATACTCAAATTTAAACTCACCAGTGAAGACGCAGAGTGTGCAGAAAGGCTGACAGACCCTCCATGAGTACGAGGATACCAACAGTGAGAACTGCCCAGATAGCAAATACGATCCACAGGACAAAGCCTCCAACCCATCCGTCGGACGAAAGGCCGATGGCGAGAACCATGTTCCATAAGACTTCGGACAGCTCTGGAAAACAATTTTACCTCATTTACACCAAACTAGATTAACTTTAAACTGTAAGAAATGCACAGGAATTTTGAAATTTCTTAGGTAATTGGAGAAAATTGAGATATACAGGATTATTCACCTAAGAGGTTACACGGAAATAATGTCTTAATCATATAAGACATTGGTATTCTGTTTTCATATTCATACATGGTCCCCAGGAGCTTGTAAAATTATGTGCTACTTACGCTCATGGGGAGAGTAATAACAGAGATATTGATACTAACTCCATATCTTTAAATGGAACGGCACAAATTCATATAGCTGGCCTAAAAGTTCACCTGCGTACAAGTTCAAATATGTAAGTTACTTTTTGAGATATCAACAAGAACAGCATGCGCTATTACGCATGCCGTATCAGACTGTGTGCAGTCGGGCAAGGACATAATGACGCGCAAGCAGGTTCACGGGTTCATACCAATTACATTGACGAGATGTTATGTTCCCGTGCCCACGCCCTTAGGATCATTTCCAATGAAGTCTACCTCTGACATTATACATTTGCTTTTCTATAAGGAGCTCTTCAGGTGTCCTGTGTTATGTTTATTTCTCAATTCATACAGTAGTAGGTACTGTACACTTAAACCAAAGACAATTATAGCTTTCGTCATGTTCCTTTGGAGTCGAAGTAATTATTTTATTCCTTTTAAAAACATCCACCCTCCCTATCCTGTCATGCGTTCGCCTGTCATACACAGTTTGCAAACCCATCATGTGTGTACGATATGCTTACATGCCTGGTACCCATTCTGTGGCTAGAATCACACCCAGGAACCAATATGTCCTCGCCCGACTGCACACTGTCTGATTCGGCATGCACAACAGCGCATAGTGTTCTTATTGATATCTCAAAAAGTAACTGCCCAATTTTGAAAATACTTACATATTTGAACTCATACGCAGTTAAACTTTTAGGCCCGCTGAATGAATTTGTGCCGTTCCATTTAAAAATATGGAGTTAGTATCAATCTCTCTATTATTACTCACCCCCATGGGACTAAGTAGCACATTATTTTCCATGCCCCTGGGTATTTACAAATACATGGGTTGGTTTTTTAGTTTTGGCACCTTAGTTATAACTGGATTAATAACTCACTTAGATGGTTCCAAGTTTCACAAGCCCTCGATGTAGTACAACGTGTTCCCAGCGATGCGGAAGTCGTTGGATCCCGTTGGCACTGCCCAATCTATTGATGGTACGAAGAGTGCTCGGTAGCCTGCTTAACGTCTTCAATGGTACAGAAGCACTCCCCGCGCATTGTCATCATCTTCGGGATGAGATCATAGTCGCAGGGACTGATGTCGGGAGAATATGGGGGGGGGGGGGGTGATAAGAGGACCACTAGCACCAGCGATCCAACAATTCCGACACAACGCCTGCTGTGTGTGCCCTAGCATTGTCATGCAGAACGATGGGCGGTGTAACCATGTGGTGGCACCGTTTCCTTCTCAGAGCTCCTCGGAGATGGTCTTGCAGAAACGAACAATAGTACGCCGCAGTAACGGTTTGCCCTCGGGGAACAGTATGGTGAATGATCACACCATCCCAATCATAGGCAAGAATAAACATTACCTTCACATTGGTGGGGGTTGGTCAAACTGTTTGTTTCCGTGGTGCCGCCACTCGTTCGATTGGCGTTTTAACTGTGGCTCATAAGATCTGGCCCACGCCTCGTCAATGGTTATGATACGCCGTAAGAAGGCCTCGCCTTCGCGCTCATAACGCTGCAAGTGCATACGACAAGCGTCATATCGCAGCCATTTGTGAATGTCTGTTAAGTCATGCGGAACCCATTTGGACGCAATCTTCCTCATTTTCAGTAAGTCCTTCAGGATGTGGAGGACAGTTGAATGCGCCAGTCCGGTACCTTGCTCTAATTGACGAATCGTTACGTTCCGATCCACCTCTACTAACGTGGACACCATCTGTACATTGTCATCACTTACTGCTGGGTGACCAGATCGAGGCATGCGCTCCACACGTTTGCGCCCATCCCGAAAGGCTGCAACCCATCTTGCTACCATTCTGAACGGTAACGCAGCTGCACCGCACACTTCCTGCAAACTCGGTGACATTGTTTAGCACTGCGACCCCTAGCACACTGAATTTTTATCCACATTCTCTGCTCCTGCTTGGAAAACATTACGACTGTCTTTCGCGAGCGCTGGTCTCACACTACTCATCTAACAGGCGCGACTGCGCACGAGCGGTGGTGAGGACGGGCGAGGTCATGTGCTCTGAGGGAGGGGATGCAGGGCAGCAACCATCGGTAAAAGTGGCAGCGCCCAACATTGTTGCAACTCGGCACTGAAGCATTGGTGCCAAAACTAAAAAACCAACCCATGTATAAAAACAGAATAACGTTATCTTTAAAAAGAAAAAGAGCACACTATAAAACTACAGCCAACTCTTCTTTATCCAGATTACTAGGGTTCTGATAGTTTAATATACTAACAGACAAAAGAGATGGATAATATTCAGATTTTTTAGTTGGAAGATTGAGCTATTTTATTGGGGTAAAATCATGTGTTGTGTGGGAGGATTCATTTATTATTTCATACTATTTATTCTGAAAGCTATTATGATACTTCAATAGCGCCCATCAAAATCTTGGCAAAATGGTATATAATTAAAGTACATTTCCACGAGTTTTAACAAGTTTTGTTTTCTGGGGATGGATCCTTTTTGTTTTTGATTTATCAAGTTGCTGGCTTGAGGCAGTTAATTATCATCAAAACTTTTGTTCTTGTTGCAGTTATCAATAAATATCCTAGAATTGATGTCGCAATATACTAATCTGATGCTGTTCCATCCATTGATCAAATGAAATCATACTTCAAACCAGACTTTGCTTTAATGGCAAACAGAAATAAATAGTCAATAAACAGTTGATAAATCTGGTTTTACCTAGACCAAGAGAAAAACAACCAAGAAGAATCGCCTGACAACTCTGAAGTATTACACCAGGTATCTAACAGAAAAAGAGGGATCTGTGTTCAAAGCTCAGGGTATTTATTTTTTGGTAACATTCTAACTCATAAGAAACGGTTACACTACTTACGAGCATGAGCGAGAGACAGGGCCCACAGTCTCAAGTAGGATGCGGTGTGGGACACAGATCCTAGCACGTACTCAATGGTGTGGATGCCCTGGTGGATGAATACCTCAGTCATTTCTTCGTCCTCCTCCTTTGGCCCTGCCAAGGCCACTTGCCCGTGGGCGAGGGCTGCCTCCGCGTCTCCATTTTCAGTTCCCATGGGATGGGTGTGGTTACTGTTCAGCTGAAATCAAAGAATCCACCATGACTAGGGAATGGAAAAATTCGCGATCGCGAATTTCGCGAATTATTAAATGAAGTAATACACAGATGGTGATGTGTTTTAATAACCCTAAAAATGGCGAAAAAAATGGGTTTTGAAGTCGCGAAATTTCGCGAATTTCGCATGAAGACGCGAATTTCGCGAATTATGCATGAATTTCGCACGAAACCGCGAATTTTAGCTTTTTTCGTTTTTTTCTTTACAGTGCACTTCTGATAATTCGCGGCAATCAATGCACGAATTTCCGCGAATTATCCACAGTAATGTTTTTAAGCCTAGCAAAGAGAAAAATATTGGTTAAAAATATTGAAATGTATTTTATGAACACGCAAAAAAATAAATATAATACTTTATAACATAGTATTGTAAGACACACTATGTGGGCTTTACCAATATTAAAAACTAAGAAAAATGACTGTCATCACTTTTTGTTTCTTAGGTGGTTTATTTTTTCTAATTTCAGATTGTACAATTCTGAAGAAAACAATATATGAGAACGAAAATTCATCTTGATTTTCTATATAAGAGATAAGTGTGACTAGAGACACACTAGCTTGACTGTGGGAACTTTCGTGATTTCCGTTGCATCACTCCTTCACTCGATATGTACTGGATCTCAGTTTACCTCACCGACAGTCAAATTCCGTACAATATCCTCATCGCTTTCATGTCTGAAACCATGATTGTCTTTATCGAAGTCTAACTACTGAATGTCACTTTCTTCTGAATCTTGATATTCATCTAGGTTTTACCCTAATGTCATCGTAGTGAAACCACCTTGCATGTTTAAAATATCGTCACAGAAGCCGACAAACGCTTGTTTTTGTGCGAGTGTAGTACCGATAATCTTCTCCCATGACTTGACTGCATGGAGAGCATCCAACAAACACGGAAAGATCGGTCACTTAACGGTAGATAGTCGGCCTCGCTTTCTTTATCAATCTGGGTGGTCATCCTGGTAAGTTACTTAGTTATTGTGGTACTAAGGGCCAGAACAGCGAGGTCATCTGCCCCTTCATCTTAGTAACTACTCGCCACGTGGCGTCATATAGTGCGCCTTTCAGACATGAATATCTAGATGGCAAGTATCCAGATCAAAATGTGCCACTGTTTCCGGAACCAGAATTAACCAGGCGGTCTTCTTGGTTTCATTCTGTAGTGTGTCTGTCAGAGTACTTGAAAGATATTTTGCAATTTATGAGTGAAGTAGTAGGGATATAACTCTGGTGTTGATTTTCTCAACAATGTTTCACATGACGAAATACTTGAGATTCAAAGAATTTGGCACAGACATCACTGAACTCATCCCCTTATTAGAAGGCCAGTCTTTTCAGACTGTTCACCTTCTAGATGGACATCTACGGAGAATTCAGCATGCCCTTAAACTTGCTGTTTCTGGAAAGTACGTTACCAACATTAAGGAGCAGTTGGAAGGTTGTGGAAATGTGTTAAAAAGAGGGAAAATACATTCAGTTTTAGTGAATGCTGGGTCGCATGCTCTTGGAAACTTAATCAGCTTGAGATCCGTTGACCCTGGGAACAAAATTTACAAATGTGTGCATTTGATCCAGCAGAAATAGTGCCAATGAACATCAATGAGGACCTTGCAAAGAAAATTAAGAAGTTGCCGGTCTGCGGAAAACTGGAAGAAAGTGAGGTGTTAAGAGGATACAAAGAACTGCAAACTTTAATCAAGAAGCAGATGCATGACAGGACCAAGACAGACATTGTTGGAGTTTTGCAAGGAATGACATTATTTCCAAAGTTCTCAGAATCTGTGTTGAAAACCATTTGGATCCCCTGTTCAAACGCTGTGAACTTTTATTTTTCAGCTTACACTAGCACGTTAAGTGATATGCGTCACCGTTAGTCACAAGGCAATTTGGATCTCTTCACTGAAGTATACTTTGAAGGATGAATGTAATGTGTTATGTTATCCATGATATTTAAAAAATCCCGCCTAAAATTCATGATTTTGAAAGTACCGAAAAGTGCACTTGAAACCACCGAATTTGACACTTTAAAATACCGCTTTCTTCACTCTGAAATCACCGAAAAATTCCAATCTCTAGGCACATCTCCGGTCTGGACTATGTTCATGCTCTCTGACCTATTGTGGGATTTGTAAACCATCACCTTTGCCAAGTATACTTGGAATTGGATGCGTCAGGAATTGACTATTTTAGAAATGGTAAGAGGAATAGATTATAAAAATTACAAGCAATACAGTGTTGGTTGGTTCCTTAGTTTAGGGGCTGCGACAACGCGGTCATGTAGCCCCGTGAACCTTGGGTGTGCGTAGAATCTGTCTGATAACCGGTGTTAATTGTGATGACTATTTAGTGTGTGGTATCTGTTGTTTAATTCAAGTAAGGACTGAAGCCTTTGAATTTTTCAAATAGTTCCTACTTTGCCGCCAAACACCACCGTCAATGACTACTAATTCAGAACTTAAGCTAGCAGACGCCACCGCAGTTGGCTCTTGGCAAAGGAACGTAGGAACCTAAGAGCGTTGTTTACATTCTTAACCTATACAATTTAGCTTCACACAGGTAAAATTAGTGGAAGGTTCTTTAACATGCCATAAATCAATGACATGGGACCGCCGGCTTTTACTTCCCCTCCGAAGGAAGGCATACTAAGGGATTTTTAACACTCTTAAAAAATCCGACGACTTCGGTCGAATTTGAACCCGCGATCTTGGGCATAGAAGCTCAGCATGCTACCAACTATGCCACCGAAGCCACAAGCAATACAGTGTTAAATGAACACTTGCACAAAAATAGAACTATTTTTTTTTACATTGGTAATACCTCAGTTAGGTTATGTGTGAAAAATGTATGTGACATAAACAGTGTGGCAATTGTTTCTACAACATTTGGTAAAAGGAAGGATTTTTGGTAAGAAAATATTACATGATATACAGTAGAACGGGGCTAATTCGAACGTCTATAATTCGAAATCTTCTTTAATTCGAATTTTTCTCTCGGTCCCTAGCATTTTATATACAATCAATGCTAAAAAATCGTGGTTAATTCGAATTATATTTTGGATAATTCAAAGTTTATACGTATAAAAAGCCGATCGGAAGCCAAACAGTTGGGTCAGGAATTCCTGGAAAAACGACGTATCATTGGCATGCGGCCCCTACTCTATGGTTTTGCCTACATGACTAACAACACGCCTGCGACGCTCCTTCCAAGGTCAATGCCCAACCCCTTCCCCTCCCATTGTTTTGTAACGCTCCACATCTCTTAACTCATAACCGTGTCATTCCTTACACCTGTCTAGTAGTGCGTGCTGAGTGGTCTGATTAGACTTGTGGTTGTTGTTTAGAAGTTTGGTTTTGTCTGTGTTTTAAAGTGTGTGTACAGAACTAAGTTGTTGTCATCAAAGCCTCGGGTTCCATACAAAACTTTGACTTTGGCGGAGAAAATAGCGATGATTAAAGAAGTGGAAAAGAGAATGAAGGAAAAAATCTGAAATTGCAAAGGCTTTCGGGATTCCTCCAAACACGTTGTCTACATACCTAAAAAATGAAGACAAAATTCTCGGTTATGAAAATGAGAGTGGCAAAGGCCGAAAAAGGTTAAGGGAACCGGAAAATTTGAATTTGAATATTCTCTCTACCCTTTTCAAAGAACTTTCATAATTCGAATTTTTAGGATAATTCGATTTTTTTTTACTGGTCCCTTGAGGTTCGAATTATCCAAGTTTCACTGTATTAGCAAACTGTTTATTTGACTTAACTCTATTTGTACTGTACAGTTAAAATAATTTGCAGCTTAGACTTAAAAATCCCCTTTACTCCATAAACTACAGGTACAGTATGAAATTACAGTACATTCAAACATTTTCAATAAGAGTGACATGTGAATAACCATAATGGCAGAAAACCAACTGTTATTTCAGCTCTGTTGTAATAAAAGAAAAAAAAAAATTCTCTTCTTTAATTCAGGAAATCTGACACATAAACTAGAGGAAACTGATATGAGGGTAGCACGAATGATTGCTGGGACAAATAGATGGCAGGACGGTACTCGCAATGAAGAGATAAAGGCTAAGTTAGAAATTAACTCGCTAGATGAAGCTGTTCGTATGAGACGACTCAGATGGTGGAGTCATGTGAAGAGAATGGTGGAGGAGCGATTACCTCAGAGGTTAACTAATTCAGCAGTAGAGGGTAAGAGAAGCAGAGGTACCTTGGAGGCGATGGTTAGATTCAGTGTTTAACGATTTCAAAGTGAGAAGTTTAGAAGCAGAGGAGGCTGTAATGCTAACTGCTAATAGGGCATCATGGATGCGACTTGTTTGCAAACAGAGACTTGCAGACTAGACTGGATGAAAGGCAAAACAGTCTCAAATGAAAATGTATGTACCCAGTCTAGCCATAAATACTGTTACAAACTTTTGACACAAACTGTACAACCAGTTTGGGAGGTAAAGAAGTACCAATGTGCACACGTTAACCTTGAACCATTGTTAACTTGCCTGTGAAAGAGGAAGCATCTAGCTCCAGGTTTCAACATGGAATGGGGTGATTATGAAAATCGTGTTGCAGTGATAGCATTACATAAAGTTGGAAAATCTCCAAGTGACATTTTCAAGATGCTGCAAAAGCTGAAAATCAGTCTTATGTTTGTGTACCGGACCATTGAGCGATTCACTGCAACCGGGACTGTAAAGGATCGTCCGAGGGAGGGTCGCCCACGCAGTGTCAGGACTCTAGCAGCAAAAAAGGCAGTGGCGGCTCGTATTCGAAGAAATACGGTGCGGAAGCAGGTTATCATGGCCCGTGAAATGAACATTTCAAAAAGGTCATTATCAAGGCTTCTGTCAGAGGACCTTGGACTACGGGCTTATCGCCGACGAACAGGACATTATCTTGACGCGCGTCTAAAGAAGCTGAGAGTGCTTAAATGTCGACGTCTCCTGCAGCGTTATGCGCAAAATGGTCATCGAAACTTTCTCTTCACCGATGAAAAGGTATTCACTATTGAATCTTTCAATGTGCAAAACGACAGGGTTTATGCATTATCATCTCAAGAAGCCAGTAAAAAGGTTCCGAAAGTTCAGAGGGCCCATCATCCCCCCTCTGTGATGGTATGGTGGGGGGCGAGTTATTCTGGCACCACCCAGCTGCATTTCTGCGAAAAGGGTGTTAAAACCAGCACCAGAGTTTACGAAAGCACTGTTTTGGAGCCTATTGTGAAGAACTTAAGTGGCAAATTGTTTCAAAACCAACACTGGACTTTCCAGCAGGATTCTGCTCCAGCCCACAAGGCTAGGTCAACTCAAGGGTGGCTTCAGCGTCATGTCCCCGACTTCATTTCAACTGAAGATTGGCCCAGTAGCAGTCCGGACCTGAACCCTTTGGACTACCGACTGTGGTCAGTGCTTGAGGGCATTGTCTGCAAGAAGAGACACTCCACCATTGGAAGTTTAAAGCGTTCCTTATTGTCAGCAGTGGTGGATTTCCCCCTGGATGTCGTCCGTTCCGCCATAGACGAGTGGCCACAAAGACTCAGAGCCTGTATCAGTGCCAAAGGTGACCATTTCGAAAAGTGATTGGTGATTTGTGTAAATAATGCCTGTAAGAACATACTAACAGCAAATTAAATTACTTTTCATAATATTTGCGTTTTTCACTTTTTAAGTTTTAACAGTATTTATGGCTAGACTAGGTAAATATTTTATTCCAAAGAAATTACAGACAGAACTAAATATTATTTACAGTATATAGACAAAAAAAAAGCAAGCAAAACCTGAATTTTAAGTTGGTCTCGATTTAAAGCCAAAACCAACAGATCTCAGAGAATATATTAAATGGGGATTTAATGTTAGTAAAATGTTTTGTGCTATGTTTTGGAGGGTTAAAATCAGCACAATGGAGGGACATTATTTCAAGACTATTAAGTGAGACTTGAAAATAAGTCTGGGTGAGGGTTTGATCCAGAAACTCTTGTAGTCTGAGTAGTTGCGTTTAGCTGGTTACACCACAGTGGGTCACCATGACCAGGATTCATTTCCAAACCTTAGATGAAGAGAGCAGAAGAGGCTCTTACTCAACAGTTTTAACTGCTCCCAGGGGAGCTATTTCTGCAAGTCATTGTGATTATTTTGGGAATCTCACAGGATTTTATTAGAGAATATGCTAGAGAAAATTTTATTTTAAACAATTTTATATTTAATGCTGAAATAACTGTTACTTGCCTGTAGGTATGTGTGGTGATGCCTAGTTAGCCTTGAAGATCCTGAATTATGCTTCGCATGGAGTGAAAGAAAAAACAAGTAAGTGGGTAGAAGAAAATTTGAGAATATTGTTTCTTACCGGTACATGCATTTTCCTTTGATTTCTCATAAGCAGGATAGGTTTGGCTAACAGCATCCATGGGATGCACAGCACGGCAATAGCCAGCAAAAATTTCTGGAGTGCTCCCTATAACACAAAAACAAATTAACACTTATATTAGACCTTCAGGTAATCTAATGCTCATTCTCTTGGATAATATACTCCATGCCTAAATGAAGTTGGTCAGGGCCAGAGTATTACCGTATTTACTCGGCTATAGGACCCCCATTTCTTCTAAATTTTTAGTTCCAAATTTGAAGGGGGGTTTATGATAGATGCAAACATCGCAAAAATCCATTATTTTGGGAAATGGAGAGAATAAAAATAAGCTATTTTATTTTGATGCTACACAGTACGATATATTTAATCAAAATAAACGAATTTACATCTTTAATCAGCCCATTATGAGACTGACATAACTTCACTTAACCACCACTATTCCCTACCCTCCAATGAATTTAAACTACTATCCCTTGCTAAGCAAAAATCTTAGTATCAAAGAAATAGAATGGAATGGACAAAGTATCAGACATGGAAATGCAAACTTTATTTTAATTTGAACATAGGGAGGGAGAATGCATTATAGTAAAGCCATCATTACTTCAGACTTGGCGTTTCAGTACTAGGCTTAGAGTTTCGTTCGCTAAATGGTGACATCGCGAACGAAACTCGATTTGTCGTGATATATTGATTTGAATGACTGTCTGCGATTGGCTAGTTAAAGTGATTTTCCTTCTGACCGCTAGATAACTCTAGGGTAACACTGAAAAGTCAAGTCTTAAGTAATGATGACTTTTTGAGTGATGATGCTGAACTATCACATCTCAACATTTGTATAAACACAACCGAGTACGTATTATTCACATATTTCACATTAATATACCAATAACGTGTCACACAAACGCAGACAAAAGAATGCAGGCAAGATATGAAACCATAACTTTCATTGGTGGATTTTAAACTTGGCGCTTATACTCTGCCAATTCTATTGGATATCGGGTGAAGCCTATTGGCTACACAATTCGATATCCTGCCCAATCGCATACGCGGTATGTCTGCAAAATGGCGGTCATATCTGAAAAACGAACTAATGTAACAAGACAAATAATTTTGTCATAAAAGAGGATAAATTTCAGTTATATATATATATTTTTTTTAAGAATTCGTCGATTTCCAAGTATGTTGTATTTTGACTCTCAGTAATTAAGGAGGGGTACACCTAAGAAACTGGAGTGGAAACTTGATGATGATGACTAACGATTTCCAAGAATTTTGTATTTTGGCTATCGAAAATTAAGGGGGTACTATAGGCGAGGAGTCCTATAGCCAAGTAAATACGGTATTTTAAATGTGACCACAACCTCATATCTGGGAAATTTTGGAACTTTCACCATGGTGGCGACACACTTCGCCCGACTAATTTCCCTGATGTTGCCACACAATTCCCCGATATATTTTAGCGGATAATGTATTAATTAGTATATAATCTAGCTTATATGGTACCTCCCCACTTACCTAACGACTCATTTAGAGAAGATTTAGTCAGCGAGGGGAATCGCGCACTGTTTTTCGCCTCGCCAGGTTACGGCAGCAAAATTATTCTGATTCGCTCAACGCAAAATTTGTTGTATTCTAGTTCTTTTAAAGTTTCTTCAAATTTCCCCGATTTTTTTCTACACCTTTGCAAAATTCCCTGACATTTCCCTGATATTTTCAGAGAGACAAATTTCTCTTGATATTTCCCTGCTTTCCAAGTTCTGTAGCACCATGCCACCCACGAAAGCAATGGAATCTTGGTGTTATAAACCACATTAAAAATATAGTGATAAGGGCAACACTGTAACAATATGCCCACACTGGCATGTACATACACAGGGTGTCGAGTGGTGACCTGTTTTTAAATATCCGTATATTTCCCGAACTAAAATCAATAAAATTCCCGTATATTTTAAAGCTCTCCGAGACTACGGATCGCATACTGAATGGCTGAAAAATGAATTTTAAAACACGAATCAAGTTTTTCTAGCGTATGGTAAGTGTAATTGCATAGCGACAGTTTGCTGTTTCAGGATTAGACGTCTAAACACGTACTAGAGACAAATGAAGTCCATCTGGATTGGTCATTATCCAGATCAGAGACTATCCAGATTACGACGAGCATAACGTACGATTGTGAAAGTCATGGGAATCTTGTCATACACGAACGGTGCCGATCATATCCAATTGTGTACTGTACTCAAGACTTCCCCAAAGTCAAACCGCACTCCACCGTACACTCGCGACCACAGAGTAGAAACTGCGAGAATTAAATCAACCCGCTTGCGAGTGTCGCCGATACCTACTCACCACGTTTGATCGTGCCCGACTGTGAATTTTCCACCTTCCACTTTGTTAGACCAATGGGAATCTTGTCAAACGGCCGAGAGTGGTGTCAATAACGTACATAGCGACATTTCTCCAGGTCTGTCCGTGAGAATCGAGATCTCGTCAAATGGACGGCGGTCGGCTTAGATTGCGTAACATCAAGATATTTATCCGTGCTCGACCGCAAGAACAACGGGAATCTCGTCAAATGAACGGCGAACGATGTGGACTGCGTAACATCCCAATATTTCAGTCTCGAGGAGGCCACAAGGATAAAGGGAATCTCGTCAAATGGCAGAGAGCGGCGTCGATTGCGTAACATCGTGATATTTGTGTGCGTTCTCGGTCAACAGTTCACGAGAAAAAACCACTCAAGGGAGTAAAATGTCAAATTTTCGTTTTTGATGTCTATGTATTGATTAGACCGTCATCTACTCACTGCGTGGATTTAAAAGTCCTCTGACATCACTGCTAAAACATGAGGTTTATTTAATACTAAGAAAAGGGACCACTTTGCGCAGGGTAAGCGAGCCTTTGGCACAAATCTACACCGTTTCACCGATCTGAACCAAATTTTACATACTTACCTTACCCTTTGGAACACGACCAGTAACACCGTCTACTTCAAATTTCTGACAGACCACTCCATTCTCAGCATTTAGAATAACAGACAAAAGGAACTTGTAAACCACATTTTAAGGCCCTAGAACCATTTATGTCCGTAGTAGTGTTATCATCATCATCACTCGCACAACAGCCCTCTGTGGGCCTTGGCCTTCTGAAGAAGTTTGCCCCATTCTTTCCTGTTAAGTGTTGAGCTCCTCCAATTCTTGATTTCAATTGTCTTTACATCCTCTCTCACTCCATCTTCCCACCTTAGCTTTGGGCTTCCGGCTTTCCTGGTTTCTTCTGGCATTGCATTCAATATTCTCTGAATCATTCCGTCATTAGCACGCATCACATGTCCTGCCCACTCCAACCTTCCGATCTTCATACATTTTACAATATCTGGTTCATTATATAAATCATAGTGTAGTAGAGTAACTGTAAGAATATTTTAATAAGAGTATTGTTGGTTGGCGATGCGGGCTGCATCACGCCGGATTATGCTCATCCCTTGGAGCACGGGTGGGTCATAACAAAAATTCTTTTAGACAAAGGTTTTAGGTAATGTTTAGAAGAATATTGACATTTTTAAACATATTTGAGTTAGTTATTGTTGTTTTAAGGGGCGGAACTACGAGGTCATCTGCCCCTAAAAACATATTTGATATTGTGTCTATTAAGAGACATATGTTTTATTCAAATTTTAAATTTTGCACATCTGCCTTCTTGAGGTTATGTAAACAATTGAACTAAATTAGATGTCAGTGAATTACAGTGTGTATAAACATTTGCTGTACCATGTATCACTGCGCTCGGATGGTTAAATCACGAGAAAAGTCTATTTAAATGTTTAAAATTTGCTTGGCCACCATGTTCGTTTTGTACTTGCAGGATTTTTAAAGTTACATAGGTGAACTCCTAGCAGTGCCCTATATAACCATACAAAATTTTAGAGTGATATCAGTAATAGTTTCGGAGTTATAGAATGCCAGTGAAATATTTCGCACAGCCGCCATGTTGGATTGGCGAGATGTAATAAAATTTGAAGGGCACGGTCGGGGTCGGACAACATAGTACTATGACCTTACCGAGTTTCATTGAAATCGTTCCAGCTGTTTAGATTCTATTAGGGGACACACACACACACACACACACATACGTACACACACACATGGACAAAAGGTGATTTCATAAGCCTATTTTTTCCATAAATGAAAATAGGCTAAATAATCTACATCTATATCAAAATACGGTGAACATGAAAATTTAAATGCCAGCGTAACTTCCAAACAGTTTAGTAGTTCTTATTTTGTGTCATAAAGTAACCAAATATTTAAACAGCTCTACTGAAAAAATATGAAATCTTATGTTGTAACATTACGAGCTAATTTAAGGCCTTAATTTCTTTTAGAGGCATTCAATTCAATTAGATAATATTAGTTACATATTATGGAACACAGCCGAGAGCTATGTTGATTGTGTAACTTCACAATACAGTACCTTCCTGCATTGTTCCCCAGTACCCAGCCTAGACCACGAAACCGTAGGAACAGCAGAAATCTCGTTAAAGTGACGGACGGCGACGTAGGCGAAATAGCATAATGGTTCCTAATTCTGCTGAATATGCTTCCCCATCAGTCACATTGAGCTTTGCAAACATACCCATTGACATAAAAATATATCAGCTCTGCATAAAAATAATTGGCCTACTTGGTGAATAATGATGCAGGTCGAGTCCTGTCCGCCATTGTATAGCGACGAGGGCGGCGCGAGTTGCTCCGCGCGAATGGGATATGGCCAGCGGTCGGCTAGGCAAAGCAGTCGCATTCGACGCTGCCGCGTTGTGACATTGGCTGGGCTCTCACACCGCTTGGTGCTCTAAGCGGCGGCAGAGCACAATGCGGGTGGCGGCGCGGTCTGCAGGAGAAATAGAAGGCCGAGTGGCAGGACTCAACCGAGCGTTCGGAGTCTAAGAAGTCTGGCATTATGAGACTTCTCAAGATTTCCCGGATCAAATTCGAAATTCCCGTATATTCCTGCATTTTTCCCGGGTCACTAAAATAGCCGTTTATTTCCTGCATATCCCGTATCGCTCGACACCCTGATTCAGTACTTCAAATGACATCATTCGATTAACCATGAATGATCTTCAAGATTGTGAATTTTACAATTTGAAAAGTGGTAACCAACACTTACAAAAAAAGAATGTTAAGCAATTATCTCTGAGCAGTAGTTGAAACTATGATTTCATACAGTTGCTGTCTTTTAAAATGCCCACAGCAATTTTTTCTACTTTTCTGTGTTGGATCATAAGCTTACTTACCATCACCCAAGAATGGTTTGGTACACTACCACTGCTCCCAAATAGCAGCCCCATCACAGAACCTATTACTCAGATATTGTTTATTCAGGTGCTGCTTATTGGATTTAGTATTATTCAACATTTCCCCGGAAAGTAAAAACCGTTCATTAGTTCACTGTCTTCACCTCAATTATTTGATGGTAGACTTGCCTAACACAGTGCAAGCAAGTTGAGCTTTCAAAAATATGAAAAATGCACCAAGATTTAATTTTGCCAAGAGTACCAAATGCTTGTTGTGCTCTTGATTTTTTTGAAATTGAAAAATCCACCAACTTTGGACAGGATTAAACCTGGGATCTTTAGAACATGAGGCGAGCGTACTATCACTATCCCCCCCGAACCAGCTTGCTCAGATATGGGAAATGCCCTTTTCCCCGTCAACTCCATTGTTCTAGGCTAAATCTTCTTCAAATAGGACAGTTGAGTCAACAAAACAGTTGTGCGAGGTATACTCTAATACCTTGCTGGAACACTTACTGTCGACCAAAATATTATGTGCACTTGAGTTTGAAGGTTGTTTGTGAAGTAACCAATAGACCTACATAAAATCCAATAACATCATTTTCGTCGTTCTATTTTACGTTAGTTCATGTAGGTTTGGAATTTTTAATGTATATTTTAATATTTTTTATCGCAGTTGAAACAGAAAAAGTGCCCGTTTTTAAGGGTGTTTCAACCATGCGTCACATTTAAGAATTATTATCTCACAAACCCGTCATCAGATCGACTCCAAATTTTAACACAATACACATTGGAATATTGTATAACTGGCCTATAAATTTCAAAATTTTGTGTATTCAAGGTCGAACGTTGTTATAATTTTTGTAAGGTAACTTTATCTCGGCTCGGGGTCGTTGGAAAATGTAGTTCTTGGTTGTGTTGTAATCCTTATTAATCAAAAAGTCATGTCTATATGACTGAAATAGGTAAATTAATTCACTTATTTTATATCGGTTTGTATTTGTACGGGGAATTAAGACATGGTTCACCAGCTAGCCGCTCCGGGAAATGCTGTACAGTGTTGCTGATATGGAGCCCATTACTTCCGAGCGAGGCGCGCCATGGCGCGTGATGGAGCCCATCTTGGCAACGCTGTACTGCTTTCACCGGAGTGGCTAACTGGTGAACCACGTCTTAATTCCCCACACAAATACAAACCGATATAAAATAAGTGAATTAATTTATGTATTTCACAATCATACAGCAAACCTTTTTGATGTATAAGGATTACAATGCGACGAAGAACTACATTTTCAAACCACCCCAAGCCGAGAAAAAGTTGCCTTACAAAAATGATAACAACCTTGTTTCTTGGACACATAGAATTTTAAAATTAATAAACCAGTTATACAACATTCCAATGTATATTGTATTAAAATTTGGATTCGATCTGATGACGGGTTTGTGAGATAATTCTTAAATGTGACGCATGGTTGAAACACGCTTAAAAGCGGGCACGTTTTGTGTTCCAACTGCGATAAAAAATATTAAAATATAAATTAAAAATGTCAAACCTACATGAACTAACGTAAAATAGAACAACGAAAATGACGATGTAATTGGATTTTATGTAAGGCTATTGGTTACTTCACAAACAACCTTCAAACTCGAGTACACATAATATTTTGGTCGACAGTAGGCGAGCACATTATTCCACACAGTCCTCTTACCTGGCCAGCATACATGTATTCATCGCAGCCTGGTAATATTGGATTTCCCTTCAGCAGGACCATATTAATGAAGGTGATCAGAATTGAAGGAGCACAATATGGTGAGGACTTCAGAGCTGAAACATTACAAGAGTCATAATAACAAAGTGAAGATACCACTTCTGGTCTTTTCACATCACATATGAGTGGGTAAAAACTGTAATGGTAGCACAAATGAGTTCAGCACATACTTTATCTACAAGAACATCTAATTTGAAACTGCTGAGGATTACATTTTTCTTTACAGATGCCTTAATATTCAAGTGATCATAATACAACACTATACAATACACAGCAGCTGCTATGAACCTCGAAAATAAGATTTTATCACAAAAATGAATGTTAGTTATACTGTTATAGTTTGCATCCATTCATATGGTACATACACAAAGCTATTGTAACAATGACAATATAAATACCTATCATTTTTAGACGGCATTGTTGCACATTAATGGTCTTGTTGTACATTAATGTTATTGTTGTTTCAAATGGGAACTTCAAGAAACTTAATAAATATTTCCCCTAAACTTGAATTTTGTTTGTAGGCTCTATTGAACCAGTCTAACTTAACAGTGGGAAGATCTCTGAATCAATCTGTTATAGAACTAGGTAACAATGAAAAATGGTTTCTAATGAATCAATCTGTCCTCGTAGTGGTGTTCTCATGTCTTGTCATGTTTCACGTCAACGATTACGCCTTTTATACCACTGCATTTGAATATGATTCAGCTGTTGTATAGATTATATCTAAAAGGTATTTCAGTAATTGCACGATTCCAATGGTTACAAGGTTTGGTATTTTTGAAAATTTTCAATTCGAAGTCTTCTTTTTCTATCCCAGTCACTTTAAATTATCGAGGTTTTACTGTACTTCAAGACTCGATTCCAAGTCTTAGGTGAAGACGACACTTCCTAGATATTGTAGAGAGGCTGTGATCTCAGAAGGCAGCACCAAAGTTATAGTCAGGTTCCAACTTGGACATTACTTAAGGTTGTGGTGAGGCCGCCATGTTGCAAGTGGCTCAATGCACCTGTGGAATGCAGAATATTTGGGTTTGGAACCCGACTGTAGCATCATTTTGAAATCTTACTCAACTGTTATAATTCTACTCAGCATCTAGTTAACGTGGTAGGGCAATACAGCAATATACTAGGTCTGTACATCAATACAAAAAAGACGCATTTCACGACTGTCACACATCAGCCTGACTCTTTTAAAACTGCACATCTCCAAATGAATGGTTCCTCATTACTAGGGACCTGAAAAAATCGCATTTGCGATAAATGCGAATTTTTAAATTTCGTACAGAATCCAAGCCCACATTAATTTTAATGTGAAAAAATCCATTTTTACGCGTAAATCAAAGTGCGACAAAATGCGAATTGTGACCCAAAATGCAAAAATACAAAATAAGTGGGATTTTATAGCGAAATTACTTTAAATCTGCTAATTTGTTTGCGAATTTGTTTATTAAACAAAAGGAAATGTTCAGTAGTTGGCCTAATCGCTCGCTAGCGATACCTCATCTCGGACTCGCAGTGTGCTACGCATATTGGTCGATATAACAATCGATTTCTGTATCGATACGAACTTTCGACTATCTATAACTAATTCAGACAGCTGACGGACGAAACTCGTTTGTGTACTTGGCGCATCGCGGCGACTGGTGGTTTGTCGAACACGTGGACTTCGCTAAACGGAAAATTTTGCGGCTTGCCGCTTGAATAGTAACCTTATTCTTTTTGTAACCTTCAAGCACTTCAAGGTTCAAAGTTTTTTCTAGAAATGGGACCTAGATTCATTGCGTAATCACAGTGTGCAATATGATGACGTGAAAGTATTTGTAAGTGACAGTGCTCCATATATGACTCGTTATGAAACACTGAAGATCATCATTGGGGATCATTTGCTCCATGTGCAGTGTTGGGCACACAAACTTTGCCTTGTTGGTAATTGTTAGACAGCAGCTATGTCCGATTTAAATCAGGTTGTAACAATGGTCAAGTCGGCCTTTCTAAACACAAGGAAGCGCAAATATAACTACTTGCACTTTCTGAAGTCAAAAAATGGGGACTTAAAGGCAGCAAAACTTTTGCCATCGCCGGTACTTACTCGATGAAACAGCTGGTTTGAAGCCGTTTTCTACTTAGCGAGTTATTTTCATGATGTTGTGAGTTTTTTTTTAAGCTACCTGACATGAAAGATGTTAGTAACAGTGGTGTTACATTTCTGCAAGGCTTGACAGAGATGTAGATAGGATTTATTCTGAAATAATTTTTGTGAAAGAGCATACTAGTGAACCAGGGTGTCGAGCGATGACCTTTTTTCAAATTCCCGTATAATTCCCGTATTTCCCGTACGAAAATCCACCAAATTCCCGTATATTTTAGAACTCTCTAAGACTTCGAGTTCGCATACCGAATGGCTGAAAAATGAATCTTAAAGCGCGAATCAAGATTTTCTGGCGTAAGTATAACTGCATTTTTGGAGATACTTCCGCAGCCCACGGGTTATGACGAGATTTAGGTCTAATCCGTAGCGTGAGCAAAGCGCGCGCGCGAGTTAATTCTCTCGCAGATACCGTTTATCTGAGGAGAGCTGATATAAATGAATGTTTTACTGAGGAGGGTTGAGAGAGTAGAGAATAGAAGTGTCACATAATAAATGTTTACGGGAAGTGACTGAATTGTATGTTACCGTAACCGTATAGAGCTTCCACGAGTTCAAATGACACCGAAGCTTATGCATAGGGAACTTCCGGTCCGCGAATCTCCATTTGATTTTCATTGGCAGTGAATCGTTCGTTCGCGATTATCTTTTTAATATTTCGGATAGTGGTTTTGTTTTTAGGCGTTCAACTTATGAAATAAGAACTGGAGGGTTGGCCTTTCATGAATATTCCAAAGACAAGTGTCTCCTAAAAGAGTAATTAGTAAAACTTCGCATCAGAGACGACCATAACAAACAGCTTGCCTACAAAGTGTGCGATTTGCACATTTCAAACGGCATTTCTTAGACTACAATATTTAAGTTGGTGCAAATTAAATGTTATATGTGAGAATATTATTATAATTTGCTAGCCGGTTGTTATATTAGTATATTATGCATTAACGTGACCCGTTTAAATGCTAAATTGTGACGGAAACTACGAGTTATAGGCTATTCGCCGTACCGGTAGGCCTATTTTTACTAACGCATCGTTTCTTCTTTAATATTTATTTAATCATTATAATTATAATAGCCTATCTTCAACACTCATTTAACCAAAAATCAGTTTATAATTCTATACATATTCCAGGTATTTCAAGAAAGCGATATTTGATAGCACATGCGGTTCCACCTTAAAATCCAACCGTGCCTAGTTTTCAGTATCTATGGAAAATATTACCGTAAGTTAATAAACCAAACAACTGGCGACAATTTTTTTTAAAATGCTCATTTACATCTTCACCCTAGTCTACGTAAAGTACCATACGCTAATCACTGAAAGGGTAGGGGGGTTATGACCTCAATTTCACAAACGAACGAACCTCATTTTGCATGAATTATGGAACCCGAATCCTAATGGAGGTATGGATTGTCTGCATTTAGAAATATGTTAGTCAATAATTTAAAACAAGATGCCAGAAAACTAAATACAAAAATCTGCGTGCCTACTACGGTGTAAAGTTGCTCCGTGAAAAAAATATACCTCGCCAAGATTACACGACGTGCATACAGTTAAATACTATCATCCAATTGGAGAAACACTTTCTCTGTCACGATCTTATAAGCAATTCAAACAAACTGCTGTAATTTACGGGAAAATGGGCAACATTTAGAGACTACGAGTGTTGTATGTGGCACAACGTTAGCTAACATTTCGCGTCATTAATACATAAGGAATGAACACATGCAGAGCTTCCTCACTGCACACAGCTGAAGATCATATTCTTGGTGCATTTTACGTTCTCTTAATAACAATAATTTGCTTAGTTACATGCAACGAAAATTGCAGTACACAGTTCCCATTGCTTCCAATACCTGACTACTAAACCAGAAAATGGTAATGCATAAACATACGCCAGTGGCGCGTCCTATGGCAAATGAAAGATCGAAAGAAAATGTAAGCTCTATAGGAGCACGGCGATACGATTTTCTACTCTACTGAAAATAGTCAAAATTCCCTTTGTAATAATGACTAATAATCCTGGGGTTATGTAGTAATAATAATGATCGTGTGGCCTCCGGAGAGACCTAGTGCAGATCTTTCTAGTTGACGCCCGTCGGCGACCTGCGCGTCGTAATGAGGATGAAATGATGATGAAGACGGCACATACACCCAGTCCCCGAGACACGGTCATTAACCCCAGGAGATTAAAATCCCTGATGGCTCGGCCGGGAATCGAACCCGAGGCACTTTGGGCCAAAGCCTAGCGCGCTAACCATTTAGCCACAGAGCCGGACGGGTCATGTAGTAATAAGATGTAACCCACCCACCATCCCTTTTTAGATCACGACTTTTATAGTAAAAGTGTGTCCGCTATTACACGCGTAAATTATGGGACAAATACAGTATTGCTAACCCCATGAATTCGGTACTGACAGCCTTCCTGTCACTATGCCCCGCTTTTCCTCTCCGCAAACCACGGTCGCCACATAACAAGACCCTACGTCCAACCGCCACACGGCAAGAATTCTGAGCATGCTTCTCACCTACACCCTGTATTTCGAAGGAAACAACGCGAAGGATATGCCGGTATATTTAATATATTTTAAAAGACGATCCTGAGTCAACGCCGAGGACATTCATACAGAGAAATACGATACTTTTAGATGAATAAATAACACACCGAAGCTATGATACCTTTATCATCGGTATCGGTACCAATTCAATAAATACGACAAATAGGGCAAACACTCTACAGCTAATGAATATAAAAACACTCACCATGCAATGATTATCCTTTAACATGAAACAAGAGTCTGAGCGGAGGTCGTTCACAGCTTACTACAGTAGTTGACAGATGCACACTCTCTGAATCGCGACTCTCTACGGTTAATATTAGCTTTTGTGATAATACAAAAGTAAAGTTAAAGTAAATACATATTTAGCACTGAGCACTCAAACAAGCCGCTCAGTGGCGATATTATTGCCGTGGTTTTATATTGTCGAGTTGTAGGCTATTGAATGGCAGACGGTATTTTGAACACTATGATGGGAAACAATAGCCTGTGGTCTATTATCGATTGATGCAAGCGAACTGACTCCAATAAATAACTTATCCTCAGTCACTTGGCAAGGATTTCTTTGACACCCTCCATCCCATCACTGTCCCTATCATCATCACCACCATCATTGTCTTCCTCAGAGCTTGATGAATTGCCAATGTTAATAATCATTTCATCCACCGAGATATCCAGATCGCCTTCAGTATTTCTCTCTGCACATGCTGTACGGGATGTATCCAGTCCTCGGGTCGAACTTCGGCGAAGTAAAAGTAAGGAAACAGGCAGTGGTTAATAAGCGACTGAAACAATGCCTGCCCACACGAGAAGAATTCTGTCACGTGTTTTGTGTATTTTGTAGCCACATGTTGGTGACGGGTGTTTGATAGTAAAATGTCGAGAGCTGTGAGATATTGTTTGTAGTTTTTGAAATTTATGCATGTGTGACGCATTTGGATTGAGTGTTTGCACGGACTTGAAAACAATTTGGTAGGCTATGTGCATCTCCCCTGCGAAAGAAGATCATGGAAAGGCTAAAAACAGTAACATTCCACACGCGACACGCCGCGAATACTTTTTAATTCAGATTTATTTTATCAAAGTAGATAATAGAAAATAAAATAATGCAAAACGAAATTAAATAAGTCACTTTGACAAATACAAGATTGTTACTAGGAACTTCAGTTATACACAGCACAAAATTAAGTTCTTTTGACAGTACTATTTTTTTTCTCCAATTCCTGGAGATCTTCCGTGGCTTTTCTTTCGACTGCCACCTTAGCCGTCGATTTGCACCTGTTTTGCTTCCTTCAACACGGCGTAGGAGTTTCGGGCAGTATGGACTCTTGCTCACGGTATCTTTTCTACTCCACCAGCTGCCATCACAGCGTCCTGAACAGTATACGCATGCCAATCAGACTTGCTTCTTTGTGATTGACGATCATGCACTCCTTGTTCAGGGAGAACCCTCTGTATAGAGCTGCATTGTTGTGATACAAAATCAGTATCATTTTAACGAAGCTTGAGAGATCGTTTTTTTTTTTGGCAGGAACTGCTGAAGCCACTATTTCAGACCACAGTACGTCGAGCCGTGGCTCTCTTCCGTCGAACTGCTTCAAACGCGCAGTAACGGAGGGCAGTCTCAGAAGTGCGGAGTAGCTGCTCTTGAAGCGGTCAGCCATTGCGCCAGAAAGCAACTTCTTCTGATTACAAAGAATTTCCAGGGCAATGACGATCCTAGCTTCTTCCAACTTAAGAGTCTCAGCGACCCCTATCCGGTCCAGGCAGGAAATAGTACGGGTCTCTTGTGAGCAAAAGTTGACCTCTCTGATTTTTTCAGCCATAGGATACCAATGTACAATTTTCGGCAGTTGGTGCGAAATTGCAGCACATACGAGTTTGGAATTTTCTGAGATCTTAAGCTGTTAACTTCTTTAAGGGCTGCTCTTGTCGAGAAACCCAGGTCTCCTCTGAATAACAATGCGGACTAACTCCTGCATGTCATTGTCAGCAACCAGCGCGGCGGGCGGAGAGGGTACGGCCGGCGGTCGGCCAGGCAAAGCTTGCATTCGACGTTGGCTGGGTTCTAATCCCGCTTAGTGCTCTATCGGTGACGCAAATTGCGGGTGGCAGCGCAGTCTGCTGGCGAAATAGAAGACTGAGCGGGAGGACTCTACCGAGCGTTCGGGGGCTAAGAAGTCAGGCATTATGAGACTTTTGAAGATTTCCCGTATCAAGTGCGAATTTCCCGTATAATTCCCGTATTTTTCCCGGGTCACTAAAATTCCCGTATAATTCCCGTATTTTCCGTATTTCCCGTATCGCTCGACACCCTGTGAACTTGTTGAACTTCTCACTCTGCTTGTGGGGTCCCAGTATCCAACCTCCCATTTGCTTTATCCCAAACTTGAAACCTTAGATGCTAATTTTGGTGCAATAATTCAAGGCTATTATTCTGAAGCGACAGATAATGCCTTAGCTAAACTCACAGCCAGAATGTGCTACAAGGAAAGATTTGTTTGTAAAACTAGCTCAGTCTGCTAGAAGTAAGCTTGCTAGACTAAAGGCAAGTGATCCCAAACGCAAAAACTTTGAAGCCATAGCACAGATATTTTATCCTAGGCATGTGGTATTGAACAATGGCAAAGAAACAGATATTCAAAAACTTCCGGGCTTTACTAACACTCCATGTCATGAAATAAGGAAGGGCTATGATTCTTTCAAGAATATTATTGAATCGCAGTTAAAACAAAATGAAGAGTGTGAAGTAGTACGTGCCTCGACTACTGTTCAATATGAACATGAACATTTTGTCAAGAGTTCTTTAGATCTTTTGTGGACACCAACAAACAATGTGGGACAGTGAGCGTGTTTTGTCACACTACAATACAGTTGTTACAGACAGAAGGTGTAACTTGAAAGAGTGCAACGCAGAGTTATTTACAATGCTTTCATTTGAACATTAAATTGTATCTCAAGTTTCGCCAATACAGTCATATAGTCCGTAAGAATCCGGAAAAAATAGATGCCAATTTTCCAAAAATAGATGCTAAATAGGGAAAAAATGAATGCTAATTTAAAGGAAAATAGATGCTAAATTTTCAGGTCCCTGAGTAGATAAATTCAAATACTTTGGAACATGGCTATGTGAGGATTGGAGATAAGATATGGAGATAAAATGCCGTATAGAGAATGCTTGTAATGCTTTTGTGAAATTCAAGGAAATCCTCACAAGTACGGACCAAAATCTAACCCTTAGATTTCGATTTTTTAAGCTGCTACATTTGGTCTGTATTTCTATATGGGTCTAAAGGATGGACAATAAATGCGGCAACAACAAAGAAGATAGAGGCCTTTGAAATGTGGATTTACCGCAGAATGCTGAAGATACCATGGACTGCACGAATAACTAATATTGAAGTACTGCATAGAATGAACAGACAACGTAACTTATTATGCACCTACTGTATAAAGGCGAAAAACTGTATCCCTGGGACGTATCTCGCGGAACACCAAAAATAGACTTCTCAAGTTGGTACTGGAAGGAAAGATCGAAGGTCAAAGAGGAAGGGGCCGAAGGATTTCCTCGGTGGATAACATAAAACAGCGGACAGGATTACCCAGCATCGATAAATTATTCCACATCGCAGTTCATAAGCAAAGGATGCATCATGTGGTCGCCAACATCCATTAATGGATAGGCATCCGAAGAAGAAGAAGAAGAATAGTATGACCGCAGTCAGGATTTGAACCCAAATCTGCTGCTGTCTGGGCAGGTGTGTTTAGCCACTTACACCAATGCAGTCATGCTCCAACTGTGGCAAATTTCCAAGTCTTACTGTATATAGAGAGGTGTTGTGGCGGTGGCTTTCAGATTCATCTCTTACAGTCGACACACACAGAGCTACCCGAGTGCCAAAGACTGAACCTGAATTTGTTTTAAACAAAGAAATTGTTTTAGAATAGTCACATTTTCAAGTCTTACTCAACAGATATGACCACTCCAAGGGAAGTTGTGTCCTAATGCCATTAAACTGTTAATTTAATAAAAGACAAACAATGCCATACTCACAATTTTGAGGACCATAGGTCACCCACTTGATGAACATAAGGATGCACATGTAGAGAAACAGGAAAGTCAAGAAGATGATCTGAGGGATGAACTCGCAGTAGATGCTAATTGGCTTCTGGAAGTATCTGAAACATTTCAGTTATTTATGAAGCAGTCATACAGACTATACTGCAGTATAATAAAATTTCCCATTTGCTGCTAACCAGGGTCTCAACACTTTATGAGAGTTAGGCAATATTGCATATGCCACTAAAACATTTAATGTGCCATAACCCTTATGAACCTGGTATCTGTAATAACATTCTTTATGACAAGATTTGTAATGCAAATGAAGCCATTTCTTTCTGCACTGTTCACCCTCTGATAGCTCTCGTGTGCACACTGCATACCGTATTTACTCGAATACGTCCTGCCCCTGAATAAGACCCGCACCCTGATTTTGAAGAACAAAATTAAAAAAAGTTAACTCAAAACTATTTACAATCTTTACTAAATAAACAGAATAGCATTTCTACAAAATAGTTTCCAACAGTTCTGAAGTCGTCCTAAAATAACACACAGAAACAATTAAAAATACAAATAAAAGACACAAACACTTCATTCATCGTCATCAGAAGTACCAACTTCGGATCTTTTTTCACCATCACTTTCCCACAAAATGTCGTCATCACTGCCATACATAGCATTGGAAATACAGTAAAACTCGGTTAAGAAGTTCCCGCAAAAAACGTTTTTCCGCTTAAGACGTCCGATATTCTCGGTCCCGTGATTCGTCCCATAAGATACATTTATATTTTTCCCGTATAAAGTGTTCGTGCATAAGAGGTTTTCCCGGTTAAATAGTTCAGATTTTGTATTCCCTTAGAGTATAAGACGTTCACTGAGAGACAACTGACTTAGAATCAAAACTCGCCAATCTCCGCGGAAGATACATCCGGAGTTCCGAATGAAAGAATACAAGAGTTCCGAGTGTTCGCGGGTCTCTGACCGGGCCCGGTGTTCCGAATGAAAGAATACAGCCGTTCCGAGTGTTCGCGGGTCACTGACCAGGCGAGCAGTTCAAGGCTGAATGACGTCACGCTATGACGACACCCGCTCAAGACCGACTACAATATACAGCATCATGCTTTCATTCGTGGCCTCCTATATTCTTTGTTCGTGGCTTTTATCGCTGTTCTGTGTGATCTAACTTGTTAGCCAAGCATTGCCAGACGTAGCATAACATTATTAAGATTACGAGAATTGCGTCGTCAGTGAAGTCAAGTTTTCAAATCATTGTGAAAATGAGTGGTTCTCAGATGAAAGGCATCAAAAGAAAGGCACTTTCTATTAAAGATAAAGTGGACATTATAAGAAAAGTAAGTCGTCTACTCTTTCACGGGTTGCTCTTGCGAAGGAGCTCGGAATGCCGCCGTCTACTTTGAACGGCATCATAGCAAAGAAAGAAGGGATCTTGGCTTCTGCCGGGAATACTTCAGCAAGCTGCAAGAAGATAAAAAGCAGGAAATACGAAGACGTAGAACAAGCTCTGCTCGTGTGGTTTAAACAGCAGCGAAGTTTAAACATTACTTTGAGCAGGATTATCGTGAAGGAGAAAGCCGAAGAAATCGCGTGTCTATTACAAGTGCCTTTTACTGCGTCAAATGGGTGGCTGGATTGCTTTAAAAATCGGGCTGGCATAGTTTACAAGACTATTAGTGGCGAAGCTGCGAGTGTAAGTACAGAGGAAACGGAAGCGTGGAAGGAAACACTGCTGCCGGCAAAAATCAGTAATTACAAACATTGTGACGTTTTTAATGTTGATGGAATTCAGACTTTTTATCAGGTTGTTCCGGATAAATCTTGGTTTTGAAGGGAGAATCTTGCCTAGGAGGCAAATTAAGTAAAGTGCGAGCGACGGTGCTAGTTGGTGCGAATATGGATGGGACGGAAAAGCTGCCACTACTGATCATAGGAAAATCGAGAAAGCCCCGGTGTTTCAAAAACGTCAGAACTTTGCCATGTACTTACAGAAGCAATAAATCAGCATGGATGACAAGCTCCCTATTTGAAGAGTACATTCAAGCACTAGATGCCAAAATGAGGAGCCAAAACAGGAAGATTGTGGTGTTAATGGACCACTGCCCTGCTCACCCAAACAGTGGCCTCATTTAAGAAACATTAAAATTGAATTTTTTCCACCAAACACTACATCGGTACTGCAGCCCATGGACCAGGGGGTGATTAAGGTTCTGAAGCAGAGATACCGAAAAGCAGTAGTGTGTCGTATGCTGTCACGCATGGAAGCAGGTGGACCAATCTACAGGCCATCTCTTTTGGACTCCATGAATTTAATTGCCTCATCTTGGGATTCGATGGAGTCGACCACCATTGAAAATTGCTTCAAGAAAGCTGGTTTTGATGGTGTTACTAGTAGCAGCATTCGTGCGGAAGTCTGCGATGAAGAGCCAGGGTGGTGGAAAACTGTGCAGGAGAAGATGGAGATAACCAGCAGTTTCAGCGACTTCACTGCTGTTGATGATCTGGTAATAACTTGCGAGGAGCACACCACTGACGACATATGCAAGGACATTCAGGCAGGAAATGAGGATGAAGAAGAAGAAGAAGAAGGAGGAGAAGAAGAGGAGAATTCTCCAAGGCCTTCCTGTAGTGAGGCAAGTGTCCATCCTTGAAAACTACGGAAATTTATAGAAGGTGCTGCTGGAGTGCCTCACAGCACATGGAAAAGCCGTGTGGGAAATGGAGAGATTCATAGAACTAGAAAGCAGTAAAAACTCAAACAATCTACACTGGACAACTTCTTTTCAAAGTAGAGGCCCATATTTTTGTGGTGAGAAATACAGCATTTTTGATGGTGTACAGGTCAATTGACGTAAGCCACAAAAAGCCAAATTTTTCAGGACGGACAAAAAAGTGTTTTCAATTCAGTCTTAGTTGTTGTTTATTTACATTCTAAAATGTGTCTATAATTGTAGTTTGCTGGAATATACGGTGTGTGCTCAAACAGTTATTGAAATTAATTCTATTAATGTGAATTGTGATGGTTATGCCAATTAATTTTTCTTAATCTCTGGTCTGATGGTCAGATTTTAATGTTGGGGCTTCTCTTTTTCTGGCTTTTATATAGGCCTATGTACAGTATATTGTAGGATCCTTCACAAACAACAAAAATTTGTGCGTTTCACATGCATTTCAGGCCACTACCCTTTTAAGAAGTTTCCCTGTTAAGAAGTTTTTTTTTTTAATGGTCCCTTCAAAAACTTCTGAACAGAGTTTTACTGTACTACATTTCTTGAAGCTCTTCCGTATGAGATCTCCCGAGATACGATTCCATGCCGTCAAAATCCACGAACAGAGCAGCATAACTTCCGGGCGCTGAATACGACCAGTTGGGGTCAGTGTGTGCTTATCGGCCGCCATCCACTCCGTATATAGCTGTTTCAAGGCTGCTTTGAACAGTCGGTTCACGCAGACATCCAGTGGCTGTAGCATAGAAGTCATCCCACTCGGGATGATTGCTAGGTCGGTTTTCCCATCCTTGACGAATTTCTTCACAGCGTCTGTTGTATGGCCGCGGTAACTGTCCAGAACAAGCAAGCTCTTTCGTCGTAAAAATGCACCAGGGCGACATTGCCAGACACACTTTAACCAGTCTTCCACCAGTGAACTGTCCATCCAACCAGAGTCCTGAGTTCTAACGATAACACCAGCGGGTATATATTTTGGAAGAGTCTTTCGCTTGAGAACAACGTACGGCGGACGTTTGGTTCCATCAGCGAGTATACACAACATTACCATGCACCGTTGTTTCTCATTACCACCTGTTCTGATAGTCGCACTTTTAGATCCCTTAACATTCACAGTACTGTCCAGTGGCATTTCAAAGTAGACTGGCGTCTGATCTGCATTACCAATTTGGGAAAGCAAATATGAATTTTCCTTCCGCAACTTAATTATGTGACGCTGAAAGGAAAGTAACTTCTTCATAGGCACCAGGAAGACGCTGCGAAATTGAGGTACGCCTTCGTATGCACAACCCATTTCTTTTATAAAAATTTTGAATCCATCCTCGGCTTGCTTTAAACCCTACCGTAGAAAGTTCCTTTGCGATCTGTGATGCCTTTAATTGACACATTTCGGTCGACACCCCATTTCCCAATTCCCGCCTTTCAGTTACGTATTTATAAAGTTATTTTTCAATTTCCGGAAACTGTACACTCAGTCCGCGGAAAGCTCTACGAGCACCACTACTTGTTAGCTACACGTTTTGTTCTTTCTCCAATCTCGAATACATGACTCGTCAATATATTTCCTACCGGCGGCACGATTTCCAATAATTTCAGCTTCCCTCACAACTTTCAGCTTCTCACTCACAGTAAACGACCGCAAACGCTTCGTAGAACTCATGTTTTCACTCGGAAAACGTGCGCGAGACTGTTTGACACCGCCTGCTTACGGTAAAACAAAGTGATAGCCGGAAGAAGGCTAGCACCATCTAGCGGATACTCGCAACACCCGATATCACGCCTGGCGGGCAATTTAAATCTTTAAAATCAGGATGACTCAAATAAGACCCGCACCCCAATTTTTCACGTCCGATTTTGTTAAAAAATGTGCGGGTGGTATTCGAGTATATACGGTATCTTCTCCATCTTCGGTCCATGCATGTTCGTTTTAGATGTGGGGTAATATGGACGTAAACTAGCTTACAAGTAATTTGCTAACATGCTTCTGCAGACCCTCATAAATATTGCTTATGCTTTTTGCATAAGTCCTTTATGTCCCAGGCCTTTTAATTTCTTCACGAGATTTAGATGTCAAATTCATAGCGTACTTTAGGGTAATGAGTTCTCATAACTCTGTGTATGCTTGTATTGGTATGTCTGTTAGTAAGTTTCAAATTTTTTATTACAGCAAGCAGTAGAGCTTTAACCTTCATGCGGTCGCGCCCCTTCATGTAACACACATGGTAACGCGACTAATCAACTGTCCTCCCATTTTTTAAAATTGTGAGTAGGGGTCGACGGTGCACCGATTTTTCGGTTTCGGTACGGTACAAAGGAAATTACCGACCTCGGTTCGAGACGATAAAAAACTCTGTAAAAAGTTCGGTTCGGTACAAGAGACACAAATACTGTAATTTAAAGGAAACCTTTTTTTAGACATCCAAAGTATTGTCCTTTATCAACAATGTTTTACTTCAACAGTTAGTTAAATACAGTAAAACTTCTTGTATACGGTTCATATTTATACGTTTTCTATACGATTTTTCCTGGTCCCGGCAAAATGCCTATACTTTCCATGTTAATTTATCTCCGATATACGTTTTACATTTTTTCGTTTTTCACGCTTATACGATCATATTTTAAGTCCCTTGCAATATAAAGCGTCATTTATACGTTGCGTGTTCTGAGAAAGTACGTATGTTCGAATGCAAACTTTTGTTACCGCCTGTACTTCCCTTCAGAAGGATGCACCGCGTGCTATATTATGTTAAGATGGCCTTGAGCGACACCGGTGGTCACGGCGACACTCGCTTGCCAGTGTGTCGTAACAAGGAAGAACAGCTTGCGTAATAAGCAAGCGCTATTATTGTGTTAGCCTTTCAAAATAACAGGAAGCAGCCATAAAACACAGACAGCATCTGAAGCTTATGTTAAGATGAGTGGAAGTGTTTTACGATCGCCGATATATTTAAAAAAATATTATTTCCGCTTTTATAATTTTCATTCGTGTTTTTTTTAGGACTTCTCGTCAAACCATTAAAAATACGCGATTGATTCTGTGTTATAATAATCTTGCGTCTTCAGACAAATGAAAATCCATTAATTTAGGCCTACACTACGGTATTTTATTAATGAAGATGAAGAGCCGCAGAATAATACAGTGGATTTTAATGATGCTCTATGGACTATCAAACATTTTGTGACGCACCATAACGTTTCTGAGGAAATAATGGCCGAATTATATCGGTTTGAAAATACTGTTCACGCCGTGGCCGCGGCCAACAATAAACAAGCCAAGATAACAAACTACTTCGTAAAGTGACTCAATTTTCTTTGTTTTGTTATATCTGAGTGCATTTCTCTTGTAGTTGTTTTGTTAAATATTGCCGATTATAGTTAAACAATCGTATTATTATTTCTTGTTTTTCACTTCTTAACGGGAACCCTCGTTCGCCCGCCGCCCGCGTTGCTAGCCTGTCTCCCGCCAGGCACTTTGCCGTAATGCGTAGCTCGCGCGGCACAGTCACCGAGTAGACTATAGCCTATAGTTCTCAGCTGGTGCTGAAAATGTTCGCCATTCATTGCTACACATCGCTGGCACCTCTTCATGAAGTTGTCATTTACGTTCTGAAGTTCCTCAGCACCGATTGACTCTATTTCAGCTGTAATATACCTTAGTCCAAAGAATATGGACTGTTAAAGCCGTGGCGTCAAGAAGCGCATTACGGCAAAGTGCTTGGCGAGAACCGGCTCGCGGCGCGAGCGAGGGTCCCCGTCGCTTTTAAAACAAAGTCCCTGTATAACCCATATTGTCACATACATTTTGCAGTTTTTATTTACCGACTTTCATTTACGCGTTTTTCACATTTATGCGTGTTTTTCTTTCTTTGGTCCCCTGGATATCGTATAAGTGAAGTTTTACTACTAGAGCACAATAAAAAAGAAGCTTGTAGTTTAACGTGACCGTTAATCTCGAGATCATGAGCCACGGGACCTCCTTTTTACGTGGAATCCGAACCACAGGACATGGCATTTCACTTCGAAAATCTCACATGCATTGACCGGAAATCGAACCCGGACCGCCTTGGTGAGAGGCATACAGCTAGACCGCTGAGCCACCACGCCCCTAGAGCATAATAACTCTTCTGATTAATAAAATTAAATTATGGACTTAAGTGTTCCAGTGTGAACCTAATGTCTATTTAATGTATGCATCAATTGGCTTACTCCACACTAAAAGGGCAAGTTTGAAAGTTAATGGAACATTGTATGAGATTATTAGCTGTACATTTTTTCTGTATTTTAAATAAAAATTGTGCTATTTGGCAAGTATTTGGTTTACTGTATAATCATTAGAACTCATGTGTTACTTTTTTCTTAATGGTTTACTCTAATTTAGCATGTTAAAATCAGCCGAGCTGTACCGAACCGATTTTGTACCGAGAACCGAAGTACAATTTTTTTTACCGAACCGAACCCAAATTTTCAGTACCGAAGACCCCTAATTGTGAGATTCTTTTTCACTTTCAATGGCAATATGACTAGCTTTGAGGTTGATCGAACGTGTAATTGACATACAGAGGTGCAAATATAGAAACATTTATTCAATAGAAAGCCATAATAAGAGCGGCAATGGTGGTGGAAAAAATGACAGCTTTAAAGCTAGTGTTGTGTGCGTGCGTGTGTGTGGATGTAGCAGGGAGAATGAGTGACTAGGCTATCAATAGTGAATGAAGTGTGTTAGAAATGAGGAAATACTATGATAAATACTCACATTTTGTTTTGGGTGGTCGGCAAAAAAAATTGCACTTGGTAGTCTACCGCTTGACTACACTCTTAGCACTTTGATGAACAACTGGATGAAAATGTTGCCATCAAGAATCGCTACTCCTCTGTCATCTAGCGAAGGATATCTTACCTTGAGAATACATGTGCCTTTTGCACATTTTGTAATGATCAGAGGAGCTCTACACACACTGTTTTCAATAGGATGGTAATCTAACGCGGGCTCGACCGGATGAAGGTTAAAGTAAAGAACTGTGGTTTTGAAAAATCCCACTTGAAAATCATTGACACACCCAAAATATTTTATTTATAAAAACACAAAACACTAATACCTTGCAGCAAGAAAAATTTATGGAATAGCAAAACCAAGCATGGGTGACAGGCAGACTTACAGATGGTTCCATAAGCTAAGAGTGACACCAAACAACATGTGGAAGACTCCGAAAATGATGGAGATCTTCATCTTGTAGGCGTTCATGAATATGATCTTGTTCTCGGCTATCTGCAATGATAAAGACAACAAAAATTTAAAGCAACAGTTTAAATATTGAAAAGAACCAACACAAATGACAGGCAGGAACAGAAATCTATTTACATTGGGTTGTTATTTACTCCTTATACTGTTCTCTAAATCTGTTCATGGACAAATGCTTTAGTGTGGAGTAGTTATCAGCACTGCTATCCTTCACAGTATCGACAAACATATTCCTCGCTCCTCTTTCCTTCTTTCCATCAAGAATCTTTTTCAGCAATCCATCATGCCCGAGGTCAGACAAAGTTTTAGTATTGTAGCTCTGTGATTAAAAATCAAATAACTAGTGTGTAAAAAGGAACTGGCACAAGGCAGTCTGAAGAACAAAGAATCGAGTTCTTCAACAAAGTGACGAATACTGGAAATCCAAAAAGGCCGACATCGTGCCAAGTAACCATGGTCGTAACTGGCTAAAACGATCACATGATGTAAGATGATAAACTATTATAATAATATATAATTATAATAATGACCGAGGCAAGTGGAGTCTTGCACAGCGTGGTGCTACCAGCATTAAAAATTACATCGCAGTACAGTCAGCCAAGAACAAAAACAACTGAAGCACTAAACATCCTGTACGCAGGTCCATGAGCACTGCCATTAGGGAAATCGTAATATGCTTACTTTAAGAATTTTCATAATTTTCCCATTGTTGGAACTTTTTTATAACTAATAATATTCCTGAAATTTTATGCGAATAACACAACTTGTCCACATTTGTTCGCATTTGCGAATAATTAATTTGTTAATTTTGCAAGTTTTGTGAAAGTGTCTAAGTCAGATACAAACTTATTTTTCATAACCTCTATTTGGTCACCACGTGTACGTGACATTTCGTTTTGTAAAACGCTTTCATGTTAAATCAAATATGTTGTAAAATTATTTACTTACTTGTTAGTTCATAAGCTTAATTCCCTTCTCAGAAAATTCTCCTAGTGTTTTAGCCACGTTCTAAGTTCGTCTTGTACGCTTGAAACCTCGTGGTCAACTGGTCATCATTTGCTGCTCGCTCATTGGCCAGCCACCACGCAGCTGCTACACGTCAGCCAATCACTGCTCGTTTCTCCAGACATGGCCTGTCTTCTCCTATCCAGCGCCATGGATGTTTCTGGAACATCGTCTGCCTGGCTATTTAAGCGGTCTGCTAGACCGACTGCCTTGTGCTTTCCTGACCATCACCATGCGGTACACCAGTCTTGCTAAACCGGACTTTAAACTTCAAATCATCGTATCATCTTTAATTTCCACATCAAGAAGTATTATTAAAACTTCGCAACGTCCTTCGACATTTTTATGGTGATCAAACCTCGATCACATACCACGTGTTTCTACGACATGTTAGTGCAACAAACTTTTATAAGATGTGAACTGTACATCTTCAAGTGCTATGGAAAACTATTCCTACGCAATTTATCTATAAAGTGAATACATTATCACTTAAGACTTCGTCTTCATATGACTTATTATAAGTCTCTACTTTTTGTGAAAGTTGTTCAAAGTGACATAACTAAGGTCATCCTTACTGCTCAAGCAAGTGCTCTACGTGCCACCGTTCTTTTCTTCAAACATTTAGGTTGCTAAAGTAACTTCAGCATAAAGATAAGTACTCTGCTGCTTATACATAACCTGTGCTTTGTAAAATGTAAATGTTACTTCTTTCTGAGGCAAGATTCATACAAGCCTACTTCAGAAGTTTTCTCAATTTTAATTTATCGGCTTGCTTTGTCCTTTTCTTGAGGGATTACATACCTACTAGCTTTTGTCATTTTTCTGCTTTGAAAATTATTTCATGGCCATTTTTCATTTGGGATGATTCTCATTATTTCTCGTGCATACCTGCGTCTGCCATTGCACTTTTTCTTGGAACATTTCATGGTTCACTTTCAGGTAATAGGCCTACTTGCCTACCTGCTTCTGCCATTTCAATTTCTTCGGAAATATTTCATGGTTAACTTTCATGCAGCTCACGCATACCTGTGTCTGCCATTGCACTTCTGTTGGAAATATTTTTGTTGCATCTTGGCAACTCCCTAAGTCTTTCTCTTTCATAAGGTGCTGCAGCATTTGGCTCCTGTCAGTCACAAGCCCCTTCTATAGGCTATGTCTTTTTCTATGTAACTGCCATTTCAGTTTCCCTTATTTTTTTCATCGGGTACTGCAGGATTAAGCCCGTCAGCCATTAGCCCCCTTTATAGGCTATGTCACTATTCTTTTCTCTTTCTATGCAAACTGCTTTTTGTATTAAAACATTTGTAGTGCATAACCTGGCTCAAAATTCAATGAATTACTTTTTCTTTGTCAGAAAAGCAAAGTTGTATAAAACCAAATATTGTTCTTTGTTATGCTAACTTATTTTCTGTTAATTGAAAGTAAAAGCTACCTGCTCTCTCATTCTTCTTTTCTTGTGTCATATATGCTAAATGTTCCCATGTTCCTTAATGCTCAAACTTTGTTAGATTTTGAATTCACTCAAAATCCGTCTGATTATAGAGACCTTTAATTGGTTGATCCAATGGTTAGTGATAGATCATCACACCAACATTGTCGAGCCGAGTATAATCTTATTTGCAGGCGGTTCCCTATTTACGGTGAATTTAGTGTGCTCCACTTTCTTCAAGTTGGCCCTCCTGTCGTATCTTACGTATTGTTTTCTTACTACAGCTGATACAGGTAATTGTAAGTTCTGTAGCATTTGTAACAGGTATTTTCATATCACATATCCTCTCTTGATCACAAAATAACACACCGATTCTTGTTCAAGAATTACTGATTCCTTTATACTCGCACACTAGCACATTAGAAGCTACGTGACCTAGCTGACAATTGAACTAAACTAGACTGTATGGTATTTCCATGTGGCGCACTTACGTCACTGTGCTAACTCACATTCTTTCTGGGCATACACTCACCTCGGTTAGGTAATACCCCGATTACAGTTGAATCATTGTGAGGTAAACAACACACTACTCACCTGCCAAACAGGATCAAGACCCAGAGGATATGGGACCTGATAATAATCATTTGTGCTAGGATTTAGCTGCAAATCTTTGTTCGTCATAACAGTGGACACGTTGTAGTTGATGGACCAGTACGAGCCAAAGATGTTGAGAGACTTAGAAAATACATCATTGTAAATAAGACCAGTGTACATCGAGAACATTCCCATCAGCAGGATGATGTAACGCCCACCAAAGAAGATGGTCCAGATCTAGACAAAGGAAACAAATAATTTTTAATACATTCCAATTTCACTTGCATAATGCTCCAAACTAGAGCTGGTACTTTTAATCGATAATTTCAGTTATCGAATAATCGAAACAGAAAAAATGATTGTTACAAATAATGATTATTTGATTGTGCATTTAAACGATTAATTGGTTGGTTGAATAATTGATTAATTGTTTTGTCGATTAATCAATGTACCTAGAACCCTTCACTACGCTCTCACAGAAGCAAAACAGATATTTAATTAATTAAAATATATTGTGCCATTATTTTTAAATACAGTCAAACGTGGATAACTCGAAGCTCAAGGGACCGAAAAAAACTTTGAGTTATCCACGAATTCAAGTTACCCAAAACGGTTGTTTGGGAGGAGGTAGGGTGTATAATAATGGAAAACGGCCCTTTAAAACATCAAATTCTTCTATTTGATGCTTTTTAATGACATTTTAAATGAAATTGCAGTACTTTTTTTTTTTAGAAAATAATACTGTAAGTGAAATGAACTAAAAAATTAACTCAGCTAGCGTCAGTGTCTTCAGCTTTGAGCCCGATGTTCAGCGACTTGGTTTTGAAAGAGACATGGCAACCTACAATGACATTTGCACTTAAATCCGGCTCGCTTGCTGTGATTGTAACCAAACGCTCACTTGCCTGTTAAGACACGATGCTACCGGCTCGAAGACCCACCACACACTGACGAAGCAGGGGTGGGAGGGAAGAAACTCTATCCAAACTTTGCCGATCGTCCACGAAACCGAAATTGACCAACGAAGTCTGCTTCCCTTCCGAGGCATTGTCGAAGCAAGAGGGGGAAAAGCAATAAAGCGAGAGAGAAAGAGAGATGCCCTTACTGACCTTGAGCGGAACCGAAAATCATACTGGGACTGGGCTTGAAATTGACAAAACCTGTTTCAGCCAAACAAATCTTTTTGACTTCCGGAACCAAAACTTCGAGTGATCCACGATTTTTTTGCATTGTCAGTATAGGAAATTCAAGGGACCGGAAAAAACTTCCGAGTTATCCAAGTTCGACTGAAATGTACTTTCTTTGCGAAAACTAGGCTAAAACAAAGTAAAACAAAAATGTTCTTGTCCTAAATTGTAAACATTGAACAAGAACATCTTCGCTGAAAACTCCGTTTTCCTTTTTCAAAGCCCTTCCCAATTTGATTGATGTTTGTCCTTCCACAGTCACTGGCTCTTATTTTGAGTTACTGTTAACATAAACAAGGAAGAACACACTGTATATTTAGGCAAAAAGTAACTTTTATAGATTGTATATTGGCTTTCACGGCCCGGGCGGGGACACCAAGAGCCCGCTGATGAGCCAGCTTGGTGTCCTAGGCGAAACCCCACACAAGACACGGCACAAACCTAGAAGAATTGCTGAGTTTTAACTTTTATAGATTTCTAAACATCATTCCGAAAATAAGCGTAATTCAACTTAAAAGCGATGACCTCCAATTTAAACTTCTCCTCTTATCGTGTCTACTAATCGATTCTTTGGTTAGCCCATTAATCCATTATTTGGTTAGTCGATTAATCAATTTAACGGTCAGTCGATCAATCGTTTTAGATTAATTTTAAATTATTCGATATAATCGATTAATAGAACATCGATTTACTAGCTCTACTCCAAACCTTCAAATCCTCCACATGTACTAAAAATTAATGAATCCTGTGAGTGGTACATTTTCTTAACAAATGTGATAACATACTGCAGTATTATGGTGAAACCCCCAGACATTCTATAACTTTATTCTACTTGCCTGGGAGGTGGGGCGAGCAACCACTACACTAACTCTCCCATTTTTCAAAGGGAACAACAGATATGATGTGGAAGTGAGAAAAAAAAATGCTTTGAACATTTATTGCAACAGTTTGAAGAATATTACATTTTTATTCTTGTTTATCCTCAGTTCCCATTCAACTAGTCTATGAAAATTCAAGACGAAGGAGTTTTTTATCATATGCATTGTAAATTAGTACAGGATGTAGGCCTACTTTATTTAAAAAAAAAGTGAAAGTTTTTTAATAATTTTTAAAATAAGCATATAATAAGGAATGCTTTACAGTATATCTGTAGAACTTCTTGACGATATTGGCCAACAGCTGAAGAAGGGTCTGGCTTAGACCCTAAACATGCACTGTTAAAAATAAAATTTAATAAAATTTGTATTGATAAAGGTAGACTCAGATATCATTTCAAAAGATTGAGATAATGGTAGCAAATCCACTTGTAATCAACCACATAACAGTAAATAACTTGAAAATTAAAATAGTGAAGCAATTTAAATACTTAGGAGAACTTATAACTTACAACTTGGATGAGAACCCCACCTGGCAAGAAAGAACTAATAAAATGATAAGAGCCCAAAAATTAACTTCGTCTCCATATAAAAGAAAATGTCTATCAATCATAACAAAATTAAAACATTACAAGACTGTGGTTCAACCCGAGGTGACATATGGAAGCGAAACTCTTTTTAAAGTTACTCTGAAAAACAGAATCAACAAAATTCTAAAAGTAGGAAGATAAATAGCTAGAACATGCATTCTATCAGCAAGTTCGATATCTACTCTGGAATAAGCAAGTGCCACTAAGATCAAAACAAACTCTGTTTCGAACATACTTTGTCCCTATATTGACTTATGGGTTGGAAACATGCACAACTACCAAAAAAGATGACAGCAGACTTCAGGCTTCAGAAATGAAGTTTCTAAGAAGCATGCTTCAAAAAACTAGGAAAGACAAAGTAAGAAATGAGAAGATAAGAGAACAAGCTGGAATAAATCAGTCCCTGAAAGAGACCATAACTAGGGCACTTTTACGATGGTTTGGTCACGTCAAACGTATGACAGAAGGAAGAATTGCAAAACAATGGTTACATACTGAGATTACTGGAAAGAGACCTGTTGGAAGACCTAGGAGGAAATGGCTGGACCAAGTGAAGGAAGATTTCACATCCAAGGGAATCAAGTGGGATGAAGTCTTGAAGGAGCAGTGGTTCATGAATCGACCAAAATGGAGAGCGCTCATAAACCACACCCGGGAAACTGGAGTGGAAACTTGATGATGATGATGATGAATAAATAAAAAGTATCAGAAAGATGGACAATGGTGGATAGTACCAAATGAAGTGGTACACAGAGAACTGGAAGAAACATTTGTTTTTTGTTACATTATGAGGACACCGGAAACCAGAATATCTAGAAGAATTGTTGAGAAACTTTGGAATATGAAACAACAAGTAGGATGGATTAAGGAAATTAGAGAAGAAATGAAAGAATTAGAAATAACCTTGGATGACTTGCAAAACAAAACATTTTAAAAAACCTGATAAGACATAAAAATAAGGTTTCAACCAAAAATAGACAAACGTCATACAGTAAAAAGGGTATTTACAGATGAGGAACGCCTGAGAAGATTAGAGCGAATGAAAAGCTACTGGGCAACTCGGAAAGAAACTTACTGAAGAAGAGGACTAAGAAATGATTGAAGTGGTCCAATGAGGCCGTAAAAGCAGAAGAAAGGCAGACATACAATGAATATTCTAGTGACTACACTTGGTTGTCCTTACCCTGCACTTCAATCATCTTCTATCTCAAATATCTTTAAAAAATGATTTTTTTCTCTAAATTTCTGGCACAAGAAATCTTTTTTGTTTGTTTTTGGAATTTTGAAACAATTTCTTGAAGAGCGACTGTAGGTGAACTACTGCCAGCAACTCTATCCCGCAATTTTCACACAGTGAACAGGTTTTTTAAAGATGGGACCAGCAGTTATCAATGCCATCCTATTGTCAAGGAAATGCAGTGTGTTGGTTCATGTTCGAGGTTTTGACTTGCAACATACACCGACAGACATTCTTCACTCAAGAGTGTAAAGGAAAACTTGCATGAACCAATCCACATCGTCTTTACACGGAGGTTTGTTTATAGATTTGCAACTATTTTTCATCTCCCAAAGTGTCTTAATGCTGGAAATATACAGGGTGATTCAAAGCTGTAGTGCTACTTTTCCAAGGAACATATGGTACATATCCACAGATTTGTAATGAAGATAACTGCAATATTTTACACGACCAATTATAAGAGGGAGTTCTTTTTTCCAACATCCGATCATGATAGTAAACCGCCAATTACTTGGTAGGAGGTGCATGTGCTCGGAATGTGATTGCACATCTCCCCCACTATAAACACTGCCACTTATTACGACTAGTTTCAGGCAAGTCAACATGGCTGCTACGATAATGATTCTCTTGCCAAGTGCAAGTTGCTTAGTGTAATTTAGTTTCTTCAAGCAGAAGGGAATAGTGCAGCAGAAATTCTTCAAAGAAAGAGTTCTTCTGATTCATGACAATGCCTGTCCTTACAGTGCCGCTGTAACCCAACAGCTGTTTCAGCAATTTCAATGGAAAGTTTTTAAACACCCAGCACCAAGTGACTTCCACCTCTGTCCTGAGCTGAAGAAGTGGCTAGGGGGGCACAGATTCCAGACTAAGGACTACCTTCAAAACAACATTCAGGTCCATGTCAACTCATTGGCAGCAACATTCTGTGAAGAGGGGATTGGAAAGCTCGTCCACAGATATGACAAGTATCCAATCCTCACTGTGATTATGTCGAAAGGTAACCATGTTTGTACAGAAGGCTTGGTAATAAATTAATTTTGTTACAGTATTTAGGTAGTATTCTTTCCTCGGACAATACCATACATCAAGAGTTTAACAACAGGATACAGAAAGCTTCCAATTTCTATCAGGCAGTGCGTCAGCTACTTTACGACGAAACAATTCCACAAGCTTCCAAGATTAGTTTCTTCAAGGTATACTTAATACCTATACTAACATATGGCTTGGAAGCAGCGACCCTTACTGGACCAACAAACAGTTGTCTCCAGGCAGTAGAAATGAGGATATCCGAGAACAACTGGGATTGGAAAGGACCCTGCTGGAGACACTAACTCAAAGAGATTGAGATGGAATGGTCATCTGAAGAGGATGGCTCCCCACAGGATACCTCAAGTGTACTTTGGCCAGAGTGTCCCCGGGAAGAGACTAAGAGGAAGACCTCGCGATGTGTGGGAGAAGCAAATTTACAAGGATCTTGAAGCTAGAGATAAGAACTCGCATCAAATACAACAATAACAGTTATGGATGGACAGGACAAATTGGAGACGGCTCATTTATAACCGCACCCGGGTTGCTGGAGTGAAGAAACGACGACGATGATGATGATGATGATGACAGTGTTTACATTTGTCTTTTTTTTTTCTTTCTGTTAAACTTTGCTGCACCATGTTTGAAAGGTCTCATACTGGTAACAATAAAATAGAATGGCCGAGTCAGCATTCAGTTGTCCTCACCAGATCAAGTGAAAACAATATTCCAGCACTCTGACCAAGACAAGAGTCTCATTTCGTACTCCTGTTTGCTGATCCCTGCCATTTGATGTCTTTGCATCACAAATTGGCACACTATTTTGAGAAGCATTGCTGAGAAAGATTGGTAACAATTTCTTGCAGGCTGTTGAATTGTGCAACGTAGCTGCAGCTATACGCATCATGTGATACATACATTGACCTTCATGAGCTTATGTGGCATGAAAATAGTATGCTCCCAATTTGACTGAGTATTCCACAGAAAACAACAATGTGCAGCAAGTTTCTAGAGCGGTGCTAAATGTACTTATTGAATAGACAGACAAATTACTTACCTCACTATCAGACTTCTTTGCTGAGAGAGGTTTTTCTTTCCAAACCATCCAAGCACCAAAAAGAGCCATGATGGCACCATGACCCAGATCACCAAACATGACGGCAAATAGGAAGGGAAAAGTGATGATTGTGTAAGGTGCTGCAAAAGAACATTTTATGTAACATATTATCTGCTGTCAGTACATTTCTTTCTTTTCAATTTCTAATGATATTTATCTGTTTCAAGTCATGACGATAAGAGTTCTAATGAAATGTTGGCAAAATTATGATAAACCGAATATCCTGGAAATTTCATATACAGTGAAACCTCGTGAGTACGTTTTTCAAGGGACTGAAAAATTTGGACGTCAAAAGCGGGAAAATGTACTAATGGAAAATAATTAAACCTCATTAATTTGTTTCAGCAAGGGAAATGTAAAAAAAGTTAATCAGAAGCGGCGCGGCGCATGCTACTGTCTTACTTTTAAGAGTCGCCTATACCTGTTAAGTCTCAACCCTCGCACGCTTGTTGGCAAGGAATGTTATCTCAGTGAGGTCGGTCTCACATTCCACTAGGGGTGGACAAAGAATGCTTTCAGGGCTGACGAAAATGTGATCGTACTACGCGATGCGCGGCGCGTTGTACTGTCTTAGTTTTAAGAGTCGCCTATACCTGTTAAGTCGCAATCCTCGCACGCTTGTTGGCAAGGAATGTTATCTCAGAGTGGTCGGTCTCACATTCCACTAGGGGTGGACAAAGAATGCTTTCAGGGCTGACGAAAATGCGATCGTACTACGCGATGTGCGGCGCGTGCTACTGTCTTACTTTTAAGAGTCGCCTATGCCTGTTAAGTCGCAACCCTCGCACGCTTGTTGGCAAGGAATGTTATCTCAGAGTGGTCGGTCTCACATTCCACTAGGGGTGGACAAAGAATGCTTTCAGGGCTGACGAAAATGCGATCGTACTAAGCGATGCGCGGCAAAATGTGCGACGTGATAAATGAGGTACTTTTACATTATTGTCATCAGATAAGAACCGGGACTTGAAAATTACGACGTGATATGCGGTAAAACGTACTAATGAGGAACGTGTTAACGAGGTTCTACTGTATTATGAATTACAGACCCTGCACATAAGTTGTGAATAATAATGCTTTAAATAAAGCATGTGTTAATAAATGAAAAAAGCTAATTTAGGAAATCCTATAGATAAAATTTTCTTTGACCATTCTGCAAGTCCAAATCAGTGAGTGGCTTTGAAATCTCATGTATTCTTAAAACTTGCTCCACAATTCCCTAAATAAGGAACTGCCTATCAAGAAGTCTGCACAGAGCAAGAATAGAATAGCCCAAGCAAAATAGAGAAACTGGGAGAGGAGGCTGCAGATCAAAAGAGAAGTTCTCTGAATTTACTGAGTAAAGTAATCCACAGATACGAGTTGTATAAATAAAAAACTTTTTCAAATATTAAAAAAAGTAAAGTATCATCAGTTTTCTTCTCAATCAGTCATTCTGAAAAAGAGAACAATTAATTCTCTATGTAATGTTGGATGATATTGGAATGGGAGGACAGATTTTCAGGTGGCAGGATCTTTCTGTATTCTTCATCATCCTCCTCGCTGTCATAATGTTATCAACAGCTGGAGTTATTGGGGTCATTCAGGATGCATATCACAAATTTCCATAAAATAAAAATCACTGTCGGCTGTAAAATCACCGTCATCATCTAAACCATCTAAACAATCCAAGACTTAGGAATTACTTGGCCTAGAACTTGTCTCAGCCATTATATTTAATTAGTCCCGACATATGCCATGAAGACCTAACAGTAACACAACATAAACTCCACCACACTTGAAAACACTGAATAAAACATTTAATGTATAAAAAAATATAATAAACAAACAAATATGAAAATGGAAACAATATAACTAAGGAAAATAGAAGCTGAGAGAAGACAATACTCTCTCACAACAAACTTCAATTTGCCATGCAGTAAACATACATGGTGTTCTTATTTCATTTGTTCCATGAACTTACAGTGTCTATGAAGTAAATTGGGCCAAAATCCTAAAGCTATTATTGTAACTTCCTCCTGGCATCTGGGAGTTCACCAAGTAACCTATTATAACCAACCTAACATCAAGTTGACAGATCAGCACGATGAGTCTTTTCACCAATATTGCACACGCCTATACATCGTGAAAGAGTTAAGGCTCAAAATTACAGGTTCCATTGTATATTTAACTCTTTAATGCTCTTCAAAATTAGAATCTTGTTTCGACACCATGGTCATTTAGCCCAGTGTATTTAGGTGTGGGTTGGATTTGCCCGATAACCTACATCATTGTGATGTCTGTAATAATGTGTATATTTGTAACTTGAGAATAGGATTGAGAACAAAGCAGTCGTGGTCTTAGGTCAAGAACCATTCCGACATTTGCCTGGAGTAGAAGTGAGAAACCACAGAAAAACACTTCTAAGATGGCTGAGGTAGGAATCGAACCCACCTCTTCCGAGTTCTGCCTCATGAGGCTGAGCATACTTCATCCCAGCTTTCAGACCAGAATAAAATTTCTTGGCAGAGCCGGAAATGTAACTTGGATTTCGTGGAAATTAGTAACTTACCATTATGTGAATTACCACTGTATTTTCAAAATAACCCCAGGCCCAATACAGTTTCAAGCCAACAAATAAGTAGAGCTCATGTATGATGATCGACAATAATTACTTACCTGGATTGACTTCTCTGTAGCTAGCAACACCGTAAGAGTCAATCAGTGCTTGGAAAGCATTTGTAAACTTGTTCGTTCTGTTGTAAGTAGGTGGGTTTTCAAAGGTGTCCATTCTATTGAGGATTGGTGGAACAGAACTCCCACTTCTTTCCTGTAACATGGTGAATCAATGGTCTTCTAAACAGAAGTTCCTCTTCACTAACCAGTGATACTATGTACACTTTAGAGCAGGGGTTCCCAACCTTTTTGGACTCTCGAACACCTTCTACAAAGATCTGAGCTGGGTGAACCACTGACTTAAATATACAATGTAGGCTACATGTAAGTGTTCCTTAGTAGGGTAGTGGTACTGTTGTTAGTATTGTTAGAACACAAAGAAGCTGGCAGACTAAATTTCCATTGTACTGAAATCAAATGCATTCCTAACATTGTTACATAACTGTAAATCAGGCATTCACGGTACATATTAATTTATTGTGGAAATAATGTGATGAATTCCCAACGTTACACACATGTAACAAGGGGCATTGCAGGGTTATTTTAATTCAAGAATTTAATTTGACAATGCCACTGAAATTAAGGGAAATTAAGGGAACAGTAATAGGCCTAACCCCGAAACCTGCCATTACGGAAAAGTGTTTGGCGACCCCCAGGCTGGGAAACTACGCTCTAGAGCTTCCAATTGCAATTGTTGTGTGTACACAGTTACTGATTGCAATGATGTGTTAGGCCCCTTAAAACAACAATTATAATCATCATCTGATTGCAATGAAGTAAATCCTCCTACAACAAGATAATCATGCTGAACCATAGACATGTTAATTAGTAGCCTACCTTAAGCTGGCTTTCAAGTTATTTTCCCCTCTCAGCTTGAAAACGTTGAGGAAAAATATGTTGGAAACCATCATAGCAGTAATTTTTAACATAGTAATCTAACATTTAAAGGTAAATATATGTTTAAAGTGTATACATATTTGATTAAAATAGCATGTAACATCAAACTTGATGTAACCTACTGTATGCAAAAAGCTTCTAAAGTGTTAAGCATTTTTTTTTTGAAGAATGTCAAAAACTTCTGAAAACAAAGGCAAGATCCTAATGAAATTATAAATACCCTTATAAAGTTATCAAAATTGAATTAGCTACAACAATTTCAAAAAAATAAAATCATGCTGTATTAAACAGTTTGAGTACGGACACCAACTTGTACCCACCCATGATTAAGTCTGCTGCAATGACAGCCGAAACGTCGGGAAACAATCGCCGATACACGATGCGGCTCTATCCTGTAAGCCTAGATGATAAACTAGACACTGGTCGCGAAAGCCTACGATCTAAATTTGTATTGAACAGTTTGTTGATATTTAAGGAATAATCATGTGCAAATCAAATCCTAATCATGCACAGTTGAAATGAAGTGAAAATTGATCAATGTTTACAGTCAGGTGTTTTTTTAATCATCATACATTTCGTTATTTGACTAACGAAAAATGAACCTGAAAAGTAATTTCAAGACCGCAATTTAAGCTCGAAACGTTTAGGCCATCAATTGATGTGTTTCAGACTGCAAATTCTATTAACAAATATAGTCTCAAAATACTTTCCCCAATTCAGCTACATTGTTTACACAACACTAATAATTATTTCTTCTATGCCAACTTCCTTCAAAAATTCTGATATGAGACGTATGCAAGGGTCTTCCTTTCTTATTAAAGGTTCTAACCTGCAAGCTCTCTCAGTGGGTCAGTGGTGTCTGCAATGATCCCAAGATCAGGGGTTCGATTCCTAGCCAAGGAAGTCAGACTTTGGTAGAAGAGCAAAAACCCAAGGCACTCTGGGTCATACCATTTTGTATCGTGAAAGATTTCTCCTATCACACTTATTGATTACAAGAGAAAATTAATTAAAACTCAGCCACAGGTCACCCCGTTTAGTTATTGTTTTCACTGCCATATGGCAGTATTAAAACAGAATGCAAGTTGGAGAGTAGATCACCTCAATCTCTCAAATTCAACGATCTATGCCACAGTAGCCAAGACACAACCACTACTGTTACTGTTATAGTATCTCTAAAGATGTGAAAGATGATGACCATGGAACAAGGCACTGTTAGTAAATGCTGGTATCGTAACTGCCAGTTCTGTATTGACTGCTCAATCTTACCAGAGAAGTGTGATCATTAAATTCCGAGACAGGTCTCGTACATGGAAACGAAATTCGGCTGCCATCCTCTCCAAATAAGTCCCCTTCGGAAGTTATACACTGATCCCAATGCCTCAGCCATCTTTAGAACACCTCCTGGACGTCACATTCTTGAGGACTCCAGTATTTTTCGAGATTAGCATGGGATTTCCCCCCACTGAGGCAAAATGGTGACACTTAAGCTTCCCTTTCATTACAGGGAGGCCATATCTGGTGAATACAGGGGATAAATCTGGTGAATACAGAGGATAAGAAGGATTACATTATTAAGGGTGAAAAACTGGTGAGTTGTGAAGCATAGAGCATCCAGTTTCCTTCTTCTCAGAGATGCGGTCAATTTCTGACGACGTCCTCCTTGAGATGTCTCAAAACATTGCAGTAGAATTCAGCCTTCACTCCTCGAGTCGCAGGGAAACATTTATAGAGCATAATCTTGTGAATGTTGAAATGACCATGCTCTTGGTTGCACTCTTGACCTGCCTTGCCTCTTTCAGTCTTGAAAATACAGCACTGCAAAGATTGCTGCTTGGTCTTAGGATTGTACCCATAGACCCAACTCTTGTGTTCAATAATGATCCTAGCCAAGAATTCTGGGTTATCCTTGGATAGAGATTGTGACAGACTTCGACACGGTGCTCCTTTTGCCTGGGCACGAACTTGGCAGTAATGTGGCACTTGTTCAAAACAGCCATAAGGATCATTTGAACCTCTCCAAATGACAGGTTGATATCACAGATGGCCAGGTGTTGATCAGCACGCAAAATTTCTTGAATATTTTCCACATTTTGTGAGGACTTCCTGCCCTCTGATACTCCTCTGCAATGTTCTACCAATTTTAAAACGCAAATGTCATTCTAAATACCTTGCCCGACTCATTGCATTCCCATAAGCATGCATCAACATTCCATGGGTTTCAGTTACCAATTTTCACTCAGAATCTGATGTTGGCCCTTTGCTTCAATTTTAAGTCAAGTGATTTCGTAACTGCATGGATTCAAGTGCTATTAAAAAAATAAGTATGCTACACACTACAGAACGAAGATAGCATATTGAGACTTTGTGGCAGGTGTCTTGAAGGTTAATATATGCCACTGATGCACATTCGTGTCAATAATACGATCTTTTCGCTCAGAACAGGTGCAATTTCAGAATAAAATGATCACACCTCATACTATTGACGTCAGAAAAGTTGGATGGCGCAGCCACGCGGTAGAATGTTGAAGCTGTAACATAGTGACTGGTGAGCATGGCGAAGCATTGACGTCGTGATGGAAACAGAAAGGAATTGGTCAAATTCGAGGAGGTACTGCTCTGTATACGGTTGCAAATCGTATAAAGCGGGTACGAAATCTCTTCACTACTTTCCTGTACAAAAAGTTCAGAGAGAAAGATGGGCTTCGGCGCTGTCAATTGGAAAACGTGTTACACGTTACATGACAGTGTGCAGTCTGCATTTTTGTGAAGACAACTTCTTTCCACAGCATAAGCACCGGTACTGTTGATTATTGATAGTTATTGTCTCTAATTTGTATTCACAAGGATTTAGCTACATCAAAAATACTGATAAACTTGTAGCCTAATACTTCTGTGCCGTAGGCCTACACCGAATGTAATCCGCTCTTCGTAAACTTATTTTAGGGGTTCTTCCGATTGACAATAGCCGAATGGTTAGAAAACTTAAGAAAAATGCTGTTCCTAGCCTTAATTTCCCAGAGAATTTATATTCTTGCCCTTGAACAGCAAGTATGTAGGTTAATATTTGCAATATTGAAGTATGACTTGGCTTAAATTGTGTTTTGGCTATGATCTCCTTCTGTTGAATTTAGTTGATTAATGTGTAAAATCTTAGTTTTAATTACCGGTTTGGTGACACATCATCCCAGGCAGGCCGGTAACACCTATACTACTCAGGCAGATAGGTCACTTAGACGTAATTTGGAAGTTATAGTGATGTTAAGTATATAAATGCGGTAATGTAGCAGGAGACCTGATCGGCCTAGGCTATTCTAACTTTAATTAGTTCCCATTTCAGGGTTTTTCAGTTTTGACTGCGAATAGTTGGTTTGAAAGTTGTACAACAGTAAGGAGAGTATGTTTTCTATAGGTGTTATTTGGTATTATGGTTTATGTCGAGCTGAGGAGTGAATTTGATTTGGCTTAAAGTGTAGTTTTTGATCTGTTCCGTTTGCTTATGACAAGTTCAAATGGGGACTCCAGCTTTGTTAAATATCTGTATTTTAAATATTTAATTAAATTTATTGATAAAGAGGATGCCTCCATTTTAACTTGCCTGTGGCAAGAGATTAATAAATTTATATTCTTGCCTTTGAACAGCAAGTATGTAGATCAATATTAGCAACATTGAAGTATGATTTGAGCATCCCAAGTAACGCTTCTTTGAACCCAAAACATTAATGCAAATTCAGGGTTGCTGGATTCAATTTATTATCAGGGAGTCGTCCTGTGTGTTATGTGAGTTATAAAAAACATCGACACCGCTAGGCTCCCAAGTACAGGCTTCATATATGTAACAGCAGACAGTAAATTAACTATCTACATGTGGGTAATATTTTTAACTGGTAGTAATTAAGCACTGCGTTTAAATTGATTATAAAAAATATTTATATCAATGAAAGAAAATATGTAGTATATTGCCATAATAAATTAGAAGCCATAACAAACGCACACCCAATCACTGTCTTGCTTACTTCTCGTCACTATCTCGCCGCCATATTGTAATCAGCTGACCGTAAGCTCCTCCCCCGTTTCGGACGTCAATAGCAATAGTTCAACATTGTTAGACTATATGAAACATTATTTGTGTGTTTTGCAGGTCTCAAGACCACACGTTCTACAGGAATTCAACGAGCTTAACAGATAGACATTGATTTTTTTTAAACCAGACATTTTGATTTAAAAAGAAAAGAACCAGTATCATCATAAAGTACCCAAATACATACCGTTCCTCTCCTCAATGCCAATTGGATAGTCTCTAGATCGAGCACTGGCACCCAACATTCTGCAATGAGACACTTCTGTGTCACGTCCAGATTGAACAGATTGAGGGTGTGATAAATAGCCTTGATTTTCCGGACCTTGACAAACCAGTTCTTGATGTTCTTAGCGGCAGCAACCAGAACTCTGTGCCTGTGGTCCTGTGTCTGTCCAAGAACCTGCAAGACAAAACATCTTTACAACATACTGCCAAGCAATGGGGAACATTCACAAATGGTAGGATTAAAGACCTTATTTTTGACCAATTTATGCGGAGGGGTCAATGCATAAAATGGACCTATAAACAAGCAAGTTTCCCTAAAACTACCGTATATACTCGAATACCACCCGCACATTTTTAAACAAAATCGGATGTGAAAAATTGGGGTGCGGGTCTTATTTGAGTCATCCTGATTTTAAAGATTTAAATTGCCCGCCACGCGCGATATCGGGTGTTGCGAGTATCCGCTAGATGGTGCTAACCTTCTTCCGACTATCACTTTGTTTTACCGTAAGCAGGCGGCGTCATAAAGTCTCGCGCACGTTTTCCGAGTGTAAACATGAGTTCTACGAAGCGTTTGCGGTCGTTTACTGTGAGTGAGAAATTGAAAGTTGTGAGGGAAGCTGATGTTATTGGAAATCGTGCCCGGTAGGAAATATGATATTGACGAGTCATGTATTCGTGATTGAGCGGGATGACGTCTATGCTACAACCACGGGATGTCTGCGTGAACCGCCCGTTCAAAGCAGCCTTGAAACAGCTGTATACGGAGCGGATGGCGGCCGATAAGCACACACTGACCCCAACTGGTCGTATTCAGCGCCCGGAAGTTCAGCTGCTCTGTTCGTGGATTTTGACGGCAAGGAATCGTATCTCGGGAGATCTCATACGGAAGAGCTTCAAGAAATGTAGTATTTCCAATGCTATGGATGGCAGTGATGACATTTTGTGTGAAAGTGATGGTGAAAAAAGTTTCGAAGTTGGTACTTCTGACGACGATGAATGAAGTGTTTGTGTCTTTTATTTGTATTTTTGTTTCTGCGTGTTATTTCAGGACGACTTCAGAACTGTTGGAAACTATTTTGTAGAAATGCTATTCTGTTTATTTAGTAAAGATTGTAAATAGTTTTGAGTAAAAAATATATTTTTTTAAATTTTGTTCTTCAAAATCAGGGTGCGGGTCTTATTCAGGGGCGGGTCGTATTCGAGTAAATACGGTAATTTTCAGTTTATCATATCCAGACAGCCAGAGTATCATAAGCAACAATTAGATGAAATACTAAATTTTGTTAACCATTAGTAATGTGGCTAAGCTAGATTCTATTCATAACAGAATTTTGATTTCCAAAATAAACATATGCCTCCTATGCTGTATTACATGCAAGTATTGACTTCTTTTGATGTAATAATATTAACTAATAGGGATGTAGCCTGAGAAAGTTCGCGCCAGATAGCGCTCGTGTAGTACTGGGTAAGCGCAAGGCGATCGTCCTATGTTTCCCCCAGTCAGCTACGAGGAATGTATAGATTGTGACCGAGTTTTCTAAGCTAAAGTAAATTATATCTTCTCTAATTTTACCCCAAGACTATATTAATTAATTCTATAGGTACATCCTCTAATATGTTATGAACAATTTTCAGTGTTTAAGCGCTAAACAGCTGTAAAATGAGCTACGGACTAGAGGCGCTACAACTAGTGGCAGGAGGGAAGAATTAGTAGGCTACAGCGGTAATAACAAAATTCTAACACGCTTTATTATTCTAATTATGAATAGGAGTCAGCATGCTTGAGTATTGTAGGCCTATATTGATAAATAGCCTATATCTCCATAAGACTTAAATCATAAATAGAGATTTCCCGGTCAATGCATATGAGATTTTCAAAGTGAAATGCCTTGTCCTGTTCGGATTCCACGTAAAGAGGAAGTCCTCTGTGCCTTATGATCTCTAGATTAACGGTCATGTAAACCTATAATCTTCCTTTTATAAATAGAGATTTAAATATTCACTGGCTCCCCTTGCTTATAGACTTCGATTCGTGTATTTTTTTGGTTGATAGCGTACATGAAACGGTCTTTTTTTTTAAGGTAAACATAATCAAAGAAAGTTGATACCGGTATTGTTTACCTCAAAATGCATCGCAACGTTTGGTTCTTTTGTAATTTGTCAATTTCTTAATACAAATCGTTTCCATACCCCTTGGAAACGACTGAGGGGTACAGTATTTAAAAAGTTTGAGAATCCCTGTTTTAAGGCCATGAACTGTTTCCATTCATCTGGCTAACTTAGGCCTATGACTCAAGAATGTAGAAGTCAGTCACTACCGGTACCACATTCTCCGTCGGGCAGCTGTAAGTTGACGATTAATTCTGATTTCAAGAAACCAACCATAATACGTTTTTGACTGTTAATGTTGTGACATTTATTCTTGAAGTATTTGTCCGAGTAATGATGCCTTTGAAAATGGGAGTCACAAATGTTACATTCACTTCTTCCTGTATATTGACGATTTCTTCCCGTACCGTACTTCAATGGAGATAATTTATGCAGATTCCGATATTGTAGGCTTATCGTGGTAAACTGGCAATTTTCTTGTGTATGGCCTCTTCCTTATTTTTGTTGTGTTCGTGGTCCACGGAAAAAGCGATGGAACAGTGCCCGGTTTTAATCTTGCTCTCTCACCTTCAAATACAAACGCATAAATTCAGTGATTGTTATCGATATGTCTATTCAGTTTATAGGTAGGAATTATTTCCCTTTGTAAATCACACTTGCCCAACACAGTTTTCGTGAAGTCATCGAGTTGAAAACGATAGGAACACACTTTAATATTTTCGGTCAGATTTTCTTCACCGAAATGTTTCCTTCTAATAGCATGTAACCATTTCTTCCTCATTTCTTTATTTTGTGAAAATTGGTGACACGAAATCGGATTTCCCTGATTTTTGCAAAGAGGAACACTGCAATAGCTCGGCATAGTCACGAAAATAGCAATTTAAACAACTTAAATTCATGGATATTAGCGGCATGTGAACACAGGAGACAAATGAAGAGCGCCTTGCGCTTACCCAGTACAACAGCAGTGCGCTCTATCGGTGCTAGTTCTATACATCCCTATTCACGAAAAATATTACTTACAATGCTCTGGATTTCCAACGACAATAAATATTTTCAAAACTTTACTATGCGAGTTCTTAACAGTTTATTTGCTACCTCTTTCACTCCCATAACAACATATGGTTTAGAAATCTGCACCAACTAAACTAGTGGTTAGTAAACTGCAAACCACAGAAATCAAGTTGCTGCAAACTATGGTCCAGAAAAGGAGGAAGGACTGAGCAAGGAATGGTAGAATAAGGGAAGCAGCAGGTGTGTACCCATCCATGAATGAAACGAGTGACACGGGCTTATTTGAAATGGTTTGGCCATGTCAAACGAATGGACGATGGTAGAACAGCAAAACATTGGCTTCAGACAATGGTGGTTGGAAAAAGGCTGCTAGGAAGACCTAGGAAGAGATGGCGGGACCAATTGAAAGAGGATGTAGGAACAAGAGGAGTCAACTGGGATCCAGTCCTGAGAGAAGAGTGGTACATGGACAGACAGAAGTGGAGAGCGCTCGTATACCACACCTGGGTAACTGGAGTGGATAACCGATGATGACGAACTATTTATTTGTTACCATGAAAGATGACTACTATGGAACAAGACACTGTTAGTATATTGGCGACAGCTTAACTGCCAGTTCCGTATTGACTGCCCAATAATTTTAATCCTTTATAGAATATAAGAGGTGTGACCATGAAATTTTCTACACTCTGAGAAAACAAAATAATTTAAAAAATATAGATACGTATGTCTACCCCTCATTATTCCAGTTTTCAATGGGGTCGGGGATGAGATGCGATGAAATTCTATGTGGCGAATGGTTTTCACGGCCAGATTCCCTTCCTGATGCCAACCTCATGAGAGGATGAAATGAATGAAAATGAATGAAACTGGGCAAGGATGTGAAAGGAAGCGGCCGTGGCCTGTCAGAAGGTACCGTCCCAGCATTTGCCTGGAGTTGAAAATGGGGAAACCACGGAAAACCATTTCAAGGACGGCCGACTTTGGGGTTCGAACCCACATCTACCGAGTCCGCAGAGAACTTGGCCTCATGGCCTAGAGCTGCGCATTAGCGAGCGTAGCTACCGCTGTCGGTGATCATGACATTCCTCCAACTCTAAGAAAACAAAATAATAATAATAATAATAAAATAAAAAAAAAGATATATTTTTTCCAAATTCATTGGGCAATTTTCATTAAAAAATATACTTTTGAAAGAGGGATAATTATTTCTAGTGTAGAAGCACGAGAATGAAGTAATACTGAATAGCAAATCTATTACAGCAGTCGAAATGCAGCAAGTTGAAAATGTATAATTCCTATTTATTTAACACGATTGCCTGACCCTTACCAAATTACACCGAGTGGCCAAAAGTCACGGAAAGGATAGTCCCATGAGAAAATGTGCCGTGTATGACTCCAGAGCATTGCGGCTAGCTGCGGCGGAGCAGAGCAGTCTGTCACAGACAAGTGTAGTGAAGATGGCAACACGTCACGAGTTAACTAACTTTGAACATGAGATGATCATCGGTGTACGGCGCATGGGTCATTGCATTTCAGAGATCACACACGAATTAGGGTTTCCGAGGTCAACCGGATCTTCAATATCGCAGAGATAAGGTTACCATCCTCGTAATGCGCCGCACGGGACGACCACAGGTGCGTAACTAACAGACATCATGATGCCTCAGCAGAATCATACGGGGGGATCGAAGGGTTACTGCGAGACAGATCACCGCCCAGTTGATTGTTGGGAGTCAGGAACTCATTTCTGTCGAGTCATTGCCTCACCGTATTACTGCAGTTTTGAGGGCTCGCGGAGGAGCAACTCTTTATTAACATCATATTCCGTGCCTTCTGATGACATTTGGCCACTAAGTGTATTTCCAAGGTGTCTGAAACTTCTTGGATTGTAATCTGATGGTCATTCTGAATGAACACCTTTGGGAGGTGGGATTATTTAAGGCCATCCCAACTTTTTCATCATCCTCTAGCAATGTGTGTCCAATTTGAAATCAGGGGCGTCATTCGAAACACTGCCATCATTGATCATTGCCATCATCACTGAGAATCAGTCCTGCGAGTCTTTTAGACGTATTTGGGAGTTGTGCATGTGCAAGTTCATCCAGGTGCTATTCAAATCACTGGTTTGGATCTAAGGCATCAAAGCCATAGGCCTCCCGAAGTATACCAAAGGTCTCCGTGGCAGACTTTCAAACTTAAAACTTAACACAAAACATGTTCACTCTGTTCTAATTTTGAATCCATCATGAATCATAAGATCACTGTAACAAGACATCACAAAATGCACTAATATACAGGCTTCACAGCTTGATGCAACCTGACAAGACTGATGTACAAAGGACTGGGTCATCGACCTCTGGTGATGTAAGAGTACAGTATTCACTCCTACGTAATGATCAATTTTATCTCATAATGCAGGGTGCAGCTAATGTGAAAAATTTTCAGACATACCGTATTTCCTCGCATAATCGTCGCACCCCACTTTTCAAACACTAAAATAGGTTTATAAAATTTCCTAGCATAATCGTCGCATAGCATATTTGTATTTGTGCGCCAGTCAGTTGCTGCTGCGACTTTATAACCTGGCGCGACTTTGTCAGAAGAAAAAAATATCTCTTCTTTATGCTTGCGGGCTATGAACTGTGACGCAAGCGGCAAGCTTCGTCACTTAGCACATTCCGCGAGCGTATAACCTGGCGTGATCTTGTCAGGAGAAAGTAATCTCGTCTTTATGCCTGCGGGCTATGAACTGTGAAGTGGCGGCCAGCTCACATTGCGCGAGCTCATAGGCCTAATCTGGCGTGATCTTGTCAGCAGAAAGTAGTCCTAATCTCGTCTTTATGCCTGCGGGCTATGAACTGTGACGTGAATGGCCAACGCACATTCCGCGAGCTTATGGGCCTAATCTGGTGTGAACTTGTCAGCAGAAAGTAGGCCTAATCTCGTCTTTATGCCTGCGGGCTATGAACTGTGACGCGAACGGCCAGCGCACGTTCCGTGAGCTTATAGGCCTAATCTGGTGTGATCTTGTCAGCAGAAAGTAGGCCTAATCTCATCTTTATGCCTGCGGGCTATGAACTGGGACGCGAATGGCCAGCACACATTCTGCGAGCCTATAGGCCTAATCTGGCGTGATCTTGTCAGCAGAAAGTAGGCCTAACCTCGTCATTATGCCTGCGGGCTATGAACTGTGACGCGAACGGCCAGCGCACATTCCGCGAGCTTATAGGCCTAATCTAGTCTTTATGCCTGTGGGCTACGAACTGTGACGCGAGCGGCCAGTGCACATTCCGCGAGCTTATAGGCCTAATCTGGCGTGATCTTGTCAGCAGAAAGTAGGCCTAATCTAGTCTTTATGCCTGCGGGCTATAAACTGTGACGCGAACGGCCAGCGCACATTCCGCGAGCTTATAGGCCTAATCTAGTCTTTATGCCTGCAGGCTACGAACTGTGACGCGAGCGGCCAGCGCACATTCCGCGGACTTATCGGCCTAATCTGGAGTGATCTTGTTAGGAGAAAGTAAATCTCTTCTCTATGCCTGCGGGCTATGAACTGCGACGCGAACGGCCAGCTTCATCAGCACATTCCGTGAGCTTTAACCTGTCGTGACCTTGTTAGAAGAAAGAAACCTGTCTCTGACTGCAGGCTACGACTCACGCCAGACTCACGCTATGCGAATGACTGGCCCGTGCAGCAAATAATGATACAGTATATAATTTGAACTTAAATATTCTTCGCATAATCGTCGCACCCTGCTTTTTTCCCACGAATTTTAGGCTCAAAAAGTGCGACGATTATGTGAGGAAATACGGTACAATTTATAAGAGATGTGTTCATATGAGTACAGCACGCTATTGCCAAGCATTATAATGAGCAAGTATTGTTACATGTACCATCAAATTCATCGTGTTTATTGCTGGAGAAAATTATACTAAAGAAGAACAGTGGGTTCTTTATCTCTTTTACAACCTTGGTTGATTTTATCACGCTAGAGGATTTTTGTTTTTGTAATGTGGCAAATTGGACACACAACACTTGCAAAACAGTTTACTCTGCAGAGAAACCAACACTATGTAGGAGCAGAGATGCATCGTCCATGCTGCGTGCACGCGTTTGCTGAAGAGCGGTGATTCAACTCTATACACAACGTGTGGTTCCACACGAATAAAAAACAACATATTTCTGAATGGAGTACAAATTTGTGTGATGGTAAGAAATTCTGCTTGCCTGTGCATATGCACATCAGAAACTATCGCTCTTCGTTTAAGGTTTGGCGGCTGCTGCGGCAAGTTTCTCGCTGTTTGTTGTGGCATCCAATATGTTTTTTTTGTTGTTGGATTAAGCTACCATGCTTCTAAAATATCATTTAGCAACTAGCTATGGCAACTTGAACGGTGCGAAGAGAGTGAGAATGTAATACAAAACAGGGAGTACAACATCCTACTGGGAGTGAGTATATAATGATGAACAGATGGATATCTTACTACCTACCAAGAAAAATTGAGAGATTTGTTTGATCCCTATAATAGCCAGCCTACAAATGACAGTCCGGTTGGTTCTTAAGTTTAGGGACTGCGACAACGCGGTCATGTAGCCCCGTGTACTTTGGGTGTGTGTAGAATCTGTCTGATAACCGGTGTTAATTGTGATGACTGTATTAGTGTGTGTTATCTGTTTTTTAATTTAAGTACTGCAACTTAGAATTTTTCAAATAGTTTCTACTTTTGCCGCCAAGCACCACTGTCAACGACTACTAGGCTAAGTTCAGAACTTAGCTACTAGACGCCACAGCAGTCGGCTCTTGGCAACGAACGTAGAAACCCAAGAGCGTTGTTTACATTCTAAACCTATCCAATTTAGCTTCACACAGGTGCAATTAGTGGAAGGTTCTTTAACATGCCATAAATCTATGACATGGGACCGCTGGCTGTACTTCCCCTCCGAAGGAAGGCATACTGAGGGATTTTTAATGCTCTTAAAAAATCCGACGGCTTCGGCCGGGTTTTAACCCGCTATCTTGGGCATAGAAGCTCAGCATGCTACCGACTACACCACCGAAGCCGGCAAATGACAGTCTAGTTGCACTTTGACAGCAATTAGAATAGTGTCCCACACATTCTATTGAGTAGCTTTATATTGTGTGGACAGAAAGTTGATTTGACAGTCACTCTCTTACACGCTTAGAAAAGTGTGCCGATTTCGTGATGGCTGACCACAAGGAACAGGAAGACACTTGGAGAAATGCGTGTCACACATGCCCATAGAGGAAAGGGGGAAAGCAATTACATAGCTGTTTAACCAGATTTGAAGAAGACTGCTCTAAACAAATCGGATACCACATTGAATGTTGTATCAAGCAAAACCAGCATCTAGCTAGAAAACATCACCAATAACCCAATTATTATTATTATTATTAATCTTGATTGGTCACATTGGACCACTTGAGTCGTTCCACAATCACTTCTTCTTTCAAGGTAGTACTGCTTGGTTCTTGCGCTCTTTCCAGTACTTTTTCATTCTTTCAGATCGGGATTTTCTCAACTCATCTGAAATCTCCATAGGCTATGTGTCATTTCTGCAGAAAATTTGTGAGTTTTAAGAATGGTGTTAATTTTATTTTTCTCCTCGGCATCTGTTATCTTGAGTCCAACTGCTTTGAGATCTTGTTGGATTTCTTGGATCCATTTTCCTCCAGTTTTCTTTCCTAGATTTCTCATCACCAGTTGGCGTACAATTCTGTTTTCTGGAAGCCGTAAGATGTGAAAAAAATATGAAATTCTTTTCTTCTTCATTGTGCTGGTGATTGGATCAATCTCACGATAGACAGTTTCATTTGGGAGAATCCTCCAGACTCCCACAACCTGATACTTTTTATTTATGCACGTTCTAATGATTCTTCTTTCCGTTTTGAGGAGCTGATCAGTTCTTTGTTCATTTTTAATTTGGAACAGTGTTTCACAAGCATAAGTGGCTTCTGGGAGAGTTACAGTTTTATAATGTTGGATCTTAGTAGCTATTGATAGGCATTTTTATTATATGTTGACCAGGTTAGAAATTGTGCCTTTTTCATTTTATTTGTTCTATTTATCCAAGTTACTTTTCCGTGCAAGGAAGCGAAAGAAGAATGGTTGAAAGAGAAATGTGCAGGTATAGAAAATTGTCTGAAATTAGGTAAAGTAGACACAGCTTATCGAAGGATTAAGAATACTTTTGGCGAAAAGAAGACTAAGTGCTGTAATATTAAGGACACAAATGGAAAGCCTCTAACAGATAGGGAAGAAAAGGTTGAGAGATGGAAAGCTTACATAGAGAGTTTGTATAAGGGAAAGAAGATTGAGAATCATGTAATGGAAAGGGAGGAGGAAATTGATGAGGATGCGAAGGGAGATTTAATATTGAGATCAGAATTTGATAGAGCTTTGGAAGACTTAAGCCGGAACAAAGCACCAGGCATAGATGATATACCGATTGAGTTGCTACGCTGCATAGGAGATGAAGGTCTGATCAGGTTATTTCACTTGGTGTGTAGGATTTATGAGACAGGTGAGGTACCCCCTGATTTCAAGAAGAATGTAATCATCCCTATACCAAAGAAAGTGGGAGCTGACAGATGTGAAGATTACCGTACAATCAGCTTGATTACTCATGCTTCAAAGATCCTGTCTAGGATAATTTACAAGAGGATTGAAAGCCAGATAGAAACAGAGTTGGGTGAAGACCAGTTTGGTTTCAGGAGAAATGTAGGAACAAGGGAAGCTGTACTAAGTCTTAGGCTGATTTTGGAAGGTAGAATAAGGAAAGATAAGAGAACGTTCATGGCTTTTGTAGACTTAGAAAAGGCTTTTGATAACGTTGATTGGACTAAATTGTTTGACATTTTGAAATCGATTGGAATAAAGTACAGGGATAGGAGGGTGATATACAATCTATACAGAAACCAGACAGCAGTCATTCGAGTTGAAGGACATGAGAGAGAAGCTGGTATTCAGAAAGGTGTAAGGCAAGGCTGCAACTTATCACCCATACTTTTCAATCTTTACATTGAACAAGCAATGAAGGAAATTAGAGAAAAATTTAAAGTGGGAGTGAAGATTCAAGGAGAAATAATTTCAACTCTGAGATTTGCTGATGACATAGTCATATTGGCCGACAAGCCTGAGGATTTGAATGAGTTTTTGAATGGTATGGACTCAGTCTTACAGAAAGAATTCATGATGAAAATTAATAAATGTAAAACAAAAATACTGGAATGCAGCCGAAATAAATCAGAAACCTCTATGGAGATCAAATTGACAGGTGAAAAGCTGAAGGAAGTAGAAGACTTCTGTTACTTAGGAAGTAGAATAACTAGTGATGGACGAAGCAAAGAGGATATAAAAAGTAGGTTGGCTCAGGCAAAGAAAGCTTTTCTACAAAAAAGGAATCTGCCGACATCAAATATAGATTTAGGTATTAGGAAGTCATTTTTGAAAGCCTTTGTCTGGAGCGTGGCGCTCTATGGAAGTGAAACTTGGACTATTGGTGCAGCAGAAAAGAGGAGAATAGAAGCATTTGAAATGTGGTGTAACAGGAGAATGATGAAGATCAGATGGGTAGATAGGGTTACAAACATAGAGGTATTAAGACGAGTGGGAGAGGAGAGATGTTTCTGGCGACTGCTAATGAAGAGAAGAGATAGGTTGGTAGGACACATACTAAGACACCCAGGAATAGCAAGCTTAGTTATGGAAGGAAGGGTTGAGGACAAGAACTGTAGGGGTAGACCAAGGTTAGAATATGTTAAACAGATTGCCTCAGATGTAGGGTGTGGTAGTTATGTAGAGATGAAACGATTAGCTCAGGACAGGGAGGCATGGAGAGCTGCATCAAACCAGTCAAAAGACTGAAGACTCAAACAACAACAACAACTTTTCCGTTTAAGTTATGTGTTATAATTTCTCCAAGATACTTAAATTGAGGAACTAGGTTAATTTTATGATCATTTATATAGACTTCATTTATATCTAAGGGTTTCATAGGCATGATCTCAGTTTTTTCAAAGGATATCATTCTGTAATCCTATCCCTTGAGCAATTTCTTGGAGACTAGTGATCTGAGTACAAACCTCTTCCTTGTCTAGTGCTAAAAGAGCCAAGTCATCTGCAAATCCCAAGCAGTTTATTTTTATTGATGGTTTTGTTCCAATTTTGATCTTAGGATTTTCCTTTTGCCAAACCTTCATGATATAATCAAGAGCCACATTGAAAAGCAGAGGGGATAATCCATCACCTTGTCTGTGACCAGTTTTTACTGTGAAAGCTGTTGATATTTCTCCCCTAAATTTAACTTTCGAATTTGTGTTTGTTAATGTTAATTGAATGATTTTTATCAATTTAGGATGGAGACCGTATGATCTGAGGATTTTTAGCAGTGTCAGTCTATGAATACTATCATAGGCTTTCTTGAAATCTATAAAAGAGATAAAGAGTTGCTTATTTCTGTTTTTGTAATATTCCATTATTAATTTCAGGCTAAGGATTTGGTCTGGACAACTTCTGTAAGGGCGAAATCCTCCTTGATATTCTCCAAGTTGTGGTTCCAGAATGTTTTTGATCCTGTTGTAAATTATGCGAGAAAATTTTATATGTGCAGTCCAGAAGGGTAATTCCTCTGTAGTTATCTGGGTTCGTTTTGTCTCCTTTCTTAAATAATGGATGGATTATTCCTATGGTCCAGTGTGCAGGAATTTCTTCAGTAATCCACATTTTAACTAGATGTTGATGAAGATTTATAATCGCAGGTTTACCAGCATTTTTCCAGATTTCAGCAAAGACTATGTCTTCGCCACAAGTTTTGAAATTTTTTTGTTCTTTAATTGCGAGTTCTACTTCATTAATGTTTGGAGGATTTATTAAATCAGGTGAAGTTAAAATAGGTGTATCAGTGTTTACTTGCAGGGTTTCCAGTGGATCATCACAATTTAACAGTTTCTCGAATGCTTCTGCAAGGCTCTCTGTATTTTCTTGGTTAGAAAATAACCCAATAATGATGTTAAATTTGGTTTAATCAGAAGAAAATAGTTCACTTCTTTGATGTGAAAACTGTTACTCCTCCATAGACAGTGAACCAACACTTTTTTACATGGGAGTAGCAAAGTGTGCAGGGAAATTGGATGCACCTACACAGCCTCATCTACTCAGCTGCTCTTGGAAAGAAAATGCCAGTTTTGCTTCATTTAAGAGGCTTGAACATTAAAGTCATTTAATCTTGTGTATTTGGGTGTGTGTGTATAAAATTTGTCCGATAACCTGTTACTGGGGTGCTTATATTTGTAATTCAGGTGGGGATTGGGAAGGAGGCGGTCGTGGCCATAAGTTAGGAACCATCCTGACATTTTCCTGGAGGAGAAGTGGAAAACCACAGAAAACCACTTCCAGGATGGCTAAGGTGGGAATCAAACTCGTCTCTTCTCAGTTTTGCCTCACGAGGCTGAGTTTACCCCATTCCAGACCTCAGACCAGAATCGTACCCGGACCTCCGGGGCGACAGCAAATAATGTTAGCCGCAACACAGCAGTGGAAGAAGAAGCTTGTAGTTATACGTGACCATGAGACAAGGGACCTCCATTTTACTTCAAAAATCTCGCAAGCATTGACCAGGAATCCGACCCTGCTTGGTGAGAGGCAAGCAGCTTGACCACTGGGCCATCACACCCCAGCAGAGGAAGAAGTATTGGGACAAGTGCAGAGTACTTCTAAGGAGATGACTGAGATGTAGTGGATCCTAAATTGTTTTGCTTGTATTTGCTCCCCCTCCTCTTATATTATAAATTTTCAGATATTGTGCGTCAATCTACAGTCTTTACATAACCCAATATTACACAATATAAAAGAGCAAAAACCCGGAGTGTTAATAGTGAAGTAGTCTCTAGATGTAAGGGGCACTCACAGTATTGAGATCTTCAATTCGTGTCATTACGCCCATCGCCATCTCTCTCCGGTCAGCTGGAGCCTCGGGGCAGGGATATAAAGTAGCACGGAATCCCTCACAGATCTTCTTCACACGGGTCTTCAGCTGATCACCTTGGAAGAAGATGATGAACACAGACTTGAAGACCTGGTCACCCTGAAAGAAGGTATATGCAAGAAATAAGCAATTGCAGACTTAAAATCCAGCAAATCTAGGTTTTTGCTATGTCTTTTGTGGGGTTTTGCTTAGGTACGAAGAATTGTGCTGCAAACACGAGACAAATGGTATAATTTTAGTTAAGAACACAATACAGTTAACTCATTTCTTTGAATATTGATTACATAAGTAAACGAACAGAACATTTTGTGTCGAGTACTATTTAATGTACATGGTACATTCTGACTGTCTACATTGAACATTAACCAAAAATGCCATTCATAATTAATAAAGTTTGTTTTTGTACTTAATGCAATGATAAATAAATATTTGAAGAATTGGCAGACTGTTTAAGGGGTAACGGCTTTGGACAAGTAAGAGAGGGGATATTTAAAGATGTTCCTAAATTGTCAGAAGCTAAAATTAAAGCCGGTATTTTTATCAGTCCCTAAATAAAAAAACTAATGGCCAGTGAAGAATTTCCACTATTACTCATCACCCACGAAAAACAAGCTTGGCACAGCCTTAAAGCAGCGATCCATGGCTTCCTTGGAAATAAGAAAGCTGAGAATTACAAAGAGCTTATTTCCACTATGCTTGAGAATTTCGAACTCGTGGATTGCAGAACGTCCCTTCAAGTACACATGTTACATGCTCACTAGGACCAATTTAAAGATAACTTAGGGGCATATTCAGAAGAGCAAGGGGAACGTTTTCACCAAGACTTGATGGGCTTTGAGCAAAGTTATCAAGGACAATACAGTATAATGAGAACATGATGGGTGGTTACATTTGGGAGCTAATACGAGAAAACTCGTACCGACACAGAAGAAGTACCAAAAATATTCATTTTTTAAGCTTGTTTGTATTGTTTTTTGATTTGTAGATTAATGTTAACTATGTTTTGTAAATAAACGTGATGTAAATAATATAAATTAAAGTTTGTTTTCGTTTGAACTTATTGAGGGTCTCTGGAAAGTGTGCAAGGAGGTATGGGACAATATTCCTCTTCCTGTACTCCGTCAAAGTCTTCTACAGTGGAAACTGAGATGTAGGGCAATAGTCCGTGCCCGTGGCTATCACATAGAGCAACTCCGTGCCTGGAGAAAAGAAATCGCCTAGGACAAAATGTACGTCAAAATCGTTGAAGCTTAACTGGGGCAACCTTCCGTAGTCTAAGGATTTGGAAAGAAAGAAAACTTCGCAGCGTAAAGCATGGAATATTTGGCTAACTTATGACACCTTTTCCTTTTAGCCTCAACCTAGCCTTCATAACTTTTTCAATAACTTTATTACAAAGGAAACAGGTCATCGAGTTGAGGGCTGGCAAGCAGCACTAAGAAAGGAGGTAATTCTCATGGTGACTATGTTTTAAAGGGTAGCACATTAAGGTAATCTGCCCCTCATAACACATTCAACAAATTTGGAACTTAAAAGAATTGATGAATTGAAAAATGTAAAAGGACTACCGTAGGGGCCCGAAAATAAGCCGCACATTTTATGAAAATTACTTTGGTAGAAAATCTGGGTGTGGCTTATATTTGCTACCTACACTTTTATATGTCATGTACTGTTTAAAAAGGAATGCTCATTAGCAAGAACACAGGAACAAAGCAACGATACAGTCTGTAAGAGAAACTAGCGGCATTTAATGACAACAATTCAAACTTTTGTTTTGGCGGTGACATTGTTATTTGGTAACACGGTATTGTTTCGTAAGCTTGAATAATCTACAGTCTCAGTAAGATCTGTAAGCAAGCCTGTTTAACGCAAAAATGAGATGATTTACTGGTAGAGCTAAAAGCTTTATCAAGCAAAGGGATTCGGTGTGCTTATGATGCAGCCTTCAAACTTGCAGTTGTGCGTTATACCAAAAGCACAATCAACAGAAAGGATGGAAGGTAATACGTATGTCAGAAAAAAATGTTTACATGTTGGTAAATACAAGCAAATAAATGTGTCTTCCCTTAATCCGGCTGCTATTTTTGGGCCAATACGGTAATGTAAATAAAATTTCAAAATAACACAAAATTAATTACATGAAAATCCACAGCCTGCTTCCAGTCTACGACCGGGTCAGGAATGGAATGAATGAAGCCCCTATCGAGCGGCGAGGATATGAACTGTGCCGGCTGCCGAGGCCTGACGCACAACACAAAATTAATAATTATACTAATAAAATAAGTAAGGAAAGTAATAGAAATTAATATCACATTATTTAAAAAAATCAAATAAAAATTAAGAATTAGGATCTTCCTAAGAACCACGAGTTTGAGGATTAGGACAGATATTGGCAACTCCAGCTATCTGATATGACATCTAGCGGTAAAAATTAGAAACTTACCAAGTAGGGTACATTTGTCACGTGGTGACTGTTTGTATATGGTTTCTTGTATTGGTAAGCAGATCGTTGTAAATTCTTCGTGTCTTTATACATAAGTAATAACTTTTACTCGTAGATAGAGTGCAAAATGAGTAAAAGCAAAGTATATTGCTCAGTTTACAGCTGTAAGTCTATGTATAAGAGGGCTGCGGATATAAGTTTTCATCACTTTCCAAAAGATGCAAATAGCAATAGCCGAAAGGTGACGATACCAAATAAATACGGGCAACAGGAGCGGGTTAGACCACTCACCACTACTCTTACTGACGACAGGACGGGTTGTTCACTGTTACGCCGAGCCAAGCCGCACCTAGACAGCCAAGCACAGTCTCTCCGAGCCAAGCCGTACCAAGACAGCCAAGCTTCATCAGTCAGGTATCCTTCCCCGATCCTTAGTTCATTTCCAATAACCATACCAACCGCCATCACCTCGCTCTGCTATATCCGAGCCATTCCACTACGAGTCATATAGGCAGAGTAAATTTCAACTCTGCGAGAACCTGCTACCAGTCCGATATTCAACCCCAAACCCACCCGCTATCGATCCAAATCAAGCAATTCCTGTCTCCCCCGAGTTTTAATACAAGTTAAACTCATCCATTCGCACTACCAAGCAGCAAATAATTTCTAGAGCCTATGGTACAGTGAGCAAACTCAAATATAGCTTTTATATGTAACAGCGCAATGACTCGAACTGCACAAAAACAAATACCAGCAGACAACCGATGCTTGATAATATGCTATTGACACATAAAATCCAGTGGAACACACAAATTAGATCAAGTGTATCGCACAGTTATTCATATATACAATTAAAAATAGCACTGTCATTATTTTAGGGACTGCATTTACTGATTATAACCGATAAATAAAAAGTGTTCCATATCAAAGGCGTGTTATTGAGTATTTTTACCCTACTTATCCAGACCGACCGCAGTGCCCCAAGTGTTAGTTTGAGTTGCCAATTGTAATAAATACAAGAATGTGGAAACTATTTTGAAAAATACTACGTTGCCTTCCCACACAGAAATAAAACATTAGTGAAAAATTCTTATTCTTGGTGAACAGCTCTCACATAGCATGCTTAAGAAGAAACTGAACACTTACATTGGATGGATCTTCAAGTGGAGTTTCTATCTCAGCCTGACGCAGGAACACATTGCCACGGCATGCACGCCACAACATACGCTCAAATGCTGGGATTCTCTCTCTCAGAATCACGCCTGCTACAAAGCTGCCATCCACACAAACAAAAGATTATTCTAAGCAAATCTAAACAAGATACCGTAGTACACCAGAGAAATTTTAGTTTACCCAATAAAGTAATAACACAATTATCTCTTTCAATGCTCAAATACAACTACAAGAAACCATGAAAATTCCTTCACATGGGAAGTAAAAGTACCTTTCCCCTAATCATAGGTTAAGGGGTTTTATATTGTATACCAGCAAAACACATTTCAGAAAACATTCCTTCTCTCTATACTATTTGAGAGATTTTGTTGAATTTTGGCCCATACCTACACAATTCTTGTGTATTTCATATGGTAAATATATATATATATATATTGTAGGATGCAATTGGTTTTGATTGACTGTTCAACATTTTGTTTCCATATTATTCAAAAAACACAATATTCGCAAAAGTAAAGCAGAAATGGGTAATTTATTTTTACATCTCATGAAAGCAGGAACTTTATTGTGGAGGAAACTGTCATGTGATTATGTACAGTATATTAGATTTAAAAATAAATAAATAAATAAATACATATATATAGAATTATTTTTGTGGTTCTTTGGGTGAATCCCCTCTTCTTTTAGTTAACTGACTATTTGAGTTCAACCAAGAATTCTGCCAAATTTTAAGTGAATCGTCCATTTGATTTAAGAAAAAAAATTCAGTTCAACAATTTTTTTCTACCTCTTATCTTCTCACTGATATGTTAATATTTACTGGGAAATTTTCCATGAAAATTAGTTCAGAGACAAAGGAAAATGTCCCTATCAGAAAGAAAAAAAAATCTGAAGATTTCTTAGTGAATAAATCTCCTTGAAGTTGAACACCGTAGGATGAACAAAGAATATTTTGTTTGAAATACAACAGTTAATACATAATTAGAAAACCAGGGATGTTTAAGTGCTTACTCACATTGGCCAGGTGAATGTTTTGTAGGCATTGAGAATTATCTAGCATTCCATGCAAATATTTGATGCATTCTAAAGTGCATGTATGCTTTGAGAATATTTCCCATGTAAGCCTTTATGCATAACAATCCAACAAGCATTACCAGTAGCTGTATGCAACTGAATAAATTCCTGTAAGCTCGTCACAGAAAGAACTCCACTGTCCTCACAAAGGAGCAAGTAACAAGCATGATTTCCCCCACTCCATACAATTCATTTCACTACATTAGAGCTGTATATAGGAAAAAGCAAAGCAACTTCTCTGCAAAGTAATTTGGGAAATACACTGAAACCATTTCTGGATATGCAAAAAGTGAATCCAAGTTTTACAGATCTACCTTGACTGATGAATTTCAAGCCTCAATATACACTATGTTAGCCCGTGCACACCATGAAAAGCAAGCTTGAGGACTTCAAAACTGTCTGGGCTCCATGCATTGAACTTTTCCAAACTTGGCACGTTTATATACGTGCAAATTTCAATATTCAGTACTGGAGTGAAGCATTCTCATTACATTCAAGAGGTTAGCAGTTTATATTAAGCATGAAACCAGAAACTGCATGAGTATGATGATAATCTCACATCAGTAAATTAGCGGATGCAGTACCTAAACATGAGAATTTAACAATTTCCTTGACTGTTACTCAAGTCATTTCACTCTCATTCCTTTGGTAATGAGTCTTATTGCATCGAAGTTAGAGTCCCTAAAAATAATAAGAGCTGGGCTACGCTATACATTTTGGTATTTGATGCTCTTTGGTGAAGATCAGAAATCGTGGTGTACTTTGCATATTTCCTCATATTGCTTCATCGACCATTCAGATCCTGTATTTTAGGAAGCTGTACAAAATGTATTTTCATCGATTCTGACTGGCTTGATCCAATTTTCTTCCTTAATTTTAGTTAATAAAATGATTGGCCATGGTCCGTTTAACTGATAAGGCAGGCAATGATTTGAGTCTTGACAAATGAACATCAGTCTTGACATATGTCCATAAACATGATTTCTTATAATAATAATATCGTACGGCCTCAGGTGACGGGTGCAAGCTTTATTACATATGGGTACACGAACTGTAGTTGTAACAGTGAGAATAAATAGAAAAACATCCACATGTCAACTACTCTGTTAATAGTTAAAAATACCAGTCACCACAGAATGCTCAACAGTTTTCAAATATTAACTTCAAATATTAACTATCAACCAGTTAATGAAACATTATGGATTTTTGGAGAAATGGCTTGTCAACGGCCAGGAACACGTTTCCCATAGAGCAGAGCATTCCACCAATTTTTAATTATTATTATTGGTGGAATAAGACTTATTGAGACCACTACCAGGACTGGAACCTGAACATACTGTATTCCAGGCAGGTGCATTTCTCATCTATACTTGAGCATGGCTCAGTTTTAAGTCTTAGGTGAAAATGCCACTATAGAGCCTCAACAGATGTGACCACTAAAGGAACTATTGCACGGTTCTAAAAAAAAAATGTGAGACAAGTGTTCTGGTGTCAGATCTCATCAATTTCTAGTGCCCTGCAAGACAGTTGTGGTCGAGACACAGAAGCCACCAAAAGCTCCTGAAAGTTAAAATCAGATATTCATATGAAAATAAGAAAAATAAAAGAATTGATTTGAAGACTTGATTGTTAAAATACAATTCCCTCATGCTGCTGCAACAAGGACTCACGATTTCTACCTCTTTGTTTACTTTTTTAGCGAGACCTACATTGCATGGGTGTTTAAAAACATTCACAATGTAAAATAAGATGTACTTAGAAAATTGGACACAAAGTATCCAGCAGCTCAATTAAAAGAACTACAGTATTAAGTTAGCAGGTTAATAAATGTTCCTTTGTCACCCATTAATTAGCACAATTTAAGAACTAACCAGGTTCCAATTCATTCAAGTTATGTGGGATATTTCTTTACTAGTGGCTACACTATTATATGAAATAAAAACACTCATATTAGGGTGGTACCCGATCTACCTCACGTCCATCCAACTCTTGGTGCATACAAGACACTGGTCGCATGGTCAGTATCCAAGATCTTATCGAAATGGGAACAGCATAGCATGATTAAAAAAGAATGTATCCATGGCCTAATAGTACGACAGTGTATGAAGGTCTTTGTGAGAAGTCCAGGAACTGGATGTTGCCTTCAAGATTTAATAATGGACAACATGCTCGGTCAGGTCTCCCTGGAGTTACTGGTGGGTTGATGAGAACGGATACAATCCAGGCCGTTTGTACTTTAGCCCAAGAGATAGGCATAGTGCTTAAGACTGTTTCATATACTGAAAAACTGCATTGAGATAGGTTCCACACCATTTGTCGGAGTAGAAATGGTAACTATACAATACCGAGCAAACCCACTTGGAACACTGAGTGGAAAGGGCAGGTTTTCCAGTGCTGTATCTTAACAATAGATGAAACACTGGTCCAATCCACGATGCCTATCGAAGTATGGGTCCCCACAAAAGTCAAAATGCATCAGAATCCCATCAATGAGAAGATGGCGATTGCGATGTGCAACTAACAGTGTTATCCTACTGCATACTGTACTCCAAGGATAAACTGCGATCTACACTATTACTGTTAATTTTTGGAACATCACCTGCAATCAGAGTTGCATATCGTACAACCAGTAGCTACTATCATCTCCCATACTGCCCTGGCTCCTGTAATTTTGATTTGATACAGACGCTAAAGGAACTGCTTTCGAATTGCTCCTGAAATTTGCATATCCAGAGAACTTGTGCTGCTACAGATACAATGGCATACATAAAACTGGTAATGAGATCTACACAATGCTGGGACTATACTGAGGGACTAATGTTTCATGGATATATCTACTTTGTATTTGTTGGAAGTAGTAGTTGCCATTAACAAAATGAAAACAGCCCTCGCATTTTGGGGAAACCACTCCTTCACCCATTTAGCAGTATTTTTGTTTCATTTATCTCACTGTTACCTCTATTTATTCAAATTCATGCCGATGGTTTGATAAAAAAAAAAAAAAGAGTATGTAACTAATTCTTGTTTGATCTACGTTTCATCTGCACAGTATATAGACAAGGGGTTGGTAACCCACTCGCGTATGGGTGACTACTTTGGAAAAACCAAACTGCTAAGATACATTTTGCACAATTAAATCCATCTATTGAACATAATACCTACTGCATTTTAATATTTAGGAGAAAAACTGGAAGACATATGCCTAATAATAAGACTGAAATAAAACTAAGTTGCACAGTAGCCTTCTAGGTTTTACAATGGGATTTCTTGTATAATTCTGTAGCCAAGGAGCACAAATGTTCTTCAATCGATTCTGTACTTATTATTAAGCTTATATGTTGGAAATGATGAATCACAAAGATATACTGAAATACAAACCCTTGGTAATAACTCATCCTCAACTTCCAAAGGCAATGACTTGTCTCCGACAGTCTTTAACACCTATTAAGCATTACATTTTTGAAAGGTATTTTATATGGATTTACTGAAGTGATCAGATTCACCTCCATGATCCGAATGGTTGCCAACCCCCTGGTGTAAACCATCCGAGTAAAACAGTGTAAAACTAACAAGCCTTTACACTCTTAAAATTGACCCAGGTATGTAGTGTGTTTTAAAATTGTGGTACCTCCTTCTCAGGGTGTGTCAAATAAGAGGATATTTGACCAAATATGAAATTGAGCAGTTTGTCGCAGCATCATTTCTGAGACAGAAATATTTTATATGACCGTTTGGGTACCAGCATAGGCCTGGCCTTCAGATGTCTTGTAGCGATGTTAACTAGCGTGAGAATTCTATTTATAGCCCTTAAGTCTCCTAGTGCAAGAAATATCAAACTTTTCATCTCTGAACTGCAGACTTATTTTTGCTGCACTATGTGTAAGTGCTCGACTTGGTAGCAAAGTCGCAAAAGACTGCAGGTAATGGACCGTGATTACTCATTAGCGAGTATATTTGCTTGTCACGGTTATTGTCGCTCTCGTGATGTTCCTTTTCAAATGGGGCAGACTGACTTCACTCAGACAGTAACTGTGTCACTTCTCTACTATAGCCTCCAAATGCACTGCTCTCCAATGTTCAACTGCTGTTAAGAGTGACTAACAAGCTACCTGTATTGTGTGGACTGAGATTACAGTTCCCCAGAATAATGTGTATGTGGAGGTAGTGATTTTTGGATCTAGACTGGTAGCAGTGCATGGCTGAATTTTCAGAGGGTTCATACTCTTTCCCCAACTCAAAAGAGAAAGTATAAATCAAAATATTTACTATGAATGATTTGCAAGAACAAGGGATAGTTGGACAAGATGTTGAAGTCAGTTTGCACACAAAGTCAATTCTCCATTTCCTGGTGGAGAACCTGCCAGTTGCTTTCTCATGGAAATAAAAGTATTTATGATCGCCTTCTCAATGGACAACATAATAATAAGGTCAGCGCAGTGTTACTAGTACATTACTTCTTAAAAAAAGTTGAGAAGCATCTCTGCCTCAGAAGAAGTCATGGAAATTGATGATTGCGAGTTTAAGGAACTTTATAACTAAGTTGTTTTCAATTTAAAATATTAGGAGTTCAACAGGAACAGTTGGACGTATGGGAAGGAATAATACAAGGATATGGGATGAAATTTAGTATAAATAAGAGTGAGATGGTGATCACAACAAGGAAGAAGGAAAGAACCACAACGGGAATAACAATTGGTGGGGAACAGCTGAAGAAAGTGGAGAGTTTCAAGTATCTGGGAAGCCTGATACAAGATAATGGAAGAAACAATAGAGAAATAAATGAGCGGGGGAGGCAGGCAGAAGCATTTCGGAGGAGTGTGAGAAGCATGTTATGGAGCAAGGATGTCCCTCAGAACAGCAAAACGATCATATATCGGACGTACTATGTCCCTATCCTGACGTATGCCTCGGAGACCTAGGTTATGAAAGGAAGGGAGAAGAGCAAAATACAGGCCAGTGAGATGAGGTTCTTGAGAAGCAGTATTGGAGCTACAAAGATGGACAGAATAAGAAATGAGAGGACCAGAGAATTAATGAAGGAGGAACCATTACAGGATGGTATAGAGTAATCTAGACTTAGATGGTATGGACATGTAAAACGAATGGAGGAGAAGAGGATACCCAGGAGAGTACACGAGACGAAGTGGGAAGGAAAGAGACCGAGAGGAAGACCGAGAGACAGGTGGCTGAAGGGGGTGGAAGAAAGCGTGAAGAAGAGAGGAGAAGACTGGACAAGGGTGGAGGCTGTGAGATGGTGGGAAGACAGAAAACGTTGGAGAGGCTTGTGTTCCAAACAGACCCGGCCAGTGGCTGGAAACTGTGCAAGATGAAGAAGAGAAGGAGTTCAATTAGACAGGTCAGATCTTTAAACTAAAGTCATTTATTGAAGAAATACAGGTGTGTGCAAATTATTAGACTCAGCTCTATTGTTTTCCTGTATTTCAGCTACACTTTTCATGATTTAATGAAGCGAAAATGTTTTGCAAGGTGCTGGAATTATTTCAAATGATTAACTAACAGACTTTATTATATTTTCTTTTAAGAATGAAATGAAAATCCACAGCCTGCTTCCAGTCGACCGACCGGGTCAGGGAATGGAATGAATGAAGCCCCCATCTAGCGGCGAGGCTATGAACTGTGCCGGCTGCCAAAGCCTGTCTCACTCCCCTGGGGCAATGATTAAATGAATGACAGATGAAATGATAGTGAAGAGTGTTGCTGGAATGAAATTGTGATGGGAAAAACCGGAGAACCCGGAGAAAAGCCTGTCTGCCTCCGCTTTGTCCAGCACAAATCTCACATGGAGTGACCGGGATTTGAACCACGGACCCAGCGATGAGAGGCCGGCGTGCTGCCGCCTAAGCCACGGAGGCTCTAACTGATAGTAAAATGATTTTTAGACTTTCCACTAAAATAGGAGCCTTGCTAATACAGAATGTCACACATTTTGTTTTGATTATCTTATAATAATAATGTTATTGGTTTACGTCTATTTTAACTACCCTGGCTTTTTAGAGACGTCTGGGTGCCGGAATTTTGCCCCTAATGGGATCTTTAAAGCGACAGTAAATCTACTGACATGGCTCCATCACATTTGCGTACCCTCAAATGCCAGCTGACTGTGCCAGGATACGAACCTGCAACCTCGGGCCCTGCTTTGATTAATTTATACTAGTTCTTGGGTGTATTTAGAGTAGAGAGATACAAAATATTTTTTACTTATGAGCCGCTCTCTAACTAATGAAATATTCATGGACCATGAATTGAAGCCACCTGATTTAGAAGGTACATCCCAAAGTCAATGATAAAAGAGGTAATGGATTCGGGTAAGGTGTCCCTCAGAATCCCCAATTTCGAAAGTTTACAGACATAAATCCTTATGGGAAATGTTGTAAGGCCCTAGGGGAGAAATCATTACTAACTAGACCAATACAATCTTGAATAAAAAGCTGTGCGACTTAAATTCTTCATTTGAGTCTAATAATTTGCACACCTCTGTAACTGGCAGCTCTGTTTTCATTCTATGCCCATCCAAAAATGGATATGTCTTTAAATAGTTAAGAGACTTTCTTCCAAAACATCCAAGAGATAGCTTTTACAACATTTTGTGATGGTGCATAAATTTCTAATTTTTTGAATGTGTTTTAAATTCTAAAATCAGCAACTCCTAGCAACCATCAAGTAGTACTAAAGTGATATCAGGAGCCAGAACACTTGATTTGTTCCGTTGTGTTTCAGGCAGGCTCGAGTTTATACGGGCCAATTCATAGCGGCAAGATATACCAGCAACACACGGCACAAGAGAAACAATATCTGCTCCCTTTGCCTCTATAAGGCTATCCAGGGAATGCACAGCTCAAATATTATTCAGAAACTGAAGTTTTCCTTCTGCACTCAAGAAATAACAAAAATTGAAAGGACCAGATCTTGATAAAACATGTTACTTGAAAATTAATTCTCTTATAAGTAACTATCTGGCCATATAATTGTTCATTTCTTTCTAGGGGATTCAGTGAACACTGAACACAAGCCATACCTGATCTAGATATATATGTCCGAACAAAATATGGCCTAAAAAGGAGGTAGAACTATTTGAAACACCCTATATAAATACTTTAAAGGGAACAAAATGAACAGTTCGACCATTTAAAGAAAACTTACAGTATGATGGTGATTCCCTAAGACAGAACTACCAAAAGCAAGGTCGTGCATTCAGATAACTGTTAGATTATTTACATATTATGCACAGTTTTAATGCAGAATGATACTCCAAGCACTGTTCTTATTCGCAGGTATGAACATCATTTAGCACAATTAAATTATAAAAGGAACTGGCAATGCAAGCGTGCAAAAACATACCATACATGAAAGAAAATTGGTCATCTGGTGAAAATTGTAAAGGGATAAATTCAGGGCAAATTACAAACACTGTTTGGTAGAATAACACCTACTATCATGCAAATTCAGCTACAATGCGTAAACATTAACCATTATGAAGATGGTATTAAATATTATCCGTGTTGACTGATATTAATCTCAAATTATAAAAGCCGCCTTCTCAAATACTAGAATATAGTTTAATAATTAAATTAACACGTACTGTAGGCTACATGTTTCGTAATATCAATGATAACTTCGTCAGCGTGAAAAATCGTAGAAACTATGGTATCTTAACAAACACCAAAAAATAAATAAAAAATGGATATCCTTACAGTAAGTCTTTAATTGAAATAAATGAAAGGTTACAAAAAAGAATTTATAAATAATTATAGGATGTGTGAAATACTTAGTCGTAACATAACCACCTGAGACAACAGTCATTTCAATAAATTTTGCATTATGGGAAAGGTTTGCTTCAGGACATAGACCTGCTAAAAACATCTGTCGTTTACACATATGTATTAATCAGAAGGTTAACAACATATCACATCCAAAACTGAGATACCAGTCACTTCACTAAATTTTGCACATGGGACAGTTTGCATCAGGACATAAGACCTGCTGAAAAACATCTGTCATTATGTAGCCTATATATGAATTAAAAAAGAAGGTTGAACAACTTATCAAATGTTGAAATGGTAAAAACAACTAACCTCGTACCTATTTGTTGGTCATCTCCGTTCGCTGTTCAAAATGGTTAATGTATATTCGCTAGGTAATTATATAATAATGGGATGTGTAAAATATTTTGACATTGATAATCCAACCATAATGAAATTATAAGTTGAGAAATTCAATTAAGTAATATCATAAAACGGTGCATTAAAAGTGGAACAAGTAATGAATATGTGACAATGAATGCAATGTGACATTAATATGGTTCACTTTTAATGCACTGTTTTATGATGTTACTTAATTGAATTTCTCAACGTATAATTTCATTATGATTGGATTATCAATGTCGAAATATTTTACACATCCCATTATTACGAGGGCTATTCCAAAACTAACGTCCGGTTAAAAAAACATCCAAAATCAAAATTGTTTCCAAAACAATTGTTTTATTGACATTCCTTACGTCTTTCTCTATTTTTCTACATGATTTCCATACTTATTTACACATTTGTCACATCGTTCCACAAGCTTTTGAATGCCTAAGTCGTAGAACTCTGCCGCCTGCGAAGCTAACCAGTCTTTAACAGCTTCTTTCACTTCATCTGTGTCGAAGCGCTTGCCGCCAAGAAACTCCTTTAGGGAGCGAAACAGGTGGAAAGCACTTGGCGCCAAGTCCGGACTGTACGGTTGATTGTCCATCTGTTCCCATCCAAATTTCTAGAGTTTGCGTGTCATTCGCACTATGGCATTGTCATGCAACAACAACACTCCAGACGACAAAAGACTACATTGCTTATTCTGGATTGCACGTCGAAGTTTAGTCAGGGTAGCGCTGTAGGCGGCTTTATTGACCGTCATCCCCGAAATAGTAAATTGTCGATCTTCACGAATTTTGTCGTCAACCGCATGAACAAACTCGTCTGAAATCACTGATGGTCTGATGATCGTGTTTTGCCCTTGGCGCCGCTTTCAAATATTTACGGCAAATCGGACCTTACTTTTGGAATTATCCTCGTATATAAATACCTAGCAAATATACATTAACCATTTTGAACAGCGGACGGAGATAACCAACAAATAGATTCGAGGTTACTTGTTATAACCATTTCAGAATTTGATAAGTTGTTCAACCTTCTGTTTTAATTCATATATACATAACGACAGATGTTTTTCAGCAGGTCTATGTCCTGCAAACTGTCCCATGTGCAAAATTTATTGAAGTGACTGGTATCTCAGTTTTGGATGTGATACGTTGTTCAACAATCTGATTAATAAATATGTGTAACATAAATGACAGATGTTTTTTTAGCAGGTCTATGTCTTGAAGCAAACCTTTCCCATGTGCAAAATTTATTGAAATGACCGATATCTCAGGTAGATATGGTACGACCAAGTATTTCACATATTCTATAATTATTCATTAATTCTTTTTTGTGACTTTTCATTTATTTAAATTAATGACTTATTGTAAGGATATCCAATTCTCTTTAGGTTTTTGTTAAGATACCGTAGTTTCTAAGATTTATCATGCTGACGAAGTTATCATTGAAATAACGAAACATGTACACTATTTTCTAGCGTTTGGCAGCGGCTTCGGTGGCGTAGTCGGTAGCATGCTGAACTGCTGTGCCCAAGATAGCGGGTTCAAACCCGGCCGAAGTAGTCGGATTTTTTAAGAGCGTTAAGAATCCTTCAGTATGCCTTCCTTCGGAGGGGAAGTAAAGCCGGCGGTCCCATGTCATAGATTTATGGCATGTAAAAGATCCTTTCACAGACTAAACTTGTGTAAAGCAAAATTGTTACGTTAGATTTCGTCAGAACGCTCTATCAAAGTTCCAACGTTCACCACTAGGTATCATTGATATCTGGTGGCGAAAGTTGGAACTACTTGAAATTGAACGGAACTGGTAACTCACCATTTAGGGTGTCCGCTGGAAGCAGCTAAAGACTCAGGTGAGCCGAACATGTCCTCTGACACTCCCGACACTAAAAGCCATACGATAAATAAATAAAAACTAGTGTTTGGCAAGGTGGCTTTTATAATATGAGATTAAATTCAGGCTAGTCAATAATGTTAGACACTAACTGCTCTGCTTATAAGGCTAGCCACAATCAAGCTGCGCTAGGTAAGGAAAGCAACAGCAGACAAATATACTTCTCCCCCTGCTTATTATGCTTTTCGTTTCTGGGGTTTCAACCGACATAACCTACAGTAGTGCATTTGAAGGATCCAATCAGCCTCCTGATTGACAACAGACAACCCCTGTTGTCACTGGTCAAATAGTGTGACAGAGTATAATTGTGTAGCAGTGAAATAACTACATTCACCTTCCTCCATCATCACAGCTTCGAATAGTGTGACTAAGAGTATAACTGTGTAGCAGTGAAATAACTACATTCACCTTCCTCCACCATCACAGCTTCTCACTTGATGGCTACTTTACCACAAATCACCTGGTATAGGAGGCACCCAAAGCTTTGAGCAAGGCACTATTGTAGCATTCTCTTCGTCTTGAAAAGGAATATTACTGTATTTTGAGGATGGGAACACAGTTGTAAAGAAAATTCATTATGGTGAGCTCTTTTCTTTCTGGGAGTGTCCGAGCACATGTTCGGCTCGCCAGAGTTTGTAGCTGCTTCTATGCAGACACCCATGGGGTGAGCTACAAGTACCTTCTTGTCAGTCATATACTCTCATATTGAATCACACACATCACTCATTAAACACATATCTAAAAAAAAACCCAGCAGTTTCTTTTTACGTATGTCTACAGTTTAAAGTGTTTTTGTATGTACTTTTAACTGCAACAACACCACATCTACTTGTTTCTTTGTTCAAATATGTCTACTGCATATTTTAAAACATTTCATTTCCTGTGAAATGGTGATATTTGAGATATGATGTTTTATTTGATTAGTGACATGTTAGAGCTCTAACTGCTAGGATATACTAGGGATTTCCATGACAACAGACTTTCAAAAATGCTGATGACAGGCTCAATTTCAAACAGGGAACACCAGTCTGGAAACGGCACCATCACCTGGTAGATGCCTAAATGGGTTGGGATACCTAAGAACATAGGTTACAACACATAGAATATTTGTGTGCAATACTGTTATTGACCTACACTACATTCACACAAGTCCCACTTCCAACTGAAAGGACACTGCTAGATCATATAGTGGGGGTGGGATCAATAAGCACCAGTTTCACGTTCAATGGGTAGTGCACATGGTTTCATGTAAATGTAGTGCAGATAAATAGAAGTTATAAACAGAACAATTCATAAGGTGTTAACAGTATTCTACAGCCATTGAACTTACTGTATTATGAGTACCACACCCTTAACGGAGGTGCCATCAATAAGCATGGGTGATGTGGATGGTACATGTCACTGAAGAGTGAATAGCAAGTTTTAAACAAAACAAACACCCATTTAGGCATCTGACTAAACTTTCCTATCTCAAATTGACCCTTGGTCAGTAGGGGGAGGTCATCCAGTTTCGTTTTCTGAATAATGCACGTGGCATTTGAGGTGAAATATCACGTCTAGTGGTCTAGAAAAACACGTATTTCATACCTGTCAATAATACACAAATATCACTGAAGTGGCTTGTACATGATCAAATATCTTCAATTCAATACTTGACAAGAAATTGTCAAAGGTGGTATATACTGCAACTGCAGTACAGTACATGGCACGGATAATCTGAAAACACGGATAATCCAAAAGCATGTGTTTATTGTAAGAAGAATTGAGTTCCATAAAAAAAAACAGTACCGTACCATATAAAGTAGGCTATAACTATAATTTATTTATTTATAAAGATAACTCAACCATATTATTGTGTTCTGAAGAACCACAACATACCGTATCTTACTGTATGACAATAACTGTTTATCTTAAGCGGATCCCTCAATGGAATGCAGGCAGCACTTGCCTTCCAGCAAACTTGAAATAAGCCCACCCCTACCTCCCTACGGAACTTACACTTCACTATTACAAAACAAGACTGGACAAAGCAAGAAGTCATTGACCTCTCACAAAGTACCGCACTAACAATAACTTGCTTCCATCAGGACTACACAGCAAAAATATGTACGAAAAATAAATTCAAACGTATTCAATTTGCAGTACAGTATCTATTACAGAGAAATATTTGTATTGTACACTATTCTCAATTAGGCGAAAACGTGCACGGTTAAACCGCAAACCGGATAGTCAAGAGTATACTGTATTTTGATTACATTCTTTTAGAAAACACTAGCAGTCATCATTGACAGACCTTACCCTGGGAATACTGACATGCTGATTACGATAACCCCTACGCATCAACTACTGTTCTCAAGCTGTATGAGGTCATCCTAAAGGATGCCTTAATAAAAGAAGGGACTGATGCTCTTAACAAGCTCCTTTTACCCTGTTCTTTTAATTCCCAGATAATTTTATATATAAATCTCCTTATACTTTGGTGAGGCCTGTAGTGTTCTACACCCTGTCCCAGGTCAAGTGGCTCAATTTTGCTGAAAAATCACATGTAAGAAGAGTTTGGTCCTACAAGAGATCAGTCAATAGTAATTTGATTAGTTCTTTTGTCATTTGTAATATTTGGTGGATTGAAATATTGATTTTGCTCACAACTCTCTCCTCCAACCTATGTAATGTTCATTATTCTTGTGTCCAATTCATGCTTTGCATTTTGTGCTGTTGCTTGTATACCTATGGCTACATTGTAATATTGGTTCGATAGCTTTGTTTTAAATTAAATCATTAAGTTAGATGTATTTCAGTGTTTTATTTCAACTCATTGTGGGTTTCCTTCCTGATGCCTGCTTAACAAGAGCTGAATGAAACTGGTCAAGAAGTGCTAATGAAGTGGCAGCAACAGGTTTTATCCCAACACTTGCCTGGATTTGAAAATAGAAACCACAGAAAACCATTTCATAATTTAGAACAGAACACGAGAATGGCGATATTCTATTGGACCCTAGAAAGGATGAGGCAAAAAGCTTATGAATTTTAGTTCTGCACACAGTACTGCATGCAACAGCTTTCCATTATTCCTAGGGGACCCGGGACAAATCTCCCAGTTGAACATCATTGTTCTTCAATAGTATTGCACAATAGTAAGGCTCGATGCGGCAGTTCTGGCAGGGCCTAGCTGTGTGTCCGGCTTTCCTGTTATGAGGGCTCAACACGACAGTTCTGGCAGGGGCTATCGTCCTGTTTATTTGTTTAAACATTTGTTTATAAACAAATGTTTATTTGTTTAAACATTTGTTTATAAACAAATTGTCGATATTTATGAAATGGGTGTGCATTTTTTCAGAGCTCCAGGAAATTCTCCTTTTGTTGAATGCTCATTTGTTATGGTCCATTATTTGTGAGTGCCGCAAAAGGGATCTATAGTACTGAAATGTTGTAAATGGTTACTCTTAAGATTTTGATCCTTGTGGCCACCAATAAGTTCAAGCAAATTATAATTAAAAAAGAAAAAATACTGGAAAGTTTCTTAAAAAAGATCAGAAAAAAAAAAAGCCTGGTCATTGGTCAGAAAGACAGGGGATCTTAAAATAGAAGCAGGTCTGCCAAATACATTGCCTTAAGGAGGCTTAAATCTGAGAAAATCAGTCACTTGACAGGGGTGGTTTCATTATAGCTTATTCCAAGAACATCTTAATTCCCCAAATCTTAAAACTTAGCAATTTTTCTAGGTTTGTGCCATGTCTTGTGTGGAGTTTTGCCTAGGACACCAAGCTGGCTCATCAGTGGGCTCTTTATGTCCCCGCCCAAACCCCTACAGGAGTAGCGAACTGTGCACTACCTCCCTTTTTATGAAGCGCACCTGCGCCTCTTTACTGCAAGAACTAAAAGCTCAAGCAGCCATAACCTCCCTATGAAGGCTTCCAAAATAGATGGTATATTGACTTTCACGACCTTTATAGGCAGGTTATGGCTGCTTGAGCTTTATTTCTCACAGTACAGAGGTGCAGGTGCGCTTCTTAAAAAGGGAGGTAGCGTGCAGTTCGCTACTCCTGTGGGGGTCCGGGTGGGGACACCAAGAGCTTGCTGATGAGCCAGCTTAGTGTCCTAGGTGAAACCCCACACAAGACACGGCACAAACCTAGAAAAATTGCTGAGTTGTAATTCACTGGCCGTGAAATCCAATATACCATCCTCAAATCTTGTTAACTCCAAAAGAAGAAATAAAACTATTCGCCAAGTTTCTAATGGTAACAATAGACTATTGAATATATATTCTTACCAAAATTGAGCAACCTGACTGGGGATAGTCATCCTGTTGGTATAAATATATAGGAAGACAAGAGGTTGATTTACTCAGCAGTTACATCAATAACACACACCAATCTGATTCACCCAGTATGCACACACAGCAATCCAGAAAGCAGGCACAGTTCACACAACTGCAGCATCAAGAAAGCTCAACCAATAAGTAACAAACCCTTGGCTAAGTGCAAAATCAAATCAAACAAGGTTTCTCAAATACAAAAGCATAAATCAGGAGTTACATGCTTATACCATACTGAAAATGCATTGCTAGGAACCTTCAAGGTATGCACAAAAAAACAAAACAGAAGAACATAACATTATGAAATGCTCTGGATGATCACATTACTGTAATAGTTTACCACTAATATATATTTTTCTATCCTTTCACAGATGAATTCGTCAAGCAGTTGAAGTTCTTCGATTTAGTATTGTTCGCACAATTTATCACTCTCCGCAACAGTAATATTTCTCATTTTTATCCTATCACTCTGCATAGATTTATGGCATGTAAAAGAACCTTCCACTAACTACAATTGTGTGAAGCTAAAATTTGTAGGTTAGATATGATCAATGTTCAGTTCCAACGTTCGTTGCCAGGAGCTAGTTGCGGTAGCATCTAGTGGCCAAATTCCCGGGTAGGTGTCGTTTACTGTAGCATTTGGTTACAAAAGTAGGAACTAGTTGAAATTGATTGTCTGAAGTCCTTACCTGAATAAAATTGCAGATAACACACACTAATACAGCCATCACAATTAACACCGGTTATCAGACAGATTCTACACACACCCAAAGTATGCGCGGCTACATGACCGCTTTGCCGCAGCCCCTAAACAGAGGAACCAACCAACCCAGCAAAGGTAATTAAAAATTGCATGGCAGTAACCATTTGGTGAAACTGTCCAGCTCAGGAACATGAAATATTGTAGGAGCACATGGTTGTTGTCTTAAGGGGTGGAACAGAAGGTATAGCGAACTTCTGGCATGCTGACGACACTAAAATAACCATTCGTTTTGCAAATAAAACAAAAAACTGACAACTTTCATTCAGATCCTATGTGTCATTATCTTTCCACAGGATTTATGTGCTCGATGAAACATTTCGAAGGGTGAAAGGAAGAACATCTTAACCACCAATTAGTATATTTTACAGGAAACGAAAAATACGTTTTATATATTTCCTGTTGAATTAATTTTCATAAAAATATATTATTGTGCTTCCTAGTTTAGCACTATTTTATGTGTATACATTGTTTCTTCTTGAAGTAGATTATTAATAGTAGATATGGTTCTTAAGATGTGTGCTTAAGATGATCTGCCAACTATTATTAAAAGCAGTATTTACCCTATTTACTAAATAATTATGATTTTTTTAGCCTGTGGATGCGTAACAGTAATTGTGGATCCTAAGGTTTAAACCTAATAACACACTTCGATTCTCAAGTGAAGTTCATTAATTAATATTGATGGTTGCAATGTGTAATTTAATTCATTTTAATTTTGAGGTAACATTTTGGGTTTTATGGAATAAATTAATCAAAAGTCTATTTCAATTTCATATTCTTCGTCAATTTCTGGCAAACATTCTTGAATTGAGTGTTAGGTAGTTAAAGATGTTCTTGATAAAAAAATGGAAGATCGACAGTATTTGCTTCTGTCAAATTACTGCAACTACCAGTTACAATAATACTAGTAGTATTAATAATAATAATAATAATAATAATAACACACAATTTACTATTCTTAGAGTACATGAAAGTTCTGCTTTCTCAAGGAGGACAAGCACTACCACTTTCATAGAGTTTCTTTTTACCACTGTTAACAAGCCACTTATCCATGGGTAATGGCGTTACTTGTATCAGTAAATCGGGCTGACCACTTTCACTGAACAAACACTAGAATTCCATTTCCCAAATTTTCTTCAAAAATGTCAACTCTGAAATTTGTATTTCTTTTCCCAGCGTTTTTCTTTTAACATATGGCTCAGAGGCATCAATTATTTTCAGTAATAACAAGTGATTTATACACTCAATGTTTATAATATTCAATTTTAATATCTTTAATAGTCTCTCTTCCATCTCATTTTAAAAGGAGTGTGTGCACTGCTTGGCAACTATGGCTGTCAGTTTTCACACATCCATCAGATGAGAGCTTGAAAGTGAAAGGGTTAACCAAGATATAATATTCATATGTCACCAAATACTACACAAGTTTATTTTTATTACATGTTGGCACATATGTTTGGAGAGCTGTTCAAAAATCCAAGTACCTTAGTCGGGATTGACCCACGACGCACTACCAGACCCACCGAGACATCCAGTAGATAGTTTGGTTGGTTCCTTAGTTTAGGGGCTGCGACAACGCGGTCATGTAGCCCCGTGTACCTTGGGTGTGTGTAGAATCAGTCTGATAACCGGTGTTAATTGTGATGACTGTATTAGTGTGTGTTATCAGTTTTTTTTTTAAATTCAAGTAAGGACTGCAACTTTGAATTTTTCAAGTAGTTCCTACTTTTGTCGCCAAACGCCACCGTCAACGACTACTAGGCCTAGTTCAGAACTTAGCTACTAGATGCCACCGCAGTCGGCTCTTGGCAACGAACTTAGCAACTTATGAGTGTTGTTTACATTCTTAACCTATACAATTTAGTTTCTCACAGGTGTAATTAGTGGAAAGTTCTTTAACATGCCATAAATCTATGACGTGGGACCGCCGGCTTTACTTCCCCTCCGAAGGAAGGCATACTGAGGGATTTTTAACGCTCTTAAAAAATCCGACGGCTTCGGCCGGGTTTGAACCCGCTATCTTGGGCATCGAAGCTCAGCAAGCTACCAACTACGCCACTGAAGCCGCTAGTAGATAGTTTAAGTATACAAAATATGACATTATGATCACCCAGCGCAAGGCTATTTTAAGTGATATTCATCTGAACTTTAAAAAAATTAAAAGTGGTATTTTTCTCCTATGCAAAATAGCATGAACCCTGCAATCCAAATTCAGCATGGGTAAAATATAACACACTAGTCATGACCATATAACTATGGGCTAGAAAGAAATAGTGCCATCATATGGTTAGCATCGTGTTTTATGTCAAGTATAGAAACTAAGCACTGAATACACTTGGAGCAAGAAATAAAAGTACAGTATTTACAAATTCATACAAATTGAATAATTTGACAATTGTGTAGTCTCAGTACATAGCATAGTCTGACCAGTTCAACTAAAACGACAAGGGATGGCAACAGGAGCGTTGGTTGTTGTAGAGAGCAAGCTATGATCATAGTGTTGCAGCACCTATGAGCAGTAATGATACAGTAGTGGGAGGAAGTATATAATATTAAGTAAACCCATGTAGCCCACTGACCTGGTGCAAAATCAAACCAAACCAGCCCATCAAGCAACTGCTGCCCAGCCATTCAGTCTTATTGCAGGGCGATGCATGGTCAGCGCATTGGGTCCCTTCGACTGTTAATCTAGGTTTCCGTGACTGGAGCATGGCCTCAGAGTCAGACAGCTACTCAATTGTCGTCACGAGGCTAAGTAACCCCGTTCCAGCCCTCACGTCACTTACTAAATTTCCTGACTGAGTCGGGAATCAAACCCGGTGCAAGCCTTGGAAATTGGCACCACTTGGGTGACTTGCATGTCAATGATATCGTTCCAGTACTTCAAATCAGAATTACATTTCTTGACACAGACAAGAATTGAACCCCAGTCTCTGGGGTCATAGCCAGCTATGCCAACCGAACCACTAAACAAGCGACTACATATGTAATATTGAAAATTATAGACAATTTCATCCTTATCAGTTGTCATTAGCAATAACAACAAACACTATAATCCACTAAAAGCTCCTGTCTTGTGTTCATACGATTACTTGTGTCAATCATTCAATGCTACTGGAGCGGGAGTCTGGCAATATTGCATACTAAGAGCGACACCCTGGTTGGGAACAAGAGGCCTGCATACGCTGAAGTGCTTTGTTTATGGAATACCCCAGTGCCAAGGCTAGATGCTGATCGAAGAGCAACTATAATTACCCACAAGCTTTGCGACTGTCTGGAATTACCTGGGGTGCAACCAAAGATGCTGCTAACTACTGCCATGGCTCTGCTACAGAGTACCGTTTGGTACAGCTCCAACTAGCTAGGGACAGATGACCTAGCTGTTCCGCACCTTAAAAGAACAATAACTAACTGTTCCAGCTATGTCAAACTAGTAGACACTTCTCTAAATGGAACATGCTGGCTTATCACAGGCTCTTCGAGACCAACACAATGTGATGAAGTTTACACTCCGGTGGGAATCACTCCACCTGATATCAGACTAGAAGTTACAGCCAGAAATGAAAGATCCAAAGCAGTTGTGCACTCATTATACAGATATCAACCTGCCCACCAATGGCTGAAGACCAGGAGCCTAAATGAATCACATCTGGCAGTTAGGTTAGGATTATGGAGGATAAGAGAAAAAAAATCCCTAGTAGACTGGATTTTACCATTTGAATGACTTCCTCCAGGTCATAAACATGGATCTACCTAGAAATTGCTAAACTGGCATAGTGTTGGTAGATCCAGAATTAGTAAATGTGGAGAAGAACAAACAATGGCTCATTTCATGAACTGCAGTTTGTGTCCTTTAAATTCCATAATGGAGGACTTGACAGTTGCAGCACTGAACGGCCAAATTCTGAACAAACTTCATTTGATGTTCATGTCTATATAGCTTTGTTAAATAGTTAAAACATTTCTTAAAATCCATTATGTAATGTAATTTTGTTCTCTAATATTTTTTTATCAGCATCTAATACAAATATACAAATCATTATTAGTAATTATAATGGATAGAATTTATACTGTACTAGCTTGCTGCTATACCAACGATAGCACTGCAAGTCACTAGTTCAGGAAATGAGCAGTCAGATCTGGTAGATGGCATGGGTGTGGTGGCGATTTTCACATGCTGTCGGCAATAACTTAAAAATATAAACTGGCACTTTTTCTTGCCTTTTAAAGACACTGCACATCTACAGTACAGATTAAAAAGTTTTCATTTAAGACCATTCTGAGCCTGACAGATTTAGGTGCTCCTTGAAATAAAAGTCACAGAATATTGTATTGATATATAGATTTTACTATACTACGTATGGTTAAAATTTCATTATCTGTATGAATAATGGATTATTTTGCCATATTTTCTCTCATATTTGTAAATGTTTTGAAGATATTTTATATCATAAACATTAATATTTATTATGAAACATTACACTATCTGTTTTGGAAGAAGTAATGATCCTCAAGAGCTTTTCTAACTAAAATTCAATGAACTACTGCACCTATTGCTGCAATCACCAACTAGGGACTATTCTAAATACTGTTTAAGCAACACCAACAATACTACGTATGACATTAACTACTGGAACACTTTGCAAATATATGAGAGGAATAAGGAAGCCTTCGAACTACAAACATCAACGCCTACAGTATTCTGTACTGATATAGAATAGTTTTAAATATGTATATGAATCGACTCTTCATCTAGTCTTCTATTTTAACCAACCTACCACAGAAATAAATGAACTACCATAGAATACAGTCTGTCTACTACGAATACATGAAAGGTATTTTGTTTTGGAGATTTTCGTGGCCAGACCTGATGCTATTTGCTGTATTGTCTCGGGAGTTTGTTGGTTGCCGATGTTTCAGTAAATTTAGTCATGACAATGGCTTATCGGTCAACTGTGGCGTTGGACAACGCAGGGGAACTCATTGTTATCTGTGGATAGCTGGAGCTGTTTTTATGTTTAGAGCTTACTTTTTAATGTCTATTTTCAATCGCTGAAGAGCTATAAGACCCTGTCACGGTTGAAATTATTTGGATGTTTTGCTATGTTGATGACCTGATATTTTTTGTGAAAGAAATTAATGTTTCTGCCAAGTTAATATTTGACTAAAACAATTGTATACTGAAAAGCAAAATAAATCCTATTTAATTTTTCCAATACACCTTATTACCCATAACATATTTCTAGTGCTCATAGGTTATCCAGCACTCTTGGGTAATATAATCATCGTACTTAAAATCCTAATTCTCCTCAGATGTTGATGTTTAATATTCAAATAAAGGAAGTATGTTCCAATGTAAGCGCAATAGGAAGCAAGCACATGTACCATACTGAGCACTATTTCTTTCCAAGGTAGCCCCATGTGTTAGTACATATGGTTGGGCTATACATACCCAAGTTGGACAGGGCCCGATGGCGTCTGGCGAGCGATAGAGTCATCGCTTATGAGTGCCCTTGTCATAGATTCAGTGGGATTCACTCCCCCCTCGTGCTACGCAAAAACAAACACCACAAGAAAAGGGGGGGAACAACACAGTCAACAATTAGCAACAAACATGCCTTGCACATATCCAACATTAAAACTGATGAGCTGCCAACGCCTTACTATACATGGAGCATCTCACAGTTTTATGACTTCTGCACCTCAATTTAGGGAAATTCGGCTTTTAAAATACGTTTGTAAAAAAAAAAAAAAAAAAAGAGGAGTGTATGGCATTTTATATAAATTTATTTCAGACATATCTGCACACGCAGAACTCAACAATAATTCTCAAGTTATAGATTATTATGGGCGATGGAATGTTATGAATTTATATTCACATCAGCCTTATTTTTTATGATTGTAAACCCACCAGGACTTGGACCAGAACAGTTCAGCAACACTGCATTTATTCTGTAAATCAGACTAATAAATGCTGACTTCTAGAATTTTAGTTACTTTTAGCATTAAACAACAGTAGATATAATTATTATTCACAACATTTTTTTACTTCTTCAAAACAACATTAACTACTGCATTTAACTAAACACCTCAAAGACCCCTATTTTTAATTGGTATTGCAGCCTCTTCTGCATCTTATCTTACATCCTGAAATCATTAAATACTGAATCTTCTAGGTCAACCCCAATTTTACTTGCCCTCTATCACTGAGTCCACAAGCATGCAGGTAATCTCTACTCATCCATTTGCATTTTATCATCATGTCCCTTACCCTGTGACTCTTACAACAATTTATTGTTGAGGTTAATTTTCACTTATTAATTGCCATTTCAACCTCATTTTTATAACTTCTCATCTCATGCTAATTTTATAATTTGATTAATATTTAAATTATTTACATTATTTTTAATGAATGCAAATTTTTTCCACCTAAATTAATATGACCTTTTCAGGAATTGAACTTATTTTTACCTGAACTAAACTTTAATTACTTCACACTTTACATTAGTATTTCTAAATTGTAAAATATGAATTGTTAGAATTTTTCAGAATATTAATTAAACATTTTCTGGAAAGATAATTATTATAGAAAGCTTTTCAGTTGGTCAACACAAATTGTACCAAATTACATTAAGCGGGAAAACAAGTAGTTCAACGCCCTAACCTGAAACAAATATTACACGAGATATTTATCACAAAATAAGCCATTACGTAGTCGAACAAAATTGAAATAAGCCATATGCTAAAATAAACAATATGCCAAAGAAACTGCCGAACAACTCCCAGTTAGGGAGAAACCAAAATATGAAGAGGTTGAAGAGATCATAGAACTCCTCAAGAACAACAAAACGTTTGGGGAAGATGGAATAGTAGCACAAATGCTAAAACTAGCCGGGGAACAAACTTGCAGGCATATCTATACAGTGATTCTGGACAGGGGTGGGACAACTAGATGATATCTTGCATATTATTTAAGTGTGTTCTGGAAAAAATTGTCAGGGAATGGACCCTACCAGTCGACACTGGATTAAGGATGGGTATCAAGGCAGATAATCTAAGGATCCCTTGCCTAACCTTCGCTGACGACTTGACCTTGCTGGCAAACTACACGCAAGAGGCCACCAACCAACTCCAAACACTTTACACAATAGCGGCGAAAATGGGTCTGTTGATCAACATTGGAAAGACAAGAGTTCATTACCAATATTCTAGACCCCCTTAAAACCATGAGAGTCAGTGATACTATACTCTGATTTACAAAAGATGCTCGGTGAAAGCTGTCATCCGCTCGAAGGGTGAAGTGAGGAGTGGAGACGAGAGGGGTAACGGTCTCCATAGCAACAGCAAGCAATGTTGCAATGTATGCCGACACAGCAGTTAGCACAGGGTTTGACACTTTGTCTTTACTCGTCAAGGTCATTAGAACGCGAGGCAGGGGGGGGGGGCTAACTTCCCCAGTATTTGTGTCTTCCTGAAAGCCTCTTGGAATGTTATGAGTCATGATCTGCCTCAGTGGCAACGCAGCATTTCCCCACGTGCTAGCTTTGACAGCTGTCGGCGATCATTATTGGTAATTCAGAGTATAACCATATCAAGAGAGTGGAAGTAGTAAAGTACATTGGAGAATGAATCTCAGAAAATTTCAGTGAACAAAGGAGGATCAAACTAAACAGGGCATACTATATATCCCCTAGCACTACAGCCCATGGAGGGCCTACGCCTACCAAGCAACCGCTGCCCATACATTTGGCCTGCAGATATTGGGGTGACGTGTGGTCAGCGCATCTGGTCCCATCAGCTCTTAATCTTGGTTTTCGTAACCGGCGCTGCCTCACTGTCCGACAGCTACTCAATTGTCCTCACGAGGCTGAGTGCACCCCGTTCCAGCCCTCACGCCAGTTTCTAAAATCCCTGACGGGAGCCGGAAATCGAATCCAGGGCCACAAAGTGAGAGCAAGGCGCGCTACCCCAACACCATGGGGCCGGTACAGGGCATACTATGCTTGCAGAAAACTGTATGCCTCGAAACATCTGTCGATGAATGTCAAACCAAGACACTACAATGCAGTAGTCAGACCATTAATCCTTTCCACAGCTGAGTGCCTGTTTCTGAATAAGAAGACCGCCTAAGGGCCCTCGAGGTACAGGAGAGGAAATTCTTGCGAAAAATAGTGGGACCAAGGATTTTACCAGATGGAAGACAATGGTACAAACCAAATTGTGGACTCGACCAACACCAGGAAAACCTCACAGATGCCAACAGAAGGAAACTCCTGGCTTTCTATCGCCACCCGTACAGAATGGACCACCACCGGCTGTCTTATAAGATCTTCAAGGTAGCCAAGAAGAGTAAAGCCACAGGGTCCCTGTGGATCAATCAAATTGAGAAGGATTTTGCTGACACAAATGACATAAGTCTGTACATCCTGATGATTATAATAATAATATCGTATGGTGCCGGGTGCAAGCTTTGTAATTTGGCACCCAGAGGGTAGCTTGCATGTCGAATTTCGTTGTTCCTTGAATCACTATGAAAGTCAAGGAGGTTCGATATCTAAGCTCCTTGAACACTATAGCGCTTTCTAGTGGAGAAATGAGGAACTGTGTTGGCGGAAACTCCCGAGATTAATTTTGCCATTATGAACACTGCCTACTGAATTCGAATGGGTTCTTTGACATGCCAACATTGTATGACATGCGTGTCGTATTTTTGCCGCCTTTCAAAATACACTTACCACGGCCAGGAGCGAACCTGCAATCTTGGGGTTAGTAGACCGACACCCTATCCACTCGCCTACCGTGAAACGAGATGATTGAAACCAGACCATTCCTCACATCCATTACAAAAGCTCACCACATCGCGTCCAGGAACATAAGATAGTGAGTGTTCAGCAAGAAAATGGAAGAATACAGGTCCAATAGAATGCCTCAAGATTTCAGCATGAAAGCAGCCACCAAACAATCCACCAGAAGTGGCAGACAACAACAGCTAAATCACAAGCATCGTGGTCCAAATGTGGCCCAAACTACCAAAGAAAAAACAAACAAAATCACATGCTTTTATGTACAAAGAAAGGTACCTCGTGTAATATTTATTTCAGGTTAGGACATTTGAATACTTGTTTTCCTGCCTATTGTAATTGGGCATAATTTGTGTTGACCGACTGAAAAGCTTTCTATAACAGGACTATGCAACTCTGATAAATGGCTTCTAATTCTTCAATAGTAATTAACAAAGGAACAAAGGAAATTCTCTTTTGTATTCCTGAAAATTCACAGAATCCAGAGTAATTATTTCTTCATAGTACACCATTTTGAAGCTAAGAACTGAATCATTAGATTTGAGCTGGATCAGGAATGTAGGGGGGAATAGACAAACCACCCTCACTAAAACTGGCTACCATTTTCACATAGGCCTACAATTCCCTCTCAGTGAAGTCATAAAATAACAAAGCTCCAAATTCCAAAAGAGAAAATTGCTGATTTAAATTCTCATATTAAAAAAAAAGAGAGAACAGAAATGAATTGTCAAAGTTGTATTTCAGAGGTTGGCAACTCACCTTGCTAAAAGTGTGGCAAGCTGTAAAGGACAGTATCAACAAGAACATTATAGGGCATCTAGAACCCAAATACAGCACTCAGCAAATGATCTAGGGAAAAATACATTACACAGCCAAACAACATTAATGTAACATTTAATAAAAACCATCAGCAATTTAAAAAAAAAAACTTTATTGGATATCTTTATCAACAATTTGTGAGAATGTTTCTCTAAGAAAACAAAAAAATCATGAAGTCTACTAAGAGGGGTATACGGCAAAACCTTCCTAGAGGAGAAGTACAAACAAGATCGCACTTCAAAATGCAAACAAGAAACTTAACAATTACACAGGAAAACAAACAAAAACGTCATACAACTTTTGAAGTACAGATACTGCAATACAAACATCAAACGAACATACCATAGGACTACCTATAAAAAAAAAAAATTAAAAAAAAAACAGTATGTAGGATCACACACATGACAAACTTGACAACACAGAACAGATATTATAAGCAACTTACCTTCAAATTAATTTCACTGGCACACATCTGACTGTGCAAAGACTACAGGCCTTATAAGTAATCATATATAAATATTTATAAATAACAAGCTGTTCCCGGCATGCGTTGCAATGCCAATCAAAGAAGTATTTGGCGTTGTAATGTTTTTTTTTGTTTATATAAAAAAAATTGGCTTGTTTTAAGGGGCGGAACTACGACATCATCTGCCCCTGTAAATTTGTTTGTTGAAGTGCTTTTGGATACACAATATTTTTTTTTCTTTAACCGTTAACCGCCTCTAACTATTGTAAAATGGATTTACTAATTTAGAAACATTCGTGGGAGCGTGCACAATAACTCACCAAAATTCCATCGCAGTCGGTTGAATGGTATATGAACGCAAACGGGACTTTGTTGAAAGATTCGCGCGCTGTCATTCATTTGTTGAAAGATTCGCGCGCTGTCATTCATTTGTTGAAACTACTCGTGCGCTAACTATTGTAAAATGGATTTACTAAGTCAGAAACCTTCACTGGAGTGTACACAATAAGTCACCAACATTTCATCCCAATCGGATTGGTATATGAACGCATAAAGGACATACACACAGACTATCGCGTAACATTCATTTTTAGATCTAGATTTTGTATTATCTTGTTTCTATTTTATTAACAATTCTTCCGACTGAAAACTAAAAGTGCAAGACTCTACAAAAAAGAAGACTTTGATCAGATTTAAAGGACTTTATATGTCGGCACAATAAAGATGTATCGCAATAAATAATGTATCACATTAATAACTTTAGCCAAAGAAACCAAACAAATGGACAGGAAGCTACAGTAAAGCAGTGAAGTTGGATTTTAAGAAAATCAAGAGAAGTCAGATTTAGATTCTGATGTACAGGCCTCAACTTAGGGAACAGTAATTTGAGTCATAGTTTCTCTCCAGAGCCACCAGGTAGCAGGACTTTGTCATGGCTGCTTGGAATAAGCTGGATCTGTCAAAGCGAAAGGGGTTCAAGTCAGCCTTACACCATCTGGCAGCAATTGTTTTAGTTTGCGTGAGGAATGGGTTGGTAGCACTGTCCATTGTGTTGATGGAAAGGCACTATTGAATGTTATGGCCAATGCAGTTGATTTACTTCCTGACAAGAAAAAGTTACTGAAGAATTACAAAATTATAAGTTTCATGTTATTGCCATGAATACATAGGATTAGGGGCAGATGACCTCAGTTCTGCCCGTTAGCATCTTCTAGCCCTCTATGTTGATGATGGTTCTATCACCAAAGCAATGTACACTACAGGGGAAATTATGATTGAAGTCACTCTTCACTAAGGATAAACCTTTTAAACTGTTTACCAAGGAAACTATCCAAGTAGATGCCAATCCCTTCAACAGTGTTGCCATACAGCAACCTAAGAAGAGTTTCAACATGTGGTTTGTTTCAAAATAATGGTCATCTATCTCTTTAGGCCGAGTGCTCAAAGTGATCTGAATAATACTCCTCAACCAGTTATCAAAGAACGAAAGAGAGAAAGAAAGAAAGAAAGGGGAACATGGACATAATGCAATTATATCCTTCAGTAGACCATATCTATTACCAGAAGATGGATAACAAGATTGTGATGAGATATGGATATTGGGTAATTGGAGGAGATAATCCCAGAGGAAGAACCGGATTGAAACAAGATGTTGGGCGGTTACCGATGTTTGTAATGGGCACAAGAACTTCAGTAGTGAAGAGGAACACACACTTATTACAATGTTTTAATTCCGTAAGTTAGCATTTCCAAACCATTTGTTTTACTGCATAGAGAACGAATCCCTTTCAATTCACATCTGGTTGAAGTTATTGGTATTTTAATGAACTGTTATATTAATAGGATATTTAGCGAATCTTAATCCGAAAACAGGATTGAGGACATGTAAGCCAGAGTTTAAAATGTAAGTTGGAGCAGCCAGATATTTCATCACTTCCTTATTTGACCTGGGTCACAGCAGTAGCTTCTCAAATCTTTCTCACAAATCATACTGAAAAACAAATATGCACTTTTGCCTACAGGGAAAAGATTTATGAATGACCACAAAACCATTCATAATAAGATGATCATATTTTAAAAATTGATGATTAAAAACATACTTGCTTCCAAACAAATTCTAAAATAAGTTATATGCTACATTAATTCAAGCTAATGAACCATGCTCTATCAATTAATCAAAAAAAGGACTGGCAGGAAAACAGTTGCCGAAGGTGGAGATCAAACCTACCATGTCGAAATCCAGAGACAGCAACGCTGTCCAGTACACAAAGTTGACGAGCTTAAACGTAACCTTTTACATGTTGTATACTACCAACCATTAATATGAATGTTTCAAATATTAATACACTATTTACAAATGTAAGATTATTTCTAGCATGGAACGATTCTTGTTTTTGTGGTGTATTAAATAAAAGACCACAAATCATCTGTAATACACATTAGGCAAGAGTTTGGTGGCCATTTTGGAGTGTTACCCCGCTGGTAAAGCTTTATTGGCTTCTCGAAGCAGCCAGCAGTTTTCACAATATTGGTCAAACGGAAATTCCAATTTATTCCAGTGGCAAGTTACCTGCACCTTTGCCAGGCGAAGGTAGATCCGCCTGTAGTCAGATATAATGTCAAGTCACATGCAGAATGTGGAATTTGCAATCTAACAAATCTCTATTATCTCAAAACTAAGTTTCTGGACTCGCACCATCTTAAGACTTCACCCCCCAAAATGTTAAAAGAATTTTATGCAAATGCTCAACAATTAATTGTCATAATGATGACCCCTATTATTGGAGTTTTGAGCATCAAGCTGCATTATTAAAATTTGTACTGTAATTAAAAATTTAGTGGGAACTAGTGGACGATATTTTAAAGTTTACTTTATATGAAAGGCTTTACAATTAAACACAGTTGATTAGGTGAGCCATCTACCGCTACTTCAAAGGTATGATTTAGAACAATCCAATAAGTGTTTCATGATGAATCTTGTAATCTGCGATATCCTTTTATTTGCATGTAAGATATGGGTACTGTTTTTGTTGTTGATTCATTCTAAGGGTTTGGGAGTATTTAACAGTCACATGTACATGTCTGTGATGAATTCAGTTGTGTTGTATAACTGTAATTATTAGTGTTGGGGATAGGGGTAGGTGTCACAGGACTTGAAATAAGGCATCATCCCAGCATTTTCTTGAAGGGAATGTGAGGAGGGGGTGAAACCCAGGTAGTAAAACAACAGGATGGCTATGTCAGTGCCAGGATTCAAAAAACTGATGTGTGGACTAGCTGCAGTCGTAGTGTGAGACTATGCTGCAGGGTCAAAATATGGAAGGGGGTAAAGTGCACTGAAGGAAAGTGTATCTTCGCAGGGACTGTTGAACATACAAGTAATTGGTTGTATACGGTACTTCAGATTTAAAAAATGAGAGAATTTTCACAGAAGCAAGTTGGTTGTATACGGTACTTCAGATTTTAAAAATGAGAGAATTTTCACAGAAGCAAGTTGGTTGTATACGGTACTTCAGATTTAAAAATGAGAGAATTTGCACAGAAGCAAGTTTGTTGTCATGCCCCCAAGTATTAGAAAAAAAGGTAGGTAAGAATGAAAATAGAGCCATCTCTAGTCCTTCAAGGATGATGCAACTGTTGGGATTTAAAAAAATGCAGATCTATAACTACCAGTGATGAGAGACTCGAACCCTTAGAAATGAGTAGCATCCAAGTTAGAAACAAGATTTGTACAGTAAAAATTAATTGAGGAGCCAGGGTCAGGCCTCATAATAAATTGCCTCCTGCGTCTTGCCATTCTTATGACTGAGGAGAGGGATGAAGAGGAAATCATTCTAATCATTTGTTGGTGCTCTTTGGCTTTCATGGCAGTTCATCCCTATTGTGCCCCCGAGTTCAAATTTCTATCTGCACATGAGAAATTTACATTGCTCAACACTCGGGTAAATAATTTTTGCTGGGATCCATAGTTTTTTGTCACTTTCATCCCAGTCACTCTATATTTATTTCTCACTGCCCAAGAAGTGAGAAAGCGTCTTGCCAGCCAGCAGTTCAACAGGCATCAATACCTGCGGTACATTATAATTTGACTTTGAAAAATCAGCTTATTAACAGTTAAAACTCCATTTTCATGAACATTTAATAAACAACAAAAATATTGTCTTCAATGAGTTCAAAGAAATATCTCCAACAAAAATGCCTCGTCGCCTCCGTAGCGTAGCGGTCAGCATGGTTAGCTGTCGCCCCGGAGGTCCTGGGTTCGATTCCCGGCTCTGCCACGAAATTTGAAAAGTGGTATGAGGACTGGAACGGGGTCTACTCAGCCTCGGGTGGTCCAAATGAGTAGAGGGGGTTCGATTCCCACCTCAGCCATCCCCGAAGTGGTTTTCCGTGGTTTCCCACTTCGTCTTCGGGCAAATGCCGGGATGGTACCTTCTGTAAGGCCACGGCCGCCTCCTTCCCTCTTCCTAGCCTATCCATCCCAGTCTTCCATCCCTTCCCATCCCTCATGAGGCCCCTGTTCGCTTTGCAGGTGAGGCCGCCTGGGCGAAGTGCTGATCACACCTCCCCAGTTGTATCCATCCCGACCAGATGTTCCAAGCTCCAGGACACTGCCCATAGAGGCGGTAGTGGTGAGTTCCCTCGCTGAGTCCGTGGAAACCACCAACTTAGAGGGTAAATTGACTAAATAAAAAAATAAAAAAAAATAAAAAAAACATGCCTCACTGAGTATGATGAAACAAATACAAGCTTCTGAAAAGGCCAGTTGCATAAATTGATTCCATTAACTATCTTCAATGCCACATCTAATTCATGTTTAGGAATTCTAGGAGTACTTTTATAATAATGTCAGATTTGATAACACGAGTCTATGCTTAAAAATACAACAGAAGTTCAATAATTACACTTTCGAGCATCCCATACAACAACAACAACAACAAAATTGATAACTTGCCATTAGTGTAAAATCTGTATGTATACAGTTCTGTCATGACGAATAGAAGGACCTAGTGTGAGGACTCCGCCATTATAGAACGGTAGTTCGAGGTCCCGCCGCTACAGGCACTGCAAGCGATTATGTCCAACACGTGTCCTGTTGTTCTGTCGAACCGGGTCATAGAAAAGTGCGGGGGAAGCTACTGTGTGAGATATTTGTGTGAATTGAATTTTCTTTGCTTTCAGTTCTTAAATTCAGTTCATTGTGTCTTGTGTACATCAGCGTTTTATGTTTTGTGTAGGCCTACTTCAAATATATTTCTTTGTTAATATTACTGTTTTGTGCCATCAGTATTCCGAGTCCAGCATCCAAGCAAACTGCACGCCACTGCTCCAAGCTCCGTCTTCTAACGCCAATTGACAGGCTTAATTTGCATTCCCCGTGGTAACAGTGCAGATTAAGTCACTCCTCTACTATTCAAATATCCAACACCATACCTACCCTGTAACCATCCTAGTCTAGCAACTCCTAAATCCCTGGAGTTTTAATACAAGTTTAGCTCATCCCCTCACCCTACCAAACAGCCAATAATTAATTATTTCAAGTAACTTCAAATTTCATCAGCGCATTCAACGTCACAGCTCCAACTGTATTTAAACTGGATAACTTTGAGTGACTGGTAAATTTGTTTTTCTCTTTACTTATTCTCTGGTCGACCAAGGTATTTGACAACTACCGTATCTCTCATCACCTCTTGCTCATTACACGCACTTATACACTCACGAACACAAACATGTCGAGCACTGACACTAAACCTGCACATTGACGTACCAGGGCATAAAATTCCTGATAACTCAGGACCCTGATGACCCTAAAAGCCTAAATTATACCCCCTGTCAATCCAAAAACACTAATTCCGAATGGGCCTACCCAAAAACGAGATGGTATACTCGTTCCACTTAAACCAGCTTCACCAAAATCAGACTCCTCACTCTCTAGCTCACCTCTTCCCTCACCGGGCCATGTCTCATTCCCGACACTTGATTTCGAGAAAGAGCTGTGGTACGCTTCACCCAATGGCAGTAACCTTCAGACCACGATGGTCCTTATCCATCCACCTATTGATATTAGCCTTTGTAAATCAGTCAGGCAAGCGGTAATTAACGCGCTCAATCCCATAGCCCAATTTATTTCCCCTCATTGAGGAATTAGGTAATCACCACATAGGCATCACTCCCTCTGAGGATAGCCATCTCAACTCTGTCACTAGTGCTTTCAAGAGCCGCTCTGCCATTCCCCCATTTTCATTAATTAGATTCAGACCCACAAATATACCTTTAGTCTCTCAATCTGAGGAAACTAAATTGCCACAACAAGAAACAACAAAAGTAACAGTCTGTATAGCCTACTTCAGGAATCTGTGCTTTCCGTAACATGTAATGGAGACCGTAGTACTTATGTCTGTGAATTATATTTTCCATTGTGCCCTGCCGTATTATTTTAATTGTAATCGCTAATTACTTTTTAAAAGAGTATCAGTTACGAAGTAATTCGTTTACCTTGGCATTATCCCTAAGACCAGCTGACCGGCAGCGTGGAACTTGCCCACTCGAGCGCTGCCAGGCGGGGCGCGCTTGAACTTGAGGAGTCCTCTCACTTTCTCTTTCATTCGTCATGGTTCTGTGTTGAAATTACTTTGCAAGAGCTATAAAGCTATATAGCAGGCCTACTGTGCACTGAAACACATACAAATTTGGCACCAAACAGCAAGTTATCAACCAACATATGTAAATGGGTACCGGTATAGCATAAAATTGTCAGCCAAATCACAGATAGGGATAGTAAAAAAAAAAAGAAGAATGCCGATATCAAATATTATGCAGTATACGGTAATAAAATGGTGGATCTTAATCTTGAAGTAAAGTTCCATGGAGTCTAGTGATACATTGTCTTCATTATTTCAATGCTGATTTTTGATGCCTATGTCCTCTGTGTCAGGTTTTATTAAAAAGTATATTTTTAATTTTTAAGAACAATGCTGTGAAAACTCAAATAGATCCAAAATTGCAATATTGTTCATGTTGAATAATGCATCCAGCATTAGTAATTAAGATTAGTTCAACATTTCCCTTCCCTTCTGGATTATTGTAGTGATGAAAATCCAATTCACAGAGTTTTGCTTTATTATGAATCATCTATAGGATGTGAATTAAAAAATTCAATGGCACAAAGTTTCTATACAGCTCAATTTTTGATCGTTTTAGTACTGAAATCAACATAGATAGCCTTCGAGTAGTTTGGAAAGCCTCTATTTCACTGATAATTTCCTCTCGTTTAACACAAGATTCTGTTCAAGCAAGTAAACGTGGCGCCAGGTGATTAATTGGAAAAGAGAATCTGAGGGAGTGGAAACTGATAGAAGAGTGTATTAGTAGGAGAAATAACACTACACAAGAAAGGTCTATTCACACACACACACACACACACACACACACACACACAAGAGAGAACACAAGTTAACATTTTTGAATACCGTAGTTCATAAATACCCGAGTTAATGTAAGGTTATAACTTAGTTAATTTCCAAGTTTTAATTTTCATTGGAAGCAAAACAAGACTACTCCCAAGCTTGAACACATTTGCATCATATTTCAGCACAAATTATCCTTGAATTTAAAAATTAAAGATGTGATGTATCTTTATAACAGAAGTTTAAAATTTCATGGGTTTCATTTTTCATATTGGGAAAAAAACTCCTTCATACTTCCTATGAACATCCGAGCCTTCCATGACTGTATCCTACGTTCAAACCTCGGTCTAGAGAATGAGCTGAGCAAATCAGTGGTGGGATGGTTTATCCCCAGGATCTCTGGTTCATTCTACTAATTCATTTCCTACCACCCTGAAAATGAACTAAGGTGTTTTCATACTTTAGGAATAGAGCAGCCTCGTATACTAACTGGAATCTGTTAGTTAATATTCAAAGATTTTTATAACATATCCATATGTCAGAATATGCAAGTAACCAAACAGGTATTTAGGTTCTATTTCACATCATATACTGTAAACAGGTTTTCCTCCATAAATCATTTCTTAGAGCAGAGGGTTCCACGAAGTGATTTGATCCGTCCTAGGTAAAAACACTTGGTGAGAAATTATGTGAAAGTGTTGTTCAATCATAACTTTCTTTCCTTCAAATCTTGATCTATTAGTCCTTTGTGGAATTTAACTGTGTGTATGTGCTACTAACTTTGATACATTTTACTTGATTTTTCTTTGCTTTGGCACTCAGCATGCACTAGATGATAAATATGCATGCTTAAAGATTACATAATGTACACAAATAAGAACACTAGTACAATTGTAATTAATATATATCATTTAAAAAAATCCTAACAAAATGTATCAATCAAAATATAATTTATCTTGATTTTGCTAGCTAATGTAATCTGCTTAGATTATTGGTCCACTTTATTAGGATAATAGAACTCAGCTGATACAGAAAACAGGTTCAATGCAGCAAGTAAGAAAATGAATACAATGTCCAACTATTGCAAAGTCATGAGTGCAGTGCTACATCTCGCTATTCTTGCAGGAAACAATGGCAGAATTAAACTCCATCATCTCCACATGCACCCTCAGAGAAGAGTGCGTTCGATCCTCAACAAATCAGAAAAACTTCAACAGTTTGTGTAAAATGTAAAAAAATAGATATTAGAAGACATACCACACCATTTTACATAAACTAATATGAGAGTGAATGCAAGCAGGAACCAAAGCCTACACCAGTAAGCACAAGTGATTATGATTTGCAGAATTTCTTTTATAAAGCAAGTGGAGTGTCCACTCCTACCTAGAACCATGCAGCACAAGATCACAGTGCCTTCAAAACAAACCCATGGCCACACCTCTTTATTAGTATCAGAGCGACTATGCATCCCTAAAAAAGCATTTACAGTTTCTCTTAAGCTTTCACATACAAGGTTTTTAATGTTACCACAAATATTGTCACATTCAACACACAATTACAAAAACTAAAGATCTTATATGAATCAAGTACAACATTGACCCGGTCCAGAGATATCCTGATGTATTAATGGCAATTTCCACAAGGTTAGCTTCCATATTCAAATGAAAACTGACAGGAAGACTGAATGCAATATTTTCTTAATCATTACTACTGTACCTTCACTAATTTAGCAATACTCTTAACCCAGTCGCTACCATACTCACCAAGAAGCTAACAGTACATCAGTTAACCACAAAGATATTTACACATGGCTGAAGAAATGGTTATGGAGTCTATATTGGTATCCATATAGGATGATTCTGAAATACTTTGAAGTAAGGAAGCATTCTTGCAGTTTTACATGGCTTCAAATTTCACAATTATATTATACTGAATCCTAATGGAATGTTTTGTTTGAAAATCTTGCATGCATTGCCCAATAATTCTATTGGTATACCTTGGTGAAAGGCAGTAGACTCAGTAACTCTCCAAAATATTACTAACCAATAATTCAAGCTACATCAATCTGTGAGGTAATCACATAGAGAAGACACATATCTTGCAGCAGCCAGCTATTGAGGTAAGTAATCAAATTGTATTCCAATATTTAAAAGTGCGAGTGCATTAATGCATTCGGTGTACATAAAATATAATACTGTACTCAAAACTTAATCCATAATGGATCAAATTTAATTGTGACAAGTCATAAAATCTATATCCAGAATAAATTAAACCTCGTCACTAATCATCTGTGCCAGATGATATACCAAGTCTTAATAGGGAATAAGGGACGCAACATGTCATCCCCGCGAAGTGTAATCCGCACAATTAACTAATCACTTGTAATGTTTCTCAGGTTGAGTTTTATACTGTGTAATCTAATTGGGCACAAATATTGATTGAAATGCTGATCGTTTGAATACTGCAATAAGGAAGGAATAACTCCTTTCTGAGTAAAATAGGCTGTATTTTGTATATGCCATGACAACAAACTTAAAACTAGTTGAAACCCGTCAAAACATGACTGTCATTGGGAAAATATTTACTGAAGGATTTTCTTATTTATGCATTCTTTGTAAGATTACAGAGAAAGATCGACTTTGCAAAATATAACTGGCCATGACTGAAAACCTGATGAGGCAAATAGTGACCTACACATTCCCGAGTTTCCCCTTGAGATTTATTGATTGTGATAAAGTATGCCAAGCTATTGGAAATTGGTGCCTCTTAAAAGAAAATGGAAGTTTTTTATCGGATGGTGTTAAATGAAGTCTAAGGATTATAACTCTCTGTCCAATATTATCTGCACTTATTTCCAAATCCAAGCAATTTTCATACATACTTCTTACAATTAATCTGGCACCATTTAGGAGCTCTTGGGAAATGTTCCGATTCCTAAGGAGCATAACTATGGCTCTAACATTTAGAGTAAGAATATGTGGAGGCAACTCGCTTAGTTCCAAGGAATTCAAGAATTCTGTACGAAACTGAAGTAGCTGGCTTTCGTCTTCATTATTTAATATGCTAACGCCGGTGTATATTTTTGTTACCTTAGTGTTTTAAATATATATGGCAACGTAAATCTTGCAGAATTCCTTAGTTTACAGGAATGCTAAGAGTAAAATATGTTTTGACAATGTAATAGCAATAGCAAGAAATAAGAATACGGAAATAAAAACATGTCGGAGGTGGGATTCGAATCCTTCCATTGCACGATGCATAAATTAAGAGTCTTCAACGCTACCAGCTAGCTAACTAATCACTGGCAATATAACGCAATATTAAGTTAGTTAAACAACATACACACTCAACTGTCAGTTTACGTTTTTCAACATTTCCAGTATATATCGTGGAAACATCATAAACAATGTTCCGCTCCTTTATAATTCTTATAAGTATCAAATTAAAACGCGGGGGACATCGAACCGCCTGTCTGTCATGACGCAAGGCGATTGTGCGCATGCGCGAGTGGCAAGAATTCTGAATTTTTATTTATTAATTTAAAACTATTCTGTAACATATTTGTTTATTTTAAAGACACACTGCAAATCTACAGGCCCTAACGAAGTGAATCGGTTCTGCTGTTCTCTCAATCTCGCGGTAACAAATACAAAGCGTTTTAAATATATAGGTAGATAGATGTGCGCTGGAACACAAACTAGAAATCACATAAGTCAAGTTAAAAAATCCATGGCTTGTGAATTACAGCAGAGTTACTAGTTCTAAAAATGAGCACAAAAATAAACCTTAGTTAAGTGGGGCATTCAATATATAATGCAACACATTACTTTTCTAAAAGCAGGTTGGTTTTATTGAGGATTCAAATACACCATGTTATCCAATCCTTTGGTATAATACCTTGTTTTTCAACAGTCTCCATTCAAGGCCATGGCCTTACGCCACCGTAATGTGAGGGCCTGTATGCCTGCATGGTACCACTCGCCTGGTCGATGTTGGAGTGCTGCATCGATAACTTCTCCATCATCCACGTAGTGCTTGCCGCGGAGTGCATCCTTAATTGGGCCAAACAGATGGAAGTCAGAAGGCATGAGATCCGGGCAGTAGGGTGGATGAGGAAGAACAGTCCACTGACGTTTTGTGAGCACCTGTCGGGTGCGCAGGCAGACTTGTGTGAGGTCTTAAGTTGTCAAGGAGAAGTTAGTTTGCATTTTTGTGGCTACGAACACGCTGAAGTCGCTTCTTCAATTTCCTTCGAGTAGCACAATACACTTCAGAGTTGATCGTTTCACCAAGAGGGAGAACATCTAACAGAATAACCCCTTCAGAGTCCCAGAAGACCGTAGCCATGACTTTACCAGCTGAGGGTACGGTTTTGAACTTTCTCTTCGTGGGAGAGTTGGTGTGGCACCACTCCATGGATTGCCATTTTGTTTCTGGTTCGAAGTGATGAATCCATGTTTCATCACCTGTGACAATGTTTGACAAGAAATTGTCACCTTCAGGCTCATAACGAGCAAGCAATTCCGCATATATGTTTCTTCTTTGCTGTTTATGGTCTTCCATTAGGTGTCGAGGAATGCTCAAAACTGCATAACAGTGTGGACATGAATGTCTTGATGGTATTTATAAGTTTGTGTTATGAGAAAAACTATTTCACAAGATACATCTCCTTTCTAAGATTCTATAACCATTTCTTAAACCTCGTAACAAAATGGCAAATCCATTTGTGGTTAACATGAGATATAACAGGAAGCATCTTAGTTATGAGAACTTTTAAAGGAAAATCATTACAGAGAGAGAGAGAGATCACTCCTTTAAAAATCAATGTCATACGTCACATAAACTTCTGGTTAAACTACATAAAATACCCATTGGACCTACAGAGCTGTACTATATTGGGGAAAATATTCCTTAGATCATAATTATATAGACTTAAAAACTCACATGACAAGGCCATTCAATTACCAATAATGGGGTTTGCAATATAATTATATACTATTAGTGGAAAACTAGTATTTACAAACAAATATGAAATTTGGAAATCCTTGGCTAAATCCTATACCATACTTAGAACAAGTATTTTCAAAATACACACTCTCTTTCACCCCCAAACACAAATAATTTGAACAAGCCCAACCACATAAGATATCAAACAAGTCATCCCATTTCAAAACTTGCCTCATTCATCTGAAATAACAGTTAAATTTTATTTATATTTACCCAATTTTAAAGCACTTAATCAAACTTTGCTGTTGATTTACAACAAACTAGACACAAAAAATTTCCGAAGCAAACCAATGAAGATCAATCGCATGCTTTGAAATTGGGGAAATACCAATCTAAGTTAACCTTACAAATGGATTAAGAGACATTTTGAAATAAGACTAAAATTAAGTCATCTAGTTCCAAAACTGGCCTTTGCACCTGTTAATTTTCACTTTTGATATTTCTCCTGTTTTCAAGCAAAGAAACAACCAGTGCTGTTGGTTTTGTTCAAAAAGAGCAAATTAACAAACAAAAACAAGAAACAATTCAGTGCTTTAGAAACGAGAGATGTAGAGCTCAACATGAACCTTATTTGTAAATAAAGGATGGTTTTGGAACTAGATGACTCAATATCAAAATAATATTCAATGAAGAAAACATTGGTCCAAGAAAGAGCAGTCCCCCATTTCTTTGGAGAAATAAAAATTTACCCTAGTTTCAATGCTTGCCCTCCAGCTCGAAGACCTTCCTCTCCTAGCAGCGTGACCTGTTCTTCTTCTCTGCTGGGGTCTGCCATCTGCGAGGAGTAGGGGGAGTAGCCCTGATCAGCCTGGCAACACAACCCTGGTGGCATGAGCTGGCTCCCAGCTGCTGCCACGACGGGAACCGATGTGGTACAGGGACATGAGGGGTTCCCACCACAGCATGCACATGCAAACCGCCCCCACCCAACACATACATGCATTCTATACATAATTGACAAGCACACACATAGTAACTAACCTAATCTAGCTACTAGTTTTGGTAGAATAACCTAATATAGGATATTCAACAATCATTGAACAGGAAAAGGAGGATAGAAACATGGAAAGAGGATAAACACAATGACAGGCAGGAGTGGGCAGAGGAAAAGATTAAAAAGAAAAAAACAAGGACAATCTCCACTACCATCTTCAAAGGGAGGTATCCAAGCTCTTCAAGGCTTAATCACTGTCATTCTCTGCAGTGCCTCCTGGTGGTTGTACAGGGTTATCATGTGTGCGCGCGCAAGTAAACACGACCAGCTAAGCCGGCTGTGACTAGCGCAGATCGCGGCCGCGCGCACCCGGTCGAGCCGGCATTGGTGGCTCCGCTGACTCATATCGTTAATTCACACGTGTTTTGTGATTCATATGGGCATCTATTTGCAAAGCTTAGACGTTAGTGTTGCATGTTTAGCGAGTATTGTGATTACTGTGATTGTTGGTCATGCCTAGACACCAATTCACATTGTGCGAACTTGTCTGTATCCATAATTCGAAGGCTATATGAAAAGCAGAAAATCTTGTTCTGAAACGAGACGAAAATTTCGAATCTGCGCTAGTCACAGCCGGCTTAGCTTGCCGTGTTTACAGGCGCGCACACACATAATAACCCTGTAGTTTGTTCTTTGTTATGGTGGAACAGGCTGGTGAGTTAACACTCGTTACGTCTCAGTGTGGGTTGTCTAAATGTCACTACTCATACCAGTCACCACTGTTCATGTTGGATGGTTTGCATTACAACTTCTGTTAACAGATTGAATTTGATTTTCACTACTCCCGTGGTGTATCGCCAGTTTCATCTCCTCGTATTCCAACTAAATTCATCCAACATGAACAGGGATGATGACTCATTAGTTAAGTGACCTACACTAAGCCCTCCTAGAGGACGCAACTCACCAGCCAGTTACACTGGCACAACACACCACAAACTAGATGATGCAAGTCATAGCCAATAAACAGTTTTTATTTGGGTCGGCCTAGCCTACGTGTTAAAAAAAAACTTCATTGAAAATATTTTGAGAAACATTGTAGAAAATGCATGTTATAACTTCTTAGATAGTATACCAAGTATGTTTTCTCTACACATAATATCTGTCTTTATTGATGTTTCCCTTTGCTTTAAAACAAGCTAAATATGGTCACTGATAGCAGCACAGAAAGGGTGAGGACCATTAGCAACTCTTAAAATTAACAAAATTACATAGTTCATGTTTCACATTGTAGAATTGCTAAGGAAAGATTTAGTACGATCCAAACAGCCCATTATCCAGTTCCAACAGAGGTGCCACTGCTAATGGGACAGTGCCCTAGTTGTAATTTGAGTTCTCATTCCTCTATCTCCTATTTCATCTAAAATAGTCAAGTCACCAGAAACAGATGGGCTCTGTGAGCAAGGTGTAGACACTGCAGCGGGAGACAAGACAGTGCAACTATCTGTTTAAATCACCTATCACATCAGGGGCACTCTCTACCTGCATGCAGAGGGAATACACCATATTGCCTTCAAATCCTAGGCAAGACAATAGTATACAGCCCTACCAACATAGCATTACCTAAGCTCTGTGTATGGAGGTGTTAGTAACGAAAAAAATTATCTAGTGAGATAATTCGATAAATCATGAAAAATCTGAAGTATTTCAATTTAAATGAAGTGGTAATTATAATCAAATACAATATCAGAAATAGGGTACTGAAGTTGTCACCTGTTATACTATTGGAGCCTTACCTCAACCCCCACCATCGTGGCTAAAAAAAAACATGTTGAAAGTAATGTTCCTTCTTGGATTGTATGCTACTTTGCTCTTTGAGTGCATTGAATACTATTCTAAAACAGACCTACTAATGATAAATTTTGAAATATTTAGTCAGTGGGCCATGGCAGATGTGCTATTTTCTATTAGAAAGTATGAGGAAGGTTTGAAAATTAAGATAATTGTTTCACATAGGTCAGATATTCAAATTATTAAGCACCCTGCTGTCTATGGAAATAAGTAAAGAAATTACTTATAATGGATAGGTAATTAATTTTTCTTGAGATAACAATGGAACAATAGTTCTAGAGGTTTATCATTCATTGAAGAGTTTCCTTAACCCACAAAAACCACTCTTTACACAGAATTACAATAACAAACTACAACAGCAGACAGAATACAGCAGGCTGCTTCTGGCTCGAATGGAACATGTCGTAAGTTGGTTGTATATGACGCACGCACTGCATTTCTTTAAAAACCTATGCTTTGTGATGAAATGTGAAAGTATAAAAACATTTCTAACAATGGAGCTCATTAAGAAAACATACTGTATTTTCTCTCAATCCACATGAAGAAAATAGTGAATTAATAGTCTTATGAGATCACCTTTAGTCCATGTGTGTCCCCCTAATAAAAGCTAAACGGCTGGAGCGATTTCAATGACACTCGTTGAGGACATAATAAAATTTGAAGGTCGGATGAAATAGTACTAAGTCTCACCAATCCAATATGGCGGCTGTGCGAAATATTTCACCGGCATTCTATACCTCCAAAACTATTACGGGTATCACCCTGAAATTTTGTACGGTGATAAAGGGTACTACTAGACGTTCACCCATGTGACTTTCAAAAACCTGTTAAGTACATAGACTTTCCCGCGATTTAACCATCCGAGTGCAGTGAAACATGGTACAGCAAATGTTTATACACATTGCAATGCTCTGACTTCTAATATAGTTCAATCGTTTACATAACCTCAAGATGGCAGCTGTGTAAAATTTTAAAATTATGTTTTATTACTTGTGTCCTATGATGTGATCAAAGTCAATGTTTGAATATGGAGCCTACGCAATAATAGTCATCTAATAGTTAATTATGGCCTACATATATAAATATCTAACATGGCGACCATCCGAAATATTAAGACTGTTCTCAAGATCTACAAATCTATGACAGCAATCAAACTGAAATTTTGTATGTTGATAGAGGCAATTAACATAAATATGAAAATAGGCTATTTAGTTCTTCACGGAACCACTTGTTATAGTTACCTTTTTCAAGTAATGGATCATGTGAGCAACTGTATATACACCAGTATTGTACAATTGAAGTAGCAGTCATCAGTTTATCTGCTTGATGGCAGGTTTCCTCAGGGTCAGTCTCTCCACCTTATCCGATCTTCAGCAGCACGTTTCATCAGCTCAAAGTAGCAGTAATGCAACTAATAAATGCTGGTATAGGCATTCAACTAGCACATTGTGTGCATAGCCAGATAGACTTAATGCTTGTTTTAAAGGAAATGGAGATAAGTTTGAGGACTGATTTCTGCTATATACACAGAAACCACGAAATTGAATATACCAAAAGGTAATTAAGAAATTTTACATCATAGTCTGACCTAGTACATGTCCTGTATGTGTGTGTTTTCCCCTCTTATCTCTCCCTCCACCTGCACCTGTCTGTCATTGCATTTGACCTTATCTGTGTTTTTACCTTACTATTCCTGTCCATTGATTAACTTGTTGTCATATACAGATTTAAATCATACCAGAGTTATTCTTACAAAACTTTGTAACAGAACTAATTCTAGACTCCATATTTTACTGTTTAACACACTATTACTAAAGTTAGCTAGGCTATGATTTCATACATTTTTCCCTATTCCCATGTAGAACTCTTAAATAAAATATTACAAGACTATAGTTCAGATTTTGAAAAAGAACACAAAACTGATAGTTAACCCCCCCACCCCCTCATATATAATCTAAATGGAGAAAGCAAGAAAACTAAGTCCACACAATCAAACAGTCTTCAGTCTTTTGACTGATTTGAAGCAGTCCTGAGCTAATCATTTTATCTCTACATAGCTACCACACCCTACATCCAAGGCAATCAGTTTAACATATTCTAACCTTGGTCTACCTCTACAGTTCTTGACCTTGACCCTTCCTTCCATAACTAACTTTGCTATTCCTGGGTGTCAAGTAGTTGTCCTACCAACCTATCTCTTCTCTTCATTAGCAGTCGCCAAAACATCTCACCTCTCCCTCTAGTCTTAATAACTCTTCATTTGTAACTATCTACCCATCTGATCATTCTCCTGTAACACCACATTTAATTCAATTCTTTCTGCTGCTCGACAGTCCAAGTTTCACTTCTATAGAGTGCAACGCTCCAGACAAAGGATTTAAAAAATGATTTCCTAATACCTAAATCTATATTCGATGTCAACAAATTCCTTTTCTGTAGAAATGCTTTCCTTGCCTGTGCCAACCTTCTTTTTATATCTCCTTTGCTTCATCCATCACTGGTTATTTTGCTTCCTAAGTAACAGAAGTCTCCTACTTTAGCTTTTCACCTGCCAATTTGACATCCATAGGGGTTTCAGAGTTCCTTCAGCTGCATTCCAATATTTTTGTTTTACAATTATTAATTTTCATCATGAATTCTTTCCTCAAGACAGAATCCATACTATTTAAAAATTCATACAAATCCTCTGGTGTGTCGGCTAAAATGACTATGTCATCAGCAAATCTCCCAGAGTTGAAATTATATCTCCTTGGATCTTTACTCCTACTTTAAAATTTTCCCCAATTTCCTTCATTGCTTGTTCAATGTATAGATTGAAAAATATGGGTGGTAAGTGGCAGCCTTGCCTTACACCTTTCTGAATACTAGCTACTCTCTCATGTCCTTCAGCTCGAAATACTGCCGTCTGGTTTCTGTATAGATTGTAGACCACCCTCTGAACCCTGCACTTTATTCCAATAGTTTTCAAAATGTCAAACAACTTACTCCAATCATTAGTACAGCTTCCCTTGTTCCTACATTTCTCTGGAAACCAAACTGGTCTAGACGCAACTCTGTTTCTATCTCTTGTAAATTATTCTAGACAGGATCTTTGAAGCATGAGTGATCAAGCTGATTATACAGTGTGTCCGCAAATTCTCTTCACAGCGGCGAGCTACGCAGGTCTTGCCATGCGGGAAGTGTTAGGTTGGCAGTACATTCATGTTTTATTACAATAATTTGTTATTGCTTCATTTGAGTGGATTCGACATCATGGAATTTAGCCCCGTGACTTGGGAGAGTGTGTAGAATTTGTCTGATAACCTGTGTTTTCGAGGTGTCTGTAGTAGTATATTTGTAATGCAGGTGAAGGTGGGGAAGGAGGCAACCATGGCCTTAAGTTAAGAACCATCCTAGAATTTGCATGGAGCAGAAGTGGGGGGGGGTGAAGGAAAACCACTTCCAGGATGGCCGAGGTGAGAATCGAACCCAACTCTTTTCACTTTTGCTTCATGAGGCTGAGTGTACCCTGCTCCAACCCTCAGACGAGAATTAAATTTCCTGGCAGAGCCGAGAATTGAACCTGGACCTCCGAGGCGACAGCCAAGAATGCTAGCCATCAGCCCCAACAGATTTTGAATGAATCATGGGCGAAAAAGGTTTTCACATCAAACTTCGAATAAAATTGAAATATTATACTCTTCCAATCGTTTCAATTTCATTTTGCCCTGGAGTACCACTAGGCTTGCCAGTCAGGTTAACCTCACCAAGATGCAGGCTAGTACATTCTGGGAAACCACTGGAAGGCTCATTTGAACAGTGAGCACTGTCAACATACAAGAGCTGTGCTCCAATTTTATAAATAATTGCCGACTTAGTAATTCAAAACGACTTTCATCTCAAAGGTCCAGGAAACTTTTGGTGTTCTTTTAAGAAGATATCTGATAACTAAGAGAGCAACTTTTGATGAAATTTCAGGTTTTAAATCATTTGATAGGAAGTAAATTCTGAACAATTCCTGGTCATAAACAAATTACTTTCCTGTCATCATAGCCCAAGTCCGTGCCGCGGCATAGCCATGTCTGGAGATCATAGGTTCGAATCCCAGTACCGACAGTGGCTATCCTGTGTGTGGATTTTGCTCACTCTCCTGGCATCCTGGGATAGTACCTAATTTCAAGTCCCAGGGCATCTACCTCATCCCTGTCCCTAATACAGTCACACACCCTGAATTACATGATCATGTAAGTGTAAGGAATTAACTAATGCAAGAACAGAAGTGAATACGTATCAACACATGCACTACTCTACAACAGCATTAGGTTTAGAATCTGTAATACGTTCTAATATCTTGCACAACATTTACACCACAATAACAAAAAGTCAACAGTTGGCAGTGCATAACTTCAGTTTTCACGCATTTTCAGCATGGGCCCATAAAGACAGCATCAACCTATGCCCTCTTTAGCAAGCACAGAAACCACCACATGCAGCCTCGGAATACTCAGTATGATGACCCGAACTCCATAAGGTATTGGCTGCTTGCAGTACATGTATCATTGCAGCAAAAAAAAACCTAGCAGTAGTTAATTGTGCTTCAAACACAAATAAGTGTTGTTCAGGAACTAAAACACAATAAAACAAAATTGGAAATGGAAGTGCTTCAGGTTGTCACTAGCATGCAATAATTTGATGTAAGTCGTTATAGTAACTACCTAGCTGAGCTACAAATTCTATTGCCAAGACATGTAAAAATAATTCAACTATAATTTGAGATTTCTTAAATTTCCTTTAGTATGTTGAATTTTTTCTCCATGCACAGCACCTATTAGCCATCAAAATGATCACCATTCACTTAAACTAAATCTCCAAGCCAATCTGGCGATGCAACAACTTCTTAGAGGCCATACTGCCAACTTTTAATCGAGGTTGTCGAAGTCAGGACTGCTCGAGGACCAAACTTTGGGGATAACTTAGTCAGGGCATTCCTAATTTATTGGTAATTTTCTTCATACCCTTCACTCCAGGGTCCAGTATTGTTTGTTCATACACTTAGTCTATTGTTTGTATTCTCATTTCAAAAAAATATGGCTTGTTCCCTAGTTTCTCAACAAACCTTAATTGCAGCTAGATGCTCAGCAAACTGATAGAACTTGAATCATAAACTGTCATAATTTACTTGTTAACTTAATGGAATTTTCCCTTTAGACCATGTATCCTGCAATTGAGAGCTTTTTCAAATCCATAAAGGCAAACAATTAATTTTACAGGTAATGCATTTAATATCATGCCAAAATACTAATTATATGAAAGAGATAATTTAACATTTACACTGTGTTTGTAAGCACGAATCCGATTGTGTGTTTGACTGTTCTAAATTTTTCAACCATGACATTAACCTCCATAAAAATTAGTAGGCGATCCTAGTCATCCTTTTAATAACTTACAGTTTATCAGATCATGGGCCAGCAAGCCACTGAGCAAGTTTCAGTGCAACTGAAAGTTCCCTCGTCAGGATGAAACAAATATTTCCAATCAGGATTTTATTTTATTTTATTTATATTGCTTCCTTGACTGGCATAAACTCATAAAAAAGTATTTAGAACAGGTAGCCCCAATTTCAATCCTCTCCCATAAATCATGCAGATGCCATCTAGTTTAAAATGCTAGTAAAAAATTATTGTGGTAAATTCAACTCTAGAGATTTTAACCCTATCCCAGTCACATCTTAAAGAGGTTAGAGAGCTTTAAAAAAAATGATAAAAAATGACAATTATACAATTGGTTTCTTACAAAGACATTGCCTTGGACAAAGCCATAAATCATGCAAATCCCATAACACTGAAAAAGATTCCAAGGAGAGAGAACTTCTTACTGTTGAATATAAAAAATTCAGCACATCAGGGTGAGAATCAAGAAAAACGAGAGTTACATTATTTGAAGAGTAAAAGTTGAAAATGAAACCACCATTGGGACTATTCCAAATCCCATGAATTCTGGGCAGGAGCATGAACTGATTACACCACGAATGGTCTGCATCGGAGGTGGATCACTTGTCAATCCTTAATGTAAAGGCTGAAGCTAGAGCGCGCTTGTGGTATAGTTCTCTCACTTTCCTCGTTAACAAGCGGCTCGCCTTTGAAACCTAGCTGGGCGGATATGTTTACATTCCATTTCTGCGGGGAACCAAGGCTTTCCCAGCTCGACGCACAGTGTTAACTCTCCAATGTAGCCACTGAGAACAAGCAGCAAGACTAGACAGAACTACGTGCAGTTGTGCAACATTGGACACCTGCCTGAAACGTGAGCTGGCCGCCAGGACCTTACTCTGGAGGCCACATGGAGAGTCAAAGGAAGCATTGGTCAAGAACCATCAGCTATTGGTCGGCAGCGAACAATGGTTACTGTCAGCTTGTGCAACTTACTAACGTTTCGAGTCACCGCTCGTTAACAAGGAAAGTGAGAGAACTCTATATGGATACTGCCCAAATCTTCATGACCTTGCACAGAGATGGTCATGCACTGTTAGCCACACTGGAAAATATAGATTTGGATTCGAACCCCAAAAGTGTTCTCATTTTTAGTTCTTATTCTTTAAAGAAATGTCCCTTTTAAGATAGTAATGTAAAAGCAACCCTCAAATAATTTTCATGAATCTAAAAGTAGCAATACTTAAACCACCAAATGCTGAAATCAGATTGAAATAAAACTCTGCAGTAAGATTGGTTTAGCAGTAAGGAAACTGTGCAGCATTAAATTTTAAAACAGCACTGTATTTATAGACAGTCGGGCAAACTGCTCCATATTATCAACAGTCTCGCAGGCGGGAAGGAGTAAGGGACGCACGGAGCTCAGAAATAATTATTCCTGACATTCTTCACATAGCCAGCATAGTCTTGTCAGAAGGTATTGACACCACTCTATTGTGGTATGCTGTGTAAAGCTGCAAAGGCACAAAATATTGTTTGCCAGGGCGCTGCAAGCTTCCCAGGATATCATTAACCCTTTAAGGAGTACAGATCTTTGAGTTTAAATAGTATTGATGTTCCAGAACGTCTTTTGCTGTTAATGTGAAAAGGAGTAGCGCCGTTCTGGAATGTCATTTACCAAGATTTTCGTTGCTCCCGTTTTTGGTTATCTAGCATGATTCTAATATGGTATGTCCTAAATAAATTAGTTAAGACACATGGTTATACCACAATTCGAGGAAAAACTCAGTCAATTCCTCGAATTGTGGCATAACATTTCTTGTCAATACGGGCCTACTGGATTCCATTATGGAGTCTAATAACGCTGAGACACATGGTTAAGAGCCATGTGTGTATTGGTCTGTTCAGTAGGTTGCGGGAAGGGGTATTAGCTGTCGGGCAGGTTTGGTATCAGCTGGCTGGATGCACACGTGGCGGGAAAGGAGTAACACTCCAAATTGCTGGGCGACGAGTTAGCTGCACGGTGAGAATATCCGTATCGTCAACAGATGTTTGGCGCGTGAACGCATTGCCGCTACCCGTAATTCACTGAGCTGTATCCGTTTGCTCAATATCATTCTTAGGTTTCATCGTTACTTCCAAAGTATTTTTATGTACTGTAGTTACAGTTTTGTTAGGATACTATCAGGTCTTTTCTAGTAGTTCAGAATGGAACGTAATCTAGGCAGTGATGACATAAACTTACTGTATGAATTTAGTGAAGTGAACCAAACAACGGATAATGCCGATGCGATTTATAGTTCGGAAGACTAAGATATGTTTGGTAACAGTGACTATGATTTCGATACAAGAAAGAAGTTCTGAAATGTTGTATTTTATGGTATTTTGAGCCTAAAACATTTTTTTCATATGTAAACACTATGTTTAATTAGAACTGCCATAATTAAAAAAAAAAATATTGTATTTTGGTCCTGATTTGGTCTATACTCTTACTCCTTAAAAGTTGTGAAATTGTGACGTTCCAGAACGCTAATACTTCTTAAAGGGTTAAATAAGATAGCCCCATTTGATGAAAAACAATTAAGGTTATAATTTCTGCAAGTAAATAGTCGAACTTTACTTGGAAACATTCAAAGAATCTTATCTAAATATTAATCCAACATATACTTGATTTATAGCTCTCTTTAAATAGAAATTCCATGTTTTAGTAGCTTTTCTATGGTTTCCTAGTTAGGGAAGTAATTTCACCTTGTTCTAGGTCACTTCATTCCCCACCTACTGTATAAAGCCACCAAACCAAACCCCGTGGCGCTACAGCCCAGGAAGAGCCTAGGCCTACCGAGCGATGCTGCCCAACCATTTGGCCTGCAGATTATGGGGTGACGCGTAGTCAGCACGTCGGGTCCCCTTGGCCCTTTATCTTTGTCTCCGTGACAGAGGCACTGCCTCACTGCCAGACAGCTACTCAATTGTCCTCACCCCGTTCCAGCCCTCACATCAAGTTTCTAAAATACCTGACAGAGCCGGGAATTGAACCCGGGGCCACCGAGTGCGAGGCAGGTGCGCTACCCCAACACCATGGGGCTTGCTATAAAACCACTAGTTTGAATACAGTACTGCAGTCCTCTGTTTATGTTCAGAGATTCGGGTGAGCTGCGAAGGCTTTTATAAGTGTAGCAGCTTTAATAGGTTAGGGTCAGCCTTTACCTAAGTCTACTGAAAATCAGCAGTAGTAGTAGTAGTATTATTATCATCGAGACATTAGATTCTCAACAGCAGAAATATTTGACCTTCAGAGTGCTGCAACACAAAACCAGGTTGCAATAACCGAGCAACAATAACTTTGACGCCGTAATAAGTAACAAACTGAACATTCCATGGTTATGAAATGGAAGGAGAAAGGAGTGAATGATGAAAGGAACATTTGACTGCAATCAGCTTAAAATTCAGCCTCATTTCCTCTTTTACCTGTTGAGAAATAACCTAATAGCTAATCCTTTTTGTTATTGCCAGTTTCACTTAGGGCATTAATGCCTAGCAGCCATATGTAGTACATAACAAATCATACTTGCCGAACATTCAATTAGAAGACAAAATGAAGAACCAACCAATTAAAAAATACACCACTAGAGAATACCAAAAAAACAACAACATCTATTACGGCTAACTGAGTATGCAATTTACATAACAAACAATAACTAAACAAACAAACACTCCAACACACATCTACCTAAAAACAAAAACAAACAACTCTGGCGTGTACTTTCTGCTTCAAGTTGTTTGCCGACATGAGCTCAGGCACAGTACTCAGCGTGCTTTGGTCAGGGCTCAAAAGAAATAAAAAAATAAAACAAATGACAAACAAGAGTGGGATATGTCGACAGGCTTAAGGCTCCATTGTGATCAGGTTGTCTGCCAGGCTGATGATTCAATATGCATACATAGAACACACTTGCTAAGAACAGAAAACAGTGGTTAAATGCTTCGGCAACACTGCTAGGCCCATTCAACAAGTCGTGGTGCATAAGAGCGAGGATAACTTGGGAGAACTTGAACATTCAGGATTACTGGAGAATAAGACACCTGAGTTATGTTTGATGATGTCAATCCTTACAAACTGACAGGAACAGCAAGGGATATCAGAGTTTGAGATGGGGCATGCTATTTTTTTATAGTATTGTAAAATACAATTGAGCCAGCCCAATAGCTCAACTGTAGAACTCATACCCCAAATCGGTACAGTAAAATACAACTGAATTGCAAACTGTAATCTTCGTCTGTCATGAACCAATGATCAGTTACTAACTGGACTTAACCCGTTACAGACCAATGGTAATGTCATCACCAGGACCTAACAGTCTCGGGCCAAGGGCAATAATTAATATATGCACACATAAAGCCAAGTAAAGAGTAAAAACGATAAAGCACATAATAATCAATACATCACATATTTTGATTCCATTGCCTGCAATGATGTTCCTGGCTGTTCAGCCAGTATCATATTCTCCAGTATTCCAACAAGAGCTGTCTAATGCAGAGGCTCTCAATGCCAAGCAGCTTGTAACAAAGTGATTTGACATCCCCTCAATTGCACCACCCGATGACTGAGCTGTAGGGCTCAAATTCATTGTTCGTGCAAGCCCCACGACTTCTTGAATGGGCTCTAACATTTTTCTTTTTAAATAAAACCAAGTCAAACCTGGGAAAGCTAGAATAGTCAGAACAGTAATGTTGTACTTTTATTAGACATGCTGTGAGTAGGCTTAGTAAACAATCTTGTGTTAACCATGGAATGGTACACCAGGGAACAAATTTGATAATTATTCAAGTCTGAGTCTGATATTGCACTATTTACATATCCAGTGCAATCATTTGATCAGATTCGTGTGTACTTTTAATACATTTCAAGTTTGATGTGTTGTTTGAGATTATTTTGTGGGGGTACTCAATGCCTTGGTGTACTGTTAAATGTTCTGAAAGGAAAGGTGTACGATTCCAGGGTTAAGGAAGTTAGCCCAGGTTTGAATGAACACAAGAGGAATTGTCGAAGAAGAAAAAAAAAGAGCACATGATAAAACAGCCTCTACTGTGTCTAATTCCACGGAAACAGTTTGCACATTTCTATTTCTTTACTTATTTACACTATTTTACAAACAATTATCTTAGTGATCCTACAAGTTCAAGGATTTGGGCTTTATTCCTTGATAAAATGCATAGACATTAATTAAATTAAATATTATCAGTGTTGACTGATATTAATCTCAAATTATAATAGCCGCCTTGTCAAACACTTAAAATACGATTAATATTTAAATTAATACGTACATGTGTCTGTATACAATGTGTGTTTGACAAGGTGGCTATTATAATTTGAGATTTATTCCTTGAATCAAAAATTACCTGCTCAATGTAGCACACAGGTTTTGCAAACAATGACAATGTCTATACTGCCTAATTGATGTGTAACAACTTTCCACTTGGTTGCTGTATATTTTTTTGTGGGGGTGATTTTGGAAAATGGACGGAAACAATGAGCACGCGTGGCAGCAGAGATTGGTACAACGACGTCCTGTCGGCCGTGTGGCTATGTGGAATGTATATCACATACGGTTTACTTCAAGGTTTGGAGGCCCCATTAAAGATATTCCTACAATAAATCATCATCAAGTTGTCGTTCTTTGGTGTGAAAATATTCATTATCATATATTTGCTGAAAGGATTTGGCACTGGAGTTTTACAAGTAGTTATTTCAATGACCAACAGAGTTCACTGTTAACAAGGGATTTGCGCTCCCGGCAGACACACAGTAGGATAACATGTCACATGTTACACATCATTAAAGATACGAGAAAATAGCATTTTGAAATTGATTTTGTAGCACTTTCATTTTCAAAAATAGCATTTTGGAACATTTTGAAATTTAAAAATTAGCATTTTGTAGCATTTAAAAGTTCGTCACCAGGTACAATAAACAGGTTCAAAATAATATGCACGGAATCTAATTCAAACATGTGCAGGATTGAAAATATGGGCGTTTCTGATAAACGGCATAAGCATTTAATATAAGTCTCCTGTTGTGTGTGTGGTTTTTATTTTTACTAAGCGAGTGTTAGAAGTATTAAAATCCTAATATCAGTATTACAGAAATGTAGAAACTTGACATCATACATCTTTCAGAAATGTGAGATCTCTGAAAATAAAGGCATCAGCCTGGCTAATTGGCAAGATTGAGTTCAAGTGCTGTCGGTTGGTTGTATGACGTGAGACGAGGGTACCTAAGCTATGCTCAAAAGATCCAAAGGTCATGTTCTCATTATGCAATCAACAATATCAGGTGTTGTGCAGCAACTCAAATATTGAGGGCCGGCGGAGAGTTGTATTAGTTCACTGGTACCAAGGTGCCAATTGTTAGAATAAAGCGAGCTGTGGTCAGGCTACAATGCTTGACTTACGAAGTTTACTGTGTGGCAGGTGGAATGACACAATACCAGGCTGTCCTGGACTCGATGGATGAATTGGTTCAAATTCTGAGGATGGCTATGAAATCCTTTTGTGTGGTTTTCCTACTAACTCCTTGCCAAGTTCCATTCATTTCTTTTAATAACTTATCTTATGAGGTACGATTCAAGAAGTGCCATTTGACCATTAAACCACCGGCAAATAGAAATTAAATGGCCCTCATCCATGGCCCTCATTGAAAAGGATGTAATAAAGTGAATCATACATTTACTTAACTTTGTGTAAATATCACACAATGGATAATTAAATAATAAAATGTATGTTTACTCCCTCATTATTTCCTGACCACACTGCGACTCTTGACTGACAATCTGTAAAACAGTATCCGAATTCACGGAGAAATCGCCGGACGACATGTAACATAACCTATAACTCACACATGGTAGAGAATACTTTCATCATATTATACAACATTTCCCAAAGCAAAGAGAACGCCTAACAAAAATTGTCTATTCATATCACGACACGTACTTAAAGAGTTTTCATTTTCATTTCAAATACAACAAATGAGGGCCAGCGCGATATAAGCCTATATAAGCATAACCTTATTGCTCTAATTTTTAAAAGGAATCGGCACAAACGATTGGAATATTCCTTTTATTAGCACAACCAACTGAAACTACGAAATAATTTCTCCAAAATCATCGTTTTACTGGCGATAAACAGTGGATATTATGCGGCAATAATAACAGCATCATTTTCAAAATAATTTTTACCGTAATCGATTGTTTTCACGACAATAATCGATGTTCGTACATATCGATTATTACTCGTAAATATAGATTATATAGCCGATATTTTCATTGCTGAGAACTCGCAAATTTCAAAGTTGCGGCGCGAAAATATAATAAAACATAATATTCAACATTAATCGGTAAATTCGGCACTTTTCGCATGTATCGCATTTATGGGAATAATTCGCAAGAACCCTTAGTTATCGCACTTTGTCGCACATTCAGTTTCGCAAATTTTGGGTATACATAGTCATATTAGTTACCAGGTAGTTGAAAAAAGGAGAAAAAAGCAAAATTCGCATTTATCGCAATTGCGATTTTCCCGTATCTCTACACATCATATGCGACTACTGTAAGGCTCTTAGTTCTTTTTGTCTCTTTTTTATGGATCGTTTCAACCTCCTATGGGTTACGATTACACAACTGCCTTGACTGTTTATGTTCTTTCCTGTTATGCCAATACTCTTTCATTCGTTGGCTCACTCTTGCACATTCCTTAACAGAGAACACCCCTCCAGTTCTCTTGGGTTTCTCTACGGACAGATCTGTCACCTCTGCAATTTTCCTTCTGAACACTTTCCTGTTTGCAATATCTTCTCTTTTTATTTATTATATATATTATTATTATAGTCTAGTGTACAGAATACACTGGATTCATGGAGCCAGCTCCTAGTTACCGACTATCCTCGTATTCCTATTCATTATCTGCCTTTCGCCAACACATACTGTATCTCCCTAGCCCATCTTTTCTAAAACAGGCAGTGTGGAAGTTCTTCAGTTGCTGTGCCCAACTGTGAGATTAAATCCTGTCATAGTTGGCTGGCATTTGAGGGTGCTCAAATGTGAGAAACTCACGCCAGCTGACTTACTGGCACATTAAAGGTATTCTCTTTAGGACAAAATTTCATCATCCAAGTGTCTCTAAAGCTGCAATACTTCACAAGGATGTAAAACCCTGAAACATTATTACGGTATCTACAACATGCCCATAGCTTCTTTACACATCTAGATTTTATTTTCTCACTTCAGTCATGTTGTCTTCATAAAATATAATTTGTTGGACCATTGCTGATACAGAGCATTTTCATTTCCATCTTTATTTTCAATCCTCTGTCATCGTTCCCCCCCCCCCACCCATCACTTTTAAAACAATTAAACAGCAAGACCCAATGGATCTGTACAGACAAAACTGCACTTGGACACAACAGCTAGGTCCTATTAGGATCTGCCCCCAACACGTCACAGGCAAATTACAATCTAGTTCAAATTGATTTCAATAATTGTATTCATTTTTCATCAAAACGAACTTAAAGACTGCATGTGCTGAAAATGAGGACATCAAGGGTATTGCTTTCGAAAATCATACCTTGTACATGCTCTTGTAACATACATCAATAACACAGTATATAATTTTTGAACAGTTATAAGTGTTCAGAAACCAACAGCGGTAGCTATGCTCGCTAAAGCGCAGCGCTACGCCATGGGGCCAAGCTCGCTGCGGACTCTGTAGACGTGGGTTTGAGCCCCACCGTAGGGCATCCTTGAAATAGTTTTCCATCGTTTCCAATTTTCAACTCCAGGCAAATTCTGGGACGGTATCTTCTAACAGGCCACGGCCGCTCCTTCCCCAGTTCCATTCATCTTCATTCATTTCATCACCCACTAACTCCTCTCATGAGGTTGGCATCAGGAAGGGCCATCCACCATATAGAATGTCATCGCATCTTATCCCGACCTCGTTGGAAACGGGAGTAATAAGAGGTAGGCATACATACATGTGTTCATAAACTGGCCACAAGAACCATTCAAGATAATAAGCCAACATTTTAAATATTTATAATCGAGTGTACAGAGTCTAACCATTTTAGATGTCTACTGTAATATGTTTCATTAACACTTAGGGTACATGTTTTAACATATCCTGTATGAGGAGATACTAGTATCTGAGGAACCACTGAATTGCTAGGTCGCTGATGAGCATAGTGCTGCTCAAAACATGTACAGTGTTCATTTGTTAGATAAATATTTATGTTTGACAACAAATTCTATTGATGGGATGGACCTTTGCATCACCTTCGTAGGAAGGTCTAATATATCGTAAGCCAATAGGGATCTAATTTGAGAAAAAACTGATCGATTCATACCATACTATCATCATTTCTAGCCAAGCCTGCTAATACTGTACATGTTAATTGTTAATATGCATCTCTGTACATGAGTTGAAGGTTTGCCTTGCCAATAGCTGAATTTCGTCTTGATCAAGTCTACCACAGTAAGACTGTGAAATGTAGTCTAGTTAATGACACGGCATAATGCCATACAACCTCAAAACCGCCTTGGAGAGAAGCAAGCAGTTTTTTCTTATTATTATTATTAATACTGTGTACTTGTTTAGCCCACTGGCCAGAAGCAAGTCTTTGAAATTGTCACCACTTGGATAACTGGCATGTCAACGATATTCCAGTATAAGAATTAAATTCTTGACAATTATGTAAATGTCTTTCTTGTTCAAATGCAGCTATTGTTAATTTTTTTCCTTTGCCCTATTTTTATCATATACTTCATTTTTCTTAAAAGAATACCAACTGAAATAAAACCAAATACAATCCTTCCCTATTTTTATCATATGCTCTTTTTTTAAGAATATCTACTGAAATGAAACAAATCAAATACAATGCTATTAGTAATATTGGTGAGATAAAAGAAAATAGAAAATCCAAATTGCTGTCTGTTATAAAGACCAATGGCATCTTCTTGAAACACTTAACTGGCCTACAGCAGGGCATGCAGGCTTTATAACTAGCCACGCACTCAGAGGAGAAAATAGGACTTACAATACTGAAAAAGTACAGGGACTTTGTTTTAAATGAGACGGGGGTTTTCGCTTGCTGTCTGTTATAAAGACCAATGGCATCTTGAAACACTTAACTGGCCTACAGCAGGGTATGCATGTCTCTTGCCAGGCTCTTTGCTGTAATGCGGCGCTCGAGCTGCACTGAGTCATTGAGTGTAGGAATTTGTACTTGAATGTGATCCTTGACCAATTTTTTGACGAACTGACTTACGGAGAGCAATTGACAACTTATTTTCAACAAGATTCTGCCACTGCTCACACTGCCGAAGCATTCATAACAGAATTGCGTCGCATTTCCGGTACGAGGATTATAATTGGAAATATCTGTTCCCGAAGGAAACAGGATGTAAAATTGTCCGATTGAGCTATATGCATTAAAAAATTCACAAAGAAATTTGATACAATGGTCCGGCAAGCTCAAAACAGTTGCCAGCGTTTCGCCCCAGTGTACCAATGGGCTCTTCAGTTGGTTATGGTACACCTCTCCAAGACGCGTGGCTAGTACATACTGTGAAGGCCGCTGCAAGGCAAAAATGTTGCCACGAGCAGTGCCAATGTACTACGGAAGTCAAAACTTCCTTTCAAAAATAATGTTAGCTTACCTTGCTAATCCATATTGGAAATATCTGTTCCCGAAGGAAACAGGATGTAAAATTGTCCGATTGAGCTATATGCATTAAAAAATTCACAAAGAAATTTGATACAATGGTCCGGCTAGCTCAAAACAGTTGCCAGCGTTTCGCCCCAGTGTACCAATGGGCTCTTCAGTTGGTTATGGTACACCTCTCCAAGACGCGTGGCTAGTACATACTGTGAAGGCCGCTGCAAGGCAAAAATGTTGCCACGAGCAGTGCCAATGTACTACGGAAGTCAAAACTTTCATTTTTGCCTTGCAGCGGCCTTCACAGTATGTACTAGCCACGCGTCTTGGAGAGGTGTACCATAACCAACTGAAGAGCCCATTGGTACACTGGGGCGAAACGCTGGCAACTGTTTTGAGCTAGCCGGACCATTGTATCAAATTTCTTTGTGAATTTTTTAATGCATATAGCTCAATCGGACAATTTTACATCTTGTTTCCTTCGGGAACAGATATTTCCAATATGGATTAGCAAGGTAAGCTAACATTATTTTTGAAAGGAAGTTTTGACTTCCGTAGTACATTGGCACTGCTCGTGGCAACATTTTTGCCTTGCAGCGGCCTTCACAGTATGTACTAGCCACGCGTCTTGGAGAGGTGTACCATAACCAACTGAAGAGCCCATTGGTACACTGGGGCGAAACGCTGGCAACTGTTTTGAGCTAGCCGGACCATTGTATCAAATTTCTTTGTGAATTTTTTAATGCATATAGCTCAATCGGACAATTTTACATCCTGTTTCCTTCGGGAACAGATATTTCCAATATGGATTAGCAAGGTAAGCTAACATTATTTTTGAAAGGAAGTTTTGACTTCCGTAGTACATTGGCACTGCTCGTGGCAACATTTTTGCCTTGCAGCGGCCTTCACAGTATGTACTAGCCACGCGTCTTGGAGAGGTGTACCATAACCAACTGAAGAGCCCATTGGTACACTGGGGCGAAACGCTGGCAACTGTTTTGAGCTAGCCGGACCATTGTATCAAATTTCTTTGTGAATTTTTTAATGCATATAGCTCAATCGGACAATTTTACATCCTGTTTCCTTCGGGAACAGATATTTCCAATATGGATTAGCAAGGTAAGCTAACATTATTTTTGAAAGGAAGTTTTGACTTCCGTAGTACATTGGCACTGCTCGTGGCAACATTTTTGCCTTGCAGCGGCCTTCACAGTATGTACTAGCCACGCGTCTTGGAGAGGTGTACCATAACCAACTGAAGAGCCCATTGGTACACTGGGGCGAAACGCTGGCAACTGTTTTGAGCTAGCCGGACCATTGTATCAAATTTCTTTGTGAATTTTTTAATGCATATAGCTCAATCGGACAATTTTACATCCTGTTTCCTTCGGGAACAGATATTTCCAATATGGATTAGCAAGGTAAGCTAACATTATTTTTGAAAGGAAGTTTTGACTTCCGTAGTACATTGGCACTGCTCGTGGCAACATTTTTGCCTTGCAGCGGCCTTCACAGTATGTACTAGCCACGCGTCTTGGAGAGGTGTACCATAACCAACTGAAGAGCCCATTGGTACACTGGGGCGAAACGCTGGCAACTGTTTTGAGCTAGCCGGACCATTGTATCAAATTTCTTTGTGAATTTTTTTTAACGAGGATTATAAGTCGGAACGTGTGGCCCCCGCGAAGCCCAGACTTCACCATGCGACTTATCTGTGGGGGATGGTAAAATATAGAGTGTATGTGAGAAACCCTCACACTATAAATGAACATAAAGACTATATTACAGCTGAAATACATTCAATCGGTGCTGAGGAACTTGGAAAGTAAATGACACATAGCCTTGCCAATAGCCGAATTTTGTCTTGATCAAGTGATCAATGTGTAGCAGTGAATGGCGAACCTTTTCAGCACCAGCTGTGAACTAGGTAAGTACAAATTCCTATACTCAATGACTCAGTGCTGCGCGAGCACCGCATTACGGCAAAGTGCCTGGCGGGAGACAGGTTCGCAATGCGGGCGAGCTAAAGCCCCCGTCGCATATAAAACAAAGTCCCTGTATTCTGACTCCCTTGAGAAAGCTAGTCTCCAATTACTTGTTTGCAAAGCAGATTCAGAGAACCTCAAAATTACATGGAGAGGATGAGAAGAAACAAAAACAAAAATCTTTAGAACTTCCCAATCAGGTATGTAACAACATATCTAAACATCACCTTAGATAATATAGTTTAAAAAAGTATTTGACACCAGAGAACAGTTGTCAATCCTAGCAAACGTCATATGAATAATGTGTGGAGATTTGAAGCCATTCTTTCAGTGTTGCCTATACAAAATTGTCATTTGAATCTCTTCAATCTGTCAACACGATTATGCCCAATGGATGGGCGGGGTACTCCTGGAAAAAAATTACATGTAGGCCTATTAGCTAATCACTATTTATCCAAAATTGACCCATTTAATAGAGATAATTAGCTAATACATGTAATTTTTTCCAGGAATGCATTTACATATTTATATCTTGTACTCAGCCCATACTGAAGAGCTACAAATGACAATATGAATAAAGTGTTAGAATTTTCAGACTAACCTGATAAATGTCTCTTTTCAAAATTCCATGTGACCTTATCTTCTGATAACTCTTTAAGTCACCCTTTACTGCTCAGTCTTAGATAAATTCTTCAATAGTGTGTAACATTATAGTGAATTGTACTTTTCATTTAATCTTACTTATAACAGTGGGAGATAATTGCTGGGGTGGGGAGGGAGTGTTGAAAGTAGTCTCTTTAGATGTTACAAAAGAGGGTTTGAGATACAAAAACCTACCCTAAAGGTATTCTTAGTACTATCAGGTGAGCCATGAAGAAAGCTGGATTTGCAGAGTCACATAAACAAAATTAGTAACTATAGTCTGAGGTCTGACAAAGCTAGAATGTTTAACATTCTATCATATCATGTTATTGGTAGAGATAGTTAATATTCTTGAGTGCTTTATCAAATAAGTTGCCAAGAGGCAAAGTTTGAAGTCCATTTCTAGTGGTTTGGGGAATAAGAAAATACTTTGTTCTTTCTCAATTTTGCATTAAATTCTAAGGAAAGGTTTTTATAATTTTAACACAAGGTTCATTGGAATAACATGATTAAGCTTGTTTTTTTTCCCAAAACATATGACTGTTAAAAAGAAAATCCCAACCACTTGCAAATTGCCGTAATAGAACAATCCATGAATGAAATGAAAACGAGCAACAAGGTAGCAGTATGCTTCATAGTCAAACAGTTCTAAAAGTCTTGTACATCTTTCACTGAAAAAGAATTTTTCAGATATTGATTACTGCACAGTATTCAGAGTACAGACACATTTAAAATTTGCAGGTTGTTTGAGAGTAAAAGAGATCAGAATAATGGGTTTTAGGTCATTCTGGGATTTTGCACTTTGAATTTACCTTCTTGTACCCACAAGTCACGATACTTCTATTTGGCCAGGAAATTTCTTTTAAGATACTCCCAGATTCAAGTTGAAACTTGTAATTGACTTTGTGAATTAGATTTTCAATGGCAGCCTACATGCCTCATGATTTTGATGAGAGAGCAATGGCTGCATCAATAAAAGATGATTATGAACACATTAGAAAACCACTAGTACTGGTACACCACACAGCAATGGATTTTACTATCTTCTAGAACAAACACACGCTGATTATATCTTAATTCAGAACCTTAACTTCATCAAATTAACATATATTTAGACTTCACTGTTATCTAAAGTTAAAGAACTCTATGGCAAGTTTCCTATCAAATATTAAGACAGCCCCTAAATGTTAAAAAATACAGAAACATACATGCTGTAGTTATAGTGACAATGACAAGAATTCGAGGAATGGCTGCTAGCAAAGGAATCCATCCATTCCATTCATTGAAAAGTGTTCATGCAGCCCAGGAATGAAGGATCGTTACAGTTATACAATCAACGGGCAGAGAAGATAAATTTGAACTGGTTTACTTTATATATCAGCACATAATCAGAGAGGGGAGAAACAAACCAATCAAATTCCAGACTGTTTAAAAAAATACATTACTGTTCCTTTCATCTTCCTCATACTCTCTAAAATTACGTACAAGAAACAGCCTGTGCTTAAATATTTTTTCAAGACATACATGTCTGAAAAACATTCCCAAAGGAAAATTATTGCATAATATTACAGACCTAAAGAGATGTAACAAACTCGTGAAACAAAAACAATCACCTACTAGCACTCATGTAAGTCATTTTGCTGAAAATTGAGATATAACAAAAACTAGAATGAAACAAAAATTAGCAGTAAAATAGAAAACAAAATCAACTGAGAACTGCACACAAGAGCTGAAGGACTCCCAGTGAATATAGACATGAACACTTTAGATATGCTTACCTCATCGAAGAAGACTTGGGTTTTCCTTAGAATGTGTTTGAGCTCTGTCAGTTCTAGGAAGTTGCGCTTCAAAGCTTCAGCATTCTGATTCACTTCACGCAGCTCATTCTCCAGCTTTTCAAATGTAGCCTGTCACAGAACAAGACAAGGTTTAATACACAGCAACACAACCACCATCTAATCTACTATACATTTGTCAAATACCACTCACTCATTCATTCATCACGAAATCTCAGAAATAATCAGAAATAACCGAATGGATTGGAATGAAATTTGGTATACAGCTTCCTCAAGGGCCGTAGGTGCTCGCTAAGAAAGGTTTTCAAAAAATTCACTCGGGATCATGGTCAAACCGCGAATATATGAACAGCTTCAATAATGCCTAAGTCTATTGTTGCCAGGCAATGCGGGCTGCATCACGTCGCCGCTACCAGTGTTCTGGTGCTTTGCAGGCTGGTCAGGTCAGGAGTTTGAGAAAAGGGATATTGTACTCTACGGCAGAGATAGCAGGTTGCTTCCTATTAGTGAAACACATGATGCTCTGCAATATCCCCTTATGTTCTGCCGTGGAGAAGATGGCTACTGCATTAATATCCCTCAACGTCACAACAGCACTCAAGCACCTTTGAAGAAGCCCGTGCCTGCCGCTAACTTTTACAGCTTAAGAATATTTGAGCGTAAGGGTGATAATTCTTATCTTTTGTTATTTCGCAACCTTCTCAATCAGTTTCTGGTTGATATGTATGCAAAGATTGAGACAGAGAGACTACTTTGGATTCGCATCAATCAGAAAAAGTTGAGAAGTGGGGAATATGTGCACCTGAAGGACGCAATGAGTAAAGCTGACAGCCGTTTGTCAGATATTGGTAAAATAGTCGTGTTGCCGTCGACTTTCACCGGAGGCCCGCGCTGTATGCATGAACGCACTCAGGATGCTATGACTTACGTGCGCCATTTTGAACGTCCTAATCTTTTTATAAACCAAACCGGGGAAGATGGGTATCCCAAATATCGCAGGCTGCCCACTTCGGAGGGTGGGGTTTCTATTATTAAAAAGGGAGTGGAAATTGACAATAGTTGGGTGGTACCCTATAACCCCATCCTATCTCACACCTTCTCAGCTCATATCAATGTTGAGTACTGCAACTCTGTCAAGTCAATAAAATACATTTGCAAGTATGTTAACAAAGGTTCCGACCAAGCTACTTTTAGCATCGGAGAGTTTGACGAAGTTGAGAGATATGAACCAGGACGCTACATCAGCAGCTCAGAGGCAGCTTGGCGCATATTCTGCTTCCTCATACATGAATGCTATCCTTCGGTCATGCAACTTGCCGTCCACCTCAAGAACGGCCAGAGGGTTTACTTGACTGAAGACGACGTTCGTGACCAGTTTAACAGCCCTCCAAACAACTCTTCTTGCTTTCTTCGAACTATGCCGATCCGATAAATTTCCTACAACTCTTTTATATTGTGAAGTTCCATCCTATTTCGTTTGGATAGGTAAGAAGTTCTGGAGAAGAAACAAGGAAAGCCAGTCCCAGGCCATCCTGGTGTGAAAAAAAATCAGGACGCAATGGCAGAGTTTACACCGTTCACCCTGGTAATGCTGAGTGCTACTACCTCCGCCTCCTTTTACATAAAATCCCTGGCCCTCAGTATTTTACTGACCTCAAAACCGTGGCAGGGGTGGTTCAACCAACATTTCAAGCGGCATGTAAAGCACTTGGCTTGCTAGAGGATGATGCGCACTGGGACCGCACACTAGAGGAAGCGTCCTCCACCGACTCTCCCCACAAGATACGCGCGCTGTTTGCCATCTTACTGGTGTTATGTCAAGTGAGTTATCCCATCATGCTCTGTAGATAAAGTACTGTATGTGAAAACCTTTCAAATTATAATTTGTACTAAAAACTTGGAAATTATATCATACAGTTGTAGAAACAATAACCTTAAAATTCTTTACACCAAAATCTATAAAAATGAAAACATATAAAATAGGAAAAAGCATTATTAATCCTTATGTATATTATAATATTGTAAAAGTTTGTGTGTGTGTTCGTTACCTCTTCACACTAAAACGGCTGGATGGATTTGGATGAAATTTGAAATGGAGATAGCTTATACCCTGGATTAACACATAGGCTGCCTTTCATCCATATATATAAAGCTCAATGTTCGTAGTTAGGCCCTTTGGCACAAATCTACACCATTTCACCAATCTGGACCAAATTTTACATACTTACCCAGAAAGAAGCAAACAAGATTGTCGCAGAGGAGAGGAAGAAGTGGATGGTAAAGTGGACAGAGATGATGGAGGAAGACAGCAGAGAAAATAAGAAAGTACTTTATGGGATGGTCAAAAGTAAGAGAAGAGGTCTGCGGGAGGATGTGGTAATGATGGACAAAAGCGGAAATGAGGTACACAACAAAGAGGCACTCAAGACAGTGTGGAAGGAGTACTTTGAGGATTTGCTGAATCCAAATGGTCATAGGGAGGAAGACAATGTATTGGAAGATGGAGAAGACAACACAGGAATGGAAAAGGACCTGACTTGGAGAGAACTTGAAATGGCTATAGACAAGATGAAGGGAGGAAGGGCACCAGGTGTGGATGAAGTGAGTGTTGAAATGGTGAAGGCAGCAGGGGAGGTTGGGAAACAGTGGCTGTGCCGTGTGATGAGGGTGATATGGAAGGAGAAAAAGACCCCAGAAGATTGGAAGAAAGGATTAATTGTCCCAATATTTAAGAAAGGAAGCAGAAAGGAGTGCAGAAATTACAGGGGAGTCACACTCATACCTCACTGTGTCAAGATATATGAAAAGATATTAGAAAGTAGAATACGAGCCAAAGTGGAGAGAAAATTGAGAGAGGAGCAGTATGGATTCAGACCTGGGAGATCAACAGTGGACCTCATATTTTCAGTGAGACAGCTCCAGGAACACCACTACGAATTTGGAGAGGATCTGCTGATGGCCTTCCTGGACATCGAAAAGGCCTATGATAGTGTGTGTAGGGAGAAGGTTTGGAAAGCAATGGAAAACATGGGAGTGGAAAAAGAGACTGTAGGCAGAGTGAAGGAGATGTATTGTGGAAGTGTGAGTTGTGTGAAAGTTGGAGGGGAAAGAACAGACTGGTTCAGACAAATGAGTGGCCTGAAACAGGGTAGTGCACTGTCACCCCTTCTCTTTATTGTGGTTATGGATGAGGTAATGACACGGATAGCAGGAAAGATAGGAGAAGATAAGATGAAAGCAATGGTGTTTGCAGATGATCTCATGGTCTGGGGAAACAAGGAGGAGGAAATTCAGGAGCAACTGAAGGCTTGGGAAGAAACAGTGGGAGAGTACGGATGGAAGTTCAACATCAGTAAATGTGAGATCCTGTTAACGACCAGGAAAAAGGACAGACCAATGAGTGGGATAACACTTGGAGGTGGACAGCTGAAGAAGGTGGAAAGTCTCAAGTACTTGGGAAGTATAGTGGAGGAAAATGGGAGAAATGACAGAGAGATTACGGAACGTGGCAGACAGGCAGAAGCATTTCTGAGAAGCATTAGGAGCTTAGTGTGGAATAAGGATGTCCCACAAAAAAGCAAGGAAGTGTTATACAGAAGCTACTATATCCCGATACTGACCTATGCTTCAGAAACGTGGACAATGAAGAAAAGAGACATAAGCAGAATACAGGCAGGTGAAATGAAGTTCCTGCGAAGTAGGATCGGAGTAACAAGAAGAGACAGGGTGAGGAATGAAAAGGTCAGGGAAATGGTGAAAGAGGAGCCCTTGCAAGGTAGGATTGAGATATCAAGACTGAGGTGGTATGGACACTTAAAGAGAATGGATGAGAAGAAGATTCCCAAGAGGATACATGAGATGCAGATACAGAAGAAACGACCAAGGGGAAGACCAAGAGATAGATGGCTGAAAGGAGTGGAGGAATGTGTCAAGAAGAGAGGCGAGGACTGGACCAGAGTGACAGCGGAGAGGTGGTGGGAAGAAAGAACTAAGTGGCGAGGCTTATGTTCCAAACAGACCCAGCCTGGGGCTGGAAACTGTACAAGATGATGATGATGATGACCCTCTGATATCCGAAAAGTAACCCTGTCCACTTTAAATTTCATGCAACCTCTCCATTCCCTGCATTTAGGTCCTTGGCACAAATCTACACAGTTTCACCAACCTCTCCATTCCCTGCATTTAGGTCCTTGGCACAAATCTACACAGTTTCACCGATGAACCAAAATTTACGTACTTACACTTTGGAACTTGAAGAGTAACAATGTCCACTTGAAATTTCAGACAGCCCACTGCATTCCCTACATTTCGGCCTTTTGCCACAAATCTACACCATTTCACCGATCTGAACCAAATTTTACGTACTTACCCTGTGGATTCCTGCAAATAACACTGTTCACTTGAAATTTCAGACAGCCCTCTCCATTCCCTGCATTTTGGCCCTTGGGCACAAATGTTCACAATTTCACCAATCTAAAGCAAATTTTACATAATGTACATCAGCGGCCAAGATGAGAGATATTTGCTACATGTTGGCGTTAAAATCATCAATAATTGTGGAAAAATTACACCCTGAATAGCTTAAGGAAAAATACTTTTAATTCCCCATATTCCGATAGGTTTGCCATTCCAGTGTGCAAGAGTGCAGTTCCCTCTTCAAACAATATTCACAATTACTATTAAAAAACGCAATGACTCGCACTAACAGCAGTAAGTGTACATTTAGACATAACCAGTTTTTTCCATGGGCTATTGTATGTGACGTGCTCACGAGTATTTAGACAACAAAATCGTCATGTCTCGGCAAAACATGCCAAAACCAAAAACGTAATTTTAAAATATGTTCACATAAGGTAACATCGTACCCTGTAGCCTTTTTAACTCTACGGAATTCCCATTTTGTGGCTCATACTAATATATTGTAGGCATCAGAATTTTCCAAATTGAAATGGACCCACCCAGCCGAGATTGCTGTAATAGAATAGACCAATTATCAGCAACAATGCATCATCCCCATTGTCTTCATCGCGTGCGAAGCCGCGGGTATCTGCTAGTCATGATATATAGAAGACATCTTATTTGCTGACTCAGCTAGCTCTACTTTCTTCTTTCCAGAGCCACTCTTGATATTAATTGCACCCCATCGAATACCAGTCTGATTGCCTGTTCATTTCCAAAGAGTCCCTGATCTGTCAGATAGGAGTTTGTTGTTATTGTTATGGCAGATTCCAGTGGATATCCACTCCACAGAAGCTCTACAGACAGACACATGTAAAGGTCCAAACTTCGAGCTCAGACATGTCTACACAAGATTCGTAGCCCAAAGCTTTCACTAGAAGATCTGCACGACTGAGCCACCACACACCAGATGACAACTGCAAAGGCCAATTGCGTGGAATGAAATGTATGCAGTACCACCTGAGGAACTGTTCTAAAAGGACTATTACAATCGCAAATTATGCCAAAGACCTGTAAACTCATGTCAACATGCTTTATCTGCTTTTGTTAAGGGTGTAAAGCAGGGGTCTCCAAACTTTCCAGCCTTAGGGCCATACTGATTACTCCAGTAAGTTCCGAGGGCCAAAACCATATTACAGGGTGTCGAGCGGTGACCTTTTTTCAAATTCCCGTATTTCCCGTACGAAAATCCACCAAATCCCCGTATATTTTAGAACTCTCTAAGACTTCGAGTTCGCATACCGAATGGCTGAAAAATGAATCTTAAAGTGCGAATCAAGATTTTCTGGCGTAAGTGGAACTGCATTTTTGGAGATACTTCAGCAACCCACGGGTTATGGCGAGATTTAGGTCTAATCCGTAGCGTGAGCAAAGCGCGAGTGAATTCTCTCGCAGATACAGTTTATCTGAGGAGAGCTGATATAAATGAATGTTTTACTGAGGAGGGTTGAGAGAGTAGAGAATAGAAGTGTCACATAATAAATGTTTACGGGAAGTGACTGAATTGTATGTTACCGTAACCGTATAGAGCTTCCACGAGTTCAAATGACACCGAAGCTTATGCATAGGGAACTTCCGGTCCGCGAATCTCCATTTGATTTTCATTGGCAGTGAATCGTTCGTTCGCGATTATCTTCTTTATTATTTCGGATAGTGGTTTTGTTTTTAGGCGTTCAACTTATGAAATAAGAACTGGAGGGTTGGCCTTTCATGAATATTCCAAAGACAAGTGTCTCCTAAAAGAGTAATTAGTAAAACTTCGCATCAGAGACGACCATAACAAACAGCTTGCCTACGAAGTGTGCGATTTGCACATTTCAAACGGCATTTCTTAGACTACAATATTTAAGTTGGTGCAAATTAAATATGTTATATGTGAGAATATTATTATAATTTGCTATCCGGTTGTTATATTAGTATATTATGCATTAACGTGACCCGTTTAAATGCTAAATTGTGACGGAAGCTACGAGTTATAGGCTATTTGCCGTACCGGTAGGCCTAATATTTACTAACGCATTGTTCCTTCTTTAATATTTATTTAATCATTATAATTATAATAGCCTATCTTCAACCCTCATTTAACCAAAAATCAGTTTATAATTCTATACATATTCCAGGTATTTCAAGAAAGCGATATTTGATAGCACATGCGGTTCCACCTTAAAATCCAACCGTGCCTAGTTTTCAGTATCTATGGAAAATATTACCGTAAGTTAATAAACCAAACAACTGGCGAAATTTTTTTTTAAATGCTCATTTACATCTTCACCCTAGTCTAGGTAAAGTACCATACGGTAATCACTGAAAGGGTAGGGGGGTTATGACCTCAATTTCACAAACGAACGAACCTCATTTTGCATGAATTATGGAACCCGAATCCTAATGGAGGTATGGATTGTCTGCATTTAGAAATATGTTAGTCAATAATTTAAAACAAGATGCCAGAAAACTAAATACAAAAATCTGCGTGCCTACTACGGTGTAAAGTTGCTCCGTGAAAAAAATATACCTCGCCAAGATTACACGACGTGCATACAGTTAAATACTATCATCCAATTGGAGAAACACTTTCTCTGTCACGATCTTATAAGCAATTCAAACAAACTGCTGTAATTTACGGGAAAATGGGCAACATTTAGAGACTACGAGTGTTGTATGTGGCACAACGTTGGCTAACATTTCGAGTCATTAATACATAAGGAATGAACACATGCAGAGCTTTCTCACTGCACACAGCTGAAGATCATATTCTTGGTGCATTTTACGTTCTCTTAATAACAATAATTTGCTTAGTTACATGCAACGAAAATTGTAGTACACAGTTCCCATTGCTTCCAATACCTGACTACTAAACCAGAAAATGGTAATGCATAAACATACGCCAGTGGCGCGTCCTATGGCAAATGAAAGATCGAAAGAAAATGTAAGCTCTATAGGAGCACGGAACAAGACTATACGATTTTCTACTCTACTGAAAGTAGTCAAAATTCCCTTTGTAATAATGACTAATAATCCTGGGGTTATGTAGTAATAATAATGATCGTGTGGCCTCCGGAGAGACCTAGTGCAGATCTTTCTAGTTGACGCCCGTCGGCGACCTGCGCGTCGTAATAAGGATGAAATGATGATGAAGACGGCACATACACCCAGTCCCCGAGACACGGTCATTAACCCCAGGAGATTAAAATCCCTGATGGCTCGGCCGGGAATCGAACCCGAGGCACTTTGGGCCAAAGCCTAGCGCGCTAACCATTTAGCCACAGAGCCGGACGGGTCATGTAGTAATAAGATGTAACCCACCCACTATCCCTTTTTAGATCACGACTTTTATAGTAAAAGTGTGTCCGCTATTACACGCGTAAATTATGGGACAAATACAGTATTGCTAACCCCATGAATTCAGTACTGACAGCCTTCCTGTCACTATGCCCCGCTTTTCCTCTCCGCAAACCACGGTCACCACATAACGAGACCCTACGTCCAACCGCCACACGGCAAGAATTCTGAGCATGCTTCTCACCTACACCCTGTATTTCGAAGGAAACAACGCGAAGGATATGCCGGTATATTTAATATATTTTAAAAGACGATCCTGAGTCAACACCGAGGACATTCATACAGAGAAATACGATACTTTTAGATGAATAAATAAATTACACACCGAAGCTATGATACCTTTATCATCGGTATCGGTACCAATTCAATAAATACGACAAAGAGGGCAAACACTCTACAGCTAATGAATATAAAAACACTCACCATGCAATGATTATCCTTTAACATGAAACAAGAGTCTGAGCGGAGGTCGTTCACAGCTTACTACAGTAGTAGACAGATGCACACTCTCTGAATCGCGACTCTCAACGGTTAATATTAGCTTTTGTGATAATACCCCGTTGGAAAAACGGGACTAATAAGGGGTAGTCATACATACATACAAAAGTAAAGTTAAGGTAAATACAAATTTAGCACTGAGCACTCAAACAAGCCGCTCAGTGGCGATATTATTGCCGTGGTTTTATATTGTCGAGTTGTAGGCTATTGAATGGCAGACTGTATTTTGAACACTATGATGGGAAACAATAGCCTGTGGTCTATTATTGATTGACGCAAGTGAACTGACGCCAATAAATAACTTATCCTCAGTCACTTGGCAAGGATTTCTTTGACACCCTCCATCCCTTCACTGTCCCTATCATCATCACCACCATCATTGTCTTCGTCAGAGCTTGATGAATTGCCGATGTTAATAATCATTTCATCCACCGCGATATCCAGATCGCCTTCAGTATTTCTTTCTGCACATGCTGTACGGGATGTATCCAGTCCTCGGGTCGAACTTCGGCGAAGTAAAAGTAAGGAAACAGGCAGTGGTTAATAAGCGACTGAAACAATGCCTGCCCATTCGAGAAGAATTCTGCCACGTGTTTTGTGTATTTTGTAGCCACATGTTGGTGACGGGTGTTTGATAGTAAAATGTCGAGAGCTGTGAGATATTGTTTGTAGTTTTTGAAATTTATGCATGTGTGACGCATTTGGATTGAGTGTTTGCACGGACTTGAAAACAATTTGGGAGGCTATGTGCATCTCCCCTGCGAAATAAGATCATGGAAAGGCTAAACACAGTAACATTCCACACGCGACACGCCGCGAATACTTTTTAATTCAGATTTATTTTATCAAAGTAGATAATAGAAAATAAAATAATGCAAAACGAAATTAAATAAGTCACTTTGACAAATACAAGATTGTTACTAGGAACTTCAGTTATACACAGCACAAAATTAAGTTCTTTTGACAGTACTATTTTTTTTCTCCAATTCCTGGAGATCTTTCGTGGCTTTTCCTTCGACTGCCACCTTAGCCGTCGATTTGCACCTGTTTTGCTTCCTTCAACACGGCGTAGGAGTTTCGGGCAGTATGGACTCTTGCTCACGGTATCTTTTCTACTCCACCAGCTGCCATCACAGCGTCCTGAACAGTATACGCATGCCAATCAGACTTGATTCTTTGTGACTGACGATCATGCACTCCTTGTTCAGGGAGAAACCTCTGTCTAGAGCTGCATTGTTGTGATACAAAATCAGTATCATTTTAACGAAGCTTGAGAGATCGTTTTTTTTTTTGGCAGGAACTGCTGAAGCCACTATTTCAGACCACAGCACGTCGAGCCGTGGCTCTTTTCCGTCGAACTGCTTCAAACGCGCAGTGACGGAGGGCAGTCTCAGAAGTGCGGAGTAGCTGCTCTTGAAGCGGTCAGCCATTGCGCCAGAAAGCAACTTCTTCTGATTACAAAGAATTTCCAGGGCAATGACGATCCTAACTTCTTCCAACTTAAGAGTCTCAGCGACCCCTATACGGTCCAGGCAGGAAATAGTACGGGTCCCTTGTGAGCAAGAGTTGACCTCTCTGAATTTTTCAGCCATAGGATACCAATGTACAATTTTCGGCAGTTGGTGCGAAATTGCAGCACATACGCGTTTGGAATTTTCTGAGATCTTAAGCTGTTAACTTCTTTAAGGGCTGCTCTTGTCGAGAAACCCAGGTCTCCTCTGAATAACAATGCAGACTAACTCCTGCATGTCATTGTCAGCAACCAGCGCGGCACGCAGAGAGGGTACGGCCGGCGGTCGGCCAGGCAAAGCATGCATTCGACGTTGGCTGGGTTCTCATCCCGCTTTGTGCTCTATCGGTGACGCAAATTGCGGGTGGCAGCGCAGTCTGCTGGCGAAATAGAAGACTGAGCGGGAGGACTCTACCGAGCGTTCGGGGGCTAAGAAGTCAGGCATTCTGAGACTTTTGAAGATTTCCCTTATCAAGTGTGAATTTCCCGTATTTTTCCCGGGTCACTAAAATTCCCGTATTTCCCGTATCGCTCGACACCCTGTATTATCATAGTTGCCGGTGGTAAAAAGTGAAATAGTCCACTGATGAAAAAAAAGTCCGAAAAAGTACGCAACGTTGAAAAAAGGCTGCAAATCGGACTAAAGTCCGCAAAACGGCAACACTGCATATTATTAATTTTCGTGTCATTATCTGTAATTTCTAGATTAGTCGTAGAGTACGAGCCATGAGGAGTAACGTGACACGACATCTGGTGGACACAAACGGAAATAGGTAGTACCTTCTATCGCTAACAGATGGCGCTAATAGCACGTACAGAGTAATCTCGTTGGTTCGAGAGAGTTCTGGTGTCTTCCACTCACTTCTAGATGGCATTAATTGGAATATATATGAAGGCTAGTTGCGCAACCACAAGTCAGTTCCTATGACACTGTTGTGAAATAAAATAGTGCGTACCTCCTTAAAACGTGTTTGTGCGTGTTTAAGTTTAAGACATCTTTGTAACAGTATTTTGATTTGAATTGTTGCTTTTGTGTGTGATTTAGTAGTATGGAAAAGAAGCGAAAAATTGATAGTGAATGCAGAAAATTCAAAGATGAGTGGAACATTCAGTATTTCGTAATTGAGTCCAGTAACAAGGCGCTATGTTTGATTTGCAATGAAAGCATAGCCGTTCTCAAGGAATATAACATTAAACGTCATTATGAAACAAAACATTTTCAAAATTACTCAAAATATACAGGAAGTTTGCGGACAGAAAAATTCGAAGCTATGAAGCGCGGATTGAAATCGCAGCAATCTTCATTTACAAAACTCAAAACCGAACAAGAGGCTGCAACTCGTGCCAGCTTTCGTGTGGCTCTTGAAATTGCAAAACGTGGAAAACCATTCACCGATGGAGAAATGATCAAAGAATGCATAATTGCAGCAGCCGAAGAAATGTGCCCTGAAAAGGTAAATTTATTAAAAACTGTCAGTATGTCAGCAAACACTGTGGCTCGAAGGGTAGAAAACATCGCTGAAAATATATCCTCTCAACTGTTCGACAAAAATGGAGATGTTGAGTGGTTTTCTTTGGCCTTGGATGAGTCAACGGATGTGTCAGATACTGCTCAGGTGTTGATTTATATTCGAGGAGTAGATAAAAGCTATGAAGTGCATGAAGAACTTCTTGATATGTATAGTATTCATGGCACAACTACTGGTACAGATATTTTTAAAGGAGTTGAAATGGCCATTAATCAAAAGAACCTTCGATGGAAAAACTTGAAATGTATTACAACTGATGGAGGCAAAAACATGAGTGGGAAAGATAAAGGAGTGGTCGCTCTTGTGTCAAAGGCTGTAGAAAATGACGGTGGTTCAAAACCATTAGTCTTACATTGTATCATTCATCAACAGTCTTTGTGCGGAAAATGTTTGGATATGTCTGAAGTTGTGAAACCAGTCATATCAACTGTTAATTTTATGAGATCTTTTGGGCTGAATCACCGACAATTCCGACAATTTATTGAAGAGATTGGAGAAAATGACTTACCTTATCATACTGCCGTACGTTGGCTTAGTTGTGGGAAAGTCCTTCAGCGCTTTTTTGAACTTCGAGCAGTGATCGAAATTTTTTTGAATGAAAAGCATCGCCCTCTTACTGAATTACAAAACAACGCATGGCTGTGGAAGTTAGCATTCTATGTTGATTTGACAAAACATGTGAACGAACTGAATTTGAGATTGCAAGGAGAAAACCAGCATCTTCCTGATTTATACACTAATATCAAATCATTCCGGAAGAAATTGATACTGTTTCAATCACAACTACGAAGTAAATGTTTTTCACATTTTAAAACATGTGAAATATTTAGCCACACCACTGAGACTGAGTTTCCTATCGATTTTGCAATCGAAACTTTGAGTGCTTTGAAAATAAATTTTGATACTCGTTTCTCGGACTTCGATGCCTTTGCGAATCAAATTAAGATTTTTCAGGATCCTTTTGATACTGACATTGAAACCCTAGCCCCGGAACTTCAAATGGAAATGATTGAACTACAGTGCAGTGATATAATTAAGAACAAATATCAAAACTCATCTTTGTTGGAATTTTATAAGAGTCTTCCACTGACACAATTTGATAATTTGCATAAATTTGCTCGTGGGCTGTTTTCTGTTTTTGGTACTACTTATTTGTGTGAGAAGACCTTCTCCAAAATGAAGTACACAAAAAATGTTTACAGATCTAAATTAACTGATGAGCATCTTAAATCTCTTTTAATAATTGGTACAAGTAAAATTAGTCCACAACTACAAACTATTGTCAGTGGAAAATCTCAATTACATAAATCTCATTAGTATTTCATATGTCTGCATGTTATACATGTCTTTACTCATTACAGTTCTGTGTTTCTTTATCAAACTTATCACAAAAACAATAACAATAAGCCTACAACAATGTTATGAGTAGTTAGCCCATGACCATATCAATGTAGATGTCATATTAATAATTATTCAACATAAAATTAGAATACTTCAGTAAACTAAATTTAATTTGCTATAAAAAAAAATATGTTCTCTAAAAGGAGTTTTCAAGTATGCTAGCTCTCCGCGGGCCGGACAAAATCTGTCCGCAGGCCGTAGTTTGGAGACCCCTGGTGTAAAGGATGGTGTGACGATGACTGCACTTGCATTTACCAACATGCGGCATGCAGGAAGAATGGTAACATTTGTCGAGTCCAGCCTGTACTGTACTTACCTCCAAGTCTATCATCTCCCTCGGCTGTGGTGCTTCAGGGTTTTCTCCGGTGTCGAGCATGGGAATACCATCTTTCTTAATTTCCTTCTCAAGGTACCGTAATTTGCGCTCCATTTCATCACAACGACGGACTTCATTTACAAATTTACGTTGAAATGCATTTACATCAGGATTCAACTGCAAACAAATAATAACAGGTCAGAGATATTCTGTTTGCATGAAAATATCATACAACTTCATGTTGGGATAGGGTAACAAAATAACTCAATAGGCTACCTTACAGAGTAAGGTACTTCAAAAATGAGGGGTCTAGTTTTAAAATGTGACATTTCCACTTAAATAGAGTAATTTTCAGAAAAATAGAAACAAAACAAAATTGTTGCATGTGCCCATTAATGGTTACTTTCAAAAGTATTCTGCAAAAATAATATAAATAAAATTTTAAAAAATATAGTTTTCAAATTAAAACTCAGCAATTTTTCTAGGTCTGTGCCATGTCTTGTGTGGTGTTTCACTTAGGACACCAAGCTAGCTCATCAGCGGGCTCTTGGTGTCCCCACCCGGAGTAGCGAACTGCGCGCTACCTCCCTTATTATGAAGCGCACCTGAGCCTCTTCACTGCGAGAACTAAAAGCTCAAGCAGCCATAACCTCCCTATAAAGGCTCCCAAAAAGATGGTATATTGGATCTCACGGCCAGTGAATTAAAACTCAGCAATTTTTCTAGGTTTGTGCCGTGTCTTGTGTGGGGTTTTGCCTAGGACACCAAGAGAACGGTGATGAGCCAGCTTGGTGTCCTAGGCGAAACCCCACACAAGACATGGCACAACCTAGAAAAATTGCTGAGTTTTAATTCACTGGCCGTGAAAGCCTTCATAGGGAGGTTATGGCTTCTTGAGCTTTTTAGTTCTCGCAGTGAAGAGGCACAGGTGCGCTTCATAAAAAGGGAGGTAGCGCGCAGTTCGCTACTCCTGTGGGGGTTGGGGCGGGGACACTAAGAGCCCGCTGATGAGCCAGCTTGGTATCCTTGGCGAAAACCCACACAAGACACAGCACAAACCTACAAAAATTGCTGAGTTTTAATTCACTGGCCGTGAAAGCCAATATACCATCAGTTTTCAAATTAATTTTAACTATATTTAATGTTGGAAGTCTAATTATCTGTACAATAATTGTACAATAATTTAAATCATTCCTTTATCAATTGTACTACTGTACTATACGCAAGGCTTGGTACGATTTTAAACTTTTCCCCAGGTATTTGCATTACATTTAAAATAATGTTAGATCAGGTCACAGGTACAGTAAAATTCACTTGGCAACTCTTTTCTCGCAAACAAGCAACATGAAAAATCAAAACTATATGTTTGAAAGTGTACGGAATGTACTTTTGAATGAAACAAACAGATAGTGTAGGTCAGAGACAGGCAACCTAAACGTTTTGGTGATTTACCAAGAGGTTCTGACACTTTGAAATGATACTGTTCTTCTCTTACAATAATGACCAAAGTCATTTGTTTTTAGAAAACTCGTGAAGACATAATGGCATGTGGTCTCAGGACAGACATGGTGCGGGTCCTTCTAGTTAATGACCATAGGGGACCAACACTTGTGATGAGGATGAAATGAATGAATAATTAAAGAAAGCTTTCCAGCTGATCAACATGAATTGTGTCCAACTGCATCAGGCGAGAAAACAAGTATTTATATCTCTTACATAAAAAATATTGCAAACGGCTTCGATGGCATACTGAACTGCTATGCCCAGGGTTGCGGGTTCAAACCCAGCCGAAGTCGTCGGATTTTTAAGAGCATTAAAATCCTTCAGTATGCCTTCCTACGGAAGGGAAGTAAAGCCGGCAGGCCCATGCCATATATTTATGGCATGAAAAAGAACCTACCACTACAATTTGTACTGGTGTGTAGCTAAATTTGTAGGTTATTTGGTGAGAAACGCTCTTATCAAGTTCCACCATTCACTGCTGGGTGTTGACAGTGGCGTCTGGTAACCAAAGTTGGAACTACTTGAATTTGACCCTTCATTCATTAGGTCGCGGTGCATGACGTACCACTCCTTCATAACTTTTCTCAAGTACAAAAATTAACCAAAATACCTGTATTAATGGTCAGGAAAAAGTCTGGAGATGATGTAGTAATAGATGTTTACTCCTCCGCTGTCTATAGCCCACCCACCATCCCAAATAGGATCACGACTTATAAAGATGAAATTCCCCCTGTCCGCCATTTTCCCCATTAATTATGCGCTAGTACAGTATTGCTAACCCCGCACTTATGGTACTAGTTAGTATATGTGTGGTACAGTGAAACAATTCATAATGTCGATTATTCAGGTCCGCATTGACGTAACTATAACTTTGAAAGAATAATAAAATTTCCGCCTTTCAATACTGTTTATTGCTAATTACTTATACAGAACACTAATAGACGAATTATATAGTAATAGATAAAATTCCCGCTATATTCCACTATTCATACCCATCATTTTTCATAACATACTAAAGATTGACACCTCTTATTCTACGTAGTAAGCAATCACCATAATAGCAATATACGGCGCATCAACAAACCTCACTCATTCTCATTTCCTTAGTCTCCCACCTCCCCCAACCCTAACCGCCACCCCTTCCCAAGCATGTCACTGACACTCAACTGTAAGAGTCTTCGCAAGGCGCATTCGGTTTGTTTTTGTTCACGCCCAAGCGCACTGCAGTTCGGCGGTGCGTGACGCGGCCACAAGTTTTCTCCGCCTTGATGTTTGCCAGGAGCAACAAGGGGACTAGAGTGGTCTCGCGATGACGCAGTGGGGGGGCAGCGGCCCGCAGCACCGGCCCAATTCAGAAGTTTTGGTGTGCACAGGCCTTAGTAATCCATTAAGAGGATCTTCTTTGGAGCGTCGAGCGGGAATTGTAAATAATGGATTGGAGAACATTTTCATTATTCTTCATGTGATTTGTATGTGCTTATACAAGGAAAGTTTTCCTTTGAAGTTTTGTTGGACAAGCTGATGAAGGGGGAGTGTTAGCCCTCGAAACATGTCCCTGTAAGTAATTAGCAATAAATAGTATTGAGAGGCGGAAATTTTATTATTCTTTCAAAGTTACAGTGAAACAATATAGCGCAGAGTTCACTTGACAGTGCGCTGAGTTTGAACCAGTTCGTAATGGATTGTGCAAGCTGTCTCATTACTATAAGTAATTTCAATCGGCTTTGACTGAAAGGAGTGCTTCTTGTTTTGTTTTCCACACATTGAATGTGTGTGTTTATGTTCTTTTCCCGCTGTAATAATTCGTAATCTTTCAATAATAATTTGTATCCAAACCAATACTGTTCTACATACAAAACAAACCTAACCTGGGTTTACGCCCCAGACCCCCTTGCTTGTAGTGCAATCTGTAATTTTCGTCCAGCCATCTAACCAAGTAGCAACCAATGATTTCGTCCAGACAGTCTTCTAACCAAGTAGAGACCAATGGTTTAGTCCAGACACCCATTTTAGTTCATAAATAATTTTCATCCAGACAGTTGCCAACCCTTGCTACAGGGGATTGCAGTAAAGTGAAGTTGGCACCATTGCCTCATACAAGCATTATTTACAAATAATACACAAAAGCCCAATTATTTATTTTCTCACATAATTACAATGTTACGTGTGTTGTCTGGTTTATTTTCTATTGGTCATGTTGGTAACTACTGATATCAATGTGTGTGCCTCATTGTGAGCACTCGCTGCGGCAGTTTCACATACTAAATACGCTGAAGAACATGGCTGTGATTGTTAAATAAACAATAAATAAAAACACGTATTTATGTGATTAAGCACATATATCTGGTGCAGTAGGTGCAGAAGTGATCAAGGTTATTATTTACATTTGATAATGTTCCCCCAAAAGATGAAATAAGGTATGAAAATGATATGTCCAAATGAAAGTGAAAAGGAAAAGAGGGATAGCTCTTCGAAACAACTCACTCTCAAGACACCCTGAGTGCACCACTCTTTTTAGATAAATATCTGATCAATATCCTCCCATCCGCTAAGACTGAAATTACCCCAAAAAGGCATCAATAATTTTCATCACACCAATGGTTTTTGCGTAGACCATTATTGCTAGGTGGTGTTAACTAATATAGGCCTATACACCCTGGTTTTTGTCATGTGCAGTGGGGGTAGTCACGCATCAATAATCTTGATCCGGGCCAATGGTTTTACCAATTAATGCTTTTTCATATAATTACAATATTACGTCTTGTGTATTTTGTATCCCATATGTTCGCAAACATGAAGTGACCTAATTTTGTGCACCTTAACAGTTGAAGAGACCTCTTGCGCCTCGGAAACATGGCTGCCGTCTGTGTATGAGCAAAAAATAAAAAATTGTTCATCTCTACATAGTATAAAACTACTGTAAGTCCCCGATTCTTGGATGTAACGGGTAATTTCGAGAACCACTGGATGGGTTTTGATGCGGTTTTCACCATTCTGTAAAGGATTTCTTGAGGAAGGTTTCTGTAGAAAACTATTCTAAGGAAGCCAAGCAGTACCGATTTCAGTGAATCGAGTTGAAGAAAAACCTGCCGTCCGTACACCTTTTAGGCTTACGCTGGGTAAACCGTTAAACATGAGTTTAAGAATTGTTCAGCATGAAAAGTTCTACAAAAGAGTCTGTGACAGCAAAATCTCTATTATTAATACATCGCCCATTATAAGTATTTTTACGTTTTCACTTCTTCCAACAATCTCCATTCAGTGGAAATTAAATTACTAGCTTCGGAGCGTGTTTACGAACTAGCTAGCCTATCACCTCAGCTTCGGCCAGCATCACTGTCGAGTCATGTCGAGTTAAGACTTAAGAGAATATTACAATGTGTTTAGAGTTTCGCTGTTCGCCTCGGCTTTTCTGAATTGCGTCGGGGATCTGCCGTCCGTGTGCCGTTTAAACTTACACTGGGTAAACCTTCTTGCCACGGGGGGGTGAGTGGATAGCGTGTCGGTCCACTAACCCCAAGATTGCAGGTTCGCTCCTTGTCGTGGTAAGTGATTTTTGAAAGGCGGCAAAAATACGACACACGTCATACGATGTTGGCATGTCAAAGAGCCCATTTGAATTCAGTAGGCCGAGTTCATAATGGCAAAATTAATCTCGGGAGTTTCCGCCAACACAAAGTTCCTCATTTCTCTACTAGAAAGCGCTTTAGTGTTCAAGGAGCTTAGATATCTAACATCTAACATCCTTGACTTTCATAGTGATTCAAGGAACAACGAAATTCGACATGTAAGGTACCCTCTGGGTGTCAAATTACAAAGCTTGCACCCGGCACCCGAGGCCATACGATATTATTATTATTATTATTACCTTACGATAGTCAGATTACCGGTAGCAGGTGAGTCACCAAGGCCTTCTCACATCTAGCCTTGCCATGTCAAGCAACTGATACATATTGCGCAGGTCCTGATTAACACTGCACGAGAGCAAAGCCTAACATGTACACATCCACTTTGATAGTAAATGATTTTCACACCTTGTTTCATATTCTGGGAGTCATTACCAATTGAACTTATTGCCAATTATCACTGCTCGATTACGTAAACATGCATTATTTCTTGCTCATTCAACGATGGCAGTCGTGTTTGTGAGGCGCATGAGGTGTCTTCAACTGTTACCGAGGCGCACACATTGACGTCACATTAGTGCTGTCAACATGTGGGATACAAAATACACTACACAGGTCATGCTGAAGACATGTAAAATTGTAATTATATGAAAAAGCATTAATTGGCAAGGTGATTGGCCTGGATAAAGATTTTTGATGCATGACAAGAACCTGAGGTGGATATATTGCCTAGTAACTATTGATAGAGGGAAAACCCACTGGTCTGGATAATAATAATAATAATAATAATAATAATAATAATTAGTACAGTATGCATAGGATTGGCAATATGCATTTGTCCATAATTCACGCGTACAATGGTGGACACAGCTGCAATTTTCCTATAAGTCGTGATCTAAAAAGGGGATGGCGAGTGGGTTATAGACATCGGAGTTAACATATATTAAGTTACTAAATCATTTCTAGATTTATTTTTCGTCGTTACAAAAGGTATTTTGGCTAATTTTGGTAAAATTTTATTATAGGCTTTACACTTGTCCAGTGTTAAGACTACTACTGGTTTCCTCAAGCCCCTCTCCACTTTATATTAAATACATTATTTAGTAAGTTACCGTAGTTTTATTTTCGGGGTGACTTCTATTTAAATACACATTTTCATGTTATTCACTCCAGCAGTTTTGATGCCAACCCATAAACTACAGGCAAAACTTAAACAGAGGGTGTATTCTGTCATCTGGGATAAATGCAAACAGAGGGTGTATTCAGTCATACACCCTATCTGGGATAAATGCAAACAGAGGGTGTATTCTGTCATACACCCTATCTGGGGTAAATGCAACATTTTAGCCAAAAATTCAAAATGTTCAGATAGAAAACTTACTTTATTTAAATTATATAGAATAAGAATTAGTCTAAAAACTTCTTCACGCAAACTAAGTTACACCTTAACGGACAGAGAGAATGAAACAGTTCTGGGAGAAGAAATATAAGCCAAATTTGTAACTAAGTTAATATTCCTAAGACTTGACTGTATATAGATTGATTATAGTGCTCCAATGTGGGCATAAAATAAATGAAAAAAGAAAAAGAATTTGTAAGTTGTAAAGTCAATTGACATTTTGGGAAAGAAATGCACAATATACAAATAATTGAACACTGGTATTTATAAGCACACTCTTACACATGCATTGAACATCCTGTCAGATAGGCAGAGGCCTAATTTTAATTTTAGTTTTCATAAGTCAGTCTGTCTCAAGTTTAGAATGCCAAACTGGTCCTAAAAAGCTGCATTAATTTTATTCTAACATATGTGACTTTTAAACGACTGCCACAAGTGCGATTTAAAGACTCATGCACGGTGTGAATGTGAACTCCCTGATCTTGAAGAAACATTTCACGCACACCGGTCAAACCACAAGAAAAGAGTCAATGACTAGGGCCATCCTTACATAGTGAAATTGCACTAGTTTAACATAGCCTACACGCTCAAGTTGTAGTGCGCCCAGCAAGACATGAGTCTACATTCATTGTATTCTCTAACAAATTGCTTTACTGCATCAACTGACCCGCTCACCAGCCTATGTTTGCATGCACTAACCACAATAATTGAATTAATTGTAGACTTATGAAGGTTAATTTTCCTAAAAGCATACACATAAGAAAATTAACCCAATAAATTTGTTCAGATGGGCTGCATATCTACACATGGCTGGGTGGCATGACAAGTCGCAAACAAAAGGATGGGAAGAAAGAGCCTAGCCAGATATGCAGAACCATACAGCAAAATCAGTAACGATTTGTTGGACACAAATTAATCTATTAAGGAAAATGACATGGAAACGCGTTAGCCTATTATGAATCACACAAGCCAGCACTAGTATGGTACGGTGCAACCGAAGCAAAGTAACTCCCGAACACACAGGAATATATTAGTTATTTTAAGAGGTGGAACAGCGAGGTCATCTGCAACAACAAGCAGGATTAAAAGTCATGGATTGCATAAATGTTATTTGACAATTAACTTATCCAGTTGACTGATTTCCTAATGACAAAAAAATTGCAATTTACTGGATGAAACTAGGGGCGTAAAACAGTGTCTGAATAATCATTTTATACTGTTAAAGAGTTCAACCCAATTATCGCGCAATGGATAGGTCAAGAAGGAAGAAAAACGGGTTACACCCCCGAACATGATGGGCGGATACGGCCTACAACCAAGGCGGAATTGATGCAAAAGTTCCAGAACACCCAAATGCGTTAGTATTAGATCCACAAAAACTGTCACTTACACGATAACTACGCTATATAGGATACTAATTTAGGTTTGATTCACTTCAATACTTACATCTCTAAACTGTACCAACCCCAATTCTCCAAGTTCCGACACACAAGCATAGGCAGCCTCACTTTGTAAAAATAGTTGACAAAGAGTCATTTCCTCACTTCGAAATAATGACCCCATTGTGCCGATTGTCTGAGATTCAATAAATATTCGAAAAACACCACAATAACCTACAACCCACCAGCAGACAGACTTCCCTTCAGAAGTCAGGTGATCAGCGATGTAACAGTGCTCACATATCGATCCATCGAAGTACGCTCAGAAATTATGTCATGAGAATTTAAACGTAAGTTTGATATGAAGTTTCCGATAAGAAATAGCTAGATAAAGCTTTGAATGAAGATAAAATATAAGCAGTATAACACCCACTATCAAATAGAATATATGTAAACATACAGTAAGTCATTACAAGAAGCTGAAAAGGTCAAATTAAAATGAATCAAGTTAAGTAGCGCTCATTGCGTTGTGGAATGTTATGACAAATGTTCACGCCTGGCTAATGGTGTTGAATTGTTATTGCCTGTTCCATATGACCGGTTCAATTGATCCGGGAACGAGACTGAGGTTTTATATTTAACCATACAATGTCTGTAGACTGACATAGAAGAAGCACTGAAACCACCCGGGGGAAACTACATGCCGTATTCGTGGACTACCATGCAAAGGCCTTTGGTACCATCAATAGACAAATACTGGTAAGGGAATTAGACATCATGATTGGTGAAGGCAACTAGTAAAGCCATAATTACTTCCGATTTGACGTTTCAGTGCTAGTGAAATTGCAAACGAAAGTCAATTTGTCGTGATATATCGATTTGAATGGCTGCCAGTGATTGTCTAGTTAAAGTGATTTTCCTTCTGATCGCTAGATAACTCTAGGGTAAAGCTGGAACGTCAAGTCGGAAGTAATGATGGCTTTATTACTCTACTTGGCGAGATTTGCCAGGACTCTGTTGAGCGAAGACTACATTGATATTTCGGTCAACATTCAAACTTCAAAGGAAAAACAGAAAACAATTGGAGTACCGTACTTTACTGCAGGGGGATCGTTAAAGTCCCATCCTTTTCACTCTTGCTACGGCGGATGTTGTGGAAGTATTACCCCCAAATGTAAAAGTATACATTTACGCAGAAGGGGCGGATTTAGGGGGTATTTCAGGGGGGGGGTTATGAATTTTAATTAGGTTGCCTATGTTCCGGGGGCGCTACATCAGAACAATTTGTAGGAGGTCTCCACGAAGGCAGTACCATTTTTAGTAGACCGTCATCATCTCTGCAGATAGCAGTTTCGCTTGTTACCGTATTTTAATTATTACTATTTTGTTGTTGTATTTTATCACCACGTACTTTAGCCAGTATAAAAGAATAGTTTTGCTAATAATCGAGACTACTGGAAAAATATGCACCGGTACTTTTATTTCATATTTCATTACGATTTTTTACCGGCACTGATCCTTTGGTTTTTCTTTTAAAAGAAGGTAACGATCCAATAAGCTTCTAAACATCATAAAATGCTTTCAACGAAAAAACAACCCAACGAAAAAAGCAGGTCTTGGGAATGAACTTAAATCAAAAGCACATCTCATGAAAAAATATTTATTACCTCACAATTCACAATTGTCTCACATTAGGCTCCTTCCCTACCGTAACACTACAACAGAAGTTTTAGCTTTCGGGCTTTCGTGGAAGCAAAACGGTTAATGATTCTATCGTAGTATAATTTAATGTTTCGATGTACATACATTAAAGTTAGGCCGTTCAGTCTTTCCTCGCCGCATCTTGACCTATTCTCAGTTTTTTCTAACTTCAGAACAGAAAATGATCTTTCCCCGGTCGCAATACTGACAGGCAAAGTAATAAGAATCCCTCACGATGGTATCCTCATCTAGACGTGATGTGGGGGCTTGAGAGTTCAAATGATCCTGCGAGCTATGCCGGCGGGAGCATAAGCTCCTGGTAGGGTCACCCATGCCGGACAGGTCAAAGGTGATGGGCCAGACTAAGAGGGATACCCTGGTCCTCCAGGTTGGGGGTTGGGCGTAGGGTTAACAACCCTACCCTGTAAAAGATCTCAATGTTACGGATACCTTACAAGTGCCTCGGAATGCTGATCACCCGATGACGAACCGGCAAAGGAAACGGTTAATGAGAAGGAAAGCGGATATTATGTTAGCGACATGGAATGTGAAAACTCTAAGGAGACCTGAAATTGAGAGAGATTAGAGAAGAAATGGGAAAATACCGAGTGGAAATAGCTGCACTACAAGAAATGCGATGGAAAGGCCAAGGAATGATAGCGTCAGGGGAACATATACTGATGTACAGTGGAGGAAACACCGGTTATGGTGGTACAGGCTTTCTTATACAAAAGTCTGTTAAGTCAAGTGTAATAAACTTAAATGCTATAAATGAAAGGATGTGCTCATTGCGATTACGAGCAAAGTTTTTTAACGTCACCATGTTCTGTGTCTATGCCCCCACAGCAGTGGCGGCCGGTAATAAGGTTGCAGCGTTGCACAACGACCAGATTAATTCCTGAAAAACAATTAATTCCGTAATAATATTTTTAGTGTAAAAGTTGTATGTTTCCTTCTATATGTATAGGAATTCATAATTCTGTTCTTTAATAATTCAGGAAATCTTATAGTAAGTTACTGTGAACTGACAGAGAAAGCGAGGCGCGCCAGCCGTCTAGGAGCGCTCGTCCGTCTGGTCGTTGCCAGCCCCAAGCACCGACCAGATCTCAATAGTGAAGGGTATGGCAGAGATGCCAGACCGGGTAAGCCCTATCCCAACAGTTAACACGGCTGGTCGTTGCCCGCTGACTGCAACCAGGAGCTGAGGCGCGGACGCGGCCGGAGACATCCGAGATACTTCGTCAATGTTGCGCGTGAACTTGTGACACTCGCCGTTCTCGCCCTCATATATAACTTACGTTGTTTTGTTCTCGTGAAGGTTTTCATGTAGACTAACTTATATTCCAATTTTAATCCGATGAAATTGTAATGTCTCTGAACTGCGGCATTCGTTATGAATGAGGTACATCCGTTTTACCGCGCAATTGAATACAGTTTTTTCCGATATCAAGCAGTCTTTTACCCATCACCTCATGGGTGCCCGCAGGAGGTGTTGGGAGGGGGTGGGGTGGGCAAGGAGGGGCCATGTCCTCACCCCCTGAAACCCCGACAACATTTCGATACTTCATTGTCATACCAGTTTATTTCATAAAGTGAAGTTACTGATGGTTAGCTGATTTAGAAGTACTGTAGGGATTATTCCACAGTTTTATTCAACTTAGTAATTCGGGATAATTTGAGAATATCTTCAGTTATTTAAAAAATCGCCAAACTGGATTAACTTTACTATTTTAATGAACTGCTTTTGCCGATACATTGTGACACAACTACTTTTTGCCTGTTTTTAATGAATGAACATTATGACGATGATTCACAAAGAAAAGCGAACTCCTATGGACAAAAACTCTGAACTAAAAAAAAACTCCCATTTATGAATGAATGTCACTAAGCAAGTAAGAAATTAAACGAAAATTGCGGGGGGGGGGGGGGGTGTAAATCTCAATATCACCTAGTGACATGTAGACATGTAGGCAACAAAATAAAAAATAATACATGCCTCCCTCCCCCTAGAAAAAATCCTGCGGGTGCCCATGAACCACCTTAATGAAAATAGTGCAACACCCAGAACAATTATCCGCCAGCCGCTACTGCCCCACAGAAGAGGCAGAAGAAGAAGAAGAGAAGGATAGCTTCTACATTAAGTTGGAGGAGGAGGTCAACAAAGTACAAAGACATGATATGAAAATAATCCTTGGGGACCTAAATGCCAAAGTCGGGGAGGAAGAGGTGTTCAGAGATATAATAGGGAAGGAAAGTTTACACGAAGGGAGTAATGACAATGGATTGCTGTTGATAGACTTTGTCATTGGGAAAGAAATGGTGGTGAAAAGTACTTGACTGTGTCTATGCCCCCACAGAAGAGCAGGCTTTCTTATACAAAAGTCTGTTAAGTCAAGTGTAATAAACTTTAATGCTATAAATGAAAGGATGTGCTCAGTGCGACTACGAGCAAAGTTTTTTAACGTCAACATGTTCTGTGTCTATGCCCCCACAGAAGAGGCAGAAGAAGAAGAGAAGGATAGCTTCTACATTAAGTTGGAGGAGGAGGTCAACAAAGTACAAAGACATGATGTGAAAATAATCCTTGGGGACCTAAATGCCAAAGTCGGGAAGGAAGAGGTGTTCAGAGATATAATAGGGAAGGAAAGTTTACACGAAGGGAGTAATGACAATGGATTGCGGTTGATAGACTTTGCCATTGGGAAAGAAATGGTGGTGAAAAGTACTTGTCACCCAAGGAAAGATATCAAGAAAGAGACATGGGTGTCTCCGGACGGAGTTACAAGGAATCAAATAGATCATGTGATAATAGACAAACGACATTCATCAGATGTTATGGAAATAAGTAGTTGTAGAGGAGCAGATGGGTACACAGATCATTACTTGGTAAGAATCAAGTATAGACAAAAAATAGATTCAGGGAGGAAACACAAAAGTGAAAGGAAGATGAAGCATAATATCGGAAGGCTTTAAAGCAACAAGGAAGTACAAGATGAGTATAGATTGAAAGTGGGAGAAAACATGGAAAACAATAAGAACCTCTGGGAAGAAGGTAATGTGGAAACTAAATGGGAGTTACTGAAAAACACCATCAGTGAAGTTGCAGAGGAAACGCTGGGGAGAGCCGAATTCAAGAGGAATATACAATGGTTCGATGAAGAATGCTCGGAGGCAATCCATGAAAGAAACGAAGCAAGGCAAAGAATGTTGCAACGGAGAACAAGACAGACAGTGGAGGAATATAGAGAGAAAAGGAAAAGGGCAAGCAAGTTAAGCAGGGTTAAGAAAAGGCAGTATGAAAGAGAAAGAATAGAATAATTAGATAAAATGAGGGAGAGTGGGGAGATTCGGAGATTTTATGAAAGAGCAAGAGATTTGAGGAAAGGGTTTCAACCAAGAGCAGTCTTTTATAAGGACAAAGAAGGAAATTTTATAGGAGATAAGAACAAGATGCTACAGAGATGGCAGGCTATTTCACAGAGCTACTCAATGGACGAGGTGAAGAGGAAACCGCGAATGGGGAAGAAGCGGAACATGTAGGGATTGATGAGCAAGAAGAAGTTGAAACGCCGTATTTAGAGGAAGTTAGAGATACAATCAAGGAATTAAAGAACAATAAAGCCGCCGGAGAAGACGGAATAGAAGCGGAGTTGCTAAAATTCGGTGGAGAGGTAGTGGTAAAAGCAATACATGAACTAATAAAGGAAGTTTGGACGAAAGAAGAAATGCCCAGGGATTGGACTGTAGGAATAATATGCCCTGTGTATAAGAAAGGGGATAAATCAGTATGCGGCAATTATCGTGGGATTACTCTGTTGGACGTAACATATAAGGTGTTCAGTAAGATTTTAGCCTCTCGACTGGAGCGTTGTGTAGAGAAAATATTGGGGGACTATCAAGCTGGATTTAGAAGGAATCGCTCTACAATGGACCAGATATTTGTAGTGAGGCAGATACTGGAGAAGATTTATGAACATGATAAGCAGCTGGATCAGCTGTATATAGATTTTAGGCAGGCATATGACAGTTTGGTTAGAAAGGAGATTTTTAAAATTATGAAAGAGTTTAAGATCCCGATAAAATTAGTCAAGCTGACAGAAATTACTATGGGAACCACAATCTGTAAGGTTAGATTAGAACAAGAGATGTCCGATGAATTAATTGCGACAAGGAGATGTAATTTCTACATTACTCTTTAATGTAGCTCTAGAAAAAATAATTCAACAACTGCCAATCAATCCAGGAGGGACCATATTTAACAGACAAGTGCAGGTGATAGCATATGCGGATGATGTAGCATTAATTGCAAGGAACAGTAAAGCATTAGAAGAGAGCTATGTCCTGTTGGAGGAAAAGGCACGAAAGTTAGGATTGGAAGTGAATACAATTAAACTAAGTATATGAAGATGGGAGACTCCAGAGAGGCAAGAAGAAGAGAGCCGTATGTTAAATTAAATGGGAAAGAATATCAAAGAGTAGAAGAATTCAAATATTTGGGCTCAATAATAACTGAGGATAACAGAACAACAGTGGAAATACAAGAAAGAATTAAAAGTGGAAATAGATGCTATTACGCTATGCAAAGCATGTTTAAATCGAGAAATGTTAGTAGGAATACTAAAATAAAAATTTACATTACAATACTAAGACCTGTGGTTATGTATGGATCAGAAGGTTGGGTTCTCAATAGAAGAGAAGAAGACTGGCTGCGAAGATTTATGAACATTTTCTGTTAATGGGCGATTACAATCTCCCGAATATAACATGGTTTCAATCAAATGAAGACTGTATGGGGTTCCTCCCATGTGGAATTAATACTGACAAATCAGAACAAATTATTGACTCCTTTTGCTATCTTAACTTATATCAGTTTAATAACATTCCAAATATTCTTAACCGTAATCTAGATTTAATATTCTCCAATTTTTCCTTAACTGTTAACCCTAGCATAGATGTTCTAATTCCTGAGGATAAGTACCACCCTCCTCTAGATATTGATTTTAAGATGGCGGTTGATCATCAATCTCTTTCAAGTAATTATAATGATCACAATTTTGATAAAGGTAATTATATCGGTCTCAATAATTACTTAGCTACAATAGACTGGAGCTCTGCATTGAAGGAACAAGATATAAATTCTGCTGTAAGCATTTTTTACTCTATTCTATATGAAGGCATTGATAGATTTATTCCTCTTGCTTATTATAAGGACCCATGTTTCCCACAGTGGTTTAACAGTGAACTAAGAGCCAGTGTCTTACAGAAGAAAGCGACCCATGCCTTATACAAAAAGTCGGGCAGCACTCATGATTATATGCTTTCTCGGAGGTTAGAGCCAAATGTAAACACTTGTCTAAACTATGTTATACTGAATATTTAAACAAAATTAGATCTAATCTATACAGCGACCCAAAAAGCTTTTGGGCTTTTATCAAGACAAAAAAGAATGATAAAGGTGTTCCTGGTACAGTTTATCTTGACAATGTGAATGAAAGTGATGGACCAGGTATTGTCAATCTTTTTGCTAAACATTTCTCCTCAGTCTATAAGGCACCAATCGTTAACACCCAAAAATTTGAAACTCCTTACTCTATTAACGTCTCCACCTGCCAGGTTGAAAAGAGTGATATTTATAACAAATTAGAGAAACTCTCAAATAACAAATCATTTGGTCCTGATGGTCTCCCACCAATTCTATTAAAATCTTGTCAATTCATTATAACAGAACCATTATTCATCTTATTTAACCTCTCTCTTGGAACTGGTAAATTTCCTGATAGATGGAAGAGTAGCTATGTAACTCCTGTCTTCAAATGTGGTGACAAATCCAATGTTAAAAATTATAGAGCTGTTTGTAAATTGTCCTTTATACCCAAATTATTTGAATCTATAATTACTGACAAAATTACACCCCAATTTTCCTCCTACATAATTGAACAACAGCATGGCTTTATGCCAGGTCGTTCAACATGTACAAATCTCCTAGTTTATTTAGAGTACTTACTGAAAGCAGTAGAAGAGCACAATCAAGTGGACTGCATCTATACTGATCTAGCCAAAGCCTTCGACTCTCTCGACCATAAAATTCTTCTTTCAAAATTACAATCTTATGGTATACAAAACCCTCTATTATCATGGCTGTCCTCATATTTAGAAGGCAGAACTCAGATTGTCAAAATACTTAATTTCTTATCTCAACCAATAGTTGTCTCTTCTGGTGTTCCGCAAGGTGCCCATCTTTCTCCATTGTTATTTCTAATCTTTATTAATGATATCAATACAGTTTTCAAACATGCCAAAATCCTCCTGTTAGCCGATGATACAAAGTTCTTTATGAAAGTTCAATCTCTACAGGACTGTATACTTCTTCAGGAAGAACTTTGGCGTCTAGAGGAGTATTGTTCTTTAAATGGGTTACTGCTCAATGAAACTAAATGTAAACTAGTTAGATTCTCAAAGAAGAAACAGAATATTGAATTCTCTTATCACTTTATATCGTCTACTCCACTTCATGCTGTTAGAAGTATATGTGACCTGGGAGTAAAATTCTCAGACACGCTTAATTTTAATGAGCATATGGTAAATATTAAAAAAAGGCTTTGCAGAGATTAGGTTGCATAACTCGTTATTCCAAGGAATTTTGTGACTCAAATATATATTTCCTACTGTACTTGACCCTTGTCAGACCCTTAATTGAATATTGTACACCGATTTGGAGCCCTTTCAATAAAACACAAATTGAGAGTTTAGAGAAAGTACAACACAAATTCCTACGAATTTATGCATATCGTTTCCTACACCCAATAACGAATCATAACTACACTGAAGTAATGATGCAATTGAAGCTGCCAACTCTTAAATCCCGTCGTGAAAATTTTTATATTCTTAATATGTACAAAATTTTAAACTCTCACATAAACTGCCCAGAATTACTAAATGAAATCAATATATATGTGCCACCCCGTTCGATGCGCAAGCATCATGTCTTTGAAACAAACTGGCACCCAACTAATTATGGTCTAAATAGTCCCATTGACAGAATGATGCGAATTTCTAATGGGGTCAACATAGACTTGTTCAATACCGATGAAAGACCCCTGAGAAAATATCTGTTTTCCTATTCATTAGACAATCTGTATGAATATAGTTGATTGTAATAGTAGGGTACCGTACTTTGTATTACTCTTAATGTCTTTTATGTTGTATAAAAGAAAATGGTGGAAGCCGTCAATAAATATGTATGTATGTATGTATGTATGTATGTAGGAAGATCTTGAGGAAAATATAGGGGCCAGTGAGAGAGGAGGAAGGTTGGAGAATAAGGACAAATGTGGAACTACACGAACTCTTCGGACAGGCAGATATTGTGGTCAAAATTAAGCAGGGGAGGATAAGATGGGCAGGACACGTTCAGAGAATGACAGAATCACGTACTGTCAAAAAGGTGTTTACGCAAAGACCGGATGGAAGGAGGAGAAGAGGAAGACCCAGGAGACGGTGGATAGATGATGTGGAAGACGACCTTAGGAGTCTGGGAATCAGGAACTGGAGAAGGAAGGCAGAAGATAGAGAAGAATGGAGGCAGGTGATAAAGGAGGCCAAGGTTCTTCAGGGGACTGTAGCGTCGACCAGAAAGTAAGTAAGTAAGTAAAGTAATAAGAATACGAATCATTGTTCTGATGGTAGGGAAAACTTGTGGATGGCAAGCTGTGTAGACCTCCACCGCCTTTGAAGGGATTGGGCGACCCGCTTCGCTCTATCTTCTCCATTTCGCTGCCCAAAGGGATGTCTCGGCTTGCATCTTCGCCCGGAGTTCCGACTGCGATTTTTGAAGTAGAGGAGAGTAGCGCTCGGAAAGGATGTTGATGTCCTCCTCGGTGCAGTGGATTTGACGATCCATGTTCAATCCTGGGTCTACGACGCGGGGAAGAAAATCGTTGAGCTGATATGCGTTTATAACGTCGTCTGTGAAACGAGTTGAGAGGTCTTCCAAGATCCAATGAAGAAGAGGACTGTAGATGTTCCTTCTGTAGTACTCTTCGGACGAGTCAGCGGGCGCGTTTGCCCTGTTCTTTTGCTTCTGGACAAGACGCGGCAGGTCGATAGCGGCGCCTTGCTCACGCGCAAGCTTGTTGGCGTTGTCGAAGACCGTCGAAAATTCTTGTTCGACGTTTGACCGCTTTTTTTTGAAGATTTGGATGCTATTCCGAGTGGTTTCGGAGGCGGTTTGGACGTCCAGATTTTCGCTTTCGAACAGACGGCTGAGAGGTTCCGTCTGAGTCAGCACTTCTGCTATGCAGCACAGTGTGACGATGAATTGCCCACAAGTGATGATGGCTAGCAAATTTTCGGCTTTGTGCGCTGATTGATTTTCACCCCATTCAGAAACGATTCCCAACGCGTTCACAATGTCGTCCAATTGGTTCAGGAACTTCAAAACAGCGTCGTGCCGTTCATCCTAACGCGTATCACACAGCGTAACAAGCTGGCCTTTGATAGTCTTCTTCAACACAAAATTCCACTTCGAGGACGCTGTGAAGTAATTCGTCACCTCTTCCACAGTTCCAAATGCATTTTTAACTGCTTGCACTTTGGACGATTTCGAAAGCGTCAGGTTGAGCTGGTGGTTGTAGCAGGGCACCCGAACAGCATGAACTGTAGTCTTCTGCCGCTCTTGTACTGCACCTACAGCTTCCGATATGTTCACCAAACATCTGTCAGTTCCGATGCCAACACAGCTTTTGGGGTCTAGTTTGAAGTCGTCGATCTTCTTGGCAACGATGCCTCCCAGCTTTACCCCAGTCAGTTTTGGTTCAACAGCAGACTCTGCGGCTGCTTGAGGATTCTCATCATCGTCTTCACTAGGGAAATCACCTTCTTCTTCTTCTTCTTCTTCTTCTTCTTCTTCACTTCCTTGAGTATCATTCTCTTTCTCTTCCACCGCAGATTTGCGAGCATCTAGGAAGCCCACAAAATCCTCCCTGATTTCGTTCCTCCAGAGATACCGCAAGAACAAAGTCAGCTGAGAGATGTGCGCTACATCTGTTGTCTCGTCAAATCCGACAGAATAAAATCGGGCTTCGTGAACGCAGCTTATGATCTGCTCGCAAATGTCCTCCCCGCACAGCTCAATTAATTCGTTCTGGATCGTTTTACTAGTGAAAAGGCTTCTGGGTCCCGCCGTTGCAAGATATTTGGCCAGTTTGACGTCTCCAACTTTCATACGGAACCGAAGCAGAGCCAGGAAATTGCCGTCGTTTTGTGAAGACTCCTCTTGAGCAATTGGGCCGTCATCACGATAACCTCGGTAGGCGATATTTTGTCGGCCTAGAAACTCGATGTTCATCAAGATGAGAGCAAGTCTTGCTCTGTTTTCTTGGATATTTTCCAGGCGGAAGCTATCCATTTGGTTGGGTAGCTGCTCTTGCGGATTTCTTTGCTTGCGCAAAAAGTCAGCACACAAGACAGCTTCTTCGTGGTACTTCGTCGCCTCATGCTTCCGGCGGTCACCGTCTTTCCTAAGGAGCTTGGCGAACTTCGTCAGAGGTTCCTTGACCAGGGTCTTCAACAGAATCGTAGACCGGTAAACTTCGCAAAAAAAAAAAAAAAAAAAAAGGGCAGAACAAACAGAAGAGTCCTCTACGTGATGGAGAGAGAACGGCCCAGGGAAACTTCTGTAAGTGCTGCAGGTGAAGGTCGTTTCTCTTCGCTTCCGCCCTTGGTGTGAACGGAGAAAGGAAAACAATAATTCGCGTTTGGTTGCCAGTGACTCGTCAAAAGGGTAGAAAGTGTTCCGTCATCAGGCCTGTTTTTTCCTGTACCTATATACAAGCCGACGTCGTTTCCAAGATTGCCACAGGCAGCAGCATCTCGACAAGAATCCTTTGACGGACGTGAAACCAGCTGCTCCGCTGGAAGTGAATGTGGGGGGCCGGGCGTAGGTTATTTGCTCTTGTTATTGCCACCGCCATCGCCGACTCCTGCATCTCCGCCGTCACCGAGCCCTCTGCCGTCAGCGACGTTTCCAGCGCGTACGTCGCCGCTGAGCCCAACACTGCCTCCAACAATTTCAGCACCACCGTCGACGCCGCAATCACTACCGGTACCCAGTCCAGCTCCGCAACCGCCAGCACCATTAAGAGCTCCTCCGTTTTCACAGTCATTTCCTCTGTCATCACCATCACCACGATGATCGAAACTGCAAGCACCCTCAGAGTCAACTTCGGGACGGGACGGGGATGAGTGCTCAGGGATTTGTACCACTTTTTAGGGGCACCGAAATAATTTCTCAAATCTCCACATCGGTCGCTTTTCCTTTTCCTTCCCCCACCTTCGCGATTAGCCTGAAAAGAATCAAACAAAAAGATAAAATACTACTGCTCTAATGAAATTTATCTTTTGAAAATGTCAACGTCAATGTCTGTATAGTACAAAGAAAACACTGCACGTAGCCAAGTTAAAAACAGCGAACGGCGGGCTAAAATAAAAATCAGGCAATGCTAAGATGGCGCTTCTTTGATCACAAAAGTATTTCAGATAGGCCCTCGGTAAAACCCAATCTAGATACTAATCAAGGGACCGAGGCATTTTCGTGTCTAATGCGGTTTCGCATTTTATTTTTAATTAGTCCGTAAGAGGTTTTCCTCTATCTCGCGAATTTTAGTTAGTCTACGATTTTGAAACCGGAACCTCAACTTTGTCCTTTTTTTAAAATTGCAGATTAAAATTAAACTAGTACTTCACTAGGATAAGTGTAAGTATTTCAAGACAAAATAATTGAAGCGCTAAACAAAAAACTCGAGTTTGCTACTCTCTTTAAAACCTAGTTAAAAGTTTAAATAAAAATATTTTTTTATCGAATAAAGACAAAAAAATTCAGTAATATCGACGGAAAAAAAAGGTTGATGAAAAGTTTAATCCATTCTTTGTTCGGGCCCCGAACTTCGGGGCAAAAATCCGAACTCATGAACGTTTACTCTTTTTGGCTTCGTTCTTGCTCGCTACCAGAGAGTGTAAGAAGAACAATTTGAATTTGGCGAGAATAAATGTGTGGTGAACGAACTCCGAGGGGGAGGGGGCTGAGTAAGTACCCTAAACGCCTTTGATTGCCAAGGAACCGATTTTTTTTTTTGTATATTATGCGGTTTTGTGTCAAATTTGTTCGTACCTTAAGCGGGTGTTGTAACTGGATGAAAAGGTGGTTTTCAAAGGCCCGATAAATATTCTTAGTTCAAACGTATTCGTGTCTTAAGAGGGAGTATCCTAAACTACTGTCGACCAAAGTATTATGTGCACTCGAGTTTGAAGGTTGTTGTGAAGTAACCAATAGACCTACATAAAATCCATTACCATCATCATTTTCGTCGTTCTATATTACGTTAGTTCATGTAGGTTTGGATTTTTAAAATGTATATTTTAATATTATTTATCGCAGTTGGAACACAAAAAGTGCACGTTTTAAGCGTGTTTCAACCATGCGTCACATTTAAGATTTGTTATCTCAAAAACCTGTTATCAGATCGAATCCAAATTTTAACACAATATACATTGGAATGTTGTATAACTGGTTTATTAATTTCACGTGTGTCCAAGAAACAAAGTTGTTATCATTGTTGTAAGGTAACTTTTTCTCGGCTCGGGGTGGTTGGAAAATGTAGTTCTTGGTCGCGTGGTAATCCTTATACATCGAAAAGTTATGCTATATGACTGTGAAATGCGAAAATTAATTCACTTATTTTATATCAGTTTGTATTTGTAGGGGGAAAAAGATATGGTTCACCAGCTAGCCGCTCCGGGAAAAGCTGTACAGCGTTGCTGAGGTGGAGCCCATCACTTCCGCTATCGCTCCGCGACATCAGGAGTGGCGACCTTTAGGTTAGGTTGTTTGGCTAGCTAAGTGGCTTGTGCCTCACTCCGCTATCACTCCGCTCGGCTTGACCGTATGTCACGAAGTCACCCCAGTTTACGGTTCGGGCCAATCTCAGGGGGAAGGGGCGACCCCTCCGCCCCACCATTCTCCGGCTATGCACTCACAATCAGTTATTACATGATTTGCGTTTTAATTTTGATGCTTAGGAAAACTAAAGTCAGAACGTCAGCTATTACCCGAGTTATAAATATAAAAACTTAAGAAATGCAGCAGCCTACAGAACAAAATATATGTTAAATGCATCCAATGTAATTCTACAGATTATTTTCTTCTCGTTCAGCTGATTTGAAAACAAAAATAACTTTTAAAATTTAATCTTAGACAATTTAAGGCATTTTTTATGATTCTTTAAAGAAGCATTTTTAACAGTTTGGAGAGATAATTTCAAAAAATTATTGTTTTTCTTTGAAAAAAAAAAAGAATTATAAAATTTGACTTTGCAAGTCAATTTTGCCATTTCTTTTTAGCAGATCATTCTTGATCTTGACAGATGTTTAGGGTGCGAAATCAGTCCAATACAAAGTATGCGAGACATTTCCATGATGAGCTTAATATACAGTGTCCGCCAGAAAAATGTATATACTTTTTACGGAACAAAAACTATTTATTTTGTGTTTCTTTTACATTTAAATATTGATTACACATGAAGTACTGTCTTCAGTTAAACATATGGTTACATGAGATGTTCAAAATGTTCACCGTTGGCTGCCAGACACATAGCAGAACGACGAGCTGCAACTACGCCCGTCAATGTTTGAATGGGGACCGCTGCACATGCCGCTGTAATTTTCTGGCGAAGGGCCTCCAGCGTGCGCGGCTTACGTCGATAGACTTGATTTTTCACAGTTCCCCAGAAGTAAAAGTCCATAGGGGTAAGATCTGGCGACCGTGGGGGGAACTCAATGGACCCTCTTCGTCCAATCCAATGTTCCGGCAGATTGTCATCCAGGAAAGCTCTTACTGCTACATGCTAGTGTGGTGGCGCCCCGTCCTGTTGGTAGAAGACTTCATCATCGGCTCCATAAAGCGCACGTACAGCTGGTAAAATTAATGTGCGTAACATTCACAAGTACACTGCTCCAGTGACAGTACCATCAAAGAAAAAGGGTCCTAGTAAGTCCCTCGACGACAGTCCATACCGGACATTACCCCTTGGTAGATTGACCGCCTTGTCCACATGAACATGCGGATTTTCCGGAGCCCAGTATACACAGTTATGTCGATTCACTGTTCCATTAAGTTCAAACTGGGCTTCATCAGACCACACTAACTTCGTCAGAAATTGTTCATCTTGGGTGACCATTTGCTGATACCATTCGCAAAATTGCATTCGACGATCGGGATCATCCTCATTAAGCGCGTGCAGTAATCGTGGGATGTAAACTTTCCACTTAGCTGTTTTCAAAATCCGTCGTACACTTGTACTGCTAATCCCCACTTCCCGTGCACATTGCGTAGCAGACTTCTGTGGAGGACTAGCAAACCTTTCCAGCACGTGAGCCGACAAAGCAAGACTAGTAGCTGTACGCGTTCTTCCCGATCTTCTTTTGTGAATATCACAAATCGTTCCATGCGTCTCAAACTTCCCAGTAATGCGTTTAATTGTTAGTCGTGTTGGGGGTTCTGTTTCAAACTCCCTCCTCCACTGACGTTACACTTCAACGGCATTACCAAACCTGATAAACCACTTCAATGTACTTTCGCTGCTCGAAGGTCAAGCGTGCTCCAGCCATTTCGTTTTCCCACGATCGTGATGTAAATACCGACATCTGTTGAGCGAATGACCATACTAGAAACATTTTAAAACAATGATAACAGTTGACAATGTTCATATCCCGATATCGTCTGACAAAGAGTGTATACATTTTTCTGGCGGACTCAGTATTTAAAATATTTATTGTGTAATAAACGGAAAGCACTATATTTTCCGTCCTTTCAGACGCCCAGGACACAGAAAACCTATGAGTGAATAAAATAAAAATTTAAATAATAAAAAAAAAACGCGCGAATGCTCACACTTATACATACTTAGTCACTTATTAATTTAAATTTTATACGTAAATTCTATTCAATAAGGCGTGAATAACGCACGTTCTGTGCATTTATGGTTGCCGATTCTGCATGGGTTAAAATGTAAATACATTTTGCAACATAGTGGGTTTGAACGATTCTATGTTTTGAGCTTTGGTTTACTCATTCAGGTGGGAGGGGCGATAAAGGGGGTTTGGGTATTTCCGTCTACAAAAAATAACAACACAGCACACCACGACTACTTCACTTACCATAATTGCACTAATGACGTCGAGAATCCGCACAAAAATAGCAGCGAACGCACTTGCCAACACTATCGTAAGAACGCGCACCGCGCACTGACTGTTGATTGAGACTGACCACCAAAAGCTTGGACGCCCCCCGAAAGCGAGGCTCGACTCGGCTTGGTTCCAGCGTAGACTTGTCAGTAGAGGCGCGGGCTCGACTCGTCGCTGCTGGCTGCTCGGCGCGGCAGCGGAACCAAGTGACACTAGGCATCGGCTCGGCTCGGCTCTTTTCTTTTCTTTTCTTTTCTTTCCCTTCCCCTTTCATTTCTTTCACTTCCTTTTTCTCTCTTTCTTCTTCCTTTTCTCTCCTCTTTCTCCCCTTTTCTCCACCTTATCTGAAGTCAAGGGGGAGGGGGCGTCGCCGCCCTCTAAATCCGTCCCTGTTACGCAGACGATATGGCTCTAATCAGCCAGTGAAAAGGATCTACCGCAGGCTTTTAACAGAGTTGTGGAGTGGGCGGAAGAGAATGCAAATCTGAATGAAAGAAAAACAGTTGCAATGACTTTCAGAAAGGGGGGGGGGGGGGGGGGGGAGAGGAGCGACTATTTTCTACAAAAATAGACCGCTGGAGTGTGCAATGCACATCAAGTACTCCGAATCTGGGGGTGATGTTCCAGACTCACCGAAACATCTTCACAACTCACATTAAGGACAGAACAAACACGGCTATAGAGACCATGAGTGACATAAGCTATCTCGGAACACTGTCATTACAGACAACGATGAGACATTTCTCGCTGAAGATCAGTCCTGTAGTTGCATAGCCTATGGTTGGAAGTATTTGGCATCACCTTAAGTATAAGCCCTTCGAAGCGTAGGAGAAGGTGAAAGCTACCTACCTGAAAAGGGTACTGTTTCTTTCAAAATTCACTCTTCCATGGTTGGTGTATGAACTCGCGAAAGAGCCTCCCTTTATTGAAGACCTCAGATTGCAGCTGCTCCTGCCATCTACATCGGATTATGAGACTCGAATGCAGCATATAAAGTCAAAGAGAGAAAGAGCGGTGTATCGCAGGAATTTTACGTCACGGATGCGATGATATCGCGGGATTGGCCGAAGGTTTTCTATGAGATGAGACACTTGTTAACCAGATTCTCGGTGCACGGATTCCATTTTAAAGTGTGTGCAAATAAAATCTATCATCAACCAGATTGTAAATGAGTGTGTGCCCTCTGCGGCAAAGCATGTGACAGATATCATGTAATGCGGTGTGATCAGAGGAAGTTAATCTCTGTCACAGTTTTGTACTAGTGATAAGTACAAAAACAAAGCTTACGCCACGGTTTTTGGCCGGACAGTCCCGGTTTCACAGTCGTACAGAAGATAGGCGGCGAGCCTCACGCATGTGCAAATTGATACGTGAGTTTTCAGTTGTGTGTAAAGCAACTCATGCATCAATTGCACATGCCTGAAGTTCACCACCTGTCCTCTGTACAACAGCGCAATCAGGGCTCACCGGCCAAAAACCTTGGCGTGAACTGTAATGATTAATTTAAATGCATATTTTGTGCTCTAATAAATTTATATTTATGTAATATGATGGATGGCGAAGTCTATTTTGTTAAGTACCGGTAGTACCCTTAAATTCGTAAATCCAGAGATTTCTTGAAATTACATTCCGATATTTTATCTTTTTCTTGTATTCCTCATTTTTTCTTTATAGAGACAGATGACTTCATGGTTCGGTCCCTTTAAGTGACCTCCTCCGCCTCAGTTAAAAATATGTAGCTGCTTCTTCTTCTCCCCCTTCTTTCATCGAGACACCTACAATTAAGAAACCTACAATTTGTTTATAAATCTACCTATTGGATGAAGGCAAGGGCTAATGACTCACTTTGAAGGCTTTACAAGGACGAAGGGGTGAGAGGAGTGATTGCCTCCTTGAGCTCCCGCATGGATCTGTCCCTGAATATAGCGAACATATGAACGTCCTTCGTCTGGATCCCAAGAGTCGCAATAACATTATAGTATTAAGGCTCGGCTCCCTAAATTATTCGGGTCCCAAGGAAGGAACTTGTGGTTGGTTGGTTCCTCAGTTTAGGGGCTGCGACAACATGGCCATGTAGCCTCGGGTACTTTGGGTGTGTGTAGAATCTGTCTGATAACCCGTGTTAATTGTGATAGCTGTATTACTGTGTGTTATCTGTAATTCAGGTAAGGACTGTAGACGATCAATTTCAAGTAGTTTCTACTTTTGCTACCAAATGCTACCGTCGACACTTAGTTGCGAATTTGGCTACTAGATGCATCAGCAACTAGCACCTTGCGACGAACGTTGAAACTCATAGAGCGTTAATCAAATCTAACCCACAATCTTAGCTTCACACAATTGTAGTAAGTGTGTCATAAATCTATGACATGGGCCCACCGGCTTTGCTTTCCCTCTGAAGGAAGGCATACTGAGCGATTTTTAACTCTTAAAAAATGACTTCGGCCGGGTTTGAACCCGTGATCTTGGGCATAGAAGCTCAGCATGCTACCAACTATGCCACCGAAGCCGCTCAAAGAAACTTGTCATTCCATTTTTAAAATAAGGTATTGTTTCTGAGCAGCGAAATACTTCTGTAGAATCTTCTCGTACGGTAGTAGACTCTCAATCGATTGAGGTAAAGATTACAGTGTATAATTAATATTTCCAAGCACTCTTTGGATTCATCTAGAATGTAATTCTTATCTGTAATTATTAGTGCAGAAGATCTACCCTCTCGCTGGCATTGCGCCTCCAGCTATTCGACGCGAGGTGGCAGCAGAGAAAAAGAGACAAGCTTGAGACGGATCCCAGACATTTAATGTTCAACCACAAGGTGACCACTTCTCGCCTAAGATCCAGGAAGAGTTTTATTAAGGGAACAGTACGCCTCCATACCAAACCAGACGTCCGGCGTGTGTCACTCTGGAAACAAATAGTACGGTACCAGAGGGGTTTACCCCTAAAGAAGAACTGAGCAGTGGTAGTCATTTGCCTTATACCACCTGGAGGTCCTTAAACCGGATGAGAAAAGGAGTGCCTAACTGTCGTATCAACCTTGTAAAGTGGAGTTATGCAGAAGATCCAAGATGTGACTGTGGAGAAATCCAGACTCCACAACACCTGCTCACGTAAGATCTGAATAACACCTGCAGCCAGGAAGACCTTATGTTGGCCAAAGACCGAGGGATAAGAGCTGCAGAATTCTGGAAAGGAAGAATTTAGTGTGCCTCCCGGACACGGAAATATAATATAATATAGTGCATAATGCATGTGTTCGAGGATCATTAGTTTCATAAATGGTGCAAAGTTTGGCAACACTGCGTAGTGAACGACGAGGCGATAGCGAATGCCATGTCAGCTGTAGTTCGAGGCTTGAGGACAAAAGCGGAAGGTTTCTTTCGTCAATGACGTGTGTTGTTGTTGTTGTTGATCTTGTTGTTGAATAGGCCTAACGCGATTTAGAAATGGAGACTGCACCGTTCTCGGGTATTGTGACTCATAGCTGAGGTAGGCTACATTAAAATCGAGACTTAACGAGGCAAAAACTGAAATTCACAATGTTTTATGTGGCGTGTACATCAGTAGCGGCTGGCGGATAATTGTTCTGGGTGTTACACTATTTTCATTAAGGTGGTTCATGGGCACCCGCAGGATTTTTTCTAGGGGGAGGGAGGCATGTATTATTTTTTTATTTTGTTGCCTACATGTCTACATGTCACTAGGTGATATTGAGATTTACACCCCCCCCCCCCCCCGCAATTTTCGTTTAATTTCTTACTTGCTTAGTGACATTCATTCATAAATGGGAGTTTTTTTTTAGTTCAGAGTTTTTGTCCATAGGAGTTCGCTTTTCTTTGTGAATCATCGTCATAATGTTCATTCATTAAAAACAGGCAAAACGTAGTTGTGTCACAATGTATCGGCAAAAGCAGTTCATTAAAATAGTAAAGTTAATCCAGTTTGGCGATTTTTTAAATAACTGAAGATATTCTCAAATAATCCCGAATTACTAAGTTGAATAAAACTGTGGAATAATCCCTACAGTACTTCTAAATCAGTTAACCATCAGTAACTCACTTTATGAAATAAACTGGTGTGACAATGAAGTATCGAAATGTTGTCGGGATTTCAGGGGGTGAGGACATGGCCCCTCCTTGCCCACCCCACCCCCTCCCAACACCTCCTGCGGGCACCCATGAGGTGATGGGTAAAAGACTGCTTGATATCGGAAAAAACTGTATTCAATTGCGCGGTAAAACGGATGTACCTCATTCATAACGAATGCCGCAGTTCAGAGACATTACAATTTCATCGGATTAAAATTGGAATATAAGTTAGTCTACATGAAAACCTTCACGAGAACAAAACAACGTAAGCTATATATGAGGGCGAGAACGGCGAGTGTCACAAGTTCACGCGCAACATTGACGAAGTATCTCGGATGTCTCCGGCCGCGTCCGCGCCTCAGCTCCTGGTTGCAGTCAGCGGGCAACGACCAGCCGTGTTAACTGTTGGGATAGGGCTTACCCGGTCTGGCATCTCTGCCATACCCTTCACTATTGAGATCTGGTCGGTGCTTGGGGCTGGCAACGACCAGACGGACGAGCGCTCCTAGACGGCTGGCGCGCCTCGCTTTCTCTGTCAGTTCACAGTAACTTACTATAAGATTTCCTGAATTATTAAAGAACAGAATTATGAATTCCTATACATATAGAAGGAAACATACAACTTTTACACTAAAAATATTATTACGGAATTAATTGTTTTTCAGGAATTAATCTGGTCGTTGTGCAACGCTGCAACCTTATTACCGGCCGCCACTGAGTTTTAGCTTTCGGGCTTTCGTGGAAGCAAAACGGTTAATGATTCTATCGTAGTATAATTTAATGTTTCGATGTACATACATTAAAGTTAGGCCGTTCAGTCTTTCCTCGCCGCATCTTGACCTATTCTCAGTTTTTTCTAACTTCAGAACAGAAAATGATCTTTCCCCGGTCGCAATACTGACAGGCAAAGTAATAAGAATCCCTCACGATGGTATCCTCATCTAGACGTGATGTGGGGGCTTGAGAGTTCAAATGATCCTGCGAGCTATGCCGGCGGGAGCATAAGCTCCTGGTAGGGTCACCCATGCCGGACAGGTCAAAGGTGATGGGCCAGACTAAGAGGGATACCCTGGTCCTCCAGGTTGGGGGTTGGGCGTAGGGTTAACAACCCTACCCTGTAAAAGATCTCAATGTTACGGATACCTTACAAGTGCCTCGGAATGCTGATCACCCGATGACGAACCGGCAAAGGAAACGGTTAATGAGAAGGAAAGCGGATATTATGTTAGCGACATGGAATGTGAAAACTCTAAGGAGACCTGAAATTGAGAGAGATTAGAGAAGAAATGGGAAAATACCGAGTGGAAATAGCTGCACTACAAGAAATGCGATGGAAAGGCCAAGGAATGATAGCGTCAGGGGAACATATACTGATGTACAGTGGAGGAAACACCGGTTATGGTGGTACAGGCTTTCTTATACAAAAGTCTGTTAAGTCAAGTGTAATAAACTTAAATGCTATAAATGAAAGGATGTGCTCATTGCGATTACGAGCAAAGTTTTTTAACGTCACCATGTTCTGTGTCTATGCCCCCACAGCAGTGGCGGCCGGTAATAAGGTTGCAGCGTTGCACAACGACCAGATTAATTCCTGAAAAACAATTAATTCCGTAATAATATTTTTAGTGTAAAAGTTGTATGTTTCCTTCTATATGTATAGGAATTCATAATTCTGTTCTTTAATAATTCAGGAAATCTTATAGTAAGTTACTGTGAACTGACAGAGAAAGCGAGGCGCGCCAGCCGTCTAGGAGCGCTCGTCCGTCTGGTCGTTGCCAGCCCCAAGCACCGACCAGATCTCAATAGTGAAGGGTATGGCAGAGATGCCAGACCGGGTAAGCCCTATCCCAACAGTTAACACGGCTGATCGTTGCCCGCTGACTGCAACCAGGAGCTGAGGCGCGGACGCGGCCGGAGACATCCGAGATACTTCGTCAATGTTGCGCGTGAACTTGTGACACTCGCCGTTCTCGCCCTCATATATAACTTACGTTGTTTTGTTCTCGTGAAGGTTTTCATGTAGACTAACTTATATTCCAATTTTAATCCGATGAAATTGTAATGTCTCTGAACTGCGGCATTCGTTATGAATGAGGTACATCCGTTTTACCGCGCAATTGAATACAGTTTTTTCCGATATCAAGCAGTCTTTTACCCATCACCTCATGGGTGCCCGCAGGAGGTGTTGGGAGGGGGTGGGGTGGGCAAGGAGGGGCCATGTCCTCACCCCCTGAAACCCCGACAACATTTCGATACTTCATTGTCACACCAGTTTATTTCATAAAGTGAAGTTACTGATGGTTAACTGATTTAGAAGTACTGTAGGGATTATTCCACAGTTTTATTCAACTTAGTAATTCGGGATAATTTGAGAATATCTTCAGTTATTTAAAAAATCGCCAAACTGGATTAACTTTACTATTTTAATGAACTGCTTTTGCCGATACATTGTGACACAACTACTTTTTGCCTGTTTTTAATGAATGAACATTATGACGATGATTCACAAAGAAAAGCGAACTCCTATGGACAAAAACTCTGAACTAAAAAAAAACTCCCATTTATGAATGAATGTCACTAAGCAAGTAAGAAATTAAACGAAAATTGCGGGGGGGGGGGGGGGGTGTAAATCTCAATATCACCTAGTGACATGTAGACATGTAGGCAACAAAATAAAAAATAATACATGCCTCCCTCCCCCTAGAAAAAATCCTGCGGGTGCCCATGAACCACCTTAATGAAAATAGTGCAACACCCAGAACAATTATCCGCCAGCCGCTACTGCCCCACAGAAGAGGCAGAAGAAGAAGAAGAGAAGGATAGCTTCTACATTAAGTTGGAGGAGGAGGTCAACAAAGTACAAAGACATGATATGAAAATAATCCTTGGGGACCTAAATGCCAAAGTCGGGGAGGAAGAGGTGTTCAGAGATATAATAGGGAAGGAAAGTTTACACGAAGGGAGTAATGACAATGGATTGCTGTTGATAGACTTTGTCATTGGGAAAGAAATGGTGGTGAAAAGTACTTGACTGTGTCTATGCCCCCACAGAAGAGCAGGCTTTCTTATACAAAAGTCTGTTAAGTCAAGTGTAATAAACTTTAATGCTATAAATGAAAGGATGTGCTCAGTGCGACTACGAGCAAAGTTTTTTAACGTCAACATGTTCTGTGTCTATGCCCCCACAGAAGAGGCAGAAGAAGAAGAGAAGGATAGCTTCTACATTAAGTTGGAGGAGGAGGTCAACAAAGTACAAAGACATGATGTGAAAATAATCCTTGGGGACCTAAATGCCAAAGTCGGGAAGGAAGAGGTGTTCAGAGATATAATAGGGAAGGAAAGTTTACACGAAGGGAGTAATGACAATGGATTGCGGTTGATAGACTTTGCCATTGGGAAAGAAATGGTGGTGAAAAGTACTTGTCACCCAAGGAAAGATATCAAGAAAGAGACATGGGTGTCTCCGGACGGAGTTACAAGGAATCAAATAGATCATGTGATTATAGACAAACGACATTCATCAGATGTTATGGAAATAAGTAGTTGTAGAGGAGCAGATGGGTACACAGATCATTACTTGGTAAGAATCAAGTATAGACAAAAAATAGATTCAGGGAGGAAACACAAAAGTGAAAGGAAGATGAAGCATAATATCGGAAGGCTTTAAAGCAACAAGGAAGTACAAGATGAGTATAGATTGAAAGTGGGAGAAAACATGGAAAACAATAAGAACCTCTGGGAAGAAGGTAATGTGGAAACTAAATGGGAGTTACTGAAAAACACCATCAGTGAAGTTGCAGAGGAAACGCTGGGGAGAGCCGAATTCAAGAGGAATATACAATGGTTCGATGAAGAATGCTCGGAGGCAATCCATGAAAGAAACGAAGCAAGGCAAAGAATGTTGCAACGGAGAACAAGACAGACAGTGGAGGAATATAGAGAGAAAAGGAAAAGGGCAAGCAAGTTAAGCAGGGTTAAGAAAAGGCAGTATGAAAGAGAAAGAATAGAATAATTAGATAAAATGAGGGAGAGTGGGGAGATTCGGAGATTTTATGAAAGAGCAAGAGATTTGAGGAAAGGGTTTCAACCAAGAGCAGTCTTTTATAAGGACAAAGAAGGAAATTTTATAGGAGATAAGAACAAGATGCTACAGAGATGGCAGGCTATTTCACAGAGCTACTCAATGGACGAGGTGAAGAGGAAACCGCGAATGGGGAAGAAGCGGAACATGTAGGGATTGATGAGCAAGAAGAAGTTGAAACGCCGTATTTAGAGGAAGTTAGAGATACAATCAAGGAATTAAAGAACAATAAAGCCGCCGGAGAAGACGGAATAGAAGCGGAGTTGCTAAAATTCGGTGGAGAGGTAGTGGTAAAAGCAATACATGAACTAATAAAGGAAGTTTGGACGAAAGAAGAAATGCCCAGGGATTGGACTGTAGGAATAATATGCCCTGTGTATAAGAAAGGGGATAAATCAGTATGCGGCAATTATCGTGGGATTACTCTGTTGGACGTAACATATAAGGTGTTCAGTAAGATTTTAGCCTCTCGACTGGAGCGTTGTGTAGAGAAAATATTGGGGGACTATCAAGCTGGATTTAGAAGGAATCGCTCTACAATGGACCAGATATTTGTAGTGAGGCAGATACTGGAGAAGATTTATGAACATGATAAGCAGCTGGATCAGCTGTATATAGATTTTAGGCAGGCATATGACAGTTTGGTTAGAAAGGAGATTTTTAAAATTATGAAAGAGTTTAAGATCCCGATAAAATTAGTCAAGCTGACAGAAATTACTATGGGAACCACAATCTGTAAGGTTAGATTAGAACAAGAGATGTCCGATGAATTAATTGCGACAAGGAGATGTAATTTCTACATTACTCTTTAATGTAGCTCTAGAAAAAATAATTCAACAACTGCCAATCAATCCAGGAGGGACCATATTTAACAGACAAGTGCAGGTGATAGCATATGCGGATGATGTAGCATTAATTGCAAGGAACAGTAAAGCATTAGAAGAGAGCTATGTCCTGTTGGAGGAAAAGGCACGAAAGTTAGGATTGGAAGTGAATACAATTAAAACTAAGTATATGAAGATGGGAGACTCCAGAGAGGCAAGAAGAAGAGAGCCGTATGTTAAATTAAATGGGAAAGAATATCAAAGAGTAGAAGAATTCAAATATTTGGGCTCAATAATAACTGAGGATAACAGAACAACAGTGGAAATACAAGAAAGAATTAAAAGTGGAAATAGATGCTATTACGCTATGCAAAGCATGTTTAAATCGAGAAATGTTAGTAGGAATACTAAAATAAAAATTTACATTACAATACTAAGACCTGTGGTTATGTATGGATCAGAAGGTTGGGTTCTCAATAGAAGAGAAGAAGACTGGCTGCGAAGATTTATGAACATTTTCTGTTAATGGGCGATTACAATCTCCCGAATATAACATGGTTTCAATCAAATGAAGACTGTATGGGGTTCCTCCCATGTGGAATTAATACTGACAAATCAGAACAAATTATTGACTCCTTTTGCTATCTTAACTTATATCAGTTTAATAACATTCCAAATATTCTTAACCGTAATCTAGATTTAATATTCTCCAATTTTTCCTTAACTGTTAACCCTAGCATAGATGTTCTAATTCCTGAGGATAAGTACCACCCTCCTCTAGATATTGATTTTAAGATGGCGGTTGATCATCAACCTCTTTCAAGTAATTATAATTATCACAATTTTGATAAAGGTAATTATATCGGTCTCAATAATTACTTAGCTACAATAGACTGGAGCTCTGCATTGAAGGAACAAGATATAAATTCTGCTGTAAGCATTTTTTACTCTATTCTATATGAAGGCATTGATAGATTTATTCCTCTTGCTTATTATAAGGACCCATGTTTCCCACAGTGGTTTAACAGTGAACTAAGAGCCAGTGTCTTACAGAAGAAAGCGACCCATGCCTTATACAAAAAGTCGGGCAGCACTCATGATTATATGCTTTCTCGGAGGTTAGAGCCAAATGTAAACACTTGTCTAAACTATGTTATACTGAATATTTAAACAAAATTAGATCTAATCTATACAGCGACCCAAAAAGCTTTTGGGCTTTTATCAAGACAAAAAAGAATGATAAAGGTGTTCCTGGTACAGTTTATCTTGACAATGTGAATGAAAGTGATGGACCAGGTATTGTCAATCTTTTTGCTAAACATTTCTCCTCAGTCTATAAGGCACCAATCGTTAACACCCAAAAATTTGAAACTCCTTACTCTATTAACGTCTCCACCTGCCAGGTTGAAAAGAGTGATATTTATAACAAATTAGAGAAACTCTCAAATAACAAATCATTTGGTCCTGATGGTCTCCCACCAATTCTATTAAAATCTTGTCAATTCATTATAACAGAACCATTATTCATCTTATTTAACCTCTCTCTTGGAACTGGTAAATTTCCTGATAGATGGAAGAGTAGCTATGTAACTCCTGTCTTCAAATGTGGTGACAAATCCAATGTTAAAAATTATAGAGCTGTTTGTAAATTGTCCTTTATACCCAAATTATTTGAATCTATAATTACTGACAAAATTACACCCCAATTTTCCTCCTACATAATTGAACAACAGCATGGCTTTATGCCAGGTCGTTCAACATGTACAAATCTCCTAGTTTATTTAGAGTACTTACTGAAAGCAGTAGAAGAGCACAATCAAGTGGACTGCATCTATACTGATCTAGCCAAAGCCTTCGACTCTCTCGACCATAAAATTCTTCTTTCAAAATTACAATCTTATGGTATACAAAACCCTCTATTATCATGGCTGTCCTCATATTTAGAAGGCAGAACTCAGATTGTCAAAATACTTAATTTCTTATCTCAACCAATAGTTGTCTCTTCTGGTGTTCCGCAAGGTGCCCATCTTTCTCCATTGTTATTTCTAATCTTTATTAATGATATCAATACAGTTTTCAAACATGCCAAAATCCTCCTGTTAGCCGATGATACAAAGTTCTTTATGAAAGTTCAATCTCTACAGGACTGTATACTTCTTCAGGAAGAACTTTGGCGTCTAGAGGAGTATTGTTCTTTAAATGGGTTACTGCTCAATGAAACTAAATGTAAACTAGTTAGATTCTCAAAGAAGAAACAGAATATTGAATTCTCTTATCACTTTATATCGTCTACTCCACTTCATGCTGTTAGAAGTATATGTGACCTGGGAGTAAAATTCTCAGACACGCTTAATTTTAATGAGCATATGGTAAATATTAAAAAAAGGCTTTGCAGAGATTAGGTTGCATAACTCGTTATTCCAAGGAATTTTGTGACTCAAATATATATTTCCTACTGTACTTGACCCTTGTCAGACCCTTAATTGAATATTGTACACCGATTTGGAGCCCTTTCAATAAAACACAAATTGAGAGTTTAGAGAAAGTACAACACAAATTCCTACGAATTTATGCATATCGTTTCCTACACCCAATAACGAATCATAACTACACTGAAGTAATGATGCAATTGAAGCTGCCAACTCTTAAATCCCGTCGTGAAAATTTTTATATTCTTAATATGTACAAAATTTTAAACTCTCACATAAACTGCCCAGAATTACTAAATGAAATCAATATATATGTGCCACCCCGTTCGATGCGCAAGCATCATGTCTTTGAAACAAACTGGCACCCAACTAATTATGGTCTAAATAGTCCCATTGACAGAATGATGCGAATTTCTAATGGGGTCAACATAGACTTGTTCAATACCGATGAAAGACCCCTGAGAAAATATCTGTTTTCCTATTCATTAGACAATCTGTATGAATATAGTTGATTGTAATAGTAGGGTACCGTACTTTGTATTACTCTTAATGTCTTTTATGTTGTATAAAAGAAAATGGTGGAAGCCGTCAATAAATATGTATGTATGTATGTATGTATGTATGTATGTATGTATGTAGGAAGATCTTGAGGAAAATATAGGGGCCAGTGAGAGAGGAGGAAGGTTGGAGAATAAGGACAAATGTGGAACTACACGAACTCTTCGGACAGGCAGATATTGTGGTCAAAATTAAGCAGGGGAGGATAAGATGGGCAGGACACGTTCAGAGAATGACAGAATCACGTACTGTCAAAAAGGTGTTTACGCAAAGACCGGATGGAAGGAGGAGAAGAGGAAGACCCAGGAGACGGTGGATAGATGATGTGGAAGACGACCTTAGGAGTCTGGGAATCAGGAACTGGAGAAGGAAGGCAGAAGATAGAGAAGAATGGAGGCAGGTGATAAAGGAGGCCAAGGTTCTTCAGGGGACTGTAGCGTCGACCAGAAAGTAAGTAAGTAAGTAAAGTAATAAGAATACGAATCATTGTTCTGATGGTAGGGAAAACTTGTGGATGGCAAGCTGTGTAGACCTCCACCGCCTTTGAAGGGATTGGGCGACCCGCTTCGCTCTATCTTCTCCATTTCGCTGCCCAAAGGGATGTCTCGGCTTGCATCTTCGCCCGGAGTTCCGACTGCGATTTTTGAAGTAGAGGAGAGTAGCGCTCGGAAAGGATGTTGATGTCCTCCTCGGTGCAGTGGATTTGACGATCCATGTTCAATCCTGGGTCTACGACGCGGGGAAGAAAATCGTTGAGCTGATATGCGTTTATAACGTCGTCTGTGAAACGAGTTGAGAGGTCTTCCAAGATCCAATGAAGAAGAGGACTGTAGATGTTCCTTCTGTAGTACTCTTCGGACGAGTCAGCGGGCGCGTTTGCCCTGTTCTTTTGCTTCTGGACAAGACGCGGCAGGTCGATAGCGGCGCCTTGCTCACGCGCAAGCTTGTTGGCGTTGTCGAAGACCGTCGAAAATTCTTGTTCGACGTTTGACCGCTTTTTTTTGAAGATTTGGATGCTATTCCGAGTGGTTTCGGAGGCGGTTTGGACGTCCAGATTTTCGCTTTCGAACAGACGGCTGAGAGGTTCCGTCTGAGTCAGCACTTCTGCTATGCAGCACAGTGTGACGATGAATTGCCCACAAGTGATGATGGCTAGCAAATTTTCGGCTTTGTGCGCTGATTGATTTTCACCCCATTCAGAAACGATTCCCAACGCGTTCACAATGTCGTCCAATTGGTTCAGGAACTTCAAAACAGCGTCGTGCCGTTCATCCTAACGCGTATCACACAGCGTAACAAGCTGGCCTTTGATAGTCTTCTTCAACACAAAATTCCACTTCGAGGACGCTGTGAAGTAATTCGTCACCTCTTCCACAGTTCCAAATGCATTTTTAACTGCTTGCACTTTGGACGATTTCGAAAGCGTCAGGTTGAGCTGGTGGTTGTAGCAGGGCACCCGAACAGCATGAACTGTAGTCTTCTGCCGCTCTTGTACTGCACCTACAGCTTCCGATATGTTCACCAAACATCTGTCAGTTCCGATGCCAACACAGCTTTTGGGGTCTAGTTTGAAGTCGTCGATCTTCTTGGCAACGATGCCTCCCAGCTTTACCCCAGTCAGTTTTGGTTCAACAGCAGACTCTGCGGCTGCTTGAGGATTCTCATCATCGTCTTCACTAGGGAAATCACCTTCTTCTTCTTCTTCTTCTTCTTCTTCTTCTTCTTCACTTCCTTGAGTATCATTCTCTTTCTCTTCCACCGCAGATTTGCGAGCATCTAGGAAGCCCACAAAATCCTCCCTGATTTCGTTCCTCCAGAGATACCGCAAGAACAAAGTCAGCTGAGAGATGTGCGCTACATCTGTTGTCTCGTCAAATCCGACAGAATAAAATCGGGCTTCGTGAACGCAGCTTATGATCTGCTCGCAAATGTCCTCCCCGCACAGCTCAATTAATTCGTTCTGGATCGTTTTACTAGTGAAAAGGCTTCTGGGTCCCGCCGTTGCAAGATATTTGGCCAGTTTGACGTCTCCAACTTTCATACGGAACCGAAGCAGAGCCAGGAAATTGCCGTCGTTTTGTGAAGACTCCTCTTGAGCAATTGGGCCGTCATCACGATAACCTCGGTAGGCGATATTTTGTCGGCCTAGAAACTCGATGTTCATCAAGATGAGAGCAAGTCTTGCTCTGTTTTCTTGGATATTTTCCAGGCGGAAGCTATCCATTTGGTTGGGTAGCTGCTCTTGCGGATTTCTTTGCTTGCGCAAAAAGTCAGCACACAAGACAGCTTCTTCGTGGTACTTCGTCGCCTCATGCTTCCGGCGGTCACCGTCTTTCCTAAGGAGCTTGGCGAACTTCGTCAGAGGTTCCTTGACCAGGGTCTTCAACAGAATCGTAGACCGGTAAACTTCGCAAAAAAAAAAAAAAAAGGGCAGAACAAACAGAAGAGTCCTCTACGTGATGGAGAGAGAACGGCCCAGGGAAACTTCTGTAAGTGCTGCAGGTGAAGGTCGTTTCTCTTCGCTTCCGCCCTTGGTGTGAACGGAGAAAGGAAAACAATAATTCGCGTTTGGTTGCCAGTGACTCGTCAAAAGGGTAGAAAGTGTTCCGTCATCAGGCCTGTTTTTTCCTGTACCTATATACAAGCCGACGTCGTTTCCAAGATTGCCACAGGCAGCAGCATCTCGACAAGAATCCTTTGACGGACGTGAAACCAGCTGCTCCGCTGGAAGTGAATGTGGGGGGCCGGGCGTAGGTTATTTGCTCTTGTTATTGCCACCGCCATCGCCGACTCCTGCATCTCCGCCGTCACCGAGCCCTCTGCCGTCAGCGACGTTTCCAGCGCGTACGTCGCCGCTGAGCCCAACACTGCCTCCAACAATTTCAGCACCACCGTCGACGCCGCAATCACTACCGGTACCCAGTCCAGCTCCGCAACCGCCAGCACCATTAAGAGCTCCTCCGTTTTCACAGTCATTTCCTCTGTCATCACCATCACCACGATGATCGAAACTGCAAGCACCCTCAGAGTCAACTTCGGGACGGGACGGGGATGAGTGCTCAGGGATTTGTACCACTTTTTAGGGGCACCGAAATAATTTCTCAAATCTCCACATCGGTCGCTTTTCCTTTTCCTTCCCCCACCTTCGCGATTAGCCTGAAAAGAATCAAACAAAAAGATAAAATACTACTGCTCTAATGAAATTTATCTTTTGAAAATGTCAACGTCAATGTCTGTATAGTACAAAGAAAACACTGCACGTAGCCAAGTTAAAAACAGCGAACGGCGGGCTAAAATAAAAATCAGGCAATGCTAAGATGGCGCTTCTTTGATCACAAAAGTATTTCAGATAGGCCCTCGGTAAAACCCAATCTAGATACTAATCAAGGGACCGAGGCATTTTCGTGTCTAATGCGGTTTCGCATTTTATTTTTAATTAGTCCGTAAGAGGTTTTCCTCTATCTCGCGAATTTTAGTTAGTCTACGATTTTGAAACCGGAACCTCAACTTTGTCCTTTTTTTAAAATTGCAGATTAAAATTAAACTAGTACTTCACTAGGATAAGTGTAAGTATTTCAAGACAAAATAATTGAAGCGCTAAACAAAAAACTCGAGTTTGCTACTCTCTTTAAAACCTAGTTAAAAGTTTAAATAAAAATATTTTTTTATCGAATAAAGACAAAAAAATTCAGTAATATCGACGGAAAAAAAAGGTTGATGAAAAGTTTAATCCATTCTTTGTTCGGGCCCCGAACTTCGGGGCAAAAATCCGAACTCATGAACGTTTACTCTTTTTGGCTTCGTTCTTGCTCGCTACCAGAGAGTGTAAGAAGAACAATTTGAATTTGGCGAGAATAAATGTGTGGTGAACGAACTCCGAGGGGGAGGGGGCTGAGTAAGTACCCTAAACGCCTTTGATTGCCAAGGAACCGATTTTTTTTTTTGTATATTATGCGGTTTTGTGTCAAATTTGTTCGTACCTTAAGCGGGTGTTGTAACTGGATGAAAAGGTGGTTTTCAAAGGCCCGATAAATATTCTTAGTTCAAACGTATTCGTGTCTTAAGAGGGAGTATCCTAAACTACTGTCGACCAAAGTATTATGTGCACTCGAGTTTGAAGGTTGTTGTGAAGTAACCAATAGACCTACATAAAATCCATTACCATCATCATTTTTGTCGTTCTATATTACGTTAGTTCATGTAGGTTTGGATTTTTAAAATGTATATTTTAATATTATTTATCGCAGTTGGAACACAAAAAGTGCACGTTTTAAGCGTGTTTCAACCATGCGTCACATTTAAGATTTGTTATCTCAAAAACCTGTTATCAGATCGAATCCAAATTTTAACACAATATACATTGGAATGTTGTATAACTGGTTTATTAATTTCACGTGTGTCCAAGAAACAAAGTTGTTATCATTGTTGTAAGGTAACTTTTTCTCGGCTCGGGGTGGTTGGAAAATGTAGTTCTTGGTCGCGTGGTAATCCTTATACATCGAAAAGTTATGCTATATGACTGTGAAATGCGAAAATTAATTCACTTATTTTATATCAGTTTGTATTTGTAGGGGGAAAAAGATATGGTTCACCAGCTAGCCGCTCCGGGAAAAGCTGTACAGCGTTGCTGAGGTGGAGCCCATCACTTCCGCTATCGCTCCGCGACATCAGGAGTGGCGACCTTTAGGTTAGGTTGTTTGGCTAGCTAAGTGTCTTGTGCCTCACTCCGCTATCACTCCGCTCGGCTTGACCGTATGTCACGAAGTCACCCCAGTTTACGGTTCGGGCCAATCTCAGGGGGAAGGGGCGACCCCTCCGCCCCACCATTCTCCGGCTATGCACTCACAATCAGTTATTACATGATTTGCGTTTTAATTTTGATGCTTAGGAAAACTAAAGTCAGAACGTCAGCTATTACCCGAGTTATAAATATAAAAACTTAAGAAATGCAGCAGCCTACAGAACAAAATATATGTTAAATGCATCCAATGTAATTCTACAGATTATTTTCTTCTCGTTCAGCTGATTTGAAAACAAAAATAACTTTTAAAATTTAATCTTAGACAATTTAAGGCATTTTTTATGATTCTTTAAAGAAGCATTTTTAACAGTTTGGAGAGATAATTTCAAAAAATTATTGTTTTTCTTTGAAAAAAAAAAAAAGAATTATAAAATTTGACTTTGCAAGTCAATTTTGCCATTTCTTTTTAGCAGATCATTCTTGATCTTGACAGATGTTTAGGGTGCGAAATCAGTCCAATACAAAGTATGCGAGACATTTCCATGATGAGCTTAATATACAGTGTCCGCCAGAAAAATGTATATACTTTTTACGGAACAAAAACTATTTATTTTGTGTTTCTTTTACATTTAAATATTGATTACACATGAAGTACTGTCTTCAGTTAAACATATGGTTACATGAGATGTTCAAAATGTTCACCGTTGGCTGCCAGACACATAGCAGAACGACGAGCTGCAACTACGCCCGTCAATGTTTGAATGGGGACCGCTGCACATGCCGCTGTAATTTTCTGGCGAAGGGCCTCCAGCGTGCGCGGCTTACGTCGATAGACTTGATTTTTCACAGTTCCCCAGAAGTAAAAGTCCATAGGGGTAAGATCTGGCGACCGTGGGGGGAACTCAATGGACCCTCTTCGTCCAATCCAATGTTCCGGCAGATTGTCATCCAGGAAAGCTCTTACTGCTACATGCTAGTGTGGTGGCGCCCCGTCCTGTTGGTAGAAGACTTCATCATCGGCTCCATAAAGCGCACGTACAGCTGGTAAAATTAATGTGCGTAACATTCACAAGTACACTGCTCCAGTGACAGTACCATCAAAGAAAAAGGGTCCTAGTAAGTCCCTCGACGACAGTCCATACCGGACATTACCCCTTGGTAGATTGACCGCCTTGTCCACATGAACATGCGGATTTTCCGGAGCCCAGTATACACAGTTATGTCGATTCACTGTTCCATTAAGTTCAAACTGGGCTTCATCAGACCACACTAACTTCGTCAGAAATTGTTCATCTTGGGTGACCATTTGCTGATACCATTCGCAAAATTGCATTCGACGATCGGGATCATCCTCATTAAGCGCGTGCAGTAATCGTGGGATGTAAACTTTCCACTTAGCTGTTTTCAAAATCCGTCGTACACTTGTACTGCTAATCCCCACTTCCCGTGCACATTGCGTAGCAGACTTCTGTGGAGGACTAGCAAACCTTTCCAGCACGTGAGCCGACAAAGCAAGACTAGTAGCTGTACGCGTTCTTCCCGATCTTCTTTTGTGAATATCACAAATCGTTCCATGCGTCTCAAACTTCCCAGTAATGCGTTTAATTGTTAGTCGTGTTGGGGGTTCTGTTTCAAACTCCCTCCTCCACTGACGTTACACTTCAACGGCATTACCAAACCTGATAAACCACTTCAATGTACTTTCGCTGCTCGAAGGTCAAGCGTGCTCCAGCCATTTCGTTTTCCCACGATCGTGATGTAAATACCGACATCTGTTGAGCGAATGACCATACTACAACATTTTAAAACAATGATAACAGTTGAGTCGCCCAGTTGCAAAAGGGAGTATGTCCAAAAATATGAAAAATGAGATTATGGCATAATGTTGTTCTTCCCACCATAGCGCATTGCTAACGCAAATCAAACTGCAGTAAAACGTAGGAACTCCCACTTAAATTTACAATTGAAAATGCCATCCAGTTGCAGAAAGTAGTATGTCCCACCATGGTTGAAAAGCAAAAGGGAGTAAGTCATGCATACAGTGTTACTGCCGCATAACGGAGTAAGTCCTATGACTAATCATTGACAGTTAACAGTGCTGTTGCAGAAGGGAGTATGTCACATTATATTTATTTCTGACTTATCGGGATGCTCTTAGGAGGCAGTTGGTACAGTTTACCTTCTCATCATTTATATAAACCTACCGTTTCGTGAAACCAAGTTGGTAGAACTGTCTTTACATAACAGTTGAATGCCTGCGAACATTTCGCTTTGTTGACGTGATATGAATACTACTGTCTTTACTGGTACGTCCTTCTGTGCACGTTGATAAGTTACAAAAGTTATAAAGATAATATGAATATGGCAGATGCCATACGACACGAGGGACAGATAGCCCCTGCTGAGAAAGGGAAAGGAAGAAAGAAAATCCCCTTGCCTTCACAATGGAAACGTGCTGTAGAACAACGTAAAAGGTACAGTACCGTACGGTATTAATGGTCTTATTATTATTCTTGAATCCTGGTAATGGCTTTCAATAATACTGCAGATGCGTAAAAATTATTAGTCTGCTAGTATGTGGGGAACTTGATGTAGTTAACAACTATAGTGTAGTAAGTAGTAACCACAACATTTCTGTAGTTTACAACTTTATTACTCACATTAGGTGCATCCCATAATAATGGACTTACTCCGTTTTCCTTGTAATTACAGACACTCTGCAAAGGGATTCCCAGCCCTTCCGAATTGTATACACCCTGAGAACAGGAAGTGTTTTCAGTGCACCAGCCTAACACTCCAAGACGTCCGAAGAGCACATAATATATTTTATGAAGTGCCACATAAAATTAAGCAAGATGAGGTAATACTGAGGTTCACAAAAATTGTACCGGTAAGCAGGAATAGGTCACGACAAAGGAGGTTCAATAAACAACTAACAGTAACCTATTTTCTTCCGAAGCGCATAGGTGAAAATAGACATGAACGTGTACAAGTGTGTAAGAAAGCGTTCTTATCTGTGTTTGCCATTACAGAGAAAAGAGTAGATGTGGTTTGTAAAAGATTTTTTCAAACTGGCTCTTCTCCTAAAGAAAACCGTGGAGGTAACAGATGTGAGGGGTGATTTGAATAGCATCGAGCAGCAGTGAAAGAATTTATTGAAAAGTTGCAACCACTTCAATCCCATTATTGCCGTGGCAAGAATGTGACCCGCCAATACCTGTCTAGCGATTTAACAATATCTTCTCTTTGGCACATGTATAATGAAAAGGCAACGTTGTCTGTCAAATATGAGTTCTTTAGAACTATATTCGATAAGGAGTATAATTTAGGGTTTGGTTTTCCACCAACAGACTGTTGCTCTACTTGTATTGCTTTGAAGGAGAAACTAAAGATAACACGAGATTTGGTGGTAAAGGATGATTTAAATGTTCAGTTAAAGCTGCACAAATTGAAAGCTGCAGCATTTTATCAACACCTTCAAACTGAGAAGGATGGGGAACTAACATATTCATTTAACTGTCAAAAAAAATCAGGTGTTGCCAAAGGTGCCAGACCAAAGTGCTTATTTTTCACGCCAATTATATGTTCACAACTTTACCATGTGTTGCGGTACCTCCAAAGCAGCACAAACTAAGGAGAGTACGTTTATGTATGTATGGCTTGAAAATGAACACAAGAAAGGCTCTAATGAAATAGCATCTTGTGTGTATGACCGTTTAAAAAGACTGACCTTACTGGCATCCACACGATCCGCCTTTTCTCAGATGGATGTGGCGGTCAGAATAAGAACCACGTGATGGTTGGAATGTTAGCAAAGTTTCTTAGTGATTGTCCTGGGGTAACAACCATTGTCCATACATATCCACAAGTTGGTCATTCTTTTATCCCTCCTGACCGCATGTTTGGTCGTGTTGAGAAAATAATTAAGAAGAAGACGACTATTATAAATGTGGAGGAGTACCTAGAGATTTTCAAAACAATTGGCACAGTCATTAGCGTCTCTTCTAAAAATGGTTGTAAGGTCTATGACTGGAAGGTAGCCCTTAAAGATGTTATCAAACCACCTGCTCTTTGGCACTTCCAGTTCGCACCCATGAAGCGCCTCATTCTAACAAAATCGGCACAAGGAAGCATTCTACTCAAAGGAGAACCCAATTACGAACTAAATATTGGTGTGGCAAAGGGTGTGTGTAAACGTGGGAAGACTATAAGTTCCATCAACCCAGGTTTGATCCCTACCGGTGTGCTAATTAAACCATCCAAGAAAAGTGACGTCGCAAATCTACTTCTCAAGCACTATGGAGAGATTTGGAGAAGTTTGCCGGAGCTTCATTATTTCAGAGATGTCATCGAAGATCCAAACGATGACGAGGTTGAAGATGCGCCTTCAGTCTTTGGTGACATAAATGAAGATAATGAAGGAATCTGAGATGATTATCAAACAAGAGGGTCTTCACCGGACGATTATCACTTAGTTTCATGATGTTTGTACTTTCATACTTCTAATATAGAATATATTATGACAACTATCTTCATTATTTGTACTTCCCCACTCTTGACCATACAGCTTTCCCGTTGCAAAAGGCAGCATGTCCACAATCGGGTTGCAAAAGGGCGTATGTCCAAATTTATTTCTAATTTTTACACAATACCCTTCCCCCACCATTTTCCAAAGTTGGTGTAATAAATGCAGAGACATGCACAAGGTTAATGGAAGAAATGCGAACCTATTTTCTTTTCTGGGACGCAAAATATCAGTTTTTTGTCTCTCCTGAACATTTTGTTTATCAGGACATACTGCTCTTTGCAACTGGGCGACTCAGTTGACAATGTCCATATCCCGATATCGTCTGACAAAGAGTGTATACATTTTTCTGGCGGACTCAGTATTTAAAATATTTATTGTGTAATAAACGGAAAGCACTATATTTTCCGTCCTTTCAGACGCCCAGGACACAGAAAACCTATGAGTGAATAAAATAAAAAATTAAATAATAAAAAAAAAACGCGCGAATGCTCACACTTATACATACTTAGTCACTTATTAATTTAAATTTTATACGTAAATTCTATTCAATAAGGCGTGAATAACGCACGTTCTGTGCATTTATGGTTGCCGATTCTGCATGGGTTAAAATGTAAATACATTTTGCAACATAGTGAGTTTGAACGATTCTATGTTTTGAGCTTTGGTTTACTCATTCAGGTGGGAGGGGTGATAAAGGGGGTTTGGGTATTTCCGTCTACAAAAAATAACAACACAGCACACCACGACTACTTCACTTACCATAATTGCACTAATGACGTCGAGAATCCGCACAAAAATAGCAGCGAACGCACTTGCCAACACTATCGTAAGAACGCGCACCGCGCACTGACTGTTGATTGAGACTGACCACCAAAAGCTTGGACGCCCCCCGAAAGCGAGGCTCGACTCGGCTTGGTTCCAGCGTAGACTTGTCAGTAGAGGCGCGGGCTCGACTCGTCGCTGCTGGCTGCTCGGCGCGGCAGCGGAACCAAGTGACACTAGGCATCGGCTCGGCTCGGCTCTTTTCTTTTCTTTTCTTTCCCTTCCCCTTTCATTTCTTTCACTTCCTTTTTCTCTCTTTCTTCTTCCTTTTCTCTCCTCTTTCTCCCCTTTTCTCCACCTTATCTGAAGTCAAGGGGGAGGGGGCGTCGCCGCCCTCTAAATCCGTCCCTGTTACGCAGACGATATGGCTCTAATCAGCCAGTGAAAAGGATCTACCGCAGGCTTTTAACAGAGTTGTGGAGTGGGCGGAAGAGAATGCAAATCTGAATGAAAGAAAAACAGTTGCAATGACTTTCAGAAAGGGGGGGGGGGGGGGGTAGAGAGGAGCGACTATTTTCTACAAAAATAGACCGCTGGAGTGTGCAATGCACATCAAGTACTCCGAATCTGGGGGTGATGTTCCAGACTCACCGAAACATCTTCACAACTCACATTAAGGACAGAACAAACACGGCTATAGAGACCATGAGTGACATAAGCTATCTCGGAACACTGTCATTACAGACAACGATGAGACATTTCTCGCTGAAGATCAGTCCTGTAGTTGCATAGCCTATGGTTGGAAGTATTTGGCATCACCTTAAGTATAAGCCCTTCGAAGCGTAGGAGAAGGTGAAAGCTACCTACCTGAAAAGGGTACTGTTTCTTTCAAAATTCACTCTTCCATGGTTGGTGTATGAACTCGCGAAAGAGCCTCCCTTTATTGAAGACCTCAGATTGCAGCTGCTCCTGCCATCTACATCGGATTATGAGACTCGAATGCAGCATATAAAGTCAAAGAGAGAAAGAGCGGTGTATCGCAGGAATTTTACGTCACGGATGCGATGATATCGCGGGATTGGCCGAAGGTTTTCTATGAGATGAGACACTTGTTAACCAGATTCTCGGTGCACGGATTCCATTTTAAAGTGTGTGCAAATAAAATCTATCATCAACCAGATTGTAAATGAGTGTGTGCCCTCTGCGGCAAAGCATGTGACAGATATCATGTAATGCGGTGTGATCAGAGGAAGTTAATCTCTGTCACAGTTTTGTACTAGTGATAAGTACAAAAACAAAGCTTACGCCACGGTTTTTGGCCGGACAGTCCCGGTTTCACAGTCGTACAGAAGATAGGCGGCGAGCCTCACGCATGTGCAAATTGATACGTGAGTTTTCAGTTGTGTGTAAAGCAACTCATGCATCAATTGCACATGCCTGAAGTTCACCACCTGTCCTCTGTACAACAGCGCAATCAGGGCTCACCGGCCAAAAACCTTGGCGTGAACTGTAATGATTAATTTAAATGCATATTTTGTGCTCTAATAAATTTATATTTATGTAATATGATGGATGGCGAAGTCTATTTTGTTAAGTACCGGTAGTACCCTTAAATTCGTAAATCCAGAGATTTCTTGAAATTACATTCCGATATTTTATCTTTTTCTTGTATTCCTCATTTTTTCTTTATAGAGACAGATGACTTCATGGTTCGGTCCCTTTAAGTGACCTCCTCCGCCTCAGTTAAAAATATGTAGCTGCTTCTTCTTCTCCCCCTTCTTTCATCGAGACACCTACAATTAAGAAACCTACAATTTGTTTATAAATCTACCTATTGGATGAAGGCAAGGGCTAATGACTCACTTTGAAGGCTTTACAAGGACGAAGGGGTGAGAGGAGTGATTGCCTCCTTGAGCTCCCGCATGGATCTGTCCCTGAATATAGCGAACATATGAACGTCCTTCGTCTGGATCCCAAGAGTCGCAATAACATTATAGTATTAAGGCTCGGCTCCCTAAATTATTCGGGTCCCAAGGAAGGAACTTGTGGTTGGTTGGTTCCTCAGTTTAGGGGCTGCGACAACATGGCCATGTAGCCTCGGGTACTTTGGGTGTGTGTAGAATCTGTCTGATAACCCGTGTTAATTGTGATAGCTGTATTACTGTGTGTTATCTGTAATTCAGGTAAGGACTGTAGACGATCAATTTCAAGTAGTTTCTACTTTTGCTACCAAATGCTACCGTCGACACTTAGTTGCGAATTTGGCTACTAGATGCATCAGCAACTAGCACCTTGCGACGAACGTTGAAACTCATAGAGCGTTAATCAAATCTAACCCACAATCTTAGCTTCACACAATTGTAGTAAGTGTGTCATAAATCTATGACATGGGCCCACCGGCTTTGCTTTCCCTCTGAAGGAAGGCATACTGAGCGATTTTTAACTCTTAAAAAATGACTTCGGCCGGGTTTGAACCCGTGATCTTGGGCATAGAAGCTCAGCATGCTACCAACTATGCCACCGAAGCCGCTCAAAGAAACTTGTCATTCCATTTTTAAAATAAGGTATTGTTTCTGAGCAGCGAAATACTTCTGTAGAATCTTCTCGTACGGTAGTAGACTCTCAATCGATTGAGGTAAAGATTACAGTGTATAATTAATATTTCCAAGCACTCTTTGGATTCATCTAGAATGTAATTCTTATCTGTAATTATTAGTGCAGAAGATCTACCCTCTCGCTGGCATTGCGCCTCCAGCTATTCGACGCGAGGTGGCAGCAGAGAAAAAGAGACAAGCTTGAGACGGATCCCAGACATTTAATGTTCAACCACAAGGTGACCACTTCTCGCCTAAGATCCAGGAAGAGTTTTATTAAGGGAACAGTACGCCTCCATACCAAACCAGACGTCCGGCGTGTGTCACTCTGGAAACAAATAGTACGGTACCAGAGGGGTTTACCCCTAAAGAAGAACTGAGCAGTGGTAGTCATTTGCCTTATACCACCTGGAGGTCCTTAAACCGGATGAGAAAAGGAGTGCCTAACTGTCGTATCAACCTTGTAAAGTGGAGTTATGCAGAAGATCCAAGATGTGACTGTGGAGAAATCCAGACTCCACAACACCTGCTCACGTAAGATCTGAATAACACCTGCAGCCAGGAAGACCTTATGTTGGCCAAAGACCGAGGGATAAGAGCTGCAGAATTCTGGAAAGGAAGAATTTAGTGTGCCTCCCGGACACGGAAATATAATATAATATAGTGCATAATGCATGTGTTCGAGGATCATTAGTTTCATAAATGGTGCAAAGTTTGGCAACACTGCGTAGTGAACGACGAGGCGATAGCGAATGCCATGTCAGCTGTAGTTCGAGGCTTGAGGACAAAAGCGGAAGGTTTCTTTCGTCAATGACGTGTGTTGTTGTTGTTGTTGTTGATCTTGTTGTTGAATAGGCCTAACGCGATTTAGAAATGGAGACTGCACCGTTCTCGGGTATTGTGACTCATAGCTGAGGTAGGCTACATTAAAATCGAGACTTAACGAGGCAAAAACTGAAATTCACAATGTTTTATGTGGCGTGTACATCAGTAGCGGCTGGCGGATAATTGTTCTGGGTGTTACACTATTTTCATTAAGGTGGTTCATGGGCACCCGCAGGATTTTTTCTAGGGGGAGGGAGGCATGTATTATTTTTTATTTTGTTGCCTACATGTCTACATGTCACTAGGTGATATTGAGATTTACACCCCCCCCCCCCCCCGCAATTTTCGTTTAATTTCTTACTTGCTTAGTGACATTCATTCATAAATGGGAGTTTTTTTTTAGTTCAGAGTTTTTGTCCATAGGAGTTCGCTTTTCTTTGTGAATCATCGTCATAATGTTCATTCATTAAAAACAGGCAAAAAGTAGTTGTGTCACAATGTATCGGCAAAAGCAGTTCATTAAAATAGTAAAGTTAATCCAGTTTGGCGATTTTTTAAATAACTGAAGATATTCTCAAATTATCCCGAATTACTAAGTTGAATAAAACTGTGGAATAATCCCTACAGTACTTCTAAATCAGTTAACCATCAGTAACTTCACTTTATGAAATAAACTGGTGTGACAATGAAGTATCGAAATGTTGTCGGGATTTCAGGGGGTGAGGACATGGCCCCTCCTTGCCCACCCCACCCCCTCCCAACACCTCCTGCGGGCACCCATGAGGTGATGGGTAAAAGACTGCTTGATATCGGAAAAAACTGTATTCAATTGCGCGGTAAAACGGATGTACCTCATTCATAACGAATGCCGCAGTTCAGAGACATTACAATTTCATCGGATTAAAATTGGAATATAAGTTAGTCTACATGAAAACCTTCACGAGAACAAAACAACGTAAGCTATATATGAGGGCGAGAACGGCGAGTGTCACAAGTTCACGCGCAACATTGACGAAGTATCTCGGATGTCTCCGGCCGCGTCCGCGCCTCAGCTCCTGGTTGCAGTCAGCGGGCAACGACCAGCCGTGTTAACTGTTGGGATAGGGCTTACCCGGTCTGGCATCTCTGCCATACCCTTCACTATTGAGATCTGGTCGGTGCTTGGGGCTGGCAACGACCAGACGGACGAGCGCTCCTAGACGGCTGGCGCGCCTCGCTTTCTCTGTCAGTTCACAGTAACTTACTATAAGATTTCCTGAATTATTAAAGAACAGAATTATGAATTCCTATACATATAGAAGGAAACATACAACTTTTACACTAAAAATATTATTACGGAATTAATTGTTTTTCAGGAATTAATCTGGTCGTTGTGCAACGCTGCAACCTTATTACCGGCCGCCACTGCGTGTACTGTGCAGGGGGTACCGTTACGAGCTTTGCGCGAGTAATGGTAGCCATTGGTCTAGCAGTATGTGACGTCACCTCGCGGACATAGGCGAGTGTCACAGCACTGCAGCACCTGCATATATTTCGCTTGAGGCACGTTTTCTTAATATATACGTGTTAATAGCTACGTAATTGCACACACCATTCGATCTACTAATGTTAGAATATTTCTGAATGATGTTGGAAATGTTAACGGTGACTTAACACATAAATGAATATGAGTTAATTAACGGCATGAAATGTTACACACGTTACTCGTCTTATAATCCAACATTTCTGTTCATAACTATTCATTTTAGAGGATTGGGACATATTGGTCATGAGTCGCATGTACTTGGACGTGTTGAATTTGTCTGATAACCTGTGTTTTTGTAATACAGTAGTATGTGTAATTGTAATTTTCAGCATTTAGGATTGAGGTTGGTGCCTCAAGACTTGAAATATGCACCATCCCGACATTTTCCTGGAGGAAGTGTGGATAACTCTAAGGAAAACCACACATGGTGTCAGAATTCGAACTTTTGATCTCCGTGCAGTTGTGGTGCACGATTTAAAGAACACGGCTATGCTGTGGGGTCAGAAAATATGTCTAAAAGATTATTGGAAATGTCAGTATTTAAACCAATCCATCACAATTACGGTGGGTTAACATAGTCCATAAATGAATCAACAACAAACAACACTTCAAACATCGTGGTCCAGTAGCCCCATGTACTTGGGTGTATGTGTTAAATCTGTCTGATACCCGTGTCATTATGATGGCTGTACTAATGTGTTTATTGGTAATTGGGATTAGGATTTCTGTGGTCAATTGTGTGTGTCAATTTCCATGTCTGGAGGTACTGGTATTACTTCCGCAGAAGTCGACTCATCTGGAGATACTTTCATCCAGTTTTGGTATTTTCTTGGGTGACAACGCTTCAATCGTTGACTTTGCTCTCTTAAGCACTATTCTCTTCTGCTGGCGCATCTCCCGTTTATGAATGACCTGTAATTAAATGGCCCACTATACTTGTATTATTACTATTATTATTATTTTTATTTTACCAACGAAGCATGAGACGCCCATCTCAATTTATTCATTTACTGTACGTGTTAGGGCATTATATAATGTTATGGTTTACGGTTCCAAAGAATGGGTTGTGGTAGGAATTCAGAAGAAAGAGGTAGGTACCATTCCTGGCATTTACCTGGAGTTGAAATGGATAACCACTTCAAATCCGGCAAACGGTGGAATGCAAATCCACATGTCCCCGGTAATCAGGGTGAGGCGTTGACAAGGAGACACCATACACTGTACGGAAAGAGTGGCTGTAGACTTGATAACTTGGGAGGTACATTTCTGTCGGCCTAAGGGAAGTATTCCATTTTATTATATTGCAATATAGTATATAAACCCTATAAAGATTTTAGGGTGGTCGGAACAAGACAATAATCCTAGGTTTTTTATTTTCAGATGATTACAGTATATTTTTTATTGGTGAACAGCCGCTCACCCACCCCTACTCCTTATGTACCGTGTATCGCTGTATTGAGATGATCGTACAATTGCAATGTTTTAAAATTGTTTGTGGAATAGGTTTGCAATAATCTCCCGGGTATTTAGATGGCACTCCTTTTTAGCTATTAATGTGGTTTTGTAGAAATGCTGCACTAACGAACTCACTTTAGGCTGTATGTTGTTGTTGATTTATTTCGGGCCTTTGAGACATCGTGGTCGTGTAGCCCCGTGTACTTGGGTTTGGATATGTGTGTGGAATTTGTCTGATAGCGTGTGTTATTGTGATTGCTGTATTAGTGTGTGTATTTGTAATTCAGATGAGGATTGGGAAGGAGGTGGCCGTGGCCTTAATTTTGGAGCCATCCCGGTATTCGCCTGAAGTAGAAGTGGGAAACCACAGAAACCCACTTCCAGGATGACTGAGGTGGGCATCGAACTCGCCTCTTCTCAGTTATGCCTCACAAGGCTGAGTGTACCCCATTCCAGCCCTCAGACCAGAATTGTATATCTTGGCAGAGCAGGGAATCGTACCCGAGCCTCCGTGGTGACAGCCAAGAGTGATTGATAACCACTACGCAGCAAGGCGGACTTTCAGGCTGTATGCCCGGGTTTAAAAGTAGGTATTTTGTCATCATTATTTAATAAATTTTGATCATTAGCTTACCCGACGCGTCGTTGACGGACTTGCGTTGTAAGGGTAACAAATACTGTAATTGCCTTCGGGAGACTGGCGACATGATTAGCTTAGCTGGGTAGGACGACTGTTGGACCTCGTATTATTATTCCCGTTTTACAACGGTGATGTGATGCGGTGAAAGTCTTTGTGGCGGATTGTTTTAACGGACAGATGCCCTTCCTGACGCCAACCTCATGAGAGGAGCTAATGAGAGATGAAATTAATGATGGTGAACCAAACTGGGCAAGGATGTGGAAGGAAGCGGCCGTGGCCTGTCAGAAGGTACCGTCCAAGTATTTTCCTGAAGTTAATAATAATAATAATAATAATAATAATAATTTCGTATGACCTCGGTGCCGGGTGCAAGCTTTGTTATTTGACACCCCAAGGGTAGCTTGCATGTCGAATTTAGTTGTTCCTTGAAGCACTATGAAAGTCAAGGAGGCTAGATATCTAAGCTCCTTGAACACTATAGCGCTTTCTACTAGAGGAATGAGGAACTTTGTGTTGGCGGAAACTTCCGAGATTAATTTTGCCATTATGAACACGGCCTACTGAATTCAAATAGGTTATTTGACATGCCAACATCGTATGACATGCGAGTCGTAAATTTTGCCGCCTTTCAAAAATCATTTACTATGGCCAGGAGCGAACCTGCAATCTTGGGGTTAGTAATCCGCCACATTAACCACTCACCACCGTGGCAAGCTTCCTGAAGTTGAAAATGGGGAAAACGCAGTTAAACATATCAAGGACGGCTGACGGTGGGGCTCGAACCTACGTCTACTGAGTCCGCAGAGAGCTTGGCCCCATGTCTAGTGCTGCGCGTTAGCAAGCGTAGCCACCGCTGTCGGTCCATTCATAACAGATATATTTCTCAATATAATAAAAAACAGTAGTCTTTTTAACATACCTATTGCTCAGTATCACAATGTCCCATTTCCAGCCAGGGCCGTACAGAGCGGTCACGGGCCCTAAGACAACCCAAAGAAAAAGCTCCTCGCTGTTCTGCCCCACAAAACTTCAATCATCATTATCATCCGTGGAATTTAGCTTGCCCAAATGATTATTAATTTATTTTGTTTTTAGTTATTCACCCACTCGACTTTATTTTCTATCATTGGTTGTTCTTTTACTTTACGATTTTGATCACTGTGCCTCAAAAAATCAGTTTTCTGTGTATCGGAACGTGTTCAGGCTCTACAAGGATAACCCACACTCCTTTCAGAAATGCACAGTATGAAGTAAAGAATCTTTTTCTTTCTTTCTGAGATTGAATTAGAAACGTTAAGGACTCTTGAACTCTAACACGTTATAAAATGGATGACTCTGGCAACTTAACCATTTCCCGGAAAACGAATACAGAATGGTTATTTATAAAATTAATTACGGTATGTTAATTAATAATTATTGTAATGTTTTGTATACTGTTCACTGCCTGTGTTTGCATCGAAGCGTGTCATCAGAAAATTTCATGATAGTTTTGACATTAAGTTAAACAAAGTTGTCCATCCTAAGTCCTTTTACCGCCTCGGCCCCCTCAGCTAATCCAAGCCCTGGGGCTACAGCCCCGCATGCCCCTCCCTCTCGTTGGGCCTAATGCCAGTTAAGTATATTCTTCGAAGGAACTACATCAAAGCGTGATTTCTTCTTCAGAGGCAAACCCAATAATTTATTTTTGAGGTCCCGTTCGTAGTCCTATGGTAAGAAAATATGCAGAACAACGTCGGGCAGTTCTAGCATTGACGCTATCCTTTCGTCTGCATCTTAAAATGCACAGCTTTCGAACTTGCTTGTCGTTAGGAAAAGAGTGGTAAATCACTTCAGAATTTCTGCGGCAATTTTTTTGTACTCAGAAACGGCACAGTTACTGTAGCTACCCATTTTTAAAAGCGCATTATTTCATATCGAAATGGATCATACAACTACATTACAAAGAACGTTTTCTACTTCAAGCGACACTGGCTTGTCCGCGAAATGACGTCAGCGTAAAGGGAGCCGCCTGGCGACTGAAGCGGGAACTGCGATATCGGCCTACATAATAGTATTCTAGTTACCTTGTGTACTGTGAGTTAACAGTGGAAAGTAGTACATCTTCTCGTTGGGCTAAACATTCGTGTAAAAATTGTGTAAGCATACGACAACGATTATTGCATAACGGCCATACTCGGCTGTGATCGTTCTCACACCATTTTCACGAACCAGAGCACCATTGCCGCCAATAATGTCTGCCGCGTGGTTATTGTGTAAATGGAATACGGTACCAGTATGTAAGCGCGAGTATGGTCAATACAAATGTACGAAAATGCAACCAAGATTTCTGCATTAATAGCTGCGTGTATATTTGAATTGTGTATCAGCAAGAGAAAATTATTTTATTTCTGCCGTCAAAATGAGTTTAAAAGATCACGAAATACATAGTTAAAAATACAAAACGTACATCTTCTAGAAATGGATTTTCACGACTGGTAGTTATGTGAAATTGTTGTTTTTAGGGGCGAAACTGCGAGGTAATCTGCCACATTTCACAACCGTATAGGTCGCGTATTGTACAGTACATAAAATATAAATGGGTAGTCCTATGCCATTCGTGGCTGGTCGTATGCACGTGAGAATTTTAGACCGAGTCTACATAATATCACGAGATATCTCCTTGGTAGTCTTCAAACACATTTGTCCAGCACCTCGTCGGTCACTATTCTTGGCGCTCACACATTGCATTGTTGTCCACGCGGTCCACATGGTGTCAGCTCGAGTAAAACACTGAGAATGGACTCTAATATGCGCATGTTCTGCGCTAGAGGACATTGCGCACCTTACTACTTGCACTGGTCACAAACATAATTATGAGGCTTGCTGGAATGACTCATTTATACAAACAGTTTAGACTCAAACCCACGACCTCCTCTGTCCACTGAGCTAATGGACGAGAAACTTAATTCACTTTGCGAAAGGAATACCTACTTTATCTTCCATCTAAATGGCTTGTCATTTCTGTAAAATAAACGACCAACTTCTGTTTGTCATCGATAGCCTACCATCGTGAAAATCTAATTCTATACTCAAAGCTGCCTTAAATAAGTTATGGTACTAAAAAAACAATATGGCTGCCACATTCGGTGTTACAAACACAAATCATTCAACACCAAAAAGTCACCAAACAATTTCATGTAACAAGTGACCCAAAGGAAACCAAATAATTGAGACCTCCTTGCCTACATACATTTTACATAAAGTTGTGAGGTAGTCCTTGTTCAAGTTAGGGTCAGCTTGGTCATCAGTCCCCAATGGTCATGATGATGATGATAATTGTTGTTTTAAGGGGCCTAACATCTAGGTTATCGGCCCCCCCAATGGTCAAACTCATAAGCAGTATTAAGGTTGTGAAGTTAACTTTGGGTTTCTAGATTGCCCTTTAAACCACTTTATAAAATGCATAATTGCAGAAATATTAATACTTACTCAAGACTTTTTCCAGTTTTTCTGAGGAGCTATAGATGGACACGTGCTTCTTTTTTCTTCTCATACATTTTAATTGAAATTTGTATTTTTATAATTAATCCAACAGTGATGGTTTTATATTTTTAGAATCGTTGTTGTTGATAAATATAGGGACTTTCGACATCGAGGTCATACAGCAAGATAAGAAACCTCGCTGAAAGATGGATCAAGACCATAGAATCTGATGGTCTCTACTTTGAAGAATAGTTTAATTTTTTGTCAGATAACTTTCCTTGTAAATTTTTCTTAAAAAATCGAAATTTCTTATGAGTCATCCCCTTTATAATGGATTTCAAAATAATTTTAAATCATCCCAATATGAAATACAGAATGGTTCGTCTTCTTCTCTGTTTTCTAAAAACTTCCACCCACCTCCATCCACTTTATCGCCACTCTTTCATTCCCCATTCCCATAACGTGCCCAAATAATTGCTTCCTTGATCTGGTAATTTTTTTTCTCACAAGGTTCTTCTACTGTATTTCAGTTTGCTTTCTTATTACAGTATTTCATTCCTTAATTTATCACTTTTCGATTTCTTGACCATACTGCGGAGAAACTTCATTTCCATAGCTTGAAGATGGCTTTCTTCTCTCCTGGGTATTGTACAGGTTTCAAGGCTGTAAGTGGTTATTGGGAAGAAAAAGCGGCTGTTTAGTGAAGCTTATATGAGGATCAGATGTACAAACAATTTTTCTTTGTCAACTTGAGATTAGCTTGTGATTTCTACCTTGAGGGTAAACAGCTACACAGGCAAGCCCTTATCAGATAGTGGTAACATTCCAGTGGACAGTGCAACTTGCAGCAGGGCCGTAGATAGCAAAGTCTTCCAGGCCACTCGAATTTTATTCAACTTATGACAATTTTGGAATTATGGTATTACGGTAAGCCTGAACATATTTTGACCCCTCACCCAAACGGAAAAAAAAGAAAAAAAAAAAAGCTCCGTGGAATTTAGCATGCCCAATTATATTAATTTATTTCGTTTTTAGTTATTCAGCCATTCTCCTTTCTTCTCCCTCTCTCTTTGGTTGTTCTTTTACTTCAAGATTTTGATCACTGTGCATTAAAAATTCATGTTCGTTGTATTTGAACGTGTTTAGGCACCACAAGAATAAGCCTTTCAAAAATGTATGAAGAAATGAGTAATTTTTCTCTTAATGAATTAGAAACTAGAAATTAAATGGACAACTCTGGCAACTTTGCCAATTTCCCGGAAGAAAACGAAAAACACAATGGTTATTTATAAAAGTACAGTACCGTAATTAAATGTTCTCTTTGTAATGTTTTGGTGACATTCACTGGCTGTATTTACATCGAACAGAGTCATGAGAAAATCACATAATAGTGTTGATATTAAATGAAATAAAGTTGTCCACTCCAAGTCCTTTTACCGCCTAGGGTCTCTCAGCAAATCCGTTTAAATTTAAATCAACCAAATTTTAGGAATGGGGAAAGTAATTTTAAGAAACTACAGTATTTTATACAACTGTAACCATGCGTTTACTCAGACAATTGTAACTAACGCAGTTACTTTTTCACACAAAGTGATTTTTTGTAAGTAACGGTTATTGCAACTTAGGTACAGTCGACTCACGACAGTTTGACACTCGTTAATTTGAATCTCTTGATAATTTGAATATTTATCCCTGTCCCTTGAACGATAAATTGAAGAAAGTCAATTTAATTTGATTACAGTATTGTCATCATGCACAGACCTGTCGTTTGTTTACACCAATAATGATATGTATGAGTGAGTTCACAGTCTTGAGTCTTCTTTCAAACTTTAAAGTGTATTACATAACAGTATAATGTTTTATTTGTGTAATTTTTGAGTATCAAAATGAGTTCAAGAAAGAGCAAGTGTCTTTCCATAAGTTAAAATAATAATAATACCGTAATATTATTATCAATAAGTTTAAAAAAAGCGTGTGATTCGAGCTGTGGTGGATGAACAATTAAAAAATATGTCGCCAAACAGTTCGCAATTTACCATAGACATTGTCGAAGATTTAGAACAAATGAGTAGACCATTTGCAAAATGTACATAAATTTACGAGAATGAGATAATGGTATCCCATGTTGCTTTATGATACAGGCTTCTAATTTAGCTATGTTTCAGGCTCCTAAACCAGCTATAACAGTTTTAAAATTGACATTAAAAACGTCAAACGGTTGCAAAACCTGCTACATGCATGGCAGGTGCGGATGCAAATCCTGCTAAATTCGCAGGGCAATGTTTACGTTTACAAAACCTGCTATATGTATATTGACTAACATGGCCGTCCTTCGGGTAGAGTTGCAAAACCTGCTATTTTCCTTTCCATAAGAACAGCATTGCACTCCTCTTTATCAAAGAAAATAAAGAAAATAAAGCTAAAACGCTTATCTCTATTGTAGATAGTTAGGTTGGCTGTACTGCATAAGTTACTGTGGAGATCCAGCTGTGAAATTCTGCTTGCATTTGTTTCACTCGCGCGCCAATTTCTCTGAGTACATTGATGTGGATGCAGCCTACAAGCTGACGTCTCGTTCCTACAGACGTTTTTAGTTATATATTTTTTAAATTAATGAAGATTATGCCAAGAGAAAATACTGATAGAATAAAACAGTGATAGGGATGTTATTACACTGGCTTCTTCTTGTAGCGCCTCATATTGAAACAATTGAACTGATGTTCCCTATAGTAGGACATTCATTCATTCCGCCGGATCGGATATTTGGATATCTAGAGAGAGAATTTAACACTCGGAGTGTCATTGCAAACCCTGAAGAGTAGGCTATTTGCAAGTTATCAAGAGGTACGGAATCGTAACACGTCTAGGAAAAGATGCCCCTGTTAAGGATTGAAAAGCATATTCAGATAACATTCTGAAAAACCCTGGACAATGGCATTTCCCATTTCAGAAAGCAAAGAGATTAATAATCACAAGAAGCAAAATCAATAAATCTCTCCTAGTTAGAGGAGAACCCTTCTACAATTTTGACATTGGTGAAGTGAAGAGTTTGTGCAGGAAGGGGAAGAATTTTAAGATCGCTCACATCCCTGATATCCCAAGGGGTGTTTTTGTAAAATCGGCTAAGATCAAGGATGTTAAAAGACTTCTTGCCCTTCACTTTGGGGAAGCATGGGACAGTAATCCAGATTTGGAATTCTATGTCAATGTATTTGCAGAACAGGACCCTGATACTCAAAGTTTGAATGATGATGCAGATCTTGATGATAACACTTTGGACTTTGAACTAATGGAAACTGATGAAACAGACATAGCCTAAATTCATTTTGGTTGTACTTTGATAGTACATCAACACACACAGAACTATTCTAAACTGTGTATGTCTTTTACGTTGTAATATATTCCACGTTACGTAATATGTTCTTCCATTACGTCTGTATGCATTGTAAATTGTAACGTACTCAATACATAATTCCATCCATCATGAGTGTGTGATTAAACTCCGGCCACTACAATTGTAGCTGGTTTTGCAAACTAAGGCGCAATCAATATGGCTGCCACTAGAGTTGCAAAACCTGCTATGTGAACAACACAGTTGCAAAACCTGATATATGCAAATAAAAAATATTAATAACTTGTTTTCTACTCATCAGATATTTCAGAACTTTGGTACACTTATTACAATTATGTTTACCTATAGTTTGTATAAGAATCAGCCCTCTGCCACATTTCTGTTTCGTTTTATTAGTTTTTCCTGATTTCTCACTAATTACTTATCATTCACATAGCAGGTTTTGCAACTGGGCTACTCAAATGAAAATTAAGGACTTTTTTTTTTAATGAACATTTGAGTACAATTTTACAGATGTTGTGAAATAAAAATCAGTAAGTACAGTAATAGTGTAAAAGCACGAAAATGAAACTCTTGTTTATTTGAATTTTACCCTCCCACCCTCCTAGTTACAGTATTTGAACTATTATTTTGTACTCTCGGTAAATTGAACTTTTTCTCTGGTCCCTTATACGTCGCAAATTACCGAGAGTCGACTGTACTTTTAAAAAGTAACTTACGAAACCATTATTTAAACACAGCATTCGTAGATAAATACTACTTAATGAAGTTGTATTTGGGTTGTCTCTAAAGCATATCATAGCAGTAGTGGTAGGCCTTTGTGGGTGGCATTGTAGATTTTTGAAATGCTTGCTACAAGAATTCAGTCCATATTAGATAACTCAAGAACGAAAAAAAAGTGTAGAACTGAGCTAAAGAAGATATTGGATGCATGGTGCAAATGACGTCAGCGGAAACACAACAAGGTCCAGATCTGAAATACGGTAATTAAATCTGTTATAAATTAATAGGATGTCTCATAAGTGATGTCGTTTTTTAAGTTTGGTGTTTTATATGATAGAATTGGTTTTCTTTGGTTCGCCAATGCTATTTACAGGACGCCATGACTAGAATTGCGTATATTGTGAGAATGTATCTGTCGTCAGTTGCTGTTACACAATCACAAATATAACTTACAAAGTTGGAGGTGTTAGGGTCCTTCTAAAGCACAATTGGAAACAAGATTACAAAGCTGCTGCCGCGACTCGAATAATGTGTGAAGTGGAAGGAGAAGGTGTCGTTAGTGAGCGGGTGGCAAACGATGGTTCCAACGTTTCAACACTGGAGATTTACAGATTTACAGCGTTCTGGAAGACCTAAACTATGGGATATTGAGAATAGACGCTGAGTTTTGGAAGAAGTTTCGCAAAGAAGTACTCGTAGGCTGTCAGAAGAACTTGGTGCATCAAAAGATACCATACATCGCCAGATTAGAAAACTTGGAAAATCAAACAGATCTGGGTCTATTATCGCAACGCTGACGCCTCAAAGCAGTGGCTCAATCCGCGTCAACCTGCCAAAGTCGTCGTTAAAAAGGATCGGTTCGGCTCCAAAGTGATGTGTGTCTGGTGGAATTTTGAAGGAGTGATTCACTGGAAGTTTATTCCAAACGGACGTGCAGACAATGCGGATCTTTATACTCAACAACTGGAACAATTGAGACGGAGATACCCAGCATTAGTTAACCGAAATAGAGTTCTCTTGCAGCAGGACAATGGGAGACCTCGTACTGCACGAACAACCATGGCAAAAATTCATAAATTTGGAGGAGTCGAACTGCTACCATGTCCAGCATACAACTCTGATCTTGCACCTTCAGATTACCATCTTTTTCGATCCATGGCTCATTCCTTGCGTGGAAGAAATTTCGAAAACATTGAAGCTGTGGAAGTGGGTCTCATCGAATTCTTCGCATCAAAACCCAGAGACTGGTACCATCGCGGAATAAGAAACTTCGCTGAAAAATGGCTCAAGATCATAGAATCGGATGGTCTCTACTTTGAAGAATAATTTAATTTCTTATCAGAAAACTTTCCAAATAAGATTTTCTTAAAAAAAAAAGAACGACATTACTTATGAGTAGAAATAGGAAAAATTCGTGACGGTGAATTTCACGAATATTAAAGTAATACACAAGTGGTAATCTGTTCGAATAACCCTAAAATTATTAAAAAGAATGGTTTTTAAACTCGCAAAATTTCGTGAATTCCGCATGAAAACGCGAATTTTAGCTTCTTTTGTTTTCTCAATGCACTCCCGATAATTCGCGGCAATTAATGCACAAACTTCCGCGAATTATCTGCAGTTATGTTTCTAAGCGTAGCAAAAACAAAAACTATTGGTTAAAATATTAAAATTTATTTTATGAACATGCAAAAAAAAGTTAAAACACTTTAATCAAAAAACAGATGCTGTCAGGACCAAGACATATTACATTGTTGGAATTAACAAAAGACCCCACCAACAAATTCCAAAAACAAATAAAAAGTGCGCTAAAAGAAACAGAATACATACTGACCAAAGCCGAAAAATCAAAACTAATAAACATGAACCCGAAAATACCGTCATTGAGGGGACAACCAAAAATACACAAAAAGGAATGCCCAATGAGACCAATAGTCAATTGTAGGAATGCCCCTAATTACAAAATCAGCAAAGAGTTACTAAAAATCTTAAAATGCCGTCTTTCCAACGACAAAAACAACTCTGTAAAGAACACAACAGAACTAGTAACAGCATTGAACACCCTACAAATGAAACCTAGCTTCAGGCTAGTATCCTTCGACGTAACTAACATGTACACCAATATTCCGATTAATGAAGCAATCAACACTATCGAAAACAACTTAAAATCCAACAATTCGGTAAAAGAAATTGAAGAGATTGTGAGATTACTGAGGGTCGTTCTCACCCAAAACGTGTTTCAATTCGACAATAAAATATACACACAGAGAGAAGGCCTAGCAATGGGATCGCCACTAAGTGGGTTAATCGCTGACATCTTCATCAATGCACTAGAAAATGCGTTCTTAGAAAAGACTTCAACAAAGGGAATAGTAATATGGAAAAGATACGTAGATGATGTAATTTGCATCTACGATACTGAACTAACAAGCGAAGAAACAATTCTCCAATCTATTAATAGCCTTCACCACTCTATCAAATTCACTAAGGAATCCGAAATAGACCGGAAAATAAATTATCTCGATATAACTATTGAACGTAAAGACAACGACCTTTCATATTCCATCAAGACCAACTACAATATTGTAGTTGGTCTTGATTCCATATTCCGGAAAGCAACACAAACCTCGCATGCAATCGACAATCAGTCTAATCACCCCAGTACGCACAAACTAGCGGGTTTCAATTCAATGGTGCACAGAGCTTTAAACATACCCATGTCAAAAGACAACTATAATAAGGAAATAAGAACTATTATGCAAATAGCAAAGGAAAACAACTTCTCGCCAAGCAAAATAAATCAAATTATAGCCAAACATAAAAATAAAGATAAAACGATTCCCAAACCGGACAATAATGAGAAAAAAATTGCGCGTTTCAACTATGTGAATGCGAATACATATAAAATCACTAACCTATTCAAAAAGCAAGGCATAAAGATAGCTTTCACGACGAAAAACACAACCGCTAGGCACCTCCTAAATAGTAATCTAAATAAACGTGACCCGTATTCAAGGTCAGGGGTATATTCTATAACGTGCCAAGACACCGATTGTCAAGCCAATTACATCGGGCAGAGTGGAAGGCGAGTAGACACACGTTATAATGAACATAGGAATGCGATAAGATACGGAACACATTCAGCCGTGTGCGAACATATGTGTGACGCAGGGCACAGCTTTACCAACATAGAGTCGGACCTTAAAATAATCCATCACGAATCGAAAGGCAGAGCTCTTGACATAAAGGAAGCAATCGAGATACACCTAGCCAAACGAAACAATCCCAACAATCTAAATGAACACACGTTCATGGAGAGCTCACCCCTCTTCACGCTACTAAAAAACACACCCTGTCGGAAACAAAACACAATTTAGCGACACAGCCAAGCTAGATAAAAAAAGGGGGGAAATTAGGGGGTTATTAATAGGTAAATGTTATCTGGATCAGGTGTACGATGTACTTTTCTTCTGCAATAAACCAAGGCCCATATTCGCGGCAGTATTAAAGGTGCCGGGACGTCCTCATAAGACCGTCAACGCTTAGTTCGAATGGGTTATGCTCCACGCGTGGCGAGGGCTAATCCACGGTCTTTAATAATTGTAGACCCACCTCATTCAATAACATACATCTTATCTAGGTTGGCAACACCTCACATAAACACATCGCTATCACTCCCCACAGCACGTAGGAGCAGGGGGGAGAAAGCAGGGAAAAACCAGTCGTTAAGATAACCACCGCAGTCTACCGCATAGTGAGTTCCAGTGAGCACGAAAACTGCGAGTAGCTGTTATACGGAAGACAATCAGATAAGTAGTTAGCCTAAAATTTTATAGTTTAACCATAGTTTACAACCATATAATCTCTCTAAAGTACAATCTACGGATAGCTATCACCATTTAGCATTTCACCTAACATATATACTGCATTTAGCATACACTGACAGTTGCAGTACCAATACTGCAACTAAATAATTGTACATATTGTAAATATTTTCACCTGTATTTCAAACATAGATTTTGTAGCCTAAGTGTAATGGATCTGATGATGATCGCTTAACGATCGAAACTGGTCATCCTAGTGTTTTATTAATCTCATGTAATTTATTTCAGGATTAGGGCATAACCCATCTCTTTTGGGTACATTCGTGTTGACCGACTGAAAAGCACTAAACTCTTGTTTACTAAGGCAACACTGAAAATATGGCTTCAAACACCACAATGTTGTTGGAATTTTGCAAGGAATAACATTTGTATTTCCAAAATTCTCAGAATCTGTGTTGACCATTTGAATACCATGTTCAAACGCTAACTGTGAATGGTTTCTTTCAGTTTACACTAGTACGTTGACTGATAGGCGTCACCGTTTGTCACAAGAGAATTTGGATCTTTTCACTGAAATATACTTTGAAGGATGACTGTGAAATGTGTCGTTAAGTTTACAGTATTAGGTAGATTTCATTAGAAAGCTAACTATTGCAATGGGTCCCATGTTTCGACTTCCGGAAAATTTCGACATATCTTCGCGTTTCACATCCCCCAGACCCCAAAACCACCGTCAGTTCAAAAGTTTATATATAATTTATGTATATATATATATGTATATATATATGTATATCAGTTTCTTGTGGACACGATAACTGCCGGAATTTTGCACCAATTACTTCGAATTTTTAACCGAAGATGTATACCTATAAAATCTCGGTCGAGTTCGTTACTGGGCTAAATCGGTCGAAGGGGGTGAAAATGGGGGGCTTTTTTCGAAAAAGTGAAATTTCGCTATAACTCTCTTAATACGTGCAATATCGAATCCATTCAAAGTTCATAATATGTGTCGGATAAGTGCCAAAAATTTATGTCAAATAAGATTTTTGATAGCACCAACCATTGACCAAAGGGGTGGAAAAAAGTGGGTTTTTCGGGAAACATTAATCATATCTCTCTTAATAGGCACAATATCAAAACCGTACAAAATGGACAATATTCCCCTAATAATTACCTAAAACTTTTGTCTGAAAGAATTTTTGATATGACCCACCATTACGCCAAGGGACGAGAAAAATGATTTCGGAATTATAAGAAAATGTCAAGAGCTATCAGTGGTTGCCATGGCAACACTACTAAATTGATGAGGCATGGACCATCAGACGTTGCCATGACAACGCACTTGCACGAGATCAGATTCAGTATTTCCATCTGATTAAGTGGTTGGTTGGTTGGTTCTTAAGTTTAGGGGCTGCGACAACGCGGTCATGTAGCCCCGTGTACTTTGGGTGTGTGTAGAATCTGTCTGATAACCGGTGTTAATTGTGATGACTGTATTAGTGTGTGTTATCTGTTTGTTAATTTAAGTACTGCAACTAACAATTTTTCAGATAGTTCCTACTTTTGCCGCCAAGCGCCACTGTCAACGACTACGAGGCCAAGTTCAGAACTGAGCTACTAGACGCCGCCGCAGTCGGCTCTTGGCAACGAACATAGAAACCTAAGAGCGTTGTATACATTCTTAACCTATCCAATTTAGCTTCACACAGGTGCAATTAGTGGAAGGATCTTTAACATGCCATAAATCTATGACATGGGACCGCCGGCTTTACTTCCCCTCCGAAGGAAGGCATACTGAGGGATATTTAACGCTCTTAAAAAATCCGACGGCATCGGCCGGGTTTGAACCCGGTATCTTGGGCATAGAAGCTCAGCATGTTACCGACTACGCCACCAAAGCCGCCTGATAAAGTGGGAAGCGGCTTCGGTGACGTAACTGGTAGCATGCTGAATGTCTATGCCCAATGTCGCGGTTTCAAAGCCGGCCGAAGTCGTCGGATTTTCTAAGAGCACTAGAATCCCTCAGTATGCTTTCCTTTGGAGGGGAAGTTCCAACGTTCGTTGCGAGTTGATGGTTGGGGTGGCATCTAGTAGCCAAGTTCACAGCTAGGTGTCGTTGACGGTTGTACCTGGTAGCAACATTAGGAACTACTGCTTGAAATTGACCGTCTGCAGTACTTACATGAATTAAGACTAATACAGCCATTACAATTCACACCGTGTATCAGACAGATTCTACACTCACCCAAAGTACACGGGGTTAGATGACCGCGTTGTCGCAGCCCCTAAACTGAGGAACCAACCAGAGGTAGATTTCGTTAGAAAGCTAACTATTGCAATGGGTACCATGTTTCGACTTCCGGAAAATTTCGACATATCTTCGCGTTTCACATCCCCAGGCCCCAAAACCACCGTCAGTTCAAAAGTTATATATAATTTATGTATGTATATGTATATCAGCTTATTGTGGACACGATAACTGCCGTAATTTTGTACCAATCACTTTGAATTTTTTACCGAATACGTATACCTATAAAATCTCGGTCGAGTTCGTTACTGGGCTAAATCGGTCGTTGGGGGGTGAAAATGGGGGGCTTTTTTTTCGAAAAAGTGAAATATTGCTATAACTCTCTTAATATGTGAAATATCGAATCCGTTCAACATTCATACTATGTGTCGGATAAAGCCCAAAAATGTATGTTTGAAGAGTTTTTTTTATAGCACCAACCATTGACCAAAGGGGTGGGAAAAAGTGGGTTTTTCGGGAAACATTAATCATATCTCTCTTAATAGGCACAATATCAAAACCGTACAAAATGGACAATATTCCCATAATAATTACCTAAAACTTTTGTCTGAAAGAATTTTTGATATAACCCACCATTATGCCAACGGATGAGAAAAATAATTTCGGAATTATAAGAAAATGCCAAGACCTATCAGTGGTTGCCATGGCAACACTAGTAAATTGATGAGGGATGAGCCATCAGACGTTGCCAAGATAACGCACTTGCACGAGATCAGATTCAGATTTCCATCTAAGTGTGAAGCGGCTTCGGTGACGTAACTGGTAGCATGCTGAATGTTTATGCCCAAGGTCGCGAGTTCAAAGCCGGCCGAAGTCGTCGGATTTTCTAAGAGCGCCAAAAATCCCTCAGTATGCTTTCCTTTGGAGGGGAAGTTCCAACGTTCGTTGCGAGTTGCTGGTTGCGGTGGCATCTAGTAGCCAAGTTCACAGCTAGGTGTCGTTGACGGTAGTACCTGGTAGCAACATTAGTAACTACTGCATGAAATTGACCGTCTGCAGTCCTTACCTGAATTACAGACTAATACAGCCATCCCAAAGTACACGGGGTTACATGACCGCGTTGTCGCAGCCCCTAAACTGAGGAACCAACCAAAATCTCTGCGGTAGATATAATTTTGCGTGAAGAAGTAACAGACCGTTACATAGTCACACATCAGTGTCGAAACCTAGCATAAGGACAGTGTGACCACAAGTATAAAAATGGACCCCAAATGACAAGAAGGTTACCGTTCCCATAAGACAATAAAATGTTTAAAATAAGCATAAAATGACGAAAAACAAAGTTAATTAAGCTCCAATATAAAATACCTTCTCGCATTAAATGAGGTCTGATCCTTCTACGAAAATCTGCATATTCTGCCTATTTTCGCCTATCCCCAAGTTTGTCCGGTGAAATCTACCTCCGCCTTCCGGCGTGCCGAGAGGACTTTTTTTTATCCATGATATAACAAATATTCCGCCTAAAACTTATCATTTTAAAGTACCGAAAAGTGTAATTGAAACGACCGAATTTTCCACTTTAAGAAAGGCTACCGCTTTCTTCACTTTGAAATCATCGAAAAATTCCTATTCCTCTATGCTACAAGCAACTTATCGATAGTACCTCAGCAATGACCCTTAACCTTCAGAAGACTGAGGATAAGAAGGACCTTCCACCAATTCTAACTAGTGACTTAGAAAACGCCATCGTTTACCTAAAAATGATGAAAGTCCTGGAGATGAAGGTATCATTAACTAATGCTTGAGTGGGGTACGGAAAGATAGCTTTGAAGCCAATTTCAGTGTTGCCTTATTACCAATTAATATTGTAGCTTTCAGTTGGTCAACACAAAATCATTCCAATTGCTGGAATGTGTGAAAAATAACCTGAAGTAAATTACAGTACATGTGATTAAGATTCATATAAATACTAGCTGAAGTACCTGTGCTTCGCTACGGGTCATAAATAAATTAAAATGTGAAGGTGACAGTTAAAACATGGGATAGACGAGGTGGTGCGTGGAGGGAGAGTAAGGATGGATCATTTTGTCCAACTAGACCGCTCGGCGATGACCGTGTTTTATAGCACAAATTTAGGTTTTACTCGCTAATCGTTGGAGATACACGAAAAGTGATAAGGACCTTTCGGATAGAAAATTAAATTTTAAACCACATATATGCCATCAAAAGTTTCCTATTTCTTAGCGTTCTCTTTTCTTTAAAATGGAAATATGAACGTTCGAAACCAAAGGGTGTAGTGACGTCACTAAAATGGTCGCCATATTTAAATAGTGCAAAGTCTCGAAATCAAAAGTAGCCTATATGTTAACCAGGTAAATCAGCTACTTCCATGTAATATTTTATGTAAATCGGACGAGTGGTTCTTGCGTGACACACAGACACACACCATCTCATTTTTTTTATAAACTAGTATAGATATATTGTTACAGACTATTATAGACATGTCATCCCTTAGCTTTCTTCTTCTGCTTGCCACGGTGGGTGAGTGATTAACGTGTCGGATTACCAACCCCAAGCTTGCAGGTTCGCCCCTGGCCGTGGTAAGTGATTTTTGAAAGGCGACAAAAATCACGACATGGATGTCATACGTTGTTGGCATGTTAAAGAACCCATTTGAATTCAGTAGACCATGTTCAATGGCAAAATTAATCTCGGGATTTTCCGCCAACACAAAGTTCCTCCATTCTCTACTAGAAAGCGCTGTAGTGTCAAGGAGCTTAGATATTGTTTTAGATCCCTTAGTTGGGGGTAGTTAGATCTAAAACGGATGTGTTATTGTGCTGATTTGGAGAGTGATTCCTAGAGGGGGGCAGCTTCCCGTGGCTGGGTAAGCTGACCAGTGTAGAGTGTTGTTTCGTGTTAGGATGCTAGGGGATGCTCCTATAAAGACGTAAGTGTATTCCAGGGGATGAACCTCTGTGTACAGGTTAATGTACTAGCCTCTCAGCTGGTTGGAGAGAGTTATATAACCGACGTGCGTGCGTCAGCTATGTGGGCGGCTCGCTGCTTAGGCAGTCGGGCCGATGCGGGAAGTACAATGAAGCTTGAGCCAGCAACTATTTGGCTATTATTGTCACGGTCACTCGTGGCGGGAATCAGGAAGGGCGTTAGGACGTGAATAGGCGTGTAATTAGTAAGACAAGTGTAGTGTACTGACCAAGTATTTATTGGTCAGTGAATATGGAATTGTGAGTCCCTTTTAGGGGAATGTAATAAATGTTATAAGTTTAAGTGTACAAGTTTGTGGAGTAGGTTACAAAATATAGGATCTCTGAACACTGCTGACTCACCTGATGATAACAGCTTGTACCAGGGCCTCCGGCTGACACACTGTATGACTGATAATCGAGAGAGAGTGTGTCCTCATTAAGGCCTTCCTCTTATAGGCTTTGGTGTTGTACTGTCAGCATTCCATTGGCATAGCTGCCCCAGTTAGTTATAGTGTAGATGTTTATGGTGAATGCAAGTGTTTGGCAAGCCTTCCAGGCTGGTTAGCTGCCCTTGCTGTGTGAAAGATGTTGTTCTGGACTTATGAGATTTGCCAGTTAGGGATGGTTTTAATAGATGATAGAGGGTGGCTTCCAGGGGGTGCAGCCCCCTGGGGGCATGTACAATATCTAACCTCCTTGACTTTCATAGCGTTCAAAGGAATGACGAAATTCGACATGCAAGCTGCCCTCTGGGTGTCAATTAACAAAGCTTGCACCCGGCACCCGAGGCCATACGATAGTATTATTATTTTCTTCTTCTTCCTCTTCTTCTTCAACAGTCCGTTAAAATATTATAAATTTTTATCACTTGTAATGTATTTCAGGTTATTTTTCACATACGGTAATCCAGTAGGTTGGAACGATTTTGCGTTGACCGACTGAAAGCTATAATAAAATTGTGGGGTAAGGCATATTAACAATATTAACTAAGCTTTTTAATATGATTCTTGAAACTGAAGAGATTCGTCAACAGTGGCATACGAGTACCATAATTCTAGTGGCATTCGCATGTGTGACGGTGCTTGGCAGCCGTGGATCTGGACCAAGTTTTCGTAGAAGGTTCCAGGCTTTCCGACTAGAATCTGTGAAGTTGAGTCCTGTCGTCGTTTAATGCCACGTTTGTCTTCTGTTCTTATTGAGAACTCTCAAGATGTCAGCAGCTGTTGTGTCATCGCGAGAGTCCTGATATTTAGCATATAACTCATCAGTCATCACATTCTGTATATCATCCGGGAATGTACTCCTTCCGAAACCCACGTGGAATTTATTTCCTGACATTACTTTTAATCGCACCCACAAATCGTTCCTAATTGGCTGGAATTGGTGGAATCCGCTGAACCATATTATCAAGGCCTTTCTGAAACAGTTCCCAGTTCGCAAGCTGAAAATTCCACCGGGGTTGATAGACGGAGGTGACTAAGGGAATTTCAGTACCATAATGTATTATGGAAAATATTTGATTACCTTTCGTAGGTGGTGTTGGTTGTACCCTGTCGGTATTTCCAGTTGTGGATATAATGCACAAATCAGGAGAATAATCTTTTAGCCAACGACCTGTGCCACTCTAAAAGAAATATGATCTCGTAAGTTGAGCGCAGTCGCAGTGGAAGTACAACTGGAAAGAAATGCAAAAATGGTAAATCAAGATCTCGTTTGATTTACTACTGGGCCCGGGTTTGTAAATCAAACCAGAGGAAGATTTCCTTAAATAAAAATAAAATTTGAATACATTACGTATGGCAAAATCAAAAGAGGAACATCTCAGAAATTGATTGAAAGGTTCCCAGAGGCTGTTAGTCGTAACTCCATACCAAGACGGAGCCAAGACCGATGAAATCAACAGAGCGCAATAAGGATGCTTAAAGCTAAAATAAAAAAGTCGAAAATAACTAAAATTTATTTACGGTATATGAAAAATGAATACAAAAGTTGTGGAAAATAATATATTCACTAAAATAAAATCAAAAACACAAATCTAATTAAAATACAATCAACTTACTATATGTATACAGTAACTCATTGCAAAATGAAACTCGCCAAAATATGAAAAGCAAGAACATCTTCGACACTGATACAACAAGAAGTTCCAAGTAAACAAAATGTGTGTTTGCATGTTGTTATGAAACATCGCAGGGAGGTGGAAGGAGAAGGGGTGTAAAGAGGAGGGATGAGATGCGAAGTAGGAGGAAGGGGGACGGGGGTAGGGTGAAACAAAATTATGCAATATGGTGAGCGCTAAAGAATCGAAAATAAAAAAATAAAAGGAAGGGAATACTCAAAACTACATTAAAACGAAATCAATGAATACAATAAAAATTGAAAGTATACTTGAGTAATAGGCTTATAAACAAAAGTTTGGTTATTTTCAGTCGGTCAACACGATTGTACCCAAATGAGATGGGTTATTCCCTAATCCTGAAAAAATTACATGAGATTAATAAATATACTTGGATGACCAGTTTCGATCGTCAAGCATCATCATCATATCCATGACACTTAGGATCTGTGTCTGAAAATATGGGTGAACATATTTACAATATATTATAAGAATTTATTGCAGCCATACGGCCATAAAGGTACAGTCCCAGTATATGAATATGTTCCAAGCAACCCATGTTGTGGAACTTATGCAGAAAAGTCTACCAGGGATTTCACTCACGTTTTACAGCTGGTCACGTGGTAGCGGTCACAGGGCTGATCGCACAATTCACAAACACAGGTATTCCCGGGGTCGTGAAAACACTTCGTCTTGCATACCTTGTGGTGGTACCCATGCACAGCCATTGAGGTCACCAGGTGTCTGAGCTCCTGATTCGTGTCGACCCAGGATCTATTTATCATGGCTTCTGTTGTACAAAAGTCCAGCCAAATCTCCCTTCTTTTCTTTTCTCTTTCAAGGAGCAGTTTATTCGAGCTGACGGTGAATGGGAGCCTCATACGTAGGTCCTCTATAAAGAAGGGTTCTTTGGCGAGCTCGTATACTAGCCTCGACTTTGTGTATTTCGATACACCTAGGGCGGCTTTCAGGAATCGTGATTTGACTGCTTCTAAAGTCATTAGATCTTTTAGACTGATCTTTTCCCATATGATATCTATTCCGTAGATTGCGATTGGAACTATTTTTGCGTTGAACAAGGCTATAGCAGTTTGCAATGATAGTCTGGATATTTCTTTGATGTCGAAAATTGCTTTTGTGGCAGATGCTGCTCGGGATTTCACTTGTATTCTGAATGATCTGGCAGTGGTTTGCAGAGTCACTCCCAGGTATTTGAAGCTGTTGACTCTCAGTAGAGGTTTCAATCCTAGATATATCCTGTCATCCACAGCTTCTCGACCTCCGTTGCGGAATGTCATCTGTACGGTTTTTTCGGTGTTAATTTCCATTTTGTTTTCCTGCGCCCACCTCTCAAGTTGGTTTGTGGCTCTTTGTAGGTTATCGGTGGAGTTCGCTCCAATGACCATGTCGTCCGCATATATGTAGATTTTGACATCTTCCGACTCTTGTCTTATCATCTGCACAACATCATATGTGGCGACATTGAAGAGCAGGGGGCTTAATGGGCCCCCCTGTAGTACGTCGTTTGTTTGAGTTATTGTTTTCGATGTGGTTACGCCATCTGTGATCTGAATGAAATTGGCCGTCAACATGTTATGGATCAGCCCTGTGAGTTTATCTTTTCCTGTTATTGATTCCAGCTTTGAGATTAGTAAAGTCTATTTAGTGTATCGAAAGCCTTGGTATAATCTACGAATATTACATGGAATTTCCCTTGGGGATGTCGTAATGCGTCCTCTATATCACATATATTATTTCAGTAGTATGCATCCCTCCTGTGGCGCTCACAAGAGACCGATCGTGAAAAATGAGAATTCAAATGAAAGAGAATATAAATTACCAGTGACGCATTGGACTCTAATTTCATCAATATCTATAATTTCTTTAAAAAATTACTTTAAAAAAACTGTACGAAGTGTGCGATTTGCAGTTACTGTTGCTGCAGGAAGATACGCTCCATAATTGGTGTCCACTTCACATTTTGGCCGCTGTGACGCCTTTTTAATTTCATTTTAACATTCTGAGGTCTTTCCTTTATCATGTTGCATCGATTTCAGAAACAGTAAATCAAAGGAATGTGTACGTTTTCAGAACCAGTAGGCTAAATCAATGGATTGGGTACTCAATTCGTATAACCGGCAAGTGTTACTGCTAAGCTTTCTATCAATGGACGCAGCACAAACATGATTTAAGCTCATCCGTCTAAACAATGGATTTATTATATTCCAGGTTTGTTAATATGCCGCGATACGGTACAGGATTTTCTTCTACATTCTAATTCCATAAAGATAGTTTTTTTTATGAATTGTGCTTTTTGCAAATACTGTTACTCTAACACGCTGCAATTCTGAGTTGTCGTCTAAAACCTTAAAACATTAAACGTTAATTCTCTAACAGTTGTTCTTCTATCTGATTTTCAGAATCAGTAAATCAATGGAATGGATACAGGTTTTTCTTCTGCATTCTAATTCCATAAATATCGATTTTTGTAAGAAGTGTGCTTTTTGCAAATACTGTTGCTGTATCATGCTAGAGTTGTCGTCTACAACCTTGAATCTGTCATCATCATCATCATCATAATCATCATCATCATCATCATTATATAGGCCTCATAAATTAGCAGTGAAGAATTGCATTCTAATTTCATAAACATCAATTTTTTTAAGAAGTGTGCGATTTGCAAATACTGATGCTCTAAAATGCTGCAATTATGAGTTGTCGTATAAACCCTTAAAACTATTAAACGTTAATTATTTTACAGGTTTTTCATCTGCATTGTAATTTCATAATTATCGATCATTTCGCATGGTTTTCAGAAACAGTAAATCAATGGATTGAGTACTCTAAATCGTATAACCGGCGTGTGTTTCGGCGTCTAAAACCTTAGAACTATTAAACATTAATTCTTTTACAGGTTTATCTATCATTTCCCATGGTTTTCAGAATTACTAAATAAATGGATTGGGTATTCAAATCATATAATTTCATAAATATCGAGTTAGCATAGGAACTGCTGGAAACAAAATCAATGTGAAATGCTTGGCTTTCGCAGATGACCTAGCAATTATCACTAGGAACAAAGAAGAAACTAAGCATGCTATTGAGACATTATACAGAATAGCATCACAAGCAGGCCTTCAAATATCATTTGAAAAAACCAAGTACATGAAGAATTTTCAGCAAAAGAAGAGGAAAGAAAAAATAGAAACAGCGTATGGAGCAATTTCACAAGTAGAATTTTTTAAATACCTTGGAGAAATAATTCTTCCTTCAGGATTGGACAGTTTGGCTAACACAGAAAGAGCCTCAAAACTTCATAGAGCATTCAGACTAACATGGGATCACTATAATAAAAGAGTAATGTCACATAATGCAAAACTGAAACACTACAAAACAGTTGTACTACCGGAAGCTCTATATGCTTCAGAAACCATAGCTTTAGGAGGTCATTCTAAAATTGCAAATATAGAAAAGCAAGAACGTAAAATTCTTAGAAAAATATTCGGCCCCACACAAGAAAACGGAATTTGGATTAAAAGACGAAATTCAGACCTATACCGTCACACAGATAGTTTCAGCAACACGGTACGAAAAAGACGTTTAACATTTTATGGACACCTCTTCAGGATGGACGATTATAGACTTACAAAAAGGTTATTCAATGTAATAAATTCTCAGAAATCAAGGATAGCCTGGCTGGATGAATCAAGAGAGGACCTGCAAGAGTTGAACATCGGAGAAAATATTCTGAGAAACCGCAAAGTCTTCAGGACCGCAGTAACAAAGCACAAGTTTAGGGTGAAAACTAGTGGCAGGACTGGAACCAAGTGGACAGAAGAACGGAAGAAGCAGCACAGTGACTTCATGAAGAGATTTTGGGAAGATAGGAAGGCGAATATCATCAAGCCGAAAAACAAGTTCAAGCGCGCTCTATAATGGGCAAAACGCAAAAAGAAGAAGAAAGAAGAATAACCGAAGAGTGTTTTGATGATCCAATTTTCAGTGATTGCTTTCTTAGGTTAGGGAACAACTTGCAATTCTGACTGAAATGTATCGAATAACCGGCGAGTGTTACGACTAAGCTCTTAATCAATGGACTCAGCACAGAAATGGAATCAACAATGACGAATTGCATTTTAATTTCATAAATATCAAAGAAAGAAACCAGCCACAGCACGCTCTCATGCTGACGCTCCACTCAGGAAAGCGAAAGCACCCCTGTAGGTAACGTGCAAAGGATTTTAGCGCTGATCGTTGCACTTAGGAACAAGGAAGCCTCACCGTAAGCGGGGTGAGGAAGTTTCCCAACGAGGGCTGTCCTGATAAGGAAGAAGGACGCTCCTCAGCCCAGAAGTTAAAGCAGGGAATCTTGCCAAGATGTTTTCATAAATATCGAATAACTGATGTGTGATATGATGATCCAATTTTCAGTGATTGCCTTTAAGTTAGAAAGGAAGCTTGTAGTTTAACGTGACCGTTAATCTTGAGATCATGAGCCACGGGACCTCCTTTTTACGTGGAATCCGAACCACAGGACATGGCATTTCACTTCGAAAATCTCACATGCATTGACCGGGAATCGAACCCGGACCGCCTTGGTGAGAGGCATACAGCTAGACCGCTGAGCCACCACGCCCCCCTTTAAGTTAGAGAACGTAGAACTTGGAATTCTAACTGAAATGTAAACAGTGTTCTATAATCATTCGGATGAAATGAAAACATGACAACCTTTCTCCTTAAGACTCTCATTATAAACCTATTGGGAAATGTGTGGTTTATGAACAAGCGAGATTTTCTAATTTCATAAATGTCTATAATTTATACGAAGTGTGTGATTTTTAGATACTGTTGCTCTAGGAAAATATGCTCCATAATTGCTGTCCACTTCACATCTTAGCCGCTGTGACGCCTGTTTATTGACATTTTAACATTCTTAGATCTTTCCTTTATCATTCTGCATGGATTTCAGGGACAGTAAATCAAAGGAATGTGTACTCAAATCTTATAATTTCATAAATTAGCGGTGACGAATTACTTAGTTGCATATTTTTTTTAAAGAAGTGTGCGATTTGCAGATACTGATGCTCTAACATGCTGCAATTATGAGTTGTCGTCTAAACCCATAAAACTATTAAACGTTAATTTTACAGTATTTTCTTCTGCAATCTAATTTCATAAATATCGATCATTTCACATGGTATTCAGAAACAGTAAATCAATGGATTGAGTACTCTAAATCGTATAACCGGCGTGTGTTACGGCGTATAAAACCTTAGAAATATTAAACATTAATTCTTTTACAGGTTTTTCTTCTATCATTTCCCATGGGTTTCAGAATTACTAATTAAATGGATTGGGTACACAAATCGTATAATTTCATAAATATCGAATAACCGATGAGTGTTATGATGATCCAATTTTCAGTGATAGCCTTCTTAAGTTACGGAACGTACAAATTGCAATTCTGACTGAAATATATCGAATAATCGGTGAGTGTTACTGCTAAGCTCTCAATCAATGGACTCAGCACAGAAATGGAATCAACATTGACGAATTGCATTTTAATTTCATAAAAATCAAAGACAGAAACCAGCCACAGTATGCTCTCATGCTGACGCTCCACTCGGGAAAGTGAAAGCACCCCTGTAGGTAACGTGCAAAGGAGTTTAGCGTTGAGCGCTACACACAAGACAAGGAAAGCACCCCTGCAGGTAACGTGCAAAGGAGTTTAGCGCTGATCGTTGCACTTAGGAACAAGGAAGCCTCACTGTAAGCGGGGCGTGAAGAAATTTTCCAACGAGGGCTGTCCTGATAAGGGAGAAGGAGGCTTCTCAGCCAACAAGATAAAGCAGGAAATCTTGACCACGATGCTTTCATAAATATCAAATAACTGGTGAGTGTTATAAAGATGGAATTTTCGTTAATTGCCTTCTTAAGTTAGAGAACGTACAGCTTGGAATTCGAACTGAAATGAAAATGGTGTTCTATAAGCATTTGGTTGAAATAATAACATAACAACCTTTCTCCTTAAGTCACTCATTATAAACCTATTGGGGAAAGTATGACTTATGAACATGCGAGATTTCTCGCACGGGTCCGCTAGTCATCAATTAAATTGTTAATTGCATGCAGAGTGCTCCTGCCTTTACGGAAACCGATTGTTCTTCCGGGATCATGTGTTCTACTTCTTTAGAGATTCGCTTTGTGATGATGCTTGTGAGTATCTTCAATATGCACTTTTCCAGGGCAATTCCCCTGTATGAGTTCGGATCCAATTGATTTCCTTTCCCCTTAAATATTATCTTAATTGTTGAAATCCTCCATATTTCTGGTATGTTACCCTCTTGTAAGCACAGGTTTAACATATCTGTGATTCCTTGAAGTAACAAGCTAGCTGAACCTTTGATATGTTCATTACATATACCGTCGGGGCCTGGTGCTTTCTTGTTTTTTAAAGATGTTATTGTCTCGTGTACCTCTTCCGTCGTGAAGGGGTTAGTTTCCGCTAAACATGTCTTCACATTGATCGAATCATATGCGGTGTTGGTTTTATCAATGTTGAGAATGCTTTTGAAATATTCTTCCCACACTGTTATGTCTATTTTGCTTTGAGATTTCCGTGGCCTCAAAGCTACGTATGGGTCCTTTCTGGCTTCTTCCACCATATTGGTTGCTTCCTGTTCCATGTAGACCTTCTTTTTAATCCTAAGTAGATTTTTATATTGTTTTCTGATTTGACTGTAGGATTGTATATCCTCTGAACTACGGCTGGATTTGGCTGTATGTAGCGCAAAAAGGGTAATCTGTCTCTTTTTATAACATTCTGTGTCAAACCATTTGCGCGCTCTTCTTTTTTGATTGTATACCATAGCAGACTGAATAGTTTTTTCCAGTGTCATGGCAGCCGATTCAATGTCATTTTCTTCTATGTGGTTCTCAAATTCTTTCCATTCTTCTGTCTTCTAAGTTAGTTCGTAGTTCTTCAGCTGCCGCGAGGTTTAATGTTTGTGGTTTTTATTCTGCTCACCGCGTTTGGAATGTAATAAAAGGTGGCCACAACTGGGCAATGCTTCTTTAGGGGAGTCTCATCTGCCGAGTTACATACTTTATAATTATTTAATGTAATGTTGGGTCCTTTGTAGAATATTAAATCTATAGTACTACATCCTGTGTGTGCGAAATAGGTTCGTTTCTCCGCCTGGTTGACCAGGATGAAGCCTTCCTCTATCATCATATCTAACAGCTCGTTTGTTCTGTGGCTAGTGAAATCCAATCTGCAGTTCAGGTCTCCGGCTATAATAATGTTTCGTCCAGGTGTCGTATGTCTTAAGGCGATCATAATGGTCGTGATTATGTCTTCTATTGATGTTAATGGCTCTACGTATACGGCTATTATAGAAAGGTTCTCAAAATTTATCACTAGTGTGTCTTGATCCTGATGGGTGCTTAGCACTTTTCCCATTTTTGGTTTGAAAAAGCAGGAGATTCCTTGTTTTGGCCATCCTCTTGATCCTTGCGTTGCTGGTATATGTTGCGAGTAAAATCCGCTTATTTCCCAGGCTTTAGTTGCTAGAGTTTCTACGAGAACTAATATGTCATGTGTATGCAAAAGATCGTTGTTTGTTAGCGCTAGTATGCTGTTTAGTCCTTCCTCATTCCATAGAAGCTGACCAAGCTGGGAGTCTGGCTCGTGCTCCTTGGGAACGAAAAAGCCGGTAGAGTCTTACGACGGCACCTTCTGGCCACTCTTCTGCTAATGTTGACCTTTGTTAATTCTTGCAGTGGGATCACCACTTTAAAGGACTTATATGTGTCTTGTGTTTGGAGTTCTTCGCATTCTATTATGCTGGTTACATGTAAGTCGGAGAGGTGCTTTTAACCGCTTCTTCGGTTGTATTACGATGTAATTTCCCTACATATAACCAAGCTCTCCGGTCTGCGGCTTGTAGCTGTTCTTTTGGTGACTTAATATTTCCATTTACGGACTTTCTCGTGCCCACGATTGTTGGGGTCATCATTCTCGCGTTGTTATCCCTGTGTTTCGATGTGGAGGGTTTGGCAGCCATTACTGACCATAGTTCATTGTTACTCCTTGGATTTTCTTGGAGTGTTGGTTCCAAGACTGTTTGTTGCTCTGCCACTGGCTCTGCCGCGGGTTTTGGTTTCGTTATGGTTATAATTTCTTCTTTGATTATGTCTTATATTATGCGAGAAGCTTTCCATCATAGTTTGTAACTTCTGCGTTAAGTTTTGTGTAATCTTGTCTTCCATCTCGGTATCAGTAGGCTACATACATTATGTGTTTTTTCGATAGATGTCGTCTGAATGTCATTTTTTGCATTCCTGTCCGCTAGGCGTGGTTGTCACTAACTTCCTGTGCTGGACTAGCAGATGTCGCCACCTGTTCCTCTGTATTCGACGATTTGTCTATTCCAACCTCACTCTGATGATTCTTATTCACCTGACATTTATAATCTAGGGCGAATTGCAGTTCCGCAAAAAGGTTTCTAATGTCACTTACGGCTTTATGCATGGTTTATTTAGCCTTCTTCTTCAGATAACCGCTTTCTTCAGCGATATTTACTATGCATTTTAGAGCACTTTCTAAACTTGTTCTAGTCTCGTCTGCCATTTTTATCAATATGTACACTAATTTAGTTGCAGTACTAGTAATTCAACTCGTCAGTATTTGTTAGTTGTAGTCTATGTGATGTTTTGTTGAGATACTGGAAGTGGTGATTGACCTCCGGAATTTGCCTGTTTGGAGTAAATATGTGGTTGTTGTAAACAGTCAATTCTGATTGTACTTTATTGTACAGGCTACTTATCTGGTTAGGGTCTTGTGCGGTCCAGCTGAGGGCAGTTCACTTGGACACATTGCACTCGACTGCCTGGAAATTCCTATGTGTGAGGGAGGATCTGTTACCTCGATGGGCTGTTAACCCCGCATTCCTAAGTGCTGTGTGCACCTGGTGCAAATGCACCTGTAGTGGGTTGCCAAGTCTAGACTCTAAAATGTGGTGTATGTTTCTGAATTCAGGATAATCTTCACACGGCCGACTGAATGCGAGCTGCGCTCTATACGGCTGTGGATTCAATTCTCGCCACGCATAAGCTAGTAGCCATATAAGCGCTGCCCGGTCTATTAGAATGTCCTGGCAGCTTTAATACTGCAGTGAATACCGGCTTAGGTTTATTGAAGAAAAAGATACATCGTACATCCTGATCTAATAACATTTCCCCCCTTATTAATCCCTTATCTAGCTTAGCTACATTGATATGTTGTGTCTTGTTTCCGACGGGGTGTGCTTTCTAGTAGAGTGAAGAGGGGTGAACTCTCCATGAAAGTGTGTTCGTATAAATTATTGGGGCTGTTTCTTTTGCCTAGGTCTATCTCGATTGCTTCCTTTATGTCAAGAGCTCTGCCTTTCGGTTCGTGATGAATTCTTTTTTAAGTCGGTTTCAATGTTAGTGAAACTGTGCCCCGCGTCGCACATATATTCGCATACGGCCAAGTGTGTCCCGTATTTTGTATCGCATTTCTATGTTCATGGTAACGTGTATCCACTCTTCTTCCACTCTGCCCGATGTAATTTGCTTGACAACCTGTATCTTGGCACGTAATGGAATATACCCTTGACTTTGAATACGGGTCTTGTTTATTTAGATCACTGTTGTGCAGATGCTTTCAGGTTGTGTTATTCGTTGTAAATGCTATTTGTATGCCTTTCTTTTTGAACAGATTAGTGATTTTATATGTGTTCGCGTTCACATAATTGAAACGCGCGAATTTTTCTCATTATTGCCCGAATTTTGAATCGTTTTATCTTTATTTTTATGTCTGGCTACAATTTGATCTATTTCGCTGGACGGAAAATTGTTTTCCTTTGCTATTTGCTTGATTATTCTGATTTCCTTATTATAATGGTCTTTTGACATGGGTATGTTTTAAGCCCTGTGCACCATTGAATAGAACCCCACTAATTTATGCGTATTGGGGTGATTGGACTGATTGTCGATTGCATGCGAAGTTTGAGTTGCTTTTCGGAATTTGGAATATGAAAGCTCATTATCTTTACGTTCGATGGTTATGTCAAGATAATTTATTTTCCGATCGGTTTCGGATTCCTTATAAGTGAATTTGATTGAGTGGTGTATGCTATTAATGGTTTGGAGAACTGTTTCTTCGCTTGTTAATTCAGTGTCTTAGGTGCAAATTACATCATCCACGTAGCTTTTACACATTACTATTCCCTTAGTTGAGGTCTTTTATAGGAACGCATTTTCCAGTGGGGTAATGAAGATGTCGTCGGGGGCGATCCCATGGCTAGGCCCTCTGTTTGTGTGTATATTTTATTAACGAATTGAAACACGTTTTGGCCGAGTACGACCCTCAGTAATGTCACGACTTCTTCAGTTTCTTTTGCCGAGTTGTTGGATTTTAAGTTGTTTTCGATAATATTGATTGCTTAATTAATTGGAATGTTGGTATACATGTTAGTTAGGCCTATATCGAAAGATACTAGCCGCAAGCTAGGTTTCATTTGTAGCATGTTTAATGCAGTTACTAATTCCGTTTTCTTCTTTACAGACTTGTTTTGTAATTGGAAAGGCGGTGTTTTAAGATATTTAGTAATTATTTATTTTGTAATTTGGCGCATTCCTACAGTTAAGTATTGGTCTCATAGGGCACTCCTTTTTGTGTATTTTTGGTGGTCCCCTCAATGACGTATTTTCGGTTTCATGTGTATTAATTTTCACTTTTCGGCTTTGGTCAATATGTATTCTGTTTCTTTTAACGCACGTTTTAATTGTTTTTGGAATTTGTTGGTGGGGTCTTTTCCTATTTCCTTGATTTCATTGTTGTTCAGAAATTCGACTGTTATAGATGTATTCTATTTTGTTCAAAATTACTGTGGTGTTTCCCTTATCTGCTTTCGTGACGACTAAGTCATGTTCTTTTATTTTTGTTTCAATGACTTTATCTCTTTTAGTTGCTTGTTGCCTTGATTGTTGTTGCTTTCGCTCTCTCGTTTGAGGTTTTCTTGGCTTCGTTAGTGACCAGATTTTTGGTTATTTCCCTATCTTCTTCTGGAAACTTGTGACTGGCTATCTCAATATCTGTGATTAATTGTTTAATAATGTGGTTCGTGTGTAAGTCCGTGAAATTGTATTTCAATCCTTTGTCTAACATATTCATTTCTCCTTTGGAAAAGTTACGTTCGTTCTCTTGTTTACTCTGCTGGGGAAGTTGAATTCATTGTTATTCGTGTGTTGTTCATTAGGTTGATTGTTTTGTGTTTCTCCTAGTTTTCTTAATTTAATTTCTAGCGATTCGTGCTTCCTCGTTGCTCTTATTTTGACAGTGGCATGTAAATGCTCAGTGAAGCTGTTCCATTGGGATGCATGCCAGAAATTACTTACGGTAATTGCAATTGAATGTCGTAGAATTGTTGGTTGATTTTTGCTTTCTTATGCATGCGATTCTTAATTCGTTTTTTATTCATAGCGCTTTGGCTTGTTTTGTTGAAATGATCGACGCTGTTTTTGTGTACGGTTTTAATTGGTACGTATTTAGGAGTGATTTGAAGGGATCGCCCGATTGCAGGAATCACAATCATCGTGGAAGCTTCTTCATTGACCCCCTGTATGCCACTAATTTGGTGCTTAAGTTAACATTTTAGTCTGCCCTTAGGTAGTCACTGTGGTCATAGCAACTTACTGCTTCCTAGCTACTGTCCGCCTAATCTTTGCTTTGCTACGCGACGTGTTCGTATGGGACCACGCGTTATTACTAACGTCATTGTGTTACCTCACGTGGTCTATGGCCACGGTCACCTCATGACCCCTGGAGTTTTCAGTGATAAGGTTATAAGACCTTGAACGACCTCTTCTGGTCTTCACCGGATTTCTCATTTAGCTTTTTCTCAAGCCTACACGGTCGACCGCCGTACTTCGTTCATCAACAGCTGACCCGTGGAGGGTCCCTGTCTAACAACTGTGTCCGCATCTTCAGCATGGGAATTTAAAAGTGTTATAATTCCATCAGTTATGGCTAGTTTTTATCTGATACTTTCAACGAGCGAGATCCTTCTTCGCCTCATGTTTCGTCTACAAGATTGAGCCTACATCTCTACATTCAACGGTACAACAACTCATCAGGACACCGGCGAGATCTACAAATCACAAAGGTAAGTTTCAAGAGCTCTTCTTTGCAAAGTTAAAACAATAAATGGGGCAATTTCTAAAGTAGACTACTCATGGACTTAATATCAAGACCCAGAATAATTATCATTTAATCTTTGAGAAGTGTAAACCTAATAAGTGACTTAATGTTAATAATTTTATGTACTTTTTCAATGACTATTTCTTCCTTCTCTAAGGGTTGGTTTAGGGACTGCGACAACGCGGTCATGTAGCCCCGTGTACTTTGGGTTTGTGTAGAATCTGTCTGATAACCGGTGTTAATTAATTGTGATGGCTGTGTTAGTGTGTGTATCTGTTTTTTAATTCAAGTAGGGACTGCAACTTTGAATTTTTCAAATAGTTCCTACTTTTGCCGCCAAACGCCACCGTCAATGACTACTAGGCCTAGTTCAGAACTTAGCTACTAGACGCCACCGCAGTCGGCTCTTGGCAGCGATCGTGGAAACCTAAGAGCGTTGTTTACATTCTTAACCTATCCAATTTAGCTTCACACAGGTGTAATTAGTGGAAGGTTCTTTAACATGCCATAAATCTATGACATAAGGGTTTCTGCGACGTCAGACCAACTCAATTTATAAGCTTATAATATTGAAATTTCTGTAACAGTATTTATGCAATTTTTGCAACATCAGTGCGTGTGCACTTTATATCCCTTCTCTAGGCTCTGTAGTGCCTTTTACTGGACAATTTGTATTGTACTTCTTTTACATGACATTGTAGCACCTTTCAATCAAGTTAAATTTATGCTCTTCGCGTGAATTCTAAAGTTGAGTTTATAACTTATTTTCCTTTCACTGATATTTTCTTTTCATACCCTTTTTTTTAAATGATTCTTCAGGCTTTCAGCCATCTAGGGTGTTAATTTTGTAATTAATGGGCATTTCCATTTCTCAATTATTGAAATCAACCACATATCTATTCAAGTCTTAATTTAAATTGTAACCGAACAATGGTCCACCCTTAGGTGCGGTTGGTAGTATTTGTTATTTTTTTGCATTGTCGGGTTGCCAGCCATGGCCATTCGATGGTGGGCCGCCATGCAGAGTCTTGTGTGCTCTCTGGTCATAGAGATTCTCAGTGGTGGTCTGGCTGTGCAAAATGACCAGGTGGCCTTGGCTATGGCATGTGTGCCTTGATCTAGGAGTGAGGTCATGATGGTTGCCATGGGAATGGGCTGTTTATGTAGTGGATTTGAGACAAGATGGAAGCCAGTTGGTGATAAAATAATTGAGTATGAAACATAGTTTTTTTTGTTGTTAATGAAGGATTGAATTACTCTTAGTGTGGAGTGTTGTTTTTTGTGGGATGCCAGGCAAGGTAATGGAAGCTTGCCCTTCTTAATAAATAGTGGATTATTTGAATGCAGTGTCCTGTTCTTTGTATGATTCATTTTAAGCAAGTATATTGCCTCACTACCATGAGGTGGCTAGCTTGGAGCTTTTATTGTTATTACAATGGCGCCCAACGTTTGAGCAAGAATTTATGAATCTCACAAAGACAGGAGCACGAATAAGGAAATAAGTTAAACATGGAAGCTGAGATGATGGCCATGCTTCGTAGCGACAAGTCTGAAGGGATGGAGGAGAGGAATACCTCCCAGGGGACTAGTTTTAAAGAGAAGTTGACGGAGAAGCTTGATGAGGTCGAAGACCACGTCTTGGCTAGCCTATGCACCGTGGAAGAGAAAGTTGAGATTGTAGAACCTGTGAGTGTGGTTGTGGAGGAGAAGAATGAGAAGAAGGAGCAGGAGGAAGAAAAAGGGAAGTTAGAAGAATAGAGAGTTGAGATCATGTGTGTTGTTGAAGAGAAAGTTGAAATGGTGGAATTTGTGAGCGTGTCTGTGAAGGAGGAGAAAGAGAAGAAGGAGCAGGAGGAGGAGGAAGGGAAGTTGGAAGAGCAGAGAGTGGAGATCATATGCATTGTGGAAGAGAAAGTTGAAATAGTAGAATCTGTGAGTGTGTCTGTAGAGGAAGAGAAGATCTATGAAGTACTTGATGCTAGGAGGCGTAGGAAAAATAATCAAGAAGTTGAAAAGATAAGGCGAGGTTGTAGAGGTATATATCGGAGAGACCATAGCAGGCGTAGAAGAGAGAGCAGTTGCGGAGGTAGACACAGAGGTCGCCGACAACGTAACAGAAGAGGACGTCAAATGGATGACGAGAATACAACTGAAAACAAGGAGAAAGATGAGATAGAAGATAACGTGAAGAAGCGTTGGAGGATAGGGATAGGCAGGAGAACAAGTTGGAGGAAGAAATGGACCAAATGGAAGGCAAAGAGAAGGAGTAAGAAGAGGAAGAGATGTCAGGCAGATCGAGATAAGAGAGTGAAGGATCAGAAGAAGAAAAAGGAGAAGATAAAAGGGATAAAGGCAAAGAGAAAAGAAAAGATGAGAAGAAAAGAATTGCTGAGCAAGATAAGGCAGATGAAGAAAAAGAAGGGAAAGGAGAAGAAGGAGAGAATGAAGGCTGAAGGCAAGCGGCTGATGCCCAAGCACAAAGCAGACCGTGCGCGTGCTCAGGCCCTGCTGCAGGCTCGCATGGCCCATGGCATGGAACCGCCTGTGTTGGACGAGCGCAAGCCGCCTCGACTCGGAACCAGGATAAGGCTCAACAAGACCAAGCAGCAGCAAGCCATTGCCGACCAAGAAGAACAGACGGTGGAGGTGGAGATTGTGGACCAGGTCCCCCTGCCGTCAGAGGGCAGCATGGAACTTAAGAAGAAAAGGAAGAGCAAAGGGAAAGGACTTGATGATGATGATGAAGACCAAGATGTTTATGATAACGGCACAGACTGGTCTGATGACGATTCTGCCGTTTCTTCTGACTACGATATTGTTGTCGGATTTTCCGATAGAGCAGGAATATCTGATAGACTCAATGAGATAGCTTCGGCTATTCTATCAGAAGAAATATTTATGCTTGTGATTCTGGTGAACTTTGAATAATTGTTTCTGCGATGATAGTGTCTCTATGTTTTTTCTGACTATGATGTATAATTTGTTTCTGTTGATGATTTTTGTTTTAGTTAGTGTTTCCTTCATGTATTTTATTATGTATATGTTTCTGTGTTTGAAAATCAATTTCTAACCTACAGTTAGAAACTGGTTTTCAAGGGGGCGTATATTGTAACCGAACAATGGTTCACCCTTAGGTGCGGTTGGTAGTATTTGTTACTTTTTGCTTTGTCGGGTTGCCAGCCATGGTCATTTGATGGTGGGCCGCCATGCAGAGTCTTGTGTGCTCTCTGGCCATAGAGATTCTCAGTGTTAGTCTGGCTGTGCAAAATGACCAGGTGGCCTTGGCTATGGCATGTGTGCCTTGATCTAGTAGTGATGTCATGATGGTTGCCAGGTGAATGGGCTGTTTAGGTAGTGGATTTGAGGCAAGATGGAGGCCAGTTGGTGATAAAATAATTGAGTACGAAACATAGTTTTTTTTTTTTTTTTGTAAATGAAGGATTGAATTACTCTTAGTGTGGAGTGTTGATTTTTGTGGGATGCCAGGCAAGGTAATGGAAGCTTGTCCTTCTTAATAAATAGTGGATTATTTGAATGCAGTGTCCTGTTCTTTGTATGATTCATTTTAAGCAAGTATATTGCCTCACTACCCTGAGGTGGCTAGCTTGGAGGTTATATTAAATCTTACAAAATAAAGATTGATTTCTGATTGTTCTCTCATTGTGTCCAGGTCTAATCCTTTGTGCCATTCCTAGTTTACTTTCTCTTTTCACTCTTAATCATTCAACCTTCACTCCTCCTATTTTCTTCCATCGCCCTTCCATCTTCTCTTTGAAGTTATTAATCTTAAATTACTCAATCCTGGGATCCTGGTGACTGCTACGGGAGTTGCGATATCGGGCCACTTGTTAGTGTTCTAGTTACCCTGAACAGTCTTTGTATTTTCACTCCAAATGAGCGCATAGTACACTTGTTCCGAGGACTGTTATAGAGGTGTAAATATGCTAGTGTCATACACAGCCTCACTATATTAAGCGTATTATGCTAGTAAGCTCCGAGGATGCGTATTCTGAGTTCTACATCACGCAGTAAGTTACCGTACTTCTTTTGATTTTTTTGAGCGTTGCGTTAATCAGATACGAGTGAATAATTTTATTAATTATGAAATCTGGCATTGAGATTCTAATGAGTATTAGTTCTGAAAAGGACGGTTTTAGACATGACTTAATACCTCATCCAGTATCCATCGGCTTGAACATATTGACGGAGCCGACGGGTATTGACTTAAAAGCTTCCTAAAGGGCTGTTCAGCTCTCATCAGTCATCTTTATTTTAGTTCCATATTTCACCACGAGATGGTATATATTCTCTTTGTGAACTGGTCTTTTATCTTTGACTTGCTTGTATTCTCTGTGTATCACTAACAATGTGCAGCCATCATGTCGTGTAGTGTTGTGTTTGTTTTCCTGTTATTAATATGAATATATATTTGAATAATCTGCCTTCCGTATGATTTATACGCCTATACAGTCCACTAGGAGGTACACCTTCATACCACATCATTTTTTGGTCCATCATGGGCACGGATGACAGTGATTTCAACAAGCAAGAAGCAACTATAACAGGTCAGATCCATTGAACTCTAGGTAATACTGGAATGCCGACTGTATGGGGGCAAAGTGCGGCTTTTGGTGCGACTAGTTACGCCTGATAGTGCACGTCAAGGAGGCGAGTTTGACGTATACGAACACAAGGATGATGTACGTACGTACGACGAGATACGAGTAAAAGAGGTACTTTTAAACATTTAGATGAACGGTAAACTAAACGGAATTTACGCCGAAATACATATTTCAAAATATCATAGTAATTTGATACTTAAAATGGCTAGGAATATACGCCAACATAAAATATTATATTGCAGCCTGATTGTTCATCATTTTTATCCTTAGATCAAATGCAGCATACACAATAAATATAGGCCTACTGGCACAAAATACAAGCCATACGTACATTAAAATACAATAAAAATAAGGTTAGACAGAGAATTACTAAGAATACAGAACAAAAATATGGTAATTGGTATTCAACATTTTTATTAACTTAAAGGCAGCATTCATATGTGTGTGAATATGCATAAGCCTCCAACTAAACAATTAAATAAATGCTTAGTGAACAGAAATACATAGTTTATTTATACCAAACAACCAAATGTTCAATATTCTTCAAAGCAATGGGGCGTGGTGGCGCAGTGGTCAAGCTATTCGCGTCTCACCAAGGTGGACCGGGTTCAATTCCCGGTCATTGCATGTGAGATTTTCGAAGTGAAATGCCATGTTCTGTGGTTCGGATTCCACGTAAAATGGAGGCCCCTTGGCTCATGATCACAAGATTAACGGTCACGTAAAGCTACAAGCTTCTTTTTCTACAAAGCAGGTAGAAACTTAGACCTCACATAAGTCATACAGCAAACGAACAGGTACTGTCCCCGATCTCAGGATAGTAGGCTGTCAGATATCCGCCCCCTCAATCGGATTGCCAATAATCAAACGCACCGGCACAGCTACATCGATGAAAATGGCACTGACAGATACTATCGAGATTAGAGCACAATAGTTAACAAGAAATTATTGCGGAACACACCAAAATATACGGGGGTTCATACTTACCTTTACTTACCTCTTAAATTTATCTCGGGGATGGGTTGTCAGCTGGATCACTTAAAGCGTGCCCACACAATAACCTCCACCATGATATTTAAAATGAACCATAACGAAAACGAGAAACTTTAAACTGCACAATAATTTATTTCACATAAAGAATGAATTTAACAAAGATAAAACAACAAAATCCACGTGGCAATCAGAAGCCATCGACCACATAACCATGTCCTCATGTAGGACTGGTATACTCTACATACAATGTTTCAGCTTTCTCAAGCTCAAAATAACGTAAATATAATAATGCACTTGGAATGGAAACGGGATTTGGGACGAGACATATATCAATTGTTTTGCGTGTTTATACACATCACATTTTATTTATAGCCACAAGGCTATTATGGAGACGTCCTTGGCCTCTATCATACAGTTGTCCGGGCCAGCTGCAATGCACCTGCATCGTCAAAGTGGACTCACCCCTCCGTTCAACCCTAGCATATGCGAGTTACATCAGAGCTTAGCTCTCCTTTCAAAACACGTTAAATGTCCACATCTCAACTGAAATATTATCACGCAAATCTTTTAAATGCTCCATTCAAACACCAGTGGAATACTCCAACAATCCCAAATCATGATTAATTGTTCAATCCACATGTTTAATTAGCGTTGTTTAGAGTATAATAACAAAACTCTTAATGTTAGTAACAAAAGTTCATTAATTATTTATAACAATAATAAATTGTTTATAACAATGTCAAACGACAATTGAAAATTTTATACACGCCTCTATTAATCCCTTTCATTACAAATTATTTAACAAAGATATTTACAAAATTATTTACAATATTGTCTGTTAGGTAGTCAGCCCGAAGGCTGGTTGGATCCTCAAAAAGTACCGCCGTTACGTTATGTGAGTAGATACCCACAAAAACCCAAGGCAGCACTATTTTGAGGCGTTCTAGGCAAGAAGAGGAGTGAGGTAGTTTGCCATTGCTTTCCTCAATTTACAATATTATATTGTTTATATTATTTATACAAGAAATACATTAAACCACACGTTTATCCGGTTGATAATTACTCAAATTTTGTTGATATAATCGACCAATGAAGGTTAGTTATATTTAAATGTCAAATTCAGGTTTAATAAGGTTTAATAATAATTATTAATATTTGTGACGGTAACCTCCATTCAAAATCTTCATCTCAAATATCGTAGTTTCAGCAATCTCCGTCTTCCTTCCAAAATATCGTTCATTGGTTCGAGTCTCTCCTCCAATAGCGTAACTTCTTCCTTAGCACAATACCTTGTTTCCTGCGACTGCGTCGTAACTCTCAGATCTTTCTCGAACAAACTCATGACGTCACCAAGAATCTCAGCTCCACCAGCCTACTTGCATGAAATCTGCGTCATCCGTGCCTACGTCATGAATATCCACGTCACAACTAAGACATTCATAACTTTATTCATTTACGCCAATACAGCCATCGTGGTCTCAATATAATTCAATTTACGGGGGCAGTACCTGCAGGGAAGATCCCGTTCGCCCAATTCTTTTTATTATCTCCAAGACTGGCATCATAAAAGTATATAATTTTCAAAAGAAAAATATATATTGTCCGTTGAGCCATTATATATTTAAACATAAATTGTGCTAAATGTTCCGGCATAACTCAACAAAATGACAGTGTTTCGCCCCGGTGTGCTATTGGGCTCTTCAGTTGGTTTAAAGCACACCTCACCAAGACACTGTCTAGCACACACTGGGAAGGCCATTGCAAGACGTATTTGATACATATGTATCCACGTCACGAGCAAAGCCAGTGCACTATGGGAGTCGAAACTCCACTCCAAAGCAATTATAACCTTACCTTGGCATTGAATATATAATTTTCAAAAGAAAAATATGTATTGTCCGTTGAGCCATTATGCCGGCCCCGTGGTGTTGGGGTAGAGCACCTGCCTCTCACCCGGAGGCCCCGGGTTCGATCCCCGGCTCCGTCAGGGATTTTAAAACTGACGTGAGGGTTGGAACGGGGTGCACTCAGCCTCGTGAGGACAATTGAGTAGCTGTCTGACAGTGAGACAGTGCCCCGGTCACGAAAACCAAGATTAACGGCCGAGGGGACCCGACGCGCTGACCACGCGTCACCCCAAAATCTGCAGGCCAATTGGCTGGGCAGCGGTCGCTTGGTAGGCCTAGGCCCTTCAAGGGCTGTTGTGCCACGGGGTTAGGTTAGGTTAGTTAGTTGAGCCATTATATATTTAAACACAAATTGTGCTAAATGTTCCGGCATAACTCAACAAAATGACAGTGTTTCGCCCCGGTGTGCTATTGGGCTCTTCAGTTGGTTTAAAGCACACCTCACCAAGACACTGTCTAGCACACACTGGGAAGGCCATTGCAAGATGTATTTGATACATATGTATCCACGTCACGAGCAAAGCCAGTGCACTATGGGAGTCGAAACTCCACTCCAAAGCAATTATAACCTTACCTTGGCATTGAATATATAATTTTCAAAAGAAAAATATGTATTGTCCGTTGAGCCATTATATATTTAAACACAAATTGTGCTAAATGTTCCGGCATAACTCAACAAAATGACAGTGTTTCGCCCCGGTGTGCTATTGGGCTCTTCAGTTGGTTTAAAGCACACCTCACCAAGACACTGTCTAGCACACACTGGGAAGGCCATTGCAAGACGTATTTGATACATATATATCCACGTCACGAGCAAAGCCAGTGCACTATGGGAGTCGAAACTCCACTCCAAAGCAATTATAACCTTACCTTGGCATTGAATATATAATTTTCAAAAGAAAAATATATAATGGTTCAACGGACAATACATATTTTTCTTTTGAAAATTATATATTCAATGCCAAGGTAAGGTTATAATTGCTTTGGAGTGGAGTTTCGACTCCCATAGTGCACTGGCTTTGCTCGTGACGTGGATACATATGTATCAAATACGTCTTGCAATGGCCTTCCCAGTGTGTGCTAGACAGTGTCTTGGTGAGGTGTGCTTTAAACCAACTGAAGAGCCCAATAGCACACCGGGGCGAAACACTGTCATTTTGTTGAGTTATGCCGGAACATTTAGCACAATTTGTGTTTAAATATATAATGGCTCAACGGACAATACATATTTTTCTTTTGAAAATTATATATTCAATGCCAAGGTAAGGTTATAATTGCTTTGGAGTGGAGTTTCGACTCCCATAGTGCACTGGCTTTGCTCGTGACGTGGATACATATGTATCAAATACATCTTGCAATGGCCTTCCCAGTGTGTGCTAGACAGTGTCTTGGTGAGGTGTGCTTTAAACCAACTGAAGAGCCCAATAGCACACCGGGGCGAAACACTGTCATTTTGTTGAGTTATGCCGGAAAATTTAGCACAATTTGTGTTTAAATATCATAAAAGTATACTGGAAAATGTGAAATTGTATGCCTATGCTATTGAAAAAAGGAACAGTAAATATTAGGTCTAGGTCTACATACTTCAACTTGTACTTGTCGTTCAATAACTCTCGGTCTTTTCTTGGGTGGCTGAAGCAGATGCTGTGGGAAATTGAAAATTGCAGGTACTGTACTGTGCCCAACTCTAGGAATGGGTATTCCAAGATTCAGACACCTAGATATCAAGGGAAAGGCTACAGCCGCTTTTGAAAGTTGAGATATTTGAATATCGCGCTCCATTACTTCTAGAAGGGAATGGAAATTTTATGCAGCCAAGAGCATGTCAAGTGACGTAGCGAGTAGTAGCAGAGGTCGAGACTATTTGTTGATTAAATAGTTAGCCATGGAGTAGAGACTTGAGACTTGTATCAGATTACTGGCACGGCCAAATGAAAGAGAATGCACTTAGTATCAAGTGAATCGGACCAGGGATACCAGAGATATGAGGATTTCCATATTTCAGGGTGATTCAGCGTGGTCCTGACCGTTTTGAATAAAAGCCGGCCGGCCCAAGCAACATCAGCTCACTTCGAACCAAGCTCTTGCATGACAAGGTGCTGCCACGTTGAGCCAAGGCACATGGTTGCCGGATCTACGCAGAAGATATCTTTAAATTGTGATAGTCACAAAAGTGCTGCGATACATGTGGAACTTAGTAAGTTTCCGGCAGAGAGAATCACTAAGGTGATTGTTATTTTTCTACGGACACTGGTGAAATATTTTATTTCTATATGGACATATTTTAGACTTTGTCTAGAAAGTACTTTGTCACAGTCCAGTAATAATAATTCAATACTTGGATATTTTAATCCAATTAGTCAGTTTCATAAATTGTAACTTGATAACCACTCCGATCTTTCAGTATATTGAAGGCCAGTCTATCACGGTGTTGTTCATTAGCCGACGAAGGGAAACTATAAGTTGCTTCGCGCATGATAGATGGTGATAAGCCATGCCCAGGGAACGATCTTCAGAACAGCCGTTGATTGGTTTAGACTGTCAGTGTTTTCTTGTACTGAAAAGATTACCGTGAGTTATGTTACAACTGACATATTTGAGAATAGATCACTTGGATCTGACCCCATTTAAGTGAAATTCTATGGACTTAATTGAAGTCAATATTAAAATGGATCAGCAGTTACTTCAAACTTCAAGAAATATTTCCACTATGTCGTGTTAGACAGATTGTGGGTATATAATGGCGGCCGATACAAGGATTAGACGTGCGTGTCCGATAGGTCATGTATCTGGATAAATCTGGTACAGACCAGGTTCACTACGCTTCAAGATCAACGAGAAATGTAAGCCACAGTTTGACTTTATATTATGCCTAGCTAATTGGAACAAACTCATTTTTCTGCAGATGACCAACACATTTTTTTTCTTCGTATTTAAATCTTGCAATGATTTACGCAAGACATATTAGAGTTATTCTGAGTATTTTCAGCACTCAGAACAGTTTAGGATCGATGACCGAGCAGAACGAGCATTTATTTGAATGTTTCATATTTTTTGATAATCACGGTAATCAGCCGATGTAACTGTAAAAGTTAATAATTATTTTTGTTGAGAAATGGATATTTTATCCATATTCGAAGAATCGAACATGTGGATTCTCACATAATGAAATAATAATTAAACACATTTACAATAATATAACTAATAATAATAATAATAATCCACTAATAATAATAATAATAATGATTTTCATAACTTTTCTAAATAATTCCTGGATCTTATATTTTCTAATAATCACATTTATTGAGAGAGAGCTTATGAAGTAGTTTAATCATTTCTAGTTTGGAACAGGTGATTTTCCGAAGGAGAGTGGTTAGCGCAAGCCCGCATTCAACCAACATTACAGTTCTGGTTGAACAGTTAATATTTGCAATGAGCAAAGTATATTTTTCAGATAACACGGAGAGGCATGAAACGGGAAGCAAATGATATTTGTATCAATTAGGATATTTTTGTATTTATATAAAATCATGACGTAAATACACATTCGAAAGTGAAATAAAGATTATCATAAGTATGGTAACTTCACGGGTTGAACTGAATGGTAAAATTAAATAAACTTGTAAGTTTATTAATCTTCCAGTGTTAATAACAAGCAGAGGCTTGATTTATTGTATAAATTTTGGGAAGAAAATTTATGTGTGTGGAGTAGTTGAAATGCCATTCCCAGGTGCGCATGTTTAAGTCGCAGGAATGAGGAGGTTTTTATTTGAGCATCAATCAAATAGCAGGTTCGATGACTCAGTGTTAAAGAAGGAGTATTGGAATTACACATTGCGTCGTATGAATGACCCAAAGGTTATTTCTTAAAAACCATCAGTTCTTATTTCAACTTTGTTTACGGATTCCATTAAGACTTTGATTTTGCTAGAACCCGGATTTGTCATGATAGTATTTTATTCTTCTTCAGAGGAAGACCTTTGCCGTTGTTGTTGGAATGTTGTGTTCTTACACAAATAATAGAATGGGCCACTGCCAATTAAAAATAATTCTATAACCACGAATAATTTGAAGGATGTTTTCAATCCTAGTGCCATGAACTAAATGAATTTATTAGGAAGCTACAATTCTTATTTCCGCATTCTGTCGAAGAATTGCAAGTTGTAAAAGTTACTAAAATGGCCACAAATATAAATATTTTTCTTAATAATGATTCCAAGTGGAGAATCGAATAATTGAATGGTCCAACAATTTATTGATCAAGTTGATGATTCAGAAATCATATATTTTGTTAGGAACTTGAAGTTCATAATCGAGTCACTTCTCGAAACGTTTAATGTCAGAAGAATAATTAATTTTGTTGTGCTTCGCACAGTTCTTCGATGCTATGCTCAAAGGTCAAATACTTTTCAGATGTTGTTATTAATATGTGTACATAATTTGTGTTGATTCAGAGATAATAATATTTTTTTGACAATATTTTTTTGAAACTGGAAAAATAAGTGAAAGTTAAAAATTCTATGAACAATTATTCTACGAGTGTTAATATTATGTAAAAATTCAACCAGTGAACTACAGTATTTCCAGTAAAGACAATTAAATTTGAACTGGATTTAATCATAAATAATCGATATAATTTTGGAACACAGTCTACAGGACTGATAATCAGACTTGTGTTTCCAAAGATAATTGTCCAATGTGTTGGAAAATTTCTGTACATTGTGTAAATAGTAATGTGGGTCGCCACACATGAATGATGCTGCTTTGAGCATTTTATTTTGCAGTCAATTTTAGTTATGTTAGTTAGTTATTGTTGTTTTAAGGGGCGGAACTACGAGGTCATCTGCCCCTCTTAACACAGATTAAAGAATACAAATTTTGAATTGAATTTAAAATTTTGAGGTGGACATCTAAATTTAAAAAGACTAAAAAATAATCAAACAAAAACAAACAATTAAATAAAAAATAATAATTATAAAAATAAACAAAAATTACGGAAAAAACAAAACATTATCATTCAAAAACGAACAAGTCGTTGAGTCAATGTTCACTGGAAAATTTAGATTGCTGGCCCTAACCCACTCTCACTTATAAAGCGGATAACGCGATCAGCAGCCACCGCGTCATCGGCTAATATAAGTGCGAGTGTCGTCTGCAAACCAAGGTTTCTTCGTAAGTCAGCAAGATCCACACACTCGGTAAAAATGTGGGCCACGGTGAATACGGCTCCACAGGTACAAAGTGGGGGGTCTTCCCTTCTCATTAGGTACGAGTGGGTGGATCTTGTATGACCTATCCTTAGCCTACACAAAATGACGGACTCTCTCCGGGCCCGGAAGGAGCTCCGCCACACGCGAGTTGTTCCCTTGATCGCTCTCAGTTTACTGGGCAGTCAATTTTAAATTCAGAATAAAATGAGATAATTTTACATGATGTGTTATGCCCAGTTGAATCTCCTTCTATCCTTATTGTTGCATTGAGCCAAAAATCAGTAAAGCATTTTTTTCATTTGATGTCGTTTTTGCGATTAGCTTTAACCCATCTGGCGCCCCGGGATATTTTTACTCTCGTGCTGACTGATTCTTGGTAAAATGCATATGTGGTCGTGCGGACTCCGGTCTAAACGGGCACAGTATCATCTTTAAGCAGTGGTTAGTTGCTATTTGAATGAAACAAGTAGCATAATTTATAAAATTGTTCGCAGATAAAACCTATTCCTTTAATACATCTGGACGTTGCCATGGAAATCTGTAATATAAGCTAGGGCTAGGTTATAATTTTGTGACTAATAACTAATAACCTATAATAGGACCTACGTGTATTTGTCATATGTTATTTAGGCCTATTATGTCAAAATTTGATGTAAGACGTATCCATAAACGCAGAATAGGCTACTTCATTACAAATCTCAATTCGAAATTAAAGTAGACCGTAAACCTACCGTATTATTGGAAAATACCATACATATAACGTTGCACAGATGTACGTACGATCAAATATATGAAAAGAATCATGACATATCAGCTGATTTGCAACCTAGAGTTCAATGGTATGACAGTTTTTGGTGCGACTAGTTACGCCTGGTAGTGCACGTCAAGGAGACTTCTGTCTCGGGACAGCCGGATGAGGAGCCGCAAGGATGCGCGCGCACCCGGCAGCGAGGAGCATTTGAACAGCGCCGACTTGAAATGCTCCTCGCTGTCTCATTGTGTGATTGTTACCTACAAGAATTATCCCACCTGCGTACTTTTCTTTCATTCCTGTATGATTCTGTTCATCCTCGTCGAACACCAGCTTTTATGACTGAAGTGTATCACACGCTAGCATTTCGTGCGCCAAGTTGTAAGAAAGAAAACATGGAGGAAGGTTGTCGATTCGGGGTAACCTTTACAGTCGATTTGCATTATTAACGCAAAGCGGTCGTGAAACTTGCTTTAAGTACATTTCAAAATATGCCTGGTACAGAATGAATGCATTCCAATCAATGTTTAAGATCTAACTGTAATAATTGGATATTTAACCATACGCACTATTAAGGACTGTAACAAAATGCGATAAAGCTTCTTGGAAAAGTGTGCAAGAGGTATCGCCCTTGCTTGTTGTTTTGAAGATCCCGGCTTCAAGGCTATCCAAGGGCGAAAATTTTTACTTCTTTTTAATTATTTTATTATATCTTCCTCACGTCGTACAACAATATTGCAACCTAGTTTTGTCAACATGATCTACGAAGACGATAGTAAACATGTTTTCTCTCATTTAAAATTCTATTTTCCCTAAATACTGTTTAAAACCATGGACGGATACTATTTAAATAGTTCAAAATTTATCCCAGAATAATAATATTAGCCTATGACACGTTCTGTATTTGGTTGGTTGGTTCCTCAGTTTAGGGGCTGCGACAACGCGGTCATGTAGCCCCGTGTACTTTGGGTGTTGTAGAATCTGTCTGATAACCAGTGTTAATTGTGATGGCTGTATTAATGTGTGTATCTGTTTTTTTAACTCAAGTAAGGACTGCAACTTTGAATTTTTCAAATAGTTCCTACTTTTGCCGCCAAACGCCACCGTCAACGACTACTAGGCCTAGTTCAGAACTTAGCTAGTAGACGCCACCGCAGTCGGCTTTTGGCAACGAACGTAGAACCCTAGGAGCGTTGTTTACATTCCTAACCTATACAATTTAGCTTCACACAGGTGTAATTAGTGGAAGGTTCTTTAAGGGGACACTATAGGCTGCCCCAATTTTTTTTTCTCAGAGTGATCCAAACTGCACCAAATCTTCTTTCCATACGAACAACATCTTTCATAACGCAAAAAGTTAAAAATTATTCCTTTCAGTTGATCAGTATGGGCAGAAATTACTAAAAGATTGTCTTTTCCTTAAAAAATTGATACCAACTAAGTTATTTACCACTAAAAATTACTGAAACTTTACAATCATTTTACACTATGTACTCATTGCACAGACTAATAATTCTGTGATTGGGTTTGGAAAAATATGAAATAGTTCCTGAAATTAAAAAATGTTTCACAAAATTAATTTTTATTTCCAAAAATTAAAGTTAAAAATTATTTAAAAATAAATGACAACTATTTTAACTTATATGGATGCACAGAATTATGGGAGATAGATATCTTCACATGCTACAAAAATATTATTGAGATTGGTTAATATTTTCTACTGAATAGTTGGTGTAAAGTCCAAAAAAATGAATTGTGCACCAAAACAATTTTAAAACATTAGAATGTTTCTCTTCTTCACCCACTGTCTAAAAGTCCCCAGAACCATATGTTTCCCTTCCTTTTATCTTATGGCGTCTTCTTCACCCAATTTCATCTCCTAGGACTGTTTTCTCATGAATTTCATTGCTCCAGGCTGCGTCCAACACTCGGCTGAATTCGCCGTTGATCCCGTCCTTTGCAGAAATATTGCTATGTGGATATATTACAAGGAATGGGAATCTTAAAACTCAGCAATTTTTCTAGGTTTATGCGGTGTCTTGTGTGGGGTTTTGCCTAGGAACACCAAGCTGGCTCATCCGTGCATGGACCCCGACCGAGTTATCTACTTCAATAAGTGGTGTGGAAATGATAACGAAGAGTGTATCAATTTTTTATCGCTAAATAGTTTGTTGAGTTTTTTGTGTTCACTTTTTTCACTCTCGTTGATTTGTTGTTCTTGTTGTTGTAGGTAACAATCACACAATGAGACAGCGAGGAGCATTTCAAGTCGGTGCTATTCAAATGCTCCTCGCTGCCGGGTGCGCGCGCATCTTTGCGGCTCCTCATCCGACTGTCCCGAGACAGAAGTGTCAAGGAGGCGATGACCAGGAAGCAGTTTTCAGCGAGGGTTACCATGGGAGGAGTTGTTCCAGTAGTACCTACAGTTCAATGGTCAGATCAACTCCTTCCTTTGTGTACTAAGACTATTCAGCATTACAATTAATCAAATAAGCAAACATATTAGACAACGAGGAAGCTTAAAGAGTAGAATCACAAGAATTAAAAATTACGTTGAACAACTCAATCAAGAAACCAACATTAATTTGCATGAATTGAGGGTTAGGTACGATGCAATCCTGGGACTCTAAACAAAGTATGATACAGTTCAAACAGAACTTGAAATATAAGATATTGATTCAGATCATTCTGCAAATAGAGAGGAAGTGGAAACAACCTTGCAGTCACTAAAGGCAAAAGTCCAAGGCTTGCTATTTCCCGATCAAGGCAGTGCCAGTAGTCCATTGACTTCCAAGTCCAGTAGTGTAAATGAAGTCACGAATTTAAAACTACCAACAATTAAACTTCCTACATTCAGTGGGAATTATGAACATTGGATCCCATTTGCTGATCATTACAAATTGCTTGTACACAACAATGATAGTTTGGAAACAATTCAAAAGTTTCACTATTTCCTTAGTTCAGTTCAAGACAGTGCCAAACTATTAATACAACATCTACCAACTACTGAAGGCAATTACAATGTAGCCTGGGAATTTCTTTGCAGTAGATTTGAAAATAAGAAAGATATACGGTAACTTAAAAGTAGCCTACGTCAGGGAAATCTTGAATATTAGGCCTGTGCAAAATGAATCGGCCAGTGATCTTAGGGAATTCATCAATACATTCAATAGCAACCTATAAGCTCTCAAGGCACTATCATTAGATCATCCCTTAGAAGAAATAATTTTAACACACTATGTACCGTACTTGATCGAATTGATGTAAATACCACGAAAAGTTGGGAACAAGCGACAAGCCCAATAGAAATTTCTTCTCTTCAACAGTTACTTAAGTTTCTAGAACAACAAATCTTGTCACTTGAAAACATTCAAAACAACATTAATGTTCCAACCGAATCACAAGCTAGTAAACCCTGTACAGTCAGGAATAAGGCACCAGCCTATTATCAAGTAACATGTGTTGAAAACCCGTGTTTATTTTGCCATGAAGAGAGTAAAGCAGGACTGTTTGCATGCCCTACATTTCTAGATTTTAAGCCCTCAGCAGAGATCTCAATATGTACGTGAAGACGGCTTTTGTTTCAATTGTCTGAAACAAGGACACTCAACAAAGCAATGTGCTTCAAGTAATTGTCGTAAGTGTGATAGTGCGTCAGGCCTCGGCCGCCGGCACAGTTCATATCCTCGCCGCTAGATAGGGGCTTCATTCATTCCATTCCTGACCCGGTCGGAGACTGGAAGCAGGCTGTGGATTTTCTCTGTGATAGAAAACACAATTCATTATTGCGTGAGGACACTAACAGTGAGAGACGTGTTAATCAACATGCCTCAGATAGAGTAACCATTGTGAGTATACATACAAACACAAATCCATACAATCACACCGTCAAGAAGCCGTATATCCCACTCACAACCGATGTTGTGACGGTAAGAGGTAATAATGGCAGATTACACAAGGTTAGAGCTCTTCTTGATTGTGGCAGTCAAGCACACTTAGGGTGGAATTCAGAGACATTTCTTGAGGACACCTTGAGGAGACCTTGGGCTTGAGGAAGCCTTAAGGAAGCCATTTGCATTCAGAGAGCTTCCTTGAGGAAGCCATTTGAAGGCTCCCTTGAGCCTTCCTTAAGGAGACCTCAAGGCTTCCTTGAGCAGAAATACTATTCAGAGACATATCTTGAGGAAGCCTTGGGCTCAAGGACTCCTTCGCGACTGCGCACGACTTGCCGTGTGCTAAGGTAGGGGACAAGCTACCTTAAGGAATCCTTATCACAAGAAAAATGGCGTATTCTTGGCGGACGACGACTCTCTTGATTATACTAAAGCATTATTTGAAGACGAATACGTACGAAGACGATATATAAGAGATTTCTAGAATCCATAGAAAATATTTTCTGAGCTGCCGTTTTTCAAAACATGTGACAAACGTGATTTTGCCTTTAGTTCAGTTTGAAAGCAGAAGATGACTTCCACTTTCTCCAATATTACAGATTTTAGTTATTAGTCTACGGTTTTATGCCACGATAAACTTTCAGGTATCGGTAATAGGGACATTCGAAATAAAACCAAATAGCGGTACGATAAGTACGGTGCCTAATTAAGGTACGGTAAAAGTCCCCATACTTTTGTTGGTTAGGTACGGTACTACAGTGTAGGTTAGTTTTTTTTTAAGTGTAGCCTATTATTTGTTTATTTAAAGATATTAATATTTATCACCCACAATAATTTAGCTCCCGTCCGTTTGTATTTTCCACAGGAAAAGAGCCGTAATTTATATCATAGGCCTACCGGTACCGTATCGTATCAGACTGATATGTAGGCCTAGGTGTTTATTATTAATTAGGTTATACATAAGTTTCATGATTAGCCTGTTAGCTTATTTTGATGCAAGACTTTCATACCTCCAGTACTGATACACGGCCCTAAATAACCTACAATACCGGTAATGTAAAGTAGCCTAATAGCCCTTAGGAATACGTACGCAAGAAACACGCATTAGATGACATCTCGTAATAATCCGGTTTCCTGGCCTCAATACTGGGTTAAAAGTGATTAGATACATACATGCACACTACTGATAGGTCTATAATACGCAATCTGCTGCACAAGGCTGATTACCAAGACCCTACAATTTTGCTTCTGACTGCATTAATTGGAGACACATCCCAGACAATAAATGGAGAGTACCAGTCTTTGAATTTCCTGTGAAAAATGAGTGTCTTAATAGCCTACGTGAAAGTCATGAAACAGGCTGTTACTATTTCATTCAGGACTTTGAAATGGTCATCAACCCCATGTACTTACCGGTAGGCTATGTGGATAATCTGTTTGATATCGAATGGGTTATTGTGTGTCTGTGTATTTGTAATTGATGATAAGAGTTAAGGAGAAGGTGGCTATGGTCTTATAGGAACCATGCCAGTATTTCCCTGGAATTGAATTGGAGAATCGCAGAAAACCACTTCTAAGATGGCTTACATGGGGATCGAACCCATCTCTTCTGTTCTTCCTCATAAGGCGCGAGTACCTTGTTTCAACCCACAGTCGAGAATTAGAAAGCCTTAGAAACTAGGTTCTGACCAAGTACATACCCCAAGATGTTCCAATTCATCTATACATTAAAATAGTATAACAGATGTTTTAGGCTAATCCGAAGGCCATGTTTCATATACCATAGGTCAATGGATCAATAACCTGCTCGGGTCCAAGCTCTGTGAACTTGTGGGGTGAGGGGAAAGAGCAGGGAAGGGTCAGGCGAGAAGAGAAGGGTCTGTCAACAGCCCGCCGTGATATCTGGTATTCCTTTCTATTCCAATACTGCTAACATAGGGCCGTAGCTCAAACCACTGTGGTATTACGAATGAGCGAGTGAGTCACCGACCAATGTATTTGGTACTGTACTATGCACAGACCGAGAAACCTCATCACTCGTCAACACCACATCTCATAGTCCGCGATGCACATTCATCTCAGGTTCACGCAGCTTAGACCCGAGCAGTAGTTCAATGGGATATTTTTCTGGGGAAGATGACTTCAGTGCTCCACCAAAAAAGCTAGCCTATTTTACAGACTAGTTACATAAAACTTCCAGTTGATAATATACATTATCTGAGAAAATGAATGGGGACTCATCTTCCTTACCACAAAAATATAACTTTCTGATAGATGACACAATAAAATTTTATTGACCATGTGTAGGCTATGCATACCAAAATGAAACCGTGTCATTAAACTCTGAATCGTACAAAAACAATACTGTAACTAGGCTCTCATCCTCTTTCTTTTTTGACTGTATGTGGTGACCTTCGCGGAGTAAGCCTATCTAGCGCATGAAAGGCTGTCTTATATCCGAGCATTTGGCAAAGCAACTTCGAACGTACAGTATGTAAGAATCCTGAACTCTCAGGAAAAATATGATAGGAGGCAGAGGAAATTCTAACAAATGGGGGCATTCAACAAATCAGAAGGTGCAACGACTGTACCCACATACCTATCAAGAGCCACGGTGGACCAATGGCAGAAGTCTATAGAAACAATAAAGGTTCCTTTTCTCTAAACATTGAGCTCATGATTCGAGAATATTCAAAACAGCTTCATCAAGTTAAGATTCAATGAATGTCCAAGTAGGTCTTAGGATTCTGGGGAGCATACATCAATTAGATGCTTAGGGGAAATGAACCTTTTAGAAATTCTATGTCTAAACGTACAAAACTCAGGACGAAGCAAAAATAATACTTTGGGATACTAAACGGTAACTCACTACTCAAGTTTGGTGAGCACAAAGAACTGACGACGATGATGCATGAACATAACATATCAATACAGGCATTGCAAGAAACACAATATCAGGACAACGATGTAATGGACACAAAAGAATATAGAATCTATAATGGAGTTAGGTAAAAATATGCCGGTGTTTAGCATGGCGTTTGCTGTAAATAAGAATGTTATCAGCTCAGTGGTTAACTTCTGTAGTGCTTCAGAGATTATCTCTTCTAACCGCAGCAGAAACGCACATGCACCCAGCAATGAGGACAACAGGCTCAATCCCGAGTGAGTCGTTGTGTTGGCAGAATTGCCAGAATGCAACATAACCTGAGGTGGCCTCGTCTCTAGGCAAGTTTTTATACAAGAGTGGCCGACTGAACTAACAATTTCATTATCCTTGGGCAGGACAGTCGCTGCCAGAGCCAGGATCCGATCCTGGATTTAACACTTATGGAAACGCCTTAACGTTACTACAGTGAAACCTCTCTAAAAGACCACCCCTCTTAAAGACCGATTTTTCTTGGAACCGATTTAAAACCACATAAGGTCTATGTATTTGTTACCTCTATTTAAGGACCACCCCTCTCCCCGACCAAAGACCAAGCATTTTCTCAGTCTGACCTCTTTCAAAAGACCACTTCTCGTCTGCCTTCCCATTGGAGATGGTGATGATGTAAACAATAGTTCTGTTGGCACAGAACTGCATCAGCATAGAATGTCAATAGAGGAAGTGTTATGGTGTTTGAGTCTTCAGTCTTTTGACTGGTTTGATGCAGCTATCCATGCCTTCCTGTCCTGAGTTAATCGGTGTTTTTTTCTTGAATGTTACCTTAACATAATGAATTTTCTTTTCAGAAAATGGTTGAGCAAATAAACAAAAAATTGGGACAGCGAGAAAAGCATTTGTGTGACGAAAAAACAGAACATGACCCAGCGGTGCATGCTCTCTTGGGGCAGGTGTATATCGAAATACTGTTTGCCCTGGACAGTGATACGTTCACATAAGATAGGCAGGTTGAAGAGGCAGCATCAATATAAGAAGAGCCTATCATCGAGCTGGTCATAGAACCAGATAAGGCTGGCACCATTACATCGAATGATGAAAGTCCAACAGGTTTGTCAGAGAGATAGTTTTAAGACAGTTTGCAGAACAATGTTCTCCTACCCGATATTATTCTCATTTCTATGGAGTCTGGGATTTGTAAAACAGAGAGCCATGTAGCCTTATGTCATCACGCCAGGAGATGGCAGTTCAACACGCTGCGACGGGGTAAGGGGGTCTTGCAGTACGCATGCGCAGCCCAACTATTCCAAACCTAAATATATCGGTTGGCAGTCAGTTGCTGCTACTTCCTGCATGAAAATTTGTTACCTTCTTACTTTCAATAGGCTATTCTTATAAGTGTTTGTGTTTACTTTTAATAATGTAGCAGTATCAGGTACAGTAATAGAAACAGTGACCAACTTAATGTTTTTGGAATGCGCGATACGCAGTGAGAGGGAAGACAACTGCTGTTCAAACCCAACTGCCATCTCCTGTCGAGATATCAGTAGGTTATACATTATGTGAATAGAAGTATCTGAACACTTACATGTGAATGCAGGTGAAGTTTGGACCAACCATCGCTACTAGCCGTGGCTGTCAAAATGCTACTTTTCATGTGTATGGTAACTTTCACCTGCAGTCTAGGCTCAGAGGGAGGGTGTATCAGCTCCATGCCCGGCTGTCTTTGCTCCCAGGAATTACCCAGGTACTCATTTCTGGTGTAGGCTGAGTGAACCCCAGGGCTATTTGCGTTTCCGATAGTGGTAGTTTTGTTTCTAAAATCCACTACCTGGGTGGGGATCGAACCCACTCCCTTTCAGTTAGAAGCTCAGCGACTCGACCGACTGCGCCACGCACCCCCTCAAGTGTAGTTAGTGGAAGGTTCTTTTCATGCCATAAATCTATGATATGAGACCGCAGGCTTTACTTCCCCTCCGAAGGAAGGCATAGTGAGGGATCATGTTTATTTTGACATGGAGGATGCTAGTAACATGCTATAGCCTCCTAAATGTCCAGAATATCTGGCAGATGACTGTGCCGTTGAAGGTTGTCAGTACGTAAATAGCGGATTCAGTGGCGTAGTTGGTAGCATGCTGAACTGCTGTGCCCAAGATAGCGGGTTCAAACCCGGCCGAAGTCGTCGGATTTTTTAAGAGCGTTAAAAATCCTTCAGTATGCCTACCTTCGGAGCCGGCGGTCCCATGTCATAGATTTATGACATGTAAAAGATCCTTTGACAGACTAAACTTGTGTAAAGCTAAACTGTTAGGTTAGATTTCATCGGAATGCTCTATCAAAGTTCCAACGCTCGCCACTAGGTATCATTTTTTTTTTATTAATGCAGCCAATGGCCATGTACTTTTCTTTTCAGGACGGGTCAGGGAAGGGATATTGGAAGGAAATCGGCCGTGGACCTATTGAAAGGAACCGTCCCGGCATTTGCCTGGTGGTGAAAATGGGAAACCACGTAAACCATTTTCAGGACAGCCGAGGTGGGACTCGAACCCACGCTCTCCCGATGCCAGCGAGACACGAGATAGCGCGTTAGCGCTCTCGGCCACCGCGGCCGGTACTAGGTATCATTGATATCTGGTTGATATCTGGTAGCGAAAGTTGGAACTACTTGAATTTGAACGGAACTTGTAGCTCACCCTAATAAGGGTGTCCCCTGGAAGCAGCTACAGACTCAGGCGAGCCAAACTTGTCCTCGGACACTCCCGGCACTAAAAGCCATAAGATAAATAAAAATAAATAAGTACGTAAATGAAACATTTCGGTGTATTCCTATGCAAATAAAATCGTTTTACATGAATCATGCTGTAGTTGGTAGTGGTAAGGAATGTAACCATCCTCAAAATTAGGGGCTGATGAGGTGAAATGTGGTGGCTTGGATTCCACATAACAAGGATGTCACATGGCTTATGATCACAAAATTAGTGGACTCGTAAAACAACAAGCTTCCTTTTTTCCTGATAGGCCACGGCCACTCCCTGTCCAGTGAAATCGATTTGAGTTCTACCTGTAAATTAAGTAATTACAATTTTACCTTTCATGGCTTAATTCCACACAAAGCAGTCTGTGTTGTGCATTATATTATCTGATTTGTATCTTAGAGAAATGAGAATTTTCAAAAAAAATCTATTCAATGAACCTCTTGAGAGTATTCTCATAAATTGTACTTGCCAGAAACTTAAATCGAGTGCAACCTTTAAATTACTTTTGTAAGGGCGGTGAAGAGGTCAAACTCTTTCAACAGTAAGGAGACTCATCACACCACATTCCTATAAAGATTTCACCACATATCCATGAAATGAATTATAATTATATCACAGTAAAATGTTTTCTTTATAACAATGCCCATTTAATATAATCTATAGTTTACATGAACTATCAAAGGAATTCCAGACCTTGTTCATAATGAGTTACATGTAGGTTTTATGTGTTTCAGAGCCATTTCCAATGAAGAAAAGTTGAGAGCCTCATGCAGTGGCTCTAAAGATAAAACTAGCATACAAGAAAGGTGTCTTCGGATACAAACCCTGTTTGCGCAAGAAAAAGAATTACATGTTAAGCAAGTCAGGGAAATAATATCAAGTTAAAGGAGCAGGAATTAATTCTGAAACAGCAGACTTCCTGTCCCAAAATGAAATGTATTTATTAATTGTACAGTACAGTATGTGAATAAATACCTATGAAAATGAACCCTTGCATCATGTATTTAAAATAAAAAGTAAACTATGGAACATTGCAAACAGCTGCTGAACTTGTAGGCTATTGTTGTCGATGTAACTTAGACGGTAGAATAAAAAGATAGGGGCACATCCCGTTGCTGTCCCACCTCTTTAAACAATAATAGTAATCAGAATAGGAAGATGATTACTCACAAATAGTTAATTTTTTATCCCAAGATGATTTGCCATTGTTGCACTGTGACTGATTAAGGCCCTAGCCTTTTTTGTAGCATGTTGATAGAAAAACGAGATTGAGATACAGAGTTTTTTTATTCATGTAACTTACAGATGGTTATTGGTTAGGAGGCAGAACATTGAGAAAACTGCTCCTTGAAACAAGTTAAATTTAAATATTGATTATTTAAAAATGTTGAGACAGATGCCTAATTAAGAAAACAACTTACTATAAATGAAACTAATAATAAGATAATACAGTGAAACCTCTATTAAGAGACCAGTGACGGTTCCATGGAAAACTGGTCTTTTAGAGGGGTGGTCTCTTAACAGGGGTAGGCATAAAAATAATATTATACTGCATATTAATAAAGTACAGCTGGAACACATACTTGATTACAATTTATCTGCATTGGTTCACATTTAGTGCAAATTAATTACAATTAGTTATTTTCTGAGCTCTGTCATTTAAAAAAGTCACCACTTGATCTCTGTTTCAGATTAGCACATCTTTTTTTAACAATTTCACTTTCTAGTGAGTTTGAAAGTCCATTAATTTGTTCTGGGTTTGAAAAATATTCTAGGAGAGCCGTGTTTTGTATTTTTTATACGTTACATAACACTCTATGGAAGTGAAACTTGGACTATTGGTGCAGCAGAAAAGAGGAGAATTGAAGCATTTGAAATGTGGTGTTACAGGAGAATGATGATGATCAGATGGGTAGATAGGGTTACAAACGAAGAGGTATTAAGATGAGTGGGAGGGGAGAGATGTTTCTGGCGACTGCTAATGAAGAGAAGAGATAGGTTAGTAGGACACATACTAAGACACCCAGGAATAGCAAGCTTAGTTATGGAAGGAAGGGTTGAGGACAAGAACTGTAGGGGTAGACCAAGGTTAGAATATGTTAAACAGATTGCCTCGGATGTAGGGTGTGGTAGCTATGGAGAGATGAAACGATTAACTCAGGACAGGAAGGCATGGATAGCTGCATCAAACCAGTCAAAAGACTGAAGACTCAAACACCATAACACTTCCTCTATTGACATTCTATGCTGATGCAGTTCTGTGCCAACAGAACTATTGTTTACATCATCACCATCTCCAATGGGAAGGCAGACGAGAAGTGGTCTTTTGAAAGAGGTCAGACTGAGAAAATGCTTGGTCTTTGGTCGGGGAGAGGGGTGGTCCTTAAATAGAGGTAACAAATACATAGACCTTATGTGGTTTTAAATCGGTTCCAAGAAAAATCGGTCTTTAAGAGGGGTGGTCTTTTAGAGAGGTTTCACTGTAGTAACGTTAAGGCGTTTCCATAAGTGCTAAATCCAGGATCGGATCCTGGCTCTGGCAGCGACTGTCCTGCCCAAGGATCATGAAATTGTTAGTTCAGTCGGCCACTCTTGTATAAAAACTTGCCTAGAGACGAGGCCACCTCAGGTTATGTTGCATTCTGGCAATTCTGCCAACACAACGACTCACTCGGGATTGAGCCTGTTGTCCTCATTGCTGGGTGCATGTGCGTTTCTGCTGCGGTTAGAAGAGATAATCTCTGAAGCACTACAGAAGTTAACCACTGAGCTGATAACATTCTTATTTACAGCAAACGCCATGCTAAACACCGGCATATTTTTACCTAACTCCATTATAGATTCTATATTCTTTTGTGTCCATTACATCGTTGTCCTGATATTGTGTTTCTTGCAATGCCTGTATTGATATGTTATGTTCATGCATCATCGTCGTCAGTTCTTTGTGCTCACCAAACTTGAGTAGTGAGTTACCGTTTAGTATCCCAAAGTATTATTTTTGCTTCGTCCTGAGTTTTGTACGTTTAGACATAGAATTTCTAAAAGGTTCATTTCCCCTAAGCATCTAATTGATGTATGCTCCCCAGAATCCTAAGACCTACTTGGACATTCATTGAATCTTAACTTGATGAAGCTGTTTTGAATATTCTCGAATCATGAGCTCAATGTTTAGAGAAAAGGAACCTTTATTGTTTCTATAGACTTCTGCCATTGGTCCACCGTGGCTCTTGATAGGTATGTGGGTACAGTCGTTGCACCTTCTGATTTGTTGAATGCCCCCATTTGTTAGAATTTCCTCTGCCTCCTATCATATTTTTCCTGAGAGTTCAGGATTCTTACATACTGTACGTTCGAAGTTGCTTTGCCAAATGCTCGGATATAAGACAGCCTTTCATGCGCTAGATAGGCTTACTCCGCGAAGGTCACCACATACAGTCAAAAAAGAAAGAGGATGAGAGCCTAGTTACAGTATTGTTTTTGTACGATTCAGAGTTTAATGACACGGTTTCATTTTGGTATGCATAGCCTACACATGGTCAATAAAATTTTATTGTGTCATCTATCAGAAAGTTATATTTTTGTGGTAAGGAAGATGAGTCCCCATTCATTTTCTCAGATAATGTATATTATCAACTGGAAGTTTTATGTAACTAGTCTGTAAAATAGGCTAGCTTTTTTGGTGGAGCACTGAAGTCATCTTCCCCAGAAAAATATCCCATTGAACTACTGCTCGGGTCTAAGCTGCGTGAACCTGAGATGAATGTGCATCGCGGACTATGAGATGTGGTGTTGACGAGTGATGAGGTTTCTCGGTCTGTGCATAGTACAGTACCAAATACATTGGTCGGTGACTCACTCGCTCATTCGTAATACCACAGTGGTTTGAGCTACGGCCCTATGTTAGCAGTATTGGAATAGAAAGGAATACCAGATATCACGGCGGGCTGTTGACAGACCCTTCTCTTCTCGCCTGACCCTTCCCTGCTCTTTCCCCTCACCCCACAAGTTCACAGAGCTTGGACCCGAGCAGGTTATTGATCCATTGACCTATGGTATATGAAACATGGCCTTCGGATTAGCCTAAAACATCTGTTATACTATTTTAATGTATAGATGAATTGGAACATCTTGGGGTATGTACTTGGTCAGAACCTAGTTTCTAAGGCTTTCTAATTCTCGACTGTGGGTTGAAACAAGGTACTCGCGCCTTATGAGGAAGAACAGAAGAGATGGGTTCGATCCCCATGTAAGCCATCTTAGAAGTGGTTTTCTGCGATTCTCCAATTCAATTCCAGGGAAATACTGGCATGGTTCCTATAAGACCATAGCCACCTTCTCCTTAACTCTTATCATCAATTACAAATACACAGACACACAATAACCCATTCGATATCAAACAGATTATCCACATAGCCTACCGGTAAGTACATGGGGTTGATGACCATTTCAAAGTCCTGAATGAAATAGTAACAGCCTGTTTCATGACTTTCACGTAGGCTATTAAGACACTCATTTTTCACAGGAAATTCAAAGACTGGTACTCTCCATTTATTGTCTGGGATGTGTCTCCAATTAATGCAGTCAGAAGCAAAATTGTAGGGTCTTGGTAATCAGCCTTGTGCAGCAGATTGCGTATTATAGACCTATCAGTAGTGTGCATGTATGTATCTAATCACTTTTAACCCAGTATTGAGGCCAGGAAACCGGATTATTACGAGATGTCATCTAATGCGTGTTTCTTGCGTACGTATTCCTAAGGGCTATTAGGCTACTTTACATTACCGGTATTGTAGGTTATTTAGGGCCGTGTATCAGTACTGGAGGTATGAAAGTCTTGCATCAAAATAAGCTAACAGGCTAATCATGAAACTTATGTATAACCTAATTAATAATAAACACCTAGGCCTACATATCAGTCTGATACGATACGGTACCGGTAGGCCTATGATATAAATTACGGCTCTTTTCCTGTGGAAAATACAAACGGACGGGAGCTAAATTATTGTGGGTGATAAATATTAATATCTTTAAATAAACAAATAATAGGCTACACTTAAAAAAAAACTAACCTACACTGTAGTACCGTACCTAACCAACAAAAGTATGGGGACTTTTACCGTACCTTAATTAGGCACCGTACTTATCGTACCGCTATTTGGTTTTATTTCGAATGTCCCTATTACCGATACCTGAAGGTTTATCGTGGCATAAAACCGTAGACTAATAACTAAAATCTGTAATATTGGAGAAAGTGGAAGTCATCTTCTGCTTTCAAACTGAACTAAAGGCAAAATCACGTTTGTCACATGTTTTGAAAAACGGCAGCTCAGAAAATATTTTCTATGGATTCTAGAAATCTCTTATATATCGTCTTCGTACGTATTCGTCTTCAAATAATGCTTTAGTATAATCAAGAGAGTCGTCGTCCGCCAAGAATACGCCATTTTTCTTGTGATAAGGATTCCTTAAGGTAGCTTGTCCCCTACCTTAGCACACGGCAAGTCGTGCGCAGTCGCGAAGGAGTCCTTGAGCCCAAGGCTTCCTCAAGATATGTCTCTGAATAGTATTTCTGCTCAAGGAAGCCTTGAGGTCTCCTTAAGGAAGGCTCAAGGGAGCCTTCAAATGGCTTCCTCAAGGAAGCCTCAAGGAAGCTCTCTGAATGCAAATGGCTTCCTTAAGGCTTCCTCAAGCCCAAGGTCTCCTCAAGGTGTCCTCAAGAAATGTCTCTGAATTCCACCCTTAATCACAGATGATGTTGCTAACAAACTCAAGTTAAAGCGCAATGAGGAAACCACAGCAATTTTAGGGATTAACAATGCTTCATCCACCATAAAACACAGTGTGGAGATTGAAATTCATTCAATGACAACTCCATTCAAGGCCTAAATTAAATGTTTAATTGTGCCTAAAATGACGGGTAAATGCCTTCATTTTAACTAGATTATGAATTGTGGGATATTCCAAGCAACATTACATTGGAAGATCCACATTTCTACCAGCCAGGAAATGTCGATTTAATAATTGGTGCAGAATTGTTCTACAACATCATGAAGGCAGATCGTAAACAACGCGAAGGTGATTATCCAGTACTACAAAACACTCAATTGGGATGGGTAATCTCTGGAAAATGTTGTCAGGAGAATTATGTGAGTAATAACACTGTAAATTCATTCTTTATCGAAACAGAAGAAACACTCGATCATCAACCACGCAAATTTTGGGAAATTGGAGAATTAGACACTAAACCAAGAACAGCAGAGGAGCAAAAGTGCATGTAACATTTAAAAACCACGAGGGATAGTGATGGCAGATTCAGAGTAAGGCAATTGGGAAATTCATATGAACAAGCTAAGCAAGGCTTTCAATTATTAGAGCAGAAATTTCAGAAACAGCCTGAATTATATAGAAAATATACACAATTTATGACAGAATACAAAGATTTAGGTCATATGACGGAAGTAACCACCACCGACACCAACTACACAGGGTGTTACTGTCTTCCACATCATGCAGTATTCAAACCAGATAGCACTACAACTGCCACAAGAGTTGTTTTTGATGGTTCAGCAGAATCTTCCACAGGGGTCTCACTGAATAGCATACTTATGGTAGGACCAACTGTGCAACAATATTTATATTCGATCACACTTCGCTTCAGAACTCATCAAATAGCATTTACAGCTGACATCACAAATATGTATAGACAGATTAGAATACACAAGGATGACACAAAATTGCAACGAATATTATGGAGAAATTCTCATGAGGAATCATTGAAATACTACGAATTACAGACAGTAACTTATGGTACAGCATCACCTCCATTTTCAGCAGCAACCCAATGTTTGAAACAGCTGGCAGAAGAAGAAGGTAGTTTCTACCCAGCAGCAGCCCAAGTTCTTCAGAGAGATTTTTATGCAGACGATGTCCTAAGTGATTCTTCAAGTGTCACCGAAGCGTTACAAATTCAGAAACATTAATCGCACTACTCAAGAAAGGGGGATTCCCACTCAATAAATGGTGCTCCAATCATCCAGATCTTCTTGAAGCACTGCCAGATTCAGATAGACACATGGCATTACCTTTCCAATTTGATGGCAAGAGTACTGTAAAAACGTTAGGATTATCATGGCACCCCACTGCTGATAAACTGATCATAGCAACAAAAATCAGACATATTAAGACAAACCAAATTACAAAGCGTGCTACATCAGTTGTAGCACCCATATTCGACCCCTTAGGCCTCGTCAGTCCTTTGGTAATTCAATACAAGATGTTTCTGCAGAAACTGTGGTTAAAGCACATGGATTGGGATTCATTATTGACAGATGATTTATGATTGGAGTGGATCAAGTTAGAAAATCAGCTGACATATATCAATAACATTCAAGTTGATCGTTTAGTAACAATCAAGGGTAAACTCACAAACATTCAAATTCACGTTTTCAGCGATGCTTCAGAACGAGCCTATGGTGCATGCAATTACATTCGCTCGGTAAATCAACATGGTGAAACTCAGATTCGATTGCTTTGCTCTAAATCAAGAGTCGCCCCAGTAAAGAAGCTAACACTCCCTCGATTAGAACTTCTTGGCGCAACCTTACTGGCCCAGTTATTGAAGAAAACTATGACAGCGCTAAACTTAGACATTAATGAAACCTACCTGTGGACAGACTCAGACATAGTACTCTCATGGTTAGCGGCACCAGTGTCTCAATGGAAAACGTTTGTAGCATACAGAGTACCTCAGATTAAAAAACTAACAGAGATTGAAAATTGGCACCACGTTCAGTCACAACACAACCCAGCTGACTTAATGACTCGAGGTGTTAGTGCACATAATTTAAAATCATCGACACTTTGGTGGGAAAGACCACTGTGGTCATCAGCACTTTTATCTGAGTGGCCAAAATCAAGGCATGTTAAAGAGACTTCACCATCAGGATTAGAGCAGCGACAAGTAAAAACAGTTCTTGTAATCAATCAGTCTGATAGCATTATTCACAAATTCTCACCATTAATAAAGCGTCAAAGAGTTGTTTCGTACAGCTATAGATTCGTTCACAATGCCAAAAAACACTAAAGACAAAATTATAGGACCCCGTACAGTTCAAGAACTACAAAGATCGCTAGAAACTTGCATTCGATCGCAGAATGAAGTCTTCAGTGAGGACATTGCAAAACTGAGATCTACCGGAGTTGTCTCAAAGAAAAGTCAGATGAGAACTTTTTGTCCTTTTTTACACAATGACATAAAATTAGAGTTGGAGGTAGATTAGCGAATGCATCACTTCTATTCTCCACCAAACATCACATCGTACTACCACCCAAGCATCATATTACAAAACTCATCATTCGACATGCACATCAACAGAATGCTCACGCAGGACCTGAATTGTTACTTTCCACAGTTCGTGAGAATTAGTGGATTCCAAATGGCAGAAACGTGATAAAACAGCTGATACATAAGTGTGTGAGATGTTACAGATTAAAGGGAATTACAATGAGGCAATTCATGGCTGATTATCCAAAACCTAGAGTTCAATCAGCACCACCTTTCAACATTTGTGGCATTGATTACGGAGGACCAATTCTTTTGCGTCCTATCATCAAAAGAAATAACGTGAGAATTAAGGCATATAAAGCGCTTTTTGTTTGCTTCACTACAAAGGCAATCCACATTGAATTAGTCAGTGACCTCACAACTGAATCATTCTTAGCTGCATTACGTCGTTTTATTTCAAGAAGAGGAAAGCCAGCAGACATCTACAGTGACAATGCAACTACCTTTGTAGGAGCTGATAAGGAACTTCAAAAACTTCACAATTTCATGACATACAAGGTTCAAGAAGATATCACCAATGATATGGCCAACAAAGGAATCAAACGACACTTCATACCACGACAATCTCCTCACTTTGGTGGCATATGGGAGGCCGGAATTAAGTCAGTCAAGTATTATCTTCGTCGAGTTATTGGTAATTGCGCGCTGACGTTTGAAGAATTGTATACCGTACTAACTCAAATTGAAGCCTGCTTAAATTCCAGACCAATTACAACTCTTTCGTCAGATCCGTCTGATCCCACAGCATTAACTCCAAGTCACTTTCTGGTCGGCAAGAGTTTAACTGCATTCCTTGATCCCGACCTGACAATAATGCCTTCTAATAGGTTGAACCTGTGGAAAAGACCTCAACAACTAGTTCAGCATTTCTGGAGTAGATGGCATAAGGATTATTTCACTCAACTTCAACACAGGCCCATGGAGAGACAACCTTCAAATTGGAGTTGTAGTCGCCATCAAGGATGACAACTTACCACCGTTAAAATTGGAGTTAGCAGTCGTGACAGAACTTCATCCAGGAGCAGACGAATGGTCCGTGTGGCAACTGTAAGGACTATCAATGGAGAACTCAAGAGATCCATAGTAAAACTTTGCCCACTTCCAGTGGAGTAATATTCAAGAATTGTAACATCATTGTACCCATTGTTCTCTGTTTTATGCATTGTTTCAGTTCCAATTATTTTGATTGGGAGAATGTTCAGCTCATCAGTCATCTTTATTTTAGTTCCATATTTCCCCACTAGATGGTATGTATTCTCTTTGTGAAATGGTCTTTTATCTTTGACTTGTTTGTATTCTCTGCATATCATCATGTCGAGTAGTGTTGTATTTGTCCTCATGTCATCTTTTTCAGGATTAGGGTATAACCCAACTATCTTGGGTACATTCGTGTTGACCGACTGAAAAGCACCAAACTTTTGTTTACTAAGGCAACACTGAAAAATGGCTTCAAACCCCATAATGATAACATGAGCAATACAATTAACAGTCCGTTGCTTGGCGACAGGTTCCATAAACTCCTGCTAGGAGGAGTCACTTCGTGCTTCTGCGGCTGGTCGTAGGCACGACACGGGCTAGCGATTCAGCCTCCTCGTGCTCGCCACACCAGCCCCCATGGAGTCAAGGTCGTCAAGGTTGAAAAAATCTGGAAACCTGACTCTTCGGCCGGAGCGAGTTCAAAGCTGGGATGGGGGAGCATTTTGAGGCTCCGGTGTTACTGAGACTGAGTCATCGTGGAGAGAGTTCTCAGGACTGATACGAGCGGCGTTTGATCCGGGTCAGGACGAGTTATCAGCTAGTATGAAAGCAGGTTTTACCCGATCAATACTGACACGAACAGGGTTCTCTCGTATCTGAAGGGTCTACGTCCTAACACCTCGGTCTAACACTTTCTGTGGGCCGGTGCATGGTGGCTGTAGGGCGCCGCGTAATATGTCAACACGTAGATAGGCATGGGTAAAAGTGGTCTAGTCCTAGAAGATGGATGTGGGGCATTGGTCATGTTGGGATGCTGGCAAAGGACGCAGTCGATTTATTTGCTGGCTGAGTCTGACTACGAAGTTTGAAGTGTCCTCGAGATGATTGCCTGACGCACACAGCATTTCTCCCGGAAGTCAAATTGGTTCTCCGCAGACTAACTCTGCCGAGGAAGCACCAAGATCTTCTTTATGTGCAAGCATGATAACTGGCTGGGCTTACAGCCATGACATATCAGGATGACACATGATGGCTGCCTTGAGTTAACGATGAAATCGTTCAACCATGCCATTGACACATGGGTGCCAGCTGGTCGTTCGAGATCGTGAGATTCCGGTGGGGGTTCCTAGGTTTAGGAACAACAGGGACTCGAACTGCCGGTCTTGACCGGCCGTGATACGGCGTGATGATACAAAACGGGAGATCCAGAATGCTACGAAAGCTTCAGCGACGTCTTATTTATTATTTATTTATTGGTGCCTTTATTGTGGTGAAGTTAGGGATCTAGGCCTTCTCTTACACTTAACCACACACAGTGCAACTTACATGAATACTCAAATCTGATATACTTAACCTACCAAACTTAAATACTAGGAAAACTTAAATACTAGAATTAAATTAAATTAAATTGGCGACTGCGTGATATTAACTAAGCTATTACAATTTAAATGAAATACATTAAAAAATTATACTATGGTCATTCACTCACACATTCATACACAAATTGTTCTAGTTGGCCTACGAATTCAAGAGGAAATCTTTACATGCACGTTTCAAAGTTGTTAGGGATGTACAATTTCTAACGTCACGAGGACAGTTATTCCAAATTCTAGTTCCCGACACGAGGAAAAAGTTACTGAAGGCAGATGAATGATGTAGAGGAATTACAATTATAGATCCAGATCGCGTATGACGATCATGAAAGGAAGAAAGAAAACGAAAATTACAAGAGAAATAGTGAGGTGTACTTTCGTTGAGAAGTCGATAGATGAGGGTACATATGTGCAGGTTTCTTTGTTGTTCTACTTTTAGCCAGGAAAGTAGATCATAAAAAGGAGACACGTGTGAGGAAAATTTCAAGGAGAAAATAAACCTAATGCAGGAACTTAAAGCTCTCTGAAGTTTCTTGTTTTGTTCTCCTGTAGCATCTCCTAATACAACATCGCAGTAGTTAAATATAGGGAGTATCAACGTTTGGACGAGTTTTATTTTCAAGTTACGGGGTAGAACGGACTGGTGAATCTTAAGTGGATGAAATGACGAGAAAACTTTCCTGCATGTATTAGTAACGTGCCCATCCCAATTCGAAGTTTCATTTAGTGTGACTCCAAGACTTTTTACCGATTTATAGAACGGGATAGCAACACCGTTAAGTTGAATTAAGGAAAGCGGTCTACTGTGTAAATGGAAAAACAATTTAGTCTGCCCTATTACGTTAGCATGTGTTTTAATTGGGTTGATGGCAAGAGAATTTTCAGTTGCATAGCGGCTGATCCTCTTTAGATTTAGATTCATATTTTCAATTGCCGCATCTATGTCATTTACTTTTGTGTGACAATATATCTGAAGGTCGTCTGCATATAGATGGTAGTTGCAGTTTTCCAGTTTCGATGAGATGTCGTTCTGATATAGAATTAAAATAAGGGAGCCGAGAATTGAACCCTGAGGTACTCCATTTATTTTGAACTTCCACTCAGTTTTGTTTTCATTTAGGAGTACACGTTGTCTTCGGTTATGAAGATAGGAGGCGAATAATTTGAGAGCAACGGGGCTGAGATGGAAGGATTGCAATTTAGCCATAAGTATATATGTATTAATGGTGTCGAATGCACTGCTGAAGTCCAGAAGAATGAGTATAGTCACTTTACGCTCATCCATTGCTTGTCTTACGTCATCAGTGGTCTTAATGAGTGCAGTAGATGTGCTGAGTCCTTTCTTAAATCCAGATTGAAACGGATCAAGTAGTGAGTATTGCGTCAAATACTGAAGAAGTTGTTCATGCACAAGATTTTCTAGTATTTTGGAAATTGAGGAAAGTATGCTTACAGGTCGATAGTCGGATGGAGAATTTGCAAGCGAATTTTTCGAAACTGGAATAACTAAAGCATCTTTCCATATTGTTGGGAAGAAACCTTCTAAAAGACATGTGTTACAAATGTGCGTAATAATTGGCAGTAGTACTTCTATCAGGTTAACGATAAGGGAAAATGGGATGTCGTCTATTCCGACTGCTTGTGATTTGATAGAATTTTTTTTCTTACGACAGTTTCATTTATTTTACGAAACTTGAATAATGGTCGGTGAGGTAGTGGGACACATTGCAGTGAATTTATTGTTGTTTGTATTATTTGGGATCAGTACTAATTATTTCTCGAGCAAAGTGAGCATTTAATTCATTGGGATTAATATCGTGCGTATTGGAGTTTTTAGTGTGCCTCCCAATACCTACCGACCTGAGTTGCTGCCAGGTGCTCCTAGCATTCAAGTTGCCGGCTAGCTGTTGGAAGTAGGCATACTCTTTATTTCGAATAATTTGTTTAACTTGATTTCTAAGCACACGATATTTTTCAAAATCGTCACTTGATAAGGTCTGCTTATAACGTCTGTGTAATGCGTCTCGTTCGGCCATTGCGGATTTAGTGTCGCTCGATAGCCAGGGGGCAGCTTTGCGAGTGACCTTGGCTGTTCGTTTAGGTGCATGTTTGTCATATATTTACAGCAGAATTGTGTTAAATCTGCTCAACTTTTCATCAACGTCAGTCAAGTGTAGAATATCGTTCCATGGACAGAGAATTGCGTCTTGTGTTAATTCTTGAAGGTTCAATCTTTTCATGTCTCTATATGTTATGTATTTAGGTGCAGTTTTTGGAGTTTTTAGAGAATAAGCTAAATAAATCAGGTCGTGTAAAGATATGCCAGGTACTGAAATCTGTCCGTGTTTTAGTATTTTCTGTGGGTTATTTGTGATAAGTAAATCAATTAGAGTGCGTGAAGATCCGTGGAGGGTGTGTACGTGGTGAGTAGAGCCGAGTGGTAATATTGCCATGTTACAAGAGGTAAACATGTTCCGTAAACGATTTGCGTCAGTGGAGTCTATTAATATGTTTGTGTTAAAGTCACCAAATATAAGTACGTGTTCGTAGGTAGGTACAATCTTAGTAGAGTTTCTTCAAAATCGACGAAGTTCCCTTCTTTAGGTGGTTTATATACAACACCAATAAGCACTTTAGTCACGTCAACAGTGAACCCAACAAACATATATTCGGTCAAGGGGTCAGTAGATAGTGTCGAAGTTTTTATAATCTTTGCCGTCAAATTGTTTTTATGGAATAAAGCTACTCCTCCTCCTCGACGCTTCAGTCTATTGTGAAAGAGCGCTCATGTTTAAAGGGACAGAGTCCTTCAACCAGCTTTCACTAATTGCCACAACTTTTACCATGCTTCCTTCAAAAATAGCTTGGAGCTCAGCGTGATGCGCTATTATAGACTGAGCATTGACAGGGGCACACAGCAGTGAACGGGGAAAGGCCGAAAATTCCCTTTCCAGATGATTGAGGGTGGGGGAGACGAAGACAGGGAATGGGAAGGGCTGGGAGGCTCATTGTCAAGGTGAAGGTCATTACCTCTGTCGGGACTGCAAGTAACACTATCAACTACACTGGCCATAAAACAACAGTAGACAGCATGCAACTTACCATTGTTTCCTCGTGTGTACGCAAGCCACTAGAAGCAATTAAACAACCACTCTCACTGAATTTAAAATTAAACCACCTATCATTTATGCAATCACTTACACTAAAATTAAAATAACATATTAAACACACACTCACAATTACACACATTAACCTGTTCATTTCACTTCCGATACTTCTGCTGTTATGCGTTCCAGTGGCCAAACTTTTGGCCAGCGCGTGAATCGGTCCACCGCTTTCAGTCAGTATCGGTAATTTCTAACTGGAGAGAGTGGGCCAATAATATCCAGATGGGCGTGTTTGAAGCGAGCAGACGGTGTGGTAAAGTTACCAATTGGAGTGTTGATATGACGTGTGACCTTCGAGCGTTGGCATATCTGACAGGCTCGTGCCCATACATGGCAGTTTCTTTGGATGTTGGGCCATACGAAGCGTTCGGATGCCCAACGGGCCGCCGCTTTAGCACTGGGATGACTTAGACCATGAAGCGAGTCAAAAGCCTGTCTGCGATAAGGCGCAGTGACAAACTGTATGGTTCGGCGCGTTGAAGTGTCGCAGAACAAAGTGATGTTGGACTTGGGATCTGAACTTGCTGTAATAGAAGTGCTGATTCGCGATTCAGCAAATCAAGTAGTTCTGCATCACCTACCTGTGATCGTACCAAAGCGAGGAAGTCCAAGGTGGTACTGGCAATTCCATTGATGGGGGTCAATGCATCTGCGACTACATTGGAGGAGCCTTCAATGTGCTGAATGTCCGTTGTGAACTGAGCGATGAACGATAACTGGTTCAGCTGTACAGGTAGAAGTTTGTCGCGACATTGTGGAATGCGTAAGTTAGGGGCTTGTGGTCTGTATAAATAATGAACTGCTTGGCTTCTAAAATGTATCTGAAGTGTTGCACCGCTTCATAACTTACAAGTAGTAGGCTTGTCATTCTGTTTATTTCGAAGACAGTTTCTTGCAAAAGAAGGCTAGGGGCTGCCAGGTGTCTTCCGCGTATAGCTGAGGCTAGCACCAATGGCATTGTTGGACGCATCTGTGAACAGTCCTAACGGTGCTTGCGGATCGGGATGCTCTAAGAGAGTGGCGTAATTCAGGCTTGTTTTGCAGGTGGAGAAGGTGCTTTCCATTTCTGGTGTCGAGGGCACCGGTTGAGAGCCGCGTAAACTGGATGCAGCTGCATGGAGTAGGGCCTGGTACTGCGATGCCAAAGGAAGAAACCGACGGTAGATGTCGATCATTCCCAAGAAACGTCCGAGATCACGTGCAGTTTTTGGGAGAGGGAAATTATTTAGGGCTGTGATGCGTTCTGGCAATGGTCGTGCTCCTGTGGCGGAGACTTCGTGTCCGAGAAAGGTGACGCTCGGAGACGCTAGGACACTCTTAGTGGAGTTTATCAGGGTACCATACCCATATAGGCGGTGGAAGAGAGCTCGTAGGTGGCGCCCACGTTCTTCGGGGCTCTTAGAGAAGATCAAGATGTATTCGACATACTCCAATGCAAAGTCCAGACCAGATAGTGCTTCGTCTAAGAATTTTTGAAAAGTTTGACCAGCATTGCGCAGTTCGAAGGTCAAGATGGTAAACTCAAACTATCCGAAAGGCGTAATGATTGCGGTCGTAGGAATGTCACTTGGGTTCACCGGGACTTGGGTGCAAGCCTTCATTATGACGTTAACAGAAAAAAGTAAATACGCGGAGCTGATGATTGAAAAGCATGAAGATGGCGAGGTGGATATCTGTCAGGAATGGTCCGGCACGTTTAGTTCTGGACGAAATCACCACGTTGGCAGGGAGAATCCAAATTATAACTAAGGCTCGTCTGGACAGAGCTGTTCCTGAAGGTCAAAGCGTAGTGCTGGAACCGGATATAACTGATGAGAAACTTGGGCGTGGTTTACACGTTGCAAGAATATTATTCCTGACTGGGTGCAGTTCCCAGTACGCCTGATGAATGCCAATAGTTATCCCGTTACTCTGAAGAAAGGGAGCGGTCTACGCCATTGTTCAACCATCTCCTCCGTTGTGCAACGGTCTGTGAATAGCACCCCAGTATTTAAAGAACTCCCGGATTCTTTAGAACCCTTCATTCAGGACACTTGCCACGAGTTACCGGCTTGGCATAAAAACAAAGTTACGGATTTAATTACGCTTTACTAAGAAATCTTTGAAACTGGCAATGGCTTAAGGGAAGAACTAATATAGTCGAACACCAGATAGACACTGGGGACGCAATACCTATTCGCTAAGTTCCCAGAAGATTGCCATTGGCAAAGCGTGAGGAAGCTGAGAAAATCAACCAGGAAATGGAGCAAGACGGTGTGATCGAGCCTTCAAAGAGCCCGTAGATTTCTCCGGTTGTACTTGTTAAGAAGAAGGCCGGAACCTCAAGATTTTGCGTGGACTATCGATTACTCAATAAAGTGACAAAGAAGGACAGCTACCCTCTGCCCCGAATCGATGACACTATGGACACGTTGGTTGGCTGTGAGCTTTTGTCCACTTTGGACCTTAAGAGTGGATACCGGCAGGTCAGATTCGTTTCCAAGGACCGGGAGAAGACAGCGTTCTCCATAGGAACTGGATTGTGGCAGTTCACTGTGATGTCATTTGGCCTTTGCAACGCTCTAGCATCATTTGAGCGATTAATGGAGAGCGTGCTCAGAGGACTGTCCTGGAGAACCTGTTTAGTGTACTTAAACGACATTATTGTGCTTGGTAGGTCAGTTAGTAACCATCTGCAGAACTTGGGTCAGGTTTTCCAGTGGTTGCGAGAGGCTAACCTAAAACGTAATTCATAGAAGTGTAACTTCTTCCGTAGGGAGGTCAAGTTTTTGGGCCATGCGGTCTCTGCAGAGGGAGTTTCAGTAGACCTGAAGATCACCACCATCCGGGAATGGCCAGTGCCTAGGGACAAACACGAAGTGAGAAGCTTTCTCGGGTTGTGTACTTACTACCGTCGTTATGTTCCTGGGTTTGCCAATATCGCTAAGCCATTGACGAGACTCACCGAAGAGCGAAGGGCTTTTGAGTGGGGCTTCGACTGTCAACTAGCATTAGAGGAGCTTAAGCGTACGTTGAGCAGTGCACCCATTTTAAGTTACGCTAGGCCTTAAGGGGAGTTCATCCTTGACACGGACGCCATAACTTTGGCATTGGAGGTGTTTTTTCAAAAATTTACGATGGACATGAACGGGTTATTTGGTACTTCAGCAAGGTCTTATGCAATGCGGAACGGAATTATTGCGTGACCAGGAGGGAACTATTAGCCGTTGTGAAGGCAGTGGAACACTTTCATAAATATCTGTACGGAAGGAAGTTCGTACTTAGAACGGACCATGCGTCCTTGACGTGGCTTTTGTGGATCAAGGCCTCAGAGGGTCAGGTAGCCAGGTGGATTGAGTGACTCCAAGAATATGACTTTGCTTCGGAACATCGGTCTGGCAATAGCCACCAAAATGCCGACTCTTTTTCAAGGAGCCCGTGTCTAGTAGACTGCAAACACTATTCCAGAGTCTATTATTTAAATTACTTTCCATGATGGTTCCGTATTGACGTACTACATACTTTTTAACAATAATTATACAACCGCCTTAGTCAATACATAAACGAAAGGAAATATAATTCGAGTTGCTCCTGGTACATGCTTCGGGGATTAATTGCTTTTATCCCCTTCGTAAGCCAATATTAAAACCTGAAGAAAATTATAAAGTAGCGTGGCACTCAAAAAACAAATGGCTATTAGACTTAGTATGGTGCACCATATATGTAGGTCACAGAAAAATATTTTAAAGCATAAAGCCAAACTAAAAAGTATGAGACGGTGATGATATTCAGCCTTCAAACACAAGCGAAGATATACGAAGAGAACCAGTGATCCCACTTATGCCAATTCAAGCTTATTAGACTTGTGTTTGGAGCGGATATGTGAATGAACTGTCCACTGGTTCTTTCGTATATCTTCGCTTGTGTTTGATGGCTGAATATCATCACCGTCTCGTACTTTTTAGTTTTGCTTCATGCGTTAAAATATGTTTTACTTATATGGTGCACCATATTAAGTCTAATAGCCATTTGTTTTTTGAGTGCCACGCTACTTTATAATTTTCTTCAGGTTTTAATATTGGCTTATGAAGGGGATAAAAGCAATTAATCCCTGAAACATGTACCAGGAGCAACTCGAATTATATTTCTTTTCGTTTATGTATTGACTAAGGCGGTTGTATAATTATTGTTAAAAACTCTTCCAGAATGGAAGACAAAGCTGCCACCGTTTTACGGACGACAGCCATTAATGACTCCTGGCAGGAAGCGGAAGTGCTGAAGGACCAATAGGCAGATCCTGACCTGAAGATCGTAGTGGGATGGAAGAGGGCAGGAAGAGAACAGGAAGATGGCCATCTTGGAATGAAGTAGCTCACCTGTCATCGAGCTTGAAGACCTACTGGACCTAGTGGGACTCGATTGCCATAGACGATAGGTTTCTGAGGCGTGTCTTGGAATCCGCAGCTCCTGGATCCCAAGTAGAGGGTACCTGAAGTGCTGATGCAGCTTCACGATGGAGTCTCAGGAGGACATCTAGGAGTGCATAAGGCTCTGGAGAAGACACGCGAAAGATTCTATTGGATTAATCGAAGGAAAGACGTCAAAGATTGGTGCAGGAAATGTGAGACATGTGCTACCGCGAACGGTCCCCAGAAACGGAGGGTAGTCTCTATGATACAGCACAACGTTGGATCACCGTTTGAAAGGATTGCGATTGATGTAGCTGGACCCTTCCCCTCGACAGAAGGAGGGAACAGGTACATATTAGTCGCAATGGACTATTTCAGCAAATGAGTAGAAGCATACGCTCTATCTAACCATGAAGGGGTTACCATTGCCGAGGTTTTGGTTAAGGAATTGGTCAGTCGCTTCGGGGTCCCACTGGAACTACATGGTGATCAGGGGCGAAATTTTGAGTCACAATTGTTCACAAAGATTTGTCGAATTTTGGGGATCCGATAGACGAGGACTACAGCTCTGCATCCGCAGTCTGATGGAATGGTGGAGCGCATGAACAAGAACATTGGAAAGTACTTGTCCAAAATTGTCTCAGAGCATCAGCGAGATTGGGACCATCACCTGCTTTTCTTTTTATTGGTTTATCGCAGCTCCGTACAAGAGACCACTGGACAGACACCGGCAAACGTGCTCTTCGGTCGAGAACTTCGGTTGCCATGCGATCTTCAGTTCGGTTGCAAGCCAGATGAATAAATGGTTGGTGATGATTACATCTCAAGACTTAAGAAACGAATGGATGGCATCCATGACAGAGTCCGTAGTAACATACAGCATGCAAGTGACCGAATGAAGACACGTTATGACGTCAAGGTGGACAAGGGAGGTTATCAGCCTGGAGACCTCGTGTTGTTGTATAACCCTAGGGGACGTCGGGGGTACTCCCCTAAACTGCAGCGATCTTGGTATGGCCCTTACGAGATTGTAACCAGGATCAATGATGTAATCTATAGGATTAAGAAACAACCCAACGGAAAACCTTGGGTTGTCCACATCAATCGACTGGCACCTTATAAAGGAGACAACGGGCCGAAAAATGAGCAGATTCTTCGAGCTTGTAAACCCTAAACAATGTCTTTCGACGAGTCCATGTCTTATGTAGCAGCAGACTCCAGCATCTCCCTTGGAGTAACAAAGGTTATGCACCAGGACCTCTTCACAGTTTCAGCGGAATATGCACTGCACACTGTTGATTCAGATCTCCATATAACAAGAGGAATTGCACGGGTTTTTAGGAGCAAATTCGGGGTTAATGAACATCCGGAACACCAGAGTCCCATTGTTGGAGAAGCCATGCACCTGTTTCGGAACTATAGGAATCTCTTCTATCTTGTCACAAGGTGATTGTCCCGCGGGAAGCCAACTTATCATGCCGTTTGGGACAGTTTGATCAACTTGCGACGTCAACCAATCCGCTTGGGGATTAAAGGAGCTTGGCATTCAGAAGCTGGGTTGTGGGATCGATGGACTTGATTGGAGGATAGTAAGAAGCATGATTGAAATTCTGTTCAAGGACACTGATGTTAACATCTTCGTTTGCGTCTACGAACCCAAGGGCTCCAGAAAGAAGTGGGAGGACACCCTCACTTCTGATGAACCGGACATCGGGACACTTCAACACTCCTGGAATAAGACAACCTGTTCTGGGACAAAACAGCCTTAAGGAGGTGGTAGTGTGGCGGGGGCAGTCATATCCACTGCCAGCGCCTTGCTAATGTCCACTGACCGGCTTCTAAGTCATGCGAGAGCCATCTGTAACTCTAATCTCTTTGGGCTCATGGTCTTCTTGAGATGTCTGGATTAAAACAAGAATGATATAGCTGTGTTTTGTCAGGGAGGTGTTGAGTAAAGTGACGAGCAATGAAGCCAGACGGTAAGATGAAAAATTTTGTACTTGAGGAAATAAGAACGACGTGAATTATTAAGCTCCGGCAATTGATGCAACTGTTGTAATTGTTCCACCACGTTGGGGTCACCAATATGTGGTTATCACATGATCCAAAATACGATGTAACTGCAGTTCGGCAAAATGTGTTTAAAATATCAAAATTATTTTAATTGTTGTACGGTATCATTATTCAGGCAGCATGTGATTTAAACAGGCGAGGACAAGCTAAAAACAAGTATAGCTAAGCGTGAATTCTCTAACAATGCAGTTTCTTTGCTAATTAAAGGGCCGCACGGCGATATGAGGGGGGATGAGAGGATCGAAGGCTATATAAGGAAATTCTTACCGTATCTTGCAGTTTATATTTTTTACAGGATACAATCTTCATTTTTGTAATAAAATAGTATAATTATACAAATATAAGCTGTATAAGTATAAACATGAGCTAGCGTTACAAATATGCTGAAATATGCACAGTAATCCCAAACAACGGGAAATAAATTAATAAATAAACGCTCTGTATCATCGCCGTCTATAATTCTCAAGCCGTGCTGTTGGTAGAATTGGCAATACTGAGTAGAGTTCTTAAGTTCTATAAACACGTAAGGCCACATGCTAAGTTTTATTCATAAATATCGTTTATTTCGATATGACAGCATCTAAGAGCAGATCGTACTAACTATTTGAACAACCGTGATGTTCCTCGGGGTAAATCAGGCCTGCAGAAAGTTGTTGGAGTATTTCCCGTATTAAGTTGCAGGTGTAACCTGCTAATGAATTTAACCAACAAATTCTTCACTAATATTTCATTAAACTATTTCAGATGCCTAGGAAGTGTTGTGTGCCTGGTTGTAAGTCAAATTATGTCAGCACTTAAAATGACTGGTTATATCACTACGTTTTGATCACTACAGCGAGGTGGAATTCCAGTGCCTAGTAATTTAGTTTTGGTATATATCTTCATGTGGCCTCCATATTCCAGTACATTATGAACTGTACTCAATTGGCAAGTGCCTGTAGGTAGATTTCATTAGAAAGCTACCTATTTTAAAATTAAGTGACCAGAGGAGCATTATTGTTAGACAGTCAACATTAAGCTTGGAGGCCTATTGTGATTATAATGAGTGCATCTGTGGACATAAAGTGAGGAATTTATTATCAAAGGCAGTCTAAGTTCATGAGAATAGTCTTAAATGTTTTTTTCTGAGCACGTCAATGACGGCAGTGAGCATTGCAGCAAGAAAAGGGACCTTCAGACATTGGGACGTTGAGGCACAGTACAGCCTTTTATTATTACCTTATCGGTAATCGACAGTAGCCTACATATCATGATAATATGTATCCTTTATTTGTGATATTTGTATGTAGATTTAGCGGTCGTTATGTTCTATTGTATTTTCGGAAACATTTGGCTTCAAAATCTATGTGTTAACGCAGTGTTTGCAATCACCATGTGCTTGCACTAGGCCTCCCAGATGGGCGGTGTTGCCAAACCTTATGACACGGCTTGAGAATTATTGTAGACGGCGATGTCTGTATCACATGCCATCATGCAGCGACTCTTAACGATTGATCAGCTGATCGGTAGGGGGTAGAGATGGCGACCATTTTGCTTTGTGCTGTGTTGTTTATATCTTTTATGAATGAGTATCCGCGTGAAAAGTGACACTTGAGAACGCTTCTACTTACGTCATCTAGAATGAGGATTATTTATTTTCTGAAACAAATCATTTTGTAGGTAGGTTATTATATCTACGCAAATTTTGCGTTGCATGTTTGGCATCACACAGAAGGTTATGTTTTAGTTAGGACCTCTATATCACTTATTATTTCGATTCATACCGTACAAGGTTTTTTGGATGGTAATAAAATGTTGTTAGTTCAGGAAACCTCCTTCCCAGGTCGCAGGTATGTCAAAAGTTTGTTTATAGCAACTACCGGTATTTTGAAAGAAATGATAATGTGGCTTGCTTCTCCTTCCCCACCACGACAATTTAAGAAAGCAATGCATACACACCATTCCTAGAAATTATTGGTAGGTATATTACGGGGAATACAAGAGTGTGTGTTAAAATTTTCCTGAAAGTAAGATACCATTCTTCGGGAGAGAAGAGCTAATCGCCTTGATGGTAGGTTGTTAGTTAATATGGTTTCAATTATCGTAAGAAGTTCCCAAACTTCAGCCTATGCTAGGACTGGAAACATTTCTAATATGATAATGCTGAGGTTAAGTTACTTACCGTATGCAAATCAGAGAAGCGATATCCAGTATTCAGTATCTACTGAAGTCAGTCCAAGTTACATTATTTGCGAGAATGGTCTCTCGATCAAGCTCAAGTGAATATGGCAAAGTTTTCGTGGCAGCATTTGTGTAGGCTACTGTATTTACATTAATGGGATTGTTAGCACCTGGTGTATGTACTATAGGTTGTTGATCTACCTGATTTCAAAATTACAACCCATTGTAAATTCCTGATGCAAGAAACAAGTTAGATTGAGTCATAGAAAATAAGTGCTGTTAGGATAGGCCTTATTTAAGTCACCTTGAGGGTGGCCTGTGCATTGATTACAGTTAGAGATAGGTTACATTGTGCTTTGTCATCCACGAGCAGTTTAGGACGCGATCTGTTGAATAGCCAAGAGTGATGTGGGGTTTTCTCAGGCATCTACCATAAAGCTTTTCAAAGCGGTGAACAACGAGAAAATGGCCAAGAATAGATCTTATTCTCGACGTCAACATACTGCAATTTGGCTCTGTTTGTGTGTTTCAACGTCCTAGTAAATGTACCGGCAATGTACCATTTTATTCACTCTCAAAATGCCAGCACATCGGCCGGATTCGAACAAGCGGAGCGATAATTAGGCGTATGTAGTGGTAACGGATGGAAGTACCAATCAGCCCTAAATAGCATTGCTATTATTTTTTCTACTCTTGAAGCGGGAGCGTAATTTATATTAGGTTTGAAGACACTGCGTGTGAAAGGAGCTATCTGACTGTTGCTGCGACTATAACGACCCTAGGCGAGACGTCACAGTAGGAGCCTTACGGCCTGTACATTACGATGGCAGTGTCTGTATGCATATTATTATGCTTTTGGAAACAACATGCAAATGTGCAAAATCCGAAGCCTAATTATAACATAGCGGAGCATTAGTAAGGTTACACGTGAAAATGTCTTTATTATAGTTCAACGTTGCAGAAATTTATTTCTATAATTACTTTCTTTGCGTCCTAGATGATGACAAGAAACCTTGGTGTCACTTTATGATGCTTCTCTTCTGGCGGTTGAGTTTATAAAAATGAGAATTGATTTCTACGTTTGGTTGACTTAGTTGAAAGACCAGCAGTCTTTTGTCCCATTTTTTCTGTCATATTCATAGTGGGCAACATCGGTATTCCTAGTATAACACTTTCGTCAAAAGTAAAAGCAGCAACTCCAGTCGTGTTGTTAATGTTGTTCGGTGTGGCAACTACTTGTCCTTTTTTTCGCTGTTTTCTTGAACTTTTGCCTTTTTTGACCTTTTTATTGTCAGCAGTCTCCCGTTGTGGTGACTCAGATTCACGTGGTGGATCTTTGGAGCCACTATCATCACTTGTGGTAGGTTTTCTAGTTGTATCGGTACTCATTTGCATGTTCTCGTCATGTCCTTCGGGTTGTTCATTTACTTCCTGTGATGTAGAAGAGCGTTTGGGCACTTCATCACTTTTATGGATGGAACTTTGCGGGATCAAGCCGAGCCATCTGAGGAGCTCCAACTCCGAGAGTGAAGTTTCCCTGGAAGTCTCAATAGATTGTCGTTTCTTGCTCTCTTTCCGCACACGATGCACCATATTCTGGATAGTTTTTTTCGGATGCTGTCCTGCATATTGTTTATTATTATCTTTAATTTCTCCCAATATTTTCGACTTTAATAGTTGTTTTTTAAGTTCAGGTTTTGTTTTATCTGAAGATAATGATGACGTAGTTGACGCGTTTCTTTTGTTTGTATTTTTTGCAATAATTTCTGACTCGAGTTCTACGCTTGTGGTAAGGGAATCTTTGCGTTTGTTGGGTATGCTTGAATTCACTGTTTGTTTGCCCTTAACCGATTCATTTTTTTTAGCTCCTTTATTAACTGGTGTTTTTTTCTCCAATTTCTTTCGAGAACTAGATTTTACAGGGGATGAATTGTCTACTATTTCCTCGGTGTTCTTACGTTTATGGGGGCGTTTCTTCTCAGATAATGGTGATTCTTTGAGGGTGGTATTTATAACTTCATTAGCACCACTATCAGTTATCACTGGCACTGTAGAAGTTTCAAGTTCATTATCATCTTCATCATCGTCCTCCTCTTCTTTATCTTCATCTTTGTTTGAGTGGACGCTGCTCGCTTTTATTACTAAGTGATGCATTGATTCTTGAATTGTATGAAGGACTGACCCAAGTCTTATTCTTCTTACGCTGTTAACCTACACAGAAGAAAGCAAACAATTAAATGTGTAGGTTATTTGGTTAGAAACGCTCTACCAAGTTCCAACGTTCGCCGCTAGGTGTCAGTGACAGTGGCATCTCTGGTAGCCAAAGTTGGAACTACTTGAGATTGAACTTGATGGGGAGCCTTCGGGCGTTCAATTAAAATACCCCGCTATGGCCATTGGCCACAATTCAAATATAATAATTATAATAATAATAACTGTTATGGTCTTGACTGGACTACAACCGTTAAATATCCCAAAAAATTGCGAAAGAATGAATTGGGCAATACCAGAGAAATCGATCATTTCATCAAATCTACATCACACTAAACGGCAATGATGTATTTATGACACAGCTTAATATATATCTTCAGAAGCGCTCAGCATCTAATCCGAGGTTTAAGGCTGCCACATCAATCACCGATAATCACATTTCGTGATGGATTCCCGGTTTCTCCGTGTTTATTATGACCTCCACTAACTGATCCACTATCAAGAGTTGTTACGAGGCTTGTGTATACTATCTCTAAATATTACTGGAATACATCTCTAAGGTGCGTTTGAGTTATCGGTGTTGTTTAATTTTAGGACCAAGGACAGCGCGAATATCAGGCACTTTTTATCCTCCCTGACATTTCAGAGCAGTGGCGTAACCAGATATCTTTTAAAACGGGTGGCATATTCAGCACTGGAGAGCAAGTCACTTATTTAGAAAATTCTTGTTAGGGTTTGGGAGTAAGGCGTTACTTGTAACGGCGTTATTGGTAATCGTTATTCTTGCGATAACAACATTACAAATTAAATTAAGGGGACTCATACACCGCTCTTAGCCATCTCCGTATAGTTAAGATTCAAAACTCTCTACCTTGGTTGCTTTTCAATGTAACTGCGTGAAATTATGTAAACCAAGAATTGCATCTAATGTCCAAAAATATTTATTTGTTATTATGATGAAAATGTTTTCAAATAAACTATTAAGCACTTATTTATGATAGTATCCCACAAAAAGAATTGATTTCAGCAAAACTACCCATGATATTCATTGGAGTTTTACTTCTTACGTAGCAAACGACATGTAGCCGAGGATGAACTAGCAGCCTATAAATGCTGTAGGACTATTACTAAAATACCTACTTATTATAAAGCTTCAGTATGGTTAAATTTCCAATATTTCCTTCATCTATTATATATTTGTCAAATACCACTCACTCACTCGTTCATTCATCACGAAATCTCAGAAACCACCGAACGGATTGGAATGCAATTTGGTATGCAGCTTCCTCAAGGGCCGCAAACACCCACTAAGAAATGATTTTTGGATATTCAGGTTCTAAAGAGGTGTTAAGGGGTAGACCTGCATTTCATTGAATAGCAATATCTCCCGATTGGTTTCATTGGGGGATGTGATACTCGGCATATAAACTCACCATTAAAAATAAGAAGACACGTGTCTGAGGGTTTTTCGATGTGACGTATATTATGAGGCGAAAGGGGTGAAAAGTGGGGGTTGAAGGATTCCTAACGGAGCGTGTATCTCTTAAACGACATAGGCGAGGAGTTTGAAACTCAGCGGAAAAAATCAGCATAAAAATAAGTAAATAGGTGTTTGACTGCTTTTTCATAAATCCAATTTAAGGGGCCCATGGGGAGGGGTGAATTCTGGGGAGAAAAAAAAACAGGAAAGAAAGTGTCCTAACTGATTGACTGACTCACTCACTCATCAAACTCAGGGGGAAAAACTGCTTAAAAATAAGTAAATAGCTAATCGACAGTTTTTTCATAAATCAAATTTAAGGGGTTCATGGGGAGGGGTGAAATTCTGAAAAAAGAAAATTGAAGGAAAATGTCCTGACTCACTCACTCATCATCGCCCAGCCAAAATGGAATGACATTTGGTATGCAGCTTCCTCAAGGGCCTCAAACGCCCACTAAGGAAGGATTTTTGGATATTCAGGTTCTAAAGAGGTGTTAAGGGGGTAGACATGCATTTCATTGAATAGCAATATCTCCCGATTGGTTTTATTGGGGGATGTGATACTCGGCTTATAAACTCATCATTAAAAATAAGAAGACACGTGTCTGAGGGTTTTTCGATGTGGTGTATATTATGAGGTGAAAGGGGTGAAAAGTGGGGGTTGAAGGATTCCTAACGGAGCGTGTATCTCTTAAACGACATAGGCGAGGAGTTTGAAACTCAGCGGAAAAAAATCAGCATAAAAAATAAGTAAATAAGTGTTTGAGCGTTTTTTCATCAATCCAATTTAAGGGGTCCTTGGGGAGGGGTGAAATTCTGGAAGAAAAATAAACAGGAAAGAATGTGTCCTAACTGATTGACTGACTGTCTGACTCATCAAACTCAGGGGAAAAAAACTGCTTTAAAGTAAGTAAATAGCTATTCGACAGTTTTTTTTCATAAATCAAATTTAAGGGGTTCATGTGCAGGGGTGAAATTCTGAAAAAAGAAAATTGAAAGAACATGTCCTGACTCACTCACTCATCATTGAAGGTAGAAACATGTCAGTTTGGGGATATGTTCATTGTATGTCAAAACCGTCTACTAAGGGTGGATTTTCGGATATTCAGGTTCTAAAGGGGTCTTAAGGGGGTTAAACCTGCATTTCATTGAATAACAATATCTCCCGATTGGTTTCATTGGGGGATGTGATACACGGCATATAAACTCATCGTTGAAAAATAAGAAGACACGTGTCTGAGGCTTTTTCGATGTGGTGTACTGTATATTATGACGTGAAAGGGGTGAAAGTGGGGGTTTAAGGATTCCTAACGGAGCGTGCATCTCTTTAACGATATAGGCGAGGAGTTTGAAACTCAGCGGAAAAAAATCAGCTTAAGAATAAGTAAATAGGTGTTCGACCGTTTTTTTTTCATAAATCCAATTTAAGGGACCCATGAGGAGGGGTGAAATTCTGGGGGAAAAAACCAACAGGAAAGAAAGTGTCCTAACCGATTGACTCACTCACTCTTCAAACTCAGGGAGAAAAACTGCTTAAAATAAGTAAATATGTGTTCGACAGTTTTTTTTCATAAATCAAATTTAAGAGGTTCACCGGGAGGGGTGAAGTTCTGGAAAAAAAAATGACCTGACTCACTCACTCACTCATCATCGCCCAGCCAAAAATATTGAAGCTGGAAACATGGCATTTTGGGGATATGTTCGTTGTATGTCAAAACCGTACACTAAGGGAGGATTTGTGGATATTCAGGTTCTAAAGGGGTCTTAATGGGTTAAACCTGCATTTCATTGAATAACAATATCTCACGAGTGGTTTCATTTGTGGATGTGATACTCGGCATATAAACTAATCATTAAAAATAAGCAGACATGTGTCAAAGGGTTTTTCGATGTGGTGTATTATTATGAGGTGAAAGGGGTGAAAAGTGGGGGTTGAAGGATTTCTGACGGAGCGTTTAGGCCTATCTCTTAAACGACATAGGCGAGAAATTTTAAACTCAGCGAAAAAAATCAGCTTAAAAATAAGTAATTCGGTGTTCGACCGTTTTTTCATAAATCTAATTTAAGGGGCCCATGGGGAGGAGTGAAATTCTGGTAAAAAATAATTGAAAGAAAATATCCAGTCTGACTTACTCACCCATCACGCCCAGCGAAAACTATTAAAGTTGGAAACATGACATTTTGGGAATATGTTCGCTGTATGTCGAAAACGTCAACTAAAGAATGATTTTTGTTTATTCGGGTTTTAAAGAGGTGCATTTCATTGAATAACGATATCTCATGAGTTGTTTCTTTGGGAAAATGATATTCGGCATATAAACTAATCATTAAAAATAATCAGACATATGTCTAAGGGTTTATCGATGTGGTGTATATTATGAGGTGAAAGGGGTGAAAATTGGGGGTTGTGGGATTCTTAACGGAGCGTGTATCTCTTAAACGATATAGGCGAGAAGTTTGAAATTCAGCGGAAAAAACAGCTTAAAATATAAGTAAATAGGTGTTTGGCCGTTTTTTTTTCATAAATCCAATTTAAGGGGCTCTTGGAGAGGAGTGAAATTATGGGGGGAAAACAGGAAAGAAAGTGTACTAACTCACTCATCAAACTCAGGGGGAAAGAACAGCTCAAAAATAAGTAATGAACCCAACGGGTTTAGGCTGACTGGTGTCGATCGTGGATCTCAGAGATAGTTGAGCTCAGAATAGAGGTTCCAGCAAGGAACGAACACGAGATCTTTTGAGGGAGTTTAAGTTATAAAAACCCCTAGAGAAAATACATATTAAATCACTGTTGTGATACGAACTAATGCTGACATTATTTATTAATATAATGCAGGGAATATTAGTAGAATACGGCATTATTGGGCTGTATGAGGCATACAATTCTGGACTTGAGCACAGAAGTTGGAGCGCTTGACGTTTGTCTAATGACTCTGGAAAAGGGGCGTAGTTTCTTGGAGCCTTGTCACTCTACGTGACCTACTTAAGTCGTCGGGAGCAGGTCAGGGGGCTAAATTATTGTCAAGTTATTCCCCGTTTCAGAATGGAGATGCTAGTGGAGTGAGAAGATACCAGCGTAATTAATGATTACTCGTGATTGGTGCAACGCAGTGACATGAGGTTTGCACCTATGTGAATGGTTAGCCGGGAGGCTAATTATCAAGCCATTAAACATTGAAATCGAGGCAGATTTAATGGAACGCGCAGTAGCACAGTAATTGGAGGTTAGCGGAGAGATCTAACCATGGTTTCGGGGATTTTTAGATGACGCCGCGAGGGCACGCGCTGACAAAGGCAATTAATATTAATTAATTGGCCGATCGATCCTCGAGCACGCATACAGATCTGTGACCAGCGAGGAAAAAGGAACCATATAAACGTTAATTCAAGACCAGAATCATACTGTGAGGGAAGATGACACTGCAGGGAAATTCTCGGTCTACTTTTTCTCTCCAAACGAATATAAGGGGGTGGACCCAGGACAGAGGGAGTCAGTCGAGTCAGTCGAGGCAGTCGAACCATACTTGAGAGCAAGGAGCACGTCACCCTAGCTCAGAGAAGAAAGGCGTGGACTGTAACATTCTAAGTGCAGCAACATATAATCATGCATTAAGTCATGAATTAATAACGAGTAATGTAATCAGTTGAACCGCAGTATAATGCGAAGTGCGCGTTACTGAAGTCGAGAAGGGATGCTCGGACTTCAACATGAAGAGCCGTGCAGTAAGACATTTATTAATACCAGTTATTAAGGACAGTCGCACCATATTTGTATAGTCGGCGTTACGAGCGATTGTTATTGTGCACGTAGGAAATGTACCGTGTGATTTACAAGGTAGGACAATTGAGAGTGTTAATTTGTACAAGTACAATGTACAGTGGTTGAGCGCAGTATGTAAACTATTGGTTAGACAGATCATATGATGTTGGACTGCGCAGAGATAAACTTTATTATGCGATTGGTGAAATTTCATAAGAATACCAGTATAATTAACGCTAAGGACGATATGCAAGCATATTTAAGCGATAGTAGGAAGTTTATCGAAGGATAGAGATTGATAGTTTGGGGAATCGATAGGAATCCTTAGGCAGAGAATCGAGACTTTCAATCAGGATGTGGATAGCAGCGAGGAGGAGACCTTCAACGTCTGCATTTCTGATATCTTGCCAGGAAAAGTCAACTAGTAAGAAATGTAAATAGTGAACGTGTGATTGTAGTGATGATCTGTTAAATATCTGTAAAATTAATATTGTAACAAGTGCTATAAAGTGTTGTGTGAATAAGGAGGCAACAGCTTCAATATGGAAAGGAAAAGTGCCGTGTGTCTTGTAAGGCAAAAGTTATGTAAAATGTGTGTTATCAGTGTAAGAATGCCTTGCTAATTTTGCAAATAATGGCGGGCATTGCTGGAAGGAATGCGTGGTTGGAGCCACCAGACTAGCCGATGTAAGTACCCAAAACCATGATTTTATAGCAGTTATAGTCCACTGTGTGTTGAGTGATTTCAAAATTATAAAATCTGCCAATAAGAGTCAATTTTAGGAGGGAGAGCCTCAAATTAGTATTGTTGTGTTGATTTTAGTTAAGTTGAGATGTTTTCGTACATCATTGAGTGGATAAATCGTTACCACTATTGTAAAATGGCAATTCAGTTATATAAAACTTAACGTAACGAACACGGATGTTCGGTTATTGAAATGGTTACGTTGTGTCGGGTTATTGTCATTCAGGTCAGTAATAATAATAATAATAATATGGAATAAACGAATACACATCAGGGAAAAATGGTTGTAAGCAAAATATATATGCTAATTGGAATATTCATCTATCCGAGCAGTAATATTATACAAGAAGGGCTAAGAAAAGCAATTTAATATCAGAGTATATAATGATAATGGGAATAAATAAGCAAGAATCTAGGAAATGGAAGAGTTTAATAGAGAATTGAATTTGCAGCTTGTGAATAAGCTTGTAGAGTAATTGATAGATTTATCTTACTAATTAAAGGACGAGATCATAGCACAATAGTCGCGAAAGCCAGATAATCTATTCGACGTGTGAAATCTCGTATAGCCTAGGGCGTACAGAGATATTTATTATGGCCAGAGCGTATTTTAGTGATTGACCCTAGCTCTGTGGATTGCCATGAAATGTTCCGGGTTCGAATCCTGTGGTGTATGAGAGGATAACAATGGAAACCTCTGCATGATACCTGATGTCGACCGAGAACTAGTTATTGAAATGATTCAGCTCCCGAGAAGCGAATTTAATTGGCGGCAGGTTGTGCCTGACCGTAGCATTTAATAAGATACCGGCTAGCCAGTTCGACCAGTGATTGATGAATCTCGTTCCTTCATATAATGTAATGGACCTAGTGAGGCCAGTTATTGATATCCTAAGGTTAGGAATAAATATTTAAACACGCCCATAACCTGTCTTACATACAAATTAATTGAAATCATATGGGATATGTGGGTCATTGAGACTGCACTGTTGTATTTAAAATCTTGTTACTGCTTGGAGGATAAAGCAGAAGGGAGTCAGGAAGGGACAGCGCACGTGTTGTGACAGTTTGGTGGGAAAAGAGATACAAAACACATGTGTACGCATAATGTAAATTAAGATGTGATGAGAGTAAACAATTAAGCTTGTGAAATTAAAGAGGTCACAACAGGTGACATAAGATGATAAGTCCCATTGTATACAAGTAGCTCCGAGGGGGAGACTTTTAAACGACCATTGAAGGTTGAATTTAGAAGGGACAGATTTTGAAACCCTGCTTGTAATGAAAAGAGTCATTGTTGTATTGTATAATGAATTTGTGTGGTTTGGAACACATTGTTAATTAAGGATCGTTCTTATAACGTAATACTTGGCAAACTTATGAGTTGTTGGAAGTTACATTTTTTATACTGACAGTATTACTTAGCTCTGAAGGTCGGCACTAGATGCCATCGGCTATGCCCACGCAAGGGTAGCATAATATACCATCCGACACAGCGGTAACGGAATTTTTGAAATTGAAATCACAACGGCATACGGTGGAACTGTAGAAAAGAGGGGCTGCAGAAGGGAACTGCAGAACGGGGTACGTTTACATATAATTGTGGAGTTGCAAGTAAATTTGATGTGCAACCCATGAATTGGCTAATGCATGGTAAAGCATTTTGGTGGGAAAAGAGATACAAAACACATGTGTACGCATAATGTAAATTAAGATGTGATGAGAGTAAACAATTAAGCTTGTGAAATTAAAGAGGTCACAACAGGTGACATAAGATGATAAGTACAGTTTATGTGTAATTTACATGTGCATCAGCGCACTTGAGAAGGAATTTTGATGTCAATCAGGGTAAATGGATGAATAATCATCTGGATTTGCAAGGATAAAGTGTGAATACTAGTGGATTGTAGGAGTAATTTTGCTTTATTTTGTGTTATATTGTTGGGATTGTGTTTTTGTGTGTTTGAAGCCATGATTTAGAGCTGAATTAAAGACTTTAGAATAGAGTTGTGCTTTATCATTGTAGAGTTGATACCTTTTAGTCTCAGATCAAAAATATGCAACTGCTCAGTGGGTGGACGGTACACGCCTGAGGACTGATGCTGGCTGGAGGCAGAAGCACGTTTTCCATGGAAATTACTCACATGGGTACAGTAAATAGGTGTTCGACCGTTTTTTTTTCATAAATCCAATTTAAGGGGTTCATGAGAGGGGTGAAATTCTGAAAAATAAATGAATGAAAATCTCCTGACTTACTCACTCACTCATCATCGCCCAGCCAAAATTATTGAAGTTAGAAACATGAAATTTTGGGGCTATGTTCGTTGTATGTCGAAAACGTCCACTAAGGAAGGATTTTTGGATATTCAGGTTCTAAAGGGGTGTTAAGGGGGTAGACTTGCATTTAATTGAATAACAATATCTCCCGATCGGTTTCCTTGGGGATGGGATACTCGGCATATAAACTCATCATCAAGAATAAGAAGACATATGTCTGAGGGATTTTCGATGTGGTGTATGTGTGAAAAGTGGGGGTTGAAGGATTCCTAACGGAGCAAGTATCTCTTAAAAGACAGAGGCAAAAAGTATGAATCTCAGGGAGAAAAAATCAGCTTGAAAAAGTAGTAAATAAGTGTTCGATCGTTTTTCCATAAATCCAATTTAAGGGGCCCATGGGGAGGGGTGAAGTTCTGGGGAAAGAATCCACTAAGGAAGGATTTTTGGATATTCACTCATCATCCCCCAGCAAACCTATTGCAGTTAGAAACTTGAAATTTTGGGGATATGTTCGTTGTATGTCGAAAAAGTCCACTAAGGATGGATTTTGGGATATTCATATTCTGAAGGGGTGTTAAGGGGGTTAAACTTGCATTTCATTGAATAACAATATCTCACAAGTTGTTTCATTTGGGGATGTGATATTCGGCATATAAACTAATCATTCAAAATAAGCAGACATATGTCTAAGGCTTTATCGATATGGTCTATATTAGGAGGTGAAAGGGGTGAAAATTGGGGGGTGAAGGGTTCTTAACGGAGCATGTATCTCTTATTCGACATAGGCGATAAGTTTGAAATTCAGCGGAAAAAGCAGCTTAAAAATAATTTAATAGGTGTTCGACCGTTTCTTCATAAATCCAATTTAAGGGGCCCATGGGGAGGGGTGAAATTCTGGGAAAAAACAGGAAAGAAAGTGTCCTAACTGATTGACTCACTTACTCACCCATCAAACTGAGGGGGAAAAACAGCTTTAAATAAGTCAATAGGTGTTCGACCGTTTTTTTCAGAAATCCAATTAAAGGGGTTCATGGGGAGGGGTGAAATTCTCAAAAATAAATGAAAGAAAATGTCCTGACTGACTGATTCACTCATCATCGCCCATCCAAAATTATTGAAGTTAGAAACATGTAATTTTGCGGATATGTTCGTTGTATGTCGAAAACGTCCACTAAGGAAAGAGTTTTGGATATTCAGGTTCTAAAGAGGTGTTAAGGGGGTAAACGTGCATTTCATTGAATAACAATATCTCACGAGTGGTTTCATTTGGGGATGAGATACTTGGCATATATACTAATCATTAAAAATAAGCTGACACAAGTCTAATGGGTTTTCGATGTGGTGTATATTATGAGGTGAAAGGGATGAAAAGTGGGGATTGAAAGATTCCTAACGGAGCGTGTATCTCTTAAACGACATAGGCGAGGAGTTTGAAACTCGGAGGAAATCAATCAGCTTAAAAATAAATAAATAAATAAATAAATAATTAAAATAAATAGGTGTTAGACCGTTTTTTTTTTCATAAATCCAATTTAAGGGGCCTATGGGGGAGGGGTGAAATTCTGGAAGAAAAACGTCCACTATGGAAGGTTTTTTGGATGTTCACTCTCATCGACCAACCGAAACTATTAAAGTTAGAAGAATGATATTTTGGGGATATGTTTATTGTGTGTCGAAAACGTCTACTATGGAGGGATTTTTGGATATTCAGGTTCTAAAGGGGTGTTAACGGGGTTAAACCTGCATTTCATTGAATACCAATATGACACGGCTATGACGCGAGCGAAGCCGCGGGTACCTGCTAGTATATATATACACACACACCGGGTGGTCTGCCAGCCCCTTGCGATCCAGTTTTATGCATCCCGTCACATGTACCTCAATTCTGAAATATATAGGTCCCTCTTCCTAAACCGGGGTTATATAACTAGATGTGTGCCTACGGGCTAGATGACAGCAGGAATCGTGAGCGCCACTATTAATTCAGTATGGATAACTCGAATGAACCCGTAAAACGAACACAAATACGCAGAACACGTAGGCTACTTTATAACAAGAGGTGCACGTACAGACCGAGAGCATGGTATTGTATAGACTGCGAAGTGCGCGCTGCAGGCCAAGTGTCGCAGTAGTTCAAATGGCAAGTGCGCGGTAGGATGTGTGATAGTTGACAAGGCTTGAGTGTTTTAAGGTTCAAATCCCACGCAATTTTTTTTAAACATGCAGTTGCCTGTTAAGTGGCAAGGTTGTATACTTAATAGTATTTCACAGACTGATTTGTCTATTTGGCCTTGGAAAGGGCCGTTGGTGTGGAGATGGGTTGATAGAGGCTAGGAAACATGTGACAGGATTTTAGTTATCCACGGCGTTTAACAGACCACCTGCTCCAAGTGACGACCTCCGTATTCGACACAAAGCTGTGCGCGATATTGAAAGGACCGCCTGGCTCGTTGCAACATCTCTGGCGAAATGTATCGGCATGCCTCGGTAATAAGCTGTTTATTAAGGTGACCATAACCGGCCGGCTCCTGTTCATTCACCAGTTGTTTTACATGGTCCAACAGAAAAAATCCAGAGGCGTAAGATCGGGCGATCCGACGGGCCAGGGGACAGGACCTCCCCGTCCTGTCCATTTATCAGGATACGTCGCATGGAGATGGTTCCGGATGACCACCGCCACGTGCGGTGGAGCTCCGTCATATTGAAACCACATCCTGCAGCGGTCGAGGAGTGGCACATGTTCCAAAAACGGCGGTAGTTCATCTTGAAGAAACCGCAGATAGCGTTGTCCCGTCAGATGGCCCTCAAAGGAATGGAGACTGATGAGGTGATCACCCATGATGCCACACCATACATTTACGCCCCACTGTACCTGAAAATCTGCCTTTCGCACTCAATGGGGATTATCCACACTCCAGTAAAGCATATTATGGCGATTAACGGTTCCATTATTGTGGAATCGTGCTTCGTCCGTAAATAAGATGGTCGCTAGATAAGCAGGATCAGTGTCCACATACTGTAGGATCCATTGACAGAACGCCACCCGTGCATCGAAATCATGACCATGGAGCTCCTGGCGTAAGTGCAGATGGTACGGGTGAAACCGGTGGGTATGCAATATCCGCATAACAGACGCTCGGCTGATGTTCATCTCCTGTTCAATGAATTAGTAAATCCGTTTTTCAGAGTTACGCCACATAGTGTCAAACACAACCTCTTCATTGTGAGCCGACGTCACGCGATTATCTCGAATAGGCCGTGTCCTTCCCAAGGATGCAGTATCCCGCAGGCGTCTTTCCACACTCCGAAATACCATGCCTGTCGATTGTCGTCCATCCGGGTAGCGTTCTTGGTACAGGTGTTGTGCCTGGTATGCATTCTGTCGAGCTTCTCCATAGATAAGTAACATATCCACATACTCGTCGCTGGAATACATCTCGAGGCAGTGAATAAGCTTTGTGTTGTGAATTGCTTCGAAGGAGGGGAGTTCGCGCAGCTACATACTGAACTGCCATCGCATGTTTTTATCGTTCCAATGGGGCACACTTTGCCCTACCTGTGGTCTACGAAGCTTGGAACATGTACGACGTAGCTAACTGGTTGCCTGTGCCCTAGCTACAGACCATCACCTCCTAATCCTCGTCCAACCTAGCACCATAGCTTATGCAACGATACATACTGTCTTTTTCTTCTTCTTTTTCTTCTTTTTTGATCGCTTACCCTCCAAGCTCGGCTTCACCCTCGGATTCTGCGAGGGATCAGTCCTCTACCGTCGCATTCCAGGACGGTGTCTCGGAGCTGAACACACCTTGTCAGCAGATACAACTGGGGATGGTGACAAGCCAATCTCCCAGGCGACCACGAACTTGGGACTAATAAAGGAAAGGGCAGCAAAGTGAGTGGGAAGATAGACGGCCGTGGACCTGTCGAAAGGAACCATCCCAGCAATCACCTGGAGAAGTGGGAAACCACGGGAAAACATTTCCAGGATGGCTGAGGCTGGAAGCGAACCCGCCTCTACTCAGTTTGTGTGCCCCACGAGGCTGAGTGAACCCTGTTCCAGCCTTCAGACCAGAATTAAATTTCGTGGCAGAGCCGAAAATCAAACCCGAGCCTCCACGGTGACATGGTATTTTACAAAGCCAAATAAACACATCAGTCTGTGAAAAACTATTAAGTATACAACCTTGCCACATCCCAGGCAACTGCATGTTAAAAGAAATTGCATGGGAGTTGAACCTTCAAACCCTCGAGCACTGTAAACTATCACACATCCCACCGCGCGATTGCTATGTGAGCTACTGCGACGCTTGACCTGCAGCGCGCACTTCGTAGTCTATACAATACCTGCTTTCGGTCTGTGCGTGCACCGCCTGTTTTATCATTTCAAATGATCTTGTCGACTTCGTCGTTATGCTTGGGTCCAACGTTATGCGTTACGGAGACGGAAGTGACGTCTTGCAGCCGCGCGGGAAGTGACGTCATGCAGCCACGCGGGAAGCAGAAGCTAATCGTTATTGGAGTCTGTTGAAATAGTCCTGGGGCGTCGAGCGACCTGGAGCTTTGAGCGAAGCGAACACAAGAATACAGGGTGACTTCTAAAGAGATATACAAGATGCCATATAAGAATACAGGGTGCCCCCTAAAGAGGTGTGCAGGATGTCAGAGCAAAATACAGTACAATATGCCAGATAACAATACAGGGTGACTCCTAAAGAGATATACAAGATGCCAGATAAGAATACAAGGTGACTCTTAAAGAGGTGTACAAGATGGCAGAGAAGAATACAGGGTGACCCCTAAAGAGGTGCACAAGATGTCAGACAAGATTACAGGGTGACTCCTAAAGAGGTGTACAAGATGTCACACAAGAATTCAGGGTGACTCTTAAAGAGATACACGAGATGCCAGATAAGAATACAAGGTGACTCTTAAAGAGGTGTACAAGATGGCAGAGAAGAATACAGGGTGACTCCTAAAGAGGTACACAAGATGTCAGACAAGAATACAGGGTGACTCCTAAAGAGGTGTACAAGATGTCACACAAGAATACAGGGTGACTTCTAAAGAGATACACAAGATGCCAGATAAGAATAAAGGGTGCCTCCTAAAGAGGTGTGCAGGAAGTCAGAGCAAATTACAGGGTGACACATAACGAGTTGTACAGTAACAGTATGCTAGATTCAATTCACATACAGGGTGACCCTTAAAGAGGTTTGCGAGATATCAGATTCAAATAATGTGTGACACTTAAAGAGTTGTAAAAGATGTCAGACTCAAATACAGGGTGACCCTTAAAGAGGTGCCCGCGCGGGAAGCCTAAGTTAATGGGTAATGGAGTCTGTTGAAAGAGTCCTGGGGCTTCGAGCGAAGCGTTTGTTTCAACAAAGTCCCGTATGCGTTCATAGCGATGAAACTTGGGTGAGAGGTTGTGTACACCCCAGGCAAGGTTTCTGACTTAGTAAATCCATGTTGCAATAGGTAGCGCACGAGTAAATTTTAAAAAATAGCGACTACGCACGAAGCGTTTCAACAAAGTCCCGTATGCGTTCATATACTATTCGTCCGATAGCGATGAAACTTGTGTGAGATGTTGTGTACACTTCAGGTAAAGTTTCTGGTTCAACAAATCCTCTTTTCAATTGGTATCGTACAAGTAGATTAATCAAATGAGCGACGACGCGCGAAGTGTTTCAACAAAGTCCCGTATGCGTTCATATACCATTCGTCCGATGGCGATGAAACTTGGGTGAGTTGCTGTGTACACCCCAGGGAAGATTTCAGGCTTAGTAAATCCATTTTACAATAGGTAACGCACGAGTAGATTCAACAAATGAGCGAAGACGCGCGAAGCGTTTCAACAAAGTCCCGTATGCGTTCGAATACCATTCGTCCGATAGCGACGAATCTTGGGTGAGATGTTTTGTACACATCCGGGGAGGTTGCTGGCTAAGTAAATCCACTTTACAATAGGTAGCGCACGAGCAGATCGTTTCAACAAAGTCCCGTACGCGTTCATCCGATTGTGATGAAATTTTCGTGAATTATTGTGTACACTCCAAGAAAGGTTTCCGACTTAGTAAACCTATTTTACAATAGGGATGTAGCCGGAGAAAGTTCGCGCCAGATAGCGCTCGTGTAGTACTGGGTAAGCGCAAGGCGATTGTCTTATGTTTCTCTCAGCCAGCTGCGAGGAATGTATAGATTGTGACCAAGATTTCTAAGCTAAAGTAAATTATATCTTCTCTAATTTTACTCCAAGACTATATTAATTAATTCTATAGGTATATAGCCTAATATATTATGGTCGATTTTCAGCGTTTAAGCGTTAAACATCTGCAAAATGAACTACGGACCAGAGGCACTAAAACTAGCGGGAGGAAGGAAGAATTAATACAGCGGTAATTACAAAATTCTAACACGCTTTATTATTCAGCATGCTTTCTCCCAAAGATTACAATTACTTGAGCATTGTAGGCCTATATTGAGAAATATATCTCCCAGTGGCGGCCGGTGGTATGTCAAGAAGGGTGTTGCACCAAAAATTCTGATGTCGCAATTTTATATGGGAAGTTTACACATGTAACAAAAATGAATTAACTTTAGATAAACTACAGTTCTATAAAAACTGAAATACATAGGTTTTCCAAAATAACTGTACGTTCGTCAAATAGGCAAATTTTAATGGCTCTTTTGGGCTTTTTCCTATAGGAATTCATAAAAAATCAGATGTATGTATTTAAGCCCTATGCCTGAGTTAATGGGAAGAATTTTAAACATAGCAGGTGAACGTCATCTAGCCAGCTACCTCCTTTGACCTTGGTTTGCACTTGCTAACGGACTTTGAGTTCACGCAGCATTTGTAGCATTTAAAATGATATAAAGTCTAGTCTTTCAGACTGACTATCAGTCCTTTTTTTACTATAGCTTGAAGTCCATCAGAGGAAACAGCCATGAAGTGCGTTCTGTCATACGTCTGCGCAATTCATTTTTGCGGAGTTTCATTCAATTTCTGCTTCTTTATTTCATTCAGTAAACACGCTGCTAATGTGTGTGTATCATGTTTTGTTTCCCTCTTACTGCGTATCGGTACACAAAAGCCGTCTGAAATATGTTTGAATTATCACTAGTTTCATCTGCTATAATGGCTAAAATTTCCGATTCCTTTATTTGCTTTGATACTTCTTCTCGGTAAACCTCCAACATAATCTGTAAAAGTTAATTTTGAATTGTTTTGGACGTTCCTTTGAAAACAGTTGCCCTTACCAAATTACCTTTAACACAGCATCCAACTCAGCGCTAAAATTAATTAGTTCTCTCAAAACACCTGGATTTGTTGACTTTCATCATGATCACGCAAGGCCAGTTCGAAAGAGCCACAGAAACGAATACAGTTTATTACAATATTTAACAAATACCTATTGTGCCTAACTTCTTCGTTATATTCCGCAATTTACCTTCTATAGGCACTGTCCAATTGTGCAGCTTCGTTAACAGTTCCAAAAAGTGTCAATTTCAAACAGCTGAAGATTGGTTGGTTGGTTCCTCAGTTTAGGAGCTGCAACAACGCAGTCATGTAGCTCCCTGTACTTTGGGTGTGTGGAGAAACTGTCTGATAACCGGTGTTAATTGTGATGGCAGTATTAGTGAGTGTTATCTGTTTTTAATTCAAGTGAGGACTGCAGACATTGAATTTCAAGCAGTTCCTACTTTTGCCGCCAAAGGCCACCGTAAACGACTACTAGTTCAGAACTTGGTTACTAGACGCCACCGCAGTCGGCTCCTGGCGACGAACGTTGGAACCTAAGAGCGTTGTTCAAATTTTTAACCTATAATTTAGCTTCACACATGTGTAATAAGTGGAAGGTTCTTTAACATGCCATAAATCTATGACTTGGGACCGCCGGCTTTACTTCCCCTCCGAAGGAATGCATACTGAGGGATTTTAACGCTCTTAAAAATTCCGACGACTTTGGCCGGGTTTGAATCCACGATCTTGGGCATAGAGGCTCAGCATACTACCAACTACGGCACCGAAGCCGCTCAGCTGAAGATTCATGTTTCTTTATTTTAGGGATTAATTTACGTAACTCCTATTTTGGTCCACGCGGATTCTCCACCAACAAACATGGAAAATAGAATAAAGCGTTTTTAATATCGCATTCACATAACCAATTATTATTTTCTTAAATATCTCCTTTAAACGCCCCCGTATACTTATATTTTGGACAATACTTATCCGGTAATGGTCTACCGAGTGTAAGTTTATCGTCATCAGGGAGCTGGGAAAACTGTCTAACTAGTAAATTACCTACTCTATTAATTTTCACTCACACTCCACAATACAATTAATGTTTCAAACTAAACATTCCGTTAAAATAAAATACTAACTTACAAGATGCACAGATGATAAATCTGGGTGCTATATCGGAAAGTGGCGCGAAAGGCAAACAAACAAAACACTGAATTTTGCTAGCCTAGAACTGTCGTAGTGAATGCATAGGTCTACTCACAATCAACCAAACAATTATAATGAAATGAAAATCCACAGCCTGCTTCCAGTCTCCGACCGGGTCAGGAATGGAATGAATGAAGCCCCCATCTAGCGGCGAGGATATGAACTGTGCCGGCTGCCGAGGCCTGACGCACTCCACCGGGGCAATGATTAAATGAATGACAGATGAAATGAAATGATAGTGGAGAGTGTTGCTGGAATGAAATTTTGACAGGGAAAACCGGAGTACCCGGAGAAAAACCTGTCTGCCTCCGTTTTGTCCAGCACAGATCTCACATGGAGTGACCGGGATTTGAACTACGGACCCAGCGGTGAGAGGCCGGCGTGCTGCCGCCTAAGCCACGGAGGCTCCAACCAAACAATTATAATAATATTAATAATAATACTAATAATAATACTAATACTACTACTACTACTAATAATAATGCACAGTTATGTATCTGCCTAGAACCAAAATACTCAAATCAACTAAATACAGAACTAACCAAAACCCAAATCCCGCAAGAACAAGAGTGGTAAAAGAAAACAAGAACCGCTACAGTTCACCAACAATACGTCGCAAAATAGTACTTATAGCAATGGTGGCGTTCTTAGGCTCGCTTCACAGAACAATTGACAAAAATATTAAATAAAGTTATGATGAGAAAACATCTAAAAAATAATTGGGTGTGAACCAACTAATGTCTCCCTATGAAATTCCGATATTTGTACTGTTGTGGGTGGTGTAGCATTCCCTAGTGGTGTGAGAAAGAAACTACCCTTCAGGGGCAGATGACCTCGTAGTTCCGCCCCTTAAAACAACAATAACTAACTAACTAACTAAACTACCCTTCGCGGGGTAAGAGAAATCGAGGGTGTTGTCATTTCCAAAGAGTGGTGTAGTCTAACGGTGCCATTTGGAACTAAGTGTTGCCAGGAGGCTGGCAGCTCGTCTGCAACTCCCTACTACCCATGCTGGCCAGCAAGCTATGTACAAGCTTGGCCTCGTCCCTGCCGGCCGCGCTGTCTACTTGGGAGTCGCCACAAGAGAGCTAACCCCCTGGAGTTTGATTTGAAGGCGGCAGCTTTTATAGGTACAGTGTGAAGCATTAGGATTAATAATATCAAAATATCGATGATTTTAATACATTTTTAGTGCATTAGATCTATAAAACTAAAACATTAAAGGAAAAGAAACGACGAATTAGGTGTAAAATTATTGGGAGTTGTGCAACACTGCAACAAGGTCACCAGCCGCCACTGATATCTCCATAAGACTTAAATCATAAATAGAGATTTAAATATTCACTTGTTCCCCCTTGCTTATAGACCTCGATTCATGTCTCTTCTTAGGTTGATAGCTTACATGAAACTGTCGTGTTTTAAGGTAAACTTAATCAAAGAAAGTTGATACCGGTAATGTAGGCCTATACCTCAAAAATTCATTGCAACGTTTGGTTCTTATGTCATTTTGTCAATTTCTCAATAAGAATCGTCCCCGTAGGCTACCCCTTGGAAATGACTATAAGGGGTACAATTTTTAAAAAGTTTCAGAATCCCTGCTTTAGGGCCACCAACTGTTTCCATTCATCTGACTATGTCTCAAGTATGTAGAAGTCAGTCGCTACCAGAATCCCTGCTTTAGGGCCACCAACTGTTTCCATTCATCTGACTATGTCTCAAGTATGTAGAAGTCAGTCGCTACCACATTCTCCGTCGGGCAGATGGAAGTTGACGATTAATTCAGATTTCAAGAAAGCAACCATAGTACGTTTGTGACTTAATGTTGCGACATTTATTCTTGAAGTATTTGTCCCAGTATCGTATTGATGTCTTTGAAAATGGGAGTCACAAATGTTACATTCACTTCTTCGTGTATATTGACGATTTCTTCCCGTACTTCAATAGAGATGATATCTGCAGATTCCGATATTGTAGGCTTATCGTGGTAATCCGGCAATTTTCTTGTGTATGGCCTCTTCCTTTTTTTTGTTGTGTTCGTGGTCCCACGGAAAAAGCGACGGAACAGCGGCCGGTTTTCACCTTGCTGTCTCACCTTCAAATACAAACGCATAAATTCAGTGGTTGTTCTCGAAATGTCTAATCCGTTTATAGGTACAAAATAGAAATTATTTCCCTTTGTATATCACACTTACCCAACACAGTTTTCGTGAAGTCATGGGGTTGAAAATGATGGGAACACACTTTAATATTTTCGGTCAGATTTTTCTCACCGAAATTTTCCCTTCTAATAGCATGTAACCATTTCTTTATTTTGTGGAAATTGGTGAAACGAAAACGGGCTTCCCTGATTTTTGCAAAGAGGAACACTGCAATAGCTCGGCATAGTCACGAAAATAACCATTTAAACAACTTAAATTCGGGGATATTAGTGGCATGAGAACACAGGGGACAACTGAAAAGCGCCTTGCGCTTACCCAGTACAACAGCAGTGCGCTCTATCGGTGCTAGTTCTATACATCCCTATTGGTAGTGCACGAGTAGATTCAACTAATGAGCGACAGCGCGTGAATCGTTTCAACCAAGTCCCGTATGCGTTCATATACCATTCATCAGATTGTGATAAAACTTTGGTGAGTTGAGTACAGTTCTGCGAAGATTTATGAATTAGTAAATCCGTTTTTCAATGGGTGGCGCACAGGTAGATTCAACAAATGAGTGACGGCGCGCGAAGCGTTTAAACAAAATCCCGTATGCGTTCATATGATATTCATCCGATTGCGATGAAATTTTGATGAGTTGTTGTGAACAGCCTGGGAAGGTTTTCGAATTAATAAATCCATTTTAAAACAGGTAGCGTACGAGTATATTTAACAAATGGGTGACGGCGCTCGAATCGTTTCAACATAGAACCGTATGCGTTCATATACCAATCATTTCATTGCGATGAAACTTTGGTGAGTTGTTGAGTACGCTCCCATGAATGTTTCTGAGATAGTAAATCAATGTTATAATAGTTTAGAGGTGGCTAACGTAAAAAAGAAAAAAAATATTGGGAATCCAAAAGCAGTTCAACAAACAAAGTCACATCGCCAACAGTTCCTTTGATTGGCATTGCAACGCATGCCGGGTACAGGTAGTTAATATTATAAATTCCAAGATCAGAGGTTGACTGGGGGATTCGGAAATGAAACAATCAATGAGATGAAGGACGCCAATTTCGGCGGTAATCAGAATTTTGTGAGGGAAATTGATCGGCGAACTAGGAGCCATATAAGAATTAATTGGACGATCGAATATGATCAAAATGATCATTTTTGAGACGTTTGGAACAGTGCGAATCGAATGAAATATCCCATGAAGTTGTAGGTGGATTTCCACTGATTTTGGGAAAAGCTACCCCCACTACAGGGCGAGAAAGCCGTAGATATCTCAAAAGGCTTGTCGCTGATGATCAAGTTAACCAGTAAAAATCGCGCGCATGTCGCGGAAGTCTGCGACGCTTTGAGATATAAAATTGAAAAATGTTCACAAGTCCTATTCTTTAAAAGACTTCGTCAGTTTGAGCCCTGTAATAAATACTTTGTAATTACAGTGTCGGTGTGTAGTAGGAAAATTGTGTGTGGGTTAGGTTAACCACAGTGGCGTAGGGCCACAGTGACTATTTCGGGGGAATTGAGTACCTGAATTAGCGTCATAGGTAGGGTTATAATAGGTCAAGTGCCAGTAACTTCAATATTGTATTAAAACAGTGGTCCTTTTAACTGGTAGAGTAATACATCATTGTTCATCAGTTTCCCTCCCGCCATCATCGAAGGAGCCAGAAGACGGAGAAATTGGTACCCAACGATAAGAAGTAGAAGATGGATTCGGCTACGCTGACGTAAGAGATGGCAACTACGGACTAAATCCGGAGGGCATCGCCAGGATGACGAACCACAGAGCAGGAATCGGTCGAGTACCACAAATCATATACTTTGATTTAAGTCGGGATTGGTCTATGGTAGCGATAAACCCATTTTGTAAACATTTGGTTTAGTTTAATTTTGTAGTGTTTGCTTAACGTAGCGGTAAACATAAATGTTGACGTGCCGATTAAATGTATGTAGCGATGTCATATTAATTTTATTTTGTGTGTGGAATAACGAAGTCTTGTTTGTTGGACATTGCCTCCATGCTGGTACCGTAACTTAATTTAAGAATGATAGGGCTGGGATGTGAAGAGATTCAAGTCTGTAATAAACCCGGCGGATTACTATGATGCTATTTATATGCATTATTTTCAGTTTATTTGGGGTCAGATGACCACCGTTCGGTTTAACGTAATGTAACATGATTAACATAATTCAGAGTGGAGTGATGTTTTGACAGGTAAGTTTGGTGAAATTAGGGACTGACAGTGATCGCATACAATTATAATGGAGAAATCAGGTAAGTTGCGGGTGGCGGAGAATGTGTACTACAGATATTTTGCGTATGTGGAGATGATTGCCCACGAGATACGTGTGTGGTGGAATTGATATGCCCACTAGTTGATTCATGTCGGGTGACCTTGGGATGAGCATCTGGGGTTGTTATGTGAGCTGCGTGAGATGTAAGCCAGGAGGTATTTATGTGAGCCTCTGCGGTTAGCCGTGAGCTCCCTTCCGAGACAGTTCTGTTAAGTACATCTCCGAGAACCGGCCATATGTTGCAGTCATATGGCTCACAAGTTTATTTTGTACAGAGATCACCGGTCCTAGCGAACGTTTATTATTGTAATGTTTGATATTCAAATTAATTTTCATGAAGCTATTTAGGAGCTTGTTTTAATAAAGATTATTTGTGTTGTTACCAAGTTACGTTAAGGGATTGTTTGTTGAGAGGCAATGTTTACTGTAGGTTACTCCAGCCGTTCAAGCGCCATGTTTTTATTAAATCGTGTTGTAAATACTTGTTTAATTTAGTTTGTTTGGGATTTTTCATTTTCTTTGTGTTGTCTTGGATTAACGTAGTATCGAGCTGCGGCCGATTGTGTTGTTGTACTAGTGCAGGCTGTTCCAAATCCACGAGTTTGAGTATGCGTACACGCGAGTACTCAGCAGTGATGCTCGGAGCACGGTTGGAGAGGGACTGGGGGGGATAGACAATACCAATACGTCACTGGGCGAAAGTCATAGCACAAGTCCATGCACTTCTTGCCAGTCTTGATGTAATCACCGCGCAGTGACGGCAGCCCCCACAGCAGAGCTGTATTGCATGTTGAAGGTTTGCTCACGCAAGGCGGCGAGCACTCTGCTGCTCATTGGCGAGCTGCTCGGCAAAGCAAACACCTATCTGCAGGCTCAAAAGTACGAATAAACTCGATTAAAATGTATATCACCTCAGCATATCGTAGCAAAATAATCGCAACTATATTCTATCATCTCAGCATATCATAACGGAATAATAATAACTACACTCATGTGCTATGATCAGATCTAATTCAAGACGAAAATCTTATAAGGCATGATAAACTGGCGATCTCTTTACCTTCTGATGGTCCACAAATACGTGATATGAAACCTGCTTAAATCAGGGCCTCCGTCTCCTTGTCCGGTGGTATAGTTAACTTCCATTTCCGACGAACGGCGTCAATTACAAAGAACGTTGTCGCCCATGGCCAGTCCTCGTGGTTTGGGATGATAATCGCCCATCATATCATATTGGAATCGTCAATCTGCTCCGCCATGTTGTTTAATGCTTCATCTTGATGTCGAAAAGTTCCATTTCACGATCGAATTCATCAAAGTTCAAACATCTCGTTGAGCAGGGTAGATAAAATGTAGACCCCATTTCACAGTTGGTAAATATAATAAGCCACTGCACGGATGATTCACCCCTACATGGGTTGATAAGTCCATTAATAATGTTTGATGGCAGTAAATCGCAATATCATAAGTGCTGATCTCATGTATACGTAATTGCGGAACGCCCTATAGTTTAATGATGTCAGAGTGCACGATGCTCTAGTAATGGTTCATGTGCCACGGCACTATAATTCTCCGAAGTTGAAGTATTTAAGAATGTAGTGTTTGCTTGACAATAGCAGAAGCACAGTATAGATACCAATACAGTCAAGGAGTAATAATGGACACTTCGGCAAAACCGGAAGAACGGATTTTCAAAAAAACAATTGATAAGGGGGAGCACCAATACACCTGTAAGCCGCTAGGTAGCACCACTTATGGACAAACACATGATAAACAGCTGATTGATGAATGTATATTTTATGTAATTTATTTAACTCTATTTCAACACACTAGCTCTCTTTATAATCAGATATTTTAAGAAAATAAATAACAAGAAAATCGAAAGTGTTAATACTACTGTGTTTTAATTCTAAGATGTGTGTGATTTAATGTTTAACACCACATTCCTCCAGTCCTGTGGTGTCGCATTGAGATTGCATCGTAACGATGAAAGGTTATGATATGTTTTTAATGATTAAATTAACACACGATATATTGAAAAGTGTGGGGGAAATGTGGATTTTGTTTCTTAAACTTTTTTAGTCTGAGATAATGCAATTCAAGTTTTCTACAGTAACTGTAAATAAGTGTTAATTTTTAATGTTCTTAGCTTCCTAACGTAAATACCCGGGAATTTATTTAGTCAATAAAAAAGTCATGTTGATGGGTGGGGACAGCCTTATTATGCAGTGTTATTTTCACATTTCATGATATGCCTAGGCTACTTCTTACTCCTCATTTCTTAGCCTACTCACACTTCCGTTCATTATCTTGTGTTCCAAGAAGAATTCAATACCGGTACTGTAAGTCATGTGCTAAGGAATCTCTTTTCATTACCTTTATTAGTTCCACGTCTTTGTGTGGCTATTATAGGAGCAACAAGTAGCTTTCTGATTCAACAAATAGACTATACATTTACTGGTAGATTGTTTTGTTTAGCCTACAGATGGCCTAAAAATAAGTAAAGTAAAGCCGAAATACAAGCTCAGGGCTTACAGTAAGTAAACCGGCCAAGCACCCTTCGTACAGAGGCCTGCTTCTATAATCCTAGAAGCCAAGGTCACACCCAGATCTCCATTCGGAGATCCTAAAGTCATCATATTATAGTTTTGGACTGGGTTTTGATTCTTGGTTAATGCATGTTAGAATTTCAGAGTTGCATCCAATGGTTCAAATTCCAAATATAAAAAAGAAAGGTTCTGTGGCTTATGATCACGAGAGCCACTTGAAGCTACAAGTTTGCTTTACTTTCTGTCGCAAGTGAATGTAATAAAGTAATATAACTGGTAAGTAACACTATGTACAATGGTGTCGCCAATCAATCAAGTAAAACGCTCAGTCCTAAACTTGCTCTAACCATAGCTTAACACCAATCAGACCTAACTTTAACCTCGTCACGACTAATAAGTTGCCATCCATCCGCACCGCACTTTTTACTTGTCAGTGGTATGTCAACTCCTTATTCTTCCCATTCTGCAGAATTGGAGATAATGTAGGATGAGTTTTCCATGCGATGGATGTTTTTTACACCTGGATGAGAGAAGTGTTAGGCTCATAATGCCGTGTGGCTTTTGGAGAGGCCTGGGGCAGGTCTTTCCAGTTGGTACCTGTAAGCGACATGTACATCATAGTGGAATTAATACTGGTCATTAGGAGGCATAACTATATGCCATAGCTTCAGTTACTAGGCCTACGTCAAGAGTTAACAAAGGGCTATCGTGGTGTAATCAGTTCACACTCTGCGCAGAGTGCTGGGATTCAGTTTCAAGTCATAACAGCAGTCTTATTTTAAACACTAAACTTTCAAAGTATGTATAATTTTATTAATGCAGCCAATGGCCATGTACTTTTCTTTTCAGGACGGGTCAGGGAAGGGATATTGGAGGGAAATTGGCCGTGGATTTATTGAAAGGAACCGTCCCGGCATTTGCCTGGTAGTGAAAATGGGAAACCACAAAAAACATTTTCAGGACGGTAGAGGTGGGATTCGAACTCACGCTCTCCCGATGCCAGCGAGGCACGAGGTAGCACATTAGTGCTCTCGGCCACCAAGGCCGGTTCAAAGTATGTATGCCTCTTGGTAAGCTATAATCTGGAGTCATTTATATAACCATATTTTTTGACATACCGGTACTGTATATATTATTATAGTTCCAATTAGGACCTCTTTGGTCTATGACCCGTGTACTTGTGTGTACATGGTATTTGATAATCAGTGTTGTGGTGAATGTAATGTAATTGTTGTTTTAAGGGGCGGAACTTCGAGGTCATCTGCCCCTAGAGTGTTGTGGTGACTAGCAGTGTTTGTAACTTGAACAGTACTAAAAAAAAAAAGGTTTTGCATATTGCGATTTAGTGTTTTGCTATGTGTACTATCCTAGCTAATTGTTACCGGTGGCGGAAATCGGAACTAATGCGCTCCGCCCAGCCACACGCCTGCGATAGACGTGCAGTTGTCGCCAGCGAAACCTCATCGCATGTCATTTGTGTGCATGATTCGTGCTGGGTCGTGCGCTGTGCGGTGTGTTCTCATTGTAAGACTGTGCATGCGTTCCCCCTCTTGCTCAGCAACCGCTCGCGGCAGCCATAACGAGGCGAGCTGACGTAATGTATACACAACAGCCGTGCTCCACGTCTAGCAGTAACAATTCCCTGGTAAGGTAGTATGTAATAACATACAAAGAAAAACAACACACAATATGCTGTGCAAAAGCATAACAAAAGTGGCAATCTTTTTCATGTTGGGGCAGATCAATACCATGTATGGCCACCACGAGCCCTAAGGCATGCTTGCTGACAGAGGCAAACCGTACTGAGAACCAACGAACCAACCTGGTTTGGGGCAGATTATCCCACTCTTGGAAAGCAGCTTCAATCAGTTGCTGAATGTTTGTTTGTTTGTTAGTTAGAGGATTGGGACAGTGCGAAATTGCACTCTTAATCTTTTCCCATGCATGTTCGATACTGTTCATGTCCGCAGAATATGCAGGCCACTCCATTCTCCGTATGCCTTGCATCTGAAGGAACTGATTGGCCACCCTAGCTCGATGGGCATTATCGTCCACTAGTGTAAAGCCCTCACCCATTGTGGCAGCGAATCCTGTAACGACAGGTTTGAGGATGTTGTCTCTGTATACCAGACCGGTCATGTTACCGTGGATAGGAATTAGAGGCGTACGTCGACCAAACATGATCCCACCACAAAACATGACTGAATTTCCTTGCTGTTGGAGGCGTTCCTGGATGAAGAGCTTGTGAAATCTCTCACCCACCCGTTGCCACACTCGATTGCTCTTGTTGTATGGGTTTCTTCTCACGCCCAAGTACACAGGGCTGACGACCATGATGTACAACCTCCTACATGAAACAACAAGCATTAACATAGCCACCTGGCTATGGCTTCATGAGACAGTGACGGCAGAGAATCCCAATCTTCGTGCTCCAATAGAGAAACAGTTTGACTATGGCATGATAATGCACCGGATGTTACAGCCATTCCAATAGACCAAGAGGCACTAAGGAGCAATCTGGCCACCATGTTAGACAACTTCTGTACATCGACTGCAATCTGTTGTTTCATTTCAGGGGCCGGGACATCGTGGTCATTTAGCCCTGTGTACTTGGGCGAGTGTGGAATTTTGACTAATAACCTGTGTTATTGTGATGCCTGTCTTAGTATGTGTATTTGCAATTCCGGTGAGGATTGGTAAGGAGGCGGCACTGGCTTTAACTTAGGAACCATCACAGCATTTGCCTGCAGTAGAAGTGGGAAATCTTGGAAGACCACTTCCAAGATGGCTGAGGTGGGAATCAAACCCTCCTCTTCTCAGTTGTGCCTCACGAGTTTGCCCTGTTGCAGCCCTCAGACCAGAATTAAATTTCTTGGCAGAGCCGGGAATCAAACCCAGACCTCTAGGGCAACAGCCAAGAATGCTAGTCACTACGCCACAAGGTGGTCCATGACTGCAATCTGGATCCTCTGTAAATATTCTCAGAATTGCCCAGTAACTGCACACATAGTATGGATAAGTTATTGTTGTTTAAGGGGCGGAACAGCAAGGTCATCTGTCTCTCTTAACACAAAATAATACAAATTTTAGTTGAGTTAAAATTTATAGGTGGATGCCTAATATTAATAAAACAAACAAAAATAATATATATGGAATAAACATTCAGAAAAGAAAAAGTTCTTTGAGCAAATGCACATACAGGTGTATTTTTCTCACCAAGATACGATGAACTATATTATTAGTAGGGCCATGATTCTTATGCAAGATATGTTTACGTAATAGTAATAATGTGTGAGTCCTCCAGACAGACTCGTGCGGGTATTTTTAAAGTTAACACCCATATACTGTACATTCTAAGAAGACTATTGAAACCGTAGTCCCCGAACTACCATTAAAACGAAACAAACAAACACCGTGGCACTACAGTCCATGAAGGGCCTAAGCCTACCAAGCGATCGCCACCCAGCCATTTGGCCTGCAGATTATGTGGTGAGCGCCTCGGGTCCCCTCAGCCGTTAATCTTGGTCTCCATGAGCGTGGCGCTGCCCCTCATTGTCAGACAGCTATTCAATTGTCCTTGCGAGGCTGTGTACACCCAGTTCCAGCCCTCACGCCGGTTTCTGAAATCCCTGACGGAGCCTGGAATCGAATCCGAGGTCTCCTGGTGCGAGGCAGGCGCGCTACCCCAACACCACCCAAGCTATATTACTCCATTTAATTGGGCATGCAAAATAATTTGAAGATGGAATGTTTGGTGTATGGAGCATTCTGGGAGGGGGGAAGGGGAATTAGAAACCATAGAAATTCACTTCTATTAGGACCAAGAGGTGGATTAGAATCCATCCCTTTTCACTTAGATCACCTCGTGGTGTAGCAACTAGCATTCTGGTCTGAGGGCTGGAACGGGGTACACTCGGCTTTGGGAGGCAAAACTGAGAAGAGGTGATTTTGATTCCCGTCTCGGCCATCTTGTAAGAGGGGTTTTCCTTGGTTTCCCACTTCTACTGCAGGTAAATGCCGAGACGGTAGGCTACCCCTAACGTAAGGCCATAGTCGTCTCCTTCCCTAACCTCACATAAAATTATAAATGCACACACTAATACAGCCATCACAATAAGGCAGTTTATGAGACAAATGATACACACATCCAAGTACACATGACTACAGGCCAACATTTAAATTCTCCTTGGCAAAACCGGGATTCAAAACTGGGCCAACCAGTTAGAAGGCAGCTATGCTTACTTCTAGACCATGGCAGTAGCTGTGGAAACAATGGACTTATATGTTTGGCTATTTTTATTTCTTGGATATGAATATTTCTTTTATCCCCTTACTTCACTCCCAAAGTCTTTTTCATCCTAATTGACAGTGTCATGGAGCCCTTTCGTTCTAGAGAAAAGGATCATCCATGCAGCCTCAACGTAGATGGAAAGTAGAAGAGGCTAAAAAAGGAATGGGAAAGTGACTGTGGTCTATGGGAAAGCCACCATCTTAGCATTTTGAGATGAGAAACAAGGAAGCTAACTTGAAATGACAGGTGAAGGGACATGATGTCACAAACCAGGTCTTCAGTATGGTGATGTGATTTGCAGTTAATGTTGTACAACATCCTTAGGTCTTAAACCCCAATCCTTCCATTTTCTAACGGGATGGGATAACCCAGAACTAATAGATCGTTGCACCTGTCTAAAACCACGGAGGATTATGTTAAGTCCTTGGGCTGTCCAACAATAAAATTGTAAGATATTTTGATTTAGAAGTTATTGCTTTAGGAGATTACTTCCAAGTCCTTTGTTGTAATGCAATAAACAAACATTCCTGATATCGCCATGATCTCAGATCACTGATTTGATTTCTGATAGAGAGAGTCAGTTTTTGAAATACTGAAATAATGAACTGCTTCAGACCTGTCTTATCACATTTGTTGACAACAAGACAAAAATATAGTTATCAGTCACAGAAGCTGCAGGTTATCTGACATGAATTCTAGTTTCTCTACTAAAAGGTAGCGATAAACAATATGTTGGTTTTTGGTGTAAAGATTTGCCTAGGTAGCTCCACTCAAAAATTGCACATTACCTTTCTTAGTAGGTAGCTAAAACCTTGCAGGTATAGTATTATTAAATTTCTTTCGTGTTAGACCAACATAAATGTTACAGTACTTAGGAAGTTAATTTGCTCCTCAATGACAATGCCAGGGCATTAAAAATCACTATTGAGGAAACCTCTTTATGATTAAACACTCGCTACCATATTTTATATACTGTAGGCTTCTAGGCCAAGCCACTTCAGGATATAGTCACAAAATTGGTGAGCTTCACCTCCGAAAATTGAAAACAGGAAAAAATAATGTTTCTTAAAAAAAGTCAAATGTTTCCATGAAAATATATCAGAATACCCAAACATTTGCAGAAAAATATGCCTGTTTGAGTTGGAATGTTTAGGCTTTCATGGCCAGAAAATAAATTACTGCAAATTCTTCTAGGTACGGTACTATGGATATGATGGGGCACAGACATGGCATAATACCTAGAAGAATTCACTGTGATATTTGTACGAGTTGTTTCTACATAAACCATGTAAACAAGTAAGGAATACTGTAATGCAGAAAAAAATGTGCTATTGCAAGCAGAAGTTTGTTCTTGACACTTTTCATTCTCTCTGTGGAGTTACTTCAGGAAGAATATAGTGGTCGTAACCAGATGTGGCTGGTTGAACAATGTAGGGGAATCTGCTGGGACCTTTCCTTATAATAGGTCACAGGCTTTTCCAGTACCTTGCCCAGTTTCATTCATCTCTAATTAACTCTGATGAGTATAATATTTCTTGAATTGTAATCTTCTGTAAATCTTTCTGCCTAGTCAACCCTTAAATGAATAAATAATGTGCAAATAGTAGGACATGTTCTGGATATTAATTACATCCTTCATCAGCCATTACAATTTTAGTATGTCATTATAAAGACACACCACTCAGTCGTTCACACATCCTAAAAAGAAAGGAGACAACTTTTCCTAACATCACTTCACAATCCATACGATTCCTGACCCCCACATAAATATGAATAATCAAGGGTAGAAATTAAAATTGATGCACATTCTGAAATTTATACCGTACCACATTCTATGACAAGTGTAGCAAGCACAATGCCTATGTAACATTGACATCGAGGTACTGGTAGTGGATACTTGTGATAAACATTTATACCAAATTCTACACCTTTAGCTTGTATCACATGAAACCTTGGCCATGTTTACAGCTAGTATTAAACAGATTATTTCTGCAATGATGAGAATCAAGTCCTTGCCCAACAATAGAATAGGATGTGAGGTGCAGCTTGACATTATCTGAGGAATTTCCGACATCCCTGAACAGGTTTGAACAATGTGGCTTAATGTAAACATTGAAATCTGTTGCTATGACTTAAGATAACTGTAAATTTTAAAACCATTGAGCTTTAAAATGGTATATGAAACTCAAATTTATGAAAATGTTTGGATAGGCAGTAGGCTATTTTCATGTAGATTTATATAGCCTATATTTATTACCAATACATTACATTTTCGCGAGACCACCTCGTGGTGCAGCAGATAGCTTTCTTGGCTGTCACCCCCGTAGGTCTGGGTTTGACTCCCGGCTTTGCCAAGAAATTTTGATTCTGGCCTTAGGGCTGGAATGGGGTACAGTCAGCCTCGTGAGGCAAAACTGAGAAGAGGAGGGTTCGATTCCCACCTCGGCCATCCTGGAAGTGGTTTCCCTACACAAGGCAAATGCTGGGATGGTTGTTAACTTAAGGACACAGCCACCTCCTTCCCAATCCTATCCCCAATTTACAAATACACACACAGCCACCACAGTAACACAGGTTATCACACAATATGCCCACCCAATTTCTCAATTTCCGAGTGATAGTGTACGGCTTGTTGACACCCAGAGTTTGGTGTTACATCTCCTCACTTATGCAAGGCTCCACTCTTGTATGATTATTATTATGTATTCATTTTCAAATAACATAGACCTATACGGTATTGCTTTAGTGGCACCATGTTCTGCATGTGACATAGTGAAGAAAAATCATCCTTAGGATCGTTGCTGAAAGTATAGAAGTATTCAGGAATTTGATTAGTGTGTATCGAAGATACAGTTGTTGTTGCTTATTTTAAGGGCTGATACATCGTGGTCATATATCCCCGTGTATTTGGGCGTGTGTGGAATGAGAGGGAGGTATCACTTGAGAAGAAATTGGTTGGGCATATCATTTACATGGGTGGGCAAACTTTTAGTGGTCTCACAGAATTAAATAAAATTAAGGGCATTGTGATATGTCTATGAGGTAGGAACATCAAGGTTAACTGCCCTGGTTTTTAAGTCACACAACCTTAACTTAATGCCATGCCGAGCGTAGTGAGGGGGTTGCTAACCTCAATAGTTTGTCTCTGAAAGCAACACTATTTACAATTCTGAGGGACTGGAGTACCTTCAGTCATTTTCAACAATCATGGGATTGTAGCTTTGGGTACACGACAATCCAAACTTCTCCAGAACTCTTCAGGAATAGCACAAAGTCCCATAGGTGAGGGAGCGAATGTTAAATCTGATTTGCATTGTAGCATGTAATTAAAGCACTTAATTCACTGTAAAGGGCTGCAGCTTAACAAATTACATTTTATAAAACACATCAACTAACTTTGTCTGTTGGGCATTATTACCTAATCTCAGCCTAGCACTGCCCTCCTTGTGGTTTAAAACACTTCCTTTGAGATATAAAGGCTACATACCCTATATATTGACGTGTAGATTTGCCACGTATGCCAGTAAATCCTCCTGATCCAGTCATTATATCCGGATTAGGAATGAGGAATTTGTGAATTAATGGATAAGTGTTTGAGGGACTGACATCTCATGGGTATTAAATCCAGAATTATTCGATGAAACGTGTGATATTTGTATTTACCGCTCCAATGCACGAGGAAACCGGAATGCTGTTATGTCCAGTGTGACAAGAACTGCGCAAAAAATTACCGCACAGATGTTGGTTTCCCACATTTCTGCCATTGGTTAAAATGCAAAATTATATTTCTGAGTTTATTTTAATAATTACAAACAATGTTTTCTTCAGACAAAATCGACAGGCCGCACTCAATGAATACGGGTAGACTGCTCTCTCGCGGATACATGGTGAACCGTCGCCGCCATGCGTGCGTGCGTGCGGTGCTTCCGGAACCGGCCGATTCAAAACCATGACGAAAAAATTACATGGTAAAGGCCTGATGTGTCCTTACTGTATTGATATCTATACTGTGGCAGAAGCTTCCTCACCCAGTCTTGCAAACAACTCCAGCTACAGCAAGGAAACAATTGTGGATCTCTCGACTTGAAAATAATTCTGCCTGGCCTCCCCCTTTGGAAACCCTCCCACTGTAACCGTTCACATCTTCTTTCTTTGTTATCGGGGCGTGCTTGTTATATCACAATGAGGGAGAGCAATAAAAAAAAACACATATATTTATCTTAACTTACAATTAAGCATGACTTTCCACACATCTTTTTAATAACACATAGCTTTCCACACATCTTGCTCTCTATTATTACTCCTTTCTTCGTTCATTAATCTAATTTCTTTCTACCAATACTATTCTCTCCGTGTGATTCTTTTCACCATAAAAAACAACTCAATAATCCTACTTCATGGAACTAACATTATCATAACCAAATTCATTAAAATCTCCACAGATAAAACGGACAGATACTCTAATACAAAATCTTTCAGTATGGACTCCTAACAAAAATAGTCAAATATATATATATATAAACAAAATAGCATAAAAAAGGAACATATAAAAGAAACGTCATTGGCAAGGCCACCTGCCATGCCACACAGAGATGCAAACTGCCCTCCCAGCAAGCGCCATTTTCCCAACCCAATCTCCTTGCAATCAGAATGGTTGCAATCGCCCCTCTATGTGATTCTCAAGTGAGAAGCACGTGAGGATCACATACATTAAGATACACAAATGAAAATAATACATTTTTCTCCTCCTGCCTCCACGCATGCTTCGTAATCTGTAATTATTGCATCTCCCACGCCTTCCTCCTCGTCGTCTTCTACGATGACTCCTGCCTCGCCGTCTCCTGTATTCCAAACCTCTCTTTTTCTTCGTCCTTTGGTCTGTCTCCTCTGATTCAGTATCATATTTTTCTTTCTTTTTCTTCTCTTGGTCTTTCTCCTCTGATTCAGTATCATATTTTCCTTTCTTCTTCTTCTTTCTTTGGTATGATCCTTCACTCTCTTATCTTCCTTTACCTGACATCTCATCTTCTTCCTACTCCTTCTCTTTGCTTTCCAACTCATTCTTTTATCTATTCTCCTGGTCCTCTTTGTCTTCATTCTCAACCACTTCTCTCTTCTTCCTTTCCACATGTTCCACCTCTTCCTCGTCTGCATGGTCTTACTCAACAGTTCCTTTCTCTTCTTCCACTTTGTTTTCCACTGTTTCTTCTTCACCTTATCTTCTTCTAGTATGTCTTCTCCATGGCTCACTCTTGCACTTTCATCCTCATCTGTAGCCTCTTTTTCTTGATTGCTACTGTCTTCATTACCAACCTCATCTGATTCTCCTTTCTTTTCTTCAATTTCTCCCATATCTTTTGCTTTCTCACGCTCTTCTGTTCCACCTTCTCCCTTATCTGTTTCTCCTTTCTCTTCAGTTTCTTCCATTACACCTTCTCCGTTATCCGCTTCTCCTTTCTCTTGTACCTTTTCCTTTCTTTCGCCTGCCTCCTCTCCTTCAGTTTCTTTCATATCACCTGCTTTCTCACGCCCCCCCCCCACATCTCGGATAATCTTCTTGTTCCTTAATCTCACTTATCTCCTTCACTTCCTCATTTATAGACTCTTTCCACTGTTTCACAGACTTATATATAGACTCTTCCATCTCTGTAAACTTGCTAAGAAACATTAGTAGCATATCCGATCCAGATCTTCAGCCATTTCTTTCATTAGTAGCATATCCCGATTCAGATCTTCAGCCATTTCTTTTTCTACTTTCATTGTACTCACGTTATGTTACTCATATTTCATCTTAGTCACTATATTTCTTCATTTCTTTGTTCATTCTCATGTCCCTCTTTCGATCCTCACGTTGGTGCGTCATAATTGTAACCGTTCACATCTTCTTTCTGTGTTATCGGGGCGTGCTTGTTATATCACAATGAGGGAGAGCAATTTTAAAAAACACATATATTTATCTTAACTTACAATTAAGCATGACTTTCCACACATCCTTTTAATAACACATAGCTTTCCACACATCTTGCTCTCTATTATTACTCCTTTCTTCGTTCATTAATCTAATTTCTTTCTACCAATGCTATTCTCTCCGTGTGATTCTTTTAATTAATTTATTAAGACGCGCTCGAAAGAGCATTAAACCTAAATCTAATACATTGATATTTAGTTTTCACTATATTCTCTTATTGTCTTTGTTCTTTTGCCACAGAGTATTATATGGTAACGGTCGCACTTCCTGTTGCACAATGAGCATATACAGTCTTCACCAGGTTGGTGAAACCTTTGAGTTCGGCAGATTTTATGGTGGAAGCCATGGGTAGCAAGTCTGGTTACCACATGCATTTGGTCTTGCCCAGACGTTGTCTATTGTCGGTCTATCATTGCGCTTGTGCCATAGAAATCGGGATCAATATCCTTCCTCTTCATCCATCGTGATTCGAGTAGCGCTTGGAATGGGCCTGTAGATGGTAGCATGAACTGAAGTCTTAAGTCCTCCACGAAGAAACTTTCCCTTGCCAATTCATATACTATCCTTGAGGGTGCATAAATCCCAACTCCGAGAACTCTCTTCAGGTATCTTGCTTTCACACTTTCCAATCTTGTGAGATCGCTGTTTGTTAAATGCGGCCATATTAATTCTATTCCATATGAGGCTATTGGTGAAACGACTGCCTTAAATAAGGTTATTGCAGTAGACAATGATAGTTTGCTGATATTCTTTATTCTGTGAATGGCTTTTATAGCTGCTGAGACTCTCTCTTGAATGTGGACGTGTGATTCTTTTCACCATCAAAAAACAACTCAATAATTAATCCTACTTCATGGAACTAACATTCTCATAACCAAATTCATTAAAATCTCCACAGATAAAACGGACAGATACTCTAATACAAAATCTTTCAGTATGGACTCCTAACAAAAATAGTCAAAGATATATATAAAAACAAAATAGCATAAAAAAGGAACATATAAAAGGAACGTCATTGGCAAGGCCACCTGCCATGCCACACAGAGATGCAAACTGCCCTCCCAGCAAGCGCCATTTTCCCAACCCAATCTCCTTGCAATCAGAATGGTTGCACCACCTGGGCATGAGCAGAATTGGATCGTGTGGAGTGGAGGGCACTCAATCGGCTTCGTTCCGGAGTTGAAAGATCCAGATATAATCTCCAGAAGTGGCACCTCGCTGTGGATTCTATCAACTGTGATTGCGGAGAACCACAGACCATGGAACACCTACTGGATTGTCAGCTATGCCCTGCATCTTGCACAGATGATGATCTTCTGCGTGCGACGAGTGCAATTGAAGTAGCGAGATTCTGGTCAAGATTAGTGTAGTCTTGTAATTCTTTCACTTAATTTTGCTTTAATGATACTATACATTGTATTGTATCTAATTCGAATATATGTATAGCAGAAGGAAATGTTCACGTACTCGACCATCAAATGTTCCTTTTAATACTCAAAGCCTAGTGGTAATCAAATATGTCACGCACGTAATGCATTAGCATTTCAAGCTAATGTGACTATCGGATTATGTACAGGCAGCTTAAACATGTCACACGTACACTCCTATTAATCCATAGTACAGCATGCTTGGTTAATCATGAACAGAACTGCAATACAAAGTCCCCGGCTTGTTGAATACTGTTACACACTCGTGATCAGAAATAAAATACTTCTTTGGCACAGTTGTTCCGAACAAAACCTGTGTTCACGTAGCGCGTCTCAAACTGAACTGTTTCTCCCCATGTGCGCGGCTATCGAATGAAGAATATGCAGCACACGGCTCGGCCAAGGCACGATAAACTCGGCTGCCACGAAGATGTGAACTGCCCGCTTAGGTAGGACCACGGTCGACTCTAGAAAGGTCGGAAGGTTCAACCTGACAACACTGTAGCTACGGCTATTGTCAGTCATACCACAGTCCAGTATGGACACTTCGGCGAAACCGGAAGAACGGATTTTCAAAAAAACAATTGATAAGGGGGAGCACCAATACACCTGTAAGCCGCTAGGTAGCACCACTTATGGACAAACACATGATAAACAGCTGATTGATGAATGTATATTTTATGTCATTTATTTAACTCTATTTCAACACACTAGCTCTCTTTATAATCAGATATTTTAAGAAAATAAATAACAAGAAAATCGAAAGTGTTAATACTACTGTGTTTTAATTCTAAGAAGTGTGGAATTTAATGTTTAACACCACGTTCCTCCAGTCCTGTGGTGTCGCATTGTGATTGCATCGTAACGATGAAAGGTTATGATATGTTTTTAATGATTAAATTAACACACGATATATTGAAAAATGTGGATTTTGTTTCTTAAACTTTTGTAGTCTGAGATAATGCAATTCAAGTTTTCTACAGTAACTGTAAATAAGTGTTAATTTTTAGCTTCCTAACGTAAATACCCGGGAATTTATTTAGTCAATTAAAAGTCATGTTGATGGGTGGGGACAGCCTTATTATGCAGTGTTATTTTCACACTTGATGATATGCCTAGGCTACTTCTTACTCCTCATTTCTTAGCCTACTCACACTTCCGTTCATTATCTTGTGTTCCAAGAAGAATTCAATACCGGTACTGTAAGTCATGTGCTAAGGAATCTCTTTTCATTACCTTTATTAGTTCAACGTCTTTGTGTGGCTATTATAGGAGCAACAAGTAGCTTTTAGATTCAACAAATAGACTATACATTTACTGGTAGATTGTTTTGTTTAGCCTACAGATGGCCTAAAAATAAGTAAAGTAAAGCTGAAATACAAGCTCAGGGCTTACAGTGAAGTAAACCGGCCAACCACCCTTCGTACAGAGGCCTGCTTCTTTAATCCTAGAAGCCAAGGTCACGCCCAGATCTCCATTCGGAGATTCTAAAGTCGTCATATTATAGTTTTGGACTGGGTTTTGATTCTTGGTTAATGCATGTTAGAATTTCCGAGTTGCATCGAGTGGTTCAAATTCCAAATATAAAAAAGAAAGGTTCTGTGACTTATGATCACGAGAGCCACATGAAGCTACAAGTTTGCTTTGCTTTCTGTCGCTAGTGAATGTAATAAAGTAATATAACTGGTAAATAACACTTTGTGCAATGGTGTCGCCAATCAATCAAGAAAAACGCTCAGTCCTAAACTTGCTCTAACCATAGCTTAACACCAATCAGACCTAACTTTAACCTCGTCACGACTAATAAGTTGCCATCTATCCGCACCGCACTTTTTACTTGTCAGTGGTATTTCAACTCCTTATTCTCCCCATTCTGCAGAAATGGAGATAATGTAGGATGAGTTTTCCATGCGATGGATGGTTTTTACACCTGGATGAGAGAAGTGTTAGGCTCATAATGCTGTGTGGCTTTTGGAGAGGCCTGGGGCAGGTCTTTCCAGTTGGTATCTGTAAGCGACATGTACATCATAGTGGAATTAATACTGGCCAGTAGGAGGCCTAACTATATGCCATAGCTTCAATTACCAGGCCTACGTCAAGAGTTAACAAAGGGCTATCGTGGTGTAATCAGTTCACACTCAGCGCAGAGTGCTGGGATTCAGTTTCAAGTCGTAACAGCAGTCTTATTTTAAACACTAAAGTTTCAAAGCATGTATAATTTTATTAATGCAGCCAATGGCCATGTACTTTTCTTTTCAGGACGGGTCAGGGAAGGGATATTGGAGGGAAATTGGCCGTGGATTTATTGAAAGGAAGGTAGTGAAAATTGGAAACCACCGAAACCATTTTCAGGACGGTAGAGGTGGGATTCGAACTCACGCTCTCCCGATGCCAGCGAGGCACGAGGTAGCACATTAGCGCTCTCGGCCACCAAGGCCGGTTCAAAGTATGTATGCCTCTTGGTAAGCTATAATCTGGAGTCATTTATATAACCATATTTTTTGACATACCGGTACTGTATATATTATTATAGTTCCAATTAGGACCTCTTTGGTCTATGACCCATGTACTTGTGTGTGCATGGTATTTGATAATCAGTGTTGTGGTGAATGTAATGTAATTGTTGTTTTAAGGGGCGGAACTTCGAGGTCATCTGCCCCTAGATTGTTGTGGTGACTAGCAGTGTTTGTAACTTGAACAGTACTCAAAAAAGGTTTTGCATATTGCGATTTAGTGTTTTGCTATGTGTACTATCCTACCAGCGAATTGTTACCGGTGGCGGAAATCGGAACTAATGCGCTCCGCCCAGCCACACGCCTGCGATTGACGTGCAGTTGTCGCCAGCGAAACCTCATCGCACGTCATTTGTGTGCATGATTCATGCTGGGTCGTGCGCTGTGCGATGTGTTCTCATTGTATGACTGTACATGCGTTCTCCCTCTTGCCCAGCAACCGCTCGCGGCAGCCATAACGAGGCAAGCTGATGTATGTATACACAACAGCCGTGCTCCACGTCTAGCAGTAACAATTCCCTGGTAAGGTAGTATGTAATGACATACAAAGAAAAACAACACACAATATGCTGTGCAAATGAGACAAACACTAAAAGCATAACAAAAGTGGCAATCTTTTTCATGTTGGGGCATATCAATACCATGTATGGCCACCACGAGCCCTAAGGCGTGCTTGCCGACAAAGAGGCATACCGTATTGAGAACCAACGAACCAATCTGGTTTGGGGCAGAATATCCCACTCTTGGAAAGCAGCTTCAATCAGTTGCTGAATGTTTGTTTGTTTGTTTGTTTGTTAGAGGATTGGGACAGTGCGAAACTGCACTCTTAATCTTTTCCCATGCATGTTCGATACTGTTCATGTCCGCAGAATATGCAGCCCACTCCATTCTCCGTATGCCTTGCATCTGAAGGAACTGATGACCACCCTAGCTCGATGGGCATTATCGTCCACTAGTGTAAAGCCCTCACCCATTGTGGCAGCGAATCTTGTAACGACAGGTTTGAGGATGTTGTCTCTGTATACCAGACCGGTCATGTTACCGTGGATAGGAATTAGAGGCGTACGTCGACCAAACATGATCCCACCACAAAACATGACTGAATTTCCTTGCTGTTGGAGGCGTTCCTGGATGAAGAGCTTTTGAAATCTCTCACCCACCCGTTGCCACACTCGATTGCTCCTGTTGCATGGGTTTCTTCTCACGCCCAAGTACACAGGGCTGACGACCATGATGTACAACCTCCTACATGAAACAACAAGCATTAGCATAGCCACCTGGCTATGGCTTCATGAGACAGTGACGGCAGAGAATCCCAATCTTCGTGCTCCAATAGAGGAACAGTTTGACTATGGTATGATAATGCACCGGATGTTACAGCCATTCCAATAGACCAAGAGGCACTAAGGAGCAATCTGGCCACCATGTTAGACAACTTCTGTACATCGACTGCAATCTGTTGTTTCATTTCAGGGGCCTGGCCATCGTGGTCATTTAGCCCCGTGTACTTGGGCGAGTGTGGAATTTTGATTGATAACCTGTGTTATTGTGATGCCTGTCTTAGTATGTGTATTTGCAATTCCGGTGAGGATTGGTAAGGAGGCGGCATTGGCTTTAACTTAGGAACCATCACAGCATTTGCCTGCAGTAGAAGTGGGAAATCTTGGAAGACCACTTCCAAGATGGCTGAGGTGGGAATCAAACCCTCCTCTTCTCAGTTGTGCCTCACGAGTTTGCCCTGTTGCAGCCCTCAGACCAGAATTAAATTTCTTGGCAGAGCCGGGAATCAAACCCAGACCTCTAGGGCAACAGCCAAGAATGCTAGTCACTACGCCACAAGGTGGTCCATGACTGCAATCTAGATCCGCTGTAAATATTCTCAGAATTGCTCATTAACATCACACATAGTATGAATAGTTATTGTTGTTTAAGGGGCGGAATAGCAAGGTCATCTGTCCCTCTTAACACAAAATAATACAAATTTTGGTTGAGTTAAAATTTTTAGGTGGATGCCTAATATTAATAAAACAAACAAAAATAATATGTATGGAATAAAAATTCAGAAAAGAAAAAGTTCTTTGAGCAAATGCACATACAGGTACAGTATTTTTCTCACCAAGATACGATGAACTATATTATTAGTAGGGCCATGATTCTTATGCAAAATATGTTTACGTAATAGTAATAATGTGTGAGTCCTCCAGAGAGACTCGTGCGGGTATTTTTAAAGTTAACACCCATATACTGTACATTCTAAGAAGACTATTGAAACCGTAGTCTCCAAACTACCATTAAAACGAAACAAACAAACCCCGTGGCACTACAGTCCATGAAGAGCCTAGGCCTACCAAGCAATCGCCACCCAGCCATTTGGCCTGCAGATTATGTGGTGACGCGTGGTGAGCGCCTCGGTTCCCCTCGGCCGTTAATCTTGGTCTCCATGAGCGTGGCGCTGCCTCATTGTCAGACAGCTATTCAATTGTCCTTGCGAGGCTGTGTACACCCAGTTCCAGCCCTCACGCCGGTTTCTGAAATCCCTGACGGAGCCTCGAATCGAACCCGAGGTCTCCTGGTGCGAGGCAGGCGAGCTACCCCAACACCACCCGAGCTATATTACTCCATTTAATTGGGCATGCAAAATAATTTGAAGATGGAATGTTTGGTGCACGGAGCATTCTGGGAGGGGGGAAGGGGAATTAGAAACCATAGAAATTCACTTCTATTAGGACCAAGAGGTGGATTAGAATCCATCCTTTTTCACTTAGATCACCTCGTGGTGTAGCAACTAGCATTCTGGTCTGAGGGCTGGAACGGGGTACACTCGGCTTTGGGAGGCAAAACTGAGAATAGGTGATTTTGATTCCCATCTAGGCCATCTTGTAAGTGGTTTTCCTTGGTTTCCCACTTCTACTGCAGGTAAATGCCGAGACGGTAGGCTACCCCTAACGTAAGGCCATAGTCGTCTCCTCCCCTATCCTCACCTAAAATTATAATTGCACACACTAATACAGCCATCACAATAAGGCAGTTTATGAGACAAATGATACACACATCCAAGTAGGCCTACACATGACTAAAGGCCAAAATTTAAATTCTCCTTGGCAAAACCAGGATTCAAAACTGGGCCAACCAGTTAGAAGGCAGCTATGCTTACTTCTCGACCATGGCAGTAGCTGTGGAAACAATGGGCTTATATGTTTGGCTATTTTTATTTCTTGGATATGAATATTTCTTTTATCCCCTTACTTCACTCCCAAAGTCTTTTTCTACCTAATTGCCAGTGTCATGGAGCCCTTTCATTCTAGAGAAAAGATCATCCATGCAGCCTCAACGTAGATGGAAAGAAGAAGAGGCTAAGAAAGGAATGGGGAAGTGACTGTGGTCTATGGGAAAGCCACCATCTCAGCATTTTGAGATGAGAAACAAGGAAGCTAACTTGAAATGACAGGTGAAGGAACATGAACCAACTTATTTCACAAACCAGGTCTTCAGTGTGGTGATGTGATTTGCAGTTAATGTTGTACAACATCCTTAGGTCTGAAACACCAATCCTTCCATTTTCTAACGGGATGGGATAACCCTGAACTAATGGATCGTTGCACCTGCCTAAAACCATGGAGGATTATGTTAAGTCCTTTGGCTGTCCAACAATAAAATTGTAAGTTATTTTGATTTAGACGTTATTGCTTTATGAGATTACTTCCAAATCTTTGTTGTAATGCAATAAACAAACATTCCTGATATCGCCATGATCTCAGATCACTGATTTGATTTCTGATAGAGAGAGTCAGTTTTTGAAATACTGCTTCAGACCTGTCTATCACATTTGTTGACAACAAGACAAAACTATAGTTATCAGTCACAGAAGCTGCAGGTTATCTGTCATGAATTCTAGTTTCTCTACTAAAAGGTAGTGATAAACAATATGTTGGTTTTTGGTGTAAAGATTTGCCTAGGTAGCTCCACTCAAAAATTGCACATTACGTTTCTTAGTAGGTAGCTAAAACCTTACAGGTATAGTATTATTAAATTTCTTTCGTGTTAGACCAACTTAAATGTTACAGTATTTAGGAAGTTAAATTTGCTCCTCAATGACAATGCCAGGGCATTAAAAATCACTATTGAGAAAACCTATTTACGATTAAACACTCGCTACCATATTTTATATACTGTAGGCTTCTAGGCCAAGCCACTTCAGGATATAGTCACAAAATTGGTGAGCTTCACCTCTGAAAATTGAAAACAGGAAAAAATAATGTTTCTTTAAAAATAAAAGTCAAATGTTTCCATGAAAATATATCAGAATACCCAAACATTTGCAGAAAAATATGCCTGTTTGAGTTGGAATGTTTAGGCTTTCATGGCCAGAAAATAAATTACTGCAAATTCTTCTAGGTACGGTACTATGGATATGATGGGGCACAGACATGGCATAATACCTAGAAGAATTCACTGTAATATTTGTACGAGTTGTTTCTACATACCGTAAACCATGTAAACAAATAAGTAATACTGTAATGCAGAAAAAATGTGCGATTGCAAGCAGAAGTTTGTTCTTGACACTTTTCATTCTCTCTGTGGAGTTACTTCAGGAAGAATATAGTGGTCGTAACCAGATGTGGCTGGTTGAACAATATAGGGGAAATCTGCTGGGACCTTTCCTTTTAATAGGTCACAGGATTTTCCAGTACCTTGCCCAGTTTCATTCATCTCTAATTAACTCTGATGAGTATAATATTTCTTGAATTGTAATCTTCTGTAAATCTTTCTGCCTAATCAACCCTTAAATGAATAAATAATGTGCAAATAGTAGGACATGTTCTGGATATTAATTACATCCTTTATCAGCCATTACAATTTTAGTATGTCATTATAAAGACACACCACTCAGTCCTTCACACATCCTTAAATAGAAAGGAGACAACTTTTCCTAGCATCACTTCACAATCCATAGGAATCCTGACCCCCACATAAATATGAATAATCAAGGGTAGAAATTAAAATTGATGCACATTCTGAAATTTATACCGTACCACATACTATGACAAGTGTAGCAAGCACAATGCCTATGTAACATTGACATAGAGGTACTGGTACTGGATACATGTGATAAACATTTATACCAAATTCTACACCTTTAGCTTGTACCACATGAAACCTTGGCCATGTTTACAGCTAGTATTAAACAGATTATTTCTGCAATGTTGAGAATCAAGTCCTTGCCCAACAATAGAATTGGATGTGAGTTGCAGCTTGACATTATCTGAGGAATTTCCGACATCCCTAAACAGGTTTGAACAATGTGTCTTAATGTAAACATTAAAATATGTTGCTATGACTTAAGATAACTGTAAATTTTTAAACCATTGAGCTTTAAAATGGTATATGAAACTCAAATTTATGAAAATGTTTGGATAGGCAGAAGGCTATTTTCATGTAGATTTATATAGCCTATATTTATGAGATGACCAATACATTACATTTTCGCGAGACCACCTCGTGGTGCAGCAGTTAGCTTTCTTGGCTGTCACCCCCGTAGGTCTGGGTTTGACTCCCGGCTTTGCCAAGAAATTTTGATTCTGGCCTTAGGGCTGGAATGGGGTACAGTCAGCCTCGTGAGGCAAAACTGAGAAGAGGAGGGTTCGATTCCCACCTCGGCCATCCTGGAAGTGGTTTCCCTACTCAAGGCAAATGCTGGGATGGTTGTTAACTTAAGGACACAGCCACCTCCTTCCCAATCCTATCCCCAATTTACAAATACACACACAGCCACCACAGTAACACAGGTTATCACACAATATGCCCACCCAATTTCTCAATTTCCGAGTGATAGTGTACGGCTTGTTGACACCCAGAGTTTGGTGTTACATCTCCTCACTTATGCAAGGCTCCACTCTTGTATGATTATTATTATGTATTCATTTTCAAATAACATAGACCTATACGGTATTGCTTTAGTGGCACCATGTTCTGCATGTGACATAGTGAAGAAAAATCATCCTTAGGATCGTTGCTGAAAGTATAGAAGTATTCAGGAATTTGATTAGTGTGTATCGAAGATACAGTTGTTGCTTATTTTAAGGGCTGAGACATCGTGGTCATATATCCCCGTGTATTTGGGCGTGTGTGGAATGAGAGGGAGGTATCACTTGAGAAGAAATTGGGTGGGCTTATCATTTACATGGGTGGGCAAACTTTTAGTGGCCTCACATAAATAAAATTAAGGGCATTGTGATATGTCTATGAGGTAGGAACATCAAGGTTAACAGCCCTGGTTTTTATGTCACACAGCCTTAATGCCATGCCGAGCGTAGTGAGGGGGTTGCTAACCTCAATAGTTTGTCTCTGAAAGCAACACTATTTACAATTCTGAGGGACTGGAGTACCTTCAGTCATTTCATGGGATTGTAGCTTTGGGTACACGACAATCCAAACTTCTCCAGAACTCTTCAGGAATAGCACAAAGTCCCATAGGTGAGGGAGCAAATGTTAAATCTGATTTGCATTGTAGCTTGTAATTAAAGCACTTAATTCAATGTAAAGGGCTGCAGCTTAACAAATTACATTTAATAAAACACATCAACTAACTTCAGTCAGGAAACCATTTGCCTCCTAGGCTAAGTGGGGTTAGAAAACGGACACTTTAAAGAAGACAATAGCTTCTCTAGGGTGGAGATTTAATGTTTGTTGGGCATTATTACCTAATCTCAGCCTAGCACTGTCCTCCTTGTGGTTTAAAACACTTCCTTTGAGAAATAAAGGCTACATACCCTATATATTGACGTATAGATTTGCCACGTATGCCAGTAAATCCTCATGATTACAGGCCTTTATCCAGTCATTATATCTGGATTAGGAATGAGGAATTTGAGAATTAATGGATAGGTGTTTGAGGAACTGACATCTCATGGGTATTAAAACCAGAATTATTCGATGAAACGTGTGATATTTGTATTTACCGCTCCAATGCACGAGGAAACCGGAATGCTGTTATGTCCAGTGTGACAAGAACTGCACAAAAAATTACCGCACAGATGTTGGTTTCCCACATTTCTGCCATTGGTTAAAATGCAAAATTATATTTCTGAGTTGATTTTAATAATTACAAACAATGTTTTCTTCAGACAAAATCGACAGGCCGCACTCAATGAATACGGGTAGACTGCTCTCTCGCGGATACATGGTGAACCGTCGCCGCCATGCGTGCGTGCGTGCGGTGCTTCCGGAACCGGCCGATTCAAAACCATGACGAAAAAATTACATGGTAAAGGCCTGATGTGTCCTTACTGTATTGATATCTATACTGTGGTCATACTTCGTCACGAGCGCCTGAAATGAAACAGCTGTTCGCTAGCAAGAGAGGCGACAAAAACTACGGAATTAATATTGGGCAAACATAATGTACATGTTTAGCAAAACATCTGTTGATTTTTATTTACACATAACCAGTGTTACAATCGGAAATAAATGAATAACGTGCACAGGGGCGCACCCAGACTTTTGGTTTGGAGGGGGCTTTCCTCAATAACATGATTTCAGCTATGGAAAGAGAATGTGTCCATTATTATTCTTGTATGTAAATATTGTTACGGCTGTGAGTTTGTTTCATCGCTCACCGCATGAGTCACAACTGCCCCAGGGATGGGCTGCTCTGCCTCAGTGTATTGCGTGCGCCTTATGCAACAGGACTACTAGGACAAAGGGATGGTCCAGAATATTCGTGACTCAGCCAGTGAAGGAAACCTCGAGAAGCCGTGAACCCTGGATGGGTCTAGAAGCATTTATTGAGTCACCGGCCTGCTATATAAGAGCGACCTGTCAAGCAGTTGTGGTTTGTTTTTCGAGCTAGTGCGAGAGTTTATCCTGAGCGACAGAAGTGTGGTGACTTGCGAAACCCTTAGTGAAGCCGATTCTCTTGACAGCGAGGGAGTGAGAAGCATACAGGGGACTGCCTGTGTTTTGAGCGAGTGTGATTTCACTGAGCGACAGACGTATTGTGGCGAAGTGCCGTACGAGTTACGAAATCCAGTGGCATTGTTTCCCAGCTTGTGAACAGCGAAGCAGCGTGTAGCAAGTTATCGTAAGTAACTGTAGTTTGTGTACATGAGGAAGAGGTGCAGGTAGTTTCTGTCAAGGCCACCTGACTCATTAGGACGAATTAACTTCTGTGGTTTGTTGAGAAGTGAAAGGGGGCAAGAGCTCTCCATAAGGAAGAGACTTGAGGAAACTGGAGTAAGGCTCTAATTGCTTGTATTTGCTGTTGAGTGGTGTATCTTTCTGGCCGCAATAAATTTAATTATTTCATTTAAAGGAACAATCTGTGTTGTGCTTCAACCCACCGTAGTCCAGTTAACAAAAGTGCCACTGGAGGGGGGGGGGGGGCACGTAACAAGTGGTGTCAGAAGCGGGATTACGAACTCAAACACAAGCACAACACCTGACGGTCCTGGTTTCAAAACCCGAGCAGGTCAATTTTTTATTTTAATTTTCCTGTGAGTGCATGCCCTTTACAAGACAAACATCTAAAATAGAAGCGCAATTTGCAGCATTGCTAGAAAAGTTAAGTGGCATGGAAGCCAAGATGGAAGACGGCCAGAAGAAGATGGAGGACGGCCAGAAGAAGACGGAGGACGGCCAGAAGAAGATGGTGGACGGCCAGAAGAAATTTGCCAAGGACCTGAAGGATGACCTGAAGAAGCTGGAAGACGGCCAGAAGAAGATGGAGGACGGCCAGAAGAAGTTAGCCGAGGACCTAACTGCCAAACTAGAAAACGGCCAGAAGAAGATGGAAGACGGTCAAAATAAGCTAGCGGAGGATCTGAAGAGGATAGAGGACGGCCAGAAGAAGATGGAAGACGGTCAGAATAAGTTGACACAGGACCTGAAGAAATTAGAACTGGGTCTGCGTGAGGAAGTCACGGCAGTGGAAATGAAGTTCGACGCCTTATAAGTGGAAGTTGCCGAGCTGCGCCAACGCCCGCTGATGGGGGTGGAGGAGAAATTCAACGCCTTACAAAAGGAAGTTGCCTAGCTGCACCAACGCCCACTGACGGGGGTGGAAGAGAAATTCAACGCTCTACAAGAGGAAGTTGCCGAGCTGCGCCAACGCCCGCCCACCGTTACACCGGGAATATCAGGAACGGGATATAGCAGAGTGACGCCCCCTACCTTCGACGGAATGGTCCCGTGGAGCTCCTACTTACGTCAGTTCGAGGCGGCCTGTTCCATAAATAACTGGAACAACACAGAAAAGGCTACAGCTCTCATTGTAGCGCTGAGAGGTGACGCCCTTAACGTCCTTCAGGCCATCCCGACTGGATCCCAGGACTACGCTTCACTGATCGCCCATATGGAGTCCCGATATGGAGATAGCCATCTTCAGCAGGCCTACCAGATGCAGCTCCGGACCCGGGTACAGAAGAACGCGGAAACCCTGCAGGAGTTCGGGATGGACATCGCACGCCACGTAAGGCTCGCCTATCCAACAGCGCCGGCCGACTTTCTGGAACAGATTGCGACGCAGACCTTCACCGACGGACTACGGGACTCGGACACTCAACAGGCGCTGCAACTCGCGCGCAATAAGACTGTGGCAGATGCGCTGAGCCACGCACTTGAGTTCGAGACGGCAAAACAGGCATCTAGAATGCGCGCGCGGGTGCGTCAGGTGGACATCGACGAACCATCCAAAGCCGACAAGACCAAGCTCCAGGTCGATGAGCTGATGGAGGCGCTAGGCCGGTTCTTCAAGGGTCGCAGTACCACCAACAAAAAAGTAGCCGAAGGACATCCGGAGAGGCGGCCCGGAAGAGGACTACCGACCTGCTGGACCTGCCGTAAGAGAGGCCACCTGAGCAAGGACTGCGGTGATCAGCGGCACCAAGGGTTTCCGTCGGGACAGTCAGTCGTAGGGAAACCACGCGGCCCAGGAAAGCAAGTATCAACCAGCCTTGGGGGGCAAAGCTTTGCTTGTGACAGTCGTCAAGCTCCGGCAGTCCAAGTTCGTGTGACTCAGTTAAGGAGGGATAATATCAGTCTGATGGTCGACGGAGTCGTCAACGGAGAGAGCTGGCCCATGCTAATCGACACGGGAGCATCGAGGACCATCGTCAGTCCCACCGTGATCCCGAAGTGGAGAGTGCAACCCACACAAAGGAACCTCCAACTAATAACCGCGACCGGAGAGACCGCACCGGTACATGGCGAAGCATCACTGGAGTTCGTCATTGGTCGACGTGCGATAAAGCATCCAGTGCTTGTGGCTGACGTATCAAATGAAGTGATCATTGGACTGGACTTCATGGACCAGAACAACATCATCTTGGATCTGAGTACCAACACTCTGCTCTTCGGAGGTGAGGAACTTGCTTTGCAACCAGCACACGAGGCCGTCACCCCACGACGAGTAAGGCTGAGAGAGGACGTCATCGTTCCCACCAGGACGGAGATCAGCGCCGCCGTAATTGTCGACGGAACTGCTGAGGGAGTGGCGGCTGTCATCGAGCCAAAATATGAGGACGTCCAGACAAAAGGATTGTTAGTTGCCAAGACCCTCATCAACACGACGTCTCGGCCGTACGTGCGCCTGTCCAACCTGAACGACTACGACATTACGGTTCACCGGGACACCAACCTAGGAGTCTGCGAGCCTGTTACCTGGATTGCCCGCATCACAGATACGACGGACGGACACCTGCAGACGGACGGTTTGGAAGGTTTCTTTATGTTTATGTGATGCAATGTTTTTAAAGTGTTCCCAGGTTTTTAGGGGGGGCTTAAGCCCCCAAAGCCCCCCCCTGGGTGCGCCCCTGAACGTGCATATGATCGTGAAAAGTTGTTATAAGAGCCAAGCAGCTGATATTAGGCATGAGTGACATGGAAATAATTTACCAACATAAAAGTGTTTAGCAAAATAAAGAAAATTATTTTGGTTTCTTTTCGTATTTTACTACTCTGAAGTATGGTAATAAAACCATTGACGGTGTTATAATAATAATAATAATAATATGGAGTAAGTAGATGCAATTGGGGGTTATGTGATGCAAAAATGTAGGCTATCTCCCATAACATCTTCACACTGTAGGCCTATAATAAACCCTCGATTCCGCCGCACATGTATGTAGATAATTTACTACCATTATGGATATAGAAGAAGAGCAATATGGATTTAGAGGCAACAGAGCAACCACCGACCTCATATTTGCAGTAAGGATGATCATGGAAAAATACTGGGAGAAAGGAAGGGATATCATCTTTGTCTTCTTAGATATAGAAAAAGCCTATGATAGCTTGCCTAGAGAAAAGATATGGGAATGTCTATCAAACAGAAATATCCCACAAACTCTTATCAGGAAAGTGAAAATGCTGTACAGTTATTGCCAGAGCTGTGTGCAAATAGGAGATGGGTATTCAGATTGGTTTGCCACAACTAAGGGAGTGCAACAAGGCAGTGCGTTGTCACCACTGCTATTTATCTCTGTGATGGATGAAATTATGAAAAGGGTGAATCAGCATTCTGGAAATGATTTCAAGGCATTTGCTTTTGCAGATGATGTAGTGGTATGGGGTTGCACAGAAAATGAAGTACAGCAGAATCAAAATGCTTGGAACCACCAATTTAAGGAGTTTGGCCTCAAAATCAGTCATACAAAGACAGTAGCAATGGCAGTCAGCAGACAGAGGTTGCATACAAGCATTGAGCTGGATGGAGCGAAATTAGAACAAGTCGATTATTTCCAATACCTCGGTAGCATTATGACTGAAGATAACAGATGTTCTGCTGAAGTCACCAACAGAATCCAAAAAGGAGCTCAGTTTTATCACCAGGTCAGGAACCTCCTTTGGGACCAACCAATTCCTTTAACATCCAAGAAAATGATGTATCAGGCCTACTTCTTACCTATAATGACGTATGGACTTGAAACTTGTACTATCAACAGAAGAGATAGTAGCAGACTTCAGGCTACAGAAATGAAGTTCCTGAGAACAATGCTTCAGAAGACCAGAAGAGACAAGATCCGAAATGTGAAGATTCGTGCAGAGATTCAAGTGAAACCACTTCATGAAGCAATAGCAACATCAAGGTTGAAATGGTTTGGTCATGTGAAGAGGATGAATCCAAGCAGAACAGCAAGAGTATGGCTTGAGCAAGATGTGGAGGGCAAGAGACCAAGAGGCAGACCACGGACACGCTGGATCTCCCAAATAAAAGAAGACTTGCAGGGAAGAGGTGTCGATTGGCACCAGGTAGAGGAGGAGGAAATATATCTGAATAGACAAACATGGAGAGCGTTCTTATACCGCACCCGGGAAGCTGGAGACGGTTAATGATAATGATAATGATAATGATGGATATAGTCTGTTGCTGCTGGTATTCTATAACTGTATCAGATTACTTCTGTTTCCTTCCTAAAGTACTGCAACTTTCTCTTCCCATAACCAAGTTTGCTGACATCAACAGCATCATTCCTTGCCTGTGAATAGTTGTTTAGTAATACAGTGGCAATAACTGAAAGTATTTTTTCACTTAATTGACTAATTTATGCAATCTACGAACCATTTCGAAGGTTCCCTAATCCAGGCCTGGCGCAGATTTTCGTCACTTGGGAACCTAAACACTGGTGTGTAGCCTCACTTACTTGGTTAATTTGCATTACAGTTGGGGATACAACATGTATCTGGCATTGTTACGGTGCCGAAACATTCCAGGAAAATCAAAGTTTAAAACATGAAGTACGATATGTGATAATTCCATGTGCCGTATTCATTTAAAAATACCATATTTGCCAGATATAAAGCACACTCGTCAGTGTGTTCTCGATTAGGGATTACAGTAAAAAGAACTCATCTGGAAGGGTAGTATAAACGCTACTATAAAGTGTATAAACGTAAAAAGCGTAAGCAACAAAATATAGGAGATATCCCTATGAGATAAACAAGAACACCTGCCAGACTGAACGTTCCCTCGTGCTCCCGCCTGACAAGGGTATGACTGATGAACATGTTGCCAAGTCTCAGCCTTCCGACCTGTCTAGAGTCGACCGTGGGTAGGACTAGTTAACTTCTAGTATCGCACTATATAACTGAATAACTTGCTGCCCTCACATTACTAAGGCAAACAATGTCTCTACTCGAGCTGTAAATTCAAGCAACTGATTACCCTCTTTTTTTGTTCACAAATTCCTTTCACTGCGCTGGTCGGCCAGACTTCCCGCTTTGAGGAGGAAGGTTCGAGCCCTTGACGTCACACTTCCCCTCATGTGCCGATATTCATAATGCTCTATCTTCAACCATGCTTCTCAAAATACTTATAAAGCAACGGGAAGGTAAAATCTAAATACACAGAAAAGTATTTCCGTTATATTTGCTGGATTCGCATGCAGAAATATTCGCTCATAAAGTTCTAAACTGGCATCATAATCTTCAGTTCCCAACATGCATGTTGTCCTTGAGACGGCGATCCATTCCTTCCTGCCAGCCTGACGTCACGCTCCCACAATGCACGATATCCGCTCTCAGCGACCTCCTTCCCGGTTCGTAATTTAAAACATGGTCAGCGTAGACGATCTTGCCAGAGTCACATCGGGTACAGTATATATGCGCCAAGTTTGGAATAAATTCATTTGGTAATTACACAGTTACACATTGAACATATCAGAACGCGTTGAATCAAGTTGGTACCACTGTCGTGTACGGGCTCCTGATAATTAATTTATAATATCGTGTTCTATATGTGGGTCAATATGTTCCCATGCATACTTTCTGAGATATCCAATTTTGGAGTTCCAATTTCAATTAACTGATTATTTATCAGGAGTTGATACCACAAACGTTATTTTCAAATGTGGTATTGAGATGTCCTGGTTTAGATCTTCACTCATACTAAGTTTGGTTTCGATAGCTACAGTCGTTTAGGTGCTGATAGGGGGACACACAAACACATACAGAAGGACAGACAGACACACATCTGCCCGGATGGTCTCATAAGTCGATTTAGTCACAATTTTTGCAACGAGTGAAAAGTAGGCAAAAGTTGATGTCCAAGAAACTTACAAATAGCTAACTTCTATTAAAATGTCTTGAACATTTTGGACCAAATTGATATCTGTTAGTAGACTATATTGAATATAGTGAAGTACATACCTCAGGCTTTCTCTTGGTCACCGAGTGGGATTTCTTGTCTGAAACAGTTAGTTCAATAGTTATAACCACTCGCTCTTATTGCCTGTCGAGCCAAACGATTAACATGAACATGAGAACTTGGTAGGCTCCACATAACTACCACACACTACATCCGAAAAAATATGTTTAACATATTTTAACCTTTGTCTACTCCTTGATCTTTCTTCCCTTAACTAATTTGGGTGCTTTAGTATGTACCCTACCGAGGGCGTCCATATGCTAATTTGTAGGGGGGGGGGGGCTAGACTTATTTTACCTACTTGATTGAAACGAGTGAATGCAGGAGCGAAGTCCTTATACTTAAATAAAAAAAACTAAAATGCACACCTCATAAGATTTTTTAAGAGCGTTAAAAATCCCTCAGTATGCCTTCCTTCGGAGGGGAAGTAAAACCGGCGGTCCCATGTCATAGATTTATGGCATGTTAAAGAACCTTCCACTAATTACACCTGTGTGAAGCTAAATTGTATGGGTTAAGAATGTAAACAACGCTCTTAGGTTCCTATGTTCGTTGCCAAGAGCCAACTGCGGTGGCGTCTGGTAGCTAAGTTCTGATCTAGTTGTCGTCGAAGGTGGCGTTTGGTGGCAATAGTAGGAACTATTTGAAAAATTAATAAGTCTGCAGTGAAGCTTAGGCGGCAGCACGCCGGCCTCTCACCACTGGGTCCGTGGTTCAAATCCCGGTCACTCCATGTGAGATCTGTGCTGGACAAAATGGAGGCAGACAGGTTTTTCTCCGGGTACTCCGGTTTTCCCTGTCAAAATTTCATTCCAGCAACACTCTCCACTATCATTTCATTTCATCTGTCATTCATTTAATCATTGCCCCAGAGGAGTGCGTCAGGCCTCGGCAGCCGGCACAGTTCATATCATCGCCGCTAGATGGGGGCTTCATTCATTCCATTCCTGACCCGGTCGGAGACTGGAAGCAGGCTGTGGATTTTCATCATAAGTCTGCAGTCCTTACTTGAATTAAAAAACAGATAACACACACCTAATACAGTCATTAACACCGGTTATCAGACAGATTCTACACACACCCAAAGTACATGGGGTTACATGACCGCGTTGTCGCAGCCCCTAAACTTAAAAACCAACCAACCTTGATATAAAAAGCAAACTGTAAGGTAAATTATGATGCATAGGTTAGTATACAGATTTGACACTAATATTTATCTGAAAAAGAAAACTGTAAATTTATTTTCTTCTTGCCGAACAAGTCAATCACTTTGTCCTCGAAACCAGGGGGTTTCGCTCTTTTCCTGTGGACACTAAGAAGGCACAAGCTTGACAGACGGTCCTCGCCAGTAGTACTTCTCAGCCACGTCTTCACTCTACGCAGGGTACTGAAGGAACGCTGCACGGTACAAGTTGTGGGGGGTATGGTTTTGTAGAATATACGCAATCTCCTTACTGCTGGGTAAAACATAATTTTTGCAAGTATATCATGGAGTTTTGTTTCTTCCAAACACTCTTTATTTGCCCAGACGTCATACCATAATCTGCCTTCTGCTTCCAAGTGGTCGATTTGATAAAACTTTTGCAAACCTTTTATGTCTTTCAAGAAATTTTCCTTTTTCTCCTTTTTCATTAAATGTGGGTGAAGAATTCCACCTTTGAAAGGTATGTCTTTATCCTTTTCAAATCTTGTGGTATGTGACGTGATTATAGAATCCATGTACGGATTGTAAATTGCCACTTTGAAATGGTCTTCGGGCGATGATGACTGGACATTTACATTGCATCTGTGGGTCTGCCTTCCTGCCAATCTTGGGATTTTTATATCTATGTTAAGTTCCTTACAAACTTCTTTTACTGCCTCGAAAATGTTTGTGAATTGGTCATTGCTTTCTCTCTGCTTTTGAAAATTGGCTAGCAAGTCGGTGTTGACGTACGGTATCTGTAGACTGAGTGGAGATCCATATCAGTATTCTGACGTTTGTTCACTATTGGTTCTAGATATGAAGAATACCTTGATGTAGGGTAAGTGTACCATTAATCGGCACCTTAAGACGAACCACGTTACATCATCATGCGTTAAGTCTTTAATATCTACAATACTGGTTGCAACTTACGTTGATATGGCACATAAATACCTTTGTAGACAAATAATAAATGTAGTTGATGATGTTGCACTATCTATTTGGCTGGCACGTGATCTAGTGTCTTGATTGCCTTCGCAGTCATTTGCAAGATGATTGAGACTATCCTTTATTGCCAAGACGTTTTCTTTGAATACCCTAATTGATGTATATTTGTGTGACCACCTATTCTCACAGAACACTGGAATGTTAGGTATTGTTTTCCTACACAACACACTTTCTATAAAGAACTGAATAACTTATTTTATTGTTCCGACAGTGTTACGAATTTCCTGGACTCTGTTAAGGTCATTGACAACTAAGTTTAGTCTGTGCGATGCACAGTGGAAATAAACAGCTGAAGGATACTTTTCTCTAATCCTAGCCAGCACTCCAGTTTCATGGTCTGCCATTGTCGAACAGGCATCAAAGCCCAAGCCAATCAACTTATTCATATCAAGGCCCAAATTTTCAACAAATTTCAAAATTGATGAAGAAATTCCCTCAGCGTCCAATTTAGTTATCTCGCAAACCCTAAAAATTCTTCTTTTAGTGTAAAGTTCAATTTCTCGTCTACAAATCGTACTCCCACCGACAGTGGTTCTTTCCCACTAATGTCAGCCGTTTCATCAACCAATAATGAAAACGCTGGTGATCCGTTTACCTCATCAACAATCTCGTGTTGTAACACAGAAGCACGTGTACTTATTAAATCGTTTTGAACTCTGTGTGATGTATATTTTGCCTTTCCACTATGGTTTTGTAAATGATCCTCCAACACTTTGTCTCCCGCACTTACTCTAAACAAAAGTAAATATTGAAAATTTCCTTCACTCGTATGCTTTCCTCTAAAGAAAATGTCATGAGTACCACAAAATATTAAAGTATAAAGAATTGATTTCAGTTTTTTTCTGTTGGTATTTATAAGCTCTATGATCCCACTGTCTAACTGTTCGATCACGTTTTTCTTTCTCATTTCTAAGGAATCACAAAAAACTTTTGGCCTTACTTGTAGATTCGAGATGCCAACTGCTCTTTTCATGGCCTCGAGCATCTTCATAAAAGTGTTTGTAATCTTGGTGAGCCTTTATCACAAATACGCCAAATATTCCTCTTTTTAAAACTGGTTTAAAAAGAGTACAAAACTTACAAAGCCCTCCCTTCAACTTGGGCGAGTATACTAGCCAAGTTTTTTGAAAATGCCTTTTTATAGTTTTTTTTTCATCAATGTCCTTTTTGTAATCATGAGACGAATTTAGAGCACATAGGTTTGTTCGTAACTGATACTTGACTTCATCTGACACTGAATGGTTTATGCATTCGCCTAAATCAAAGCTGTGATTAACTGCTAATGAATGTAGTTCCTCCGGCTTGTTGACAGTAGAATCTGAATTTGATGGGTTGACGTCATCCCACTCAGTAGCGTCAGAAGTAGTGATATCAACTGACAATGCTGAAGACTGGCACGGTTTACATTCATCAGGCGAATTCTCTTTGACGAATTGTACTGAAGTTGGCGACTGTCTGAAATCAAACTCAGCAGGCTCGGTACTAATGGTGGAAGAACATTGCGGCAATTACACTTCTGATGACCGGCTATGGTAGAGATTCTGATCGACAGATAACGTGAAGTTGGAAGCTTGTGTAGAGAATAAACTAGAAGTTGTTGTGGGACACACTTTCGAAGGTATTGGATCTGGAGATTTTAATGAGTCACGGAGGTTCCTTTTCTGTGTAGCAGAAACGCCCTTTTGTTCAAATAAATTCCTGATATCCATCTCTGAAATAAATACAAGGAAATCAGTATCAACACTTAAATAACATGTACAATACTTAACTTCAGAATGTTTAAGAGTAAATTGCTTCCGAGTCTACCAAAGGTAGCGGAAACACTTAAATAACATGTCCAATACTTAACTTCAGAATGTTTAAGAGTAAATTGCTTCCGAGTCTACCAAAGGTAGCTGAAGCCTTCTAATCACATGGGGCGGGGGGATTTGTCCACCAAATTCAAAATTTCAACTCGCATTTTACGTGTTAGACCAGGGTCCACCAACTGGCTGACGTGTGACGTAAGAGCGCAGAAAGTGTTCAGCTGCTTCAGTCGTAGAGTGGGACGAAGGGACTGTCTCGCTTTGTAGTACGTACGTGCTGTGACGTATATAGTGGTGTTTGTAGTGGTACAGTACAGTATATAAGCATGGACGAACCGGGCAAATCACAGTACGACAAGCTATCTATGCCTCCCATCTTTTTATTTTTATGGGAAGATAATGTAGGAATGCTACAGCTAAATGTTTAGTTTGTAGAAAAGAACTAAAGTACGTAAAAAGATACAATTTACAATGCCAGTACAGTTTGTGTCATGCTTCAGATTATGAAACTGAAAGGTAAATTAAATAACCCTGTCGTGCATTCGATCAGTGAGTCGGCAGTTCGATTGAACCCCATTGTCGGCAGCCCTGGGGATGGTTTTCGGTGGTTTCCCATTTTCACAACAAGCAAATGTATCTTAATTAAGGCCACGGCTACTTCCTTCCCACTCCTAGTCCTTCCCTAACCCATCTTCGCAATAAGAGCTATCTGTGTCGGTGCGACGTAAAGAAACGTGTAAAAAAAAGCTCTTCTCTTTTCTGTCAAAGTTGTCAAGAATGTGGCGTGGGAAAAAACTGTGGCCGCCCCCACCCCGACCTAAGAGTCCACCGACCGCCACTGTTACAGATTATCCTTCGTACTATTTTTTGTTGTAAAACTGCTCTGTTTGTTACTATTAGCTCTCATTTATAGTAGATATTGTAAAACATAGCAAATCTTTTTTTTTTTTTAAACTATTAGTTTCGAAGGTGCATCGGAGAAAAACAAGTTTAGTTTGTATATCTAGATATAGAGTTGGTGTATGACTCTATTTTAGTTCATAACAAAGTTGCTTTACAATATAATAACGTATGTGGGGTGAAATATGTACTACAGATACCGCATTGTACTACCCACAGCCTTAGGCCTTGTCCTACGAATGACGTCGTGTTTCCTTTCGCCCCTCTAGCCGGCATCTTTCAGTTAATTCGTTTCGCTGCCCACGCTGAGAGTGTGTGACGAGTTACCTGACCTCACACCAAACGTACAATCAGTTAGTTGACCCTGTTTTGGCGGTTTTAGACCTTTCTGAACATTCTTAATCAATTATAAAGGTGTATGCTTACCTGAAGAATTGTAAATATTCTGAGCAGATGCGACGAAAGAGGAAAACTAAGAAACACTACATAATCGCAATTATGTTTGAGATATTGACACTTTTCACCGATTTATTTACACTTATTTAAAAGTTATTTACAGTGACTGAATACACTAAACTAAGGCCACACCAGATGTAGGAAACCTATATTGAAAAAACTTTTTTGCCATGTTAACAGTAAAGATACACATTGATATGGCGAAAACGTTGCAAAACATTGCGCCGTCTGCAAGCAACTGTCGCGTCGTCTAACTCTGACTACCGTACTCCAAGTCTGTTGTGTTGTTGCATGGGCTTGGGGAGGATTGGGGAAGAGTGATGACTCGTCAAGGACATTGCCCTTGGGCGCTCTTTCTCGCTGTACACCGCGCCTCGAGACCGCAGTGGCAGAGACTCATGCTTCAAGAATTATGTAAAGTATGCCTATGTAAAAAATAACACTATATACAAATATTTTAGTTTTGAACCACTTCTACGTAATACCGACTTTTAAATTATTTTCTTGAAAGAAAAAGCCTGACTTCCTGACTACACTATATTTGTTCCTTTCCCTGAGACTAGGGGCGCCCTTGTACCCGACCAACTTATGTCTTCTCTTCAATAACACTCGCCAGAAACATATCTCCTCCTTTACTCGTCTTAATACCTTTTCATTTGCTACGCAACTAAATATTCTCCCGTAACATCACATTTCAAATGATTCTATTCTCCTCTTTTTTGCTTCACCAACAGTCCAAGCTCCACTTCCATTGACCACCACGCTCCAGACAAAGGCTTTCAAAAACGACTTTCTAATACCGAAATATATATGGAATGTCAAATTTCTGTAAGGTTTCTTTGCCTGTGCCAAGGTTGGAAGTTTTGGAAATGAGGATACTGTTCAATCCCGGCGTTAGGGGATGGGATGAACAAGGATGTGTTGATGTACAATTTAGGGGTGGTTTCCGAAAGGGTGCAAGTTTCCCGTAGTTGGGGGAAACTGCGGGTGTATGTGTCTGTAAAAGGATGTAATGTAATGGGGGTACGATTCCATGGGGGTGCGATTACTGGCCAAGGGATGTGCGACTATGAGGGAGCCATTAGTTGAGAGTAGCGATTAATTATGAGCGAGTAGTGTTTCTAAAATGTGTCCTGTACATACCCATCTTTGTGTCGGCTGTTTGTGTGAATGTATGCTTTCGCTGTCCTGTGACCTGTATACCTGGCTTGGTTTACCTTCGGTCGGTCAACCTCTCTCCCTGTTATCTGTTAGGCCGCCCGTCCTTAGCTATAATGCGGACCCTAGATTATGTATACCTACTGTCTGTCACTGTGTGGCCTCTGGTAGCGTAGCTCGCCCCTAGCTGTCATTGGCTAACTTTTTACTAGTTACGCTTACTCTATCAGAGGTTGTAGATTATCTACTATGTTTGCGTTGTGTACCTGTGTATTTCCTAGACATGTGGCCTTGACGCGACCCGCCAATGTGTGGTACGGATCTCTGTGCGTTCGCTAATGCCCTAACTCGCCTATCTCAGCGATTATCATGACACAGGCATGTGTACGTAAAAATATGCCCTGTGTATAGTGTTTGTGAGCATTTTGGTTATCCCTGATTTTGATTTGCGGGCGTAGCGCGGTGTTGAATCTGTCATGAATGAGTTTGTGTCGACCGTAATGCTACTATGCTTGAGCTACGGTCCTGGCCGCCTGGTACAACGCTCGTTCGCGCTGACCTTGCAACAGTATCGTGTTGCTTATGCGATAACACCTGCTGGATAGCAGCTTGCTTCCTGCCCGTCTGTTGACACTTCAAATGTAAAGTACTCTTGTTGTGATTTTGCGTGAGTTGCTTTATCAGTCGTCCGACACTAATTGTAGTACGTTTTTGGCCCGTGTAGTTTTGTTTATGTACCATTCCTTGTCGTGGCTACGTGACGGGGCTACATGTACGGTGAGAGTTGTGTACTTTGTTCCAACTCTCCCGAATGCCTTGGAAAAGATCCTACGCCTGTTTACCATTACCGCGCTCTCAAATTTTGTGTCCTACTGTGTTTGATAAGTGTCTGCCCTTTGAATATGATGTCTCTGTCTGTGGAATTTATGCATCTGTGTATGTGTGTCTCAGGGCCTCTAGTCGCTTGTCTGGCAACTAGGTGTAGGTGGCAGATTTGTTATTTTGTGCTCTGTATTTGGGTGAGGTCCTCGCGGTCCGAGTCCTACCTTTTGGCTTTCTTACCCTTTCTGTGAGTAGAGCCATTTCCTTTCCTCTTCGCGGCGTTTACGCCCTTATTTGTGAGTGTTATCGTTCTTGTATGGTACGCTTTCATTCGGCGGGCGTGTATTGTGTCCTTGATGAGTTTGTGTCCATGCCGCACGTTCACTATGTAATTCAGGTCAGATACCCTCCTGCAAACCTTGAAGGGACCTGTCCAGCGTGGTAGCAGGAACTCGGACACGTTCATTTTACGGGCGGAACTGGAAATCATGACCAGTTGCCCTGGCGTGTATCTCACGTGCTTGTGTTTACTATCGTGCTGCTCTTTTTGCCATTTTTGTGCCGCGATTATGTTTCTACTCGCGTTCATTCGCGCTATCTGTAAGTATTCTAACCGGGCTGTATTGTCTGTGAGGGTGTCCTGGGGGCTATTGGGCTCCTGGGTGTGTAGCCATGTAATAGAAAGTGTGGAGAGTGTTTTGTGGCTGTGGATATCGAGGTGTTACAGCTGAATGTGATGGGCTGTAGGTAATTATCCCAGTCTGTCCCTGTGTCCCCCGTGAATTTTGCTAGCGCTGTCCCTATTATTTTATTCATAGCTTCCGTTAGCCCATTTGTTTGGGGTGAGAAGGTTGTTGTCGTGTATGCCCTTATTCTCAGTATCTCCAAAAACTGTTGGAGCACCCTTGAAGTGAAAATAGTCCCTCTATCGAACAATAAGGTTTGGAATAGGCCATATCGTGTAATTATTTCGAATAGGAATTCCGCTATGCTAGTCGTGTCTGCTTTGGGTGTAGCCTTCGTGATCATGTATCGGGTAAGATACTCTGTAGCTACGAGTATGTATTTATTACCCTTTTCGGATGTGGTGATGGGGCCTTTAACATATATTCCTACCCTGTGGAATAGTTCTCCTACTGGAATAGGATTTAGTAATCCATGAGGCTTGCCAGGTCTTGCTTTAAATCGCTGGCAAGTGTGACATGTTTTTACGAAGTTTACGAAGTTGTCTATGTCTGCCTTCATGTTTACCCAGTAATATTTGTTTCAGATTCTGTGATACGTCTTATGCGTACCTAAGTGCGCCCCTGCCATTGGTGTATTATGATGCCCGCTCATGATATTCTCCTTCAATGAGTCCGGAACCGCTATAGGTGCAGTGTCGATCATGGCTGTGGGCTTAAATTTCAGGACCCCGTCTTTGTCTAGGAAAAATCGCCTAGACAGCCTTGCTGTCTTGGAATCTACCTTGTCCAAGTTTTCTAGCTCCATGAGTATCTGTTGCAAGTGTGGGTCACGTTCTTGCTCCTGCTTCATGTCTACTAGCGTTAGGTCAAAAGTGGGCATGTTATCCCACTCGTGATCCTTACTGTCATCCGGAGGGTCGGCTACTGGCAGCCTAGATAATTCATCTGCATCTAAGCGTGTAGCGCACTTCTTGTGTTTGACCACGAAATTATAATCGTAAAGATGAAATGTAAATCTGTTGAGGCGCGAATTTGGATTTTTGAATTTATCCCAAAAAAGCAGACTGGCGTGGTCAGTTACTACCGTGAATTGGATACCATAGAGGTATACCCGGAAATAGTTTACTCCCCATGAGAATGCTAGCATTTCTCGTTCTGTGTCAGAGTATCTGGTCTCGACAGCCGTTAGTTTTCTGCTGGCGTAAGCCACTGACCGCTTGCGCCCTTCAGTGTCTTCCTGTAATAGGGCGGCTCCTAGCCCGTATTGGGTGGCGTCAACGTGTAGAAATGTGGGTCTATCGCTCTGAAAGTGTTGTAGTAATGGCGGGGTGGTCAATAATTGCTTAAGCGTATCAAAGGCATCGATGTGTTCTTGTGTAATATGGAAGGGCGTCTTTTCGCGTGTTAGCTCTGTTAGGGGGTGGGCGATGTGTGCGAACCTATAAATATACTTCCTGTAATAAGATGCCAGCCCCATGAAGCTACGCAATTGTTTTAAATTTGTGGGCATCTGGATACCCGTTATTGCGTCTGTCTTCGCTGGGTCGGGGATAATCCCTTCTCTGTTTACAATATGCCCCAGGATATTAATTTCCTGCCGTGCAAATTGACAGTTCGCAGGTTTGAGCCTTAATTTGGCCTCTCTGATCCTTGCGAATGCTTCCTCCAAGTGTACGAGATGCTCGTCAAAGGTTTTGGAGAAAACCGTTATGTCGTCTATATAGACGAGTATCGACCGCCACTTCAGGCCTGAAAACGGCTTATCCACTAGTTTTTGGAAGGTCTGGCTGGCGTTACGGAGCCCCATGGGTAACACCCTATACAGTATGTAAAGAGGCCGTTTTCTGTAACGAATGCCAGCTTGTGCCTATCCGGCTCATAAATAGGGATTGAATAGAACCCGGAAAAACAATCCATCGAGCTATACCAGTTAGCCACACTGAGGGCATCCAAATAGGTATCGGCCCGTGGCAGTGGATAGCTGTCATTATCTATTAATTTATTGAGCCTGCGGTAATCAGTGAAAAACCGGTGGGACCCATCCTTCTTCTTGGTCATTAAGATCGGAGCGCTAAAGTTGGAAATTGTGGGCTCTATGACCCCTGCTCGAGCATCTCCCGAATTTGATTTTCGATAGCATGTCTTTCCTTCTGATTCATCCTGAAGGTGGGCTGGTGGACTGGTCGGTCACTAGCGAGTGTGACATGGTGTTCAATGAGATCTGTTACCGCGAGGTCTCTTAGCAAGTTGGCAAAGATGTCTCTATTGTTTTCTAGGAGTACTTTGAGCCTCCTATCCTGATCTGGTGTTAGGTCATGTCTGTGAGTGTTATTGAGTACCTTATCTGTGTGTGCGCCTGTGTGTTTGTCAATTGTGTTCAGTGTAGTGGTCCGGTGCTCGCAGTTTTCTCGCTCCGCTCGAATACTATTTTAGTTTTTGGCGTATACCATGGCGTGTGTAGTGAGCTTCTGATCCTGCATTAAGTGTATCTTGCCACTAGCGAAATTGATGCTCGCATCGTACTTTGCGAGGAAATCCATCCCAATTATCGCTGATGCCGAAAGATGTTCTATCACGAACATGGGGTGTGTTGTTGCAAAATTGTACATTCTTATGTGTGTATGTGCCACCCCTAAGTTTTCTAGTGTCTGCGCGTTGGCCGCTACAAGCCGGATGTCACCTGTGACACCGTGTGTCTGCCCTTCGGCAACGTATTCACTGTTTACGCAACTTACCGCCACCCCCGTGTCAATAAGCACTTGTACTCTGTGCCCATTTATGCAGGCGTATGTTGTTAATGCTGCCATGTTGCTTCCTTCCCACTGTACAGATGTGTTATTGAGTGTGTATGTTGTTGTTGTTGCTACCGCTCCTGTGTTCCTTGGGGTGCTATTGTTTGCGTCGACCCTAGGGTGTATGCCCGTGCCCGCTTCCTACCTTGCACTTGTGCTGACTGGGCATGGAGCGTCTCGCTGCTTATCGTATCTAGCACGCTTGGTCACGTCATATGTTTCCTTGCTCCACGATTCTGCTTCGCGTAGCGAAATGTGTTCGCGACCTGCCTCGTATCTCCTCTTTGTTTTCCGCCCTGCTAGAATACCCGTTTTCTTGTGAGCAGTTAGTGTGGTTTCGATTCCCAGTTTCTGTGTAGATGTATTGGTTCTCTCCCTGTCCTGCGAGGGTGCGTCTACAAACCTCACCCTTCGCTTGCATGTGTTGCCCCGTTTCTTGTTCCAGGCGGTTGTGAGTTCGACTCCTGTCGCTGAGTTTCCTGTGAGAGCTGCGTTTATGTCTTGCGCCCGTGTAGGGTCAACTCCCGCCCCGTGTAGTGGTGTGGGGGGTATGTTCTCACTCCTGGAGGGTGTGGGTTTGTATTTTTCTCCCCATTTCTCCATCAATGATGTGTTCAGGTCTGGCGATGTTGTGGGCTCTGTTCTTGTGCTTTGTTCTAGTGTAGTTGTGAGAGGAGTGTAGTGTCCCGCTCTAGGGTTCCCTGTGAACAGTATGTGTAGGGCCCTATCGAATCCCGTAGTGGTGAACAATGTGGGTGAATGAATTTCGGTGTAGACATGTATGTTAGCTTTGAGGACCTTACCGAGAGCGGTCACTTCCACGGCTCCGGCATAAATACCGTCCCTGCTCATGTACCTCTTATAGTCCTGCCCTGTCTTAAATGGGTTTTCCTGTTCGTCCGCTGCGAAATCCCTATAATCGCCCCAATTGTGTACGATGTGCTGTACCGTTCTTAATCTGTACGTTGTGTATTGTTCCTGCGCCCCATGGAGCAAGAAGCTAATTGCTCGAAATAGGCAATTGCCATCTCCTTTTACGGGGTGTGTATGGAAATGCCTCGGGGGAGGATTCCCGCTCGTGTTGCCCTTTGACTGCTCTTCTCCCTTGGTCTCCAGTTTCTGTGTAGGGGAGGGTATTCCTAGAGTGGCTGCCTGTGTTCAGGTCTTCGTGGGGAAGGGTCCTTATCCGGTTTTACTGCCGGTTGCCCCTTCCCATTCCGAAGTTTTTTGGGAACGAGTTTCCTTGCCTGCCTGTAAATCTACCCTGTTTTTGAGGTGCATAGCCTCGCCAATTTCTTTCCTGAGGTTGGCAATTTGGCGTGGCACCTTTTTAGGCTGCTGGGGTGCGCCCGTCCGCCCTCTTGTGGATAATCATCCGGAAGTGGATAGTGTTCGGGTCCCAGTTCGTATTGCCCAGGGGTATCCCGCCTGTAACGTGGGGCTGTTTGGTTGTGTCCCGGGCCGTTCCATCTACGCTGTGGGGTTGTTTGATTGTGCCGAGGGCCGTTCTGCCTGCTCTGTGGCGTGTTGTCCTGTCTCCAATAGGGAGGGGTATACGTTTGTCTCTGCGTGGGTGGGGTTTCCTGGAATTCCCTGTTTCTCCTGTATTGGCCGGAATCATCGGCTTGTCTGTTTGGGGGTGGACTGCCACGGCGGGGAATATTGTATTCGTACTCCGGAGGGTAGTACTCTGGTGTGTATGGGGATTTTGGCCGTTGCGGAAGGTAGGCTGGCCCTTCGTGTGTGTATGGGTCTGGTGAATGTCGTGGAGGGTAACGTGGCCTCTCCTGTGTGTATGGTGATGCTGGCCGCCATGGAGGGTAGGTTGGCCCTTCCTGTGTGTATGGGGATGTTGACCGCTGTGGAGGGTAGTGTGGCTTCTCTCGCTCGTAATGTCTCCCCTCTGTGTATCTACTTCCCCTGTCCTGCTAATATAGCTTCTCCGTGTCATTCCTCCCCCCCCCCTGAATGTCCCCCCGCTTGCCTGAATTGCAGCTATCGTTAGCTTCTCCATTCTATCTACCAACTCATCCATCTTTTGGCTGGTGTCCCCCTTTTCCGGATTGAAATGCTGATTCACGGCCTTCTCCGTAGCTTTTTCCGTGATTTTCCTTCCTGCCTCGATTATCTTTATATTATTTAGCATGTGTTGTACTGTGGGATTATTCATGCATGATGCAGAGCTTGTCCACTAATTATGGCCTAAGCCCCTGCATTAATACCTTGACTTTCTGTTTATTAGGCATCGCGATATTGTATTTATCGCACATCAGCAATTTCGAGTTGACGTATGCCTGTGCGCTCCCTGTGGGCCCCTGTGTTCTTTGTCTTATCTGATCGTATAAGTCCTCTTCGTCTGGTGTGAGCTGGAATTCATTTTTGAATAGCAAAGAGATTTCGTCCCATGTGGCGTTTTCTAAGTTGTCCTCATGGAGCTCATACCATGTCATGGTCGCTTTCGTTAGATATGCTGGTAAGAGCCTTTTCTTGACCTCGTCGCCCCAGCCATTGATTCTAGCCGTTCTGTTGAAGGCCTTGAGGTATTCCTCCAGGCCCTGGCCCTCCCCTGTGAACTTTGTGGGGTGAATCATCGGGTACTCCGTTTGCCTGGCCATATCCTGCTCGTTTGTTTCTCATTGGCTGTGTAAAGATTCCTGCCCGTTTATGCTATCCGCCCCCTGTTGTGTGATGAGGTGTCTGATCCTGTGTCGTTTCGGAGGGGATTATCCTCACCCCCTGTGTACGAAACGTGTGTTATGTTACCAGGGAGCTCGTCCCCTGATATATCTTCGCTGATGGGGGGTGTAATATCGTATTGTGTAGACTTTACCACTTCCACTGTTCTGTCTATGTCCTGCTTGACTGTCTCTAGGATAGTGTGTATGTCTAGGACTGCCTCTGTTGTTTGGGTGTCTCCTTTAATGGTATCTGATTCCAATAATTGTGTAATGCGCGTGAGCAGGCTAACGGTCTTTTCCTCCGTAAGTTGGAGTTGCTGTAATAATAGGGGATGGAGCGTTGGTAGTAAATCTGTTGCACTAGCGCTGGATACCAGTGACTGTTGTTCTTGCGAACCGGTCTGGGCCTGGGATCGTGTAAAATGTGTGGTTTGCGCTGCCGCTGCAGGGTATTTAGCGCGGATTTCTAATGCCTGTACTTCGAGTTCTTGAAGGAGGCGTGGCGCAGTGTGTTCGGTTATTAAGTCGCTATTCTTGATTCTTAGCTTTGGTAAGAGTGGGGTTGTGCTGGCCGACAAGTGGTGCGCCAAGTCCCTTAGTGTGGTTTTAAATGTGGTCATTTGGTTTCTACCGACCTTGTCCTATGGGGTGAGTGGGATGTCTAATGTAAAAAAAAAATATATATACGTTCTGCATTAAGGGAAAATATACGACGTGCTCTCTAGAGAAAAAATTCTACTTTTTCTTACTTCTGCTTGGCTGCTCTAGGTACTTCTACCGATCTACCACGAGGGCTCGTTGTATGAGTCCCTACCCTTAATTGCGTGGTACCCGGCCTCCACCAATTTGTTCAATCCCGGCGTTAGGGGATGAGATGAACAAGGGTGTGTTGATGTACAATTTAGGGGTGGTTTCCGAAAGGGTGCAAGTTTCCCGTAGTTGGGGGGAAACTGCGGGTGTATGTGTCTGTAAAAGGATGTAATGTAATGGGGGTACGATTCTATGGGGGTACGATTACTTGCCAAGGGATGTGCGACTATGAGGGAGCTATTAGTTGAGAGTAGCGATTAATTATGAGCAAGTAGGAGCGAGCCTACTTGCAGAGTCGACAGCTGGGCCACTGGCTGGCTTAACACTATGTGAGCACAATGGAATACCTGACGCTGCACTTCCTAGTATTCACGGTCAGGGGCAATTGGGAAGGAACAGGTTGGGCGTACAGGTGTAAAGTCGGTGTGAAATGATGTACAGAGTGTTGGTTTACTGATCAAGTATTTATTTGTTCAGTTGTGGTGATGTAGTGTCCCTTTTAGTGAAGGACAAATGTAGTACAATTATAAGTGTAGGTGTGAAGGAAGGAATACAAGTCTGTAAGGAAATCTGAGCACACTCTCTCACCTGGCGATGACGATGCGTCGGAGCTGGATCTAGATGCACAGAGCCGTGGGCCGCAACATATATTGGGTCTCCCCGGGGCCTTCCTTTTAAGAGTTCTCGAGCTGCTGAGTCGGCGTGTCGTCATTGTTGATGCTCCAGATAGTCCTGAGTGTAAATGTTTATGTGAGTTGTGTTAGCTTGGCTAACAGCGATGCTACTGCGCCTACTTGTGTAAAGGAAATGTATTTGTTGAGGCTCATGACTTAGCCTTTAGGGGTAGTTTTTGTAGGGTGAAAGGGTGTGTTGATATTTGGATAGAAGTAGATCTTATGGTTTTGAGTCGATGGTGGAGATGTGTGGGTGGCTGTGCAGCCGTCTGTAGATTCAGGGGCTTATGTTTATAATCCCCTCTGGGTGCGTAGATGTCTCAGGTCCTAGGGTCGTATCGACCCTGGGGGCTGAACAATACTCATGTGGATGTGTGGGATGGCAAGGAAGGATGGACCTTATTAGGGGAACAGTCGAAGTCACAAATCTTGGAGTCAGGAAATAAAAGGTTTGGCCATGTGATAAGGAGGGATGACCCCACCTCCGCAAATCTCACTCTATCTTGATCAACGAATTGGTTTTACTAATAGTGGTAAAATAACACAGGAGAACTTATGCTGAATTATCTTAATGCAAGTTAATGGCTTTAAGGATTGTTGACGGAGACATGCTAATTTATGCTCATGATTATTAATATAATTCCTTGTTTATCTCTTATACTTGCCCATAGCGGTAATTGTACACGTACACGTTTATTATTATTATTATTACTTTGCACGTTACAGACGCTTTTGTCATGATGTCTTCTGGGCCGACCTGTGCTTTTTCCAGATCATTTCTACTGAAAAGACTAAAGTAATGGCCTTTAAGGGTAAGGAACCTATCCCCAGTAAAATTTGTCTGGATGGTAAAATTTTAGAAAGAGTTAACGATTTCAAGTATTTCGGATATCATTTATATTTTCAAGAAGAACGAGACATAACTGCAAAAATAACAAATTATACTAGAACAACATGAATTATCAATCACGTCATGAAGCCATCTCTTGTCCAAAGGCATACACGCTTACGTTTGTATAACACATTAGCCAGACCAACCCTGCTATGGCAGCGAAGCATGGACAATAAGATCTCAGGACATCTCCAGACTCACAGCACGCGAAATGACATCCATGCGCCGAACAGCAGGCTATACTAAATAGGATCATAAGAGAAATCAGGATGTGCTGAAGGAACTAAAAGTGAAACCAATAACTACATACATTTGTGACTACCAAGAGAACTGGAAACATCATGTCCAAAGGATGGAGCCTGGAAGATTACCAAAGGAGATCCTTCGTTACCAGCCACGGGGAAATACATCGATAGGACGTCCGATGAAGAGATGGAGGGAAAGTGCAAGACCGTAACGGGACATGTGGCCCAATACTTGGAAGGAAGATGATGACGTTACAGGCCTGTCACGCCACGCGAAGGAATCATGATTCATGACTACTTGTACTTCCTGTTTTTCCAGTACTCTTTCATTCGTGCACTAAAGGCCCTCTTCCTTTCTTCGGCAGTAGGTGCTGCTTTCTCTGACATCACTTCCCATTTGTATACCTTGTGTCGAAAGACGATTTTGTCTATCACGTCTTCTGGGTCGACCTGTGCTTTTTCCAGATCAATTTTGACCTCCATCATCCAGGGTGTAGTAGTAAACTTGAGCCGCTGTATGTATCTAAGAATTTTGTTGGTGAGTCTGGTTTTTGGTAGTCTGCTGAAGTGGCCGTAAAATTTTAGTTGCCTCTTTCTGATGTCTGCGAGGTTGGACAATTTCTCTGTGGTGTCTCTGGAGTGAATCCTGTATCCTTCATCTGTGTGCTTTGGTCCAATAATTTTCCTTATTATTTTTCTTTTCTCTGTGAGGATTTTTTCCAAGTAGCCCTTAGTGTGTAACGGCAATGTCTCACTGGGATAAAGCACCTCAGGTTTAATAACCGTGTTGTAATGACGAAGTTTGGTGAACGTGGACAGACAATTTTTGTTGTAGACACCCTGTATCATGTATAAGGCTCTCTTCATTTTCATTAACCTAGTGTTCTCTTTTCCCGTCGGTTCAAGCACTTCACCTAGGTATTTAAAGTGGGTGACTCGATTGATCTTGCCATATATCGTGTTTAAAATCTGTATGGCGTATTTCGTACAGAAAAACTCGGTCTTTTGGAGCGAGATCTGTAGTCCTACTCTTTCGGCGCACTCTTGGAGTACTTCTATCTGTCTGATTGATGTGGTTTCGTTGTCTGATGGTAATACCAGATCATCCGCGAAGGCTAGACAGCCAACCTCCAGTTCGTCCTTTGGTCGTCCTAGTCGCAGTGGCCTCCAGTAACCTTGTAATCTCAGCTCTTTCTCCCATTCCTTGATGACTTTGTTCAGCACTAGGCTGAAGAGGAGCGGTGAGAGCCCGTCAACTTGGCGAACACCTATATTGATCTGAAATGGTTCCGAGATTTCCCCCATGAATTTCACTTTTGACGTCGTGTCTGTCAGTGTCGGTTTGATCAATCGCAAGGTTTTGCTATCCAAACCTTGCTCGTGTAAGATGTTGAACAATGTCTGACGGTCAATGGAGTCATATGCCTTCTTGAACTCAACGAATGTACATATAACTGGAGTATTCCTGAGGGCTTTGATTTTCAATATAGTTTTTAGGTTGAAGATTTGTTCAGCGCAGGAGCGACCAGGACGAAATTCCGTCTGATACTCGCCAATCTCGTGTTCCAGCTGGTCTTGAGTCCTTTGTAGTAGGCACGCTGAGAGGATCTTATACGTAATATTAATAGTGAAATGCCCCTGCAATTGTTTGTGCGGTCGACTCTTTTGTGTAATGGGTGGATCAATGCACATCTCCACTCATCTGTCAGCTTTTATGATGTCCAGATGTCAGTGATAATCTGTGTGAGTTCCCTAAGTGAGTGTGGCCCTAGGGTTTTCAGTAGTTCGGCCACTATGTCGTCTTTACCAGATGTCCTGTTGTTTTTGAGTTTGAGGCTGTGTCTGTGAACTTCCTCTTGTGTCGAAGGTAATGCGTCTGCGTTTTTGCCTGTAGGTTCTTCCTCTTGGAATCTCTCTATTGGTTCTGGACAGTTGAGAAGATCTGAGAAGTAAGATCATTTATGAAGCAACTGAGATTAACTAGATTTCATTCATGTTTGCATTGTACCGTATAACAATAACTTAATTTTATTATGAATTCAAGGTGAATGGGAGAATGAAGTATTTGTGACTGATAAACAGTGCTCACATTAAATAATGACAGGAAATATTGACTATTTTTCATCGGATGTTTTAGCCTATTTTCATTGTATGACTACCCATTATTATTCCCATTTTCCAACGGGATCGGGGATGAGATGCGATGGAAGTCTTTGTGGCGATAGTTTTTACGGCCGGATGCCCTTCCTGACGCCAACCTCAGGAGAGGAGTTAATGAGAGATTAAATGAATGATGGTGAATGAAACTGGGCAAGGATGTGGAAGGAAGCGGCCGTGGCCTCTCAGAAGGTACCGTCCCAGCATTTGACTGGTGTTGAAAATGGGAAACCACGGAAAACCATTTCAAGGACGGCCGACGGTGGGGCTCGAACCCACGCGTCTACCGAGTCAGCAGAGAGCTTGGCCCCATGACCTAACGCAGCGCTTTAGCGAGCGCAGCCACTACTGTCGGTTTTAGCCTATTTTCATTGATGAAGGGAAATAGGCTTATGCGATCACCTTTCGTCCGTATGTGTCCCAAATAAAATCTAAACAGCCGAAGCGATTGCAATGAAACTCGGTTAAGTGCATACTACTACTTCGTCCGACCACGACAGTGCCTTTCAAATTTTAATGCGATTCTTCAATTCATGATAGAGGCCGCGTGAAATATTTCACTGGCATTCTATATCTCCGCACCAGTAACAGATATCACCCTGAAATTTTGTACGGTAATAAAGACTACTACTAGAAGTTCATCTATGTGACTTTCATAAACCTGTTAAATGCAAAACGAACATGGCGGCCAAGCGAAGTTGAAACATTTAAATTGACTTTTCTCGAGATTTTACCATCCGAGCGCAGTGAAACTTGGTACAGCAAATGTTTAGACACATTGCAATGCACTGACATCTAATTTTGTTTGATTATTTACATAAACTCAAATTGGTGGCTGTGCGAAATGTTAATATTATATATTTTTATTTCTTGTGTCCTAATCATGCGATCGAAGTGAAAGATTGAATAATCAACATAAGAAATAATCTTCATATGGCCTACATAGCTTATATAACAATCCAACATGGTGACCATCCGAAATATTTAGACGGTTCTCAATATCTACGAATCTATTACAGCAATCAAACTGAAACTGGTTGTAGAACCACAAACACTCAGGTGGAACATACTTCGAAGCTATGTCTTTAACATCCTTTGCCTTTGAACGGGTACATGGGTTTGATCTTCCCAGACGCCAATGGAGGTCTTAAAATCGGATACGCACACGACAGGGCAGATGTGCGTATTCACTGCATAAATGGGGCTGGTCTAGCTCTGCAGTTTGTGACTGTGGTGCCTCCTTACAGTCAATCCATCACATTGTCACTGACTGCCCTCTCCGAGCTTTCCATGGAACGTTGACGGATGTCCATCAAGCATCAGTTGCGGCCGTTGAACTGTAAGATTGTATGAACTTGTGTGTGCACATTTTCTTTGTATATATTGTACATAATTATATCCATCATACGATAAATAAATAAATAAATAAATCCTTTGCCGTATTTGTGTTGACATGTAAGACACTGCGATGTAGAAGACTTGATGTAGTCCCTGCTTTTTCCAAAACCAACAAATCTCTTCCCGTACCACAGTACTCACTGACACTGCCCGACAGTCCATTGATGTTGTATTCAACGTATCTATATTTTGACGCTGTCAACGTTGCACCTTTAAGAGTACAGACCTTTGGTTTTGGAGTGAGTTGTGTAGTCGAGAACATTGTTCGTGTTACATCATGAACAATGAACTTGCGACTCGCATTCTGTACCAGAACACGTTGATCTTGTGGCAAATATATTCTCTCTCGCCAAGTGGATGAACATTGAATTATAGCCGCTGCAAGAACTAGACTTCTCCAGGAGCTGTCTGGGTTCATGCGCCTGCAGAAACAGTTAATAAACCATGACAGCTCCTCTTACACTACTACTATGCACCAAATCAGAGGGGCAGTACAGTTCTTGTGCCGACAGGTAGATCAGTTTTTTATTATACCTTAAGCTTGCCACGGTGGGTGAGTGGATATCGTGTCGGTCTACTAACCCCAAGAATGCAGGTTCGCTCCTGGCCGTGGTAAGTGATTTTTGAAAGGCGGCAAAAATACGATACGCATGTCATACGATGTTGGCATGTCAAAGAACCCATTTGAATTCAGTAGGCCGAGTTCATAATGGCAAAATTAATCTCGGGAGTTTCCGCCAACACAAAGTTCCTCATTTCTCTACTAGAAAGCGGTATAGTGTTCAAGGAGGTTATATATCTAACATCTAACCTCCTTGACTTTCATAGTCAAGGAACGACGAAATTCGACATGCAAGCTACCCTCTGGGTGTCAAATAACAAAGCTTGCACCCGGCACCCGAGGCCATACGATATTATTATTATACCTTACAGCAAAAAAAAAAAAAAAGACCAAAAAGTGCAGTTGTCTGATTCTTGCACCGGGATTTTCAATTATCCCAATTGAGTAGCAATAGGATTTTTTGAGTCAAGAGTGGAATTTAATTTCTTTTACAAACACCATGATATTTATTGTAGCCTACGGTACTCTAAATAATTAATATCAGTATTGCGTGGAAATGCTCATCAACTCATTCAAAACATTTCTGTTACTGCAGATAACTGAGCTAGCTGGAGAAACGGTTTGAAAAAGATACCACATCTCGAAGGTAATATTAAATGCACATATCAAATTACTGTTATCTCCAGAGATCGTCCAAAAAGAGTCATCATCCAGTTTACGCACACGTGTGAATCAAATACAGTCCAATTTAAAGGCTGTTGAGTCTTTGAATTTGAATATTCCTCTGCATGAAATCATAATAAGTCAAATCGTACTTGACAAGTTACCCAAGGACACACGAAACCAATGGGAAATGAGCAACAAACCCAAATACACTTACAGAGTTCTTAGATTATCTTCAAAGGCAAACTCAAAATCTTGGTCCTTCAAAGTCAACATGCAAGACATGCAACGGTCATCACAATACATTGTACTTTAATGCCTACTCGTCTAAACAGTCTCAGCAAGGAGCTATCAGCAGGTGCTCAAACTCAAGAGTCCAACCAGGCTGCCAATGCTCAAAATCGTGGTAACTCTTCTAGTTATTGCACTATGAAACTCAAACTACAAACTCAAATCCTACTTTCTACAGCAATAGTCAAGGTAAAGGATAGCACATCTCGGAGGTAATAGTAAATACACGTATCCTCCAGAGATCGTCCAAAAAAGAGTCGGGTACGAAGTTAGGGACTTTTGTTGCCAACCTAGTATCGTCACTAAATTTTAGGTCCTTGGGAAAAAAAACGCAACGTGATGGATACCAGTTTTTATGCATAGTGACAATAACTAGAGAAGTATCTTGTATAACGTGGTCACAGTTATGTTCCCAATTACATTATTATTAATCCAATGAGGTATGTGTGAGCGGCATCGGTGGCGTAGTTGGTAGCATGCTGAGCTTCTATGCCCAAGATCGCGGATTCAAACCCGTACGAAGTCGTTGGATTTTTTAAGAGCGTTAAAATCCCTCAGTACCGTATGCCTTCCTTCGGAGGGGAAGTAAAGTCGGCGGTCCCATGTCATAGATTTATGGCATGTAAAAGAACCTTCCACTAATTACACTTGTGTGAAGCTAAATTATAGCTTAGATTTGATTAACTCTCTTAGGTTCCAAAGTTCGTCACCAGGAGCTGACTGCGGTGGCATCTAATAACCAAGTTCAGAACTAGTTGTCGTTGACGGAGGCGTATGGTAGCAAAAGTAGGAACTACTTGAAAATTGAATATCTGCAGTCCTTACATAAATTAAAAACAGATAACACACACTAATACAGCTATCACACTTAAGACCGGTTATCAGACAGATTCTACACACAACCAAAGTACACGGGGCTACATGACCGCGTTGTCGCAGCCGCTAAACCGAGGTATATGTGTGTAGCTAGTTGATGTTTTATGTGTTATTTGATTGTATTGTTGATATTAATTAGAATGTTATTCTGATAATGCAATTTACATCCCATATCATTGCTATGGATTGAATTGTTGCTCACTTTCGATCACTTATATTCTTTGCTTCCATGTAGGCCTATGTTGAATGTATAGCCTAGTCAGTTCTTGCATCTAGGTGGGGTTGGAATACTCCATGTGCGCGGCGTTCGTACCGAAATACTTCTAGGAAGTCCAGAAGCTCTCACCTTTCCCACTGGGACTGGATGATTCCATCTGAAAGGCTCCCAGCGGGTCATACAGAAGCTTGGACAACATGGAAGTCTCTCAACAGACTACGGAGTTGGGAGATCGAAGACAAATATTCAGAAGTGGGACTTCCGTTGCGATTCTGTGTTTTGTTTTGTCAATGAACCATTTGTTAAAGGGTAGTTTATTTTTTTGATGTGTAAGATCTTTCCGCTCGGTTGTTGGATATTTTTAATGTGTAACATAATTCCACTCGGTTGCTGTACATTTTTGTGTGGGGGTGATTTTGTAAAAAGTGACGGAAGTGGGACGGAAATGCAACGGAAACAATGAGCGCGCGCGGTGGCGGAGATTGGTACAACGACATACTGTCGGCTATGTGGAATGTAAATCGCATACGGTTTACTTCATGGTTTGGAGGCCCCATTACAGATATTACTACAATAAATCATCTTCAAACTGTCGTTCCTTGGTGTGAAAATATTCATTACATCATATTTGCTGTAAACAATTATGATTTATTAAACCTTACTGCTTTTGTTGTGTTCTTATTTAATGTAAGCACTAGAGGTACTGTCGGCCAAATACAGCACTATGTAATGTATATAGCAAAAGTTTAATTCATGGTTTGGAGGCCCCATTAAAGAAATTCCTACAATAAATCATCTTCAAGTTGTCGTTCTTTGGTGTGAAAATATTCATTATATCATATTTGCTGAAAGGATTTGGTACAGAAGTTTTACAAGTAGCGCGCGTTGGCAGAGATTGGTACAACGACGTACTGTTTTGGCCATGTGGTTATGTGGAATGTAAATCGCATACGGTTTTCCTCGCGGTTTGGAGGCGCCATTACAGATATTCCTACAATAAATCATCACCAAACTGTCGTTCTTTGGTGTGAAAATATTCATTATATCATATTTGCTGAAAACAATTATGATTTATTAAATCTTACTACTTTTTCTGTATTCTTATTTAATGTGAGCACTCGAGATACTGTCGGCAAAAATACAACACTATCGTATCATATTTGCTGAAAGGATTTGTCACTGGAGTTTTACAAGTAGTTATTGCAGAAATAATAGTAATGAGAACTTCATGTTTGCTGGCACAAGGTAGCACTATGAGTTCATTCTTCAAAAAAATGCGAGTAAGTAATATGGAATTATTCGAATAAAATGTCAGATGTTACACATCATATGAGACTACTGTAAGGCTCGTTTTTTTGTTTTTTTGTTTTTTTTGGTTTTTTTTACAATGCTCTATGGAGGATCTGGTGAAGGCAACTTAAAATGGTCGTGACACAGCTAAATTTTGGTCATGTATTATCTAGTTATGTACACATAAACGAGTGAATCCTGCAGTTCTAGCTGTAAGATATTACATTACCTCAAGATTTTTGATTTTCTTTTCTAGAAGATCGAATGCACGCACTTCTATATAGTGTTTGGTGATCCATACCTTTTATATTCTGCCTTTTTTGTGTCTATTTGATCCCTTTTGATAGTTATTTTCAGTAGATGACTAGTGAGATAAAAATAAGGCTAAGGGAGCCCATCCTGACAGAAAAGCCAGCAACCCTGTAAGCTGTGGGGTAACACCGCAGGTTGGACGAGAGGCCAGCACCCTTTATTGGTAAAAAAAAAAAAAAAGAATTATGCTTTCAACGCTACTAGTAAGCCTCGGAATATGATTGATAATACTAGACAACAAAGGCGAATAAATTGTATTCGATTTGAAACATGGAATGTAAGGAGTCTATACAAGGTAGAAGCTGCAACCAGTGCGGTCAAAGAAATCCAGAAATACAAACTAGATCTAGTTGCACGTTGCACTGCAAGAAATCCATTGGGAGGATTCGGACAGCATCTATATTGAGAACTCGACTATCCTATATGGAGCCTGTGAACAAGGGCATAGGTTGGGTACTGGTTTTTGTTTGAGCAAGGTCTTGGCCACTAATGTATCAGAGTTTGTGTCTATCAACCCCAGAATCTCTGTGTTAACAGTGAACGTAAAGCATCACAAGGCGACTTTTGTGAACTGTCATGCTCCCACGGAGGAAAGTGAAAGGGAAGTTAAAGACGAGTTCTATGCGCAGCTAGAAGCAGTAGTGGATGCTATCCCAAATGGACACTTGAGGATCCTTATCGGAGACATGAATGCTAACATTGGGGAAACAAGTATTCCAAGGTACAGAAGGAAGGCACGGCCTTCATGAGGTAAGCAATGTTAATGGTGTAAGGTTCATTAGCTTTGCTGCGTCATCAGGCTTTTTCATTTCCAGCAGAAACTTCCAGCCTACGCAGATGATATCAGTTTACTCTCCAGCTCTCAGGATGAGTTGAGGCAAATGATCAGAGCACTCAAGGCAGCTGCCAACAAATTTGGACTAATCGTGAATGAAACCAAGACGGAGTACCTCAATATGACTCGCGGGCAAGGCCACGTTTTTGGGCAACTACAGTCACTCCGGGTAGGGGACCAGTTCTACAAGAGGGTCCATGAATTTAAGTACCTAGGATCGCTTTTCACGGAGAACTCATCATGTGAGGCAGAAATCAACGCCAGAATCCAAGCAGGAAACCGAACTCTCTACAGCTTAACACAGCTTCTTCGGTCCAGATGTCTCTCCCGACAGTTCAAAATTCGTCTGCATAAAACTCTGATCCAACCCGTTGTACTATATGGATGTGAGACATGGAGTATCCGTAAACAGGACTTTCATAAACTACTCGTTTTTGAATGAAAATTTCTTCGGAAAATCTTCAGATCGGTGAGGGATATACGTGGATGTACACACGGGTGAATGGAGGATTAGACACAATCATGAAGTAGAAGACCTGTACCATGATGCCAACATAGCTGGAACCATCAAAACCAGAAGACTGAAGTGGGCTGGGCATGCAGCCCGGATAGAAGACCACAGATGGCCACGGAAGCTACTGGATTTCATCCCCACAGGAAGAAGACCACCAAGGAGACCAAGGAAGCGGTGGAGTGATGGGCTCCATGAAGATCTGCAACAGGCAGCGATACTTGTGGACAGTTGGCGGATGGCAGCTAGGGATAGGAGACGATGGAGAAGGAAACTTGTAGCAGCGCGCGGTCCACTGGGCCTGATCGCTTAGAAGAAGATTATCTAGTTAGATCACCTCTGAATGCTCTAATTTGTCATTTTTATGCCCATTCTGTACATCTAATGTAATTTTGTTAAATTTGTAATTTTGTAATTGCAGCCGGGACCGAAAAGATCCAGGTGCATACGAATTGGGTTACTGGCTGCATAGAACTCCAATATGAAGCTCCTTTTGTATTCCTTGACGTTGCTTAGTATTCCCCATTGGCCATATTACGTATTGGACCCGTTCTAGTCAGGGTGCACTCTGGTGACAACTTGACAGTTACACGTTCTAGATTTATTGCTCGTGGGAGTTAACAAATTGATATGCCATTATTTGCACGGTATTTTTATGGGACTAAGGGACTAACGCAATGTTTCGAGCATTAGCGCAGGAGTAACTCCTAGCGTCACTTCCTGGACGTTGGGCTTCTTCTTATTACTCCTTGCCTGAATCTCTTCGGTCCTTGCTGCACTCTTGTGGCGGCAACACGAAGTTCGCCTAGGACACTTCCTTTGTACAGTATAATTTTGGTAATACAGTGCGCTATTTTTAAGTGTCTTGTTATTTCTCCCCTGATGTTTCGGCTAGGGCACGTGCGTTGCATACAGATATACTCCTATACTTTCCTGATCGAGGACCTGAGATGCAACCTTATTCTATCAGGAGGAGCAGCATATGATAATCTGTTGCATTATCTAAGGAAAAAAAGAAGGGACATTTGGGAGGACTTCTATTTAACGGAGGCCATGGCGGATCGGAAATGGATGGAAACGGGCTGCCAACTGAGGCATATAGTCGCGGGACTGGCTGTCCACGGGTTCCACTTCAAAAGGTGTAAAAACAAAGTTTTCCATGAACCGAACACAAACTGTGTGTGCAGGCTATGTGACCAGATATGTGAAAAATATCACATCCAGAAGTGTTCCTCGAGGTCAGGTTCGATTAGTGAGTTTATCAAGGACTAACACTTATTGAGAGCTCATTGGTCGTCACGTTGTTATATGTTATATTTTGTTGCATTACTATAATATTGTGATCCTATATGCACATTGTGCGCAATAAAGTTCATAAAGTTTATAGGTACATACATCTTATTCACATGCCATTTATTTCAGATTATTTTTCACTCATTCCAGTAATTGGAATTATGTTGTTTTGACCGCCTGAAAGTTACAATATTAATCACCGTTATGGGCAGGTATACCGGTAAGTGTTAAACTAAACATTGTTGGCAGATGAACTTTCCGTCTTCTTTAATATAATACCAATATCTATCTAACATCTCACGAATATTCCTTGTGAAAGCGAAATGAATTTGGTAATACATACACATCCTTAATTTGGACGATGATATTTTCTCCTTCAACTCCACGTCAGCATCGTCCGTATAATTCTGCAACAAACAACCGTTTTCATATGCTGAGTAAATTATAATAGAATAGGGTGAAAACAACCAAGAATCTTGAGCTTTAGAGTTAAATTGTCACGACTATTATTTATGACAGAGGATGCTTTCAGTTATTACGCCGTGAATTATTAAATAAAGTAAAATAAATTTCAATGGAATGTAGAGAATTTAAATGAGTACCGGTACCGTAAGTAAAAAGGTATGTCCTGGTGCAGGAGTTACTTGGTTGGTTGGTCCCTCAGTTTAGGGGCTGCAACAACGCGGTCTTGCAGGCCCCGTGTACTTTGGGTGTGTGTAGAATCTGTCTGATAATCGGTGTTAATTGAGAAGACTGTATTAGTGTGTGTTATTTGTAATTCAGATAAAGACTGCAGACGATCAATTTAAAGTATTTCCTACCTTTGCTACCAAATACTACCGTCAACGACACCTAGCTGAGAACTTGGCTACTAGATCCTACCACAACCAGCACCTTGCGTTGAACGTTGGAATCAAATGAGCGTTAATCAAATATAACCTACAAATTTAGCTTCACAAATTGTAGTTAGTGGAAGGTTCTGTTACATGCCATAAATCTATGACAAGGGCCTGCCGGCTTTACTTCCCCTCCGAAGGAAGGCATACTAAGGGATTTTTAAAGCTCTTAAATTAAAAAAATCCGACGACTTCGGCCGGGTTTGAACCCGCGATCTTGGGCATAGAAGCTCAGCATGCTAGCAACTACGCCACCAAAGCCACTCGCAGGAGCTACTGTGCACACCTAGTACATGGGGTACTAGGCGGTGGCCATCTTGGATTTCCCGAACTGCCAACCTGTGTGAGTGAAATTCTCCTAGATTTCACCAGATTTGAATGTTGGTGCCATAAAGTGACCAGGGTTCCCAACGTATGAGTATGAAAATCTCCTAGATAAGAATTTAGGTGCGAGATTTTAATTTTGGAAAATGGTGCCCAAGGAATCCATGTTATCTGACCAAGTCGTTGTTTGGCATAAACCTCAAAAACATGTGACATCACCCAGCAGAGGTGACCAACATATACGTGTGAAATATTACTAAATACCCAATATTTTCCCTCAAAAAATCTTCAATCCCCCAGATTTTCTCTCATTTGAATTTTGGTGATGTACTAGCCTCAGCAAACACATTTCCCAAATCGGCAGAACTTCATACACTGACAATAGTGTGGCAAGTACTAATGCGTGGGCCGAGTGCATTACGCTAAGTCAGCCGCCAGAACGCCCAAGCCCCACAATGTCACGTGAATAGGAGTAGAGGAGTTGACGGCTCCAGTTCTCAGAAATGCAACGATCACCACCGGGAGAGATATAATCCGAATATTGTACGTAGAATTATTCTCGGAAGATTTGGACCAGGGGGATGACAGTTCATAGGGAGCGTGAGGGTCGCGGCAAAGCTCTGCTCTGGATGTTCTGCCAACCAATGAAGAATTAATTTTAGCACTAAGGTTTCGTAGTTGGCACTCATGAACGCTCATATCAAACCGACTGGCGGAAGCGGGAATAGTCTGTTTTAATTGATTTTCCTCGTGGTGTTGTTCGTTGTTTTGATTTGTTCGGTATTTTGATTATTTATTTGAATTGAATTGAGAGTCAATCATGCCACTGCAAGGGAGGAAAAATTGCCAAGCACCGGGATGTAAGAATTATGATGATAGTAAGAACAATATGGCAATTTTCATCTTCCCGGTGTTGACCATGTGTAAAACTAGTGGGCAAAATGGACTACTCTCAAATAGAAATATAGAGAGAATAAATGTGTGCATTTCATCTCTTGTTTGTTTTCTTACCCATTCTCCTTTGCATTGCAATAAAATTTGTGGTTTAGGGCAACGGGGAGGGGTGGGTGGCAGCCGGCATGCTAGGCAAAAGGTGAGGTTATGGCAATATTGTGCTTGCATTTGGGCAGTTTTCTTTATATGCATCGAATATCCCAACAATTCTGTAGAGTAGGAGAGCAATGTTTAACTAGTCTAAAGGTGAATTAAGCTCTAGAACGTCATAACTGTGTCCTTCGTGACAAATCTATTGCCAACATTGATATATATCAAAATTTATTATTTTCCTATCTGGACGTATATTTCAGCGCCTAGCGAAAGGCGCAGTTATGTTTGTGTCATTTTCATCAATGATCAATAACTCATCGCAGAACATACTGTTCAATTACGTGTAATAAAGGCTACATTCATATGGCTTTTTATTTTTTATGTTGCTAGACTTGCCGGAGCAGTACGTAGCCTCAGGCGTTGCTCTCTCTCGGAAATTCTATAACCAAAAGTAACGAATCTCTTATAGTTACATGATCCTTGATTTGGACCACATGACTGTTTTCCAAATGAAGAGTGCACAATACAGTGATCAGCAAGAAAGGTTGACATTTTAGAGTTTGTTCACATTGTGTTTTGGTTTTCAAATTTCAACTATTTCTTTCTTTCTTTCTTTCTTTCTTTCCTTTTGTAGTTTTAGGGTAAGAATCTTCCACCTTTCATTATGGTGCACCATAATAGGGTTATTGGTGGGAATGTTTATTAGTGTTAAGCTTTCCAACCACCTGTTTGCCTTCACATTTTAATCTATATCAGCTGATGAAGGGGCCAAACCAATTAGGCCTCGAAACATGTACCCAAAGACCACAAAGTGATCCTTTATCAAAATAAAGGTATTGATTAGGTGGAACTTTTGCGACAATTATTAATAATTAGCTTATCAATACGGAACCAGCATGAACCTTTCAAATACTAGAATTATTTGGTAACACTGATATATATATATTTGACTAGCGCTTAGAGACAGCCCAGCGGGCTAACGAAGTGACCCGAATGCTCACGAATATAACCGATCAGCCAACCTCTTCCACTTCCAAGACAGACCAAGCGGGGCAGCCATTTTTCTTTCGTTTATCGACGGGCTATTTGTTCTGTGAATAATCGCTTAATTTTTTGTTCTGTGCGTTAATTCTTAGAGTCTCAGGCACTCACTGGACAACTGAAATAAACTAAAGTCGAGTCGCTGAGTCTCCGGCAGGGTATCCATCCCCTTATCTCCACTAACATCTTCCCTGTCCCTTTCTCAACAGCTTATGAATTGCTTGGAAAATCCGTTTCATGTACCTGAGTTTCTAATGAACAAATATATTTCACTGGCGAAAAAATATTTTTCTTTTACAGTAAGAGACAGAATATGTAATTTTAAATAAATCAAGTAAGGTTATGTTTTAAAAAATGTCATTTTGATCAAATATGCAAAATAAAAACACAGAATATTAATTTTAAAGTAAAAATATCTAAAACAAATGTTATTATGATCAAATATGTAAAATATGTGAAAATAAAATGTAATTAGATGATAGGTAAGGTTCTAATTCATTGACATTTATCATTATTAGTTACGTATAAGCAAAGAGGAGGAATATATGTTTATATACAAATCCTAGCCCTGATGATCGGTCTAGGTTGTGAAGCTTCAGGTACGTTCGGTTTGCCCGCTGCGCTAGTCTGTCTCGGTGCGTGTCAACATATCGTGAAGGGGGATGGATGATCGGTTGCGGTCGTGAGTATTCAGGTCGCTTCGTTAGCCCCGTTGGGCTGTCTCTAAGCGCTAGTTATATTTGCGTGTTGCTCAAAATTCATCTGCAATAGTAAGACATAGTGTATTACCCCAACTGTTCTTATGGACACATTTAACAATATTGAGTTTAGGGCTCAAATGTTCTCAGAATGTTACTAGGCAGTTGGTAGTCCTGTGGACTCTTTAAATATACATACTTATGTCTGTTTTGTTAAATTATTAATCATATTTGATTCAAATTGGTCCTTAATGACAAATACTTATATCTGCTAAGACATACATTGAATGTGCGAACTGAAGTAAACATCTATAAATTGATATGTCAGTTGCATGCAGTTGAACATTGAACATCATATGCATGCGTTTTCCGTAAACCTATTCCGAAATTAAGACTTTAGGATCCACAAGCCTTGAGATCATTAATACACAGTTGGTAGTCCTGGTGACTCGTTTAATAAGCACAGTTATAAGTTGTAAATCATACAATGCACATACAATCATTTGTATAAAATCCATTCGTTAGTATGGAAGTTACATGCAGTTAAACATTCAATTTATCAGGACGCGTAGAATCATGTTGACAACACTGTCATATACGGGTTACTCGAAATTAATCTGAAACTTCATGTTCTATACGTGTGAAAAGTTTAGAACTATTGGCCTGCACACTTTCGGATATATTGAGACTAGGGTTCAAAATTATAGAGAGCATTTATCAATAGATGGCAGCCCTGGCGACTATGAAATGTACATAATTTTAGCGTTTAAGATACCCAGTGCACGAACATAATATGGTTGAAGTCCAATTGAAGGTATGGACGTTACATGCAGTTAAACATTGAACCTACCAACAAGCGTTGAATCGTGTTTGTAACACTGTCTTTTATTAGGTGTTGAAAAATAATTTGAAGTGGCATGATGTAGGCCTATACTAGATGTGCCAAGTGTGGATGAAATCCAGTTGATAGTGTGGATGTTACAATAGGCAGTTAAACATTAAGCATATCAGGACGCGTTGAATCAAATTGGTACCACTGTCGTGTACGGACTCCTGATAGTTAATTCATAATATCGTGGACCAATATGTTCCCATGCATACCTTCTGAGATATCCAATTTGGAGTTCCAATTTCAATTATTATTTTTCAGGAGTTGGTAGCACTGACGTTATTTTCAAATCCGGCCTTAAGATGTCCTGGTACAGATATTCACTTGTACCAAGTTTAGTTTCGATAGCTGCTACCGTTTAGGTGTTGATAGGGGGACACACAAACACTGACAGAAGGACAGACAGTCACACATCTGCTCGGCTAGTCTCATAAGTCTACTTATTCATAAGTTTTGAAAAAGTGAAAAGTAGGCTAAAATAAAGCCAAAGAAACTTATAAATAATTAACTGCCATTAAAATGTCTCAAATATTCTGGACCTAAGTGATATCTGTTAGTATATTGGATATAGCGAAGTACATACCTCAGGATTTCTATCGGTCAGCGAGTGTTTGGATTCCTTGTCTGAAACAGTTAGTTCAATAGTTATAACCATTCGCTCTTATTCCATGTCGGAGATTTTTGTGGCCAAATGATTAATATGAACATGAGAACTTGGTGAGCTTGATGTGTGTTTGAGTCTTCAATCTTTAGATTGGTATGATGCATCACCACATAACTTCCACACACTACATCTGAAACAATCTGTTTAACATATTTTAACCTTGGTCTACTCCTTGACCCTTCCTCCCTTAACTATTTTTGGTATTCCTGGGTGCTTTAATATAAGTGCCTTACCAAACTATCTTTCCTGTTCATTAGCACTCGCCAGAAACATCTCTCCTCCCCCACTCGTCTTAACACCTTTTCATTTGCTACCCAACTAATCTTCATCATTCTCCTGTAACATCACATTTCAATTGCTTCTATTCTCCTCTTTTTTTGCTTCACCAACAGTCCACGCTTCACTTCCATTGATCGCCACGCTTCACACTAAGGTTTTCAAAAATGACTGTTTAATACCGAAATTTATATGGAATGTCCACAAATTTCTGTTCTGTAGATAAGGTTTCTATACCTGTACCAAGGTTGGAAATTATAGAGATGAGGATGCTCATGTGGATGTGTGGGAGGATAAGGAAAGATTGACCTTATTAGGGGAACAGTGGAAGTCACAATTCTAGGAGCCATGAAAACAAGTTTTGGCCGTGTGATGAGGAGGGATAACATCACCTGCACAAATTTCACTCTTTCTTGAACACCGAATTGGTTTTACTAATAGTGGTAAAATAATACAGGATAACTTGTGCTTGATTCCAGTTAATGGCTTTACCGGTTATTGATGGAGACATGCTAATTTATGCTCATGAATGATGATAATAATAATAATAATAATAATAATAATAATAATAATAATAATAATAATTCCTTGTTTACCTCTTACACCTGTCCATAACGTTAATTGCACATGTGTTCGTTTATTATTATTACGGTATTATTAGTAGGATTATTATCATTAGGGCTCGGATTTTTAGGTAAATAAATATTTTTTATGTAAATACATATTTTAAGCATTTTTTCTATGAATACATATATTCCTGCTTTTCAATTATTAGCACATAAAAATACATAATATTTACAATTTTTAAAATTAGTATGCTAGATCTTTCAGTTTATTGCATTTTTGTTCTGTGTTACTTCAACGGGGAAGAACCTGTGAGCTATCTAATCTTCATGTAGAGCTTGCAACTGTGTTATTCTTAACTTGTCCCGTGCCACTCACTGTGGAAGCCGGGGATTTCCTTGTCCGTAGCCATATTGCACCACGTGCTAAACCTCCCCTCCCCCAGCTACCTGGAACCAATGTCACTTACATGCAGTTCATTTCTGGCACTGTGAAGTGTAAGGCAGTTCTACGATGCCTAAAGTAAAAACAACTAAAAGTTATCGTCTGTTGCAGAATTTGAATATAATTTTACTTCTGATGGGGGAATTCTGTTCTGTCAACCATATGGAAAATCAATCAAGGCTGAACAGCGATCTCAAGTTACACAACACCTCAAGGGCAAGAAACATATTGCCGCACTTTCGCGCCTTCAGAAGAAGTGTTTCGCGATAATCGTCGGTCATTTGTGATGGACAACCTGAAGATGCATCTCGTTGTGCATTGTAAAGCTTCAGCAGTCAGTGAGACATACAGTAGAATAAATTGCATTCGTGAGTACTGTATATTGTTTATATTCACATTAATAAACTAAATTATAATTAAGTATTTTTATTTTTTGTCACATATTTCAGGTATTTTTAATACATAAAAAATAAATATTTTTCCGTTTTTTTAGCACCTAAAACTCCGAGCCCTAATTATCATTAATATTATTTTCCAAATATTTGTTTGATGGAGTTAAATCTCGGATATAACACAATGTTTTCATTTTTTTACGACGTTGAATCATTGATAATCAGTATTTTTTGAAACGAGACTAAGGATGAATTATAGGAACGAATAATACGATTTGAAGAAGGAGTTAGTAGCCTGATTTCAGGGATGAGGTGTGTAAGTGAACAATAAGACTTGTAATAGTACGATTTCAGAGTGTGGAGAAGTAATAACAAAGTATAGTATAAATTATACAAATGCTGAGTTCTAAGCTTCGTGAACAAAAGTTAGTCAGTGATTCCACTCTTTGGCTGCATGTCAAGACATGATATATTTCACATGCACTTTCACACAATTTCCAAATACACTTAATACTGGCCTCGTGATATCCTTTCTTTTTACAGAGCTTGAAATGAAATCCATGTATTGCGAAACGAGTGATTGTACGTGTATGTCTCAGATCGTAACATGGACCCTTCCACTCATCGGACGTCACTGCGGCTATTAAATAAAAGTCACCCTATATTTTCAGCCTCTTCATTTTGAACTCTTTTAGAAGGTTCTCGTACTGGGCGGTAGATGGGAGCAAAAGTTGACACCTTAAATCTTCGATGTAGAAGGTCTCTCAGGACATTTCATAGCACAGTCGCGATGACGTATATTTTGAGATACACAGGACTTTTTTTCATGCAAGTTGCCTTGACTCTTTCTATGCACTTCATGTTGTTTTTCGTGAGATTCTCCCACATAATATTCAGACAGTAGCATATTATTGGGCGGATTTTTACTCTGAATAATGTCATAGCTGTCTCTAATGATAGTTTGTTAAGATGTTGTATTTCGTGCATTGCTTTTATGGCATGTATTGTTCTGTCCTTTATATGTTTGGTGAAGGTATCCCCAGGTGTCTGAAGAATTAGACCTAAGTACTTAAATTGATGGACAACACGTAACGCCTTGTGCTCAATATATAGGGAGTCTCCTGCTGCTATTCTACATCCTCTGAGAAAGGTAATGGATACGGTTTTGTTTAAGTTTATATCGAGTTCATTTTTTCCGGCCCAAATTGCTAACATGTCTAGGGATGATTGCAGATTTTGACGTGAAGTTGAGGCTACAACCACGTCATCTGCGTAGCCTAAATGTACATGCTAACTCCATCTTGTTTCACGGATTTCACTATGTCTGCGCTGTAGCTACATTTTAAGACACTGCGATGAATACGACTTGATGCATCTAGTAAGGAAAGAGTAGCTCCTGCTTTCTTCAAAAACCAAGAAATCTCTTACCATGGTATTCGCATTGACACTGTACGACAGTCCATTGCTGTTGTATTCAACGTATCCATATTTTGACACTGTAAACGTTGTACCTTTACGAGTACAGACCTTTGGTTTTGAAGTGAGTTGCGCAGTCCAAAACAGTGTTCGTGTTATATCATGAACAATGAAATTGCGACTCGCATTCTGTACCAGGACACGATCTTGTGGCAAGTATATTCTCTTTCGTCAAGTGGCTGAACATTGAATAATGACCGCGTCAAGAACCAGGCGACTTCAGGTGCTGTCTGGATTCACGCGCCGATAGAAACAGTTAAAACAATACCGACAGCTCCTTTTACTCTCCTACTACGCACGAAATCAGTGGAGCAGTACAGTTATTGCACAGACAGATAGATTTTTTTATGATACAGCTAGGGCATCATGGTTATGGATCAATAAATGAGAGAGGAGATAGATTTATTCAATTCGCCCAGGAAAATACGGTGTACATACTGTGCCCGTTGGACGAGGTTATCTGGTTACCACCAACCGTAACGTGGCCTCCCAGATGACTTCTACCTCGAGACACATTGCCGGAGAGGATCGGAATGCACTTCTTATGGGACTAGCCGGCACAAGGCCCTGCTTCCCTAAGGATCAGGTTCCCATCACAGTGATTGTCATAGACACCCAAAGAAAATGCACCCCCAAAAGGTCAAAACTACTAAATTAAATCCAGACTTAAGACATACTCATGGTTTGTTTATTTGAAATGCCAAACCCCTGTCCTACGGTCGGAGGGTTTGGTAAAACGGCTATTCCGTAGATAATAAACAAAGAAAAAAAATAAACAACTCCTAAAGTTAACGTAGAATCCCCTCGACATGTCCTAAATACAGCAAAACAAAGGCAAAGCTGGGGAAATGGTACCGCAAGAAATATAGTTATACAAGAATAAATGATGCTTCTAGGAAGAAGGCATCATGTCATCAAAACATGTCAAATATGACGGCAAAGTTAAAGGACTGGTACCATCCCATATTTACAATTATACTCTAATTAATTTGAACTAAACCTGCTTTAAGCTGATCAATGGCGTTAGAAGTCCGTGATAAACAAACTAAACAAAAACTAATGATTGTCAGTCATCATTTACAGTACAATGGTACAATTATATACAACAACAAAGATATTATATTATAAGAGACAGTAGGGTAACAGTGGGATAACATATCAGTAAATAAATAAGTTGTACACACAAATAATTATCTTATTATTCCTTCCTGCAACAGATGAACAACTGTTTGTTGTCCACCGTCATCTATCAGTGTATTTGAACTTGAGAATCCAACTGTGCAAGAACAGCATTCTCCCGATCGGGTTACGACCCACGAGTTCTGAACTTTGGATTCGTGCGATCTCTGTCAAAAGTCTATCAGTGTTAGCTACTAGACTTACTAGTAAGAACAAACGAAAGCTCAATGCATTGGTCCGCTCGACTAAAGAAACAAGATCAAGATTTAACAACGATTAAAGTTTAACTGTATTATTAGCATCGTAGGTTTAGGAAATAAATTGATGGTTCATGATTTAGTCCTAAGTTTAATGCCATAGATTTATGAGTCCATTATTATTAAGATAGTTGACCAAATGCAAGGCTTCGCACGAGTGTGCCACCAACACGTGGTACACCTCAACAAAGAATACGTGGCTCGCACGTTAACAATAACACAATCGGTACTCGTAAGAGACCATACTTTTCCTCCTCGGTCAAACTTGTTCTGTAACATAGATTTGCCGGCATTCACTAACAAACATGGTAACCAACCTGACGACGTGTATTAAAACACGGTAAATAATCATTCACTTACAAGTGAGAATACACAATGGCCTTAAGGGTCCAACCTATCAAATGGTTACTCAAATTAAATATAAATCATGACAAAACATATTGGGCTCGCTCACAAATACCTGCGAGTATATTAAATATGTAGCATTACTTATTAGTACACCTGTACCAGAACAACTTTACAAAAATCGATACTCAATCAAGGTCAATAGCATGAGCATAAACAAAGCATGACCCGTAAGAACATTCCTAGAAAAAGGTCTAGAAATACAAATAAAAATGAAGTCGTTAGTCAATTGTCTCACAAGAGAGATCGTAAATAACCTTAGCAATGTCATCGGCGTGAACTGGACAAGCATCTGTCATTATGCTCCCAGCGACCTGCACTACGCGTTATAGCGTGTCAATGAGTTCTCAAAGAAATGTCTTTCACTGATATTTAAAACACATGAAATTCACAATAAATGTAGGCTGAGTGTTCTTAGCATTCATTCTATAAGATTATACACATGTAAGAAAGGTTATTAGGTCGTTTAAGACGAATAAATTACAATAAGAATGATATGTTTGGCTTCTAAAAATCAAATAGACGTGACGGAAAGATATCTCTCTCCCTTTGAAAGGCTTTGACATTGTGTAGCACCACTGAAAATCACAGCAAATGGGTGCTGTGTACCAAACACGTTTAAATGAAAATAAATACTGGTTTCACGCCTTAACCTTAGGTGGAAATAATCGAAATGATACGAATATCGTGTAACAGAAAATGTATGAGTAAGTTCAAAACATTACTTGACTCATATACAGCAATGTGATTTACCTGGATTCTGGTGGCAAACTGCTCACTCTTTAAAAATGTACTTTACAGTGATTACAATAACAATTGGGTTGGATCCTTTCCATGCCTAAACGATACGCCATAATGTTAAATAAAAGACGTCAGTGGCGTACAAAATAATAGAAAAATGGGGACTTCAAAAACTTTGACAAATAATCAGCTGGAGCTGAATTAAACATATGCCCCTGTCACAAATTGACTAAATGATCTTCCGTCATGCGGAATTACCTTTCAAGAACAATATTGCACCGTGTGAACGCACACAATCAGGTGACTAACTCAGTGTCGAGTAACGAAATGCAAAGAAGCATTTAGAAGCGTGAAAATCACCTTAAGAAGGTGGTCAAAAGGAATGAAAGAATCCTACCTTGATGACTGACAATAAGTTACGGATGCTACAAACTAATCCACCCATGACCATCCACCGTACAGAAATAGATTAGAAAATCATGACTCACAGCTATTGCAGTTTATTATCCAGACACGAGGATTGAGGATTTTGCCTTTCGTCCAGGCAATCCACAAATATCTTCTCTGCTTGGCCATAAGCATGGTTATCCACTGGTGGTTCTCCATAGTCGTAGTGTGGCTTAGGTGTTCGGCATTCCTCCCATTTGGATGTTTAAGCCATAGTCATCTACTTCTTGAGTATAGGACTATTATGCCTCAGCACATGGTTAAATGAAGGCATCTTGTAGAATCGTAGAAATTTGTAGAATTGTAGACACTGCTTCTAGCGTATTTTAAATTCACAGCTTTTACACTTTCTAGCCAGCAGACTATATTCAAAAATGGCATTGTCTGCTAAGATCACAGAAACTAGCTTTGACACCAAACACGTGTTTTTCCACTGAAGCTAACACTTCACACGTTGTAGATCTCTTATCTGAGTGCATCTGCTCAATCTTAATCGTTTTACATTCGGCCTTTGCACGGCTCGTAAATATTTCACTGAAACTGCTGAATACTTCGGCTAGATTCTCCACTCGTGTATTGCTGGTACGCAAATCACTTGTCACACTGGTCAGCCATTAAGCATGCTGCAACCATGTGGTCAATCACTTCACTGAGTGGAAATACAACAAAATTCAAGATCTTGGATGGACTTTTCGCGTCACCAGCACACTTCGTGCTACAATCAATACTTTAGTTGTGTTCACTTCACAAATTTGAATATCGATGATACTAATACTCGGTCACCTTGGACCTTCACAATCTAACGTCTGCTCGCCATGCGAGCACGGATTAGAGTCATTCCTTCACGGAAGTAGGTGTGCTCAGTTCTATCACTTCCGAGTCATTTAGCGACTAAGTTATTTCCTTCCGCGTGTCTGCGGTGGCATACCGTCGGTTGTAAACCATAAATAAATATTATCAGCCCATGAAAATGTGGCTAATTAAGCTGAATGACTTCTTATTATAAATTCTAGATTGCACATCAAAGAAAACTTCTTTGATCATGTAGGGTAATTTTTCATAGCTTCTAAATGAAGTCAAAAGAACATCTGATGTAGTGGCATACATCTGTGGATGCGTTCATAAATCTTGAACATTATAAATTCCATGGTTCGTGTACAAGCTATCACCAGCATGAGCTATTCGGGCTCAATACTAAACACTTGTTTTAAGAAGAACCCGTCAGCAAGGAGGTCATGGAGATCCCCAGGTGGAAAAAACAAAGAACGAGTCATATTGAGTGATAGCAAGGATCTAACTTCAGATATACCCACCATAAACGGACTGAAGTTTGATTCAGACCACAGGATGGTACGTGCCAAACTCAAGCTCAACGGAAGGAACAAAACAGACATTTCAGAAAACCTTACGAGCCAAATGCAATTAAAATGAATAAAGACATTTACAAGTCTACAATGCAGAACACAATTCTCAATAACGACATTGAGCCGGTGATTTAAGTACAGAAGATATATGACACAATACAATCATGCATCCTTCAATCTGCAAAAAAAAAGCCACCGCGAATGAATCAGGTATCAGAAACAGGCACAAACTAAGCGAGGAAACCTTTAGGTTGATAGAACAACGGGAGAAAGTAAAACAAGCAGCTTTAGAATCCGAGAGCCTGAGCTATTGCAAATCAAAATTAAGGCCACCTTTTTCGATGACCCTGTATATCGAAATCAGCAAACTAACCAAGAGAGAAATGCGAAAAGATTTCAGAGAGTACAACCCACACCTGATGAGAAGCATAATAGAGGATTCAAAATCAATTAGAACGGTAAAAGAAATACTTAAATGTCGGCGAATTCTTGATGGCTAGCGTGAAAAAAGGAACTGGAGAAAGAACATCTGGAAGATTGGAAATAATCGCAGTTGCCACAAATTTCTACAAATCTCTATACAAAAGCGACAAGGGATTAAATAACGAATACATAAAGAAAGATAAACACCGAAGAAGTAGTATTCATCATGCAGGACGAGGTTGAGAAGGCCAACGATGACCTCAAAAGTAACAAAACACCAGGAGACGATGGGATAATCAACGAATGCTTATAGTGGGGAAAACCACATCTAATACCATCGCTAACCAATCTCTTCTACAAGATTTTGGATACAGAGGCCATACCTCGCCAGTGGCTAATAAGTACGATAATATTATTATCGTACACGAATGGAGCACGTGATGATCTAGACAACTATAGATCAATAACACTGATCTCAAACATATACATATATAGCCTAAAGTGTTAACGAAAATCCGTCTCGTAAACTTCCTGGGATAGTTTTGTGAACCAGTTCCGAATGTACTGTTTGACGATGTCGTCCGAGGTGGATCGTTTGCCACTCAGAGCCTTCTTCAGCTCACCGAAAATGGCATAATCGCAAGGAGACAGGTCCGGACTGTATGGAGGGTTACCGGGGATCTCCCATTTGAATGTCTGCAAGAGCTCCTTGACTGTGATGGCTGTATAGGGGTCTTGCATTGTCATGGAGCAGAATGATCCCTCGGGTGAGCTGTCCTGGTCGTTTTGATTTGATCGCTGTGCGAAGGGAGGGCAAAGTTTGCGAGTATCGCTGCGCATTCACCGTTTTCCCATGCTGCAGGAATTTCATAAGAAGGGGGCTCTTTTGGACAAAGAAGATGCTGAGCATAACCTTCCCCATACTCGTGTGGACGGCCATGGACTTTTGGGTGGCGACGAGCCTGCATGCTTCCTCTGGCAACTTTGTCGTTTTGACTCGGGTTCAAAGTGATGGCACCATGTCTCGTCTCCTGTGACCACCCATGCCAGGTACGCATTCCCTTCCTTGGCATAGCGCAGCAGATGTTCCAGAGAAAGTCCTATTCGACATGCTTCCTATGCTTGTTGAAGACTTGAGACACCCATTGGGCACACTTTTTTTTTTTTTTTTTTTTGCGAAATTGCAATTGGTCCTTAATGATGGCGTGAACACTTCTGACACACTCCGACCTCTGTGGCAATGTTATACTACCGTAACTCGCCGATCTTGCATAATGAGGGCATCTACCTGCTGGTCATTGCCATCGGCAATGCGGTGTGGCGCTCCAGACCATGCATCATCGGCCGACAACGTCCTTCCTACCTTGAAACGCTTGTGCCACGCCTTAACCTTGCCACGGACGGACAGTGCTCTCCATACACTTGTGCCATTCTTCGATGAATTTCCGTTCCCCGCACTCCTTCCGCTGTCAGGAAACGCAATACACCCCTTTGCTCTTCCTTTGAAGCCTCCATGTTACTGGTTTCCGCACGATTGACTGCAGTGGACGGTCAACGCGTGTGCTTGCTCGCTCTGAAGTCACGTGGGTGTGCGCCCGTGTCCCTCTAGCGGAGAGTTTGATACCTCAGCGCTCTCATTGGGACTACACCGTCATCCTCAGGCCAGGGAATTATAATCCGTTTAGAAGTTTTCATTTTATAGCCTCTGGCTCGTTTCTTTTTGAATGGCTCTTAAATTTTGCATAAGACTCAATACGACGGCATTCCTCGTTAGTGGATCAATTCTATCTATCTATGTCTACCCCTTATTAATCCCATTTCCAACGGGGTTGGGGATGAGATGCGATGAAATTCCACGTGGCTGATGGTTTCTACGGCCAGATGTCCTTCCTGACACAAACCTCACGGGAGGAGTTAATGAGAGATGAAATGTATGAAGATGAATGAAAGTTCAATTTCATTCGAAGAAGAATTCATTGCAGGTTCTGTGTTGACATTTAGAAATGACAATAACAAAAAATACAAAGTTTCCGCCTAATCAACACAATTTGATGCTATATTATCGTCTCATGGGTACATGTTTCGGAATTTCTAATAATTCCTTCTTCAGCCCTTTACATTTATGTTAAGAAACATCATTCCAGTGTATTTTAACCATCACGCACTTAGCAAGAATGTGTCGTAACAGCAATTACATATCAATGTTGCTGTGAACAATAGGAATGTTTTAATTGTTCTTAAGTTTATCATGTTGTAATTTTAATAGTTTTTAAGTGTTTTAATATCAATGAATAGTTCTGTTTTGACATTGACGAGGTCAATTTTGTCCGTGGAATGGTGTTTCTTAACATAAATGTAAAGGTCTGAAGAAGGAATTATTAGAAATTCCGAAACATGCACCCATGAGACGATAATATAGCATCAAATTGTGTTGATTAGGCGGAAATTTTGTATTTTTTGTTATTGTCAGTTCAATTTCAAGTAGTTCCAACTTTGGCTACCAGACACCACTGTCACTGACACTGTCACCCAGCGGCGAACGTTGGAACTTGATAGAGCGTTTCTAAATCAAATAACTTACAAATTTTCTTCACAACTTAAGCTACAAAGGTTGTTAGCACACTGTTTTAGATTTGTGCCTAACACTAAATGAAAATCTTTAGAACGGAAACATGGTCCATTGACAGTAGAAACGTTGCAGCAAACTAGCATGTCATGCGTTAGACTTATCCAGTCAATGTGTTCCTTAGCTTGTAATTATGTAAATGAACCATGCCCTACGCTAAATAAATAAATAAATAAATAAATAATCCAATGAGGTATATGTGTGTGTGTAGCCAGTTGAGGGTTTATATGTTATTTGATTGTATTGTTCATATCAATTTGAATGTTATTCTGTTAATGCAATCTACATCTCATATGTCCAAGCTGTGGATTAAATTGATGCTCTGATGACTTCTTCACGGTTCATTTCACCTGATAAAGTAACTTAACTGCCTTGTAATTATAATAATAATAATACCTTTTATTAATCCCCTAACGAGTCAAAGACTCATATACTAGAACTCAATGTTCGACTTTACACATTTTTTAGTATGGAAATACATAGAGTTTGTTTTATATGCGACGGGGATCCACGCTTGCCCGCTCGCCCGCGTTGCGAGTCTGTCTACCGCCAGGCATTTTGCCGTTCTGCGGCGCTGGCGCGGCACTGAGTCATTGAGTATAGGAATTTGTACTTACCTAGTTCACAGCTGGTGCTGAAAATGTTCGCCATTCACTGCTACACATCGCTGGCACTTCTTTATGAAATTGGCATTTACTTTCTGAAGTTCCTCAGCACCGATTGACTGTATTTCAGCTGTAATATAGCCTGTCTCATGTATAGTGTGAGGGTTTCTCGCATACACTCTATTTTTAAGCGTCCCCCACAGATAAAAGTCACATGGTGATAAATCTGGGCTTCGCGGGGGCCACACGTTCCGACTTATAATCCTAGTACCGAAAATGCGACGTAATTCTGTCATGGATGCTTCGGCAGTGTGAGCAGTGGCAGAATCTTGTTGAAAATAATTTGACAATCGCTCTCCGTAAGTCAGTTCGTAAAAAAAATGGTCAAGGATCACATTGAAGAACAAATTTCAGTAAAAACTCCTATACTCAATGACTCAGTGCAGCGCAAGCGCCGCATTACGGCAAAGTGCCTGGCGGGAGACAGGCTCGCAACGCGGGCGAGCGGGCGAGGTAGGGTCCCCGTCGCATATAAAACAAACACTCTGTATAACACTTGACAGCTTTCATAATTGCATGTACAGAATGTGGTCCTCATTAGTTTTCTTAGAATTTGGATTTTGGAATTTCTTCAAAATGTCATTTTATAAACTGTTTTAGCCTCCTCTTAAAGATTGATAGGCTAGGTGCCATTTTTACATTTTCAAGGTAGTCTATTAATATTTACAAAGGCACTACCGGTAGCCTATACTTAATGCTATTACTGCCATATTGTTTGGAGTTGATATGGAAAAGTTATATGTCATCTGCATGTCTAGTTTTGCAAGTATGCAAATCAGATTGTTTAGTGAAGTTAAAATTTGTGTCTATACTTTTGTATAGAATTTGGTACATCAGGACATTTAATTTGATTTCAGTATTTAGGGCTACAGGTTGGTTTTATTCATAATGTAATTGTTTTGGTTGATGAAACAAAAGGGTAGTTGTAGATATTTCTGATGGCTCTATTCTGAATTACCTCAATTCCTTTTTTAGGTAATTTGTGCATTTTGTCCAAATTGTGTTCAAGTATTGTAAGTGGCTATGTATTAAAGCAGATTGCCTCGGATGTAGGGTGTGGTAGCTATGTGGAGATGAAACGATTAGCCCAGGATAGGGAAGCATGGAGTTCTGCATCAAACCAATCGAAAGACTGAAGGCTCAAACAACAACAACAACAACAACAACAACAACAACAACAACAACAACAACAACAACAACAACAACAACAACAACATGTATTAAAAAGATGTACTTTCCTGAGTAGATATATTGGGATGTAGTAGCTGATTTTTTTTATCTTACCAGTGGCAGGTGATATTTGTTTTACCAATTGCTTTTGTCAGAAGAGATTTTCATCTAGTTATTTATTTATCGTATGGCTTTTAGTGCCGGGAGTATCCGAGGACATGTTCGGCTTGCCTGAGTCTGTAGCTGCTTCCAGCGGACACCCTAAAGGGTGAGCTACAAGCACACTACAAGTACCATTCAATTTCAAGTAGTTCCAACTTTCGCCACCAGATATCAATTGTACCTAGTGGTAAACGTTGGAACATTGATAGAGCGTTCTGACGAAATCTAACCTAACAATTTTGCTTTACACAAGTTTAGTCTGTAAAAGGATCTTTTACATGCCATAAATCTATGACATGGGACCGCCGGCTTTACTTCACCTCCGAAGGAAGGCATACTGAAGGATTTTTAACGCTCTTAAAAAAATCCGACGACTTGGGCCGGGTTTGATCCCGCTATCTTGGGCACAGCAGTTCAGCATGCTACCGACTACGCCTAGGTATTTAACAGATGAGACCCTATTTACTGTCTTTTCATTCAGCACTATACTCCTTGTTTTATCTTCATTATTGTTAATTTATTTGACTGGGTCCAGCCAAGTATTGTATTCAGATCCTCCCGCATGTGTGTAATCAGTGTGTTGGTGGTGTACGCATTGTAAAATATGCTTAAGTCGTCTGCAAACAACCATTAAAACGGAGTGTTGCTATTTCCTATATAATATACATACATACATACATACATACAAAGAATAGGGTAGGACCCAATATTGATCCTTGGGGCACGCCGCACAGTGTGTCGAATCCCATATCTAGGTGGAAAAAAATCACTGTCGCAAATGGAAGCGAAAACTGGCTCATTCGATAGTGAACAAACCAGATGGTGACCTTCGGTCCTTCTTTCCGCTCTCTGGTGCGTAAGAGGGAGGGTATAGGTGCTGAAACGTCTTCCAGGCAATTATCAGGTCATTTGATAGGAGGTGTCGGAGTGAACCGAACGTTGTGATTCTAGTGAGTTCAACGAGGTGTTGTCTTCTGCGGCTCATGGAATAGTGAAAAGAGGTAGGCCCTATGTGTTCGCACTTTTACGCGTAATACAAGCTTTCTGAACTAAATAAATTATTTACTTTATGAGTGTCTCATAGTGCCACTTTACTTTAAACGTAATTCGATAGGAAATTTAATGTAGATTGAGGATCTGTAGTGGTTTGGTTGCGCACGAATGTGCATGATGGTTTATTTTCTTATTTTCAGTGACTATGTGGGCATTACGGCGAGAAGAATTTTTCAACGCGTGGCGGTCGTGTAATAAATAGGGGAGTACAGACGTCATATTTCAATATGTTATGAATAAATTTGATCCTACAACTCTTACTGACACTCAGGTGCAGGAGCTAAGAAACAAAATTAAGTTGATATCCCATAATATTAACAAAAATGGGAGAGTGTAGGAAGAACAATACCACGCACATAGGCAATCTACCTATGGAAGCTATTGAGTTACTTAATGACCCCCAAGGAACTTTGACATCAAATGATGAAGAACAGTATAGCAATGACTACGATGCTCTGGACTCTACAAAATAATCGGGTGACGAATGAACATTAGACATTTTGTTATTATTAAGGGGAGTGAGATTAATGAGAACATTACTTGACGAATGGACGTTTTCTTTTTATTTGCAATAGGAGAAATAGGCCTAATATTCAATATATGTTGTCTTTATTTCCATGCTTTTCTAGAGAAATAATATTGTTTTCGTGTGTGAAGTATGTTTACTAAAACTACGTCATTTACAGGATTGTAAAATGACATTTTGTTATAAAGAAATTGTTTGTATGATTTTGACGAATATTTTTTTTTATTTTTAGGAAATAAATGTTATTTTTTGTGCTTATTTCGTTGTTCTATGTTTAATAACAATTTAATATACGTTTTTAATCTGGATGATTTTACATACAGTGACTTCGTCTATTCCCTCAAATAATGTGTAACAAGAATACTTGACTGGAAGTCTCATTGTTATTCATATTTTATCCAGTTATAAGTAGTATGGTCGCCTCCGTAGCGTAGCGGTCTGCATGGTTAGCTGCCGCCCCGGAGGTCCTGGGTTCGATTCCCGGCTCTGCCACGAAATTTGAAAAGTGGTATGAGGACTGGAACGGGGTCTACTCAGCCTCGGGTGTTCCAAATGAGTAGCGGGGGTTCGATTCCCGCCTCAGCCATCCTCGAAGTGGTTTTCCGTGGTTTACCACTTCGTCTTCGGGCAAATGCCGGGATGGTACTGCCCCCGTAATTTGAATTATATTGAGTCCACGATGGCTGTATTGGAAAATATGAAGAAAGTTATGGCTGTCATAGTTGTGACGTGGATATTCATGACGTAGGCACGGATGACGCAGACTTCACGCAAGTAGGCTGCTTGAGCTGAGATTCTTGGTGACGTCATGATTTTGTTCGAGAAAGATCTGAGATTTACGACGCAGTCGCAGGGAAACGAGGAATTGTGCTGAGGAAGAAGTTACGCGATTGGAGGAGAGGCTCAAACCAATGAACGATAGTTAGGAGGAAGACGGAGATTACTGAAACTATCATATTTAATTACTTTTGGCATGCAGAATTGTGGAAAACTATTTTCAGTTATGGCATTGATTTGGAATTTTGAAGAAATTTTTTAAATTTGAAAATCCGTCAAGTATTGCCAAAGTTAGAACTTCTAGCGATGACGGAGAAACAAGCTATGGAAGGGATGGATACGCCCCTTATGAAGTTGATAAAAGGTCTTGCACAGCAGAGAGGAGCTCTCATATCTCATAGCTCATATCTCATGTGTCTGATACCGCATATATATTGCTGATGTTATAGTCGTTTTCGAGTGAATAAGTGAAACAAGTCGTCTTTAGCGTGTGGTAAAGCCAACCGCATCGAACGAGCTTCGAGCGCGCCGCAGTTCCATTTTACGGTATTTGAAACTAGGCGAAGTTGAAACGCACTCATTTTCAAGTCTACAAGTTAACATATCAAGAGTTGACTAATGCCTTTAAGCTAATTCGATTGTGCAGTACTATATTAAAGTGTGTAGAAAGGTTGAACATTTTCAAGAATATAATTCGAAAGATATAGGCATTTTAAGACGGCAGACAAAAGTGATTTTCTCGCCACCTGAGAAGCACTTTTAAAATATATCACACTCTACGCTACGGCTGACACGTATTGCAACCGTGCTACTTCATATTGCTTTTGATAATATAACGCTGCATTCTAACATGGAACAATATAATATGGCAGTTCTTTCAACTATTATAACGGAAGTGGAGATGGAAGACTAAGGACTTTAATGCAATTGGGACATATATCGATGGAGTGAATTAACAGCATGGAACTTCGCTAATCGTCTTTCTACAAAAGCGAGCATGTAGTGAACATCCAAATACACTCATGCCTCGTAGTCCAACGCTGAATTATATCAAATGGCAGTGGAAACATATTCATACTCCACGAATATGAATATTTCTACGGAAATAACTGCAATAAACTTCATGGCGAATTACTACCAGAACTTCAGGAACTATCAAGAGAGGCCAGGATGGACCCGGCTCACACAGAAGAGTTTTGCCAGAAGGATGTCTATCGTATACACGGAGCAGTGCAATTTCCGGAGGAGGAAGCAGTTCGATTCTCCGAGGGCGCTGATTCCAGGTTCGAGGATGGAGCACATCTTTTTGGTGAAATGGAACCATCACCAGTCTTCTTTGGAAGATTTTCCTCTGGAACTTCAATCAACAGATAAGGTAGTCGTGAACGTTTCTTGTTTTATTTGAGCCATTTAGCGATGTCTGAGCAACTATTTTTCCCATATTTTTGTCCTATGTATATTTTGCCCCATTTTCTTGCCTGATAATTCTGTACTCAGTACACTTCGATGAGTTATGCCTTTTTCTACGATTTAATAAGACATTGTTATGTCATTGGCAGATTTAAATAATTTTGGATCAGTTGAGACTGATAATATATTCTTTCAGTAATTTGCTTATTTTTGTAGTCACGATTTGACTGTAAAGTTAATGATTTTCTATGGCAGATTTGAATTCAGACAGCGTGTCATTTTATTAAAGTAATTCTTTTCAGTAAATTACTTTGACCAATTTTCTGTCATCCTCAAGAAAGAAGAATAATTAAAAGATTTTAGAGCGTTAAAATCTATTTCTGTATCGACGATCTTGGAAATACTAGTCGTTTTATGAACATGATTGCAACACAGACATTTATCGTCAGTTCTGAAATTACCATTGCATTATAGACAATTTTATGAAATATGAACATTGATTACGATTTATTGAATACACTATAGTAATGAACATTTGATAGGAATTTTTCTCAATACTAGATTGGAACAATAATGTTTGCATTCCACAGTCTAATTGTATTCTATTCGACTATTTTGCAGTTTAGATGAACTTTGTTTGAAGATAGTATTTTTATACTACGATACTTAGGAGATATTAATCTCAATTTTGATAGACCAGAAAGGCGTGTATAATCGTATTTGCTATTAAATTTATTTGTGATTGGCAAGTTTTTACTTCATATCGATTCATGAATGAAACCCACGAAGGTTAAATAAATAACAGTTTTGAAACAATTAATGAATATAAGAATTTTTAAAGTGGAACTATGGATGTATAATCGTTAGTTCAGTGGACATGTAAAAGTCGCTGATGAATAATGCCCTTGAATAATTGAAGGAGGTTCCCACAGTAATATTAATGATGTTGATGAGATTATAAGTGGAGGTTTTGTATGGATTATGGAAGATTTTTATGCCATATATATTGAAATATATGATGAATTCTGGGCCTATTTTATGCAATTTGTGCATTTGGAGCGAAGTATTTTTCCGCTGAATTTATTGTCCAGGTCCTTTGAAAATTAATCATGTGAAATTACTGTTAAAATTAACAAGAGTGTTAAATAATTTGAGATAACGATTTTGAATGGAGGTTACCGTCACTAATAATAATAATAATTATTAAAACTTATTAAACCTGGATTTATAACACTTAAATATAACTAACCTTCATTGGTCGATTATATTAACCTGATTTGAGTAATTATCAACCGGATAAACGTGTGGTTTAATGTATTTCTAAAATAAATAAATATAAATATTGTAAATAAATTATGTAATTATCTTTAATAATAATTGGAAATGAAAGGAATTAAGAGAGGCGTGTATAGATTTTTCAATTGTCATTTGACAATATTATAAACAATTTGTAATTGTTATAAACAATTAATGAGCATTTGTTATAAACATTAAGAGTTTTGTTAATATACTCTAAATAACGCTAATTATACAAGTGGATTATGTAATTAAACAAGTTTTGGGATTATTAGAGTAATCCAGTAACATGTGAATGAAGCATTTAAAAGATTTGCGTGTTAATATTTGAGTTGAGTTGAGGACATTTAAAGTGTTTGAAAAGGAGCTAAGCTCTGAAGTTACGAGCATATGCTAGCACTGTACGGACAGGTGGGCCCGTTTGACGACGTGGGCATCCGACTTGTTGAAGGGTGGATCGCAGCTGGCCTGACAACTGTATGTTAGAGGCCAAGGTCAATTACATAACAGGCCTGCAGTTATAAATAAAGTGTGATGTTTATGAAAGAGGAAAACAATTGCTACGTGTCTTGTCCCAATTCCCTCATCCATTCCAAGTGTATTACAATTATTACGTTCTTTATAAGCAAGTGAAAGATAAAATTTTGTATGTAACGTCTACCAGTCCTACAGGAGGACATGATTGTATTGACAATGGCTTCTGATTGCCACGTGTATTTTGTTGAGTTTTTGTTAAAGTCATTCCCTTTACGAGAAATAAATTATTGTACAGTTTAAAGTTTCTTGTCTTCGTTTTGGTTCATTTTAAATATCATGGTGGAGGTTATTGTGTGGGCATACTTTAAGTGATCCAGTTGGCAACCCATTCCCGAGATTAATTTGAAGAGGTGAGTAAAGGTAAGTATGAACCCCCGTATATTTTGGTGTGTTCCACAATAATTTCTTGTTAACTGCTGTGCTCTAATCTCGGTAGTATCTGTCAGTGCCATTTTCATTGATGTAGCTGTGCCGGTGCGTTTGATTATTGGCAATCCGATTGAGGGGGCGGATATCTGACAGCCTACTATCCGGATTTACGGGGACAGTAGCTTCTTCATGGCCACGGCCGCCTCCTTCCCTCTTTCTTGCCTCTCCATCCTGACCATCCATTACCTTCCCCCATGAGGCCCCTGTTCGCTTTGAGGCCGCCTGGGCGAGGTGCCAATCACACCTCACCAGTTGTATCCTCTCCGATTAGATGTTCCCAGCTCTAGGACACTGCCCGTCGAGGCGGTAGTGGTGAGTTCCCTCGCTGAGTCCGTGGATTCCACCAACCTGGAGGGTAAACGACTAAGAAAAGAAGAAGAAAAGAAAAATAAATAGTATGTTTGCCACTGTCATAAACTATCATATACACATCTAAATCGTGATTTTTTACTACCAAAAAATGGATGATTCTTGTGTTGCTTTCGGTCATTTTTGACACCTCACCTTACCCCTCACCCCTATATATTTACCCCCCGAAGATCGTACACTTTAGACGATGCCAGAAATGTATTCAGCGACCTCGAAAACAGTATATTGCCAACTTTAAATAGAATCCCAGCACTATTAACGAAGTTTTTAATTTTTTCCACCTAGAATTGGGATTCGACACACTGTGCGCCGTGGGTAATAATTACTTCCTCACTTCTGTGAGGGTTTATATGTCATTTGATTGTATTGTTCATATTAATTAGAATGTTATTCTGATGATTGCAATCTACATCCCATATGTCCATACTATGGATTATATTGATGCTCTGATGACCTTTTCACGGTTTACTGCGGCTCAGAAAGCATATTTAAATGATATTGTTCCCAAATATGCATATAAGCAATGCAAAACAAGAGACAAGCCCTATACCCCAGGCATTATACGTAAAAAACACGGCCAACCTAAAAAAAAATGTAAAGCTGAAATTTGGCATAGATGTTCCCTAGTACCCTAGAAACAAATTCTGAAAAGTCCCCATCTCTGCAGTGTCCGCGTCATAGTTTTTGGAGGGTTCAAAAGGCTTAAATAGGACCTAAGTGCCAAAAACAGCATTTTTTTCTTCCTGCGTTAAAAATATTGATCCAAATTTAGTTCTCGCGAGCTTTAGCAATTAATAAAAATGTACCAGTAGGATAATGGACTTATCAGGCCTAATTATTGCTATTGACGAAGGAAAAAAACGACCAATTAAACATTTTTAGCACTATTTTACACGAAAATGTGGTTAATTTGTGATTAGCAGGTCATTATTTTTTAAACAACTGCTGATATTGACTAAAGACCCAGAATAAAAGTTATAAAGCATACTTTTAGCTTTACATTGGCACATTACCCATATCTATGCAAGAAACGGTTACCGAGTTACGGTCCCAAAGCATAACCGCTGTTGACAAGGCACCCGATCGCGTTTCTAGGTGACAGCACTCGGCCTGTCGGAGCAGGCCAACAATACTCCAAACAATTAGTTCAGCTTCTAAACAGTCTTGGATTTTCAGTAAATTTGGCGGAAGTCCACAGGTACGAAGTTTCAGCGCTTCGTGAAGAACGTCCAATCCCGAATACTGGAGCGTTCACGCAGTTTTGCTTTGACAACGCTGACTTTAACATAAGGACATTGGACGAGCGAAACACATTTCACTGCATGGGAGGCATCAAGTGCACAGGTCCAGCGCCTGACAGTGAAATATCTCCACTCAAACGTACACGAGAAGTTCCTAATGCTGGTGTGATTGCGGCGATGGGAAAGTTCAACATTTCGTGGTATCGGAAGCCCTCTTCCCGTGGTTCAAAGGACGTCAAGATTAAGGAGTTTACTGTGGAAGCCCCAAACTCTGTGGCTAATGAGTCGATGATGAACTCGTTGTTGTTATCTGGAAGGTGGTCAGGTATTAATTTACCCGCCTCGTGGAACGGCTTTATGAAGACGTCACTGCTCATGCTCAACCAGCTCCCCAGACGACGTCAGTTGATACCCTGCCGTTCTTTAACTTGGAACCGAGCAATCCATCAACTATACATTCCGCGTTGAAGTTTGCCGCAAGAGAGTGCGTGGAACTGAAACAAAGCACTTGTTTCGGAACCTTTGACCAGCCCCTATACGCGAAAGCTGCAGAGATAGTCGCATCGGACACTTCAGAGGAACTCAAAAACGTGGTTGTTCGTCTAGGCGGATTTCACATTCTAATCTAGTTTCTTGGGGCAATCGGCTACGTGATGAATGGAAGCGGTTTGGAGGAGCTCTGGGCGGAAATATACGCTAAATCGTCAGTGACTCACATGATGTCTGGACACGCATATTCTAGGTAGGCTTGCAATTAGCTCGCTCTTAAAAATTATTACGTTATGCCTTCAATTTCAAATGTATCAATAACGCGAAAATGTGCATGTTCTAGGGCCCTCAGAGCGCATTTTCTGACAAAACAGGCTACGGGACAATGTTACTCAACATGAACGACGCGATGAAGGATGACAAGGACGAAATACAGGCGCTTTTTACCGCATTCCAAGAAGGCACCGCCAACGACTTGCTATCATATCCTTACCTTCAACGTCTCAAAGAGTCGCTTCCTGACACATTTTCTTCAATGAGCCAGAAATCTCGCTGTGGGTAGAGTACATCAAACAGCAAGCCTGGAAAATATTGAAGGATTCCGCATTTTAACGCGAGGAAATGAAGGTGTTCGTCTCTACTGCTCCAGATGAAAAGGCCATACTATCAGCTGGAGAGAAGTTCGCCATTTGTCTCTCTGATAGTGACAAATCGGAGTGCAAAATGCTCGACGAACTTCGGGTAGTGAAATACAGCCAAAAGATTGCCAAACAACCGGTCACAGCGTTATTTCAGCTGGCTTCACTTCCGGCGACTTCGGCGGCATGCAAACAAATTTCACTTGCGGGTATATTTGCAAGTTCAGGAATGGTTAGGATTTTCTTTGGCCCCGATCCAATGGGGATGGAAATTCCAACACTCAGCTTTAGTACCAGTGACAACTCATCTTCCAGCTGCTCCAGATCATCGCCTCAATTTGGTGTCCTGCAACTGCAAGAGCTCTTGTGGCAGTCAGTGTGAGTGCTGCTGATAGCGACTAAAGACCTGAAGTAAAAGTTGTAAAGCACACTTGTAGCTTTAAAACGATACATTGCCCATGCTCCTTAATGTGTGGGCACTGCAGTGGAAAAGCATGTGGCAACGTCACATTTGATGGCTCAGACGATGAGGAGGACGATTGAGTCCGATGTAAGCTTTGTTTCGCAAGTGTTCTTTGTCTGAAGAGAGCTTTTTAAGCTTTGTTTTGTTATTATTTGCATTATGCATATTATGAATGTACGTTTAACTGCTAACTGCATTAAACTCGTTTTGTTCTATGGAAACTGTTTCTGCTATTTTACCTGGATTCAAAGGAATACCATCCTAAAAGCTCTTGAGCAAAGATACAAAATGGTGTCAGCAAAGGTGAATAGAGGAGCCCACCAGAGTAAATGGGCGTTCGTTCGGAAACGCGACTGCCACACTTCCACTTTTTTATTTGTAACTGTATCTCTGCTGCTGTTTGTCGAATGAATATGGGCAATGTATCGTTTTAAAGCTACAAGTGTGATTTGCAACTTTTACTTCGGGTCTTTAGTCGCTATCAGCAGCTGTTTACACGATAAGTCCCGGTTAATGACAAATTAGCTAAATTTTCGTGAGAAAAGTTGAGCTAAAAATGTTTGATTACTCATCTGTTTAAATGTATGTCAATAATTACGACCAGTAAGAGCGTTACATATAAAGCAGTCCTTCTCTTATTACTATCAAAGCACATTAGAACTGATTTTGGATCAGTATTTTGAACGCAGGAAGCAAAAATGCTGTTTTAGGCACTTAGACCCCAGTTAAGCCCTTTTGAACTCTCCAAAAACTATGACGCGGACGCCGCAGAGAAGGGGACTTTTCAGGATTTGTTACTAGGGTACTAGGGAACATCTATACCAAATTTCAGCTTTACATTATTTTTTTTGAGGTTAAAACTTAATATGCCTGGGCTACTACTGATGATCTTTTGTGGAGGTTATGGTACCACAATATTACGAATAGCATCCTAGTTCACATTTTATTACTAATCAAAGTTGTGATATTACAAAGAACGATTCTCCTGTACTCCCAGGCTATTTATATCTTAATCACATATCCCAGTAATTGGAATTATTTTGTTTTGACCGACTGAAAGTTACAATATTAATTACCGTTATGGGCAGATATACTGTAAGTGTTAAACTAACAATTGTTTGCAGAACTTTCCGTCTTCTTAAATATAATACCAATATCTATAAAAAACTCTTCACGAATATTCCTTGTGAGAGCAGAATGAATTGGGTAATACATACCAATTGTTATTATGGGCGATGATTTCTTCATCAACTCATCGTAAGCATCTTCCGTATAATTCTGCAACAAACAACCACTTTCATACGCTGAGTGAATTATAATAGAATAGGGTGAAAGCAAACAAGAATATTGGGTTCAGAGTTAAATTTTCACGACCACATTGATGTCCGAGGATACTTTCAGTTATTAGGCCGGGAACTATTTAAAAAAGTAAAAGTGATTTCAATGGAATGTAGAGGATTAAAATGAGTGTATGTGAAAAAGAAATGTCCTCGTGCATCGGCTACTGTACACACCCAAGTACACGGGTTACCAGGTGGTGGCCATCTTGGATTTCCCGAACTGCTAACCTGTGCGAGTGAAATTCTCTTACATTTCACCATATTTGAATTTTGGTGCCATACAGTGATCAGGATTGCCAACCTACGAATATGAAAGTCCCCTAGATTGGAATTTAGGTGCGAGATTGGAATTTTGGATAATATTGGCCAGGGAATCCATGTTATCTGATCAAGTTGTTGTCTGACGTAAACCTCATGTGACATCACCCAGCAGAGGTGACCAACATAGAGGTGTGAACAATCCCTAAATTCCCTAGATTTTCCCTCAAAAATTCTTAAATCCTTCTGATTTTCCCTCAGATTTGAATTTTGGGACTCTCTGTAACGTTACCAAGGGAATTGTCAATATAGACGTAGACGCTAGGCGCGGGAAAAATCCCTAAAACCCATAGATTTTTGAATTTTGGCTATGCATAGGGTGTTTAAGTTGGAACAGTTAGCCGCAACGAATTTATCATTACATTGGATTAATTTCGGAAGTTTACCCACACATGGCATCAGTCGGCAACACTCTTCACTTAGAAATGATGTCACACTGCCAGAATCAGTTAAGGCGTAGGTAGGTTCTTCATTTATTGAAACAGAAATGAATGGTGAGAAACAATGAGACACAGTCGAATCTCGATAATATCTCTTAGGCCGAGATAGGTTACCTTTAGTAGGATTCATAGGACCCAACCCTCCCATTTCCGTTACCTTACCGTATTACTTCCATTAGATCCAACGGAGAAGGACCATCCGAGTGGGTCTCTTGATTAATTAGCCACTGGTTCAAACGGTTTATATTTTTAGGACATGAACAAACCACAGCCATAATTTTCCTAACCCATGACTTCTGGGGGCATTGGCAACAACAAAATCCTCAGAGCAAAAGACTTTAGCAGAAGGGGGCGGAATGTCTGTGACTTGCAGCAGTGAGTCAGCATGATTGACTCCTTCAGCTAACAATATAGCTACGTTCAAATCAGGGCAGATGACCTCGTGCCTCCGCCCCTTAAAACAACAATAACTAGCTAACTACATTCAAATCGAAGAAACAGGTTGGACGAAACGCCATACTCAAATAATAACGATAATCCGGGCTGATCCCTTCGACTATAACAGCAACAATTATTTGTGACTCGGACAGAGGCTTGCAAACTTAATTTTCTTGAATATAAGAATTTAGAGGCTCCCCAAAACGTTGTGCCATATAAAATACCATTGCACGAACGTTGCTAAGGTTCTATCCGGAATCAACGCACAAACTATCTCTTCAACTCGACATAGGGGATATGACCTTTCTATGGAGGGGACCTGAGGTATACGGGTAAATGAATTGAAAAATATGGGTTTCAGAGAAACCAAACACAACACGCTGGTCTTGGATCTCGACAAATTGCTTCACAAAACTTGACCACTTGGTTCGACATCGTTCTCACAATAATCCTCAAACTTCTTCATCAATTCTGTAAGAGGGTTGGGAATACCAAAACTAATGATGTTGAACGAGGGAACGCTCACATTGGGTACTACCGTATGGCCAAGTCGCAGGCCCTTGATGAAAGGAAGAATTTGCCAGATATATCCCGAATGGATATTGTTGGGTAGAATTTACTCAAAGATTCAAGGTGTTGAAGTTGTTGGCAGGTACCAGGAGTACACATTTGACCACATCATATGCATATGAGAAGTTACTGAAGCCCGTTGCCTTAGAGCTGGGTACTGATTGCTCTGGTTTCCATCTGTATGCAGAACTTTAAATACCCCAACACCTAGTGGCAATCTAATTAAATTACCAACGGGTCCCTGAGGCGAGGCACTAACAGGATGAATAACGCCTTTAAATTGGACATATCAAGTGCCCGACCTGTCAGGTTAGGATCAGCTATACCCGGGGCAGAGGTAACAACTACTTTATTATTCATTGATCGATTGCTTCTCCTCTCACTAGAATTAACCACCTGATTTTCTGCACATGTGCTACACCAAGGTCATTAGCTCCCTCACTATTCCGAATACATCTTCAGTGGTCAGAGGTATTGCTGACAAATCAATATTACTGGTCCTAAGTCAAGGCATAGAACCTAAGGAGAAACTACAATTTAAATTGCCTTCATTTAAACTGGAGTTATTCCTTTCCATCCACATGTTTACACTGGTTTCGTTATAGTGACGAGAGCCAAACTATTACTGCTACAAGACATCTATTCAGATAGCTAAACTCACACACGGACACCCTCGATACACTCATAATTATTACCAACACCACAATGATTATCAAAGCATTTATCGTGCATACCAGGTGATGTCAAAATACACAGGTCATTAGCTACTGCATCTAAGTCTGCAGCCCTCTCGCCATTCACCAAGATTCACTCTCTGAAAGAAAATCGTTGTCTGGGTATATCTTTTCCTGATAAGGTGCTTCATCATATAGTTTGATCTCATACTGGAAGTTCGTTATTAATCCAGGTTTGCTATCAAAGATGTCCCTATATTCATAAATTAATTCTCAAATTCTTCTTGCACGTCTACTACATCTTCAAATTTCATTCTATAATGTTCTCTACTGACTTCAATTTCATTAACTATTTGTTGCAGAATATCTTCATTATATCCATGCTCGAATTCCTTCTCAATATCTGTTAATTAGGATTATTCTATAACAATTTCCTTTCCGCTGAATTTAATGTGTTTTTCGCGTCAATGACCGGCAACTTCGGTGGCATAGTTGGTAGCATGCTATCATTCTATGCCCAAGGTCGCGGGTTGAAACCCGACCTAAGTCTTCGGATTTTTTAAGAGCGTTAAAAATTACAGATAACATACACTAATGCGGCCATCACAATTAACACCGGTTATCAGACAGATTCTACACACGGGGCTACATGACCGCGTTGTCGCAGCCCCTAAACTGAGGAACCAACCAACCACGTCAATGACCGCTCCAAATTTGGTAATACAATCAATGCCTAAAATAATATCAAAATTTATCATGTTCAATACAATGAATGCGTGTTCTAATTTTCTTTAATTTATTTTAAATTCCGTTAATACTTAGAATTCTGCATTTTGCAGCTCTATCTGGAAATATCCCTCGGACTTTCATATTGGATACTGGTAGAGATGTCATACACCTTAATTCTTTCCGAGAGTAATAGCAATAATTCTCGCTTATCGTACTAACCATAGAACCAGTGTCAATCAATGTTCTGCACTTAACAACATGTACAGCACTTGTACTTGAATAATGGGAAGTTCCATTTTATTCGTGAAGCGTAGGGCTATAAAAGTTCCGTGCGATGCCCGTCCCACATCACACGTCAGATGGCGTAGTAGGTAATAGACGCTAGGGTTGTTTTACTTGTCCACTAGCCAATTGAAATAAAGTTAGTCAACTCCGGGATCAAATTGAGGGCAGATGGCACTCCCAGAGCAGCTGTGTCCATTATAACGGGACAACATTAACTAATTAAGTTCAGTTCGAACCTTGACTTGACTTATTTCCTTTCGTTCCGTGCGGAGCATAGGGCATCCAAGAATGATTTCCATCGGGCTCTGTGTGTTGCCAAGTTCTTCACTTCCATCCAAGTCTTTCCCGCTTTTCTGGCCTCCTCTTCAATGGTGCGTTTCCAGGTGTTCCTTGGTCTTCCCCGTCTCCGAGCCCCTTGAGGATTCCAGTCCAGAGCTCTCCTTTCTACTGCATCATTCTGTTTCCGCAGAGTAGGCCCAATCCAGCCCCATTTCCTCCGTTTAATTTGGACTTCTATAGGTTGTTGGTTAGCCCTTTGCCACAGCTCTTCGTTTGGGATTATATCTGGCCATCGTATACCCAGAATTCGACGCAGACAACGATTGATGAATACTTGAAGTTGGTGGCTGATAGGATTGGTAACTTTCCATGTTTCACATGCATACAATAGGACAGCTTTCACATTGGTATTAAAAAGTCTGATTTTCGTCTTCCTGGATATGTTACGGTTTCTCCATACTGGATAGAGCTGCACAAAAGCCCCATTTTTCTTTCTTATTCTGCTCTTGACATCCTCCTCAGCCCCTCCACTTCTCGTTACCACGCTTCCCAAGTAAACAAATGTATCCAGCTGTTCTACATCTACACCTCCCACAGTGAGACCAGCCTGTACTGTGGAGTTCACTCTCAGCTCCTTTGTCTTCTTTGGGTTTATCTTAAGTCCAACCTTAGCAGCTTCAAGTTCTAAGTTTGCCAGTTTTCCCTCTATGTCTCTAAAGCGCTGTGCTAGCATACAGATGTCATCAGCAAAATCAAGATCCTCCAACCTGTCTCGAAGTCCCCACTGTATCCCTCTCTTCCTTCCTCTCCCCACCTTCCTAAGAGTATTATCAAGAACAATCAGGAACAAAGTGGGAGAAAGTATACATCCTTGTCGTACTCCAGTCTGGATGGCCAATGGCTGGGATAGCTGACCCTCATGCAGGACTTGACATTCATAACCAGAATACATCTCTCGTATAATGTTAACTATTTTACTTGGTATACCATATTCCTTTAAGGTCTCCCACATGAACTTCCTATTAATGGAATCAAAGGCCTTCTCAAAATCTATAAATGTGATGTACAGTGCTGCTTGCCATTCGTTACTCTGCTCCACAATAATCCGTAAAGTGTTAATTAAGTCCACACAACTAAGGTGTTCCCTAAATCCAGCTTGTTCTTTCCTCAACTTCGACTCGATAGACTTCTTAACGCGATTCAAGATTATCCTGAGAAATACTTTGCTTGGTACGGATAGTAAGGTAATACCTCTCCAGTTGTTACAATTCGTCAAGTCACCCTTCTTTGGGATTTTAACAATCACACCTTTCTTCCATTCCACAGGCAGCTTCTCTTCAAACCAGATCTTTTCCATCAATGGCTTCAGGATATTAGCTGTGGTGTCCATGTCTATCTTGAGGACATCTGGCGAAATGTTGTCGACACCGGGGGATTTTCCATTCTTCAGTTGTAGCAAGGCTTCTTTGATTTCAGCACAAGTTGGACTGTGCAAAAGAATATTTGGATCAGAATTATCAGGTTCATCATTCCTCTCTTCGTGGTGTTCATTAATCCCTCGATCAACATTAAAAATTTCGGTGAAGTATTCCCTCCACCGTTCTTGTTGTTCTTCTTGAGTTGTGAGTAAATTTCCCTGTTTGTCTTTTATGGGCCGGTTCTTTCGGAAACTTTTCTTGGACAGCACTTTTGTGATGCGGTACATTTCTTTGCTGTCACCTTTTGATGCAGCATCTTTTGCCTTCTTCGCCATCTCATCGATCCAATTACTCTTATCTCTTTTCACACTCTTTTTGACTTCTTTGTCAACGACCGTGTATTCTGCTTGCACTTTTGCTTTCTGATGTCGAGTCTTACACATATTCAACCTTAATCATTTTCCTATGACTTATTGCCTCCCAAGTTTGTTCTGACATCCAATCCTTCTTGAGAGGATTGCCCTTTCCCAGGACTATTTCACTTGTATCAAGGATGATGTTCTTTACATTACTCCAGGAAGATTCAATATCAGTTTCTGCTGTATCAGATTGGAGTACCTGAAAACGATTTCTTAGCTCCAATTTAAATTCATCTCTGACCTTCTCCTCCTTCAACTTCCTCACATCAAATCTCTTGCTTTGTTTTTCAAACCTCTTCTTTGCCACCATGATCTTCATCTTGAACTCAGCCAGCATAAGGTGGTGATCACTGCTAGCATCAGCTCCTCTCTTATTCCGAACATCAGTGAGCGATCTTCTGAATCTCCTACTCACTGCGATGTGGTCAATTTGGTTCTCAGTGTCATGATCAGGGGAAATCCACGTGATCTTATGACACCTCTTATGAGGAAACAAAGTACCTCCAATAACAAGGTCATGGCTAGCACAGAAGTTTGTGAACTTTTCCCCATTTCCATTCCTTTCCCCAAGGCCATGTACACCCATCACATGTTCTAGTCCCTCGTTGTTCTCTCCTACCTTAGCATTAAGGTCTCCCATTATTATAATCACATCTCTCTTACTGCTTTTCTTTACTGTCTCATGTAGAAGGGAGTAGAATGCTTCTTTAAGTTCTTCTTCTGATGGTTCCGTGGGTGCATAGCATTGTATAATCGTAACATTGCGAATGCGAGTCTTAAATCGTGCTGATAATATTCGCTCGGAAATGGTTTGCCAACTTATAAGGCTTTTCTTTGCATGTTCAGTAAGCAAAAGACCAACTCCATCTCTGCGTTCCGCATTCTCCTCGCTCCTCCCAGAGTATATGAGGGTAAGTCCTTCATAAGTTTTTATCTCACCAAAATCTGGCCATCTTATCTCACTGAGCTCAAGTATATCAAGTTTATACGAGATCATTTCTCTGGTCACCTGCCTCAGCCTACTACTCTCACCCCGAGTCCTCACATTCCAGAAACCTATTCGTGTCTTCCTTTTCGTGCCGAAAGTTGTCAACATGAGATCCGTCCGCTTTTCCTTCTTTTCAGTTTCTTTAATAAACAATTTCGGAGAGTGCGAGTTATTAGCCCACAGCTTCCTAGTTTTCTGGTAGGGCTGCCACCTTAAGGACTGAAAACGAGCCCCCGCAGTTTTCCAACCGTACCACTGAATTACAGCTCCGCCTGGAAATAATCTACTGATGACGCTGCTGCCCACCATCATGGTGTAGTCTGTCATTTAGTCTGGTCTCTCACCCTCGACCTTACCGGCATGGGTGACCCTGCCAGGAGCCGAAGCTCCCGCCGGCATTGCTCTCGGGATCACTGAAACACACAAGCCTCCCCACCATGTCAAGGTACCAGACCATGGGGGAGGAGTTCGAACCTTAAAAATGAATATTATACAGATCCTAGCACTAATTTTCAGCCAAAAATTACATACAATTATTCTACCTAACACATTCATCTAAATATATGTATTAAAACAAGTAGTTCCGTGAAGTACTAAAGAGCCTACTTTTCTTAAAATTTAAGATTCATGCCAATCTGGAATAATGGCGTAATCAAGTTGGTAATACTAACATTTCTAAGTACTGCAGTTTGAAATACACCTGAAATAGAGCAGCATAATAGAGTTGCTACAGTTGGCAGCCCTGATGACTCTGAATATATTCTTAGTTCGATCTCTTAAGTTATAGAATGCACATACAAAATTTGGTTGAAGTCTAATGGATATTATAGATGTTACATGCATTTAGAAATCGGACCTATCGGCAGGCTTATAATCATGTTGGCAGCACTGAGGTATATTAGTTACTCCAAATTAATCTATAATGTCAGGTACTATACGTGTGTAAAGTTTAGAGCTGATGGCTTGCATACTTTCTGATGTATTGATATTAGGATTAAACAAATGCAGAGAACGTTTATTAACAGATAGCAGCCCTTCTGGTTCTTACCAATACGCATAGTCACAACTGTTATGGTACACAAAGCACGAACGAAATTTGGTTGAAATCCATTTGTTAGTATAGAAGTTATATGCATTTACAAACTGGACCTATCAGCAGACCTAGAATCGTGTTGGCAACACTCATGTATATAAGTTACACCAAACTAAGAAATAATGTCAGATACTATACGTGTGCAACGTTTAGAGCTGTTGGCTTGTATATTTTCTGATATATTGATATTATGGTTAAAGCATAGAGAGATCAGTTGGCAGCCCTGGTGGCTTTTTTGAATACACACATTCATATCTGTTGTAGTACACATAGTACATACGAAATTCGGTTGAAATCCAATCGATAATGTAGAAGTTACTTGCATTTAGAAATTGGACCTATCGGCAGGCTTAGAATGATGTTAGCAACACTGGCATGTATGGACTTCTGGAAATTATTCTGGAATTATATTATCTATATGTGTGCCAATTTTGGAATAGTTCGCATCCATAACTTCTGAGATATTCAACATAGAGCTCAAATTTCAATTGCGATTTTTCAGCAGTTGGTATCACTGACGTCAATTTCAAATATGGCCGTGAGATATTCAGGTATAGATCTTTACACTTACCAAATTTGGTTTCGATAGCAGCAGCCGTTTAGGATTTGATAGGGTGGGACACACACACAGACAGAAGGACAGACAGACACACATTTTCCCGGATCGATCTCATAAGTCTACTTTTTCCTCATTTTTGCAAAATGTGAAAAGTAGGCTAAAAATGCCCAATAGGTGTACAAATAATCCATGGCCGCGTGGTCCGTCGTATTCAATCCACCATTATAGATTTAGTGATTTGGAATTGCAAATTGGTTACTCTGTTGGAAAAGAAGGCCTACGTTGCTCCAAAACTCCATTTTTATCACTTCGAAAAATTCACGATATTCACTAATTTCACTGTTTTTAATAGTACAGCTCTCATTAATGCATACTACTGCAATTTAACCATTATAATTATTTGAAATGCTCAGGAGTTTACTTATCACAGATCGGATCCTATGAAAGAAAGCTAAACAAAAAAAAAGTTTAATAAATATATATATATATAAACTTTTGATACCTGACCACGTTTTTAATGGTTCCTCTCACAAATGTAGGAACTATTTGAAAATTCAAAGTTGCAGTCCCTACTTGAATTAAAAAACAGATACACACACTAATACAGTCATCACAATTAACACCGGTTATCAGACATATTCTACACACACCCAAAGTACACGGGGCTACATGACCGCGTTGTCGCAGCCCCTAAACTAAGGAACCAACCAACCAACCTCTCACAAATCCGCGTGCATCGGTTGGATATCAACGCGTTTTGCGTTGCGTACTTGCGCTCGATATAAGGGATACTTTTCTTCAATTTCCAACACTTCAACTTGATAAACTTTGCAGGTGTTTTTCGATAAAACTGCTCACTCGACGTGCTGATGGTCGTGATATCTGATTCCTCGTTTTTCCTGGTCCACTTCCTTCAGCCAATCAGCGTGCTTAGAAACGTCGAAGTTCTTTATATATTGAGTTAGATTTAGATAGGTGATTATAAAAAAATACAGGGCAGTTTACCTCTGATTAGCCGATTTTCACCTCTTTGAAGTAGGCTATGGGTCTGTCATGTTTATGAATAAATTCAGTGTGCTTTTATTGCAGGCCTGGCCTTTTTATTTATGTTTGTGTGTGTTTGCATTCCTCTAGGCTGGTGGAAAATAGATCTCTCATATCCCCGACACCCCCGAGTGCAGTTTCCCGTGCATACTCAGTCCAAGAGTGCATACCTTCATTTGTGTGTTGGTAGGAGGAGGGTCTCGGAAGGGCCGTTTAAGACCGATGGCTCCCCGAAACTCTTGTCTAACTGGCACATACATGTATAATATTATCTTTCTTTTTGCGCCCAACGTTAGGCCTCGAATTGAGAGATTGAGTTACCATGCTTTGACTTAATTCGAGGGGATTCATGATAAACATTCTAACGGGTCATTGCCAAACTGAAAATTCGTACTGGTGATTGGAATCTGCATGGCACTCACTTGTAGAGATAGGACCATGAGGTCAGTTGGCAATACTATTATGTCAGTTGAGGAATTTTGATTTGTAGAGAATCTGGTCTTGAGTAATTTAAATATTTTAGCTTTGCTGATTTCTTTCTATTTAATGTAAGTTAGGATGGAAGCACAAGAGTGGTCCCTGAATTTATTGAAGGTACAGACTTTCTACCCAGTCCTATCTAATATTCGTACTCTAAGCATGCATATACAGTATTATTGGAAGCTCTCCCTATTTCTCCAATAAAGTTTGTGTTATGGCAGGAGAAGGTGTGCAGGACATGTTGGCAGACTTGCTGGACTTGTTGAGGAGTCTGTGCATGTCAATGGAGAACATTAAAACGGAATTAGTGCTGATATGGAACCAATAGTAATACCATTAGGGCTGATATGGAATCCAATACTAATGGCATTAGGGCTGATATGCAAGCCAACAGTATTGCTATGAGGGTAGATATGGAAACTAATTGTAACAACATCAAGGCTGATATGGAAACTAATTGTAATAATATCAAGGCTGATATTAGGGCTGACTTGGAAACTGTCAAGGTAGATATCAGAAGTGAAATTAAAGACCGGCTTAATCATGCTAGCGATGACATTCGAGCAGAACGAGTCTAATAGGAATATAGACGCCGTAAAGAAGGAAGTTCGCACTAACAGGGCCGAGTTCAATGCCAGTTTGGATACTTATTTGTGAATTGGTATAATTTGAGCTCTAGGTTGAATGACACTAAGGCAGAATTAGTAGAGGGGTTAATCAAGAACCGAGAGATATGAGAGCCGAATTAAATGTTGACAGGATGGAAGTTAATGTTCACATCGATCAAGTTAAAGCTGAGCTTACTCACGCACAGGAGTTATTCACTCAAAGGATGGCTAACTAAGACGATAAAATGGGAGAGGTTAACCAATATGTCGAGACACTCAAATCCGAAGTCTCAGTCGTTAACACTGGATTAAGGCTCACAAGAGGATTGCAGCCGCTGTTCATCTAAACGTGAAGAAGGCAATAGAGAAAATGGAAGCGGCGATACTGAAATAATTGCTAATTCAGTAACTATTCAGGAAATCCGAACAGAATTAAAGCAGGACAATATTCAACTCAAGGAGGAGTTAACTACTGATATCAATAGTATTGCAGAGGAAGTCCGGACGACATCAGCTGAGCTAAAAGTAGACTTCGATATCCTAAAAGGAGAGTTCAATGAAAACAGAATGAACCTTTCGAAGGACGTGGCGAACTTGAAAGAGGATGTTAGCTTATTGAGGATGCACGATGAGAAGGAAGTAAACTCTATTGCGATTGAACGCGTACATCTAACCAGAAGGCGGAGGAATTTGTCAGGAAGGTAATTGATGAATTTGGTGATGAAAACACTGACAAACTTATGAAATTCGACAGTTGTGACCGAGGAAAAATAGAAAGAATTAAAATTCAAATGAATGCCATTCAGGACAATCCAATACTCAGACATCAAAGGAGGACACGCATTCATCTCATTCGAACTCCAATTAAATTTGATACTCCTAATTTTGGTTGGATGCCGAACTATACTTAAGCACCCAATTCAAACATGATGTTATTAAAGACGCATGGAGATCGACCTCATAAATTTACCGGAAGTGGACCTCAGACTCCCCTAGAATTCTTAAGAAACGTCGAAAATTATATGGGAGAGACGATGGAAACCCCAGACAGATAACTACAGTACGTGTCGTAGAGAGACTTTTAGACGGCAGTTGTTTGATTTTGTATAAGGAGTTTAGTTACTCATTCCACAACTACCAAGAGTTCAAGGAGGACTTATTAAAGAGTTATTGGTCGGTAGAGATACAACAAATTATACGCGCCGAGATTTATAGCAAAAGAACCCTAGTACCTTACCAACCAAATATGCCACGTATTTTTTCAAAATCAGAATTACGATTCAAGGTGGAATCGCCTTGATTTTAATAATGATGGTAATCGTAGATACAATAGTGGAGCATATCAGAATAATAGAGAGTATCGGAGAGATATTCCCATTGATAGAGATTGGAAGGGCAGAGCAGAGGAAAGTCGCAGATATATACGTGAATTAAGAGGAAGAAGAGAGGGGGAAGAAATACGTCAATCCTCGAGGGATGATACCAGACGTAGGGAAGAGTTACCTCAGAATTACAACAGACCAGGAACTTCAGGATTGAATCTCGAACAAAACAAAAAACGCCAATTTCGAGACAGTAGAACAAGTGATTGAAAATCCCAGAGTAGTAGCAGAAGTACTACCGGTACTATGGCAGTCCATTTCAGAAGTCTTGTTAAACGAACGACGAACCACTGAACGCGCGCAATTAATAGAGTTACCCGTTATTGCCGCATATGTAAATAGATTGCCTGTAAATATATTAGTGGACACCGGCGCTATGGTTAGCGTTATTTCTGGTGAACTGTATAACCATCTTAGAATTGGAGGTGCTTTAAATGAATTGCCAGTATCTAACGTAAAAATACATGGAATTATTCGGGACCGCACAACAAGGTGCAAAGTACAAATATTATGTTCCTTAATTATTGGAGGACACACATACACGCATGAGTTCTTTGTCATGAACAACATCGTATATGCAGCTATCCTTCGAGCAGACTTAATTCGCAGATATGAGGGAGTAATTAATGTGAAGACTAATACCGTCCAATTCCAAAAATCAACTTCAGTACACCTGGGAACCACTTCACATGACGATGAGACGGCTGTGAATATTCTTATGAAAGTCTTGGATGAGATGAACATTTCTAATGACCTGGTGGATAAAAATCTAGAAGCACGCTTGACTCAACACCTACAGGAGCCTTTGGATAACTTGTTACTCGAATACCGAGATATTTTTGATATAACTCCGGGGGAGATTCCCAACTTTGAATATGGTTTGAACGTCCTTACCAACGAAAAATCTATCCAATCGCCAAAAAGCATTTCGCAGAAGCCCGTGCGAAGATATTGGAAATTGAAAAGGCTGGGATAATTATAAAAATGCCTACATCCTACTTGAATCCGATAACAACAGTGATAAAACGGATGGCATTCTTAGGCTGTGCTTGGACACACGTTCCTTGAATGAACAATTAGCTCCGGAACATGACAGACCCCCTAGGATTCGAGAAATATTGCGCCGTTTCAAAGGAAAAAATCGTCAATTGTTCTAGTTTTTTCTTATCATCACATTAAGCTGTCAGAAGCGACTAGGAAATATACTGGCTTCCTATTTGAACAGACAACCTACGTCTTCTGTAAACTTCCTTCTGGTCTCAAAACTGCACGCGCTGCCTTAATTACAGCTTTAGATGCTAATCTCAGCCCCAAAGTTAAGGAGAAAGTTGTCTATTATGTGGACGATATTATAATTGCTTTTGAGACAGAAGAGGTGCACTTTGCCACCCTACGCCTTGTTTCTGATAAATTGAGAGCTGCAAATTTCAAAGTAAAAATTGATAAATGCAAAATTTTCGGCCAGAGATAAATGTTGTAGGACACATCATTAATGGAGACGGTTATCGCCCGAACCCAGCTAAGATCCACGCAATATCGCAATTTCCAAAGCCTACCAGAATTAAACACGTGAGGCAGTTTCTTGGCGTCTGCACATTTTTCAGTTCACATTGCCGAGAGTACTCAGAGACGGTAGCACCACTCCAAGATTTGCTGAAGAAAAATGCTAGATGGGGATGGAACCAAGAATGTGATCTTGCGTTTGAGAAAGCGAAGACCGTGCTGCTTAGTAACAGCATCACATTAGAGTATCCTGATTATTCCAGAAATGTTATCCTCGAGACGGATGCGTCAGCTGTCAGTATAGGGGCAATACTGTTACTGGAGGATCATAATCACCAACGCCACTATATTGCATTCTTAAGCGGGAGGTTACGCCCGCACGAAGCCAACTATTTCACAACATAGTTGAAGGCCTTATCTGTAGTCTTTACTTTGAATTATTGGAGAATTTTGCTAAGGGTCTAACGGATCATAGGACAGATCATTACGCTTTGACTTTCTTATTAAGGACAAGACAGGCTAATGGCCGGATAACCAGATGGACGTTGTTTATTCAGCAATTTGATCTTACCATCGAACATCGTCCTGGCAAGGAGAACATTTTGGCAGATATTCTTAGCCGCAACCCAGAACAACCTGTTAACGCTATTGACGTCGTGGGAGAATGCACCGAGCACTTAGGGAGATTACATCATCTTGTAGCAGGTCAGAGACGTGAAGTGGAATCACGAAGGATAATCCAATACCTGGAGAAGAAGATGGATGTTAACTATCCTGAGTATGCAAGGACGGCTCGTATGGCAGGTGACTAAGTAATTTACCAAGGTCTATTATGTAAATTTATGGATAAATAAATGATCGTGTGGCCTCCGGAGAGGCCTAGTGCAGGTGTTTCTAGTTGACGCCCGAGCCATGGGAATTAACCTCAGGTGATTAAAATCCCTGATGGCACGGCCGGGAATTGAACCCGGGGCACTTTGGGCCAAAGCCTAGCGCGCTAACCATTCAGCCACAGAGCCGAATGAGGATCATACTCAATTTCGAGCTGTTGTACAATCCAGATATCAAAAGCTGATAATAGAACTAGCTCATTTAACTACGGGTCATTCTGGAACAGATAAAACTCTCGCTACTATTCGAGAAACATTCACGTGGAAGAACATGGGAACTTCTATTCGGCATTGTTTAAGAACTTGTGACTTATGCCAGCGAAGTAAATACAACTTCTAGCTGTTTAAGGAATTTCCTCGGCTGATACTACCAACGGAACCAAAAGAGCGGTATGCCCTTGATATTTATGGCCCAATTCCCAAGTCGGGAAGATGTTGTTGTGACGCTAGACGTGTTCACCAAATACACTATGATACACCCTGTTCAGAAAGCAACTGCCAGGCAGATCATCCAACGGATCAGACGACAAGTGATACCATAGGCTGGGACACCTCAATATTTATTGACTGATCATGGATCACAATTTACGTCTGTGGAATTCTCCTAAGCTATGCGTGAACTGGATATTGAGCATGCCTTATCATCAATTAGACACCCAGATTGTAACCCCGCAGAGAGAGCGATGTCAGAATTGGCAGAATACTACCGTTTGTACTGTGCAAATCAATACTGGAGATGAACCGAAGTCTTGATTATTATGGCCAAATGTATCAATTATACACGCCATGAAAGTCCTGGCCAAATACCCGCTGAACTACACTTGGACCAGAAGCCCAGGGGAGCTTGGCGGCACATTATCACCGTACCACCATGTATTCAAGCATCTCAAGCCAGTAAGGTTGTATCAGCGCGTGAAACTATGGATAGACAAGCCCAGCAGCACGTGAGAAGAGTCAGGAGGCAACGTTTTCGTGAAGCTCTCAACTTGAATGATTTAGTACTTATCAGGAAGCCAGGAATATCCAATCCAGCTGAGAGAGTTTATCACAAATTTATGCCTTTATTTTACGGACCTCATCGGGTTACCGCTGTATTTGGAAATGGAAGTTATGCTGTTAGTGATTTGCAGACTAACGAGCGTGTTGGAATTTACAATGCTGCCAATTTGAGAAAGTATTATGTGGATTGAATGTGTCTATTGGAAATAAAAATTGATTGCCACACATTTTATTTGATCGATGGAGGGGCGTATGAGCCCGATAACGCATCTTCGATTTGAGAATCGATGGGTCATTTGAATCCATAATTGGTGGACCGTGCCAGGACAGCGCTGAAAGCATGTGGAAGTTATGTTATCTTTTTGGAAGCACTTTGATTTGATTTGGCCAGCAATTTATTTTTTAAGGAATCCTAAATCTGGGACATATAAGATTTTTGGTATTATTTGGAATTATTTTAATGTATTTTTGGAATTTTTCATGTCGTAAACCCAAGGTATAACCTCGCAGATATGCGAAGGAAAATAATTAGGTACGCTGCTCACTCAAGTCGTGAGTACTCGAACTTCCGTCAACTAACCAGATACTCCCATGTAAAGTCTCGTATGAAAGAGACGTGATTTTTGTATTGTGTTTCATCGAAAACGTGGATATTAAATTTGTGAATTTAGTTGAGTAGTGATTTACTGCAAAAGTGTAAAATTGTCACCATGGGAACGTTAATGGATCAATATTAAGTGTAATTCTATTCGATTTATGAAGGTCATTGGGTCATGCTTTATGACGAGAACCCAGGACATTCTACGACCACATGGCCGCAAATGAATAATGGAAATAAGAGTAAAGTATAAGCATCAATCAATGAATATTGCTCCTTACTTGATATCTTGTGCTAATGAACTGGAATAGTGAAATTCCGAATATATTCGTAAAACTGATTATCGTGATGCTAAATATGCTCAGTTTCTCGTATGCCAATATCACGCAGTGGTATTTATAAATTTTGTGGCGGTATTACATGACCATTCTTGATATCCAACCGCACCTGTGTAAAGCCAGTGTTTGTAAAATTCCGTTATTTTTATATACAGAGTAAATTCTGTGATCCACATTCTACAAGATGACGACTCTAGTAAATCCAACCCAAGTCCACGAGGTTCTGTATAATCCATTTGTCTAGGGATTTGATATGCATTAATTATTCAACATGATGTGGGAGAGTGGAGGATGATAGATGCCCGCAATTCTCAAAGAGATGGCATGGAGGAAAGCCAAACTCGCCACATTAACCCCAGGCGAGTTTCGAAAGAATTATTTATTTATCTATTTATCGTATGGCTTTTAGAGCCGGGAATGTCCGAGGACATGTTCGGCTCGCCTGAGTCTGTAGCTGCTTCCAGCGGATACCCTAAAGGGTGAGCTACAAGTTCCGTTCAATTTCAAGTAGTTCCAACTTTCGCCACCAGATATCAATGATACCTAGTGGTAAACGTTGGAACTTTGATAGAGCGTTCTGACGAAATCTAACCTAACAAATTTTGCTTTACACAAGTTAAGTCTGTGAAAGGATCTTTTACATGCCATAAATCTATGACATGGGACCGCCGGCTTTACTTCCCCTCCGAAGGAAGGCATACTGAAGGATTTTTAACGCTTTTAAAAAATCCGACGACTTCGGCCGGGTTTGAACCCGCTATCTTGGGCATAGCAGTTCAGCATGCTACCGACTACGCCACCGAAGCCATACGAAAGAATGAAAGCATGTAAGTGAGACGACGTGGTATCATAGTTTTGTGTACGGTAGGACACTTAGGTAGAGTAGCACAGAAGGTCTTACTAGCACATTCTTGAGGTAGGCAACTTTATTTATTTGTAGTAATGCTATAAGCTGGTCGTTACTTCGTATCATTTATACAAGCTTGAAGGAAAGCCTTGTTTTAGCCTACTTTCGATTTTTGCAAAAGATGAAAATAGACATATGAGATCTACACAGGGCCAAAAATTGTGTGTCTGTCTGTGTGTTTGTATGTGTGTGTGTCTGTGTGTACTCTGCATGTCTGTCCCCCCCCTCCCTATCAATTCAAACACGGTGAATCCGAATTGAACGAAATTTGGCACATAGGTAGTACTAGCAAAGGGCACCTCAGTGTAATGTTTTATATTGCCACCATCTTTACCAAAACGTAATGACGGCCACTCAAATGGTCAACACTTAAAATTAAATTACGACCAAACTAATAATCGGATCTTTACCAAATTTGGTAACAACATACCTTCATATGGGACGCGTCTTGTGGACGAACGAAAAGGTACCATTTCAAGATGGCGGCCATGTGAATTATGCAAACTTTATAATCCATAACATGGTACCCACCAGTTCCGATTATCGAATCGAGAATCGTTTAAACTGATCTAAAGGATGTGCCCGTTCGAAATTAAAGTTTATATTGTAATATTATAGTGCAGAAGTGGCTTTAAAAAGCTGAGCCGTCTCGGTTACAAACAAGATGGCAGCTGATCTCTCGTTCTGACCTAGATTTCACTAATTTGAGTATGTTGTATGCAATATAGCCTACAGATATAAATAATAGGAACTTTGTATGAAATGAACTTTGTTTGAAATATACTCGAGTGAAGTCATTATTTGCTAAGACGTTGTATCTTAATCGATTACGTGGTAAATTGTGAATCTTTTAGAAACTAACATTCTTAGAATGACATTATTGATAGGCATGTGTTTGCCAAGGCCAAGGTCAGTTGCAATAACGGAGTGTTTTGTTTCTGGCATGAAGAGCTATATTGCGCTAGGCCGCATACAATTTAGAAGGCAGTGGCCGACACGAGGCTGGACTAACTTGTTTTGTTATGAATACAGCTGCTACAAGAGTGTAGGACTCTTTTGTTTCTATTTTCTTGAGTTGACCCAGCAGACAAATGTTATATAATCTGAAAGAATGTGGATGTTAGCAAAGTATCATTGGTTCGGGAGGGGTCATGAATAAAAGCTTGTTTTCCCCTGCAATTGAAGCAAAGCATATTCACAGCGTATTAGACACTATTTGAGTTGAAGACTGCATTCAGCAAAAGAGCCATTAATTGTATCTGAATTTATGTCACGAGTGAACAGCTGATCCACAGCTATATGAATCTTTGTCCATGATTTGGGATCTCTGTATAATTTAGCCGACCATGATATTATGTTGTCTAGAAGGGGATACTGCGAGGGTAGGATTTAATTACCCGTAGTTAAGCTGTGTGTGTTTTTGAGGTATTTTACTAGCGACAATGAACGTTTTTGTCTTGTTGACTAAGGCCATAGGCTAGCGAGTGAGTGCTATTGTGGTAAGGTAAGTGCACCAGTAATTGACCTTGGTTCAGTAGTTGACCATTTGGGTTAAAAATAATTAAAACAAGAGTGTTCAGCGTCAAAGAATGTAAAAACCTCCGAGAATAGATAGGCCTGACATCTAGTTGCATTTTCTGAGAGTAGGTTATGTGCAAAGCATCATGGGCTATAATGGTGGATGTTTGTTGATAGCATGTTCATGCTGGTTTGTTTTCTCTCGAATTTCTTACCGATTTCCTTAAAACCAAGCAGTGAACAATCGATCCACAGTGCTATTTTTATTGACCTTCAACTTTGGCAAGTAATCATCTACAATAAGGTAAGCTTTTGAAATGAATTCATAGCATATGAATGTTTCGTTTGTAGCCATGTGTAAGTAAGAAGAGGTGGTCAATTACTGAAACTAAATCTTGGATATTTTCAGTAATTGACCAGGTGGTCAATTACTACTGTAAATTAGATTATGTTTCAATTACTCTTTAAATACATTTGTTTTAGTGGCAGTAAGCTAAAAAGGTACAATCCTCTTGCCTATGGCTCTGAACTTAGTTCATCCAGTAGATGACCGCATGGTCAATTACTAGCTCACTGAGTGGTCAACTTCCAATGCAATTAACTTTTTTGCAACATGGTGAATTTTTGGGGTTAATATACCAATCAGGTTGATTTTTTTCATTTGCAGCAGACCTTTCAAGATGCCTCCTATTAAAGGCAACTTCCGGAATTACACAGAAGCAGCTATGAAAGTAGCTGTTGAGGATGTTCGCCTTAATCAGACACCTATTCGGACAGCTGCTAGAAACTATGGGGTCCCAAGAATTACCTTAAAATATAAAGTTGAAGGTAAGAGCCCATTAGCACGAAAGACGGGACCACATTCAATATTGACTGACGAAGAAGAGGATTGCCTTTCCAAATGGGTTATGAAGATGCAATCAACCGGGTTTCCCGTGACAGTAACCCAACTACAAGACAGTGTTCAACGAATTATGAAAGATCTTAAACGGATCAACCCTTTTGTTAATGATCGACCTGGCAGAACTTGGGTTCATGCCTTCTTAAAGAGGAATCCCAATATAGCGAAGAGGGTCAGTCAGAATTTAACATCAACACGGGCTGCTGTTAGTCAGGTTGATGTACATCACTGGTTTACAGAAGTGTATAAGTATTTTGAGGAAAATAAGTTTCTAGACTTACTAAAAGATCCAACTAGAATTTTTAATTGCGATGAGACGGCCTGTTTTCTTAACCCTAAAGGCAATAAAGTTTTGGCTCGTAAAGGGGACGAATCTGTTTACCAAAAAGTGAATGCAGATGAGAAGGAATGCCTGACTGTGCTTGTGACTGGCAGTGCTTGTGGTGATGTGGCCAATCCCATGGTTGTGTATAGTTACGAGCGGCTTCCACAAGAAATAACCTTGAACTTTCCTCCAGAATGGTCCCTTGGAAGGAGTGAAAGCGGTTGGATGACATACGAACTATTTTTTGAATTCATTGCAAACTCATTTTATCCTTGGCTAGTTGAAAAAGGTGTTACGTTTCCTGTTGTTCTGTTTGTAGATGGACATTCATCTCACCTAAGCCTTCAAACAAGTCAATTTTGTGATGAAAAGAAAATTATTTTGGTGGCTTTCCTTCCAAATGCAACACGCATCCTTCAGCCAATGGATGTTTCAGTGTTCCGAACGCTGAAAGAATGCTGGAAAAGAAGGGTTCACCAATGGCGAATTGATCACCTTGATGCTCCTACCTTAAAGAAGAAAGATTTTGCCAAGCTTCTGAAAGAAGTAGTGGACAAAACTCTCACACCATCTGTTTTGGTCAACGGTTTTCGAAAATGTGGCCTTTTCCCATGGAATCCAGCTGCTGTAAATATTCCAGGGCAGAGGTTAGCATACAAGGATAATGAAGGTAAACCTCCCAAGTACCATGAACACCGTTTAAAATTTCTTATTCAAGGATATGAATTTTTGAATTCCAACATTGACGAAGAAAAAATGATTCTCTTTTCAAATTCAAACGAAGAGTGGCAAGGGAATCCTTGTGATCAGTCCCTATTTTCATTGTGGAAGAAAACAAGAACTGAAATTGTGGAGCTTGAAAATCAACCCCAGAATCCAACTTCTGTCCAGCCACAAGATAGTCAAGAAGAAGTCAGCGAGGAAGTTGTTGGTTGCGAAATCCAGCCTGACCCATTACCAGGGACATCAAATGAAATCGAATCATCCCCTGTGAAGAACTTGACACCTGTGAAAAATGGGACTGCAGAAGGGGAACATGCTTCAGTGTTTTCTAACGTACCGAGCCGATTTAAGAAACATCTCTTCTATCCCTCTTTGACAAACAGAGTCAAAGGTGTTAAGAAGAATCAAAAGGAGAAGATTCCTCCTGTTGTATCAGGCAAGCAGGGGCAAAAGTACTTTGAAACTAAATTGAAGAAAAAAACAGAGGCAAAAAAATGAAAGAAGAAAGAAGAATTGAGAGAGAAAGGAAGAAAGAAGAGAGAAAAAGACTAATGGAAGAAAAGAGATCAAGGAAAGACAAGAATCCTAAAGGAAAGAAACAGGCATGCAATTAGTCAGGTTCTGATTCAGAGTCATCCATTTCAATTCCAGAACTTTCGGATGGTGACGATGACAGTAATGAGTTTCCCAGTGATCTAGAAGAAGATACTGACCTCAATCTAGAACGTGGTGATTATGTTATTGTTGAATACAATGATTCTTACTATCCTGGGAAAATCACTGACATTTTAGATGACTCCTACGAAGTGACTTCGATGATTAAAAGTGGACTTTCTGCATATAAATGGCCAGAGAGGGAGGACAAGCTAATATATACCAGGAATCAAATACTACAAAAAATAAAGCCTCCAACAATATGTACCAGACGGGGATCATACTTAGTTCCAGAAATGAGGAGGTATTCAGCATTCCAGATGTCTTTTTAAGAAAAATAACCGGATACGCAAAATTTCCATTATTATGTTCATTACTAGGATATCCAAGTGTGTTTTAAGGTTTTCTAAAATCTGTTTTTAACTCTTGTTGTAAATATATTTTCAAAATAAATATATTATTCTGACAGATACATTTTATACCCATTATATTATTAATTTCTCATTTTAATCCCCACGGTCAATTATTGGAATACGTTGTGGTCAACTACTGAAAATGTTACATTCGCAATGGTCATCTACTGATGCAAAAAATAACGATTTTTTAAATTTTATAAAAATTTAGGAAATTTGAATGTGCTTCTATTATGTTCCTATTACATTTCCACAATACCCAGAAATATTATTAGCCATTCATTCAGATTATTTTATAATAACCAACGGTGCAGAAGAGGGTTCACTGAAAAAAGGTCCTTAGCTGGTCAACTACTGGTGCATTTACCGTACACTTGAGGAATTTGCTCCCTCTCGATAAGGATCTCCCACATTAGTTGGTCGAATAATAATAAATAATAAAAACAATAAAAGAACAACAATAACAATAATAATAGAAAACTGTGCTTGTCGTAACCAAAAGCTTGATAGTGTTGTGGTTAGTTTTTAATGATAACCACACACAACGTATTATTCACTCACTAACAACATAAGGTTGAACTTTATTTTGAAATACTTTAATCTACATTATTGGTCACCAAAAACAAGTGAAGTGTGCATCACGCTTACAAAATATTCATGGAATACAAAATATCAATCATGGCCACTACATAGGCTACTCAGTTCAGCTTCGTTGTTGGGCTGATTGGTTTCACTGCTTTCGTTCATTTTCATTTATTTCCGATTTTCCAGTGCGATAAAGCCACTAAAATGTTTTCTACGATCACGTCAGGTGTCACCAATGTGGTTAGTTGTTAATGATAACCACACACAACTTATTATTCACCCACGAACAACATAAGGTTGAACTTTATTTTGAAATACACACATCAAAAAAAGTTTTGCATCACCTCGGTTCCAAGAGTTCCGGAACCGTTAAATACAAAGGGAATAGAGATCAACACAAACAACATTTCAGCTCGTTTTATTGCTCATGAGACCCACACATTGCATGTTGTACCATCATACAGCTAGACTTTCAGCATTTGTGGTCCAGATTGCAGTACACACCACTACCTCTAATACCCAGTAGCACGTCCTCTTGCATTGATGCATGCCTGTATTCGCCGTGGCATACTATCCACAAGTTCATCAAGACACTGTTGGTCCAAATTGTCCCACTCCTCAACGACAATTCGGCGTAAATCTCTCAGAGTGGTTGGTGGGTCAAGACGTCCATAAACAGCCCTTTTCAACATATCCCAGGCATGTTCGATAGGGTTCATGTCTGGCGAACATGCTGGCCACTGTAGTCGAGCGATGTCGTTATCTTGAAGGAACGCATTCACAAGATGTGCACGATGAGGTCGAGAATTGTCGTCCATGAAGACAAATGCCTCTCCAATATTCTGCCGATATGGTTGCACTATGGGTCGGAGGATGTCATTCAGGTATCGTAAAGCCGTTTCGGAGCCTTCCATGACCACCAGTGGCGTACGTCGGCCCCACATAATGCCACCCCAAAACATCAGGGAACCACCACCTTGCTGCACTCGCTGGACAGTGTGTCTAAGACGTTCAGCCTGACCAGGGTGCCTCCAAACACGTCTCCGACGATTGTCTGGTTGAAGGCATATGCGACACTCATCGGTGAAGAGAACGTGATGCCAATTCCGTGGGGTCCATTCAGCATGTTGTTGGGCCCATCTGTACCGCGCTGCATGGTGTCGGGGTTGCAAAGCTGGACCTCGCCATGGACGTCGGGAGTGAAGTTGCGCATCATGCAGCCTATTGCGCACAGTTTGAGTTGAAACACGACGTCCTGTGGCTGAACGAAACGCATTATTCAACATGGTGGCATTGCTGTCAGGGTTCCTCCGAGCGGCAATCCGTAAGTAGCGGTCATCCACTACAGTAGTAGCCCTTGGGCGGCCTGAGCGAGGCCTGTCATCGACAGTTCCTGTATCTCTGTACCTCCTCCATGTCCGAACAACATCGCTTTGGTTCACTCTGAGACGCCTGGAAACTTCCCTTGTTGAGAGCCCTTCTTGACACAAAGTAACAATGCGGACGCGATCGAACTGCGGTATTGACCTTCTAGGCATGGTAGAACTACAGACAACATGAGCAGCGTACCTTCGTCCTGGTGGAATGACTGGAACTGATCGGCTGTCGTACCCCCTCCGTCTAATAGGCCCTGCTCTTGCATGGTTGTTTACATCTTTGAGCAGTTTTAGTGACATCTATGAACAGTCAAAGGGACTGTATCTTGGATACAATATACACAGTCAACGTCTATATGCCGGAGATCTGGGAACCGAGGTGATGCAAAACTTTTTTTGATGTGTGTACTTGAAACTACATTATTGATCACCAAAAGCAAGTGAAGTGCGCATCACGCTTACAAAATGTCAATCATGGCCAATACAGTGTAGTACATACCGAATGACGACTGGTGCTCGGGATTAGTGTGGATTGCAGCCGTGTCGTTGATGCCTGCGGTGGAGTGCTTTCAACTGGAACAGTAAGTTTGATAGTCACACATACTGTCTCTTAATCCCTCATACTACACATATGGTATGGATTCATATGGCTGGCTACCGGCTATTGAGTCCTCCGACGGGTTACGTTCATTTATCCGAGTTTGCAACATAATGATAATTGGATAGAGCATCTCAAAGACCACAGAGGCAGATGATTTTGTAGAAATAAACTTTACTAAACCAAAATATGAAATTTACAAATGATTTGAAGGATCCACACTAACAATAATAAAATCACACATTTTGCACTTCTACAACAACTTTTCTGAAGTCTCATAGCTCACATTTTACCCTCAACAAAAATCACTTACCGGTATCTCATTATTCCACCTAATCTATGAGTTTTGGACTTGGTATTCTCCTTCAAATAACAAGATTTCATTGACTTTCTCTACTTATTATTGCCAATTTAAACACTTCTCTAGCATCACTGTCCTATCTTCACACTGTGCCATCATAACCAAATAATCCTTTCCTGTGGCATTCATACATGTGAGCGATATCAAATCAACCTAATTTTACATCTGATGTAACATCTTATCCCTTATTTACATGAAATTTGTTTTATAAGCATTCATAAAGTTGGACAGTGTAAACAAATCTACTACTGACATTAAGAGACAACTGGGGAATTCTATTAATGTCTATCACGAGAGACTGGATGAAAATAGTTTACTTATTAGTGATCAACAGGAAATTATTGATAGGCAACAAACTTTCATAGACAATTTGGTACGGTATCAGAAAATAGGCGTCTGACGAACGAGGCAAATTATATTGCCTCGAGGTGTGATGACCTTGAACAATACTCTAGGTGAAACACTGTGGAAATATTTGGTGTTCCTGAGTCCCACAATGAAGATGTTGTACAGACTGTTATTAATATAGGCAAGGCTATAAATTTAGATTTGAAGTAGGACATGATTGATGACCGTCATCGATTAAAAAAGGTTCATATTCGTCCAACTTCAGGAATTATAGTTAAATTTGTTGGAAGGACCCACAAAGAGCAATTTTTTGCCAAGCGCAAAGTCAAGCGAACCCTATCTACAACCCACCTCGATATGTCAACTCTCGACCCAATTTATATTAATCAATCACTTGCCCCAGCTAGAAGGGTGTTATTTGCAAAGGCTAAGCAACTGCAGCGGGAAAAGAACTATAAATACCGTTGGGTTAGTAGAAGTGGAAAGATCATGATTAGGAAAGTAGAAGGAAGTCCTATTCATGCCAACAGTACTGTACCCGTTCCGGAGAGGCGACATGCGACGACCCGGCTAAGAAAAACGCCGCATATCACCCTGGAAAGGGGCAAGCAGAGTAAGAAAAAGAAATAAAAAGTGTGTGCCGAAATCCAGTTTTGGTATAAAAACAAGTTAGCTCGGATAGTACGAGACTAAATGTCTCCAGGACGTGACGGGTTAAAAGAACAAAGGTCATCAAGCTGGATTTCATAAAACGTCACACTTCCCATGGTGAAGCCTTACAGTTATCCAGGTAAAGAAATGCTGGTAAATGATGCAGTCACGGATAAGATAAAAAGGAAAGTAAGATTTATTGCATATTGGAAAGCAGGAAATAAAATAAAAGATGGAATATCCTTCCTGTGAGACTGATGGCATAACTAAATAGAGTTACGATGCGAGAGTCCATAAAAAAAAACCAACCAGCTCGATCCTATTACTTAAGTTCACAGGCTTCAACAGAAAATAATTTAAGAGTCCTCTCGTCAATTCAGGAATCCACCCGCAGCGGTGACACTTCACATCGCTTGTCCCTGAGCGACAAAATCAGTATTAAATTTACATAATTCCCATGTGAACGTAAAGAAAACTGCTAGACACCTTATGATAATTTATACACATTAATTATTTCCACCATTGGCATTTCATCTTTATACATTTTATTCTGTCTTAAAATTGAACAACCATCGCAATGGCTTATATTTTTATGTTGTTCTTTCATGGGAAAAGAAATCATCCTTCCTGCAATATCCTTAAATTTTACTCGTGGTGGTAATTAATTAATTTATCGATAGAAAAATAATGCTTCAACCTCAAGAACGACTATATAAAAAGTTTCCTGAATTCATATCGGACCACTGAGTTGTCAGTTACTAGAATTTTATCCGACATGCTAATTTAATCTATTAAATTCTCCAGTGGTGCAAAACTATATTCTTTTGTAAATTATGTGGATCAAATTCAACTCTTGCATTCACAAACTGCGCTTTTACCTTTAATGCCACCTATCTACATCAAATTTGAATATCATCATCCACAAATACCACGTATATATATCAATTATTAAACCACATTATTATTACAATTGTAATCTCACACAACAAATCTTATCAGAATTCAGTGCTTTGCCTGAACCTTTCATCAACTGTATCCACAATAATAATATAATAATAATAATAATAATAATAATAACAATATAATAAATATAGCCCTTTAATCCCCTAAGGGTAATGGCATCCTGCCTGCTGTCGACCAAAGTATTATGTGCATTCGAGTTTGAAGGTTGTTTGTGAAGTAACTAATAGACCTACATATAATCCAATAATACCATCATTTTCGTCGTTCTATTTTACGTTAGTTCATGTAGGTTTCGATTTTTTAATTTAAATTTTAATATTTATTATCGCAGTTGGAACACAAAAAGTGCACGTTTTTAAGCGTGTTTCAACCATGCGTCACATTTAATATTTATTATCTCAAAAACCTGTCATCAGATCGAATCCAAATTTTAACACAATGTACACTGGAATGTTGTATAACTGGTTTATTAATTTCAAAATGTTGTGTGTCCAAGAAACAAAGTTGTTATCATTTTTGTAAGGTAACTTTTTCTCGGCTTGGGGTGGTTGGAAAATGTAGTTCTTGGTCGCGTTGTATTCCTTATACATCAAAAAGTTATGCTGTATGACTGTGAAATAAGTAAATTAACTCACTTATTTTATATCGGTTTGTATTTGTACGGGGAAATAACACGTCGGTCACCAGCTAGCTGCTCCGGGAAAAGCTGTACAGCGTTGCTGATATCGAGCCCATCACTTCCGAGCGAGGCGCGCCATGATGCGTGATGGGCTCCATTTCGGCAACGCTGTACAGCTTTCGCCGGAGCGGCTAGCTGGTGAATCATGTCTTATTTCCCCCTACAAATACAAACTGATATAAAATAAGTGAGTTAATTTACGTGTTTCACAGTCATATAGCATAACTTTTTGATGTACTGTATAAGGATTACAACGCGATCAAGAACTACATTTTCCAACCACCCCGAGCCGAGAAAAATGTTACCTTACAAATATGATAACAACTTTGTTTCTTGGCAACACAACATTTTGAAATTAATACACAACTTATACAACATTCCAATGTATATTGTGTTAAAATTTGGATTCGATCTGATGACGGGTTTTTGAGATAATAATTCTCAAATGTGACACATGGTTGAAACACGCTTAAAAACGTGCACTTTTTGTGTTCCAACTGCGATAAAAAATATTAAAATATACATTAAAAATTCCAAACCTACATGAACTAACGTAAAATAGAACGACGAAAATGATGATGTTATTGGATTTTATGTAGGTCTATTGGTTACTTCACAAACAACCTTCAAACTCGAGTGCACATAATACTTTGGTCAACAGTAGGCAGGGATTTTGCTCCATTACACTCATTAGGTGAGCAGTCCTAAGGAGTATCCACAATATCTAACGTCAAATAATTCCAGTATACATAATTTTAACGTGCAAACAACATTTTCTTTCCTTCATCTCGCTTTAATGAATGCACTCAACAAATCAACCTTGAAAACCTCATAAAATGATCCCTACTAAATCATTTGCCACATCTGCTCTTCAAAATTTTAGCTCATGTGCTTCTCAGTTTTAATAGATCATGAAGTAAAATTCATTGAACGTTCCAAGCTCTCAGTCACGATAACATCGTACCAATTAAACACTGACTATATGTATTCGGCATAAGCATTCATCAATCTAAAATTTAATACCTCGTAATACCAAATGTATTTTTATTTTTCAACAGATTTATTACCAAATGAGTTAGTACCCTAAAATTCTTGGAAAGTTGTTCTGAATCAGGAATAATAAAAGAAACTGGTGGATTGTAACAAAAATTGAAACACAGCTGATATGTGACTGGCATTTATATCTGACCCGCTTATAATCCATTTAGCATGTCGAAGAAAACTGAAGATGATTCCTAACGGGGATCGATATACTACCTCACACATAGGCCTACTGCTCAGAGCAAGTAGGTCCCATGCGTCGACTAAATGATTCCTAACTGGGTTCGAGGCATTCCCTCACACATACTGCTGAAAGCAAGTAGGCCCCATACGTCGACTAGATGATTCCTAACTGGGTTCGAGTATTACCTCACTCATACTACTCAAAGCAAGTAGGCCCTATACGTCGACTAGATGATTCAAGCTCAGGAAAGGAATCAATTATAAGTGGTCAGTCAACGTATCAGTGAAGTGAAACAATCGCTAAAGCGATCGAAGCAGAAAAAATACAAAACCAAATCCATTTAACGGAAATCCTAAAGAAAGGTGAATTACATCCGAAAGACCTCGGGTATATAGAAAAAATCCCACTAATAATCACTCTCCAAACATCGAAGAAAAAGAAAAAGACTTATATCAGGCTCAAAAGCATCGGAAAGTATTAATTAAATGTCAGTTCCAAATGTTGTGGAAATAACAAATAAATACTACACTCACGTTATATTAGACTCACGACGAAAGCTTAAAGGCGTGATAAACTGGCGATCTTTTTACCTTGCGTTGGTCCCCAAACACCATGACATGGAACCTGCTTGATCCTCGGCCTCCTTCTCCTTGCCCGGTGGTATCCAAAATTCATGTTATCGACATCCATTTTCAAAGATCGGCGTGGATTTTTAAAGATCGGTGTCCATTTTCAAAGATCGTCGTCGCCCCTGCCATTCCTCTTGGATCATGATGATCGTCGCCTAATAAGTTTCTTCGGGATCGACACTCCGCTCCACCATCCTGTCTCTTCGGATTTTGTGCCACATGATGATGCTGGAGTATTCCATCATATTCTCGGAGTCCTCCAAGTTCATCAAGCTTGTTGAGTTGGGTGAAGTAATCGTGGACCCCATTTTAGAATCTCTTACGCCACTGCAGTATCAGTTCACTTCCGCATAGATTAAAAAATTCATTAACAAACTCCGACGACAATATAGTGTAATTTATAAAGTGTTGATTTCATATAGACTACTAGGCTTGTTGACCACACTGTAGTTGCGTAATATGAAAAATGCACGACACACCAGCAATGGTTTACACGCAACGGTGCCGGAACTTTTCAAAGTCAATATGCTTTATTGCAGGGTATTGTATTGCCTGATATAAGCAGAAAATACATTTTATGTAATTATAATTTAATGTTTCTTAGCAAGTCGAAGCCTCGTGGTCACCATTCACATAATGCTGTCGATATACAAGCATTCACTTCCCCTCTTCTCGAACGTTCCAATCAAATGTAACTGCCAGGTTGAACACACGTTGTTTAAACACGTAGCATGCATGCTTCCCTTGTCTTGTAGTATTGCATACTCTTTTTCCCATGGACGGAATTATGATATGAATGTCAATCTCCGCACTGGCAGTGGATTACTGTAGTCTTAAGACTGTATAAGTTTAACACTGTAATTATAATGGCAATTCCTGCTACAAAACGTCTCGGCTAGATGTAGGCATCGTGTGTGTATGATTCAATGTTCTCAGCACACAAGAAACACATGCATTATCATAAGCTGAACTGTACTCATTACTAACAGCTGTTACAAATGAAACTATACTTCACGCTTCGCATCACAAATGAAACTGTTCTATTCACCGATGGTTATCACAATCCTTTCTGGCTCGTATTTCACATCATGGTCAGCGTAGCTGATCTGACTAAAGTCACATCGGGTACAGTGTCAATGAGGACCTAATTAAGCTGTGATATCGATGTACTGGCACAAAAATTTATTTAATTGTTCTTGGGCTCCTCAAATACTTTGTTATGCATTATTGAATCATAGGCCTATCTAAATTATTTCAGTTTTTTCGTTTCTGTATTTATAATCGTATACTAATGTGTCTGGAAATGAATTGTCCATTTATTATCAAAATGTTCGTGGCCTTAGGACAAAAACTGTCGTATTTCTCAAGAATCTACTTTGTTGTGATTAGGATATATATTAACCGAGAGTTTCTTGGATCAGGATATTATGAATAGTGAGTTTTGCGATGATCGTCATGTAGGCATAATGTTCAGAAATGATAGGGATATGTTTATTTCTGGAAAGACTACAGGTGGAGGAGTAGCAGTAGCGGTCAAAATGGGGTATACATCCAAACTGTGTTCTGTCTATAACGAGCAGCAATGCGAATCATTAACTCTTTACATTCAGGATCATACTCGTAAATTATTCATAAATGTTGTCTACATTACACCCTCTTCTAAACTATCTGTATATGAAGGATACTTTAATTACGATGAAAACATTGAAAGCCTTATAACATCTGACTGCCTAATTGTGGGTGATATAAACATACCTGAAATTAGCAACGCCAGTTATAATTTTAACGAAGGAACCATGATCCATGATCAGTCGCGTAACTGATCCGTTACTATTTTATAGACGGATCACGAAGGTACGCAATATTGTATAGACTGCCATCTGTCATCAAAAACTGTACCGGTAACCTAACATCATAATTTGCGCTATTGAAACGCACCTCGCAATGAGAATCAGATCGGAATTTAAGGAACGCAGTATGTCCCAAGAATGGATCTTCTAATTAATATCGAGAAGAGTGGAATGAGTAACAGAAGCCATTACGAGAGAAGCTGAAAAGTGATGCACTACATGTGTTCTGTAACGAGATTGAAATGCGTCTGGTTGTATCCGAAGGATCTTGGTCGTGTCGTCGTGTTCCCGTTTATTTACTAAGGCTTTAATCTTGGAAGTGAGCCATCATTTAAATGATAATGAAGTATTTGTAGCTGGCAGCTTGTGATCTTCAGGGAACGTCTCCAGGCAAAGCTAAGTGTTATATTCTTTGAAAGTATGATCATTGCATGAATTTAAGAAGAAGTTTCTATTTACTAAATGCATGTCCACCATTTTTCAGTGTTAGCATGTCCCGAGTTCTCTCAGTATTAAAAAGACAGAATGGAAGGGCACTGCCTATGATTTGAGACACACAGTGACCCGATTCGCGGTGCACGGTTTTCACCACAGGATTTGTGAGACTGAGGTGTTCCATGTGCCCAGACCAAAGTGCATTTGTAAATTGTGTCAAAAGTCATGCGATACTTACCACGCTCTCGTTTGTAGTAAAAGGTTGTCATCGCTTACAGAATTTTGTAAATAATTAATGTAATGCACATTGTGCACACTTATCCTTAATAATAAAAAGATTGGAGATTGTTATTGTTTTAGGTTATTTGTCTTGTTGGTTCATGTCCCTCCACCTTTTATATTGACGTACTATGATGAGGGATCACGTTGGTTTTTTAATAGGGTTAATGTTTAAGGGAATCTCGTTGTTTTGTTATTCTTCATTGTATTTGGTATTATGTATTATTTACCCTCCGTATGTCATCGCGGTTTAGCTGAATAATTAAATTGCTAGGGGGGTGCGACGTTACTTTGGGCATTTGCTTATTTTTCTTTAATGAGATGAAGTATGACGATGAAAGACGAATATGATGATTATTTAGTGTTAGTGTTAATGTGTTAGTTTTGGTGTTGGGTAAATTAGTTAGCGCATCGACATCCTCCTGGTTATTTCTTTGTAAGCTTTCGTTCTTATTTTGTGGGTGGGAAAATGTTATTGTTAATTGGGGTTCTGAACTGGATATGGGATCGTTGTAATTGTTTTCTTGCTTTGTTATATCCAGTTAGAAACAACGTGAGATCTCACTAGTTATTAAATGAGGTACATCGGTTATTCTTTCGGGTGGTGATATGTGTATTTGTTGCATGTGCCCGGGACTGTGATAGACGCTCATTTTACTTCCAGTAAGATAACCGAATCTCATACCTTCGTCCGAAAAGTAGTTTTATTCAGAAAGTATATGAAGTCAGTTGTTTAGTTGGGGGTTTTGTTCGTTTATCTTCTAGTCGAGTTTTGAGTTGTACCTGTCTTAAGGGTTGTGTATGTCTGACTAGTCTTTTCTTATTATGTTCGTTGATCGTGTTCTGAAGTTGAAGTTGTACGTAGTGGAATGATTTGGCGTATGGTCGTTGTTTCTCTGAGGTGGTTTGCTTTGTGAGGCATACTTTGTTTTCTTTAAAGAAAATATGGTTTTTACGACTTCATAAACTATTTAGAATATTGCTTCTGGTCACTTTCGGTAATCAGCCTTTGGTGGGAGGAATGTATTATTTCATTATTTTCATTAGCTTTTCCCCTCGATTTGTTTCTAGTCATTTCGGTACGATCTCCAATCTAGCAAGTGTTAGGCTTCTCTACTTCAAGATTCTCTTACTTCGGATAGTTCCTTATTGTGTGTGTTTTTATATTTTTATTTTTTACCTTTGTTAACATGTATACCTTTATTACAGCCCCATCATACCTCATTACTCCACTTCATGCGCACCTCGTTTCCCCTTTGTAATGTCTTGTTTAAGGTTTTATTAAATTACAACCTTTACTCTAAAAGTGTAGTCATTCCATAGATAGTTCTCCATCTAGTTCGGAAAGTGCGAGTAGACTCGATATCAGAATAACTCGGTCTGCGTCCTTATCAAACATCTGCACGCCTCCTCAGTAACAATATTCAAAATTTCAATTTCAAGACATTAGTTTTGGTTTTATACAATATTCAAATCGATTTGAAGCATGACAAATTCCCGTTGGTACCTTAAGACTTACATCATCCTGCACTTTGTTTAGCATTACCACCAATTGAAAGGTTCCATTGCCTACTAGACTTAATCGTGAATATTTCAACTTCAAAAAGGCTGATTTTTTGAGGCTCTATTGTTTCATACAAACCCACCTACCTGGGCCCAGTGTTTGGGAAGCCAGGCTCTGCCTGTCACAAGTCAGGACTAAGGGCGGGTGATAGAGGAGAAACACCTCTTTAAAAAACCTTTGTCCAGCTAGCCCGGCTGGTACCTCGTAAAGGCCCCAAGATGGTCAACGGTTTCTGAAAGCGGATGAGGATATTTATGTTCCAACTGTGGATAACGCGGAGGAACCATCTTCAGAGCGCAGCGTATGTTCTTTAGTGAAGTGGCTGCAAAAGGCATCTGTATTCCAGAGGAGCGGCCTATTACCAAGCTCCGGGGCTTGCAACCTCGGTTCCATTAGTGAGAAGGAGTGATCCGACCCACTTTTTAATTAACAACCAAGCATCATGGAAAGTCGTCAGAATGAAGACACTACCCCAGGTGGTAACTGTTCGCAGGAATCCACCGCTCCTAGGAGTGCAAGCAGACCTTCGTATTCTGGGGAGCCTGCACCTATATGCTTAGGAAGGAAGCCTAACAATGGACACAGAAAACTTAAAACCAAACAGAAATACTACTTTGGGACGCTGAACGTAAACTCATTGCTCAAGGTTGGTAAGCACAAAGAACTGACAAAGATGATGGATGACAACAACATATAGGTCTTGGCTTTGCAAGAAACACGATACCAGGACGAAGATATAATGGATATAGAAGGATATAGGATCTGTATAGGTATGAGAGCAGTGAAGGTAGGCAAGAATTTGCCGATGTTTGTAACGGCTTTCGCAGTAAGTAAGAAGATTACGAACTCAGTACCTGTAGTGAATTTCTGTAGTACTTCAGAGAGATTGTCTCTTCTCACTCTCCGCTGTGTAAACAAAGGGTACACTCTGATCAATGTCCATGCACCTATCGATGAGGACATTAGGCGCAATCCTGAGAAAGTAGACCAGTTTTGGGACTTCTTGAAGAACAAATGGAGCAAATACCTAACATGAACATCAAGATATTACTGGGTGATTTTAACGCCCAATTGGGAACGGAAGCACAATTGAGATCAACAGTAGGAAGATATCCTGCTCAGAAGATGACTAACAAAAATGGAATAAGACTTGTTGAATTGTGTCAGACATTTGATCTTCAGGTAATGTCGACGTTCTATATACATAAACCAAGCAAACAGAGGACTTGGCGTTTACCGGGTAACTCGAATGGTGATAAACCGATTGACCATGTTGCAATCTCTAGAAGAGCAATAAAAAGGGATTATGAACGTTTTAAGTTCAGAGAGGTGCAAGGTTTGACCCTGATCACTACCTTTCTAAGGTAAAGATGAATTTCATTCCTCTCAAGAAGACTCCAAATACTGGAAATAGAACTCGGTGATTTGATGTGTCGAAACTTAAAATCAGTCAGGAAATTAAGGAGCAGTATCATTAGAACTTGACCTTTGAATCTAAGAATTGGACTGACATCGCTTTTAAGATCCAGTAGGCAGCTACCGCCACAATTCTGGCAGCTCCTAAACGAAAACATCGGTGGTGGAACGAAACCTGTGATAATGCACTGGCTCAGAGAACAGATGCATGGAGAAAATGGAATTCGACCAAGGGCCAGGAAGATTTTGATGCATTCCGTGATGCGAGGAAAGTTGCAGCCTGAGTGTTCCGATGTGCAAATCGATCGTATGAGAAACAACAGATTGAACAGATCGATCAGAATTTCCGTAAAAACAACGTTAGGGACTTTTATCAAACCTTTAAATCTAATCTGAAAGGTTATCAAGCCCCTAGTCTGCGCTTTAGAGATGATACAGGAAAGCTATGTATGAACGACAGGGAAGATTGCGACATTTGGCTCAGTATTTCAACAAGTTGCTCAACTGTGATGAGCCATCGCTAAAACTATCCAACTCCCTTCCCATTCAAGGTCTGCCCAATTATCAGCCACCTTGTAAGACGGAAATTAAGCTGATCATAGACAGTCTGAAAGATAATAAAGCAGCTGGGGAAGATTCCATAGTGGCGGTACTACTGAAGCTGGTGAATGAGGATACTCTGGACATATTATTCTGCCTCTTCCAGGAGATTTGGAGAACGGGTACTATACCAGTTGAATGGCAATCAGCACTAATCCATCCTCTCCACAAAAAAGGAGACAAGAAGAACGTTAACAATTACAGAGGTATATCTATAGTCCCTGTTCATTACAAGATTCCTTCTAAAGTACTCCTTAACAGAATCGAAGCTCATCTCGATCAACAGATTGGCGAATACCAGGCTGGTTTCCGTAAGGGCCGATCCTGCCCAGAACAAATTTTCAATCTGAAGAACATCATCAGGTAGCCTACAAGAAAACTGGGGGGTTTGAATATGTGGTCGTATTCCTGAATTTCAAATAAAGCATACGATTCGATTGATCGAGAGTCATTATTGAATGTTCTGGAAGAGTTTTGGGTGGATGATTCATCAGTGAAGGTCCTGAATTGTTGTTCACAGACCATGAAAAGATTCGAAGAATCCAGAAGTTTAAATACCTGGGTGAAGTAATCCAAGAAAAAGAAGCGACCAATATCCTTATCCTGAAACTAGAGCGAGCGTTCCAACTGACTAAAAACATCTACAATAAGAAGATGCTATGTATAGGAGCCAAACTAAGGCATTACAGCACTTTTGTCATACCAGAAGGTTTATATGCTTCGGAGACCCTGTGTATGAATCGGACAGGAAAAGTCAATCAGCCACTTAAAAGAGAACGCAGACTACTACGGAAGATCTTGGGCAACAGATGGGTTGACGGACAGGTTCGACTGATATCAAATACAGAAGTATACACCAAGATGGAACCGATAACAACAACCACAATTAGAAAACGAAGATTGCTGTTTCATGAGCACATCTTCCGTATGAATAATGACCGCCTCACAAAGAAAATCTGGAATTATCTTAAACCGAAGATCTCCAAGTTGAAATGCTTCCAAGAGTGTGAGAAATATATGAGACAGGTGGGCATTACGGAGGATAAATTCAAAGACAGGAATAGTTTCAGAAGGATGGTGAAAAGCTATCAGGGTTTTATGGTGGAGGCAGAACCTGAAAGACGAAGAGGCCCTTTCACAGAGGACGGAAGAACAAGCTGATAGATGAGCTCAAGAGATACTGGCAAGATGTCAAAGCCGGCAAACGAACAAGACGCAGACACTGAAATGAGAGTGGTTGTTAACACGCAGTCCGTAGAGGCTCAAGTCGACGGTTTAAAAAAAATTGTAACATACGATATTTCTACTGGGGTTTACTGTACTCATTCAAGAATGTAGATCTTGCTGTTGATTTCTTCTATTCACCACTCTACAAATATTTTGAAAATTGTGTACAAAAACAGAAATTTATTCGAAAATCCAAGTATTCTGTATGGTTCACACAAGATATTATCCAATCCATAAAAATTAAGAAAAAGTGGGCTGCAAAATTATATTTTTCGAAATATTATGATGAGAGATGTAGGCATCTTCGATCAGAACTAAAAATTAAATTACGCATGGCTTATGCTGTTTACATTCATAATCTAGAAAATGGTGTTATGAATGACATTAATTATTTTGGACGTATGTTAAAAGCAAACGGGAATCACGTCCAAGTGACAACACATTTATACTTCATGGAGATAATTGTACAGGTGGAAATATCGCAGAAGGGTTTGCTGAGTATTTCTCATCAGTGTATACCAAAACGGATTTTATTTACAGCACAGATCACTTGTCTTCGAATGAATTTCCTGTTTTGCCCAAGGTTGATATGCTGAACACCACTCACATAACGGTGGACAAGAACAACTATACATAAAAAATAAAGCCTAAAAATCCTGTGGGTCTGATGGCATAACACCGTACATAATCAAGGAATGTGTGGACATATTGGTATCTCAGTTAGCCTTCATATTCAATCTTTCTAAAAATACGTCCAGCTTTTCTGAAAAGTGGAAAATGTCTAAAATTACTTCAATCCTAAAAGGAGGCAATTCTGAAATGATATCGAACTACCGCCCCGTTTCAGTAATAAATTTTATAGCAAAGGTTTATAAGCACATTCTATATTCTAGGATTTACAATCATATGAAGGATGAGCTCTCACAATGTCAGCATGGCTTTACGCCCGGCAGATCTGTTATTACAAATTTCCTGGGTTTTACTCAAAAGGTTTACAACGCATTAGATATCAATAGAAGAACTGACGTGATATACATGGATTTAAAAAGGCCTTTGATAAAGTTGACCGTAAAATTCTTGTGACAATGCTGAGCCAGTTTGGAGTTTCTAAACCATTACTTCAATTGTTAAATTCCTACTTAAAATATAGAGAGCAATTTGTTTGTTTCAGAAGTGACATGTCACAATCAGTAAATTTTGTTAGTTCTTCTGGTGTCCCAAAAGGGTCTCTATTATTTCTAATTTTGATTAATGATTTGCCTAATATTCTTTGTTACTCTGACTGTTTATTGTTTGCTGACGATGTAAAGCTATATAAGACCATATACAACTTGAGAGACAAGAATAACCTGCAACAGGGTGTTAATAATATTATATCATGCCATGATAGTAGGCTAATTATTTAGTCCTTAATGTAAAAAATGTATTTACAAGGAAAAAGGAATATATAAATCCTAGATATTGTATTGGAGAAACAGCATTCGAAATTGTAACGTCGGCAAATGATTTTGGAATTATTTTCGACAGCAAATTAACTTTTAATGGCCATATTGCAAATATAATTAGTTCGGCCAACAGATGCTTGGTTTTGTCATTAGAAACCCCAAATTATTTACTCAACCTGGAGTAATTGTTATGTTGTATGTGAAATTAGATCGAAACAAGTTAGAATATTCAGCAGTAATCTGGGATCCCTTTTATACAGATCAAATTCGCTACATTGAGATTGTGCAAATTAAATTTCTAAGGTACTTGTATTATAAGACATTCAATGTATTTTGTCCATTGGACACTTCGACTCAGTTTTTACGAAATTCGTTCAACTTCACATCTTTGAAAAGTAGAAGGTCAATAATTTCATTGCAACTACTGAGGAAAATTTTAACTGGAAAAATTGACTGCCAAGCGTTACCTAGATTCTTCACTTTTCATGTACCACAAGTAAGATCTCGACAGCAAGCACTCTTTCACATCCCAAGACCTAGAAGTGTTCACCATTCTAATTCTCCATTAGTTAAAATATTATCACTTTATAGTTCAATCGATGTTCAAATAGATTTATTCGCTGGCACTAACGCATTCAATAAACAAGTAAAGGTGCTCTTTTCTCCTTTATTTTTTTCTTTTTTTCTATCTTGTACAGTTTTTCCATTCAACGGTGTATATTTCTCTTATGTAGTATTTCTATTTTTGTTCTTGAATTGTGTACTCTTTTTTTCTCTCTTTTCCCATTAATGTATTATGTAATTTTAACTAGATATGTCAAAAAGGAATGTATTTGGGCTCATGCCTGTATTCCTTCATATTGCTAAATAAATAAATAAATAAATAAGCGTTGCCTCAAACAATCATATTTTCAGTATACTACTGCTTTGGTGCCTCAATTGCACAAGGATCAAATTTACCCCATTAATTCCTTCTATAAGTTTATCTGATTTGTGATTAAACGATCATCTTTCACTATTTAATTGGCTTTCACTACTTATTTCACCTTAATTATTAATTAATTCATTAATGTGACTGGACAGTGAAAGTAGGGACCCAATTTTATGGTAACAGCAATCCAAGCGAAATTTCATGAAAAAGTTATATTTATTTTATTTGACTGAGCTCTAGGAGGTTTGCCAAACGACGCAGAATAATATACTCGTACATAATTTTGTAAATACAGATACAGTGATCGTAAAACAAGAGTTATTACAAAGCTAGTTAAACAACTAGCTTTGTAATAACTGGTGGTCCTTACAAATGGTGTCTTGGGATGGCTACTGATGATTTGAGGATTGTTATAACAACTTCTTCCTGAGCTTTTTGTTCAATTTTGTAAATCCCTCTCTAGTTAACAAATAACTTTGAAATAATAATAATAATAATAATAATAATAATAATATCGTATGGCCTCGGGTGCCGGGTGCAAGCTTTGTAATTTGACACCCAGAGGGTAGCTTGCATGTCGAATTTCGTTGTTCCTTGAATCACTATGAAAGTCAAGGAGGTTAGATATCTAAACTCCTTGAACATTATAGCGCTTTCTAGTAGAGAAATGAGGAACTTTGTGTTCGCGGAAACTCCCGAGATTAATTTTGCCATTATGAACTCGGCCTACTGAATTCAAATGGGTTCTTTGACATGCCAACATCGTATGACAGCGTGTCGTATTTTTGCCGCCTTTCAAAAATCACTTACCACGGCCAGGGGCGAACCTACAATCTTGGGGTTAGTAGACCGACACGCTATCCACTCACCCACCGTGGCAAGCTAACTTTGAAATAGTGCACCTAGATCCGAAAAATAAGTCAGTACCTGCTATTGTATTCACCTGATTTTTTTTCTAAAATATAGGGCATGTGGGTTCATTTATTCTCTTTTTCTCTATGTCTACTTCTTCTGGTTGATTCATGGAGGTTTTAAATCGATGATTGATAGCAATATTATCTATACGGTGGGTGCTGCCATCCACGGTCATGCAGTGCAGTTCTTCGTAAACATCCAATTCCTTTTGACGTAAGGCGCTAGGTAACCTTTCGCGAACTGTGTTATGCCTTTTGTTTCTTAACATTTCTCCTCTGGAGCAGCTCCCCAGCATATGAGGCAGAGTTTCATACTCACTACAGTGTCTGCAGTGGCTAGTGCCGGAGGACCTTCCAGGAAGAACTCGAACAGGTGATACCATAGCATTCATATTTGAGACTCGCTACATTCCGAACTAGAAAGTTCATCCTATAATACAAACATTCGTGGATGGAACTTGAGAAAACCGATCTATGCCCTTTCCTTCATGAACATGTGCAGTTCAAACAGCATATTTTTCTTCTTTAGGGTGGTTTCATAATTCTCGAACTGGTTTGTTTGCCTCAGAATTATCGATGTGAAGCTCCAACAAACAACGTTTACTGATGAGGTTATAATCACCAATAACATCAACATGAGGCTGTTGCAATGATTTAAATGTATTATTTACGTTTAGTTGTTGTAAATATACATCAAACTACGTTTACTAAGGCAACACTGAAAAATGGCTTCAAACACCATAATGCAAATTGCCAAGTTAAAAGTGACTGCAAAATGGGTGGATGAAACAAGAAAGGACATGGAGGAAGTTGGGGCCAGTCTAAAAGGGATCTGGAGGAGAGAGGTGCATCGAGCTACGAATGATAAATACAAGGGATTCCAGGAAAAGCAAAGAAGAAAAGTCAAGAACATTTGGTTGGAAGAGAGGAAGAGGATCCGCAGCGAATAGAAGAAGAAGTTCTTGGAAAAGAAAAAAAAAGGACTAAAGCAAGTCAATTGTTTCCCGTGGTCCAAAGTAGGCCAAAATCGAAGAAAGAAGAAGAAATAAAATAACACAAAATAAAAAAAATAAGGAAGTTCGTAAAGATCTGGAAAGGTCCAACATTCAGGAAGTTCTGATGTTAGATAGGGATACATTTCGAACCATTATTTGGAGGGGCTCCAAGACGAAAGAGCTGCGAAGACTGGAAGAAGCTGGACGGATAAACATAAGCAGCAGCACAACGTCCTTATGAAGGAATACTGGGGGAAGAGGAAGCTTAAGACGAAGAAGAAATGAAATTGTAGCGTGATCCTCAGTGGTCTATTCGCAAATAAAAATAATAATAAAATACAATAAAATAAATAAAATCTTCTATGCAGCGGAGACAATTACTAGAGAGGGGATCACTGAGAAGAAAGAGCGTATATTTCTGAGGAAAATTCTGGAACCCAAGAAAGCAACAACAAATGAGTTTACCTTCCGTTTGAGATCAAATCAAGAGCTGTATGAAAAATGCGAGAACATTTCAACCTCGGTGAGGAAAAAGGTGACTGACTTTCTATGGACACCTGAGAAGAATGGGACCGGAACACCTAGCAAATATGTTCCTCATCTTCCAAGAAAGGAGAAAGACTCAAGTGCCATGGCTGAAAGAAGTTCATCAGGATCTTAAAAACTGTGGCTTTGAGGAGGGAGGTCGTACCCGTGGTGTAGGGGTAGTGCGCCTGCCCCTCACCCGGAGGCCCCGCGTTCGATTCCCGGCTCCGTCAGGGATTTTAGAAACTGACGTGAGGGCTGGAATGGAGTGCACTCAGCCTCGTGAGGACAATTGAGTAGCTGTCTGACAGTGAGGCAGTGCCCCGGTCACGAAAACCAAGATTAACGGCCGAGGGGACCCGATGCGCTGACCACGTGTCACCCCAATATCTTCAGGCCAAATGGCTGGGCAGCGGTCGCTTGGTAGGCCTAGGCCCTTCATGGGCTGTATAGCCACGGGGTTAGTTTTAAAATTGAGGAGGGAGATATTGCAAAGAGAACAGTGTTCAGAAGGAAAATTGCGGGGGTGATGGATCTGTTCGTAGAGAAACTCAGGAGAACAAAAAGGGTGTTCTCGGATGAGGAACGAGCAAGAGTGAGCCAGAGAATGGAGGAGTATTGGCGTAAAAAGAAAGAACATCAACAGTCAAGGAAGTTGTGTAATCGTAACCCATAGGAGGTTGAAACAATCCTAAATAAATATAAAATAAAGTAGGCTAAAACAAAGTAAAATAAAAATAAAATAAACTCAGAAAAACAGAACAGATAAAATCCTAAAAGTAGAGAGAAGAAAAGCTAGAACATGCATAAATAAAAAATATCAGAAAGATGGACGTTGGTGGATAGCGCCATATGAAGTGGCATACATAGAACTGGATCCCATCAAAGATCTCATTTTTTGGCCACATTATGAGGACACTGGAAACCAGATTACCTGGAAAAATTATAGAGAAACTCTGGAATATGAAGCAAATAGTAGGATGGATTAAGGAAATTAGAGAGATTATGATTGTAACCCCCCTTAAAGGATAAGTAACTTTGTTTGCACTCTCCCCTCATTTGTAATATATTACTACTGCTACCCATTAGAAGAGGGGAGGGAAACCGGGTCCAAGCCCGTTGTGTGAAAGCGGGCCTCGCGCCCCAAAAGCCGGAAACAACCTTTAATTAGCCTGGTAAATAAATACATACAATACAGTATAATTAACAATAGTTTAATATCACCAGGAGAAAATAAGCTCAAACCACATAAATTACACTACAATATACATGCAGGAACACGTTTCAATAACAACAAATACTTTCCTCCTTCATGCACTACACTAATGCATGCTCAAAATCAGATGTACTGGTACTCACAGGTTTTCAGTTCATCCTCTCCTTTTATAACATTTAGGTTCAGTACTTACCCCCATATCATGGGTAGTTGCATATATTTATTTATTTGGTTATAGAATCAGTTTGAGCAGGAAGGAATAAATATTTTCAGCAACCTGGCCGGTGCTTGGGGTCTCCCCACGGAGCATCGAAGTATAACCTGTTATCAGGTCTCGCAATTAACATATCAATCTTCACCTTCAATACACTTCGAAGACCCAAGCAGGTTAAACATACTTCAGGTTAAAGCGCGTATAATATCTTCAAACCCCTTGCAAGTATTCACAGGCCAAAGCATTACGATAACATGAGTAAGATCCGTCAAACAACTCCACAAGTCAGCGCAAAATCAGATATATGTAACGATTAAAAAAAGCATTGAAACCCTCCGAACGATACCGTGTCTCTATGAAATCGCGTTAGAGAAACATTCTCGTTCATGAAATACTGCCTAAATAACAGAACTATTTCGCTTTACCCCAATGCAAAATAGGAAATCAGCAGCATAATATCGCGACTCCAATCGCCAAGAATACCGACGTTCAACTCACTTTTTCATTAACAATCTAAATCCATATTGCAAAGAAACCCGTCATGCCAACGGAGATAACCAAGAGCAAGGAAAAGAATAAAAGATCATAGGACCTCATTGGCAAGAAAACGCACTACAAAGATAAAAAAAAAAACAGAAACAAAACAACCCTTCTTTAATCAAACACCGAGAATGTTTCTCGTACACCCATACGCCACTGTTCAAAATTTACATAGGTTCACAGTTAAGGTAATGCGAAGTAAGGTGGCGATAAAATATTAAAGTCGACGCAAATCACAATTCATTTAAGTTCACAGAATCAACTTCTCATCGGCACTAGTAGTTTTACGATTACGCCCGTCAAAGATTCTAATAACCAAGTCTCTCATTCTTGACAACAGTCCGACGTTCTCCCTTCCTTTTTTATATTATTAAACCCCGCCGACAGATAACATTCACCAAGGAAATCAGGAATTAGGAGACGTGCCAATACTGACACGTTCCAAATGGGTTTTAGAAACAGTTCAAATCATAGGTTATGATTATCAGTGAAGTTGAAGGATGGAAAATGTGTTGAAGTAGACATGTCTATCCTGACATGGTCCAACAGGGTTATAGAAGCTATCTGGGTACCCCAGTTCAAATCATAGGTTTTGATTATCAGTGAAGTTGATGGATGGAAAATGTGTTGTAGGATACATGTATATTCTGACATGGTCCAAAGGGTTTTAGAAGCTATCTGGGTACCAAAATGTGACATGTGGGGCAGGCAGGGGCGGCGCGAGATATAAGCGAACTACGCGGCCGCGGGTGGCGCCGTGTAACGGGGGGCGCCGAAATATCAAGTTAGGGGCGCCCGGAGCTAGTTTGTAATGTTCTAAACATTACTAATTCTAATTTTTACAACATTAACCACTGAACCTACTATTCCAAAATTTTATATACTTATAACTTATTACATCCATATCTTCCTGATAAACGAAAGTTGTTACAAAAGTTTATACATACTACTTATTTTTAACAGTTTGAAAATGTTCAATTTTTTTTCTTACCGTACCATTTTTTAGAAATAAAAATATTTTTTGAAAATAGAAATATGTATTAATGTTAATAAAATTGTGGTTTAATGTACTCATCAAGTACCCATAATTATGAATGCAAAGTTTAAGGTCTCTATGTATTACGGCTTTTAAACGATGTATAGCTAAAGATAAAAGTTTTAAGGTCGGTGGTTTATTTGCAGAAACTGAGCGCAGAAAGGTCATCAGTTTTTTCAAATGACTGTGGAGAATGGCCACCTAAAATAAACGATGATGTACGAAAAATTCTTGTTGAGCGAGGACCACAGGAAGTCACAGGCCGAGAATTTCCTGAGGACCTTAAGGTAGGCGATTTCCCTCAAAGCATTACACAAGGAAGCTTTGCAACGGAGAGCAAGTCCGCAGGATTTGGTTAATATATTCCATATTGAAAAACGCAGTTTTTTTTTTTTGCTTGCAAATTTTTTGGAAATGATAATTCTCTTCTTGCTGGTGGCCAAGGGTATTCTGACTGGCAAAACTTGAGTAAAACTTTGACCAGTCATGAGAAATCCGCCATTCATAATCAAAACAGCAAATGTTGGCGCGAACTCTCTTTACGTTTACGTTTAAAAAAAACATTGGCGAGGAAAATGAAAGACTTATTCGTGCTGAAACTGAACATTGGAATCAAGTTATAAAACGCCTACTATGTATTGTACAATTTTTGGAAACTCAAGGATTGGCCTTTAGAGGAAAAAAAGACACTCTATTTTAACGTAATAATGGAAATTTCTTAAAGCTGGTATAACACATAGATAAATTTGATGGTTTTATTGCAGAACATGTGAGAAGAATAAGTTCAAATGAAACACACTGAACCCTTTATCCTCTGTTGGAAAAATGATTCTATGTTTTATTTCTTCAATTAATAAATATTTCCACCAGCATCATGAAAGTAGCCAGACGGAGATGAGGAAATTTCAAGCATTGGTTGGAGACAACGGGGACATACCTGAAGCAGATTGACAAAAGGCTAAATACTTTAGCTGTGAAAGGAAATAGCCTAGCGATGTGTCAGAAGGACAGGTGTTGGCCGCCTCAAAATAGAAGCGACGCGCAGTGAGAAATGCTGCTGGTATGTTCATTGTAATATTCGCGCCAAAAAAAGATGATGCAGTAACGTGAGTGGCTGATGAGCATGCTAGACACTCCTACGACGCCAAGATCTGCTAAAAACCGCCAAATTACAGAAAGTGTGGGAACCAATGAGAGAAGAATGCCTATTTAGCGCGGCAGGTCTAGCGTGGGCACGCTCGGCTAGCATTCACGCGGGAGATCGCCTAGACAAAATCTCTACGATCGATTCTAGGATTAATGGGCATATTCTTGACCTGCGCTATTTTACGAGTTCAGTGATATTTATTTCATTCCTGTACCATCATTATTTTGAGACATTTTTGTATAAAATCCCCCCCCATCAAGACCTAGGGCCAGTTCATTTATAAGTGGTGTGAAGAGCCAAGACTTTGCTTATTATTCTGTGCGTCTACGGACGTAAACTATTACTTTGTGCGTCTACGGACGTAGGCTTTTATACTTTGCGCGTCTAAGGACGTTGACAGTTTAACTTTGCGTGTCATGAAGGACACAGAAATTATTATTAAAAGTGTTAAATTCAGTGTTAGATAGTCACAGTACTATATTTGTAGGGGCAGTATCTTCGATAATTCGCCAATAAACTGTTTTGGGGAAAGAAGTACCCGAACGGCGAATTTAGTAGTCAGACATCAAGTGTATAATAATTTAATTTTTGAATCAGCACGAGAGATGACATCATTGACCATGGAGGAAGCCTGGAAATATCAAGACTCCGTCAAGATGGTTGAGATGAGATAAGAAGAATCCAGTTGGGAAATGGCTGCGGATGTTCTTTGACGGGTGACTGGCTGAGGATGAGTACCGAATAATATTTATTATTATCTGATAAATTAACTTATGGTGTATGGGACATATCTGGTTTTGTAAATAATTTGCTTGTGTGATTAACGTAGTCTATTTAGTTTTGGTCTGACACGCCTTTTGCATGGACACAGCTCGCATATATATTTAGTAGAAGGTTCTTTTCTTGTTTCTTGTTTTAACTAACGTAGCTATGTGAACGGCCGTGTTTGCATATGTTACGCGATGCGGTTAAAAACGTCTCTCGGAGATATGTTGTGTTTCAGAAGTAGGACTGAAGTAATATAATTATACAGTAGATTGGAGGGTAATTAATTTCTTTTGTTTTATTATTGATCAGATTCAATGAGATTATTGCCTTTGGAGCAATGTGATTTGTGACGAAGAGCAGTCAGCTCTATCGTAGGTTTTAATATTTTTTTTTAATTGTTGGCGAGCATTCATTCAGCCGATCTGTGTAAAAAAACGTATTGTCATTCCCAAATAATGTGTGTGTGTGAGTGTGTGTTTTTGTGTCATTACAAGCGGGAATTTCAGCGTAGACTGATTTCTGGCAGCTTGATGACAAATCCAGATTGTGACCTCGCGAGGGCAATTCTGGATATTTTGATTAATGTCTGACCATATTTTGAAGTGGTTGAGTTTGTTGCTGTTGATTCCTTGAGATAACGGCACAGCTGGTCAGGTATTTATACACACTGGAGTGGGACAATGGCAGGTGATTGAGGAAGAGGGGAGATGTTGCACAAGATGAACTGAAGGGTGTCAGCCAGGTCATTAGTGGAAAGTGCCTGTGTGGCTCAGTAATAACTTTAAATACAGAATTAAGAACTGATCAATGATAAAAATTGTTTAAATAAATGGGAGTTGCCTACGAATCACGATAATCTCCGAAGCGTTAGCTTAACATGCAGTTTTGTTCATATAAAGTAATGTCAGCCAGTCAGGCTTTTGTTGTTGTTGGTTTATTCCATGTTTTTATTTCATTCAGTGACCCGTGAGTCATATGCTATGCTGTATTTCCTTGTTTGTGTTGAGCAATTTGGCCCGTGTTGGCAGCTCATAGTCAAGTGCGTCTTCGCGCTAATGAGGGTCCCGAGAGAGATTCCTGTAGATAGTAGATTTAGTGCGTGTGTCAGCATTACTTTTTAAGGGTTTTTATTAATGTCATGTTCCATATCCATAAACGTTGATTTACGAGATGATTGTTCGTAAGCATCGTGGCTGTTAACCCGTTGTAAACGAACAGTCATCCAAAGTACTCATTCCTCGTAGTTAGTCATTACGCGCACATAAAACCCAAATTGCAAGGTAGTGGAACCAGGATCCACATTTTAAATAAAAGGGGAGATCCGTCTGACTCCTCAAATTTATAGATATTCCTATCATGGGAAATTCAGGGAGGAGTGTTTTATATTTTATTGTTGTTTATTTCTTTTTATGCACTATTAGTCATTAAATCGTGTTATTATTTTACATCTTGTCACCTTTCTTTCTTGATTTATAGTTTATATCCTATGACCCTTACCTCAGTAGAGCATGTTGTTTGGCGATCGTAAACATCACATAGAAACTGAGCGCGACCCCTTGATTAAGATTTCTTACTTTAAACACTGCTTTTCTGAAGGGTTCAACACGTACACTACTTGAGCAAGAGTATCTAAAATGAGTTTGTTAGTTTCTTGTAAGCCAAGATTCAAGCTAACAATTTACAACAGATACAGCAAGCAACGTACTATTCCATTATATTAGACTGTTCTCCAGACATTAGCCACACCGAGAAAATGACTCTTGTTGTAAGATTTGTAAAAATTTTAGCAAATGAGGATATTTCAATTAAGAAACATTTTTTGGGCTTTATTCCCATCACAGATTTTTCAAGTGAAGGCCTCACAGAGGTATTGCTCAAACAGTTAGAAGCACGAGGCATTCCTTTAAAGGCCATGAGAGGCCAGGGGTACGACAATGGTTCCGCAATGAAGGGAAAACATGTTGGAGTCCAGAAGAGAATCCTTGATTTAAATCCTAGAGCTTTTTATGTACCATTCTGGCTGCGTGGCTCAGGGGTAACGTTCTCGCTTGCTGAGCCCAAGGTTGCAGGTTCGAAACCTGGCGCAGTCAGCTGGCATTTGAGGGTGCGCAAATGCGAGGGAGCCGTGTCAGTACATTTACTGGCACGTTAAAGATCCCCTTCGGGGAAAAATTCCCGCACCCCGGAGTCTCTAAAAGCCAGGGTAGTTAAAAGAGACGTAAAACCAATAACATTATTATTTTTATGTACCGTGTGGGAACCACTCCTTGAACTTGGTCATTAATGATGCAGCTCTGTCGTGCAACATTGCTGTGGACTGTTTCAGACTATACAAGATTTTTTTTTCAGTTCTACTCAAAGATGGAATATTTTGCTGAAACATGTTTCAAGTCTGACAGTAAAACCACTCTGCAATACTAGATGGGAGAGTAGAATTGAGGCATTGTTGCCTTTGAGGTACCACATTGAAGAAGTGTATGATGCCTTATATGAAGCTTCTCAAGATCAGAAACTTTATGCATTTGGTAGGAACACTGCCATAGGAATTTAAAAAAAACTGCAAAACTTCAAGTTTCTATGCTGCTTAGTCACATGGTATGAGATCCTGCATAAAACCAATATGGTTAGTAAACTGTTGCAAAATGTCACAAATGACCTACAATGGAACTCATTTAAAGTGTAGAATCACTTCTGGAAAAGATCAGATCAGATCAAGGACTAAACAGCGTCATTACAGATGCAAAAGAACTTGCAGAAAAAATCGAGGTTGATGCTAACTTTGAAAAAGAAACCCTACTTCGGCCAAGAAAATTAAAAAAAAAAAACAATTCTCATATGAGAGTGAAGGTGAAGCTGTACGTTCTGGAAAAAATGCATTTAAAGTTAACTTCTTCTCTGTCGTATTTGACACAGCAATAGTCTCATTAAGGGAGAGATTTGAGCTAATGGAACACCATAGCAAAAATTTCAAATTTCTTTATGACATTGAATTTGAACGAACAAGAGTTGAAGAAAGCCTGTAAGCACCTTCAAACCGTTTTGAGTGATGGAGGAGACTGTGATGTGAACGGAGATGATCTGTTCGAAGAATTGCAATTTTTTTCACCAATGCTACCCCCTGCAAGTCACCCAGTTGGAGCATTGTCTTTTATAACCAAACGTGGTTATGTGGACATGTTTTCAATTGTTTTTGTGGCATTGAGGATTCTGCTAACGATCCCGGTATCAGTGGCCAGCGGAGAAAGAAGTTTTCCGAAGTTAAAACTTATAAAAACGTACTTGCGATCAACTTTAAGCCAAGAATACTTGAGTGAACTAGCTACTTTGGCCATTAAAATGATTTGTTAAATGAAATGGAAACAGATATGCTGCTGAACGAGTTTTCTAAAGTAAACGCCAGGAAATTCTCGAAAGATTTCAACACTGTGCAAAAAATCAACAATAATTGTCATTCTATGTAATAATAATGACCTGTAAATAAATGTTTGGTTTTAAGTTATTTTTTGTGTATCCCTATGTCTTTTACCTTTTGGCCATATAACACGTTTAGTAAAAATAGTAAAGGGTAAAGGTACTCTGATGAGTATAGGGGAGGGGGAGTGGGGAGGGGGGGGGGGGGCGCCAAAATTTTCTTTGCTTACACTACAAAAAGACCTAGGGCCGGCACTGGGGGCAGGGTATTATTAACCAGAATGTGACAAGCGCTAGCAACCGTCACAATGATAGAACTAGAAATAAACTTGGGAGACTAACAAAACAAAAATTTAAAGAAATTCAAAAATATAAAAATAAGATTTAACCCAAAACTAGACAAACGACATACAGTAAAAAGGATATTTACAGATGAGGAACGCCAAAGAAGATCACAACTAATGAAAAGATGCTGGGCAACTCAGAAAGAAAACTTACCGAAGAGGAGGACCAAGAAATGAATGACTGAAGGGGTCCAATGAGGCCATAAAAGCAGAAGGAGAGGAAGAAGAACATAAAATAAAAAATAGATCATGCACTATAATTCTATTTGTATATGGTTACTTATCTCAGGAGAACCGACAGTGGTAGATACGCTCGCTAATGCGCAGCGTTAGGCCATGGGGGCCAAGCTATCTGTGGACTCGGTAGACATGGGTTCGAGCGTTAACGTCGGCCGTCCTTGAAATGGTTTTCCGTGGTTTCAACTCCAGACAAATGCTGGAGCGGTACCTTCTGACAGTCCACGGTCGCTTCCTTCCACATCCTTACCCAGTTTCATTCACCTTCATTCATTTCATCTCTCATTAAATCCTCTCATGAGGTTGGCGTCAGGAAGGGCATCCAGCCATAAAAACCAGTTGCCACATAGACTTTCATTACATCTCATCCTCGACCCCATTGAAAACGGCAATAATAAGGGGTAGGCTAGACAGACACTTATCTCAGGAGACCAGTTTCCTTGTTGCCAGACACCAATTAGTAAATAACATGACGAACTATTATATATTAACTTATTAGCCTAATTTAAATTATTTTGGTCCTAATTGCTACAAATAATATTACACAAAAGTCTCATTTGTAACAAATTTGCCACTAAATGCTAAATTTGAAAATCATAGATTAAAAAAAACAATGTTAAATTCGCAAGTTAAAGGGCAAAATTATGTTATTTTTGTTAAATTGTAAAAAAAAGTATAAAAACACCACAATTTATAACTAAAAGAGGTAAAATATTATTTAATTTCCGTTTTCTTCAATATTTTACCAATATCTACCGACACTTCATGAATATTCAATGTCAGAGCGGAATTAATGGGATAATACAAATACAAATAATACAAACTTATCTGCGATCTCCTCTGCAACGATTCGATGGTATCTTCACTCTCAATCTAGAACAGGCAAATAAACATTTTCAAATGCAGATGGAACAAATGAGGTAACTGGAAATTTGAATTGGATTTTACAATCCCATTGTGAGTAATGGTGAATTTCAGGTATTACGTCGTGTCAAGACCAACTACAATATCTCAGGCCGTAACATCAAAACAAAGATGGTGGCAATCGTAGGGGAACAGTTGTTGACATTGGCGGGCATGGTGCTATCGAAATAGCGGCAAATTCGAAGACAAACATTAGCATAATCCCTCCCTATATTATTCTGCTAAGGTCCCATTCCAGTTTTGTAGCGAAAATAAGGTCCCATTAACACCAACCTACACATATGGGGTACCTACAGGTTCAGTATAACCCAATGCGTAAACGAAACGCACTCACTTACTCTTCAAATGCAGGGATGTATAGAACTAGCACCGATAGAGCGCACTACTGTTGTACTGGGTAAGCGCAAGGCGCTCTTCATTTGTCTCCTGTGTTCTCATGCCGCTAATATCCACGAATTTAAGTTGTTTACATTGCTATTTTCGTGACTATGCCGAGCTATTGCAGTGTTCCTCTTTGTAAAAATCAGGAAAATCCGATTTCGTGTCACCAATTTTCACAAAATAAAGAAATGAGGAAGAAATGGTTACATGCTATAAGAAGGAAACATTTCGGTGAAGAAAATCAGACCGAAAATATTAAAGTGTGTTCCCATCGTTTTCAACTCGATGACTTCACGAAAACTGTGTTGGGCAAGTGTGATTTACAAAGGGAAATAATTCCTACCTATAAACTGAATAGACATATCGATAACAACCACTGAATTTATGCGTTTGTATTTGAAGGCGAGAGAGCAAGATTAAAACCGGGCACTGTTCCATCGCTTTTTCCGTGGGCCACGAACACAACAAAAATAAGGGAGAGGCCATACACAAGAAAATTGCCAGTGTACCACGATAAGCCTACAATATCGGAATCTGCATAAATTATCTCCATTGAAGTACGGTACGGGAAGAAATCGTCAATATACAGGAAGAAGTGAATGTAACATTTGTGACTCCCATTTTCAAAGGCATCAATACTCGGACAAATACTTCAAGAATAAATGTCACAACATTAGCAGTCGAAAACGTATTATGGTTGGTTTCTTGAAATCAGAATTAATCGTCAACTTACATCTGCCCGACGGAGAATGTGGTACCGGTAGTGACTGACTTCTACATTCTTGAGTCATAGGCCTAAGTTAGCCAGATGAATGGAAACAGTTCATGGCCTTAAAACAGGGATTCTCAAACTTTTTAAATACTGTACCCCTAAGTCGTTTCCAAGGGGTACGGAAACGATTTGTATTAAGAAATTGACAAATTACAAAAGAACCAAACGTTGCGATGCATTTTGAGGTAAACAATACCGGTATCAACTTTCTTTGATTATGTTTACCTTAAAACAAGACCGTTTCATGTACGCCTTCAACCAAAAAAATACATGAATCGAAGTCTATAAGCAAGGGGAGCCAGTGAATATTTAAATCTCTATTTATAAAAGGAAGATTATAGTTTTACGTGACCGTTAATCTAGAGATCATAAGGCACAGAGGACTTCCTCTTTACGTGGAATCCGAACAGGACAAGGCATTTCACTTTGAAAATCTCACATGCATTGACCGGAAAATCTCTATTTATGATTTAAGTCTTATGGAGATATAGGCTATTTATCAATATAGGCCTACAATACTCAAGCATGCTGACTCCTATTCACAATTTGAATAATAAAACGTGTTAGAATTTTGTTATTACCGCTGTAGCCTACTAATTCTTTCCTCCTCCCACTAGTTTTAGCGCCTCTAGTCCGTAGCTCATTTTACAGCTGTTTAACGCTTAAACGCTGAAAATCGTTCATAATATATTAGAGGATATACCTATAGAATTAATTAATATAGTCTTGGAGTAAAATTAGAGAAGATATAATTTACTTTAGCTTAGAAAACTCGGTCTCAATCTATACATTCCTCGTAGCTGACTGGGGGAAACATAGGACTATCACCTTGCGCATACCCAGTACTACACGAGCGCTATCTGGCGCGAACTTTCTCAGGCTACATTCCTATTAAATAAATACCTTATAACATGTATATTTACAATGAAATAATGAAAGAATGCAACACGGTAACCATGGTAACAGAATCTCACAGGTCCATCTCTTTCTGTAAGACGGAATGCAATTCCAATTATTACATTACTGTGAAAGTTTCCAGACGGTTATAAGATTATCACTGAACCAAATTAAGCTGTAAAATTCATCAATACAGTATAATGCGCTTAAGGAGGCCAAGGGGCACTCTAGATTTTTTCACGCAATTTTCACGTGTGAGTGTGGTACGAAAGGCCATTTTCACCCGACTATAAAGAGTCTCCGAAAATCACATTTAAAGGCCCTTAAATTAACAGTGTCTGTGATATTCCCAGAAAACTAACTTCACTCTGATATACCTATGAACGAATGACAAACCCTTAACCACTGCACCAGTAGCTGAATTGATAAAGTCTGATTATTCATACCAAGGATAAATCAGTCATAGCATTCATGATTGAGATTTTGCTAAGTGTACTCTTTACAACTAGAATATTCGCGAAAATTTGCGTGAAAAAATTCTAGAGTGCCCCTTGACCCCCCTTAAGCGCATTATACTGTATGGATTGATGAATTTTACAGCTTAATTTGGTTCAGTGATAAACTTATAACCGTCTGGAAACTTTCACAGTAATGTAATAATTGGAATTGCATTGCGTCTTGCAGAAATAGATGGACCTGTAAGATTCTGTTACCATGGTTACCGTGTTGGTTGGTTGGTTCCTTAGTTTAGGGGCTGCGACAACGCGGTCATGTAGCCCCGTGTACTTTGGGTGTGTGTAGAATTTGTCTGATAACCGGTGTTAATTGTGATGACTCGATTAGTGTGTATCTGTTTTTTTAAATTCAAGTAACGACTGCAACTTTGAATTTTTCAAATAGTTCCTACTTTTGCCGCCAAATGCCACCGTCAACGACTACTAGGCTTAGTTCAGAACTTAGCTACTAGACGCCACTGCAGTCGGCTCTTGGCAACGAACGTAGCAACCTAAGAGCGTTGTTTACATTCTTAACCTAAACAATTTAGTTTCACACAGTTGTAATTAGTGGAAAGTTCTTTAACATGCCATAAATCTACGACATGGGACCGCCGGCTTTACTTCCCCTCCGAAGGAAGTCACACTGAGGGATTTTTAACGCTCTTAAAAAATCCGACGGCTTCGGCCGGGTTTGAACCGTGTTGCATTCTTTCATTATTTCATTGTAAATATACATGTTATAAGGTATTTATTTCATTGTGAGGCATTTAAAGAGTAAGTGAGTGCGTTTCGCTTACGCATTGGCTTATGCTGAACCTGTAGGTACCCCATATGTGTAGGTTGGTGTTAATGGGACCTTATTTTCTGTTAAAAAAAACTGGAATGGTACCTTAGCAGAATAATATAGGGAGGGATTCGCAATGTACTACACTATCTACGGTACACCATTAACATGATAAACAATACGATATCACACGAGATAATTATATACCATTTATACGAACTCCTGGCAGTAGAAACCACTCTATGTCTGATCAACAATAGTAAACAAACAGCCGTTACTCGATAGCTTCCAGTACGATTGCCACCATTTTTGCTAAATCGATTGTCGTATTACGGTCTGATATATATTTTAGTCGGTCTTGGTCGTGTATTGGACCAAGACCAACTACAATACTCAGACCTTAATGCAGGTATCGAAAGTGTGAAAATGGCGTATGCGGAAGCCCGAGATATCGTTTGTTTACATTCGTTGCTGGGATACAATATTAGCTTTGATTAGCTTCGTTTGATGAAAGTTGGGATAAACTATTGCTCATCTGTAATTTTTAGTGTCTTCAGTATGTCTGTAAAATCCAGTTCGCGTTAATGTACTGCAATCGTGTGTAAATATGTGATAATACGCTTATTATGGACTGGTTCGATTGTGTGATGATTGTTCAGTCGACCGATGGCATTGTGTCATTTACTGCAGATGTTGAAGTACCTAAGACTAAAGTATTAATAGAAGTGTCTCAAAAATATACACCGCAATGATTTGCTAGTTAGTGACAATATAATAATAGCTTAGTAAACTTCAGTACCGGTAGTGTCGAACTTAAGTACGTAAAGGAAAAACACAATGAGCATCTACGGCAAGATCAAACCGTTGACGTTATATTGAACGTTCAGCTTCATGTGCCTCCGTAAATCCTTACCAGTCTAGCAGATGTTCTACACTGCCTTGTATACACGCCAAATATTACAGTGAAGTTCTGTTTTATTTGTTAAGGAAGATGTTTCCCCTGTGCCAAACAGTGAACTCATTGTGTTCCGTCATTATTCATACTTTTGTGATTCTTACAGCTTGAAAGTTATTTTTTATTATGATGTGTGTAATAAAGTGTTGTGAGTAACTTGCCAATTATGTACTTATATTGGGAGATGGTGTGCCGCGATAATTCCGTAAGAGGGAGATGGTGCTTTCCTACCTACATTACTTTACTAAATCTACTATTTCCAGCGTACAACTATTCCAAACGGTAACTGCGAATGTTTAATAGGTTAGATGGTAACATATTAACGTGTCCTTTATGTGTGGTAATCTCCATAATTATGTTCAGATATCCACACAACGACTCCTTTGCATATTTCAATCAGCTAATTCGGTGTGATATTTTAGCCGAGATTTTAGGCAATTCTACGAGAGGTCTTAATTGAATTGTATCTCTATAGCGTTGGTTCGATTATTTCAGGCAACTATTCTCATTCCGACTGTGTACACTAATACTCTGCTTGTGCTGGGACAGCACTTCAGTAACCGGGTGCTTTGTTCTCTCCTACTTCAGAATCTGTTTGATTTTATGCTAATAATATCAATCTATAATTACTGAACTTAAATGCAAATCGTGATAACTCGCCAAGAAACTTCTTATTCAACCACAGAAACAGTGAGACTATTGTAGCTGCCCCTTGGGTGAAGACGAAGAAACCTATAATTCGAGGCCAGCACTATATAGTTAAATTAATTCAGGTAAGTCTAAATTATTGATGCATATTTCTTCGGAACCTAGTCTCGTCTTGTGATATCTTTTATGCTCTTAGGTGAGTAAAAAGAGTAATTTACACGAACTGTGACAACCCCGATGACATGATCTTAGCTATTGGTAGGGCAACCATCGCCGCCATGTTTATTCTACATTAAGGTCTGAGTATTGTAGTTGGTCTTGATTGGACAAATACAGTCGAACTTCGAGTTATCGAAAATTTGAGATAAAGAAATAGCCTACATGAAAAAATGGGGTTCCATTATCATAAATATATAAATAGTCAACTGTTGCTACGTCATGCTGTTATTGCCACTAGGGCCTTAAAGTGTGCAATAGAAACGGGTTAAAGCTAACAATAAAAGAGTGAGAATTTTCAGTGATTCACAATCCGCATTGAATTCTATAAATGACAAATATAATTCTAACCCAATAGCTGTCTACATCAGGGCTACAGCTCAGGAGTGCTCACATATCTTCACATCTATACTAATATAATAAAGCTGAAGAGTTTGTGTGTTTGTTTGTGTGTTTATGTGTTTAAACGCGCTAATCTCTGGAACTACCAGTCGGATTCGAAAAATTCTTTTTGTATATGGTAGCCTGATTCAAGAGGAATAGTTTAGGCTATGTAGTATTAGGCTACACCACTCAGGTATCCTTAAAGATTGCTTTTTGTTCAGTAAGTTGGAAGAACAAGCGCTCCAGAACGGCTTCAATAATACCGAGGTCTATTGTTGCCTGGCAATGCGGGCTGCATTACGTCGCCCCAACCAGTGTTCTGGTGCAGAATTGCGATCTGCTTATAAATTGCAGTCACGGGGAGTGCAAAAAAATTCTTAGGCCCCTTAAGAAAGTTATCTTCATGACAATAGTATTCCTCTGTTTTAAGGCGAGGGTGTTGGTGCAGTATACTGAGGCTATCAGCTGCAATAAGCGTTGGTGCTTTCAAATTTACTTTCATTTATTCCTATCCTTATCCTTGTGCGCTCCAGTTCTGTAAAACAAATAAATCCATCGGGTGAAGCCGAGCACTACTGCTAGTTATGGATAAGGGGACACACTGGATTGGCTGGTAATGAAAGAGCAGACCAATTAGGAAAATCAGTGGCTACGACGCATCTTGAAATAACATATAGTAAGTCACCAATATGTTACGTAAAAAGGCAGATAAGGAAATGCATATTACACGAATGGAATATCGCATGGACATGTAGCCTGAAAGGATCCGTAACAAGAGAAATATTCTTCCCGGGAGTACAAAATCGACTGTTATCAAAATTATTAGTGCCAAAGTTTGTCCTCACACAATTTTTAACTGGTTATGGAAAATTCAAGTCTTATTTTGAACGTTTTCAAATAGCAACCGACGACTATTCATGTTTTTGTGGATTGTCTCAGTCGGTGTGTCACCTTATATTTGAGTGTCCAGACTTTGAAAAGAAAATATACTATTTACAATGCCACCTTAATAGCTGTAACCTGGAACTTTCAAGACCGCTGTACTATATTTTTATGAGGCTGTTTAGGACAATTTTACACTTTCATCAACAACATTTTTTGTAAACTATGTTAGTTTACACAGAGGTTAACAAAAATTACGCAGGCAACTCGGAAAGTCAACACAAGTTTCTTAAACTTCCTTTACCTTACAATTATCATATCTAGCATGGATTCCACCACTAAACAAAATCTTCTCAACCAGAGGGCACGGATAAAATCTGACGCATCTTACTCTCATGCAGACATTCGTTGAAAGCCTAGGCGACCAACAGCGATCTAATTTGCAACAAATGAAATGAGATATGACGATATGGGTGCGTTAATGTTCAAGTTTGAATATGTTCATTCTGAACTAGATCTAGGATAGCCCGAATATGAACAAGTACATGAGCAAGTTAGATTGGAATTTGAAACAAAGTATCACAAAGTTAAGGGTGACATGGATAACATAATCACCAATTATTATTATTTTCGATTATTCCCCTTCAGGAGAGTGTGAGAACTTGAGCCAATCACAGCTTCGCTTCCTTTTCCTCTCTTCTCTTCTTCCCAAAACCTCTTCATTAGTTCACTGTGCTTTTTCTTCGTCCATTGTTTCCCTGATGTGTCCTTCCTTGAAACTTGTACAATTTTCGTGTTTCTGATTTTATTTCTAAATAATTGTTCTCTGTCCTTAATGTCGTCTTCAGAGATTTTAAGTACTTCCATGTCTTCATGTACTTCTTTTATCCAACTGGTCTTTAATTTACTTGCATTCACGATATTGAAAATCTTCTTAGTGAGTCTGTTCTCATCCATCCTATATATGTGTCCATTGAACTGCAGACGTCTCTTCCTAAATTTATCTATAATGGTGTCAGTATTTTCATAACCAGGGAAGGCAACTGGTCCAGATGACATTGCGGCGGAGCTATGGTGCTCTCAGAAGTGGCATACAGCGGATTGGTTGGCAAGACTCTTCAACCAAATAGTCAAAGAAGGACGAACGCCACTTGATTGGCAACATAGCATCACGAGACCTATCTTCAAAAATAAGGAAAGTCCAGCCGAGTGTGCTAATTACAGGCTAATTCGACTCCTCTGTCACACCATGAAGGTCTTCGAGCGCATTCTTGATAAGAGGATACGTGCAATCACCCAGCTGACCAAAAACCAAGCTGGATTTGTGAAAAATTGCAGCACAACAGATGCAATCCACGACACACGGCTTTTAGTTGAAAAGCATCGTGGAAAGAATAAGCCGTTGCACCTTGCTTTCTTAGATCTCGAAAAGGCTTTTGATCGTGGTCCGCACGACTTGATCTGGTTGACTCTCCGACAACATGGCATCCCAGAGTACCTTGTCAACTGGATACAGTTGCTCTACGCGGAGCCAAGAAGTTACGTCCAAGCCGCCGCAGGAGCGTCGGAGTTAGTTAGTTAGTTAGTTATTGTTGTTTTAAGGGGCGGAACTACGAGGTCATCTGCCCCTCTAAACACAGATTAAAGAATACAAATTTTGAATTGAATTTAAAATTTTGAGGTGGACATCTAAATTTAAAAAGACCAAAAATTAATAAAACAAAAACAAACAATTAAATTTTAAAAAAAATTATTAAAATAAACAAAAATTACGGAAAAAACAAAACATTATCATTCAAAAACGAACAAGTCGTTGAGTCAAAGTTCACTGGAAAATTTAGATTGCTGGCCCTAACCCACTCTCACTTATAAAGCGGATAACGCGATCAGCAGCCACCGCGTCATCGGCTAATATAAGTTTGAGTGTCGTCTGCAAACCAAGGTTTCTTCGTAAGTCAGCAAGATCCACACACTCGGTGAAAATGTGGGCCACGGAGAAAACGGCTCCACAGGTACAAAGTGGGGGGGGCTTCCCTTTTCATTAGGTACGAGTGGGTGGATCTTGTATGACCTATCCTTAGCCTACACAGTTAGTTTAGTTATTGTTGTTTTAAGGGGCGGAACTACGAGGTCATCTGCCCCTCTTAACACAGATTGAAGAATACAAATTTTGAATTGAATTTAAAATTTTGAGGTGGACATCTAAATTTAAAAAGACCAAAAATTAATAAAACAAAAAACAAACAATTAAATAAAAAATTATAAAAATAAACAAAAATTACGGAAAAAACAAAACATTATCATTCAAAAACGAACAAGTCGTTGAGTCAATGTTCACTGGAAAATTTAGATTGCTGGCCCTAACCCACTCTCACTTATAAAGCGGATAACGCGATCAGCAGCCACCGCGTCATCGGCTAATATAAGTTTGAGTGTCGTCTGCAAACCAAGGTTTCTTCGTAACTCAGCAAGATCCACACACTGGGTGAAAATGTGGGCCACGGTGAATACGGCTCCACAGGTACAAAGTGGGGGGTCTTCCCTTCTCATTAGGTATGAGTGGGTGGATCTTGTATGACCTATCCTTAGCCTACACAAAATGACGGACTCCCTCCGGGCCCGGAAGGAGCTCCGCCACACGCGAGTAGTTCCCTTGATCGCTCTCAGTTTACTGGGCAGTGGGTCAGCTAGCCACTGACTCTCCCAAAAAGCCAGAACTTGTAGGCGTAACTGAGAGCGAATATCTCTAGCGGGTACCTCCATTGGTCGAGGTGGTAGTGATACCGCCTCTTTTGCAGCTTGATCCGCTAACTCATTTCCCGCAATTCCCATGTGGCTTGGAAGCCACAGAAAGGTGATTCGAGTGTCAGCGTGGCACAGCCCGGCTAGTAGGTCGTGGATTCGCTGCACTAGGGGGTGTTGCGGGAAACATGTAGCAATTGACTGCAACGAACTCAAAGAGTCGGTACACACGAGAAAGTGGATTCGTGCATCCTGTAGTGCAAACTGCAGAGCTTCATAGATGGCAACGAGCTCCGCAGTAAACACACTACAGGCCTCAGGCAAAGAGATCTTGGTATTTGCACCGTCAATAACGTAAGCACAACCCACTTTCTCGTCCACCTTCGAACCATCCGTGTATAGAATGCCAGCGTCCGGAAATTGGTGAACTATGCTGTGGAACTGCCTCCGGTAAACAGACGCATCCGTGTTCACCTTAGGACCTTGGTGAAGATCTAACCGAATTTCCGGACGCGGGACTTGCCACGGAGGCACCTCGCTAGATGTCCGGATCATACAGGGACCTACAGCCACTCCTATTTCAGTACACGAGCTATCAAGTCTAATACCAACCGGCCGAGTGGCACGAGGCCGGTTGGCGTACCCCTGGTGGTTTTGGGTACCGAAGAGAGCTTGAAAGGTCGGGTGTTGCGGCATTTGACGCACATTGGCAGCATATGCTAAAAGCATATGTTGGCGTCTATAATTTAAAGGTGGAACACCCGATTCGGCAAGTAGGCTGGGTATCGGGCTGGTCCGGAAGGCACCGGTAGCCAGCCTAACGCCACTATGGTGGATACTGTCCAGCATTTTCAAGGTTGCCGGCCTTGCTGAACCGTATGCCGCGGAACCATAGTCTAGCCGGGACAGGACGAGGGCTTGGTAGAACCGTAGCAGCACCGCACGGTCAGCCCCCCACGTAGTGCCACTAAGAAACCTGAGCATGTTCAGTTTCCTGAGACATGTCATTTTCAATTGCCGTATATGGTGCTGCCACGTTAACTTGCTGTCAAAATGGAGCCCCAGGAAGCGATAAGTGTCAACCAACGGCAACGCAGCATCCCTGAGATGTAGTTCAGGGTGTAAATGTAGCCTCCGTAGCCGACAAAAATGGACGACGGAGGTTTTCGCTGCTGAAAAACGAAAACCCCGGTCGTGAGCCCACCTGTCGACCCGGTTTATGGCTAGCTGCAATTGCCGTTCCACGACTGCCATACTTCCAGAGCTGTAATGCAGAGCTAAATCGTCTACATACAGCGATGGAACTACCGCGGGCCCGGCGGCGGCAACAATGCCATTAATGGCAATCGCGAACAAGGTGACACTCAGCACTGAACCCTGAGGAACTCCATTTTCTTGGGTATAGTATTGCGATAATGTCCTACCGACCCTTACACGGAAGAGTCGGACGGACATGAAATTCGCAATAAAAGTCGGTAAGTTACCACGGAGTCCCCACTTGTGAAGGGTGGAAAGGATCCCGTAGCGCCATGTGGTGTCGTAGGCTTTCTCGAGGTCAAAGAAAACCGTGACTAGGTGCTGCTTTCGGAAAAAAGCCTCCTGTATGGCGCTCTCAAGTCGCACCAGATGGTCAGTGGTGGACCTATGAGAGCGAAATCCACATTGGTACTCAGACAGGAGACCTTTATCCTCCAAGAACCACACCAGTCGACGGTTCACCATCTTTTCGAGCAGCTTACATAGGCCATTTGTCAAACAAATGGGCCTATAGCTGCTTACAAACTTGGGATTCTTTCCAGCCTTAGGAATCGGTATCACGATCCCCTCTCGCCATTGAGATGGAAACTCCCCTTCAATCCATATACGATTGAAGAGGAGCAACAGTTTTTTTATACTGGAATCGCACAGATGTTTTAACATTTGATTATGTATGTTATCCGGTCCAGGAGCCGTATCCCTGCACAGTGCAAGCGCACTGCGCAGTTCCCATTCAGAGAATGGTACATTATAGGACTCCGAAGCAGCAGTGGCAAAGGACAAGGGGTGAGTCTCTGCCTCCCGCTTCAGAGTCAGAAACGTAGGATCGTAACTCCCGGAGCAGGATACATCGGAGAAGTGCGAGCCAATGCTGTTGGCAATGGCGAGATGGTCCGTGATGATGTCTCCATTGATGGACACTCCGGGTATCGACAGTGATGTCGGGAGTCCGGAGATCCGACGAAGCTTAGTCCACACTTGAGATGAAGGAGTATGCGCCGTCATGGACGACACATACTTTTCCCACGTCGTTTTCTTACTCTCCCGAATCAGATATCGGGCTCTAGCACGCATCCTTCTGAAGGTGATAAGGTTGGCCATAGTGTTTTGCCTCCGATAGCATTTGAAAGCACGTCGACGATCTTTAATGGCTGCTGCAATCTCGGCTGTCCACCAAGGGACAAGCTTCCGGCGTGAGTTGCCGGACGAGGAAGGTATTGTTTCCTCAGCAGCAGCCAAAATACCATTCGTTATGTGAATGGTATGATCGTCGACACTCTCAAAGGTATCTTCGGAAAACACCGCGCGTGCCGTGAAAGTTGGCCAATCAGCCCGACGGAGAAGCCATCGACTTGGTAACTCGATGGCTCTCTGGTTCGGAAGAGTAACGATAATTGGAAAATGGTCACTATTACAAAGGTCATCGTGTACACCCCACTGTAGCAGGGGAACCAGCGCACGACTGCACAGGGTAATATCGATACTTGAATAAGTACCGTGTGCAATAGAGAAGTGCGTAGGTTCCCCTGTGTTCAACAGGCACAGGTCCAGCCGCCTGATCAGCCTCTCAAAATCTCTCCCTTTACCGCTAGTGGTGGCGGAGCCCCAGATGGTGTTGTGGGCATTAACATCTCCCAGAAGGAGAAAAGGAGGGGGGAGCTGAGAGACTAGATCCACCAGCTGGTCGTAATCCGGCTGAGAATCAGGCGGGATGTACACGTTACATACTGTTGCCATTACTGGCAACGAAGTACGAACTGCAACTGCCTCTAGCTGAGTACGCAACGGCACCTCTTCACTAAAGAGGCTAGAGTGGACGAGAGTGCAGACGCCACCAGCGGCCACAGCTCCGTCCACCCGGTCTCTAGAGAAGAGTTTGAAGTGACGCATTGTTGTCTCATGTCCAGGACGAAACCTGGATTCCTGAAGACAGACAATGGTTGCCGAAAACGAAGATATTAATTGTCGTAACTCAGCGAGATGAACAGAATAGCTATTACAGTTCCATTGTAATAGTGCCATGGTGTGGACTTAAGTAGAAGTTGGTCTTCTACTTATGCTTGACCGTTTGCCACCCTTCCCCATCTCTAGTTGGAGATGATGGGGCAGGAGAGCACACCTCAATCTCCACATCTCCGTCCGAAGACGAAGAAAATGGAGCGGGCGCTCTCTTGGGTTGCGCGCGGTCGTCGTCGGACCTCACGAGTCTCGCTCTTGGGGAAGAGCGAGAGCGGTGTCGAGGGACTTTCTCCCGGTCCGAAGACTGGGTGTCTGTCCCCGACACGCCCCGAAGAGATTTCTTCTTGGATCGGCGCCGACGTGTGTTTGGGGAAGTAGATGGTCCCTTCCCCACAGACGCCGGGTCCTTATAAAACAAGGTCGCTCCTGCTGGCACCGCTCCACTGGTAGTGGTGGGAGCGGGATGGCCAGCAGATACGTGAGCAGCCCTGCCTTTAGGAGAGGAAGAGAAACGGCGCTGAACCGTTCCCCTCTCCTCCGCCGATCTATTTTCTTTTCTATAGGGGAGTTCCTCCATACGGACGGGCTTGGCTTCAGCAGGCTTCGCCCCCTTGGTGGTAGTGGGAGCAGAAAGGCCAGCAGAGACAGTAGCCACCCCGTCAGCAGGAGGACGAGAGAGACGGCGACGAACCGTCTCCCTCTTCTCCCCTATATTTTTCGTATTAGGTGGGCTGGAAGAAGGACCAGCCCTGGTCGGCAAAGTCTTCTTTCCCCCTTTAGCTGGGGAAGACTTGTTCGCCGACCGTTTCGGAGAAGAAGAGGACTTCTTCTCCGAATTCGCCGGTTTAGGTGTTAAAACCGGCGCCTTCTTAACCGTGGCCGAAGAAGGTTTTGGGACTTCCTTCGGGCTGACAGTGCTCGCTGGTACAGCGAGGGGAGATTTCAAACTCGTACTAAAAGAGGACATCGAGGGTACTGCACTGGAAACTTTAACGGCAGGGGTGATTGAGGGCGTCGCTGCAGCTGCAAACGATACCCGAAATTCGGGGGCATTCATATCACGGTACCTCTTGCGAGCGTCGTGATATGAAAGCCTGTCAAGAGTCCTGATTTCCTGGATCTTGGCTTCCATAATGAATTCAGGGCACTGTTTTGACCGTGGCGAGTGACTTCCTTGGCAGTTGGGACATATCGGGGGAGGCGTACACCTCTCGTCACCCTCATGTGTCCCCTTGCCACACTCTCTACATACGGCCTTCGCAGTACACCTGGCGGAAACATGCCCGAATCTCTGGCACTGGTAGCAGCGCATAGGTGGAGGGATGTACGGTCGCACATCGCAGTTGTACGATGTGACCTTCACCTGCTTAGGTACAACATCACCTTCAAAATGGAGAATAAAAGCGCCGGTATCGACGCTCCTTTCCCCAATCTTTCGGGTGATGCGCCTAATCTTTGTGACGCCTCTCTTCCCCAGATCCCGCAACAGTTCAGCATCGCTATTCAAAATGAGGTCACGATGGAAAATAACTCCACGGACCTCATTCAGCGTTTCGTGCTTTGTGATCTTAACGGGGATTTCGCCGAATTGCGTGCATTCCAGCAACGCTTCGGTTTGCTGCCGGCTAACGGTATGCAGCAAGAGCTGCCCGTTCCGGAGCTTGGAAATCCCGTTAAGATCACCAAATTTCCCCTCGATTTCCTCAGCGAAAATGATCGATTTTACGAGCTTGAAATCATCCCCGTCAGTCCTGGTAGCTACCAGGTAGCGAGGTGATCTGTCTGTCGCAAATCGTTGGTTAAAGGCTTCATCCCAAGGCGTATACACCTTGGGATTAGCTCGACACTCCAGAGACGGCTTTTTAAGGGTGCCACCCTGTACAGGTGTCCGTGATCGCTTTGATGGCATCCCGGACGAAATCCTCCCCGAATACTGCCCACTCCGAACGGGGGCTGTCACTGTGGGCGCCACCCAGCCAAGGCAATACCTACCTGGCATAGCAGATATTGCCCGGGGTCCCAGTGCCTCGAACAGGCACTTCCCCCTCGGCATGCACAGGATTTATTCAGCTCCAGTATTCGGCCATGCAGGGACCTTCGTTGTAAGGCGGATACTACTGTAGGGTACATGGCGCACCCACCTGACGGGATGGGCCATACCGTCTAGGCTTTCTGGCCAGATGGCCAAGCTGGTGGCCCTTCCCCTAACAGCATGCATGTTTGTTTCTATTGGTCAAACCAGAGCTGGGACCAGAAAACCAAAATCGACCTTTATAAGGCCCCCTCTAAGTCGCCTTTTACGACAGGCAGGGGATACCGTGGATGAATTCTGCCCTCCCCATCCACAGGGGGTCAGAACAAATCAAAACTGGCAAGTTATTCGGCCATGTCGGCCCTATTAGTCGCCTCCTACGACAGGCAGGGCATACCGTGGGTGTATTCTATCCCGCACCCACACGGGGAGGAGCGTCGGAAAACTTCCATGTAACAGTTGGTGTTCATCAAGGTTCGGCCCTGTCACCATTGCTGTTCATTATGTCATGGACACGGTTACTGCAGATCTACAACAACCGTTACCTTGGACCATTATGTACGCTGATGACGTTATGTTGGCCGCTCAAAACAAGCTGGATCTCCAACATCAAGTCCAGGAATGGAGTGATCGTTTAAGTCAATATGGCCTGCGGCTTAACAAAGCTAAAATAGAATATATGACAACGGATGCTGGAGAAATCGGAACAATCCAAGTCGACGGCGATGATCTGCCTCGAACGACAAAATTTAAGTATCTTGTCTCTACGATAACTGTTGAAGGCCGTCTCACCGAGGAGGTCAACATAAGAATTAATGCTGCGTGGATAAAGTGGCGAACAACGACAGGTGTCATGTGCGATCGCCAGATGAAAGACCACCTAAAATCGAAGATTTACCGCACTGTCATTCGTCCCGTAGCGCTTTATAGTACCGAATGTTGGCCGACCACGAAGGAAGCAGAACGTCGGCTAAGTGCCATGGAGACCAAGATGCTTAGATGGACAGCAGGCATTACTAGGTTGGATCACATCCCCAATCAAAGAATAAGGGAACGATTTGGTATCGCAGCAATCAGTAACAAAATGCGTGAGGGTCGTCTGCGATGGTTTGGGCATGTGCTACGGTCAGGAGCGTACACCATTGCAAAACAGGGCTACACACTGGAGGTCGCCGGGAAAAGACCAAAGGGGCGACCGAGACAACATTGGGCCCATACACTGCACAGGGATTTGAAAGGCGTCAACCTTCATCCGGACATGGCCCATGACCGAGTAAAGTGGAGACAGCGGATTCAAATACCGGACCCTGCCACGAGGTGGGACAAACGCTAAAGCAAAAGAAGAAGAAGAGTGTCAGTATTTTCATAAAGTTCCTTTGTTGGTCTCCTGACCCAAATTCCATTACGGAAAACAGCGCCATGGTTTTTCCTAAGAATTGTTCGTTCCTGTTTCTCAATATCATGAATTCTCGTCATTCCTCTAATGACTGTGGTTTCTGCCGCGTGCAAGGCTTCAGGCAAAACAACTGCGTTGTAATGGCACAGTTTTGCATTACGAGATACTGCTCTTTTGTTAAAATGATTGCGTGTCAGCTTGTACGCCTTCTGCAATTTTACTATTCTCTCTGCATTAGAAATTGTGTTCAATCCTATGGGTTGGATGGATTCTCTTAATATTTGAAGTGAGTGACCTGCAAGATTTTTCTATATTGCGTTCGCAAGGTGATGTTTCCTGTTGATTTGGTATCCATATACTGTGTTCATAAGAAATATCAAGTCCCATTTTACTGGAGATTTCATGTAGGTTTGTCTAGCGCTAATATGGCTTCATCCTTGTTGTTTGTTAAGAAGGCCAGATCATCTGCAAATGCCAAGCATTTCACAGTGACTCTTTTCCCTTTCTCCTTTCCAATTTGGATACCTTTCACATGCTTTTCCCATTCTGTGATGATTTTGTCCAGTACGATGTTGAACAAGAGTGGTGATAAACCATCCCCTTGTCGGACTCCAGTATGAATTGCAAAAGAGTTAGAGATTTCTCCCATGAATTTCACTTTTGAGGTAGTTCCCAATAATGTTTCCTGGATGATGGCCCTTGTCTTCCTGTCAACTCCTAATTCTTCTAGTCTGTTAAACAAGGTTTGTCTGTCAACCGAATCGTAAGCCTTTTTGAAATCCACAAATGAGACTGTAGTGTTCCTGCATCGTCAGATGTGCAGTATGGTCTTGAGGTTCCAGATCTGCTCAATAGAGGACCTTCCCTTCCTGAAACCTGCCTGATATTCTCCAATATGGTGGTCCACCTGTGGCTCGAATCGATTCAGCAAAGCTTTAGAGAGAATGTTATAAGCGACTGAAAGAAGCGAAATTCCTCTATAAATATTCGGATCAGTTTTGCTTCCCTTCTTATGGAGTGGGTGTATCAAAGCACTCTTCCATTCTTTTGGAATTTTCTCTGTTTTCCAGACATCTGATATTATTCCGTGAATTTTTGGTGTTATGTGTTGTGCCCAACATAGTACCCCAGTTTTAGCACAGATTGGCAACTCTGCGTAAATCACAGCCCAAAGCACCACATGTTATCGTCGTAGGCCCGACCACAAGGTTGAGTGACGTCACGCGTCTGACGTCACGCATATCTGTATACTATCTCCGGCAGAGCGCGCTGTCTCTGACCACGTGCTCAGCTCTGGCATCCGCAACTGGTCACATCGAGAGGCGCAGACACATGCGTTTTGTGCGCGGACTGGACAGTACTCCGTCGTGCGGCAAGAGGGATTTTACATTCGATTGTGATCGTGGAGGGCCGTGTGTGTTATGACACCACAGGTCTAAGTGTCGCTGTGTATCGGGTGTAATTTTATCGGAGTCCTGAGAGACCATATATTTACGAATCACCGCTGTTATACCGGGCGCGATTACTATATCAGACGGCCGAGTCTAGCGTGTATAATCCCGGTAGTACGCATGTTGGCTTGATAACGAAAGAACTAGCCCATTGCAACTAGCTTTAGACGTGAGATACAATACGGATTAGTTTGTGCAGTAAACATTCGAGAATAGACGAGGCCCTTGCAATTGAACAGCTGTGAATGCTATTAAATTTTTGCTTATGTAAAGCCAGTGGCAATTTGCTGAGAGGAAGAAATGTGTCTACATTGTTCGAGGTGCAGGAACTTATGATTTCCAGAATGGAACGAGGACATTTTATAACCTGTGCTGTTGAAGTGTCAATGAAGAATTTTGAAATGGAACTAGTCAGTGAAAATATGTGCCACTAAGCTTATACGCGAGGGGACTGGACGGAGTGACATTTACATCAAGATGAGGCCATGATGTTGCCATGACATAACCACACCGTGGGAGTCGGAGGACGCAGCCACCATGAAACGTGAAGGTCTCAGTTTCAATTCCTGGAGGAGGCGAGGAAGAAGATGGTGGAAGATGGAATCCTGCCGGTTCTGGAATGGGAAGGAGATGGTCCTGAATGAAGATTGGTTCCAGAGGTTCTGCATTCTATGTGCATGCTAGGCTTGTACCATATTTTCTTATTTCGGCCAGTTGGTGAACTAAAACATTACTTCAATTTGTAGTTGTGAGTAGTTTGTACTACTCAGTAGTACTAGATGCCATGGAGTTGAACTAATTATTATTTATTTGCTGATTAATCATTTTACTATTATTATTATTATTATTATTAATGGCCACATTTTTTTCTTCGTCTATTAGGTAATCATATGAGGAAGTGATTCACATTGTAGGGTTGTCACACGTGGCTAGGATCAATCCACCATGCTTGGCACCATGAACCAGTTAATATTTTCTTTTGGGAATTTTTGTAAATCCGTCACTTCTTCGAATGATAAGATTATTATTTTTTTCTACGATGATAACATTCTAAATACGACGCGGATACTCAACTGAATTTATGATAGAAAAAATGAAGGTGGTAGACTAGCTGTCGGTGGAGTTCATGTTTTGATTTTGTTTTTGTTTTTCGATTTTGACTTCAGCGTTGGTGGATCTAATTATTTGAACTCTCAAGGATTATAACTTTAAATATTCCCATTTTTTCTTCGACCACATTCATTGATATAGAAAATTTAATTATTAAAATCATGCTCGTCATTATGCTTCGACACCTACCCATTTGACATTGCTACAGGTCATGCCTGCATTAGATAATTTATGCACACTAGTTATGTGATGAAATGAAAGGTCATGATAATTAAAAGATAATAATGAGTTAATCTACAAAAAAAAGATTGATTGGTGTAGTTGTTTATAAAAAAATAGAGGGGAAAATTGAATGGAATGTAATAAAATCAATTTAGGATGATAATTCACATATTCTGTGAACGTCTTATGGCAAATTTTCTGAGAATTAATCATGAAGGAACCCTTTTTGAATAAAAAAATAATAATGTAATCATAATTAGTAGTGTAATATCTTTCTAAATAAGCATGACCATGCAAAATGCAGTCAGATGGTAGTGAATTAAGTATTCACAGGAGTAGGCAGGCGATAATCTAATCACTATGTAATTGATGGAGTGAAATACATTGCAGGCATACCATCGAATTGGGAAAGATGGGAACTTTTAGTTGTGATATAATGATCAGCCATGACTTTGAACTTTGCATAAGTGTAGGATAATGGGTGCACGTTTGCTTGAAATATTTTGAGTAATGAGACTCTGAAATAACGTTGTACGATAAATATAAATACTGATTGCAACTTTAATTGAGTGGTCAAGTAGGACCTATATTGTTACAGCAATTATTTTTAATTAATAATTGGTGGATATAAGATTTGTTTTCCTCTCATTAGTTAGAACGGAGATCAATACTATTATTTTTTGGCAAGCTATTTATTTAACTTTCTTTCATTATAAACTCAAGTGAGTGAAAATATTACTAATCTAGGACACTACCCGATGGACATTTAGCGTGATTAGTTGATATTAATAGTCAAATGTGACTAAATGTAATTTTTTATATTTTATTAAATTTTCTTCGAGTATCTCCTAATTTTATTTGTGTCTAAGGATAGGACCAAGGAGATTCGTTGACCCTTTAAAACTTAATTATGTTTATTTGGACTCTAAATATTTTTCTTTTTCTTCGGTCCACATCAAGCTTTCATTTAGATGGAATCTCCGAGGCAAGATAGGCTTTTTGGGGGTTTCCTATATTTGTATTGGTCAATGAGTTTCCAATAAATGGATGCCTATTTTTATCTTTTAATTGTGCTTATCTTCTGATTTCTGTTGTGATATTGCTTTGATTTAGGTTTGGAAGTGGGTTGATTTAACCTGTTACACCTACATCCTGTTAACCACCCCTGAGACTACTTGAGTTCTCGTACCCACCGGCGTTTTTTTTTTGATATTCGAACCCAGACCTCAATCAATTTTTTGTTCTTTATCTGACATATGTCTGGTGTTATCGGCATGAATTGCGATGTTTTCGCCGGGTCATCCAATTCGATGCCGGTTAACGGGGACATATAAAATGGCGCCCAACGTGGGGCGCCTCGAATCGAGAAATCGTACACACGATGTTGTAGCAATTCGATGTTTTTAATGTAATTTGGCAGCCAGTGTGGGTTGTTGTGTCGTTGGCACTTGCATTTGAGTGGCTCAAGTAAATTGGATTACCACATTTGAGGTACTCTAATGGGAGGCTAATGATTTTTCTCTTGGGAAGGTCTAATTACCTTTGGTAATGAGATTGTTTCCTAGTTTCTATGACATAGGCAACAGAATCAGAAGTTCTTTTTCCTTTGGATTGGTGTTTTTGATCTCCATTCGTTCTACGTTTAATGATCCAATTGCGTAGAATTGGAAAAGGATCCATTTATGCAGCTCGTTGATATTAGTTCAATTCCATGGTATAGTAGTAGAAAGTATGGTACAATCTTGGTGTGGTCACTCTTGATGGTCCCCTTATGTTGTATTGTCTTATTGTACTAATTGACATGTCTAATATGGAAGAGTTGAGGCAGCTGTTAGCCGATTTGAAAACAGATTTAAAGAAGGGTCAGGAGGATTTAAGAGGCGACTTTAAGCAAGGTCAAATGTAGTTAGAGGGTAGACTTAATCATAGTATCCAACAAAATCATGATGAATTGGACAAGAAATTTAATCAAAACCGAAATGAGGCAGCTAATCAGGCGTTAAAAACACAGGCAGATATAATAAAGTTAGGAGAGCGTATAACCAACAGTCAAAAGGAAACGGATAGTAGCATGGACGCAAAACTTGATGCATTGAAGGCCACTATGCAGGACAATTTAATAGAGGGCGTACAGAAACATTAGAAAGGTGTAGAGAAAGACATGGAAGCATTGAATACACACGTCAGGACCTTAGAAAAACGGTTAGATGAAAACATCAAAGGATTGGGATCTGATATAACCGCTCATGTAGACAAGCTTAAAGGGGAATACCAACATGAGATAGTGTAAGTAAGGAAAGAGTTTAATGAAACTACTGTCGGCATTCGAAAGGAATTAACGGAACAAGTAGGAAAGATAGAGACGAAAATCCAGAAGATGGAGGAAAATGTTGGCACATTAGCACAAGACGTGGATGCAAATCGAAAACGCATGGATGAGGAAGCAGGGAAGATAGAAAACAAATTGGACGCAATCAATACTAATATCACACAAATCAAAACGGAAATAGATGGGGCGATTTCGTCTGTATATGATAACATAAAGATACTGGAGGGTAGTCACCTAGGCCGCATTACGCGTATGGAAAACTTCTTACAGATAAATAGTCCAGTTCAAGCGATGGAAATTAACTCACCAGAGATTAACCAGGAGAAACGATGGGGAGATATGGATTCGACACCTAGAGGATTTAATGGGGCTAGTCCTGTAACTATCATTAGGACTCATGAGTAAAAACCGAAAAAGTTTAGTGGTGTGGGAGTTATCACCCCAATCGAGTTCCTACGAGACCTCAGGGATTATCTGGATGAAAATTGGATCCCAAGTGAACGCGAGATGAGGGTTATTGAAAGATCGTTAGAGAATCAAGCGCTGACCTGGTTTAGAGCTTTTAGATGCACCATTGCGAATTACGAGGAGTTTACTAAGGCATTCCTTAGGCGTTTCTGGAGTTCTGAAGACCAACTTAGCATCAGATCAGAACTTTACTCCAGGAAATATTCCACATCTAACCCGACGCAGTATGCGGGGTATTTTACACGCAGTTAGCCAGGTTACAATATTTAGAACCTCCATTACCCGAAGAGATGATTCAAGCGATAAGGAGGCGATTTCCGGTTGATGTTCAGAGAACGCTTATAGCATCTGCGGCGAATAGTTTGAAGACATGTGACGAAATTCTGAGGAAATTAGATCACACCAGTTCTTTAATGCACGCGAGAAACACTAGATCAGAGCACCAGGAGGTGAATCTAGTCGTGACAGACCGGAAAATACAGACTGAACCACCACAAAGAGGAATATTCCAGGATACAGGAGATTGGAGAGGACGTTATGAGAATCGTGGATATAATCAACGAGATAGGAGATGGAACCAAGGTGGAAGTCCATACTTTGCGAACCCACAGCAGCAACTCAATTCACAAACTTACAGACCCAGGGATATAAAGGGAAGGAACTCTTGGCAGCAAGGAAGAGGTAGATTTCAAACCTATAATAGGCAGTGGAACAGAGATGAACCTCGGGACAATCGCGTGAATTTGGAAGAGAGACATGCAGAAAGTCAAGCATACTTGCAGCAGATGAGAGAAGCAACTCAGCAGCAGCAAGGGCAAGGGAACGTAGACCTAGGGCCTAGTACAAGTGGCTCGCAAGCAAAAAAAAAAGTCAAATACAAATCACCAGACACAGTAGATTCCAGTAATTCCAAACCTATCATCGAGATCATCGCGGTACATAGAATTGTAGATGAAGACCTCATTTACGACGAGGAGAATCCCATTAGGAGAAAGAGAACTGAACTACCAATGATTGATGTACAAGTCGGAGGACGAAAATTTAAGACATTGCTGGATACAGGAGCCATGGTCAGTATCATATCTGAGGCGTGTTTTGAGAATATCAGGTTGAGAGAAGACATTACTATATTACCTGCATCCGGAATGAAGGTTAGAGGAGTGATTCCTAACCGTTCTATTAACTGCAAATTACAAGCATTGATTAACATCACTATAGCCAAAAGAAATTTTGAACACGTCTTCATAGTACTAAAAGATATTAAGTTAGACATGATTCTAGGTGAGGAATTTTTGACAGAGCATGGAATAGTAATTGATTTACAAGCAGGGATAGCAACTTTCCGAGGAAACGAAGGGAAATGGAATGAGGAAATTGGTATATCACATAGCCAAGAATTACCTGGGAGGAACACCTTAGATAACATGGTAAATGAAATGGAGGTAGAAGCAGAGAGGTTACTCTATGTCATGAAGGAAACACTAGAGCCACACATCCGGAAGAAATTTGATGAAGTAATATCGGAATTTCAAGACATCTTCGATGAGAAACCTGGTCTTATTAGCAATTTCGAATACCAGATACGACTGGAAGATGAGTCACCATTCGAGGGAAAGCTTTACCCGATTCCAGAGAAGTGGAATGAGGAGGTAGGCAAAGCCATTAAAACCATGGAAGAAGACGACCTCGTTCAGAAGATGGCTACCCCATATCTAAATCCTCTGGCCGTTGTTAAGAAACAGGATGGTAGGCTTAGAATTTGTCTAGACGCCAGAAGCCTCAACAAGAGAATTTTGCCAGAATATGACAGGCCTCCGAAGATTAGGGAACTACTCAGACGATTTAAGGGAAAGACCATATTATCGACAATATATCTTACAGCTTCTTATTACCACATACGTTTGTCAGAGGAGAGCAAACGATACACTGGATTCATGTACAACGGCATCACCTACGTTTTCAAAAGACTACCGTTTGGAGTGAAGAATAGTGGTCCTGCAATGGTCAAAGCATTGGACAAGAATCTGACGGAAGAAGTAAAAGGAAACGTCTTATGTTATATCGATGATCTAATTATAGCATCGACAACCATGGAGGAACATGTAGAACATCTTCGTAAACTATTTGAGAACCTACGGGAAGCATGTTTCAAGGTCAACTTTAATAAATGTCATTTTTGCCATAAAGAGATTAGGTTTTTGGGACATGTAATTGATGGAAATGGGTATCGACCTAATCCTGATAAGATTGAGGCGATCTGGAGTTTTCCCAGACCGCGGAAGGTCAAACAGATTAGGCAATTCCTGGGAATGTGCCAGTTCTTGTCGGCACATTGTCCCATGTACTCAGAGACAATGGCATCACTACAAGATCTCTTAAAGAAAAACAACAAATGGAAATGGGATGAGAAATCTGAAGCGGCCTTTGTTAAAGCAAAAACTATGTTGATAGAGCATATTAAACTTGAATACCCGGATTTCGAGAGAACGTTCTATTTAGAATCAGATGCTTCACGCGTTGGCATCAGCGCCGTGTTATTTCAGATAGATGACAAGCAAGAGCGTCACTATTTAGCATTCTCCAGTAGAAAGTTACGTGAACCACAAAGGAACTACACTACCACGGAAATAGAGGCATTAGCAATTATTTATGCATTGCAGAGTTGGAAGAAGATATTGCTTCGACATAAAACTGTCATAATTACTGACCATAAAGCATTACAGTTTATGCTAAAAACAGAGCTAGCTAGTGACAGGGTAGCCCGTTGGACTTTGTTTCTGCAACAATTCGATGTGTCCATTGTGCACCAACCGGGCAAGGACAACTTCTTAGCCGACGTTTTGAGTAGAAACCCGACAGAGGAAATGCAAGTACATCAAGTAGAAATCGTCCAAGAAGATCAGGAAACTTTAGAGAAGCTTAAGAAACTACCGCAGTCACAGAAGAGGTATACTCCTTTGAGAATGATGTATAGATTTCTGAAGGGACGCATGAGCAATATCGATCCAGAATATGAAGCAACTGCTAGATTGTCTAACGATTATGTCATCGTGGAAGATGTGGTATGCAAGTTTGTGGATGAAGACCATCTCATGTTAAAAGCAGTTTTACCACCGAACCTAGTTGAACGTGTAGTTTGGTTGGCGCATAGGGCCATAGGACATGGTGGTATTGACAAAACTATGCATGTGCTAGTAGAGAAATTCACTTGGAAGGGGATGCGAACGTCTGCAAGAAATATTCAAAGAAAATGTGATGATTGCCAGAGAAGTAAATTTGCTTCGCATTTCTTAACGGAAGGACCAAAGCCTATATTACCATCAGAACCTCGAGAGCTATATTCTACTGATATTTATGGGCCATTACCTAAATCAGAAGGGGAAACCAGTTCATCCTTGATACTATGGACGTCTTCACGAAATATGTAATGTTCTTCCCCATACAGAAGGCAAAGTCACGTTATGTGATCAATCGACTTGAGAAGGGTGTATTTCCTACTATGGGTAAGCCTACTTACCTTCTTTCCGATCATGGAACCCAATTCACCTCTGCTGAATTTTATCAGGCCATGATCAGACTTGACGTCAAGCACATATTGAATTCCATACGCCATCCTGAGGGAAATCCAGTGGAAAGGGTCATGGCGGAGATTGGGAAATTTTGCCGGTTGTATTGCCACCATAAACATGACCAGTGGATGGATGTTTTACCAATTTTGGAGTTTTGCATAAATGCAACAGTGCATGAAAGCACACAACAGATTCCCAAAGTACTCCACTTCAATGTCAAACCAGTAAGACCCTGGGATCACATTGTCAAAACACCACCTGTTGTAGAACCCAACATGGAGATGAGAATCCAATTGGCTAGCGAGAGACTTCAGACACAAGCCGAAAAGAGGAACAGAAGGAACGAAAAAGGGAAATACAGTCAACCTTTACGTGTCGGAGATCGAGTGTTAATACGCAGACCCGTATCATCCAACCTATCACTGAAGATATACGGCAAATTTGCAAGGCTGTTTTGGGCCATACCTAGTCCATGAGACTTATGGAAACAATTGTAATGACATCAGAGATATAAGATCTGGAGCAAGGATAGGAAAGTATAATGCTGCGAGCCTTAAGAGATACTACTGTTGAAGAACGAGCAGGATATGCTTGGCACATGATTGGCGGCATAATGAAGAGAATACAAAATAAGCTTTTGTTAACTCGCAAATTTTCCGGGGAGAGGGGAGAATGTGCCCAACATAGTATCCCAGTTTTAGCACAGATTGGCAACCCTGCGTAAATCACAGCCCAAAGCACCACATGTTATCGTCGTAGGCCCGACTACAAGGTTGAGTGACGTCACGCGTCTGACGTCACGCATATCTGTATACTATCTCCGGCAGAGCGCGCTGTCTCTGACCACGTGCTCAGCTCTGGCATCCGCAACTGGTCACATCGAGAGGCGCAGACACATGCGTTTTGTGCGCGGACTGGACAGTATTCCGTCGTGCGGCAAGATGGATTTTACATTCGATTGTGATCGTGGAGGGCCGTGTGTGTTATGACACCACAGGTCTAAGTGTCGCTGTGTATCGGGTGTCATTTTATCGGAGTCCTGAGAGACCATATATTTACGAATCACCGCTGTTATACCGGGCGCGATTACTATATCAGACGGCCGAGTCTAGCGTGTATAATCCCGGTAGTACGAATGTTGGCTTGATAACGAAAGAACTAGCCCATTGCAACTAGCTTTAAACGTGAGATACAATACGGATTAGTTTGTGCAGTAAACATTCGAGAATAGACGAGGCCCTTATCATCGATGGAGGACTTGTAGATGCAATTGAACAGCTGTGAATGCTATTAAATTTTTGCTTATGTAAAGCCAGTGGCAATTTGCTGAGAGGAAGAAATGTGTCTACATTGTTCGAGGTGCAGGAACTTATGATTTCCAGAATGGAACGAGGACATTTTATAACCTGTGCTGTTGAAGTGTCAATGAAGAATTTTGAAATGGAACTAGTCAGTGAAAATATGTGCCACTAAGCTTATACGCGAGGGGACTGGACGGAGTGACATTTACATCAAGATGAGGCCATGATGTTGCCATGACATAACCACACCGTGGGAGTCGGAGGACGCAGCCACCATGAAACGTGAAGGTCTCAGTTTCAATTCCTGGAGGAGGCGAGGAAGAAGATGGTGGAAGATGGAATCCTGCCGGTTCTGGAATGGGAAGGAGATGGTCCTGAATGAAGATTGGTTCCAGAGGTTCTGCATTCTATGTGCATGCTAGGCTTGTACCATATTTTCTTATTTCGGCCAGTTGGTGAGCTAAAACATTACTTCAATTTGTAGTTGTGAGTAGTTTGTACTACTCAGTAGTACTAGATGCCATGGAGTTGAACTAATTATTATTTATTTGCTGATTAATCATTTTACTATTATTATTATTATTATTATTAATGGCCACATTTTTTTCTTCGTCTATTAGGTAATCATATGAGGAAGTGATTCACATTGTAGGGTTGTCACACGTGGCTAGGATCAATCCACCATGCTTGGCACCATGAACCAGTTAATATTTTCTTTTGGGAATTTTTGTAAATCCGTCACTTCTTCGAATGATAAGATTATTATTTTTTCTACGATGATAACATTCTAAATACGACGCGGATACTCAACTGAATTTATGATAGAAAAAATGAAGGTGGTAGACTAGCTGTCGGTGGAGTTCATGTTTTGATTTTGTTTTTGTTTTTCGATTTTGATTTCAGCGTTGGTGGATCTAATTATGTGAACTCTCAAGGATTATAACTTTAAATATTCCCATTTTTTTCTTCGACCACATTCATTGATATAGAGAATTTAATTATTAAAATCATGCTCGTCATTATGCTTCGACACCTACCCATTTGACATTGCTACAGGTCATGCCTGCATTAGATAATTTATGCACACTAGTTATGTGATGAAATGAAAGGTCATGATAATTAAAAGATAATAATGAGTTTATCTACAAAAAAGATTGATTGGTGAAGTTGTTTATAAAGAAGGAGAGGGGAGAATTGAATGGAATGTAATGAAATAAATTTAGGATGATACTTCATTGTGGTGTTTGAAGCCATATTTTCAGTGTTGCCTTAGTAAACAAGAGTTTAGTGCTTTTCAGTCGGTCAGGATTAGGGCTTAACCCATCTCTTTTGGGTACATTCGTGTTGACCGACTGAAAAGCACTAAACTCATGATACTTCACATATTATGTGAACGTCTTATGGCAAATGTTCTGAGAATTAATCATGAAGAGACCCTTTGTGAATAAAAAATAATAATGTAATAATAATTAGTAGTGTAATATCTTTCTAAATAAGCATGACCATGCAAAATGCAGCCAGATGGTGGTGAATTAAGTATTCACAGGAGTAGGCAGGCGATAATCTAATCACTATGTAATTGATGGAGTGAAATATATTGCAAGCATACCATAGAATTGGGAAAGATGGGTGCTTATAGTTGTGATATAATGACCAGCCATGACTTTGAACTTTTCAAAAATGTAGGATAATGGGTGCACGTTTGCTTGAAATATTTTGAGTAATGAGACTCTGAAATAACGTTGTACGGTAAATATAAATACTGATTGCAACTTTAATTGAGTGGTCAAGTAGGACCTATATTGTTACAGCAATTAATTTTAATTAATAATTGGTGGATATAAGATTTGTTTCCCTCTCATTAGTTAGAACGGAGATCAATACTATTATTTTTTGGCAAGCTATTTATTTAACTTTCTTTCATTATAAACTCAAGTGAGTGAAAATATTACTAATCTAGGACACTACCTGATGGACATTTAGCGTGATTAGTTGATATTGATAGTCAAATGTGACTAAATGTAATTTTTTTAATATTTTATTAAATTTTCTTCGAGTATCTCCTAATTTTATTTGTGTCTAAGGATAGGACCAAGGAGATTCGTTGACCCTTTAAAACTTAATTATGTTTATTTGGACTCTAAATATTTTTCTTTTTCTTCGGTCCACATAAGCTTTCATTTAGATCGAATCTCCGAGGCAAGATAGGCTTTTTGGGGGTTTCCTATGTTTGTATTGGTCAATGAGTTGCCAATAAATGGATGCCTATTTTTATCTTTTTAATTGTGCTTATCTTCTGATTTCTGTTGTGCTATTGCTTTGATTTAGGTTTGGGAGTGGGTTGATTTAACCTGTTACATCTACATCCTGTTAACCACCCCTGAGACTACTTGAGTTCTCGTACCCACCGGCGTTTTTTTTTGTTGATATTCGAACCCAGACCTCAATCATTTTTTTTGTTCTTTATTTGATATATGTCTGGTGTTATCGGTATGAATTGCGATGTTTTCGCCGGGTCATCCAATTCGATGCCGGTTAACGGGGACAGTGTTCATGATTCAATTTCCAAACTTCTGCAATAAGTCCATCTTCACCAGGGGCTCTATTGTTTTTAATGACTTGATTATGTCCACTATTTTTTCATGTCATGATGGAAGTGAATCAAGGTTGGGCACTGGTTTTGCAAATTGAAGTTGTTCAGAAGGTGCTTCGCAATTAAGGAGTGTACTGAAATATTTAGCTAGAATTTCACAATTATTGCTCGTAATAGTTTCCAGAGTTCCATCAGGTCGTTGGAAGCATAAACTAGGAGGTTGAAAGCCAGATATATTTTCTCTAAAGGTCTTGTAAAAAATTCTGGTATTGTTCTTAGTGAAGTCCTGTTCTATTTCATTTAGCCTATTATTATCATCATAATTGCGCTATTCTCGGCGAATAATTTTAGAAGAGTTTTGCCGAAACTGCACAAATTCTTGCCATTTTTCGGTTGTTTTATGACTATTGAAATTATTCCATGCTTTAAACCTATATTCAATAGCATGATCGCATGTGATGTTCCACCACCTGTTTTCTCTTTCTCGGAGGTTGACCGAATGTTATTGCTTGTTTCATTTTCTCCGCAAGTTCAGACCAGCTCGTGGTATCCATTTGACGGATTTCTTCAATGATGTTCATCTTGTTGAATTCTAGGTTTTCTGGATCAGTTCGGAAAAGTTGGGTTCCCCTTGTCCTTTGTCTGTTGGGTTGAAATTTTACCTTGATTTGTAGTAAATGATGATCTGAGTCAAATAATCCTCTCCTGGTTTTCACATTAAGGACTTCTTTAGCGTTCCTTCTAGAGATAGCAACGTGGTCAATCTGGAATTCTCCAAGTGTTTCATTATAATAATAATAATAATAATATCGTATGGCCTCGGTGCCGGGTGCAAGCTTTGTAATTTGACACCTAGAGGGTAGTTTGCGTGTCGAATTTCGTTGTTCATTGAATCACTATGAAAGTCAAGGAGGTTAGATATCTAAGCTCCTTGAACACTATAGCGCTTTCTAGTAGAGAAATGAGGAACTTTGTGTTGGCGGAAACTCCCGAGATTAATTTTGCCATTATGAACACGGCCTACTGAATTCAAATGGGTTCTTTGACATGCCAACATCGTATGACATGCGTGTCGTATTTTTGCCGCCTTTCAAAAAATCACTTACCAAGGCCAGGAGCGAACCTGCAATCTTGGGGTTAGTAGACCGACACGCTATCCACTCACCCACCGTGGAAAGTGTTTCATTGGGGGATATCCACGTTGTTAATTTACGCGTAGGCTTCTGGGATTGTGCTGACATAATCTGGAGATTGAAATTTTGACAGAAGCTTGTAAGGTGTTCACCATTTTTATTGGCTCTGCTATGAGCAGTGTATGGTCCTGTAATTCTCTATTTCTTTTCTTTTCCTAACTGCCCATTAAAATCCCCCAGTAGAATCTTGACATGATGTTTGGGAATTTTGTTCGTTATTTCCTCCAGAAGTTCCCAGAAGTCTTCTATTACCTGAGGGTCTTTCCTGTTGTAGTCATTCGTTGGTGCATGCGCGTTAATCAGTGTGTATACCTTGTTTCCCGATTTTATTGAGAGTGTTGAGAGTCTTTCTGATGGTGAAGTAAAATCAATTACTGAATCTGTGACGGACCAATATTTATTTATTTATTTATTTATTTTCCGTGTCCAAATCAAATTACATTTTGCCAGTAAGTAGCAACATTAGTATTTGCAGCCATAAGATCGTCTTATGAACATATGCCATCCATTAAGGGGCAGATCAGCAGGTGTTCTGGATCTTGTAATATGCTGCAGTCGCAGAACTCATCATTGTTGACGAGCATGTTCCATTTCTTGAGATTGTTCTTGCAGCGTGAAACCCCCGTCCTCAACCTGTTCAATGATTTCCAAGTTTCATATGGCAAGTTGTGACCAGGTGCCAATTTTCTGATAGAGGAATAATTGGGTCTTTGATTTCTATCTTCACGGGCAGCTTCTTGTGAGCCTTCGAGGGCTGTTACTCCCCTCAAAAAGCTGTTTCTAGACTCAAGTCTCTGACGGGCTGGTTGTTGACCGAAAAGTGGATGCCTTGAATCGGTTTCTTGCCGTTTCTTCTCAGATGCTGCGGCTACCATTCTTCGGACATGAGGTGAGGAAATTCCAATAAGAGGGTAGATCTTCTGAAGTGATGTTGCTTTACCGTGTTCAATCCTGTTTATTAAAGTGTTATTATGTGAGCCTGTGTGATAGCATCTATTCAACATTTACGTGTACAATTGACAAGGATATCTCACTGTCATTACGGCATACGTTTATTACTGATTCCGCACTGCAAATTTCTCGTAATACACTAACATTGCGTTTCATATGTCCGCAGTCGTTCCATCATTACAAAGTTTGTTTAACTTTTCCACTACAACAATTAACTCGATCCATTTGTGCACCCATACAACACAAAATCACAGGCCTTGCTGCCTGCAGACAAAGGGACACCAAGCGTCCGCCATGCTCCTGTTACTCACTCTCTCGGCCAGGCCACCAACCTCAGAACAATAAACCACTCACAGCCCGACTGAGGGGCACACAGCCAGTAATCATAGGCGGATGAACTAGGAACGGAACATGCTGCCCACCGTTGAATCACTCGATTCAATGGAAATAGAGATGACAGCTGATAAACACAGTTCAGATGATTGCCATTTTCAGTCTATGTGTAAAGTCACTACAACAAATTAGGAAACATCCACCTCCAGAAATAACATTACAAAATTGAAAGAACTTACATCAAGCAAGACACAAATTAGCAATTACACAAATCAATGTTGTGGTATAAAGTACACAACAAAGGTAAATAAATAACTAAAGAAAGAATCACTGTATATCACACGAGATCATTAAATATCAATTTTCAAGAGGAAGCACAATAAGTTTTTATTTTGGCCGCTTGAAGGAGCCATTACCAGTCTTGATTGTAGCTACCCGCGCAAGTCCATCCTTCCCAGGGTGAACACGACGGCCAACTTCCAACAAAGAGGAGGGAGGTTGTCCTCTTTCAGCAGAACGATAGTTCCAGGCACTAGGTTGGTCTTGAAGCAGACCCACTTCTTCCTCTGCTGCAGGGAATTTAAGTAGTCAGCCGACTACCGTTTCCACAACTGCTGCTGCATTGGCTGGATCCGTAGCCAACGGGATAATCTATTCATAGGCAGGTCAGTCAACTCAGGCTCGGGTATAGTGGTAAGAGGAGCACCAGTTAGGAAATTGGCAGGTGAACGATAGCTAAGGTCATCTGGGTCATTTGACAAGGTAGTCATTGGGCTAGAATTGAGGCATGCTTCGATCTGCGTGACAAGTGTACAGAGCTCTTCGAAGGTCATTAGTGCATTCCGGCAACTCTTCTTAAGTGGTACTTCATCGACTTAACAGCTGCTTACCAGAGCCCGCCGAAGTGTGGGGAGCTTGGAGGTATGAACTGCAATGTTATACATGGCTAAAGAGTTCTTGATGTCCTCACAGAAGGTACGTGATAGTAACAGTTTGCGTAGATCTTGCAGATTCTTGTTGGCACCAACAAAGTTTGTGCCATTATCACTATAGATAATGGAACTCTTGCTTCACCGTGCTGTGAATTTCCTCAAGGCAGCCAAGAATTCATCAGTAGAAAGATCACTCACTACTTCCAGGTGAAGTGCCTTGCTGGCTAGACAGATGAATAGTGCAATGTAACCCTTGATTGTAAGTTTGCTTCTCACCTTGGCACACCATTTTCTGAGAGGGAAGCCTCCACTCTCTAACAATGTTATGATTTCAGACTGAAGCAGCAGAGCATCCTGACGGTCGTTACAGCCACTAACCAAGTCATCAACATAATAATCCCTGCGGAGAACTTGTGTTACTCTAGGATACCTTGATTCTTCTACTTCAGCAAGTTCTTGCAGGCATCTCGTGGCGAGAAAAGGTGCAGCAGCTGTGCCATATGTCACGGTAGTTAGTTCATAGCAACTAGGTGGCTCCTCTGGACATACTCTCCAGAAAATCCGTTGAAACTTTCTGTCACCAACATGCACCTTGACTTGTCGATACATCTTGGCAATATCGGCGATGAAGGCCAAAGTATGTGTTCTGAATCTGAGGATGATGGAGTACAGATCCTCTTGTACTGTGGGTCCAACCATTAGTACCGTATGTCATTGAGAGATAAATCACTTGATGATTTTGCAGATGCGTCAACCACAACACTAGTCTTGGTTGTAGTGCTACACTCCTTAAAAACAGGATGATGTGGTAGGTAATAGCATCCACTGTCATCACCTAACGTCAATGAGTTATCTATTTTCACCATGTGCCCTAACATTTCATATTCATGCAGAAAGTTACAGTAGTCCTGCTTTAGTGCGGGCTGTTTGCTAAAGCGCCGCTCTAGCTGAGTTAACCTTGACATAGCCTGACTAAAAGAGTGTCCTAATACTTCAGGCTCTTGCTTTAGAGGCAAGCGAACTACAAATCGACCAGATTCATCCCTCGTAGTGTTATCTGTGAAATGCTTTTCGCAGTCTTTTTCTTCCTGTGTTCTGATTGGGGAAGAGAGGTCCTCTATTTCTCAGAACCGTTGTAACTGGGCATCTAAGTTGTCTTCTATCGGCAAAAAAATTAGGCTACTCCTAAGCAATCTTCTCCCTGTGATCGAAATCGTCCTGAAAGGACTGGATAATTTGGTGATCGTGTACGATGACCAGGCTTCAGTAATGAAAGGAAATGGTCTGCGCCAATTAATAATTCTATGTCTCCTGGCTGAAAGAACTTAGGGTCAGCAAGTGTTACATCAGTGGGCAGGTTCCAATGATCGTGTTGAATAAAGCTGCTAGGCATGCTCCCTGTAATACGTGGAAGGATAGAGCATGACATATTAATTGTGAAATCACTCACAGTGGATTGCAGCAGCAACTGAACTCTGTGTTTAGTTTGTAAAAGAGAGTTATGTATTCCACTAATTGGTATAGGGTTTTTGTACTTTCTTAGGCGTAATCTTTGAACAAGACCTTTCGTACAGAGATTTGTCTGGCTGGCACTATCCAACAATGCTCTACATACATGCACTTTCTCGTCAGAAGCCATGACTCTTACTAAGGCAGTAGACAACATCACCCTAGCCGAGAGTCGATCTCCTACGTTGCAGTATGTGTGTGTTGGGTTAGAAGAGTGTGTCGACTTGATCCACCATCTATACCTGACAGAGTGCCTTCATTTTGCTTGTGTAATGATGTGTGGTGCTTTTTGTTGCACAACTTACAACCACGTGATTTGCAATCTCTGGATGAATGCTCAGTACGCAAGCAATTATAGCATAGGCCTCTTTCCTTAACGGGGGGCGTGGTGGCTCAGCGGTCTAGCTGTATGCCTCTCACCAAGGCGGTCCGGGTTCGATTCCCGGTCAATGCATGTGAGATTTTCGAAGTGAAATGCCATGTCCTGTGGTTCGGATTCCACGTAAAAAGGAGGTCCCGTGGGTCATAATCACCAGATTCACGGTCACGTAAAACTATAATCTTCCTTTTTTTCTTTCCTTAACGATTTGCAACCTTTCCCCTGGGCTGGGAGCTGCAAATGTTTCACATAGAGATGGGCAGCAGTCGACTGAAAACAGTCGAATTAGTCGATAGTTAAAACAATCGACTTATTCGACTGCTTTTAAAAAACAGTCGAATGAATTCAACGACTACTCACCGTATCATAAACAAGTCGTTTGCAAACGACTGATCCCAAAACTATCGTTGGAAATCATTCGAATGAAACAAGTCGTTGGCAAACGACTACTTCCAAGCGAATGGAATCATTCGAATAAAAGTAGTCGTTGTAAACGACTGATCCCAAAGCAATCGTTGGAAATCATTCGAATGAAACAAGTCGTTGGCAAACGACTACTTCGAAGCGAATGGAATCATTCGAATAAAAGTAGTCGTTGTAAACGACTGATCCCCAAAGCAATCGTTGGAAATCATTCGAATGAAACAAGTCGTTGGCAAACGACTAATTCCAAGCGAATTGAATCATTCGAATTTAAGTAACTTAGTCGTTCTAATCAAACTACTTCTTCAGGATAACTTCATGCTACAATTCATTGTGCTGTATGTTTATTGTAGAGATTTAATTAATAAGTTAAGTATACCTGTAGGTGCCTATAGTTTTATACAGTTCGTTGATTCTTTCAATGAAATAGCCTAAATCCAATTGTCCAAGTTATTGGACAATTCAATATTGTCATTCAATATTTAGGTTATGTTTGAATTCCAGATACCGGTTTTGTGGCCCATCATCCCAGGCAAGCCGGTCAATACCTTTGCCTCCCAGTCAGATGGATCATTTAGCCGTAATTTTGAATTAGAGTAAGGTTGTAGTATGCGTGGTCAGATTTAGACAATAGCCTACTCCATGAAGGGGTCATGGCTACGCCTTCTATGTTTGTTTAATGAATAGAGTAACTGAAATGAGGGATGTATACTGATTTTAAGATTTGTGGAATGAGTTTATGATGTTTTTAATAGAATTTAATGAAGTCTTCAGCAAAGTTGAAGGAGACATGATCGTGTTTAGACAATAGCCTACTCCATGAAGGGGTCATGACTATGCCTTCTATGTCTGTTTAAGGTGTAGTGTGGCTGAAATGAGGGATGTTTACTGATTTTGGTGTTTGTGGAGTAGTCTTTTCGTTTATAATTTAGGTTTTTGTGAAGCTTGTTGCGGAGTTGTTTTATGGATTTTATTGCTCTGCAAATGAAGTGTATTAGGGGGTTCTGGGTTTGGTTTCGCTGTAGTTTACAGGGTTATGGCTGAGAGTTGTTGTAGCAGGCCTAACAACTGTGTCAGAACAGTGGGGTGCTGTGTGGGAGGGGGGAAGGGGTTAGTGGCCAAGACATGAGGGCAGGGATGGAAGGGTTGTAGCGTTGTCTGTGGTTAAACTGCCGTTGCCTTATGGCTGATTTTATGTACTGACATCCATCATAAGATAGAATGGTGATGTGAATCTCTATATCTATTGCAGCGGGTACTGTGAGGACAGCTTGACCGTACGCACAAATTGATCCTGGTCGTCAATTGTTTGGAGATGGGCAGCACCGCAGCAGTCGACTGAAAAATGTTAAATCCATCGACTTGTTTGACTGCTTTTTAAAAACAGTCGAATGAATTCAACGACTACTCACCGTAACATAAACAAGTCGTTTGCAAACGACATATCCCAATTGTGTTTTAACTTTTAACATGTAGAACGCGCTCGGATAGTTTTACGTTCTGGTCGTCAATTGTTTCAGCACATGGATAGTGCGCGCATTAAAAAAAACTTAGTATTTACATTGTTGCCAACATCTCCACTGAAAGTTTGCCCTCGTTGCTGTTCTAAAGTGTTCTATTTTCGTGTGTATTTACTGTGGGCCGTAATTTTCTTGTTCAAGTCGTATTTCAGCTCTACGTTCTTAGTACTTCAGAGGATTAAATTAGTGAACATATAGCCTAACTTGTTTATGACTCTATTGACATATTTTACATTTACTATTGCCTCAATGTTCATAAACACACGCAGCTTAGTAAATATCAATGGCTTCAATACGGTGCTAATAATGTTCGTCTCACTTCACATAAATTTGCTGCTCGCCTCGCCAGTATACGAAATGTTATGGACTGAACGATCTAGTATCAGACGCGGATTCTCTTATGAATACACTCGTATAAAACACTGTTACAAACGTCAAAAACCAATTCCCGACTACACAATCCTCCTTATTTACCTTAATACAGCCAAAATGAAACCATTTCTTACTTAATGCAATTTTGCATACGTCCCCCTTAAATTGCATTTTGTGACAATTTTGAATCTAAATTACATTTTGTAAGTATTTTCTATCTAAATTGCATTTTGTAAATATTGTCAATTCAAATAAAAGTACAGTAAGTATGTAGTTAGTTTTAGTTGTAAGCAGGTAGTTAGTTTGTCTATTAGATATATGTCATTTTTCTATTAGACTGTGGTGTGTGAGTGTGTCTGGTAGCAGTTGCATTGTTTATTAGTTATAGTTCATTGTTTCAGTAGACTGTGATGTGTGAGGGTGCATGTGAGTGTGCCTGTTGACTAACTGTTTTAGTGGTAGTATTTGTTGTTGGTGGAACTTAAGTTTTTTGTTAGTAGAGTTTTGGTATTTAATTGTTAGTACGGTAGAAGGTTAGTATTTTTGTTAGTAGAATTGCTCTTTACTTATTCTGAAAGGGAGTAGCAGCCTTTCAGAATAAATCAGTTCTTTACTAGTCTTATAGACGGTTAAGATATTGATAATATAAGCCAATAATGGCTACACTGCGTCCTGCTGCACGGCTGAAAGCAACGGGAAACTACAGCCGTATGCTATTCCCGAGGATATGCACCTCTCTATGCATAATTACATGTGATGATGGCCTCCTCCCTTGTAAAATTTCAATCCGGAGGTAAACTAGTCCCCCGTTCGGATCTCCGGGTGGGGACTACTCGAGAGGGGGTTAACATCACAGAAGTGACAAAAAGGAAATCTGACATTCTACGGATCGGAGCGTGGAATGTTAGAAGTCTGCTAGGAAGTGGAAGGTTAGAAAACTTAGAAAGGGAAATGGATAGGTTGAGGTTGGATTTGGTTGGGATTAGTGAAATGCGCTGGCAGGAAGAACAGGACTTTTGGTCAGGAGACTATAGGGTCATTAGCACTAAATCAAACAATGGCCAAGCAGGGGTTGGCCTCATATTGAGTAGGAAACTTGGACAGGGGGTGGAATATTATGAGCAATATAGTGAACGGATTATTGTAGCAAAAATCAATACAAAACCTACCTGCACTACAGTGGTACAAGTCTATATGCCTACCAGTCAAGCTGATGATGAGGATGTTGAAAAGGTCTACGAAGAAATAGACGAAATTCTGAGGTATATCAAGGGTGATGAAAATGTTATAGTAATGGGAGATTGGAATGCTGTGGTAGGAAAAGGGAGAGAAGGGAAGATAGTAGGAGATTTCGGATTAGGTGAAAGGAATGATCGAGGAAGCAGACTGGTAGAATTCTGCACCGAGCATGAATTGGTCATAGCTAACACCTTATTCAATAACCACAATAGAAGAATATACACATGGATGAGACCAGGAGATACAGGGCGTTACCAAATCGACTTCATTATGGTCAAGCAGAGGTTTCGAAACCTCTGACATAAACTCTGATCACAATCTGGTTGTAATGAAATGCAGATTAAAGTTGAAGAAACTGAAGAAAAGTCAAAAGCCAAAAAGGTGGGCAATAGACAGACTGAAAGAGAAGGATGTAAACGAAAGATTCAAGAAGAGTATAAAGGAAGGACTAATGAAAAACCCTAAACAAACTTCAATTGCAGACGAATGGGCACTTTTGAAGAATGAAATAACAAAATCCGCAGAAGAAAACATTGGTAGGAAAGAAAGAATAGGTAGAAAACCGTGGATCACTCAGGATATACTTGAATTGATGGATGAAAGGCGGAAACACAAGAATCTAAGAGATGAAAAGGGGAAAGCAGAATACAGACGTCTGAGAAATGAGGTTAACAAGAAGTGCAAGGAAGCAAAAGAAGAATGGTTGAACGAGAAATGTGCAGGTATAGAAAATTGTCTGAAATTAGGAAAAGTAGACACAACTTATCGAAGGATTAAGAATACTTTTGGGGAAAAGAAGACTAAGTGCTCTAATATTAAGGACACAAATGGAAAGCCTCTTACAGATAGGGAAGAAAAGGTTGACAGATGGAAAGCTTACATAGAGAGTTTGTATAAGGGAAAGGAGATTGAGAATCATGTAATGGAAAGGGAGGAGGAAATTGATGAGGATGCGAAAGGAGATTTAATATTGAGATCAGAATTTGATAGAGCTTTGGAAGACTTAAGCAGGAACAAAGCACCAGGCATAGATGATATACCGATTGCGTTGCTACGCTGCATAGGAGATGAAGGTCTGATCAGGTTATTTCACTTGGTGTGTAGGATTTATGAGACAGGTGAGGTACCCCCTGATTTCAAGAAGAATGTAATCATCCCTATACCAAAGAAAGTGGGAGCTGACAGATGTGAAGATTACCGTACAATCAGCTTGATTACTCATGCTTCAAAGATCCTGTCTAGAATAATTTACAAGAGGATTGAAAGCCAGATAGAAACGGAGTTGGGTGAAGACCAGTTTGGTTTCAGGAGAAATGTAGGAACAAGGGAAGCTGTAATAAGTCTTAGGCTGATTTTAGAAGGTAGAATAAGGAAAGATAAGAGAACGTTCATGCCTTTTGTAGACTTAGAAAAGGCTTTTGATAACGTTGATTGGACTAAATTGTTTGACATTTTGAAATCAATTGGAATAAAGTACAGGGATAGGAGGGTGATATACAATCTGTACAGAAACCAGACAGCAATCATTCGAGTTGAAGGACATGAGAGAGAAGCTGGTATTCAGAAAGGTGTAAGGCAAGGCTGCAACTTATCACCCATACTTTTCAATCTTTACATTGAACAAGCAATGAAGGAAATTAGAGACGAATTTAAAGTGGGAGTGAAGATTCAAGGAGAAATAATTTCAACTCTGAGATTTGCTGATGACATCGTCATCTTGGCCGACAAGCCTGAGGATTTGAATGAGTTTTTGAATGGTATGGACTCCGTCTTACGGAAAGAATTCATGATGAAAATAAATAAATGTAAAACAAAAATACTGGAATGCAGCCGAAATAAATCAGAAACCTCTATGGAGATCAAATTGGCAGGTGAAAAGCTGAAGTAGGAGACTTCTGTTACTTAGGAAGCAGAATAACCAGTGATGGACGAAGCAAAGAGGATATTAAAAGTAGGTTGGCTCAGGCAAAGAAAGCATTTCTACAAAAAAGGAATCTGCTGACATCGAATATAGATTTAGGTATTAGGAAGTCATTTTTGAAAGCCTTTGTTTGGAGCGTGGCGCTTTATGGAAGTGAAACTTGGACTATTGGTGCAGCAGAAAAGAGGAGAATTGAAGCATTTGAAATGTGGTGTTACAGGAGAATGATGAAGATCAGATGGGTAGATAGGGTTACAAACAAAGAGGTATTAAGACGAGTGGGAGAGGAGAGATGTTTCTGGCGACTGCTAATGAAGAGAAGAGGTAGGTTGGTAGGACACATACTAAGACACCCAGGAATAGCAAGCTTAGTTATGGAAGGAAGGGTCGAGGACAAAAACTGTAGGGGTAGACCAAGGTTAGAATATGTTAAACAGATTGCCTCCGATGTAGGGTGTCGGAGCTATGTAGAGATGAAACGATTAGCTCAGGACAGGGGGAATGGAGAGCTGCATCAAACCAGTCAAAAGACTGAAGACTCAAACAACAACAACATGTTTTGGCATTAAAATATGAAGTGTGATTATTTCAATGTTGGCTATGGAATTGTTCCCGGTACTTAAGAACTCCCTCTCAGTAATAGTGATTTAATTTACTCTTAGGTTAATTAAGTATTGGTCTATTACTTCACTTATCCACAGTACATACAGGTAATGTGCCATGTATCAATACCGGTATCGGGGAACATTTACTCACACATTTTGCATTAAATGAAATGTGCAACATTGCAAATAATGGCTGCACTCTACACGACGTAAACCACCATTTCGAAGCACAATAAAAATAAATAAATAACTTTGACCAATTGCATGTTGCCGAGCGTCGAGTGGTCCAAACTAACGTCTGCAAAAATAGGTGGGTTAAGGAGAAGTTTGATTTTCATCTGTTGGTACGATTCAACTCAGCCGGTAACGGCTTGCAGTGCTTTGTACGCTGCCTAGAAGCGACTACTTTCAGTCGAATACTTGGAACAACACGCTTAGGAGCAATGCGAATTCAGTTAACCATTCGACTGAAAGTAGTCGACTATCTAGTCGATAGTTTCTTCCAATGAATGACTAGTCAGTCGATGGTTAAAAGTAGTCGATAGTCCCATCTCTAGTTTCACACTTGTGAATACCAGGGGTGATTTCTCCGAGCATGCTATGCTAAGATTACGAGATTTCGAGTCGCGCGTCCGGTGCCATTCCCAAGGGTCCACGTGCCGGATGGGCAAAAGCGGAATGGCCCTGCTATGAGAATAATGTGCGTCGGACCAATCAAATGGCGTATTTGGTTGACGGAAAAGTTCAAACCCATGAATATAGTCCGCGATGGAAGGAATAAGGTAAGCCTAACGGTCGCCGTGGACATCATTCTCGTTTATTATTAATATTATAATTAGGAGGAAACTGTTACACCTTTTAAATAATAATAAATAAATACGTACCTTTTAAAAACAATCTAATAATTTTACATTCAATCAGTGAGCAATGCGTCTTTCTTGTGCAGAGAAAATTATTTGTAAAAGATGTGCCTATATAATGAAATGGGGGGGGGGGGGGGCTCAATTTTCTACACCTACAATAAAAACTGTTCATAACTTACCGAAGATGTATCGAGCTTTGGCTTCTTTATGACAAACACTCGCTAATGTGACGAAAAGATCAAAGAAAAGAGCAACTAACAAACAACATGTGACTCTTCCTCAATACTACGACTTACAAACTGTATCTCTCCTCTCACACAGACACACAACCACCGTAAATACCGACAGTGGCGACAATCAACCACGCTATGTCATTATTGAAGCCTGGGATATTTTAACACTGCTATTTTCAGGAAATGGTAATTAATAGCTGACAAGAGAGTGTAAGCTGACAAGCTATAACTGGCCCCCTCCAGAGAGGTCTCTTGCTAATTGGCAAACTCCTAATTTCTTTTGCCATCATCACCTGGTTGTATCCCCAGTACTGAGTGCCCTACTGTTCTTGGAAAATCCCCACACGTCCAAATTGCTACCCTGTTATTTCAGATTCTCCAAGCAGTGCAGACACGGAAATGATGACTGGCCGTGCAGAGATTGTTAGTACATTCTTTGTCAACGCATTTACTGTATTTAACATTTCGTTGTAGGTTATACATTTGTTCGAGCTGTAAGAAATATGAAGGCGTATGCCCACACCAATTTCTGGATTTATTTGAGGGGGGCCCGGCCCCTCTGCCACCCCCAACCCCCTCTGCCTACGCCACTGATTTAAGACTTAGCTCTTAGACACTAGGAGCTCTTATTCTATAATCTGTCGCTGTGTCATCACTGAATGACACTAACTCAAAGTCTTATGGCTTCTGTAACACTCTGTATATATATATAATATGTTCTAACTAAATAAATATCAAGTATTACACCAAGTTGGACTTCTGCATTTCTATTAAATACGATACTACTCAGCGCGTAAAGAATCCCTAAGGACCTTAGCTTAACAAACAAAACGAGCTAAGTACGCACGTTAAGCTAGAAACTTAACTCGTGTGTGTAAAAATGTATTAACGGGCGCAGTCAAATTGGGCCAGTTAATTACACTGATAAAATCGGACAGACTTTTCTGGCCACCATGATCTGCCCCTTTGATAAAACATAGTCCAATTCGGCCAGTGATAGCTCATTAGCAAACTCCCTTCTCTTCCCCCACTCTGCAGCCAACACATACCATACTGTTCACATGTTCCAACATTTCGTCATTAAACTGCTGGAGGGGAGGTGGTTCTTTGTTTGACAGTCCCAGGGGTGTCAATTACTATAAATTCTCATACTCTATGTATGACCTAGTGTTCAGGATATGGTGACAACTATTGTATGTGGAGGAGCTTTATGCAAGGAATACGATATATCCTCAATAGTTTCACAAATATGGACATCCATGAGATTGTGTTCGATAAATTGACAGCGTTAATATAACCTAAGTGCAAGCTCTAATATTTTACCCGATCTTCATTGCATACACTAATGAATGAACAAAATTAATTTTTAATAAACCAAGTGAACAATTTTCATTGAATAGCCTAACCTATTAGGTGAAATTAAAACATACTTAATACCAGTAACGTAATTAACAGTTGGAGATTTATTTTAAGGGCTGGGGTAGCTTGTCAATCAGCCCCGTGTACTGAATTTTTAATTGGTGTAAATTATATTTATATACTAATCAAGGGTCGCAATATTATTTAGCAATTATATTTCGACCACGCAGCCAGACTGAAATGGTTGTCCATGCTTTCCTATTTTCAACTCTATACAAATTAAGGAACTGACCCTTCCAATAGGCCACGGCTGCTTCCTTCCAACTCCTTACTTAGGTTCATTAATTTCTTATCTCAGTAACTCATGTTGTGAGGCTGGCTCCAGGAAAGGCATCCGGCCGTCAAAGAAATCACCACGTTCATGGCACCTAATTCCCGGCGAGTGATGACTAGAGGGCAGATGCTGTTGAAATGTCATATGTTTCCTTTTCAAATTACAGTAATACGACGCCCATTGCCGTAGAAATACTTTCTACGCAGTAGCGAAGGGGAATAACACACGCTCAATTCAACATTATTTTATATTTTTGCCATTTTATGATTCATGCATTTTAGACAATTTTACGACAATATTTACCAATATGATATTCTTTTACATAATTTTAATGCATCGTATATTTTTTCTCATACGATGAAAAATATTAAAATACTCTTCATTGGCTAGTAAAGCGATTTGTTCGGGGAATGTAGTTAGTTTTGTAAATGATTAGAAAAAAGAATCCTACGACTGACACGAGTAAACGAGTTGTATTAAGTTAAATGAGAAAAGTGTTCTACATAATTTAAATTAATTCCAAAGTATTGCTGTATTAAATTACTCCAGCTAATCGTTTTTTCTTTTTGTCTATCCGGGAAGTTGGTTTTAGAGATTTTAATTAATATGGTTCAAAGAAACACTAAGATTAAGAATGACATTTTAACTGCCATTTCCTTGTTAAATTCAAGAATATTTTAATGAGAGTAGGTAATTGAGTAGTTAATAAAACAGGATTGCTTCTATGAATCCTCAGTAAAACTGTCGCCATATTTCAGTTTGATGGAATAGTTTCTTTAAAAGTCGTTTTCGGGGCAGATGACCTCGTAGTTCCGCCCCTTAAAACAACAATAACTAACTAACTAAAGTCGTTTTCATTCATTTATGTAGTATTTTTAGATGTAATTTCACTCAGCATTATATATCCACCTCGTTACGTAGTGGCTGCCACCGTGGAGGCCCAGGTTCGATACCCGGCTCTGCCAAGAATTTTAATTCTGGTTTGAGGGCTGGAACGGGGAACACTTAGCCTCGTGAGTTAAAACTGAGTGGAGGAGGGTTCGTAGTTTACCGTGGTTTCCCACTTCTACTCCAGGCAAATGCCAGATTGAGTCCTGACTGGATGCCACGGCTGCCTCCTTCCCAATCCTCATCTAAATTACAACTACACACAATAATGCAGCCATCACAATAGGACAAGTTATCAGACAAATTCGACACACACAACCAACTACACGGGGTTACATGACGACGTTGTCGCAAAGCCCCTCAATGAATCAACAATAATGGTCTAACAAACCCGTGGTTGGGAGGACCCAAACATCAAGCCGACTGCAACCCAGCTCATAGCCTACAAATTGTGGGGAACGAATAACCTGCGCGACGACACCCTAGCCACATCACCTCGATTTTAGGTCATGGGGAACTACTTCTCATATCAAGCAGGTACTTAATTGTCCTGATGAGGCTGAGTGTACACCTTTCCTTCTGCTGATGCAGAAATGAGAAGAGGTGGGTTTGATTCCTACGTCAGCCATTCTGGAAGTGGTTTTCCATGGTTTCTCATTTGTACTCCAGGCAGATGCCTACATTGTACCTAAATTTAGGACATGGCGCCCTTCTAACCATATCCTATCCAAATTACAAGTAGTTTACACAATAGTACGCTACAGCAGTTACAATAACACATATTATCAGACAGATTTCACACACACCAAAGTACACAGCACTACATGATCGCAAAGCCTTCAAAATGAATAAACGACAAATGACACCCCTTTCCAGCCCTCAAGTCAGATCTTAAGTATGACTGGCTGCGTTGCTCACTGGTAAGGATCTTGCCCACTGTGCCCAAGGCTGCAGGATTGAATCCTGGCGCAGACACTTAGCATTTGTGGGTGCGTAATTGCGATGGCGCTGTGTCAGTAGGTTTACTGGCACGTTTAAGATCTTCGGGACAAAATTCAAGCACCCCGGCCACAGTAGTTAAAAGAGACGTAAAACCAATAACATTATATATATCTTAAGTTTATGGCTGGAAACTAATCCAGAGCCTCCTCGGTAAGAGAAAAGTGTGCTATCCATACACCACGGGGGACAATAATAATAATAATAATTAGACTACAAATAATAATAATGTAAAAGGTTTAAGGTAACTTTTAACTGATGTGGCCTTTTAAAAGAATTAAGGCATAATGTTTGTTTCTGTGAATTGTGCAATTTGTACAGCCCTGCATGCAGAGTGTTTACAGGAAATTCTGCAAGAACAAATAAGTTGTCTTCTTTTGGGTTTTCACAATGGTAGTGGTGGGGGACGGTAGGGAGGATAAGTTTAGCGGAAGAACCAGAATTGGCCTGGGGCAACTGGCCAAAAAGGACTGTGCGATGGAATGACAAGATAAGAAAGATCTACTCGGAAGATTAGCTGGCCCAATTCGCCAACACCCGTATTAACATATTCCTTAGATCGAGAGACATGAAAATTACCATGTCTACTTACATCTCAATAAATTTATTATAAGAGATCTTAAGACTGTAAATTTTCCATAAAATAAATGATTAGATAATAAATGGATAGGGGGGAAGGGACGGAATGAGGATACCTTTTTTGAAAATAAAAACTTACGCTCGTTTGATTGTTTATTGTTTTTTGGCTAGGGAAGATTTATTTAGTAGAGTCACACCAGCAATACTATTAGGCATGGTGTAGGGTAGCTTAAATCAGTTTTATAATGTTACTGTATTATCAGAATTGAAGAATTTGCTTAGGGGGACGGTATTTGGGCACTTAACCTTAATGTGGTAAATACATTATATATAGTACAATATAATTAAGTTGGTTGTAAGTGTAACTTACCCTACGACCCCTTTGCGGTTGGTCCGGAGAGAACACAAAGCCCCGCCAGAGCAGATCCGGAACCGATGACTGTGAACATTCAACATTCAAATTACACTTTGTGGAACACGCACGAAAATGTAAATGGAAACAGAAACAGGCCTATTGGCAACCCAAATTATCACTAGAGGCACTGATCTAAAAGAACAAATTAATTAATTAAGTTCGAAACCCATTTCATTTTTAACGAATCTTAACTAATTTCATTACCGTATATAATGTATTATGTAGCCTAAACCATTAAAATTGTAGTTCTATCGAAACTAAATGAACTTGATTCAAAAAAAGATGAAAAGGCCAACAAACTCTATCCTTTTAGTGTATAAAACAAATATATTAAGCAAATATGAACTATTGAGGGGGCGGCAAATGGACTTTAGCCTATAGGCGGCATACTCTTAAATCCGGCCCTGAAGGCAACACGTTCCTGGATCACATTGTTGCAGGCGACTGTCAACTACCAACTACCGACTGACGACTGCGCATTGTGGGTAGGCCTATAAGGTTATAACGCAGAAGGTACACCAATTCAAGTGGGAGATACTCGAGCAACCACCCTATAGGTCTGATCTCTCCCTATACGATTATCACGCCTTCAGTCTCTGACTTATGCATGTCCCATCCCAGGTTTTAAAGAGCGTGGTTCACTCGGGCATGGGAGGGAGAGGGTTAAAAAGAGGCCCTGAAGGGTCGATGATTCCTGCTGGACTAGGATGTGCAGCAGGCGGTTACGGACTTCTTCACGCAGCAGGACACAGTGTTTTACCACACGGGGATCTTAAACCTGGTGCGTAGTTGGGATGAGTGCTCACGGCAATTTTGCCTTATTAATTTTATTAATGCAGCCAATGGCCATGTACTTTTCTTTTCAGGACGGGTCAGGGAAGTGATATTGGAAGGAAATCGGCCGTGGACCTATTGAAAGGAACCGTCCTGGCATTTGCCTGGTGGTGGAAATGGGAAACGACGAAAACCATTTTCAGGACGGCCGAGGTGGGATTCGAACCCACGCTCTCCCGATGCCAGCGAGGCACGAGGTAGCGCTTTAGCGCTCTCAGCCACCGCGGTTGCCTTATTGACATCGCGATTGTGGATTGTACGGCCGTCAAACGGGAACGTTTTGATCAACCCTTATTGATGTATAACATCTTTCCACTCGGTATCTGGATATTTTTTGTGGTGGTGATTTTGAAAAATGAAACGGAAATGGATGGGGCGGAAACAATGAGCGCGCGCTGTGGCGGAGATTGATACCACGACGTTCTGTCGGCCATGTGGCTATGTAGAATGTATATCACATACGGTTTACTTCGAGGTTTGGAGGTCCCATTAAAGATATTCTCCCCCAGGGGTTCACATGTAGTGGGATGTGGGATGGCGACCACGGGGCCCCAGCTGAGTCCGGCATTCCTTCCACTTACTCGTGCCGGGCTCCTCTCCGTCTTCTTTCCTGTCGACCTCACTTGGTCAACTCTTGTTCTCTTCCGACCCCAACGGTATTAGGGTAGCCGAGGCCTAGGGAGTCTCTTCCTTTCCCGCCTTAATTTGCCCTTGTCTCATCTTTTCTGATACCCTCCTTCTGCGAGGGGTCAGCCTTCTTTTTCTTTTCATGTTATCTCCTGCCTTCTGCTCAAGGCCCTCCAGGAGGCAGGGTATATGTAGTCCCACCACTTCTGGTGCACCCAAGATATTGCTACACCCTTAGGGGCTCACGGCTGTTGAGTCCGGGAGTTGGCGACCCCGAGAGATTCCTGAGCTGGGTCCGGTTTTCCCCCTTTTATCCATTGCCTCTGGGGTGGACCCTCTCCTCTGTCCTTTGTTTGCCTTATTCTTCTTTTGTTTTCCATTTCTTCTTTTAGTACGTAAGTTGGTTTTAAATATAGTTTGCATTTCATTATCATCTTCACGATCACCCAAACCATTATAGGCCGATAACCTAGATGTTAGGCCCCTTAAAACAACAATTATCATAATCATCATCATCATCATCATCATCATAAAGATATTCCTACAGTAAATCATCTTCAAATTGTCATTCTTTGGTGTGAAAATATTCATTATATTATATTTGCCGAAAACAATTATGATTTATTAAATCTTCATACATTTTCTGTATTCTTATTTCATGTAAGCACTCGAGGTACTGTCGGCCATGTGACTATGTGGAATCTATATCGCATACAAAATTACTTCAAGGTTTGGAGGCCCCATTAAATATATTCTTCCTACAATAAATCATCTTCAAGTTGTCGTTGTTCGGTGTGAAAATATTCATTATATCATATTTGCTGAAAACCGGTCTGGATTTGGCACTGCAGTTTTACAAGTAGATATTTCAATGACCAACAGAGTTCACTGTTAACAAGGGATAACATGTCACATGTTACACATCATATGCGACTTCTGTAAGGCTCGTAATTTTTTTATACTGTGGGCTTAGCAGAAAGTTGGAAAATATTTGGCAACATTTCTCTTCTTGTTCGATAACATTTAACATTTATCGGGTACGTTTAGTACACTTGAAAATTGTCACAAACAAAATAATGCAATCATTCGTCAGGCCACTAGTTCTGTGTGTAGACCTGTGAATTGCATCTGCTAATCTTGTGCTATTGTGGCACATGAAGTGTGTGAGGTGGAAACATCCAAATACCTCGAGTAGAATTATTCTGTCCTGGTTGCTACCAGGTAGCGAGGAGATCTGTCCACTGGAAAACGCTGATTGAAAGCCTCATCCCAAGGTGTATACACCGACACACTCGACACTCTAGAGACGGCTTTTTAAGGGAGCCACCCCGTGTTGTGTAGTTGGGGTGCTTACGCGTCATCCTGGAAACATCCTACCCGAATACTACCTACTCCGAACGAGGGCCATCACTGTGGGCGCCAACCAGCCTAGGCAATGCCTACCTGGCGATAGTAAGTATTGTACGGGGTCCTGGTGCCTTGAACACGCACCGATCCCTTGGCATGCACAGTGATCTATTCAGCTCAAGTATTCGGCCGTGCAGGGACTTCCGTTGTGAGGTTCTATTAGTCGCCTTTTACGACAGGCAGGGGATACCGTGGATGAATTCTGCCCTTTCAGAACTTTTCACGAATCGGACTTGCTTTGTATAAGTCCCTTTGTCGCCCCAAATCTGGGATTGACGGCACACGTTATCGCCGCTGATGATGCTTTCGAACTGAGAGACAATGGCTTCCAACAACCAGCTTGTATTAAATCTTGACTAGGCCCTGGAGTTGGCATGAATATTCTTCGTTGAGCTCCGCTAAAATTTGGTCTTCAAACTCAGGATTGACATTCCCTTAATGTTCGTGATTCGCTGATTTCAAATGTGGTACTTGTTTTCAGAATCGATCATTCAAATTCCTAAAATTTGGTCGCGTGGGTTTTGGGAGTTAACATATTCAAGAGATGGTTATAGTCCAGTCAAATTAGACATAAAAAGGGGCCCGACCTTGCAAAAGGTCATGTATTTCTAATTTTTTTATATGTTGTTTGGACCTCTGCCAATAGTAAAAAACCAAATTTGCAACTTCGAAAGTCCTGTGCTAGCTGTGTAATACCCAAAAACCAGCCAGATATTTGCACTTTTTTCAGTTTTTGCTCAATATCGTCTAAACTATGCATCTGAGAGAAATTATTGTGAACACCTGTTTACAATCATATTACATTGTCTACAATTTGAGTCCTTAGCGAGCTCTGTACGTTAAGTAGTTTCCGAGATACAGTTATTGGAAAATTGGATGCTTTTTCGAAAAAGCAAAAATTGTTGATTTTGGTCTCCTAATTTGACAAATATTGTCAAAACATCTCACCCTATGAGAAATGTCATTGATAATGAACTTAAAGTTTATTTGTTTACTTTTAATTTGAGCTTTGACAGGTACCTGTAGGCCTAGTGCTTCTTCCAAAAGTTGAATGTAACAGAAAACCTTGAAAAATAGAAATAGGGTGAAAGCAAATAAAACAAGTTTTGAGCGTATCAGACATCAGGCACATGGCCTGTACTGATTACCTGTAGGCCTAGTGCTTCTTCCAAAAGTTGCATGTAACAGAAGACCTTGAAAAATAGAAATCGGGCGAAAGCAACTAAAACAAGTTTTGAGCGTATCAGATATCAGCATATGGCCTGTACTGATTAAATGGGAGTTAATATTATGATAAGTATAGATAGTAATGGTTTCATAATTATGGGAATGATTTCGTGTTAATTATTAATTATTTACTGAAATGATGTGTTAGATACCAGTACGTATACTATTACTTATAATATTATACTTATATGAGGCCTTCTCGGATCATTCGAGATAATGGTGATGCAGAAAAACTAAATAATTGGTTTGTTCCCCACCCTCCATTTCCCAACATTGATAAATTGGTATCCATCAGTAACATAAATTGCCCTTGGCCCAACAACTGGGAACTGAAGGTGTTAAGGAAATCATTGGGAGTGCGTTTGATAAAGTAACCTTTAAACGTAAGGACAAAGTAGCCACATTGTCATCCATCATCACCTCTGTTAAAGTGGGGAACAAGAGCGTAGTTGTCGATCCACTTACTATTTTTCAAAGGGTTGCATGACCAAAAAATCGGACGAAGAACTGAAAAAACATTTTAAACATGTATTAGCCCCATTCCCAATGTCTTTGTTTAATGAACAGGGGATGCGAAAGGGGACTAAGTCCAGTCTCTTCTCTGCTTTCACTCCACTATCCAGCCAGGCAGTCACACACCAGCTGACTCCAATACTTACAGTACAGGTACGTTGTTTTGGATGGGGGGTATCTTTTACACAAAGCTGTCTGGCAGCGCAAAACGTCTGTGACAGCCATTGTTTCAGGTTACATCAGGTACATTAAAAACCACTTTGTTAGCAACGTCTCGGCTTTGGCGGTTATCCTGAAGAGGCCGCTAACAAAAACAAAATAAGTGCTGAACGACTCCGACGCAGTGCTACTAACTTCTGCAATGAAATAATTTTTGAAGAATCCACCATCATCCAAATACCTCAGGAAAAAGTATTGGCCAATGAGAACAACAAGAGGCGCCTCATCCCACTTCTTTTCGATTCATTCGAGCAGCATGGCATAGAAGTAAAAGTAGCCGAAGAAGATGCTGATCGGGACATCATTGCCATGGCACTATCCAAACGTCCTACATTCGACCGTGTGATCGAAGTAGGAAAATGTATTGACCTCCTCGTCCTCCTCAAGGGTTTAGGCTCAGGTGCAACTAACATCTACTCACCAGGTACAGTGCTTTTTATCCATGCGTTCAGCGGGTGCAACACCACTTCAACCCCTTATGGGCATGGTAAAACCAAGTTAGCTAACATATACAAAAATCCCCAACTTGTAGAACTGGCAGAACTTTTCCTGCTGCCAGACTCCAGTAACGAAACCATAGCAAAAACTGGGAAGAAGTGCTTTGTGTATTTGTACGGGGGTGATTTCCTAACAGACTCCTTGAATAGCCTTCGCTACCAACTGTTTGTTACATCTGCAGCCAACATCAATCTTGCTCGCTTGCCCCCAACAGAGGATGTAGCAAGCCACCATGCTTACAGAACTTACCACCAAGTTCAAAAATGGTCAGGGGTCAACAAAAATCCTACAGATTGGGGATGGAAGCTTGATGGTCAAGGGTTTAGCCCTATCAATACAATTATTCAGGCGAGCCGAACATGTCCTCGGACACTCCCGGCACTAAAAGCCATACAATAAATAAATAAATAAATAAATAAATAAATAAATAAATAAATACAACTATGGATCCTACACCTCAGCTCCTACTGCGCATGATTTCCTGCAATTGCAGAAAAGGTTGCAGCGGCGGTTGCAGCTGCTGCAAAGCTGGGCTGAAATGCTCAGCCCTTTGTCGATTTTATGTTGGGAAAATATGTCAAAACGTGCAATAGCTTCAGCTAGAGGATTCTAACGATGAGAAAGAGATCCCAACCCCTACATTGCTAGAATTGCAAAACGAGCCTGCGCCTGCTGTTCAGTTCAAACATTCCTCCAATAAGCCTGCACCATCGACAGAGGATGATTTTTCGAGACCCGGGCCATCAAAACGAGTGAAATTACGATGAGACCTGTTGCTTCATAATATTGTAAAATAATTTTAGATGTAGAGTTTTTCTTTTGTAATAAAACAAAATAGTACCTATGTGAACTCTCTTCTTCCATTTTTCTCAAATTCAATTTTTCATGGTTTTCAGTTACATGCCACATTTGAAAGAAGAACTGGGCCCACAGGTACCCGCCAAAGCTCAAATTAAAGGTAAACAAATAAACTTCAAGTTCATTATCAATGACATTTATCATAGGATGAGTATTTTGGAAAATATTTGTCAAATTAGGAGACCAAAGCCAACAATTTTTACTTTTCTGAAGAAAAAAAAACACCATCCATCTTTGAATAACTGTATCTCTGGAAATACTAAACGTATAGAACTCAATTAGGACTCAAATTGTAGACAATTTAATATAATTGTAGACAGGTACTCACAATGTTTTCTCTTAGACCAGGGGTCTCCAAACTACGGCCCGGGGGCCACATCCGGCCCGCGGACAGATTTTGTCCGGCCCGCGGAGAGCTAGCATACTTGAAAACTCCTTTTAGAGAACATATTTTTTTATAGCAAATTAAATTTAGTTTACTGAAGTATTCTAATTTTATGTTGAATAATTATTAATATGACAATGACATCTACATTGATATGGTCATGGGCTAACTACTCATAACATTGTTGTAGGCTTATTGTTATTGTTTTTGTGACAAGTTGGATAAAGAAACACAGAATTGTAATGAGTAAAGACATGTATAACATGCAGACATATGAAATACTAATGAGATTTATGTAATTGAGATTTTCCACTGACAATAGTTTGTAGTTGTGGACTAATTTTACTTGTACCAATTATTAAAAGAGATTTAAGATGCTCATCAGTTAATTTAGATCTGTAAACATTTTTGTGTACTTCATTTTGGAGAAGGTCTTCTCACACAAATAAGTAGTACCAAAAACAGAAAACAGCCCACGAGCAAATTTATGCAAATTATCAAATTGTGTCAGTGGAAGACTCTTATACAATTCCAACAAAGATGAGTTTTGATATTTGTTCTTAATTATATCACTGCACTGTAGTTCAATCATTTCCATTTGAAGTTCCGGGGCTAGGGTTTCAATGTCAGTATCAAAAGGATCCTGAAAAATCTTAATTTGATTCGCAAAGGCATCGAAGTCCGAGAAACGAGTATCAAAATTTATTTTCAAAGCACTCAAAGTTTCGATTGCAAAATCGATAGGAAACTCAGTCTCAGTGGTGTGGCTGAATATTTCACATGTTTTAAAATGTGAAAAACATTTACTTCGTAGTTGTGATTGAAACAGTATCAATTTCTTCCGGAATGATTTGATATTAGTGTATAAATCAGGAAGATGCTGGTTTTCTCCTTGCAATCTCAAATTCAGTTCGTTCACATGTTTTGTCAAATCAACATAGAATGCTAACTTCCACAGCCATGCGTTGTTTTGTAATTCAGTAAGAGGGCGATGCTTTTCATTCAAAAAAAAATTTCGATCACTGCTCGAAGTTCAAAAAAGCGCTGAAGGACTTTCCCACAACTAAGCCAACGTACGGCAGTATGATAAGGCAAGTCATTTTCTCCAATCTCTTCAATAAATTGTCGGAATTGTCGGTGATTCAGCCCAAAAGATCTCATAAAATTAACAGTTGATATGACTGGTTTCAGAACTTCAGACATATCCAAACATTTTCCGCACAAAGACTGTTGATGAATGATACAATGTAAGACTAATGGTTTTGAACCACCGTCATTTTCTACAGCCTTTGACACAAGAGCGAACACTCCTTTATCTTTCCCACTCATGTTTTTGCCTCCATCAGTTGTAATACATTTCAAGTTTTTCCATCGAAGGTTCTTTTGATTAATGGCCATTTCAACTCCTTTAAAAATATCTGTACCAGTAGTTGTGCCATGAATACTATACATATCAAGAAGTTCTTCATGCACTTCATAGCTTTTATCTACTCCTCGAATATAAATCAACACCTGAGCAGTATCTGACACATCCGTTGACTCATCCAAGGCCAAAGAAAACCACTCAACATCTCCATTTTTGTCGTACAGTTGAGAGGATATATTTTCAGCGATGTTTTCTACCCTTCGAGCCACAGTGTTTGCTGACATACTGACAGTTTTTAATAAATTTACCTTTTCAGGGCACATTTCTTCGGCTGCTGCAATTATGCATTCTTTGATCATTTCTCCATCGGTGAATGGTTTTCCACGTTTTGCAATTTCAAGAGCCACCACGAAAGCTGGCACGAGTTGCAGCCTCTTGTTCGGTTTTGAGTTTTGTAAATGAAGATTGCTGCGATTTCAATCCGCGCTTCATAGCTTCGAATTTTTCTGTCCGCAAACTTCCTGTATATTTTGAGTAATTTTGAAAATGTTTTGTTTCATAATGACGTTTAATGTTATATTCCTTGAGAACGGCTATGCTTTCATTGCAAATCAAACATAGCGCCTTGTTACTGGACTCAATTACGAAATACTGAATGTTCCACTCATCTTTGAATTTTCTGCATTCACTATCAATTTTTCGCTTCTTTTCCATACTACTAAATCACACACAAAAGCAACAATTCAAATCAAAATACTGTTACAAAGATGTCTTAAACTTAAACACGCACGAACACGTTTTAAGGAGGTACGCACTATTTTATTTCACAACAGTGTCATAGGAACTGACTTGTGGTTGCGCAACTAGCCTTCTTATATATTCCAATTACTGCCATCTAGAAGTGAGTGGAAGACACCAGAACTCTCTCGAACCAACGAGATTACTCTGTACGTGCTATTAGCGCCATCTGTTAGCGATAGAAGGTACTACCTATTTCCGCTTGTGTCCACCAGATGTCGTGTCACGTTACTCCTCATGGCTCGTACTCTACGACTAATCTAGAAATTACAGATAATGACAGGAAAATTAATAATATGCAGTGTTGCCGTTTTGCGGACTTTAGTCCGATTTGCAGCCTTTTTTCAACGTTGCGTACTTTTTCGGACTTTTTTTTGTCATCAGTGGACTATTTCACTTTTTACCACCGGCAACAATGATAATATGGTTTTGGCCCTCGGAACTTACTGGAGTAATCAGTATGGCCCTGAGGCTGGAAAGTTTGGAGACCCCTGTTAGACGCGTAGTTTAGACAATATTGAGCAAAACTGAAAAAAATGTGAAATATCTGGCTGTTTTTTGCCTATTACACAGCTAGCACAGGACTTTCGAAGTTGCAAATTTGGTTTTTTACTATTGGCAGAGGTCCAAACAACATATAAAAATTAGAACTACATGACCTTTTGCAAGGTCGGATGTATACGGTATTTTGACTGGACTATTAGGGGACTCACACATTTCGCCTCCCACTCCTGTGTCCTGCGTGTGCATAATGAATTTTTTGTCTCTAAATGCGTAATTTATGTAAGTACTTTATTTACATTATTAGCGTTTTATCCTTTCATAATTAGGATCCTATTCTCCAAATTCACGGGCGTCTTCTCACTCCTATGCAATTGATCCAAATCAGCTCTAATACGGCATATCCATTGAAGTCACGTGTTTTATCTGAAAGGTGGCTCCTCGTACTGCATGCTTACTAAGGAATGTTATTTCCCCGGTCTTCTTAGTTCTGTGTGTAATCTCTCGCGGTTAGTTTTCATAAACCGATAAACTCGCCCGCTTCTCATCTTAGTGCACTTTCCAGGGTCCGGCTTTTGCAGGCTCCAATGTATTTGAACATTCACTTTCGCTTTGCATGATATTTCACAACAATGAACCTAATTATTTGGCCTGGATCAATAGGGTTCAAATTGTATGTTAAGTTTGTTATGTTAAGAACAACATAAATTATTAAATGACAATTATCAACAAATCCAACTCGAAGACTTCACAAACAACAGATTCAATAGACTTTACACCAGGAGCACTACACAACCTAAATCCAGTTGACATTACATGGGAATTCAAGACAGTAATTTTTATATAGGATAATATTTACATAAAAATTGCTTAGTTTAATTCCTGAACAATATCCAGGGCCGGATTGAAGAGTATGCCGCCTATTTGCTAAAGTCCAGTTGCCGCCCCCTCAATAGTTCATATTTGCTTAATACATTTGTTTTATCGAACAAAAGGATAGAGTTCATTGGCGTTTTCATCCTTTTTAAACATAAAGTTTATTTAGTTTAGATAAAACTACAAATTAATGGCTTACATAATAAATGTTATAATGAAATTAGTTATCTACTTGTTTTTTTTTGTACTTACTTCTTTTAAGATTTGTTAAAAATGAAATAGGTTTCGAAATTAATTAATTAATTAATTAATTAATTAATTTGTTCTTGTAGCTCAGTGATCACTATTTTACACATATTTTTATATTCTAATGCTAATGACCATCTTTTGCGTAATTGAAGAACTGTGTTCAATTTGAATTAAGTTGTCCTACACGGTGAAATGAAATTACACAAAATGTAATTAATTACTGGTTTATTTGTTGAAAAATATACAAACTCCTCTAAAACAACTTACCCCACGTAATCTTCGTGTTCAAATGTACATAGCTTTCTTACGAGATTTCTTAATGCCAAACTAGTTAATAATGTCCTCATATGAAAGTGTTTTTGATGTATTTGCCTCAATACAAAGTAATGAAAGTGAGTTTAAGCGTATTTCAGAAATACTAGTTCGCAGGGAGTTCTTAGCTCTTCTAAGGCAGGAAACACTGTAGACGGAATAAAACATAGTTTTAAGGAACCAGTATTCTTAAATTCGCACGGAAATTATCATTAACGTCTGAAATACCTCATTTTAGCTTTTGAATGAATTGCCCAACTGCCGCCCCCGAAAATTTTCCGCTCTCTACTGCAGCCTACTTAGCCTATTTAGAAATACGGCCCTGGCAACATCTTTGTTAAATGATATTGTAAGGACGACCATTTTAATAGAACGGTAATTCAAATTGTTATTCCTATAGTTTATCTTTAGCTTGATATAATGTAAAATACATGTGCTTGTTTGAAAGCTTGGTTAGCATTATTATAGAATGACATAACATAGACCATGATAGCCCGATTCCTTATTGACGAATTAATTCTAATAAACTATGTATTACCTAAAGTCAATATTTAGTACGGTACGGTCACATTGTGACATTCTTCAGCGTGGTACGGAATAAGTTGGTTGGTTCCTCAGAATAGGGGCTGCGACAACGCGGTCATGTAGCCCCGTGTACTTTGGGTGTGTGTAGAATCTGTCTGATAACCGGTGTTAATTGTGATGACTATATTTGTGTGTGTTATCTTTTATTTAATTCAAGTAAGCACTGCAGAATTTGAATTTTTCAAATAGTTCCTACTTTTGCCACCAAACAACACCGTCAACGACTACTAGTTCAGAACTTAGCTACTAGACGCCACCGCAGTCGGCTCTTGGCAACGAACGTAGGAACCTAAGAGCGTTGTTTACATTCTTAACCTATATAATTTAGCTTCACACTGGTGTAATTAGTGGAAGGTTCTTTAACATGCCATGAATCTACGACATGGGAACGGGATAAGTAACTGTGTAGTACCATACAACTTAATAAAATGTTTGTCATAATAGAGGATACTGTAAATATTTTTGTGCCAAAGGTTCACAGAGTAAAATTTCAAAAACCAGATCTGTTTCAATAATTTAGTTAATAAAGCATTAAAAACGTCTTGAAAAAACAGCGTAGAATTGAAGAGATCTAAAATGAAAGAAATTAACCTGAGAAACAAAATCATGAAAACAGAACAGAAAGGATATACAAAATTATAACACTTACGAGTATGTTAAAATACCTAGGTATGTATGTTGAATAAGTTAGTTTAAAAACATTTCGCTTGATGTGTATTTGCCAGGTAGAGAGATCTGTGCAGAGAGAAAAAACAAACAATAAAAATAGTCTTGTATAATGAAAGTAATATATTAAATTATTTAATCTTCAGAGCAAAAACTTCTTTTACTTACATTGTAGAGAGAAACTTTTGAATTATGTGTGACGAAGTTATTATGAAATGGTGAGAAATGTATCGGTTGTGTAGTTGCTGAGAAACTAAATAACGTGGTCGAAATGGATTGCCTAGATGGAAAAGATAGTATGGACAGATATGAACAGAGTTTCGCCTGGATACTAGTAGCTAGAAACCTCCTATAGATAGCATGTAAAGGATGAAGCTTGTCGGAAGTACCGTTTCCATGGTTGCGTTGCATGCTAACAGAATTTGGAGAAGTCTGCTTATGCTGAAGTAATATGCGGTCGTATGAATGAAGAGAACATGAAATATAATAACAAAGAAACGTGTTACCTTCGATAAAGATATTATTTATCCGAATATAGTTGGAAGAATGACATGTGAATTTAAGGTATATAAAAATTCACCATATGATTGTGTTGTATAATTCAAATGAAAACGTGATTATTTTCTAACAATGTTAATATAACGTAAGAAAGCGGATTATCTGTTCGAATTATTTCACTAACATTCTTCTTAGAGTATGTTTTTTGATACATGAGGATCTCTAGATTTTCTAAAATGTTCAGCATTGGTCCTTTTTGAAAGTTAATAAGCAGTGCCATGCCATTTGTAAAAATGTGACTGTTTTCTGACATATGAATGGCCATTGCTGAGTGTGTTTTATGTCTTATTGTGTTGAAGTGTTCATTAAAACGTGTGCTTAGATCACTGCCTGTTTGACCAATATACAAGGCATTGCAATCACTAAAGTTTAGTTTATAGATTTGTGAAAAAAAATCAGTTTTATTTAGTGTGTAGTTATTGACAAGGAGTTTATTAAGATTATTGTCCGTTCTGGAAGCTATGCGTTGATTTTGTTTCCGAAAATGAGCACTAAAGGATGTACGTAAAAGTATTGTATTTTACAACTCCTTCATCAATGTTAGTTAAATTAGTTCTATTTTTGTATGTAGGCCTATGAATGACTATATCTGTTAGAAATTGATATTTGATTAATGATTTTAATTTCATTTTTGAAATGTTCCTTGGACATGGGAATTTGGTTAATACGTCTGTTAATTTTTAAATCCAAGAAGTTTATTGAAGCGCATTTTTCGCTTTCTAATGTGAATGTTATGTTAGGATGGATGTTATCCAGAACCCGCTTAGGGAGTATGGAATTTGTAATTATGGAAAATACATCATCTACGTATCTACCCAAAAAAAGAATACCAGGAATGTGATTTTAAGATTTGTTTATGTTCAATGTTGTCCATAAATATGTTAGCTAAATTCCGGAAGCAGGAGAACCCATAGCTAGTCCGTCGATTTGTTTGAAGATCTTTGAGTTGAAACTGAAATAAAATTATCATCCAAAGAGAATATTAAAATGCTAGAGAAATCATGAATCTCTACATGATTTAACTCACTGTAGAACGATAAATTCTGTAGTATGATGTTAATTGGTTCTTGAATCGGAATGCTGGAATACATTTTTCTTACGTCAAAGTAGGGTAACGAATCGGTATGGGAAAGTACTAGTTCCTTCGCCCTGTTGCAAAAATTGACTGTGTTTTTAAATTGTGTGTTAGTATAAAATCTATAATGCATTTTCAGAAATGTCTGTATAAATTGCGCTAGATTGTAAATTGGACTATTTCTGAAATTAATGATAGGTCTGATGGGAATGTTTTGTTTATGGATTTTTGGAAGTGCTTTAACAGTGGGAAGATCAAGATTCATATTAATAAGGCTGAATTTGAGCCTGTCATCGATTAGGAAAATTGTGTTTTTCAAAAGTATTTTGAACTCCTTTTGTATTCTCTGTGCCGGATTTTTACGAACTATATTGAACTTGTCATTGTTGAAAAATTGTTCTGTTTTTGTAATGTAATCGATTTTGTTCATGCTGACAAACAAACCGATGGACTAGCTATGGATTCTCCAGCTTCTGGAATCATAGCTAACATTTTATGGACAACATTGAACATAAACAAATCTTAAATCACATTCCTGGCATTCTTTTTTGGGGTAGATACTGTGCCCGTTTGATCGAAGTCCAACGACCACACAAGCATAAACCTCGATATCAGCAGAGCATTGAGACTCAAAACATCTCGGGGTCAAACTGGGTTAAAAACAAAACATGGATTCTGAACTAGAAAAGCTGACATCGAGGGCCATACTACAGCAGGACAGAGGGAAATGTTAGAACCATGAATAACATAGATTTCTAAAAACAATCTCATTTTAATTTAAACTTCCAATTCTAACAATAAACAAAATAAATGTTCCTGCAGGGAGGAAATAATTAACAAATACCAGTCCTGCAAGAGAATACATCCCAACGACGCCCTGGGTCCCTAATCTTCTATGGGTCACAAATAAAATTGACGCGCGAAATAAACACAAATCTGCACTCATAAAGTAAACCTATTCAATATATTTTATATCCAGGAAAATATCAGCCCGCCCTGGTATCAATCAATCAAATTATTTACAGAAATGCTCACAGTCCCAGAGGTGCATACATTATCAGTCCTTCTGCCCTCTGGATGAAAAATTTTACAAGTCGATTTGTAATAATTGAAGTTAATATCTCCAAATGTGATTTTAAATTGTAACACCTTAATTTAGAAGAAAATATTTCCTCTAGGAAAATATAATCATTCTCATCTTCATATCATTTTGGGAAAAAAGTCATGTCCTGCAAAAACTCATTTTCGTTTATGAGATCCAAAAATGATTTTTATAAATTATTTATCCCAAATATTCACTTCTTATTTTCATCCAAGCAAATGATATAGCTTATCTAAATGGAGCATATCGACTTTATCATTTACATCACACAGACTTTCCAAAATAGTCATCAGATCATTAACTCAAAAATTATTATTGTTATTATATTTTTATTTATTTATTTATTTATTTATTATTATTATTCATGGTGAGAAAATTATTACAAAATGTGATCATATCAGACCATCCATGAAGAATGGATTGAATAACATCAAAAACATCAGCGGAAAATAAATTCTATGGTCTTGTACACATAAAATTTTTAATTAGTACATGCAAAAGAAAAGATCAGAATACGGTTATGGCTTCCTGCACGTTCTAAACTTCATGATATCATCTTATTCTTATTTTCACTTCTAAAACGATTTATTTCATAACATTAATTTTTTATATTAATATTAGTAATGGAATTTGTGAGTAACGAATTCTTCCGATGATGGATAATCTGGCGAAAAATTTGGGGCGACTACACTGTATGGGGTGACAATTCAACCCCCACAATAAATTTGTATTTATTCATTTCATCAATTTTTTTTTGCATATGTTTACCATATTATTATTTCGTAACAGTGCCATACAGCTCCACTGACTGTATCAAATGGCTTACCATAGCATTTATAACATTTATAGACATTTCAAACGCATCATAACATAGGGCAGAACCTTCGACAAAAAAAATGACTAAAATACTGCTCAAAAACGTCCTATCATCGTGGATATGCCATTTTCCAGAAACGAAGAAAAAGTGCAACATCAAAAAGGTCCTGGAAAAACATGCCTCAGCATAATTCCAGAAATAAAGCTGGCCTCTCAAAATCTTCAATTTATGGGAAGATCTAACATGCTGGAAGTTATAGTCAACATTACAGTTCAAATACACAAACTACTAGTAATTAAGTTGGTCGCTTACAGATTGATGACGGCGTAGTTCAAGGATGCATGTTCTGTGGAAAGCCCCTGCTGGTATACAGTGCTCCTGCAGCTCGCGTAGACATGTGTACGGCGCTGCTCGACATCCATGTTCGTCAATTCGATATTACTTCACGTCCTCAGCCATCTCCAATCCAAATCCTATAGTGTCCCATATTACGGGTGTGATGTAAATATCGACGACTGTCCGACAGCACATTAAACGTTCAAACATTTAACACTCCTGACTTTTGGCACTACAAACACGCGATACATGACTAGGCTACGGTATCAGAGAGACTTCCACGTTCACTCCGTAAATTTCACGAATTCCATAAAACAAATATTTGTGTTTTTGGATTTTTCTTTGGCCAATACGATTTTACTGATAACAGTCATTTTACTGGTGCGATACTCTGATTGATTCGAATGAGCGTATTTTCCATATATTTTTATGTCTGCTATCTACTATGCTAGGAAAATGTTCAGGTCGAAGCCTATAATGGGCGAGGAATATTGTTCCCAACCGACACTCCAGGCATGGCCGGTCCCATTATCGTTCACTAAAAAGTAAACTGGATTAGGAGTTATGCACTCCGCAAAATCCGTCACACAGATTTGCCCCAGAATCGAAGACTAAACTAGCTGTGGGTTGGATATGCTCTGAAACAGATTTGCATTCAGAACATCTGGTCCCACCTATTATGTCTAGCGTTGAGTATGGATATTCTCCATAAATCAAAACTGCCAAGCAGTTTGACCCCAATACAAGCCCGACGAGAGGGGGGGTCAGGCAGGGCTGGTGCCCCGGGGCCCTCCCCTCCCAGGGGGGCCCGGCGTCCTCGGAGGATGGGCCCGATCGGGCATTGCTTTATTATTGCCTTTATGTGACTTGAATTTGCTACTGGCAATCATTTAGTGAATGCAATGAACTGTCTGTGAACAATGTTACAAGGATTGAGAAATTGATGATGTCAAGTGGACAATATTTTCCTCTACAAAGCGCTTGTGGGAAGAACAACTGTCTCAAAGGTGTCAACTTAGCGACGGGGCTTCGCTATGTATTGTTCTCAGAATATACCCGAAGACAGAGAGAGCATTCCATTATTCTAAATTCCACTTATTCGCCTTATGCACCAATCGTTCACATAACTTTCTCATCCCTTCACTTATTTCGCCAAGGCCACGAGAGTCTGGGCTGCCCTGGTGTATTTGGTCAGCAAGCTCAAGAGTTTAAAGTTTGGTGCGTCACGTCGAACTTAGATATTTAGAGATGATAGTGTCTGAAATGTATATTTTGTCTAACTAGACGTATCGTATGCCGTGCAGGCAGGGAAGTAAAATACAATTCAAAGTAGCGTCCAACCAGTAATTCACTTTATAGTTGATTTAAGGGACAGAACAGCGAGGTCATCGTTCCCTAGTAATTCACTTTCACACTATGTGAAAAATTATCATTGCTTGCTAAATATCTTGCGAAGGGTGGGATGATTCTGTTGTCAAACGTAGATAGAAGAAGTGCATGCAAAATTGTTCATCTTCTCGTATGCTGAATTGAGAAAACAATGCTAACATTTGAATAATCTCTATGCTTAGGTGCAGTATAATAATAATTATTATTATAACTGGTTCATTCAATACGATCGACAATCCTAGAGGTACTTGGGTTCGTGCGCACATCATTTCTGATTAAGGGATTTTTGACAACCTGTATTACTATTGGTACTAGAGTTGGGAAATGTATCCAAAGTCTGAAACTATGGTAATATTCCAGTATTTTTCTGGACTGAGTGTTTAATTAACCAGGAGAAAAATGACAATTAATCTAGGACACTGAACCACTCAACTTTGTTTTCCAATCCTCTCATGGGACGTCAGTGGTAAGGACAGATGACCTACCGTAGCTGTTCCGCCTCATAAAACAACAATAATTAACGTCAGTGGTAGGGGCAGATGGCCTAGCTGTTCCGCCCCTTAAAACAACAATAAGTAACGTCAGTGGTGTGCATGGCGACGGAGAAATTAATATATCGCATGTAGGCAACCGCGCAGACTTTTCTAAGACCAAATATTGAACTCTGCTTAATTTAGAAGAAACTTAAGATGAAGTATTGTCGAATATTAATATAAATACAATTTCGTTTTGAGCTGGTGCAGTGACCTTTATTATTATTGGACATTTCTACGCCGTTTAGTCCAAAGAGCAGCATCGATCTGCAAAGCACTTATTTTTCAGGACGCGAAGAGATATTTTCCCTTGCGAATCAAGCCCTTTCTTGATACGCTTTAACGTCTCAGTACCGTTAAACATAAAATGAGTTGCTACCTTTATCTATGACTTGGAAATGACTCCGCGTCCTGACGAAGCCGCGGCAGGAATGTAGGATTCGGCTTACCGACTGCGGAGTAATTCGTAGCCTTACTCAACAGTTAATAATAGGCCTATTTGTCGTTACAGTTGTTAATTCATTTAGGGGCTTGCGACATTTAACCGGTGTACTTGGTAGCTAGTAGGTCTAGTATTACTGGCGGGCAATGAACCATTGGTTCTCGGTTGGGAATCGTTTGCATCAACTAGTACTGTAGATAGCCTATAATTCAGTATTTGCTGACGCGTTAATTTTCCGGTTTATTTCTGAAGGCCTCTACATTATTGAATGAAGTTGACTGTAAAGCAGAAGTTTTCACAAATATTGAAGAAAATCCACAGCCTGCTTCCAGTCTCCGACCGGGTCAGGAATGGAATGAATGAAGCCCCCATCCAGCGGCGAGGATATGAAATGTGCCGGCTGCCGAGGCCTGACGCACTCCTCTGGGGCAATGATTAAATGAATGACAGATGAAATGAAATGATAGTGGAGAGTGTTGCTGGAATGAAATTTTGACAGGGAAAACCGGAGTACCCGGAGAAAAACCTGTCTGCCTCCGTTTTGTCCAGCACAGATCTCACATGGAGTGACCGGGATTTGAACCACGGATCCAGCGGTGAGAGGCCGGCGTGCTGCCGCCTGAGCCACGGAGGCTTCAAGTTTTCACAAATATTAATGAAGTAAATTATAAGATTCTCAGACAGCGAACAAAATAGAAAACCAAGAAACGTGTGAATTGTGTAGACTGAAGGGGAGACTAGTGGTTGTTGTATAATTAGAGAGGTGTATTGGCAACATTGTTGTAACTATTTGTCTTAGAGAGTAGAAACTTAGACCCTCTTGAAACCACCCACTGCTGGAAGAAAAGCAGGGTATACACTGTGCTGTGCTATGGCCTCTGTGACATGATCAATCGCATGCCGTATTCTTAGTTGCCGACTGGGAAAAGTGGGAATGCGTTGCCCGTCGCGACTATCACCTTGAAATAAGGTACTATCCCGCCCCGGCATTTGTCAGGAGGAAATGTGAAAACCCACACTCAGGGTAGTCGCTGTCAACACCGGGATTCGAACCTCTGATCTGCAGACTTGCTGTAGACCCCCTGGTGAGCAACTCCGTGGGGTCTTACTTGCAGGTGCATGAGCTTTTACTTCAATAACGGATAGCCTTTTCAATAACCACTAAATGTCAATGCTCACCAAATTTGTACTCCAAAATATCACAAAAATAATCACCCAAATGGCATATAACTCAATAATTTGGACCTAATTTTTTGCAAAATTTTCCGGAGGAGGACCCCCGGACCCCACTCTGAGCTTGGTGATATTCCATACTCCCAGATCTCCGGTGTGTTCACTCCCCCATAATCTTGGCTTAAATCCGCCCCCGATGGTTACCAGTCATAGATAGGATTGGAGAGTTTTAGGAGAACCTGGCTCGAGGTTTGCTTACTGCAAAGCAATATTAAATTATAAGAAGTCCACTGACTTCAAATTACAAAATATAGTTCAATTTCACATATTCTTCTTTTGTGAAAACGATCACTGATCAGCTGCAATCTACTGATAGAACATAATAAATAACTTGACTTGCGTATGAGTACTGTATACCTGTGGTTAATTATGAAAATATATTTTGCTTTGTTTAATGTACAATGATGTGTGATCGCCGTTGAACCAAAACACTTATCAGTGTTTAGACTTAGACCCAAGGGCGTGATTCTTCAAGGGCAGCAAATTTTAAGAATGTCAACATAAAAATCCCGTGAGTAAATCGTATTTTAAAATACGTCTTGTGTGTAAAAATCATGTTTTCATTATTAAAAGAGATTACGTCATATGTCACAGAGGCCGCAGTACTGCACAGTGTACAGTATACCCCTTCCACCTCTTTTAACATGCAGTTCAGTGAACTGTACTTCCTGTTGATTAATTTTTGGGTCTTGGGGGTCCGGGAGGTTCCAGCCCCAGGGCCCGTCGCCGCTCTCCACGGCCCTGCCCCAATAACGTCGGCTAAAGAATTATTTCAGCTCAAGAATCAGGTACCCGCAGCAAATGGAAACTACTATGCTGTTCCAAGTTCGCTTATGCGACACTGGACTGGTGCTTAAGCACATTAAAACTGGCATATGTTCCGCGTCACAGCTTGGCCTCGAAGTAAGTTTACGTTATAACTTATAACTGTCTGCTTGTCAGCCTAAGCGATCACCATATGACAGCTCGCACACGCTCAGACAAAAAGCCACACTACGCATTTCCACATAAATACACATAACTTCGGGCTTTCTCCATGGATTCTCTTAAAACCAAATCCAAAAATAGTAGAAAAATATTGCGGATATTCCCTCGATATTATGGCATTTCCGCCTCTTCATTTTATGAAACGAGTAGAAAAGAAAACACCACTTCTGAAAACAGCCGCTAGGCGCTACAGTTCCATTTCCGTTTGGCAATCTCACGGCGAATCCTCGAACCATCCAACCGGCGCGCTCTTCAAAATTACGAAAGTTATGCTCACAAAAACAACCAGGCGACTCCTCAATATATGCACAATACGTAGATAATGTACTTTCCATAATTGATACAAATTCCATACTCCCTAATCAGGTTCTGGATATAATAAATAACATCCATCCTAACATAACATTCGCATTAGAAAGCAAAATATGCGCTTCGATAAACTTGTTGGATTTAAAAATTAACAGACGTAATAATCTAATGGATTTCAGCATTTTCCGTAAACCTTCTCAGAGAGAAACCATCATTAGGCACGACTACTTACATCCCGGATCTCATAGGAATGCTACATTCCGTAGTTTACACAACAGGGCATTCCAAGGAAAATTTCAATAATGAAATTAAAGTCATTAATCAAATAGCGATTTCTAACGGATATAGTCAATCATACATTCACGCAATGATGAATAAAATAAAATAAAAAATAGAACTAATTTAACTAAAATTGATGAAGGAGTTGTAAAATACAATACTTTTACCTACATCGGTCCTAGCATTTATCCTTTAGTGCACATTTTTTGCAAACAAAATCAACGCATAGCTTTCAGAACGGACAATAATCTTAGTAAACTACTTTTCAATAGCTACACACTAAATAAAACTGAATTTTTTCACAAATCTATAAACTAACCTGTAGTGATTGCAATGCCTCGTATATTTGTCAAACAGGCCGTGATCTAAGCACACGTTTTAAGAACACTAACACAATAAGACATAAAACACACTCAGCAATGGCCAATCATATGTCAGAAAACAGACACATTTTTACAAATGTATCAAATGACATGGCACTGCTTATTAACTTGTAAAAAGGGCCAATGATCAACATTTTAGAAAATCTAGAGATCTTCATGTATCAAAAAACATACTCTAAGAAGAATGTTAATGAAATAATTCGTACAGATAATCCACTTTCTTACGTTTTATTAACATTTTTAGAGAATAACCACGTTTTCATTTGAATTATACAACACACTCATATGGTGAATTTTTATATACTTTAAATTCACATGTCATTCTTCCAGCTATATTCGGTTAAATAATCTCTTTACTGAAGGTAACACGTTTATTAAATTATTTTTCAAGTTCTCTTAATTCATACGACCGCATATTACTTCGGCATAAGCAGACTTCTCCAAATTCTTTTAGCATGCAACGCCACCTTGGTAACGGTACTTCCGACAAGCTTCATTATTTACAGGCTATCTATAGGAGGTTTCTAGCTACTAGTATCCAGGCAAAACTTTGTTCATATCTGTCCATATTATCATTTCCATCTAGGCAATCCATTTCGACCACGTTATTTAGTTTCTCAGCAACTACACAACCGATACATTTCTCATCATTTCATAATAACTTCGTCACACATAATTTCAAAGTTTCTCTCTACAGTGTAAGTAAAAGAAGTTTTTGCTCTGAAGATTAATTAATTTAACACATTACTTTCATTATACAATACTATTTATATTGTTTTCTTTCTCTCTGCACAGACCTCTCTACCTGGCAAATACACATCAAGCATAATTTTTATAACCTAACTTATTCCACATACATATTTTCACATACACGTAAGTGTTATAATTTTTTATATCTTTTCTGTTCTGTTTTCATGTTTTTGTTTCTTAGTTTAATTTCTTTCATTTTAGATCTCTTCAATTCTACGCTGTTTTTTCAAGACCTTTTTATGCTTTATTAACAAAATTATGTAACAGATCTGGTTTTTGAAATTTTACTGTGATCTTTTGGTACCGGTACAAAATATTTATAGTAGCCTATCCTTTATTATGACATTTTTTTTATTAAGTTGTATGTTACTACACCGTTACTTATCCATACCAAGCTGAAGAAAGTCACAATGTGACCGTGCCGTACTGAATATTGACTTTAGGTAATAAATAGTTTATTTGATATAACGTGTTATTTTGTTTTATAACCTATGTATGGTAAGTTAGAGCAACGCAACCCATGCTGAAGATGACCCCATTGAGGGTTGAAAACATGTTAGGCCTACATTAAATAATATAACATAATAGTATTAACATGTATCATCAGTAAATTTAACTGAGTTAATACGTATTTTAACGCATTATCCATTGCGGTTAATGATTTTGCGTCATATAAAAATAATGGTGATACATTAGAATTAAGTAAATTAGTGTCTAGAAAAATCCATAAACAACAATATTAACAAATAAGTGCATTTGGAATCAAGAATACTATTTAAAACGACAAGGTATCACTTTCATTAAATCATTATATGGTATTAAAATATTAGTGCAATTTTATCATTATAATGGAAATCCTTCATTATAAAAATATGCTTTTATTTAATCTGACAAAATATTGATAACTAAGACAATCTAAAGATAGCTTATCCAGAAAAAGATATATTTCACTGTATAGGCTATTTCAATTTCAAACATGGATAGGTCTTGTCATTCTTTCAAAGTGAACATTCGATTACATAAATCAGGTATTGACATTCTTTGCCAAACGTTGTTACATCGTAAGACTTGTATTAAACGTCTAAGAGCTCCTTTGTTGAACTGAAGGCCCTTTCTCAATCAATCAATCAATCAATCAATCAATCAATCAATAAATAGATAAATAAATAAATATATTCATTAATTAATTAAATAAGTAAATGAATAAATGAATTTATTTAAAATAAAGAAACAAATGCATTCATAAATAAATAGACAGATAAATAATGAAAAGTACATACATCAAGTATATAAATAAAGTAAGTAAATAAATAACTAACTGATTTTAAAACATCCGTAATTTAGTTTTTCAGGGAATGGGATAATTATAAAGAAATAACTTTTAAATATAGAAAGATTTGGTACCTCCAAGTCGCTGCTTCCAATGCTGAGAGAGGATTTATCACGCAGGAATCGCTGGACCTTCATTTCTTCCATCATAGAACGATTTCTGACTACTGAGTTGGGAACCGCTGCTCCCTTCACGAAGGTGTTTGGCTTGTTCAATAACTCGCCTCTGGTGAAAGCTTCCAATTGGGAAGAAGTGGTTCCTTTCCTATCACGGTGGGATGGAGGCAAGTAGTAATTTCTGATCTCATCGAGAGAGCCCATATCCTTATCCTGGGAACAGAACCAGATGGTGCTGTGATACTTGTTAGGGACGAATCATCGAGATAATATGCCCCTCGTAACACAGCTAGTCCACAATTTTGAACGATATTTAAAATTTAGAGAATAATATAACAATTCAAATAATAATAATAATAATAATAATAATAATAATAATAATAATAATAATAATAGTCATTATTGTTATTACTTTTTAATATTATACTAGGCACGTCTAGAATGTATGTAAGTTAGGAATTTTATACGTTGTCCCGGCATCGCTACAATCGCAGTTCAACGCATGCGCGGTAGTTGCTCTGAGTCAAGAAGAAGAAGAAGAAGAAGATGACGCCATATTGAGATCGCTGTCTATTGATTACGCTTTATAGTACTCGGTTAGAATGGTGAAGTTGATTGAAAATCCCACCACTGGTGAGATTAGCTGTAATTCGGTTTCCGAATGTGGTGAACACTAAACCTTCGACAGATTGCGGCGTGTACGGAGAAAATGTGAGTTATTCAATGGTAAGTGTAAGTGTAACGGTAGTTACAATTTATTATTTGTTTGTTTGTTTATTTTTAGTTATATATTTATTTTTATTTATTTACTTATTAATTAATTAATTAATTTAGATAGTAAAAATGTTATTGGTTTTGCGTCCCATTTAACTACAGGGGCATCTAGAGACGCCACGTTGCCGGAATTTAACCCCGAAGGAGATCTTCAACGTGCCAGTATATCTACTGACACGACTCCCTCACATTTGCGCACCCTCAAATGCCAGCTGACTGCAACTTTGGGCACAGAACGTTACCGCTGAGCCACGCAGCCAGCCTACTGTATTTATTTATTTATTTATTTATTTATTTATTTATTAGATACAACCATGAAAGAGTCATTTTACACTAATTGCAACTTATAACAAATCTTAAATCACATTAACAACAACAGGCAACAAATGACAGTGATGACAGCAAGGGACAAATCTCGGGAAAGCCGCAGGTAAAGATTATGATAGTATGTGATCAGGAGGGGGAAGGGGTAGGAATTGAGGATGAAAGAGATCTTTTAATGTTTTGCTTGAATGTTGTATCAGGAGAGAATATTTCAATGTTGAAAGGGAGTTGCTAAAGGTTGGCAGACGGTGGAAAATAGAGCACTTCTGTAGTTCAATACGTGGGCGAGGTACATAGTGAAATCGTGCTGACGTGTTGAACGGGAGGGAACTCGGAATGGGAAGTAGGTAAGTTGCATGTTACATTTTGTGTAGCCATTTAGAATTTTGTGTAGTAAACACAGATCAGTAAATTGTAAACGTCTTCGCAGGTCGAATACAGCTGATTTAGAATGTCGGATTTGGCAAAATGCCTTAGTGAAGAGTTACCGGCTTTGACTATTGATATGAAGAAATTAAAGACATTGTTCAATTTATAAATATTGGTTATAGCCACTATAGACCAAATTGGGGAAGAGAAATAAGTACGAGTATAATTTATGTGCAGTGAGGTCTTTAATTTTTGTGAATCTGTATAGAATGCCAGACTGCGCATTGTGCGAGATTGGATATAGCCAATGTGAGGAGAAATTGTTAGTTTATCATCGTGAATAATGCCTAAATCTCTTAGCTGAACAGGCGTATCCAATTTATTTTCACAAATTTTACATACCGCCTGACTTCCAGATTTCGGCAGTGAAAAGGACACAGTGAAGCATTGTTTAGGATATGGAGATAGCCTCCATTTTTTGAACCAATCAGTACATACGTTCATTGCTTCCGGGAGCTCAGCGCAGTTGTCAGAACTGGAAACTTTTCTGAATATCTTGAGAAGGAGAAGGGAACACGGAGAATTTTGCAGGCATGTGTTTATATCGTCCATATACAGCACGAAGAGAAGGGGTCCCAGGATATTGCCCAGAGTTACTTCTGATAAGACTGGAAGCCAGGACGATACAGACCCTGTAAGTACTACCCGTTGTTGAATATTGGACAGGAAGCTCTGTATTAGGGACAGGACGGAGCCATGTATGTTGTATCGTGAAGCAAGCTTGTGGAGGAGAAGGAAATGGTTCAAGGAGTCAAAATGCTTGGGCCAGGTCAACGTAAATTACATCTAGTTGAGTTTTGTGATCTATTCCAGAAATTATGTGGTGGTTGAGATTAGTCAGATTCGTTAAACATGATTTTACAGGGACGAAACTATGTTGTTCTTCTGAGATTTGTGGTTGGGTGAAAGCGAGGAGACGACAATGTACGAGTATTATTTTTTCGAAGACTAAAGAGAGTATAGGGACGATAGATATAGGTCTGAATGAGGAAATTTCGTGCTTGCTGTCTGATTTAAATACAGGGGTGACATCAGCTCTTTTCCACGAGTCAAGAAAAGTGCTGGAAGTCATGCACCATTTAAGTATTATAGACAAGGGGATGCTGAAAGACGCAGAGGTGCTTTTTAGGAATATAGGGCTACGTCTGTTGGTCCGGTGTATCGGTTTAAGGGCAGACTTTTAAGAATGTTTTGGATTTCATCAAGGGTCAGTGAAATTTGAGACTGTGAATCAGAACAGAAGATACTAAGTAGTGGGGGCCTGGAAATTCGTACGGGAACAGAAAAGTTTGAGTGAAAATATTCATTGAAGTGTGTGGACCTCAATTCAAATGGGATTTCTTCATTATGGAGGTTTGAGTTCAGTGGAATACAGGGAGTCTTTCTGCGGGATGATATACAGTAAGTGTCCATAATTTATTCGGGTTATTTTTGAGATTTCCTGTTATAGAAGATATGTAACTGTTGTAATCTTCTTTCAGATGAACTCTTGAAATTTTTCGGAAGAGAATAAAAACACTACGTGTATGAGGATTAGGAACTGATTTCCATAGTGACCATGCTCGAGTTTTGTTTTGGAGAAGGAGTTTGGTGATTTGACTTAGCCAGTGTGGGTATTTGTTAGATCTGGGTACAGAGAAAGACACGTGTTGCTTAATGGCCGAGTAAAGGTAATCCTCGAACAAGATCACTGCGTCAAATACGACCCTGTCAGCAGTTAGCGGGCACCAGGGAAGAGATGATAAATCCTGATTGAGAGTTTGCCAGAGGACCCTCTCCAAAGAGGGAAAGTTATGCTCTCAGCAATTGGACCGTCTTCATGTCTGCTGGCTGGGACAGGGGGAGTGGTTTCTATTGAACTGTGTACGGTGTTGAGGATATTTCTCCCAAAGGTCACGGTAACATTACGCAATGTTGAAAATATGGGTCAAGTGTTTGAGATTTCCGTGTAGGGGATAGATTGAACTATTTCATATGCAAACCGTTTATAAGGTTAGATATGATGAAAGTATCGATCGGGGAAGAGTTTATGATACCATTGTCTATTGATGCCCAGGAGATGTGCGAGTTAAAATCACCTACCAATACTATATCATTTGCTTGGTTGAGGGCAAGAACAGTAGAGTTGAAACAATCTTCCAAGGTGTCGATTTTGCTGGTAGGTAGACGGTAGAAGCAACCTACAAGTAAGTTCTTCGTTTTAGGGATATTAATCTCAACTCATATTATTTCGCAGGAAGTCTCTAAGTCAGGCCGATGCCTTCAGTTTGTTATGGACTGCGATTGCAACACCACCACCCTTTGTAGGCCTATCGCTAGGATGAAAAGGGAAGCTCCCCGCAGGATACGAAGTCTGACAATCATGTTTCTGAGAGGCAGAGAGTACCAAACTTATTAAATTCTGTTGCATTTACTAAACAGTCAATTTATTTTTGATGCTCTGAGTATTCTGATAGAGGTTAAGGGATCCTGGGTTTAAAAGAATGTCACCTGATAGAAGTATAGTCAAGTACATTGCACTGTAAGAACCACGGCAACCTTGTACTGGTGCACGAGGTGTGGTGGAAACATGGCGGGGCACTGGGAGATTACAGACTGAAAGTAAAATATCCCTCTGCACAGTGTCAAACGACACATCACAATGACCGGAAATATTTACAGACACAGATGCACACCATATAGCACCCTTGAGCAAGCAAAATACCACTGAAAGACAATAATACAGTATATCGAAGCGACTGAACCACGAGATTTGTCACTTGCCACCATCTTGCTTACGATGAACTTGTGCGAGACCTTCCCAGCCCTCAGTATGCCTTCCTTCGGAGGGGAAGTAAAGCCAGCGGGCCTATGTCATAGATTTATGGCATGTAAAAGAACCTTCCATAATTGTGTGAAGCTAAATATTTGTAGGTTAAATTAGATTAACGCTCTCTTAGTTCCAACGTTCACTTCCAGGTGCTGTTTGTGGTGGCATCTAGTAGCCAAGTTCACACCTAGGTGTCGTTGACAGTAGCATTTGCTAGCAAGAGTAGGGAGTACTTGAAATTAATCGTCTGCAGTCCTTACCTGAATTACAGATAACACACACTAATACAGTCATCACAATTAACACCCCAAGTAAACTGGGGTAGATGACCGCGTTGTCGCAGCCCCTAAACTGAGGAACCAACCAACCTTCCCAGCCTCCGATCGACCCCCTGCTTTCGAAACATGAAACAAAAATAACATTTCTGAAATCGAAGACGACGTGTGTGGGACGCTGTGCACGTTGGTTCATCCATGTGACATTTGAAAATCTACATGGACATATTTTTCACTTTTGAACCTTGGAGCCCAGGCTAGGTAAATCCTTACTGCGCAGTTCCCCTGTGCAGCATTACTTTTCAAACTCAGTGTGTCGCACGTGTGTTGCTGTTGACCCCCAACAATGGGAGAATTACATTTGAAATGACCCGCCAAACATAGTGGTGGCCGTCCTATCGCAATCACCCCTGGGAGATGTAGTTTTCCAAAGCGAGTGGAGACTTGCGTTTCGACCACACCTTGCAGCGTCCAGTCTAGTCCGCAAGCCTCTAATTGCGAACAATTCGCCTCCATGATCTCTCCTAATAGCAATTAGCACTGCGGGCTCCTCTGCTTCTACACCTCTCACTCTGAAACGTTCAACACTGAATCTAACAATCGCCTCTAGGGTCTACCTCTGCTTGTCTTAATCTCTACAGCCGAAGGTAATCTCTCGTCTCCCATTCTCATTATATGACCCCACCATCTGAGTCGGCTCATATGAACAACTTCATCTAGCGTGTTAATTTCTAACTTAGCTTTTATCTCTTCATTATGAGCACCTTCTTGCCATTGTACCCATCTATTTGTCCCAGCAATCAATTATGCTACCGTCATATGGGACAGATGTCCTCGTTGTTCCGATCCTTAAAACAACAATAACTTACTATAATAACTACCCTCATATCATTTACCTCTAGCTCATGTATCAGATATCCTGAATCTACCCAACTCTCTTTTCCAGACAGCAAGGCCGGTCTAAATACTGAGTCCGTATGTGCTCATGCTGGTGATATTTTCTTTGAACGCATTTTCAACTTCATTGACCTCAAGTAGAACGCACCCGGAAGCATGCTTGAGCTTCGAACATTCTTTTGACTCCGGTGAGTTATGTTAAAAATATTCCTGGATACATTTATATAAATATCTTCATTTTAGATATCCCAGGAATTTATAACCAGTAATTCTGCATCATTTACCACATTCCTGTGGCTTCAAATATGATTTTAAATAATTTGGTAAAGGTATTTTCATCGCGGATATGCAAGGATTTAAGTAGTCTCTTCACGACTTTAGAAGTTCCTCGTAAGCCGGGACACAGTTCCGTGAATAAACACAACGCGTTTTGAGTCCACTCAAGTTGGACGTGCTTACTTTATAGTCCGTCGCGACTAAGCACACGTTTTGTGGGCTCACCACATTGTGAAGTGCAGTCAATATTATCTGCAGCCATCGAGCCAGTTAAGCATTCTAAAGTGCTAGAATCATCACTGAAACGCCGAGTCAGGCGAATGCCGTGAAAACCAGGCTATAGTTCTGTTAAAATTTTGAATACCGTATTCAATTTTTACTGTTCAGCACGTTGTCCATTATCATCGATACCACGCTGCTGACAGTCTCTTCGAACCAAGAGGCGTGGAACAGTAATAAATGCACTTTTAAGTACACTGCATAAGCGTAAAATGCGCTGCTGTAAGTAATTCATCAATAAACAGTTTGTGCGGGATTTTTCATCCGACGATTACGCTGATTCTACAGTGATAGTGTTGCTAAGTACTAGAATCTGTGTGCCAAATACCGCACGTTGTATCTTGTAAAGCCAGTGGCAGATGTGCATGGGCCCTTATTGAATTTATCTGCACCTGTGTAGAAGCAGTGTTAAATTTTTCGAAAAGTAGTGATAGTCATAAATTCTGTGATATACCGTACCATGTTTTTTTAACGCAAAGATGCATCTTATTGTCAACCACGTGTACGGCATCTTTAATCCTGTACACGATATGCGTATAGTGGCTTAAGCTAACCCATGGAGGGAGACATCGAGGAAATAGGGCTACCATGATGAAGAACCAGCACCAGAACGAGGAACCGACAACCATGACGAACCACGAGGAACCATGAGAAATCGTAACAAGAGGAGAAAAAGCCGGTCTTAATGCCCAGAATGATTTGTTATAATCCCTCCTACATAGAGGAGACGCATTACCCCTCACATCTTAAGGAAGATGAGGTGAATCCACGATATCCACAGTGAGCCATGTAATGTCGTTTTTGTAAAGGGCCTTGTCTTCGGTAGATTAATAAAAAACCGTACTCGATAGCAACCATTATAGGAAGATTTGTGTAGAACTAATTTTTCTAACATATTTTTCTTCCCATTTAGCTTTGAGACTGGTCAACTATGAGTTAGACACCTCGTGGCGAAGTATCACGCCGGTGCACCTACTATAATATGTGAAAGAAATGTTCAAAATGTACTCACTAATATGATCTAGCTCAAGGAGCTATTCTACGTCAGCATAAGCTGAATTTATAGGATGAATAACATCTGAATGTAATTTAGGGGACACCCTGTTTTAACTTAATTACCACATTTTATGGGCGTATGATTTGGTAGATTGACGTTTCACTACCGCCCTTATGAATGGATTTTGTTAACATTATTTTTAGACCTCTGACGCCACTACAATCCGAGTAGGAATAAACTCATGTGTAATGATGTAGGCTAGTAGACCTTTCATCGAACCCACGTGCACTTTTGTATCCGTTTAAGCACGGGGAGTGCAATGTGCTGTAAATGTTTTGTCTTTATTTGTGTCGAGGTGGACACACACATTTATCCCCACATGAAGATTGTAAATAGAATGTGGTAGGAATATCTTTCAAACCAAAGCAATTCGGGAGAGTTATAGTCTCTGTCCTGCAGGCTTCTTTGGCCTTTCAAACGTTTTATATTTTTATACTCTACAGAAAATGGTACAGAACAGTGTGTTGTAAATATTATACTCAATAATCTACGTTATAAGGGTGAATCCCTGTGTATTTGACATTTTTGTCTTGCTAGAAAGCAAGAGCTTCTTCACGGATTGTATGAACATTACGAGCAGCAGCGAGGTTGTAACATTCACCAAGGTCAAACCCGCAAAACCAGTTTGAATTACCCAGAGTTCTCTTTGCGAGACTGACTTGTATTGATTATTTCCTGACGTTGTCTGACGTCATCTTTCTTTGTGGAATGTTGATGAACAATGATAGGAATGCTGTATTATGTAGGTCACAGCTGATGTGCTATATTTTGTTACGAGTGACAGTGACGTCACAAATTTGAGTCTGCCATTTCAGAGCGACTGTTCATATGAAATTCATAATTTCCAATATTCAATTAAAGGTTTAGCCCTCTTTTATATTATTGACCAAGTCGACACTGTATCAAGATAGCCATTTATGTAATTAATGTGCCTGTTGATGCACGTTAAAGGATAGAATGAATATCCTCAACCAGTTGTTATTCCATACAGTATTGAGCCGTGTTTCCAGACTGTACTGATGAGTGTTTTTGCGTGCCTTGTAGAGCCGCCTATTGTGTTATTGTTATTTGAGCCAATTATTAGCTCAAGGTGTTGTAGTGACTTGTCGGGTCACGCACCTTGTAAGCATCTCTGAGGTGACTTACAGTTAGTTTGTTATTCAGCCAGTGTCATTTGAATCATTTCAGAAACGACATAAAACCAATTACTGATTTAAACTAACGATTTAAACTAACGATTTAAACCTGAAATAAATCATGAAATCTAATTATCCTGAAACTAATATGATGAATTAATAACGTAATGCTTATCTAAACTTGAACCTACATTCTTGCTTGCTGACTGGCACATTGTGCTCCCACATTTCCACTGGGTAATGGCCATAGATTGAGCTGACACTATTTTTGAATGACGAGAATCATGGGTGACCAATAGTTCGTAACTGGTGGGCCGTGTGATTCGATGTGACGTCAGACGTAGTTCTAACTACGCATTCGCCAACCTAACTACATGCTGTAGATGACAATTAAGGGCAAACTGCTCCTTAATTTGCGTATGAATGATTTGATGATAATAATAATATTGTTGTGTCTATGATTATTTGTGTATTTCAACTGAGTGTTCCTGTACCATTGTTACATATTTGTGATTTCTTTAACAATGTTTTTTATGGATGGACATGGTTGCTATCATAGTTCTTGTATTAATTGTTTGCTTACGGACGCTTCTCGCCGTAATTTGTTGTAATATCAGGACTTAGCTAGACGAAGTAAATTTAAATGTAAATGCGGAAATGGTACCATCATAACCTAGGACCTTGGATGGTTGGTTCTTAAGTTTAGGGGCTGCGACAACGCAGTCATGTAGCCCCGTGTACTTTGGGTGTGTGTAGAATCTGTCTGATAACCGGTGTTAAATGTGATGACTGTATTAGTGAACCTAGGACCTTGCTTTGCCTTTGATATTAAATGTAAATTCTGTAATTCTTCTGTGTTAGTATTTGAGTAGGGATTTTTTTTTACGTGCCACGTTCCAAGTGTTGTTATTGTTGTTTCATTTTTCCTGTATAGGTGGATATGATATTCTTTATTTATGCTTGTTTATTAGCTTTGCGGACTAGCCGATTTCAAACCCTCCGAAGTAGGATAGGGGATTTTTGTTTTTGAATAAATGTATTCACGAATTTTACTTAAGCCTGGATCTTGTTATATATTAGATTTGTGTGTTTGGGGTGTACTTCTTTGGGCGGCTATGACATTACGCCGGGTAACAGCCCGATCCCTTGGGTGATGGAATCTCGTGCCGGTACTAGCCCTAAAGAAGTGCATCCGATCCTCTCAGGTTGTGTGTTCGAAGGGTGGGGTTGTCTGGAATGCCATCCACGGTTGTTGGTACCCCGGCAATCTCCTCTGACGGGCTCAATACTGTGATATCGGCATTGTGGGGCCTTCTTCTTATTATTAATCAACAATTATAAACGTTGGGAAACATCATTATCACCCACATAATGTATTTTAAATCATTACTGTAATTATTTTTCACATCAATTTATATGGAAAGAGAAGGCTGTTTTATTATGTACATATTTAATTTGACTTAATGGAAGATTTTCTATAAGCATATTCAATAATTTTAACGCGAGGGAGAATCAAACATTTGCGGAGATTTTAAGTCAGTTAGGAGTAGGCAGAGGATATGTCGCAAAGCAAGTTAAACTTGGCGAGCGCACCACGGGACACTTTCCGAGAATTGAGGAAACAAGAACTAACGCTTCCTTGGGTCGCTTTTCTGAGAAATTGTTTCAACAGAGGTCAAGTCCACGCAGACAAGGGAAGCTTGCTTCATGACGACGAGGATATCCTTATTTGGTTACAAGGACAGCAATTCTCAGAATCGACACCACGCCATTTCTGGGCGAATCAGAACTGGGACGCTAACGCAGGTTGAAGAAGAAGGGGCGACTACTTTGAAACGCAAGTGGAGATTGGTCAGCAAGTCACGTGTGAAGGGTACGGAGAGAGGGTTGAAGTGAAATTTTAAAAGACTTAACCCGTGGGCCGAGAGACATACTTTTCGATTCCATTCGATTCTATCATTCTCTTTGATTCATTCAGATTCTCAATTCTGATGGTCAGTCTAGTCTACGTTGAGCATGTATAAGCTCATGGACAAGTTACAGTTGTAATATGTTGGGGACACATCTCGTCCACTCATATTAATGGCGACAGTGTATCAGGCTGTTGTCATAAATGAGATTTATGAATCTATGTCTTCATCTCACGCAACTCAATAAGGCACTATATCAAATACATCAAGAAGATGATGGCGATTTTGTGCAGCACACTACAGATTTGCTCTCAGACGAGCAAAACCCATCATGAAGGCAACAAGCTGTGAGCGCAAATGACAACATTGCACATCTCTCTGTTTTTATTTTATATTAATTAGTCAATTTTCTATGGAGATAATTGAATGAACATTTGATCCTCGTTGTTATGAATTTAACAAATTACATTTAGTAACTGATGGATATGGATCGAATGATGTCGCCGTGTATTGAATAATATCCATGTGTACTGCTGTAAGTATATGTGGGTAAGAAGATGACCAAAGGTAATGCAATTTATATTTAGTTCCTTGGTCGGAAGTGTGGTGGCTTGCCTAAGAAGAAATATTATTTAGTTGTCGGTCTCGTGATTTCTCACTGAATGAGCTGACATAAAGCTTGTGTGACGTAGTTTACGTTTTATAACCTTTATTTAATTTGTAAATCTCCCATTCTTTAACTACGTATTAGTTTAATCCATATGATTCCGTGCAAGCTTATTTTATTATTATATTCCTTGACTCAAGTAGTAACCGCAGCGCTGTAAGAGTTTTCGTGTGTTTTTTGTAAAGTGTCATGGCAGCACACTGATTATTAAAATGTACGTCTGACAATAAGTATCGGAGATATTAGAAAGACGATGGGAAGCCATTAGATAGATTACGACTTGGGGATCTCAATTCCTGTCATTTACGATTTTCTGTATGAATTGATTCATATTTAGTTGGCGAAAAGTTAAATGTAATGAATGGATAGATGATTTGAAGCTTTGAAGACGATTATGAAATATTTGATTGAGGATCAAATGTTACGATCCTACTATATACCGTAATATCCACTGATAGGCCAATCTTGTCTACGTATAAAAGTCAATCTACGATTATGACTTAGAGTGAAATGTAGATTAACATGAAAGGGAAAGCGATTAGGTTACTTCTACATGTGAGTACATTCCTGGTCCAAGAACACACACCTTCTATTTATTAATTGTATATGTATTTGTTTTATGTTTGTACTTAAGTATTTAAAAGTTTGTAAATGTTTGGTGATGAATATAGATGATATGTTGCAAGGGATCTCTGTATTAATTCCGAGTGTAGATCTGGGGACGGTTTCAGACAAATCATCTTGGTTATGGTTGAAATGAGGTCCGGTAGCTTCATACACATAAGAGAGAGAGAGAGGGGGGGGCGGGGTTTCACTTCCACTATCACGTTTGCTATAATTGTTCTTTTTATGATTATTAAATTCAATTCATTAAATTCAGTTTCTGTGTTTCCTACATGTAGTTAGAATTAGCTATAAGCCGAACCTATCCTCTTATTATAAGTATCACGCTGATTGGAAGCTTATGTTTCCCCACGGGCTGAGTAACAAGAGTCTTCGTAGCCGATGTAAAATGGTAAGTCTTTTTATATGTTAATTTCGGAGTCCTAATGGCATTGGACCCGATGGCGCCCATCCGGTATGAAGCTTTACGGTGGTTTATCTACGGTACTCCATGTAAACGCAATCACTTGTGTACGCTCGTGTGGAGCTCATAAGGAAAACCATTTCATTTGGTCGCCCAAGTGGGACCAGTACCATTCAAACCATTACAATACTGAGCGATAATTTTGTCGCTACACTAACTTCTTTCTTACAGAATACTGTAGATCGCAACTGAGAACTCATTGCATTGAATTTTCCACACCTCGACTCTGTTTCCTTCCCCATATTACCATTCTGAGCCCAGTTCAGTAGCAATAATGAACAGTAATTCCAATTGGCGGTAACTCTCAGAATATGAAATAAGGTATCGTTCGTTTCGTTTCCGAGTCCGGTTAACAATTCCAAAGTTTTGCTGCCGCAATGGTCTTGTCAAATAAGGTATGAAAATAATATATTATGAAATCGAAGTGTGAAAATCCCGGTTCTCCACTCATTTGCAATTACCGAAGCGTGTAGATTTACGTGACTGTTAATCTTGTGATCATGAGCCACGGGATCTCCTTTCTACGTGGAATCCAACCCACCGGATGTGACATTTTTACCTCGATAACGAAACCACGAGATTTATTCCCCTAATAGCCCAGGAAAATAAGGTTTTTAGGTCCAAAAAATGTTATAAAGCTATTTTTTTCACAACCCATTAATTCGACCCTAAGGAACAACATATCAAAATACTCGGGCGTACATGTGCCGGCTTCCTTGATTTCCAGGCCTGGAAACCTGGAATTCCAGGAATTCCTCATCGCCATCCTGGAACGCCCGTAAAAAACGAACGACTCGGCCTAGGTAGACAAAAGTAGTATCAAATGAAAGAAAAAGCATGATGCAGATTCCATATATAAGACTTTAGGCAATGTTTTTCTCCTTTCGGGGTATTTGTAACCAAAAAACCGCGCGAAATTCAAAATTTTTGAGGTTTGATTTTTGCTGCAGGTACAGCAACGACTGAAAATGAAGTATATACCAAAAAATCAGGCGTGATATAACTAAGGCCACATTTGTAGCTTTTAAGACCATCTGTCATGTTTGCTTTACGTTTATTATTGTAAACTTATTGCGAAAATTAAACGTGTAGTAGCTGTCAGTTGACAGTGCAGGGTTGCGTTGTGTCGTCGGGATTTTAGCCTAATCGGTTAGCACCTGGAAAGTAAAGGTTGAGCTAATGATTTTTTTTCTACGGAAGAAACACAAGATGAAATTTGTATTTACACACATAATAATTAATTATGCGTTAAGCCTTCGAAATCATAGGAAAAAGGCATTGGATTAAACGGTGTAATACGAGAAACTGGTAGTTTGAGTGACATCGGGTGTATCTAGATCCTGATCTGTTTCATAACGATGTACTGCGTTATGACAATTTTGTCCGTGACATTGAGAGCACATTTCTGAGCACTCTTGGCCGGATCGTCTACAACCACAACGCACTCCGCAGTCCGTCTTGCAATCGCAGGCAATTAGGAGGAGAAGAGAGTCAGGAGCTGGTGGCAGGGTTGTGGGAACGAGCAAAAGAGAGTTGTCAATGGCTTGCCAGCCCCACTCTGTTGGATTGAGGTTTCTTCCCAGCCATTCTTGAACCTAAAATCAACTCAACATATTTAACTCTCCTGAGAAATACCAGAAACATATTGTATACGTGTTGTGTAAAGGAAAACAATATAAGTTACCTGCAAGTAAGTCCGCATTGAGTGCTGCCGTAGAGCTTCCCTTGTTGGAGGAGGATTCGCAAGTTCAAACTGAGAAGTCAGACCTTCTATTATTTAAACTAGTTACCATGATGGTTCCGTATTGACGTACTAAATAGTTTTAACAACAAATTGTATATCCGCCTCAGTCAATACATAAACGAAAATAAATTATAATTACACTTGCTCCTGGTACATGTTTCAGGGATTAATAGCTTTTATCCCCTTCATCAGCCAAGACAAATATCTGAAGAAAGATATAAAATAGCGTAGCACTCAAAAAAAAAATGGCTATTTAACTTAATATGGTGCACCATATAAGTAGGTCACAAAAAATGTTGAGCAAAACTAAAAAATATATGAAACAGCGATGATATTCAGCTATCAAAACACAGAGAATCAGTGGACAGTTCATTCGTGAATCCGCTCCAAAATACTGGTCGAAGCTTGAATTGGCAAAAATCACAATACTTCACCATATGAACACAACCAATGAAGAAGCCTTATGCTTAACAGGTCCGTAAGTCAAATCAAATGCCTGCATACAAACTAGACGAGCGTGGAAAGAACAACTTCATGTAGCAATGAGGTTAGCTCAATGCATAACCTGAAAGAAGCAAAGGAAGAACAAAAAAACATAATAAAAGGGACCAATGGGAACTTTATAGACTGAAATAATTATGAAAAATTATAAAAATTAATTTATAGACTGAAATAATTATGAAAAATTATAAAAATTAATTTATAATGATATAGAACGAATGCAAACTTAATAATATTTGAAAAACTTACTTCAGGTTAAATCAAGGTATCAATTATGAAAAGATTGTCTTATGTTTGAAAATTATTGTAAAGAATTTATGGGTGTAGCCCATTCCAACACTCATATATATGGTAGCAATAGATGATAAATATTGCCATAGCTAGTTCTGTAATAGGACGTATGTATGAGTGGAGCGCTACTATGAAAAAAATAGATTCTTTGGGAAAAAATGTTCAAAGTGGAAATTAAATTATATAATATAATAAAAATCAAGTTATAGGGTATTGTGATGGCAGAGGGGTGTAACAGTATATTAATAAGTATGTAATTGTGTATAAATATGTGATGTAGAAAAGTTATACTAAAGAGCATCTAAGGTGGTTTATTATTGGACTTACTAGTTAAGTTATTTTTGAGAGTGTGAAATAAGATATTAGAATCGAAAATGACTTAATTAAGATTCACTGGGTCTGGAATACTGTGTGCTGTGTTGATTTCAATGGATTCGAGAACATTCATCATAGTACTCTTGTTAGTGTAATGTAAGATTTCTAAATCATTCTCTATACTAGTGAATTTGTGGCCTGAATCCTCCATATGTGCGGCCATGTCTGAATACTTTCTGTATTTAGTGGCATTTAAGTGATCATTATATCTTGTGGTGAAATTTCTTCCTGTTTGACCTATATAATTGGCATTACAATCATTACAACTTAATCTGTAAACACCGGATTTGCTGAATTTATCCTTCAAGTTGAAAGAATTGGAATTAAAGAAAATGCTCTGATTAGTATTGTTAGTTTTGTAAGCTATTTTCATGTTAAGCTTTTTCAATTTGTTAGTGATGTTATAAGTATGATGATTAAAATAAGTAAAAACTGCGTATGAGGGCTTTTCTTTATGCTCAGGCTGAAGTTGTGTGATGGGCTTATTTTTTTATTCGTTGATAATATTAAAAATGTATTGATGATTATAACCATTAACTCTGGCAATTTGATATATTATCTCAATTTCTTTGTCAAAATCTTGCTTGGAAAGAGGTAAATTCATGGCTCTGTTTACAAGGCTAATGAAGGTGGCTTTTTTATGACAGCCAGGATGGTTTGAATCTTGCTTTATAACAGAATGGGTTTGCGTGGATTTCCTGAAAATTTGGTAATGCAGTCTGTTATCTTTTTTGAAAATGGTTGTGTCAAGAAAATTAATCTTATTGTTTGTGGCGGATTCCATGGTAAATTTAATATTATTATCAATATTTTTGAGTTGATCTAAAATTCTATCAATCTTTTGAATATTATCGTCAATAATGATGAACACATCAACGTATCTACCCCAAAACGTAATCCCCATTATTTTACCTTTTATTTTAGTTTCTTCTAAATGGTCGAGGTAAATGTTAGCGAGTATTCCTGACAATGGAGAACCCATAGCTAAGCCATCATTTTGTTTATAAACTTTACTGTTGAATGTAAAGTAATTATTATATAGAATAAAATTTAAGATGCAAATGAATATGAATGCTATATGAAGTTGTTCTTTCCACGCTCGTCTAGTTTGTATGCAGGCATTTGATTTGACTTATGGACCTGTTAAGCATAAGGCTTCTTCATTGGTTGTGTTCATATGGTGAAGTATTGTGATTTTTGCCAATTCAAGCTTCGACCAGTGTTTTGGAGCGGATTCACGAATGAACTGTCCACTGATTCTCTGTGTTTTGATGGCTGAATATCATCGCTGTTTCATATATTTTTTAGTTTTGCTCAACATTTTTCTGTGACCTACTTATATGGTGCACCATATTAAGTTAAATAGCCATTTTTTTGAGTGCTACGCTATTTTATATCTTTCTTCGGATATTTGTCTTGGCTGATGAAGGGGATAAAAGCTGAAACATGTACCAGGAGCAAGTGTAATTATAATTTATTTTCGTTTATGTATTGACTAAGGCAGATATACAATTTGTTGTTAAAACTATATAAGTCAGACCTTGGCGCGCAATGGTCATCTGGTACACACGATGTCGAATATAATCGATATTCTCCAATTCATTTCCTCCAGGATACAGTGCCCATATGAACATTTCTCCAACAGTGCAAACTTCTTTGCGACTCGCAGATGGATTTCTGTATGTTTTGACAATTTCTTCCCGAAGATCCACACTTTTTTGAAGCAATTTGTAAGCCTTCTTTTTCCCATTCCCGTAGATTGCAGATGTTTTATCACCACATGAGACAGCATGGGAGTACAGCACGCAGTTCTTCATGTCACCTATTTCATCTTGAATAGAACCAATATCGTACATCTTTCCGGGGCACTTGGTAGTCCCTGGGTGCAGCATGAAGACATCTCCCGTCTAACGCCTAGCAATCAGCATTGCCAGAAGATCGGTATCGTTGCCGACTACAAATACAGACTTCCCCAAGCTCTCTATCTCCAAAGCAGTGTGCATAATGAGAGGATCGGCGTCCCCAGTCGCCTGGTATACTCGAACTTTTACAGCTTCAAATCTTGAAACTAGTACATTAATAAGTCGAAATTTGTTTCTCCTGTTCGTCAGAAAGTCCGCCTGTGATTGATGTTGTCGATGTCGACTGTTCGGTCAAGTCGATATCAAAACAGGTCCTTCTTGCAGCGCGTCGCCTTTGCTCCGCTTCTTTCATAGTTGGCTGGCCATTGTATCCGTCAAAAAAAATAATTGCAGATGGGTATCGAGTCATAACGTGTCTGACGTAAAGGTCGCAAATTTCTCCGTATGTTGCCAGTCGACGCCAACTAACAGCGTACATGAGATAGCATCCGTCAATGACATACGTGGTCTCTGGACAAAGTTGATCGCCAATTTCTGAGTGCTTAAAGAGAGAGGCAAACGCTGACTTGTCCGTTTTGCGCATTGAACATCCGTCAAAAAGAGAGGGTGGAGTTGGCTCCAGCTCATAATGAAAATAAGTTACTCCGCTTTTTCAGTTTCGTTTTTCAAAACACACTATTCTCATAAATAGCTGACTCGAGTTTACGGGCGTTACTTAATTTCTGATCGTCACAGTACCGTTCATAGCTGATAGGGGGACAACCTATGACTTTCTGGAAATTTTCACTTCAGCATTTTTTTCATGAGCTGCCGTCTCTAATAAACGTGCAAATGAATTCAAACTTACAAAAATTTTGAATTTCGCGCGTTTGTTTTGTTACGAGCCACCCCGAAATGAGAAAAGCATTGCCTAAAACCTTATATATGGAGTCTGCATGCTTTTCTCTTTCATTTGATACTACTTTTGTCTACCTAGGCCGAGTCGTTCGGTTTTTATGGGCGTTCCAGGACTGCGTTGAAAAGTTCCTGGAATTCCAGGTTTCCAGGCCTGGAAATCAAGGAAGCCGGCACATGTACGGCCGAGTATTTTGATATGTTGTTCCCTAGGTTCGAATTAATGGATTATGAAAGAATTAGCTTTATAACATTTTTTTTTGAGGTTAAGGCGATATTTTGACTTAAATGCCTGGGCTATTATTCAACAATATTACCAATTGCATTCTCACCTTTAAAGAACGCGATTCGCCACGGATGGGCTTCATTTTGATCTTGTTCGAGTCTCAAATGGTGGATGTGTGGGAGTGGTGGAGCGTGGAAGCTCTGTCAGGTCACCTAGGACGCATATTGGATGTAGTGTGGTAATGAAAAACTAGTAGTTCTATGGAGTCTTCTCGACTCAATGCGCAGGACGCACGGTGGATGCATGGTGAGCTGTGGTACCAGCTAATACATAACTAGTAGTTCCATGGAGTCTCCTTGACTCAATGCGCAGGACGCATGGTGGATGTGTGGTGAGCTGTGGTACCAGCTAATACATAACTAGTAGTTCCATGGAGTCTCCTTGACTCAATGAGCAGGACGCATGGTGGATGTGTGGTGAGCTGTGGTACCAGCTAATACATAGCTAGTAGTTCCATGGAGTCTCCTTGACTCACTGCGCAGGGCGCATGGTGGGATGTATGGTGAGCTGTGGTACCAGCTAATACATAACTAGTAGTTCTATGGAGTCTCCTCGACCCAGCGCCATGGGCAGCATATCTGCTACAACCCATAGTGATGCCACTCGGACTGTTTGTACTATGCTGAGGGAAGATGTTCTCCCACAGCCGAAACAGTGTCCTAGCAACAGGCATTTTCATTGTTGTTAACATTATGAAGAAGTGCTGGAAAGAAGGGTGTACCACCGCGTCCTGCGAATAACTTGAACTGAACACCAGACCAACGCTTCGGTTCTTGAGTGACTCTCAAGGACAGGCAAACTTTTCTTAGATACTTCAGCCACATCTCAAGACGAACTGTAGAAGCTGGTGATACAATGGAAAGTAAAATGAGACAACCTCAACGAGCGCCAACAAGATAGGCTGACCAGTTGAATAGAGTGGAGAGGCGTCTCTGCACAAGGCATTGAGGTTGACTCAGGTCAGAAGAACATGGGGGAAATTCCCCAACTACATTTGACATGCCATCACACCCTGTCCGTTGAAGCACCACCAAGAAAGCCCAAATTGCCTAAGTTGGTACAGTGTAGGAGAGGTGCATGGTATGGTGTACAATACCAATACTCGTAGGATGGATGTTATCGTTTAGAAAGATAACACCTGATGCTACGTAATTAATCCAACCCTTCACTTTGAAACTTGTGCGAATCAACCAGACGATATTGTACCCTTCGACATGGACCAGAGGCTACATGCAAAGCGTAACTGGTAATTATTCAAATAATTTGCGTGAAAACAATGAAGACTCGGGAAGCCTCATTTCTTTAAACTTCAGGCCATGAAACACTTGAGTAAACATTTCAACCAAACTTAGGGCAGGGAATCTCAGAACAACTGTACTATAATATGATAAAAACAAATTGGCCAACGAGAAAGAATTCATAGGGGTGCCCAAATGTAATCGTCTGTGAAAGGGTGGTGCCGTTGCAAAGTATAAAACAGAAAGGTCCACAATGTCCATTCGGGTCCGGTCTACTGCCGGGGGAGTATATGACACTCGACTCCCGAAATGTTTAAGTACAAAGACATTGTGTGATCATAATAAGGGAAAATTTAAATGAAGTAAGGAGTTCACTCATGTCCAGTCGGTCGTGGCGGTGATCCATGTCGCTCGAATCCGCGAGAACTGAATAAAGTCAGATGAAAATGTAAAGAACAATATAAAATTCATTCGTATCCTGATCGTTCATGAATTACTGGTTCCAATTCTGATCTTAGATTTCAATATCGTTCGTTCTAATGTTTCTAATTAGCTACGCGTCGGATTAGGTGACTCATATACTTGGGGAATTCCTAAGTGCTCGTCTCGCACTCCGAATTGACCCGGCGTGAGCATGGCTAATTTTAGCCCCCCAAGTGAGTAATTAAGGTAAAAATTATTATAGATTTTTATTCGTTCATATTAATAGCAGTGTATTATTGATGTGTAACATCTTTCCACTCGGTAGCTGGACATTTTTTGTGGGAGTGATTTTGGAAAAGGGACGGAAGTGGATGAGACGGAAATGGATGGGACGGAAGTGCATGGGATGGAAACAATGAGCGCGCGTGATGGCGGAGATCGGTACAACGACGTACTGTAGGCCATGTGGCTATGGCGAATGTATACCACATACAGTTTAGTTCAAGGTTTGGAGACCACATTTAAGATATTCCTACAATAAATCATCTTCAAGTTGTCGTTCTTTGGTGTGAAAATATTCATTTTATCATATTTGCTGAAAACAATTACGATTTATCAAATCTTCATACTTTTGCTTTATTCTTATTTTATGTAAGCACTCGATGCACTGTCGGCCATGTGACTATGTGGAATCTATATCGCATCAACAAACATTCCAAACAACGTAGGGATTCAGTATATTAACGCCGACTGCTAACAATAATTGAAACTTCGTTGGTCTAAACATATCACTGGGAGAAACACATTTAATATACCTACCGCACACCTAATTTTTAATCGCGCCTTACTTGGCAGTGCGCTAATCGGCAAAACGAGGCCATTTTCAATAACATCGCTGGCATGGGTTCACTAACTGGCCGGTATAGAGCGCAGCTCGCATCAAGTAGGCAGTGGATTGCTTCCGCCACGGCGAACAACAATTATGATTCATTACGGTCAGGATTTGGCAGTGGAGTTTTACAAGTACTTATTTCAATGACCAACAGAGTTCACTGTCAACAAGAGATTTGCGCTCCCGGGACACACATAGCAGGATAACATATCACATGTTACACATCATATGCGACTACTGTAAGGCTCGTATGTTTTTATATGTATTGGACGCCCTTTCCTTTATTTCTGATTGATCTAGATCAGCCCCATTAATGGTTTTTACAAATGGTCACGTGCTGCGCCAAATAATTGGCTCCTCCTCTTGCGTGCTAAGGAATAGTATTTCCTCGCCCTCTGAACTCCAAGTGCTATCTCTGGCTGGTTATTTATACAAGCCAATAACTGAGACCGCTTCTTGCCTGAGATGCCTCTTGCCTGTGACAATTTCCTTCAAGCTTAAAAGTGTTACCAGGGGAGTTTACATAACTCGAACCCCCGAAAATTAAATGAATTAAAAGTTGTAATATTAAGACGGCGTGTGATCAGAACAAGTAAAAGCTTAAGTGTAAAGAACAGTAAGAATTTAGTTGAGTTCGTACCAAAGAGGAAACTTAAGTCGTTCGAACTCAGGGAGGAGCAACAAAGGAGCAAAGTTGAACTATGATAAAAGTACACGATCACAAATAGCTTGCCACGGTGGGTGAGTGGATAGCGTGTCGATCTACTAACCCCAAGATTGCAGGTTCGCTCCTGGGCGTGGTAAGTGATTTTTGAAAGGCGGCAAAAATACGACACGCATGTCATACGATAGTTATACTCTGTATTTCGAAAGAATGAACGTGAAGGAAATGGCGGGAGCTTGGAACAGCTGAGCTGTGTTGCCAAGTTTTTATCGTTGATGTAGAACAGCTGATTCGAATAATACACAGGGCTACACTTCGGATATTATTTCGGTACTATTATGCGCAATATAATGCAAATGTCGATCCTGAGTCAACGCCGAGGACATTCAAATAGAGAAATACGGTATAAAATGAATAAATAACACACCGAAGCTATGCTACCTTTGTCACCGTTATTCAATAAATACGAGAAAGAGGCCAAACACTCGACAGCTATACAAATATAATACAAAATACAAACAAAAATAATATGATGATGAATATATCAACACTCACCAAGCAATGATTATATCCTTCAAGATGAAACAAGAGTTTGGGTGAAGGTGGTTCACAGATTACAGCAGTTAACACAGAACGCAGAAATAACATCATGACAATACCAAGCACACTCGCTCACTGTATCGCGACTCTGTACGGTTAATAATAGCCTTCACATACGTAATGTTAAGGTAAAGTAGGCCTATTTAGCACCAAGCACACAAACAAGCTGTTCTGTGGCGATATTATTGCAGTGATTTTACATTGTCGATTTGTAGCTTATTGAATGTCAAGCGTTAATTCGAACACTAAGGTATGCAATGAAACATTACTGGATACGTAAACATTAAGACTAAATGTACATAGCCTATTTTGTACGTCACGCATGTATTCTAAATTAAGTATATTTAAATTTGAATTGAACAAACCAGGCTAACCATGAAAATAGTTTGATGTCGAAATGAACGATAGCCGGCCGTTACAGGTTGGCGCGCGCGGTCTCAAGCTGTATTTCCAGCATTTTCCCACGTTCTTCCTGCGGTACTATTTACAACTTATTGACTCGATGCTTAAAGTAAACGAAACGATGGCAATGAAACAAACTCCGACACAGTTAACAGGCGACTGAATGAATGGCAATAAGCTGGCAACTTTTGGAATTAGTAGTCAAAATCCAGCCAATAGGAGCCCGCGGCGGTCAGCTGTTCCAAGCTCCCGCCATTTCCTTCACGTTCATTCTTTTGAAATACAGAGTATAGTTAGTTATTGTTGTTTTAAGGGGCGGAACTACGAGGTCATACGATGTTGGCAGGTCAAAGAACCTATTTGAATTCAGTAGGCCGTGTTCATAATGGCAAAATTAATCTCGGGAGTTTCCGCCAACACAACGTTCCTAATTTCTCTACTAGAAAGCGCTATAGTGTTCAAGGAGCTTAGATATCTAACCTCCTTGACTTTCATAGTGCTTCAAGGAACAACGAAATTCGACATGCAAGCTACCCTCTGGGTGTCAAATTACAAAGCTTGCACCCGGCATCCGAGGCCATACGATATTATTATTATTATTATTATTATTATTATTATTATTATTATTATTATTACGATCACAAATAAACTGAAGGTACGTCTAGAAGATTCACTCGTGCAAGTTCATTTGTGAGGAGATATGTAACTATTCAAACCCCAGAAAGATATCAAAGTGACTGAGTCGTGAACTGAGAAAGGAAGGAAGACTCCGCACTTTGTACCTGTGGAGCCGTATTCATCGTGACCCAAAATTTAACCGAGTGTGTAGATCTTGCTTACTTACGAAGAAACCTTGGTTTGCAGATGACACTCAAACTTAAATTAGCCGATGATGTGGTGGCTTCTGATCGCGTCATCCTCTTTAAAAGTGGGTTAGGGCCAGCAATCTAATTTTTCCAGTGTGACTCAAAGACTTGTTCTCTTTGAATGCTGAATTGTTGGTTTTGCTTAATTTTTGTTTATATTATAATTATGGTGCTTGAAGCCATTTTTCAGTGTTGCCTTAATAAAAGTAGTTTGCTCTTTTTCAGTCGGTCAACACGATTGTAGCCAATTGTGGGTTGGTGCATTCCTTGGAATACACTTTCAGTCAGAGTTAGCTCTTGCTGCTCTTTGTTTAGTTTATTTATTTAATTTCTTTCTTCGCAGACACCAACAGTGATCCCTTTGTATTTCATTCTTTTTCTCTCTGAGCAGGAATTTATTGTGTCTTTGAGTCTGTTCTAGATGTGTATCTTCCATGGAGAACCTAGCGGCATCTTGCAGCAAACCACTGAAGTTCCTCAAACTCTCTCAGCTCAAGAGGACTTCCTCACAAATCCACCAGGCGTCATCCTTGTCGCCAGCTCACATCTCTTTGAAGACACTGCCCCATGAAGAAAGATTATTTTATGAAGTGATTTTCTTTTTGTTATGTTTCCCCTTCTGACATATATACTCTTGTCTTTTCCCCCTCTCCCTCGTTCTCCCTGGTCCCTTCGCGCGCCACTCTGCAGCTCTCACTTCTTCTAGTCCAGTCGTTAAGTGTTCAGTGCAGAGCCCTCCCAAGGGCCAGTCTCATGTCTTCATGAGACATTTTTAAAATAGATGCCATGTCTATATTTTAAAGCTAACGGTCGCGAGGATCCATCGCCTGATCATCATGAAAAAGCTAAGTACAAAAGTTCAATGGTTTTAGAAATGTTTTAATGGTTTTAAAATGCTAAATGCTTTTAATACAATTTTATAGACAGTGTGTGGAATTGCAATAACCTTCTTCGTGGGACTTTCTTTGTCAGGATTTAGCTATGTAAGCTGGCTTTATAACATGAAATCCAGTACTTCTTGTACGAAATAAATGAGAATACCTTCCTACAACGTGGGATTTAATTTATATTAACCGCTGTCTATAAACTTAGTTTTTTCCACCGTGGGAATTTTCTTGCCCTATTTAACTGTCATCATAGTTCTGGAACTTTCCACATGAACCAATCTTTCTAACTGTCAAGCAATCTAGTATTTTCCACACCAAATAAGGGAATACTTTTCCATACCGAGGGATTCATGTTAAATTAACCGCTATTCAAAATTTAATTTGTTTTCCATCGTGGGAACTTTACTGCATCATTTAACTGCAACCCACAAACTTTCCAACGCAATAAACTTATTCAAACTCAAATTAAACTAAGTGTTCTCCATAACTGCAATAACTTTCTCTTGTTCTACGAACTTAGATACACTACAATAGTGAAGTTTTTCAACTTATCAACAAACTATCAGTTCTTCGAATTTGTGTGTGCTAACTATCTTCCGCGCCGCGTTCGATGAGAGCAATAATTCTGGCCAGGACTTTATCCTAAAGTTCCTAACCCACTTTCCAAATACCTTTTACTGACAAAATTTAAGTTAAAACCTTCATCTAGCTAACACACAAAGTGGCCTCGCTTATAATTAAGGGCCCTCCCAACTTTGTTCTACTTCTCATATAGTCATTCTGCTTAAACATGTGTCTAGTCCACATTTTAATATATATTGTTCTTCCCTTCTAAAAATAGGAAATTGTACTTTTCCTAATTATAAAAGAGTTAGCTAATTGTGTAATCCAGGCTTCACAAAAGGTGCCCTATTAGAGTTTAAAATCTCTTAAGTTCTGTGTAAATATCAGTAGTTCTAGAAACTACTTATTAATCTTCTTTTCTCTTCCTGCTTGTTCAGGAATTGCTGATTTTCTAATCTTACTCTTGTACATGATTGGTTTTTTTTCTCTCCAGGCTTCGTTAATGCGACCTGTACATTTTTTTGTATATCGCATCTAGTAATTTCTGTTTAAAAATAGCGGTGACCTCCACTTGTAATTCTACTTTTTCCTCCTGTTACGATCAGGAATTTAATCTATTTGTTTATAGCCTTTTCTCCAGCCAAAAAGGCATTCTACTCCTTTGATTTTCTATCTAACTCATTTAATAAAATGTTGCATTGAATAGCAATCTTATAATCAACCCAAAAGTTTTAAAACCTCTTCTCTATAAGCTTATTAAACAACCTTTGTAAGTAGTTTGTCCTAATAGGAGTCTCAGACTTCCACTTTGTAAAACCATTATTTTAGCTTAAAATAGCTACGTTGTCACTTTAATCTCAAAAAATAAGATTTAACCTTATTCATTGTTATTAATGTTCAGAGTTTAATAACTGTTAAATAAAAATATATTATTTTTCGTTTTATCTCTCTCGTTAGAATCATGGTTAGGCAGGACCTTCTCTTCCCTGATTCTTCCCATAATCTTAAGTTCTATTTACGAAAAAATAATAATTTCTGCATCAGTAAAACCTTTACCACTTGTTGCATTGGAAACAAAATTTCAAATAACGTTTTCAAAGTTTCTCTTAGCTGTTACAGCTAATCCTAGCAAACCGGGTCAGGAATGGAATGAATGAAGTCCCCATCAAGCGGCGAGGATGGGAACTGTGCCGGCTGCCGAGGCCTGACGCACTCCTCTGGGGTAATGATTAAATGAATGACAGATGAAATGAAATGATGGTGGAGAGTTTTGCTGGAATGAAATTTTGACAGGGAAAACCGGAGTACCCGGAGAAAAACCTGTCTGCCTCCGTTTTGTCCAGCACAGATCTCACATGGAGTGACCGGGATTTGAACCACGGACCCAGCGGTGAGAGGCCGGCGTGCTGCCGCCTAAGCCACGGTGGCTTGACTTATACTGTACACTAAATAAGGCATTTATACGCAAGACAATATATGTAGTAAATAAAACTTAACTCTAAGAATACAATTTTGAATACACAAGTCTAATAGAAATAGATGTTCTTACAAAAGTATTTATGAAAGTAGTTAAACATGTACTTTGACGTTCCTAAGTAGTGCCAACTAGTAATTTGGTTGTGAAATAGTCTTGGATTTAATGTCAATCGAATAACATAACAGATTCGATTGATATTAAAACCAAGACTATTTCACATCCAAATTACATCTCCTAATTATTTGAAAAGCATCATCATATCTGCGGTGAACCCACCAAGTTACGTGTTTCGGCTATCTAATTGGAATTTGAACACAGGCCATGAACCTAGGCCTATATTAGGCGATTTAAGACCGCGATAATTTTTTCCATAATTTATACTGTCCTCTAATTATTTTCCTTCAATTAAATTATGCTTTCTTCTCGATATGACGTCACGGAGGGGCAGTGCTATCTCCCTTCTCACTCATTCAGTAGCGGTTCGTGCTTGTGAATTGGTATCGCTCGTAGACTCGGGCCGTTTGCAAGTAAAATCCCTCACTGCATGTGTTTGGGGGTGCGGGGTTGGCGAATTGTCCTTGAGGCTTTGTGTTATAGCGTCCTGTCTCTCCGTCTCTCTGGCACCAAAATCATTGCGCAATCTCCTTTCTACCTTCATTGTCTGAACATGGCTGGTTTTAATTTTGTAAAATTTCACGTAATTAACGCAATTTATAATTTATATCTGCCAAAATACTGTTATATTTTAGTCCCCTTAACTGTCACAATGTGGCCTTCGTCCCAGGACCGTAAGGGCACAACACTTACAGTCAGGTAAAAATTCAGACATTCACGACCTGCTTTGAAATAGGAATCTCTGTTTCGCGGGCTTATAGGCCGTGTTCTAAGGACGTCAAAATGTCCTTAGAACACGGCCTATAAGCCCGCGAAACAGAGATTCATACTTACAGTCAGGCTTACTTGCGACAGCTCCCAGTAGCACTTACGGTCAGGCTCTACGAGATACTGTACGACGTTATCGTGTCTTGACCGACAGCTCCCAGCAGCAATGAGATATACAGTATTTACGGTCAGGCTCTACAGCCAGAGAATCCCAAACTGGGCGAATTCGCCCAGAAGTGGGCGATTTTAGCACACCAGTGGGCGAAACTGACAGAATGTGAATTGGATGAGCGATTGAAAAAATTGGTGGGCAAATAATTAAGTTTTTATTTATATATACAATATGATCGAGAAGTTTTTGCCTATAAAACAAGGAATAAAATAAAATTGCAAACAAGTAATATAATTATGTCAAATTATGTTTCCTTTTTAAATTTACAACTAAAGTAAGTTTATCACAGAAAAGTTGTTTGTAGCCGTTCCTTCTTCTGACATGGTTGAAAGAGGGTTTAGTGCGGTAAATAATCTTGCCACGAAGTCTAGAAATGGGTTAGAAATTTAAAAGTGAGGACATCTTAGAGTTATCTAACAAAAATGGCTCCTGAGATCAACAAGTTGATTGAAACTCATCAAATACATCCCTAACATTAATTAGGCATAGGTATTTATGTTGTTTAATTAATTAGATATAAAAGTTCACGTAGTTTTAATTTTAATTTTTTCTTTAATTTATTTCATTGGTTGTTATTCCTTTCTTAGACCTATTATTTGCGAATTTTTAATGTACATAAATACCTAAATAAACATGATGTACCTGTTAAGAGAAAGATGTCCGTAAGAATCCTCATTTCTCATCTTATATGTAGGTATTTGAATGTATGTGTTAGTAATTTTAAGAATAATCGTGCGTTTTTTTTTGAAATGAGATGGGCGGAAAAAAATAATATAAATCTCGAAAGTGGGCGATGGTCAGAAAAAGTTTGGGAAACCCTGTGTCTACACGATCCTGGAGGACGTTATCGTGTCTTGACCGACAGCTCCCAGCTGCTATGAGATGTATTTACGGTCAGGCTTTACAAGATACTGTACGACGTTATCGTGTCTTGACCGACAGCTCCCAGCAGTAATGAGATATATTTACTGTCAGGCACTACAAGATAATGGAGGACTTTATCGTGTCTTGACCAGCAGCTCCCAGCTGCAATGAGATATATTTACGGACAGGCTCTACAAGATACAGTAGGACGTTATCGTATATTGACTGACAGCTCCCAGCAGCAATGCGATACCGTATACTTAAGGTCAGGCTCTACAAGACACTGTAAGACGTTATTGTGTCTTGATCGATAGCAACCAGCAGCAATGAGATATACTTACGGTCAGGCTTTACAATATACCGTAGGGAGTCATTGCTTCTTGACTGACAGGTCCCAAGCCTTAAGTCGCGGAATACCAGTAGCCTTGCCGCCTTTTTTGATGTCGGCGACAGAGCATCCTGCCGCTTTAGTAGAGAAACGCTTCCCTCGGAGTGATTCCTTCAGCTTATTAGGGAAAGATCGATGTAACATTAGTTCATATCTGATGAATAGAGTGGATACTTCAGGACATCCCACCTCCACAGTGCCGGCAATTCCACAGACGCAACATTGTGATAGCGGACGTTGTCCTTCAAGACAATAGATGGAAATATTTCGCGTCCTGCACAGTGAAGGATGAAAATGATGCTCCAGAAACCTAATAGTGACGTTCACTCGCTAATATCAATGAGAAAGCTGCATTTTTTTTATCGTTTCGGTCGTCCATGGACCACGTTATTTCAACTGCCTTTTCCCTCGCTCTTTCACATTGGCCCAGTATTCGCGCATTCTTCTTCGGTGAGCTTCCCTTCGTTCTTCGGTCCACTTTTCGCCGGTTTTCAATATAGGTTTTGGCTGAAAACTCTGTATCTCCCCAAGTTTCTTCTTCAAAGAGTCACGTTCCAAGATGTCCTCATGTGATATCCCCAGTTCTTGTAGGTCTTTTTCCACCTCTGTAAACCAGATCCCTTTGGTTTTCTTTCCCACAAATTAGGCACAGATTCGATTGGACAATCTTCCGGAGTCCATTCGTGTTAAATGGCCATAAAAGGAGAGTCTTCTTTTGCGAATGGAGTCCGTTATTTTCTCCACATGTAGATAGAGTTCATCGTTGTGTCGTCTTCTATACTCTCCTCGTTCCTTGACCGGGCCCAAGATCTTTCTCAGAATCTTCCTCTCTTTGGCTTCGAGTTGTTCTGCCAGGCCTTTCTTATTCATCGCCAGGCATTCTGATGCATATAACTCCTCCGGGCGAATAACGGTAACGAAGTGCCTCAGTTTGGCCTTGAAGGACATTGATCGTGATTTGTAAATGTCTTTGGTTAAATGGTAAGCCATTTCCATTTTGTTAATCCGTGCCACGAAGGCTTCCTTTTCACGAATGTTGGGCTCAATCCATTCACCCCGGTATTTGAATTTCTCTACCTGTGTTATTTGTCCTCCATTCACCGTAAGTTCTCTGGGTTCCGACTTGATGTTCGTTATAAACTGCGTTTTCTCAAACGAAATCTGAAGACCTGCCTTTGCTGCTTGCACCTGTAATTGATTGATTTGTTGTGTGGCTGTGTCAAGAGAATTAGAGAAAATTGCAACATCATCTGCGAAAGCTAAACAGTCTATTGTCAGGTTTTTGTTCTTACAAGCTAGTCTGACCCCATTCTCTATACCATCCTTACACAATTCTTTACGCCATTCTCGAATAACTTTCTCAAGAGCACAGTTGAATAAAAGAGGCGAGAGCCCATCTCCCTGTCTCACCCCTGTCCGTATTGCGAAGGATTCAGAAATCTCTCCCCTGAATTTCACTTTGGAAGCCGTATCCAATAGGGATTGGTGAATGATTGCTCTTGTCTTATTATCTAAACCAAATTCTCTTAAAACCTGGATCAGGGTACTTCGATCCAGCGAGTCGTAAGCCTTCTTGAAATCAACAAAAGTCACAACAAATTTTTTACTTCTCAGAAACATGTACGATAGAATTGATTTTAGATTCATGATTTGCTCAACACAAGAGCGCCCCTTTCGAAATCCACCTTGGTATTCGCCCAGCTGTGCTTCCGCTCTCGTTTGAAGCGCTTTCGCGAGAATCTTGTAAGTTATCGAGAGGAGTGATATGCCACGATAGTTGTTTACGTCCGCTTTATCACCTTTCTTGTGCAGGGGATGAATTAGGGCCGATGTCCAATCACTGGGCAGTTTCTCTGTTTCCCAAATCTCCCGGATGATATCCGTTAGCTTGTCGACTGGTTTTTCACCTGCGTATTTTCAGAGTTCGGCAACTATTGAATCCTCACCTGGTGCTTTATTGTTCTTAAGTGAGTGAATGATCTGCTTGATTTCTTCCCTATTTGGTGGACTTGAGTCTGGATTGACGAGCACATTACTGTGAAAGGAAAATTTCGATGTAGGAGCCTCACAATTGAGAAGGGACTCAAAGTATTTCGCCAGGATCTGGCAGTTGTCTTTGTCATTGTAAGAAACTTTCCCATCGGGATCCTAAAGTGAAGACTGGGTGGTGTGTATTTACTGAGATTTTGCTTGAAGGTATTATAGAAATCACGGGTGTTGTTCTTTTTGAAATCTTGGTCTATCTGTACCAACTGTTTTTTTTTTTTTTTTTGAATGCTCGTTTTATCCCGCGTATGGTTTTATCAGCCTGCTTTCTCACGACCAGGAATCTCTCTCTGTTTTCTTCATCCTTCTGTTTGTTCCATCGCAACCAGGCAAGCCGCCTTTGGTGAATGGCATCGTCACATTCATTAGTCCATCAAGGATGCCGCCTCAACTTTGTCAGTGGGATGGTTTCCTGTGCCGTTTCAGGAATTGCTTCTTTGAGTTGTTCTCAATTCTGTGGCTCAAGTGTTTCAAGTTTCTGACTGAATTCGCTTTGTGTTTTCAGTTTTTCCACATCAAACCAGTTGATCTTTCTTCCCTGAAATCTCTTGGTGGATCTTGGAAGAAGTTTTAATTTTATCTTTGAAAGATAGTGATCAGAGTCAAGATTCGCGCTTCTTAAGACTTTTACATTCTAGATTTCTCTACGAGATTTACGAGAAATAGCAATGTGGTCAATTTGGAATTCGCCGAGATGGGGATTTGGGGATGGCCATGTTTTCTGTTTTGCAGGAAGTCGTTTGAATGCGGTTGACTTCATCACTATTATTATACATCACTCCACTGTTTTCTGCAGGTGGGTCTTTGATAACATACAGTCAGCGAACCTCAGATCAGATTCTGGGACATGCGCGTTGATACAGATAGCTTGGTCGGGTCACAATCGTGGATAAACCACGAGTTGTGTGCCGCACTGTTCGGTAACAGCGTCTCCAGTGAGTTGTAACTAAACTACTAGACTCGTTTCAATGCATGAGCTATCAAGAACACCGGTGGAAATCAGTGGAGTAAACTGTATTTAATAAATTAAACATACACAGTCACATTTTTTTATGAACTCGGTCCATCTAGAACCAAGACCAATAATTTTTTTACCATTACGACCCCGATTGGGTTAGATGTGTCTCATCCAAGCAACAATAGATGTCTAGAACCATCTCATAGAGAGCATGTCACGTCGCTGCAAAGCATATGTGGAAGTTAGTTTCGTTGCTTTGGACGAGATGTAGCCTATAGATTTGGTAATATTTTGATCGGAGGCTTTCGCAGCCTGTATCTATTTTATTCAGGCTCTCAGGATGGAGCTGCGTTGTATGTCTGTGTCTACGAACGTTGAGGCTGCCGTTGCGTGTCTGTTCGCATGATCCTTGGTTCGCACACTGACCGTTGGTTGTCAGACATCCCTGCACGCTCGCTATTGACGTCACGCTGCTACATGATTGGTCGGAGCGCTAGCCAGTCAACCTTCGCTCCATCAGGTACTATCAGAACTTTCCAGATGTTTTTTCTTGTGTTATTGCCGTGCTAACAGCTGTTCATTTGGCTATCTATTTATCTTACGCGTCACGCAACCGGGAGGACCCGAATATGCCCGAGGAGCGGAAGAAGCGGTCAGAGGCTAGACACTCGACTGCTACACTCATACTTACTTCAATACGGGAGCTACCAAGTACCTCGGCAGAAATTGACGGAGTCAACTGCATACTTTCCACCCCTTTATAAAATCACCAGTATCTGTCTGAGAGAGGCGGCTTCGGTGGTTTAGTTGGTAGCATGCTTAGCTTCTATGCCCAAGATCGCGGGTGCAAATCCGGCCGAAGTCGTCGGATTTTTTAAGAGCGTTTAAGATTCCTCAGTATACCTTCTTTCGGAGGGGAAGTAAAGCTGGCGGGCCTATGTCATAGATTTATGGCATGTAAAAAAGAAACTTCCATTAACTACAATAATTTTGTGAAGCTAAATTTGTAGGTTAGATTTGATTAACGCTGTATTAGTTCCAACGTTCGCCATCATGTGGCAGACGCGGTGGCAGCTACGTGTCGTTGGCGGTAGTATTGGGTAGCAAACGTAGGAACTACGGTACTTGAAATTGATCGTCTGCAGTCCTTACCTGAATTACAGATAACACACACTAATACAGCCATCACAATTACCACCGGTTATGAGACAGATTCTACACACACCCAAAGTAACTTACACGGGGATGCATGACCGCGTTGTCGCCGCCCCTAAATTGAGGAACCAACAAACCATCTGTCTGAGAGAGAAAGAAAACTGAATAAAAACCCTCTCCCACACACACACTTACTCTTAGTTGCATTGAGGTATGGATGGACTGGTGCGTGTTTAGTGAGGTTAATATGGAATGTTTCGATGCTCCTTACATCTGAATATTAAGGCGGGTTCACACGGAGTCGTCAAGCGGGCGAGAGCATGCGTCACGACTTGCTTATTCAACTTAAGAACCCACGTCCTTGTTCAGTTCACACGGACGAAGTGATCTCGCTAGTCGTAAGTTTCTCGCTCGTTGTTCAATCATGGCAGAACGTGAAGCCGCGAAAGAATACGACTGCAGCGGTCGTGCTCACTCCAACCAGTCGGAGATTTCACGCCCCACCTTTTCAAGGGCGAGCTTGATGCCCACTCCCACTACCACTGGTTCACACGAGGTCGTGTCCACGACCGGCTGATCGACCAGCAGTGCTCTCGCCCGCTTCACGACTCCGTGTGAACCCGCCTTTAGGATCATAAATCCCATAACCATCTCGAACGTAATTTAATGTTCATGCCTGTCCATGCGAGCACTTCACTTTATTCTTCGTATTTCGAGACTGACATTGTTTGTTAGTTTCCAAGCAACGTTTCATGACACGTATCAGTGCATAGTGCATTAGAAAAATCAAAATTTATCGTACGATATGGCAGCGCTGTCGGTAAGCTGTCATTTTCTATATCCGTGAGTGTTTTTGACATATATAGAGGTCCATGGTATTGGGGTAGCACGCTTGCCCTACCTAGGAGATCCCGGGTTCGATTCGTTGTTCTGCCAAATGTTTAAGATTCGACGTGAGGGCTTGAACGGGGTGCACTCAGTCTCGTGAGGACGGTTGAGTAGTTGCTGGATATGAGAAGTAGCGCCCCTGGGCCTAAAACTAAGGTAATGTGGCTGGGGATGATATCGTGCTGGCTATGCGTACGCCACAATGCGTAGGCTATGTGCTGGACGCCAGTCGTCTTTGGATTTACCTGTCCAATAGACTCAATCGCAGGGACATCAGGATGAGAGTCGAGTGAGTTGTAGGCTCGTAAATACAGGTTCACCTCTTGGCGTAGCGGCCAGCCTGTGAATTCTTGAGGCGGCCAGAACATGGCTTTTACACTTGCACTTTTATAATACAGTATATGATCTTCATAACTTGTTTCATATTCGTGGGGCCATTTCGAATTGAAATTGCCGTCCATTATCTATACTTATGCACCGGAAATCTGTGCTATGGGGCAGATGACCTCGCTGTTCCGCCCCTTAAAACTCCAAAAACTAGCTAACTAATCTGTGCTAAATTAAGTAAATAATGTGATTCTATTGTTTGCTCATTCACCGACGGATGCCATGTTCGTCGTTGCTCAACTATTACGGAAAGAGACGCATGAGATCTCGTCAACAGCTGTTACCGAGGCACACACATTTACGTCACATTACTGTTTCCAACATGTGGGATACAAAATACACCACACAGACAATTAGTCTGCTGAAGTTACAATAGGTCCAGTGGATACTAAAACTATTGGTCTACCGGGATTAGGGCCAGCGGATACATAACGATTGATCTATCAAGGTACCGGGTGAGTTAGCCGTGGTTGTTACGGCGTGGCTGCAGGCAGTCGCTCACATCCGGGAGGCGAGGAGGTTCGAATCCCCCCACCGGCAACCTTGAAGATGGTTTTCTGTGTTTTCCCATCTTCCTTCCAGGCAAATGCCGGGGTTGGTCCCCAACCATAGGCCACAGCCGCTACCTTCCAATTCATAGTCCTTACATTCACACTTTCCTCCCCAGACAACACTCCACACGCGACGGTACTTGTAGCTCACCCAATGGGTGTCCGCATAGAAGCAGCTACAAACTCTGGTGAGCCGAACATGTCCTGGGACACTCCCGGCACTAAAAGCCATACGAAAAAATATCTATCAAGGTGTGAATAGGCTATTTGGAGCATAAGGGTTAAGCCCGTGCGAAGCGCAGCAGTTATGCTTGTTATATTCCGGAAGTTAAGTCTGATGGGTAAAAAAATGCATTGGTCTGCCGGGATTAGGTCCAGTGGATTGATCTAGCAATGTTTCAATAGGCTATTCGGAGCATAAGGGTTAAGCAGTTATGCTTGCTATTATCCTGAAGTTAGATCTGGTGGGTAACAAAACCATTGGTCTACCGGGCTATATTACCGTGTGCGCGGGGTTGGCAATACCGCATTTGTCCCATAATTCAAGCACATGATGGCGAACACAGCTGGAATTTTACTAAATAAGTCGTGATTTTAGAAATCTTATTGTTAATTCATTGCTGATGACCTGGTAGTAATGGCGGAGTCCGTCGAAAGCTTGTAAGCCAACATGTTAGAACTTGAACAGAAATGTAGGGAGTATGGTTTGAAGATCAGCATTTCAAAGACGAAGGTAATATCAATAGAGAACAAGTAGTTCCGTGAATAACTATACAGCCTATTTTCATATATCCTACTCCTGTAAATTGTCTCTATCAACATACAAAATTTCAGTTTGATTGTTGTGATAGATTCGTAGATATTGAGAACCATCTAAATATTTCAGATGGTCGCCAGGTTGGATTTTTATTTATGTATTATTACATGACGATTATTGTGTACGTGTGGTATTCAAACTTCAATCGCATGATTAGGGCACAAGAAGTGAAAACGAGATTTTAAAATTTCGCACAGCTGCTATCTTGTGGTTATGGAAACAATTGAAATAAATTACATGCCAGTGGATTAACATTTGTATAAGCATTTAACGTGCAAAGTTTCACTGCACTCGGATGGTTAAATCGCGAGAAACGTCCATTTAAATATTTATACTTTGCGTCGCCGCCATGTTGGATTTGAGCTCACCAGGATACTGAAAGTCCTATAGGTGAACTTACGTGCATAGCCCCTATGAACATTAAAAAATCAGTGTGATTGCTGTAAAACATTCGTAGATATTGTGAACCGTCGAAATATTTCGGATGCCTGTCATCTTGGATTGTTATGTGTATAGGCCATTGAGTTATGTACCATCAAAAGAAAATTATGGCGTAGCTTCATTATTCAAACTTTCACTTCGATCGCATGATTACGACACAGGAAATAAAAACTTAATTTTAAAATTTCGCACAGCCACCATCTTGAGGTTATGTAAACAATTGAAATAAATTAGATGCCAGTGCATTACAATATGTATAATCAATTACTGTACCACATTTCATTGCGGTCACATGGTTAAATCACGAGAAAAGTATATTCAAATATATCAACTTCGCTTGGCCGCCATGTTCGTTTTGTACTTTACAGGTGTTTGAAAGTTACATAGATAAACTTGTAGCAGTGCCTTTTATCACCGTACAACATTTCACAGTTATATCTGTAATAGTTTCGGTGATATAGAATGCCAGGGGAATATTTCGCACAGCCGCCATTTTGAGGTTATGTAAACAATTGAACTAAATTAGACGCCTGTGCATTACAATGTGTATAAACATTTGCTGTGCCACGTTTCATTACGTTTGGATGGTTACATTGCGAGAAAAGTCTATTTAAAAGTCTCAAATTCGCAAGGCCGCCATTTTGGTTTTGTAGTTACCAGGTTTTTGAAAGTCTCATAGTGAACTTCTACTAGTGCCCTTTATCATCGTGAAAAATTTCAGTTTGATATCTGTTATAGTTTCGGAGATACTGAATGCTGGTGAATATATTTCGCACAGCCACCATATTGGATTGGTGCGACACAATAAAATTTGAAGGGCACGGTCGGGGTCGGCCAGAATGGTGCAATGATCTTACCGAGTTTCATTTAAATCGCTCCATCCGTTTAGAAGTCATTAGGGGGACAGTTACACACACACACACCACACGCACGAATCACACACGCACACACAGACACACGGACAAAAGGTGATCTCATAAGCATATTTTTTTTTAATAAAATGAAAATAGGCTAAAAAAAACGCAAGTAGAGGAAGTAAATTGGAGCAGGTGGAACATTTTAAGTTCGGTGCTTGGGCTGTGTGTTCTCTCAGGATGGTAGCATGGGGAAGGAAATAGAGTCGAGGTGTAGAAAAGCCAATGCAGTGAGTTCTCAGTTGGGATCTACAGGCCACGGCCACCTCCTTCCCAACCATCACCTGCATTACATACGAGGGGTCTGGATGCAAAACTCACATTCTCCAGTTTTGTTCGAAATTGAGTTAGCAAGGCATTTTTATTCTTCGTCCAAACTACACACGATTATCTTAGTGCTGAAAAGCCAAACTCACAATATCCAATGGTTTTCAAATGCCAAGAACTCAATTTAGATGCAAAACTACCATTCTCCACACTGTTCAGTTGCGGAGAGCACATTCTCCCTGTTGGCCAATCACAAGAGAGCTTCTGGTCATGTGTCTTTCTATAGCTGCAAGCCAATATCTATTATTGTCGGTTCAACTCGTAACCTCTACATAATCTATACTAATATAATAAAGCTGAAGAGTTTGTGTGTTTGTTTATGTGTTTAAACGCGCTAATCTCTGGAACTACCAGTCGGATTCGAAAAATTATTTTTGTATATGTTAGCCTGATTCGAGAGGAATAGTTTAGGCTATGTACCATTGGGCCACACCTCTCAGTCAACTGATTTATGTTCAATAAGTCGGACGAACAAGGGCTCCAGAACGGCTTCAATAATACCGAAGTCTATTGTTGTCATGTAATGCGGGCCGCATCACCTCGCCCCTACCAATGTTCTGGTGCAGAATTGCGAGCTGCTTATAAATTGCAGTCACGGGGAGTAATTAGTGAAAAAAGATTTCTTTGGTCACTTAAAACAGTTATCATCATGACAATAGTAGGCCTATGCCTCTGTATAAGGGCGATGGTGTTGGTGCAGTATACTGAGGTTATCAGCTGCAATAAGCGTTGGTGCTTTCAAATTTACTTTCATTTATTCCGATCCGTATCCTTGAGCGCTCCTGTTCTGTAAAACAAATAAATTCACCGGGCGAAGCCGGGCACTACTGCTAGTAAATAACGTAAGTGTGTTCCAACAATACAATTGGTTGCATTTGTCTACATTTTTCACAATCTTGGCCAACTTGTCTATTGTTTTGTCTGAAGTACGGTAATTAATTTTGTTTAGTGTCAAAAGTAACATTCTCCAACTAGTTCAGAAACAAAACTCACAGTCTCCAATGTTTGGATGCAAAAGTCACATTCTCCAAAATTAAAACCTATTTTTCAGATAAATTAATATAAATAATGAAACATAGTTTATACAAGAAGGTGTAATTAAGTATAGCCTGCAACAAAAGAAAAGTCTCTTAGATATTCCATTAATTACATTCATTTTTTATTATTATTTTAGTTCCTGTAAAATTAGTAAAAGTGGAGAACGTGAGTTTTGCATCTAGACCCCTCAAATACACTACTACAGACCCTGCAATAACACAGGTTATCAAACGTATTCAATCGATATATATATATATATATATACACCCAAGTACACGGTGCTAAATGACCACGATGTCTCAAAGACCCAAATGAATGAACATACTGAACTTGCGGTGGCCGATTGCGCTGACAAGCTACCTCGTGTTTCGCTGGCATCGAGAGAGCGTGGGTTTGAATCCCATCTCGGCGGTCCTGAAAATGGTTTTCGTAGTTTCCCATTTTCACCACCAGGAAAATTCCGGGACGGTTACTATCAACAGGTCCACGGCTGATTTCCTTCCAATATCCCTTCACTGACCCGTCCTGAAAATAAAAAATAAAATAAAAAATAACTGGGCATTGGCTGCTTCCTACATAGGCCTACATATATTTTCATTTGAGACTTTTTTACCTTTCAGCGTCAAGTCTAGTCTGCAAGCTTCTGTTTGCGAACAAGTCGCCTCCACGATGCCCTATTAGCAGTTAGCACTGTGGCCACCTCTGTTCCTACACCTCTCACTTTGAAATCTTTCAACACTGAATTTAACCATCGCCTCCTAGGTCTACCTCTACTTCGCTTACCCGCTGCAGTCGAACTCATTACCTTTTGGGTAATCTTTCCTCCCCCATTAACTTCACATGATCCTACCATCTGAGTCGGCTCATACGAACAGATTCACCTAGTGTGTTCATTTCTAACTTAGCCTTTATCTCTTCATTACGAGTACCTTCCTACCATTGCTCCCATCTATTTGTTCCAGCAATCATTCGTGCTACCCTCATATCAGTTACCTCTAGCTTATGTATCTGATATCCTGAATCTACTCAACTCTCACTTCCATACAGCAAGGTCGGTCTAAATACTGAGCGATGTAGGGAGAATTTCGTCGCTACACTAACTTCTTGTATACAGAATGCTGTAGATCGCAACTGGAACAGAAGTGGTGAAATCACGGAAAACCACTTCCAAAATCGAACTCACCTTTTCTCAGTTTTGCCTCACGAGGCAGAGTGTAGGCCTACCCCGTTCCATCCTTCAGACCAGGATTAAATTAAGACCTCAATGAAAGATTGAAATATGTACCAACGATTGAATAGACATTCAAAAAATGTGAATAGATGTTCTTAGTTTTGTATTGATAGAAGTTATATTTTAAAAGTTATCTATAATAATTGAATGTTATGACAAGTGTGCCTCCAGTAGGCCTACTTCATGCCTCTTCATTTAAGAAGGCAATATGTTCCAGTACCCAGCAGTACACTGCATTCTGCGAAGTGCTTATACAGTAGAGTTTCGATATTTCGAGTCTCGATAGTTCAATATTCCCATAAATCCGAGGTATAATAATATCGTATGGCCTCGGTGCCGGGTGCAAGCTTTGTAATTTGACACCCAGGGGGTAGCTTGCATGTCGAATTTCGTTGTTCCTTGAATCACTATGAAAGTCAAGGAAGTTATATATCTAATCTCCATGAACACTATAGCGCTTTCTAGTAGAGAAATTAGGAACTTTGTGTTGGCGGAAACTCCCGAGATTAATTTTGCCATTATGAACACGGCCTATTGAATTCAAATGGGTCCTTTGACATGCCAACATCGTATGACATGCGTGTCGTATTTTTTCCGCCTTTCAAAAAAAAAACACTTACCGCGGCCAGGAGCGAACCTGCAATCTTGGGGTTAGTAGACCGACACGCTATCCACTCACCCACCGTGGCAAGCTAATCCGAGGTGAAAAATATGAATTAACAACAAGAAGTTCCGTGACGAACTAAAGAGCCTACTTTTCATGCCAATGATTATTCTACAGTATATGAACCTATCTAGAATAATGACGAAATTAAGTTGGTAATATCGAAATGTCTCATTAGTTCGAAATATTTCCGGCATAATGTAGCCTAATAGAGCACTACAGTTGGCAGCCCTGTTGACTGAATATATTCTTAGTTCCATCTCTTAAGGTACAGAATACAACATTTGGTTGAAGTCCAATGGACGTTACATGCAGTTAGACATTGGATCTATCAGCACGCGTAAAGGCATTTTGGCAACAATGTCATGCGTGTGCTGGTTAGAAATAATCGGAAATATTATGATATCTTTTTGTGCCAATTTTGGATGAAATCCATTTGTTAGTATAGAAGTTACATGCATTTTAAAATTGGACCTATCAGCAAGCATAGAATCATGTTGGCAGCACTGACTTATATTAATTGCTCCAAATAAATCTAGAATGTTAGGTGCTATACGTGTGCAAAGTATAGAGCTGTTGGCTTGCATACTTTCTGATATATTGTTATTAGGGTAAACAAATACAGACAGCATTTATTAACAGTTGGCAGCCCTGATTGCTCTTAAGAATACGTATAGTCATATCTGTTATGTTACACAGAGCACATACGAAAAATGGATGAAATCCAACTGAGTGCATAGAAGTTACATGTATTTAAAAATTGGTCCTATCAGCAGGCTTAGAATCATGTTGGTAGAACTGAAGTATATAAGTTACTCCAAATTAATCTAAAATGTCAGGTACTATACGTGTGCATAGTTTAAAGCTGTCGGCTTGCATACTTTGTGATATATGGGTATTTGGATAAAAGAAATTGAGAGCATTTATTAACAGTTGGCAGTCCTGGTGGCACTTAAGAATACGCTCAGTCATATCTGTTTATGTACACATAGTACATACGAAATTTGTTTGAAATCCAATTGATAGTGTAGAAGTTATATGCATTTAAAATTTGGACCTATCAGCAGGCTTATAATCATTTTGGCAACACTGCAATTTATGGCGTCTTGGAAATTAAACTGAAATATTATTATCTATACGTGTGCCAATTTTGAAATAGCTCCCATTCATACCTTCCAAGATATCTAACATAGGGCTCAAATTTCAATTGCGATTTTACAGCAGTTGGTAGCATTGACATCATTTTCAAATATGGCCGTGAGCTATTCAGGTATAGATCTTTACTCCTACCAAATTTTGTTTCTATTGCTGCAGCCGTTTAGGAGTTGATAGGGGGGGGGGGGGCGACACACACACACAGCCAGACAGAAGGACAGACAGACAGAAGGACAGACAGACACACATTTGCCCGATCTACTTTTTCCTCATTTTGCAAAATGTGAAAAGTAGGCTAACAAGAAGTTCCGTGAAGAACTATACAGCCTACTTTTCATGCCAATGATTATTCTACAGTATATGAACCTATCTAGAATAATGACGAAATTAAGTTGGTAATATCGAAATATCTAATTAGTTCAAAAGATACCTGGTATAATGTAGCCTAATAGAGCACTACAGTTGGCAGCCCTGGTGACTGAATATATTCTTAGTTCCACCTCTTAAGGTACAGAATACAAAATTTGGTTGAAGTCCAATGGACGTTACATGCAGTTAGACACTGGATCCATCAGCACGCGTAAAAGCAAGTTGCCAACAATACCATGCGTGTGCTGGTCAGAAATAATCTGAATTATTATGATATCTTGTTGTGCCAATTTTGGATGAAATCCATTTGTTAGTACAGAAGTTACATGTATTTTAAAATTGGACATATCAGCAGGCATAGAATCATGTTGGCAGCACCGTCTTGTATTAATTACTCCAAATTAATCTAGAATGTCAGGTGCTATACGTGTGCAAAGTATAGAGCTGTTGGCTTGCATACTTTATGATATATTGATATTAGGGTAAAAAGAATATAGACAGCATTTATTAACAGTTGGCAGCCCTGATTGCTCTTAACAATACTTACAGTCATATCTGTTATGGTACACATTGCACATACGAAATTTGGTTGAAATCCAACTGATAGTATAGAAGTTACTTGTATTTAAAAATTGGTACTATCAGCAGGCTTATAATCATGTTGGTAGAACTGACGTATATAAGTTACTCCAAATTAACCTAAAATGTCAGAATATACGTGTGCATAGTTTAAAGCTGTTGGCTTGCATACTTTCTGATATATTGGTATTTGGATTTAAAAAAAAATAGAGAGAGCAATTATTAACAGTTGGCAGCCCTGGTGGCTCTTAAGAATACGCTCAGTCATATCTGTTTATGTACAGATATTGCATACAAAATTTGGTTGAAATCCAGTTGATAGTGTAGAAGTTATATGCATTTAAACATTGGACCTATCAGAAGGCTTAAAATTATTTTGGCAACACTGTCATGGTTGGCCTCCTGGAAATTAAACTGAAATAGTATTATCTACATGTGTGCCAATTTTGGAATAGCTCCCATGCATACCTTGCAAGATATCCAACATGGAGCTCAAATTTCTAGTGCGTTTTTTCAGCAGTTGGTAGCACTGACATCATTTTAAAATATGGACGTGATCTATTCCGGTGCACATCTTTACTCATACTAAATTTGGTTTTGATTGCTGCAGCCGTTTAGGAGTTGATAGGGGGGGGGGGACACACACACACACACACACACACAGCCAGCCAGACAGACAGACACACATTTTCTCGGATCGATCTCATAAGACTACTTTTTCCTCATTTTTGCAAAATGTGAAAAGTAGGCTAAAAATAGCAAATCATCAGTGAGGGCCGGGTTCTCCAACGCATCTTTCAATGAGTTTTGTACAGCTCTTAAGCTTAACAATTCCTTTGCTAATGTCAATCGGCGAATGTGCTGGTGAAACGCCAACGAGTTTTAACATTAACGAGGCATTTACTGACGGCCTGTTAATTTTAACATCGGAATTAAACTCGTTGGTGTTTCACCAGCACATTCGCCGATTGACATTAGCAAACGAATCGTTATGTTGAAATATGATGATTGTGGCTGTATTTGTATATTCTTTGGTTTAATCAAGCAGGCCGTGAACTGCAAAAAGCTTAAAAGTTATATACTCCTCGGTTAAAAACCAACATGGCTGATGAGGAAGAGAGGAAGAAGAGCCAGTGACTGTGAAATTTTCTTTATGTTCGACCCTGACTATTATATGTCAGAAAAGTGTACTATAATGAGGCTCATTATAGCACTATTTTTCATTATGAAACAGTTTCTCCCACCAATCAAAGCTCAAGAAACAGTTGTTTGACCAATTAGCAGGCGCGGATACAAGCCGGGGGGGGGGGGGGGGGGTCATGACCCCCCCCCCAAACGGGACCAAATTATTTTGCAAACACAAAAAAACAAAACACAATAACCAGACAACTAAAACTTAACGAATTTTAACTGAAAAAACGTTTTTTTTCTTCATTTTATTCAATACTGAAAATATCTTTATTGCAATTATTATGATCTGTTACAACTGTACATATTTACAACTTCATACCTGTTATATAAAAACGATTATTTATACATAACAACATCAACTCGTCTATTTTGTTTAACAAACCTTGTGATTACCGAAACGATGTTTATAGTGATGTCACGATGAATGTGCAGCAATGCACGGATAGGAATTTGGGGCTTTTTTCGAACCAAAACATTTTGCCGACGTCCAAACTGCAAGCTTGGTTGGCAATTTAAGCTGTGACTTTCTCCCTTTGTCGGTACCAACTCGACTTGCCGAAACTGTAACGTACCTTGATACTTTTCTCGAAGCTCGATGTAAAAGTCGCAAAACACGCCGTTGCAATTTGTACGAATATATTTGGCGCGCTAAACGCATCAAATTTCTATCCATGTAGCTTGCAAAAAAAAATTGGCCTGGTTTTGTACGTTTGGTTATTTTGTGATTGAGTTTTTAGTGATACCATTTTTCTTAACAATTTCGATTCTCTGACCCCCCCCCCCAAACCAAACTCTAGATCCGCGCCTGCCAATTAGATAATTAGATGCGCTGAGTTCCACGGCCTTCTAATTTAAATTTCACTGCCTGGCCTAGTGTCATAGTAGGGTGATCGAGGAGGCCATGGTCAAATACAAGGCATTCTCTGCGTCTCATGCGCTCTGTTCAGTACATAAAACTGGCGAAATCTCGACAGATATTTATGAATATTTATGTTCGAACATAAAATAGTTAAAATAATTATCGTCGAACATAAACAGTCGTATGCAACTCGCCTATAATGGTAATTAAGACACGAGTATGTTTAAAATTTCCATATGAATTGCCATTATAGGCTCGTTGCATAATGTACTATTAAATGAAAGAAACGTACTTATCCACCCTTATCCACTTGGTGGATACGTATCGTGAAATCATTGAAAATAAGAGGACTGATGCTGTGATGTCTGTATGGTCTTTTATTAAATTAACTATATGTGCTATACCGTAATGCATCACACGATATTACACGTAAATAAGAAATGGTACTGCGACCGAATTTATTTAAGGCCAATACTAAAGATCCAGGCGGGATACGAACTGGGACCCAGGAAAAATAAAAGAACGAATTAAAATCTCTTATTCCTTAAAAATTTGTGAGATATGGAAAACCTAATATGAAATAGAGTGTAATACTATGCATCATTATTAATTAAACAATTACGGAAGGACGGAAGGAAAGAAGGAACTATTTAAATATGGTTGTGTATTTATTATCTGGATGTAGGGAGGCCTACATTGTAAGAATGCGTCACACCACGAGAAGTGAGAGTAACGTCACGCAGGAGGAGAAGTGACCAAGGTTGATGACTGAATGAGTGAGGGGAAGTCTGTGGAGCTACGTCACACCACGAGAGGGGAGGAAACGCGATGAACTTGCCGTAGAGCAAGAACGAGCAGTCATTCCTAATTCAGATCGGGTCTGGGCAAGACCGCAAGTGTAGAAACGAGTTGTTTCTAGGACAGCGCCACGCATAACGAAAGTGGAGAGAAGGAGTGTGAAGTCAGAAGGCTGTGACTTGTGAAGCAAGGGACATTCTGACTGAGACCAGCACAGCATGTAGACTGGTGATTTAGTAACACGCTTATCGGAACGAGACTGAGTTCATTTACACTCACATTTAAAGAAGCTTCATACAGCAAGTCTGTGGAGTACTTGAAACACAGCTTGTTACTTCGGTATTTCAATACGAAGCTATTACACATCTCACGCAGATAAATGCAAACAATCCACTTCAGGAAAAGAGCTATATTACTCATACAATTCAGCTCATCCTTGGGAACTATACATAATGCAGTTTATAAATTGGCAACGGGGAAGTTATACAGGTTTAATCATTAATCTGATTATGACTTCGTGCTAAGATGCACATTATAGGGAAGTAGAGACTACAGAAATGAAAAGTTGAATCCAGAATTCCACAACATGGGCGGCGCAGTTGAACACCTACGCGATGCGCAGAAATGCAGAAGAAATCTATACTTCATAACACGAGTTCATATACATCCAGTATACTCTCAAAGACACTTATAGAACAATCGAATTTCAACCTTAAGAAGCGATGCCGGCGCAGTGAAGGGGTAACGTCAGAAGATCCGAACAACTTGCGGGAGTCGAGCGAAGGAGTGAGGGAGAGACTTGCTGTACTCGGAGAGGTCGCTAACCCAGTTATGTCATCGACCTTGTCCCACTGTGAGGTTATCCAGCAGGCCTCGCCACAACCGGTTCTCGCAGCTGTGGGCGTTGTGCTCAAACACATTTGTCTTGCCAGACGAGACATGATACATCAGAGATCGTCGCCAGCTCAAGGTAGTGAAGAGATTGATTTATATTTAGTAGAATTGTAGTCATGTTCTGTGTTTATCCAAATTGACCAATCGTATAATTTTGTAATTGTATTTAAAATTGTGTTGATTTTAATCCAGTATATCAGTATTTTCTTAGGAGTCATTTTCATTGAAAATTTCCGTCATTTGGACGAACTTTTATTAGCGTATTGCTGTTGTCAACGTTAAATCATTTCAATATAAAGTCGTTTATAATTATAGATACTTGCGTTAAATTAAATAAATCTGTTTTATTCGCAGCGATGGAACGTATATTGAACAACTTAAGTACCGTATATTTAAAAAGCTATGTCACGAAGTGTCAAATGAATTTCAACAACTCAAGATGTTGATTCGAGTGTCAGAAATTTATTATAAACCAACTGTGGCCAAAAATGGATTGTTACACGACACAAAATCTGGTAAAAGATAGTCTAAATACTTGATATAGACAATTAAATCAATGAATACCAAATTCATTGTAATGAAAGAGATAGTTATGTAGAACTATGCTGCAAACGTAATAAACCATATTTCCTAGTAACAAAGGTGTTTCAAGAACCTTTATATGTGTGTCCAATAAAAATTAAAAAGCCTAGATAAAATTTGTTAAACAAAATATTTCACGAAGATAGCTAAGACTTAAGTGTATTCACAGGAAAAGAGGACACACTTATATCATTTTTAAATATGAATTCTTGCTGACAATTCTTTGAAAGTTACAATAATGTAATAACTGAATTTAAATACGTGAAAAGGAGTTAAGAAAGTTAAATCACAGGGTGATATAAAAGCAACTGTACAGAAGGTAATTAAAGATTTGAAGTTATAGGCACGAGGAAATTTTGTATAAGAATAGAGGAGTTAGTTCAAGTTTGTTTCTTGAACAATATTCACAATGGTCGTGGATATTTAATAGAGTTACTGATTTTCTTTGCATAGATTGAGAAAATGCACTGAAATGGAGTCTAGATTTGGAATACCGTGCAAGAAAGGAATCGTAGACGTAAATGAGTTACGTATTTTCACAAAAGGAGACTGAAGAATCATGTTTCCTAGTTTTGATCACAGCGTATGTGACATTGTTTAATTGCATTTGAGGCAAGTTCTGTACAGGGTGTTTAAGAAATAATGTGATTGTTGTATAATTTTGGAACAGAAGTGTGGAATGAGTCAAATGCCATGCACTTCGAATATTCACGTTTATCAAAGAAAATGTTAGCCGAGAAAAAGAATTTCAGGAATTTTTCGAGATTTAATAATCAAATGGGAGAAAACAAAGTTAGAGCAGTGCTGAACTTAAATGTTTGTCACCTTTGTTCTCTTGATTCAGACTAGTATTTATACTTTCAACCGATAGAGTTACGGTGTTTGTTCAGGAAGTTTGAGTAGTAAAGACTCATGTATATTAAAGGAAATTAAATCACTTCAACGCAGTTAAGTGAATATTTGTGCGAATCACAAATCATTGTACATATGGATATATATTTAATACTGAGTAAATCTTGATCTTACATATTTAGATGTGGAACTACGGTTGAAATATGAAACGCAATGTATAATATAGGGTAATGTTTGAAATCACGCCGTTTCATAATTTCTCATATTTCAGTGGAGGTTCTGAGTAACTCCACTCGAGTTTATCGTTTGTAACAAATTTTGTGTTTAATTTTTGTAATGGCAAAGGAATGCTATATTCTCCGATGAGAGAAGAAGGAATCAGTGGAGTACCGAATTCTCCAACCTTTATTTTCAGGACATTATGTATAAGTGCCACGTGTTTAGTTTATCTTGAGTTTTCATTTCTTGCAGTGTCAAGTAGACACTAATCATCGATATGCATCCAGGACATGTGTGTATTTCCTTAGCTCAATAAACGGCTGGCGTTTTTTAGCGAATTAGCCAATTTTTATCTTAGCTGACATCGTTTTCATTTTGTCAACGCCGAAAATAGTACTGCTAGGTAGGATACAGACGCTCACTATAGACGGACCTTATCACCCCTCGAGATTGGAGTTTCTCGATTTGCTTAAATGTAAATGCTAGTAGAAATTTGTACCTAGGCTGGTAGTACTATTTTCTTTTATAGATCTACCCTGTATGATCCTAGAATTCCCAATTTTTACTTAGCAGACAATGGTAAGTTTGTGAACTGGGTAGCTACGTGTCTGCAATCGTTTACAGTGCAGCGGATATAGGTACTGATTGATGAATTCGGGCGCAGTACATATCTTACTTGTCAGATGGGAATTCCAGGTTAGGTTCTATCATCTGTAGAACATTTAACACAGAAGGTTTGAAAACCGAAATCCCATGATAAATGCTATGTCGTCAAATTCATTAAAGTAATTTCTTCGTTATTTTTAAGTACGTGGTCGACGAAAATCTAGCATGTCTTCAAAAACATCGTCATTGTTCAGAATAAAGTTTAATGCACGCTCAATTTTGGATTTGAATGCTACGTAAATCGACCGTCAATTCGTTAATTCTATGTAGACAGAGCAATTAGATTTAATGGCTCGTTACGGAAGCTAATGGATTGTTATAGTTCGGTGAACCACAACATTTTTGTAATCGTCCGTTAACGGCCTTAGGTTTGCTAACATTTTGACGAACTATGGTGAACTCGCCCCTCAGTGCGCGATTGATGAACACGGGCGACGTGCTTGATGACACTGACGGCTCCGTGGTGTTGTGATAGCGTGCCTGCCTATCACCCGGAGGCCCCGGGTTCGATTCCCGGCTCCGTCAGGGATTTTAGAAACTAACGTGAGGGTTGGAACGGGGTGCACTCAGCCTCGTGAGGACAAATATTTGCTGTCTGACAGTGAGGCAGCGCCCCGGTCACGAAAACCATGATTAACGGCCGAGGGGACCCGATGCGCTGACCACGCGTCACCCCAATATCTGCAGGCCAAATGGCTGGGCAGCGGTCGCTTGGTAGGCCTAGGCCCTTCAAGGGCTGAAGTGCCAGGGGTTATTATATATAGGCTATATACACACAACTGCCAGTTCTCCTATATACTTTGTTCATATCATTTTAGGCTTTTGCCACGAATAAGGTCTTCTATATTTCCCTTTATAATTATGTTCCAGAAAATCTCAAAGAAGCATCGCAAACAACGATGAATGCTACACGCTTCTTGATCTGTCCGCCATGTTTCTCCAGGATGAAACCGAGTCTACACATGTGTGAGAGCCATAAAGCGCATTTAAGTAATTAGGAACCCAAATGACCTCGTGAAATGTATCAACGATAATCACGCATTGACTGTCGTTTTTAAGTTAAATAGGAATTAACTAACTAATCGTTAGTAGAGAGTAGAAGAAAACGGCCCGTATATCTTATATATAAAAGTGAAAGTCTGTATGTATGTATGTATGTGGGTGGGTCTGTTCCGTATACAAATCTACACCGTTCCACCAATCTCAACCAAATTTTGCACACACATAGTTTAGGACCCAGAAGGAACCGCTGGCTACATGAATTTTTGATAGTCTTTCTCATTCTTCTGATTTCGGCCCTTTTGCACTCATACACAGGCTAATCATATCATAAAATATACTCATGAAGGAATGGCAAGGCAGATAGTTTCCATGGCAACATAGCTCAAGTCGAGACACGGCCGACTGGATGCCAGTTGTGCTCTGCACTACCGGTATAGAAAATGAGGATCTTTACTTGAAATCCCGTTAGTTACTCAACTGCTCACACAGCACTGTCAACCGAGTTTAGCATAACAAAGACTTGACACTATCTATCTACTACATATTTGTCTAATACCACTCACTCACTCACTCACTCATTCATTCATTCATTCATCACGAAATCTCAAAAACCACCGAACGGATTGGAATGAAATTTGGTATGCTGCTTCCTCAAGGGCCGCAAATTCCCGCTAAGAGAGGATTTTTGGATATTCAGGTTCTAAAGGGGTGTTAAGGGGGTAGACCTGCATTTCATTGAATAGCAATATCTCCCGATTGGTTTCATTGGCGGATGTGATACTCGGCATATAAACTCATCTTTAAAAATAAGAAGACATGTGTCTGAGGGTTTTTCGATGTGGTGTATATTATGAGGTGAAAGGGGTGAAAAGTGGCGGTTGAAAGATTCCTAACGGAGCGTGTATCTCTTAAACAACATAGGTGAGGAGTTTGAAACCGAGCGGAAAAAAATCAGAATAAAAACTAAGTAAATATGTATTTCACAGTTTTTTTCATAAATCCAATTTAAGGGGCCCCAGGGGGAGGGGTGATATTCTGGGGGAAAGGGGGAAACAGGAAAGAAAGTGCCCTAACTGATTGACTGACTGACTCACTCATCAAACTCAGGGGGAAAAACTGCTTTAAAGTAAGTAAATAGCTTTTCGACAGTTTTTTTGATCAATCAAATTGAAGGGGTTCATCGGGAGGAGTGAAATACTGAAGAAAAAAAAAAATTGAAAGAAAATGTCCTGACTCATTCACTCACTCATCATCGCCCAGCCAAAAATATTGAAGTTGGAAACATGGCATTTCGGGGATATGTTCGTTGTATGTCAAAACCGTACACTAAGGGAGGATTTTTGGATATTCAAGTTCTAAAGGGGTCTTAAGGGAGTTAAACCTGCATTTCATTGAATAACAATATCTTACGAGTGGTTTCATTTGTGGATGTGATACTCGGCATATAAACTAATCATTAAAAATAAGCAGACATGTGTCTAAGGGTTTTTCGATGTGGTGTATTATTATGAGGTGAAAGGGGTGAACAGTGGGGGTTGAGGATTCCTAATGGAGCGTGTAGGCCTATCTCTTAAACGACATAGGCGAGAAATTTGAAACTCAGCGAAAAAAATCAGCTTAAAAAGTAAGTAAATCGGTGTTCGACCGTTTTTTATAAATTAATTTAAGGGACCAATGGGGTGGGGTGAAATTCTGGGGGAAAAAGGAGAGAAAGTGTCCTAACTGACTGACTAACTCACTCACTCATCAAACTCAGGGGAATAAGACAGCTAAAAAAATAAGTTAATGGGTATTCAAGCGTTTTTTCATCAATCCAATTCAAGGGGCCCATGGGGAGGGGTGAAATTCTGGTAAAAATAATTGAAAGAAAATGTCCTGTCTGACTCACTCACTCATCACGCCCAGCAAAAACTATGAAAGTGGGAAACATGAAATTTTGGGAATATGTTCACTGTATGTCGAAAACGTCAACTAAGGAATGATTTTTGTTTATTCGGGTTTTAAAGAGGGGTTAAGGGGGTAAACGTGCATTTCATTGAATAACGATATCTCATGAGTTGTTTCTTTGGGGATGTGATATTCGGTATATAAACTTATCATTAAAAATAATCAGACATATATCTAAGGGTTTATCGATGTGGTGTATATTATGAGGTGAAAGGGGTGAAAATTGGTGGTTGAGGGATTATTAACGGAGCGTGTATCTCTGAAACGACATAGGCGAGAAGTTTGAAATTCGGCGGGAAAAACAGCTTAAAATACAAGTAAATAGGTGTTCGACCGTTTTTTCATAAATCCAATTTAAGGGGTTCATGGGGAGGGGTGAAATTATCAAAAATAAATGAAAGAAATTGTCCTGACTGACTCACTCACTCATCATCGCCCAGCCAAAATTATTGAAGTTAGAAACATGAAATTTTGGGGATATGTTCGTTGTATGTCGAAAACGTCCACTAAGGAAAGAGTTTTGGATATTCAGGTTCTAAAGAGGTGTTAAGGGGGTAAACGTGCATTTCATTGAATAACAATATCTCACGAGTGGTTTCATTTGGGGATGTGATACTTGGCACATATAATAATCATTAAAAATAAGCTGACAAATGTCTAATGGTTTTTCGATGTAGTGTATATTATGAGGTGAAAGGGATGAAAAGTGGGGGTTGAAAGAAAACTAACGGAGCGTGTATCTCTTAAACGACATAGGCGAGGAGTTTGAATCTCGGAGGAAATCAATCAGCTTAAAAATAAATAAATAAATAAATAAAATAAATAGGTGTTCGACCGTTTTTTCTTAAATGCAATTTAAGGGGCCTATGGGGAGGGGTGAAATTCTGGAAGAAAAACGTCCACTAAGGAAGGATTTTTGGATGTTCACTCTCATCGACCAACCAAAACTATTAAAGTTAAAAGAATGATATTTTCGCGATATGTTTGTTGTGTGTCGAAAACGTCTACTAAGGAGGGATTTTTGGGTATTCAGGTTCTAAAGGGGTGTTAACGGGGTTAAACCTGCATTTCATTGAATAACAATATGACACGACTATGACGCGGGCGAAGCGAGGCTAAAAATGAGATGGTGTGTGTCTGTGTATTACTCAATCACGGAAGTACCACTGGTCCGATTTACATGAATTTTACATGGAAGTAGCTCATTTACCTGATTAACATATAGGTTACTTTTGATTTCAATACTTTGCACTATTTAAAATGGTGACCATTTTAGTGACGTCACTACACCCTTTGGTTTCAAACTTTCATATTTCCATTTCAAATAAAAAGAAAACGCTAAGAAATAGCAAACTCTATATGGCATATACGAGGTTTAAAATTACATTTTCTATCCGAAAAGTATCTCCAACGGTTAGCGAGTAAAACCTAAATTTGTGCTATAAAACACGGTCAACGCCGAGCGGTGTAGTTGGACAAAATGTTCCATCCTTAATCTCCCTCTGCACAGCACCTCGCCTATCCCCTGTTTTAACTGTCACCTTCACATTTTAATTTATTTATGACGCGTAGCGAAGCACGGATACTTCAGCTAGTTATTTATATTTTCTATTAAACAATAGACATTAAAGACCATCTTTACGAAAGCAAAACTGCGTGGTGTCGGAACTTACCCTCTTCTATAATTAAATATGTCGTCGTTTCTTTTTTGTTACAACTAGTGTATGGTATACGAGTATCTTAAGTAGCAGGAATTATTTCACGGCAAATCATCGACTGGAAATCATTAATTTAATTAATCTCCAGCCGCATTAATTCAATTGATAGTCTGGTTAGGAGGCCACAAAAACACATTCTCTTCATCAGGCTGCATAAATCTATACATGGTTGAAGATTCTGTGAACCAATTAGCAAAAAAGAATTTGGTTCTATATATGTTTACCATAATAATTTGTCCACCTGTGTATTAGTGCACGTGGAGTCCAGAGTTTTGTCCAGTCTCGCTGCTAACTCTCTGTGGCTACAGTGAAGAGTTTACAACGCAGTGCATCGAGCTTGGAAAGCCATGGCTCCACACAGACATGGGGCATAAACATGGCCGCCCAGCGAGGTTTCAAAAGCGAACCGATCGTTAAAGAGGAAAAATTACCCTACAAAATTATAAAAATAAACCAGTCCAATCTTGGGCAGTATTGTTCATGCACGTGCGAGTTAATGTTTTCATTTTACTCACTATGAGTGGTGGCCAAAGTGTGATTTCGTAAGTCCGAATTTTTGCATAGTTCGAGGTAGTCCACCTCGAGTTACCGAGACTCGAGTGTACTAGAAAATGGCCGCTCATGAAGCATTTCTAGATAATCACCACTAGAATGCGTTGTACCTGATGCCAAGTATGTCATTTATGTTGCAGGTGACTTAGCTTCGCACCACAGCCTGCGTCTTCGACTCTAGGATATGTTAAGCGGCTCACAGGTCACTTTGTCGGGACGTCAATAAATCCTTAGCCAGTAGACTGTCGGGTGAGTGGTCTCTCTTTATTACTATTTCGATCTGCCCGAATGTGGGTTCACTTGACAGTAGTTTCATGTTATATCTTGAACTAACAGAATAGTAAACAAAAGTTTGGTGCTTGAAAAAGAATTACATGAGGCTGACTGAAAAGCACCAAACTTTTTTTTACTAAGTCAACACTGCAAAATGGCTTCAAACCCCATAATAACAGAATAGTATTCAATCACGTCAGGGGTGGAGCGTCATTAAGGGCCGTTAGACCATATTGCACAAAATGTGTTAAATTAATGTCATTAAAACTAACTTTAAATTACATATTCTTCTCAAATCTCTAAAAAGAATTCAGTTTGCATAACTCATCCCTAACTTTAGTTCCTGACAGTCTCGTACGGTGTATTGTCATAGCGAGAGCCGCAATATAGGACCTTCCATGTAAAAGTATATGGACTGAGGGGCCGGTTGGGAAAACAGTGAACATAGCCTTCACGCGAATTCTTCTGTGCTGTGAATGGATCTTCCTTTCTCTTCCAAGGGCCTGGAGAATTGGTCCCAAGCTTTGCGTTGAAGTAAAACAGAAGATCTCTCCATTTCACTTCCTGGTTCTGTGTCTGTATTAAAGTCAAACCAGTTTACGGGAGATGGGTCCACCCCACGCCCAAACAGGTACTTAGCCATTGCACACAGCGTGCTGAAGTTAAGATTTTACACAAAAATATATTTATACATTTTCAGTCGCCTGGTGTTCAAAGTACAGTACACGTGTGTTAGTCAGTTCTGTAAATGAAGTTAATTTCTATAAATTAAATGTGTTTTTAACTTTTGAGGTACAATACGTAATATGTTGATTGTGTGCGACATATAAAAATGAATGAAGTGGAATTTTTATTAACAAAGTTAGAAATTAAAAATAAGGACCTCATCAACCAATCTGATAGATAAATTGCTTTATCCAAGCACAGGAGTGGAGAATAGATTTACAAATAAGGAGCCATGTGAGTACAGTTTTTAATGCAAGAACTATTTATTTAAAAAATTGTTCCAAATGTTGTGTTGTGTAGAATGATGATAATGGCAATAGCGAATGTCAAATATAAAACATATGTTTAATAAAAAACAACATAATATCTTCTGGCCAACCTGAAAGTTTAGTCAGGAGCCGCCCCTGAATCACGTCATGGTCTGGCGTATTTTCGAGATACATCCTGTCACGGGATAAATCATCTAAAGTTGGTTTGAGTGTGTATTTCCTTGTGCATCATTTCGTATGTACAGTATAATTAGTATTCTGCCTTAGCATTGGTTGATGAGACTTAAGGGACTCCAGAATGCCAAAAATCTTCACCATTTTTTATTTTTGTGCCATATTAACACATTTAGTCCTTCACCCGTCTATAAGGAACTTTACAGGAACTTTTATTTCAAATTCCCCATTCGTTTTCGAGTGTCGAGTTGATCTCTGGCATGTCCTGCCATCTGTTGAGCATTAAGTAGTACTGCTTGAGTATGGATTTTTGATTTTGGAAGTAACTAACAGAGCATTTTGCAGACGTCTGTCCTCTACAGTTGGAGAACAAGCATGGCGAAATGACAAGCTGATTCTTCACGCCACATTGCAATTTCGGATCAAAGAATATCAATATGGAGATGGCGCAAGCGCGGGAACAAAAATATTAATTACTATTCGTCTCAAAATGAATATTAATATAAACGTAGGATTTTGAATTTACATTTAAATTTATAAAGACCCAAAACCTATTGACATTTTAAGCCGCCCTGATAAGTTCAAAATACGACTTGTACATTGTTTTAAATGCAAATTAAAAGAACCACAGCACTGAGGTAGCAAATAGCTAACTCAGCATTTAAAAGGTTAATATTTGACCCTTAGCTTTCTATTGGTACATTTTTCTTAGCTCATTCCTGAGAATACTTTCCTTATACTTTCCCACAGCCGTGTGTCCTAATAGTAAATAGGCTAAACCCACTAATGTAGATTGTTATTTTCAGCCTATTTTCATTTTATGAGAAATTAGTAATTAGTGGAAAGTTCTTTAACATGCCATAAATCCATGACATGGGACTACCGGCTTTATTCCCCCCCCGAAAGAAGGCATACTGAGGGATTTTTAACGTTTTTAAAAAATCCGACGACTTTAGCCGGGTTTGAAACCGCGATCTTGGGCATAGAAGCTCAGCATACTACCAACTACGCCAACGAATCCGCTCCTTTCTTCTCTACATAGTATAACACAAAGTCCCCGATTCTTGGGTGTAACGAGTAATCTCGAGAACCACCGGATGGAGTTTGATGCGGTTTTCACCATTCTGTAAAGGATTTCTCGAGGAAGGTTCCTGTAAAAAAACTTGCATTTATGACCAAAGGAAGCCGAGCAGTAACGATTTCAGTAAATCGAGTCGAAGAAAAATCTGCCGTCCGTGCGCCTTTTAAGCATACGCTGGGTAAACCGTTAAAAATATCTATATACAGTACTATAAGTGTACGAATGGTTCAGCATGAAAAGTTCTACAAAGACGTCCGTGACAGCATACTCTATCTTTTCTTGTATATGGTGTTTGTTTTTCGGGCTGATAGTCTGTATGCACTCTTTTGTATATAAGTTTTCCATTATCATTAGTATTATTATTATTGTATTATTACTGTATTTTGTTACTATAATTGTTAGACTATTATTATTTATATTGTGAATGTAAGTGAAATGTTTTATTTTTAAAAGCCCTAATCTTATTTTATGTAGGGCGCTACTGTAAAGAAGCTATTAAGCTCTAAGTGTAGCCGTGAAAATAAAATAAAATAAATAAATAAATAAATAAATAAATCTCTTCGATACCTCCCCCACTATACGTGCTTTTACGTTTTCATTTCTTCCAACAATCTCCATTCAATGGAAATTTAAATTACTAGCTTCGGAGTGAGATTATGAGCTATCGAGCGAGCCTATCACCCCAGCCTCATCCAGCATCAAACTGTCGAGTTAAGACTTCAGAGAAGTGTATATGTGTTTGGAGTTTCACTGTTCACCTCGTCTTTTCTGAATTGCTTCAGGGACCCCCTCCGTGGGTCTTTTAAATTTACTCTGGGTTAACCGTTAAAGATACCGGGTGAAGCCGAGGCGGGTTACTAGATTAAAATAAATAAGGAATAGTCTGCATTAGTAGCAAGGATTAAGGGGCAAGGGACTATTAAAATATAGATGCTTCAAATTAAAGAAGAGGGATCCCAAACATGTTTTAATAACCAGAAACAACTTTGATGCCAATTTTACACTAAATTTTATTTCTTAATATAAAAATACCTTCTTTTCCATATTTTTCAGCATACAAAACTATTTTTAATAAATAAAAGTGTTATAATATATTAACACATCCGTTTTTCAAAATTTACTTAAGTTAAATTTTACCAGTTGGAAATGTTAATGTAAACGGTGATAAAATTATGCCATTTTGAAAAGATTCACGAAAAGTCGAAAATACAATTATTTTAAAGATCCTCTGTTATACAGTAGTATCAAAAGAGTCTTAAAGAACATCCCTGAAAAATGTCGAATAGTTCATGTTAATATTTTATGAGATAACATTACAAAAATCCAAATTAACATAATATTATTATAATCTATAATACGTATATTTTACAACAGAGATAACCTACAGAAAGATATAAAAGCATATACTGTACCCTTACGTCTTGATGCCCCCAGTATGCTTGTTCTTATCTTCGGGGTCGCGTTCAGTTCTTCTGATCAATTCTACTTACATCCTAGGGCTTTGGTAGGAATCATGGGGTCTTAACCTAGAAATCTCGTGCCAGAATATCCAACAAAAACTGAAAATTTATTAATGAAGAAAGAATACAATACAAAAGGAATTTAAATTGAACTTAATTCCCCACCTTTACTCTCATTAAATTATATGAATGTATAAGTTCCAAGAAATATGCAGGACAACCACCCCCTGGCGTCTGCTCAAAATCACCATCTCCAAATATGGCGAGAAAACACAACAAAATATTCATAATAAAGTCTCATATGGAATGTAAACCACACGATTTACATAAAGGTAGGGAGAGTCCCAACACACGATCTCCATTACCGTATTTACACCTGTATTTTGATGATCGGACGTCGGCTTAGAAATTAGAGTACAATTTGCGTTGAATCATTTCCTTCCGAACAATCGTCAGGTCATGATTCCCCGCGGAGTTGATTGGCATCAAGTAAGTATCTAAAGTACTCCTTAAAACAACAAAATATATCACGTGATTACTCTTTACATAATTCTCACAAATAAAGGGGCTTCCTCCGGAGAACACTCGAAGGCACGTATGCCTCACTACTGTACACACCCTAATCCGGGGTAAATATGCAAATATAACAAAACACATCCACGCAATCATCTTCCCTATATGAATAAAACACCGGGCCAGCTAACCCCACCACCATAAAACTGACACTTCAACAGTACTGTGGAAACCCACCTGCAAATAACAAACAAACTTTGCACGACATGCATATACAACAAGTATTTGTCTGCGCGCACCCGGGACTTGCCTTCGTAACGTGCATATTACCATAATTAGTTAAACACGACCATTCTTTAACAATTCAGGCTTGACGTAGGCAAATAAGCGCTACTGTATTACAAATTACGTCACTCTGGTAACGCATAATGGCTAAGACTAGTGATCCACTCGCACATCAACTGAGCCCTTTTAAGACTTCCACTGGTCAAGTTTCGTGTTCCCCAAGTATAACACCTCGCCTAAAGTACACACTTCCCGGCGGAACGACAAATAACTGATCACACAAGATCACACATAATCACAGGGGCTTAACAGACCTCCCATGACAAATTCGTAGCATCCGAGGTTCGATACCTATCGAATCCCCAGCTTGCAAACTTAACAACCATAAAAGCTCAGTGTACAAGACTGTTCCACAAGTCACTAGCAACAATCGCAGATTCACTCATTTAGGGCACACAATACACACATATAAGGCAACCAGCGAGCTACATCAACACGTGCGATCACTGTCCGAGCTTACAAGAGGCAATAATGGATTAACTCATCGTGAATAATTACTGGTGAAGCCCTGGCTCCCCGTGTGCAAATGAATGCCTCAAACATCATGAAAATAAAGGTGCCTAATTTATCAAAGCTTGGTCTATCAAACTTCGTCTCCCCACCTCCTACATAAAATCAAATGCACGTATGAATACACATCCCTGGCATAGCAACAAATACACAAACACGACCTTAATCTACAAACAATTGATGATTGCGCAGACCGTTGACACTTTACGTCACGTCATGGCTAACCCTAATGAGAAAAATGAAAACATCCCACAGGATGGACAAAAATATTTACATAACCAAACTCTGCTTGGTGCTAAATCAAACCCTCCAAAATGAATAATATTCAAATTTTGTACTCATCATTTTCATCAGCCTGGCTAGGTAACGTCACTAGACATACCCACCTGGATATCTCACTTAGCCCATAGCGACTCCTAGGACACTCGCGTACATCTGCGACACCATTTCGTCAGTTCAGAACAGAATAGAAGCGCATCTTGCCCAGCGGATCGGGGAATACCAGGCTGGCTTCAGAAAGGATCGTTCGTGCCCGGAAGAGATCATAAACCTGAAGAACATCATCTGGTACAAGAAGAAAGGATGACATAGTTACGTGGTCGTGTTTGTTGACTTTCAGAAAGCGTAAGACTCCATCGACCGGGAGTCATTTATGAATATTTTGGAAGAGTTTGGAGTGGATGATACATCAAGAAATTTAATCAAACGAACTCTAACCAACACAGTGTCGAAAGTCAAATTTATGGGGGAGATATCAGAACCGTTTAAAATCAGAACGGGCGTCAGATAGGGAGACGGACTATCCCCACTCCTTTTCAACTGTGTTTTGGAAAAGTCCTTCGAGAATGGAAGAAGTTGTTAGACCAAGAAGAAACGAAAGAAGCTCGGTTCAGACTTGGTCCTAAGCACAAAGGGGTATACGTTGACTGGCCTTTGCGGATAACCTGGCCTATTTTTGCAAACGACGTAGATTCAGCAGTCTACAAGATCAATAAGCTGTCAGAAATTGCTGAAAAGGTAGGACTCCAGATTTCTCTTCAGAAGACAAAATATATGACAAACATCTGCGATGGATCTCAATGGATGATTACTTATCTTGGAAAAATCTGTCGAGTCACAAATTTCAGATATCTCGGTGAAGTTATCCAGCAGAATGGATTAGAAGAGGAAGCAATTAATGTCAGGATGAGGAAGTTAGACCAGGCACACCAAATGACAAAGAATATCTATAACAAAAAGTCTACGATTATAGGGGCCAAGTCCCGACATTATACCACAATTTTAAAACCTGAGGGAATATATGCGTCCAAAACTTTGAATATGAATAGTAAAGGTCAAGCTGACCAACTGGAAGAAAGAGAGCGCAGGATATTAAGAAAAATCCTAGGTTGATGGGTTGATGGACTGTGGTCAAATCCTGTAAACATGTTATCAAAGAAAAACTGGAAGGGCAACCTTTGAATTTCGATACTGAAGCAATCGATCATTTGAATCAAGGGCATGGCTGTCTGCCTTTCCACAATAGTTCTCATAATCGGTGTTTCGATGGGGAGACTTTCCTTGAGAGAAAAATTAACCAAGTATCCAGACGTTGTTCATAAACACCATACCTTGTAACCAAATTTGATGGGTTTGTACCTTATAAATCGTTTGAGAGAATGTATCACAAAATATTGTATCATCGACTCATCGTAAGACTGATGTTGTTCAAGGGCAAAGTGTTCCCTGCATTTTAGTTGCATTTTGTCAAGGATAGGTCGAATTTTCCACAGCTTGACATTTAGATCAATTTTGTTGCTCTCTATACAGCGGAAGAACCGAAGGTTTTGTTCAAATCGGTTTCTTCTTAGAGCATTCGTTACAAGTACGAGTTTGGTATCATAGTCAGAATCCCAATATAATCTCTTGCTAGGGAGAGGGTTATAACCACTTAAAATAAGAATACCAAAGAAAACAACGCATTTCTCCAGAATTTATTAACGGATTTGGACAGTTTTTGATGTTGTTCTTGTTGATTCTTTTTGTTGCTTAGCGAAATCTTAGTCATGTAGCTCCGTGTACTTGGGTGTGTGTAGAATTTGTCTGATAACCTGTCACTGTGATAGCTGTACTAATGTGTGTACTTGTAATTGAGGGAGGAATCTGGAAGGAAGTTGTCGTGGCCTTTAGTAAGGTACTGCACTCGAATTTGCGATTTGCATTGAATTATTATTGCCCTTGATGAAAGACAAAGCATCGTAATATTTATTAAAACTGGAAGTTGCATTAGGCACACGTGCAGTGGCCAGCACAAAGGAACGAAGGGGCAGTTTGCTTTATAAAACGCCGAGTCAATGACAAAATGACTAGTCTGCAGTCCTTACCTGAATTAAAAAACAGATAACACACGCTAATACAGTCATCACAATTAAGACCGGTTATCAGACAGATTCTACACACACACAAAGTACACGGGGCTACATGACCGCATTGTCGCAGACCCTAAACTTAAGAACCAACCAACCAACAAAATGACTATGTGAAAAACAAAAAAACAGAGACGGCAGAAACCCATTTCGATTGATACAAAGCGAGACTTGCGCTCGTCGGTCGGTTAGTAGCAGGAGCAGAGTAAGCAACCCGCCGAGGTTTTAAAAAAGACGAGGGAAAGGGGGACCCGTTGCCTCGACATGAGTCGAAAGTGCGCCGACTTAAATCACGTGATACTCCACAGCCAAGAGGAAAATAAGATTGGAAGTACGTCATTAGCAAAGCTTCTCAGCACTCATTGCAAGTCATTTTGAAGGTACTTTCTGACCCAGGACCTTTTAAATTTGTATTTAAGGATTTACCAGATAATTATTTCATGGGACAGAAGACTCATAGAAGCACAAAGTGGATAATAGAGAATCCCGCCGAAGCCACGCGCGTATTTCTTATGATTACGCCGAAATTTGAGTAGAGAAGGGGAAACTAGCTGGAGACTCGAAGCTTCTTGTTTGGGAGACGTGACGGCGAATAGACGTGTCGAACTGCGGTCTTGAATTGCACGGCCTAGTGTAATGCAAAGTGAGGCAATACTACACAACAGTGCGCTTGCTGGTGTTAACAATCATGCGAGTATTATATACATGAGCTGGGTGTATTGTGTATTATAATTAATAACATTTAAAGAAGAAATTATCGAAATTACGAGAAGTAGGCTCTTTGTCATAGTGTAGTGAACGTGAAGTGAAGACAGTGTACTGTAAGGAACAGTGTAAAGACAGCAGATATTAATAATCTTATCCAACGAAATATTTCGTAAAGAAAATCACTAATTCTTTCGAAATAAAAATTAATAACATTAAGTTATTAAAAACCTTCGTGACTACGCAAAATTATTATGTTACTACAGTGAAAAGTTCTTTATCATTATTGGAAACTTGAGCAGTTCAAGGAAGATTATTATAAACATTTCTTCGAAATTATTGCCAATGGTTGAACAACTGAAACTGAGAGGGACATTTTCGATTATTATTATGGAAGTTGTTGTGATGAATTACTAAATATTCAGAGGAAAACATAGCCTACAAGGATGATGAGGGGTATCAGGAGTGACATAGAATATCAAGAACGAGAAGAAGAACATATTCCATGATATTATCAAAATTCTAAATTAAATGGATACTGCTGAGATGAAGACTATAACAGAATTCTACGCAGATACATGGAGAACAGTAGAGAAGAGGAAAAGGTCGGAACGATATCAACAAGAGTGGATTACCAGAGTCCGGAGTCGAACCAGGAGGATGACGGAGACCGATGGGATGCAGAGCCACCATGGAGATTCATCGCGCAGATGCTAGGTGCAACATCCTGTACGAGAGAGGTGGAAGCAGATCTTGGACCATCACCCTAGGAAGTATGAGACGGACGAGCAGGGTTACGGAATACAGTTCTAGGACCTCAATGAGACAGCTTTAAGCGACATAAAGTAAGGAATGAATTCTCTTCAGTAGCCCATTTTGGTAGATCAAGATTTGTAATAATTATTCAATATATTTCAACCATTTTAAACGTTCTTGCACTTGCATTTTTGCTAGGTAATTTTAGACGCTTTTGGTAATTGCTGCATTTTTCATTTTGGATTTAGAATGTTAAGTCATGTTAGGATTTTAGGTTTTTCGATGTTGAGATACGAGTATTTAGGATTTCAGGTCTCAGACCGTATTTTTGACATTTTCGATATTTTAGGATTTTTAATTTAGTTCTGGTGATTTTTATTCGTATTTATATTCGTATCGTTATTCGTAATTTGATTTAATAGGAAGTGAGGAGGACGATCTTTTTTTTTTGATCGTTTGACGAACGTCCTACGAACACACAAGTGCGCATCCGAACAACAGTCGAGCACAAAGACTCAAAAACATCTCGGGGTTAACAGTGAGCATTCTACAGAGGTGTAGAATTTAAAAAAAAAAAGCTCTGCTGTTCCCCAGATGCACACTACAGTAAGGATAGAAGGCATATTTCAAGAATCATGAATGACCACAGTATCAGTTAAGATAAAATTTCCATCAATTTAATTGATCCATTCAACCATCCTAATCTTTACAAGGGCATCCTCAGGGAGAAAACTAAAACACCACCTGGAAAAAATAACATCCTGCGCTCCCCCTGGGATCCTATACTATATAATCGCAGGTGTTGAATAACGTTCCAAAAATATATATGCAACGAAAACGTCAACTTTTAAACATTTCATTGTGTTAGAATACCCATGAAATTAATAGTCCATCATGGTATTCTATTATATTATAAACGATATTTACAGTATTCAAGTTTGTAGATCACTGATCGTCCTATCACACTTGACTAAAATTTTATTTCTGAAGTTCTACACTTTTCCATATTTCCAAAAATCATGGATAATCCTATGGGATATTCTCTTCCATGAAACGAGAAGAAATTCCAAAACATACTAGAATTGTTAATTATACAACTTGATGCAAGTCAGACCAAGCCGAACAAAGATGGACCCATTAGAAACATAATACCATTTATATTTCATTATTCCCACACAAGGAATATTCATATTATAAATTATAAATTATGGATCGGTGATTTATCCTCGATAATAAAATAAATTATGGAATTAATTATTCAGTGATATTAATTGCAACTCCACCTTATTATTCCAACCAATTTCAAACACTTATGGATGATTCGTAGCTATTTCAAGATTTTCATCGGAACATGAGGCCGCATTTTAAATGCCCCATTTCTTTATGCACTTTATCAATTTGGTTTATTCCTTGATATCACAATATGGCAAAATTATTAGGCATTTTAATCTATCTGCAGGTTTATATCATTCAACCAGAAAATATGTAATTATGGTTAGAGCAAATTAAAGTAGAATCTAGAATTCCATTGATGACAAGATCTAGATAGCGGCGTGGGGCTGCAACAGCGGCACCGCCCTTCTTTTGAGTAATATGAGGCAACATCCTCCAAATTCCAACATTTCATTATATTCAACAACTATAATTTTTTTACATATTATTTTCACATATTTAACTTCCATCCAGTCATATTTACTGTATTTAATGGATTATCATAATTATTAATGGGACAAATGCCTACGCGCATTCCCAATTCAACTCATCACCCTATCAGATTTATCATATGAATGTTATAAGTAACTGTCTCTAATTAACCTGTTCAATTATCCGCTTGTCACCATAACAAAAATCCTCCTAATTGATACGCCTTGCTCTAATAACAAAACTACGTTACGATTGCTTTATCAATCCAATGTGCATTAATTCATGTTAATTTCTCATATTTGTTTTAAAGAAACATCACCTAAATAATCCAAACTCATTCATTTATTATTATTATTAATATGAAATTCTCATGGATAATTACCATGTTCTATTTTTCATAAGATACATTAAATTGTTATGAATATGCCTCCTTAATTCCCCATGTAAATTCTCATACATGATCATTCCGCATGATCATTTTAAAGAAAATCCTTAACCACCAGAAAAATCGAATCATTTTACGATAAATGACAATCAGAACTCATCCAAGACGAATTGCATCAAAATGATCAAGAACTACATTTAAATAAACAAATTACCAATAAACTATCTCAAAACGATCGCTAAACTAACAATGTGCCATAAAAATATGCATGGAACTGTACAACAAAAATCAGGATGAAACTCCTGTCTAATTAGAACAGCCGGATGCCTTCCGAAAATATACTCATTCTACGATATGCCCACCGTGGATATGCTATCTCAAAAGAAATAAAATAAAATTCGAAGAGTCGACAACATCAAAAAGATCCATGCTTATGTCTCAATATAATGCAGAAAATAAAGATCTATGACGTGTAAAACGATTCCTACATGGTTGAATGGTATAGTCTAAGGTCTGATATTCACCGGTACTAGATATTAAGAATAGAATAAGGGGCTCACGTCCATTTCAGATGTTCTTGAAAAAAGGTCCAAGTTCCTGCGGAATGCCCTTCGTCTGAGCATAAAATCCCACGCGATCCTCCGCACACGGAAATGTGTACGGCTCGACTTCATGGCTCCACTGGTCCAAGTCCCAAGTATCCAGACATCAGCATCCATCGTACGCCCAATTCATATTTAACGCACCATAATACTGGCTCGACTCATGGTAGATTTCAAAAGTTCATACCGGCGTCTCGCTACCATGACGTCCTGATCGGATTGTCTTAACACCATAGCTTCTGCTATGAAAAAGCTCGCGTCTAATACTGTCACTGATATTACGACAATCACCCGGTGTTTTAACGTCCCGAAATACTCCGAATAGTCACAGTAATGTTCCCGGTTACTTGATTGTAATCCTTCGGTAGTTATCACAGTACGCTTACACACATGTTTAGCCTTAATTCCAATTCAATTGCTAGCCAGAAATCTACCCTGGTATGAGGTATTATATTCACATAACTCAAGTAAGGATTTATTTCCAGCCCATATGCCTTAATATGCTGTAAGCTCGGGCCATACCCAACACAACCTTGCATTTACAAAAGCTAGTTCCATCTAGTAAAACTATCCTGAGCACATTTGAACAATGCCTCGTTTGTAGGCTAATTTTGGCTTCCAGGTCAGGTACTAGTAACTTAAGATTGATTAAGCCGCCCGCTTATGCACGGATTAACTGCACAAACACGACTGTGTCTGTCATAACAGCTGCCTGCTTGACCCTGCAGACCATCAGGTGTTAGCATACTTACGCGCATCGCCGTCCGTGCATCTCTACCAGACTGCAACCTACGGTAGTGAAATTCAACTCCGTCAGGCGCTCGCTTCAAATTCAAAATATAGCCGCGACAAAAAACAACATCTCCATAACCAGCAACTGACGCTCTTTCACACGGTTACAATCTATAGTTAACAGAATGACAATTTCGAAGAACATTTCTCGTGGAAATGTAACATGGTACAGTATGTAAATATGATGGTAAGAAAGAATGTTGGTAAATGTTAACAAGTTGTGAAAAATATTTTGACAGTATAGAAAGGTTTCCACAAGCATTTAAAAATGTATAAGAAAATGTATTGATTAATATTGATCGAATTTATGTCATGTGGACGTATTATATTGTTGATAGACACCAATGACGAACAAAGTTAATGAGAAAGTAGAGCTATTGATATTATGATATAGTATTGCATTACCAGGTATTTTAAGAGGAATTATGAACCAGTAACTAGAGAAAGTATTGTTGTTATAATATTTTCCAGCAATTTGAACTGCAACCTTGGAATATCCATGAAGTCAAGGAGGAAACTTAGGCAAAGTTGAAGTTAATTGAAGGTTTATTGTTGTTGATATGTGACCGCTACGATGGTGTATGTTGTATGAACAGTTTAGGAAGTATTCCCAGGTATTGGATGAACATATGCATAGTTCAGCGATGTAACAATGAGTTATGATGGCATTGTTGATCTGAGAATGGTTAATATGGATAGAGATGCATATTAGGATGGAATACTAGTTGTTGTGAAGAAGTTTTCGTCTTTGTGAAGTTAATTTGACGGTTATAAGCGATGTTTTATGGCAGATATTTGGAACACGATGCAGAGTGAGTTAACAGCTGATCGAGAGGAGAGTGAAAGTCACAGTCAGATCATAATGGTTCAATGTAAACAGAGAGAAACAACAGATACTGGTGTTTATTTGAAGTTCGTGTAAGATTATTGCAAGGCTATTGTTATTTTTATTATGAAGGAGAGACATTAGAGATGTTATTTTCAATATAATCTAGACTTAAATGAACGGATTATAGATCCCTATATTGACATTTATTACTGGATTTAACTCAAATTAGTGGAAATGCTATATGAATTTGAAGGAAGTAAGAAATGAAGGAAACGTGTAAGATATGTAAATATTAGTGATAGTTCGATAGGGCACAGCAGTATATTCCCAGAATCGAGTTTTTATTTGCGAATTTTAGTTTATTTAGCTAGCAGTGATTAGGAGGTTTTATTTTTATGGTTATTGCGTTTACTTTTGTGTTTCTTAATTGTTACGTGTTTACTTTTTGAATAAATAGGCACACTCTTACAAATGCTTGTAATATTTTTATAGGACACTTGAATTATCTTTTGCAGTATATTGGTTAAGTTTAGAAGAGCGCTATAGTGGTAGAATATATGTCACTACCCACAACCTTATCCCGTTACGCCCGACATTCGAAAGTTTCTCACTCTCCAAAACATTTAGTCTCCCAGAACCCAGTAAAGTAGAACTATAGTACGTCTGTAGATACCTGATCCTTCTCCTGTGTGTATATGTCAGTAGCTATTAGTGATTTTTCTAGCCGGGGACTGCAAGTTGCTGCAATCCATCTCCATCTCCGGATAACGGCTGATATTACGCATGGAAATAGGGTACAGTGCCATACTAGAATATGCTTCAGTTATATGGAATCCATACACATAAGCTTATAGAGAACATCCAAAATAAATTCTTAAAATATGTATATTACAAAAGATTTGGCTATTATCCCTGTTACGAATCGTACACATTTATATTAGAGTCCCTCAATGTCAGAAAACTATCTCACAGACGAAATTGTCAGGGTCTGCTTTTCCTCTATAAAATAGTAAACAATAAAATTGACGACGCTAAAATTTGAGAGAGAATTACGTTATATGTCCCAGCCTTTAAACCTAGCAGATTCCGAAACATTTTCTTTATTCCGCGAGTTCACACAGACAGCCATAAAAACTCACCGATTAACATAATATAAAGTTCATCATCTTGACTTAGATATTTTCAGTATGTCAGAAAACCAGTTTGCTGCGTCCTGTGATAAACTGCAAGATGTTTTGTAATATATTGTACTGTATTCAGCCCATTTCCTTCTCATACCTAAACCTTCTTTTCTTCTTCTTCTTCTTCTTCTTGTTTATCAAGTGTATCTCTATCTCTATCTTCTTTTTATGTATCTTTTGTATTTCTATTTATATACTGTTGTATATTATCTAATTCTAGTAGTGAGCAATGTAACTGGGGCTTCCTGTAATGTTCACAACACAAATAAATAAATAAATAAATAAATAAATAAATACCGGCATTTGACTGCAGTAGAATTGCCATCTCTTGATGAATACAGTACATTTGCATTTGTCAGTTGGCACAGGCTAGAGTAAAAGGTGGCTTTTCACCGATGTCTCAGTCTCACTCATGGCTGTGATTATATGGAAGCTACTGAGGTATGGGTGGAGCTTAGTAATGGCATTCAGGGCACAGTCAGTGCCTGTGAATGCTGTGAAAGGTTCTACTCATAGGGTTAGGACTACTGTTCTGACTCAGTGAGGAAAGCAATGGCAAACTACCTCACTCCTCTTCTTGCCTAGAATGCCTCAAAATAGCGCTGCCTTGGGTTTTTGTGGGTATCTACTCACATAACGTAACGGCGGTACTTTTTGAGGATCCAACCAGCCTTCGGGCTGACTACCTAACAGACAGACAAGTGGGAAACCACAGTTGAGGCAGGAATCAAACCCGCCTCTTCTTAGTTTTGTCTCACGAGGTTGAATGTACCTGTACCCCTTTCCAGCCCTCAGACCAGAATTAAATATCTTGGCAGAGCCAGGAATCGAACCCAGACCTCCGCGGTGACAGCCGAAATTGGACAGTTTTTTTAAGAACATAGTTTTTTGACTCATCAACCTATAATTTAACTACATCAAAATCAAAGAATTCTTCAAAAATCTGCCTGAACTGGTGATCATGAGCCATGGAGCCTCTTTTTCACGTGGAACCCGAACCACAGAATTGACAATTCACCTCGGAAAATCTCACATACTTTAACGGAGATAATCTTATTATATAATACGCTAAGGTGTATGTTTCACAAAACTCAAGCTCCTAAACCATAGGGAGTTAGAAGGTGTGGTTTGTACCAAAATATTCCAAATCGTCTCAATAATACAGGAAAAATCTTGCATTACTTGAAAAGAAAACGGAAATATATTTATTTGTTTATAAAGTGCTTTTAAACAAATAAACAAGACGATAGCCCCTGGCGGAACTGTGTCGCGTATAGCCCGCATAGCACTAGATCTGGGCGGGTGGGTAGTCTGTGCACAAAAGGGGCGCACACAATCCGTTATGCGAGAGTTCTCGCACGGGTCTGATAGTAACAACAATAATAATAATAATAATACATCTCTTCCAATCCAGTGTGATGTTCACGATCCATCTAATTAACCCTCATTCGAAGATAGCGTAACACCCAGTGGCAGATCCAGACCTTGCGGGGCCCTGGGCGACATGATAAGGTGGAGCCCACAACAATAGGAAATAAAAATAAATCAAATCAAATGGAAAGTAGTTTTGTAACAATAATAAAATAAAGAATAGTTACAATATTTTGAATACACTACAGTACATTTTTAATAATATGAAAGAAACCTTTAAGTCCCCTTGAAGAAGATTATGTAAACTATGAAATATTAAAATATTACTTTCCCACTTTTTTCCCGGCTGAAGTATTCTATTATTTCACTGAAATCTAAACTTGCTAAATGCTGAGCTTCTATGCCCAAGATTGCGGGTTCTAATCCGGCCAAAGTCGTCGGATTTTTTAAGAGCGTTAAAAATCCCTCAGTATGGCTTCCTTCGGAGCGGTCCCATGTCATAGATGTATGGCATGTTAAAGAACCTTCCACTAATTACACCTGTGTGAAGCTAAATTTTATAGGTTAAGAATGTAAACAACGCTCTTAGGTTCCTACGTTCGTTGCCAAGAGCCGACTGCGGTGGCGTCTGGTAGCTAAGTTCTGAACTAGAAGTCGTTGACGGTGGCGTTTGGCGACAAAAGTAGGAACTACTTGAAATTATCGTCTGCAGTCCTTACTTGAATTAAAAACAGATAACACACACTAATACAGTCATCACAATTAACACTGGTTATCAGACAGATTCTACACACACCCAAAGTACACGGGGCTATATGACCGCGTTGTCGCAGCCCCTAAACTTAGGAACCAACCAACCAAGCAAACTTGCTAAACGGTCAAGGGAGGTCATAGCTGCACTGAATATATATAAATTAGTTTGAAAAGTATAATTAATTAATTGAATTTTAAAAAATCCATGGCGCAGGGTCCCCAGGACCGCGGGGCCCTGGGGGGTCGCCCTCCTCGTCCTCCCCTAGATCCACCCCTGGTAACACCCATCGGCCGCAACTGCCTAATTTAATTAAGGTTGTAGAAAGCCTGTTATATTCCCAGTACTACCGACCTTACCTCACAGCTGACGTATCTTGAAGCCAAGGTTGATGACAGTTAAGCGTCACGCTTCTGTGCTTACCTCGACAATTAGACCGTTATGCAACAGGCCTCACAAGAACCGTCTGACTGGTGCAAGGATGTCGGAATCACGTGGGCTCAAAACTGCAAACCTTGTTGTAACAGCAAGATAATGAGCATCTTTTCAAGGAAGAGATAGTTGGTTGGTTGGTTCCTCAGTTTAGGGGCTGCGACAACGCGGTCATGTAGCCCCGTGTACGTTGGGTATGTGTAGAATCTGTCTGATAACCGGTGTTAACTGTGATGAAGGAAGAGATATATCGAGCCAGCCTCAAAAGGTTTTTCGTGGTTTCCCATTGTCAACACTCTGGCAGATATCGTGATGGTACCTTCTAGGTCTAATTGCCAAGGACGCTTCTTTCCATCTCCTTGGCCAAGTTCATTCATTAGCAGTACATGACCTCAATGTTCCAATACTTTAAACAACAATCAACAGGTCTATCACCGGATGAGATAGCCGTGGTCGTTACGGCGTGGCTGCAGACAGTCGCTCACATCCAGGAAGCGAGGAGGTTCGAATCCCCACGCCGGCAACCTTGAAGATGGTCTTCCGTGGTTTCCCAACTTCCTTCCAGGCAAATGCCGGGCGGGGTTGGTCCCTAACTATAGGCCACAGCCGCTACCTTCCAATTCCTCATCCTTACATTCACACTTTCCTCCCCAGACAACACTTCACACGCGACGGTACTTGTAGCTCACCCCATGGGTGTCCGCGTAGAAGTAGCTACAAACTCTGCTGAGCCGAAAATGGCCTCGGACACTCCCGGCATTAAAAGCCATACGCTAAAAGAAAATATATTTTTTAAAAATCGACAATATGGGCTGGCAGCTTCAATGCGTACTGCGCGTAGCCAGAGTGACTTGTGATAGCTACGGCCAAGCTAGAGTGACTATCGCCGACTTCCACGGCCTCCTCTTATTGTAATGTCACAGTGGGGTATTCAAGGATGCCGTGGTCGAATACAAGGTATTCTATGCGCCACAATAATCCTTGCAACGACTGAGCCATAGAGTGAGAGGGCCATGGCAGAAACATGAGTGTTATTCTTCTTCTTTTTTTGTGGACGACGTTAATACACGGTGAAACAAAAACTGTCCAATGTTCTATTATTTTGCTTGAAAAGGTCTTATCTACGAACTGCTGGTGTTCATAAATAAGCTGAAAAAAACATGTGCTATGATTTGCTATCTCCTTTTCTGATCTTAATAAAATAAAACAGCAATACCCCCTCCACCCAAGTATTAACTTAACACGTTAAACACAGAGACCTCGCTTTATTTGAGAAATGTGGCTCAAATTCGTCAATACATTTTTATTAATAATATTATTATTATCAGTCCTACCATTGACACAACTTCTTAATAGTGACACACATTTTAAGATAAAACCAATATTTAGAATGACGTAATAAATAAGTTCAAACTTAGTTTTGTCCAATGGCTAATAACTTCAAATAATTATCTAAATTCATTTGACATAAGTAAGATTTGTAAGCTTGGTTAAACTCGGTACTTAATTTCCGATTTGTTATTTAACTTCAACTCCAGTTGAGAACAGTGGGTTACGGCATTTTGTACTCGATAATGTAAAAAGAGTGTATATCTGAAACTAAGCCCAATTCAGAAGCATGTGATTCGTATCGTGGTCCAGAGAAGAGATATTGTGTCATGTACTTGGACAGGCTCAAAGAGGGCAGTGACGTTTCATCTTTGCAGGGTCAATGTGTTGTTGAATGATCTAGGAGACTTGATAGTAGCATCCGATTGATATGAACATAATATTTAGGTATAATTTTAGTTGGTGTGTTTGGTAATACTGTGTATATGTGATATGCATAATTTTTATTTGTATAGTTTTTTTAAATAAATATGTAATTCTCACGCGAGAATAACATATATATTAGGGGGCGAATTGTAACATATGGTTACTTATTTTAGCAAATGTTAGGTTAAGAAAATGGCGCTTGCTGGGAGTGATGTCCATTACCCAAAGGTAGAGAGATATCTAGTTACTGGCAGTGGGGTGATGGGGGGCCTTGCCAGTGAAGCGTATTTTCTAAGTTCTTTTTATGATGCTTGTATGTTTTTTTTTATTAGTTTATTCCGTGATATTGTTAGATTGTTAGTTCCTTCCTTGAGTATGATTATTGGGTGTGAAAAGAAAAATGAGTCCATGCTGAAAGATTTTGTATTAGTGTATTTGTTGTAATGTTCTATTGAGATGGTAGAAAAATGTGAGCAGAGAAGAGATATAGTGGTTCAGATTGACAGTAGCAGGAATGATGTAAGTTATATATGTTGAAATTTGTTGGTAGATGAGAAGAAATAAAGAGGAAGTACTTTTTAGAAAGATGAGGCAGATATTAAATGTGGAGAATTGGATTGACATTAGAGAAAGAGAGCTTGATATGGAGTGTAGAACAAGATGAGAGTATGTGTATGGAAGTGCCATATGTCAACGAAATGTCCTTAGTGTGTCATACATCCACGCCCTAATAAAAAAAACAGAAGAACGTAAGGTTACACCCTATTGCGTGATCACATTGTCCGTTCCACCAAGGATGCTTGCGCGTTCTATCAAGAGGAATGGATTCCAAAGCCGCAGTAACAATGGCGTTCCTTAAAGTAGACCATGTTCCATCTTTTGGTTTGTTGTGGAGTGTTTCCGCAAAAGTGTTGTTATTTGACATCAGACCACCGATGTTGTACTTTTGCGTTTTCATTCCCTTTTCAACATTCACTCTATTGTTCCTAAACGGGATACCTTTCATTTTAATAAGGGACAGATAATGATCTGAGTCTATATTCGCATTACGCAGGACCTTCACATTTTGGATTTCACGATCTGATTTTTTTTATATTGCCACATGATCCAGTTGAAATTCACCCATAAGTGAATTTGGATGTCCCCATGTCTTTGCTTTCGGAGGAAGATGTTTAAACGCAGTAGATTTCAAAACTAGGTTGTTATTTTTGCAGGTGTCAATCAGCCGTTCGCCAATTTTGTTTGTTCGTTTATGTGCAGGATAGTTTCCAACTACATATATTCCTAAACTTTTTCTCTCTTCCTACTTGAGCGTTAAAATCACCGAGTAGGATGGTGGTGTGATGCGCTGGAATATTGTCAATCACGTCTTCTAATTGTTCCCATAATATATTAGTTTGCTCTCGGTCTTTCTTGTTTGACACGTTCGTCGGCGCATGAAAATTGACCACGGTGTAGGCTTTATTAAGTGATCTAAATGACAATGTGGATAGTCTTCCATTGAATGATGTAAAATCCAGCACTGAATCAACAGCTTTCTTGTGGACTATAAAACCTGTACCAAGATGAGGGATGTTCTGTGTTACTCTTGTGCCAGGTATTCCTTTATAAATTCTGAATCCTTGAGACTCAAAAGCATCTTCATCACAAAATCGTGTTTCTTGCAATGCAGCGATGACAATGTTATGTTTCTCAAGAACATCCAATATTTGCTTTAGTTTTACAATTACATTTAATGAATTTATCTATGTCCTGCCAGTATTACAAACATATACGGCGAATGACGTCCGTAATCAAAAACATTACATCAAATGCTACATGGCAACCAGCACAAAAAAACATTAAATTCACTCCTAGGACTAAAATGTGTTCATCAACACTACAGGTACATGAGGATAACATAGCATTCATGAGTAAATAAATAAAACACAGCATCCAGTCATTATCTTATTAAACCCTGCCTGCACATTCTGGAGTATTCTTTGTATCCAAAAATCATCTGACGATGTGTTCATTACGTTGCCAACTGCGTGGTAAAAACCACGACTTAGGTTACATGAGCGTCGCGCGCCACGTGTATTCTGTCTAGTGTCATTTCCGATCTTCATGGCATCAGTCAGCTGCCACAACATTGGGATATCAAGTTTAAGTTCCAAACAATTAATTAAATAATTAATAATTCATTTATAATAATTGTGCTTCATGATTATTAGAAGTGTAGATTAGGTTTATCGATGGTTTTATGACGATTGACTGATGAATCCATGACACCTAGGCTGAACAAAGTGAAGTCTGCAGTAAGATCAATCACTTGCAAACATCGACTCTATAGTCGGAACAATAACACGAGTTGACAAACTCGGACACAACAATAACAACTGTCAGAGGCACACAGCTCTTCTGATTCAGTCTCGAGCTATTCCCGGGAAATACCTGGTCGCAGGTCCAAATCTGTACGACAGTGCTCTACAGGCACTCAAATATAACAACAATAGCCTCTAAACAGGGTGTCAGCATGGTCAATAACAAAAGAATAACATCTAACTTAATATAATAACACTCTCGGAAATAGTGTCCAAATGATATAGCTTCACAACGGCGATCATGACTTATAATGGGCTCGTCCTACATAACGTAAGCGAAACATGTGATTTCCTCAACACGGCCACTGGCCTTGACCTAGAGTATGATACAATCTCAAACGGTAATATTTCAATACCGAAGCATCTGTCAAAAATAGTTCAAGTTAGTCTTACAGTGCAGCGTGGTGCTTCATGGGTAACAATAACCTGTTCTGACTGGCGTTTGCAACACGCTAACTGTGCTGCGTTAGGCAGCTTGTAATCACATTAATGTAGGCAGCAATTCACTATATAAAGTCCTGATGTGAACTATGCTGATACAATCTTAAACATATAATAAATAACAGTAGTTATACCACGTAAAGATACGGCGTACAATGATATGTCATGAGTGGCATTCCAAATAGTATTAACAAACAGATATGTCACTCTCATGGAGTGCTTTGGTTTCAAAGACATGCCACTTGGCTATTTACATTTTTCATGATCAAAACTTCTCGTGTTCCACACTCGACACAAATAAATGAAAATACTAACGACAATCTCACTTCTGTTGAGATGTAAAAAATGATACGTGAGGTACCACGGTTTGATGCTATGTTAGCATGGTTGACTAGAATCCCTGTATGTTCTATCTACAAAACAAATGTGGCTTCATAGCTTCACATAAACTGATGTAACAAAAATGATACATAACAGTGATGACATCTGTCGATCATCCAACGATACGAGCATCTTAAAGAGCAGTGGCGTGACAAGTTAGTTACAAAGAGGGGTCACGCCTAAAGTTAAAATAAGGAATGGCTCTCCATCTTTCCTGAAATTAACCCATGCTAAGGGTTGACCAAAAATAGCTCAAAAACCATAGTCGTGTTTAGCAAGCAGTAGGAACATCACGTTCAACTGACAGTCAACAGAGTGCACCAAACTGTGTCTAACTCACACTGAAAAATAATGACAATAAGATGAGTGCTAGCTATAAAATTCCTACCTTAGGCTGGTCATCAAGGAGTTCGGTTAAATAATCTAAACTGAATCTACCACAGCAAAGACCCGTACAATAAAGAGATACAGACTCACAGTACTATCGCCTCACCTCATTCTCACAAGAACTGAGGGGTATTAGGCATCTGGACGATTCACAGGGTAGCTCCAAAGCTAGGCTTCTCATGTCAAGCCTTTTCTGGTCCAGACTTCTACAGCGGCCTCGTGGTCGTTTCACGTCCAGTACCTCCTCCATGCGGTCAGTCTTTGGGCTGATGGGCATCACATCTCCATGTCCCGCGTGGTTGAATGGTCCCTCTGGCATGATGAAGCCTCTTCTTGAATATCTCCTTCACGTCATGAGTGTCTACTCCATATTACTCATAGTGGAATCTTGTAGAATATCGCTGCCCTTGTGGTCATAGTCGTAGTTACACATTTTAATAATATTTTCCACACGGGTGAGCACAGAATTTAATCTAAGCGTCGAAGTGATTATGAAAATTCTCTCACAGGCTTTACACTGTAATATGGCAGACTCCAATGCAAAAATGGCCTTCACTGTCTGCATTCACTGGCTCTATTACACGCATGTGGTATTATCTCACTGATTCTATAACTGGTGAAAATCACTGTATCCTCGCAATCTGACGTATGAAAATACTCGCGCTACACGCGGCGATGAAACATTGCACTGTGATATGTTTCTAATACACATTTAACGTATGATAATTAATATTTCTGGTCTCACATGGACTCTGGCTATAAGTGTGTTCCTCGTGGTGACGATGGCGTTCCACGTGATTATAGAATCACGAAAAAAATATTCACTCTTTCACTCAAATTACTCACTTGGTCGAAATAACGTGACCAGTATTATACCTGCATTGCCGCTCACTACACAGTGCTTAAAACGAAGGATGTTCTCAGATTATTTCACTTCTTCGCCTCGTGGGTGGACTATTACTTCGTCTCAACGGACTGACTTGTACACATGTTCACTTTGGACAGTTCCAAACTCGGGTGTGTCGAGCCTCGCTTCGCCTGCTGGGTCCAAGCGTTTACTCGAATCGTTGAGACTCTAATGACTTCCTCTCCGCTTATCTGCAGTGTAAATTACCTTTACCAAAAATGATAGCATAAATATCACAATGATTATTGATACTGCATGACGATGTGGTAAGTTCTGAGGCTTTTAAAATCAAAAAGTGGGATAATAGTTGCTCAGAAAAATCTCTAGGATGAATGTTCAAAGTCAAGACAACATCCTTTCTTGTGACGACCCATGTGCTGGTTCCAGGGTGCGTTCAATGATGAAGCATGGCTCGTACATTAACATTTCAAAGAAATATCACCGAGCAATGAGTTCAGGCGGGTTCAATATATCTCATTCAATACTGTAGAAGGGTCATGCGCTGTTTCATGACCGAACCGAAAAACAAAACGCAAGAAGACAATGACCCACAGCCCAGTCAAGACCCACATTAATAAATAACCTGTACCCACCCGCAAATAATGAGGGAAAACACGAGCTTAAAATGAAATGTCAAGGAGGAATACGTAGTTCTAAATCATTTACCCAAAACATACTCAACAACAAGAGTTTAGTGCTTTTCAGTCGGTCAACACGAATGTACCCAAAAGAGATGGGTTATGCCCTAATCCTGAAATAAATTACATGAGATTAATAAAACACTAGGATGACCAGTTTCGATCGTCAAGCGATCATCATCAGATCCATTACACTTAGGCTATAAAATCTATGTTTGAAATACAGGTGAAAATATTTACAATATGTACAATTATTTAGTTTATTTAGTTGCAGTATTGCAACTGTCAGTGTATGCTAAATGCAGTATATATGATGTTAGGTGAAATGCTAAATGGTGATAGCTATCCGGAGTTTGTACTTTAGAGAGATTATATGGTTGTAAACTATGGTTAAACTATAAAATTGTAGGCTAACTACTTATCTGATTGTCTTCCTTACTACAGCTACTCGCAGTTTTCGTGCTCACTGGACCTGACTGTGCGGTCGACGCGGCGGATATGACACTATTTGGAAACCGCCTCACTCCACTACTGCAGTTTTAGTCCTAGCGACTTGAAATTTATTTTGCGGGTAGAGGGGGGGGGGTAGGGACCATTGATTTACGTCAAACAAAGTTTTTTGTAAACTTTCTAGTTTACAAAATATAAAAATTTCAAAATTGAACTTTTTTCGAAAAATGTAAAAAATAAAAAAGCTTTATTATAAAAAAATAAAGGACATAGAGGCCGTTCATTTAAGCCCATAGAACACTTTTTAGAATGTTTGGTTTTATGAAAAATCGCCTACTTTCCCAGTAGAACTTTTTTTAATTTTTTGTCGTACAGACCTGGAACTTGGTTTACAGGTAGAGGGGATAGAGACCTTTCATTTATGTTAAACAAACTTTTTTGTAGAATTCCTAATATCCAAAATAGTGACCATTTTTTCAAAATTTTATTTTTTTTGACCTAGAGACCTGAGACTTGGTATGGGAATAGAGGGTGTAAAGACCATTGATTTACGTTAGACAAACGTTTTTGTAGAATTCCTAATTTTGGAAATATAGCCCGTTTTCCAAATTTTATTTCTGTTGACCTAGAGACCTGAGACTTGGTATGGGGATAGGGGGGGGGGGGGGTAAAGACCACTGATTTACGTCAGACAAACGTTTTTGTAAAATTTCTAATTTTGGAAACATAAGCCCATTTTGAAAATTTTTATTTTTGTTGTCCTAGAGACCTGGGACTTGGTACGGCGTTAGAGGGGGGTAAAGGCCATTCATTTATGTCAAACAAACTTTTTTGTAAACTTTTTAATTTTGGAAATATAACCCATTTCGGAAATATGTTTTGGAAAATTTGAAAAATACACCATTTTTGGACTGAGAGTGGTATAGTGGTAGGTGATGGAGTTAACATGTCTTTTTTAGAATTTTTAGATTAATGACATAGCCTACTTTCCAAATATTTATTGAAAAATTTGAAAAATACACTATTTTTTTGACTAGGCATGGGATAGAGGTAAGGGTAAGAGTTGAGAGTCATTGATAAACCTTAGAGTACTTTGGATTTTTTAGGAATTTTGTGTGTTGTTGTTGTTGTTGTTGCTGCTTACAATCGTGGCTGTAAGCATTATTCAGCCATAAAAAAGGACTGACATACTTTCCAAGACCAAATATGCCCCCAACAAACAAGAGGAAATATGAAAGAGCTAATACAAAAGCCAACAAAAGCCAACAAAAGCCAACAAAAGCCAACAACAAAAAAAACTGACAAAAAGGCCATGTAACATGCTGGTAGTTGAGTGAATTATTATATTGACCGATAGGTAGCAGGCTGGTAGTTGAGTGAGTATTGATATCGACTGCTAGATAGCATGCTGGTCGTTCAGTGAGCGAGTGTTGAAATGGAGTGCTAGGTAGCATGCTGGTCGTTCAAGTAGTTCTCATAGTCACCGCTAGATAGCGGAAACATACTTTGCGTGTCGCATTTGACTATATGGTAAAGTTTTACCGAGTGAAAACGTGCTCGTATATGCTGTGTATTTAAATTTATTATACAATTAACCACTAAGTATTTAGAACTAACATGTATAGCCTTGTGTAGGGAATATTGGGGTCCTTAGCAAGAAAGACTGTCTAACACATGAGTGTACAGCCTTTTGATATGCAGTAAGTACCTGATAACCTTGAGTAGGCTATAAGAATATTTTCAGTTGACTACTACCTGTCACAGTGTTTACATTGTGAAAGACCGTTGAAACAAACAGTATTTAGTCTTGTCGTATGCAGTGAGCAGCTGTTACCCTTAACTAGGGGTATATTAGAGGACCCTTAACAGGAATATCACCAGTTGACTACTACCACTCACAGTGACCACATCGTGAAAAACTGTCAAAACAACTATTGTACAGCCTTGTACTACACAGTAAGTAGCTGTTGGTCACGACTTTGATATATTAGAGAACCCTTAGCAAGTATATAATCAGTTGACTACTACTTGTTACAGTGTTCACATCGTGAAAGACCGTCTCACTGTCCAGTCTACGGCCTTGTCATACACTGTAAAGAGCTGTTGGTCTAGACTAGGGGTATATTAGAGGACCCTTAACAAGAATATCACCAGTTGACTACTACCTCTCACGGTGTTCACATCGTGAAAGACCGTCTCACTGACCAACCTCTAGCCCTGTGATACGCAGTAAGCAGCTGTTTGCAGAAATCAACATTCATAATGGAAGAACCCATTCCTAGCTATATGTGTAAAGAGTGTGGAAAAACTTTTCTTCGAGACTATCATAGGAAGCGACATGAAGTATCGTGTGGTGAATTCCATGAGTGCAAGACCTGTGGTAGTACATTCAACAATGTGTACAACGGACGTCGGCATGAAGAATGTTGTAATGTTGTGTCGGCAGCTAAAAGACAAAAAACTGAGCCTACAAAACATTACCTGCTTTCAATGGTTACTGACAAAAATGGACTTACTGAATATGAAACGTCTTTTCAAGGTCGACTTAAATCCTATTTCATTCGTTGCGATACGTGCAAGGATTTAAATTCATACCTTAAAGAGTCCAAACAGCAAATAATACAAGCTATGGAGAAAGAACTAGCAATGCACAAGTCGATCAAAGTTAATATTGTGGCTGAATGTAGATTCATTCATACGTCTACGAATTAAATTACAGATCGTGCTTTTAAAACACGAAATCAGGCCCTATTTTTGGAAAGAGACTTAAGTAGTTTCTTGGAAACACAATTTACAAAGTTAACTACGGAAATGGAAGAATCTGAGCTAAAAGTTAGTAATTGGGCTTTGTTAGCAGTGGAAGGAGTGCGATTGAAAATAAATAAGTACAATCCCTTGCGTGGTAGCACATATATTCCATTACCAGCAGCTATACAAGCAAGAAAAGCCTGCATTAATCCTGAAAATGTGAAAGATGAATAGTGTTTTATGTATGCCATTTTAGCAAAACTGGTTAAAAAGGATGCTCAACGCATTAGTAAATACAAGGATCTGGAAAACAAGTATGATTTTTCAGTAATATCATTTCCTACATTACTAGCTGACATTCCCAAATTCGAGAAAGCCAACGACATATCCATCAATGTATTTGGACTGGAAGAAGACAACAAACGGTTTCCTCTAAAGGTTGTGGATCAAGAGTTACAAGACCATCGTGACCTCCTTCTGCTAAGTTCTTCATCCGGTCAGAACCACTACGTCTTTATCAAAGATTTTGATAAACTAGTAAGACATCAGATTACCCGCCATGGACATAAGATATATACGTGTAAACGGTGCTTTACTCACTTTGATAATCAATATGGGCAACAAGGAATGGAAAAATTAAAAGAACATAGAGCTTTGTGTGTCCAGCATGACATTGCTAGGGTTGAAATGCCTATTAAAAACCCAATTGTGAAATTCGTAAATGTGGAAAAAATGCTTAGAATACCTTACGTTATCTATGCAGATTTTGAAAGTATACTGTTACCCTATCAAACATGTCTACCTAATCCTGAGGCAAGTTATACAGTGCCATACCAGAGTCATGTTCCTCTGAGCTTTGGTATATATGTTAAAACCTCACCTGCTGTGGAACACATAAAGACAAACCTTCCGAGCCAACCTATTATTTATCGTGGACCTGACGCTGCAGAAAAGTTTATGGACTGTTTGATCTCAATAGCTAATGAAATTGATCGTCTTTACAGCTTAAATGTTCCAAAAGCTTTAACTGAGCATCAAGAAGCAGAGTTCCAATCTTCTGAAAACTGTTATTTGTGTCATAAACCATTTACCAAAGAGGACTGGAAAGTTCGAGACCATTGTCATATTACAGGGGAATACCGTGGAAGTGCTCACAATAACTGTAATTTGAGGTGTAAAACACGTAACCCCGTTCCTGTATTTCTACATAATATTAGTGGCTACGACGCAAATTTCATTGTAAAGCAATTGGGGTGTACTACTGAAAGAGTTGACGTTATCCCTAACTCCAAAGTAAAGTACATCTCTTTCACCAAATATGTTGGAAATGTTAAGCTTCGATTTGTGGACACGTTTCGGTTAATGCCAAGTAGTTTGGAAAACTTAGTTTCCAACTTAACATTATACCCTGAAACAGTCAAGTACTTTGGAAAAGAAAATGCAATGCTCATGACTCGTAAAGGGGTATTTTGTTATGACTACATTGACTCAAGGGAAAAGTTAAGTGAAACGTGTTTACCTCCAAAAGAGGTATTCTTTAACAAATTAAGTCAAAAAGATGTTAGTCAAGAAGACTATGAACATGCCAAAAATGTGTGGAATCAGTTCAACATTAAAACTCTAGGGGAATATAGTGACCTCTACCTAACTTCAGATGTACTCCTTCTTGTAGACAGCTTTGAAACGTTTAGAAACAAAACACTAGAAACACACCGAGTGGATGCTGCACACTTTTTCACTTCGCCTGGTTTAAGTTTCGAGGCAATGCTCCTTTACACAGGCATTGAACTGGAATTGCTACAGGATTACGATCAGATTCTTTTAATCGAGTCTGGAATACGTGGTGGCATATGCCAGGTGTCTCATCGGTATGCTGAAGCTAACAATAAATACATGGAAACCTATGATTCTGAGAAACCATCGCAGTTTATTACCTATGATGATGCCAACAACCAATACGGGTGGGCTATGTGTCACTCTCTTCCTTATGGCGGATTTCAGTGGGTTTCTCCAGATACCGTTGATCTAGAAAAACTGAAGAAAGACGATCCTATGGGATACATTCTATACGTTGATGTTGATTACCCATCTGACCTTCATGATCTACACAACGATTTACCTTTCCTACCAGAGTGTACACAACCTAAGGATTCGTCTCTGAAAAAACTAATTCCCCATCTTGGAAATCGAAGGCGATATGTTGTTCACTACATGGCATTAAAACAGGCTTTAGATCATGGAATAAAATTGATAAAAATTCATCGTGTGTTAAAGTTTAAGCAAGGACCTTGGTTAAAGGCCTACGTTGATTTTAATAACAACCTTAGAAAACAAGCCAAAAATGATTTTGAGAAAAATCTGTACAAATTATTCAACAATGCCATTTTTGGAAAAACAATGGAAAATATCCGTAAAAGAATAGACATACGTCTTGTGACTGACAGCAAAAAGGCAGAAAAGCTAATAGCAAAGCCGACATTTATTGACAGAACCATTTATGGTCCTAACCTAGCTGCTTACCACATGGCTAAACGTAACATTGTATTCAATAAGCCTATATATATTGGAATGTGTATACTGGATATTTCAAAAACTCTCATGTATTCCCACCACTATGATGTCCTGCTACCCTATTATGGAATGAACAATCTTAAACTCATGTATATGGATACCGACTCGTTCATTTATTTGGTTAACACCCAAGATGTATATCAAGACAAGTTGGATTTCCTAGAACACCTGGACACATCAGATTATCCTACTAATCACATATGTTACTCTACATCAAACAAGAAAACGTTGGGGAAATTTAAAGACGAGGCTTGTGGACAAATTATAAAAGCATTTGTTGGACTTAGAGCTAAAATGTACGCTTTAGACATAAATGGTAAAGAAATCAAAAAGATTAAAGGTATTAACAGTGGTGTTGTCAAAAATTGTATAAGCTTTCAAGATTATAAGGATTGTGTCATGAACAACAATGTAAAAAGAATACCAATGAACATTATCGCTTCTAAACAACATGACATATCATCTATAAGACTAAACAAAATTGCTTTGTGTCCTGGTGATGATCAAAGAGTGATTGATGCTAATGGTATAGGTACATATGCCTATGGTCATTACTCAGTCATTGACCATGCTTAAAGAGTTGAATAGCAAAGTCCTCTGCATGAATCTAGCAAATACATAAAACAAATCAATTTAAAAAAACAATAGCACTACAAAAATAGAAAAAACACAAAAAGAAAAAAATGGTATTCATAATCAAAAAATAAATAAAATAGAAAACAAAATAAAAACAACTTACAATTTATAACAAAAAAAGAATATATATAAAAATGTATTATGTGTAAATAGTGTACATGTATTTAAAATAAAATAAATATTGTATGGACACTGCTTGTACATTTTTAATTACTACCCACCTATCTCCACTCCTAATGCAAAATAAACATGTAAAACACAAATTGGAAAATCAATGTTCCCATATTGATAAAATAGAAAAACATTAAACTGAAATTTTAAAAACTGTAAAGGGGAATTTGGTAAATTGACAAATGTGTAAACAAGAAATTGGGAAATCCATGTTTCTATATCATGAAATTGAAAAACTTTAAACTGACATTTTAAAAACTGTAAATGGGAAATTGTGAAATTGATAAATGTGTAAACAACAAAATGCGAAATCCATGTTTCCATATTATGAAATTGAAAAACTTAAAACTGACATTAAAAAAACTGAAAATGGGAAATTGGAAAATTGACAAATGTGTAAACAACAAAATGCAAAATCCATGTTTCCATATTATGAAATTGAAAAACTTAAAACGGACATTAAAAAACTGACAATGGGAAATTGGAAAATTGACAAATGTGTAAACAACAAAATGAAAAAAAAAACGGTTGGGGTAGTGATCATGTTGTACAGTAGCCTATAGGACTAGCATAAGGAAAGTTGCATGTGCCCTTATATATACTTTGTGTATGTGCATTAGCCTTTGGATTAGCTTAAGTTAGGTTTGGTAAAGTTAGTTTTGGTATGTGACCTTGTAGTTTACTATTTTTGGAAAATGTAAAATGTAAAATCTAAAATCAAAAAATCTTAAATATAAAATAGTAATGGGAGATTGGAATGCTGTGGTAGGAAAAGGGAGAGAAGGGAAGATAGTAGGAGATTTCGGATTAGGTGAAAGGAATGATCGAGGAAGCAGGCTGATGGAATTCTGCACCGAGCATGAGTTGGTCATAGCTAACACCTTATTGAATAATCATAATAGAAGAATATACACATGGATGTGACCAGGAGATACAGGGCGTTACCAAATCGACTTCATTATGGTCAAGCAGAGGTTTCGAAACCAGATTTTGGATTGTAAAACATATCCTGGTGCTGACATAAACTCTGACCACAATCTGGTTGTAATGAAATGCAGATTAAAGTTGAAGAAACTGAAGAAAAGTCAAAAGCCAGAAAGGTGGGCAATAGACAGACTGAATGTAAAGGATGTAAACGAAAGATTCAAGAAGAGTATAAAGGAAGGACTAATGAAAAACCCTAAACAAACTTCAATTGCAGACGAATGGGCACTTTTGAAGAATGAAATAACAAAATCCGCAGAAGAAAACATTGGTAGGAAAGAAAGTATAGGTAGAAAACCGTGGATCACTCAGGATATACTAGAATTGATGGATGAAAGGCGGAAACACAAGAATGTAAGAGATGAAAAGGGGAAAGCTGAATACAGACGTCTGAGAAATGAGGTCAACAAGAAGTGCAAGGAAGCGAAAGAAGAATGGTTGAAAGAGAAATGTGCAGGTATAGAAAATTGTCTGAAATTAGGAAAAGTGGACACAGCTTATCGAAGGATTGAGAATACATTTGGGGGGGGGGGGGGAAAACTAAGTGCTGTAATATTAAGGACACAAATGGAAAGCCTCTAACAGATAGGGAAGAAAAGGTTGAGAGATGGAAAGCTTACATAGAGAGTTTGTATAAGGGAAAGGAGATTGAGAATCATGTAATGGAAAGGGAGGAGGAAATTGATGAGGATGCGAAAGGAGATTTAATATTGAGATCAGAATTTGATAGAGTTTTGGAAGACTTAAGCAGGAACAAAGCACCAGGCATAGATGATATACCGATTGAGTTGCTACGCTGCAGAGGAGATGAAGGTCTGATCAGGTTATTTCACTTGGTGTGTAGGATTTATGAGACAAGTGAGGTACCCCCTGATTTCAAGATGAATGTAATCATCCCAATACCAAAGAAAGTGGGAGCTGATAGATGTGAAGATTACCGTACAATCAGCTTGATTACTCATGCTTCAAAGATCCTGTCTAGAATAATTTACAAGATGATTGAAAGCCAGATCGAAAGGGAGTTGGATGAAGACCAGTTTGGTTTCAGGAGAAATTTAGGAACAAGGGAAGCAGTACTAAGTCTTAGGCTGATTTTGGAAGGTAGAATAAGGAAGGATAAGAGAACGTTCATGGCATTTGTAGACTTAGAAAAGGCTATTGATAACGTTGATTGGACTAAATTGTTTGATATTTTGAAATCTATTGGAATAAAGTACAGGGATAGGAGGGTGATCTACAATCTATACAGAAACCAAACAGCAGTCATTCGAGCTGAAGGACATGAGAGAGAAGCTGATATTCAGAAAGGTGTTAGGCAAGGCTGCAACTTATCACCCATACTTTTCAATCTTTACATTGAACAAGCAATGAAGGAAATTAGAGAAAAAATTAAAGTGGGAGTGAAGATTCAAGGAGAAATAATTTCAACTCTGAGATTTTCTGATGACATCGTCATCTTGGCCGACAAGCCTGAGGATTTGAATGAGTTTTTGAATGGTATGAACTCCGTCTTACGGAAAGAATACATGATGAACATTAATAATTGTAAAACAAAAATACTAGAATGCAGCCGAAATAAATCAGAAACCTCTATGGACATCAAATTGGCAGGTGAAAAGCTGAAGGAAGTAGGAGACTTCTGTTACTTAGGAAGCAAAATAACCAGTGATGGACGAAGCAATGAGGATATAAAAAGTAGGTTGGCTCAGGCAAGGAAAGCATTTCTACAAAAAGGAATCTGTTGACATCGTAGATAGATTTAGGTATTAGGAAGTCATTTTTGAAAGCCTTTGTCTGGAGCGTGGCGCTCTATGGAAGTGAAACTTAGACTATTGGTGCAGCAGAAAAGAGGAGAATTGAAGCATTTGAAATGTGGTGTTACAGGAGAATGATGAAGATCAGATGGGTCGATAGGGTTACAAACGAAGAGGTATTAAGACGAGTGGGAGAGGAGAGATGTTTCTGGCGACTGCTAATGAAGAGAAGGGATGGGTTAGTAGGACACATACTAAGACACCCAGGAATAGCAAGCTTAGTTATGGAAGGAAGGGTCGACGACAAGAACTGTAGGGGTAGACCAAGGTTAGAATATGTTAAACAGATTGCCTCGGATGTAGGGTGTGGTAGCTATGTAGAGATGAAACGATTAGCTCAGGACAGGGAGGCATGGAGAGCTGCATCAAATCAGTCAAAAGACTGAAGACTCAAACAACAACAAGCGCAATTACCACTGAAATTAAAGAGCATACGAGAGAACAATTAATTGAATTAGCGGAGGACGTCAGCCAAAACAATGAAAAACAGTTGGGTCAAATAAAGAAAATTGAGGATTCCTTTAATGAGAAACTACAGGGGTTGGACGACGTAGTGATGGCCAAGAGAGGACAGATTGAACAAGCATGCATAACTAATACGGCAGAAATCAAGTCAGCTCAGGGGAAACTAGAAGAAAGGTTTGAAAAAGCAGAGAAGGGAAGTCAAGTTGTTCATGGCCAAATAAACATGATAGACAAAAATGTTAACGGGCTTGTGAAGGAACTAAATAAATTAGAAATTCAGTCCGCAGATCGTTGGGAAGAGTTAGAAACAGAAAAGTAAATTTTGAAACTATCTATAGATCAAAATAACAGTACCATGGGGGAACGTCTACAGAAGATAGAAGCGAATCAGGAGGACATTAAGAATGACGTAGAGAAGAGACTCGGAAAGATTAAAGAGGATATCCGGAAAGACTGGACGAATATGAGCGCTGAATCGAAGGATGACAGGTTAACCATTTCAAAAGGTTAGGCGACAATCATTCGAGAATACAAGCACTTGAGGAAAACATGAAGGTCAAATTTCGTGAACAAGAAGATCGTCTGATTAAATCTGAGTTGAAAACTTTAGAGTCTGGGACGATATTAGCCTCATTAGCGGACAAAGCGAAGGACGAAAGCATAGAGAGAGAGAGAGAGAGAGAACAATAGACAGCCAGGAGCAGGGTCGAAGTCCAAGAACTATTGACACTCAAATATTCCGTAATTACGAGGGTCGGAGCTCAACGCCACAAGACACGCAGGTACCTACACAGTTGATTCATGTCATCAGGGCCAATGAATTCAAACCAAATAAATTCATACCATAGACCGGAACCACTCCTAAAGCCTTTCTCAAGCAGTTGGATGATTTTTATAGTGACCAGAATGTTAGTCCGACGCGACAACTTCGCATGGTAGAGAAATGTTTGGGGGGATCTGCCCTTATTTGGTTCCTTAGCTTTCGCTATACATTTGAGACGATGGCAGGCTTCAATGAAGCTTTCATAAAGAAATTTTGGAGTGCCTCGCATCAACAAAGCTTGCGGATGGAGTTGTACTCGAGAAAATATCACTCGACACAACAAACTAAATTTTCTGAATATTCCACGAGTCAGATGTTGAAATTGCGCGATCTTGACCACCCGCCAAACGAATTAGACCTAATAACTACTATCGGTAAACAGCTCCCCGTGAATGTCCAGCAGTTTTAGTGGCTGCCAACGTCAGTACTGCCGTGCAGGCCGAAGAAGTGCTTCGCCAACTTGATGAGACTTCAAACCAGTTCGTGGTCAGGAAAAGAAGGCCCGTAGAGTAAGTAAACACGGCTGAAATAATTGAAGGTCCCCACACAAATACCAAGACTCAGTCCACAAATACCGGATTCACCCCAAGAAGAGAAAACAATGACGAGCAGAATTTAGATCTCAACCGAGATATGAAGACCGGGGGAACAATTACTATTACCGTAATGAGAACCGCTTCTATCAGCGCGGATATCAGCAAGGGAGATTTGATAGGAGACAAGAAGGGCCATATCGCAGAAATAATGACAGATACAACTCAGGGTGGCGCGATTAGAGATACAAGGATCAATATGACAATCATGATAACCGGCGATATAATGACAAATCAGATCCAAGGGACGGACAGAGAAACTGGGAAGAAAGACATGCCGAGACACAACAATACTTGGAAGAACTTCATTCCACTGGAAGGAATGAAGAAAACCGATGGAAGCGCGCCATGAATCATCGTAAAAATCCCGACAGGTACACTAATGAGGGTGCGGAAAGTCTGTTGGCTCAACACGATCGGCAAGAGAAGGGGCGGCCTCAAGGAAATGGGGGTCAACATGATTTTAAAAAATCCAATAAAGGAGGAAGAAGGATAGCCTGAGGAACGATCAGTGTTTGGACCAGGAAGGGTGGATTGTAGCACATATCGCTGAGTGGATAGCGAGGCCTGAAGATTGCCTAGAAGGAATTAGTAAGCCGCAAAATGAAACATTAAAACAATTGCCAATAATGTATGCACGAATTACGGATTGAGGGTGCGCTCATTAGTGGGCACTGGTTCACAGATTAGCCTAGTATCTGAGGCTCTGACAAGAGAGATTGGGCGGAATCACGAAATTCCCGTTTTTCCGGTCCCATTAATGAAAGTGCGTGGCGTCATACCTGAACGCACCGTTACTTGCAAGCAGTTACTTGCAAGCCGCAGACATATTTGGAATTGGAGATTTTAGAACACACTTTTGCTCAGACATTTAGTATTATGCCAAACATAAATTTCAATATCATCTTAGGGGCAAACTTCTTTGTGATTACCAGGCGGTCATTGATTTGCACGAAAACACCGTGAGTTTTAAGGATATAGAAGGTATGAGAAATATAGGGTTAAAATGGACGAGATAACATTAGGCAGGGAGGTAAACACTTGGAGGCTCGAGGCGATTCCTGAAGAGACAGATAATGAGGTACTGGAGGCCGACTCCGATGACGTCATGACAGCAGTCATGGAGTTAGAAGAAAAAGAAGAAGTACAAGAAATCTGGACATTGTTCGCAGAAGAAGATGACAACATGGACGAGTTCGAAGAGTTACTTCCGCGGCGGCTTAAGGAAGTCCAACTTAGTGGTGCAGACAAGCAGAGGCTAGAAGCAATACTTAGAAAACACAAGGAAGCTATTGACACTGTTCCAGGCAAAATTTTGAACTTTAAGTACCCTATGCAGGTGACGACTGGTCACCATTCAAAAGTAGATTGTACCCGATACCTGAAAAACACCATAGCCAAGTCAAGGAGATAATAGACGGAATGCTGGAAGCAGGAGTTATTAGGAAGACGCCCACACCCTTTCTGAACGCTATATTAGCTGTCGCAAAACCAAATAGATCGATTAGGCTGTGCCTTGACGTGAGAATGCTCAACCCTCGATTGTTGCCAGAATATGACCAAGCGCCGTTAATATAGGACGTCCTGAAGGAATTTAAAGGCAAAAGTATTTATTCGAATGTGGACTTGACTTCCAGTTTCCACCATATTGAATTGGACGAGAAATCACAGCTATTAACTGGCTTCTTGTTCGACAATCAAACTTTCACATTCGTGAGGATGTCATTTGGAGTTAAAACCACTGGCTGCTCTTTGATAAGGGCTTTAGATCGAAACTTAACCGATGAGGAGAAAGAAATGACTGTCAGATACATAGATCACATTTTATTGGCTTCCGACAACATTGCAGAACACATGAATAATTTAGATAAACTACAGTACTTGAGAACCTTCGGACATCTAACTTCAAAAGTAATATGAAAAAGTCCCACTTCTTTCAGGACGAAATACTGTATTTGGGCCATATTATCGATAAGGAGGGCGTGAGACCAAACCCTGCCAAGATTGAAGTGGTTAAGAATTTCCCCACACCTACGAGAGTGAAACATGTTAGAGCTTTCTTGGGAGTGACGGGATTTTTCAAGGAAAATTTCCCGGGGTACACTGAGACCGTAGCCCCCATGCAGGAACTTCTGAAGAAAAATAACAGGTGGAGTTGGAATGAAGAATCTGAATCTCACATATTTTTCACATGAGTGTCATTATTTCTATTTTTATTCTGAGCAAACTAAAAAAAATGTTAACGTTTCACAACGGAAGCCCAAAGACTAATGGCTGTTCGGAAATTTGATTTGAGGGGATAGGAGTATACGATACCTACGGAGAATTTAGCAGCGAGCCCTGTTGAAACATCACATGTTTTAGGACTTACCTGGAATCGTTGTGCAGATACACTGCAGATAGATCCTAAATGTTTTAAGGATATTCACATAGAAGTGATAACCAAACGAGTGATTCTTTCTGTTGCTCAGCGTATATATGATCCAATAGGATTTTCGTGTCCAGTATCTCTATGTCCCAAGATCTTATTGCAACAAACTTGGAATCCAAAGTAGCGTGGGATGCTGAGGTTGATGAACACAACAAACAGAAGTTTAGAGACTGGCTCAATGATTTAAAGCATGTAGCTTGTGTTCAAGTTCCTAGATGGATAACAGGTGGGATTGGACATATTGGTGAATGTAGCGTGCACATGTTTTGTGATGCTAGTCAGGCTGCTTATGCAGCAGCAGTATTTATTCGAGTTTAAACGAGTCTTGGAGTAGCCATACAGTTAGTGCAAGCCAAATCTCGGGTGGCACCTGTAAAGAAAATGACTATTCCCCGACTTGAGCTGCTAGCTGCTACAATAGGGGCTAGGTTATGTGCTTTTGTGGTGAAGATATTTCAATCCCAGACATGACCATTTATTATTGGAGTGACTCCTCCACTGTCCTATCTTGGATTCATAGAAATGAAGAGTGGGGAGTCTTTGTCTACAATCGAGTGACGGAAATTAGGGATTGACTGGGCAAGGGCAATGGTGACATCTACCTGGTAGTATGAATCCAGCAGATCTCCCATCCAGAGGTTGTTCAGGACAAGATTTGCTCGAGTCCAGATAATGGGAGGTCCTTGTTTGGCTTAGGCAACCATCTACTATGTGGCCTAGTGCCAGACCCATCTCTGATGAAGAAGAGGTAAGAAATGAAAAGAAAATACGTGTGACTTCTTCTGTAACCTGTAACAACAGGATGAGCCAATCAATGTAAGGTGGTGGTATGATTATTTTTCACGGTATCGGAAGGAGATACGCATGATAGCTTGGATATGCCGTTTCATGAACAATTGTAAGAAAGACAAACACAAAAGGCAGGGAGATCTTTCAGTATCGGAATTTAATGATGCTGAAAACATAGTGCTGAAATATATTCAGTGAGAAGCCAATGTTGATGTTGAGAGTCCTCGCATTTCATCTTGGAGACCCTACACAGATGAAGATGGAATTGTACGGATGAAAACCAAGATCACGCAAAGAAAAGACAGAATTAACTACAGGTACCGTATCCTATTATTTTGCCTGCAAATCATGAAGTTGTAAAGATGATGATCCTAGAGAAGCACGAGGAGATATGTCATGTGGGTGCGCGAGGATAATTGAGTGCTCTTAGAGAGAACTGTTGGATACTTGGAGGGCGTAGGACTGTTCGATCAGTTATCTCGAAGTGTGTCCGCTGTAGAAGATATAGCGCTAAACACCTAGATACTGTACCTGCACCATTACCAGTTAACCGTGTGCGTGATGCTGCTGTATTCGAGATCTCTGGAGTGGATTTTGTCGGTCCAATTTATATTCGAGAGGGAAGAAAAGCTTGGATCTGCTTATTTACATGTGCGGTATATCGGGCGGTGCATTCGGAACTTGTGACCTCCTTGTCGACAGAAGCTTTTCTTCTAGCACTACCGGTACGTCGCTTTGTAGCCAGAAGAGGCAGACCAGCGGTTCTGTACAGTGACAATGATACAAACTTTGTTGGAGCAGAGAACTCGTTTAGGAAGCTTGATTGGGAGAAAATATCCCAATACAGTACAGCCCAACGAATTGCGTGGAGATTCAACATTCCAACAGCGGCCTTTTGGGGCGGTTGGTGGGAGTGTTTGGTGCGAGCTTCATTGTCATTGCAAAAAACAACTACAGCGTTGTGTGATGGTGAAGCTATCATTAACGTCCGACCATTGACCTATGTGTCACAGGACTCTCAAGTCTTGATACCATTGACACCGGCTATCTTTCTGCAAGAAACAAGAGTGGTTGGACTTCCTGATTGTGATCAGGGGCCATGATGGTACGTTGTTTGCGATGTGGTGCAACATATTTGTTTTTATAATTGGTTTTTAAGCTTTTTATAGGGATCATCAAGTGTATTCAATGATCATTAATGTTTTTCTAGCGTGTGTGCATATTGGCTTCAGGATTGAGGATGTCATGTTTTAATCAATTTGTGGACTGTACTGTGATGTATTGGATAGCTGCCATGTTGTTTATGAAGCGTTGCTTGAATATTTGCCTTTGTAGTTCCTTGCTTCAACAGGGTCATGCCTTGATATTCCAAAGCCTCATATATAACGTCATTGATGAAGATCACTCGGGCCTACACCGCTTTCTATGTACTGCCCATGACAACCGGCACGTTAATGTGAGGTGTCCGATCTTTACACTTGACTATCAATCAAATACCATTTTAGGTTATGTACACATTCTTCCCCCTTGTACTAGCTGGTGATCCCTACCTTTTGAATTAATGCCAATTTTATATCTTTTTTATGGATATCCTTAATTAACATACGACTAATCACCGGGATAAGTGATTAACTCTTGCTGTTCAACAGCTTCGGGTGGATGAGACAACAAGATATAGGGTCACTCTTTTGACCTGGAGTTGATAAATCAGCTCCGAAGGCGGATGAACTGCAATATGCGGTTAACGGCATACGGATGCGGAAGCACATTGGACATTCACCTCATTAAAGATCCGGATGGATAGTCCTAGGAATCAATTATGCTTGAAGCTAAATTCGTTTCCGGAGTAAGCTGCTCATTCGGATCTCCGGCAGGGGCAGTGAATAGCATTGCAAGAGAACAATTGAAATATCAAGACAGAGTCAAAATCGGAACATGGAACGTGAAAACGATGAGCCAAGGAGGGAAGATACATAATGCAATACTGGAGATGACAAGAATGAAAATAGATATATTATGAGTAAGTGAAATGGGATGGCCTGGATCTGGATCCATCAACATAGACGATCATAGAATTTACTGTTCGGGTACAGATAATGGTATGCATCAGGGGCGTATATAAGGGGAGTGCTGAGGGGGCTCCAGCGCCCCCCCCCCCCCGAAAGAGCCAACTTGGGTACAAAATAGAATGTATTTCACAGTACTTTTAAGAAATGCTTATCAATTTGTAAAATTTGCTGAATAAATTAACAAGTAATCCATTTAGATACTTGCCATTCATACTCCACAGGCTATAATAGAACATTCATTAAGTACTCACAATTTTCCAGGATAGTCAGCCCCCCCCCCCCCCCCCAAAAAAAAAAAAAATTGTATACACGCCCCTGCTATGCATGAACATGGAGTGGGAATTATACTGAACAAGAGAATTGCAAAGTGTGTGGACAACGTATCAGCGCGTGTTATGTTAATTCAAATCAAAGCAAGGCCAGTTAACTTGAAGATTATTCAAGTTTATGCTCCTACAGCTGATAAACTGGATATAGAAGTTGAAAATTTCTACAGCTGCATAAATCAGATTCTTAACAAACTAAAAAGAGAAGATCTCAATATAGTCATGGGCGATGTTAATGCTAAAATTGGAGAGGGTAGAACATCAGACGCCATCGGTTCCTTTGGTTTAGGAGAAAGAAATGGTTGAGGAGATGATTTGGAAGTTTTTGCAGAAACAAACCAATTAGTGGTGATGAATACATGGTTTAAATTACCATCACGGAGGTTATATACATGGACATCGCCTATGGACAAACCAGAGCACATTGTGAGGTATCAGATTGATTTCATACTTGTGAACAAAAGATATAGGAATGGTTGTACAGCTGTCAAGACATATCCGGGAGCAGACACACAATCAGACCATGTCCCTCTTGGAAATTTTAAAATCAGGATTAAGCACGTTGCCCCCAAAACAGCACGAAAATATGATTTTGAGAAAATTGAAGGATGTTAACTTACGACAGAAAGTCAAGATTATTCTAAATAATAGATTGAGTGACAATGTTGAAGACACAAACGAAAAACTCATACAAATACGTGATAAAAGGAGTTAAAGAAGATTATTTGAAGCCGGAACATCGAAAGAAGAAAACATGGATGACGAGCGAGATTCTGGATTTAATGGAAGAAAGAGAAAAGGTAATATGGTGGAATACAGAGAGAGAGAGAGAGAGAGAGAGAGAATACAGTCAGAAAGAAGATTAGTGAGGCCAGAGAAAGAAAAAGTTGAATTATGTACAGAAATAGAATTTTATCAGAGTATATATGATAGTTTCAATGTACACAAGAAGGTCAGAGAAGCAACAGGAAAATACCGCAATTCCAACAGTTGGAAGTTAATAGATGTCACTGGTATCCTCATAATCAACAAGGAAGAAAAAAAGAGTGAATGGGAGAAATATCTGGAGCAGTTATTTCAAGACGATTTGAGGAGTCAAGAACCAGTGATTTCGGACACAACAGGACCAGTTATCTTAGTAAATGAAGTATCAGAGGCTATACATCAAATGAAGGAAGGAAAAGCCGCTGGATTAGATGGCATACAGGCAGAATTCCTCAAACTTCTAAATGAAGATTATGTTCAGAAATATTCAACCACATTTACTCAACGGATAAAATACCTCTAGAATGGTTAAAATCAGAGTTCATTGCTTTACCTAAGGAACCGAGTGCCAAAGTATGTGAGGATTACCGTACCATTAGTTTAATGTATCATCTGTTAAAACTGTTGCTTAAAGTGATTCACAAGCGGATATACAGACTCTGTGAAAGTCAAATAGAGCTCAATCAATTTGGGTCTTTAAATGCAGTTGGCACAAGAGAGGCAATATTAGTGTAGGCCTACAGGTACTCTTCCAAAAATGTAGGGACATTAATTGTAATGTATTTGTATGTCTAATTGATTATCAAAAGGTTTTCGATCGTGTGAATCATGATCTAATGATAGAAGCACTCAAGGATACAGGAATTGATGGAAAAGATCTAAAAATAATTACCATTCTATACTGGAACTAATCTGCTGTCATGCGAAAAGATGAAGATCAATCAGAGCAAGTGCAAATACGCCGAGATGTTAGGCAAGGATGTATATTATCTCCGATACTCTTTAACCTTTATTCTGAACGTATTTTCAAAGAAGCTGTTTTTGACGTGGATGAAGGCATCTCTGTGAATGGTGTCAAACTCAACAATTTGCATTACGCAAATGACACTATTGTGTTTGCGGACACATTGGAAGGTCTGCAGAAGCTGATGAACAACATTTCTGATACAAGCAAACCATATGGCCTGGATATCAACATGAAAATGACAATCCACAGCCTGCTTCCAGTCTCCGACAGGGTCAGGAATGGAATGAATGAAGCCCCATCTAGCGGCGAGAATATGAACTGTGCCGGCTGCCGAGGCCTGACGCACTCCTCTGGGGCAATGATTAAATGAATGACAGATGAAATGAAATGATAGTGGAGAGTGTTGCTGGAATGAAATTTTGACAGGGAAAACCGGAGTACCCGGAGAAAAACCTGTCTGCCTCCGTTTTGTCCAGCACAGATCTCACATGAATTGACCGGGATTTGAACCACGGACCCAGTGGTGAGAGGCCGGCGTGCTGCCGCCTAAGCCAAGGAGGCGATCTGGATATCAACATAAAACAAATTTATGATAATTAGCAAGACTCGTACATTAATGGTAATAGCATAGTGCGAGTTTCCCAACATCTATATCTGGGCACCATCTTTACCGAAGCATGGGACAGTTCTCAAGAGATAAAAAGTCGCATTGGAAAGGCGAGGAGTGTTTTCAACTCAATGAGCTCAATTTTCAAAAGCTATGATCTTACCATGAACACCAAACTACGGCTCCTCAGGTGCTATGTGTTCTCAGTTCTCTTGTATGGTGTAGAAACATGGATCCTTACTAAGACTACCACTGTTAGACTTGAAGCTTTTGAACTATGGCTTTAGAGAAGAATACTGAGAATATCATGGATTCATAAAGTTTCAAATCAGGAAGTTCTACGCAGAGTTGAAAAAAGACCAGAACTGATCAACATCATTAAGTGTCGTCAACCTCAGTACCTTGGTATTATGAGGAATCAAAAAAGGTATGAGCTGCTTCAACTTCTACAAGGAAAAATAGAAGGAAAGACATCGCCCGACAGAAGGAGAATTTCCTGGCTCAACAACTTTAGAACCTGGTTCAAAAAAAGCTCTGAAGAATTGTTCCGAATTGCCACAGATAAATCCAGAATAGCCATGCTGATCGCCAGCGTCCGAAACAGACAGGCACGCTAAGAAGAAGAAGACATAGACATATTCTAGTCTCAACAAGAGGTTACGATATCAGCAGAGACTACGGGATGATCTGCGCCAGAGATTCCGTGTAGAATACTTGGGACAGTTGATTCAGCGAGCGAGAAAACAAGCAAGTAGAAAGATTGAAGTTGGTGAAGTAGTTCTCGTAGGATGTGACGATGTCACTTCACTTCACTTAATTCTTGTCGCTCCTTCCGGAGCATGGGGCCTTGGCGAAATTTCTCCATGCAGTACGGTTTCAGGCCATTCTCTTAACTTGACTCCAGTTCTTGTCCACCTCTGCAATTTCATTTTCGATCGTCCTCTTCCAGGTCTTCTTAAGTCGACCTTGCTTCCTGGCGCCTTGAGGATTCCAGTCTAGCGCCGCCCTCTCAACAGCTCCGTCCGGCTTCCTTAGTGTGTGACCAATCCAGCGCCATTTCCTCTCCTTGATTTGGATGCTAATCGGTTGTTGATAGGTGATGGTCCAAAGATCATCATTTGAGATTATGTCCGGCCACCTCACATTCATGATGCGACGCAGATATCTGTTAATGAACACCTGTAGCTGGTTGTTGATCGGTTTTGTGACTTTCCATGTTTCACAGCCGTAGAGAAGAATCGACTTTACGTTGCTATTGAAAATGTTTGGAAATGTTTCTATTTCTCCAGTTGGGATTGAGCTGGACAAACGCACCATTTGCCTTCCTGGTACGGCTTCGAACATCTTCCTCTGCTCCCCCATCATTTGTGACTATACTTCCAAGGTAGAGGAAGGACTCGCTCAATTTCCTTTCCGTTGACTGTCAAGCAAGTCGTGATGTCAGAATTTATCCTCATCTCTTTGGTCTTGTTGGTGTTGATCATCAGACCCGCACGTTCTGCTTCTCTATGCCTCGGTACCGTTGTGCCGTAGGACAAATGTTGTCAGCGAAATCCAGATCTTCAAGCCTGTCATTTATACCCCCATTGAATACCCCTCTTCCGTCCTCCCATTACCGTCTTCATCACACTATCCAGGACCAACAGGAACAGAGCGGGGGAAAGGACACATCCTGTCTCACTCCGGAACTGACATTTATCTTTTCTGTTAATTTGCCTTCGTGAAGAACCTGGCACTCATACCCTTCGTACATCTTTTCCATGATTCTGATGATCTTTGTTGGAATTTTATATTCCTCGAAGGTCTTCCACATGATTCTTTGATTTACGGAGTCGAAGGCTTTCTCGAAATCAACAAATGTGAGGTAAAGGGTATTCCGCCACTCCACACTCTGCTCCAGGATGATTTGGAGGGTGTTGATGAGATCCACACAGCTGCGATGTTGTCGAAATCAAGCCTGTTCCTTACGAAGCCTTTTTTCAACGCAGTCTTTTATACGATTCAGGATGACTTTGCTTGGAACGGACAACAAGGTGATATCCCTCCAGTTGTTACAGTTTGTGGTGTCCCCTTTCTTCGGTAACTTGACTATCAACCCCTTCTTCCAGTCGGATGGTATTTTATCCTCCTTCTAGATCTTCTCCAACAGCGGTGCAGCAGATTGATCGTAATATCCAGGTCTGCTTTCAGTACTTCCCCTGGGTTATTATCCAGACCTGGTGCCTTCCCGCACATCATCTGCTTCAACGCTGTTCGTATTTCGCACCGAGTTGGGGAGTCAAGGCTGATGCCTAGGTCTCTTTCTGCTTCCTCTTCATCTTCTCCTCGCTGCTTACTTTCTGGTCCTCTATCTCTATTAAGAACCTCCGCAAAGTGTTCTCTCCCTCTATTCAGCTGCTTTTCACACGTCGTGAGGATCTCGCCCGTCTTGCTCTTCACGGGCCTAGTTTTATTAAAACCTTTCTTCGAAAGCATCTTTGTGATGCCATAGAGCTCCTTAACGTCCCCCCTTCTTGCCGCTTCTTCTTCTTTCTCCACCTGCTCATCAATCCCCCTCCTATGATCCTTCTGCACACTCCTCTTTACCTCCCTGTTTGCTGTTGAATACTTTGCTTGTGTGTGATCCGTCTGCTGCCTAGTCTTGTAGGTGTTGAGCTTGGCCTTAATCTCCTTCCTATAATTTATCTTGTCCCAGGTCTGATCGGATATCCATTCTTTCCGCAGGTAGTTCTTGTACCCGAGCTGCTTCTCACTGGTTTCCACGAAGATATTCTTTACCTCGCTCCACACAGTCTCCACATCCTTTCCTGTCTCGGAGTCCAACACCTGGAATATATTTCGGAGCTCCAGTTTAAATTGGTCAAATCTCTGCTGGTTCTTTAGCTTGCCCACATCAAACGTGTTGTGCCGAGTGTTAAACTTTCGGCGGGCTGCCACGATCTTCATGCGGAAGTTGGCAACCACAAGATGATGGTCACTACCAACGTCCGCTCCTCTCTTGTTTCTAACATCTTCCAAGTTTCTTCTGAACCTCCTGCTCACCGCGATGTGATCAATTTGATTTTCTGTGACTTGATCAGGAGACATCCAGGTGACCTTGTGGCACCGCCTATGAGGAAACACCGTGCAACCCATCACCAAATCCTGACTGGCGCAATATTCCGTAAATTTCTCCCCATTGTCATTCATCTCACCAAGGCCCTGTTTACCCAGGATCTGCTCCAACCCCTCATTGTTTGAGCCCACCTTCACGTTGAAGTCTCCCATAATAATGGGAATGTCCTTCTTACTTGTATGTCTTGTGACATCTCGCAGCATTTGGTAGAATTCTTCCTTCTTCTCTGGCTCCGATTGTTCTGTAGGCGCATAGCATTGGATGATTATCACATTCCTGATCTTTGTCTTGAACCTAGCAATCATGAGCCTGCTAAAAATTGGCTTCCACTCCATAAGGCTTCTCTTTGCATTTATGTTGAGCAGCAACCCCACTCCATCCATATGTTCTTCATCATCGCCCCCAGAATAGAGAAATGTAATTCCATCTGTTGTCTGTATTTCACCGAATCCTGGCCACCTCACGTCACTCAATCCTAGAATATCCAGCCCATAGTTCTTCATCTCCCGTGTCACTTGTTTCAGTCTGGTTTTCTCCAACAAGGTCGTCACATTCCAGAAACCGATTTTCGTAGTCCTCTTCATGCCAAAAGTCGTCATCAGGTTAACCGTCCGGTTTTGTAATTTCGCTTCAGTTTCCCTAATCAGTTTATTTAAGAGGAACGAGTGATTAACCCACTACCTCCGAGTGCCTTGGAGGGGCTGCCACCTTAAGCCTGAGGCACCAGGCTGATTTTCTGTCAGGGTTTCTTCCCTTAGCCTTTGAAGAACCAACTCCAAACTATAAGGCAGCAGTTGGTTCACCAGAGCCCCGTTAGCCGTAATTTCTTCAGGGTTCCTGTAGGGCCTTCACAGCTACCGTAGCGGTCTTGAGGCACACAAAGTCCCCACTGTACTTCGCCCCTACAGGCAGTCCCTACTTCATTACGTTGCCCATCTCCCACGACGAGGACGAGGGGTTGTCTCAATTGGCCTCTAGCAAGAGTTAAGGAACTCCTTCCTGGTGTATATGGAGGAGTACGTCTAGTACGCCTCAGGACCTCATCTGGAGAACTCTTAACATCTATCCAAAGAATTTATCCCCTGGAAGTGTCAAGTAAGAGTGAGCTTATTCAACCTACTACAGTTACTGTGACACAGGACACTCCTAACGATGAGCCACCTCCAGTCAACACGGAGTGGAAAGAGAGTGGAACTTCCCAGTAGACTGCTATATGATTGTCTTCAGTGTAAAATATGATCTGCGTCAGAGATTTCGTAAATTTGTACTCATTTTTCAGGACTGTATTGAGTTGTCCCGCAACTCAAGGTGGGAGAATGTAAAGTTTTGTTTGTACTCTTCGCATTATTTGCTTTTCGAATGTCTATTGTTTCATAGTAGGTAAGATGGGACATGATATGTATGACTTCAAGCATTGCATATTCACTTTCATAGAATGTAATGTCTTGTTGTGTTCATAAAATATTCATTTGAAACCTGCAGATGTCAGTTAATTACAACATTTAACATTTACTGCAACCTATAATGTTTTCGCGTAGGTCGAAGTTCGCAACAACTTGAGAGTCTGCTCGGAATCTAACGATATTTCGTCATTTTTAGGGGAGATCATTACTACATGCTTAGTAGAGACAAGTTCAGGTTTGTTAGATTGCGCTACTTCATTGTAAGAAACAGACTGCCGCTTACCGGGAGTAGGTTGTGATGCACTCATCAAATTCATTAATTCTTCTCTGAAGACATCAATGGTACATTTAATGTCCCTAAGTGAGGAGAGGACTTCCTTACGCCAATTCTTGGTCAGTCGTTTGTCACCTTTCACCACTTCAAAGTTTAAATTTATTTTGTTTTCAGCAGAGCGTTACAGCTCAACAACATTGGCACTCTCCGCCATCTTAATCTAGAAATTACATTACAAATATTGTCTCAGTGTCTGCCAATATATTGACTTTGAAACAAGGGTGGCAACAGTGAATGCATCCCGACAGCAAGAAGATTACTATAAATCATCATATTTGTAATGGTGGACATATTATAAGGTTTCAACCTGAGATTTGTTTTCTTTAAGGTGACACGGATTATATTAGCCTACTTTCGATTTTTGCAAAAAATTAAAGTAGACTTATGAGATCAACACAGGGCGAAAAATTGTGTGTCTGTGTGTGTGTGAGTGTGTGTACTCTGAATGTCTGCCCCTCCCCTAGCAATTCGAACACGGTGAAACCGAATTTAACGAAATTTGGTAAAGAGGTAGCACTAGCAAAGGGCACCTCAGTGTCATGTTTTATATCGCCGCCATCTTGAATGAAACGTAATGGCGGCCACCCAAATGTTCAAAGCTTAAGTCAAATTACAACTAACCTAATCATCCGATCTCTACCAAATTTTTCAACAACATATATATATATATATATATATATATATATATATGGCGAGCGTCTTTTGACCAAACTACAAGGTCATTAGCCCAATAGTTTGCAGATGGTGGCCATGTATGTGTGCAAATCGATTCCCCCTATCTATTCAAACACGGGGAAACCGAAATGAACAAAATTTGGTACAGAGGTAGCACTAGCAAAGGGCACCTCATTGTCATGTTCTATATCACCGCCATCTTGACGAACACGTAATGGCGGTCACCGAAATGTTAAAAGCTTAAATAAAATTACGACCAACCTAATCATCTGATCTCTAACAATTTTTGCAAAATTATACCTTTATGTCTGAAGAATCTTTCGACCTAACTACAAGGTCATCAGCCAAATATTTTGTGGATGGCGGCCATGTATGTGTGCAAATCAATTCCCCCTATCTATTCAAACACGGTGAAACCGAAATGAACGAAATTTGGTACAGAGGTAGCACGAGCAAAGGGCACATCAGTGGCATGTTTTATATCGCCGCCATCTAGATGAAAACGTAATGGCGGCCACCAAAATGTTAAAAGCTTAAATCAAATTACGACCAACTTAATCATCTGACCTGTACTAAATTTTGAAACATTATACCTGTATGTATGAAGAAGCTTTTGACCGAACTACAAGGTCATCAGCCCAATAATTTGCGAATGGTGGCCATGCATGTGTAAAAATCGATTTTCCCTATCTATTCAAACACAGTGAAACTGAATTGAACGAAATTTGGTACAGAGATAGCACTAGCAAAGGTCACCTCAGTGTCATGTTTTATATTGCCACCATCTTGACGGAAACGTAATGGCGGCCACACAAATGTTAAGAGCTTAAATCAAATTACGACCAACCTAATCATCTGATCTCTACTTAATTTTGCAATAACATGCCTATATGTGGTAAGCATCTTTTGACCAAATGGCAAGGTCATCAGCCCAATAGTTTGCCGATAGCGGCCAAGTATGTGTGCAAATCGATTCCCGCTATCAATTCAAACATGGTGTAACCGAAATCAACGAAATTTGGTACAGAGGTAGCACGAGCAAAGGGCACCACAGTGGCATGTTTTATATCGCCACCATCTTGATGAAAACGTAATGGCGGCCACCGAAATGTTAAAAGCTTAAATCAAATTACGACCAACTTAATCATCTGATTTGTACTAAATTTTGAAACATTATACGGTACCTGTATGTACGAAGAAGCTTTTAACCGAACTACAAGGTCATCAGCCCAATAATTTGTGAATGGCGGCCATGTATGTGTGAAAATCGATTATCCCTATCTATTCAAACACGGTCAAACCGAATTGAACGAAATTTGGTACAGATATAGCACTAGCAATTAATTTTGCAATTACATGCCTATATGAGGTAAGCATCTTTTGACCAAACGGCAAGGTCATCAGCCCAATAGTTTCCCGATAGCGGCCAAGTATGTGTGAAAATCGATTCCCGCTATCAATTCAAACACGGTGAAACCGAAATCAACGAAATTTGGTACAGAGGTAGCACTAGCAAAGGGCACCTCAGTGTCATGTTTTATATCACCGCCATCTTGACGGAAACGTAATGGCGGCCACCGAAATTTCAAAAGCTTAAATCAAATTACCACCAACCTAATCATCTGATCTCTACCAAATTTTGCAACAACATACCTTCATCTGAGGAGCGTTCTTTGACCAATCTACAAGGTCATCAGCCCAACAGTTTACAGATAGCGGCCATGTATGTTTGCAAATCGATTCACCTTATCAATTCTCAAACACGGTGAAACCGAATTGAATGAAATTTTGTACAGAGGCAGCACTAGCAAAGGGCACCTCATATCCATGTTTAATATCCTTATAATACGTTGTATTTCAACAAGCTACTACAAACAACATTAAATTATACTCCTTGAAAAGGACAAAGAGTTATAACAATACCCATGCATTTAGGAGAAAGTAGGCTATATGTTCTTTTCTGAACATCTTGTTTTTTTTTCAGCTATGGTGGTTCAAAACCAGATGTGGGAGTACCTTACCACAACATCTTCCTGTGACTCAGCACCATGTCAGATAACTACAGGGTTAAGGTCAAGAGATATCCTGCTGTCGAAGGCTCTCCCATGGAGGTACAAGCGCCGAATCCAGATACCGCAAAAGAAATCACCCCTAAATTACAGATCAACCTAAATTTCCCCACAAAAGACCTGGCAGCCTGTGTGGATGTTGTGTTGAATCTTGAATCGGGTAAGAAAACTACCCAAGCCAACTATCGCACCACCTCATCTCGTACGGAGTTCTTTGGAGAATGTCCCATTCCTGCGCAAGGCTCGATATCGAGATCCACACTAGCTCGTATCAAAACTGATAAAGATTCAGATGGTATCCCAGTGAAGGTAAGCTGGATGCCCAGTAAAGCTCACAAGTTAACAACATCTACATCAGATACCGGTATACGGCTGAAAACCACATCTCGGTCTGAGGGTATAATGCCCATTGTTCAGGAAATGTATTTAGCACGAAAATGTTTAAGACCATTGATCAAAGATATTATAGATACCGGGATCAAGAGAATTATGGAAACGGAGAATCATGAGACGTTAGCCGGAAGTAAGAAGCATTCCGATTCAACCTACCAGAAAGTTCAGAAGGAAGATACTCAAGACCCTCCTGTACACGCATATAAAATGGTGCCACAAATACCTAATTCAAAACAAGAAAAAAAGAAATCTCCACCTTGTAGGTGCTCATCAACCATCAAGAAAAGTAAAACCTCAGATAAAGACAATGATAACCCAAAGACTAATGCTTCAAAGCCTCGAGTGTCAGTGACTTACACAGCACGAGTCGGTGTACTTCGAATGAACAGTATTACAGAAACACATAAGAAAAATAATCCTGACAGTTCTGAAGCAAATCTATCTTCTTCAGAACCATATAGTTTTTTATGTCTCGATTCCAAGCATGATTCTAAGAATGTTTCGAAGAGTGTGTCTAGTTGCAAATCAACTAATTCTTCATTTGAAAACACTTCTATGGCCACGGACAATGAAACCACCGATTGTCAATTAGGTAATTCGAAAATGCACGACAAACCATTATATCAATTTGGAGAAGTAACAAATATTTTTCAAAAGTTATCGAAAGTTGTAGATGATACAAATGGTCTTATGGATGCCAAATCTTGTACTGATAATTTTCTTCAAGATAATATTTCGGATATAATTTCACGTGCACAAAATTACAAACGAAATACAAGTAAAATAGCATCTTGCTCCAAACAATTTGTGGATGATTACGAGGATTCTTTTAATCAGATTTCAAATATGATATCGCATGCTTTTGGATCAAAACAATCTTCTTCGAAAGAATTTCATGGGAATATACTAGTGACGAGTTCAAGTAAAGTTGATGAAGAAATCAACACATCACCAAGAAGCTCAAATTCAAATTCCACGATTGCCAACCTTGTCCCAGTTGTACAAGAGATAACGCAAAACACTAACAAAAACGACGAAACGATAACTGCGAATCAACAAACAGAAGTTAAAATTCAGAGTCAACCTGATATTATGGACCAAATGATACACCTGAGGGATATGTTAGATCGTGCAATAAACAGTATTTTGAAGGATACAAATAACTTTGAAGAAGTTCTGACACCTGAAAAATCTTCCACTAGTGAACGCACCCAGGTGACTATCTTACGGGAAATGACTAGGGAAGTTTATAAAGAATTGTACGATAGAGCACAGCACTTGAGATCATTCTACGAAAATGTTATATCTTCTCATGAAATGATTATCAGCAATACTCGTGACCTTTCTGATGCAGTCTGCAAATCTCGGTCTAGTATCACGTTGGGGGACAATTCATCTCCCGCAGTGACGGATATAAATGGTGTCAAGGACAAGATTATAGGTTGTCTCACTGAGTTGATGGAGGTGAAGAGATTCTTCGACAGTTGCACAGCGTCTCAGTACAAAAACTTCGCCAAAGAGATTAAGAGAGCAAAAAGGAATTCTACATCATCATCATCTAGTACGAGCACTTCAAATAGCAAGAGGCAGTTACGCGGCCGTTTAGGAGGGATACCGGTGATGTTCACCTTGACTACGGTATGTCACGTGTACTAATTTACTGTAATGTTTCTCAAGTGCTGATAATAATAATGGTTGATTGGTTGGTTCCGCAGTTTAGGAGCTGCGACAACGCGGTGATGTAGCCCCGTGTACTTGGGGTATGTGTAGAAACTGTCTGATAACCGGTGTTAATTGTGATAGCTGTATTAGTGTGTGTTATCTGTTTTTAATTCAAGTAAGGACTGCAGACTTTGAATTTTCAAGTAGTACCTACTTTTGCCGCCAAACGCCACCGTCAACGACTACTAGTTCAGAACATGGTTAATAGACGCCACCGCAGTTGGCTCTTGGCGACGAACGTTGGAACTTAAGAGCGTTGTTCAAATTTCCCCTGTAATTTAGCTTCACAAGGGTGTAATTAGTGGAAGGTTCTTTAACATGCCATAAATCTCTGACATGGGACCGTTGGCTTTACTTCCCCTCCGAAGGAAGGCATACTGAGGGATTTTTAACGCTCTTAAAAATCCGACGACTTCGGCTGGGTTTGAACCCGCGATCTTGGGTATAGAAGCTCAGCATGCTACCAACTACGCCACCGAAGCCGCTGATAATAATAATAATAATAATAATAATAATAACAATAATAACTACTCTGTGTAGGAGAGAGATGACCTAGATGTTTCGCCCCTTAAAATAATCTAGTTCAACTGAAGCCCTGAGAGAGGGCGCTGTCAACGTAAGCGAGCGAGGAAGAGAGAGCACGGGGTGGGCGGGGCGATAAGAAAGTGCCGATGCCAAATCAACAATTAACCACACCGACTGTGTCCGTATCAGATGTCTGTTGTTTAAAATAATAAGATAGTTGTACATTTATCATTGGAAATTAAAGAATAACAGTTTAGTTCGCACACAATAATGTTCATAAAATATACTGTAATCCTGCGAAATTGAAAATAATGACAACCTAGTCCGAGCACACATTTCTTAAGTCTCAGAGTTTTTAAATAAATAAATAAATAAATAAATAAATACTAATTTAACCACTTGCCAGGGATACATTGTTGGGGACGTAGTCTCTCTGGTAGCATGTAATTGACGTCCGAAACGGGGGAGGAGCTTACGGTCAGCTGTTTGCAATATGGCGGCGAGATGGTGACGTGAAGTAATTGGGTGTGCGTTTGTTATGGCTTCTAATTTATGATGGCAAAATACTACATATTTTCTTTCATTGATAGAAATATTTTATAATCAATTTAAATGCAGTGCCTAATTACTACCAGTTAAAAATATTGCCCACATGTAGATAGTTAATTTACTGTCTGCTGTTACATATATGAAGCCTGTACTTGGGAGCCCAGCGGTATCGATGTTTTTATTAATTTTACAATATATATTTGGGAAAGGATTTTGGCAAGCGAATAAACCGAACACGTCTTTAAGTAATTTTAAGTATAAAAACTGTATTTACACATAAGATTACAACAGATTGCACAGAACTTAGCATGACTTCACTCAACACAAAACGGACTCACTGATCGTCCTCTTTTTCTCACAGCTTCCTCTCGGTTCTTCTACGCGGCGCCACCGGGTAGTGCCGAGACTGGCGGGAAACCCACGAACGGTTCATCATTTTCCGATTCCCACAATCGGCCATCCTGCAGATCATCCGCCTCGGATGATGAGTCGTCTTCAGCCCATGGTTTGAGGAACTCAGCACAAGTAGTTTTTCGATTGGGGCCTAAGTGATTCCCTTCACGACAGACGTCGTAAGTGTCATTTGGCTTGACTCTGGAGATTCTGTAAGGCCCAAGGTACTTTTTCTTCAATTTAAGAACTGGTCCAAACTGGGTCCTCTTGATGGCGACGATATCGCCAACTTGGTACTGGAGTGCAGGCCGTCGACGTCGATCGAACGACAGCCTGTTTTCTTGTTGCACTTTCTGGATTTGTGCCGTTGCTTCTTCACGGTGTTCATCTCTCCTGGTCTCAAACTCGTCTAGCATCTCTTCATTGATCAACTCAACTATTCTCAGGTCATTTTCACAGCGCATTTAACTCCTGTCAAAAGTTCAAACGGCGTCTGCTTGATACTGCGGTTGTAAGTATAATTCATGGCTCTCTGAGTGGCTTCGACGTGTTTGTACCAATCTCCTGGGTTTTCTATGGACAACTTAGCCAGCACAGAGATGATCGTCGAGTTCATCCTTTCTACCTGGCCATTGGCACGAGGGAGTCCGGTTGTGATTAGCGAATGGGTGATGTTGTTGGCAGTGCAGCACTCTTCGAATTCGTGTGAAATATAGGCGGCTCCACGGTCGGTGACGATCTGCGCTGGATTACCAAATACTCCTTTTTGCACATCCAGTGTCGCTGTAGTTTCTTTCGTGGTCATCGTTTTAGTGGGATACAGCCACACAAACTTCGTGAAGCTGTCCGTTACTGCGAGGATATGCTTGTAACCTTTTTTCGTTGAATCCAAGGGCCCGAGATGGTCAGCATGGTAAGTGTGAAACGGTGTGCTTTCTTTAAACAAGGGATGCAAGAGTCCTTCTTGCTTCCCAGCCTTGCTGTTGACCAGCAGACACTTCACGCAGTTGGAGATGACACGGCCAACGATCTTCTTCAAATTGGGTATATAAAATTCTCTCTTGATCTCTTCTTCTGTGCGCAGGGCAGCGTAGTGTCCTTTCTTATGAGCGGCTCTCACCACCTCGTTCTGCATTGGCCGTGGGACGACAAGTAGATTTTGTCCATCACAGAACTTGAAGAGGATACCATGGCTTCGACTTCAGGTGCTCCATGATCGCACACAGACCTTCATCAGCTTGCTGAGCTCGTTTCAGCCTGGCAACGAGTACATCGACGAGACCGTAGAGGACCATGGGATGGCGACTCAAGGCATCGGCGTGAGGGATTCTCGCACCCGGTCTATGCTCGATCGAGTAATCAAACTCCTCTAACATCATGGCCCACCTTGCAACTCTCGGGGTGAGGTCCTTCTTGTCCATCGTCTTCTGGAAGGCAGAGCAGTCGGTTATGATCTTGAACTTGATTCCAAGCAGGTACACTCGGAGCTTTTTCAAGGCCGTCACCACAGCTAACACTTCGAGCTCGTAGCTGCTGTACCTTTCCTCCTGTGGCGTCGTCTTCTTGCTCAGGTATTGAACAGGATGCAGTTGACCATCGTCTGGGAAACGTTGCAGTAGCACTGCTCCATAACCATACTTGCTTGCATCAGTATGGACTTCCGTCTCGTAAGCCGGGTTATAGATGATGAGGACTGGATCTTCAGATAAGGCTTTTTTCAGACTCGTGAATGCAATCCTCCGTTCTTGCTCAAATTTGAATCCACTGGTTGACTTCAACAGATCACTGAGCGGCTTTGCAATCTTGGCGTAGTTTGGGATGTACTTCCGTAAATATCCAGAAAGGCCCAAAAAACTGTGGACTTCGGCCAGCGACTTGGGTTCTGGGTAATGTTGAACTGCGGCTGCTTTCCTAGGAGATGGTGAGATAGTTCCATCTTCTACAACGTGTCCTAGGAACTCAATTTTCTTTTTCAGGAACTGGCACCTCGAGAACTTAATATCCAGATCATGAGTTTCAGCTACCTCCATCACTTGCCCAAGCTTCTCTATGGCATCATTTTCATCTTTTGCTGGGATTACTACATCGTCCATGTACACTAGGACTGTGCCGGCTTGAATTTGTTCTCTGAATACACAGTTGATAAAGCGTTGGAACACAGGAGGCGAGTTGCAGAAACCAAATGGAACTTTCAGGAACTCATATTGGCCTGAATGTGTCACAAAGGCCAAATACTTTCTGCTCTCTTCCTTGACTGCGACGTGAAAAAATCCATTTCGCAGATCCAGAGTACTGAATACACGGGCATCACTCAGCTTGTTCAGGACGTCATCAATGAGGGTTAGTGGGTATCGATCTTTGACAGCTTTTCTATTCACTGGACGGTAATCGACGCACACCCTCGGAGACCCATCTTTCTTCCACACACCTACCACTGGACTAGCGTACTCAGACATACTGGGTCGGATGATGCCATCTTGGAGCCACTGCTGCACTTGCTTCTCTACAATCTCTTTCTCAGCTGGTAATAAGCGTCTTGGGTGACTGTGAATCGGTTCTTCTTGTTTCATCGTGATGCTCATCTCAACGCTGGTACTTTTCTCCTTGCGTGGCGAATATTCATTGACCATCTTTCTGATTCTCAAAACAGCCTCTTCCGATGCCTCTCCTATGTCCAATTCCTCGCCTGCTATCACGTCGATTCGGTACAAGTACGCTTCTGATATCTCCTTGGACATCTTGACACCGGTTTTGCTGATGGTAGTTACGGCTTGGTCCAGCAAGTTGTTACCCACGATAGCTGGCTACTTGAGTACATCTCCAGACACCACATAGAAATCAGTCAAGTAAGTGTCGTCGTCAATCTGGACCTCACATTCACCGAAACCCTTAAGTACTATGGCGGTCGTCTTCAGCTCCAAATCCCCCATCTCTGCATAAATGTCTTCGCGGATCAGATTGATTGGGCAGCCCGTGTCCACCAATGCGTTGATCTTCTGGCCCTGGTGCAACAATTCCTTCATCTTCATATTCGACTTGGTTCCCAAAGCGAAGTTCACTGTCTTCTTCTCTGCATTCTGCTCAGGATTTGGGCACTTGGAAGCTATGTGTCCGAAGCTGCTGCAATTGAAGCACTTTGGACCCTGGCTCTTGTGTGGACATCCGCTGGACTCATGACTGTTCTTCTGACCACAATTGTAACATCTCTTTACAGACGAGAACTGCTTCTGCCTGTTGTCTTCTCTTGGTGTATGTTTGTTTGTCGTCTTCTCATTTTTGTCAACTTCTGTGAGTTTCGTGAGTAAGCTCTCTCATAGATCTTCAACTTGTCCTTGAATTCCTTGATATCCCTTGCTCCATATAGAACCATCTTGAATCCAGTGTCGTCCTCGATGCCATCGATGACGTATTGTATCAACGATTTATCATCGATTGCCGACCTGCTGGCTATTTCTCGCATCACCAGGAAATATTCCTGAAGAGTTTCAACTTTTGTTTTTCGTCGATTGGTTAGCAGTCGATGAATCTCTGCTGCACTGGTATCATCTCGGAATTCTTTCTTCAGGGCTTTCTTCAACTTGTGCCAGGATGTGATGCCACGTTCACTCTGCACGAACTTAGCCAGGCCTGACAGCGACTTTTTTGCAAAAACATATTTTTGCATCTCTTCCCAGCCCATCAACGTTGCTGTTTCCTCAAAGACCTCAATCCAACGTCGCACCGGATAGTTCTCGCTGCCGTCATAGGATCTGACAGAGGCCTCTACATCTCCGAAAGTCAACGCAAACTTTTGTGCAACTCCCCAGTTTGCATTGTGCCGCAAGTTCACCACGTCCTGGTCGACTTCCCCTTCACTTGAGCTTTCTACTACAGTGTTCGATTTGTGTTTGGTCTTAGTTATATTTTATGGTTAGGCCTACCTCCTATTGCTTTGGAGAGTTTCTGGTCTTCGGACGAGCTAGATGAATCCAATGATGATCCTGACGTGCTAGAGGTTGAATGTTTCATGGATTTCATACCAGCCATTTTCTCCTTTAACTCACGTAATTCTTCCGCCAGTAATTTGTTTGCCTCTTTCATCTTGCTCATCACATCTTTCGTTTTACCAGTCTCTTCTTCTTCTTCATCATCATCATCTTCGTCTTTGGGCATCCCCAGCAACGAAAGGTCCATTAAGTTGTCACAGATGCGTTGCACAAGCACTGCTTTCTCTCCCGTATATTGAATGTTTAACACTGTGCAAAAGGCAATTAGATCAGCCTCGGTGAATTCACACTCAATGAACTTCAATTTCTCCAGGTGTTCTGGTGAGTCACATTCAAACTCGAATCCTGAGAATTCTCTTAAGCGCTGCCTGTTCTTTCGATCACGTGGCAGTTTTTCGAAAATGAGGTTATGTATCGTCTTAATCACCGCCGTAGGCGCCGTCTTAATGTTATTATTCACTTTTTCAATATCTTGTAAACACGACACTTTGTCCGCCATTTTTCTTTGTCTTTCGGCACTCGCACTAATCACTTTTCTTTTCGTCGTCGTCTTAGGGTTCAGGATCCTCGAAATCGTCTTTTGCAGCCTGCTCGAATCACCACGTCTTTGGAAGTTGAACAGCTACTCGTCTTCTATATTCCACGGACCCACGTCGTCGTCGATCTTGCCAGAAAAATATCGTCACCTCACGCCTTGGTTTTATCTCTGTAGCCTAACCAAGATTGCCGTTCCGCACTCAAAATACTTCGTATTTCGGACGAGCCCCCAAATGTCGGAAAGGATTTTGGCAAGCGAATAAACCGAACTCGTCTTTAAGTAATTTTAAGTATAAAAACTGTATTTACACATAAGATTACAACAGATTGCACAGAACTTAGCATGACTTCACTCAACACAAAACTGACTCACTGATCGTCCTCTTTTTCTCACAGCTTCCTCTCGGTTCTTCTACGTGGCGCCACCGGGTAGTGCCGAGACTGGTGGGAAACAGGGGCGGCTCTAGGCGTAGTGCCACCGTGCCATGGCACTGCCCTCAACGAGAAAACGAATTATTCATAGTCCTGAAAGAATAATTTCAAACGTCTACAGTTTAATACTGGTATTTAATTAGTTTCAAATTACTTAGTAGTTTAAATATTCCGTCGGTAGAGTATGATCATTGATTCCATCTTCCCGCCTGTGATATGTTGTGGTACGGTCTAAGCGGCACGGTTGACGCATGCGCAGTTCAATTTACGATCCTTTTCATGACCTCTCCCGTCACTGGCTAAGGGGAAATAAACTGGACTCCGTGCCGAATGCAGCCTGGCTCGTGGCAGCACAGAAAGTAAAGTGCAATGCCATCTACCGGGCATTAAGAGGTACTGAACCTTTGCTAAACCTGTCTGTCACGAGGGGAGGAGCTGAAGAGGGTGTCGACCAATGGCCTGGAAGTAATTTAACACTCATTGGTTATTGGCGTGGGGGGTGGGTTCGTTGACACAAACTGACAACTAATCGCTCTCACACAAAGAATATTAATTCTAGGTTTCTCTAAAAGAAGGCTCTGCATACAACATTCGAAATCTATACTTGACCTAATAAATAGTGAATATAATATGTATTTAATAATTCCTTCTCTGGTAAAGTGAATAACTAAGGGAATAAAAGAGAAAAAAGTACGATCATGATTACATGTACAGGCTTCATGGATTAATCTCGGTAGCTAAAAATGAATGGTTGATAAACCACCTGCACCTGTCAGGTCTGAAAGATTTCGCGCGAAATGCAGTATGTTGGCTGTCTTCAGTTCTTGACGGTTCGTGGTTATTTTTAGTGAGTTATTACAAGGTGTTAGAGAGTTTGTGTTGTAGACTATTGCGCGCTATTCGTGAAATCGTGAGTGAATGGTTCATGGTTGAGTGGTGGAAATGTTTCTTTTTATTTTCTTATTGTATATATTATCGGTAAGTCCCGACGTGAAGTGCTGACTATCAAGATTAGTGTATGTATGTGTTAATAGTCAAACATGAATAAGATTAGTGCTTTGTTGAATAGACCATTTTCTTCATTGCCGTATGATGACAAAAATCAAGTTAAACAATTAGGTAGACCAACCCCAGACTTGACTATCAATTACGTACAAAAAAGTGCCAAAGTTCATAGGTCCAGGAAGTTCAACAAAGATTTATATAACAAAAATAAATGGCTGTGTGGCTGCGAAGAAAAGGGTGCGCTATTCTGCTTCCCATGCGTGCTTTTCAAAGGCGAATTCAACTGGTCAAAGTGTGGTGTTACAGATATAGTTCACATATGGGAAAAGATGAAATCTCACGAGAAATCGAAAGATCACATGAACAATGTAATGAGTTTGTCCATGCTAGACAAGGTAAACATTCAAACCCAATTGAGTTCGCAGTATAGGGAAGCCATTGCAAAACACAATGAGCAGGTTGATAAGAACCGCTATGTTTTAAATCTTATAATTAATTGTATACGATTTTGCGGCGCCTTGGAATTGGCCTTAAGGGGGCATGATGAAAGCGATGAGTCTGAAAACAAAGGTATTTTTAAGGAGTTAATTCAGTTCAGTGCCGAACTAGATCATGACCTCAAGGAACACCTCGGTCGTTCTCAATATACCTCATCTGCTACGAAATACACATCAAAAACAAACTTCTGTCTCGGGACAGTCGTATGAGGAGCCGCAAAGATGTGCGCGCACCCGGCAGCGAGGAGCATTTGAATAGCGCCGACTTGAAATGCTCCTCACTGTCTCATTGTGTGATTGTTACCTACAAGAATTATCCCACCTGCGTACTTGTCTTTCATTCCTGTATGATTCTGTTCATCCTCGTCGAACACCAGCTTTTATGACTGAAGTGTATCACACGCTAGCATTTCGTGCGCCAAGTTGTAAGAAATAAAACATGGAGGACGGTTGTCGTTTCGGGGTAACATTTACAGTCGATTCGCATTATTAACGCAAAGCCGTCGTGTAGCTTGCTTTAAGTACATTTCAAAATATGCCTGGCACAGAATGAATGCATTCCAATCAATATTTAAGATCTAACTGTAATAATTGGATATTTAGCCACACGCACTATTAAGAAGTGTAACAAAATGCGATAGAGTTTGTTGGAAAAGTGTGAAAGAGGTATTGCGCTCGCTTGTCGTTTTGAAGATCCTGGGTTCAAGGTTATCCAAGGGCGAAAATTTTTACTTCTTTTTAATTATTTTATTATATTGTTACGGCTGTGAGTTTGTGTCATCAGTCGCCGCGTGAGTCACAACTGCCCCAGAGCTGGGCTGTGCCCTGCCTCCTGTATTGCGCGCGCCTTATGCAACAGGGCTACTAGGACAAAGGGATAGTCCAGAACATTCGTGACTGGACCAGCGCTGGAAACCTCGAGAAGCCGTGGACTCTGGATGGATCTAGAAGCATTTATTGAGTCACCGGCCGGCTATATAAGAGTGACCCGTCAAGCAGTGGTTGTTGTTGTGTTTTACGAGCTAGTGTGAGCGATTATCGTGAGCGACAGAAGTGTGGTGACGAAGTGCTGTGCGAGTTACGAAATCCTGTGACATTGTTTCTCCCAGCTTGTGAACAGCGTACATCAAGTGCTCGTAAGTAACTGTATTTGTTGTACCTGAGGAAGAGGGGCAGGTAGCTTCTGCCAAGGCCACCGGACTCATTAGGACGGATTAACTTCTGTGGTCTGTTGCAAGTGAAAGGGGCCAAGAGCGCATAAGGAAGAGACTTGAGGGAACTGGAGAAGGCTCCTAATTGCTTGTATTTGCTGATTAGTGTAATTTTCTGGCCACAATAAAGTTAATTATTTCTTTAAGCACTAAATGGTGTTGTGCTTCCTACCCACCGTAATCCAGTTAACAAAAGTGCCACTAGGGGGTGGCACGTAACAATATCCTTCTCACGTCGTACAACAATATTGCAACTTAGTTTTGTCTACATGATCTACGAAGACGATAGTAAACATGTTTTCTCTCATTTAAAATTCTATTTTCCCTAAATACTGTTTAAAACCATGGGCGGATACTATTTAAATAGTTCAAAATTTATCCCAGAATAATAATATTAGCCTATGACACGTTCTGTATTTGGTTGGTTGGTTCCTCAGTTTAGGGGCTGCGACAACGCGGTCATGTAGCCCCGTGTACTTTGGGTGTGTGTAGAATCTGTCTGATAACCGGTGTTAATTGTGATGGCTGTATTAATGTGTGTATCTGTTTTTTAATATTTTTTTGAATTTTTCAAATAGTTCCTACTTTTGCCGCCAAACGTCACCGTCAACGACTACTAGGCCTAGTCCAGAACTTAGCTACTAGACGCCACCGCAGTCGGCTCTTGGCAACGAACGTAGAAACCTAAGAGCGTTGTTTACATTCCTAACCTATACAATTTAGCTTCACACAGGTGTAATTAGTGGAAGGTTCTTTAAGGGGACACTATAGGCTACCCAAAAAAAATTTTTTTTCTCCCAGTGATCCAAACTGCACCAAATTTTATTTCCATACGACCAATATCTTTCATAACGCAAAAAGTTAAAAATTATTCCTTTCAGTTGATCAGTATGAGCAGAAATTACTAAAAGGTAGTCTTTTCCTAAAAAAAAAAATGATACCAAATGATACCACTAAAAATTACTGAAACTTTACAATCTTTTTACACTCTGTACTCATTGCACAGACTAATAATTCTGTGCATGGGTTTGGAAACATATGAAATAGTTCCTGAAATAAAAAATTGTCTCGCAAATTTAATTTTTATTTCCAAAAATTACAGTTAAAAATTATTTAAAATTATTTAAAAATAAACGATAACTATTTTAAATAATATGTATGCACAGAATTATGGGAGATAGATATCTTCACACGCTACAAAAATATTATTGAGATTGGTTAATATTTTCTACTAAATAGTTGGTGTAAAGTCCAAAAAAATGAATGGTGCAGCAAAACAATTTTAAAACATTAGAAGGTTTTTCTTCTTCACCCACTGTTTAAAAATCCCCAGAACCATATGTTTCCCTTTCTTTTCTCTTATGGCGTCTTCTTCACCCAATTTCATCTCCTTGAACTGTTTTCTCGTGAATTTCATTTGCTCCAGGCTGCGTCTAACACTCGGCTGAATTCGCCGTTGATCCCGTCCTGTGCAGAAATGTTGCTATGTGGATATATTACAAGGAATGGGAATCTTAAAACTCAGCACGTTTTCTAGGTTTATGCGGTGTCTTGTGTGGAGTTGTGCCTAGGAACACCAAGCTGGCTCATCCGTGCATGGACCCCGACCGAGTTATCTACTTCAATAAGTGGTGTGGAAATGATAACGACGAGTGTATCAATTTTTTATCGCTTAATAGTTTGTTGAGTTTTTTTTGGTGTTCACTTTTTTCACTGTCGTTGATTTGTTGTTTTTGTTGTTGTAGGTAACAATCACACAATGAGACAGCGAGGAGCATTTCAAGTCGGTGCTATTCAAATGCTCCTCGTTGCCGGGTGCGCGCGCATCTTTGCGGCTCCTCATCCGACTGTCCCGAGACAGAAGTCAAAAACAATTCAGAACGAGTTACTTGGATGCATGTTAGAAGTATATCACGAAGAAGTTCTTAAAGAAATCAAAACTGTTGAATACATAGCGGTCATTGCGGATGAAACTACTGACGTGTCCAATCAGTTTCAATTAGTAATCGTGCTACGATGCATAGTTAAGGGAAAGCCAGTTGAGAGATTCTGGAAATTTATTAGCCCCGATGGACATGACTCAAATGCAATCTCAAACTGCATACTACACGAACTACAATTAATTATTGGAAATGACTGTAATAAGCTAATTGCTCAAAGCTTTGATGGCGCGTCCGTTATGAGTGGTGGTTTAAATGGCGTACAGAAGCAAGTAAGAGACAAGTACCCATACGCTAATTATATTCATTGTTACGCCCATCAAATGAATTTAATTATATCTAAGGCAGCGTCAATCAATCGTCAAGTACGCATTTTTTTTGCAAATCTATCAGGTATATGCTCATTTTTTTTCAAACTCTTCGCAACGCACACAGATTTTAGATGAAATTGTCCAGAGAAGGTTACCTCGAGCTTCTCAAACGCGATGGAACTTTCATTCTCGTGGAGTGAGAACGGTGTTTGAACACAGGAAAGATCTCATTGATGTTATGCAGTCGATAGGAAACCGTGATGACATAAGAATGCAATCTACCCTCGCTCAAGCCAGTGCTTACGAACTACTGCTGAATGAAGTAAACTTTGTATTTTGGCTAACGTTTTTTCATAAGGTAATGCCACACGTTGAGATACTTTTCAACCAGCTACAAAAGAAGAAGATTGGCCCAGTGAATGTGCGTCAAAGTCTACAACACTTTGAAGCCTGTATGCAATCAATACGCCAACAAATTGACACACTAATCGAAGAAGTCGAGATTGAAATTCGAAATGATAGCGAAGCCGTTCCACTAAAGAGAAGACGTACCGACACTGTGCTTTCTGACAGCAAAAATAGGGAAGCTGTAGAAGTATGCGATACAATTTTATTGGAAATACGATCTCGATTTCAGTTTACGGGACATCTGGTTGCAACGAACTTGTTTGATGTTGCCGAATTTGATTCATTTGAACTAAGTTTTCCTGACCTACACCTCTCTGAAATGGTCAAAGCATAGGGGAATGTCGGGAGGTATCGGACAGTTTAACTTTTTTGTCATAATTTTTTTATAGAATAAGAAATAAATCATGTAATGCACTTTATAGTTATCTAAAATCTTATATTAACGTACTCACTTGAATATATTAAATCATAATGAAAAACACGGACAATATTAACAAATTATGAGGTCACAACACTCTCGCATGTTTGAAAAACTGGAGGGTGGTTTCGGACAGAGAATCTTTTTAACAAAAAGAGATTTTTCACGTTCATAATACAAACAATTTAACGTTTAGCCATTTTGAAAATATCACACTTGTAAAATAATGCTTTTCCTTCAAGATTTGCACAGTTTTTATGAGCCCAACCTCTACAAATAATACACTGAATCCAATCTTCAATGAAGCTCTTTCCACAAATGATGCAGTCAGTTTTCCTATAATTTCCTGCATTGTCTTCAGTGAATGCAAGGGTTCTTTTCGAAGTTTTCAAGGATTTCTTGGTGACTTCGCCCTTTCTCTTCTCTCGTTCAGACGAACGAGCTCGTTTCTCCTCCAGTTGGTGTTAATATGGGATATGGGGTGGAAGTCAAGACTTCGCTCTGCTCTCGACGTCGTTTCTTGAATCTAATTTCTCCTTTGCAGGGCTTGGAAGGGGTGAGATTTACTCCAGTAGCATCTGGGATGTAAAAGGCTTGCTGTTGATCCTTTCAACTTCAAATAGTGGGGATGGCTGTACAGCTGGTGATGCTACTCGTCTTGAGGTTAATGGGTAGTCTTGATTTGAGGGTACAAGTGAAGTTTGAGACAGAAAAGAAGAAGGTTCTTCAATAGAAGCCAGTGGAGGTTCAGAGAAGGACGATTGAAAGTCCAGGTCTGTGAAAATATTACGGTTGAAGGAGTAGATTCCAGTACAGGTGATGTCCGATACCGCACGCCAGGTTCGTGTCCGATACCGCCCGAATGACTCCCTTAAGAAAAAACAGGAGCTGAACGATAACGTTCGAAAAGAAACTGATTCTAAATCCACGATATTACAGAGAAAGGAATACTGTTTCTGCTAATGTACTTAAAATTAAATACAACATACCCTTGTAGCTGCTACGTCTTGGTAAAAATAAATCCGTGCCGGCGGAGAATGACACAAAGAACATAAATACACCACCGCTCATAAATGGCCTTGCCTCTCGACTGAATAGGGTGTGTCCACCCTTCAAATAAGCAGGTAGTCCTGTGAGTAACAAAACAGGTTTTGCACCATGCTTCAAACAAAGACAACTGTGACTGTCCGATACCAGCCGACCTTCCCCTACCCGTTTCTAGAAGAGAAAAAACTTAAAAGTGTGATACAGGTCTGCTTCTCCAGGCCAGAACTGAGATCTGTTTCTGGTGCTGTTCCATTTCTCATGTTAATTCTGGACGACGAGTTAAGTGACACGTTTCAAGATACTGTTAAACTGTTGAAACTGTTAATTACCATGCCGATGACAACTGCAGAAGCTGAACGCTGTTTTTCGCTGATGAAAAGAGTCAAGATGTTCCTGAGGAACACCATGAAAGAAGAAAGACTGACAGCATTAGGCATGCTGTCCTGTGAGAAGCGTTTTGTCAATAACATTGACAATTTTAACAAGAAAGTCCTGAAACGATTTTCAAGTAAAAAGGATCGCAGAATGGACCTGGTTTACCGCTCATTTTAAGTGGACAGTGACGACGTCTTAAGATCATTCATTGCAGCAATGGGTGAGTAAGATTTTATCCAACTGTTATTTTATTTTGTTTTAAATAATGAAGTGTGATTAAGACTTTCACTGCGAGAGGCATCGTTCTACCATTATTGTGAGAGTTTTCGTACGCCGATCGCGATACAGAGCTAGTTCATTTTCATATCTATACCAGTCAACTGCACAGGGTTTACCACACCAAATACTGCCCATTCCCAATGTTGAATGGATTTATAAGTTTTACCTATGCAATTTTATACATCGGAAATCGAACCCTTGGTGAGAAATGAGCAAGTGGACAGCTCTGCTATCATGTTATGTAAATACCAATATTTTCGTTTTTTTTTACTTGGCACTACCCCTTGTTTTGGCCTGAAGCCGCCCCTGGTGGGAAACCCACGAACGGTTCATCTTCCAATTCCCACATATATATATGTATATACCATATATATATCACATAACACAAAGGACGACTCCCTGATAATAAATTGAATCAAGCAACCCTGAATTTGCATGAATGTTTTGGGTTCAAAAAAGCGTTACTTGGGATGCTCAAATCATACTTAAATATTGCAAATATTGACCTACATACTTGCTGTTCAAAGGCAAGGACATTAATTTATTAATCTCTTACCACAGGCAAGTTAAAATGGAGGCATCCTCTTTATCACTATATTTAAGTAAATATTTAAAATATAGATATTTAACAAAGCTGGAGTCTCCATTTGAACTTGTCATAAGCAAACGGAACAGATCAAAACTACACTTTAAGCCAAACCAAATTCACTCCTCAGCTCGACATAAACCATAATACCAATTACAACCTATACAAAACATACTCTCCTTACTGTTGTACAACTTTCAAACCAACTATTCGCACTCATAACTGAAAAACCCTGAAATGGGAACTAATTAAAGTTAGAATAGCCTAGGCCGATCCGGTCTCCTGCTACATTACCGCACATGTATACTTAACATCACTATAACTTCAAAATTACGGCTAAGTGACATATATGCCTGAGTAGTATAGGTGTTACCGGCCTGCCTGGGATGATGGTCACCAAACCGGTACTTAAAACTAAGATTTTGCATTTTAATTAACTAAATTCAACAGTAGGGAGTTCATAGCCAAAAACTCAATTTAAGCCAAATCATACTTCAATGACCTACATACTTGCTGTTCAAAGGCAAGAATATAAATTCTCTGGCAAATTAAGGCTAGGAACAGCATTTTTCTTAAGTTTTATAACCATTCGGCTATTGCCAATCAGAAGAACCCCTAAAATAAGTTTACGAAGAGCGGATTACATTCTATGTACGGCACAGAAGTAATAGGCTACAAGTTTATCAGTATTTTTGATGTAGCTAAATCCATGTGAATACAAATTAGAGACAATAACTATCAATAATCAACAGTACCGGTGGAAAGAAGTCGTCTTCACAAAAATGCAGACTGCACACTGTCATGTAACATGTAACACGTTTTCCAATTGACAGCGCCGAAGCCCATCTTTCTCTCTGAACTTTTTGTACGGGAAAGTAGGGAAGTTATTTCATACCCGTTTTATACGATTTGCAACCGTATACAGAGCAGTACCTCCTCGAATTTGACAAATGTATTTCTGTTTCCATCACGACGTCAATGCTTCACCATCTAAATAAACCTCACCAGTCACAATCAGGACCTTCTATAATACCGGACCTGACACTGGCGGCGGGACACAGGAAAGATGGCTGTCGCTGTTGGTGGTTACATGCTTTGTTTATAAGTTGAGTCGTTTTGTTTACGATGTGATAGTGGTGTGAATTTCAGTTAACAATCGTCTCCCTTGATTATCTGTGCTTATTGATTATTGCTTAATGATATTACTCGTTCGTGTAAGTAAATGTCTGCATTAGTGCTTCATAAATACGAGATACCGGTGACTTCTGTTACGCTTGTGATACCATCAATACTATTGCCAATCAGTGGGTAAGTTTGGTCTATTTATTATTCTGTTTAGGGTTTATAAATTATTAGTAATGGTAATTCATTATGAGCAAGCATAGTAATAATTAACGTATTCCAATTTAAGGTCTAAGAAGATCTGAAAATTGATTACCGTACGTAGGAACATAACCTACTTTTTAAATTGTCTGCAGTGTTCTCTCATCCAATTATACGCCTGCTAGTTCAAGCATATCAATCTTATCACGTACTTGGTGTGGATCCCGTTTTAGTAAACTACCAGTAGGCTTACTCATGCATAGGTTATGCTAAAATTGTGGCGATATGCCTTGAAACTTTTGTGTGACTGGATGCAAATCCAATTATTATAAAGATAAGCCATTGGTGCCTATTTTCTAATTTTCCATCAGGAGAATACAATCCACACCCAACTTCACGGGGCTGATGACCAAGAAGTCCCAAGCCCATAAAATGAATTAACAACAGACAAAATCACGTCATGATGTTATTTTGTGTTGGGTTGGATTCTGACACACGTCATGCGTTTGACAGAGTGCCATTTAATCTCATGAATAGGAATGAATGAATACGACTAGCCTACTTGTTGACGGATTTATAGGAGACAGTCGTGCCCTTATGATAGGAATTACCTAGGCATTTATCTTCAGTATGTGTGGGAACCGATGGTAAACCATTTGCTGGGTGGCTAAGCGGAGAATCGAACCCAACATTTCCCGGTTTACCTCACTAGGCTGTGTGTACCCTGTTCTTACCCTCAGACTAGAATTAAGATTTCTTGACAGTCAGGAATCAAACTTGGACCCCAGAAGTACAACCAAGAACTACACCACCTGGTTGGTCACATTTATTTTTAAGAATAATGTGTATGTCTGTTAGGTAGTCAGCCCGAAGGCTGGTTGGATCCTCAAAAGGCACTGCCGTTAGGTTATGTGGGTAGATACCCACAAAAACCCATGGCAGCGCTATATTGAGGCGTACTAGGCAAGAAGAGGAGTGAGGTAGTTTGTCATTGCTTTCCTCACTGAGTCAGTACAGCAGTAACTACCCCTATGAGTAGAACCTTTCACAGCATCCGCAGGCACTGACTGTGCCCTGAATGTCACCACCCATACCTCAGTAGCTTCCATATAATCACAGCCATGAGTGAGACTGACACATCGGTGATACTCTAGCCTGTGCCAACAGACACTAACTGTCCTGAATGTCATTACTAAGCACCACCCATACCTCAGTAGCTTCCATATAACCACAGCCATGAGTGAGACTGAGACATCGGTGACACTCTAGCCTGTGCCAACAGGCACTGACTGTGCCCTGAATGTCATTACTCAGCACCACCCATTCCTCAGTAGCTTCCATACAATCACAGCCATGAGTGAGACTGAGACATCGGTGATACTCTAGCCTGTGCCAACAGACACTGACTGTGTCCTGAATGGCATTACTAAGCACCTCCCATACCTCAGTAGCTTCCATACAATCACAGCCATGAGTAGGACTGAGACATCGGTGATACTGTAGCCTGTGCCAACAGACACTGACTGTGTCCTGAATGGCATTACTAAGCACCCCCCATACCTCAGTAGCTTCCATACAATCACAGCCATGAGTAAGACTGAGACATCGGTGATACTGTAGCCTGTGCCAACAGACACTGACTGTGTCCTGAATGGCATCACTCAGCACCACCCATACCTCAGGAGCTACCATATAATCACAGACATGAGTGAGACTGAGACACCGGTGATACTTTAGCCTGTGCCAACAGGCACTGGCTGTGCCCTGAATGGTATTACTAAGCAAGAGGTTAGTGTTTTTAAGTCGGTCAACATGAATGTACTCAAAAGAGCTGGGTTATGCCCTAATCCTGAAATAAATTACATGAGATTAATAAATACACTAGGATGACCAGTTTCGATCGTCAAGTGATCATCAGATCCATTACACTTAGGTTATAAAATCTATGCAGTATATATGATGTTAGGTGAAATGCTAAATGGTGACAGATATCCGGCTTCAAAACCCACAATGATCACGGCCATTCTGGCAAATTGTGAAGCCAAGAGATTCAAATCACTCAGGCTTAAACTCATGAACTTAGACAAGTCAATTTGGTTCAACAAAAAGTGTACAAACTCCGGATATCTATCACCATTTAGCATTTCACCTAACATCATATAGTCTATACTGCATTTAGCATACACCGACAGTTGCAGCACCGATACTGCAACTAAATAATTTTACATATTGTAAATATTTTCTCCTGTATTTTCAAACTCTTGTTTACTAAGGCAACACTGAAAACATTGCTTCAAACCCCACAATCATTACTAAGCACCACCCATACTTCAGTAGCTTCCATATAATCACAGCCATGAGTGAGACTGAGACATCGGTGAAAAGCCTCATTTTACCCTAGCCTGTGCCAACAGAAAAATGCAAATGTACTGCAGTCATCAAGAGATGGCAAACATGCCCCGAATAATATGTAACACTAACAGAGATTGAAATTCCTACAGGAACATTTACAACTTTCCCTGTTCACTCAGCCAAGATATTCTGCAGATCTCTCCTGTGGGCCTCAACATTATTTTTATTTTATTCCTTTTCTGATGGAACTCCGGTAGTAGCTTATTTTAACTCCCAGGGCACCTCCCCATGCCTATACCTTACACAGCTACACACACTACTACAGTCATCACGTAATCGGAGGAATTCAACCCACACCCAACTGCACGGGGCTGACGACCAAGATGTCCCAAGCCCATAAAATGAATTAACAGCAGACAAAATCACGTCATGATGTTATTTTGTGTTGTGTAGGATTCTGACACACGTCATGCGTTTGATGTTCGACCACCAACTACGGCGGCCATCTTGGATTGCAGTGTCAGGTCCTGTAGTATAGAAGGTCCTGGTCACAATCGTCACAATGCTACAGCTTCAACATTCTACCGCGTGGCTGCGCCATCCAACTTTTCTGACGTCAATAGGCCAGTGGTGGTGCAGGTTCACGAGGCAAGGAATCACAACCGAAACACACTTAATAAGCGATGCATGGAACGAACTATATTCAAAACTACATACAAATACAATAACTATTCAACACTGAATAAGGCATGTCTATGGTGCCACGGAAGCGTGCACGAGTACGCTTAATGTAATGACTAGCCGGCATGTCCATGTTCCATGTGTACCGAGAGTGTCAACAATAGCCACCTACATACATTGTCGCTGCCTGACCGTGTTGGTCTTAGCTGGGCAGCCAACCGATAGCAACAGAATACTCTGAGTGCGCACTGGGAGGGATATTTAACACAGTAAAACACATATTATATATAAAACAAGATGTCCAGTCACAACATACCGGCCGCTAAGGAAGTTCACTTTCTTCAATAGTAGAAAAACAGACAAATAAAAAGCGTAAATACACTATGAACACTAATTTACACATCCCCATCTGCTGGGAGAGGGCATAACTTGGTGTTTGGTCTGTTGAAAACACCATGTGGGATGCAGTTGGTTACGACACGAACCAGTCCATCAGCACCAGGATGAACGTCTTTGACGATTGCCACCTTCATGGGAAAAGGGCGGCAAGTTGTCCTCGCGTACAATGACCAGTGCACTTGGTTGCACATTTGGACAGGAGATGGTCCATTTGGTTGGCTGTTGAAGATGATGGAGGTAGTCGTGTGACCATCTGCGCCAAAACAGCTGGAGTCGCTGCTGCAAGATTTCTCATCTAGATAACAGACTAAGCTTAGTGGTACCTAGATCTGGCTGGGGAATGCAGGAATGGAAGTTCCAATTAAATAGAGGCCAGGAGTAAGAATTTCGGGAATCAGCAGTGTCAAACGAGAGGGGAATCAGTGGCCTGGAATTGAGGCATGCTTCCATTTGACAGGTAAGGTTGGTCAGCTCTTCATACGTGAGGCACATAGTTCCAATAGTTCGTCGTAGGTGGTGCTTGAATGACTTTACACCAGCCTCCAATAATCCACCAAAATTAGGTGCGCAAGGAGGGATGAAGATCCATTCGATGCCCTCGTTATTGTGTGAAGTTCCTTATCTCAGTCTTCAGTTGTTCAGATTTCAGTAGTGCTTGGAGTTCCCGAAGTTCTCGTTGAGCACCCACAAAATTGGTCCCGTTGTCGCTGTAGATTTTCTTACATCGTCCCCAGCATGACACAAATCGTTTCAAAGCAGCCAAAAATGCTTGAGTAGATAAATTACTCACCACTTCTAAAAGCACTGCTCTAGTAGCTAAACAAATAAAAATGGCAATATAGCACTTCTCCTTCAGTTTCGATATACGGGAGCCGTATTTGACATACAGTATAACGGACCAGTGAAGTCGACGCCACAGTTAAAAAATGGCCTGACAACTTCAACTCGGGGAAGTGGCAGTTGTCCCATTAGTTGATGTGCTGGTTAAGCTTTCAACTTATGACATACTAGGCAGTGATGCAAAATGTTTCTGACAGTAGATTTACCATTGCCTATCCAATATCGTTGCCTTAACGATGAAAGAAAAAGTTGGCAACCAGCATGTAACGTGACGATGCGCGTGCTCCACGATTAACCTAGTTAGATGATGACCTGGAGGTAGTATCATCTGATGCTTTTGATTGTAGGTAAGATCAGAGTGTTCCAATCTACCTCCTACTTGCAGAAAACGCATCCCATCTAGGATGGGACTCAAAGAATGTAATTTTCCCTTGCGATTGACAGACTGCCCTTGTTCCAATTGTTGTATCTCCCTTCCGTATGCAGTAAATTGAGACAATTTGATGCATTGGTGCAACGCGTGTTGTAATTCTTGCAGGGAGAGGTCACCAGTTATTCCTACTCATGCTCGTCTGTAATTTGTTGTAAAGCGATTACAATATCCTTTTACACACTGCAATCTGGTTAGTCTTGAAAACCTCGTAGTGATGTCGTCTTCTATTCTAGTTGCAATATGGCAACTTATCTTGCATTTCTCTTCCGAGATGTCTTGCTGTGTAGCAGCATCAGCTAGAGTAGGCCATGACGTGGCGCCTTCTCGTAGCCATGTTGGTCCTTCCCACCATAGATGATTTCCGATGAGATCGTTGGGATAGACTCCTCTAGAAATCATGTCCGCTGGGTTATCGGGTGATGGTGCGTGTCTCCATTCAGCACTTGTAGTGTTCTCTTGTATTTCAGCCAGCCTATTTCCCCACGAAGGTCTTCCATCTTGCAGAGGGTGCGTTAACCATGCTAATACTAAGGCAGAATCAGTCCAGAGATATGTTTGGCAAACGTCTCATCATAAAGCTCGGGTCACCTTCTTAAGCGATTGTGCCAGCAATAAAGCTCCGCAGAGTTCCAATCGAGGAAGTGACAGTTTCTTCAAAGGTGCTACTCTTGATTTAGAACATAAGAGCTTCATTGTGGTAATTCCATTCTTGTTTGTGGATCGCAGGTAGATGCAAGCTACATATGCCTTCTCCGAAGCATCACAGAAGCCCTGTAACTGGATGTTGACTACAGGATTATCAACAGGAATTCTCCTGGCAGTGCGGAATATTCTTGTATGGGGTCTGTCTGATCTCTTCTTCACAAAATCCGCTGGTAGGTACGGTCTCTGGTGTTTACTTGTACCAGTCTGTACATCTTGGCTATGACGGCAGTGAATGCGATGGGATGAGTTTGAAATCTTATTGTTGCAAAGGTGGAAATTGTCTTGCTTCAGATCAGGATACCTACTCAGTCTTCGTTCAAGTAGCTGAAATCGCCTAGATGCCATTGTAAATGAATCACCTAATTTGTCCGGATCTACATAGAATGGTAAGCGAACCGCAAATCTTCCAGCATGATCTTTTGTAATGTGCTGTACAAAGTGCACCTCATATTGCTGTTCTTCGTTAGTTAGTGGAGCTCGGCCAAGTTTTCCTATCACCCAAAACTTCTGAAGTTGATTCTGAATGGCAACGTTGGTCTTCACAAAGAATGATGCTACCAGCCAACGTAGCGTATTGAAGGGTGTGTCCCTGTTTTATATCTCCCCGATAGAATCCAACCATATTCGGTTTCATACAGGACAGGATGATTGGAGTCCTTGGTTAACTTGCCAGATCGGTAAATCGGTATATGCACAAATTTCAGCCCCTAACAAAATGTCGATCTTACTAGGTTGATGAAATGAAGGATCTTCTAGAGGAAGATTCTTAGGTAGGTTCATTCAGTAGGATCAATAGCATGCCCTGGTGGTAGTCAGTGACCTTAGTAAATACCAAGCAATCGACAGATGTAGTGAAATTGTTGGTGTGAGAGGATATTTCAAGATAGACGCTGTGCCTTGTCTCTGAAGTGGTGTCTACTATTCCTTGAATTGGAACTCTCTTGGTTTGCCTAGGAAGTTTCAAACGCTGATCACAGGATTCAGTAATGAAGAAGGATTGAGAACCAGGTTCAAGCAGCACCCGTCATATCTGCCATCTTCCTGTACTATCCCTAACCTTGATTGGAGCTGTGGACAAAAGAATGTGCCTAGTTGGCTCTATCTTAAATATGCAGTAACTTATTGTTCCTGACCTTCCTTCAGGTTGCCCTCGCTATTCTGAGCTACAATTCCTAAGAGTATTATAAGAGTGACTTCCTTGATGTGATTGTTGTGGTGCATCCATATGTACTAGTGTATGGTGCCACTTGTTGCAAATGCGGCAGCTGCCTGATTTACAGTCATTAATTTATGATCCGACTTGAGGCAATTATAGCACAAATTCTTACTCTTTACAAATTCCCTTCGCACATGAACTGGAACTTCTGCAAAACTCCTACAATTATGAAGTGCATGCATCTGACTACAATACACACATTGTGTATTTGTTGCAACATATAGTTGCTGGAATTGTGCGCCATGTTTGTGCTTGTGGAGAACAGGAGATTTAATGATTGTGAAACTAGGCTGAGGTAGGTTAGAATTTATTATCTCAATTCATTTGGACTTAGTTTCGAGAAATTCACACAATTCATGCAAGGTTGGAAATGTCTTGGAGTTAAGAGTGGATTCATATTCCCTGCGTATTGATGTGTCGACTTTTTCCAGTATTAATTTTGACACAAGTAATTCTTCTAATGGTACGTCCAATTGTAACGCCCTTATAGCATTCAAATTGCTCAATGCTTGGTTGAGAAGTGCCCGCAGATCACGTGCTGAAGCCTTGCTCATAGACGATAATGTTAACAATTGCCTGAGATGAGCCGAAGCAATTACCTGACCGATACCCTCGCAATCAAAGTCGGCTTGCGTTAAAATTCTAGCCTATCAGCCCGAGAGCTTTATCTGATAAAAACGACCGACTATTGAATGAGGGGGGTTTGGGTGATAACCGTGAGTCTAATTGGACAGAATATGACCTGATGCACTGAGACATTGGAAATTCAGAAGTTAATAAAGGATAGTAGACGTGAGAAGTTCGTGAAAATTGAAATCAGCAAGTGAAAAGAAGTCTAAGGATAATAATTTCGAGAGAGAAGTAAAAGAGGGCTATAATCGCTTGAAGAAAGAAGAGTTATTCTAAAATGATTCGGGGGCGATTGTGGCGGCTCCCCCTTGCTTGGCAATCACCCAAACTGTTGATTAGAGGGTTGGTGCTGAGTGTAGCTGTTCTGTATATCTTAGCTGTCTGTCGATGAATTCTCTGACTGATGGTCGAGAGATTGTAGTCGGGGTGTAGTTGGTCATTGCGGACGTACCAGGGCGCGCCCGATATCGTGCGCAGTGCTCGATTCTGGACAACCTGAAGATTATTGAATGTAGAGGGAGCTGCATAACCCCAAACAGGGCTGGCATATTCCATCACAGGGCACACAAGGGTGCTATAGGACAAGAGCTTGCTGAATTCGTCAAGTGGGCTCTGGGCCAAAACTTCCTTTGGATCGCTTTCGCTTTGTTAGCGGGCATAATAACCTCTTGTGCGAAAGTAAGGCCTTGATCAAGCGTGACTCCCAGGTATTTAGTTGCTGGTTGCCACCTGATTAGCTCGCCAAAGAAGTTTAGATCCTGGACTTCTGTATGTTTGCGTTTTTTGGTAAACAGTGTGGCGGAACATTTACTAACGTTAATCTTAATTCTTCAATACCTTAGGTGTCTAATGCGTCTTGGAGGATGGATTGAACTCTATGCCCCATCTAGGTGGTGGAGATTGCAGTGTCGTCTGCATACAGGTGGAGACTGGTAGCGCCAGTTTTGGGAATGTCAGGGACGTATAGATTGAAAAGGGCAGGGGCTATGACGCTATTTTGAGGCACACCGGCCTTGATCCTTCTCATAGAGGATTTAGCGTCTACCACCTGGATATAGAATTTCCTTTTCCTAAGCTAGGAATTAAACGTGGATTGTCATAACAATTAGACATTGTATCAAGGGCTATTTCAAAATTAGAGCTGGTGACTGGGATGTTGGCTATAAGAGCATGTGCTTTGTATGTTGTCTAGATCTGCATTGTTGACAATAAGGCTCATGAATGTGTCGTAATAATGCCTGTAGTGAGTTACTTCACCTTTAAATGAAGGGATTTGAATTGTAATTCCTTTGGAGCCCGAACTACGGTTGGAAGTGGAATTTAGATTGCTGCCACCTGAACTAGCGCTGACAGACCCATTGTTATCGACAGTCAATTTAGTAATTTTTGTTTCCAGATCAAAATACAATGTTTCAAACACATCCCTATATTCAGCGTGCAATTTCACAAATTTTGCCATGCGTGCGAGGCTGGCTTTGGCTACAGCTCGTGTAGTAATTAATCATTTTCTATTTGCCTCATCCGTGCTGACAAACTAGGAATAAGGGTAGGATAATACAGGGTTTCTATAAAAGAACTCCGGGGTTTTAAAAATTCATATCTTAATAACTGTAGATGATAGCAAAATGTAGTTAATTTCTCTGAAACGAGTAGCTCATCAAGTTTTATTCATACCAATTGGGAATGTTTTCATAAACAGTTGGCAGCGCTGCGGAGCGTTGACCTTGAAACAACGTAGCGGCAGCCAGTGCTGTCTGGATTGCAGTGCCATGGCGACGCTGCAACAAAAGGCTCAAAGCGTTATTTGGCTAATGGAAACTAATTCTGTTGTTACGGTACAAAGAAACTTTCGACGTAATTATGGCGTTGACCCGCCTACGGACTAAACCATTCGCCAATGGTTAAGTGCTTTCAAACAAACAGGAAGTGTTTTAAAACAAAAGTCACCGGGTAGGCCGCGTGTGTCACAAGAGAATGTGGACAGAATCCGAGCTTCATGCCTTCGAAGCCGTAAGAAATCATTGACAAGACGCAGTCTGGAGTTGGGGTTACCAAGATCAACAGTTCATAAAAGACTTCGTTTAACTGCTTACAAAATTCAACTGTTACGCCACATTAAACCGGCAGACAAGATTAAGAGATTAGACTTTTCTGTTTCTATGCTAAACGAAATCGATGAAAATAACGATTTTTTATGGTTATTTTTAGTTATGGAGCGACTTTTCATGTGAACGGGTCTGTAAACAGACATAATTGCAGAATTTGGGGATCAGAGCCACCCCATGAGTTCATAGAGTATGAGCGTGACACGCCAAAAGTTAATGTTTGGTGTGGTCTTATGCATGATAGGTTAATAGGTCCCTTCATTTTTGTTGGAAGAAATATCAATGGTTTGGTCTATTGTGACATGTTAGAGGAATATGTTTTTCCTCAGTTAGATGGCATTAAGGCGGAGAAGGGTTTAGTCCACTTCCAACAATATGGGGCACCGCCACACTTCAGTTTGCGTGTGCGTGAGGCACTTGACGCTCGACTCGGCAACAGATGGATTGGAAGGGATGGACCTATTCCATGGCCTCCAAGGAGCCCTGATATGACTCAGTTGGACTTTTTCTTCTGGAGGCATATCAAGAATCTTGTGTATGCGAAGAAAATTCATGATGTTGGCCATCTCAAGGAACGAATAATCAATTGTGTGGCAACCGTCCCCCTCGACATGCTGGCCAGGACATGGGAAGAAGTCGAATAACGTTACGATGTGTTCCGTGCCACCAACAGGGCTCATATTGAACTTTATTAAGTTGTTAAAAAAACTTGAAAATGCAACCTTTCCAAACATGTATTAAACATTAATATAACTTTTTTACTTCATTACAATATTTTGCCTCAAAACCCCGGAGTTCTTTTATAGACACCCTGTATAACAATGAGCAAGAGGAGCGACCAACGATAAATAAGCCAGTCTAGGTATCTTTAGCTGTTATGATGTGAAGAATACATTGTGTCCGTTCGGCAGCATTCGGTCTTTCTCGGCGTAGCGTGGAGTAACCCGCCAAACTGTTGTTGTTTGTAAATTCCAGTTTATAGCAAGTTCACCACACTTGTACAATGTAATTCACATTTCACGTATTTGTACATAATCGTCGCATCCGGCCCGGAGGACCAATATGTTGGGGACGTAGTTTCTCTGGTAGCATGTAATAGGCCTGTGGCGGTGCAGGTTTACGAGGCAAGGAATCACAACCGAAACACACTTAATAAGCAATGCATGGAACGAACTATATTCAAAACTACATACAAACACAATAACTATTCAACACTGAATAAGGCATGTCTATGATGCCACGGAAGCGTGCACGAGTACGCTTAATGTAATGACTAGCCGGCATGTCCATGTTCCATGTGTACCGAGAGTGTCAACAATAGCCACCTACATACATTGTCGCTGTCTGACCGTGCCGGTCTTCGCAGGGCAGCCAACCCATAGCAACAGAATACTCTGAGTGCGCACTGGGAGGGATAATTAACACAGTAAAACATATATTATATACATAAACAAGACCTCCAGTCACAACAGACATACACTTGCATGACAGACGTACATACAATGATCGAGCACGTGGTACAGGAGTACAAGTGACACCGCTGGAAAGTCATCCTCAAGTGCGCGCAACGCTGCGCCAGTGTTTTTACAATGTTGTGAAACCTTCAGTTATTAGGACAAAGTGGCCTGCGAATAAGCCACAAGGCTTGCCTTATGAAGTTCACTGTGCGGTAGCTGGTGACCGTATGGCAATTTGACAACGATGAGTGAACTCTCTCCTTATTGGTTTCTGACGACGTAACTGTGCAAGTCACGTCTTTCGCGGCAGCAAAATAGTAGTCGATCCTGTAACATAACGACTAGAGGGGCAAGTGAAACCCTAGTAGTTCGCAAATTTTCCGGTGCTTCAGATGAACTTGTCGTGCTGTACCTGTCGTTGGCGGGGTAATGCTAGAGGCCCCCTTCTCAATTAAAATTGGCAAGAGGTTACTTATGGCAATTTGTAATATCTGGTATACCGTTAATTAGTACCGTGAAAAGGGTTCCAATTGGAGGTGAGGGGGTATGGACAAAAATAGCCAATTGTTACTCCCACCGTATGGATTTGGAGGTTACTATGGATTTAGCTATTAATTGATGAACAAATTCTAGTTTTCTTTGTAGCAAAATTTGTTTTTATATGTGAGTCTACAGTTATACAGTACGTTCAGATTACAAAACTATTATTAAACTGTATCGGAAAGACAATTCGTTTGATCTTGTATGTCGGGGCAGATGACCTCGATGTTCTTCCCACTAAAACAACAACTGTCTTGTATGTTCATCATCATCTTCATTTCCCCTTTTCCAGCAGACACTGGGTGGGGCCAAATATGGTTCCTCTCCACTTTGTTCTGTCGTTCCACCATTCCTCTTCCGACACGGTGTTCCAATCCAGGTTCCCTTTTCTAATGCTCTACTTCACCGAGTCCATCCAACGCATTCTTGGTCTTCCTTGTCCTCTCTTCCCTGTCATCCGTCGTTCCAGTGCTCGTCTTGGTAGCCTTACTTCATTCATCCGTTTGACATGTCCAAACCATCTCAATCTGTTTTGCTCCAGTTTGTCATTTAGTTTCTGTACTCCCAGTTCTTTCCGTATTTCTTCATTTCTCACTCTGTCTCTCCTGGTTTTCTGGACCATACTTCTCAGGAATCTCATCTCAGCTGCCTGTAATCTGCTCTCATCCCTCTTAGTCATTGTCCAAGTTTTTGCTGCATGTCATTACTAGTAGCAGTGCCCGGCTTCGCCCGGTGGATTTATGTGTTTTATGGATGATAATGAATTCTACTACAGAACTGGCACATGATACTTAAACTACCAACATATATATATATATAACTTTTTGTAGTGGTGATGGTGGTGGTAGTAGTGAGGGTGATAAGCAGTACAGTATAATGGACGTAACATTTAGGTCATTTTCCCCTAATGATAATAATGATAATAATGAATAGGGAAACGGCTATTTACTAACTACAGCACTGACAAATGTAATTTGCAAACAAATTTCTAAAAATTATTAGAAAGAGGAGTAAGTGAAATAAAAGACACTGCCTAGGTTCTATATTTCATTGTCTGTTAGAAATGTAGAGACCAATAGTGTCGGCTTTTGTCGCATAACGCCGTAGGAAAATAATCAGAACACTTTGGAAAACTTCGGCTGTTTCGAGCTCCTGAGTTAGCAATAGTATCATTTATGGCCACATAGCGCTCAACGATAAGTTTCGGAATAAATTAAGGTAAATTTGAAAGCACCAACGCATATTTCAGCTGATAACCTCAATGTGTTGCACCAACACCATTGCACTTTTACAGATGCATAGTATGTTCATGATGATAACTGTTTTAAGGGGCAAAATAATATTTTGCACTTATTACTCCCCGTGACTGCAATTTATAAGCAGCGCAAGATTTAACTATTTTCGCAATTCTGCACCAGAACACTGGTAGGGGCGACGTGATGCAGCCCGAATTGCCAGTCAACAATAGACTTATTAAAATACTCTTACAGTTACACTACTACGGACATGAATGATTCTAGGGCCTTAATACATGGATTTCAAGTTCAGTTTGTTTATTATTCTAAATATAGGGAATGGAGAGCGTTGTCCAAAATATCAAGTGAACAGTGCTACCAGCAGGGTTTCAAAGTGAATGTATAATTTGGTGCAATTAGGAGAAATGGTGTAGATTTGTGATAAAGGGCCTAAATGCAGGGAATGGAGTGGTCTGTCCGAAATTTAAAGTGAACAATGTCACCCGCAGGGTTCCAAAGGGTAAGTGTACAAAATATGGTTTAGATCAGTGAAACGGTGTAGATTTGTGCCAATGGACCTAAATACAGGGAATGGAGTGGTCTGTCCGAAATTTCAAGCAGATAGTGTTACTCTTCGGGTTTCATAGTGTAAGTATGTGAAATTTGGTTCAGATCGGTGAAACGATGTAGATTTGTGCCAAAGTGCCTAAATGCAGCGAATGGAGTGGTCTAACCGAAATTTCATTCTGACAGTGTTACTCGCAGGGTTCCAAAGGGTAAGTATACACATTTTGGTCCAGATCGGTGAAACGGTGTAGATTTGTGCCAAAGGGCCTAAATGCAGGGAATGGAGTGGTCTGTCCGAAATATCATGCAGACAGTATTACTCGCAGGGTTCCAAAGGCTAAGTATACACATTTTGGTTCAGATCGGTGAAACGGTGTAGATTTGTGTCAAAGGACCTAAATGCAGGGAATGGAGTGGTCTGTCCGAAATTTCATGCTGACAGTGTTACTCGCAGGTTTCCAAAGGGTAAGTATACAAATTTTGGTCCAGATATGTGAAGCGGTGTAGATTTGTGTCAAAGGGCCTAAATGTAGGGAATGGAGTGGTCTGTCCGAAATTTCATGCATACTGTGTTACTTGCAGGGTTCCAAAGTGTAAGTATACAAATTTTGGTTCAGATCAGTGATACGGTGTAGATTTGTGCCAAAAGGCATAAATGCAGGGAATGGAATGGTCTGTCCGAAATTTCATGTAAACAGTGTTACTCGCAGGGTTCCAAAGGCTAAGTATACACATTTTGGTTCAGGTCAGTGAAAAGGTGTAGATTTGTGCCAAAGGGCCTAAATGCAGGGAATGGACTGGTCTGTCATTAATTTCATGCAGACAGTGTTACTCGCATGGTTCCAAAGGGTAAGTATACACATTTTGGTTCAGATCGGTGAAACGGTGTATATTTGTGCCAAAGGGCCTAAATGCAGGAAATGGAGTGGTTGTCCGAAATTTAACATAGCCTAAACTATTCCTCTTGAATCTGGCTATCATATAAAAAAAAGAATTTTTCGAATCCGACTGGTAGTTCCAGAGATTAGTACGTTTAAACACAAAAACACACAAACACACGAACTCTTCAGCTATATTACATTACAGTCCAGGCGCTGAGTGTCCGGCTCTGACGTTTGGCGATGGTGGGAGAAGAAGGGTAAAGAGAACAATATATCCAACTTACGGCAGTGAGAAGCTGTTAATAGAACCCTGAAACTTGCCATCATTGTAATTCTTCTCTAGCGTCTTCACTATGAAACGTGGAAGTCCCACACCCCATTTGCAATTTTACGCAACATTTTGTTATTTCCACATTTTGCGGTAATGTGGTTACAAAACCTAAATTCTTCGATCGCAGTGGAATTCTGCCAATGTTGGCAAAGTTGTTTACTACCATGGAGAATGTTGTCACCTGTACCAATCACCGGGTTTCCCGGTAAGCCGGTCTTTAAATTTAGCTCCATGTTGCCAAGGTTCTCTTCTGTAGTCCAGTTGCTGTGTGTGTTAGTGCAGGTTTGATGTTGTATTGTCTTGTGCACAGTTACTGGTTAACTGTGTGTAAGTATATTACTTTAGTAATAAGGTCAGCGCTTCGTCAGAATTCATTTAAAAACATGTGATTTTTTTTATGTAGTCCACGTTGTTTTATATTTCGCGGTATAGAACCGGCAACGCTGTCTCCCTCCCTCATGAGAAATGTCAGAGCCGGACACTCGGCGGCAGAACTGTAGTATAGATAGGAATACTAGCGGCCCCGTGCGAGAAATCTCGCATGTTCATAAACCACACTTTCCCCAATAGGTTTTACAAAAATTGATATTTAAGAAATTAGAATGCAATTTGTCACTGATAATGTCATTTGTGTACTGAGTGTGCTGTAACACTCACCGGTTATTCGATATTTATGAAATTATACGAGTACTCATTCCTTTGATTTACTCTTTCTGAAATCCATGCAAAATGATAAAGGAAGACCTCATAATGTTAAAATGACATGAAACGGGCGTCACAGCGACCCAAATGTGAAGTGGACAGCAATTATGGAGCGTATTTTCATACATCAACAGTATCTGCAAATCGCACACTTCGTACATTTTTTAAAAGTCGTGTTTTAAAGAAATTATTGATATTTATGGGATTAGAGTGGAATTCGTCACTGCTAATGTCTATTCTCTTTCATTTGAATGCTCATTTTCACGATCGGTCGCTTGTGAGTACCTTCCTTCCTACTGTAAATATTCTTACAAGCCTTTGTGTTTACTTTTAACAGTGTGGCAGTATCAGATACAGTAATGGAATCAGTGACCAACTCAATGTTTTTTCAATGTGCGATACGCAGTGAGCGGGAAGACAACTGCAGTTCAAACCCGACTGCCATTTCTTGGCGTGATATCAGTAGATCCAACATGACCGCCGTTCTCTGTTATCCTCTCACGTCATATAATGTCTCGAAACAAGAATGAACTTGTCTGTACAGTCACGTAGACTGAGCAAGGACCATCTCCCACCATCCTTTTCCCGACAACCCCATCTTGACTAGCCCGCTTCACCCCCTACACTATCTCGAGACAAGCATCAACTTGTCAGTACAGTCACGTGACCTGCGCAAAGAACCTAGTCCCGGCAGCGAGATTGCAATTTCTAGTTCACTTTTAGCATTGGAGAAGTATACAGCTTCCTAATTGGCTATTCTGACGAAACCTGACTGCACCAAGGACTGTGATTAGTCAGCGAAGTTATAGGGTGGAGCCTATCAGCGATGTCGTTCCAGGTTAGTCTATGAAGAAGTCCCACTGTTTTAACTTCCTATCTCCTAGGTACCCGTATAAGCTGTAATGCGCCAAGCAATAGTTGCATGATCATTGATCCTAGGCCATAAGTGTTTCCGTATCTTCTAAAGTCAAGAAGAAGCATTACCAGAATGTTTTTCATCGATTAGCTCATTTACTCTGTACGAATGCGGAAGTAGCTTATCATCCACTCCCGATCAAGAATTGTATGCACATGGGAGGTGGCTCAAAATATTTTATTTCGGAAGGCCTGAAAGGCATGAATGGCAAGCACAGAGCCGAAAAATGAGCTTGCCAATCACCGCAGTTACGGAAAAACTTATGGCCTAGGAACAATGATCATGCAACTATTGCTAGGCGCATTACAGTAGAAGGTACTGAGCCCTAATTCACCCAAGCTCAAGTTATTGCCAGAGTCGAGGATCGAACCGATCTGTCATCATTTTGATATATAATTTGGAAATTGGAGATAATAATTTATTTTTCTCAAGGATATATTTTGGGAAGTGAATTGCATCATTTAGAAACATTTCTGGAGAATTTTGGACTATTTTGAGATATTTGGATTTGGAAATTATGTAGTGAATGACGATTTAGCCAAGGGAGAGTCTGATTATTAAGAGCTGGAAATTGTCAAATGTTCCAAGTTAGCACTCTCAAGACCGGTTTTGGTTAGCCGAGTCGGCAACACGACCCTCCTATAAGAGGCTAGGACAGGGAGAGTTTTCAACAATAAACTCATAGCCAACCAAATTGGATCACAAAATTTGTGAGGGAAACGTTATTAAACCATATTTGCTTTTATTAAGAGAAATAAGCTCTTCTACAGACCCACAACATTATTCGACACTTATTTTGAAATTTGGAATTATATGATTTTGGCTAATAGAGGAAAAAATTGCATAATTCTATTATAAGTGGTCTGGACGCGAGGCTATAACTGGATTTCTAGTGGCACGCGCCCGACCGCACGCCAGAGCGAGGGAGACTTCTTTTTTGACGCTTGAAGAGCAAGGATCTGTTTTGTATAGTGCTCCGCCAAGCTACGGTAACAATGTGAAGCGCGAGCGAGAGACTTTGATAATCTGCTGGAGACGCATTGATCGCCGAGGAAAGGAAGGCGACAGTCCGGCAAAAGTATTGGAGAGAAATATTGAGCATTTAAACCAGCAAGTTCTATAACTACGGCAAACGAACAGAAAGACTACAGCAGTATCATTATAAATTGTATTCAACAATTTTACGAATACTTCACTCATAGCAAGCCACTACATTTATGAAGCAAGTTACTACATTATTGAAGCATTACTATTCCATTATTTAAGTAAATGTTATACTACAATTCACCATGTCTGCAACCACAAGTCAGGGAGGATGTTTATGTTATGCATTCTCTAAGAAGACTTCGATCATTCACTAAAGCATGAATGGAGGATGATCTACGCTATGGACTGGGATGCTCAGAGATGATCACAGAGTCTTTGGATCGATGTTACCACGACTGCTTCACCAACACGCAGTTCGCTTATTTCCAACAATACTACTCATTCAACTAACAAGATCCAGAAGAGATATAAACCATGGACGCTCATAACTACTTTGATGGTGATGATGAAGAGAAGAAGAGAGAAGTAGATGGTATCCGGTGTCAGGGCCCTGCGTAGCTAGTGCCTGTAGTATGTTCTATCCTGCTGCTCCCTTACGGGCAGTCTAAGAAGTAAGCCACAAGCGCGTGACGTCATGTCCTTGCCTCTCCCCACCTGCCACTCGCTACATGTGCGAGCGAGCTGTGTATAGTATGGCGTAGTGCCCTGCAAGCCTGGCAAGTGCTTTTAGGGCCGTATGACCTTGCCTCACACTGTCAGCACTGTCTACGCTGGAACTCGTCAGTTCAGGCGCGCACGGCCAGCCCGTACCGACATGGTTTCGTAAAGCCGTTCTTATCTTCCCTTCATAGTAATATTATTATTATAACACTATTAATATTAGCAATAAAATGATATTGGGTTCCAATAGACTACGTCACACACTGTTCCCGAGTACTTTGAAAATGAATTCTCTATTATTGAATGGATTCATTGATAGCAAAATTAGGTCATTTATACTTAGGCTTACCCAAACTTGATGAGTGATTTAAAAATGTTGATGTTGATCCTCTCGCTTAATCGAAACGTACCACAAGCTTTCTCTTCTCTTTGAAGCCTATCGTTATCTCTAAACGACCTGTTTTGTTATGCCGAAGGTTACTTCAAATCTGATGGTGGGGTCCAGCATAAATCTTGTATCCTTCTTATGGCCAATAACAATTATTATGCCCATTGTATTTTTGCTTCTAACACGAGAAAGACACGAAAACATGGATCGCGTAACATTTCTGAAATGTTACAGCTGCATCTTAGATCTATTTCGGTGATTCCTAACGTTTGTAATAAATCCCCTTCTTAATTATGTTTTTTGAACGTGAGCTAGGGTATCAGGCACTCCGCAGTGTTTGCAGCATACAGAGTCCTGGCTACGCCCATGGAGGTCTCACACAAGAGCATCCTTTGCTTCCACCTATTTGTACTAGGCTACTCCCTTTCATGTCTACTTCTGGATTAGTCAATCTCCATAAAATATGGTGATTGGATAGTTTCTGTACTTTCGCAATCAATCTGCAATTTCATTTTGTGTTTACCATAGATCCGCTTCAGTCTTAAGTATCGTTTTTTTATATTCCCTTGGTTCCTAAATAATTAATCACCGTCTTCATCGTTATCACCATTTACATCATCAACACCGTCCTGACAACCTCCTTCGTTGTACGAGCACAAATTACGCACTATGTCATCATGTCTTCTAGCAATGCATGCTCTCTCTGGTACAGTCTCCCTACATGATGCTTACTATACTTTGGATGTTCATTCACTTAAAATTTCAAAATTAGCTTCGAGGTTTTCCTATGCCCAGAACTTAGAATGCAATAAAAATCAAATGTCTTAAATACCATATCTGGATTCGCCTAGATATACATATGCAATTGGATTAACTCATGAGGGCTACTTATAGCATTGGCCTTTGAGAATATTTTACGGAAGCTATTCTAACAACTCTACGCAGTGATGTGCTCTCAATTCGAATTGCAGAGTAAGAATGTATAAAAAAGAAAACTCGTGCCCACTGGCCTGGCGCAAGTCCTCGACATGAGCACCGCTTGGATGATTTACGTATCATCGATACAATTTCAGTACCCCAAACCGAAATTCAATTTCGTGGCAGGACAGGGAATCAAACCCGGACCACCGGGGCGACAGCCAAGAACGTTAGCCGCTACACTACAAGGTGGTCTCTTTCATTGTCAGCGCAATCAATTGCACGATACCATGTAATTTCTTCACTGGGCGAACTATAATAGTACACATTTCTTCGTATTTTTGGCATTGCATAGCCCCTGGTAAGTTAGGAAGACGGTTCGCGTACCATAACCCTAAAGTCGAATAGTTCCAAGAACTAACAAACAAAACAGTCTTAGACACTCCACCGAAAGAAATACAGACAAGCTGGTAGAAAGACAGACAACATATTTTGTAATTTTTCGAGCAAAATAGGCTAATTGTTATATAATGAATAGCATTCTTAGTCTCCATAGTGTTGAAATAATGAATATTGTCCTAAAACTTGAAGGTTTGAAGGATTTCGTGTCTTCTTGCTTATTTTGCCGTATATCTTATGTGTAGGTAAATCCCACGAGGTATTTTTTCAGGCCATGTTGAATATAAGAATTCTTTTTTTTTTTATCGTTTACCCTCCAGGGTTGGCTTTTCCCGCGGACTAAGCGAGGGATCTCACCTTTACCGCCACTGGTAGTGTCCTGGAGCTTGGGACTCTGAGTCGGGGATACAACTGGGGAGTGTGACTAGCACGTTGCCCAGGCGGCCTCACCTGCAAAGCGAACAGGGGCCTGATGAAGAGATGGGAAGAGTGGGAAGATTAGGCAAGGAAGAGGGAAGGAGGCGGCCGTGGCCTTACGTTAGGTACCACCCCGGTATTTCCCCGAAGACGAAGTGGGAAACCACGGAAAACCACTTCGAGGATGGTTGAGGTGGGAGTCGAAACCCTACTCATTTGGACCACCCGAGGCTGAGTAGACCCCAATCCAGTCCTCATACCACTTTTCAAATGTCGTGGCAGAGCCGGGAATCGAACCGCGGAAGTCCTGGGTGGCAGCTAATCATGCTGACCACTACACCACGGAGGCGACTTGAATATAAGAATAAAAGACATAAATGACCTTAGATTGCGACGGAATATCTTTCATTTTAAAATCCTGATGAATTTACTAACGCATAAAAAGATGGTATATTGGCTTTCACGGCCGGTGAATTAAAACTCAGCATTCTTCTAGGTTTGTGCCGTGTCTTGTGTGGGGTTTCACCTAGGACACCAAGCTGGCTCATCGGCGGGCTCTTGGTGTCCCCGCCCGGACCCCCACAGGAGTGACGAACTGCGCGCCACCTCCCTTTATATTAGGTGCAACTGCACCACTTGACTGTGAGAACTAAAAGCTCAAGCAGCCTTAACCTCCCTATGAAGGCTTCCAAAAAGATGGTATATTGGCTTTCACAGCCGGTGAATTAAAACTCAGCTGAGTTTTACTAACGCATGTTTCTCGAACTCACATATCCCTGAAGAGCATCAATCTAGTCATTTGGTGAATTCAGAATCTTGTTATTGAAATACAGTTTTATAGTCCTAATGTAGTTTTTTTGTTTCTACCCATAATTATTCCGTTTGCTATGAGGTAGGGGATGTGGTGGGACAGTTTCCTTGTGGGAATGATTTCATGACGCCAATCTCATGAGAGGAGTTAATGACAAATAAAATTAATGAGGTAATGTATGGAGTGGCTGTGTGTGGTCTTTCGAGTTTGGAGTAGTCTGACCATGCACGTTAACGTGTTTAGCTACCTCGGCTGGTTTGTGACATTATGTCAACAAATTAAAAAATGTATTTTAACTCTCCTGATTCCATACCGGCCCCTGATTCTATTTTAGGACTATTATATCTCGCTGCACCTTCTACATCACCCAAAAAGTATGCACATTTCTGTATCCTTGCTGCAGATCTGGTTCATGTGCGTCCAAATATCATGTCTTATATGTCTACGGTTTGATTCATTAATGTGTGACTCTCCCACTATGCTATTTTTGTCCTCCCCACGTTATGAGCACGGCAGACCACACGCATATGCCACAATGTTGGCTCTAGTGCGCCTAGTGTGCAGGCTCCGCGCTCAGTACTAAACGTACTTCAGTACCCGGTCAAATGGACAGTGCTTGTGCGACTAAGCGCTGCAGTGCTAGTGTGCTGTCGTGCTGCACTGCTCAGAACTGGACCGAGTAGGGCTGCGCTCGGCCGGCACGAGTAAATTTCCCGCTAGCACTGCTTCACCTTGCCCATTGCACGGCCCTGTCCGGTGTTCAATGCTCCAGGTTCCTGTGTCTAGACTGCATACATCCGGACAGCCAGGAAACAGGTGGTTTCCAGACCAGCAGAGATGAGGCGGCCAGCTGTGGGTCCCGTTACCTGCACGATCCAAGCCAGAAGCAACTTCAGCACGAGCCGATGAGGGAGCAGAATATCGAAGCCATTGGACTAGGTATTTTCATCGCAGAACGTCATAAAGGAATGACTTATCTATCTCTGTAGTTCTGAATGTAGTATTTGTTTGAAATTAGCAGGGTGACCAATTCATATTTTAGATATTTTTCTCATAACTCATGTTATTACTTTGTCCATTTTGGAGATTTTCTTAGTTAAATTTTTATACACGTCACGTGTGTCGTTTTAGACGTGATTTTGATAGTTTTGATCTTAGAAAGTCGTTTAAAATTTTTATAGAAACGTTTTTAATACTCACTTTAAACGAAAACTGTTCTATACAAGGGAATGCTCAGATTGGAATGATTCGATTGGAATGTTTCGATAGGAAATGCTCTGATAAATATTTTGATAAATAATCCGTTTGTAAATATAAGGTTACGAATGATATGATAAATTTGTTTATGATATAAACATTATAAATGCGTTGTTATTACTAGAATACTTCGATATTCTAAACAAGATTTATTATAAAGGATCAGAATGTTGTTATTAACTATAAACAATGTTTATTTTTTTTTTGCAACAATTTAAAGAGTTATAAACAATAACTTTGAACAAGTAAAATTCCAATTAAGGAATATTAAGATTATGTGACGTTAATCAAGTCATGGATAATTTCTGTAACTATATTATTGTCAGAAAGGATCACTATTATGACAATGGAAGTCAGGTGATGCCGATAAATAGCAACAATTATTTAACAACAATTCTGTTAACTCGAAATGAAGACCAGGAGACTTGTAGGTCTGTCTGAAGTCAAATATATGTAAATGAAGCTGTTAAATGAATATTGTATTCATAGATGTTTATAAGAAACGGAATGACGGTAGATATTGTTATTAACTTTGAAAGACGAGCGGACTACAAGGTATTTTGAAACTTACACTCATGTTACGTGGAATTGAAGCATAATGCTATGGTCTATTATGAAAGCATTATTTAAAAGTTACGTGGAATGTTAAACGAAGGTGTACAGCTGTGAACATGAGTATATATGAAAAATTTAAGCACGATGATTTTAAATTTAGAGAAGGAGGATGTTAGGAGTGTTTCATGAAACATGTACACAGTAGTGTCATGTAGTAAGATCCTGATTCTTCTACAGGTGTGTAGTAAGATGGGTTTTATTTGATTGTGAAGGAATTCCGTGCAGTATGTTATGAAAAGTTAAGATGTTATGGAGAGGAAGGAAGTTGTGTCATTTTGGAAGCGCTTGAGACGCTATATTAAAGTATTGTTCACGTATTTGAAACGAAGCGAGCATTGCCGTGAGAGCAAGCTATTGCCACAGTGTATTAAGAAAGTAACTGACAGCTAGGAGTGTATTTATGTGTTGTTCATGTCAGTAAGCGTTAATGTTATTTCCACAACGTCGTTTATTTAGGGTGTAGTTCCGTCTCGATCTTTATTATTGTAATTATTATTATTATTACTGGATTTGAATTCTTAGAATTATAACTAACTTTATTGTTCGTTAATTTTAGTTCATTGATTGTGACATAATACCCAATATTGCGAGAACTTATCGTTAATGTGAACCAGTGTTAGTTTATTTCTTATGTGGAAGGAAGGAACATTTTTGGAAGAGATAGCGCTAATAGTTTTGACATATCAGGTCAAAACTAGTTCAGGTTTTTTAAACTCCGTTAGACGTAGGTATTTAATCCTTGTAAATATGTTATAAATATTATTATTATTATTATTATTATTTGAAGTAGAATTCTTAACTACGTTTGTCAACGATTCATGTATATATTAGGGTTATTTTATTGTAAAGTGTTTTAAAGCGAACAGCTAATTATATCAAGCTATAATATTTTACCAAGTCACTGGAAGACTAATTACTTAATTGTTCGAAATCTATATTCGAATTTTATTATGCTTGCAACGAAATTCTTACAGAAGTTACTCATTGTGAAGTAGATATTTGATCTCCTAACGATGATATTTCTTATTGATATTAATATTGTTTATTTGGTGATAGGAGCCTCCGTGGCTTAGGCGGCAGCACGCCGGCCTCTCACCGCTGGGTCCATGGTTCAAATCCCGGTCACTCCATGTGAGATCTGTGCTGGACAAAACGGAGGCAGACAGGTTTTTCTCCGGGTACTCCGGTTTTCCCTGTCACAATTTCATTCCAGCAACACTCTCCACTATCATTTCATTTCATCTGTCATTCATTTAATCATTGCCCCAGAGGAGTGCGTCAGGCCTCGGCAGCCGGCACGTTCATATCCTCGCCGCTAGATGGGGGCTTCATTCATTCCATTCCTGACCCGGTCGGAGACTGGAAGCAGGCTGTGGATTTTCATTTTCATTTGGTGATAGGGATTTCTATCTTGTATATATTTTTTGGGAATAAATCCCAGGCACCTTTGATGCCTGTTTGTTTGTTTTTATAGAAACTGATCTACTTTTCATTACGTAATCACCTTGCGATAATACTATCAGTTAGCAACTAGAACTCACTTAGTCTCAACTTTCACCGTTCACGTCCGAGATCCGAGATTCTCGTACTACCATCTTATTATGGATTTAGATTTGTTTTGGTAAATGTGTTACTGATTGGTAGTGTTATTGTACATCTGTATGCGTCAAGGGTTTCCTAGTCATCCGCCCAGTAGGAAATTGTTGATGTGTCTAGCTGGGGATCGACGTCCTTACAATCCTTTACCATCTCAGCGGATTTGGGTGGTGGCTAATGTGAGATTCGGGCGCAGTACCAAGAAAATAGGAAGTAAAAACAGTGGGACTTCTACAAATTTTGTTCAAACCTGGAACGACATCGCTGATAGGTTCCACTCTATAACTACGCTGACTAATCACAGCCCTTGGTGCAGTCGTGTTTCGTCAGAACAGCCAATCAAGAAGTCGTATCGCTCTCTAATGCTAAAAGTGAACTAGAAAATGCAATCTCGCGTCCCGGCAGACCGGTCTAACGTTCACCAACCCGGGAGGAATCCCACTCCCTTCCCCTTAACGCCCCAGATGGGCCTCATGGCGCGTGATAGAAAGGGAAAGTGGATGACTTTGAAACTGGAGTGACGTTATATGACCCGGGATCCTTTACCCCAATCTGGAGGAATTTTGGGTCAATCTTGGTGAACTTTGGGGACATTGGGGAAAGTTATGGAAATTTGGGTGACTAGGGGACATTTGGCGTAATTTAGGGAACTTGGGAGGGAGCTCTCATGACCTTGGGGAAACTCCTCGTGACGTCACGTTACCCCTTATCCCATCAGGAGATTTGTAATGGCTACGCGGGCTAAAGCGCTGCGTTAGGTCAAGGGGCCAAGCTCTCTGCTGACTCGGTAGACGCGTGGGTTCGAGCCCCACCGTCGGCTGTCCTTGAAATGGTTTTCCGTGGTTTCCCATTTTCAACACCAGGCAAATGCTGGGACAGTACCTTCTGACAGGCCACGGCCGCTTCCTTCCACATCCTTGCCCAGTTCCATTCATCTTCATCCATTCCATCTCTCATCCCGACGCGCAGGTCGCCCACGAGCGTCGACTAGAAAGACCTGCACTCGGCCTCTCAGGAGGCTACACGACAAAAAAAAAATCAGGAGATTTGTTTGTTGGAGGGGGCGAGGGTTGAGGGGGGAGGGAAAGGGGTGTGTGAATATCCACACCACATCTCATGACCTTTGACCTTTGAAAAGTCCGCAACCATTTAGATGACGTCATCATACCCCTTTGAGCCATCGCCCATTCTTCTACAATTCCTCGTTCGGGAGATATCGGGAATTCTCAAAAATTTCGGGTAAATGACCTAGTAGGTGACACAGGACATACGCTACTCATCTACTTAAGTGGGGAATTTACATTATATGGAATTGCTCTAGCTTTCTGTTGGCCAAGAATGAACATCAGAAGTTCCAATGTTCCAAACGTTTATGATAACTTACAGGAATTTGAGTATTAATCGGTCGTGTTTATCATATAACACATTGTACATTTCCTAATTTAATCGAAGCAAATCTAGTTAAAAGAGACTGATAAGTTCAAAGGTGCCTGTATTTTGAGTCCTTAGTTGAGGAGAGATAGATTTCGTCGAAGACATATAATAATTAGTAAAACCAACGACTCCGCTTTAAAACTACTAAAAATGATCATCGGAAGATTTAATTAATTCGGCTATCTGTAAATCCGAGAGATTCGATTGCAATAAATATCTCTATAGGTAAACTTAAGAAGAGTCTGTGGTTATGGATGATAAAAGTCTCATTCCATGGTTAAAACATAGAGACCAGATACGCTATATTGCAGTAACCTTTACAGATGAACTGAAATTTGTTTCAACATCAGTAGCCTAATTAGGAAGGTGAATTCAAACCTTGAAACCTTAGTTTCTTCACAAATATTACAATGAGATCAGAAGTTATGTATCGTAAATTCATCAATAACACCCAGTCTTGTGTATCCTTTCCAGACAAAACCACCGGAAAAAGTCTCAAAATAATTTCATAATGATGCGGACAAGCTCACCAGAAGTGCAACTTAAGAAATTCTTCAAGTACACACTGATGCCCCAAACTCGACGCTCTATTCGACGAATAGGTTTAGAGTCCTTGGTCTCATCAGTGCGGCATGGGGAATCTCGTCTCCAACACATTAATGCGTGTAGAACTCTTCAATTTTCAGGTAATCATCTACATTTTAGCCACTCGAAATCTTAAGAGAAAATTCTGCAATGTTTGGCAGACTTTGCCATTGAAGAAGATTATAATTTGTTGGACAAGAATGCGGTATTCTGAGAGCTCTGTTTACCATGGAGATGAATCCTGATTAATTTTGGGATTTTGGGAATATGGTAAACAGGACTCCAGAACCCAGATGACGACAGCAAACTTCAAAGAAATAAAAGTTATCAAACAAATAGCCGGAAGAAACGATTTCGATCCGAAAACGGTAGACCACATTTTGTTAAAATAACAAGAGAAGAAAGAGAAACTTATACCACACGAGGAGTACAGTTATGTGCACTTCAATTTTGTGAACAATAACACAATACAAAATGACAAATATTATCAAATAACAAGGGCTCAAAATTGCGTTCGGAACAAATAACATACTAAACAGGCACCTACGTGAAAGCAACCAAACGCACAGGAATTAAGTACAATGCGCAGGGTGTCCCTATGTGGGACAAAGTAGGAGGAAATTTGACGCGCGTTACAACGATAATACAGGCAGTCGGCGGTTTGCAAACATACGTACGAAATAGATCACAAAATTACGAGCATAGAGACATGTAGAGAATTGGAGTCATTATTTTTCAGTATTGCCTATACAAATGACAAACATAGACAGTTTTAAGAATTTCACATAACAAATCAAATCAAGGAATCATTTGACGAACCCGTCAAATTTAAACGATCACATGTGTTTGGAGGAGCACCTTTGTTCTCGTTATTAGAAACTTGTAGTTAATTCATTTTAGGGGCTTGAGACATCTTGGTCATCAGCTCCCTGTAGCTGGGTGTGTGATGAATTTGTCTGGTAACCTGTATTTATGTGATGACTCTAGCAGTGTCTGTAGCTTTATTAGATACAGGGTGCTCCGGAACTTCAAATAAGGTGGGGAGTGTGCAAAAAACTCGTGGATTAACCACACTCAGGATAGGCCCTGTCAGTGCCGGAATTCAAACCTACGATCTCCGGACTTGCTGCAACTGCCCCGCGGTCGTGGTGCACGATTTAATGAGCACGACTACGCCCAAGGAACTTATAGAAACTGAGCGGTAGGAAGTGAACTAAGGGAAGGGTGGCCTGAAAGGTAGAAATGTCAAACGATAAGGATATGCATTGTATTTATTCTCAAGAAACAGTTATGTGACTATAAGGCATCCAACGTTTAGAATGAAGCATTGGTCTTATAGAGCGTTACGACAGGGTTGCCACTCCATGAGAGGAGGCAGTACAAAGCGCTTCGCGTACACTTTCCGCACATTCAGCGATTTTGCAGTAACGAAGACTTGAATTAAGTACTGTATAATAATACTAATAGTAGGCTAACATAACACATACAACGAAATTAAATTAACTATAATGTCATTATAAAGTCATTATATTTAACATTCCTGCTATTCTTGCGAAGTGTATTAATTAGCCTCTTTTTGCGTGGCGGCAGTACTGGACCCTGTCCACTCTCACTACGTATTTTAAAAACGGTAGTCTTTGATATTCCTGTGGCCAGAGCAGTTTCATTGACTAAATTATTTATACTTTCGTTATGTTTAAGATTCTTAAAATAACTGAACACATTAATTACGACCTGTTCTTCCCTCCTTCTGAGCACATGACCACGCTTTCTTTTCACAAAACTATCCATTGTTGTACGTGAAATACGTAAAATACAACACGTTAAATCTAACTGAACTGCTGCACACACACACTCAAGGTAGAGACTGCTGAACAACTGAAATACAAGCTCGAAGAGCACAGTAATAAAGATGTGAGTAGCAAGCTGCACCACGCTGTCCTTCGAAACTTCGTTCATATAATCCACGGTCAATGAACAGCCCGGCCTGTCTAAACTATTAAACCTACACTCTGGGTAAGCAGGTAGAAAACTTATTCCAACATTCCTCTACAACTTTCAAACTGACATGACATGGTTATCTTTAAAAATATAAAAGTTGGCAGCATACAAACTTTTTCAATGCTGCTATGCGGTTATGAGAGAATATTCAGACGTTTTACCTGCATGAAAATTGTAATATTGCCAGTATAAAATATTTCAATAATCCATCATCAAGACGGCACATTTAGCTACACGTGTGTAAAAAATAGGCATAACAAAGTCAATGCAACATGATATAAGATCGATTTTACTATAAAGGGGACACAGTTTATCGATTTTTTTTTAATATGGATATCTAATTTTTCTAGCATTTCTATCAAGTTTACGTAGTTCTAATATTGTAACGTGTTTTTCGAGGGGTTTATATGCCACTGGCATAAGTCAGTAGGAAGCCATTCTATATTTATTTACGCGGCAAATTGTTCAGCCAAGAGAAATTTTCATGTTAACTTATTATTATTATTATTAACTTATTATTATTATTAAATGATTTTGGAGCATTTTCTTATAAAATTATAAGCATACAGATAGGTTTTCTATGATTATAGAAAACACTATCAAGAAAATTATTACGATCAACATTAGCGTAGAAAATTATATGATTACGGAATTTTACGGAGTTTCGTCAGTTAGGGTATATTGAGAGACATGACTCACTGGGAATTCAAATACAGGCTTATGCTTGTCAAGTAGTATGACGCAAGGCTGGCTCACATCGTCAAGAAAAGGCGGATGTATGGAACGGCAAACGACTTCACCCTCCCGCCGAGTGTAATGAGCCAGAAGAGGGAGTAGCGCGTGAGGGGTCAGCCAATCAGTGGAGACCACGTAAGCTGGAAGTCGGGACTGGAGTGGGAGACCGACGAGTGCATATATGGTTGGCACGCCGTGGAAACGAGGACTATCGTTATAAAATTTAACCAGTATGGTTGCACGAGTGAGTGGCTCCGATGTTCAGTGGAGTTAGCGACTATCTTTGAGAAACTTAACCGTTGTGGTTGTACGTGTTGGTTCCGATGTACGGACCATAAATCTTCATATCTACAAATATATCATCAACAACGAAGAAGATGACGACGTCCAGGAGGCTATGGGAAGCTCACTTCAACATCCAGTACGAGGGAAATGCTACGGCAATTTCCAGTGGTAAGCGCGAATGACACATAACTACGCAATCTCTCGTCTTTCTTTGTTTAATATTCAGTAATTCAGAAAATTCATAGCTTGGGAATAAGAGTAAAATCAGTAATTTATCCGACTCCGTTTTCACGTAATTTTCTAGCGGTAATATTTAAATCGCAACGATCCAATTTAAATTCAAACTTATTATTATTAATATTATTAATTTTGCTATACTTGTTTTTATACAATAAATTCATTTCTTTTAACCATGCAATCGTTGTTTTCAGTAGGTAGCATTAGATATAGACCAATTCCTTCTCCTGATACAATTGTTTGCTGGGTTAATGATCCAATCATACCACGATCTACCATCACATTTGTCGCTACCAACTTGGGGCTGAAAACCTAATAACATTTGTGGAAGGAGAAGGGCAAGGGCGGCTGGTGATACTGTTGCAGCGTTGCACAACTCCCAATAATTTTACAACTAATTCGTCGTTTTTTTTTCCTTTAATGTTTTAGTTTTATAGATCTAATGCACTCAAAAATGTGTTTAAATCATCGATATTTTGTTATTATTTATCGTAATGCTTCACACTGTACCTATAAAAGCTGCCGCCTTCAAATCAAACTCCAGGGGGTTAGCTCTCTTGTTGCGACTCCCAAGTAGACAGCGCGGCCGGCAGGGACGAGGCCAAGCTTGTACATGCTTGCTGGCCAGCATGGGCTGTAGGGAGTTGCAGACGAGCTGCCAGCCCCCTGGCAATACTCAGTTCCAAATGGCCCCGTTAGATTGCACCACTCATTAGAAATGACAACACCCTCGATTTCTCTTACCCCGCGAAGGGTAGTTTTGTTAGTTAGTTAGTTACTGTTGTTTTAAGGGGCGGAACTACGAGGTCATCTGCCCCTGAAGGGTAGTTTCTTTCCCACACCACTAGGGAATGCTACACCACCCACAACAGTACAAATATCGGAATTTCATAGGGAGACATTAGTTGGTTCACGCCCAATTATTTTTAGATGTGATCTCATCATAACTTCATTTAATATTTTTGTCAATTGTTCTGTGAAGCGAGCCTAAGAACGCCACCATGCTATAAGTACAGTAGATAAGTGGCTGAACTATTTTGCGACGTATTGTTGGTGTACTGTAGCGGTTTGTGTTTGCTTTTACCACTCTTGTTCTTGCGGGATTTGGGTTGCGATTAGTTCTGTATTTATTTGATTGAGTATTTTGGTTCCAGGCAGATACATAACCGTGCATTATTATTATTATTGTTTGGTTGATTCACTACTATGCATTCACTACGAAATTTCAGGCTAGCAAAATTCAGTGTTTTGTTAGTTTGCCTTTCGCGCCACTTTCCGATATAGCACCCAGATGTATCATCTGTGCATCTTGTAAGTTAGTATTTTATTTAAACGGAATGTTTAGTTTGAAACATTAATTGTATTGTGGAGTGTAAGTGAAAACTAATAGAGCAAGTAATTTACTAGTTAGACAGCTTTCCCAGCTCCCTGATGACGATAAACTCACAGTAAAAACACTCGGTAGACCATTACCAGATAAGTATTGTCCAAAATATAAGTATAGGCTACGAGGGCGTTTAAAGGATATATTTAAGGCAATAATAATTGGTTATGTGAATGCGATATTAAAAACGGTTTATTCTGTTTTCTATGTTTGTTGGTGGAGAATCCGCGTGGACCAAAATAGGAGTTACGGATATTAATCCCTAAAATAAAGAAACATGAATCTTCAGCTGAGCGGCTTCGGTGCTGTAGTTGGTAGCATGCTGAGCCTCTATGTCCAAGATCGCGGGTTCAAACCCGGCCGAAGTCGTCGGATTTTTAAGAGCGTTAAAAATCCCTCAGTATGCATTCCTTCGGAGGGGAAGTAAAGTTGGCGGTCCCATGTCATAGATTTATGGCATGTTAAAGAATCTTCCACTAATTACACCTGTGTGAAGCTAAATTATACGTTAAAAATTTGAACAACGCTCTTAGGTTCCAATGTTCGTCGCCAGGAGCCGACTGCGGTGGCGTGTAGTAACCAAGTTCTGAACTAGTAGTCGTTTACGGTGGCCTTTGGCGTCAAAAGTAGGAACTGCTTGAAATTCAATGTCTGCAGTCCTCACTTGAATTAAAAACAGATGACACTCACTAATACAGCCATCACAATTAACACCGGTTATCAGACAGATTCTCCACACACCCAAAGTACAGGATATGACCGCGTTGTCGCAGCTCCTAAACTGAGGAACCAACCAATCTTCAGCTGTTTGAAATTGACACTTTTGGAACTGTTAACGAAGCTGCACAATTGGACAGTGTCTATAGAAGGTAAATTGCGGAATATAACGAAGAAGTAAGGCACAATAGGTATGTAATAAACTGTATTCGTTTCTGTGGCTCTTTCGAACTGGCCTTGCGTGATCATGATGAAAGTGTAACATCAACAAATCCAGGTGTTTTGAGAGAACTAATTAATTTTAGCGTTGAGTTGGATGCTGTGTTAAAGGTCATTTTGGTAAGGGCAACTGTTTTCAAAGGAACGTCCAAAACAATTCAAAATTAAATTTTACAGATATGTTGGTGGTTTGCCAAGAAGAAGTATCAAAGCAAATAAGGGAATCGGAAATTTTAGCCATTATAGCAGATGAAACTAGTGATATTTCAAACATATTTCAGATGGCTGTTGTGTACCGATAAGTTACGTAGTAAGAGGCAAACAAAACATGATGCACACACATTAGCAGCGTGTTTACTGGATTAATTAAAGAAGCCGAAATTGAATGAAACTCCGCAAAAATGAATTGCGCAGACGTATGACAGAGCGCACTTCATGGCTGGTTCCTCTGATGGGGTTCAAGCTATAGTAAAAAAAACTATCCTTATGCAGAATATGTGCCCGTCTTTGTTAGTAATAACATTTTTCGTAACATACAAACTTTTCGGTTGCCATGTTTTTATGTTGAGAATGTTTATTATCCTGGAGATAGAGACCCAACCTTAGACAACCTGCTGTGTTTTAAATTCTTCCAATTAACTCAGGCATAGGGCGTAAATACATACATATGATTTTTTATGAATTCCTATAGGAAGAAGCCCAAAAGAGCCATTAAAATTTGTCCATTTGTCGAACGTACAGTTATTTTGGAAAACCCATGTATTTCAGTTTTTATAGAAATGTAGTTTATCTAACGTTAATTGATTTTTGTTACATGTGTAAACTTCCCATATAAAATTGCGACATCAGAAATGTTGGTGCAACACCCAGCTTTTCATACCACCGGCCGCCACTGAGGGTATATATTTCTGTGCCTGTATTTTGGGGGTTTTTCATTTATCGGTGTGTATCAGCATGGGTAGTGCTGAGGAAGAGATGAAGTTGCGTAGTGGTCACCAGTTGGATAGTGAAGATATGAGCAGTATGGCTAGTCTTGGAAATGAAAGCAGTACAGGGATGTCGGAGGTAAATCCCGATACTGAGGGGGGTAATCAAAACAGTCAAGCAGGGTTAGAGAGTTTGCTTCTCCAATTTATGCAACAAAACAAAATTAGTACTGAAGCTTTAAACGCTAAACTTGAACAAAATAGTAGGGAAAATAAAGAGAGTAATAGGGAGCTAAGTGATAGTTTAAATGCTAAATTGGAACAGAGCAGTAAGGAAGTGAGCAATAAATTAAATGAGAAATTTGAAGAGAACAATCTAAAATTAGATAAGAAATTTGAGCAGATTAGAGGAGAAATCGGAGGGGTGATGGAAGAGAAGGCTAAAGAAATTGTAGCAGATGTAGACAGAAAGTTGGGAAAAGTACAAGAGGAGTTGGAAATTAGAATCAGTACACAGGCTGAAAATTTAAAAGAACTAGTGCAACTTGAAACACAGCAGGTCAAAAAGCAATTGGGGGGAGAAATTGATAAGATTCAGGTAGCAACAAAAGAGGTTAAAGAACAGCTGGGGGGAAGAATTGATAAAGTACATGCAGAAATAATCACTGAAGTTAATACTTTAAGGGAGAGGAATAAGGAAAGCATTAATGAGATTAGTGAGAAACAAGCTCAGTTAAGTGGTAAAGTTGAAGCATCGGAAGGGAGCATTAGGTTAACAGTAACTAATATCGAAAGAAAAGCTGAGGAAAAAATTGCTGAATTAGAACAGAAGTTGAAAGCTAGAATTAGGCAGGAAAATAGCCAGAGTAGGCCAGTTTATGTGAATAGCACACACAGGGGAATAGAACTAAGCAAATTTAGTAATCGGCAGGGTTGTCCAATGGAGTTCATGAATACTATAGAAAATAAATTCGGGGAGAGGTTGGAAGATGGTAGTGTTGAGTGGTGCCAGGTAGTTGAAATTTTAGAGCAAGCGTTTGTAGGGGAGACAAGAAACTGGTTTGCTGTCTACAGAGACAATTTTGAGAATATTACAGATTTCAAAGTTAAATTTTGTGAGAAATTTTGGAATGAGGTCATTCAGTCTCAGCATCGTGAGGGAATTGTGTGTGGGAAATATAACCCGAGAGGCAACTACACTATGACCGAGTACTTTTTAGGACAGGTGCAAATATCTGGATGGTTTGAAGGAGGAGAGTGATGTAGTCAGGCTATTACTAAGACATTTTCCATACAGAATCAAAGAAGCTGCCTGTATCCAAAATGTTAAATCTATCTCACAAGTGGAGAATTTATTGAGTACATTCGATGCTCTGGGAAGAGGCGGTTACGAGGAGAATTTCGGTAGGAACCAGGGTAACAATAATAACAGGCCTCATGAGAATAGGAACCAGGAAGTTCAAGGGAACAGTGGCGAAGGGGCCAGCGTTCAAAATAGGGGGAACCAAAATAGTAATAATAATAATCAGCATAACCAGTACAGAGGAAATGGGTATGGTACGAACTACCAAGGTAGAAATAATGATTTCAGGGGAAATCAAGGCCGAAATAACGATTATAGGGGTAACCAATGGCGGTATAATAATAATTATTATTATAACCAGAACAGGGGTCAATGAGGGAATCAGCCCAATGGTAATAACGGACAGAGAGATACCGTTAATACAACCCAGAACAACCAGACCAGTGCAGTAGTCAGTAGTACTACACCAAGCGGTAGCAATGCTTTAAACACGAACCAGGCTGCGATGTAAGGTCAGAATCTCAGTCTGTAACATGCCCTGTCCATACACTTATACAGGAACCCTATGACCTAAATGTAAGAAATGAATTATTACGTGAACTAAATGATGAAGGCATTATTCAGGAAGTGGCTAGTAAGAGCCCCATAGTTAAATTTAACGTGTCCGAGGCGTACACAGATGTTTTAATTGATAGTGGTTGTATGAAGAGTTGCATAAGTAGTGCATTTTATGATAAAATGAAAGGAACTGGAGTAAATTTCGGGGAGATGCCAATTAAAAGCACTTTTGTTATCACAGCTGTTGGGAAGAGGTCTAAAGTAATTTCTAAGCAAGTTTTAGTAGACATTAAAATTAATAATCATGTAGAGAAGCAGATTTGCCTTGTAATTCCAAATTTAGTATTCAGTGTTATCTTGGGTTCAGAGTGGCTAAGTAGAGTGTCTGGTAACTTATGTTATGATGTAGGGAGTTTGAAATTTAAATGGGGGAGATTCTGAAGTAGAAGTAGCGTTCAATGACCAAATTCAGAGAAGTAGTGTTGTAGGTGTGATTTGTACTTTAAATGAGATATCGCCAGCCGTAGAGCGGGGTTCTCCATGTTTTGTGGGCAGTGTGATTATGAACGGTAGTCTAGAGGACTCGTTACGTGATGCTGCATTTCAGGTAAATATAGAGATGGAACAATGTGTTCGGCTCTATGATGTATTATTGTGTAATAGGAGAGTTTTTGAGGATCGCATTGGTATGGCCAATTGCTATACACATTCATTGAACGTTATTGATAGGTCAGTATTCACAGGACATAGATATCCTGTACCTTTCGCTTATCAGAGTGCAGTTGAGGCACAAATTAATCAGATGCTTGAAGATGGGATTATTGAGCACTCTAACAGTCCATATGTTAATTCTTTGATCACGGTACCCAAGACCGACGGCACAGTTCGTATTTGTTTAGACGCTCGTTTGGTTAACAGTAGAATTAGTTCAGATCAGCTGAAATCTATGTCAATAGAGGAATTAATGCAAACATTTGAGGGGAAGAAATATTTCACTTGTGTAGATTTGAGTTCCAGTTTTTGGCAAGAGCCACTTATGTACGAAGATAGACCATTTACAGCTTTTAGTCATAAATATAATCTTTATCAATTTTGTAGAACACCTTAAGGGTTAAAGAGTAGTTCAGCACCTTTAATTAGGGCTTTAAACATCGCATTAGGAGATGACACAGGAGAGTTTGTAACCATTTACATTGATGATATGGTAATTAGTTCACGCAGTTTTGAGGAGCATCTACGTCATTTAAATATAGTTTTTCAGAAGTTAGATCAGGCAGGGTTCACTTTGAAGCTGTCTAAGTCGTCATTCTGTCAGTCAGAAGTGACATTTTTAGGTCATAGAGTGTCGAGTAGAGGGGTGACACCAGAAGAAAGTAGGGTTAATAAGATACTTAACGCAGAGGTGCCACAGAATGTTAAACAGTTAAAAACATACCTGGGAATTTGCAACTTTTTCAAGAGGTTCGTTCTTAAATACTCAGGGTTGGTAGAACCATTCAGGGAATTGCTTAAAAGTGGGACTCGGTGGAGATGGGAGTCCAAGCATGATCAGGCTTTCAGAGCGCTAAAGGAAGGTTTTGAGAAAGCTGTAGTGCTGAAATATCCTTTAAAAAATAAGGAATATGTGGTTATGACAGATGCTTCACATATAGGCATTGCTGGAGTGTTATGTCAGAAAGATGATGAGGGTAATCTGTGTATTGTATCTTTAGCCTCGCGAGGACTGACAGCAGCAGAGAAAAGATACACGATTACTGAGTTAGAGCTTTTAGGTATTGTTTTCAGTTTAGGGAAATTTAGAATGTATTTAGTAGGGGGGAAATTTGAGATCCATACAGATCACCATGCATTACTGTATATGAGGACTTGTAAACTCAGTTCTAACAGAGTTAGTAGGTGGATTCTTGCTCTGCAGGAATACGAATTCACAGTAAAATATATTAAAGGTAAAGATAACATTCTTGCAGACATGCTATCAAGGGACACTAATTTATGTAGGGATTATCCTGTGGTTAAAGCAGAGGACGGTATTTTAATATGTGCATGTGTGGACAGTAGCAACAGGGCATCGTTACAGACACTGAGAAATATGCTTGTGGAGCAACGTGATGACGTTAAGTTAGGGGAGCCACTGGCTAGGTTGGAAGGAAGTGAAGAAGGATATGTGAAAGTAGGACGGTTCACGTACAAGATGCAGGATGGGCTTCTTGCACGGAAATGTAGGAATAATCGGTGGGCAATATGTGTTCCTGCCACTTTGCGGGAGGAGCTAATTTGGTTCATTCATAGGGAATTAGGACACTTTGGTGCTGCCAAGGTCTTCTATGAAATTGGTCGTGACTTCATTTGGAGTAAAATGGGAAGGGATGTTAGGAGGATTTTAGCTAAGTGTGACACCTGTCAAAGGAGTAAATATCCAGTTAAATATTTAGTGGGGGAGAGATCTGCAGTTCTCACAAGTAGTCCCGGCGAACTACTGTGTGTGGATTTATTTGGCCCGATCGTTAAAGGATAGTACGGCTACGAGTACATTTTTATAGTTATTGACGCTTTTAGTAAGTATGTCAAGCTATATCCGCTAAGGAAAGCCACGGGACTAGCGTGTAGCCGTCTGATCATTAATAAGTATGTACCTGAGTATGGCCTTCCTCTCAGGATACTATCTGACAGTGGACCACAGTTTACTGCAAAGAAATGGAGAACCAGTATGCAGGAAGCTGGTATAACACACGTTCATTCCTCTGTAAGGTACCCTCAGGGTAATTCTGCAGAGCGTCCATTAAGGGAAGTGGCTCGTCTTTTTCGGACTCTAGTGCATGACAAGCATACGGCCTGGGTTGGACATCTTCCCAAGGTCGAGACTTGGCTGAATTCTGTCCAGCATGAGAGCACGAAATTGACGCCATACGAGGTTCACTTCGGAAAGAGACCACAAAATGAACTAGCGAGGGTGTTGGGATTAAATGAGGGTAAGCAACGTGGGATGGATTACATTGTCCAGTTGGCGAAACAGAATTTATCTAAGTCAGCACAAAAGAGAATTCGCCAACAAAAAGAAACTAAATTTGACCTATTCGAGCCGGGAGACAGAGTCTTACTTAGAGTGCCGAAACAGTCAAATAAGCTAGAGAAAGTCATGTCCAAGTTCTTTTATCTCTACGAGGGCCCATTTATAGTTTCCAAACGTATTGGCAAAACAGCATATGTGCTGGAGAATAGTGAGGGAAACAGATTATACGGGACGTATAATATACATAGTCTACGAAAGTATGTGTCATAAAGTGAGTGTGTTTAGCTGGCGAGCCAGCCTATCAAATGAGTAAGTGTGGTATTTGGTGCGTGGGAGGATATGGTCTTCCAGGAAGGCGTATCAGAAGTCACACAGGGGGGTAGTATGTAAGTAAATGAGAGTTTTTAAGGTACAGGGAAATATGACGGGATTGTCGGATTATCTTGAGCACTAAAATGTCTCGATACACCAAGGCCAGAATTTGGTAGCGCTGGTGAATTCCCGTTTGTCTCCTAGAGATGGGTGAGCGCTTGAACAGGGTATTTTTGCTTAAGGCGTCCACGAGACAAAAGATGGGCCATCAGAAGGCGAGACAGTCCTTCATGAAACTCATTCATATCAGCACACGTGATTTCTGTTTACGGCCTCGCCATGTAAGATTTGTAAGTGTGTAATTTAAGGTAAATTGTACAAAGGTATTATTTGTGTGAGGAGAACTGGTCTGTGTTGAGAACTAGTATTAAGTAGAATATGGCCTACGGGAACTTAAGAAGACAGGGCGATTTCGGCACAGAAATATTTGGTGTTATATGTAATGCGCACTTACTGTTTTTTTTTTCAGAAGTCAATATTAATTTAATCTACTTTAAAGAGAGATTAAGTATTATGGTCACGAGACGCTGCCACAATAGTGTGATCGTGTGCTCAGTGATGAGTGAGATTGAATTCCACCATAAGGAAGGAACCTCCAGTGAAATTAGGAAGTTCTGTGGTGATACACAAATATCTGAACACCTTCAATGCGTGTGATGTGACATCATAAATACATAGTGCTCACGCATTATTTATGTCAATTTTTCCAACATAGAGAAATTTGAGAGGCGGAAATATCCGTGGAACACTATTCTATATGAAAAACATTGGACTGGCTGCAAAGTGCAATCCATAGTGACCACAAACTTTGACGCAAAGTGCGTAAAGAAAAATTATGAGTGTATATATCTGTAATTTAGGGTGATTTCATTTATGTAATATGTATTTTGGATGGGGATTATTAACGTGTCTGGGATAATCGGATAATGGACCGTCGTCACGGTAAATCATCCGATGATCCGAGGCGAATATGTAACGTATTTTTCGAGGGTTTTTTATGCCACTGGCATAAGTCAGTAGGAAGCCATTCTATATTTATTTACGCGGCAAATTGTTCAGCCAAGAGAAATTTTCATGTTAACTTATTATTATTATTATTATTAACTTATTATTATTATTAAATGATTTTGGAGCATTTTCTTATAAAATTATAAGCATACAGATAGGTTTTCTATGATTATAGAAAACACTATCAAGCAAATTATTACGATCAACATTAGCGTAGAAAATTATATGATTACGGAATTTTACGGAGTTTCGTCAGTTAGGGTATATTGAGAGACATGACTCACTGGGAATTCAAATACAGGCTTATGCTTGTCAAGTAGTATGACGCAAGGCTGGCTCACATCGTCAAGAAAAGGCGGATGTATGGAACGGCAAACGACTTCACCCTCCCGCCGAGTGTAATGAGCCAGAAGAGGGAGTAGCGCGTGAGGGGTCAGCCAATCAGTGGAGACCACGTAAGCTGGAAGTCGGGACTGGAGTGGGAGACCGACGAGTGCATATATGGTTGGCACGCCGTGGAAACGAGGACTATCGTTATAAAATTTAACCAGTATGGTTGCACGAGTGAGTGGCTCCGATGTTCAGTGGAGTTAGCGACTATCTTTGAGAAACTTAACCGTTGTGGTTGTACGTGTTGGTTCCGATGTACGGACCATAAATCTTCATATCTACAAATATATCATCAACAACGAAGAAGATGACGACGTCCAGGAGGCTATGGGAAGCTCACTTCAACATCCAGTACGAGGGAAATGCTACGGCAATTTCCAGTGGTAAGCGCGAATGACACATAACTACGCAATCTCTCGTCTTTCTTTGTTTCATATTCAGTAATTCAGAAAATTCATAGCTTGGGAATAAGAGTAAAATCAGTAATTTATCCGACTCCGTTTTCACGTAATTTTCTAGCGGTAATATTTAAATCGCAACGATCCAATTTAAATTCAAACTTATTATTATTAATATTATTAATTTTGCTATACTTGTTTTTTATGCAATAAATTCATTTCTTTTAACCATGCAATCTTTGTTTTCAGTAGGTAGCATTAGATATAGACCAATTCCTTCTCCTGATACAATTGTTTGTTGGGTTAATGATCCAATCATACCACGATCTGAGAGTAAAGATTCTTGAAGGTGTTCTACCAGAGCTAGGTGTTGTTAAATACAAATTTAGATTTCAACATAGCGTTGAGGTCTTGGCGCCCATTAAAACAACATATCTGAGTAGAAAACATTACACTTGTACGCTCAACGTGAGGGCTAAAGAAGACATTACAATATAGGACAAAAAAGATCGGCAAAATATAGTTCTGTTTTTTCGACAAAGAAAAATTTTCGACTGATATTTTAGGTGTAAGGATTTTAAGCTTGATACCTTCGGTAAATTAAACCGATCTTTGTGCACTTTGTAGCAGTAAATTTTTAAGTCCGTTATTACGTTTAAATCACGCTGAGAAAGAGAAAGTAAGATTAAGCTACGCTATGCATGCTTAGATCAATTTTTGCGGTAGGGTTGTCCTCTAATATCAAGAGGTTAAATTGTATGCAATGCCGGTTCTGCATACATTTTAACCTCTTGCTATTTGCCAATACAATAAGTTTGTTTATTTATCATTGCTTTAACAATTCGGATTAGAAGCCAATCTCTGCCATGGCAAGTGTTGAAGTTATGCACTTCGTAAGCTCATTTGGCAAGATATGATTTCAGTGCAGTGACTTCATTGGTTTTATTATCTTTATATTGCTGGTGAAGTATTGAGGAATTAAGTGTTCCTACTTCTGATTCCAACAAAGGTGTTCTGAACTGTTGATGTCGTACCGAACTGGTACCATGCATTTGTGTCTTCAATAACATAAAGTTCCACCGTGAGGCTTCCATTGAAAGTGTTTATAGACCTAGTTAATAAGACTTTTGACATACCGTAACTCATATTAGGCGTATATGTTTCAATCTTTCTTTATGGTGCACCATACAAGATTCAATTCTAAGGGAATTTTATGTGCTACGCAAAAAATATTCTTGTATCGTTCTGTCATAACGGCTGATGAAGGGGCCAATAATAATATTTAGGCCTCGAAACACGTCCCATTAATGACCACTCAGTGATCAGGCGGAACTTTTATCCTGTTTGGACTAAATACTGAGGGATTGTTAACGCTCTTAAAAATCCGACGACTTCGGCCGGGTTTGAACCCGTGATCTTGGGCACAGAAAAGGCTACCTACTGAAATGGAACAGGGCAGTAGTCTTAAAGAGACATGAGAACATTTACCAAAGAACAGACTTGTTGATTCTTGTGTAACAGGTACAGTATCCTCTACACTTTGATGCTCATGTGCATCAGAACCAGCATACACTGAATGGGCATTCCTTATAAGTTCAATTTCTAGCATTGTACCTAACTGTCTTGGTAAAGATATGTTATTACAACGTTTCACTTCTGTATTTGATACATACAAGGAGGCACTCAAACCTTCTGTTATCTTAATGCAGTAACGCAAGTGTTCATTCAAGTGTTAATTAAAATAAAATATATAGGTTGCACGATTACTCTTTCATGTAATTCCCTTCAAGATGACGACTCGCACTGTTTAACTTCAGTTCCTGAAAGTTGCTAATAAAACTGCTTCCAGATTATCCGCCAATATCTGCATACTTTCAGCAAGAGCCTTTGATAAACTTTCATTTTCAATCCTACACCTCCTATCATCTGGATCTTCTCGGCAGACAATATTGCAGTGCCAGTTAAATACTCTGAGCAGTTGTGGAACCGGGGAGGGACTGCTTCTAGGAATTTCATTCGAACATGACGATACAATATGTTTATCACATTGTATTGCATTAGTTACTCTATTTATTCAAAATGTATTCAATCTCAAACCTGATTCACACACTCCTCTTCCCCCTGGTTAGGATCCGTCGATGCTAGACCTCCCCTTTCAGACAGAACTAGAGGTGAAGCCTCTAGCTTAATACACAAGTGAACTTTACTAGGTAGAAACAAATGGGACATCAAAAAAGAAAATAGCTAATAGAAACAGTTTGCCAAATAACAGTGATCTTTATTTATAAGTTGTATAAAGATCAACAATAATTGATAATAACAACAACCTTAGAAACAGGTAATAGAAACTCTGTAGGCACCTGCCCACAACACTTGAAAAACAATGAATAGACTTTAAATTCGAATAAAGTATAAATTAACAAATTAACAAGAGATAAGAATAAGTTAACTATTTTATGGTTGAAGGTCGCTAGGTAGAATAATCCTAGCATAATTTACAAAATTAAGGCTGCTTGCTAATGCAGGGCCAAAGTTATAGGAGAATAACTTCATTGCTCAATATGAGCAGCAAAGATTGACTAGAAATAGAAATATGCATGGTTAGCATGCTTTGGTTTAAATGAAACAATATCGTCAACCATCAGTAAGATCGACAAGCCTCTGGGGAGTACATCCCGCAAGTCGTTTCAAATATGCAAAACAAGAGAATTTGTTTAAATAAGTTATAACAAACATGCAAGAAAACAAAAAGTAATTGTTTTAACATACCGTAGTTTACACTTAAGAGGGCAAAGTACTTGCGTCCACGCTAAACAAATAAGTTAGGTTAAGTTGAACAAGAAAGATACACTTGGCAATTTGGAGGTTAGATTTTGCACTTAACTTGCTTGGGCAGTTCTTGAGAAATTTCCATAACGGGAACACTTGTTGATCACTTTTGTTTCTTTCGAAATGTTGGAGACTGTTTAGCACTGAAGATAAATGTTACCTTGAATAGATGATGTCAAAATAGACGATGGCAGTATACCAAATATCGACATGTTGTCGATGCAGAAAGACTCGCTAGCGATGACAAATTGATTTGGACTAGCAATTAAGGCAATGTGCCAGCACTTCAGCATGGAAGCACTTTTGTAGAGTTTGTGCAGAGACGATCTTCATGACCCTTATTTAGAGCAGTTCTTGGCGAATGTTGTCATGTTTGAAGATAGCGACGTGTGCCAAGTCGTTCTTTGACTAGCATGGTCCAATTTCTGCACGTAGTTTCTCGTAGTTTCACGCAGATGGTGAAGACGGCCGGAGACAACTGAAGAGTGAATGGCGAAGACGGCCGGAAAACAACTGAAGAGTGAACGGCGAAGGAATGGCAATTGATGTAGGCAGCGTTCAGGCTTTATACCGGCGATCACGCGGGTTGCGTGATGCAGACAAGTGACGTCAGCCAATCCGAGAGCGTGGAGTATTCTCGAATGATGCTGAAGGCCAATCACAGTAAGGGGCCAACTGAAATGAACCTCGTGACCAACATTACTTCCGGAAAAGATTTACAGTATCATGGAACACGTGCGAGCAAGTACAAATCGAAAAAATGGAATGACATATGACAGGTAAGAGGTTATGTTATAAATCCAAATAACTAAACTTTGTAATATTCACTGAAAAGTGAACACCCCCACCCCAATATTAAATGTAATGAATGAGATTAGTGGAATAAAAAAACGGATTAATCAGAACCTGCTACTGGTTATCGGCCTAATGCAGGTCTAGCTATTTAAATCCCCTAAGACATAACCTGTACGGCAGCACATTATTATCATGTTTGAAATGGAGCCAACAGACCAACAAGAAAAGAGACTTGGATACAAGGTTTCTTCCTTCCATTGAACTAAACTAGCGAGAATTGGAGCTTCAGCATTGATGTAACACGTACCTTGGAATGTTTTGTAGGAATATATTGCGGTGAATAGCTGGTATCGATTTCGAATTCTTCCCTTCATAATTAGGAAAAGGTCCATTGCCTCAATTGCCTTTACAATTTGGCACATTTCACTTATTAGGCATAACTTAACACTGCACTGATAACCATGAAGTATAAGCGGATAGGAATTCCGAGATAATCAGTACCGGGACCGTAAACACGAAACATATAACGGGGAAACCACACCATAAACACAAATATTATTCCTCTGTCTCCATGGACACACAGCCGTTCTGCCGTGACGTCACTCGTATATTCAAACCGTATTGCATGACCTTCTCTCTAGGTGGTGTTGTTTAATTCCTGAGTTTAGGGGCAGCGACAAGGCGGTCATGTTGTACTTTGGGTGTGTGTAGAATCTGTCTGATAACCGGTGTTAATTGTGATGGCTGTATTAGTGTGAGTTATCTGTAATTAAGGTATTATTTATTATTTATTTAGCGTATGGCTTTTAGTGCCGGGAGTGTCCGAGGACATGTTCGGCTCGCCAGAGGCTGTAGCTGCTTCAATGCGGACACCAATTGGGTGAGCTACAAGTTCCGTTCAATTTCAGGTAGTTCAAACTTAAGCTACCAGATGTCATTGACAACTAGTGGTGAACATTGGAATTATGATAAAGCGTTTCAACGAAATCTTACTTAAAAATTTAGCTTCACACAAGATTAGTTAGTGGAAGGATCTTTTACATGCCATAAATCTATGACATGAGACCGCCGGATTTACTTCCCCTCCGAAGGAAGGCATTCTGAAGGATTTTAACGCTCTTAAAAATCCTACGACTTCGGCCGGGTTTGAACCCGCTATCTTGGGCATAGAAGCTCAGCATCAGGTAATGACTGCAGACCATACATTTCAAGTAGTTCCTACTTTTGCTACCAAATGCTACCGTCAACAACACCTAGCCGTGAACTTGGCTACAAGATGCCACCGCGACCAGAACCTTGCGGCGAACGTTAGAATTTAGAGAGCGTTAATCAAATCTAACCTAGAAATCTAGCTTCACACAATTGTAGTTAGTGTAATGTTCTTTAACATGCCATAAATCTATGACATGGGTCCGCCGACCTTACTTCTCCTCCGAAGGGATTTTTAACGCTCTTAAGAAATCCGATGACTTCGTCCCGGTTTGAACCCGCGATCTTGGGCGTAGAAGCTCAGCATGCTACCAACTACACCACCGAAGCCGCTGGACAGACTTTAGGTATTGCGTCATGTGTTGCTAACGATGTGAAGATTGGTAACCATGGGTGACGCCATGATAGACAAAAGTCGATCAGCTAATGCTGGCAACTTTCAAGTTATCATGCTAGTAGTTTCTGTGTTAGCAAACATGAGTGCTGACGGTGAATACAACCCTCATTCAACTAAAAAGTAAGAGAATTACAATAAATCATATGTTAGCAGTGATGGGGGACAAATGACATGGTTTCATTTTTAATTACCAGTACGCTGACTATAAGAGGGCATGGAGGTTCCCACATTACATTGCAGTAACTTGTGTATATTCTATGATATCATACAACTACTGCAGATTAACGTGTGTAAATAATTAGGGAATCTATCATACGGTAGTTTTGTTGCAGTCAACTGGAATGGATGCAGCTTGTTGGTGTGGTGTAGAGCCGTATTTACCGCGACCCACATTTTAATGACCGAGTGTGTGTATCTACCAGATCTACGAAGGAACCTTAATGTTAAAATAAACGCTTAAACTCACATTAGCCGATGACGCGGTGGCTACTGATCGCGCCATCCGCTTTAGGGGAGTGAGTGGATTAGAGCAGCACCTTTAAATTCACAAGTATTTATTACGTTTCAAGAAACGAAAGTTCCCGTTTGATTTTAATTCTATTTTAATGGTGATTTTATTTATTAATTAAATTATTTATTTATTTATTTATTTATTTATTTATTTATTTATTTATTTATTTATTTATTTATTTATTTATTTATTTATTTATTTATTTATTTATTTATTTATTTATTTATTTATACATAGTTTAGGTCAACTTGTATTTTAGCACTTATAAGAACTCAACATTTGTATAATTGTGTTACGAGGAGCAGATGACCCCTTAAAACAACAATCAACTCCCCCTACTTTCCCTGTAACTTTGATGACTCTCCTGGAGATATTGTTATACCCTAGGGTTCCCACAGGTTATGGCCACCCCCTATCGCCCCCTTTCGTCACCCTTCACCCCATTTCACGCCACAACCCCTAAGAAGAACTAACAACAGCAAACATCTAGCCATCGCAAGTACACTCGGCCAGGCAAGCCAACCATACTCACATGTGGTATATATATTATCGTATGGCCTCGGGTGCCTGGTGCAAGCTTTGTTAATTGACACCCAGAGGGTAGCTTGCATGTCGAATTTCGTCGTTCCCTTGAACGCTATGAAAGTCAAGGAGGTTAGATATCTAAATTCCTTGACATTACAGCGCTTTCAAGTAGAGAATGGAGGAACTTTTTGTTGGCGGAAAATCCCGAGATTAATTTTGCCATTGAACACGGCCTACTGAATTCAAATGGGTTCTTTAACATGCCAACAACGTATGACATGAGTGTCGTGATTTTTGTCGCCTTTCAAAAATCATTTACCATGGTCAGGAGCGAACCTGCAATCTTGGGGTTGGTAGTCCGACACTATAACCACTCACCCACCGTGGCAAGCCACACATGTGGTAACTCTTACAACATAAGTCTAAACAGTAGGCTAAGCTTCCTGCTATGTAGGGCAGGAATCTGCTGACTAAATTACACAAACATGGGCAATTCACACAAGCCACACCAGGAACCGATCATCTTTCGTCCACGGAGTTGCTGTCTGATCCCCGTTCGACCGCTCTACAGTCCGGTAAGTGTACTCAAAGGTTATCCTTAAATCAATCCTCTCTATTCCAAACCTAATACTTGTATTCACCTCACCATTCTTTGCACACTTCACACGTAATTTAATTAAAACCATTCGAACTCTCTTAAACTGCATTCTTGTATTTCTTGAACCCTCTGTTCGAACTCTGGTCCTCAGCCAGCAAGCCCTAATCAGCTGCACCACGCCGGCTGTGTTACTTGTCTGTTATTTAACCTTGTAAACACGAGTCAGTATTCGCTCAGTAAGCTCGGTCCGCCGGCCGCTTACCAGTTCCATTCATTCTCTACCTCACTACACTCAGGCCTTTGCCTTGCAGCCAAGTTACCTTGTCTTTTAGACACCACCCTAACTCGAGCTACCAACCCCCCAGGGCAATACAATATTCTCCAGGAAGAAACACTAAACTAATCACTAATTGCATGCGAATTCGTTTCAGAATGACGACAGGATCTCCACGAAAGATGAATCAGCCTCGAGCTCTGCTTCATCGACAAGTACACACGACACTCTGAGGAATCTAGAGGAAAATGACATTAAAACAAACTGCACCTCAAAGTATGAAACTACAGCTAGAGATTCATCAGGGTCGGACGATTCTGAGCATGGGAAATATAGACAATCAGATAATACTTCTCTGCCGTCTCTCGAGTCAGACAAGGTGGCAATCAGTGCGGGCGAGTCTGCTGTCTCCGTAGGGACAATAAATACGCCAGCTGTCAAGTCAGCAGCTGTAGAAGAAATTCCTAGAACTAGAACTGAAAACGAATCCAAAACACATTCGAGTGAGGCGACGGGATACACTAACAATTTCAACAATTTAAGAGCGCTGGGATCCGGTAAGGAAATTAGAGTCACAGGAGGCAAACCTACTAAAAATACTAATTTTGAGGAACCAAACCGAGAACAAACGTCAACAAAGACGCAATTCAAAAACCTAACCGTATCACCTTCTTGTACTGATGAAGATGATGAAGTACAAATTAGGCAGCTATGTTTTACCGACGGTCACAAGCCTGATCTCAGAACCATTGATGAAAACCTCTCGGACGAAAATTTGATGGTACACCTCAAATTGGCATTGCAATCAATCTTTCCAGCATGTGAGTCCGCACCTAGTAATGAAGATGCAGCTTGCGAGAACTATGTGGAAGACACCTTGCATGTTGTAACACATGAAGCAACAGGAACGATTAAAAAATTACATTCAGATGAATTAAATGGAACGAAATGCTTAGAGGTGGAAAATAAAAAGTTGTGTCTGCCACTAAAACTCATGGAAGATAAAACAAGTTCTACCAGCTCCACTTGTCACCAAATCCCTTACGTGATGAACTGGGCCATGAGCAGTTCTCATGCCTCAAAGAAATTAGGTGATGATATTAAAAGAAATGCAGAAGTTAAGTGTTCACCACAGGTAATAAATGTATCTATTGAGCAGAGAGATTCGCTTCGGAGCATTTTACCCAACCCAGCACAAAACCTCAATCAAGATCAAGTAGTAGGACATTTTGCATTGCCCTCTAATACAGGAGTAACATACGTTACGCTCCCTGGCGATCAAACAATCACGTATATTACGCAACCGCCTGATCAAAACAACGAGGCGATATCGTATCCAATCATTAACGAAAAAGGGGAAGTATATGGAAAGTACAAGGGCGTGATTTTAGGAGCAAACAAAGCATGTACATTGGTAAACCAACCAAAGTCAGGTATCCCAGATACTATAAGTGGTATTCCAAAGTCGTTGCATGAAACAAACATAACGAATTTTACACACAAGACTTTTATGGGAACTGAAGCAATTGACGATGAGGAAAAAAAACTAACTACACGTCCATCTTGCCCAACTTGTGGAAGGGACATGAATACAGTTCTACAGAGATGCCAATTCGAACATGCTCAGAGCGACGGTTCTCATTTATCTGGTTTGCTTGAAGATGATGAAGTAACAACCAACAATTCAAGAGAATCGCCGGTAACTCCCCCGATGTTCGAAGAACAACCACTAGAAAACATTGATGAAAGTTCCACGTTACTTTACAAACCTAGTGCATCGTCATTGCCTGTGAGCTATTCTCCAGGCGAAGATTCCAGCATGAAACACGTCTCTGACTCCTCGAATGTCAGCAGGAAATCAACCTCATCCACTAACAAAGAGCTATCTAAGAGTGAAAACAACGTCCCAGACTTATGCAGCAAAAAACAACGAAAAGCTTCTGACAATTCTAAAAAATACAGGGAAGTAAACAAAAAATCAGACTCAGATAACACATCTGATGGAAAAGAGATTACCCCAAGACAAGGACGTTGGTCATATACGGGTGATACTAATCCGCACGTTTTCCCTTATACTCCTAGCATTTCGTCGTTGCCCCTCGATACCGTATGCTCAGAGACATTACGTAACGACGGAATTGAGAAAACTTTAATGGGAGACTCGCCATCTACAATTACCCCTGTAGTTTCAAAAAAAGACTCCATTCCCCCTGAAACACAGAAGAAAGGTAAATTTGAAGAAGCAAACAAACGTTTGGTTTCACACCCCACAATGTTTGAAGACGCATGTGAATGCAAGCCCTTGAGTCATAAGATAAATATTGGATTTTTCGGAAAGACTCCAATTCCCCGAACCTCCGTAGCGGCACCAGAATATCAGGTAAATCGAGTGGATGGCATTCATACCCGAAAGCAATTGGGACGCAATGCACATGAACACACATATCCGCCAAATCCTAAACATTACCAAGATCAAGTAATGAAACACCAAAACACAATTTATAGCCTGACTGATAGCAATTCCCTTAAAAAGAAGTCAGCAGAATATGCATCGAATAATACCAAGTGTGAAGTTAAGAAATCCAAATCAAGTATGGATTTAAAATCAAAACAGAACCCTCGTCATACGGGCAATAATGATGTAGTGAATTCGAGTAAACTATCGAGTGATGACGATAATAGTCCTTATTATCCTAGTGCCAATTCCCTACCCCCACTAGAAATTGATGTAGACCAACTAATAGCTACAATGAAGAAACACAATGATGAACTGAATGGAGGGTCTGCACCTGAGAACTTTGAATGCTCTAATGAAAATTCCGCTACGAACGTTCTTGACGATTCATTGCACGTTAGGAAAAGTGTTGAGAAAACGACACCCCGCAGGGAGGAACCTGATGGATCTAGACCCAGAGGAAATAAATCAAGCGAATCCAAGTTCACAGGTAGTTCCATCTATCCCTTATCAGAATCATCTGCTACACAATCAAGTGAACAGGCACCCGAACATGCCAGAGTCACAGTCCAGATTAAGGACATCTTCAGTGTGCAGGACAATTTTATTCGTGAGCATTCGGAAGAGTCATCATCGGCAACACCACAAAGGGATGAAAGAGAAGATGTTTCCCGAACGAAAAGAAAAACCTTAGCAGTCAACAATTCCAGGGGACATGGACCAGGTGAAAAGAAACCTTACAGGGCTAAAATGGACGGTTCACCAAAACACACTGATCGCACAGAAATACGAGAACTACAAACACCGGCCAATTCTGAAATTAAATCCTCGTCGCATAGAAGAACTAATATAGAAGACAAATTCATTGGAACTCAGTTACAGTTGTCAAAATTGTTAAATTGTGGTCTCTCTTATACAGACAAACCAAAAGCAATACATCAAAATCAGGTTCACATGGAAGGCAAGAAACTTAAGCATCGAAAGATATCACAAAAATTAGTGACACTATCTATAAGAATACCGAGTGACGAAGTAAAACCCAAGCAGAATGAAACATCGACTGAGGAAAGTAATGTAAGACTTGGCAAGGAATCTAAGAAGCCCAAAAAGCACAGTCACAAGTCAAATATTGCTGATTCAGACAAGTATACGGATTTGTTCACAGCTTACACTTCTAGCAGTCAACTGTCTGATGCTTCTAAACAAGATAGCTATGTCATAAATGCTTGTAAGGATGCTTCATCAAATGCTCAGGTCCTCTGGGCTCTTGCACGGGTTAGCGTTTTTGATGACGGAACAAAAACGTTAGAAGTTCTGCATGCGCTACCAACACCGCCTCAGCATTACCTCTTGACTGACTTGGGAGATGTCACTGTGGTCAGAAATGAGAAGTATAAACCGCAATAGTTCTTTGTTTCTCGTGTGTATAGTTGAAAATATGGTGAAATATAATGTATGTTACACGAGATGGTTGTAGCTTTTATTTTCTGCCTGAAAGCAATGGTAGCTTTTAAATACGGGTTATCGTGCTGTCTTTTCCGTCTATAAATACGGTATACATAAATATTAATTATGTTTTCCTGTATAATATCAATACTTTTATAGTTCCCACAGACTGGTGGCGAAGGGTGACGTTTTGTATATTTACGTGTCAGGGTCGTATACTGTATAAGTGGGGGGATGGGCTCGATATGCTTTTTCGCGAATAGTATCGTCAAATCACAAAGGTACCTAGGCATGTTTGCCACAACTTCCTCGTGGTGTGATCTTCCAACAAGATGGTGCGCCATGTCTTTATGAGCCTATTGTGAGACATTTCTTGTACGGTAACTTTTCAGGGCGCTGGATTGGGAGAAGTAGTCATCCGAAATGTCTAGAAGCCTAGACCATACTCCACTTGATTTTTCCCCGTGGGGTTTTGTCAAGAATCAGGTGTACCGAACACCAGTTCGTGATCTACCAGATCTCTGCCATCGCATTCGAGCAGCTATCGCAAATGTTACACCAACAATGCTACAATACATACGGAGAGACCTGGAATACAAATTCGACGTCTGTGCTCCACTAATGGTCCGCATATCGAGGTAAATTATCATCATCATTACTGGCACGACAGCCCTCTGTGGGCCTTGGCCTTCTGAAGAAGTTATCCCCATTCTTTCCTGTTAAGTGCTGAGCTACTCAAATTCTTGATTTCAATTATCTTTACATCCTCTCACACTCCATCTTCCCACCTTAGCTTTGGTCTTCCGACTTCCCTGGTTCCTTCTGGCATTGTATTCAATTTCCTCTTTATCATTCTGTCATTAGCACGCTGCACATGTCCTGCCCCCTCCAACCTTCTGATCTTTATACATTTTACAATATCTGGTTCATTATATAAATCATACAGTTCATGGTTATATCTTCTTCTCCATTCACCGTTTTCCTCCTCTGGCCCAAACATTTGCCTCAAAATCCTTCTTTCAAATATACCAAGTTGTCTTTCATCACATTTTGAAAGTGTCCAGGTCTCAGCACCATATGTTAATACAGGCTTTACTAAAACTTTATGGGCCTACATTGTTGTTTGAGTCTTCAGTCTTTTGACTGGTTTGATGCAGCTCTCCATGCCTCCCTGTCCTGAGCTAATCGTTTCATCTCTACATAGCTACCACACCCTACATCCGAGGCAATTTGTTTAACATATTCTAACCTTGGTCTAACCCTACAGTTCTTGTCCTCGACCCTTCCTTCCATAACTAAGCTTGCTATTCCTGGGTGTCTTAGTATGTGTCCTACTAACCTATCTCTTCTCTTCATTAGCAGTCGCCAGAAACATCTCTCCTCTCCCACTCGTCTTAATACCTCTTCGTTTGTAACCCTATCTACCCATCTGATCTTCATCATTCTCCTGTAACACCACATTTCAAATGCTTCAATTCTCCTCTTTTCTGCTGCACCAATAGTCCAAGTTTCACTTCCATAGAGCGCCACGCTCCAGACAAAGGCTTTCAAAAATGACTTCCTAATACCTAAATCTAACTTCGATGTCAACAGATTCCTTTTCTGTAGAAATGTTTTCCTTGCCTGAGCCAACCTACTTTTTATATCCTCTTTGCTTCGTCCATCACTGGTTATTTTGCTTCCTAAGTAACAGAAGTCTCCAACTTCCTTCAGCTTTTCACCTGCCAATTTGATGTCCATAGAGGTTTCTGATTTATTTCGGCTGCATTCTAGTATTTTTGTTTTACAATTATTAATTTACATCATGTATTCTTTCCGTAAGATGGAGTCCATACCATTCAAGAACTCATTCAAATCCTCAGGCTTGTCGGCCAAGATGACGATGTCATCAGCAAATCTCAGAGTTGAAATTATTTCTCCTTGAATCTTCACTCCCACTTTACATTTTTCTCTAATTTCCTTCATTGCTTGTTCAATGTAAAGATTGAAAAGTATGGGTGATAAGTTGCAGCCTTGTCTAACACCTTTCTGAATATCAGATTCTCTCTCATGGCCTACATTAGGACTTTAGTTTTCCTGAACAACAGCTTGGACTTCAGATGCTTTCTGAGACCATGATAACACTTGTTAGCAGACAGTATACGTTTTTGGATTTCAGAGCTAACATTGTTCTCGGAATTAACTTCAGATCCAAGATAGGTAAGCTACGCACAACATCAAACTTATATGAGTCAATTTCTATGTATGTTGAGCCACTAGGGTATTCTTTCTTTGTTACGGGGTAGTTTTCTCTTCATTTATCTGTAGATTCATCTTTCTTGCTGCTTTTTCAAAGCTAGTGAAAGCTTATCTCATTGATCTAGGTGTTCTTGGAATTATATCGATATCATCTGCATATGCCAAAACTTGAACTGATTTATATAAGATGGTTCCTCTCGTGTAGATTCCTGAATCTCTAATAACCTTCTCCAAAGCTATATTGAACAAAAGGCATGATAATGAATTTCCCTGCCTAACTCCATTCTTGGTCGTTGCTGCATTTGATATCATGTTCTGTATCTTAATTTGACTCCTAGTATTGTTCATGGTAGCTTTCACCAGAGTGATCAGTTTCTTATGGATCTCTAGCTCTTCCATTGCTACATAGAGATTATTTGTGTCAATACTGTCATAAGCTGACCTAATATCAATGAAAAGATGTGTGTATCAATTCCAAATTCTTGACATTTTTCAAGTATCTGTCGGATTGTGAAAATCTGATCAGTAGTAGCTCTTCCATGGCGAAATCCATATTGATAGTCACCAACTGCATTTTCCACATATGGCGCCAGTCTGTTAAAGAGGATGTTGGAGAATATTTTATATGCAATGGATAATAGGCTAATCCCGCTATAGTTAGAGCACAACATGATATCACCTTTCTTATGTATCGGGCAAATGATACCTACATTCCATTCATCAGGAATCATTTCAGCTACCGGTATCCATATCTTAGCCACAAGTTTGTGGACGTGTTTAGCAAATTCATTTCCAGCGTTTTTCACAAGCTCTGATTGTATTAGGTCCATTCCTGGGGCTTTATTACTCTTTAACTTCTTAATGGCAAGCTCAACTTCCTCAATAGTAGGTACCGATACTTCTCTTTCCGATTCTCTTGTATTTACAGGAGGTAAGGTTTCTTGGTAATCAGCTGGACTTTCATTCAGCAGTTCATCAAAATATTGTGCCCATCGTTCTAGTATTGCTTCCTCACTCCCAATATTATTCCCTCTTTATGCTTCATTTTTTAAGGTTGTTGCTCGTGCACACTCTTCATCAAACCAATAGTTATACCCAACTTTCTCTTCCCTTTCTAAAACTTCATTTGCAGTTTTTAATAATGTGTCTTTAAGATTCTTCCAGATTTCATCAACACTCTCACTGTTAGACAAGTCTGTCAGAGCCTCAATATGCAGTTTGATATACCTCAAGGCGGTTTCGGGCTCCGTCAGCCGCCCACAGTTAAACTTTGTTGCATTGGATCCATGCCCTTTTCTCGCATTAGATATTCGACTACAAATGGTTGCTACCACAAGGTAGTGGTCGGAGTAAATATCCCCCCCCCCCTATAACTTCTAATATTCATCAAGTTTGAGAAGTGTCGAGGTAAATTAAGTATGTAAAAACAACGTTTTGAGTTTCTCTACTTGTAAAAACAAACCACCATAATTATATTTATTACCTTTCAAGAAATCCATTTTAATTTTTAAGTGCAGTATTTATTGCAGCCAATGGCCATAGCATACTCCAAGATAGCCTACATAACACAAATAACAAAAATTGCATAATCGTTCTGTCTCATTATGTGTATAAACAGTCACTGCATAACTGCGTCAAGGGTCTTTGCTCGCACCAAAAGACGTGATATCTGTCGCACGTGTTGACACAAAAGATACACTTGCACTGATCTCCTGGCTGATGGTAATTTTTATTCCTACATATTTTAAGGTGGAAACCATGTACTGACAGCCTCGTCACCATGTCATAGGATCCTTGCATCCAGTCCTGCGAGGTCATAGTGTCCATCGTGTAAACCGCATCCCAAAAGTCGTTTCCCTTTGCGGTCATTCCCCATATCCCAGTGTGCATGGCAAGCACATTCCATAAACTGTAGTTCTCCCGTCATAACATACACAAGCCGCGATGGCATAAACTTTGATAGACATAAGGCTCTTTTTAAACACATTGTTTTGATCCTCTCCAGTTGTGCCGATTGTCTGTACCTGAGGTGTGTCCAAATAATTTCCAGTCCATACTGGTGCTATTCTTAACCAAAATAATATCGTATTGCAGTCCTTAGCGTAGCTGCTTGATGTCGCTTATAGCCTTCAATGCAGCGTCCATCCTCTCGCTCACGCGCACCGTGAAGACGTTTCCAGGTGTCTGCATGGTCACCACTAAGTACCGGAAATAGGAGACGGTAGACAGATAGTGAAATGTCGCGGGCTTTCCTCCTTTTTGAATGGCATTGTCACTGTCTTCGACTCGTTTAAACTCAGTTCGTTATCTGCAGACCAAACTGCGACATTGTCCACGGCGATTTGTAGGTCTTCTGCACTTGTAGAGGTCATTACCATATCGTCAGCATACATGTAGATGTTGACATTTAGTGGGACTATTGTAATGATATCAGCTGTCGCTATTGTGGATGATATTGGACTGAGAGGATCGCCATGGAGGATCCCGTTCGTTTGTTCGATTGGTTCTGAAGTGGTGATGTCACAGTGATTTCTATTAAGTTAGTAATTAACAGATGCGTAATTAATCTAGCTAAGTAGCTTAACTCGTTTACTAATTTCTCTAGTTTGTTGATAATCTGTATGTTTAGGGTATTCAATGAATACAAAGTGCGGTTTCCTCCATGGTGGTGTATTCCTCGGAATACACGTTTAGTTAGAGTTAGCAGTCGCTACTCTTTGCTTTCTTTTTCATTAGTTCCTTTTTCATTTCCCTTCTCGCAGACACCAAGAGTGACCCTTTATGTATTCCCTTTTCTTTGTGCATGTATATATTTTATGCTGAAGCCTGTTTCAGTTGTGTATTCCCTGCAATCCTCAACAGCTCACTACGCGGCAACCTGTCGAAGCTTTTGAATTCAGCAATTTCAAGAATGTTTTCAACCCACTCAAGCAGATGTCGACCTTGTCGTCATCTACCATCTTCATGAAGATTTTATTTGATGTATGAAATTCTCGCAGTGCCGATTTTTTAATTTTTTGTTATGCTTATCCCTCTGCATATTTTATTTTGTTTCCCCCTCCCTCCCCGCTTGCTCAAGCTCTCCGTGTGTGTAATTCACTCTCTCTCACTGCTCGTCTGGTCGCCTTAGTGAAAAATTCAGTCCTCTGCAGGAGGCAACTTCCTTTACCTATGAAGTAATTCAAATCGACGCCATGTCTGAAAGTTGGGTCTAACGGCTGCAGGAGACATCCTAACATCATGAAAAGTGAAGTACACATCTTAAGTGATTTTAACCATCATTTAAAAGGTTATAAACAAATTCTGAATGCTTTTAATGAAAGTTATAGGCATTGTTGGGATTTTCGCAATATTGTGCAATAACTGCCCCCCGTGGGATCTTCTGTCATTCTTAGCCAACTAGACTAAAGTCATGAAATCTAGCATTTCTTGTAATAAATAAGGGGATACCTTCCCTGCAACGAGAGATTTATGCCAAATTCATAGTTGTTTAAAACATAATTTGTCTGCCTTCGAGGGAACTTTACTTGCTCCTTTGGTCTTTCTGTTGGGGATCCGACAGTGGCGGGTAATAAAAATATCCTGGCTAATTTAAATCTTTTTAGCATTTCTGAATTCTTTCTAAAATCTCAACCTTTTGAAGGGAAAGTGCCAAAGTCATTTTCATCTGGCACATCTTTGTTCGCCAGTGCACCCAGCTCCCACATAGTACTCAAATTCACGCTCGGGAGGGAAAGAGCACTTAGCGACAGCCTGCCGGTAACCTCAGCTCAAGCTGCTTTCTCCGCTATTCCACTTATTCACCTTTCTTCCACAAACTTTGAGCAACAAAATTATCTTTTTCTCACTACCTTATTACTTATTTTGTCTTGGATTATTTTCCCTTCTGCCTAAGATCGTTTCCACTCCTTAATCTTCTTCCCTTTCTTTTCAAATCATCTTCCCTCAGGTAGTGTCTGAGCTCAGGCTTAACCTACCACATGGTACTGTTAATGCTACCAACTGTACACACCTGATGGCTTGTGTGGCAGATCTACCCTTTCGAAACCCGAATTGTTCGTCGGGTATCTGCTCTTCTGTCGCGGTCGCGACGCGCTCACAAATTAACTCAGGATTTTCAGTAATGTGCATTCGAGGGCAATCCCTCTGTATGAGCTCGGGTCCCCACTGTCTTCTTTCCCCCTGTACATCATTTTAACCGTCGATATATATGCAGGCATTTCTTAAATAGAGAGGTTACACATCTTTTCAGTTGTGATGCGGTCCCTTTCGGATGCTAATTGAAAATGTGGTCAGGGCCACAGGCTTTATTGTTCTTACTTATGGTTATGGCTTTCAACACCTCTTCCTCAGGAAAACGTTCTGGTTCTCCTGCCACTGGAAAATACGCCGCCTGTCGTGGAGCGGTGCGAGTGTCTCGATCTTGAAGGACCATCGTTAAGTGATCTTTCCAGGTCTCTATTGATATATTCCGCTAGAATTTTGGTTGTTTGGGGTTAAGTGCCTTAAAAGGGTAATTTTCTGCTTCTAGTTCAGTTCCTTTTCTTGTTCGTATTGGAACGATCCCGGTTCTTTTATAATGAGCTTGTATTGTCTTCTTATGTCATGGTACCTCCTCAGGTTGGTTTCAGAAGATTTTGTCGCGGTATAGGGATTCTAGAGCTTCTCTACGAGCAAAGTAACAAGCTCTGTTGAACCATATATGTGACTTCCTTGTTGATAGTAATCTGGGAAGCACGACTCGTAAGATGAGCCCTTGCATGTTTACTGTCGCTTTATCCAGTCCTCGATTTGCTATCATGTCTAATACTGTAGCAATACCCCAATCTTTTAATCTTACTTACTTACTTACTCCTTGACGCTACGGTCCTTGCAGAACCTTGGTCTCCGCAACTATCTTTTTCCAAAGCTTTCTGTCGATTGCCTTGGTCCTCCATCTCCTGACTCCTATGGTACGTAGATCGTCGTTTTTCCGTTTTATCCGTCAGGCTTATTCTCATTCTTTGCGGCTTCTCAACAAACATTTTTTTTACGGGATAGGGTTGTCAGCCCTATGCCCAACCCCCAACCTGGAGGACCAGGGTATCCCTTTTAGTCTGGATCATCACCTTCGACCTGTCCGGCTTGGGAGGCCCTACCAGTAGCTAAGCTACCGCCGGCATAGCTCTCTGGATCTTCTGACCACAGAAGCCTCACCACCACGGCAAGGTAAAGATACCATCGATGGGGAATCTTTTAATCTAATGGCGTCTATTACCGGTATCCTGGATACCTTCATGGGTGTTTTCTTTGCCGTGCTCTTTGTTTCATACAGTTCGACTCTACAGGGGTGTGTTTCCTAAGTGTTTCCCCGGTCGTGGTTTGTGTGAAAGACTTGATATTGATGGGATTTGTTAAAACGATGTCTATAGCACTTGACCCATTGTGACATAAGTAAGTTAGCATATTCTTGTAATTCACTAAGGTTATAACTTCCTCTTCCAAGTATTCTAACAACGAGTTTGTTTTGAGTGAGAGCTTGTCTATGTGGCAGTTCAAATAACCGGCTATAATACGGGTGTCATGTAGCTTCGATTTCTCTAGGGCTAGTGAGATTTCTTCTATGATTTAACTTACCGGGTAAACTGGGGTGAATAGGGACATATTTTTGTATTATTGTATAAATAAATCCAAGGACAATAAATGTTACACACTTTAGCTCTTTGAAGTGAAAGTTTGTATTTCACCCTCTCTTTTGAAACAAATATCAGCAATGTAGCTTTTGAGAATATTGAGTTATTTATTAACAAAAAGTGTACCTTTTCGCCCCGGGGATGGGGTCAATAGGGACAGTCATCACACAACTCTATCCCAGTGGCCACTGGGGTTATTAGGGACACAGAACTATGTTGCAAAATACAGAATGCAAAATATAAAAAAGTGAAAATACAAAATAGGGAAAACATACACCATGGACTACATATAACCACCATGTTTTTAGTGATGGGGACAAATGGCAAGGTTACAGTATGAACACAAACTTCACTTAAAACTATGTCTGCATCTCCTAACTGTGGATGCTTTCATAATGTGAACTATTTGCTCCTGGTCGAATTCAGACATATCTTCTACATTTGGAAAAACATAAAGATTTTTGTCCTTGGAAGTCTCTCTCAAAAATGATGCCTTGTAAGCCACTCCAACACGCACAACATTCATGATTTTCCCAATGAAATATTTTCCATCTCCCTTAAGATTCTCAAATTGCACTTTCACCCACTGACCAACATGTAATGCCTGATGAACAGTCTGGACTCCAACTTCTTCAGACTGTAATTCGGAATATGGGTCAGGGTCCCTTGATGTGCTTGCTTCTCTGCACTCTGCATTGTAGTCACTATCACTGTCAGCATTGCTGTGTTGTTCTTCCACTTCTTCCTGTGACCCTAAGTCATGTGCATGGACACTTCTGCCAGGTGGTACATAAAGCTTTCTTTTTCTGCCACGTTTGATTTTGATTTTTTAGCCTATTTTCAATTTTGAAAAAATAGGCTTATGAGATCACCTTTTGTCCGTGTGTGGGTGCGTGTGTGTGTGTGTGTGTGTGTGTGTGTGATTCGTGTGTGTGTCCCCCCCTAATAAAATCTAAACGGCAGGAGCGATTTCAATGAAACTCGGAAAGTTCATAGCACTATTCCCGGCGACCTCGACCGTGCCCTTCAAATTGTTTTACGACTCACCAATCCAACATGGCGGCTGTGCGAATTATTTCACCAGCATTCAATATCTCCGAAACTATTACAGATATTACCCTGACATTTTCTATGGTAATAGAGGGAACTACTATAAGTTCACTTATGTGACTTTTGAAAACCTGATAACCACAAAACCAACATGGCGGCCAAGCGAATTTGCAACTTTTAAATAGACGTTTCTCGCGATTTGACCAACCAAACGCAATAAAACTTGGTACAGTATATGCTTATATACATTGTAATGCACCGACATCTAATTTCGTTCAATTGTTTACATAATCACAAGATGGCGGATGTGCGAAATATTTCACCGGCATTCTATATCTCTGAAACTATTAGCGGTATCTCCCTAAAATTTTGTACGGAGATAAAGGGCACTACTGGAAGTCCATCTATAAGATTTTCAAAAACCGGTTAACTACAAAACGAACATGGCGGCCAAGCGAATTTGAACATTTTAAATAGACCTTTCTCGCGATTTAATGTTCCAAGAGCACTGAAACATGGTACAGGAAATATTTATACACATTGTAATCCACTGGTATCTAATTTAGTTCAATTGTTTACAGAACCTCAAGATGGCGGCAGTGCGAATTTTAAAATTAAGTTTTTATTTCTTGTGATGTAGTCATGCGATCGAAGTGAAAGTTTGAATAATGAACCTACGCAATAATTTTCCTTTAATGGTACATGACTCTATGGCCTATACATTTAACAATCCAACATGGCGACCATCCGAAATATTTAGACGATACTGAATATCTACGAATCTATTTTAGCAATCAAACTAAATTTTTTAATGTTCATAGGGGCTATGAACTTAAGTTCACCTATAGGACTTGAAATAACCTGGTGATCACAAATCCAACATGGCGGTGACGCGAATTATAAATATTCACATGGACGTTTCTCGCAATTTAACCATCCGCGTGCAGTGAAACTTGGTACAGTAAATCTTTATCCGAATGTTAATCCACTGGCATCTAATTTATTTCAATTGTTTCCATAACCTCAAGATGGCAGCTGTGAAAATTTTTTAAATCTCCTTGTTTTTTCTTGTGTCCTAATTATGCGATTGAAGTTTGAATACTACACGTTCACAATAATCTGCATGTAACAATACATAACTCTAGGACCTACATATATAAAATCCAACATGGCGACCATCCTAAATATTTAGTCGGTTCTCAATATCTACGAATCTATTACAGCAATCAAACTGAAATTGTGTATGTTGATAGTGGCAATTAACATAAGTAGGATATATGAAAATAGGCTGTATAGTTCTTCACGGAACTACTTGTTAGGAATTCAGTTGGGCTGTCAGAGTTATCTTCTCCATCTTGTTCATTCGGCAACATATCGAGAACTCTGTTCATATTTAAAGGATGAATTCCAGTGTTCTTGAAACCTAAGCATATGTCTGCTTCCATGACTGGAGATAACAGGTGAAGGGTTCATAGCCTTCTCCAGGTCCTCCTGAGCAGTAGATTTGTGTCGATGATCTCTGGGGTCACTCTTGTACTTGCTAACCATGTTGTCCCTATTCAACCCGGAAAGGCAAAATAAATTGCATCCTAAAATACTACAATACAATAACTGATCATTTGTTTCGAAACCACTATTTTACTATGGATGTATGCTAATATATCTCAGAAATACTAATAGTAATTACCTGACAACTTTTTCAATGATTGCGGGAATGTATCTCGGACGCACAAAAGAAGTTTAATTGCAAACTCAATCTCATAAAAACAGCTGATAAACATTTGCATGTGGACCAACTGCTGAAATAATTCCAAAGAGTATAGAACCCAAGCAGTTGATTAAAGGCAACTCACCAGGAGTGTAAAGCAGCAGATGCCGCGAGCATAGCTCAGTATTAATATCAAATGGGACTTTTTCTTGAACTGTTGTCCCTAATCACCCCTGCGTCCCTATTTACCCCAGTTTACTTTCTGATTGGAAATAAACTCCTAATATGGTACGAACACTTGTGGTTGCCATGAGTGTGTTTTCCGTTTTATGCAATACCGTAGTGGAAAATGAGTAAGTTTTGCCTTCATGAAGCATGTAATTCCACTAGAAGGTCTTCCTCTGGCCCCTTGCTTGGCGGGAATATAAATTGTATAAGCCGTCTTGAAGGACCTGTCTCTAGTCAGAAATGTTTCTGTCAACATTAATAAATCGAACTGGTCGAAGATATCTGGGGCTATGCTGATTACCCCCATGAGTCCCTCAACGTTCCAGAGTAGGGTTTTCAGTCTTCTCGGGGGTCTGTTCTTCCTAGGCTCAATTTACTACAAGTTGACTCCTCAGTTCTGTGGTCCTCTTGGAGAACGAAAGGGATGCACAAGATCTCCTTTTGGCCAAACATCCGCCTGTTCTGCTTGTTCCAAGTGCTTCCAGGGGATCCCCAGTTTGAATGCCTTGGTAGTTCTTAGGGGTTTCAACTCATCACACGTCATGATACTGTCAATTCCTTTCGTTGTCATGAATCCCTTTATGCTCTCCTTGGACACATTTTGGGAGGGGCGTCCCACATATAGTCAGGAATGTTTTTCTCCTGCTTCATTTTTATTTTCATATACACTAAGCTTCCAAAAGTTAAGCATAATCACTAAACGAGGCCATACCGCCTTATAGGAATGTCAGACAGATTGCTGAACAAACGAAAGCTGGATCACGCACCATATGTCACAAAACTTGTCCAAAGAAACAGTGTCAGAAAGGTTCTGATAGCTAAGGTACACCTTTGACAACTAATAACTTGGCAATGTCTTCCACAACAAAATATGCTGTTAGTAGGGTTACCCCCTAACGGCCACACATGCTTCTCTTATCAGATGGTCCAAGAGCACTTGTGGCAGTTGATCCCATTCCTCCGAAAGGGCAATGCGAAGGTCTTGGAGAATCCTTGGTGGAGGCTAACGGGATGCAATTCGCCTCCCCAATACATCCCAGGCATGTTCCATAGGATTCAGATCCGAAGACATAGCTGGCCAGTCCATGCTAAGAATGTCGTCCCCAGCCAGAAATTCATCCACCAGAGCCGCGTGGTGCGGTCGAGCATTATCGTCCCTTAAGAGGAAGTCTGGACCAACCGCGCCTCTGAAGAGTCGATCATGTGGTCTCAGTACCTCCTCGAGCGTTTAAAGTCCTCGGACCACCCATGAAAATGTGCAGGTCCGTACGGCTATTCAACATGATGCCGTCCCACACCATGACGCCGCCACCACCACCATACTGGTCCCGTTCGACGATGTTCCTGTGGTTGTATCGGCTACCCGGTTCTCTCCAGATTAATGTGCGACGGGAATCGTTCTGCAAACTGAAGCGGGATTCATCTGCGAGAGCACATACCTCCATTCATTCATGGTCCAGTTTCGACGTTGACGGCTCCACAGTAAACGGGCCCGTCTCTGTGCTGGAGTGAGCGGGACGCCCACCACGGGACGTCTGGCAAACAGCCCTGCTGTTCTGAGCCTCCGATATACAGTTTGCCGGGAAACGGCACCCCCTGAGACGGCCGCAAGCTCCGCCGACAATTGTCTTGCAGGTGCACTCCGATTTCGTCAGGCGGTTAAGGCCAAATATAGGTCCTGCTGTGGGGTGGTTACTCTTAGTCGACCTGGTACTGGCCTACGACTAACATCTCCTGTGTCTCGAAATCGTCTCCAAAGCCTGGAAATGACACTTTGTGGCACATTGAAGGATACGGCGAAATCGATATGTGTCTGGCCTGATTCCATGAGACCGAGTATTCTACCCTGCAAAACGGGGTTCAAATGGCGTCGTTGTGCCATTATGTTGTCCGGTTCACCACGAGGCTACACTCCGCAAACACAGGGCAAACACGACTGAGGGAATATTGGGCGCAGGCACTGGCTGTTTTTACCTTGCGGTTACACCGCTAGTCAAAGCAGGAAATACTCCTTTCCTATACAGAGCTAACACGTAACGTTGGCAGGTGCATATGTCGTGCGATTAGCGGTCTATTTCCTGTTGCCCTGCTTATTCGTAACACATACTTAACTTTTGGACACTAGTGTACAGGTTGGTTGGTTCCTTAGTTTAGGGGCTACGACAACGCGGTCATGTAGCCCCGTGTACTTTGGGTGTGTGTAGAATCTGTCTGATAATCGGTGTTAATTGCGATGGCTGTATTAGTGTGTGTTATCTGTTTTAATTCAAGTAAGGACTGCAGACAATAATTTCAAGTAGTTCCTACTTTTGCTACCAAATGCTGCCGTCCACGACACCTAGCTTACGGACTTGGCTACTAGATGCCATCACACTCAGCACCTGGCGACGAACGTTGGAACTTAAGAGCATTAATCAAATATATACCGGCCACCGGACGGATCCGAAGGACCGAGTATAGCCCCCCTAAGTTCCCTCTGGTCTAGATTTTAGGCTACCTGGAAGACCGGAGAGAGAGGGGACTTAGGACAGGATGTACTTGGAGTGGTGTGCGGGATTGTTCCCCAGAGGGTGGTTTTGGGATTAGAGAATAAGGGGAAATCACATCCAATTTCAAAACCAAAACAACAAACAATATATTCTAATAGAAGGGGATTACACAAGGGCGAGGGGCATACACGAAAGCAGAACACATACCTAACAAACCCCGGGGAGGAAAATGATTCAGTATGAGGCCAGAACTAGGGCACAACAGGAGCCCAGCAAAACGGTTACAGGGTTAAGAAATGTAACACACAAATCACATGAGTGCGAATCAAAGAATGAAAATAAGTTCCAAGAAACAGACCAACGTTGCGAGCGGGAACATTGCATATGAAGCAACCGAGGTTATCTTACACCACGAACACGTGGTTCAAAATACAAGGGGCGTCGTCAAAAGAGAATTAATAAAATGGAACAATGAGAACAGAGCATCAAAAACTCGTAAAACACATTACAATAAGTTAGCCAAGAGAAAGATATTACTAGGCCTCGCGCTCTGGCGCGCAACACAAACAATGAAGCAGCATGGCGGCAATAGCAAGGGGTATGCCGCTCGTGATTGAAATATTTGCCCAAGTCCAAAATATACATATAACCCTGGTGTTTCTTAATTACCAAAATAAAATTAAGACAAGAAATAATTATGATGGCGCTTCCTACTTAATTAACGTAACTTGCAAGCACGATAAGACAAACGAGCCAACGGCAAGATCGCGGCCATTTAAGAAATATGTTTCTAAAGACGGCTTGCCACAAGGAAAATCTAAAGTCTTTTGATCAGCGCTACCTTGCCTCGCACCAAGGTCACTAGATGAAATGAAATAATAACAAATCTCATCGTGAGAGGAAAGAAATATGCTTAAAGCAGCTCAGCGTTTTGATTTAACACAGTACAGTCTTGTGCCCACGCGGTAGCCAAGCTACCGATAAAAGCCTGGCACGGGCCGAAACCCTCGCGCCAGATGCGTCTGAATCGTTACGTCGTCGAAAGCAGAGTCATCGAGTATCAACGCCACGCGAAGTCTCTAGAGCTCGCCGGTGCAACCGAGTACATACGAGCAAACAAATGCAGCGCAACTGTACCAACCTTAACACTTTCATGACAGTTCACAGAAAATAAGGATGTAGGGGTGGCAGTATTTAATAGGCACAGTTCAAGTAGCAATTTCAAATCCTTCTGGAAGCTTCGAGTCGTTTCTAGTTTCCCTCGCTCCGGAAGATGTATGGCAGAGGGGCAGCAGGAATTTCAAATAGTCAAGTTTATAATTGTATTTCTTAAGTCCAGAAGAAACCGCCCGGGGAAGGTCGGTCATCTGACCAGCACAGTCTCCCCTCTGTCAAAACAGAAGTAGGGATGAAAAGGGTGGGGGTGGGGGGGCGTTGACATGGGGTCGTCCCTTTTGAGTCTCTTGGTTGAACTCAGTCATCGTGCAGTCACTCGCACAGTGCTGCCATTCGTTCCATTCACATTAACAGCACGAACTCCCCAGGTGTCGTGATGAACATATGGTGGCATCACTAGTTGACCAGACCAATACAACGTTCAGGGATGTTCAGCATGATTAACGACGACCAGGTAGGTATCACCATCCGGACCGCCAGCACCCATCAGGTTCACCCACCAGATGTTGGAATCCGTCGGGGCCAACAGTGACCTTTGCCCTGGCCACTGCCCCCCCATATGTGTGAGGTGGGCAACCCTCACACATGACCACAACTGAAACATTCATGAACAACAACAGCAGACTGTTCGCACGTAGCTGAGGACTCGAAACACACAGGCCGAGCCGAGATTTCCCTGCCAGACAGCAGAAGCTTTCACCGAGGATGGTAGGGGGAGGGTCACCATTCACATGTGACCACATGGAGAACACTGGGACACTTTTCTTTATTTGTGGACGGCATGGCACACTTCGTCCTCACTTGAGAAGAAGGGACACCCTCGCAATTCACCATGAGAGGCTCATAATTGAACTGCACTTGTTTACAAGCATGCATTCCGCTTAAGTATAATGTCGAAGAGAGTTAAGTTAAACCTACAGTTAAATAAAACACCAATTAAACTTCAGGACAACCACCAAAAAACTTTAAGACCAATGAATTAAGTTCCAATAGGACAAGAACAATTAACCCCAAGTTAAAATTACATATCTGAGGGACCAAAACTCCTTTTCTCTTTCCAAAATCCTTCAATTCACATACTAAATATGGAAAATGAAATGAGCGGATGCGCCACATGTGAACTCTCCCAAGGGACACGGTGACTCGGCTCTCAATTTCAGGGGAACTCACACAGGGTCGAGCTTACCACAATGCCTCCCGGGCACATCTCCCAGATAGTACAGTACATTTACATTTAATATCCACCGTCTCGAACGCATGGACAACAAGTATGGCTCTTCTCTACACGAAGTAACCGCCCACCAGAGGGCCATGAAAACAAAACAGAATGACAATAGAACCTGTAGAGCAATAAAATTCCAAACCCATCGAAATCAAACGTACCAGGACCTCATCACCATAAATGCACACCATCTCGTACACAAACAGTGTTGCCACAGCAACAACACGCGGGCTCCACATGCTGACCAACCAAACTTCACACGCACACACAGAACAGTTACCAATGATTCACGAGCGAAACCAGACTGCTCCAAGCAGCACGCTCACGACATCAAACTTGCACCAACACTTGAGCGCAGTCATCACACCAGACAGCACGACCAACTTTACAACAAAGTACCTCACAGTGCAACCGAGCAAACCCAGGCAACACGAGCAAATCCCAAGTTCCTCTCACACGGAGGTCATACAGTGCAACCAACAGCACCAAACTGTACCACACCACAAGAGTACCACTTACAATAGTACCCCACGCCAGAGGTACCAACTAAACAAAATTCCTCTACAATATAGACGACAAAATCCCCCCCAACTCCAGCCTTCCTGAAAAATCAACCTTTCCCAACGAGTACTAAGCTTCCTAGATATTCCAGCTGTACAAATTCCGATCTTCATCCAAAATCGAGATGTCTCCAGGAAACCAGCTTGGATCACCTGCCCATGACCCGAACGAAATGAAGGAACCACCTGCATATAACTCATGACTATAAAACCCCCATGCTCAATCTTCTTCAGGTACCAATTCAATCAAACTCACTTCGACATGCCAGCCCATCAAACACAACTAGCTCACACTTTGGAGCATGACCGGGGGCGTACACAACTCATCGGGTACCAACTATTCAACACCAGATTCACAATACCAGCGGTACTGACTTAACCAACCAAATTCTCAATATACTCAGGTACCAATCTAATAACTTGCACTCAATTCCCAACCTCAACAATACTAACAGCCAACAGACCAACATTAATTGGTACCAACTTAACAACCGACACAACTTCGACAGGCACCAACTCAAGCAACCATTTCGACTCACAATACAAATGGCGCCAACTTACAAAACCTATACTAAATTTTCAATAGCATGGGTACCAACACAACAACAGGGAACTAACCTCCTGCAATTTACCAACCTTAAGTACCACATAACCTCAAGGAACCAACCATCCTGGAAAACCAATAACACCTCAGGGAACAAACTTCCTGGAATACCAATTCAACCTCAGGGAACAACTTCCTGGAATACCAATTCAACCTCAGGGAATAACTTCCTGGAATACCAATTCAACCTCAGGGAACAAACTCCCTGGAATACCAATTCAACCCCAGGAAACAACCTCCCTTGGAATACCAATTCAACCTCAGGGAACAAACTGCCTGGAATAACAATTCAACCTCAGAGAACAAACCTCCTGGAATACCTCAAAACCTAAATTACCCGTAATACTTCAAAAACCCGAAATCCCAAAATTACCCACAAATACCTCAACGCAAACTTGAGATACCTTGACAAATACCAACTTCACACACATAACAAAATTGCTCCAGTCAAACCAAAGTGAACTCCACACCGAGTCACTGACGGAAGGGGACGAATTAGCTCGACAAAGACACTTAAGGAATAATTCCTCCTGGCGAGCGTTGACGTAACAAGGAACACCATTAGCTAGTCGACCAAAGAGAAGACACCATCAACACCGGAGGACACACGAGGACCAAACGGAGACAGGCATCCCCTCGAGGAAGCACAAGGCAATGTCCAGAAATTGACACAATAAAAACACTTAACAGGAGACAATAGCAACAACCATTCACACTCAGTCCCAGTACGTTCCTCCACAGCTGACTCCAAAGACCAATCAACATTTCAAAATACCTCCAGCTGAAATAAAATTTGCTACCAAACTTAACTCCATGGGTCACCAACTGAAAATAAAAATCTGCATCCAAAACAAAAAAATCAAAACCGACAGGAACACACATCAGCACTGCATACAGCAGGAACAGCAATCTAACATCACGACGTACCAACCTCTGACCACACAGGTCAGGTACACCCAACTGTACGGGGCTCGTCGAACGAAACACAGAGAAGGACGGCAGAGAACAGCAGCAATAACGTAACCAGCAACACAGCACTCAGCAGGAAAACTAACAGGATAAATTGTCAACCAGCTCAAGACCAAAACACAGGAAATCAAACTCAGGAGTAGCAACCCAACAGACATCTGCGCCAACTAACAGCAGGCAACGGGCACTCGTGCCAACAACACACGTATCACGTTCTAACAACTAGCGATCACAAGACACACTGGCAAACACAGCCGAGGCCTAACCTCACAGCTTCACGATCACCGACAACAAAACACTCGAACACATCATGTCACAGCCAGGACCAGAAACACACGAAATTATAATGACCTCCCACTAAAATAAAAACCCACGGAACTACAGGATGAAAATATGAGTCGCCAGAATACCATAACAAAGGGAGCCTTACACTCAAAATGAGTCCAAATGACAACAACTCGGAGTTGTAGCCTCTACACAACCGACCTCGTGACATCAGTCAACTTGCATCGTTGAAACCTTATGCCACATCAAGCAACACGAATCGGGCAAACAATATTTACACCCTGCGCCTGGAATCAAACAGGAAACAAAAGAAGTCCTAAGACTCTGCCTATCCAGACGACAGTAGTTACTCCAACGACACTCACACCGACATACTGAGGTATCCTACAAAAAATCTCAATAACCTGAAAAATAAATTTGAATTTCAACCTAACCTTATTCCCAAAATGACAATTACAAGGGAGTATCTAACCTGCTCCCAACCATCTAAACAAATCTAACTCCCACACAAGCAATCAGCAACACAATCACCACCCAGGTCTCCAGTCAGTAGTATCAACCTAAACAAAATAATTTTATTAACCAACCAACTCAACGTCACTAAACCCAGACACTCTGACACAGACAGAAGCAAATCATACAGTTGACCAACGTAAAAACATAAAAACACTGAAGCTATAGCACCGGATTCAGTAATGATAACAGGAAATAATTTAACTAACGAAAGAAATGGCCAACTGACAACCACTGACTGCTCATCACCAATCACATTCACAAACACAACTCATTCTGACAGCATTCGAATATAGCTGAAATCAATACAATTTGGTCAGTCACTCGCATATACTGACATCTAAACATAGCGGCAAACCTGGGCCACATCATTACAAGCACGCAGTAGCTAACACACTTGGTACTCCACGGCTGACGTAAAAACATAACCTCACTGACACTAGCAGAGGTGAACAGTACACTTGATATAATTTTAAAAGTAGTAGGTAAACACTCCTCGGAAAAAATCAGCATCGACACTGCTGGCATGTGTACTACTCGTACACTAAAAATTTCACATCACGTTCACTGAAAATTGTACTTCAAATTTGGCACAGCAATAAATAGAAAGACAGCTCTACTTCAAGAAGGCTCTACAGCAACAAATCCAAACTACTGTCTACAGCTACGTTAGGAGAAACAGGTGTACCACTACTATAAAAACAACAGATGTTGGCCTTGAAAATGCGGATTGACACCGATTAAAAATTTCCATTTAGTACGTTAAGAAGAATTTCAACTTCAGCAATCTGGCACACAGCCTGAACCATTAACCATAGCATTCAACTTGGCAACACTGCCAGAATATATTACAATTACTTTTCAACTTGGCAAAACTTCCAGAATAATTACTTAGACGATAACCTTGGCAACACTGTCAGACCCATTAACTTTAAATTCCAACTAGACAAAACAGCTTGAATAATAAACTTTCAATTTAAATCCGAAGAAAAAACCTTTATTACACGTTACAATGAGTGCATCACACAGCACCACTTCTTAGGCAGAGACGACCAAAACAATTTAACAATTACCACCAGAAAACAGATGGAGATTGAGCGCGACACTTGCCATACCGTGTAGAGAAAACTTAAGGCACAACAAAATTACAGTTTAGAGTAATCACTACTTGTACTATAAGGGACTCACCGCGCTGGAGGTCTTCTGCGGCAGCACAGCAAAACAGCAGAGACATGAATGGGGAGAGCACCAACAGCCAGGTTCACCGAGACCTGCGGAGCTTTCCATCTTTCTAATATCACCATAGCAGTGTTCTTCTTGCATGGCAATAACTCCCAGAATGCATTTTTCACAAAGTCAGCCAACATTATAATTACGACTTTAACTAATGACTTATTATTTAAATAATTTCACAGTTTTCTTTGGAAATTCAAGTCTAATGAAGTTGTAACAAGTTGTACAAGGTAAGTACTACTAATAAACATCGATTAAAACAGTTTTATAGACTCTTGATAAGTGTGTGTCAAATCCACTTGTCTGAGATGTTTCGAAGCTTTTATTTAATTAATTTTTGGATAAATTCTTATTTAGATTTCATCATGACGCCTAAAAAACACGAGAACAAGATTGGAGATGGATTGGAGTAACTCTACGAAGATCACTACAATTTAAGTAAGTAGGCGTAGCCTAGACCTACAAAATTAAAAGTACAGAGTTATTTAATCGTTGTTTTATTTATTTTTATATTCAGTCAGAGCACAAATAACGTAATAAAAAACCTTAATGGTCTTTGGAAATTTTGAAATAGTCTTCCGACTGCATTTTCCCTATAGGCCTAATTCAAACATAACCTAAAATATAGCCTATGTAAGTTCTCTCTCGGGAATATATTCTTAGGTTCAATTCGCCTTCTAATATAGTAATGTATATTATTCTCGACTTCCAAATGCCGTCAGCCATAATATTATAATACATTGCACATGTAACTCTTAAGCTTGGAAGTAGGCCTAGTCTATGATTCACACTCGGTTGGTGGTAGTGAATGTATTGGTGATTATTTATGAAGCTTATAACTTATGTACTTGGCTACTGACATATAGCCTACTTAGTAGTAGGCAGATAAAATATTTATATCATGCCTATTTTTATTTGTTTCAGTCATGGTTGCGACAGAGTAGTGTGTTGCCCTACAACGAACTTCAAGGGTTGTGCAACATGAATCAATCATCATTCTGAAGAGCCATATACTCACATGTGCATGGTATATGCACTGCGCTGGAGTCACATATGCAAGTTTTCAGAGAATACCAACAATATCTCATAGCTCTCTTTTAGTTCTCACCACTGAATGTCTGGGTGAAAATTACTGATGTACTAATGTTGGGTGAGACAAAGTCATTGTTCGCTACTTGGTTAGATGACACGGTTTGGGCGAAGCCACTGGTTGCAATACGTTATAAATATTGGTCGCAGCTATAGCCTACTTGTATTATTAATTCTGAATGAAAGTAGAGCGTGGCTTATAGGCCTACACCTGCATCGGACATGATTGTGACTGTATGCTGTGATGGCTGCGCTAGAATTATTAACACACAGGTAACGATATTTGTAGGCTATACATTATACGGTAATAGAAAACTAAAAATGTCATAGATCTCGTCGGCCTATACTACACAGCTTGGACATGCTTAAAATTCACGACACGTGAATAATGAAATAAAAGGCAAAACCATTGGCCTGGATAAAGATTATTGATGCATGACTACCCCCACTGTGCGTGACAAAAACCGGGGGTGTTATATATTAGCTAACGCGACCCGCGTTACCTCTATTTTTCATATTAAAGCATTGTTTTTGTTTCTTATGGCTAGCCCAGATTCCCCAATCCATCAGCTTTCTTGCATTCCAATAGAGTTGTGTGAGGTTTCCTGAAGTTCTAGCAGTCACATCAAGTTTGTTGCAATGTGGCATATGCCCCTTATCCATTTTACTTCCAGGTTCGTGACAAAGTGTGCATTTTTCAGATCTCAGGATGTCCCAAATAGGATCACGACTTATATAGATGGAATTCCAGCTGAGTCTGCCATTTTCGCTGTTAATTATGCACAAGTACAGTATTGCCAATCCCACACTTACGGGACTACTTTGTATAAGCGCGGTACCATGAAACAAAATAGCGCCAAGTTTGAACCAGTTCGCAATGGATTGTGCAAGCTGTTTTTGTCTAGACCAATAATTGTTAATTCATTAGGCCATACAAACACCCCTGGATTTTGTCACGCACAGTGGGGGTGGACACGCATCAATAATTTTGATCCAAACCCATGGTTTGTGCCTAGACCAATAACTTTTAGGCAGTGAGGCGCTGGTTTTGCGGATTAGTTCGAAACATGAAATTCTTGCGATCAGCGTTCATTACAGTGTTAAATACTGTTCTACATACAAAACAAACCTAACCTGGGGCTTACGCCCAGACCTCCTTGCTTGTAGTGCAATCGGTAATTTTCGTCCAGACAGTCGTCTAACCAAGTAGCGACCAATGGTTTCGTCCAGTCAGTCGTCTAACCAAGAAGACCTCGTTTATTTATTTTTCTCACATAATTACAACATTACATGTGTCGTCTAATGTAGGCCTATTTAGTATCGGATATGTTGGTAACTAATGACGTCAATGTGATCGCTCACTGCGGCAGTTTCACATACCAAATATGCTGTCGAACATGGCTGCGGTTGTTAAATATACAATAAATAAAAACACATATTTAAGTGATTTAGCACATATATCCGGTGCAGAAGTGATCAAGGTTAGTAGTTACAATTGATAATGCCCCCCCCCTCCCGCCAAAAGATGAAATAAGGTATGAAAATGATATATTATCAAAGTGAAAGCGAAAAGAAAAAAGAGTGATACATGGTACAGAATTAATCTGAAATTTCACTACAGTATATGTCGTTTTATAAAAGGGCATAGCGGGTGGGTTACAGACAGCGAAGGAGAAAACATCTATTAGGACATCATTTCCATAATTATTATTCATCATTACACAAGGTATTTAGGCAATTTTAAGTATTCTACTTGGTTCATCACTCCTGAAGTGTTACCTCTATTACGTATGTCGTTTTGCCTTGAACATTTTTGGTTGAAGGCGGGCTATTATTTTATTTTAGAATATGCACTGAAAATTCGATGTAATCAGCGTAACCGCAGCCTTCGTAAAGAGGTTTAGCAGGCCAGCGCGTATCCCATTTTTGAACAGCTGACTGCGGTTGACTGTAGCTGTGGAGAATGAGTGAAAAGGAGCACAGGGAAACACACAGCTTGCTAACATAACGCCATCTTATTTAACACCAAAGAACTTATGTACAGATATGAACACTTCACACTATATACACAAAGTACAACACACACACAAAGATATGTCAGTCCTTCACATCCTTCCCACCCTGGTCGACCTCTAGAGGTATGACCAGCTGAATTGGACGCGTTATCCGGTTCCTGTCTGGCGTGCGAAGGAAGACGGTCCTGAGTATTCCGTCTCGTCCAGGTCGTAGTTCCTCGATTACGCCTCTGGTCCATACGTGGCGAGGACCGTTGTCTTCTTGCAGCAGGACCAGGTCACCTACCCGGAAGTTCGGGGTTTTGCCTCATTCTGTCGTACGTGGTGATGGTTGCGTAGTTCCAGAATATATTCCTTCATCCAGCGTTTCCGGAAATCTTCTGCCGCTTGTTGCTGGAGCCTGTATTCCCTTTTCAAGTCCTTCTTAATAGCAGGCTCAGGTCCTGTAGGGATTGTCGTCAGCTTGTCGCCGTGGATGAAATGGCTTGGAGTCAAGGCTGTAGTTCCTTCATCCTGAAGGAGAGAACGGGAATTTATGGCGGTTTCAATGCTAACGAGAATGGTGTACAGGGTTTCCTCATTCACTTGCCGCCGGCCTAAAACTTTGCGCAAGCAGCGTTTCGTAGTGCCGACCATTCGTTCCCACCATCCTCCCCACCAAGCCGCCCGTGGAGCGATGAATTTCCAGCGGATGCCATTTGTGGAAAGGTAGGTCGATGCGTCGTGGTCGTGGAAGATCACAGAAAGCTCTCTAAGTTCTCTATGAGCTGCGTGAAAAGTCGGAATATATGGTATGAGGTAGGCCTCGACGGCTGACGAATCTTTGGAAGGCCATCAGAAACGTATTTACTGTCATATCCGACGCTAGCTCCAAGTGGACAGCTCTGGTAGTAGCACATGTAAGCAAAAGGATGTAACTTTTGCGAACGGTGTTATCGTGGCGGACGTATAGTGGGCCCGCAAAACCGAGTCCTGTTACAGTGAACGGTGTGGAGTAACGTACACGATCGGTCGGTAATGGAGCTTCGTTCTCCTGTCCAGGAGGGTTTCGTGATAACTTGCAAGGCAGACACGAATTCAATACCTTCCTAATGCTTTGCCTTGCTCGTAGAATCCAAAATAGGCTTCGCAGCTCGGAGAGCACAATCCGTGATCCCAAGTGGTGCAGTCTGATATGGGTATGGCGAATTAGAAGACAAGTGAAGGGATGTCCACCGTCTAAAAGTATTGGGTGTGTTTCGTCATACGACATCGTTGTGAAGTGGAGGCGGCCACCAAGGCGGATCAATGTGTCTTGCAGGAACGGTTGAAAAGAGGCGATCTTCGATGTTTTGGGGATGGGCATGTTGTGCAACAAAGCTTCGTATTCTGTTCCAAAGGTCTCTCGTTGTACAGAAGCTATCAAATATCGCCGACTTGCTTCGAGTTCCAACACTGTCAAGTCACCAGTTTGCTTATCCGCTGACCGAAAGTTCTTAATGAACCGGAGGATCCAAGCTGTAGTCCGAAGTAATTTGTTGTAGGTGCTGAATCTTGCGAAGTCATAGAGTGCTTCATGTGTGGTAACAACAAGGGCCTGACAGGGTTTCTTCTTAGCCTCTGGAAGTGTTAGATGTTCGGTGCTGTATTTGGGAGGCCAACTTCTTGGAGGATCCCTCAACCAGGCCGGCCCGTGCCACCAAATATCTGCTGATTTTAGATCTGGTGCATGTAGTCCTCGTGATAAACGATCTGCAGGGTTATCCGTTCCTGGACAATGAAACCATTGTGATGGTGAAGTGCAGCCGGTGATTTCTGTAACACGATTGCAGAGAAAGTTTTCCAGCGGTTCGGGTCGTTTTGTATCCAGCCTAGAGTGATAGCTGAATCTGTCCACAGCATTGCTTTACTGATGTCACAGGATGTAGCACGGCAGAAGTAACGAAGAAGTTTTTGCCCACGAGTGCAGCGAGTAATTCCAAACGTGGTAGCGTGACCTTCTTTATAGGGGCCAGTCTAGCTTTGCTACATACTAACTGAACGGTAGTGGTATCGTGAGCGTGAGATCGAAGGTATACAGCAGCACCATATGCCCGTTCGGAAGCGTCACAGAATACATGTAGAGAATAGTTGTCCAAGTCTTTGTTGAGAGCACCTATCCATCGTGGGGTGTGAATGTCCGACACGTATTGAAGATTTGAACACCAAACTAACTACTCGTGCCCAATATCAGAAGGTAAAGTCTCGTGCCATTGTATACCTCTGGTCCACGTTTCTTGAAACAACATCTTTCCAATTATTGTCACCGGAGAGAACAGTCCGAGAGGATGGTATAGTCGTGATGTTATCTGAAGAACGTGGCGTTTTGTGGCAGTGTTATCTGGAGACATCTTGTAGTCATCGATAGCTGAAAGATGCAGTGTGTCATGGCCCGTGTTCCAGTTGATTCCCAAGATCTGTGTAACCTCTTGAATGGGTAGATTTTGATTTTGCCACTCGTTTTGCAGTGTGATTGAATTCGTGGCCCACTTCGACATAGGCATGTTGATAATACTCATCAAATCCGTGAGCTGAGAGTATATTGTTTGGAGTTCCTCAACGTCGTTAGTAGATGCTGCAAAATCGTCCATGTACATATGCTGGTCCACGAGGCTAGCAGCAACTGCGTAGTCATCAATGTGCCTCGTAGCCAATTCTCGCAGGGTAGCTGCCAAGAGGAAAGGGCTACTGGTTAGTCCGAAAGGTAATCGGGTGAAGCGGTAGGTGACCACTTCGTTGGTGACGTGGTATTGGCCGTTTTCGTCCTTGATTACTCGAAACCAAAAGAACCGTGTTAGATCCCTGTCGCTGGAGTCAAGTAAGAGCTGCAGAAAGGCTTGCTTTATATCTCCAAGAATAGCATATTGGTACAATCTAAACCGAAGCAGGATACTCATTACGTCGGGGAAAAGATTAGGTCCGATTTCTAGGACGTCATTCAGCGATAGAGATCCATTTTCATGAGATGAAGCATCGAATACAACGCGCCACTTAGTTACGTTCTGTTTCGTCTTCTTGACCGCATGATCTGGTAGATAGTACACAGAAGTTGCTCGGGTGTCCGGGTTCAACATCTCTACTTGGCCTTGGATGATGTAGTCGAGCATTCTTTCGTTGTACATGGCGTTATAGTCTCTATTTCGTTGCAGTTTCTTCATCAAGGCTTGGAATCGTCTCTCAGCGTTAGTGCGGTTATCCGATGCAAATTCCTGGTTTTCTTTGGCAAAAAAAAAAATCTCCGTCCATCTTGAATGCAGTGAGATTCATGAAAGTTTCTGAGGATATCGAGATCCTTGGAGCTCATCGTGTGGGATCTTGATTCTTCTTCTTTGATTCCAATTGCTTCAAGGTTCCAGAAGTTACGGACTTGGTGCTCGAGAAGTGAAGGGTCATCCTGCAGTGTTATTTTGTTAACGGTTAGCTGGTTGACGGTGACTCCGGATCTATTGCCACTGAGTACCCATCCGAAAAGTGAAGGAATGAGTACCAAAGACGGAGATATGCGAACAGGTTGTGTGTCCTCGATCAACTTCCAGTAGTGATCTCCTCCAACTAGAAGTTCAATTGGGAGATCGTGTAAGTCATCCTTAGGGTCAGCTAATAATAACTTGCGTATGGACTTCAGGGAAGAGACGTCTTGTGGCACTGTAGGGTGCATTGAGTAAGTGTTTGCACTTTCGAGTGCGGTGATGCCTATTGACGCGTTGGTCTGGGTGCCCTGTAACTGGAAACTAACCAGACGACGCTTTTGAGGGATAGTTGTGTCAGATTCGAACGCTGCTATAGATACGTTTCGTTCCGTGACAGTAGGAAGCTTCAATATGTCTACAAGAGACTTGCTTATGAATGTAGACTGGCTGCCTCCATCGAAGATGCAACGTGTCGTTTTACTTAAGCCAGTTGGTCCAACAATTCGAATACGCGCAGTTTGTAAGTGAGTATAGTCAGGAGTCTGAGAGTGGATTTAGTTGACCGAAGTGGAGGTTACATCATAGCTTCAGCAAATGGAGTAGTGATGGGACTGCTTACATTTTGAACAAGATGCTCTCCCCCGTCTACTGCAATTCTTCGAATTATGCCCTCGATTCAGGCAGAGGAAACAGCGATTATTTGTCTTTAGCTTCTCAATTCGGTCATGAACAGTTTTCACCTTCCTACAATCTTGTGCCCAGTGGCCTCGTTGATCGCAAAATGCACAGAATGGATCTGTTTGCTTCTTCGTTTGCTGCAATGGTTTTTTAAACTTAGCGTTTAATTGAAATGCGGCTGTCGTGGGGACGAGACTGGTTGAAAACACTGGGTCACCTCTGATCTTCTGGGTGACTAGCGCTGCATCGACTTCTTCGCCAAGAAATGCCGGTACCATCAGCTTCAGAATGTCGCCTTCCGATATATTATTTCGTTTGGTGTGTATTATCCAGCGTCTACAGATATCGTCAGGGAAGGTTCGGAGTATCTTGGGAGCAAGTTCCCGCCCATATGCGTTTACATCTTCGCCTAGGGCCTGTAATGCCTGGATACGGCGGTTGCATTCAATATATGTCATGTTTAGCGATTTCGGACAAACAGTGTTGATAGGTCGGATATCTTCTCGATAGTCGATATGCGCCTGTATTATCCGATTCCGATCTCCGTATTTGGCCTTTAAAATGTTCTTAGTGTCGTCGTAGGTAGAAGCAGTCACGGCAATTCCGTCAACCAGATGTTTCGGTTCACCTTCGAGATACCCGCGTAAAAAGACATGTTTATGTATTGTCGATAGTGACTTGTCTTTGTCAATGGATGCTTCAAATTGTTCCCAAAATCTCATCCAGCTTTCGATATTGCCGGAGAATGGTTCCAGTTTCACTGGCGGTAATTTAACAGAATGGGTGAACGTTGAAATGGAAGTGGTGGGACTCTCGTTTATGGTCATGTTTGAGGTAGCAGAAGAAAGTTTAATTTCTGCCCCTCCTGTGGCTTTCTGTAAACCACGTTTCGCTTTATCTATGTATTCTTCGCAACTTTGAATATCGGTGTTGTATTCTGTGTCTGGAAGAAGATCGTGAATTGAGTCATCTAATTGGATTAGTCTATTTAATGTTTCCTGAAGTCGGTCTCCATAATACTTGTAGTCTTCAATACTAGTGTTTTCAGTAAAACTTTCAATAGTGTTTAGAAACCGTGTCGCATTGTTTCTCTCTCTTGTTCGACTTCTTTTCAATTAGTGTAGACGAGCTGCAAGGTCATCTTGGGTTGCCATAATGAGAGGGCAATAAATCTTAGGATTAGCTGACAGTCAGGTAGCCTCCCGTCTTGGTGTGTAGGAACGTCTTTCAGTGTAGATATTAGTTTCTTTGGAAGAGTGCGTGTTTAGTCAAGACTCCAAAGTTGGCTAACAGAATGCGCTAGTGGGGTAGTTGAACCGAACGTGACAGGTGCGCATGCGCTGTGCGGAGGTGCATGCAGTTCCAATGATTGCAGATAGATCACGCTACTAGTTATGCGTCAGTAACGTACTGTACAATTATTGGTATTTCTTGAAGTAATGAAAGTAGATCTCATGCAGGTAATAATCATGTGTACTGGAAAATACTCAGATGAAAGATATTTCTGGTGGCGTTGAGCGAGGATTAGTGGCGTCTTTTTCTCGCTGACAAATAGAGATTGCAGGGTGCAAGCTTAATTGTTTACAATACACAGTTCCCTATTGCTCCGATAGATGGCAAATGCGTGACTTCTGGGATCGCATTAAATAAAATTATCCTATCTGTAGGTCTCCAAAGTATTTTCCAGCTAATGAACGGCATGCATTACTAAAAGGATGTCTGTGATGGTTTGACTTATCTGAAGTGGATTAGTTGGCAGTGAGAACTCTTCTAGCGTCTTGTCGTTGAGGGCGTGGCGTGCTTTTAAGCTGAAGAGATGTCTTCTCGGTAGTGTATAATGTTCTCGGCGTCGAGTATCCTTCCGTAGTGTAGAAGGCGACAAAGAAGCATTAGCACTGTTCACTAACACTAGTAAATACACGTGTCACTGGTTTTGTACGAGTTTTCGGCACCATAATGTGGAGAATGAGTGAAAAGGAGCACAGGGAAACACACAGCTTCCTAACATAACGCCATCTTATTTAACTCCAAAGAACTTATGTACAGATATGAACACTTTACACTATATACACAAAGTATAACACACACAAAGATATGTCAGTCCTACACAGTAGCGTTGGGGGTCTGCACCACTCGCGCTGGCCAACAGCGGGGCGCGCTTGAACTCGGTCAGTGATAACACTATGTATTCTATTCGTCATGATAATGCTAGTATTATGATCATGTAGAAATGAGTGGAAGTGTCGAGGACGTACTGCGCCCGAAGAAACCCATCAGTACTTATATCCAAAGCCTGAAAAAGGATTGTAGACATGTAAGTTACCCAGCTCACAAGCTTATCATGCCTACTAAGTAAAATTGGGAATTCCAGGAACATACAGGATAGATATTATTCGTAAAGAAAATAGTACTACTAGACAAGGTACAAATTTCTACTATTATTTACATTTAGAACAATCGAGAAAACTCCAATCTCGAGGGGTGATAAGGTCTAATCTATAGTGAGCGCCTGTATCTATACCTCGTAGTACTATTTTCGACGATGACGACAATGAAAACGGAATCAGTTTAGATAAAAGTTGACTAAGTTGCTAAAAAGCACTAGCCGTTTATTAAGCTAATAAAACATGTATAACAACTGGCTTCCTCCCTTAATATTGTGTCTCCCTGACACTTCAACAAAAATAACTGCAAAGATAACCTTGCACGTGGCATTACTATCGTAAGAAAATGTGAAACGGCGTGACATTAAGTATTGCCCTATTTTATACAGGTCCGCTTCAACTATGAACCGTAGTTCCATATCTAATCAAATTATTCATGAACTATGTGCATATATACATCCTTTTATGAAATTCAATTTTTTCACTTCATAACGTCGAAGATTAAATTTTCTTCCTCCAATAAGTCTTTCATCTACTCCATTTCTCTTAAACATCCAATTCAAATTCAAACAAACATACACCGCAACTATCGTGTTGAAAGTAATAAATACTCGTCATAATCAATTGAACATAAGTGACAAACATTTAAGCTAAGCACTGTTCCTTTTTACCTTTATCTATATATCATGAAATTCTGAAATAAGTGCTGAAATTCTTTACTGAGTTAACAATCTTCTGATAAACGTGAATACTGTAACTGCACGGCATTAACCTTCGTTTCCACACTTCTCCTCCATAATTATACAACAATTACTTTCTCTCTTAAACTCCCTGTACAGAATCTTCCTTTACTACACTCTCATAACTTCACAATTATTACATTCAATACTAGAACTTAGAGACTCCCCTGCGTCCCTTCGTAAACTTACGTAACTCCTTTACGTTCATAACTCCTTAATCTGCACGGTAATTCAACTATAAACTTCTACTTCAATACATATACTTCCTTTACTTAACATTTCTCCTCTATAATTGATACAACATCGCCTCGTGCTCGTAATTTCATTTCTGTAATAAATCTCTGTACTTTCACCTTTTTGATCACCCTGTGATTTAACTTCGTTAACTTTCCTCTTCACGTGTTTAAATTCAGCTTTACATTTTACTACAACTTTTCAAGAAATATCAGTAAATATTCATATTCTTAACAAAAGATATAAGTTTGACTTCATTCCATTAATATTTGTTCAACAAATTCATTTATGTTTTTAACGCTCTAAATTTCATTAGACATATGTGTTTAAACTTTTCGTAATACTTTCGTTCATAATAAATTTCTGACACTCGAATCAACATCATGAGTTGTCGAAATATTCTTTACACTTCGTGACGTTACTTCTTAAGTATACTGTACTTAAATTTGCTCCAATAAATTTCATTTTTCTTCATTTACAATCTTACTCCTGCTTTACTTCGTTCAACGTTCTATTCCTTTGAAATAGTTTACTCTACATTCCATTTTAACGCTCTAAATTTCTTTAATACAATTCCTTTCAATAATTCCTTTATATTCCTTTTTTTAACGCTCTCAATTGGTTCTAAGTTACTCTGAACAATTCCTTTATATTCCTCTCAATTCCTTTATATTCCATCGCTGCGATAAAACAGATTTAATTAAATTAAATCTAACGCAAGTATGAAAATATTTACACGATTTTACTTTACTATAACCTTAGTGTTAATAGCATCATCATCATGCCAAAATTTCGTCCAAGTGACTGAAATTTTTTAAGAAATACGGCAAATAATTCCGAAGAAAAATATGAAAAATCACAATAACAAGATCTACACAAATTTAATTACTTTGACAAAATTACACGTTTTAAATAATGCAGTTAAGAAAAATGCTATTGAAAATATGCGGTTGAAAAATATGCGGTTGAAAAAAAATGCGGTTGGTCAATTGGATAATCACACAACTAAACTACAATTCTACATTATAAAAGACAATTTTCTCACTACCTTGTGTTGACTTCTGTACTGCTGAAAATACTTGCATCGCTCCTTCCAAACCAAACTTGTCGTGTTCATAGCAATGTCCACAGCTATGAAGACCGGTTTTGTGATAGCAGCAGCTGGGCTCGCGGTGAATGACCTCGCTGTGAACAGCTCTGCCAACTCCCCGTCTCTCCTCCGCTCCAAGTAGGCCGGCTTCGATTCTCCATCTCTTCAGAATAGACATCATGGTTTCTTCAGAATAGACATCGGTTTTCTTCAGAATAGACATCGGTTTTCTTCAGAATAGACATCACGGTGTAATACTGTCGTTTATGCAAGCTTTATCGTCTCTCAAGATGTGTTAAAACTCTCGTAGAAAAGTATGAGTTTTGCTCGGTGATGTTGCGCTTTGCGTAGATATTTGTAGCGTCTTTCATGCTAGTGAATCTGGAATTCAACTGACATCCTTGTAGTCTTCAACTTCCCCATGCTTAACTTAGCACATGTTAATATTCATATTCTTGATAATATACTTGAGACCTCCCCGTTGCTGCCTTATAACTTGCATTTTCAATACACTGTTGAAATAAGCTTTTACACGTAGAAATACTGAGTAGCTTCTTGTCGAAAATGTTTCTAGCTATGTGGAACACTTTGTATAAGCACTGCAATATATAGTTGTAGCTTGCTCCCAAGTTACTGAAATTACACTCTCCCTTACTTCCAACCTTTGTGAACCGTAGCACTCTTATAAATATACTCGTTTATGCTCGAGGTCTTGCCTCGTTCAAATCTCAATTGGAAAAGAACTCTCTCGTCCTGCTCTCCGCATTCCTCAAGTTCTCGTCTCTTTTCCTCTCCTCCCGTGGTGTGACGTAACTCCTACCACCTCTCCTGACTTCCGTCCGCAGTTCGACCTTCGCCTCTTCCCCTCTCTCATGACGTAACTCTCGCTTCAAGTGGCGTGATCTTTCTCGTAAAGTGAACCTCCCACTTTCGTATAATGGAATATATGTCCATCTTTAAATCATTCCTACTTCCTTGTCTTTTATAAATGCATAAGATCTATAGTATTTCACTCGTTTCCATACAGTTTTTCCCATATTACTCAAATTTTTAATAAATAAAAATTTTTATCCACTCATTTGTTTTCTGGGGTCTTGGCTCATCTCCCGATCAGTTCTTGAGTAATGACCTTCAATAAATTCTGGCGCATTTCCCCGTTGCTAATTTAAAGTAAAGTATAGCCTGTACTTTCTTTAATACCAGTGATTTCTCTGCTCTTGAGACTGAATTTATTGATTTTATTGTATCTGTGGGTAAAATCTTTTCAACTTGGAATGGTTGAATTTTCCAATGGATCTATTATCTTCCACTCTTACAATTTTATAGCAATTATTTCCGTAGACTGTATCTACTTTGAACGGTCCTCTGAACAGGTTACTGAATTTGATATACACTTTCTTCAGTACGTCAGCTTTCACAGGAATTCTGACTAATACAAGGTCTCCCTCTCGTAACGGTCCACTGAATCTCTTCCCTTCTAAACGTTTTAATCTCCTCTCAGCCGCTTTGTTTAACTGGATCCTTGCTTCTTCGATTCTCTGGTCCATCTGTGGTTCGTTATCTTCCGGAATATTGAAGATCCCGTCCCATGGTCGTACCGGTTTCTCTTCAAAATGTAACATGATTGGAATATCGTTGGTGCTCTCATGTCTCGTATTATTGATACAAAATTCCACTAGAGGTACAATCTTTACCCAATTCGCATGATTATCTGCACTATACAAGCGAATGTACTTTGAAAATTCCAGCATCGTTCTTTCAATAGGATTCGTCTCTGGGCTTCTAACTGATGCAAATAGGTGAACAATATCCAACCCATCCATCGCTCCCTGAAATTCTTCAGAAGTGAATTGCGTCCCATGGTCTGTTAATAGCCTCTCTGGTTTTCCTAACTTCGGAATAATGTTCCTCTCCAGGTGATATAAAACATTCCTCGTTGTTGCTTTCTGCATGGGATTGAGCATTACAATTTTGGAGAATACATCCATTGTAACTAACACATACTGGTTTCCTCTGTCTCCTTTAGGTGCAGGTCCAAAAATATCCTGACTAAACAATTCCAATGGTTTCGTCGGAATAATCACTTTAGGTCTCTCCTTCAATAGTTCAGAATTATATTTATTCTTCTGACAAAGTTCACAAGATCTGATTACTATGGTTATGGATTCTCTCATATTAATCCAGTAGAATTTTTCTAACATGGTATAGTATGTTTTGTCAGTTCCTCCATGGCCTATACTTTTGTGTACTAACCAAATTAGTGGCACAATAAGTTCTGGTGGAATAGCAACTCGTACTTTCGTATGTCTGGCATCAATGTATTTACATACCGTTTCTCCCATGAGAATATAGTGTCTAGCTTTCCTTCTCGTTTCGAAGTATGAGGCGTGCCTCCTTGTCATTCTCCCTGACAAAAATCGATAAATGTTCCTGAATGGTGCATGCTTCTTTTGAAAAAGAGGAATTCTTTTCAACTTATCCAGCGTTTCTTGATCTTCAGCATCTGTCTGGATAACATTAACTCTCACATCTCTCTCAGGTATCGTATGTCTGGAAAGAATATCTGCTAGAAGGTTGTCTTTTCCAGGTACATGAACTATCGTGGCATCAAATTGTTGCAAAAACATGGTCCATCTTGTCATCCTATCGCTTGACAAGTCTGACTTCAACATGAATTCTAGTGCTTTATGATCCGTTCTGATTATGATTTTGTGTCCCAGCAATAATTTCTTCCAATTTTGTAGAGCATTTATGACGGCTAAAGCTTCAAGCTCCGTCGTGAAGTAATTCAGCTCGTGTGTGCGTAACTTCCTACTGCTGAATGAAATATAGTGAGGATTTCCATCTTGATCCTTCTGATATAAGACTGCACTAATACCGACTCGTGAAGCATCTGTTTCTATGATGAATGTTCTTTCAAAATCTGGGTACTCCAACTTGATGTTATCTCTGAGCATTTCCTTTGCTTGAATAAAGGCATTCTCAGCAGCTGCATCCCATTTCCATCTATTGTTCTTCTTTAGAAGCTCATGTAGAGGTGCCATGATTTCTGAATAACGTGGACAATGACTACTGAAAAACTGACAAAGACCCGCAAAAGCTCTGATGTCTTTGATTTTCTTGGGTGTTGGAAATTTCAAAATTGCTTCAATCTTGTCTTCTTTCGGATGGTAACCAAATCTGTCTATAGTATGCCCAAGAAAGTTGATCTTTTCTTGAAAGAAATGACATTTATCCAACTTCACCTTGATGTTTGCACTTCTAAGGTTATCAAATAGCTTCGTCAAATGCATGAAATGTTGCTCTGGTGTCTCTGAAGATATGATGATATCGTCCACGTAGCAAATAGCAAATTGTTTCACTTCTTCACTCAACTTGTCATCAAAGGCTCTGATAAGTGCTGGACTTGAATTTACCAATCCATATGGTACTCTTTGGTATACATAACAGGTTTGATTGAACATGAACCCTGTATAACATTTGCTGTCTTCTGTAAGCTCTATTTGATGAAATGCTGCAGTTAAATCAATCACTGAGAAACAGGTTTTATTCTTGAATCTCCTCAGTAGTTCTCTAATTTTCGGTGGCCTGTCGAATTCTTTCAGCAGAAGAGTATTTATGCCCCTGGCATCTAAACATAGTCCAAGACTACCATCTGCTTTCTTCACAACAGTGAGTGGATTTAAATAAGGAGTGGCTTGCTTTCTTATAATTCCTTCCTTTTCCATGCCTTTTATGAGCTCTGTCACTTCAGCTTGATACTTCTCCGGAATTGGATACAATTTCTTCTGATAAGGTGTGTCGTCAGTTAGCTTAATCTGATATTTATATCCTCTTATAATACCTGGCTTGTTATCAAAAATGTCTGCATAAGTCGTGACTGATTCTTCCAACTTCTCCCTCTGATCTTCAAAATTCTCAATCTTTCTGCCATAGTGAGGTATTCCTTCTGCTTCGATTTCCATAACAATCTTCACAAGATTTTCTTCGGTAGTTTCGTCAAACAAACTACACTCATTCTCATTCTTCGTCTTATCCTCTGATTGATGTAAGCCTTCATTAAATCTTATGACTCCATTTCGTAAATCGATTACAGCTCCAGTCTTGGTTATAAAATCAATGCCTAAAATAGCATCAAAATTAATCTGGCTCAAGACTATGAATATCTGCTCATATCTGTGTTTATTTATAGAGAATTCCATTAGTGCTTGGACTTTACATTTCATGGTCTTGTCGTTAAATACGCCCCTGACTTTAATGGTTGAAACAGGCATTGCTATAAGTGAATTTCCATCCTTCAATCTGTGAAAACAGTTCTGTGATAAAATTGATGCTGTTGCTCCCGTATCTAGTAGTGTTCTCAGGCATTCTCCTTCTGATATGATTTCTATAATCGGTAACCTTGCTACACTATCTGTTTTCGTATCTTCTCTCTCATATAGAAGATCTTCATTCGTGGCTTCATACAATTCATTAATTTGGATCTCATGTCTGGTTACGGTGCTGTTTTCTTCTCCTTTCACTTTTTGGAATTTGACGTTTTTTTGTGCCCCTCCTGGGTCTTCATTCCTTCTATCTCTGCTTGTTCCAGGTTGAGGTTCTTGATTCCGGTTATGCTGTCCCTGATCTTGGTCTCTCGCATTCCTTTCTCTGAGATTCCTTAGGTACTCCTCACTTTCTCTCTCCCTGTCATCGTAATACCTTCTTACATTGTTATTATTCCTCCAACCTTGTTGCTGTTGTTGCTGTCTTGAATAATTACTCGTGTTTCTCCAGTTCTGATATCCCCGATATCCATAATTATTCGTAGGGTTATTCCGATTATAATATCCCTCTCTACGATAATCATTGTTCCTGGTGTAATAGTTATTCCTCCATCTTTGATTTTCATATGGCCTTCCTTCTCTAGGTCTCTGATAATCTGGTCGAAATCGGTTCTGCCCATATATCCTGGATCTTGTTGGACCTACTCCATTTTTGTTCTCATCTGTTTGCTGCATTTGATCGATGTGAATGGTGTGTATTTATCTCGGTTCCTGGTTTCTACTTCTCTGGTTGTGATTTCCAGTTGAGTTGGTGGACACATTAGACGTGTGATCCAGTCTTCTCAAAATTTCCGCCATTCCTTCTAGAGTTTTCACGTTTGCCGAGATGAGGTGTCTCCTAACTTCTGTTGGTAGCTGACATGAAATAGCGTGAACCAAGTCTTCTTCCGCCAAAGGGGGTTGCAAATACTGCAAGCGTGCTAATTGTTTCGTGAAGAAACGTGCGTATTTCGTAGGACTGGAATATGCATACTTCTTAGAATAAATTTCCGCTCGTATATCCTGTTGAAGTTCCTTGCTCCAAAATCGTTTTTGTAGAGCTATCGCGAATTCTTCAAATGTCTGATATGTGTATCTGAAAGCTCTGTGCCATACTAATGCTTCTGAATCTAAGTATTTTTCCACGACTCTCATATGTCTTTCACGAGGTATCCTATTGTCTTCTAAATACGACCTCATGTCTCTCAGAAATTCTACTGCAGTAATATTGCCTACTCCGCTGAATTTGTTCGGTTTCTCATCGTTATTCTTTATTACGACGATGTTGGCATTTGATCTAGTTTGGTAAGGTTCAAAATTTCCTTCAAATTCCACTATTTCAGTGTGAAATGGCTCTTGACTGAAATTAAAATTGGACTTCGGAATTTGCTGTTGACTACTCTCGCTTTCCTTATCCCCTTCTATCCTGTCTGTCCTAGCCTCTAATCTTCTTATTTCTTCTTTTAATTTTTCATCTCTTGCTTGAAAAAATCTCGCCAAGTCCTTTCTGATGTCCTCCCTGACTTCGGTTCTTAACGTTGATGAAAATGTAGCATCTCCTATCGTAAGTGACCTTAATTGCTGTTCAATTTCTCTGATATCCTCATCCTGTTTTGATTGAATTTTCGCTAGTTCTATGCTTATCCCATCGACCGTACATTTAATTTTGTCAAATTAGTTTGAGTTAGTTAAATCTGCTTTATTAACAATCTCTGTCAGCGTGGCTACGTTATTAATTTGTAATGTATCTATCCGCTTAGATAGATCTTACCGTACCTTGCTAACATTAATATTGGAACATAACTCTATAGCTTTAATATCATTTGCTAATTTGTGATGTATCTCTGATATGATTTGAGTTGTGACTGTTACGACCTCCTCCTTCATGTCCGTAACTGCCTTTACAATGGAAGCATTTACATCTACATTTATACCCTCTTCAATCAGTCTACTTTGACCTTCCAATTTGACCTGTAATTCACCAACAGTGCCATTTAGATTGTCAAGTTGCTCCTTGAGTTTCTTCTGGGCCCCTGAAATGTGTACATGATGAGTGTTATTGTCTTCCTTAATTGAGCTCATGCTAGCCTGTAATTTCTGTTCTAGTTCTAACATGTGATTACTGTTAGCTAATTGGATTTCTATCACTTTTCCTGCCATGTCCTGTTTGACTTGATCAACTGAAGCTTTTAATTCTTCCTGTGCTTTACCTGCCCTTTCAAAAATTATCTGAGCTTTTTCCTGATTTTTCCTAGCTTCCTCCTGTGCTTTTTCCTGATTTTTCCTGACCTCCTCCTGTGTTTTCCTAGCTTCCTCCTGTGCTTTTCTTATTTCGGCTTGGATCTTTCTATCTTCCAATCTAGCCTGCTCCTGACTTAACCTGTCCTCCTCGCGAGCTTTTTCCTGAGCTAATCTTATCTCTGCTCTTATCCTATTTGCCTCTTCCAAAGCTAACTTGGCTTCTTCTCTTTCCTTCTCTCTAGCTAGTCTATCTTCTTTTCTGGCCTTCTCTAACGCTAACTTAGCTTCTTCCTGTGCTAATGTTATACTAGCCGTAGTAAGTGTTTGAGCAACTGCTAACTCTGCTTTGACTTCTGATTTTACAGTAGCTGCTGATTTCTGTATCTCGGTTTTCAATTGTTTAATGTTGTTATGTGTTAACTGGTGGAGGGCTTCAAGGTCTTTGGTCAATGTACTTTGACCTTCCTTCATGGTTTCAAGCATCGTTCGAATGAACGTCATATCATTCGTTGACATCTTTCTTCTTTTCTTGAGAATAAGGGAAGTATCGACTACAAAAATTACCAGTGAATATCCAGACTGACCAACGCATGCATTTTATACCAGTAATGGAATATATAGAACATCTTAATCCTACTTACATCTATTTCAATCGCGACTTGTCTCGTATACTTGTTGTCCCATTTTACCGAACTGACATCGCTTCATTTTATCATCTCACTTAACCTATGTTTAACAACATGAATTTACTTTTAAATTTACTATTACATGACTAAATGTCGTTAGCTGGTTTACAAATTATGCCTCACAACTATAGTGTACTCCACTAATCTCCTGATGTTGTGTTCATCTCAACAATCATTAAATTTGGGATCGGCATTTTTCTTTCAAAACTAATATGGCCTCACTCTCGAGTACTTCCAAACTTCTTCTCTCAAGTGCTCTTTCGAATGCATTTCGAATGCTTTTCGAACGCCCCACGGATGGGTATGCCATTTAAATAATATATATCTATATGCGCCCGAAGAAACCCATCTGTACTTATATCCAAAGCCTGAAAAAGGATTGTAGACATGTAAGTTACCCAGCTCACAAGCTTATCATGCCTACTAAGTAAAATTGGGAATTCCAGGAACATACAGGATAGATATTATTCGTAAAGAAAATAGTACTACTAGACAAGGTACAAATTTCTACTATTATTTACATTTAGAACAATCGAGAAAACTCCAATCTCGAGGGGTGATAAGGTCTAATCTATAGTGAGCGCCTGTATCTATACCTCGTAGTACTATTTTCGACGATGACGACAATGAAAACGGAATCAGTTTAGATAAAAGTTGACTAAGTTGCTAAAAAGCACTAGCCGTTTATTAAGCTAATAAAACATGTATAACAACTGGCTTCCTCCCTTAATATTGTGTCTCCCTGACACTTCAACAAAAATAACTGCAAAGATAAACTTGCACGTGGCATTACTATCGTAAGAAAATGTGAAATGGCGTGACATTAAGTATTGCCCTATTTTATACAGGTCCGCTTCAACTATGAACCGTAGTTCCATATCTAATCAAATTATTCATGAACTATGTGCATATATACATCCTTTTATGAAATTCAAATTTTACACTTCATAACGTCGAAGATTAAATTTTCTTCCTCCAATAAGTCTTTCATCTACTCCATTTCTCTTAAACATCCAATTCAAATTCAAACAAACATACACCGCAACTATCGTGTTGAAAGTAATAAATACTCGTCATAATCAATTGAACATAAGTGACAAACATTTAAGCTAAGCACTGTTCCTTTTTACCTTTATCTATATATCATGAAATTCTGAAATAAGTGCTGAAATTCTTTACTGAGTTAACAATCTTCTGATAAACGTGAATACTGTAAGTGCACGGCATTAACCTTCGTTTCCACACTTCTCCTCCATAATTATACAACAATTACTTTCTCTCTTAAACACCCTGTACAGAATCTTCCTTTACTACACTCTCATAACTTCACAATTATTACATTCAATACTAGAACTTAGAGACTCTCCTGCGTCCCTTCGTAAACTTACGTAACTCCTTTACGTTCATAACTCCTTAATCTGCACGGTAATTCAACTATAAACTTCTACTTCAATACATATACTTCCTTTACTTAACATTTCTCCTCTATAATTGATACAACATCGCCTCGTGCTCGTAATTTCATTTCTGTAATAAATCTCTGTACTTTCACCTTTATGATCACCCTGTGATTTAACTTCGTTAACTTTCCTCTTCACGTGTTTAAATTCAGCTTTACATTTTATTACAACTTTTCAAGAAATATCAGTAAATATTCATATTCTTAACAAAAGATATAAGTTTGACTTCATTCCATTAATATTTGTTCAACAAATTCATTTATGTTTTTAACGCTCTAAATTTCATTAGACATATGTGTTTAAACTTTTCGTAATACTTTCGTTCATAATAAATTTCTAACACTCGAATCAACATCATGAGTTGTCGAAATATTCTTTACACTTCGTGACGTTACTTCTTAAGTATACTGTACTTAAATTTGCTCCAATAAATTTCATTTTTCTTCATTTACAATCTTACTCCTGCTTTACTTCTTTCAACGTTCTATTCCTTTGAAATAGTTTACTCTACATTCCATTTTAACGCTCTAAATTTCTTTAATACAATTCCTTTCAATAATTCCTTTATATTCCTTTTTTTAACGCTCTCAATTGGTTCTAAGTTACTCTGAACAATTCCTTTATATTCCTCTCAATTCCTTTATATTCCATCGCTGCGATAAAACAGATTTAATTAAATTAAATCTAACGCAAGTATGAAAATATTTACACGATTTTACTTTACTATAACCTTAGTGTTAATAGCATCATCATCATGCCAAAATTTCGTCCAAGTGACTGAAATTTTTTAAGAAATACGGCAAATAATTCCGAAGAAAAATATGAAAAATCACAATAACAAGATCTACACAAATTTAATTACTTTGACAAAATTACACGTTTTAAATAATGCAGTTAAGAAAAATGCTATTGAAAATATGCGGTTGAAAAATATGCGATTGAAAAAAAATGCGGTTGGTCAATTGGATAATCACACAACTAAACTACAATTCTACATTATAAAAGACAATTTTCTCACTACCTTGTGTTGACTTCTGTACTGCTGAAAATACTTGCATCGCTCCTTCCAAACCAAACTTGTCGTGTTCATAGCAATGTCCACAGCTATGAAGACCGGTTTTGTGATAGCAGCAGCTGGGCTCGCGGTGAATGACCTCGCTGTGAACAGCTCTGCCAACTCCCCGTCTCTCCTCCGCTCCAAGTAGGCCGGCTTCGATTCTCCATCTCTTCAGAATAGACATCATGGTTTCTTCAGAATAGACATCGGTTTTCTTCAGAATAGACATCGGTTTTCTTCAGAATAGACATCACGGTGTAATACTGTCGTTTATGCAAGCTTTATCGTCTCTCAAGATGTGTTAAAACTCTCGTAGAAAAGTATGAGTTTTGCTCGGTGATGTTGCGCTTTGCGTAGATATTTGTAGCGTCTTTCATGCTAGTGAATCTGGAATTCAACTGACATCCTTGTAGTCTTCAACTTCCCCATGCTTAACTTAGCACATGTTAATATTCATATTCTTAATAATATACTTGAGACCTCCCCGTTGCTGCCTTATAACTTGCATTTTCAATACACTGTTGAAATAAGCTTTTACACGTAGAAATACTGAGTAGCTTCTTGTCGAAAATGTTTCTAGCTATGTGGAACACTTTGTATAAGCACTGCAATATATAGTTGTAGCTTGCTCCCAAGTTACTGAAATTACACTCTCCCTTACTTCCAACCTTTGTGAACCGTAGCACTCTTATAAATATACTCGTTTATGCTCGAGGTCTTGCCTCGTTCAAATCTCAATTGGAAAAGAACTCTCTCGTCCTGCTCTCCGCATTCCTCAAGTTCTCGTCTCTTTTCCTCTCCTCCCGTGGTGTGACGTAACTCCTACCACCTCTCCTGACTTCCGTCCGCAGTTCGACCTTCGCCTCTTCCCCTCTCTCATGACGTAACTCTCGCTTCAAGTGGCGTGATCTTTCTCGTAAAGTGAACCTCCCACTTTCGTATAATGGAATATATGTCCATCTTTAAATCATTCCTACTTCCTTGTCTTTTATAAATGCATAAGATCTATAGTATTTCACTCGTTTCCATACAGTTTTTCCTTCTATGCCCAAGATAGCGGGTTCAAACCCGGCCGAAGCCGTCGGATTTTTTAAGAGCGTTAAAAATCCCTCAGTATGCCTTCCTTCGGAGGGGAAGTAAAGCCGGCGATCCCATGTCATAGATTTATGGCATGTTAAAGATCTTTCCACTAATTACACCTGTGTGAAACTAAATTGGATAGGTTACGAATGTAAACAACGCTCTTAGGTTGCTACGTTCGTTGCCAAGAGCCGACTGCGGTGGCGTCTAATAGCTAGTTCTGAACTAGGCCTAGTAGTCGTTGACGGTGGCGTTTGGCGGCAAAAGTAGAAACTATTTGAAAATTCAAAGTTGCAGTCTCTACTTGAATTAAAAAACAGATACACACACTAATACAGTCATCACAATTAACACCGGTTATCAGACAGATTCTACACACACCCAAAGTACACGGGGCTACATGACCGCGTTGTCGCAGCCCCTAAACTAAGGAACCAACCAACCAACGAACAGTTTTTCCCATATTACTCAAATTTTTAATAAATAAAAAAATTTATCCACTCATTTGTTTTCTGGGGTCTTGGTTCATCTCCCGATCAGTTCTTGAGTAATGACCTTCAATAAATTCTGGCGCAGTACGCATTCGCAACAACGCTGCCTTCAGTTCAATTCCCTCTCATATATTCCGCTCTCGCAATTTAAATATCTCAGCTCTCCACAGAAAATTGTTTTGTGTTGGTATCTTATAATTATAATTTTCGAGATATTACTCCGTCGATAAAGCTTGCCTATCAACGCCTGTCCAACGGCCTAGCCGTGTTGAAACACCGGATCCCATGAGAACTCCGCAGTTAAGCAACATTGGGCGCAGTCAGAACTTGGATGGTATGCCGGTTCTAGGCACTGCGCGCTGTTGGCCAACATAAGGAGGAGCGGAAAGGCCCTGGCCACCCTACCGCAAGTAAACTCCGGCTGGGGGTAGCCTCTTCGGAGGCTCGGACCTGCCTTCGGGCAGAATACCAATTAATTTTAATTTTAATCAACGCCTGTACTTAACTCGTCAATTTCTCATGGAATTCATTGAATTTTCTACAAGTGGCTTTTAATGTGCCGGTTGACGAGAGGTCAGGAGACTATTCTACCAACCATCTCGCGTTGTGCGGCTAGCATTTTTTTTTGGCAGTTGGTCCAGGTTCAATTTCCAGCTCTGCCAAGAAATTTTAATTTTGGTCCGAGGGATGGAACCAGGCACACTCAGCCTCGTGAGGCAAGACTGAGAAAAGGAGGGTTCGATTCCCATCTTAGCCATCTTGGAAGTGGTTTCCACGCTTCTACTCCTGGTAAATGCCGGGATGGTTCCTAATTTAAGGCCATGGCACCTCGTTCCCAATCCTCATCTGAATAATAAATGCACACACTAATCCAGCCATCACAATAACACAGGTTATCAGACAAATTCCACATGCCCAAGTACACAGATCTACATGACCATGATGTCACAAAGCCCCAAAATCAACCAACTGCTGCTTTCTACCATTCCAAGACGAAATCTTCGAGTTGCCATTAGTCTTATGCCCCTAAAATCCACGACTAGTTCGAATAGTTTTAGGCCTAAGCATTGGATCGACCATCTTCTTGCATCTCAATAGGGATTTGCCAATAGGCTTTCAACAGCTTGTCTCAATTCTGCCTTCATATATGTAGGCCTATACATGCAAGAAATGAGTACGGTACTTATCAAAAATAAAGAAATAATAAGCTAATATGTGCCCTACTATTATATTTCTCTCCTACTCCTAAATCCTTCTCTGAACACCCATCTTAAAACAGAATGGTCTGCATTTTTGGACTAATTATAACAATATAGCCTATAAGAAGAAATGAACATGCTCATCTTTAGCTCCCTGGCGAAAATAATTGAGTAAGTATTAATGTTTCTGTTGCATTTTATATGATGCTTTAAAAATCAATCTAGAAGAGATAATTTAAGTTAACTTCACTACCATAATACTGCTTAAGAGTTACTGTTGAGGACTGATGACCAACATGTTCCTAACTTGAGCAAGGACTGCTTCACAACTTCATGTAAAACATATTTTCGTAAAAGGGCCTTTACTTACTTTGGATCATTTGCGATAAGTGTTACATGGATGTGTGTGCTGACTGTTTGGTGTTAAATGATGTAAGTTGGCAACACCAAATGTGGCGGCCATGTTGGTTTTCTAGTAACTTATTTAAGGTGTCCTGGACTATATTACTAGGCCTATGCAAGGAGGCCTCGCGCTCTGGCGCGCAACACAAACAATGAAGCAGCATGGCGGCAATAGCAAGGGGTATGCCGCTCGTGATTGAAATATTTGCCCAAATCCAAAATATACATATAACCCTGGTGTTTCATAATTACCAAAATAAAATTCAGACAAGAAATAATTATGATGGCGCTTCCTATTTAATTAACGTAACTTGCAAGCACGATAAGACAAACGAGTCAACAACAAGGTCACGGCCCTGTAAGAAATATGTTTTCAAAGACGGCTTGCCACAAGGAAAATCTAAAGTCTTTTGATCAGCGCTACCTTGCCCCGCACCAAGGTCACTAGATTAAATGAAATAATAACAAATCTCATCGTGAGAGGAAAGAAATATGCTTGAAGCAGCTCAGCGTTTTGATTTAACACAGTACAGTACCTTGTGCCCACGCGGTAGCCAAGCTACCGATAAAAGCCTGTCACGGGCCGAAGCCCTCGCGCCAGATGCGTCTAAATCGTTACATCGTCGAAAGCAGAGTCATCGAGTATCAACGCCACGCGAAGTCTCTAGAGCTCGCCGGTGCAACCGAGTACATACGAGCAAACAAATGCAGCGCAACTGTACCAACCTTAGCACTTTCATGATAGTTCACAGAAAATAAGGATGTAGAGGTGGCAGTATTTAATAGGCACAGTTGAAGTAGCGATTTCAAATCCTTCGAGTCGTTCCTAGTTTCCCTCGCGCCGGAAGAAGTATGGCGGAGGGGCAGTGGGAATTACAAATAGTCAAGTTTATAATTTTATTTCTTAAGTCCAGAAGAAACCGCACGGGGAAGGGGTGAGCGGGCGGGACGAAAATGTGTGTCGGTCATCTGACCGGCACAAAAGATAACCTACACATTTTGCTGCACACAATTGAAGTTAGTGGAAGGTTCTTTTACATTACATAAATCTATGAAATAGGACCACCGGCTTTACTTCCCTTCCAAAGGAAGGCATACTGAGCGATCTTTAACGCGCTTAAAATATCCGACGACTTTGGCCGGGTTTGAACCCGCGACCTTGGGCATAGAAGCTTAGCATGCTACCAACTACGCCACCGAAGCCGCCCACTAGTGTACATCCAAGCGTGGCACGCTTTATATTATGAAAACACAGACGGCTGATTGAAAGAGTCTTGTCGTAAGAGGGACTACATTTAAATCTTGTTGTAATCTCTAATGTGTGCCTGTAAGGCACAACAATATAGATGCACCAATTTCTAAATATTTGATAATAATCATATATGTCAGTAGTATAGATCCCTCCTGCAGCGCTCACAACCGATCGATCGTGAAATGAGCATTCAAATGAAAGAGAATGCACATTAGCAGTGACGGATTGCACTCTAATTTCATAAACATCTATAATTTCTTTAAGAAATTACTTTAAAAAAATGTACGAATTGCAGATACTGTTGCTGTAGGAAAATACGCACCATTATCGCTGCCCACTTCACATTTTGGCCGCTGTGACACCTGTTTCATGTCATTTTAACATTCTGAGGTCTTTCCTTATCATTTTCCATGGATTTCAGGAACAGCAAATCAAAGGAATGAGTACTCAAATCGTATAATTTCATAAATATCGAATAACCGGTGAGTGTTATGATAATCCAATTTTCAGTGATTGCCTTCTTACGTTAGGGAACGTTGAACTTGGAATTCTAACTGAAATGTAAATAGCGTTCTATAATCGTTTGATTGAAATAAAAACATAACAACCTTGCTCCTTGAGTCTCTCGTTATATAGCTATTGGGGAAAGTGTGGTTTATGAACATGCGAGATTTCTCGCATGGGTCCGCTAGTTATTATTATTATTATTATTAAACACAATGTGTACAAAAAGAAAGAAATGCAATTTTTGAATTAATAAGAAAACACTGATTTGTATCAGTCTTTATCAAATATGCTGATCGGTTATGATCTTTCAGCACAGTTTCCAAGATGGTACCGGGAGCATAGGCGACGTATACACTTTCTGTCGGTTTGTGGAATCTCGTTATTGTACACATTTTACCATGAAAACCATGTGCGGCGTAACGCGTGAAGACGTGACGTACCCTGAAGTTGTGCAAGCAGCGGTCCGAGTTGCTTTGAATGACGGCAGCCATACTCGCTCCTGGCTCCTACCGGCCAGCCCCGCTCCAACAAAACACTCGCCCTGTAGTAAGCTTTACTGTATTAAAAACAAGTACTTCCGTGAAGAACTATACAGCCTGTTTTCATATATCCTACTTATGTTAACTGCCACTATCAACATACAAAATATCAGTTTAATTGCTGTAATGCATTCGTAGATATTGAGAACCGACTAAATATTTCGGATGGTCGCCATGTTGGATTTTATACATGTAGGTCCTAGAGTTATGTACTGTTACATGAAGATTATTGTGTACGTGTAGCATTCAAACTACAATCGCATTATTAGGACACAATAAGTAAAAACGAGATTTTAAAATTTCGCACAGCTGCCATCTTGTGGTTATGGAAACAATTCAAATAAATTAGATGCCAGTGGATTAACATTCGTATAAGGATTTACTGTTTCAAGTTTCACTGCACTCGGATGGTTAAATTGTGAGAAACGTCCATGTGAATATTTATTCTTCGCGTCGCCGCCATTTTGGATTTGTGATCACCAGGTTATTTAAAATCCTATAGGTGAAAAAATTCAGTTTGATTGCTATAATAGATTCGTAGATATTCAGAGCCGTCTAAATATTTCGGATGGTCGCCATGTTGGATTGTTAAATGTATAGGCCATAGAGTCATGTATCATTAAAGGAAAATTATTGCGTAGGTCCACTATTCAAACTTTCACTTCGATCGCATGATTACGACACAAGAAATAAAAACTTAATTTTAAAATTCGCACAGCCGCCATCTTGAGGTTATGTAAACAATTGAACTAAATTAGATACCAGTGCATTACAATGTGTATAAACATTTCCTGTACCAGATTCCATTGCATTTGGAACATTAAATCGCGAGAAAGGCCTATTTAGAATTTTCAAATTCGCTTGGCCGCCATGTTCCTTTTGTACAGAGAGGATAGATTATCTGTCCCGGAGACCCTCGCTAGCCCGCTCGCCCGTGGCGCGAGCCTGTCTCCCGCCAGGCACTTTGCCGTTATGCGGCGCCCGCCCGGCACTGAGTCATTGAGTATAGGAATTTGTACTTACCTAGTTCACAGCTGGTGCTGAAAATGTTCGCCATGCACTGCTACACATCGCTGGCACCTTTTTATGAAACTGGCATTTACTCTCTGAAGTTCCTCAGCACCGATTGACTGTATTTCAGCTGTAATATAGTCTTTAAGCTCATTTACAGTGTGAGGGTTTCTCGCATACACTCTATTTTTAAGCGTCCCCCACAAATAAAAGTCACATGGTGATAAGTCTGGGCTTCGCGGGGCCACACGTTCCGACTTATAATCCTCGTACCGAAAATGCGACGCAATTCTGTCATGGATGCTTCGGCAGTGTGAGCAGTGGCAGAATCTTGTTGAAAGTAATTCGACAATCGCTCTCCGTAAGTCAGTTCGTCATAAAATTGGTCAAGGATCACATTGGAGTACAAATTTTGAAAGTCTTACAGATGAACTTCCAGTAGTGCCCTTTATCTCCGTACACAATGTCAGGGTGATACCGCTAATAGTTTCCGAGATATAGAATGCCGGTGAAATATTTCTCACATCCGCCATCTTGTGGTTATGTAAACAATTCAACGAAGTTAGATGTCAGTGCATTACAATGTGTATAAACATATACTGTACCAAGTTTTATTGCGTTTGGTTGATTAAATCGCGAGAAACATCTATTTAAATGTCGCAAATTCGCGTGGCCGCCATGTTGGTTTTGTAGTTATCAGATTTTCAAAAGTCACATAGGTGAACTTCTAGTAGTTCCCTTTATCACCGTAAAAAATTCCAGGGTGATATCGGGAATAGTTTCGGAGATATTGAATGCTGGTGAAATATTTCGCACAGCTGCCATGTTTGATTGGTGATACGTAACAAAATTTAAAGAGCACGATCGGGGTCGTCCGGAATAGTGCTATGAACTTACCGAGTTTCATTGAAATCGCTCCAGCCGTTTAGAAGTTATTAGGGATACATACACACACACCCTCTCTCTCTCACACACACGCACACACAGACACACGGACAAAAGGTGATCGCATAAGCCTATTTTTTCAAAATTGAAAATAGGCTAAAAAGTTAATTATACTAATATGTACTTCCTCTGTCACAAAATAGCTCTTTCAACGAGCATTTATTATTTAGAAACGAAACGTAATAACAAAGAGCATTGATGTTTGTTCTATCACAGAGCATATGAAACGGATTTACGGATTTGGGCAATATGCAATACCTTGGTAGGTTGTCGCATCAACTACGGCGTTCAGTTCACATTCACAGCAAGCTATCGGGAAATGCAGTGGTGTGTCTGTCGATTTGTTCACGTCTTCTTCTTCTCCTGCTTAAAACGCTTCAGCTTATGCAGGTCGTTCACATAGCCTCCTCCAATCTTCTCGTTTCTCCCACAATCGTTCAGTATTTCCTCCCACTGTATTCCTCTTCTGGTTACATCATCCTTCACCTGATCCCTCCATCTTGTTCGTGGTTTTCCAATTGGTCATCTTCCAGCTTTTGCCCATTCCAGAACACTTCTTGCTAATCTCTCCTTTCCCATTTTTTTTTATTTGGCCAAACCATTTTAGCATATTTTTCTCCATAGTTTCTTTTAAAGTCAAAGCGTGTGAAGTATTGTATAATTTCTTATCCTGTCTCTTCTTGTTTTACCCAGGATCCTACGTATAAAGCGCATCACTGTAGCGTGTAATCTATTTCCTGTTAGATATTTCATTGTCCATGTCCAACATTGTGATCGATAGGTCAAAATTGGTAAATAATATGACTTGTATTTCATTATCTTTGCTTTGGTAGGTATTTCCCAATTCCTAATTATAACATCTGACACACAATAATAAAATTTTAAGCAATGTTATATCCTCTCTGAAATGTTTTCTTGTATGTCTCCTTTTCTCGTAAACTTACTTCCGAGATATTTAAAAGCTTATTGTTGTTGTTGTTGTTGTTGTTGTTTGAGTCTTCAGTCCTTTGACTGGTTCGTTGCAGCCCTCCATGCTGCCCTGTCCTGAGCTAATCGTTTCATCTCTACATAGCTACCACACCTTACATCCGAGTCAATCTGTTTAACATATTCTAGCCTTGGTCTACCCATACAGTTCTTATTCTCGACCCTTCCTTCCATAACTATATTTGCTATTCCTTAGTGTCTTAGTATGTGTCCTACCAACCTGACTCTACTTTTCAATAGCAGCCGCCAGAAATATCTCTCCTCTCCCACTCGTCTTAATACCTCTTCATTTGTAATCCTATCTACCTATCTGATCTTCATCATTCTCCTGTAACACCACATTTCAACAGTCTTAAGTCCAAGATTCACTTCAGTAGATTGCCACGCTCTAGACAAAGGCATTCAAAAATGACTTCCTAATACCTAAATCTAAATCGATGTCAACAGATTCCTTTTCTGTAGAAAACGTCTACTTCTGTAATATTTCTCCATTACACTTTACATCTTTCATCGTGTAATTTCCTCTTCTGATTTTCTTTACTTCACTTTTTTTAAGCTTATTTCAATATCTTATTCTGCAATTGCGTAATAGACATAGCCCCTGTGTAAATAGCGTAGTTTTTGTGGCTAGGTAACATTGAAGCAATGGAAAGAATAAAAAATATTGGAGATGATCATCGGTGGGTCATTTACTTCGTGTAAGCAATATTGGCGCCATACGAAGAGGTCGAATAAAGGAGAGTGCTCCCAATTTACCGATCATAGGCAGTCCACAGAGCGCATATGGAAACAAGGTGAGACCTCCATAACGCCCAACACCAGAGTTGCAAATGTTTCCTCTAGAATGAAAGGGAGAGTCGGCGGGAAGAAAAAATCCATAGATCAGGATAGACATCAAAAAATTCCATTACGTAAAAAAAAAAAAAAAAAAAGACTGTCAGATAAGTGGCTGCGCTTTGGGTATGGCAAAATCAACAGTGCGTCGCAGAATCCAAGAAAAAGACGTACGATGACATTGATCAGGATTAAAACCAACACTGAACTTCACAAGAGAACGAAAACGTTTGCAATTTCAAGTAGTTCCTACTTTTGCTACCAAATGCTACCGTCCACGACACCTAGCTGCAAACTTGACAACGAGATGTCATCACAACCAGCACCTGGCGACGTAGTTGGAACTTAAGAGCATTAATCAAATCTAACCTACAAATTTTGCTTCACACAATTGAAGTTAGTGGAAGGTTCGTTTACATGTCATAAATCTATGACTTGGGCCCGCCGACTTTACTTCCCCTCCGAAGGAAGGCATACTGAGGGATTTTTAACGCTCTTAAAAATCCGACGACTTCAGCCGGGTTTGACACCGCATGGGCATAGAAGCTCAGCACGCTACCAACTACGCCACCGAAGCCGCCGCGCCGTGTTATACAGTAATCGGGAAAGAGAGGAGGAATGTCTTCAGCCTAAAAGTGAATATTGCTACTTTTGGTCGTCCACACTACTCGGTTTCCATAAGCTTAACAAATATTTCACAGCACTGTTGTTTCTGAGTATCCAAAGATACATACAGTACTTTTTTTTTTTCCAAATTTAAAATTTCATAAGGGTGTCATGATTTCTTAAAATGTTTAAATTCTTGTCTCCCTGAATAAGTAAAACTATTTAGTCTGTATTGTGTCACAGAATGAACCCTAGACATCGGGTATCCACACCTAGCTATTATACCGTACAATCCAGGTAAGTTATTATATTACATCCTATTACAAAACATTCGATCAGTCCTTCTAATTCATGGCGGTTTCGGTGGCGTAGTCGGTAGCTTCTATGCCCAAGATAGCGGATTCAAACCTGGTCGAAGCCGTCGGATTTTTAAGAGCGTTAAAAATCCCTCAGTATGCCTTCCTTCGGAGGAGAAGTAAAGCCGGCGGTACTTAAAATTAAAAAAACAGATACACACACTAATACAGTCATCACAATTAACACCGGTTATCAGACAGATTCTACACACACACACAAAAGTACACGGGGCTACATGACCGCGTTGTCGCAGCCCCTAAACTTAAGAACCAACCAACCAACTTCTAATAATTCATCAATTCCAAGATACTTGCTACTCTTGTAGGTATTGTGGTGTAGGTGGCTTTTATCATTGCATCCTTTTTGATGAGGAACAAATACACATCATTTTAACAGCTGACAATCGAAATACGTTTTATACCGTAGTTTGTTGTTGAATTCAGTTGAATTTAAAGCACGGATCTTCATCATTTCGCCTTGAAAAAGAAGATTGTATATTGATGGGTAAGTAAAATAAGTCCTTAGATTAATGATTATGATGAAGCTAGCCGAAACGGTTTTTCGACGACGGTAGCCTGTATTATGAAAATTAATGGAACGTGGTCTTTCCATGTGTATAAATTAGTCGTGGCCATTGCAGAAATTAAAACCTTCCAATATCTAGTTGCAATTCCGAAATATGTCCGAGATTCTTAATTTCTTTGTGCCTAACTTTGCAAATACTGTAGGCCTACGCGTATTTTGTTTAAAATCCGGACACGATATGTCCTAACCAAGCTGATTAAAATATAAAATTACATTTCTGTGTTGTATTCTAATGGATATACTGCATATTATACCGTAACCTTCATTTTTAATTACATTATCAGCACTGCATCGTTGGCAAGCATTGAATGAGCACAGACATCGCCGTCTATAATAATTCCCAAGCCGTGCTGTTGGTAGAATTGGCAACACTGAGTACAGTCCGCAAGTTCTATAAACACTTAAGACCACATGCTAAGTTTTATTCATCAATATCGTTTATTTCGATATAATAAACATTTATTGCAGCCAATGGCCAAAGAATATAAATACTAACTTAATACCTAAATACATTAATAAAATTTAAAATTGCGTGCAATGTGGATGGTATAACTATTATTCATTCAAGCAGAACTGTGTTCGAGTCTCTCTCCTGTCTGGACACTTCAGCACATGATATCGCTCACAGAAATTGTTGCATCGCTTACACACGCATTCTGAGCACGGTGTGCGATACGATTTAGTCAAGCAAAGGCGGTGATGGAAACCGCTTTAGGGGCTAAAATCAGAGTACGTACTAACTATTTCAACACCCGTGAAATTCCTCGTGATAAATCAGACCTGCTGGAAGTTGTAGAAGTGAGTATTTCCCGTATTAAGTTGTATGTGCAACTAATATCTACTAATGAATTAAACAAACAAATTCTTCATTAATATTTTATTCAACTATTTCAGATGCCTAGGAAGTGTTGTGTGCCTGGTTGTAAGTCAAATTATGGCAGCACTATTAAAATAACTGTTTATATCAGTAAGTTTTGATCACTACAGCCAGGTGGACTTTTAGTGCCTAGTAATTTAGTTTTGGTATATATCTTCATGTGATCTCTATATTCCAGTACATTATGAACTGTACTCAGTTTGCAAGTGCATTTATGTAGACTTCATTAGGAAGCTACCAATTTCAAAGTAAGTGACCAGAGGAGCATTATTGTTAGACAGTCAACATTAAGCTTGGAGGCCTATCGTGACTATGATGAGTGCATCTGTGGACATAAAGTGAAGAATTTATTATCAAAGGCAGTCTCTAAGTTCGTAAGAATAGTTTTAAATATTATTTCTGAGCAAGTCAATGACGGCAGTGAGCATAGAAGCAATAAAATGAAACTTCAGACATTGGGACATTGAGGTACAGTACTGTCATGGCCGGCTCTACGGAAGGCCGCGGCGAGCGAAAATTGGCAACCTCGCCCTGAATGGCCAGTCTGCTCTGCCTAGCCCACTGAGTTACATGGAAAATGTGTCACGCGCTCGTGTTTTCTTCAAAATACTCTATGTAAATGAAATTATACCATTGATTATTACTGTATAGTGGCTAGCTACAATGCCAAAGACTTGTGTTGTGCCGAATTGTAAGTCTAATTATCGTTCATCGATAAAACCTGAAGGATTTGTGACAATGTTTGGGTTTCCTAAAAATCCACAATTGAAAGCCATATGGGAACGTGCTATTCCTAGAGCCAATTGGGTACCTACGAAATATTCCTTCGTATGTTTTAAACACTTTCTTCCTGAAGACGTAAGTTATGTTGAAAAATACAAGGATGGTGATGGGAATAATAAGGAATTCACACGGAAGAAGCCTGTATTGTTACCTCGTGCGGTTCCAAAGGTATTCCCAAACTTACCATCGTACAACAACTGTGTTAGCAGGGTACTGACCCCAGTTGGAAAGACAGATTGGTTTACGAACAAGACTGGACTAAGACAGGGGAGTGTGCTGTCACCTCTCTTGTTCATAATGGTGATGGATGAAATAGTAAAGGAAACAAAGGAAGCATATGAACATAAAGAAATGAAGTTACTGTTATTTGCAGATGATATTGTGGTCTGGGGAAGGAACACCGAAGAAGTGCAAAAACAACTAGATGCACTGAACGAAAATATTCAGAAGTATGGCCTGAAAATCAGTATAGAGAAAAGCAAGACCATGGTGATGACAAGAGGGGAAAGACAAGGAAAGGGCACTGTGAAAATTGGAAGTCAGAGTTTGGAAATTGTGGACACGTTCAAATACCTAGGAAGTGAATTGATGCAAACTGGTAGGTTGGACATGGAGATTGGCAGGAGGGTACAGCAGAGCAATGCATTCTATCAAAGTGTAAGAAAACTTGTTTGGGATAAGGAAGTACCAAGGAAAAGCAAGGAGGTAATGTATAAAGTGTATTATGTACCCATATTAACTTATGCAGCTGAGACTTGGACCCTGACAAGCAGGCAAGAGAGTAGAATCCAAGCCAGTGAAATGAAATTCCTAAGAAGTATGATAGGAAAGACAAGGAAAGACAGAGTGAGGAATGAAGATGTTAGGAAGGAAGTTGGGATGGGAAAACTAAATGAGAGAATTGAGAAGAATAAACTAAGGTGGTTTGGACATGTAAAGAGGATGGAGGAAAATAGAATACCAAGACAGATGCTGGAGGCGAAGTGCAAGGGTAAGAGACCAAGAGGAAGACCTAGAACAAGGTGGATGGATTCAGTGAAGAACGGCGTAAGAAAAAGAAATCTGAACTGGGACAAGATCGTGGAAGAAGAATGGTGGAAGGAAAGAGGAAAGTGGAGAAGTGCCATAAACACCCCGACCCGGCAGGAGCTGGATAAGGGGAAATGATGATGATGATGATGACCATCGTATTTGAGTAAGTGCTCCTCCAAGATAAGGAAATCTCCAGAAGAAAGAAGAGAAGAAGAAAAAGAACGGAAAAAGTCTGCAGAGGAATGTGAGAAGACCCTTGCCGAGGAAGCCAACAAAATTACGACTTTCGAGTCCTTTGTTTGTGATATACAAAATAAATTGGTGGAGCATAAAACAGACTGGTCTGTAAGTACTAGTGAAAACTATTGTATTTTGTATAAATTAGATGTGTCAAGCATACCTAAAATAAGGTCAAGTATAAGGGTAAACAATGATTTTACGGTCGAAATTCATATCAATGGAGGCGTAATTCCTAACGCTGTTGTTCTTCATTCTGGCTCTGTAATATTTCGAAATTCATTATTAAGTAAGTGGAGTCAGTTGTTCCAAGCAATAGAATTTTGCCACGACTTTTTCTTACCTGGAAGTTCTGTAATTTCACTAGTCGTCCAGATTAATAGTTTAATAGATAACCTAAAAACTGACCTTGAAAACCAGGGAGACGAAACTTCAGAGATTCTATTAAAAATTAATGTTTCTGCAAGATCAGTTTACACTTACTTTTTTAAAGAAACCTAGATATAACGTCACTACAACTCTAAATGCATTCCTCAGTTATATGCAGTCTACAAAGTGTTATAACGCAATTAGATTTAACCATATTTTATCCCTACCTAATCCCCGAGTTTTACAAAAGTTAACAACTTCCTTCGCCATATCCCCGAAAGCTGATGAAGAGAACAGTAACTTTCTAAGTCACATTGTGAAAGATTTATCAAATTTAGAAAGGGTTGTAAATTTGCAGATTGATGAAATACATGTCAAACAAACTTTAGATTTTAAAAATGGGCAATTATTTGGTGTTGCTACAAATGAATCTGTCGATTTAGCTAAGACAGTTCTGGCCTTTCTAGTTAGGTCTGCTTTTGGAAATTTGAAAGAGGTTTTTAAATTAGTTCCAGTGAAACAATTAACGGGTTTGCAACTAGCTGATATCGCAAAAGGTGTTATCAGGCAAATACAGGATTGTGGCCTAAATATTCTGTCTATCATAGCTGATAATGGTGTGAATCGTGCTTTGTTCAAAGAACTAACCAAACATTCTGATAGTAATTACTGGTTCCATATTGATAGAAACCCCCTAAAAACCTTTGTTTTATATGACAGTGCCCATGTATTAAAAATACCGGTATACGAAATAATTGGCTGAATTAAAATGGCATTGATAAGTCATTTATTATTCCTGTATGGGAAGATTTAGACTCATTTTCAAATGTTTTAAGTTCAGATGACTGTAGCCCTGATTTTAAAGAGGTAACTCAAGCATCATTTAGTGACATAAGAGCGATCTACAAAAAGGAATCCGATTTACTGATTAAGTCTGCACCAAAGTTACCATTTAAAAGTGTTTATCCAAATTCACTTGAACGCCAAAGGGTTTCTTTGGTTACAAACGTGTTTCACGGATCTACAGCTTCTGCTCTAAACAAGTATTGTTATAAAGGTACTGCTTTTTTTTCTGAGAGTAATCCTAATGTGGTGGTCCATTGTTAATATTAAGCGGCCTCTCACCCTTGTTGTTAAACGTAATAGTCTTCAAATGCCTTTCAAAAATCCCGAAGACAAAAGGTTGGTTTTCCCAAAGGCATTCCTCCAATGGCTGTCCACGTGGAAAAAGAACGATGAAAATGATTCCTCAAAAAAGAGTTGTTTAACCAATGAAACTTACAACGCTTTGTATGTAACAACCTATGTATTACGTGAGATTATTATTTATGCTCTACAGAATGTGAACCCATCTTATGTGTTAACTGGCAAATTTCAGAGTGACCCATTAGAAACCAGGTTTGGACAGTACCGCCAACTAACAGGTGGCAACTATTATATATCAGTTACTCAGGTAATGGAGGCCGAATTGAAAATAAGGTTGAAAAGCGTACTTGGCCTTCATTCAGCCAGGTATGGAGCAGTTACTTTTTCGAAAGAATTGATAATGTCCTCTTCCGATACAAATTCAGGAGAAATTTCAACAAGCAGCCTTTCGTCAGCTACTGTTGACGATACCTTTTACAGTATTTTAGAAGACAAGTAGACTGAAAACATACAATTCGATGCGTCGGGTTTTATATATGCCTGTGGTTACATATCGTTCAAGCAATGTTCAAGAATAAAATGTGAAGAATGTTTGGCTTTGCTTAGAAATAAAGAAAAGATAAATGACAGCTACTTCAATCAAATAAATAGGGGCGGACTTTCAGTTCCTGCAGATTTTATTTTATCAGTGTGTAAACATGTTGTTGGAATTACGCAGGCACTAATTACTGATAAGTTTGAGGAACAATTTTTAAAATGTAAATGTAACAATCAACGCCAAGTAATTCAAAATCTTAGTCTACTCGGTATTTTATCAGATATTGAATTGTCAGAAACTGCCGAGAAAACGTGTACCTGTGGATGTAATGTTATGACATTAGTCACAAGTATTGTCTTAACAATGAGTAACATTTTGTTAAATAATTACAGGAAGTTGAGGAATGAACGGGTAACTTGCCATAGTAATCACAGAAAACTTGCTATTCTTTGTTAGAGGCCAACCTGTTGTATATTTTGTAAATGTCAAATAAATATTGAAAGCAAATTCGTTTTGTTACTCCAAGTAAGCCCTACTCACTCTTAACAATCCTTTTACTTTAATGTTGAAAGGAACAAATATTATTTCGTTATTTCAATTTGTTTTCGTGGCGAAGCACACGCATCAACAGCTGGCCGGCTGCAATGGCCATCCCAGTTCAGAGAAGTACAGCGTTGCAAGGTCGAACGCCGCGGCCTTCCGTAGAGCCGGCCATGGTACTGTACAGCCTTTTATTATTACCTTATGGGGAATCGACAGTACATAGCATGATAATATGGATCCTTTATTTGTGATATTTGTGTGTGGACGTTATGTTCTGTTGTATTTTCGGAGACAGATGGGCGGTGTTGCCAAACCTTATTACACGGCTTGAGAATTGTAGACGGCGATGGCACAGATGAAGATGCAGGAAGGCGCTGGCGCTGGCGCTTGCTTTGCGTAGGAGAGCAGTATAAGCAGTGGCGGATCCAGGCCTTGCGGGGCCCTGGGCGATATGATAAGGTGGGGCCCACAACAATAGGAAATTAAAAATATCAAATCAAATAGAAAATAGTTTTGTAATAATAATAATAATAATAATAATAATAATAATAATAATAATAATAATAATAATAATAAAATAAAGAATAGTTAAAATATTTTGAATGCAGTACAGTCCATTTTTTTAATAATATGAAAGAAACATTTAAGTCCCCTTGAAGAAGATTATGTAAACTATGACATATTAAAATATTATTCAAATAATAATTCATGGTTTTTGGGCTATTGCCGTGTGAAAATAAACTTTAACTCAATTTTATTTTATTTTCACACGGCATTAGCCCAAAAACCATGAATTATTTGAATAGTAATCCGGGCCGTGAAAGCTTTAATCTACATATTAAAATATTACTTTGCGACTTTTTTCCCACTGAAGTCTTCTATCATTTCATTGAAATCTACTGTAAACTTGCTAAATGGTCACGGGAGATCATAGCTGCACTGAAAAAGAATATGAATTATAAATTAGTTTGAAAAGTTAGAAAAGTAAAATTAATCAATCATTTAAAACAATCCGTGGCACGGGGCCCTGGGCGGTCGCCCTCCTCGCCCTTCCCTAGATCCGCCCCTGAGTATAAGGCCATACTGGTTGCGTTCACCGTACTACTAAACATGTTTGAAATTTGTTACAAATAGAGCAGGATCAGGCTTTACGGTGCTCGTGAACGGACTTGCTCCATTTGTAGCGGCGCGCGCTGATCGAAGACGGACAAGGGATGTGCAATGCGGTGTTAAAACCAACGACGCCGGATATACTTGTGTAGGTGAATGCTGATATACACACATCAAAAAAAGTTTTGCATCACCTCGGTTCCCAGATCTCCGGCATATAGACGTTGACTGTGTATATTGTATCCAAGATACAGTCCCTTTGACTGTTCATAGATGTCACTAAAACTGCTCAAAGATGTAAACAACCATGCAAGAGCAGGGCCTATTAGACGGAGGGGGTACGACAGCCGATCAGTTCCAGTCATTCCACCAGGACGAAGGTACGCTGCTCATGTTGTCTGTAGTTCTACCATGCCTAGAAGGTCAATACCGCAGTTCGATCGCGTCCGCATTGTTACTTTGTGTCAAGAAGGGCTCTCAACAAGGGAAGTTTCCAGGCGTCTCAGAGTGAACCAAAGCGATGTTGTTCGGACATGGAGGAGGTACAGAGATACAGGAACAGTCGATGACAGGCCTCGCTCAGGCCGCCCAAGGGCTACTACTGTAGTGGATGACCGCTACTTACGGATTGCCGCTCGGAGGAACCCTGACAGCAATGCCACCATGTTGAATAATGCGTTTCGTTCAGCCACAGGACGTCGTGTTTCAACTCAAACTGTGCGCAATAGGCTGCATGATGCGCAACTTCACTCCCGACGTCCATGGCGAGGTCCAGCTTTGCAACCCCGACACCATGCAGCGCGGTACAGATGGGCCCAACAACATGCTGAATGGACCCCACGGAATTAGCATCACGTTCTCTTCACCGATGAGTGTCGCATATGCCTTCAACCAGACAATCGTCGGAGACGTGTTTGGAGGCACCCTGGTCAGGCTGAACGTCTTAGACACACTGTCCAGCGAGTGCAGCAAGGTGGTGGTTCCCTGATGTTTTGGGGTGGCATTATGTGGGGCCGACGTACGCCACTGGTGGTCATGGAAGGCTCCGAAACGGCTTTACGATACCTGAATGACATCCTCCGACCCATAGTGCAACCATATCGGCAGAATATTGGAGAGGCATTTGTCTTCATGGACGACAATTCTCGACCTCATCGTGCACATCTTGTGAATGCGTTCCTTCAAGATAACGACATCGCTCGACTACAGTGGCCAGCATGTTCGCCAGACATGAACCCTATCGAACATGCCTGGGATATGTTGAAAAGGGCTGTTTATGGACGTCTTGACCCACCAACCACTCTGAGAGATTTACGCCGAATTGTCGTTGAGGAGTGGGACAATTTGGACCAACAGTGTCTTGATGAACTTGTGGATAGTATGCCACGGCGAATACAGGCATGCATCAATGCAAGAGGACGTGCTACTGGGTATTAGAGGTAGTGGTGTGTACTGCAATCTGGACCACAAATGCTGAAAGTCTAGCTGTATGATGGTACAACATGCAATGTGTGGGTGTCATGAGCAATAAAACGAGCTGAAATGTTGTTTGTGTTGATCTCTATTCCCTTTGTATTTAACGGTTCCGGAACTCTAGGAACCGAGGTGATGCAAAACCTTTTTTGATGTGTGTATTAGATCAGTATTTAACTGTCCAGCTCCGTGGCTAAATGGTTAGCGCGCTAGGCTTTGGCCCAAAGTGGCCCGGGTTCGATTCCCGGCCGAGCCATCGGGGATTTTAATCTTCTGGGGTTAATTCCCGTGGCTCGGGGACTGGGTGTATGTGCCGTCTTCATCATCCTCATTAAGACAAGCAGGTCGCCCACGGGTGTCAACCAGAAAGACATTTCTTATATTAGGTGGTAAGCTAGTTCGGCCACGGCAAAGAATACTTTTCAACCAATTGGTGTATGATATAATATTTAATGCCCCAGGTTTTCGATGAGTGGGTTCATATTAATCCGTTCAAATTGAACAAGCAAGGTTAGGCCCAAGTCTGAATAGGTCGAATACTTAATTCAAAAATATTTTATAGCGCAGAAGACAGTTGGTTGGTAATGAGTAGGTTGGTTGGTTGGTTCCTCAGTTTAGGGGCTGCGACAACGTTGTCATGTAGCCCCGTGTACTTTGGGTGTGTGTAGAATCTGTCTGATAAACCGGTGTTAATTGAGATGACTGTATTAGTGTGTGTAATCTGTTTTTTAATTCAAGTAAGGACTGCAGACCTTGAATTTTTCAAATAGTTCCTACTTTTGCCGCCAAATGCCACCGTCAACGACTACTAGTTCAGAACTTAGCTACTAGACGCCACCGCAGTTGGGCTCTTGGCAACGAACGTAGGAACCTAAGCGCGTTGTTTACATTCTTAACCTATATAATTTAGCTTCACACAGGTGTAATTAGTGGAAGGTTCTTTAACATGCCATAAATCTATGACGTAGGACCGCCGGCTTTACTTCCCCTCCGAAGGAAGGCATACTGAGGGATTTTTAACGCTCTTAAAATCCGACGACTTCGGCCGGATTTGAACCCGCGATCTTGGGCATAGAAGCTCAGAATGCTACCAACTACGCCACCGAAGCCGCCGGTAATGAGTAGGAAACCCGAAGAAATCCATCTCAGACTCGGTGATTACAGTATAAATATTATTGATAATTTTAAGTATTTGGGCAGCTATGTCTCTGCCGATAACACCATTATACATGAAATCAGGAATAGAGTATATATGGCATCACATTTCTATCACTCCGTATGCAATTTACTGTGGGATGAATCCTTTCCTTTAACATCCAAAATCACACTTTACAAAACCTATCTCATGCCAATATTGACTTATGGACTTGAAGCAGCCACTTAAACAGCAGCTGACAGTAGCAGACTTCAAGCAGTTGAAATGAAGTTCCTCCGATCTTGTCTCCAGAAGACGAGGAGAGTTAAAATACGAAATGAGGAAATTAGCCAACAGCTCAATTTGGATAGAAGTCTGCTTGACACACTAGAACTATCTAGATTGAAATGGTATGGGCATGTAAAGAGAATGACCCCTGACAGAACACCAAGATTATATTTTGACCAGGTCATCCAAGGTAAGAGACCAAGGGGAAGGCCTCGAAGCATTTGGGAGAAGCAAATCTGGAGAGACTTGGCCAAGAGGGATGCAGATTGGCAGAAGAAATTGGAGCGCAATAGGCCTATGTCTATGTGGGAGGACCGGACAAACTGGAAGAGGCTCATTTATACCCGTATCCGGCTTGCTGGAGCGGGGAATGGATGATGATGATAAGAATAAATGACCCCATCTTAATTGTAATTAAGTCTATCGTGTATTTATCTTCTTCTTTTTCTTTAGCGTTTGTCCCGCCTCGTGGCAGGGTCCGCTATTTGAATCCGCTGTCTCCACTTTACTCGGTCATGGGCCATGTCCGGATGAAGGTTGTGGTCTTTTCCCGGCGACCTCTAGTGTGTAGCCCTGTTTATCTAAAAATAAAATATCGCTCGTGGTGCTACGAGCGCTAAGGCCAGGGGTCAGGCACTCCAGACTTGGAAGGCGAGTGTGTTCAAACACACATGGTTTTCCGTAGTCTCCCATTTTCAATTGCAGGGAAATTAAAAGGCTGTTTTCTTCCTAATCTTTGCCCAGAGTGTTATTAATTTCATCTTTCATTAACTCCACTCAGGTGGATAGCGTCAGGAAGAGCATCCGTCGTAAAACTACTGGCACATCTAAACTCATTCTCGACACCGCAGAAACGGGTGGGAGTAATAGGAGGCTAATTTCAAACCCTGCAATATCCAACATTTTCGTAAATTGAGTTATTGGTACTCAGTAATATGGCGGCCACCCAGCATGCTCCAATCTTGTTTGTTTACATAAAGTCATTCTCTCCATGTGCATGAAGTGGCTACTGACAGCACCGGACAATATCACTGAACTTGAGCGTCACTTCCCTGTCAGAGGCCATTCTTTCATTCCCCCCTGAGGCTGATAGGGTATTTGGAATTGATACTCAATTCTGAAGGTTATCTGGAAATCATGAGGAACAACACTACGGTGCCTTATTTAAAGCAGCATTGGACTTCCAAATGTTGGACTGACATAAGGAGGCTAATACTAAACATAAGCAAACAGGATCCTGGCATTTCAAGATCTCAACTTCAAAATCCATAATTTTGAAGCGTCATAAAAAAATCAAGAAGAAATATTAGTTAGAGGTGAACAAGAGCGACATTGGTTGTTGGAGATGCCTTACTAAAAATAACTGTTCTGTAGCTGATATCATTTCTGAGGTCATCACACCAGAAAATCTCAGGAAAGTTGGTTCAGCAAAACTAAAAGAGGTTGAGAACCTGCTGACAACACACTTCGGACAGCAGTAGAGACAGCTTAAGAAGTTAAGTACTACGAAGAGGTGCTGTCAAGAACAGGAGAATCAGTTCCTGTGGAAGATGATAATCCTTTGTGTGAACCTTCGGAGGAAAAAGTTGTTGCATGTAAGAAAGAGTTCCTGAAGTTTCATCTTTGCATTCCTTTGTTTGTCTGAAAATTCTGAAGTACAAAATGTAAAGTTCTAGCTAAGCACAGTGCTCGTGTAAGTGATTGTATTATTCATAATTAGTAAAATTAGTGATTACAATAAAGTAATATGGTATCCATACAACCCTCATGTTTCCATGTTTTTTCACGTCAAAGTGTGCAGTCTCCACATCCTCTTACATCAAACTCAGCAATCTCCATGTTACTACTTCAAAGTCAGCAATCTCCATATTTTAAGTGCATATTACATCATATCAACAGGGCTTACTTCAAATGTGTGTCAGAAGATATTGGTCCAAATAAGTGCTAGAAACAGAAGTATGTACACCTTCAAAATGTTGGGGAAATTAGTACACAGTTTTTAGCCTCTACTGCAAAATCATCAAAGATAGAGATTGCTGGGTTTGAAACTAGCCCCCTATTCAGGGTACCTAAGTGGCCAGACAAATAATAAAGTTTATAAAATTGGTATTGTTTTTGTACCTCATCCCATTATATAAATAACCTCCGTTTGACATTTTTTTTTTCAGGTACAAAAATTAGCCTTATCATTTTTATTTTTATTTAAAAATGCCAGTGCAGATCGCAAACATATTTTGAAATATAACATGAATATAAATCAGCCTATCAATTAGAGCATTCCCCTTTCCGTTAGGAGCAGATGACCTCAAAGTTTCACCTCTTAAAATCATCACCTGCACCTAGAACTAGGACTCTCATCTAAGCAACGAACATCATGGTTGAGGCCTGTATCATCCTTCTTGTACTTGATTTGTTTATCCCGCCAACAGGATTAGTTCCTTAAGAGAAGGCACAACATGAACTGTTGATGGACTAATTGATTCTCTTACTTGGAAGTCCATTCTCCTCCTCTAACCCACAGACAATTTGTCTCCATGCCATATTCCTTACATTGTTCGTTTAACCAAGCCGTAAAATGTTAGGCTACAGATTTTTTTTGTGACAACAGTTCCTTGAAGAAGGTTTTTACAATTTCTTCAACAATCATGATGTCATCGAATGGTCCAGAATTGAGGTGAATGTGATTTTAAAAAAATACAGTATTGCTACACAAGAGACAATACAGAAAGAGGTACTGTAAAACTTAGTGCCCATAAATCCTTCATTCTCATTGCTCAATATATACCTGGTAGAAAGATGGTTGGTATATGAAGTGGCAAATCAAATGTTAAAAGACGTACTATCTGCCACCTAAACCAGTTTCCAGATTGAACACGAAACTTAAAATGAATATAGTACCCCCATAGGCTACTGTAATATGTTTAGTTTTGTATGGCTTTGAACAAACATTGTCCAGTCAGTCACTGTACAAGAATATCAGGTCTCGTGTGGTAAGTAGCAAATACTAGCCTACTGTATGTGAGATAGAATGTACAGATTTTAAAGTAAGGTGTGTTACATCACCGTAGGGTCATAAGTCAGGCAGATTGAGATGAGGGAAGAAAATAATGAGTGCTGTGTTAATCAATGGTGAAGTTTCTCTGCTGGTGTAAGAAAGGAAATGTACGGTATGTTTCATAAATTCCAGTACATGATCATTACTAGCTGGTACTGCAGTGAATTTTGGTTAGTGGGCTCGTCCAATTACATAATGTAATTACCCCCTCCGCTATTAAAGTCCCTCGGCGTAGCCATGCTCGTTAAATCGAGCACCACGGCTGCGCGGGCAGTTGCAGTAAGTACGAGATCGTAGGTTCAAATCCCCGTGCTGACAACGGCTATCCTGAGTGTGGTTTTACCCGGATTTTTCTACACTCCCTCCAGGCAAATGCCGGGATAGTGCCTCACTTCAAACCCCGAGGCACTTACCACATCCTTAGAAAACAGTTTATTCACTGTCTATTCTCTTTAATTATAAATCAATTGAAATAAATGGGAATAAATAGTCTATATTGATTGTCTAATTGTCTCTTTTGGGTGTTTCCTATTAATAAGTTATGGGGATAATGGCAAAGAGACTGAAAAAAAAAAACCTAGCCTCCCGTATTATTTTCAAGTTGGCACCCCTGTCTACACAGGCTGAAACTAGTGCCATGCAAAAACGTATCTTCCATCCATACGTCTGTTCATAACCCTGTCCAAAGAAAACCTTGTACGGTACTTGAAGAAGCTCATCAAATAGGAATGGAAAAGTATGAATGTCTTGGATTTTTGTTAGTTACCTTCAATGAGACAGTTCAACTGCTAGAACTGGCATATTGTTGCTAGCTGACATTTCAATCAATGGCTTTACTCTTAAGGGCCTTTCTTATCTAATGGTGATCAAGATCACTGATGATTTTTTTCATCTTTCAGAACAGCAAGATTTTGTGATACCATGTCACTCACCCAACCAGTTCCGCACTCGGATATGGGGATCAGACAAAGGAGGTCTCTTCGTCTTTCTAAAACACATGTCAGAAATGCCTGCAAGAGTAGAGTATGCAAATCTACAGAGAATGCCTCCCTATCTTCATATCAGCCATCTGATGAAAGTGGTGTGAGAACATACACCAAGTTCACCCAAAGAACATCAAGAATTCAACCAATTCAAAATAGCAGCCCATTGACAAGTCCTCAAAATGAAAATTGGACAATACACAGTGAAAATTATAACTTACGTAAATCTAGAAAAATCATCATTCAACCAGACGAACAAAAATCCTGCAAGTATAAGAATTTAGGCACAAGAAAAGAACGTTCTACACCATCACAACATGAAAAGGTTAGAGAAGTAAGCAACTATGGTATAAATTGCTTCAAATGTACATCAGGTGAAGCAACAAGGATGACAAAAGATCTTGGCTTCAATGTAAGATTATAGTTTCAATAGCTTCGATTTTTACATTAATAAGTGAAAAACCACAGCCAGAGCTAACCACAACAGCTGATCACTGTTATTATGGTCACTGAAGTAGATTTGATAGTTAATCTAAACTGAGTGCGCACTGAATTGTGGTCAAGTTCCCTTTCCTTTTGAACGGAGGACATTGTGAGCATGTACCAGGGATGATAATATATCCTTAGGCACCTGACACCTTATATCCCTAATGGTTAGTTAGTTATTGTTTTTTTTTTTAAGGGCGGAACTACGAGGTCATCTTCCCCTTCCCTAATGGTAGCCAATGGCACGCTGCTTGGTTCCACAACATTCTAAAGATGTTTTATGGGATTAATATCACGGAAGTTAGGAGTCAATTATTCATTCAGTGTATCTTGTTAGAATGTTCCTTGTGGGGGGCATGATGGTGCAGTGGTCAAGCTGCTTGCCTCTCACCAAGGTGTTAGGGTTCGATTCCTAATTAATGCATGTGAGATTTTCGAAGTGATTCAGATTCCACATAAAAAAGAGGTCCTGGGGTCATGTAAAACTATACGCTTTCCTTTCTTCCTTGTACCATTAAAGCACAATCCTTATTCACTGGGAAAACGCATTGCCCCGAAAGATGCCGTATCACATAGAAGTGTTGCCTGGTGCTGTTGACATCATACTGTACATACACCCATTAGCTTGATGTACACTGCTGTGCAGGATGAGATAGATGAAGCCACATAACATATCAAGAACTCCTTACCAAAACAAAAGTTAGGTGCTTTCCAGTCGGTCAACACGAATGTACCCAAACGAGTTGGGTTATACCCTAATCCTGAAAAAATTACATGAGATTAATAAATACAATAGGATGACCAGTTTCGATCGTCAAGCGATCATCATCAGATCCATTGCACTTAGGCTATAAAATCTATGTTTGAAAATACGGGTGGAAATATTTACAAAATGTACACTTATTTACTGTAGTTGCAGTATTGGTAATGCAACTTGTCGGTATATGTTAGTTGTAATCTATATGACGGTGAAGGGTCACACGGTTGCCTGGTACCAATGCAAACCATATACAGTGCTAACTTGGGTCAACCGGGAAGCCTGGCGGCTTTCAGAGAACTGCGCATAGAGAGACCTAGATACTTGTCCACTGTTGCAACAGTTCCACCAGGTCCGAGTCCCCACACCGCAAGCTGCTGCCGTGAGTTCCTGCGGTGTGGCAACACCGCCGCTATCTCATCGAGCCCGTCTCTTTCACTCTGCTTTACACTTTTAAAGTGTCCGTGCACTTTGTAAACTATTTCTCGGGCTTGCCTATGCACAACCTGTCGTTTAATTCCCTCTGCTTCCATAGGACTCAAAATGTACACTATCGCTTCCACTGGATCTTTAAATATGACGATATAATCACTTCGCTTTTCTGACAACACACTAGCTCAGATGCTTAAGACAGACTGAATGTGATTGGTGGGATGGAAGTGAGGCATGACGTAATGGTAGCGTTGTGTTCTGCGCACCGCCTTCCCGGCTGACTCGAGCTTCTAGCGTGCTCTTTCAAAGGAAGCTTTTGGTTTAACATGACCGTAAATCTCATGAGCACGAGCCATGGCACCTCCAATTTTATGTGGGATCCGAGCCATGGGACGTGATATTTCACTCCAAAAATCTCACATGCATTGACCTGGAACTGAACCCGGTAAGCCTTGATGCTCTTTCAAAGGGGTTGACATTATTATTTGTCTGGTATGCTTAACAGCCAGATACAAACAACCAAGACCCCATTTCCTGGGAATACTTTCAGTGCCGTTTCCTTATCCACCTTTGTACTTGCTAGCAACTTAAGCTATGACTTTATCATTATTTTTCTGTGGTTACTTCTAGTTTTTCATCAAACTATTGTTTAATTATTTGAGCCTCCTATAACCCACTCCCATGGTGGAGATCATGTGAGACAATTTATTGGGTATTTTTAAAAAGATTCAAGTGGTTATACCTAGACACTATCATAATTTGAGAATTCAAATGAGAACAAGAAGTTTCAAGGGAAAATATGAACTAAATATAAATTACGGCTTCAGTGGTATTGTAATCACTTGTAGTTGAACTTTAAGGGCAAATAAAAAGGAGGTGAGATAGCAACATATTATTGTTTGCCACTTGAGCCAACTTCTATTAAAGGCTAAAAGTGTATGAATGATCGTTGAGTAGGCCCTATAACAACTGAAACTGGTGTGTTCAACATCCTCAATGGTGTATTTCTGTATTTATGTGTAAAGTGAATATTCTTCAACTGTTACACATAACGTGTCACATATGAAACAAGAATGAGTTTCTAAATACAGACAGATTGGAAAAACTGGTGGCCATATTAAGGCCCATACATAATTTTGTAAATAATAAGCAATAAAGGAAATAAGTTGTAAGCAAAATAAATTATAATTAGATCATGTAAAGCTAGATAAGAGAGTCAAAAATTTATGAAACCATGTCATGAGTGTAACCATGTTAAGAGTAGGCTATGTATAAATACTGAGAGAAAATGATCACTCTTGTAAATTAGCAAATATTCAAATATTCCATATTCATTTTACATTAGGCTAATATTATACTGTATATAGGTATATACGGTATATAAGGTTTCCTTCTGCCATGTGTCATTTAAACAATGGTACCTAGATATAACCCGGTACTTTTCTTGAAAAATGTATGTACAGTTATTCATATAAAGAATAATATAACATGCTAAAGTACTTCACTTTTACACCTATAAAATACCATCTGTTTTATTATATCAATGTACTTAACGGACTATTGCACAAAAAGTATTACTGTTGTTGAAACATACATGTATATTTCTCTAGCCTCACTATTTATGACAGGTTCAGAATGTTGGATTACGAGAAGAATATTCTCGGCAGCGAAGGCTGCCATCTAAATTACTGGGTACCACAGCAGAAGATTCATTCATTAAGAACTATGCAAGATGGAACAACAGTCTTTCAGCAAAACAAGATTCGTTTTCTACAACATGTAAGTCAAGAAGGGTTATATCAAGTTGTTCCAAATCAATGCCTGCTTCAGGAATGATATCACCAACCAAGATGATTTCAAAAGAAGTGATCATTTCAAACCACACAGAACATTTTACATTAAATCAGTGCAGAAGAAAATGTAAACAATTATGTAAGTTTAAACAGTTTGGACATTTACTTCCCAAACATTCACAAAAGACAATCACATTACATAGAGTCAACAATACAAAGTCAGCAGTTGAAGATGATGAAATATTTCAAAATGTTAATAATGCTGGTCCAAGTACAAACTTGGAAGACTTGTGCTTTTCTTTTGAGTCTTTGCCCCTGAACATTCTACAGAAACAAAGTCACTTAAACAGAAAAGATTTATATTTAGAAGATAGGAATGATACTGACCATCTGGAAACACTTAACTCTTCAGACAATATGAAATATATTGCAGATAATTTTGACAAAATATTCACTATGCCTCCAGTTTGTATGAGAATGTTAAGAACTACAGAAATTTTACCTACTGATGATCAGAGGAATGCTATGAGTAATACTGACATGGGTTCAAAACAAGATGTAATTTCTGTTAGTTATGAAAAACAACATGCTAAAGAGGAAGAATTATTTGATATTAGCTCTTCCACGGTAGAAAACTTCATGAAAAATTGTACACCTTTACCCCTAATGTCAGATAACCCAGGGCTTCATATAGATCTAGAAAGATTGCTATCAAATTGTACAATAAGAGAAACTAGTGAAAATGAAAACTCAGAGAAAAATATATCACATAATTCAAAACACAAGGCCTTACATTTTGTAAATAAAATTTACAATAAAGGAAAGAGAAGAAAAAGAAATCTTACTGGGTGGCCACTTTATAAAAATAAAAAGAGATCTGCATGAATATACTTATAAAACAATACTTAAAATGGAAACAGATGTCATCAAGATGTTCCTTCAAAATTAAAGATGACTCATAAAGAAGAATTTTATTCACAAAAGTGTCACTATTCCTATTTCATATAAACTTACACTTAGGTGATTCAAGTGACAAGCCTTTTCGAATAGCATGGTAACTCCTATTCTATAATATTTATGTGCAAAATTATACATCAAGTTGATTAACATTGCTATGTATAGTGAAACATTAAAATACATAGACATTTAAAAAAAGGAAGATTGAGAGTTGCTTCACTAGCTAGATTTGTTGGTTGAATTCCCAACACACTTCATAACTTCAAAAATAATGTCAGAATACCAGCTAAAAATATATTTTGCACATTAAGGACTAGGAGGCTGCCTCCCATTAAAAAAATCAAACCATCATTACCTTTAAGTTTCCATCTCCAAGTAGAGAAAAGCAGGTAAACCATTTACTTTCTCTCTGGTATGCACTTATCATACGCAATTAATTAAAAGAATACATATTTTTGAGTGAACAGAGCCATGATACAAGAGATCCATGTCCCAACATTTGTAACATGAATTAGGCTAAATTATTGTAGCATATTTCACTGTGTTCCCTAATATCTGTATTGTTGTGTGTTTGAGTCTTCAGTCTTTTGGCTGGTTTGATGCAGCTATCCATATCTCCCTGTCCTGAGCTAATCGTTTCATCTCTACAGCTACCACACCTTACATCCAAGGCAATCATCTGTATTATATTTATCATATTTGCTTTCCATTTCAATACAATTTTGCCTTTACCCAATACCGTACATAGAACCTCTTTCGGGATGTACGCAAGGAAAGTTCCTTTTGGCAACAACATTCTCAATTGGTAGGGGCAGATGACCTCGTAGTTCCGCCCCTTAAAGCTACAATAACTAACTAACTAATTCTCAATTGGATGGTAAGATATTTAAGTCTCTTGTAATTTAAGGATAAAGAGAAGCCTTTGCAAACAGGTTTTCTTATCTCCGACTTTAAAAAAATCACCAACACAGGGTTCGATATTTTAGATTATCTGCATCATAAAAGGGTTAAAACATGATGACGGAGTTGGACTTGAAATATACCAAAATGTGCCTCTAAAATAGCGCAAGCCAGAAATGTGATAATCAAGAAGAATGGGAAAGAAAGAAACAAAAGTTTGAAGTTTTACGTGACCATTAATCTCGCGATCATGAGCCATGGCATCTCCTTACGTGGAATCTAAACCACAGGACATGGCATTTCACTTCGAAAATCTTACATGCATTGACTGGGAATCAAACCCGGTCCGCCGTGGTGAGATGCCAACAGCTTGACCGCTACGCCACCATGCCTCCCTAGAAAGAAACATCATGGCTACAAGATGGCTAGCTATCCTTCAGAATGCAGTGTGCAATTATCTTAATCAGGCCATCCAAATACAGTTTTTCTCACTTTTTAGAAAAGTGGGCAGAAAGTGATGATTTTATATCACCCTATTAAAGAAATGTTACATGAATTCACTGATATCCATTGCATTTTTTAAAAAGTAAACTGTCCTGAATCCATATTGTGTTACGCCTTTTTCGGCGAAGTAATAAGATGGCAAGAAGCTACCAAGTATCTGGCAACCACGCTAGACCGCGGCCTCACCTTTGCAAAGGAAGTTAAACAGCGCGCTAACAGTGCAAAGGGCGTCCTAGCGCATCTCTGGCCTCTTATTAAAGGCCAGAAGTTCACTCGATGACTTCAGCAAACTCTTGGCTTATCGTACTCTTGTAGGTCCAGTTATGGAATATGATTGTCCAGTGTGGGGCTACGCAGCACCCACACATATCAATAAATTGCAGGTTATTCAGAGTAAAGCATCGCGCAAGACATCAGGAGCTCCCTGGTACGTGCGCAATGCCCAACTTCACGCTGATTACCATCTCCCGGTCATCAGCACCCGCAGGCGCGGATTCAAGGGGGGAGGGTCACGGGGGTCATGACACCCCCAAACGGAGACCAAATTTCTTTTGCAAACTCAAAAAACGAAAACACAATAACCACACAAATATAACTTACGAATTTTAACTGAAAAACATTTTTTTTTTTCATTTTATTCAATAATGAAAATATCTTTATTGCAATTATTATGTTCTGTTACAACTGTACATATTTACAACTTCATACCTGTTATATAAAAACTATTATTTATATAACAAAATCAACTCGTCTATTTTGTTTAGCAAACCTTGTGATTACCGAATCGATGTCTATAGTGATGTCACGATGAATGTGCAGCAATGCACGGATAGGAATTTGGGGCTTTATTCGCACCAAAAAATTTTGCCGACGTCCAAACTGCAAGCTTGGTTGCCAATTTAAGCTGTGACTTTCTCCCTTTGTCGGTACCAACTCGACTTGCCGAAACTGTAACGTACCTTGATACTTTTCTCGAAGCTCGATGTAAAAGTCGCAAAACACACCGTTGCAATTTGTACGAATATTTTTGGTGGGCTAAATTCATCAAATTTCTATCCATGTAGCTTGCAAAAAATTTGGTCTGGTTTTGTGCGTTTGGTTATTTTGTGATTGCGTTGTTAGTGATACCATTTTTCTTAACAATTTCGATTCTGTGACCCCCCCCTCCAAAGCCAAACACTAGATCCGCGCCTGAGCACCCGTATCAAACAGTAGGCAGCCACACTCGACAGAACAAAAACACGCAACTCTAATCCTCTAGTGCAGGGGTTCTCAAAGTGGGGCCGCAGAGAGTGATAAAGGGGGGCGCCGGTTTTGATTGAAATATTTAGACCGGTATTTCATATTCGGTAACAAATATTACTATCCTCATATTCATGAACCTATCATAGGCAGGTAGCTCCCAAGACCATTCAAGAATAATAAACTCGTACCTTTGCTGTCTTATTTTACAAGAACTGACCAGTAGATCCTGCCAGCAGGAATTCTGAGAAAAGGTGGCGAGTAACATTTCCCACACAGCTCCCTTTCACTCGCCACCCGCAGTGACATCTCCTTACCAAACACTTAATGACAATAAGCCGCTTGACAATGTGACCGCCACTTCCTTTCAAGAATGGATTCCAAAAATGGATTCTTCTATTTCTGCCGTTGCCGATTCGAATTCAGCTAGGTCTTTCCAGTCAGTTCAAAGACAGTGAGTGAACAGGTGAATTCTAGTGCGTGGTTAGCCAACTTTACAATAAACTGATACGAGTGACGCCATTACCCATTGATAAGTGGCTTATTAGAAGTGGTAAAAAGAGACCCCATGAAAGTGATAGTGCCTCCTTCGGAAAAAGAACAAGGTTCGAATTTAAACAAAGCCCATTGTTCTTCCGCGTCTACTTCTGCTCCCATCAGGATTATTAATTCTACACACAAAGTGAAAGTGCGTAAATATCAAGACGATCATCTTTCATTAGGCTTTACCAGCATTCTTTCGAATAATATCAGGAACAACCTCAATGCGTTCTTTGTTTGGAGATTTTAGCAAACGACAATTTGAAGCCTGTGAATCTTAAGAGACACTTGCAGACTAAACATCAAGACTGTATAAGTAAACCTTTAGCATTTTTTAAGCGCCACGGGCAACAACTAAAAGGAAATGTTAGATTCCTAGGAAAGCACGCAACAGTTCCTAAGAAAGCGCTAAGAGCATCCTTGGAGGTATCCTATTTAATTGTAAAATCCAAATTACCACATATTATTGGTGAGAAATTACTTCTTCCTGCAGTCGTGAAAATGTGCGCGATCATGCATGGAGAATAGTTCGGCAAGTGTTTGAAGTCGATACCGCTCTCAAGTGATACAGTAACTCGTCGTATTGATGTAATAGCCTCTGAAATAAAATTAAAAAAAAAAAAAACAACAATTACTACCACGTCTTCATGATACCCCAAAATTTGCCTTGCAACTTGATGACAGTACTGATATCGTAAACAGTGCCCAGCTTCTTGTTTTTGTACGCTGCTGTCATGAAAATGAAATTCATGAGGATTTTCTATTTTGTAAAGCTCTGGAAGGGTGGACTACAGGTGAAGATATTTTTAGCCTACTTTTCACATTTTGCAAAAATGAGGAAAAAGTAGACTTATGAGATCGGGCAAATGTGTGTCTGTCTGTCCTTCTGTCTGTCTGTCTGTCTGTCTGTCCTTCTGTCTGTCTGTCTGTGTGTGTGTGTCCCCCCTTTCAACTCCTAAACGGCTGCAGCAATCGAAACAAAATTTGGTAGGAGTAAAGATCTGTACCTGAATATCTCACGGCCATATTTGAAAATGATGTCAGTGCTACCAACTGCTGAAAAATCGCAATTGAAATTTGAGCTCCATGTTGGATATCTTGGAAGGTATGAATGGGAGCTATTTCAAAATTGGCACACGTATAGATAATAATATTGCAGTTTAATTTCCAGGAGGCCATACATCGCAGTGTTGCCAAAATGATTATAAGCCTGCTGATATGTCCAAATTTTAAATGCATATAACTTCTACACTATCAATTGGATTTCAACCAAATTTCGTGTATGCTATGTGTACCATAACAGATATGTCTATGCCGATTCTTAAAAGCAACCAGGGCTGTCAACTGTTAATAAATACTGTCTCTATTTTTGTTACCCTAATATCAATATATCAGAAAGTATGCAAGCCAATAGCTCTAAACTTTGCACACGTATAGTACCAGGCATTCTAGATTAATTTGGAGTAACTAATATACGTCAGTGCTGCCAACATGATTCTAAGCCTGCTGATAGGTCCAATTTTAAAATGCATGTAACTTCTATACTATCCAATGGATTTCATTCAAAATTGACACAACAATAGATCATATTATTTCAGATTATTTCTGACCAATACATGTATGTCCTTGTTGCCAACATGATTTTACGCGCGCTGTTAGATCCAATGTTTTATTGCATGTAACGTCCATGCTATCTATTGGACTTCAACCAAATTTTGTATTCTGTACCTTAAGAGATGGAACTAAGAATATATTCAGTCACCAGGGCTGCCAACTGTAGTTCTCTATTAGGCTACAATATGCCAGGTATACAGTATTTCGAACTAAGTAGAAATTTCGATATTACCAACTTAATTTCGTCATTATTCTAGATAGATCCATATAGATTAATCAATGGCATGAATCTTAAATTTTAAGAAAAGTAGGCTCTTTAGTTCGTCACGGAACTTCTTGTTTCTCTTGTAAAATCCTTTTTATTGACAACAATCTCTCATGGACAAATCGTGTTGGTATGTGTACTGATGGGGCGTCGGCATTTACTGCAACTGAAAAGGGTTTCAGAGCAAGAGTGATTGTTGTTATTAATTCTGTAAAATTCACACATTGCATGGTGCACAGGGAGGCATTGGCTTCAAAAGTACTACAACCGGAAGTCAATAAAGTGCTGAACGATGCAATTAGGGTTGTACATTGTGAAAGCAAGAGCTTTAAACAGTCGGTTATTTTCCATTCTGTGCGAGGAGATGGGATCTACACATGATTCGCTTCTATTCGCTGGTTGTCTCGGGGTCGAGTTCTTCGTCGCGTTGTGGAGTTGAAGAATGAACTTCGTATTTTCCTATTGGACAGTAGTCCTACACTCGCAACCCTGTTTCTGGATGAGAAATGGCTTCTAATACTGTGCTACTTGGCTGACATATTTGAAAAACTGAATGAACTTAACGTGTCACTTCAAGGACGAAATAGTAATATTTTCATTCTAAGCGACAAAGTGCTTGATTTTAAGAGAAAACTTGAACTTTGGAAAGCCCAGATGGACAAAGGTAACTGTGAGATGTTTCATTGTCGAATGAATTCCTGGAAGAAAATTAGTTAGATATTTGTCAAATTAGTGGAATTGTCGTAGAACACCTCCAAAACCTTCGTCAAAATTTCGAGGGTAGATTTCCACAACCTTCAATTGAAAATGACTGGATTCGCAGTCCGTTTGAAACGAACGTAACGGCCCACCTGTCAACGGCAGAACAGGAGGAACTAATAGAACTCCCAAGGGACAGAATGCTTCGAAATGAATTTAAGTCGAAGTCTCTTGAACATTTTTGGGTGCAGATTCGGAATGAATATCCCATTTTATCAAGAAAAGCAGTGGACCTGTTATTACCCTTCGCCTCAACTTACTTGTGTGAGTCAACATTTTCCCTAATGGCATCCGTCAAGACGAATCATCGGTCTCGGCTGCAGCTGGAAGGGGATCTGCGGGTTGCTGTTTCAAACATCCAACCAAGACTGGATTTACTGTACTTTCAACTCAAATTCAAGCTCACACATCACACTAACTCCGCAAGTGTCTGAGAAATACCGAATTCTGATCCATGTACACTTTTATTCTCCTGTTTTACTTTTTCATGGGTGAAGAGTTTTAGCATAACATTTTTCAAATTCACAGTGAAATGTTGAAAATTGTATATACAAGGGTTGCTTTATTAGTTTTGGCAAAGATTCTGCTGCTTTATGTTGCAACGGTGTTGGACTCGGCCATTGTTACCAAAAGTAGCTAACCTGTATCCCCTCCCCTCGTCCGTCCCCTCCCCCATTCGTATGCAGTGGTGCCTGTTAGATGAGAAGTTGTGGGCAAGCGGTCGCGCAAGACGGTCGCAATGTTTTCGAAGCAGGAGCAGAGAACGTGGATAAAAATTCAGTGTGCTAGGGATCGCACGGCTCGAGAGTGCGAACTTGTGGAGGACATGCTCACCCACCAGTAAGTGATGAAAATGTACAAATGGTGTCCACGTTAGTGGAGGCAGATCGGATCGTAACGCTTCGTGAATTAGCGCAAGATACAGGACTGGCGAATTCGACTGTCCTCCACATCCTGAAGGACTGCCTGAAAATTGCGTCAAAATGGGTTCCGCATGACTTAACCGACATGCAGAAATGGCTGCGATATGACGCTTCTCGTACGCACTTGCAACGTTGTGAGCGCGAAGGAGAGGACTTCTTACGGCGTATCATAACCATTGAGGAGACGTGGGCCAAATCTTATGAGCCACAGTTGAAACGCCAATCGAATGAGTTGCGGTACCACGGATCACCACGAAAACAAACAGTTCGACAAACCCCCACCAATGTGAAGGTAATGTTGATTCTTGCCTATATTGGGATGGTGTGATCATAAAAAATACCGTTCCCCCAGGGCAAACCGTTAATGCGGCGTACTATTGTTCGTTTCTGCGAGACCATCTCCTAGCTGCTCTGAGAAGGAAACGGCGACACCACATCGATACTCCGCCCATCGTTCTGCATGACAATGCTAGGGCACACATAGCAAGAGTTGTGTCAGCATTGTTGAATCGCTGGAACTGGCAGGTGCTACTCTTCGGACTTAAGTCCCTGCGACTTTGATCTCATCCCGAAGATGAAGGAGCCACTGCGCGGGAACCGCTACCCTACAATTGGAGATGTTGTGCAGGCTGCCGAGCGCTCTCTTCGCACCATCGATAGATTGGGCAGTGCCAACAGAATCCAACGGGTTCCGCGTCGCTGGGAACACGTTGTTCGCAGTGCTCGAGACTACATCGAGGACCTATGAAACTTGGAACCATGTAGCTGTGTTATTTATCAATTTATAACATAGTTGCCAATACTAAAAAGCAACCTATGTATTATTTCTAGGGCAAGGCATTTAATGACCCAAAACTAGCAAGAAAATGCAAAAAAAAAAATATGACCTAAAAATGGTTTAAAAATGACACAAAATTTGAAAAAAATTACCAATAAATTATTCGTAAATCACTTATTTATTAATTCTTTAAGAAACAATTAGCTGATTTGACAGAGAATTTTAATGGATGACAATGCATTAAGTTTAAACCAGCGGACCCGTGCGAGAAATCTCGCATGTTCATAAACCACACTTTCCCCAATAGGTTTTGCAAATCGAACACTTCTTACAAAAATTGGATATTTAAGAAATTAGAATGCAATTTGTCACTGATAATGTCATTTGTGTGCTGAGTGTACTGTAATATTCACCGGTTATTCGATATTTATGAAATTATATGATTTGAGTATTCATTCCTCAGATTTACTCTTTCTGAAATCCATGCAAAATGATTAAAGAGAGACCTCATAATCTTAAAATGACATGAAACGGGCGTCACAGCAACCAAAATGCGAAGTGGACAGAAATTATGGAGCGTATTTTCATACATCAACAGTATCTGCAAATCGCACACTTCGTACATTTTTAAGTCATTTTTTTAAAGAAATTATTGATATTTATGGAATTAAGAGTGCAATTCGTCACTGATAATGTCTATTCTCTTTCATTTGAATGGTCACTTTTCACGATCGGTCGTTTGTGAGCGCCGCAGGAGGGATCTATACTACTGGAATAATATATATGATTGTTTTTGTTACTAACAAAGTAAAAAACACTTTGCCACCCCTCGTGATAAATGAAATACTTTAGAACTGGCATATTCTTCAAAATACTCTCCTAGCAAATAGGTGTCTTTAATTAACAAAGAATATTTAAGAAAACTAACTTCAGTGGCTGTTTACAATATATTCCTATTGAAATGCACAATGAAAACTTTGCGTAGGTTCTCAAATGAAAACGATTGCCTATTGTCTAAAAGTAACGATTTGTACATGTAGAAGCTTCTCTCTACCTCAACTGAAACAATTGGTGCATACTGAAAACAAGCAATATCTCCCGGATTCAATTCACAGTCGGTAAGAGAAAAATTTTCACCCGATAATATTTTGCCAATAGAACACAAAGTTTTATACCCACTGTTCTTTTGCAACACCTTATTATATTTCACGGATACAACTTCACCCACTTTACCACACACACAATTTAGATCATTCACAACTTCATACACAATTTGCAGCTGCTTCACTAGTGGCACTTGGGATTTATCTAGAGCACGTATTGTATTAGGGAGGGATCCGAATATTGTTTTTATGTAGGAAAGTTTACCTGGAATTTGTTTGTCAGCCAAGAGTTCCTGCCAGTGGCGAATCCAGTGGGGGGCAACAGGGGCAAGTGCCCTCCCCGAAAAACCAGTTGTTTGCTACATTGATATTGCCGATAAAAATGATTGTTTCTCCAAACTGCACTGCAAGTAAAATCTTTGCTCTATTTCCTGCATTCATGTAGTCTATGTGGTCAATGTTTGTTATCATATAGTATGTAATGGCAACACTGTTAATATAATCCCTACATCGACAGTGTTGCAAGTGCAGAGAGATCTTTTAGCAACCTGTAACTTATCAAATCATGGCTACGAACGCGAATGACAGAGGAAAGGTTGAATGGCTTGTCTGTTATTTGTTCACCGTGATATAAATGTTGACGTTGAAAAGGTTCTAGAACGTTTCTCTAAAGGAGGTTAACGAATGATCGCCCTGGATTTTGAAATAGGCGTGTATTGTCCCTAGGATAGTCACCGAATAGAATCCCAATCAGTATTTGTTGGTGAGATTCGGCACCCGCCGATATCGACCTCCATCCTGATTGATAGGCGCAACTAGCGCCCTCAACTAACTTTCAAACAGTTCGTTTTATGAGCTGTTCACGGCACAACGCATTTAAACAGTTCATGTATTTTGTGTTAAATAAATCAGTTGAGTTAAATTTAAACGAGCGTTACATTTCATTGCCGCTTTAAAACCTCTAATAGGTTATGGACCCAGAACGATTGGCTCAGATTTAAATTAACTGAAAACTGGAAACAGCGAGAAGGAACAAACGCCGTCTTCTCGAATATTGTGTGCTTGATCGTGAGTGAACAGTGAAAAAGCCAATCGCGAGTGTTTGGACAATAACACGCGACGCGAATTTTGGCTTATTGCGAGTGTTTTGGACTGTAACACGTGACGCAAGAAAACGTGCTTAACGTGAGAGTTGTGTACAAACGCGCACGACACGAAATTCCGTAGGCCTATTTGCGAGTGTTCCGAACAATAGCACGCGACGCAATGTGTATGGCCGGTAGTGACTGTCTCAAACAATAACACGCGGCACAGCAAATTTATTGTTAACAATCGTGAGTGTTCCGGACATTAACACGCGGGACGATTGAAGTGAGACAATGAATTCAAACGGTATAGTGCGCATCGAGGCCTTAGGGCGCGATAATTACGACACCTGGAAAATGCAAATGCGCGCCATTCTGATAAAGAATGACGCGTGAGTAGGTGAGTAAGGAGAATTCTAACGAGTGTCATAGCCGCCGCGTGAGTCCAAGCCAATATCTCGTGAACCCAAGGACGAATGTTGACAAATGAGGTGTCGTTGGACTCTGGCTGACGTCCTCTTTCCTATGGACCACGTATTATACTAAAAAAAAAAGTTTTTGAAAGTAGGCGATAGTTTGAAAACCAAACATGATAGAACGTTGTGCCATAGTTGAAACGAATGGTCTCTATGACCTCTATTTTTTATAATAAAACTTTTTTATTTTTTGAGATTTTTTGAAAACACTTAAATTTTGACATTTTTATATTTTGGAAACTAAAGAGTTTACGAAAAATTTGTTTGTCGTAAATGAATGGCCCTGACACCCTCTACCCCCAAAATAAATTTCAAGTCTCTAGGACCAAAACTGTGCAGTAGTGCTGACTGGCCGGTTCTGAGTTGCCCCCTATTTTCATATAAAACTTTGCCGATATTTCCCGAACGCGTGGTCGGATTTTAACGAACGAGGTATTGTTGGCGTTTGGATGACGTTCTCTTGGCTAAGCATGTGTGTTGTTTTTTTTTAAAATTGAAAATTCTTGTTTGTTTTTTTTGATTTGGCACTATTTTGGAAACGGTGAATCGGAAAAAGTTTGTTTGACGTTAATGAAAGGTGGGTATGCCCTCTAGGTGAGTAGCAAGTTTCAAGGGTGTAGGAGGAAAAACAAAATGATAGCCTACTTTCTCGCGAACATTGGTGATCATTGGCGAACGGATGGTCGGATTTTAACAAATGAGGTGTTGTTGGACTCGAGCTGTCGTCCTCTTTCCTATAGACTACTCGTTATATTTTTCAAAAAACATTTTGAAAAATTTTGTTTTTAAAGGTAGGCGATAGTTTGAAAACCAAACATGATAGAACGTTGTGCCATAGTTGAAACGAATGGTCTCTATGACCTTTATTTTTATAATAAAACTTTTTTATATTTTGAGATTTTTTGAAAACACTCAAATTTTGAATTTTTTATATTTTGGAAACTAACACGTTGACAAAAAAAAATATTTAACATAAATGAAAGATCCCTATGCTCTCTATCATGAAAATAAATGTCAAGTCTCTAGGACAAGAAACTAGGCATTTTAATTATTATTTTTTTAATAAAAGCGTGTTTGTAGACAGAGAGCCGGTAGCGCTTGACGTGTGTTACAACGAGGCTATGATTGAGCATGGTGAATACTGAAAATTACTATTTCGACGGGGGGCGATGTATGGCAAAAAGAGGGGTTGCTTTTCGATATTTTTTCCTAAGACGAATGAATGAAGGCGACTATTTTGAAATATGACAAGCATGCTAAGATTTTTTACCCCTGAAGGGGATCTTTAACGTTTTAGTTAACGGTGATGAGCGAGATCGCTCTCTAACACAATAGACGGTTGTAGGCTATGACCAAGTGATTCTTAGACGTTGGCGATCTCGGTGACCGTGCCCGGAAGAAATGAAATGCTATTTTGGTGGGATGGCGGGGCAGCTTATGACGGTTGGTTTGTGATATTTCCTATGACGGATAGAGGTGAATATTTGAAATGTGTTAAGTGTGCTAGGAATTTTTTGTACCCCTGAAGGGGATCTTTAACATGCTAGTAAACGGTAATAAGCGAAACTGCTGTCTGGCACAGTAAATGGTTTTAGAATATGGAAACCTATAACCTTTGCTCTACCAAGTCATGTGCATGTATGCAAAAAGCCAAAACGGTAAGGTCATTGGCCTGAAATGTTATAAACTAAATATTGAACTGGGTAAAGTCATGTGTGTTTTAGGGTGAAAGTATGTGGTTAACATGATCATGTATTGTGCATGGCCGCTTGCTAGTAATTATTATTACAGTAAAATGTTTAATAATAATAATAATAATAATAATAATACACACATGTTTCCAATCCTAACACACACACACAGTCCTGCTCACTGGTGACTGAATATTGTACCTAGCCAGAGGACTCGTGAGAGAGAGAGAGAGAGACTGCTGATAAGGCAAAAAATGTCTACGTCAGCAGGAAGTGTGATATCAGCTTACTTGCCTCGTGGTGGCTAGCAGGTGTGCTGTTTAAGCAGAGACCGCCATTTTGGTTCTGAGACAATAGGACTACATATGTATAAGAGGCAGCCATTTTGGTTCCTTATTAAAAAACATGAAACTAGTATAAGGTACACGAATCTTATTCAGATTGTGGAATGTGAAGAGGCGTGGGAACACGTGTGAAAGAGACAACATTTCAAGGCCAAAACGCTGAGAAAATGCAACTCTCTCTGTTGCTAGGCTAACTGATAACTATTGCGTTAGTCATGCACTTGCCATTTTAGCACACGGACGTATACAGTAGAGCTCTGAACTGAACTTTGGAAGAAAAATCCTTTTATTTTTTTGGTAAGTACCTATTAATGATTATTTTAAAAATGTCATGCTAATGAACCTTAAATTTGTAGTTATTGATTAGGTAATTATTGATTTTTTAATTTATTTGTTTGCAGATAACCGGTATACCTTACATGTCTGAGATACAAGAAACCAGTTTACTTTTGGGCCCACTAGAAGGAAACAGTAACAAGCCACAGCAAGTGAAGGTGAGATTATTTTTTTAAACTAACTTGTTTCATTTTTTTACATTATTTTATTTTATGAAATGAATGTATTAACCTGAATTTAGGTATTTATAGCGGTTTATTTTATTTATTTTTAGAAACTTGGAAAGAAAAGCCTTACCACCGTAGCAGTTGCTAAAAACCCAAGACGCAGTAGAGTGCAACCATTGTTTCCAGGCACTGAACTATTGAAAACTCAGGTAAGTCTAACTTAAAAATGCTATTCCATTTTACCACTAATGAAAAACCATAGACAAAAAAATATTCATTACCTGTACATGACTGGTACAATCATTGCTTTCTTGAATAATGGCCATGTATTGACAAACGATACAAGACTATATTGGGTGTTGACTGGGAAAAATATAAGGCCATATTGGATTTTCTAAAAAACAAAAACAAAAATTAATTTATGGGTGGTTCCCTATGCACTCAACAAATATCCACAAGTTTGAAGAATATAATCTGAACAAACTGACATGACATTCATTTTTGTTTATATACTGGCTAAAGGGGGATGTAAATGACTAAAGCTTTATAAAAAGAAAATAAGTGCATGGGTTACTGTTAGAGCCAACATACAGTTTATTTTTTATGGTGTTTTGATATATTAATGTCAATTAACGTTATAGTTTAATTACAAGTATCGATTGATTGATTGAGTGATGGGTTATTTTGTTTGTTTTTAGGTGTGATCATGCGCCATTAACGTAGTGAACAGACAGTGAACAAGCATACATTATGCTTTAAAGTACTCTGTGCTCTTGTGCAACGTTAATAACTTACAATAAGAAAAAGTTTTATTATAACACATGGCGTTAGTACCAAATACAACAAGTGAGCAAGTTGGTTTACCACGTGGGTTAAATTTAAAATCAGAATATGATCGTTGGTTAACATTTGAATCCTGGCCTGTAGGCTTTTTGTCGACACATAAACTTGCAAAAGCCGTTTATTTTACTTGAACCGAGAAGATGTGGTGCACTGTGTGTTTTGTCGTATTGAACTTTCACACTGGGAAGAAGGGGATGATCCCTTTTGAGACCATTTGCGATGGTCTCCTTGTTGTCCTTCCATGCTAGGAAAACAAGTGGGTAACCTACCAGTGTATCCATTTTACCGAACCACAAGGCCATTGGCCGCTACGTATGTTGCTGAATCACAAATAAATAATAATAATGATGTATTACCACTCAACAACGGTACTGTCGATATATGTGGTCCATATGCCATAGACAGTGTTGAATTAGCGTGTGCTTTTGAAAAATTGGGAGTTTACAAGACTAAAGCACTAGCACTCCCAGAGTACAGCTCTGTTGAAAAACGTTTAGAATCTTATAAAAATGTTTGGCCATTAATATTAAAACACATTACCAAACAGCTAAGTGAAGCTGGATTTTTTATACTGGTGAAGGGGATAAAACAATATATTTTTATTGTGGATTTGCTTTAAAGGATTGGCAAATGACTGATGACCCTTTTGTGGAACACGGTCGTAGATGAATGGCGGTGGGAGGCTGGCAAAAAGGAAAATGTTTTTGGGTAGTAAAAAGTCATGTCCAGCCTCCCACCGCCATTCATCTGTGACGTCATAGCCAGTCTCAAAGCAAGTCTATAGTTGTAGAACATGTCATGTGACAAGGTTAGGTTTAGTGAGCTGAGGTTAACTTAGGTTAGCTAGCTCTATCTCACTCCTAGCCAATCATTAACCTTAAAAGCACTCTAGAGTTCTTGGAATCTGTTCATGTAATTATTATTCTTGACAGTGCTTTGGAAATGACACCCTGAAAAATATCAATCCCATTGAATTTTTTAAACTGTTATTATTATTATCATTATTATTATCATTATTATTATTAGCCAAGTCACTTTACTAAAATTTAATTTATATGTATTAGTGGATATGAAAGTCTCAACAACCAGCCATGTTTGCACCCACTTTTTGCTTCCACTTTTGCTCCCATATTAATGCCAACTCTTATAACTATAAGCAACAGCAAAATGTAAATGGAATAATATTTCTGATAATGTTCAAAACAAAAGTCCTGAGGTCTTGGGTTTGAATTCTCAACTAGGGTTGTCAGCCAATGAGTTACACTACTGGAAACTTTTATTTTTGTGTTGTGTTGCATGATAATTTGCCCATCTCGCGGTGTAGTGGCTAGTATACTTGGGTGTTATCCCAGAGTTTTTGGGTTCCAACTCGACTATGGCCAGAATTTAATTTTTGATCTGAGAGTTGGAAGGTTAGGTTAGGTTAGGTTAGGGGAGATTGTTTTAGTAAAACACCACATTTGCCCCCACTTTTTCTCACACATTTTGCTCCCACTTTGTGCACTCACTTTTGCTCGCTCTTTTTGCTCTCACTTTTTGCTCCCACTTTTGCTTTCACATTTGCTCCCACTTTCTGCTCCCATATTTTCCCACACTTGTTTGCTCCCACTTTTGCTTACACTTTTTGCTCCCATATTTGCTCTTTTTTTTTTTTGCTCTCATATTTGCTCCCGCTTTTGCTTACACTTTTTGCTCCCACTGTTTTTTTCTCTCACTTTTTTTTGCTCCCACTTTTGCTTTCACATTTGCTCCCATACTTGTTCCTACTTTTTTTGCTCTCATATTTGCTCCCACTTTTGCTTACACTTTTTGCTCTCACTTTTTTTCTCTCACTTTTTGATCCCACGATTGCTTTCACATTTGCTCCCATACTTGCTCCCACTTTTGCTTTCAAATTTGCTCTCATATTTGCTCCTACTTTTTTGATCCCACTTTTTGCTCCCAATTTTTGATCCCACTTTTTGCTCTCACTTTTTGCTCCCAATTTTTGCTCACACTTTTGCTTACACTTTTAGCTCCCACTTTCTGCTCCCATATTTGCCTACACTTGTTTGCTCCCACTTTTGCTTACAATTTTTGCTCCCACTTTTTCTTCTCTCACTTTTTGCTCCCACTTTTGCTTTCACATTTGCTCCCACTTTTGCTTACACTTTTTGCTCCCAATTTTTTTCTCTCACTTTTTGCTCCCACTTTTGCTTTCACATATGCTCCCATACTTGCTCCCACTTTTGCTTTCACATATGCTCCCATACTTGCTCCCACTTTTGCTTTCACATTTGCTCCCATATTTGCTCCTCCTTTCTTTTGCTCCCACTTTTTGCTCTCAAGTTTTGCTCCCACATTTTGCTCCCACTTTTTGCTCCCAATTCTTGCTCTCACTTTTTGCTCCCACTTTTTTGCTCCCACATTTGCACCCTTATATGCTCGCACATTAAACTATTGTTCTTATTACCAAGTTGTCTTTACTAGAGCTTAGTCTATGCTTGACAGTTGATATGGAAGTATCTGTGACTAGGTAGGGTAAGTCTCATGCTTTCTATAAAGGATATTCATATATTGTGAAACGAACCAATAAAATATGGAGCAGTTATTTGGCGTTGTTAAAAACAACGTTCAAAACAATGTCGCAGTGAGCTAAAAAGTAAAAATAGTGAGGTTTAAAGTGTCAGTGATCATCAATGTAGTGTACTGCATGAAACATTGTTGCTGTAAACAGAAAATCATGAAAGTGTTAAAAAACGAGTACAAGAAAATAATATTGCTGCTCAAAATAGTTCAATGTTCAAAAAACCCTTAACATTATCAAAAGCCACTCAGACTCTATACGATGACACTTTAGAGGAAGAGGAACAGGAAGAGGAACAGGAAAATTAGACTGAATTTAGTTATGTTGAGGATAATAATGGTCATTATAATGATAGTGATGATGCTGCTTATCATTATGATAGTGATAATGACGTTTTTATACCTATTGTTCGCAGTGGAAAAAAGATCTACAACAAGTTTTGTTTTTAAAACTATATCACACTATCGTAAAGGTAAAGACTTGTATTAAGTATGCATTTATTGTCATAATCATGTATACTCTGCAATGTTAAATATTCTAACTTCGTAAAAAATAAAACTGCATTGTACCATTATTTACATTTATTTAGAAACTTCATATACATTTATTTTTGGTTTCATCATAATATTTTTAAAGGCAATACTAAAAACTAAAACATTATTGTTCTTTACACATATTTTTTCTTTAAGTCCATTGTCAACACTTATATTTTTCATTATTCATTCACATTTGTTTCTTTATTTAATTAAAACGAACCATGAACCTATTGTTTTTAAAACCATCATAAATTAAGTGTACAGGTTGCACAGCATTATTGACGTCATAAAAAACACTCTCCGACATATCATTAAACCGTATAGGCAGAAATGTCTCAAAGTTTTCACATACACAAAGTACACAATCACCATATGCTGTTTTCAATTTCCGAATCTTGATAATGCGGAATGAAATATGCGTTGGCAATTAACTGAGCTTCTTTGTCTCCAAGCCACACGATTGTCCCACAGCATTCAAAACATTCATTGTAGTAGTCTATAAACAAAACAAAAGCATATCTATTACACTCTAAAACAGCTTTAATAATATTGTGCAATTAGGGATTTTTCACTATGCATGGCTAATAAATTATACTAGTTATGCAAGAAATGCCCTAACTGTAGCAGATACTACTTTTCTGCATATAGCACAAGTGTTAAGTGCTAATGCACACTTGACACATGCTATCATGTGTCCACAAGGCAAACATACAACACCTAGTTCATCTTGATAACAAATTTTACATAATTGTTGGTCACACTTTTGTATCTGTTCGTGAGACAAGTCTTTTTTTTCAGCCTCATGTATTAGCTCCGCGTGTTCTAACTCTAAAGGCACTTTCATGCCTTGTGCTGCAATCATGTTTTCTTTACGAATAGTGTTCACAAATTCATGACCTTTAAGCAACACCATGTATCTACAGTTAGGTAACCAACGAGCGTGTTCCACAAAAGGGTCATCAGTCATTTGCCAATCCTTTAAAGCAAATCCACAATTAAAACATATTGTTTTATCCCCTTCACCAGTATAAAAAATCCAGCTTCACCTAGCTGTTTGTTAATGTGTTTTAATATTAATGGCCAAACATTTTTATAAGATTCTAAACGTTTTTCAACAGAGCTGTACTCTGGGTGTGCTAGTGCTTTAGTCTTGCAAACTCCCAATTTTTCAAAAGCACGCGCCAATTCAACACTGTCTATGGCATATGGACCACATATATCGACACTACCGTTGTTGAGTGGTAATACATCATTATTATTATTTATTTGTGATTCAGCAACATACGTAGCGGCCAATGGCCTTGTGGTTCGGTAAAATGGATACACTGGTAGGTTACCCACTTGTTTTCCTAGCATGGAAGGACAACAAGGAGACCATCGCAAATGGTCTCAAAAGGGATCATCCCCTTCTTCCCAGTGTGAAAGTTCAATACGACAAAACACACAGTGCACCACATCTTCTCGGTTCAAGTAAAAAAAACGGCTTTTGCAAGTTTATGTGTCGACAAAAAGCCTACAGGCCAGGATTCAAATGTTAACCAACGATCATATTCTGATTTTAAATTTAACCCACGTGGTAAACCAACTTGCTCACTTGTTGTATTTGGTACTAACGCCATGTGTTAAAATAAAACTTTTTTTTATTGCAAGTTATTAACGTTGCACAAGAGCACAGAGTACTTTAAAGCATAATGTATGCTTGTTCACTGTCTGTTCACTACGTTAATGGCGCATGACTACACCTAAAAACAAACAAAATAACCCATCACTCAATCAATCAATACTTGTAATTAAACTTTAACGTTAATTGACATTAATATACCAAAACACCAATAAAAATAAACTGTATGATGGCACTAACAGTAACCCATGCACTTATTTTCTTTTTATAAAGCTTTAGTCATTTACATCCCCCTTTAACCAGAACATAAACAAAAATGAATGTCATGTCAGTTTGTTCAGATTATATTCTTCAAACCTGTGGATATTTGTTGAGTGCATAGGGAACCACCCATAAATTAATTTTTGTTTTTGTTTTTTAGAAAATCCAATATGGCCTTATATTTTTCCCAGTCAACACCCAATATAGTCTTGTACCGTTTGTCAATACATGGCCATTATTCAAGAAAGCAATCATTGTACCAGTCATGTACAGGTTATGAATATTTTTTTATCTATGGTTTTTCATTAGTGGTAAAATGGAATAGCATTTTTAAGTTAGACTTACCTGAGTTTTCAATAGTTCAGTGCCTGGAAACAATGGTTGCACTCTACTGCGTCTTGGGTTTTTAGCAACTGCTACGGTGGTAAGGCTTTTCTTTCCAAGTTTCTAAAAATAAATAAAATAAACTGCTATAAATACCTAAATTCAGGTTAATACATTCATTTCATAAAATAAAATAATATCAAACAAAAAATGAAACCAAGTTAGTTTAAAAAAATAATCTCACCTTCACTTGCTGTGGCTTGTTACTGTTTCCTTCTAGTGGGCCCAAAAGTAAACTGGTTTCTTGTATCTCAGACATGTAAGGTATACCGGTTATCTGCAAACAAATAAATTAAAAAATCAATAATTACCTAATCAATAACTACAAATTTAAGGTTCATTAGCATGACATTTTTAAAATAATCATTAATAGGTACTTACCAAAAAAATAAAAGGATTTTTCTTCCAAAGTTCAGTTCAGAGCTCTACTGCATACGTCCGTGTGCAAAAATGGCAAGTGCATGACTAACGCAATCGTTATCAGTTAGCCTAGCAACAGAGAGAGTTGCATTTTCTGCGTATTGGCCTTGAAATGTTGTCTCTTTCACACGTGTTCCCACGCCTCTTCACATTCCTCAATCTGAATAAGATTCGTGTACCTTATACTAGTTTCATGTTTTTTAATAAGGAACCAAAATGGCTGCCACTTATACATATGTAGTCCTATTGTCTCAGAACCAAAATGGCGGTCTCTGCTTAAACAGCACACCTGCTAGCCACCACGAGGCAAGTAAGCTGATATCACACTTCCTGCTGACGTAGACATTTTTTGCCTTATCAGCAGTCTCTCTCTCTCTCTCTCTCTCTCTCTCTCACGAGTCCTCTGGCTAGGTACAATATTCAGTCACCAGTGAGCAGGACTGTGTGTGTGTGTTAGCATTGAAAACATGTGTGTATTATTATTATTATTATTATTATTATTATTAAACAATTCACTGTAATAATAATAATTACTAGCAAGCGGCCATGCTCAATACATGATCTTGTTAACCACATACTTTCACCCTAAAACACACATGACTTTACCCAGTTCAATATTTAGTTTATAACATTTCAGGCCAATGACCTTATCGTTTTGGCTCTTAGCATACATGCACATGACTTGGTCGAGCAAATGTTATAGGTTTCCATATTCTAAAACCATTTACTGTGCCAGACAGCAGTCTCGCTTATTACCGTTTACTAGCATGTTAAAGATCCCCTTCAGGGGTAAAAAAATCCTAGCACACTTAACACATTTCAAATATTCACCTCTATCCGTCATAGGAAATATCACAAAACCAACCGTCATAAGCTGCCCCGCCATCCCACCAAAATAGCAATTCATTTCTTCCGGGCACGGTCACCGAGATCGCCAACGTCTAAGAATCACTTGGTCATAGCCTACAACCGTCTATTGTGTTAGAGAGCGATCTCGCTCATCACCGTTAACTAAAACGTTAAAGATCCCCTTCAGGGGTAAAAAATCTTAGCATGCTTGTCAAATTTCAAAATAGTCGCCTTCATTCATTCGTCTTAGGAAAAAATATCGAAAAGCAACCCCTCGTTTTGCCATACATCGCCCCCCGTCGAAATAATCATTTCCAGTATTCACCATGCTCAATCATAGCCTCGTTGTAACACACGTCAAACGCTACCGGCTCTCTGTCTACAAACACGCTTTTATTTTTAAAAAATTAAATAAAAAATTAAAATGCCTAGTTTTTGTCCTAGAGACTTGACATTTATTTTTATGATAGAGAGCATAGGGATCTTTCATTTAAGTTAAACAAAATTTTTTGTCAACGTGTTAGTTTCCAAAATATAAGAATTTCAAAATGTGAGTGTTTTCAAAAAATCTCAAAATATAAAAAAGTTTTATTATAAAAAATAAAGGTCGTAGAGACCATCCGTTTCAACTATGGCACAACGTTCTATCATGTTTGGTTTTCAAACTATCGCCTACTTTTAAAATCAAAATTTTTCAAATTTTTTGTGAAAAATATAACGAGTGGTCTATAGGAAAGAGGACGTCAGCTCGAGTCCAACAACACCTCATTTGTTAAAATCCGACCATCCGTTCGCCAATGATCACTTATGTTCGCGGGAAAGTAGGCTATCATTTTGATTTTTCCCCTACACCCTTGAAACTTGCTACTCACCTAGAGGGCATACCCACCTTTCATTAACGTCAAACAAACTTTTTTCCGATTCACCGTTTCCAAAATCGTGCCAATCCAAAAAAGCAAGAATTTTCAATTTAAAAAAAAATACCAACACACATGCTTAGCCAAGAGAACGTCATCCCAACGCCAACAATACCTCGTTCGTTAAAATCCGACCACGCGTTCGGGAAATATCGGCAAAGATTTATATGAAAGTAGGGGGCGATTCAGAACCGGCCAGTCAGCATTACTGCACAGTTTTGGTCCTAGAGACTTGAAATTTATTTTGGGGGTAGAGGGGATCAGGGCCATTCATTTACGTCAAACAAATTTTTTTGTAAACTCTTTAGTTTCCAAAATATAAAAATTTCAAAATTTAAGTGTTTTCAAAAAATCTCAAAATATAAAAAAGTATTATTATAAAATATAAAGGTCATAGAGACCATTCGTTTCAACTATGGCACAACGGTCTATCATGTTTGGTTTTCAAACTATCGCCTACTTTCAAAAACAAAATTTTTCATTTTTTTTTTAATATAATACGTGGTCCATAGGAAAGAGGACGTCAGCCAGAGTTCAACGACACCTCATTTGTCAACATTCGACCTTGGGTTCACGAGATATTGGCTTGGACTCACGCGGCTGCCATGCCACTCGTTAGAATTCTCCATACCCCCCTACTCGCGTGGGGATATGTCAACCGCCAGATCGTCAAACCCGAGCCGGGTGAAGACAATGCAGCCCAAGTGACCGAGTGGACGACTAGGGATGAAAAGGCCATGTCACACCTAATCCTATCCATCGGACCTAGCCAGCTCAAGTTGGTGAAGAACTGCAGGTCATCAAGCGAGATATGGCAGAAACTTGAGTATGCGTTTCAGTCGAAGGGGCCGGCTCGCAAGGCCACGTTGTTGAAGAGTCTAACCTTGCAAATGATGACTGAAGGTGGCGACATCCGTGAGCACCTCAACAACTACTTTGACTGTGTCGACAAGTTGGCTGACATGGACGTAGTTATTAACCCAGACCAACTTACCATCATGATGCTGTACAGTTTGCCGGCAAGTTTTGAAAATTTCAGAATTGCCATCGAGAGCCGGGACGATCTACCGAAGCCTGAGAATCTACGTACGAAGATAATCGAAGAACACGATGCCAGAGTTGCCTCGTCAACACCGATGGAAAATCAAGGCGCCATGTACGTGAAGAAGAAAGGTCGTTCAAGGAGACCACATTCAAAGCCTCAAAACAAAACCACGGCTACTCCGGTGGTAAGAGTGACAAAGAGAAATCGTTTCCGTTCAAATGCTCGAAGTGCGGAATCAAGGGACATAAGGCAGTGGACTGCAATGTTAAGGTCAACAAAAATCAGCTGTCGGACGCGTCACTCTTATCAGTTGAGGAACCTGATACGTGCCTGATCGCGACGAGCAGCGTCGAAAACCTGTGGTGTCTCGACAGTGGGTGCACGTCTCATCTGTGCGGTGATGCGACTGTGTTTACAGAGATGGACAAGGGCGAGACTGGCAAGCTGAATTTAGCGAGCAGCGCATCCGCAGAGATAAAGGCCCGAGTAACTGCAAAAATTGCAACAAGTGTAGACGGTAAAACTTGCAACGTTACTCTCAATGAGATTTTGCACGTTCCTGAGGTCCGCACTAATCTCTTATCAGTCTCGAAGATGACAGACCGTGGTTTCTCGGTTGTTTTTGGCAAAGAGAAGGCGGACGTTTTCAACCAGAATGGACTGACGAGGTTAGTTGCTAAGCGCAAGGACAATCAGTACTACGTACAGGGCACCACACTGGAAAAATGTCGAAACGCAGTGTCAGAAGACAAGCGCGACGAGAATGTGGCGCAGCTGTGGCATCGAAGGATAGGCCACGTCAACTTTCGTGATCTCGATACGGCAGTGAAGAGCGGATCCATTCGAGGTGTGCAACTAAAAGGGAGATGTGGAGATCTAACGTGTGACATTTGCTCGAAATGCAAAATGACTCGAATGCCTTTCCCGAAAGAGTCAAATCGTGTGACCAGTAAGCTCGATATTATTCACACAGACTTTTGTGGCCCTGTGGGTGTTGTGTCGAACGGTGGATCCAAGTACATGATCACATTTACGGACGACTACTCAAGATGGACAGAGGTACGGTTTATGAAGACGAAGTGCGAGGTGTTGCAAATGTTCCGAGAGTACAAGGCTTTCGTCGAGAAGCAGCACGGTCTGAAAATAAAGTGCGTACAGTCCGACAATGGACGTGAATATGTCAACAGGGAATTTGACGAGTTCTTGAAATCTGAGGGGATCGAGCGCCGTCTCACAACACCATATACGCCTGAACAAATTGGTGTGGCCGAGAGGAAAAATCGGACCCTTGAAGAGGCAGCACGATGTTTACTCCTGCAATCTGGCCTACCGATGACATTCTGGGCGGAGGCGATCAACACCGCAAATTATCTGAGGAACCGATGTCCAACCAAAAAGCTAAATGGGAAGACTCCATTTGAACACTGGTTCGACAGAACTCCGACTGCACACTATTTCAAGGACTTTGGGAGCAAGGTGTTCTGCCTGGACAAGACCCCAAACAAGGGGAAGTTTAGCCCTCCCTCAAAAGAGGGAACTTTGTTGGATATTCGGAGCAGTCGAAGGCTTACCGTATCTGGATTCCTGAAACAAAGAAGATCGAGATCACGAGAGACGTTGTTTTTCGTGAGGAGATGACCGCGCCTAAGAACTCAGTCAATGATCTGTTCCCGCGTCACTCTCCGGACAATGTACGTATTGAACCAGAGGATCCGATCCATGCACTGGAGTTCGAGCTGGTGTCGAGAGACGAAGTTATGGCAGAAAACCAACCTGATGTTCCCTGATGGCTTCATAGGCTTTCCTGCCGACGATTACTTTGTTGAACCGGAGATCCAATCCGATGAGCAACAAGCGGCAACATCTAGGAGAAGAGGCGGACGGCCTCGTTTGATTAGAACTGGAAAATCTGGGCGAACCCGCAAGGACTACGGTGATCGACCAGGGGAAGCGGCTAACGTCGCTGAAATCCCAGTGACCCAGGTTATCTCCGGAGATGACTCACCTGCGTGGATCGAAGCAATGTCAGAAGAAGCAGTTTCACTGATTCGGAACAATACGTGGAAGCTGGTCGACCGTCCCAAGGGGCAACGTGTGATAGGAAGCAGATTCGTTCTCCGGAATAAGTTTAACCCTGACGGCACTATTAGCAAGCGGAAGGCGCGCGTGGTAGCGAGGGGTTTCACGCAGAGACCAGGAATAGAGTTTCACGACACGTTCGCTCCAGTCGCAAGGCTGAGCACAATAAGGACTGCGGTGGCGTTAGCTGTACAAGATAATCTAAAGATCCGACAGCTAGACGTCAAGACGGCGTACTTGAACGTAGAAGTCGAGAAGCAAATCTTCATGGTGGCCCCGGACCACTTCGAGGACGTTCTTGCCCATACCGTTCAAGACGAGTCGGTTGACGAGACTGTGCGAAAGACCGCAGATGAGATGCTGGAGAAGTTGACCAATCGTGACATGGTGTGCTCACTAAACAAAGCGTTGTACGGACTGCGACGGGCAGGACGCGCTTGGTATCACCGTCTCGAGGAAGAGATGAAGAATCTCAAGGTGACTCGCTCGGATGCAGATCCATGCATGTACCACATCGGACCGGTCGAAGATAGGATTTATATAATCATCTATGTCGACGACATGATGATCATGGCTCGAGACGACAAGAAGATCGACGTGGTGAGAGACTTTCTGAATACCAAGTTCGAGATCAAGGACTTGGGGGACGTGCGGTATTGTCTGGGGCTGGAGTTCGAGAGGAGCGCCAACCAGATGAAACTCAGCCAGAAAGGATACATAGACGAGGTCCTGGAGAGATTCGGAATGGCAGAGTGCAGGCCTGTCAGCACTCCCATTGATCCAGGTACGAAACTGCAGAAGGAAGACGTGAACCCTGGCGAACAAGCGGAGAGCGTCCCCTACCGACAGTTGATAGGAGCTCTAATGTACCTGTCAGTGGGAACGAGGCCGGACATATCCCATGCAGTCAGTTCTCTCTCGCAGTTCAACGACTGTCACGGACAGCAGCACTGGAAGGCTGCAAAACGTGTCTTGCGATACCTCGCTGACACACGTGATCTCGGCCTCATGTACTCCAAATCCAGTGGTCCAGCGGTGATGTACGTCGACGCTGACTGGGGAAGCTGCCTCGTGGATCGAAAATCGTACACCGGATACGCGTTCACACTAGGCAGCGCTGCAGTGAGTTGGGAGTCCAGGAAGCAGCCTACTGTGGCCCTGTCGTCGACGGAGGCCGAATACATGGCCTTGACAGAAGCAACCAAGGAAGCTCTACACATGAGGAAACTCCTGAAAGACTTCGGAAAACCGATAGATGTTGTCCCAGTGAAGAACGACAATGTAGGTGCACAGAAGCTGACGTCGAATCCTATGTTTCATTCACGGACGAAGCACATCGACATCAGGCACCATTTCGTCCGAGATGCCGTGGCCAAAAAGGTGGTTTCGGTGGAGTACACTCCAACGGATGAGATGCCTGCCGACATATTGACAAAAGGACTGTCAAGGCCCAAGCACGAGAAATGTGCTCAAAGCCTTGGCTTGAGACCACATGCACCAGGATGACTCCGGCTGTTGGTCGAGGGGAAGTGTTGGTGAGATTCGGCACCCGCCGATATCGACCTCCATCCTGATCGATAGGCGCAGCTAGCGCCCTCAACTAACTTTCAAACAGTTCGTTTTATGATCTGTTCACGGCACAACACATTTAAACAGTTCATGTATTTTGTGTTAAATAAATCAGTTGAGTTACATTTAAACGAGCGTTACATTTCATTGCCGCTTTAAAACCTCTAATAGTATTAAATAGAATTGTATTTTTAAATTTATATTTATGTGACTAATAGTGACTCAGTGACTGACAATGTTGGTACTATGTACATATTTTGTAACATTTGTGTAGTAGACTTGTAGGACTATATTGTCTTCAGATGGTCACTATGATTGCAAATGTGTTTAATACATATTGGACTGTGTAATGTGCATTACAATGTGGAAATGTAGGCTACATATTTTGAACAATTAAAAAGTTTTTTTTACATAATGACAATGACTTGAAATTTAAACCAATAAACCATTTTAATATAATGAATTTCTTGTAGAATTATAAAACCTGGTGGTTGGATGTAGTGTAGTGTGTGTAGATTAAATACAAATTTAGTAATTTCATTACATATTTTCTGTAGCTACTCTGAAATCCTAGAGTGCCCCCTCCGAGGTGAACCTCTGGATCCGTCACTGGTTCCTGCGCTGTTTTTATTGATCCAGCCTCAGTTTTGTCGAAGGAATCGACCACTTTCTTTACAACTTCAAAGTTCTCGCAGTAATAACAACAAGCCTCAATCCATGTTCCCCATCAAGTCAAAACAGGTCAAAAGGGCAAGGGAATTTCAGGAGCTTCTGTTTTGAATGCTAGAACTCTAAATGGGGCTTTTAAAAACACTTTCTTTATGCACCCAATTAACTTGTCAACTTCAGGAAAATTCTGTCGTACCTCCCCCGCGGTCCAATGTAACGCATGGGCTAGGCATGTGACATGCACCATTTTCGAGAAGAGCGCACGTAACGAATTTGCAGCCTTCACCATGTAGGTTGCTGCATCCGTTTTTAAAAGCAGCACGTTGTCATTCCGAATGTCATCGGGCCACAATAGCCTCAAAGACTGGTCAAACAGTTTGCTAATTGTTGACCAGTTAGCTTTGTCCAATTGCTCAAAATGTAGTAGAAATGGTTCTCCAGCATTCCCTGCTTCCAGGACGCCTACAATAACGTTGGCTATACATCGTCCCATACTGTCTGTTGTTTCATCTATGCATACCCATATGTTTCCGTCTCCTACCCTTATCCTTATTTCTTGTAACGTTTTGTCATAGCACCTTCCAACGTAGGTTCTTCGTAACGTTCTGGAATCTGGTATAGATTTTCCAGTCTCCTCTTCTAAGAATGTACGCAGCTTTGGATAGTTTAATTTGTTCAGTGGAATATCGGCGCATAAAAATGCTGTACACCGTTTCTCACAAAACGGAGAAAATGTTGAAGATTCACCCAGTAGTGTCTGGTGTAAGCCACGGTTTCTTTTATCTTCAAGTCGCTGCACACCACGTTTATGTTTTTCTCGCGACACATGTTGCTCAACTGTAAACTTCTTTTCTGCTGAAACGCGCACATCACACACTTTGCAAAATAATATTTTCCCATCAGTGGAAAAAATATTTTCTCCATATTGTGTAACAAGTTGTTTTAATTTAACTATTGCACTTCCTTTAAGTTTGGGCATCTTACAGTACTTGTCAACAAAGAACTCACTCGACTCTCAGCGCGTGGGAGACTGACGTTCTTCTTATCTAGCTGAAGATAAGGAGCAATGCTCTGCATGGGCGAGTCTATTATGTGTCTTACATTTAGGGGAAGCAGGTACTGCTTATAGTATGTTTTCTTGGAAGCATAATCGAGTTAAAATACGCTTTCCTTTAAAACTAGTGGCAGCAGGTTATGTTGCAAGTCTACTTTCTTTCTTGAGCAAGTTATTTGCCTAAGTTAAACATAATATACAAGTATTGTAAACATAAATAATATTAATTAAATATCGAAATATAACACTTACCAGAAAACAATTAAAAATGCCAAAAAATGACCTAAAAAGCTCCAAAAATGACCTATCTCTTGTATATGGCAAAAAATGCAAAAAATGCCCCAACAAATTGCCCTTATTTAATCAGTCAATTCATAAAACACATGTATATATACTCGAGCTATGTTTCGGCCTTCATACAAAAAAGATGCAAAATCATCAAATGCCTGGCCCTAATTATTTCTATTGTGATTTATAAGTCACGAGCTTTCAAATATGAAAAGCATTACTGAACACAGGTGTCACAGCTAAAGAGCTAAATAGTGAAACAAACAAAATTTGCTCAATTCCAATAACTGCACGTGCAGCAGTTGTTTTTATGTTTATAAGCAAAAGTAATACATATGCATGACATTCTTTTTACAAAACGTTGTTGTACTTTGATGTACTCTAAGAATAATGAATTGTGTGTTATTATTATTATTAATGTAACTGGTAGTTTAAATCCTAATTAGGCAGTAGCATACACAGTAGATCTTGTGTGATCTTTTTTTGTTGTTTTGTGGGAAGTAGCATATGATAAGTGCTCAGAAAGGAAATGAGAATAGGGAGGGGGGATGGGGGGCTAGATATTTTATGTTTCAGAAGGGGGGCGCAACAGAAAAAGTTTGAGAAGCCCTGCTCTAGTGAACAGGTTGGGTGATTACCAAGCCACCGGGCCCCGTATTCTTTTTGAATAAAACTTCGTAGCTACTATAGCCCTAAACTACTTTTCATTCTTCAAAAACCAGCTCAACTGAGCTCCTTCTTTTACTTTATTTCCATAACTTTAAAATTAAGCATTTCAAGGTGCCTCGAGCACCAGGTCACATCCTGACCAATTATGACAGCAGGTAATCACCCAACACCCCTATACCAGTTCTGTTAGGTCCATACCGTTTTATAGATATAGCACTAAAGGCCCCTCTGGCTAATAGGCTATAACAAATGCACGCGTGTCGGCTTACGCCGACTCCTCGTCGCTGGGTTCCAGACCAGATCAGAAGTTTGCTAAAATAGCTCGAACACTTTCGCGCACTACCATCTACTCGATCAAGAGTAGCAGAGAGAACATAGGGAAGTTTGTAAAGATGCTGAAGGTGGGTCTTCTTTACGGCAAACTGTGAAAGCAGGTGAATTTTCTGAGATGGAAGAAGCACTTTAGTCTTGGTTTATACAAGAACGTGCTCGCCACACCCCCATTAATGCTGAGTTAAAATAAAAATCTTTAATTTTTTATAACACAATGTATGAAAAAGATGATTTTAAAAAATCTTTAATTTTTTATAACAAAATGTATGGAAAAGATGATTTTAAAGCAAGTGATGGTTGGTTTACAAAATTTAAAGTGCGGTATGGTACCGTATTCGACTGTTGACTGTGACCGGGGAAAAATTGTCTAGTGACGATGCAGCTGTAGAGCCGTTTATTAAACCTTTTCTAGAGCATGTAGATGAACTAGGTCTTACAGGTGACCTGATTTTGTACCCCAAGTACGCTCGTTAAAAAAATAAAAAAAATAAAAGAGATACAAAATGTCTAAGTGCTAAGGGCAGCTAACTTAGACTCAGACCATTACTTATCTCTGGTGAAAACCAACCTGCAGCCAATTAGGAGACCACCAAATACCTCCCAAGTTGGTAAAATACCAAAGTTGACGTCCTCAAACTGAGTGATGAAGACTGTGGTTTCCAAGCCACCCTGAAGGAAAACACAGAGAAGCAAGGTTGGTCCAACCTACAAAAGGCTCTACAGGATGCCGCTCATAAAACAATGCCTGCCTCATCCAACAAAGCCAAGCATCCCTGGTGGACAACTACACGTGACCAGGCTATAGAAGAAAGGCGTAGAGACTGGGTCACTTGGAACCAGTGCAAGAATGAAGCTAACTACCAGGCCTTTCTTACACAAAGAAAAATAACTTCCAATATAGAGCGACAAACCAAGAGGAACCATAATAAGGCTCTAATAAAACAGGCAGAAGAGGACTTCAAAAGACATAACTCGAGGGATTTCTACAGAGAACTCAGAAAACAGTCGACACAATACAAAGCTCCTACCCTTCATCTTCGTGGACCTGATGGAAAACTTCAGTACAACAACAAGGATTGCACCAGTACCCTTGCAGGGTATTTCAAGAAGCTCCTCAATGCAGAGGAACCTGAAGAGAGACTCACCTTCCATGACCTTCCTTCCAGAAATCCAGACTCCTTACCGCCAACCATAGAAAAAATAAGGGAGATTATCAAGAGCCTAAAGAACAACAAGGCCTCAGGTGAAGACGGTATAGTTGCAGAAATGTGGAACATGCTGATGAACAATCAATACAAAACCTCCATCAAATCATACAAGACATATGGGCAACGGAGACCTTACCTGAGGGATGGACCTCAGCTGTGATCCATCCTCTACACAAGAAAGGTAGTAGGATTGACCTTGATAACTCCAGAGGAATATCTCTAATATCTGTCACATACAAGATAATATCTAAAGTCTTGCTAACCAGAGTTACTAGTCAACTAGATTCCCAACTAGGTATCAGGCCGGTTTCCGTGCAAATAGATCATGCATAGAGCAAATACAGAACCTCAAGACAATCTTAAGGTACAAGAATTGCGGCGGACATCGATGGGTAGTCATACTAGTGGATTTCCAGAAGGCGTATGATTCAATAGACAGACAGACCCTCTTCTCCACTCTATGGGAATTAGGACTGGATGCGAAGACCACCAGACTAATCCAGGCTACACTGAAGACTACGACCTCCAAAGTCAAGTTCAGAGGTGAACTCTCAGACAGCTTCTCTATCCAAACAGGAGTTAGACAAGGTGATGGCATTTCTTGTATTCTCTTCAATTGTGTACTTGAGAAGATTATCAGGGAATGAACTACCACGTTACCATCAGGAACAGGACTGCAAATTGGGCACAAGAAAGACAATCTCAATGTACCTTGCCTGGCCTTTGCCGACGACCTTACCTTGTTAGCGAACAACATAGAAGAAGCTACTCACCAACTACAGATCCTCTATAACATAGCAGCTAAAACTGGCTTGAAGGTCAATATACAAAAAACAGTGTTCATGACAAATATAAAGGGAGCCCCATCTACTATTCTTGTGAAAGACACCGCAATTCAAAAAGTTCCTGCAGTGAAGTACCTAGGTGAGTGGATTCCAGCAAACGAGAGTGAGACCTTAGCAATAGACACTAGATGCACGAAACTGGAAAGGGTCTACCACTCCTGCAAGAGCATCTACACATCCAAGTGCCTCTCTAAGAACCTTAAACTTCTACATTACAACTCAGTAGTAAGACCTTCCGTTCTATATGCCTCTGAGTGTCTCCTGCATTCCAGTATTTTTGTTTTACATTTATTTATTTATTTATTTTCATCATGAATTCTTTCCGTAAGACGGAGTCCATGCCATCCAAAAACTCATTCAAATCCTCAGGCTTGTCGGCCAAGATGACGATGTCATCAGCAAATCTCAGAGTTGAAATTATTTCTCCTTGAATCTTCACTCCCACTTTAAATTTTTCTCTAATTTCCTTCATTATTTGTTCAATGTAAAGATTGAAAAGTATGGGTGATAAGTTGCAGCCTTGCCTTACACCTTTCTGAATACCAGCTTCTCTCTCATGTCCTTCAACTCGAATGACTGCTGTCTGGTTTCTGTACAGATTGTATATCACCCTCCTATCCCTGTACTTTATTCCAATGGATTTCAAAATGTCAAACAATTTAGTCCAATCAACGTTATCAAAAGCCTTTTCTAAGTCTACAAAAGCCATGAACGTTCTCTTATCTTTCCTTATTCTACCTTCCAAAATCAGCCTAAGACTTAGTACAGCTTCCCTTGTTCCTACATTTCTCCTGAAACCAAACTGGTCTTCACCCAACTCCGTTTCTATCTGGCTTTCAATTCTCTTGTAAATTATTCTAGACAGGATCTTTGAAGCATGAGTAATCAAGCTGATTGTACGGTAATCTTCACATCTGTCAGCTCCCACTTTCTTTGGTATAGGGATGATTACATTCTTCTTGAAATCAGGGGGTACCTCACCTGTCTCATAGCTGGTAAGTGTACCAATAGGTGTATTTAGAAATGACTAAGCTTTTACCCAGCAAAGCGCCGACTAAACGTTTAGACAATGAGAAACACTTAAATTTTGAAAAACCAACCATAAGTGGTAGAGAGAATCTCCACAAGCAGGAAGCTGGCGTAGCGAGCTATGCTTGCCTTACTGGCCAGTTAGAATTAGCTATTAAAGCTAAGAGAGACTTTACTAAGTTGATAACTAAGAGTTCTTGCTCAAATGCAACAAGTGGTGAAAACCTTATCAATGGATTTATTTTTATTAAAGAGGGCATAAACCTAGGAAGAGTCAAGGAAGACAGGATCTTGCCTAACCGTTTTGTTAGAGAAATGATAAAGCAAAGAACAAATCTTAATTTATTTAACAATGTAAAGGAAGTGGTTTATGTAACAAATATATAATTTTGATTTTTATAAACAATTGGGGTCGCAGACCTCCGAAAACATCTAAAGCTTGCACCAGGCAATTGACAATTCTTTTGGTTTTAAACCTTTTATATGCTTTAAAATCTTCGTAAGATTTTGAAATGTTGTTAAGATTAACAAATGGGAAATTTAAAGATAATTGACGTAATTAAGGTTAACCAATAAATCAAGTACAAGATGTGTACTTTAAAGATTTCTAGATATGTATCTTAGAAATATGAACAAATAACAACTTCGAAAGTAACAAAAAAAAACCAGGAAGAATGAAATAGAAGTTTCTATAACTTCTTGTATTGATACAGAACTACGTGGGTAGATTATACATAGGAGATTATACAAATAGGGCAGGTCACTTATTGTGAAGCCTGAAGAGAAAAATTGAAAGGAAGTTTCTAGAACTCCTATGTTTAAGTAAGGATCAGGAGAAAAATGGGGCAAATTTCCCTTTCGTGAAACCTAGAGATAACTCACTTGTGAGTAGAAAGAATTGTATTCCCCAATTAGAAGGGAGAAACAATATAATTTAAGGCGTGTACTAGACACGAAGTTTTACAGACATTAATTCGTTATACGTGGAGCAAGTAAGGGAGGGCACTTATTGAGAGTGACACCTCATTGAAAAAAGACCTAAAGTAACAGTAGGGGAGTAGTAGGAGTTCTAAACGCACAGTCTGTTCCAAAAGTTAGTACACACTTTTTGCTTATTCATATCTCGCGAACCCATGGTCGGATTTTAACAAATAAAGTGTCGTTGAACTCGGGCTGACGCCCTTTTTCCAATGGACCACTCATTTTAACCCCTAAATAAAACCTACCCCTACTAGGGGGTGAAATTGTAATTTTTTAGTGAAAGTCTCTTTTCAAATGCGACATGTATAAGGTGAGTTGCTAAAATGAACTTAAACGTTGTTGCTCATATAGCGCATGCGTTTTTCTGGATGACGCTATGGATGAACATTTTTGTTTTTGTTTTTTACGCATGCGCACTTGGGATTTTTGTAAGAGGGTGAGCTCTTTGAAAAAAAATGATTGATAAGAAGGGGTTTTGGTGGTGAGGAGAGAACCAGATAGTAGCCTACTTTCCTACGAAGTTTGCCGATATCTCTCGAACGCAAGGTCGGATTTGGACGTGTGACGTGTCAAATCGCTTGTCTCGAAAGCCTATACATGTTATTAATAGGTTAAAGTTTCGAGAATGAGGGAAACAGGCTTTATGGGGGTAAAACCATGATTTTAGACTTTTTCTGATATTTCACGAATGCATGGTCGGATTTGGTCCTATGACGTGTCAAATGGCTTGTCTAGAAACCCTGTTTATTTTGGTAATAGGTTAAAGTTTTTGAGAATGAGGGAAACAGAATGTTTTGGGGTAAAACCGTGATTTTAGACTTTTTGCTATATTTTGCGAACCAATGATGCCAGAGGCGTGTACGACGGGTCCAAGGACTCGGGGTGACGTCCTCTTTCCTATGGACCACTCGTTATATTAAAAAAAAATGGAAACTCGATTTTGGGGTAAACAAGTGTTTTTTGTGATTTTTGCTGATAACTCACGAACCAATAAGCCTAGAGACAAGTGCGAGGTGTCATTTTTTTTTACCGCGTTGCCCTCTTGCCGAGGATGTTCGTGATGAGCAGGAATAAAAAACCATGATTTTAGACTTTTTGCTTTATCTCGCAAACCCATAACGCTAGAGACGTGTACGAGGTGTCCTAGGACTCGGGATCACGCCCCCTTTTAGAAACTATGTTTGCCATTTTGACAAAGGGCCTAACGCCATAAATGTTGAAAAAACATTTCTTTACCGATACCTGTTTATAATGTTCATGAAGCGTGGTGGTTGAGAGAGACGATACTGCTGGGTGTGTGTGTGTTTCAATGAACCTGTCGCTGACCACGGTGGCTGTGCTCAATAGATCAATCGCTATTTCGACAGGTCGGTTTATGACAGAGCGAGGGTGCGTTTTTTCTGATACTTTACCCCGAAGATGATTTTTAACGTGTAAACGGTGATGAGAACTTGGTTCTATGTTGGTCGAAGCGAGTACAGAAAACAAACTTGCAGAGGAGCAGGATGTGAATGTCATTTGAGCTTATTGGAATGCGCTGATCTGACTTGACAACAGGTGCAATGGAAAATGACAATGACGCTTGAAGGTGAAATAATCTGACCATCGTGGTGGCAGGGAAGAGCGAATACACGTGTGAGATGACATGTACGCTAAACAAGTTACATCTTGTTTGCTTCGTACGTGACAAAATGCAAGTTCAGGTGAAATTTGACCCGGCACAGGTGTTCACCTCGGGCGTTGGCTGTCCACATGTTGGATAACAGGATGTTCAAAGCGTGGGGAAAAATGATTATACATGCAACGTAACATATATAAAGACATGTCGTTATCATTTCCACTCTCACCTTTGAACACACTGCGTTGCATGAAACCCCTGGTCTTGTTTAACAGTTTTGGTGTTGGTGGAAAATACTTAACCTTGTTGTGAGGTATATATTTATTCATTTATATATTTATTGATTTATATATATTTACAAGCAATTATTTATTGATTAGGTAATTAATGATTGTATTTATTTATTTGTTTGCAGATAACTGGTATACCTTACATGTCTAAGAGAGAAGAAACCATTGCACTTTTGAGCTCACTCGAAGGAAACAGTAACAAGCCACTGCAAGTAAAGGTGAAATGATTTTTTTAAACTAACTTGTTTTCATTTTTTTGTTTTATATTTTATTTTATAAAATGCATGTACTAACCTGAATTTAGGTATTTATAACGGTTTATTTTATTTATTTTTAGAAACTTGGAAAGAAAAGCCTTACCGCCGTAGCAGTCGCTGAAAACCCGAGACGCAGTAAAGTGCAACCTATGTTTCCAGGCAGTGAACTATTTAAAACTCAGGTAAGACTAACATAAAATGCTATTCCATTTTACCACTACTGAAAACTGGTAGACAAAGAAATTCATTACCTGTACATGACTAGGACGATGATTGCTTTCTTGATTAATGGCTATGTTGTTGTTGACTGGGAAAAGTACAAGGCCATGTTGGATTTTCTAAAAACAAAAATTTAAATTTAATTTATGGGTGGTTCCCTATGGACTCAACGAATATCCACAGGTTTGAACATGATCATCTGAACAAAATGACATGACATTATTATTTTTGTTTATGTATTTGTTAAAGGGGAATGTAAATGACTGCAGCTTTATAAAAAGAAAATAAGTACATGGGTTACTGTTAGTGCCGACATACAGTTTATTATAATTTTTATGGTGTTTTGATATATTAATGCCAATTAACGTTAAAGTTTCATTTACAAGTATTGATTGATTGATTGAGTGATTGGTTATTTTGTTTGCTTTTAGGTGTTGTCATGCGCCATTAACGTAATGAACAGACAGTGAACAAGCATACATTGTGCTTTAAGGTACTCTGTGCAACGTTAATAACTTACAATAAGAAAAAGTTTTATTATAACACATGGTGTTAGTACTAAATACAACAAGTGAGCAAGTTGGTTTACCACGTGGGTTAAATTTAAAATTAGAACATGACCGTTGGTTAACATTTGAATCCTGACCTGTAGGCTTTTTGCCGGCACATGAACTTGCAAAAGAAGTTTTTTTTTACTTGAACCGAGAAGATGTGGTGCGCTGTGTGTTTTGTCGTATTGAACTTTCCCACTGGGAAGAAGGGGATGATCCCTTTAGAGACCATTTGCGATGGTCTCCTTGTTGTCCTTACATGCTTGGAAAACAAGTGGGTAACATACCTGTGTATTCATTTTACCGAACCACAAGACCATTGGCCGCTACTTACGTTGCTGAATCACAAATAAATAATAATAATGATGTATTACCAGCCAACGGTAGTGTCGATATATGTGGTCCATATGCCATAGACAGTGTTGAATTGGCGTGTGCTTTTTGAAAAATTGGGAGTTTGCAAGACTAAAGCACTAGCACACCCAGAGTACAGCTCTGTTGAAAAACGTTTAGAATCTTATAAAAATGTTTGGCCATTAATATTAAAACACCTTACCAAACAGCTAAGTGAAGCTGGATTTTTTATACTGGTGAAGGGGATAAAACAATATGTTTTTATTGTGGCTTTGCTTTAAAGGATTGGCAAATGACTGATGACCCTTTAGTGCAACACGCTCGTTGGTTACCAAACTGTAAATACATGGTGTTGCTTAAAGGTCATGAATTTGTGAACACTATTCGTAACGAAAACATGATTGCAGCACAAGACATAAAAGTGCCTTTAGAGTTAGAACACGCAGAGCAAATACATAAGGCTGAAAGAAAAGACTTGTCTCACGAACAGATACAAAAGTGTAACCAACAATTATGTAAAATTTGTTATCAAGATGAACTAGGTGTTGTACTTTTGCCTTGTGGACACATGATAGCCTGTGTCAAGTGTGCATTAGAACTCAACACTTGTGCTATATGCAGAAAAGCAGTATCTGCTACAGTTAGGGCATTTCTTGCATAACTAGTATAATTTATTCGCCATGCATAGTGCAAAATCCATAATTGCACAATATTATTAAAACTGTTTTAGAGTGTAATAGGTATGCTTTTTGTTTTGTTTATCGACTACTACAATGAATGTTTTAAATGCTGTGGGACAATCATGTGGCTTAGAGACAAAGAAGCTCAGCGAATTGCCAACGCATATTCCATTCCGCATTATCAAGATTCGGAAATTGAAAACAGCATATGGTGATCGTGTACTTTGTGTAGGTGAAAACTTTGAGACATTTCTGCCTATACGGTTTAATGATATGTCGGAAAGTGTTTTTAATGAAGTCAATAATGCTGTGCAACCTGTACACTTAATTTATAAAGGTTTTAAAAACAATAATTGCATGATTCGTTTTAATTAAATAAAAAAGTCAAATAATAATGCAAGGTATAAGTCATGACAATGGACTGAAAGAAAAAATATGTGTATAGAATAATAATGTCTTAGTGTTTAGTATTGTCTTAAAAATATTATCATGAAACCAAAAAAAATGTATATAAAGTTTGTAAATAAATGAAAATAATGGTAAAATGTTCTTTTATTTTCTATAGAAGTCAGAATATTTAACATTGCAGAGTATACATGATTATGACAATAAAAAGCACACTTAATACAAGTCTTTGCCTTTACGATAGTGTGTTATAGTTTTAAAAACAAAGCTTGTTGTAGATCTTTTTTCTTCCACGGTAAACAATAGGCATGAAAACGTTATTGTCCTGTTTTGGATCATCATCACTATCATAATCATAAGCAGCATGATCTATATCACTATTATTATAATCACTATAATTATCCTCAACATTATCCTCAACATTACTAAAACCAGTTAAATATTCCTGGTCCTCTTCCTCTACAGTGTCCTCGTGTAGAGTCTGCGTGGCTTTTGATAATGTTAAGAGTTTTTTTGAACATTGAATTATTTTCAATAGTAGTATTGTTTTGTAGCACTTGCTTTTTAACATTTTCATGATTTTCTGTTGACAGCAACAGTGTTTCATGCAGTACACTACATTGATGATCACTGACACTTAAAACCACACTATTTTTGCTTTTTAGCTCACTGCGACATTGTTTTGAACGTTGTTTTGTACAACGCCAAATAACAGTTCCATTTTTATTGGTTCGTTTCACAATATATGAATATCCTTTATAGAATGCATGAGGCTTACCATACCTAGTCACAGATACTTCCATATCAACTGTCAAGCTTAGACTAAGCTCTAGTAAAGACAACTTGGTAATAAGAACAATAGATTAATGTCGAGCATATATGGGTGCAAATGTGGGAGCAAAAAAAAAGTGGGAGCAAAAAGTGGGAGCAAAAATTGGGAGCAAAAAGTGGGAGCAAAAAGTGCGAGCAAAAAGTGGGAGCATATATGGGTGCAAATGTGGGAGCAAAAAGTGGGAGCAAAAAGTGGGAGCATATATGGGTGCAAATGTGGGAGCAAAAAGTGGGAGCAAAAAGTGGGAGCAAAAATTGGGAGCAAAATGTGGGAGCAAAAAGTGGGACCAAAAATTGAGAGCATAAAGTGGGAGCAAAAAGTGGGAGGAAAAATTGAGAGCAAAAAGTGGGAGCAAAAAAAAGTAGGAGCGAGTATGGGAGCAAATGTGAAAGCAAAAGTGGGAGCAAGTATGGGAGCATATGTGAAAGCAAAAGTGGGAGCAAAAAAGTGAGAGAAAAAAGTGGGAGCAAAAAGTGGGAGCAAAAGTGGGAGCAAATATGAGAGCAAAAAAAGTAGGAGCAAGTATGGGAGCAAATGTGAAAGCAAAAGTGGGAGCAAAAAAGTGAGAGAAAAAAAGTGGGAGCAAAAAGTGTAAGCAAAAGTGGGAGCAAATATGAGAGCAAAAAATAGTGTGAGCAAATGTGGGAGCAAAAAGTGGGAGCAAAAAGTGAGAGCTAAAAGTGTAAGCAAAAGTGGGAGCAAAAAATTGGAAGCAAAGCGTGGGAGCAAAAATTGGGAGCAAAAAGTGGGATCAAAAGAAAGTAGGAGCAAGTATGAGAGTAAATGTGAAATCAAAAGTGGGAGCAAGTATGGGAGCAAAGGTGAAAGCAAAAGTGGGAGCAAAAAGTGAGAGAAAAAAGTGAGAGCAAAAAGTGTAAGCAAAAGTGGGAGCAAATATGAGAGCAAAAAAATGTAGGAGCAAGTATGGGAGCAAATGTGAAAGCAAAAGTGGGAGCAAAACGTGAGAGAAAAAAAGCGGGACCAAAAAGTGTAAGCAAAAGAGGGAGCAAATATGTGAGCAAAGAAAATTGGGAGCAAAAATGTGGGAGCAAAAAGTGGGAGCAAAACGTGTAAGCATAAGTGGGAGCAAACAAGTGTGAGCAAATATGGGAGCAGAAAGTAGGAGCAAATGTGAAAGCAAAAGTGGGAGCAAAAAGAGCGAGCAAAAGTGAGTGCACAAAGTGGGAGCAAAATGTGTAAGTAAAAAGAGGGGGCAAATGTAGTGTTTTACTAAAACAATCTCCCCTAACCTAACCTAACCTAACTTCACCCAACCTAATTTCACCTAACCTAACTTCACCTAACCTAACCTTCCAACTCTCAGATCAAAAATTAAATTCTGGCCATAGTCGAGTTGGGAACCCAAAACCTCTGGGATAACACCCAAGCATACTAGCCACTACACCGCGAAATGGGCAAATTATCATGCAACACAACACGAAAATAAAAGGTCTTGGGTTTGAATTCTCAACTATGGTTGTCAGCCAATGAGTTACACTATAGAAAACTTTTTATTTTCGTGTTGTGTTGCATGATAATTTGCCCATTTGGCGGTGTAGTGGCTAGTATACTTGGGTGTTATCCCAGAGGTTTTGGGTTCCAACTCGACTATGGCCAGAATTTAATTTTTGATCTGAGAGTTGGAAGGTTAGGTTAGGTTAGGGGAGATTGTTTTAGTAAAACACTACATTTGCCCCCACTTTTTACTTACACATTTTGCTCCCACTTTGTGCACTCACTTTTGCTCGCTCTTTTTGCTCCCACTATTGCTTTCACATTTGCTCCCACTTTCTGCTCCCATATTTGCTCACACTTGTTTGCTCCCACTTATGCTTACACGTTTTGGTCCCACTTTTTGCTCCCACATTTTTGCTCCCACTTTTCTTTGCTCTCATATTTGCTCCCACTTTTGCTTACACTTTTTGGTCCCGCTTTTTTTCTCTCACTTTTTGCTCCCACTTTTGCTTTCACATTTGCTCCCATACTTGCTCCTACTTTTTTTTGCTCTCATATTTGCTCCCACTTTTGCTTACACTTTTTGCTCTCACTTTTTTCTCTCACTTTTTGCTCCCACTTTTGCTTTCACATTTGCTCCCATACTTGCTCCCACTTTGGATTTCACATTTACTCTCATACTTGCTCCTACTTTCTTTTGATCCCACTTTTTGCTCCCACTCTTTGCTCCCAATTTTTTGCTCCCACTTTTGCTTACACTTTTAGCTCTCACTTTTTGCTCCCACTTTTTGCTCCCACATTTGCTCACACTTTTTTTGCTCTCATATTTGCTCCCACTTTTGCTTACACTTTTTGCTCCCACTTTTTTTCTCTCACTTTTTTGCTCCCACTTATGCTTTCACATTTGCTCCCATACTTGCTCCTACTTTTTTTGCTCTCATATTTGCTCCCACATTTGCGTACACTTTTTGCTCCCACTTTTTTCTCTCACTTTTTTGCTCCCACTTTTGCTTTCACATATGCTCCCATACTTGCTCCCACTTTTGCTTTCACATTTGCTCCCATACTTGCTCCTACATTTTTTTGCTCCCACTTTTTGCTCTCAATTTTTGCTCCCAATTTTTGCTCCCACTTTTTGCTCTCAATTTTTGCTCCCACATTGCACCTATATATGCTCCCACTTTTTGCTCCAACTTCTTGGTCCCAATTTTTGCTCCCACTTTTTGCTCCCACTTTTTGCTCCCAATTTTTGCTCCCACATTTGCACCCATATATGCTCCCACTTTTTGCTCCCAAGATTTTCTCCCACTTTTTTCTCCCACTTTTTGCTCCCACTTTTTGCTCCCACTTTTTTTGCTCCCACATTTGCACCCATATATGCTCGCACATTAATCTATTGTTCTTATTACCAAGTTGTTTTTACTAGAGCTTAGTCTAAGCTTGACAGTTGATATGGAAGTATCTGTGACTAGGTATGGTAAGCCTCATGCATTCTATAAAGGATATTCATATATTGTGAAACGAACCAATAAAAATGGAACTGTTATTTGGCGTTGTACAAAACAACGTTCAAAACAATGTCGCAGTGAGCTAAAAAGCAAAAATAGTGTGGTTTTAAGTGTCAGTGATCATCAATGTAGTGTACTGCATGAAACACTGTTGCTGTCAACAGAAAATCATGAAAATGTTAAAAAGCAAGTGCTACAAAACAATACTACTATTGAAAATAATTCAATGTTCAAAAAAACCCTTAACATTATCAAAAGCCACGCAGACTCTACATGAGGACACTGTAGAGGAAGAGGAAGAGGAACAGGAAGAGGACCAGAAATATTTAACTGGTTTTAGTAATGTTGAGGATAATGTTGAGGATAATTATAGTGATTATAATAATAGTGATATAGATCATGCTGCTTATGATTATGATAGTGATGATGATCCAAAACAGGACAATAACGTTTTCATGCCTATTGTTTACCGTGGAAGAAAAAAGATCTACAACAAGCTTTGTTTTTAAAACTATAACACTATCGTAAAGGCAAAGACTTGTATTAAGTGTGCTTTTTATTGTCATAATCATGTATACTCTGCAATGTTAAATATTCTGACTTCTATAGGAAATAAAACAACATTGTACCATTATTTTCATTTATTTACAAACTTTATATACATTTTTTTTGGTTTCATGATAATAATTTTAAGACAATACTAAACACTAAGACATTATTATTCTATACACATATTTTTTCTTTCAGTCCATTGTCATGACTTATATCTTGCATTATTATTTGACTTTTTTTATTTAATTAAAACGAATCATGCAATTATTGTTTTTAAAACCTTTATAAATTAAGTGTACAGGTTGCACAGCATTATTGACTTCATTAAAAACACTTTCCGACATATCATTAAACCGTGTAGGCAGAAATGTCTCAAAGTTTTCACATACACAAAGTACACGATCACCATATGCTGTTTTCTATTTCCGAATCTTGATAATGCGGAATGGAATATGCGTTGGCAATTCGCTGAGCTTCTTTGTCTCTAAGTCACATGATTGTCACACAGCATTCAAAACATTCATTGTAGTAGTCTATAAACAAAAGAAAAGCATACCTATTACACTCTAAAACAGTTTTAATAATATTGTGCAATTATGGATTTTGCACTATGCATGGCGAATAAATTATACTAGTTATGCAAGAAATGCCCTAACTGTAGCAGATACTGCTTTTCTGCATATAGCACAAGTGTTGAGTTCTAATGCACACTTGACACAGGCTATCATGTGTCCACAAGGCAAAAATACAACACCTAGTTCATCTTGATAACAAATTTTACATAATTGTTGGTTACACTTTTGTAACTGTTCGTGAGACAAGTCTTTTCTTTCAGCCTTATGTATTTGCTCTGCGTGTTCTAACTCTAAAGGCACTTTTATGTCTTGTGCTGCAATCATGTTTTCTTTACGAATAGTGTTAACAAATTCCTGACCTTTAAGCAACACCATGTATTTACAGTTTGGTAACCAACGAGCGTGTTGCACTAAAGGGTCATCAGTCATTTGCCAATCCTTTAAAGCAAAGCCACAATAAAAACATATTGTTTTATCCCCTTCACCAGTATAAAAAATCCAGCTTCACTTAGCTGTTTGGTAAGGTGTTTTAATATTAATGGCCAAACTTTTTTATAAGATTCTAAACGTTTTTCAACAGAGCTGTACTCTGGGTGTGCTAGTGCTTTAGTCTTGCAAACTCCCAATTTTTCAAAAAGCACACGCCAATTCAACACTGTCTATGGCATATGGACCACATATATCGACACTACCGTTGGCTGGTAATACATCATTATTATTATTTATTTGTGATTCAGCAACGTAAGTAGCGGCCAATGGTCTTGTGGTTCGGTAAAATGAATACACAGGTATGTTACCCACTTGTTTTCCAAGCATGTAAGGACAACAAGGAGACCATCGCAAATGGTCTCTAAAGGGATCATCCCCTTCTTCCCAGTGGGAAAGTTCAATACGACAAAACACACAGCGCACCACATCTTCTCGGTTCAAGTAAAAAAAAACTTCTTTTGCAAGTTCATGTGCCGGCAAAAAGCCTACAGGCCAGGATTCAAATGTTAACCAACGGTCATGTTCTAATTTTAAATTTAACCCACGTGGTAAACCAACTTGCTCACTTGTTGTATTTAGTACTAACACCATGTGTTATAATAAAACTTTTTCTTATTGTAAGTTATTAACGTTGCACAGAGTACCTTAAAGCACAATGTATGCTTGTTCACTGTCTGTTCATTACGTTAATGGCGCATGACAACACCTAAAAGCAAACAAAATAACCAATCACTCAATCAATCAATCAATACTTGTAAATGAAACTTTAACGTTAATTGGCATTAATATATCAAAACACCATAAAAATTATAATAAACTGTATGTCGGCACTAACAGTAACCCATGTACTTATTTTCTTTTTATAAAGCTGCAGTCATTTACATTCCCCTTTAACAAATACATCAACAAAAAATAATAATGTCATGTCATTTTGTTCAGATGATCATGTTCAAACCTGTGGATATTCGTTGAGTCCATAGGGAATCACATATAAATTAAATTTAAATTTTTGTTTTGAGAAAATCCAACATGGCCTTGTACTTTTCCCAGTCAACAACAACATAGCCATTAATCAAGAAAGCAATCATCGTCCTAGTCATGTACAGGTAATGAATTTTTTTGTCTACCAGTTTTCAGTAGTGGTAAAATGGAATAGCATTTTATGTTAGTCTTACCTGCGTTTTAAATAGTTCACTGCCTGGAAACAATGGTTGCACTTTACTGCGTCTCGGGTTTTCAGCGACTGCTACAGCGGTAAGGCTTTTCTTTCCAAGTTTCTAAAAATAAATAAAATAAACCGTTATAAATACCTAAATTCAGATTAGTACATGCATTTTATAAAATAAAATATAAAACAAAAAAATGAAACAAGTTAGTTTAAAAAAATCATTTCACCTTTACTTGCAGTGGCTTGTTACTGTTTCCTTCTAGTGAGCTCAAAAGTGCAATAGTTTCTTCTCTCTTTGACATGTAAGGTATACCAGTTATCTGCAAACAAATAAATAAATAAAATCATTAATTACCTAATCAATAAATAATTGCTTGTAAATATATATAAATCAATAAATATATAAATGAATAAATATATACCTACCTCACAACAAGGTTAAGTATTTTCCATCAACACCAAAACTGTTAAACAAGACCAGGGGTTTCATGCAACGCAGTGTGTTCAAAGGTAAGAGTGGAAATGATAACGACATGCCTTTATATATGTTACGTTGCATGTATAATCATTTTTTCCCCACGCTTTGAACATCCTGTTATCAAACATGTGGACAGCCAACGCCCGCGGTGAACACCTGTGCCAGGTCAAATTTCACCTGAACTTGCATTTTGTCACGTACGAAGCAAACAAGATGTAACTTGTTTAGCGTACATGTCATCTCACACGTGTATTCGCTCTTCCCTGCCACCACGGTGGTCAGATTATTTCACCTTCAAGCGTCATTGTCATTTTCCATTGCACCTGTTGTCAAGTCAGATCAGCGCATTCCAATAAGCTCAAATTACATTCAAATCCTGCTCCTCTGCAAGTTTGTTTTCTGTACTCGCTTCGACCAACATAGAACCAAGTTCTCATCACCGTTTACACGTTAAAAATCATCTTCGGGGTAAAGTATCAGAAAAAACGCACCCTCGCTCTGTCATAAACCGACCTGTCGAAATAGCGATTGATCTATTGAGCACAGCCACCGTGGTCAGCGACAGGTTCGTTGAAACACACACACACCCAGCAGTATCGTCTCTCTCAACCACCACGCTTCATGAACATTATAAACAGGTATCGGTAAAGAAATGTTTTTTCAACATTTATGGCGTTAGGCCCTTTGTCAAAATGGCAAACATAGTTTCTAAAAGGGGGCGTGATCCCGAGTTCTAGGACACCTCGTACACGTCTCTAGCGTTATGGGTTTGCGAGATAAAGCAAAAAGTCTAAAATCATGGTTTTTCATTCCTGCTCATCACGAAAATCCTCGGCAAGAGGGCAACGCGGTAAAAAAATGACACCTCGCACTTGTCTCTAGGGTTATTGGTTCGTGAGTTATCAGCAAAAATCACAAAAAACACTTGTTTACCCCAAAAGCGAGTTTCCAATTTTTTTTAATATAACGAGTGGTCCATAGGAAAGAGGACGTCACCCCGAGTCCTTGGACCCGTCGTACACGCCTCTGGCATCATTGGTTCGCGAAATATAGCAAAAAGTCTAAAATCACGGTTTTACCCCAAAACATTCTGTTTCCCTCATTCTCAAAAAACTTTAACCTATTACCAAAATAAACAGGGTTTCTAGACAAGCCATTTGACACGTCATAGCACCAAATCCGACCATGCATTCGTGAAATATCAGAAAAAGTCTAAAATCATGGTTTTACCCCCAAAATGCCTGTTTCCCTCATTCTCAAAACTTTAACCTATTAATAACATGTATAGGCTTTCGAGACAAGCGATTTGACACGTCACACGTCCAAATCCGACCTTGCGTTCCAGAGATAACGGCAAACTTCGTAGGAAAGTAGGCGACTATCTGGTTCTCTCCTCACCACCAAAACCCCTTCTTATCAATCATTTTTTTTTTCAAAGAGCTCACCCTCTTACAAAATCCCAAGTGCGCATGCGTAAAAAACAAAAACAAAAATGTTCATCCATAGCGTCATCCAGAAAAACGCATGCGCTATATGAGCAACAACGTTTAAGTTCATTTTAGCAACTCACCTTATACATGTCGCATTTGAAAAGGGACTTTCCCTAAAAAATTACAATTTCACCCCTAGTAGGGGTAGGTTTTATTTAGGGGTTAAAATGAGTGGTCCATTGGAAAAAGGGCGTCAGCCCGAGTTCAACGACACCTCATTTGTTAAAATCCGACCATGGGTTCGCGAGATATGAATAAGCAAAAAGTGTGTACTAATTTTTGGAACAGACTGTGCGTTAGAACTCCTACTACTCCCCTACTAGTAACAATTTTATTATTTTAGTTTGTTAGTAAAGGGTTTGGGAAGATCAAATGGGATAGTGGAAGAGTGTTCATGGCCGTATTTATTGTACTCGGACGAGCGTGACGCGGATGAAAAGTTGAACAGGCACTGTTTTCACTATAGTCTGTTGATGTAGTTGAAAAGTTCACTGTAGTAGCACAAAACGTTGATGGCAAAGAAAGTTATTGCAATGGTGGAAAATAACTAGTTACACTAGATTTGCGAGATTCTATTTCTTGAAAAACTTGTAGGTTATAGTTGAATGCACCAGAAAAATCCCAACGGAGGAAGAAAAAATAGATATTGATTAGCAATTCATAAGGAAGATTCCTTAGTTTGAAAAAGTATTCCCATACGAGGTGGAAAATACATGACATTATAACTGGCAGATAGAGTGTAGGTTCTGGAAGGTTCCAGAGCAATGATGAGTTGTTTAAATAGGGTAGAGAATCCCTCGGCGGAAAACTAGATTATATAGACAGTGGGTATTTTAGAAATATCCCTCGATGTGAGATAGCATCTCAGAAAATCTTTCATTTTGAAAGTTAGACTTGTTAGTTTGAGTTTGATCACGAAGATCTCTTGAAAGCAGTTATTTTATCACATAGCAACTTTCACTGTCTATAAAATCCAAATAAAAGCATTAAGCCTTTTAAAAGCGATGAGAATGTGGTTAAAACATGAAGTCGGTACTTATCTTTGCTTCATGAAGAAGGTGATGTTGCTGTTGACGGTTGATTCTAAAACTCGAACATGGCGTCGAATTTAAAAGTTTGCCTCTTGAGTATAGGAGGCGAGCTTCAGTTAATCTCCAACTGACTGGTTTGACTTCTGACGTACAAGTGAGACCCGCTCAACGGAGCGCGAAGGGACCAGGGAAGGGAAAAAGAGGGAAAAAGAAATTAGGAGACAAAAGGAATACATATAAGAATAGCCAACATTGAAATATTAATTTCTCTTGATGAAATGGTCTTCAAAGAGTTGATAGAAGGCATCACCAGCGCAGCCTGGAGGGTGAAAAAGTAGACGAAGTTCTGTTGATCACGGAGATGATAGCTGGCGATAGCGACGAGATCTGGTGGCTAGATTGATAAGGAAATCCTCTTGTACAGGGAAGAATTGAGGAACTTCAGAGATTCGCTGCTAGATGACGCTAGGTGGGTCATGGAAGATATATATCTAGAACAGACTTACAGGTAGTGTGAGAGACATATACCAACAAAGAGAAATCAGGAGATCACTGTTGGTGTTTGCAAAAAAAGGAAGGGATGAACTAAAGCAAAAGCTTACTCTATCTTATCGTGTATTCCAAAGAATACACCAAGCTTGGAGGGACAAACACCAACAGAGAACAAAGACAGGAAGTTAAGAGTTTAAAGGTAAAGGAGCAATTAAAGACAATGGTCTTATGATATGTCCATTAGTGGTCAAGAGCTTGGCTACCCTTTAACTCTCCCAGCCCTTCCAGGATAACACTCGGTCACTCTGCTAGAAATCCAGACCAAGGGAGGAGAAACATCCCTAACCAGGACCAAGTCCCCCACTTTAATGTCGGGATTGGAAAGAAACCAATTCTGTCTCTGTTGCAAGAAAGTTAAGTATTCCAAATTCCACCTCTTCCAGAAAGAATTACGGAGGGCTTCAAGTTTACGCCAAACAATAGGTAAATTAGAATCGCTGTAAGAGTTGGGAAGGGGAGGAGGGACAGAAAGAGAAGTGCCAATAAGGAAGTGACCAGGTGTGAGTGGAAGCAGGTCATCAGGGTCATTGTAAAGCGGAGTTAAAGGGCGAGAATTGACAACCCCTTCAATCAGAACAGACAGCGAATTAAATTCTTCATAAGTCAGAATGTGATTACCTAAAACCTTTCTTAAGTGACGTTTAGTGAGCTTTACGCAGGATTCCCACCTACCACCGTGATGAGGAGCGTAGGGAGGTATAAAACGCCATTTGAAACCCTTTGAGTAGGAAAAATTAGAAATCTGTTCCATGGCAGGAGAAGATGTGAGAGCTTTCTTCCACAAGGAAGCTGCGCCATGAAAAGTGGAAGCGTTATCAGAGAACATCTCCGAAGGAACACCACGCCTAGCAGCGAAGCGAGAGACAGCTGATAAAAAGTAAGAAGTAGAGGCATTCGTTACTAGTTCCAAATGGATCGCGCCAGTAACCATGCAAACAAAGAGAGAAACATAGAGCTTACCAAACAATTTGCGTTTAGCTTCAGGGGAATTGCGTTGATATTGGAACGGACCCATATAGTCCACACCAGTTAGAGCAAATGGACGTATAGGAGAAGAGCGAAAAGAGGGCAGATCGCTCATTAATTGAGTATTGACTTTAGGTTTAGCTTTGAAGCAAGGAATGCATTCGTGAATTACAGAGGAAACTTCATGAATTCTATTTATAATCCAGTACTTTTCCCTTAAGAGGCAAAGCAGTGTGCGTGTACCAACATGCAGATTACGATAGTGAAAGTCACGTATAATTAAAGAAGTTACGTGATGTTTAGAAGGCAAAATAACAGGATGCTTTTTGTCCTCAGAAAGCAAAGATTGCGAGAGCCTACCACCTACCCTGAGTAACCTATTGCCATCAAGGAACGGGGCTAAGGCACGAAGACGACTGGATTTGGGAAGATCCTTTTTAGAAGAAAGTAAAGACAATTCATAAGAAAAGGTTTCTTGCTGTGTTAGTTGCAAAACCTTAATGGTAGCGAGATTCAATTCATGATTGGTAAGGTGTGGTTTGGGGAGAAGAGGTTGGTCAACCACAAGATATTTCCATCTGAGAAGATAGGCAACAATTCGAATTAATTTGTGAAAGGAAGAATAGCGTGACAATAAGGGATGAGGAACGTTGGGAACAAGACACAAAGCAGTAGATTTAGATACTTTAGCGTCAGGCAAGTTAGAGTTTGTAGCTGGAGGTTTAGAAGGCCAACAAGAAGAGTCTTCGATTAACCACGAGGGCCCATGCCAGTACAACTGAGAAGCTGCCAATTGAGAGGGTAAACATCCACGAGAAATTATGTCGGCGGGGTTGTCAGCGCTGGGCACATGCCTCCATTGACATCCCGAAGAAAGAGTTTGAATTTTGGAAACCTTGTTTGCAACAAAAGTTTGCCAAAGGGCGGGGTTTTTAGCAATCCAAGAAAGGGTAATCATGGAATCGCTCCAGAGATAGATTTGCGAAAATTCGACTTTTAAGACTTCCTGTAATTTCTTAACAAGTTCTGCGGCCATGAGTGCAGCACACAATTCAAGCCTAGGCAAAGTGATAGTTTTAAGAGGAGCCACCTTCGATTTGGCACAAACAAGGTTGGAAAATGAAGATCCATTTAATGAACCGCGATAAACCAAATATGCACAGCAACCGTAAGCTTTTTCGGAACTGTCCGCAAACACATGAAGGAAAAAATATGCATTAGGATGAGCGTTAATTAAATTCCTGGGAATTTCAATAAGGGAAAGATCAAGCCAGTTGCTGCGAAAAGCGAGCCATCTGTTAAGAAAAGAAAGGGGAAGAGTGTCGTCCCATTCACATTTGAGCGACCATAGCTCTTGCATGAAAAGTTTGGCTATTACAATAACCGGGGCAAGGAATTGAAGCGGATCAAAAATTTTTGCAATTTCAGAGAGAATTTGTCATTCTGTGTTCGGGAGCTCTTCTACAAGTGAAACTTTATAGATGAGAGTGTCAGTGCTAGTGCACCAATGAACTCCAAGAGTTTTTATGGATTCGGAGTCTCCACAAATTTCGACGGAGGAGAGGTCTACATCTTCAATAGGAAACTGGGCGAGAAACTCATGGGAGTTGGAATTCCACTTATGAAGTGGGAATCCTCCATTCTTTAGCAATGCCTGAAGTTCTAGTGACAGGAAAGAAGCTTCCTCAAGAGTGGGGAAGGACTGCAAGTAATCGTCAACATAGAATGATGTAGTTAGTGCTTCGGAAGCTTTAGAATCAAATAAATGACCATCTTGAGAGGCTAACAAGTGTAGGGATCGGATAGCAAGGAAAGCGGAAGGTTTTAAGCCATAAGTAACCGTCTTTAAACGAAATACCTTAATGGGCTTGCTGATTTCGTCGCGCCACAAGATTCTTTGGAGATCTCGTTGTTCAGGCTGAATTAAAACCTGACGGTACATCTGTTTTATATCCGCTATAACAGCTATGGGAAATAATCGAAAGTTTAAGAGTATAGCAGATAAATCTGACTGAATAGCAGGACCAGAGTAAAGACTGTTGCCATTAACGTCAGGTGATGAACCATTGAAAACGACTCGGATTTTATCATTTACAAGAGGGTTTTCCACACGGGATGATGATTTAAGAAAACCGTTTCAATTGGAGGGTGCAATTCGTCGTCAGATTTGCTACAACTTCCATATGATCTAAGCTTTCATACTCATCCATGAAATCGGTGTACTGTTGTTAAACGAGAGGTTCTTTCTTGAATTTGCTCTCGTTAGCAAAGAGAGCTTCTCGAGCTTTGGGTTGAGAATTAATAAGTTTGGGGGGATTATGTAATCTTGACATCTGAACAATGAACCGGCCTTCAGGAGAACGAGTGGTGGTGTTCAGAAAAAGTTGCTCACAGAATTCGTTTTCTGAAGAGGTCACGTTAGAACAATCAACGCTTTCTAGCCTCCAGAACTGCTCCAAATCAGTATTAGCAAAATAACATTGCGATGCGGGTTGGGAAGAATAATGAGGACGTTGAGCGGTGACGATCCATCCAAAATTAGTGTGTCTGGCAACCACGTTTTAGGATAACTTGCGAACCTGTTTACGAAGGCAATTCCAGAAAACATTGGCACTAAAGAGTATGTCAATGGGGTTTTGTAAATTGAACAGAGGATCGGCTAGCCTTAAATGCGAGGGAATTCTTAAGCCTGAAATATCAACAGAGTGACTTGGAGTATCTTCTCCTATGCTATTGAGAATGAGACAATTCAGTTTGAGAAAGTTATTTCCGTGACAAATGTCTCTTTGCTTTGAAAACTGTACAGCTTGCGATTTTGAGCTGTTAATGCCTGATACATTGATAGAAGTGGGGTTTACAGGTAGGTCTAGTATTCTGGTTAATGAATTAGAAACGAAATCGTGGGTTGCCGCCGAATCAAGAAGACCGCGTGCACGGACCCAGTTGCCAAAGTTATCCTGGACTTCGATTTGGACTGTGGACAATAGTACTTGGGCACTACGTATGGACTTGGCATTTTGAATGTAAGATGAAGCATTGGAACTGTTAGCATTGTCACTTTTCTGAGAAGTAGATGCGGTCGATGACCTTGCTGGATCATGACCATGTAGTAAAGTGTGATGAGCTTTTTCACAATGGAAGCAAAGTCTGGTGGACTTGCAATTTGAAGCAGAATGCGTGGGTTGAAGCAATGTTTATTCTGGGAAACTAATTTTCTTCTGTTGTCGACTGACAGTTCTTTGAAAGATTTACATAGATATAAGGCGTGGGAATCTTTACAAAGTATGCACTTTAATGGTTCATTTAAACTCTTACGGGGTTCGCTTTGAGTGTTTAAAACGAGAGAACTAGCAATACGTTGTTCACTAGACCTAGTTGGGTAACCAGTGGCGTTTGACTTGAGTTTAGATGAGCTGGACCCAGGTTTTTGGGTACTAGACGCTAAGCGTTCGCTTTTAGGTTTAAGATACATTGATTCAAATTTAGAACTAGGGGATGAGGGTTCACTTTGATTAGCTTGAGCAGTTAAGAGTTGGCATCTAGCATTTATGAAAGAGACTAAATGCTCGTAAGAGTAATCGTCTTCTCTGGAAAGTTCAATCTCTCAAGCTTTGAGGGTAGCAACATCGACTTTAGAAACCACTAAGTGTATTAAGAAAGTGTCCCACTGTTCAGTGGGTTGATCTAATTGGGATAGAGCTTTAACGTGAAGTTGTGTTGTATCAATGAGAGTACGCAAACTAGTGACGTCATTGTGCTGTGACGCAGGTAAGTTAAATAGAGCCTTCATATGGCGTTGAATGCGTAACCGTGAATTACCGTATCTTTCTTTCAACAAGTTAAAGGCAATGGGGTAGTTTTCGGCACTTAATGGGAATGCTTCAACTAACTGCAGAGCTTGACCTCGGAGGATAGATCTCAAATAATGAAACTTGTAGATGACCTGAATGTCTTCATTGTCATGAACAAGAGAACAAAATAGTTCATAGAAAGAATCCCAAGTAGATTCGTCTCCAGAGAAGTGGGGTAAATCAATCTTAGGTAGGATTGGTTTGGGCTTGTGAGTGCCCTCGCGAGAAGAGGTTTGTTGTTCGTGAAGGGAACCAAGAACAGAACCGTCTTTTTTCTGTTCTTCTTCGAGTTGGCGTATTATTTTAAAAGCAGAACCTATACCTTCGTAATATTGATTTTCTACTTCGACTCGATCTTCAGTTTGATTGAGCATACAAGTTTCGATTTCAGTTTGGATGTTACAATAATTTTCATATGAACGTTCAAAATCCTTTACGCGATGTCTTAACAAATCTAATTGAGCTTCTGAGGGATCTAGCTCTTTGACTGGCAGCAGCAATAAGTTGAAAGAAAGGGACACACCAAAGGAGACAGGAGCGGCCTCTTTCTCCTTCACAGGCTTTGCACGGTGAAGCTATAGCTGAAAAATTCAAAGAATATATTAATGATTTGCAAAATATTGTCAAATAACCCTTGACAAATAAAAAATATCATAAATGGACTCTCCCGGGTTTCTGGGACCAAATTTTGGATAGATTATTAGCTTGGGAATAACCTAACCCCCAAGGGAAGATGATGAAGAAAAAGAAGTGGGTTTCGGACTGGAGAAAAAGGATGGAGAAATAGGACGAGAGTCCAAACGAAGTTATAATTTTAACTTTAAGTATACCCAAAGGCAGCTGCCACTGCAAATCCGCTTTCCGATACCTAAAGTGGGTAGGGACCTGGGCGAAGCTAACAGGAAACGCAGCTGGAACTTGGGCTGTTTGCAAGAAAGTTGCTATAGCGTATTCCCTCTCAAGCATAAATATACCTACTATGGGGAAGGGTGGTGGTCTGGCAAGACAAAGAGAAATAGATTTATTGTGTATCTGTTCAACGAAGTTTGTTTCTAAACAAGTATTTTGAAGAGTACAAATAATTTTAATATGCCTTGATATTTTAGGTCTTAAAATTGTAGAATTTCTAAAGAGCGACCGAATGCTTATAAGAAGGATAGGAATAAAGCAATTATACCCTTGGGAATAATTTTGGTAAGTGTACCAATAGTTGTATTTAGAAATGACTAAGCTTTTACCCAGCAAAGCGCCGACTAAAAGTTTAGACAATGAGAAACACTTACATTTTGAAAAACTAACCATAAGTGGTAGAGAGAATCTCCAAAAGCAGGAAGCTGGCGTAGCGAGCTATGCTTGCCTTACTGGCCAGTTAGAATTAGCTATTAAAGCTAAGAGAGACTTTACTAAGTTGATAACTAAGAGTTCTTGCTCAAATGCAACAAGTGGTGAAAACCTTATCAATGGATTTATTTTTATTAAAGAGGGCATAAACCTAGGAAGAGTCAAGGAAGACAGGATCTTGCCTAACCGTTATGTTAGAGAAATGATAAAGCAAAGAACAAATCTTAATTTATTTAACAATGTAAAAGGAAGTGGTTTATGTAACAAATATATAATATTGATTTTTATAAAAAATTGGGGTCGCAGACCTCCGAAAACATCTAAAGCTTGCGCCAGGCAATTGACAATTCTTTTGGTTTTAAACCTTTTATATGCTTTAAAATCTTCGTAAGATTTTGAAATGTTGTTAAGATTAACAAATGGGAAATTTAAAGATAATTGACGTAATTAAGGTTAATCAATAAATCAAGTACAAGATGTGTACTTTAAAGATTTCTAGATATGTATCTTAGAAATATGAACAAATAACAACTTCGAAAGTAACAAAAAAAAAACAGGAAGAATGAAATAGAAGTTTCTAAACTTCTTGTATTGATACAGAACTACGTGGGTAGATTATACATAGGATATTATACAAATAGGGCAGGTCACTTATTGTGAAGCCTGAAGAGAAAAATTGAAAGGAAGTTTCTAGAACTCCTATGTTTAAGTAGGGATCAGGAGAAAAATGGGGCAAATTTCCCTTTCGTGAAACCTAGAGATAACTCACTTGTGAGTAGAAAGAATTGTATTCCCTAATTAGAAGGGAGAAACAATATAATTTGAGGCGTGTACTAGACACGAAGTTTTACAGACATTAATTCGTTATACGTGGAGCAAGTAAGGGAGGGCACTTATTGAGAGTGACACCTCATTGAAAAAAGACCTGAAGTAACAATTTTATTATTTTAGTTTGTTATTAAAGGGTTTGGGAAATATCAAATGGGATTGTGGAAGAGTGTTCATGGCCGTATTTATCGTACTCGGACGAGCGTGACGCGGATGAAAAGTTGAACAGGCACTGTTTTCACTATAGTCTGTTGATGTAGTTGAAAAGTTCACTGTAGTAGCACAAAACGTTGATGGCAAAGAAAGTTATTGCAATGGTGGAAAATAACTAGTTACACTAGATTTGCGAGATTCTATTTCTTGAAAAACTTGTAGGTTATAGTTGAATGCACCAGAAAAATCCCAACGGAGGAAGAAAAAATAGATATTGATTAGCAATTCATAAGGAAGATTCCTTAGTTTGAAAAAGTATTCCCATACGAGGTGGAAAATACATGACATTATAACTGGCAGATAGAGTGTAGGTTCTGGAAGGTTCCAGAGCAATGATGAGTTGTTTAAATAGGGTAGAGAATCCCTCGGCGGAAAACTAGATTATATAGACAGTGGGTATTTTAGAAATATCCCTCGATGTGAGATAGCATCTCAGAAAATCTTTCATTTTGAAAGTTAGACTTGTTAGTTTGAGTTTGATCACGAAGATCTCTTGAAAGCAGTTATTTTATCACATAGCAACTTTCACTGTCTATAAAATCCAAATAAAAGCATTAAGCCTTTTAAAAGCGATGAGAATGTGGTTAAAACATGAAGTCGGTACTTATCTTTGCTTCATGAAGAAGGTGATGTTGCTGTTGACGGTTGATTCTAAAACTCGAACATGGCGTCGAATTTAAAAGTTTGCCTCTTGAGTATAGGAGGCGAGCTTCAGTTAATCTCCAACTGACTGGTTTGACTTCTGACGTACAAGTGAGACCCGCTCAACGGAGCGCGAAGGGACCAGGGAAGGGAAAAAGAGGGAAAAAGAAATTAGGAGACAAAAGGAATACATATAAGAATAGCCAACATTGAAATATTAATTTCTCTTGATGAAATGGTCTTCAAAGAGTTGATAGTAGGCGTCACTAGCGCAGCCTGGAGGGTGAAAACGTAGACGAAGTTCTCTTGATCACGGAGATGATAGCTGGCGATAGCGACGAGATCTGGTGGCTATATTGATAAGGAAGTCCTCTTGTACAGGGAAGAATTGAGGAACTTCAGAGATTCGCTGCTTGATGACGCTAGGTGGGTCATGGAAGATATATATCTAGAACAGACTTACAGGTAGTGTGAGAGACATATACCAACAAAGAGAAATCAGAAGATCACTGTTGGTGTTTGCGAAAAAAGGAAGGGATGAACTAAAGCAAAGAGAAGCAAAAGCTTACTCTATCTTACCGTGTATTCCAAAGAATACACCACGGGGGAGTTCCACTTTCGTGGACATAGTGCAGTGCAACCAACTAAACTCATGACTCAACCATTCGTAGCTGCACGTACCCACTGCGGAGAACATTCTCGGGCGCCGTGTACAAGGTACTCATAGCCATTCAGATGTTCAATGCACCTGCTATGGCGATGCAATTCAACAGGAATCATTTTATGACACCACTTAACCTCCTCAGATCCATTACAAAAGAACAACATCTGAACACTATTTACTGCGCTAGGTATAAGACACACACACAAAATGAGTGCACAATTAAGGCTTATACCTACCAGTTTCAAGGAATGGCATTCATACAAATGTAGAAATGCATTGAGCTCCTTTTTTGAACGTTTCAAGTTTCCTTGCACTGTATTAATAATAATAATAAAATTTATAGGGTCTTTCATATAAAATAAGAGTGCCAAGCGGCGGCTTTGTTAACCGCGGCTGCGGTCACCTAGGCTGAGCTTTTGGCGCGCCAAGGCCCCCTGTTTTAAGCGTGTGTACAATCCTATATGATGCAGCGGCCTTGCTAGCGTGTGCACAATGCTGAAATCTTACTCTAGTTAGTTAGTTAGTTATTGTTGATGAAACCGAAACCCCTACTTGTGATAATTTTGTTAGTGATTTATTCGGAGACCGTTCAAGATTCTCGCCAATGTCATCTAGCTCATCCTCTGTTAAAACTGTTCGTGTGCGGGCATGTTTTTTATTGAGCACCGAGCCAGTAGTGTCAAACTTATTTGCAATTACGTGAATCTGTGCTAGTGAAGGTGGCACTTCATCAGGAAATTGCTGAACAAATGCATCACATACCCGGCGAGCCGACTCGTACTTAAAATAAGTTTTACATAAAAAATTACGATGTTGCAATGATAACTGTCTCAACATGTTAGCACTTGAGGTTTAGACTGGTGACTGAGCACCTGCACGCTTATTGCAAGGTCAAGTTTGGTAATGCCAATCTGTTATTTTTATACAGTCCATCGGAACTTGAAAGAATAAAAAAACAGCCATCGTATGTACTATGCGCGCGCTTTCAATACTATAGGGGTTTCGGTTTCATCAACAATATCTAACTACCTAAAGTAATATTTCAGCATTCTACACACGCAAGCAAGGCCGCTGCATCATATAGGATTGTACACACGCCGCTTAAAGCAGGGGGCCTTGGCACGCCAAAAGCTCGGCCAAGGTGACCGCAGCTACGGTTAACAAAGCTGCCACTTGGCGCTCTTATTTTATGAGAAAGACCCTGTATGATGAACCCATGTGCCATCAGGCCCATGGATGGTCGAATCCATGCATTTGAGGAAGAAATCAAAGAAGCGTATAGTTTCTAATGTAACTTTAAGAAAGATCCAGCTAGGAGGCCAGTATAAGGTTGTGCAACCAACGAGGACCAGGTGTTCGAGAGGATGATATCATCCCTCTTGACATTTAGAAGGGAGCGAGTCACGAGTATTAATAACCGAGTGGAAATTTCCCAGGATTAGACAAGGAGGCCTGAATCGGAATTCAAGCTGACGTTGCTGGAAAATGACAACACCGCTTATGCGCCAGAAGAGGAATAATTAAATTTAACCCATTTACAAGTATAATAATGAGTAAACAAGTACAGTACAGTGAATCATTTTGAATGAGAGATTTTTTCAGTAAAGAGAAATCATTTAATAATTGCGCAGAAAAAAACTGCCAACGCAAGACGACGTCATTGGGGAATTACCGAAGCCTGTGTGGAGGGGAGAAAGCAAAAGAAATGCAACACCCACACATTTGAGGACGAGAAATTAATTAATATCTCCGAATTGCACGATCGATTCTTAGGTGCAATAAGATTATTTGACATTGAGAAGACGAGCTTTCGGAAGGTATAATTTTTATATTTGTGGCACCATTATTTTAGAAGTTGGCCACAGAAAAGGCTAGAGTCTTATTTTTTTGTAGTGAAATAGTATAAAGCTTCGGGCTTCACCAAGCCAATCATGCAGTCTCGAACAGCCCGTGAGGGGTATAATCACGCATCACGCAGTAAAAATCCGTCCAGGGGGACGTGACGCTGGATCATCAGCACATGCAGTTTCAAACGGCCTGAGGGCACGTCACTAGGCTACATCAAACACCGAAGACAGTTACTAGTACTCCTTGAGGGGAGAAACGCTGTGTTACACCGCAGAAGTAATATCCGATAGCCACAGGCGTCGCAGTATTAACGACTTGCTTGCCTCCATAAGGAGTGGTCAAGAAGAAATTTAAAGTATCGCCGTATTGAAAGAGTAGGAAAATCCTAGTTACAGGATTTAGGCCCGACTGTATACAAGTTATAGTGAAAGTTCGTAAGATATAGTCAGAGCAGGCTGCGAACGCCGGACTTAAAGGCGATAGGTCGTTAAATAGACGAACGAATATATCATAACGTACGGAAGTACCGTACCAGAAATATAAACTGTCATCTAAATTAAAGAACCCAAAAAGGGAAGAACAGAATAAGGTTCGGAACGTACATCAGAAACGTAGGAGTGCTAGAACCGATCAAATAAAGAAGATAGGAGACTATAAACATTATCTCCAGGAATAGGCGAACTATTCTAAAAAGTACTAGACTCGAGAAGTACTAGCTGCTATAAACTAAATCTATAGGTCATTGAGGAGTCCTCGATCCGAATAGACTTTCGCTAGGATCGATAAACAGATCTACAAAGAAGCCGTTCAAGCTAGATAAATAGCCGGTCATCCAGGATAGGAGTAGAAGAATTTGGATTCCAGGGAACAGTAGATGTTTCGAGACTTTCGTATTCTGCAGGATAGGAAGCCGACATCGAATAAATTTCACCCTTGGAAACGGGAAATTAAGAAGGTCACGTGTGATAGGCTCAGAAATACGGCCTAGTGATCAAGAATTGTGAAGTGTAAATTTATCAAGATTGTGTGTTAAATTAATATTTTTAGTGTTTATTATGTGTTCAAAAGGGACACATCACTGTATAAAAATGTCGTCAATGTTAAGTGTCTTAAATATATGTCAAAAAGTGTTTATACATAAGATGAATTCCTTTAATATGGAGTAAAAAGTTCAAAGTGGGCCCAAAATGAAGCACCGCACAAGAATAAAGATCATGGGATGATCTTAAAACATGTGAGTACTGAATTTCATTCTATTTTGGTGTCAGAAATTGGTTGTGTACAAATCCACCGGAGTTTTTTTGAGTAAAAGGGATGTGTTTTAATAAATAAATACTGAATAAGCAAGAACGCGGTCTGAACAATAATAGAAATTTGAGAAATTATCAATGATTATGTAAAGAATAAATCCCGTAGAGGAAATAAGTGAATAAAATGTTAATGTATTTAACAAATGTCATAAGAGCAAGCGAAATATCAGTAATTATCATGAAAGATATTCAAATAAAGTAAAGTTGAAATATGAAAGAAATAGTTTTTGAGCTTGTGTAAAGAATAAAGATAATAATAATAACTGAATATGGAAATATTAAATAAAGATCAAATAAATTGATGTGAACATAAGAGCGTTAAAGCCTTAATGTATGTGTAAGATATGATGTTCAAGGGAATATTTTAAAAAGGGAGCGATTTATCGGCAACGGAAAAGATTAATATAAGAATTAAAATAATATGAATTGTTACTAATGAGATTTATCAGTTCTTGGGAAGACATTTCGGCTTAAAATAATGTATAGCGCAAAAGAGCGCCAATAATATTAAAATGTCACGCTAGGAACGCGTAGTGGTTAAATACTTGGTAAATTACTTATGGAGGGTAGTTGATTGCAGTGAATTGATAATTGTATAAGTCCTCTATTTGTGACGTAGTATCACGAGGCATTGTGTATGTATTTGAAAGGGAGCTAAAATATGGTATTATTGAGCGTATGTCATATGGGCCACGGCCGACTTTAAATCGCATTTTTGTATAAGTCCTCTGTGAGGGAATGTTTCCCGAGGCATGTGAAGAGATTCGAACGCAGAATCGTCTTATGATAAAAGCCCCTTAATTCTTCGTCGTCGGATGTGTATTAATCTTCCCAATCAATGAGGACCCTCTCATAATTAATAAATGCCAAGGTTACGAAAGTGGTCTTTGAACCAAAGAATAGTTGTTTGAATGAGTACGGTACAGTGAAAGCCCGGTCTCTCCCCAGAACTGAATATAATGTGAAGGTTTGTTTTGAAAGCCTTGGAAATAAGCTACTAACGTGGGTTAGACAGGGAGTCGCCGTCACCCTCCGTGTCATAAATCGCGCCCATGTAGAAGGGTCTAGCTTTCTTAGAGTGAGAGTGGCCAGAAACCGTCTCGTAAGATGTTGTAAAGAGAAATGAATACACCAGGAGTGTTTAAAGTTGTTAACGACCCGGGCGTTGAACCGAGGTCCTTGTAGATTGATATTTTCGTTTGTCTGTTCAGATCGTAGTTTCTTATATGATAATGGTCTTATAATACATAAGAGATAAATAACAATCCCTATTGTAATGATGTATGGACGCAGGATTCCACGAGTTAATTGAAGGCAACTAAGTTTCGGGAGTAACTATAGTTTTTTGACTGTGTCAAGTATCTTCACGCTCTGGAGTACAGAATTGATTTCCTGATTACCTTAATATATTTGTAAAAATAAAGAGAGATGATAACAACTGAATGTGTGGACATGCCCAAAATATTGAGTTAGATAATTAACATAGATTTTAAATGTAATTATATATTTGTTTTTGAGAAATAAGAAAATATAAAGGATAGTATTTGAGGTGTACAAGAATGACACCATTAATATGTAAAGCATGGAGCCAAAAGAGCTCGGAGTTATATAAAACTTACAGTGATGCTTTATGGAAGTAAGACTAAGTAGGAATTGTTGGTTTATGTGGAAACCATATGTTTAAATATAATATTTGTTTTATTATATTTGTGATTCCTTGTTCATTTGGAACAAGTAGATGATTATGGGTCAGTAATTAAATTGTTAAAGTGTTTGTAGCGCCATTAATTTTATGAATTAAATGTGTTAAAATAGGAGTTGATTTTGTTGTTATTTTTGCAAGTGTATCCTCTAATTAATCCAAAATATGTGAGTCACAGAGTGGGGGAACTTACCGCTGCCCCGAAAATTCCGAATTGAGCTACGCTGGTATACTGTGATTGGCATATTCCCTGCTAAAAGGGCACATGGGGGTCGTATAAGTAATGTGCTGGATTAATAACTAGAGGAACACTTAAGACGGTCATTTCATGTAAAGTAAAGTAAGGATAGGTGTAGCTACAACGTAAAATATTAACTGACCGCATGGGTCCCTAGAAACTCATACCGAGCAGCCCTGTATTATATTATCAACCCCCTAGCAAACATTTTTTGGCGCCCAGTACGCAGGGATGAGTTTTCCTAGGGAAAACCCGAGTTTTTCATGAAAAATCAAAATTTTCATTTTTTGAAAAAAATGGTTTTTCGAAATTTTGAATTTTAAATACTTCCATAAAGGTTTATGAAATTGAATAAAAGTATCAAAAGGGTACGTTGTAAGTGAATACCCGTACCAAAGTAATATTTTTAAAAGAAATTGGGACACACTAATTCGGAGTATCATCTCTCAAGCATGTACTAGTGTGGTGGCATTAGTGGCCCACTGTATTCTCATAAGATGGCATTGAGTGAAGAAGTGCAACGGCTCTTGGAGGCCATAAACAATAAGTTGGATAGCCAACAGACTGAACATAAAGAAGAGTTCAAATCCATAAATGAGAGTTTGAATAAGTTGGATAGCCAACAGACTGAAAATAAAGAAGTGTTTGAATCCATAAATGAATGTTTAGAGTCAATAAAAACTGATAGTGCTAATATGGGAACTAAATTAGTAGATATCGAAGTTAAAACTCATACCATGGGAACCAAATTAGAGGCTATCGGAGTTAAAAGTAATACCATGGAAACTAAATTAGAAGCTATCGAAGCCGACTGTATAAACATGAATAAGGAACTGAAGGCTGAGATAGAAAAATTGAAAACAGAAAATGGGGATAACATTAAACAACAGTGGGAAGTGATAAAAACGGAGACGTTAGAGTCTCTGAAGGCTAACTATGTAACAATGAACAATGAAGTAAAGGCTGAGATAGATAAAATAAATGACAAGTTCCAAGGGTTTGACACTACGTTTGGGGACAAGTTAAATGAAATTAAAAAGGAAAATGAAGGATTTCATTCAGGATTGCAAGTCCAAATAAAGACTATGAACAAAAATATGGTAGATTCCCAAACTACATGTCAAGAAAATTTTAAAATTTTAGAAACTAGATTAATTGACATAGAAACAAAGGGTGATGATTGTGAAAAGAAACTTGTAACCCAGATCCAAGGTGTGCAGGAAAAATTAGAAGCTCAGATAAAATCTAACAGCGATATTTGTGAGGCTTCCCGGGATGAAATAAAACAAAGCGTGAATAAGCTAGGAAATAGATTTGAAGGGGTTGAGAAAAAAATGGGAGAACTTGAGGGAAAAGTCAATAAAGTTCAAACCGAAGTAACTGAGTTGAAAAATCAAAATCAAAAGGACGTTCAGAAGATGAAAGATCAGATTGATCATTTTACCGGGCAGGTAGATGAGAATCTGAAGACATACGAAACGAAAATAGATCAAAGATTAGGTATATACGAGGGGCATCTCCAGAGTGAAAGAAAACAACGAGAAAACGAAAGTAAGGAAAGTAACCATAAGATAGATGAAATAAGTCAGGGAATTAATGATGTTCAGGGAACCATCGGAACATTAAAGGTCGAAATAGGAAAAACTCATAAGGAAGTAGGCCAGATCCAAAATGACTTGATGATATTAAATAAGAGTCAAGAGAAAACGGAGAAAAAACTTGAAGGGATTAAAGGGGATATGGTCAAAGAACAAAGAGAGATGGAGAAGAAAATAGAAAAGATACGAGAAGACCTAGATATCAGAGGTGACGTGAAACCAGAGATGATAGACCAAAAGGTCATGATTTTTAAGAAAGAGGTAGAAGAACAACTAAATGAATTCAGGGATAGTTACAGGGATGAGAAATTCCAATCCAAAAAGGTAGAGGAAGATATTAAAAGGAATCAAGAAAGAATTCAGAATGAATTAAGATCCCGATTAGAGAGGACTGAACATAGGAATAGTCAAATGGAAATTCAACTCATGGCTAATGAAGAAAGTGCCCGAAGGGAAAGGAAGTTAGAATTTGAGAATCAGGAGGAGTTTCCAAAGACAGGATGGGTAGATTCTCGTGAACAAGGCACAGATACGGAGAGGGACTTAGGAGGGGAGAGCCCTTATAAGAACCCAGGATATCCGATGGCGATGTCAACCCCGTACATGAATCAAACAAATGGCCAGATAATAAACATTATTAAATCCAATGAGGACAGACCAGTAAAGTTTACGGGTAATAACATGTCTATTACTCCAAAATACTGGCTAAAAGAAGTGGCAGAGTATCTAAACGAAATGAAGGTTCCTCAGGATCGGAGACTGAGAGCTATTGAAAAGCTGTTGGCAGGTGATTGTCTCACCTGGTTCAGAAGCTTCAGATACACCTTTGATACGGTGGAAGGCTTTAGGGAAGCATTTTTAAAACGATATTGGGCAGCAGACGTCCAAGAGAATTTAAGGCTAGATCTGTACTCTAGGAAGTACAGCACCAATGCACCTACTAAATACTCGGAATTTTTCACCGCTCAGCTATGTAAATTCCGCGAACTGGATATTGCTCCGGCAGAAAACGACCTGTGTGCCGCCATTGCAAGACAGCTTCCGTATGAGATTCAGAGGCTGTTAATCTCATCCAAAGCCAGAAGTGCTGTGGAAGTGGAAAGTGTATTACGTCAGTTAGATATGACGACTTCGCACGTAACTCCTCGGCATCAAAGACAGACTGAGCAAGTACACATGGCCAGCAGTCAGGAAACAGGAGAAAAACCAGCGACCAGGAATCAGTCCACCAGCACGGATACTCAAGGACTAGGTCGAGAGTATGGGCACCAGGAGCCTAGAAGGATACAGCCATATTACAGGGGAGGATATCGAGGAAGAAATCCTAGAACTACGGGTTATAGGCAACAAGAAAGCCGATCCTATAACAATAACCATCAAAGGCAAGAAAACAGAAAGAAATGGGAGAATTATCCCAGAAGAAATGTAAGGCCAGACGATAGGGATGATGAATATCGGGCCGAAATAGAAGAAAGATATCAGGAAAGTCTTCGTTATATGAACGAAAGACCAGATGAACCTGATAGGCAAAAAGTCCGTTGGAGTGAGGCAATCAAGAACCGGAAATCACCCGACCGACTAGACGGAGCTCAAAGCTTGGAACTACAAGCTCAGTTAAAGAATGAGGGAAAAGGGAGCCCTCAGGATAAAAAAAACTCCAAATTTAAATTGTCAAAAGTGGAAACATACCAGGAGCTGGGAGGAGGTAGAAATTGTAAATTGGATAGCCAGACCAGATGAACTAATTAACGAGGATGTGGAAGGAATCCCACCTGTTAAAAGAGAACTACCTATAATTATGCTTAGGATAGAAGGATTACTGGTCAGAGCATTGATTGATACCGGATCCACAATAAGTCTAATTACACAAACCCTTTTAAATGAATTGGAAACAAGGGGCCGAGTACTAAAGATTCCCACATCAAGTGTAAAGATTAAGGGAATTATCCCTGAAAAATCTTTGACATGTAAATTTCAGGTATACATTGATCTGATCATGGGTAACGCTGAAATTTCGCAGTGCTTTTTGCTGGTAAATCAATTACCATATAATGTCATATTAGGTATTGATTTTATCCGTGAGAACAAGGTCATTATAGACCTAGCGCAAAACTGCATTAGGATTCAAAGAGAGGATGTGGATGAACAAAACATTAACCTACAGGAACAGGATGCGAAAATAGAAGAACAGGTATGGCATATGGAAGAAGTGAGTGAGGAAGATTATAAGGACATAGAAAAGATATTTGAAGTCCTTAACATAGAACTCGAAGATAATGTGGAAAATGAGTTCGAGACCAACCTGTCAGGAAAAATGGAGGAAGCTAAAGTCAGCCTCGAAATTAAGGAACAGTTAAAGAAATTATTATTGGATTATAGGGACGTATTTGATTCCAAGCCAGGGAAGATTGAAAATTTTAAATACGCGTTCCAAGTCAATGATTGGGCACCGTTCAAACAAAAACCATACCCGGTTGCGGAAAAACATTACCCACAAACTAAGAAAACACTGCAGGAGATGATGAATGCAGGTGTTATAGAAAAGATGGCGACACCATATGTTAGTCCATTAGTGATTGTGAGTAAACCGGATGGCTCAGTAAGGGTGTGTTTAGATGCCAGAAATTTAAATGCAAAAATCATACCAGAAAATGATTCGGCACCACCCATAAAAGAAATACTGAGGAAGTTCAAAGGCAAGAAGATTTTTACAAATATTGACATGACTTCTTCGTATCATCATCTCGAACTGGAAGAGAAAACCAGCTTGTTGACTGGATTTCAGTTCGACCAACAAACATACTGCTTTAGAAGATGTCCGTTTGGATTGAAGACCGCAGGATCTGCATTAATAAGAGCGCTTGATCGAAACCTGTCAGAGGAAGTGAAAGATTGCACTATCCGTTACGTGGATGACATTTTGCTTACCTCGGAGAACATTGAGGAACATTTAGAAAATTTGAAGAAATTATTGGAAGACTTAAGAAGGGCAAATTTTAAAATAAATTTAAAGAAGTCGAATTTTTGTCAAAGGCAAGTGACATTTTTAGGGCATGTGATTGATAAGGATGGTGTTAAACCAAATCCATGCAAATTGGAATCGATAAGGGATTTTCCAAGACCTTTGAAGGTGAAGAACGTTCGCCAGTTTTTGGGATTGATTGGGTTCTTCTCAGGACATTGTCCATCATACACAAAAACTGTTGCACCACTACAGGACCTTCTGAAGAAGGGGGGCAAGTGGAAATGGACGGAGGAAGCAGAAAAAGCATTCGTAGAGGCCAAGGAAATGCTCTTAAATTACGTGAAGCTAGGATATCCTGATTTTAATCAGAGATTTATCATTCAAACAGATGCATCCCAGATTGGAATAGGGGCAATGCTATATCAGGAGAACCCGGAAAACCCTGACAAGAAGAACTATCTAGCTTTCACAAGTAGGAGACTGAAACCACACGAGAAAAATTATACGATCAGCGAGATCGAGCTGTTAGCGATATTGCACGCGTTGCAATATTGGCGGAAGATCGTATATGGGTTTCAGGTCATTCTAAGGACGGATCATAAAGCCTTAACCTTTTTGATGAAGACTGATTTATCCAGTCAAAGGTTGATGCGTTGGGCTTTATACATTCAACAATTTGATGTCAAGATAGAGTACTGCCCAGGAAAAGAAAATATAGTTCCAGACTACTTAAGTAGGCAGCCAGAGTCCATAGAAGAGGAAGTAATGGCTATAGATTTGGAAGACAGGGATCAGCGTACTCTTAATGAGTTAAGAAGCATTAGTCAAAGACAACGGGAGGATCCATGGATGAACATGCTCATATCTTTCCTTGAGGGAAGCTTGATAAGAGGAACACCAGCGTACACGGAAGCTGAGAAGATAGCTCAAGACTACACGTTTTATAATGGATTATTATATAAGTTTGTGGACTCTGACCATACAAAATTAAGGATTGTTGTTCCTGCAATTTTGCAGAGGAAAATAGTATGGTTAGCCCATAGATCGTTCGGACATATGGGAGTCGACAAAACAGTCTCGATGCTGAAAGAAGCATTTGTATGGCCGAGACTGAGAGAAACTGTAAGGGATACACTAAAGACATGTGATCTATGTCAAAGGATCAAACCTAATGCATTTCTGATGAGACAGAAGCCTATACCATTGTTGCCCGAAAGGCCCGGCCAAATCATATCTATTGATAATTTTGGACCTTTGCCAAAGGCAAGAAGAGGAAATCGACACATAATGGTGGCTATGGATGTCTTCACTAAAATGGTTGTCCTTGCTCCCATACAGAAGACTAGTACCAAACAGGTGTTAAAACGACTAAAAGAAAAAGTGATACCGATTCTGGGGAAACCTGAGAATTTGTTGTCGGATCACGGCAGTTGTTTCACCAGTGTAGAGTTCAGACGAGAATTAGAAAGACTTGGAATACGTCAGATTTTGTCAAGTATTCGCCATCCTGAGGCAAATCCTGTAGAAAGAGTTATGAGAGAAACGGCCAAGTATTGTAGAATATACTGTGCCGAAGAAAATTGGAAGTGGATAGATATCTTGGATATTATCGAATTTTGTATAAATAATACGATCCATGAATCCACAGGAGAGGTACCCATAACGTTACATCGGAATGAGCAACCAGAAAGACCTTGGAGTCTGGTAATTCCTAGGCCAGCAGACGCTCAGCCTGGAAGAGATGTACGAATTAGAAGAGCCTTTGAGCACCTAAAAGCTCAAGCCGACAGGAGGCAGAGAAGAAATAGGCATAAGAGGTATCATCGACCATTACTAGCAGGAGAAATGGTGTTAGTAAAAAGACCAGCCATTTCGGATCCAGGGAACCGTGTGTACAAGAAGTTCCAGAAAATGTACCACGGACCATATCAAATAATCAGAGATTTGAGGAATAACGCATATAGAATTCGGCACTGTGAAACGGATCACGAAGTGACCATGAATTCAGCAAATTTGAAATTATATTACCCTCCCGAAGATTTTGATGAAGAAAATGAACAAGCCCTGGTTATGGAAACATTTAGAGATGAATCCGCTTTTGACATAAACAAGAATAAGGAAGAAATAGAAAATAGAGCTCAAGCATTCGAGTGCGAATGCGAATTGGAGAAATTATATTGGGAAATTAAAGAAATAATTGAATTTATTGAAGAAGAAAATTCTAATTTAAGAAAAGAAAATGATGAAATTAGGAAACGGGTAGGGATAGACCAAACCCGTAAGGAAGAATGAGGTTCTGGGGACTTAAAGTCCAGACAAATAAAGAAAGAAAGAAAGAAAGGGTAGGGACAGAGCATACCCGACCTACACAATTACCGGATACGACTTTAAAGAAGTAAAAACAACGGAAGGTACGGACAACGTTATGATGGCTTCGACGAATAAAGAAATAAAAATTTAATTGAAATAAATTTCCTCAAGATTTTTCGAAAATTTATTTACCTAAGGAGGGGAGAGATGAACCCATGTGCCATCAGGTCCATGGATGGTCGAATCCATGCATTTGAGGAAGAAATCAAAGAAGCGTATAGTTTCTAATGTAACTTTAAGAAAGATCCAGCTAGGAGGCCAGTATAAGGTTGTGCAACCAACGAGGACCAGGTGTTCGAGAGGATGATATCATCCCTCTTGACATTCAGAAGGGAGCGAGTCACGAGTATTAATAACCGAGTGGAAATTTCCCAGGATTAGACAAGGAGGCCTGAATCGGAATTCAAGCTGACGTTGCTGGAAAATGACAACACCGCTTATGCGCCAGAAGAGGAATAATTAAATTTAACCCATTTACAAGTATAATAATGAGTAAACAAGTACAGTACAGTGAATCATTTTGAATGAGAGATTTTTCAGTAAAGAGAAATCATTTAATAATTGCGCAGAAAAAAACTGCCAACGCAAGACGACGTCATTGGGGAATTACCGAAGCCTGTGTGGAGGGGAGAAAGCAAAAGAAATGCAACACCCACACATTTGAGGACGAGAAATTAATTAATATCTCCGAATTGCACGATCGATTCTTAGGTGCAATAAGATTATTTGACATTGAGAAGACGAGCTTTCGGAAGGTATAATTTTTATATTTGTGGCACCATTATTTTAGAAGTTGGCCACAGAAAAGGCTAGAGTCTTATTTTTTTGTAGTGAAATAGTATAAAGCTTCGGGCTTCACCAAGCCAATCATGCAGTCTCGAACAGCCCGTGAGGGGTATAATCACGCATCACGCAGTACAAATCCGTCCAGGGGGACGTGACGCTGGATCATCAGCACATGCAGTTTCAAACGGCCTGAGGGCACGTCACTAGGCTACATCAAACACCGAAGACAGTTACTAGTACTCCTTGAGGGGAGAAACGCTGTGTTACACCGCAGAAGTAATATCCGATAGCCACAGGCGTCGCAGTATTAACGACTTGCTTGCCTCCATAAGGAGTGGTCAAGAAGAAATTTAAAGTATCGCCGTATTGAAAGAGTAGGAAAATCCTAGTTACAGGATTTAGGCCCGACTGTATACAAGTTATAGTGAAAGTTCGTAAGATATAGTCAGAGCAGGCTGCGAACGCCGGACTTAAAGGCGATAGGTCGTTAAATAGACGAACGAATATATCATAACGTACGGAAGTACCGTACCAGAAATATAAACTGTCATCTAAATTAAAGAACCCAAAAAGGGAAGAACAGAATAAGGTTCGGAACGTACATCAGAAACGTAGGAGTGCTAGAACCGATCAAATAAAGAAGATAGGAGACTATAAACATTATCTCCAGGAAGTAGGCGAACTATTCTAAAAGTACTAGACTCGAGAAGTACTAGCTGCTATAAACTAAATCTATAGGTCATTGAGGAGTCCTCGATCCGAATAGACTTTCGCTAGGATCGATAAACAGATCTACAAAGAAGCCGTTCAAGCTAGATAAATAGCCGGTCATCCAGGATAGGAGTAGAAGAATTTGGATTCCAGGGAACAGTAGATGTTTCGAGACTTTCGTATTCTGCAGGATAGGAAGCCGACATCGAATAAATTTCACCCTTGGAAACGGGAAATTAAGAAGGTCACGTGTGATAGGCTCAGAAATACGGCCTAGTGATCAAGAATTGTGAAGTGTAAATTTATCAAGATTGTGTGTTAAATTAATATTTTTAGTGTTTATTATGTGTTCAAAAGGGACACATCACTGTATAAAAATGTCGTCAATGTTAAGTGTCTTAAATATATGTCAAAAAGTGTTTATACATAAGATGAATTCCTTTAATATGGAGTAAAAAGTTCAAAGTGGGCCCAAAATGAAGCACCGCACAAGAATAAAGATCATGGGATGATCTTAAAACATGTGAGTACTGAATTTCATTCTATTTTGGTGTCAGAAATTGGTTGTGTACAAATCCACCGGAGTTTTTTTGAGTAAAAGGGATGTGTTTTAATAAATAAATACTGAATAAGCAAGAACGCGGTCTGAACAATAATAGAAATTTGAGAAATTATCAATGATTATGTAAAGAATAAATCCCGTAGAGGAAATAAGTGAATAAAATGTTAATGTATTTAACAAATGTCATAAGAGCAAGCGAAATATCAGTAATTATCATGAAAGATATTCAAATAAAGTAAAGTTGAAATATGAAAGAAATAGTTTTTGAGCTTGTGTAAAGAATAAAGATAATAATAATAACTGAATATGGAAATATTAAATAAAGATCAAATAAATTGATGTGAACATAAGAGCGTTAAAGCCTTAATGTATGTGTAAGATATGATGTTCAAGGGAATATTTTAAAAAGGGAGCGATTTATCGGCAACGGAAAAGATTAATATAAGAATTAAAATAATATGAATTGTTACTAATGAGATTTATCAGTTCTTGGGAAGACATTTCGGCTTAAAATAATGTATAGCGCAAAAGAGCGCCAATAATATTAAAATGTCACGCTAGGAACGCGTAGTGGTTAAATACTTGGTAAATTACTTATGGAGGGTAGTTGATTGCAGTGAATTGATAATTGTATAATTCCTCTATTTGTGACGTAGTATCACGAGGCATTGTGTATGTATTTGAAAGGGAGCTAAAATATGGTATTATTGAGCGTATGTCATATGGGCCACGGCCGACTTTAAATCGCATTTTTGTATAAGTCCTCTGTAAGGGAATGTTTCCCGAGGCATGTGAAGAGATTCGAACGCAGAATCGTCTTATGATAAAAGCCCCTTAATTCTTCGTCGTCGGATGTGTATTAATCTTCCCAATCAATGAGGACCCTCTCATAATTAATAAATGCCAAGGTTACGAAAGTGGTCTTTGAACCAAAGAATAGTTGTTTGAATGAGTACGGTACAGTGAAAGCCCGGTCTCTCCCCAGAACTGAATATAATGTGAAGGTTTGTTTTGAAAGCCTTGGAAATAAGCTACTAACGTGGGTTAGACAGGGAGTCGCCATCACCCTCCGTGTCATAAATCGCGCCCAAGTAGAAGGGTCTAGCTTTCTTAGAGTGAGAGTGGCCAGAAACCGTCTCGTAAGATGTTGTAAAGAGAAATGAATACACCAGGAGTGTTTAAAGTTGTTAACGACCCGGGCGTTGAACCGAGGTCCTTGTAGATTGATATTTTCGTTTGTCTGTTCAGATCGTAGTTTCTTATATGATAATGGTCTTATAATACATAAGAGATAAATAACAATCCCTATTGTAATGATGTATGGACGCAGGATTCCACGAGTTAATTGAAGGCAACTAAGTTTCGGGAGTAACTATAGTTTTTTGACTGTGTCAAGTATCTTCACGCTCTGGAGTACAGAATTGATTTCCTGATTACCTTAATATATTTGTAAAAATAAAGAGAGATGATAACAACTGAATGTGTGGACATGCCCAAAATATTGAGTTAGATAATTAACATAGATTTTAAATGTAATTATATATTTGTTTTTGAGAAATAAGAAAATATAAAGGATAGTATTTGAGGTGTACAAGAATGACACCATTAATATGTAAAGCATGGAGCCAAAAGAGCTCGGAGTTATATAAAACTTACAGTGATGCTTTATGGAAGTAAGACTAAGTAGGAATTGTTGGTTTATGTGGAAACCATATGTTTAAATATAATATTTGTTTTATTATATTTGTGATTCCTTGTTCATTTGGAACAAGTAGATGATTATGGGTCAGTAATTAAATTGTTAAAGTGTTTGTAGCGCCATTAATTTTATGAATTAAATGTGTTAAAATAGGAGTTGATTTTGTTGTTATTTTTGCAAGTGTATCCTCTAATTAATCCAAAATATGTGAGTCACAGAGTGGGGGAACTTACCGCTGCCCCGAAAATTCCGAATTGAGCTACGCTGATATACTGTGATTGGCATATTCCCTGCTAAAAGGGCACAATATATAGCCTATTATACAGGGTGTATCTTAATTATACCGACAAAAAAAATCAGGGACGCTCTGCGTTAATTAAAAGACGATGCCGCAATCGGATTGTGGGAGAAAATGTTTCCCTTCGAAAAAATGAGGTTACTTTGTTACTTCCGGGCGCGCGATTCCGACGAATTCGCCATATTTGCTGAGCCAGAATGCAAGCTTCTGGCCACTGCTGGGCTTCAGGCAAGGGAAGGGTGTGTGATAGATGACGACTGAAGTTATGCTGGCGGGAATGCGCATATTTCCTCGTTTGCCTCGCGTAGAATTGTCCTTGTTCCTTTCAGACAATATCCAAATTTGTTTACTAACGTAAGCATCCGTAATCGTACACACAGCACAAGGACACACTTGTCAGTCTTGAAATGAACCCGATAGTTTCTCTTCTCGTCTGTTCGTCTCAATAACTTTATTATTTGACATACGCAAAGATGCCGTTGTACGATCGTGCCTTCATTTACTCTCAACATTGTAAATGGAATGAAATACTGAACGAGAGAAATAATACACCCAATGGTTTGATTACAGTAATTGATCAATATGCCCCCCTCCAACATTGGTGCACAGTTCGCAGGGGTGTATTTGTGACATTTGGACTCTAGTAGGTAATGTTAGGCGGTTTCAACACAGGGGCTAATGGGCAAGATGGCCGCCGCGCGCAATCAGCCCTATGTTATTCTTATGGAGAGGTCATTCAGAGCTGGCACAGGGGCTAATGGGCAATATGGCTGACACGCTGTCACAGAGGGAGGTCGGCCGTGTAGTTACTAAATGGAATATTTATTATTATTATTATTATGATAAATAATTTTATTAGGTAATTATTGATTGATAGCTTGCCATGGTGGGCGAGTGGTTATCGTGTCGGACTACCAACTACAAGCTTGCAGGTTCGCTCTTGGTCGTGGTAAGTGATTTTTGAAAGGTGGCAAAAATTAAGACACGCATGCCATACGGTGTCGGCATTTAAAAGAACCCAGGGAGAGGTTGGCTATGTAGTTGCTAAATGGAATATTTATTATTATTATTATTTATTATTATTATTATTAGTATTATTTATTATTATTACATGTCCTCGGACACTCTCGGCACAAAGAGCCATACGATAAAAAAATATTATTATTATTATTATTATTATTATTATTATTAGGTAATTATTGATTGATCTTGTACAATCAAGACCAGCCTTATATTGCCCCACATTATGGTGTAGTAGCTAGCATTTTTAGCAGTTACTCTGGAGGCTTGGGTTCGAGTCCTGGCTCTGTCAAGAAATTTAATTTTAGGCTGAGGGTTGGAATGGGGTACGTATGCATTGGTAATTCAGTGAGCTTTTTTTCTCTCTAATCAACAGTTCTGCCCCCATAGCATTGAGAATATTTATTGTAGTAGCCTATAAAGAAACAAAAAAAATCATATCTATTACAGTTTAGCAATAAGTGACCAGAACCACTATAACATTTTATTCTAATAAGGAGATTTCCATAATGATAAGAAAAAAAAAGCTTACCATAATGATGGATTGTGTAAGTAAACGTCTTTTGCTGCTTGACGCCACTACTAAACTGATACTCATACAACGGACAAGTGAGTTCATGTTTCGCTGACGTAATCGTATGTTCCCACGCACTTCCTGTGTGTTGCACGCGCCGTAGTGGCTAAATTGGAAACTAGATGAGATGATTTGCTGACGTAATCGTATGTTCCCCTGCACGCACACGCCGGTCTCTGTGAACGGGTCCTAATAAGGTGATTTCCATAATGATAAGAAAAAAAAGCTTACCATAATGATGGATTGTGTAAGTAAACGTCTTTTGCTGCATGATGCCACTACTAACTGAAACTCATACAACAGACAAGTGAGTTCGTGTTTCGCTGACGTAATAGTATGTTCCCACGCACTTCCTGTGTGTGTTGCACGCGCCGTAGTGGCTAAATTTGAAACTAGATGTGATGATTTGCTGATGTAATTGTATGTTCCCCCGCACATACACGCAGGCCCCTGTGGATGGGTCCTTGTGGACGAGTCCCTCTGGACGGGTTCCCTGTGGACGGGTCATTGTTGACGGGTCTTTGTTGACGGGTCCCTGTGGGCGGGTCCTGGTTGACGTGACCTTTTGACTAATCCCTTTAGACTGATCCCTATGGACTGGCCCATGACCCCTAATGCTATGATGAAATTAAACGTTGTTCCACATGAAACGCATGTGAAGAGCCGATTGCTACTATGAATTAACATGTTTTTTTTGTTTGTTTTGTTTTTATGCATGCAAATTTGTATTTTTTTGTGTGTAAGCGGGCAGGCTTTTTGAATAATGATTTATAGATGAGTTATTTTTTTTAAATTACCAAAAGATCCAAAACTAATAGGTCATTAGCTTTTTACAATCTCATGAACCAATAAGGCTAGGGACTTGTATGAGTGGTCGTTGGACTTGAGGTGACATTCTGTTTTTGAATGTATTATTAATTTTTTTTGTCAAAAGGGCCTAACTACACTTTTGTTAATATCTCGCTAACTAATAATCAGAGAGGTTCAAGTGAGGTGTCATGGGACTCAGGATGGTCAACCCTTTTCCATGACCAACGAATTTACCCAAAAGATCTAATACAGCATGGTCATTGACCTATGATTTTATAAACTAATCATCGGAGAGGGTCAAGTGAGGTGTCATAGGACTTAGAATGGTTAACCCTTTCCCATGACCAATGAATTTACCCCAAAAATCCAAAACAGCAAGGTCATTGACCTAAGATTTTATAAACTAATAATCGAATATCAACATGCGAGGTGTCATAGGACTTAGAATGGTCAACCCTTTCCCATGGCCAATGAATTTACCCAAAATACCCAATACATCAAGGTCATTGACCTGAGATTTTATAAACTAATAATCGGATACGAACATGTGAGATGTTTACCATGTGTGATGCAACATAGCTAGGTAGAGAAGGAAATAGTGTAGGCTACATGTATGGTGACTGACAAGTCTTTTACCATTGAAACTTGTTTTCAGATCAAACTGCAGTATAGAGAGAGTATAGGTTGCAGGTATGGGTTAATAAATGAGAAACGGAGTACGCAAACTCTGATTTATCAAGAATTAAGAGTAGACTATCTTTAATTGATTAGTTAAAGATGATAGCTAAAACACAAAAATGCTCAGTGGTTACCGAGACAAAATGGTCGCTACACACAACAAGCTTCAAATACTTGAGGCTAATAATCTATACACACACACACTCGCTTGTTCTAAACTAAACTGTGTTGCTGTCAGTGCTCAGAGAGTAGGCTGATGACGAAATGCATTGCTAACAGAAATATAATCATTTCCGGTTGTCTAATGTTACCAGCTATCCATTTTCTTGTGTTGCAGTGGTAAGCACTTGTAGCTCCTGTACTGGTGGTCTTAACTCGATTTCCAGGTCTGAGGCCTAGAACGAGTTGAACTAAGAAACAAGGGCATGGTGGTGCAATGGTTAAGCTGTTAGCCTTTTCACCAGGGGTTCGATTTCAGGTTAATATTGAACCGTTTTTATCAGGTTCATTATTTTTTGTCATATTATTATTATTATTATTATTATTATTATTATTATTATTATTATCATCATCATTTCCTTCATGTCGCATTATTGTGACATACGTTTCTCTGTCTTACCTACTGCGTTCAAACTTTATAATTCTGCGTAAATGTTTCGTCAGATGGTGAAACTTTTCACCCCTACTGACACAGTTTTACCATTGGTTGAAGCATAACTTGCTGCTAAGCTTTGCTTCTCCCATTGGCCCCCTTTATGTTCTGGAGAGGGGATATTTCTACGACTTATTTTTCTCGGAGCGCGTTACTGCTTTCCTTTAGAGAAGGTGGCTTCCTTCCAATTTGAGCCGTTCAGATAGACGGACGTGTGTGCACGTGTCAGGCCTTTGCCCACACCCAGAAAGCAACTAAGCGTAAGTACGATTCGATCACTTGACTTATCGGGCATGCTATCATTTTTGAATTTCAGTTTATCCATTTTTTTATTTTATTTTTGTGTCTCCTTTGATTCACTTACAATTTCCCTTTCTTATGATGATGTGAATTCGATCCATGAACCCAAGTCCCTTCGCCTTTGTTTACGTTAGTTTAGCGAAGCCTCTGTGTTTATTTGTCATCCCTACCTTTCATGTAATCGGTTTTATTTTTACTCAAATCTCTCAGGTCTGAAATATATGCTATTATTCTGCGAGGCTTTCTAGCGCTCTGTATTACGTCACAAATTGATGTACACTCTTTCGAGGCATCTTTCATTTGATTGTCGTATCAGAGTTTGTTTTTTGGGTCAAGGTATCATTGGAGTAACGGCGCCATGTCTCATTTCGCCTCCTATTTGATCCTTCCCTCTGTTTTAGGAAAAGTGTGTGAGCGATGGTCTTTGTGTTAGTCACTGTCCATTCGTCATGCTTTAATTCCTTTGTTTCTTCGTATGTCGTTATATTTAGACATAACTACCTCTACGTAAGCCTATATTTTCCTACAAAGCATATTTCTTAGCTGATTGAATTTTTCTTTCATTTCCTGTCCCGGTAATGTCAATTAATTTAATGTAATGCTCATTTTCCTTTATTTTTATGTGTTAATTTTGTGTTGCTCCCTCTGGCTTCGTTGTATTACGTAACTCCGTGTCATTCCCCCTCCCCCCACCCCCGTTTCCTACATACGCACCCTTCTCATCCCCTCCACTCTCACCCCCTACCCCATGATTTCACAACATCATGAGCTTTTATGTTCTGTTCTTGGCGAGGGGCATTCTAGTCCAGGTCATCCTCGTAAGTAGAGGTGTTCTCTTATTCGAATCATCCATACTCTCTATCTTTTTTATTTATTTTAAATTTTGGTTATCGAGTCGCGCTTACGGTTTAGTTGCACATTGATTAAAAGTACATTTTAATTAATCTTGTTTCATCTTTGTTTGTGTTTAAGTCCATTTATGCACTTTTCTCTTGATATTGTTTTTGTGTACCCCTTTCTTAGGTACCATCTTTAATTTAATTTAATTTTGTTTGTTATTGAGTGACTTTAATTCAAGTTTACTTTTCATTTTGTGTTTAAATTAATCCTTACTCTTATGCGCACCTGTTTTAGTTTACTTTAAATATATTAGTAAGTAGTTCACTTTGGTTTCGTCCTCTTTCATTTGTAATTTTAAGTTCCCTCATCTCTCGTTCGATTTCGTTGGTCTTGGCTTCGTACTGTAACGCAGTCACGACCTACACGCTTCTGGGTTCTTCGATCAATTAGATAAATTTAATTCCGCTTTTAATTTGTTTTAAACAATTCATTCGTTTCCTTTTTGGAAAGTATCTTTCTTTCGATCCGGAATCTTGGGCCCAGCACGCATCGAAAGAGACATCCTTTCCTCGCTCCTTAGCGATCCTGTTTAAGTTGTTGTTTTCGCTTCCACTGTATTCCTCATGTCTCTGCTATTTTGTTTAACGTAAAAGCACAAGCGGTGCAATATGCAAGCCATAAACATATTAAACAAAACAAAACAGAGATAACGTTTAAAACTGATTACATTTGTGTCTTTTCAAATTATTACTTGGATTACAAATACAAAGGTGAACTGGGTTTGATATACAGTTAATGCTGTCTATCACACACTAGACTGTAAGAAAGCCAAAAGAGCAAAAGGCGTAGGTAGAGCAGTGGTAAAATTGCTATATGTAGAGAACTACCTGGCAAAGCTATATCGCATAAACAGTGCAGGATACAATCCAGCAATCAAATTTGTATCTTGTGGAACAGAGAAATGCACTTACGTGAGAAAATGCAAGTTCATGTGTAATATGACCTAACACACAAGTGTTCACCTGTGCACGTGCATGATAAGAGCTAACAAGTCACATTCTGTTTAGTTCGTACGTAACGTTAGGTTAGGGCTAATGCACACACCCTTGTACACGAGGCACATGCCATTTGAGAGGAGGCCAAGGGATCTAACTTGGTGGATGGATGTGTTCTAACGAATCATTTGCAGTTGAAGGAGAATAATACTTGTTCTTAAGATGTTAAAACTGAGGAGATGGTACGTGCAGTAAGACGTCTTGTTATTTCCTGTGTCATATTACAGACATGGCAGAGAGCGCACAGTTCTGTTGCTATGACTAACGCTGCAGTAATTTGAAACCCCAAGTGTTCATCAAGACGATCATACAAAGTTAGCAGTCATCGGATATTACACAGGTGTTCCTTCCGGTGTCATGTTGCTGACATGGCAGAGAGCGCACAGTTCTATTTATATGACTAACCCTCTAGTAATTTGAAACCCCAGGTGTTGATCAAGACAATGGGTGATGATCATGCAAAGTCAGCAGTAATTGGTACCACACATCAACATGGACTAAATCATAAACGTTTTGTCATAACCTGCAGAAACCTCATTTAAAGATTTTAGATTTTACATTTTAAATTTAAGATTTTTTGATTTTTAGATTTTACTTTTTTTACATTTTCCTAAAAGAGTAAACTACAAGGTCACATACCTAACCTCATTAAACCTAACTTTACCAAACCTAACTTAAGCTAATCCAAAGGCTAATGCACATACACAAAGTATATAAGGTACATGTAAGTATCCTTATGCTAGTCTTATAGGTTACTGTACAACATGATCCCTACCCCAAACGGATTTTTTTTTTCATTTTGTTGTTTACACATATGTCAATTTTCCAATTTACCATTTTCAGTTTTTTTATTGTCAGTTTTTAGTTTTTCAATTTCATAATATGGAAACATGGATTTTGGAAGGAAGGAAGGAAGATTGTAGTTTTACGTGACCGTGAATCTTGTGATTATGAGCCACGGGACCTCCTTTTTACGTGGAATCCGAACCACAGGACATGGCATTTCACATCGAAAATCTCACATGCATTGACCGGGAATCGAACCCGGACCGCCTTGGTGAGAGGCATACAGCTGGACCGCTGAGCCACCACGCCCCCACATGGATTTTGCATTTTGTTGTTTACACATTTATCAATTTCACAATTTCCCATTTACAGTTCTTAAAATGTCAGTTTTAAGTTTTACAATTTCACGATATAGAAACATGGATTTTCCAATTTGTTGTTTTCACATTTGTCAATTTACTAAATTCACATTTACAGTTTTTTAAATTTCAGTTTAATGTGTTTTTTTTCTATTTGTCAATATGGAAACATGGATTTTTACAATTTGTGTTTTACATGTCATGCAACTATCCTTATGCTAGTGTTATAGGTTACTGTACAATATGATCACTACCCCAACCGGATATTTTTTTTTTCATTTTGTTGTTTACACAGATGTCAATTTTCCAATTTCCCATTTTCAGTTTTTTATCAAATGTCAGTTTTAATTTTTTTAAATTTCATAATATGGGAACATGGATTTTGTATTTTGTTGTTTACACATTTATTAAATTCACAATTTCCCATTTACAGTTCTTAAAATGTCAGTTTAAAGTTTCTCAATTTCATGATATAGAAACATGGATTTTCCAATTTGTTGTTTTCACATTTGTCAATTTACCAAATTCCCATTTACAGTTTTTAAAATGTCAGTTTTATGTTTTTTTTTCTATTTGTCAATATGGAAACATGGATTTTTCCAATTTGTGTTTTACATGTTCATTTTGCATTAGGAGTGGAGAGAGGTGGGTAGTAATTAAAAATGTGCAAGCAGTGTCCATTGTTGACAGGTCATTGTTGACGAGTCCTTTTCATACAACAGACAAGTGAGTTCATGTTTCGCATGCATTACCTAAAATGTAATACCATGCAAGTGACAATTTACAAATTAGCTTATGTATTAGTTTATGTGTGGGGTCTTATGTTGGGCATTTTGTGTTGGCTTATTTGACAAGTTATTTTGTCAATGCATTTAGTGGATTTTTCTTTTGGTCTTGGAAAGTATATCAGTCCATTTTATCACAACATAATGCTTACTGCCATGGTTGTAAGCAACAACAACAACACACTAAACTTTCAACAAAAAAAACTAAAGTACTCTATGTTCTAAGGCACTCTCAACTCGTACTTTTACCTCTATCCCATGCCTAGTCAAGAATATTATTTTTTTCCAAAAAAAAAAAAAGGTGAATGGAGAAAGTAGACTATATGTTTAAACTAAAAACATCATATAAAGTCATATGTTATCTCTAACACCTACGTTTATCCCATTCTTAGTCGAAAAATATTACATTTTTTAATTTTTTCTAAAAAATATTTGGAAAGTAGGCTATATTTTGAAAACTAATCATCCTATAAAGACATATATAGACTCAAACCAATGGCTTTTATATCCTTAATCGTTAGAACAAAATATGGAATTTTTGACATTTTTTCCAAAAATGTTCATTTTTAAAATGGGCTATATATTGGAAACTAGGAATTTTACAAAAAAGTGTGTTTGACATAAATGACAGGTATTTACTCCCTCGACCCACAAACCAAGTCCCCAGATCTCTGGGACAAAATCCAGAAATGTTTTAATCTAATCCTAGCTAACCTCACCTGACGTGACCATACCTGTTTTTAAGCAACAACAACAACACACTAAGATTCCATGAATTCCAGAGTACTTTTAGATTAATTATCGACTCTCAACTCTTATAACTATGTCTATCCCACTCTGTCAGAAACACGATATTTCTTTTTTTAATTTTTGCTCGATGTCACTACTGAAGTGATAATGGGTTTTCCGCGGTCCCATGTCATCGATTTATGGCATGTTAAAGATCCTTCCACTAATTGCACCTGTGTGAAGCTAAATTGGATAGGTTAAGAATGTAAACAACGCTCTTAGGTTTCTATGTTCGTTGCCAAGAGCCGACTGCGGCGGCGTCTGGTAGCTCAGTTCTGAACTTGGCCTAGTAGTCGTTGACGGTGGCGCTTGGTGGCAAAAGTAGGAACTATTTGAAAAATTCTTAGTTGCAGTACTTAAATTAACAAACAGATAATACACACTAATACAGTCATCACAATTAACGCCGGTTTTCGGACAGATTCTACACACACCCAAAGTACACGGGGCTACATGACCGCGTTGTCGCAGCCCCTAAACTCAAGAACCAACCAACCAATGGGTTTTCCGATCCTATCACTATAAATTCATTACCCCCGCTCTTATCTCGGTCTCGACAACAACCATGCCTATTTTTAGCCTACTTTCGATTTTTGCAAAAAATGAAAGTAGACTTATGAGATCAACACAGGGCGAAAAATTGTGTGTCTGTCTGTGTGTGTATATGTGTGTGTGTGAGTCTGTGTGTGTGAGTGTGTGTGTGAGTGTGTGTACTCTGAATGTCTGTCCCCATATCAATTCGAACATGGTGAAACCGAATTGAACGAAATTTGGTACAGAGTTAGCACTAGCAAAGGGCACCTCAGTGTCATATTTTATATCGCCGCCATCTTTACCAAAACTGAATGGCGGCCACTCAAACGTTCAAAACGTAAACTCAAATTACGGCTAAACTAATCATCCGATCTCTACCAAATTTGGTGACAACATGCCTTTATATAGGACGCGTCTTTCACCTAAACTTCAAGGTCATCGGCCTTGCCATTTCAGGATGGCGGCCGTGTGAATCATGCAACCATTATAAACAATAGCTTAAGACCTACCAATTCCGATTATCGAGCCTAGGGTGGTTTAAGGTATCCTGAAGGTCGTGATCCGTTATTTATTATAATTTAATATTATAATATTATACTGTATGAGTGGCTTAAAAGAGCTGAGCCGTTTCTGCCACACGACAAGATGGCAGCTGTCCTCATGAGCCTGTCTTATATTACAGTAGTTTTAGTATGTTATATGTGATATACCCTACTGATACAATAATATAAACTTTGTATGAAATGATCTATAATGAAGTTGTACTGCAGTGAAGAAATCGTTAATTTCAAGTCATTATTTGCCAACAGGTTGCATCTAATATATCAGTTAAGACCACCATGATGTTAAGGATATAGTTAGCTCCGGGCTAGCGTGTTAGTCTGTCACGCAGTTGACTGGGGATCGAATACTGCTACAGTTGACCTTTTTTTTTTCTTTCTTGAATTCTTTTACAAATGATGTGCACAAGTTCTTACCACATATACTGAATAAAATGTCATTTAGCTCAAAGGGGAGGCTAATGTATACACTCGTTTATTAATAAAATCACAGTCCCAGCATTGCACATAAACAGAAGACATTAGGAAAAGGAGAATAGAAAAACTAGATACACGTTGTCATCAACCACAGCCTTCTTAATGTCTCTGTACGGTGCTGTCCTCTTGTGGGTTATGTGGGTAATATTGTTCCAAACATATGGCTGTGTAAATACCTGGCCTCCTGAAGTATGGCAATTTTGTAATACTGGTAGTTCAACTATTAGCCACGATCGCGCTCCGATTACCTTTAAACACTGCCAGCAGGATCACCTCCCTCCTGGCTACTTTAAACTGCCTGCTCATTGAACACCCAGAGGCGTACAAGATTAGTACATTATGCAACGAGCCTATAATGGCCATAATTAAGACACGAGTAGTTTTATAATTTCCATTTTTTTTTTTTTTTTAGTCGTTTACCCTCCAGGTTGGTGGAACCCACAGACTCAGCGAGGGAACTCACCACTACCGCCTCTACGGGCAGTGTCCTAGAGCTGGGAACATCGAATTGGAAGGGATACAACTGGTGAGGTGGGATCGGCACCTCGCCCAGGCGGCCTCACCTGCAAAGCGAACAGGGGCCTCATGAGGGAAGGTAAGGGATGGTGAGGATGGATAGGCAAGGAAGAGGGAAGGAGGCGGTCGTGGCCTTGAAGAACGTACCATCCCGGCATATGCCCGAAGACGAAGTGGGAAACCACGGAAAACCACTTCGAGGATGGCTGAGGGGGAATCGAAACCCCTCTACTCATTTGGGCCACCCGAGGCTGAGTAGACCCCGTTCCAGTCCTCGTACCACTTTTTCAAATTTCGTGGCAGAGCCGGGAATCGAACCCAGGACCTCCGGGGCGGCAGCTATAATTTCCATACGAGTGTTTTAATTACCATTATAGGGGAGTTGCATACGACTGTTTATGTTCGACGATAATTATAACTTTATTATATGTTTTAACATAAATATTCATAAATATCTGTTCAGTCACTAGACTGTTGTGATCGGGTGCTGCGGTGGGTAGTATATCTCTGTTTCCTAAGCTCTCTGGACAACCGACGCATGCGCTCTGTGTGCTTCAATGCCATAATATGTTCAGATTGTGCTCCAGTATTCAGTAAAACTGTCACCGAAGTCGTTTCAAAACCACGCGCTGTGTAGAAATTGATTTTGGGGATATTAAGGTACAGTGCCATTTGTTGTCTCAGTTTATTTACGGGAACATATGGACGGTGCAATTTCGGTAATTTATATAGACATGTTGGATTTTGAACGCATGCGCGAAGGTATCCTTATCTAATTGGTCACACAACTGTTTCTTGAGCTCTGATTGGTGGGAGAAACTGTTTCATAATGAAAAATAGTGTTATAATGAGCCTAATTATGATACAGATTTCTGACACATAATAGTTAGGGTCGAACATAAAAATATTAATTCACTGCTAAGTCGCTGCACCAACCTACTGTGATCGGCGCGGATTTTTAAAGGGGAAAGTACCCAAAACGAAAGATTCTTAAGTTTGCAGGCTGGCTTAATATAGAGATTAACGGACGTGAATGCATTACAATAAGTTAGTAGTTTTGTTATTCAATCATCATAAAGTATATAATATTGATTTTGACACTTACTGGCTAATTATCAATATAAAAGAAAACAAACACTACATGGTGGTAGAGGATTTAGGGATGAGGACAAAGAGTTATAAATATACCCATACATTTAGGAGAAAGTAGGCTATATGTTCTTTGCTGAACATCTTGTTATTATGTCAGAAGATGTAATGTTCGGGTGCCAAGTGTGTGCAAAGTAGGTGTAAAAGTGCGTGAAAAGTGGGCGCAAAGAGGGTGCAAAGTGAGTGCAAAGTGGGTGCAAAGTGGGGGGTGTAAAAGTGGTATTGTAATGGCTTATTTGACAAGTTATTTTGTGGTACCCTATTTGTAACGGCTTATTTGACAAGTTATCTTTGTCAATTTATTTAGAGGATATTTCTCTTGTTCTTGGAAAGTATCTCAACCCTTTTTATGATAGCATAATGCTTAGCACCATGTTTGTAAGCAACAAAAAAACACTAAAATTCCAAGAATCCAAACTACTTACTCTAAGGTTAATGATTGCCTCTCAACTCCATTCCACACCTAGTCAAAAACATTATACATTTCAAATTTTTCAAAAAAGGTAAATTGGGACAGTAGGCTATATGTTTAATCTAAAAATCATATAAAATCATATGCTAACTACAACACCTAAGTCAATCCCACTCTCGGTCAAAAATATTTTATTCTTTAAATTGTTCCAAAATATATTTGGAAAGTAGGCTATATTTTGAAAACTAATCATCCTAAAAAGTCATATATAGACTCAAACCAATGGCTTTTATGTCCTTAATCGTTAGAACAAAACATGGAATTTTTGACATTTTTCCAAAAAATGTGCTATATTTTGTAAACTATGAAATTTACAAAAAAAAAAGTGTTTGACATAAATGACAGGTATTTACCCCCTCTACCAAAAAAACAAGTCCCAGGTCTCTGGGACAAAATCCAAAAGGTTCAATTTTGAAAGTAGACGATATTTCGAAAACTAATCATTCTAAAAAGTCATATATAGACTCAAACACATTTTTTCTAAGTCGTTTAACGTTAGAACAAAACTTAACACATTTACAATTTTTCCATAAAAAGGTCCACCATCCCTCTCCAAATCACTGGAATTTATCGTCCACGAACAACTCTCCTCCTATTTGCTAGAGCACAATATCCTTGATGAACACCAATCCGGCTTCCGCAAAAATCATAGTACTAGTACTGCACTACTCAAGGTCACGGATGACATAAAAAAAAGGCTATGGACAGTGGGCTAGTAACAATCCTAACACTGCTTGATTTCAGTAAAGCCTTCGATTCTGTTGACCATGACATATTACTCTCTTGTCTATTTAAAATTCATCTCTCCAAGAACAGTATCCAATGGATGGACTCTTATCTACGTGGACGTCAACAATGTGTTAAAATTAACTTAAATCAAATGTCTTCATGGCGTCCAGTTGAGAGAGGAGTCCCTCAGGGGTCAGTCCTTGGACCGCTCCTGTTTTCAATATATATAAACGACATTCCGTCATCAATCACTAAATGCAAACACCACCTATATGCTGATGATGTACAAATCTACCTGCATTCAGCACCAGAAAAACTATCGGAAGCAATCGGCACCTTTAATGAAGACTTAACTGAAATCTGTAACTGGACTCGCTTACATGGACTACGACTCAATGAGGCTAAAACCCAAGCAATCATAATCTCCCACCCGAAAATCCTCCTAAAACTAAAAAATGAACCCACATTACCAAAATTACGCTTGTGCGATTCCCCAATCGAATTCCGTGAGTCAGTTAAAGATCTAGGCGTTATTATAGATAAACATCTTTCCTGGACGCAGCACGTCTGCAATGTTTCCAGAAAAGTATTTTCCGCATTGAATTCACTTAGAAGATTCTGGAATATTTTCTCTCGTGTATTAAAGGAACGACTTGTTTCCTCCCTAATATTGCCTCATTTTGATTACTGCGATGTGGTATACAAAGATCTCACTGTTACTCTTAAAAACAAACTCCAACATGCACAAAATGCCTGTGTAGGCTACATATTTAATTTACGGTACTATGACCATGTCACCCCCGCTTATGAGCAACTTAACTGGTTACGTCTAAATCAACGCCGCGACCTCCATTCTTTATGTATTCTTCAACAAATACTCTCAACTTCAACTCCAGCTTACCTGCACTCTCAGCTTCACCGCCTCTCGTACGAGCATACTCTTGGAACACGGTCAAAAAACGACACACACTTGCTGATACCCATACACCGTACAGTACGCTATACCAACTCCTTCGTTGTTGCTACTGCACGACTGTGGAACAATCTGCCTCGCTCTGTCAGAGGAGCAACCCCGTCCAGCTTCAAGCAGCGTTGCCAGCAGTACATACTCACTAAGTAAATGAAAGTTCAACTCAACATTTATGCTTATATTCTTACGTCGTATTACATATATTCAAACTTTCCAATTCTCACTTTCTCATTTACTCTCTATTTAGATATCTAAATAACCTCCTTCAGTAACGACTAATTATCTTCATCATCATCTTCATCACCATCATTAGTCTACTTTTTTCAGTAGCCTATTTCCTTTACCTTACTGTAATTTTAAACTTACTCCTAAGTATCTTAGTTATTCACCCTAACAATGCAACAATTTACAGCCTACACCACCAAGCTAATCTAGTTTATATGTATTTTATACTGTATAAATATTGTAAAATTGTTAGATTTAAGTTGTATTTGTATTGTATATTATCAAGCTAATCCATTTCATATGTATTTTATATTATATCAATATTGTAATATTGTTAGATTTAAGTTGTATTTGTATTGTTCATCATTTATTATTTGTATAATCTGGTTAGATGGAAGAGAGGGCCCAATGGCCCTAATCTTGCCAGTCAAAATAAATCTATCTAAATCTATCTATCTAAAAGGGGTCAATCAACAGGGATCAATCAAAGGTTAAGTTAAGCTACGGCAGCCATTTTGGAACTTTTTATCACACCTCGTAGGGTTAGGTTAGGTTGAGTTAAGCTACAACCGCCATCTTGGAACTTTATGATCACACCTCGTAGGTTTAGGTTAGGTTAGGCTAGGTTCAGTTAAGCTATGACCGCCATCTTGAAAATTTTTTGATCGCACCTCGCAGGTTTAGGTTAAGTTAGGTTAGGTTAGGTTAAGTGAAGCTACGGCCGCCATTTTTGGAACTTTTTGATCACACCTTGTAGGTTAGGTTAGGTTAGGCTAGGCTAGGTTTGGTTAAGTTGCAGCCACCTTTTTGGAACTTTTTGATCACACCTCGTAGGTTAGGTTAGGTTAGGCTACGGTCGCCATCTTGTTAGGTTAGGCTAGGTTAAGTTAAGCTACGGCCGCCATCTTGTTAGGTTAGGCTAGGTTAAGTTAAGCTACGGCCGCCATCTTGTGAGGAGGGTGAGGAGGAGGGGGATGAAGAATCGATCAAAACACACTACTGCACAGTTTTTGTCCTAGGCACCTACAATTTATTTTTGGGGTAGAGGGGGTAAAGGTCTTTCATTTAAGTTAAACAAACCTTTTTGTAAAATCCTTAGTTTCCAAAATATAGGCAATTTTGAAAATTGACCTTTTTATGGAAAAATTGAAAATGTGTTAAGTTTTGTTCTAACGTTAAACGACTTAGAAAAAATGTGTTTGAGTCTATATATGACTTTTTAGAATGATTAGTTTTCGAAATATCGTCTACTTTCAAAATTGAACCTGTTGGATTTTGTCCCAGAGATCTGGGACTTGTTTTTTTTTTTTTTTTTTTGTAGAGAGGGTAAATACATGTCATTTATGTCAAACACGTTTTTTGTAAATTTCATAGTTTACAAAATATAGCCCATTTTTTGGAAAAATGTCAAAAATTCCATGTTTTGTTCTAACGATTAAGGACATAAAAGCCATTGGTTTGAGTCTATATATGACTTTTTAGGATGATAGTTTTCAAAATATAGCCTACTTTACAAATATTTTTTGGAACAATTTAAAGAATAAAATATTTTTTGACTGAGAGTGGGATTGACTTAGGTGTTGTAGTTAGCATATGATTTTATATGATTTTTAGATTAAACATATAGCCTACTGTCCCAATTTACCTTTTTTGAAAAATTTGAAATGTATAATGTTTTTGACTAGGTGTGGAATGGAGTTGAGAGGCAATCATTAACCTTAGAGTAAGTAGTTTGGATTCTTGGAATTTTAGTGTTTTTTTTTCTTGCTTACAAACATGGTGGTAAGCATTATGCTATCATAAAAAGGGTTGAAATACTTTCCAAGAACAAGAGAAATATCCTCTAAATACATTGACAACGATAACTTGTCAAATAAGCCATTACAAATAGGGTACCACAAAATAACTTGTCAAATAAGCCATTGCAAATAGGGTACCACTTTAACACCCCCACTTTTTGCACCCACTTTTGCACCCACTTTGCACCCACTTTGCACCCTCTTTGCACCCACTTTTCACGCACTTTTACACCTGCTTTGCACACACTTTGCACCCGAACATTACATCATCTGACATAATAAAAATAGGCATGGTTGTTGTCGAGACCGAGATAAGAGCGGGGGTAATGAATTTATAGTGATAGGATCGGAAAACCCATTATCACTTCAGTAGTGACATCGAGCAAAAATTAAAAAAAAAAAGAAACATCATGTTTCTGACTGAGTGGGATAGACATAGTTATAAAGAGTTGAGAGTCGATAATTAATCTAAAAGTACTCTGGAATTCATGGAATCTTAGTGTGTTGTTGTTGTTGCTTACAAACAGGTATGGTCACGTCAGGTGAGGTTAGCTAGGATTAGATTAAAACATTTCTGGATTTTGTCCCAGAGATCTGGGAACTTGGTTTGTGGGTAGAGGGGGGTAAATACCTGTCATTTATGTCAAACACACTTTTTTGTAAAATTCCTAGTTTCCAATATATAGCCCATTTTTTAAAATGAACATTTTTGGAAAAATGTCAAAAATTCCATATTTTGTTCTAACGATTAAGGATATAAAAGCCATTGGTTTGAGTCTATATATGACTATATAGGATGACAAATTTTCAAAATATAGCCTACTTTCCAAATATTTTTTAGAAAAATTAAAAAAAAAAATTCGACTAAGAATGGGATAAACGTAGGTGTTAGAGATAACATATGACTTTATATGCTATTTTTTTAGTTTAAACATATAGTATACTTTCCCCATTCACCTCTTTTTTGAAAAAAAAAATGTTCTTGACTAGGCATGGGATAGAGGTAAAAGTACGAGTTGAGAGTATCTTAGAACTTAGAGTACTTAAGTTTTTTTTTGGTTGAAAGTTTAGTGTGTTGTTGTTGTTGTTGCTTACAAACATGGCAGTAAGCATTATGTTGTGATAAAATGGACTGATATACTTTCCAAGACCAAGAGAAAAATCCACTAAATGCATTGACAAAATAACTTGTCAAATAAGCCAACACAAAATGCCCAACATAAGACCCCACACATAAACTAATACATAAGCTAATTTATAAAATGTAACTTGCATGGTATTACATTTTAGGTAATGCATGCGAAACATGAACTCACTTGTCTGTAGTATGAAAAGGACTCGTCAACAATGGACACTGCTTGCACATTTTTAACTACTACCCACCTCTCTCCACTCCTAATGCAAAATGAACATGTAAAACACAAATTGGAAAAATCCATGTTTCCATATTGACAAATAGAAAAAAAAAACATAAAACTGAAATTTTAAAAACTGTAAATGGGAATTTGGTAAATTGACAAACGTGAAAACAACAAATTGGAAAATCCATGTTTCTATATCATGAAATTGAAAAACTTTAAACTGTCATTTTAAGAACTGTAAATGGGAAATTGTGAAATTAATAAATGTGTAAACAACAAAATGCAAAATCCATGTTTCCATATTATGAAATTGAGCAACTTAAAACTGACATTTAATAAAAAACTGAAAATGGGAAATTGGAAAATTGACATCTGTGTAAACAACAAAATGAAAAAAAAAATATCCGGTTGGGGTAGTGATCATGTTGTACAGTAACCTATAACACTAGCATAAGGATAGTTGCATGACATGTAAAACACAAATTGTAAAAATCCATGTTTCCATATTGACAAATAGAAAAAAAAACATTAAACTGAAATTTAAAAAACTGTAAATGTGAATTTAGTAAATTGACAAATGTGAAACAACTAATTGGAAAATCCATGTTTCTATATCGTGAAATTGAAAAACTTTAAACTGACATTTTAAGAACTGTAAATGGGAAATTGTGAAATTAATAAATGTGTAAACAACAAAATGCAAAATCCATGTTTCCATATTATGAAATTGAAAAACTAAAAACTGACAATAAAAAGCTGAAAATGGTAAATTGGATAATTGACATATGTGTAAACAACAAAATGAAAAAAATATATCCGTTTGGGGTAGTGATCATGTTGTACAGTAACCTATAAGACTAGCATAAGGATAGTTACATGTACCTAATATACTTTGTGTATGAGCATTAGCCTTTCGATTATCTTAAGTTAGGTTTGGTAAAGTTAGGTTTAAATGAGGTTAGGTATGTGACCTTGTAGTTTACTCTTTTAGGAAAATGTAAAAAAAGTAAAATCTAAAAATCAAAAAATCTTAAATTTAAAATGTAAAATCTGAAATCTTTAAATGAGGTTTCTGCAGGTTATGACAAAACGTTTATGATTTAGTCCATGTTGATGTGTGGTATCCAATTACTGCTGACTTTGCATGATCATCACCCATTGTCTTGATCAACACCTGGGGTTTCAAATTACTGGAGCGTTAGTCATAGCAATAGAACTGTGCACTCTCTGCCATGTCAGCAACATGACACCGGAAGGAACACCTGTGTATATCCGATGACTGCTAACTTTGTATGATCGTCTTGATGAACACCTGGGGTTTCAAATTACTGCAGCGTTAGTCATAGCAACAGAACTGTGCGCTCTCTGCCATGTCTGTAATATGACACAGGAAATAACAAGACGTCTTACTGCACGTACCATCTCCTCAGTTTTAACATCTTAAGAACAAGTATTATTCTCTTTCAACTACAAATGACTCGTTAGAACACATCCATCCACCAAGTTAGATCCCTTGACCTGCTCTCAAATGGCATGTGCCTCGTGTACTAGGGTGTGTGCATTAGCCCTAACCTAACGTTACGTACGAACTAAACAGAATGTGACTTGTTAGCTCTTATCGTGCACGTGCACAGGTGAACACTTGTGTGTTAGGCCATATTACACATGAACTTGCATTTTCTCACGTAAGTGCATTTCTCTGTTCCACAAGATACAAATTTGATTGCTGGATTGTATCCTGCACTGTTTATGCGATATAGCTTTGCCAGGTAGTTCTCTACATATAGCAATTTTACCACTGTTCTACCTACGCCTTTTGCTCTTTGGCTTTCTTACAGTCTAGTGTGTGATAGACAGCATTAACTGTATATCAAACCCAGTTCACCTTTGTATTTGTAATCCAAGTAATAATTTGAAAAGACACAAATGTAATCAGTTTTAAACGTTATCTCTGTTTTGTTTTGTTTAATATGTTTATGGCATGCATATTAACCTGAAAACGTACCCCTGGTGAAAAGGCTAACAGCTTAACCACTGCACCACCATGCCCTTGTTTCTTAGTTCAACTCGTTCTAGACCTCAGACCTGGAAATCGAGTTAAGACCACCAGTACAAGAGCTAAAAGTGCTTACCACTGCAACACAAAAAATGGATAGCTGGTAACATTAGATAACCGGAAATGATTATATTTCTGTTAGCAATGCATTTCGTCATCAGCCTACTGTCTGAGCACTGACAGCAACACAGTTTAGTTTAGAACAAGCGAGTGTGTGTGTATAGATTATTAGCCTCAAGTATTTGAAGCTTGTTGTGTGTAGCGACCATTTTGTCTCGGTAACCACTGAGCATTTTTGTGTTTTAGCTATCATCTTTAACCAATCAATTAAAGATAGTCTACTCTTAATTCTTGATAAATCAGAGTTTGCGTACTCCGTTTCTCATTTATTAACCCATACCTGCAACCTATACTCTCTCTATACTGCAGTTTGATCTGAAAACAAGTTTCAATGGTAAAAGACTTGTCAGTCACCATACATGTAGCCTACACTATTTCCTTCTCTACCTAGCTATGTTGCATCACACATGGTAAACATCTCAGATGTTCGTATCCGATTATTAGTTTATAAAATCTCAGGTCAATGACCTTGATGTATTGGGTATTTTGGGTAAATTCATTGGCCATGGGAAAGGGTTGACCATTCTAAGTCCTATGACACCTCGCATGTTGATATTCGATTATTAGTTTATAAAATCTTAGGTCAATGACCTTGCTGTTTTGGATTTTTGGGGTAAATTCATTGGTCATGGGAAAGGGTTAACCATTCTAAGTCCTATGACCCCTCACTTGACCCTCTCCGATCATTAGTTTATAAAATCATAGGTCAATGACCATGCTGTATTAGATCTTTTGGGTTAATTCGTTGGTCATGGAAAAGGGTTGACCATCCTGAGTCCCATGACACCTCACTTGACCCTCTCTGATTATTAGTTAGCGAGATATTAACAAAAGTGTAGTTAGGCCCTTTTGACAAAAAATAAATAATACATTCAAAAACAGAATGTCACCTCAAGTCCAACGACCTCTCATACAAGTCCCTTGCCTTATTGGTTCATGAGATATTAAAAAGCTAAAGACCTATTAGTTTTGGATCTTCTGGTAATTAAAAAAAATAACTCATCTATAAATCATTATTCAAAAAGCCTGTCCGCTTACACACAAAAAAACAAGTACGCATGCGTAAAAACAAAACAAAAAAAAACATGTTAATTCATAGTAGCAATCGGCTCCTCACATGCGTTTCATGTGGAACAACGTTTAATTTCATCATAGCATTAGGGGTCATTGGCCAGTCCATAGGGATCAGTCTAAAGGGATTAGTCAAAAAGGACCCGTCAACCAGGACCCGCCCACAGGGCCCGTCAACAAGGACCCGTCCACAGGGAACCCGTCCACAGGGACTCGTCCACAAGGACCCATCCACAGGGGCCTGCGTGTATGTGCGGGGGAACATACAATTACATCAGCAAATCATCACATCTAGTTTCAAATTTAGCCACTACGGCGTGTGCAACACACACAGGAAGTGCGTGGGAACATACGATTATGTCAGCGAAACATGAACTCACTTGTCCGTTGTATGAGTATCGGTTTAGTAGTGGCATCAAGCAGCAAAAGACGTTTACTTACACAATCCATCATTATGGTAAGCTTTTTTTTCTTATCATTATGGAAATCTCCTTATTAGAATAAAATGTTATAGTGGTTCTGGTCACTTACAGCTAAACTGTAATAGATATGATTTTTTTTGTTTCTTTATAGGCTACTACAATAAATATTCTCAATGCTATGGGGGTAGAACTGTTGATTAGAGAGAAAAAAAAGCTCACTGAATTACCAATGCATACGTACCCCATTCCAACCCTCAGCCTAGAATTAAATTACTTGACAGAGCCAGGACTCGAACCCGAGCCTCCACACTAACAGCTAAAAATGCTAGCCACTACACCATAAAGTGGGGCAATATAAGGCTGGTCTTGATTGTATATGATCAATCAATAATTACCTAATAATAATAATAATAATAATAATAATAATAATAATAATAAATATTCCATTTAGCAACTACATAGCCAACCTCTCCGTGGGTTCTTTTACATGCCAACATCGTATGACATGCGTGTCTTAATTTTTGCCACCTTTCAAAAATCACTTACCACGACCAAGAGCGAACCTGCAAGCTTGGGGTTGGTAGTCCGACACGATAACCACTCACCCACCGTGGCAAGCTATCAATCAATAATTACCTAATAAAATTATTTATAATAATAATAATAATATTAAATATTCCATTTAGTAACTACACGGCCGACCTCCCCCTGTGACAGCGTGGCAGCCATATTGCCCATTAGCCCCTGTGCCAGCTCTGAATGACCTGTCCATAAGAATAAGATGGCTGGTTGGGCGCGGCGGCCGTCTTGCTCATTAGCCCCTGTGCAGAAACCGCCTAACATTACCTACTGACTCTGTTCAGTATGTGTGGTGTGTTACGAATGACCTGGAAGCTGCCTGGATTCTTGTTATAAGTTCATCTTGTTTTTCTACGGGGTTCACAAAGTTTTCACGTAACCCCACAAGAAAAAGTCTATGGGAGTTAAATTGGCCGAGCGCGGAGGCCATTTAACTCGCCCACCACGGCCTACCCATCTTCCGGGATATTGAGCATTGAAGTGTCGTGTGACACGGTGAGAAAAATGCGGTGGAGCACCATCATGACACAGCCACATTCGCTGCCGAATACCCAGGAGAACATCTTCCAATAAATCAGCCAGGGATTCTGCCAAGAAACGGTAGTATTCCTCACCATTCAGACGAGGAGGAAGGAGTACGGTCCAATTGAATAGTCACCTACAATGCCAGCCCAAATATTAACACTAAACCTATGCTGGAATTAGCGAACCACTGTCCCGATCTCTGGAGTTTGCCACGCCTTCTCTCGTAAATGTAGCTTCATCCGAGAGAAGGAGCGATGGCAAGAAGTGTGGAATATTTCCATAGACGAAGATCCACCTTGCAAATGTTAGGCGTAGTGGATAATCCAGGGGTAATAGTTCGTGCACCGATTGATAGCGATAAGGGTACAATTTGCTGGTCTTTCCAAACCCTCCACACCGTCATATGAGAAGAGTTAACATTCCTCGCGACAGACCTCGTACTGGTTGAAGGATTATCATTTATTTCTTCTAATGCAGCTTCTTGGGCTACGTACCGACGACGTCCTGCCAGCGTCGTGCATCTGAGGCACGAAGCTCCCTCCTTCACGCAGTCACCTGTCAATTGACACGAGGATTGAATGATGAGGTTGGCGGCGATTAGGGTGACAGGCGCTATAAATCCGTGCGGCTTCTCTCACGTTGCCAATTGCTGCGCCATAAGCTACAGTAGGTGCATATCAGCCATTTCTTCGTTAGTGTACCGAAACGGTGCCACTCTCACCCAGGCCCGACGAGAGGGAGGGGCAAACGGGGCTACAGCCCTGGGGCCCGGTCTTGCCGAGGGGCCCGCGAAAGTAGAAAACAATTGTAGACAAATTTACCCAATTTTACGTATTTGCCAACAAATTTGACATTTTATTATATTCAAAGTTTCTTTCTTCGTCTTTTCCCAATTAATTGGGGTTGCCAGGGCTGACCAGGCTCATTTTTTGTTTTGGCCGGGGATTTAAGGCCGGATGCCCTTCCTGACGCCACGTGATTTTTCTGGTGAAAATTCCATCCCGCTCTCACCGGGATTCGAACCCCGGCCGTCCGGGTGAAAGACCAGCAGCGAAGCCACTGCGCCATCCCGCTCCCCTTTATTATATTCAAAGTATCTGAATAAATTGAATATGCTACAAAATACTATAACGAGAACATGTAAATAACCATTATCTTCATATCTTCTCAAACAGAAAAATAGTAAAGTTTCCATTGTTTATAGGGAAGAAAGTTTCTAAATAACATTTTAACTAATAGGCGCTAAGCTATATTTATGAACCTTCGCAAAGTTTAGTACATAAGATTGTGAAAGGCGTTGAACGTGTTCTTGTGATGAGAGAGAGTTCAATTTTCGGTCAGATAAATCAGAAACGACATTGCTAATTTACAATGATCAAAATTAGTACGTTCCAAAAAATAGTAGTCTAAATAAAAAAAAACCATTTTTTGTGGGCCATAGAAATAAAAGCAAATTTTATAATTACACGATGTCAAGGGGACGAAACAATATGGAGAGGGCCCGTAAGTCCTATTCCTAGGGCTCGTACTCGCTCTCCACGGCCCAGCTCTCACCAATTTATGCCGTAAAAGTAGTAGCCAATGTTTGTAGAACAAACTGTACACTGCCCACTGGGGCCGAGTAGCGAGTGCGTCAGTCGCACCAGCATTATCTCTGTCTCCGTCAATCATCCCTTCCCTTGCCTGAAGCACAGAAGTGGCCAGGAGTGGCTTGCACACTGGCTCAGCAAATACGGCGAGCTCGCCAATTTCAATCGCGCGCCCGGAAGTAACAAAGTAACCTAATTTTCTCGAAGGAAAACATTTTCTCCGCCAATCCGATTGTGGCATCGTCTTTTACAAAACACTCAGAGCGTCCCTGATTGTTTTTGTCGGTATAATTATAGGGATACTTTGTTCATGCTTCATAATTTCAGTTGTTTTATAAGATTTTAGTGACTTCATTGTGTAAATTACCAACCTTACTGCAATAATAATATAATTGATGTAAATATAAATATATACCAACAGCGGTAGCTACGCTCGCCAACGCGCAAGGCTAGGCCGTGGGGCCAAGCTATCCGCGGACTCGGACTATACCCCCCCCTCCCGTCAGCTGTCCTTGAAATGGATTTCCGTGGTTACCCATTTTCAACTCCAGGAAAATGCTGGGACGGTACCTTCTGTCAGGTCACAGCCGCTTCCTTCCACGTCCTTGCCCAGTTTCATTAATTACATCTCACATTAATTCCTGTCATGAGGTTGGCGTCAGGAACGGCACCTGGCCGAAAAACCCACCCGCCACATAGACTTTCTCGCATCTCAGCCCCGACCCCGTTGAAAACGGGAATAATAATGGGTAGACATATAAGGTGCGTTCAAAAAGTAACGAGCCGGAGGCATGATTACAGAAACCAGTACCTGGCTGTTGAGGCACTTGTCCCACTGTGACACGAGGCGGTGAATGGCTGCCTCATAAAATTCCCTGGGCTGCGATGTGAATCAATTCCGCACGTACAGCTGGCCGTCGACATCCGAGGTGAATCGTTAACCCGCAGACCCCGTTTCAGAGGACCAAACATGGCGTAATCACAGGGAGAGAGGTCTGGACTGGAGGGTGGCCGAGAACCTCCCATTTGAATTTCTGCAGGAGTGCCGCGACTGTGTTGGCCGTATGAGGTCGTGCATTGTCGTGGAGCAGAATGACCCCACGGGTGAGATTGCCTGGTCGTTTTGTTTTGATCGCTTGGCGAAGGGTGGTCAAGGTTTGCGAGTAACGTGGGCATTCACTGTTGCCCCGTGCGGCATGAAGTGTATCAGAAGGGGGCCATCTTGGTCAAAGAAGAACGTCAGCATTACCTTTGCTGCACTCGTGTGGATGGCCTTGCCTTTTTTGGGTGGTGGTGATCCTGGATGGTTCCACTGGAGGCTTTGTCGTTTGGATTCTGGTTCGAAGTGATGACACCACGTCTCATCTCCAGCCACCACTCGTGCCAGCAACCCATTCCCTTCCCTTGCATAGCGCTGCAGATGACCAAGACAGTTGGCCATTCGACATGCTTCCTGGTGTGGTTGAAGACTGTGGGGCACCCATTGGGCACACACTTTGCTCAAGTGCAGTCGTTCCTTCATGATGGTGTTCACACTTCCGACGCTCAATCCGACCACGGCGGCTATGGCGTTCACTGTCACTCGGCGGTCCCGGATAATGAGTGCATCAACCAGCTGTACGTTGTCATCGGTAATGCAGGGGGGTGCCCCAGACCGGGCATCATCGGCTAACGACACCCGTCCTTCCCTGAAGCGCTTGTGCCACGCCTTGACCCTTGCAAGGGACATGCAGTGTTCGCCGTACACTTGTGACATTCGGCGATGAATGTCCGTTCCCCCTACTCCTTCCGCTGTCAGAAACTGAACAACACCTCTTTGCTCTTCGTTTGACGCCTCCATGTCACTGTTTGTAATGCGACTGGCACCGTTGGACGATTTATGCATGCTGCTGCTCGCTTTGTATCGTCACGTGACGTGCAGGCGTGCCCTCTAGTGACGGGCTGTGACCTTCCACGCTCTGGTCGAAAGCACACCTCGTTACACACGCCACGATTAGCCGATGTCGTCACCGGTTTGCGCATTCCAGCCTCCGGCTCGTTACTTTCTGAACGCACCTTATACATACACATGCAAATATATATATACAGGGTCATTATCTATGTGCGCGCGAGTAAACACGGCAAGCTAAGCCGGCTGTGACTGGCGCAGATCGCGGGCACGCGTTCCCGGTTCATCCGGTGATTAGCGCGCCCTTTCACACTTTTACCAAACATGTTCAATAATGTGTAGTTACAGTGCTCATAGGCGATGCTGAAAATGCCCTCCCTCTCTTGTAACACACACCTGCCATCTTCTGATGAAAGAATGTCTGTCAACTCTTTTATTATCTACGTAGCCTATTTCCTTGAATCGTTTAGCGTGCCTCCTAATTGTACTGGCATTAGGTACAGGTCTTCCTGGAAACTTGATTCGAAATTTTCGTCTCATTTCAGAACAAGATTTTCTGCTTTTCATATACGAATTATGGATACACACGTTCGCGCAATCTGAATTGGTGTTGGTGTCTAGGTATGTCCAACAATCACAGTAATCACAATACTCACTAAACGTGCAACACTCACGTCTAAGCTTTGCAGATATACGTCCATATGAATGACAAAACACGTGTTAACTAACGATATGAGTCAGCGGAGCGCGCCTACCACCGGCTGAACCGCGCCCGCGCGCCCGCGATCTGAACCAGTCACAGCCGGCTTAGCTGGACGTGTTTACTCGCACGTACATACATAATGACCCTGTATATTACTTTCAGTATTTAGACAGTTTCATGAATTTCAAAAAAAGTTTCTTTTTTTAAATTGGACGTGATGAATGAGACTCCATAATTATGGGCTTTGTAACTACCCAAAGGGCGGAACTGAAAAATATAACCAGTTTCTCTGTAGTAAAATGGTTGCATATCAGTGATTTATACATAACCACACTTCTCTAACAAATGATGATGTTAATTCAAAGGGGCTTTGCGACATCGTGGTCATGTGGCCCCGTGTACTTGTGTGTGTGTGTGTGTGTGTGTGTGTGGAATTTGTCTGGTAACCTGTGTTATTGTGATGGCCGTGTTGGTGTGTGTAGTTGTAATTCAGATTAGGATTGGGAAGGAGACGGCCGTAGCCTTAATTTAGGAACCATCCCGGCATTCGCCTGGAGTAGAAGTGGGAAACTACGGAAAACCACTTCCAGAATGGCTGAGGCAGTAATTAAACCCTCATCATCTCAGTTTTGCTTCACGAGGCTGATTGTGAGTGTACCCCGTTCCAGCCCTCAGACCAGAATTACATTTCTTGGCAGACGGGAATCGAACCCGGGCCTCGGCGGTGACAGACAAGAGTGCTAGCCACTACGCAACGAGGCAGACTCTAACAAATGGCGGAGTCTTAATTGGATTAGTCATTTGAATCCTTTGGCCTTTCGGTGAATATTGAAGTGTTAGAAGTCATTTTCCAGTGTTGCCTGGCGGCTTCGGTGGCGTAGTTGGTAGCATGCTGAGCTTCCATGCGCAAGATCGCGGGTTCAAATCCGGCCGAAGTCGTCGGATTTTTTAAGAGCGTTAAAAATTCCTCAGTATGCCTTCCTTCGGAGGGGAAGTAAAACCGGCGGTCCCATGTCATAGATTTATGGCACGTTAAAGAACCTTCCACTAATTACACCTGTGTGAAGCTAAATTGTATAGGTTAATAATATAAACAACGCTCTTAGTTTCCTACGTTCGTTGCCAAGAGCCGACTGCGGTGGCGACTGGTATCTAAGTTCTGAACTAGTAGTCGTTGACGGTGGCGTTTGGTGGCAAAGGTAGGAACTATTTGGAAAATTCAAAAGTCTGCAGTCCTTACTGATTTAAAAAAACAGATAACACACACTAATACAGTCATCACAATTAACACCGGTTATCAGACAGATTCTACACACACCCAAAGTACAGGGGGCTACATGACCGCGTTGTCGCAGCCCCTAAACTTAGGAACCAACCAACCAACCAACCAACCAACAGTGTTGCCTGTACAATCAATAACAGAGAGCAGCTTCGGTGGCGTAGTTGGTAGCATGCTGAACTGCTATGCACAAGCTAGGGGGTTCAAACCCGGCCAAAGTCGTCGGATATTTTAAGAGCGTTAAAATCCTTCAGTATGCCTACCTTCGGAGGGGAAGTAAAGCCGGCGGTCTCATGTCATAGATTAATGGCATGTAAAATATCCTTCCGCTAACTAAACTTGTGTGAAGCTAAATTTCTCGGTTAGATTTCGTTGGAACGCTCTATCAAAGTTCCAACGTTCACCAATAAGTGTCAGTGACATCTGGTAGCGAAAGTTGGAACACCTTGAAATTGAACGGAACTTGTAACTCACCCCATGGGTGTCCGCTTGAAGCAGCTACAGCCTCTGGCGAGCCGAACAAGTCCTCGGACACTCCCGGTACTAAAAGCCTTACGCTAAATTAATTAACTAACAGAGTTTAATGTATCTGTATACTATGTGGACTTCGATGTGAACAGTACCACCTACTCTAGTCCACACCAAGGACAAAATCACTTAGATTTTATGCAGAGAACACAAATACTCAGTGTATTTAATAAATCTTGTTATTAAAATAGGTAAATCAGATCCAATACCCATCAGAAATGTTGACAGACAAGGATATCCGACTGACAGCGTGGCTCAGCAGTAACGTTCTCGCCTGCAGAGCCCAAGATAGCGGGATCGAATCCTGGCACAGTCAGTTGGCATTTGAGGGAGCTGCGTCAGTGCAGTTCACGCCACGGTTTTGGGCCGGTCAGTCCCGGTTTTGCAGTCGTACAGAGGACAGTCTGCGAGCCTCACACATGTGCAATTGTTACGCGAGTTTTCAGTTGCGCGGAAAGCAACTCGTGTATTAAATCCACATGCCTGAGGTTCACCACCTGTCCTCTGTAGGACTGTGCAATCGGAGCTCACCGACCAAAATCCGTGGCGTGAACTGTAGATTTACTGCACGTTAAAGATCCCCTTCAAAGCAAAATTCCGGCACCCCGGTGTCTCTAAAATACGCAGTAGTTAAAAGGGACGTAAAGCCAATAGAAAACCTAAAAAAAATACTTTTCAATTCACGGGCCGTGAAAGCCAATATGCCATATTTTTGAAAGCCTTTATAGGGAGGTGAAAGGATGCTTGATCTTTTAGCGCACGTACGCTTCATAAGAAGGGAGGTAGTGCACAGTTCGCTACTCCTGTGGGGGTCCGGGCGTGGAACATCAAGAGCCCGCTGATGAGCCAGCTTGGTGTTCCTAGGCGAAACCCCACACAAGACACAGCATAAACCTAGACAAATTGCTGAGTTTTAGCATTATTATTATTATTATTTACAAGGATTTCACAGAATTGATGAAGGCAGATGTATTAGCAAACACTAAGATGGGTGTACAAGTGAATAGAAGGTTGATCAGGTGATGTAATTTGCAGACAAGCGGACAATTCTTGCAGCAAGCCCAACTTTGCTTCAAGACTACAACAGCTGTGGCGAGATGTGGTATCCACATGAAAATCAATGCATGAAAACCAAGTGCAAGTTGATTTCATACTCATTAAGCTTTAGCTAGAGGCAGCCAGCCCCGTGGTGATGTTGGGGTAGCTCGCCTGCCTGGCAACCGGAGGCCCCGGGTTCGATTCCCGGCTCCATCAGGGATTTTACAAACTGACATGAGGGCTAGAACGGGGTGCACTCATCCTCGTGAGGTCAACCGAGTAGCTGACAGAGAGGCAGCGCCCTGGTTAAGACTAAGATTAACGGCCAAAGGGACCCGACACGCTGACCACACGTCACTCTATAAGCTGCAGAATTATCCTCAAGGTGTTTATTTGGTCGACACAAGAACGATCTTGACGAAAACCTGCCTGTTCTCGTCGGAGCCTTCGGTGAACATATTCTTTAATTCTGTTTAGCAGAACCCTTGTCAAGACTTTGCTAGGGATTGAGAGAAGTGTAATGTCTCTCCAGTTATTGCAGTTTGACGTATCTCCCTTCTTTGGCAACTTCACCAGCAACCCACATCTCCAGTCCGCCGGCATGTCTCCATTTGTCCATACCTTCTGAAATAACGGTAGCAACATATTTGCAGTGGTGACCATATCATCCTTCATGACTTCTGCTGGAATATTGTCAACTCCTGCTGCCTTACCAATATGCAACTCTCTCAATGATCGCTTGATTTCCTCCACTGTGAGTATGCAGGTTTTAATCCTTGGGTCATGCTGGATCTCTTCATCTCCTCCTCCCTCTTCTAGTTGATCTTCCAGAGAGCGGTTTAAAACTGCACAAAAATGTTCCTGCCTTCGCTTCAGTTGATCCTCAGGGTTTGTCCTTTATCTGATGATATCCCATGACTGTCCAGTCATCCAATCTTTGTTCCTGACTGGCCGGTTTCTCTGCATCTGCTTTCTTGCCAGTACTCGGCAATAGCGGCTATTCAGGTGAAGAGAGTGAAGAGCCTCTTCACTACCATCTCTTAAAATAAATATTATGTTATCTTATTTAAATTAAAACGTAGCCACCGTTTAATGTAGTGTACTATTTCTACACTCCATTGTTAGATGGCACTGCATGACCACAGATTGCCCTTGCCCTGGCTGTGTTTCTATCTCCCAAAATTTTAATAATGGCACCCCGTCGTGTTCGTTAAGCCGCCATTTTGTTCGCTGCCACGGCCTAGGGTGGGGGCTTAACGAAGGCGAGTGAATCAAAACGATCTAAATTTTTTCCGAGCATGGTCTCCAATCAAAACGTCCCTGATTGGCTGAGCACTTATTGGGTCCTTCCCGCCACACGGCCGCAATCAATTCCGCCATTAACCTCAATTTAACATAACCTAAGTTACTTAATTACAAATATTATTGTTGGTGGACGGTGGGTGACTTGTGGATTAGATAAGCCATTTTTTAGTGTTGCCTTCTACAGATTTGTGGGTGGCATTGTGGATTTTGGCAATCTCGTTATCTTGTAGACATTAAGATAAATAGTAATATTTCGGGGGCCTATCACTCAGTAGCGGTTAATCACAACAGTACCAACTATTACGAATAGCTGTACTTTATTAAGATTTTTCTGCACCTTCGCGAAATAGTGGCGATAGTTTGAGATTATTTTTGACTACCATTATGGGGTTTTAATAGTTTTTCATAGAGCATTTTTGTTGTCTTGTAGGCATGATTGATTTGACATGTTAGGTCAGCATGTAGCCTACAGTTTTTTTCTTCTGGTTTTTGGAATAATGCTCATTACCATTAAGTGCAACCGTGTTGACCGACTGTGAGACATTGAATATTTCGTTTACTAAGGCAGCACTGAAATATGGGTTCCAACACGATATGGACTTGGAACTTATGTTCGCTTAACAAAATAATGATACATCAAAAAGTCATCCTTGTAATCTCTGCAAACAATAAAAATATTTCCCATCCAATATAGGCATATTCATGTTGAACGGTAGAAAGTTATCAAACTTTATTAAGGCAACACTGAAAAATGTTCATTTTGATCTAGCCTACTTACTCGGAGTCATCTGTATCAATGTCCCTAGAGGTTCAGTTTTTTAAATTCTCCCTTTCCTATGGTTAAATAACACATGGATGTTCCCTAATTTTCTTAAGGGGATTCAATGATCATATGCTGAACTAATTAAGAATAGGGCATGTACCCTAATCCCTTAAATTATGAAGTTATCAGGATAAAAATAATGTCCCTAATCATCAGAAACTTGAGAACACAGATCAGGAGAATGTTGATCGACCACGGATGCAAGACCAGAAAGTCTTAAAGAGGAGTGTTTCATTTAGAGGCTTGGAACATCATGGTCAAGACCCCTGTACTTGGGCGTGTGCTCAATTTGTTTGAAAACCCATTGACAGATCATAAGTTAATCTGTGGCTGGAATCCACTCCGTCCTATGCTAAGCTGTGAGTACTGGGCACCATTAGTGTTCTGTGACTACTGTATCAATTCTGAAAATTGTGTCATAGGCCTATGCATAGACAAGTCGCTGAGAATGTTCTCTGAATGGTGAATACCAGTAGGCTAGCCTACTTAGCTGCCTCCTTCACTAGCATTTCCAGGCACCTGGTCAGTTGGTAAAATGAAATAGAAAAATCACTTGAATGATTCAAGTTGTCCTTGATTGCCCTCGTGGGACAGTGTACCCCATTAGTTTCCTTGACGGAGTTGGAGAAGCAGTCACAATACCTATAATATTACTAGACCTAGTACGATACATGAAGATGGAAGCAATGTGAGACCAACCACTAGGTAGCTTATGTCCCATTAGTTGGGAGTGTTAGGGAATGGGAGATTGGTTCAACATATCAACCTATGTTGTTGTATATTTCATTAATGTATGGGATCTAAAAGTGCATCATAGGAATATCAAAGCAAGCCATAATATATTACCATTAGGTCAATTGGATACAACAATTCAATGAAACATTCTGTTAATAATTAGGAAGTGTCGTAGGCAACCAGAGAAGCGACACAAGAAAAAACACCTGAGTCTTCCAGGCAGTTGTCATCAACTGTATTTCACATAGAGAAGAATGACTAGAATAGTTCCTCATGAAAAAAATAACTGGTCAATGGCTTGAAAGACAGAAGTAAGGACTTACATGCTGTCAGTAAAAGTGGAGTTAAGAAAGATGTCCGGAATATTTAAATCAGTAGTTGATAGCCAGGATTTTTAAAATTACAGTGGGTAATTGCACCATAATATGATTAGTAGCCTATGTGCAAGATTTTAAATGGTAGGTTTTCCTGTGAACCAAAAAACAGCTCTTAACATGGATTATGTTCAGGTCAGGCCTACAAGTTATTGGGAGGGAGGTTTATTCTACATACCTGTTGGGCTGTTGCACATAAAATGAGCTTCTGATTAGAGCTCTATGGGAATGTTTAAATGGATTGATGATACAGGGTTTATCAAGCCACTTCCTATGCATCTTTTAAAAACATTTTAGCAATTCATAAATTACTGTCATCATTGCTAATGCTGTAATCTGTCATGTTTATTTATGCAGCATGAGGAATTAGGAAACATTGGTAGGATTGGTATATTATGAGTGGAGATACAGTAGGATAAAATGCAACTGTGTCATGGAAACCTAAGATGTATTTTTATTTCTCAACTTTATTTTCTGTAGACTCCAACACAGCCCACCACCAGGGAAAAAAAAGTGTTGGTGATGTTTAATGAGAGCAAATCTTGAAACACTGTGACTTGTGGTTGGTATCAAAAGCTGTATAGGAAAAATGAAAATGTGAAGTCACGCCCAAGTTTATGAAGCCTTGCCAGACTCAGCTGAAATTATCTTCGATGCAAATCAAGTCTCAATAGTTAAAACTTTAGGACGACCTTTGACATGAGCACTATAATAGGCCTACATTTAGGATCGACATAGCTTGCAGTAGGTCTTATGCTACTGTATGCACCTGGGCATGTTAAAAAAAACCTCAGCCTGCAGGTTAATAAGGTAATATATTACTATGAATCTACCTCAAGCAAATCCAAGAAGTTACCAGACTGAGAAACTACATATCAATATATAAAAATAAAAAAAAGGTGGCAGTGCAAACTGCACTTTTAATCCTTGCTTCATTACTTAAACCATAATATTTGTACATAAATACAGTAAGGACTTCACATTACAAACGGCCACTTAAATTATATGCCTTATTAGGCATAACCTACAAATTACATGTCATGAAATTGGTAAATATAAGCAGACAGCAACATCAATATGCAATGGTCTATAATGTAGTTTTATAGTGCACAAAAGGTTATTGTACTGAATGTATTTCGAACTGATGAATAAAACTGGTGGAAACGACAGCCAATTGATTTACATCCAAAGTAGTAGAAACTTTCAGTTGATTGGCAAGAGTGTTGATTTGTACTTTTATTTTCACAAATTTTGATGAACAGTGTCACGCTTCAATTTAAATATAAACGTACATACAATTCCTCATCAATAAGTGATTTGCACTTCATACTGTCATGAACTGGAATAGATTTCTAGCAATTTAATTGATGTAGAAATCTATTCCTCTCGCCGCCATGTTGGTGATAATTGTAAACAAACCCGCGGGCAGCCAATGGCTGGTAATAATTGCCAGCCAATAACAAGCCAGGATGACGCGGATCATAATTCGCGTTTCACTCTCATTGCGTTTTAACTTGAGGTGAGGAATCAGCTGTTCGTTAACGCCACGGGGTGCCATTATTAAAATTTTGGGAGATAGAAACACACCCCCTGTATGCGGTCTTAGTGTCAGTTGCACACGCTGTCGCTAGATGGTACTAATGTCGTAGCGTGGAAAGAAACCTGCAGACGACGAAGTAACTTGAAATATCAGCAACTTCGTCTCGTTGCCATGGTAACCTAAAGCAGTGGTGACGTCATTACTTGCCGTTATACAGAGAGATCTCGTACGAGTGAAGAATTTGCTGCCTCTGCAAGGAACTTCGTCTAGTATAGTTGGTGAAAGTTGGCATCGCGTCAGGCTTGTCTTTCTGTTACGTTGAAGATTGGATTTATATTTCCGATGAATAGTAGGCTATTTACTTAATACGTTACATACCCTGGTGTTGATGAAAGGTGGCGGCTTTTAGTGTATACCGTAATGTTTTCATTGAAGGACACAGTATAAATTTTATTAAAAATTCCCTTCAGTAGGTGGAAAGACGAAGACAAAAGGGATTTATTAAATTGTGGACGTCCAAAGGAATTAATAGAACTGTGCACTAAAAAGAAATCAAGAAAACCGGTAAGTCCTATAGCCTTCATTGTAAGGGATCTTGGTTCGAACATGGTTGTGCAGTACGGTAGTTTTTTTTCTTAAACTGTTCTCTTGGCCTTGCCTACTTTTTAGTAACAAATGTGGTGTCTGGAATAAACAAGGTTTCGGTGATTTCCAAAATATTACGAGGAACGCAGTTTTTCTTGTTTGAAAAGACTAAAAACTTTTACAAGAAATACAATATCCTAGCCCAGAATTACATCATTGGCTGTTATCACTATACACCGTGAATTGTTGCTGAAACTAATTGAAGACCAGCCCTTCTGCGAGGACATCATAGATAAGTTTGTCAACCATAAGGAACGGAGGATTGATTTATTATATAAACAAGTAGTTCCGTGAAGAACTATACAGCCTATTTTCATATATCCTACTTATGTTAATTGCCTCTATATACATACAAAATTTCAGTTTGATTGCTCTAATAGATTCGTAGATATTGAGAAACGACTAAATATTTCGGTGGTCACCATGTTGGATTTTATATATGTAGGTCCTAGAGTTATGTACTGTTACATGAAGATTGTGTACGCGTAGCATTCAAACTTCAATCGCAAGATTAGGACACAAGAAGTAACAAGGAGATTTTGAAATATTGCACAGCTGCCATCTTGTGGTTATGGAAACAATTGAAATAAATTAGATGCCATTGGATTCACATTCGTATAAGGATTTACTGTACCAAGTTTCACTGCACTCGGATGGTTAAATTGTGAGAAACGTCCATGTGAATATTTATACTTCGCGTCACCGCCATGTTGGATTTGTGATCACCAGGATATTTAAAGTCCTATAGGTCAACTTAAGTTCATAGCCCCTATGAACATAAAACAAATCAGTTTGATTGCTAAAATGGATTCGTAGATATTCAGAGCCGTCTAATTATATCGGATGGTCGCCATGTTGGATTTTTAAATGTATAGGCCATAGAGTCATGTACCATTCAAGGAAAATTATTGCGTAGGTTCATTATTCAAACTTTCACATCGATCGCATGATCACGACACAAGAAATAAAAACTTAATTTTAAAATTCGCAAAGCCGCCATCTTGAGGTTATGTAAACAATTGAACTAATTTAGATACCAATGTGTATAAACATTTTCTCTACCAGATTTCATTGCGGTTGGAACATTAAATCGCGAGAAAGGTCTCTTTAAAATTTTCAAATTCGCTTGGCCGCCATGTTCGTTTTGTAGTTAACCGGTTTTTGAAAGTCTTATAGATGAACTTCCAGTAGTGCCCTTTATCTCCATACAAAATTTCAGGGTGATACCGCTAATAGTTTCAGAGATATAGAATGCCGGTGAAAAAATTCGCACAGCCGCCATATTGTGGTTATATAAACAATTGAACCAAGTTAGATGTCGGTGCTTTACAATGTGTATAAACGTATACTGTACCAAGTTTTATTGCGTTTGGTTGGTTTAATCGCGAGAAAAGTCTATTTGAATGTCGCAAATTCGCGTGGCCTACATGTTGGTTTTGTAGTTACCAGTTTTTCAAAAGTCACATAGGCGAACTTCTTGTAGTTCCCTTTATCACCGAAAAAATTTCCAGGGTGATATCGGGAATAGTTTCGGAGATATTGAATGCTGGTGAAATATTTCGCACAGCCGCCATGTTGGATTGGTGAGACGTAACAAAATTTGAAGGGCACGGTCGGGGTCGCCCGGAATAGTGCTATGAACTTACCGAGTTTCATTGAAATTGCTCCAGCCGTTTAGATGTTATTAGCGGACACACACACGGACAAAAGGTGCTCTCATAAGCCTATTTTTCAAAATAGAAAATAGGCTAAAAATAGGCGAGTTTGACTTTTTAGTACGGTAATTTATATTTGGTAAAGTATTCGCTTTTTAGCATTCAAATACGAAAAGAAATATGTTAATATTCAAAGACGCTGTACCGCTGAAATTGAGTTTGGCTCTTCACCTTCTTTCTCATCTAAGAGCCGCCACTGGTACTCGGGTGATTGTATATTGTTACGGCTGTGAGTTTGTTTCGTCGCTCGCCGCATGAGACACAACTGCCCCCGGGCTGGGCTGTGCTCTGCCTCAGTGGATTACGTGCGCCTTACGCAACAGGACTACTAGGACAAAGGGGTGGTCCAGCATATTCGTGACCCAGCCAGTGATGGAAACCTCGGGAAGCCGTGAACCCTGGATGGGTCTAGAAGCATTTATTGAGTCACCGGCCTGCTATATAAGAGCGACCTGGCAAGCGGGGTCGAGAGTTTTTTTCGAGCTAGTGCGAGCGTTTACCTTGATCGACAGTTGCTGGCGACGTGACTTGCGAAACCCCTAGTGAAGCTGATTCTCTTGACAGCGAGGGAGTGAGAAGCCTACAGAGGAACTGTGTCTTGAACGAGTGTGTTTCCTAGTGCGTCAGAGGTGATTGTGGTGAACTGTGAAACAGTGTGTAGTACGGTGACAGGTTGAGTGCAGATATTTCCAGCCAGCGCACAGGGCCACCTCATTACGAGGGATTAACTTCTGCGGCTTATTGACAAGTGAAAGGGAAGTGTTCTCTCCGTGAGGAAACTGGAGTAAGGTTCTAATTGCTTGTATTTGCTGTTGAATGGTGTATCTTTCTGGCCGCAATAAAGCTAATACGTTTCTTTAAAGGAACAATCTGTGTTGTGCTTCAACCCACCGTAATCCAGTTAACAAAAGTGCCACTAGGGGGTGGCACGTAACAACTGGTGTCAGAAGCCGGATTACGAACTCAAGCACAAGCACAACACCTGAAGGTCCTGGTTTCAAAACCCGAGCAGGTCATTTTACCACAGTTCTCTAATTATCCTGTGAGTGCATGCCCTTTACTAGACAAACAACTAAAATGGAAGCGCAATTTGCAGCATTGCTAGAAAAGTTAAGTGGCATGGAAGCCAGGTTGGAAGACGGCCAGAAGAATTTAGCCAAGGACCTAACTTCTAAATTAGAAGACGGCCAGAAGAAATTAGCCAAGGACCTGAAGGATGACCTGAAGAAGATGGAAGACGGCCAGAAGAACTTAGCCAAGGACCTGAAGGATGGCCAGAAGAAGATGGAAGACGGTCAGACTAAGCTAGCACAAGACCTGAAGAAATTAGAACAGGGCCTACATGAGGAAGTCACGGCAGTGGAAAAGAAGTTCGACGCCTTACAAGTGGAAGTTGCCGAGCTGCGCCGACGCCCGCTGATGGGGGTGGAGGAGAAATTCAACGCCTTACAAGAGGAAGTTGCCAAACTGCGCCAACGCCCACTGACGGGGGTGGAAGAGAAATTCAATGATTTACAAAAGGAAATTGCTGGGCTGAACCAACGCCCGCCTACGGGGATGGAAGCGAGATTCAACGCTCTTCAAGAGGAAGTTGCCGAGCTGCGCCGACGCCCGCCCACAGGTACACCGGGAATATCAGGAACGGGACAGGAGAGAGTGACGCCCCCAACCTTCGACGGAAAGGTCCCGTGGAGCACCTATTTACGTCAGTTCGAGGCAGCCTGTTCCATTTTTTTTAGCGTATGGCTTTTAGTGCCGGGAGTGTCCGAGGACATGTTCGGCTCGCCAGTTTTGTAGCTGCTTCGAGACGGACACCCAATGGCTGAGCTACAAGTACCGTTGGGGAGGGAAGGAGGGAAGTTGGAATGTAAGGACGAGGAGTTGGAAGATAGCGGCTGTGGCCTATAGTTAGGGACCAACCCCGGCATTTGCCTGGAAGGAAGATGGGAAACCACAGAAGACCATCTTCAAGGTTGCCGGCGGGGGATTCGAACCTCCTCGCCTCCCGGATGTGAGCGACTGCCATCAGTCAGGCCGTAACCACCACGGCTAACTCACCCGGTAGCCTGTTCCATAAACAACTGGAACAGCACGGAAAAGGCTACAGCTCTCATTATAGCGCTGAGAGGGGACGACCTTAACGTCCTTCAGGCCATCCCGACTGGATCCCAGGACTACGCTTCACTAATCACCCATATGGAGTCCCGATATGGAGATAGCCATCTTCAGCAGGCCTACCAGATGCAGCTCCGGACCCGGGTACAAAAGAACGCGGAAACCCTGCAGGAGTTCGAGATGGACATCGCACGCCTCGTAAGGCTCGCCTATCCAAGAGCGCCGGCCGACTTTCTGGAACAGATAGCGACGCAGACCTTCACCGACGGGCTACGGGACTCGGACACTCAACAGGCGCTGCGACTCGCGCGCAATAAGACCCCGGCAGATGCGCTGAGCCACGCACTTTAGTTCGAGACGGCAAAACAGGCATCTAGAATGCACGCGCGGGTGCGTCAAGTGGACGTCGACGAACCAGCAAAAACCAACGAGACCAAGCCCCTGGCCGACGAATTGATGGATGCGCTAAGCCGTTTCTTCGATAGTCGAGGCGCCACCAGCAACGACACAGCCGGAAGACAACCGGAGAGGCGGCCCGGAAGAGGATTACCGACTTGCTGGACCTGCGGTAAGAAAGGCCACCTGAGCAAGGACTGCGGTGATCGCCGACGCCGAGGGTATCCGACGGGAAATCAGTCGTCTGAAAACCGCGCGGCCCAGGGAAACGAGTATTAGCCAGCCTTGGGGGGCAAAGGTTGGCTTGTGACAGTCACCAAGCCCCGGCAGTCCAAGTTCGTGTGACGAAGTTACGGAGGGACAATAGCAGCCTGATGGTCGACGGAGTCATCAACGGAGTGCGCTAGACCATGCTGATCGACACGGGAGCGTCGAGGACCATCGTCAATCCCACCGTGATCCCGAAGTGGAGAGTGCAACCCACACAAAGGAACCTCCAGCTAATAACCGCGACCGGAGAGACCGCACCGGTACATGGCAAAGCATCACTGGAGTTCGTCATTGGTCGACGGGCGGTGAAGCATCCAGTGCTTGTGGCTGACGTATCAAACGAAGTGATCATCGGACTGGCCTTCCTGGACCAGAACAACATCATCTTGGACCTGAGTACCAACACTCTGCACTTCGGAGGTGAGGAACTTGCTTTGCAACCAGCACACCAGGCCGTCACCGCACGACGAGTAAGGCTGAGAGAGGACATCATCGTTCCTGCCAGGACGGAGGTCAGCGCCGCCGTAATTGTCGACGGAACTGCTGAGGGAGTGGCGGCTGTCATCGAGCCAAAATATGAGGACATCCAGACAAAAGGATTGCTAGTTGCCAAGACCCTCATCAACACGTCGTCTCGGCCGTACGTCCGCCTGTCCAACCTGAACGACTACGACATTACGCTTCACCGGGACACCAACCTAGGAGTCTGCGAGCCCGTTACCTGGATTGCCCGCATCACAGATACGACGGACGGACACCCGAAGAAGACGCGCACTGCCAGAAGAACTACAGAAGCTGTACCAAGGATCCCAGGTCCATTGAGACGAGGAACAATCACGCCAACTTCAGGACCTGCTACGCGAATTCCAGAACGTCTTCTCCGTGGGGAGCAAAGACTTCGGCAGGACAAGCTGCTACGCGAATTCCAGGACGTCTTCTCCGTGGGGAGCAAAGACTTCGGCAGGACAAGTTTGGTCCAGCACAGAATCGACGTTCGGGACAGCGCACCGATTAGGGCCCCATTCCGACGTGCCCCGCTCGCCAAGCAAGCCGAAGTCGACCGGATGGTAGAAGAGATGAAGGAGCAAGGGGTGATCGAGCCATCACATAGTCCTTGGAGTTCTCCGGTCGTGCTAGTGAAGAAGAAGGACGGTTCCACCAGGTTCTGCGTGGACTACAGGCGGGTGAACGTCACGAAGGACAGCTATCCTCTACCCCGGATCGACGACACGCTGGACACCATATCAGCATCAAGATGGTTCTCCACCTTGGATTTGATGAGTGGCTACTGGCAGGTGGAGGTCCACCCTAAGGACCGCGAGAAAACGGCTTTCTATGTGGGCAGCGGGCTCTGGCAGTTCACCGTCATGCCATTCGGTCTGTGCAACGCCCCTGCGACCTTCGAAAGGCTAATGGAGTCCATTCTGAGAGGACTGCACTGGAAGACCTGCCTGGTCTACCTAGACGACGTCATCGTCCTGGGAAAAAGCTTCGAGGAGCACTACATCTACCTGAAGGAGATCTTGATGAAGTTACGGGCTGCCCCGCTGAAGTTGAGCCCCAAGATGTGTCAGCGCTTCCAGAAGCTGGTCCAGTACCTTGGGCATATTGTCTCCGAGGAAGGGGTGCGCACCGACCCAGAAAAGACCGCAGCTGTGCGGGAGTGGCCAGTTCCGAAGGACAAGTCCCAACTACGAAGCTTCCTGGGACTCTGCACTTATTACCGTCGCTTCGTGAGAGGATTCACCGATATCGCCAAACCACTGCATCGACTGACTGAGAAGGACCAACTCTTCACGTGGACAGCAGAATGCCACAGTGCCTTCGTACAACTCAAGCAGGCTCTGTGCACCGCACCTATTCTGGCCTACCCCAGACCTGGAACAAGGTTCATCGTCGATACCGATGCCAGCGACTTTGGTATAGGGGGAATCCTGTCTCAAATAGTGGACGGCGAGGGGAGAGTAGTGGCCTACTTCAGCAAAGCCTTGTCAAAGCTAGAGAGGAACTACTGCGTCACCAGGAAGGAGCTGCTCGCCATCGTGAAGACCATTGAACACTTCCACAAGTACCTGTACGGGCAAGAATTTCTCATCAGGACCGACCATGCATCCCTGTAGTGGCTACTGAACTTTAAGCAACCCGAGTGTCAACTCGCGCGGTGGTTAGAGGCTTCAACAGTACAACTTTGAGATCAGGCACAGGAAAGGCCAACTGCATTGTAACGCCGACGCCCTGTCACGAAGACCGTGCCCCGAAGACTGCACCTTCTGTGCCCGAAGGGAGGAGAGCACCGGGATGCAGTGCCGAAGGACTACCGTGGAAATTCGAGGGAGCTGGAGCCGCGAATCTTTCACGCGGGCGCAAGCGGAAGATGATGACCTGGGACTGGTAGCCGAATGGAAGAGGGCCTGTGTCCCCAGACCTGGGTGGAATATTGTGAGTGACTGCAGCCCAAAGTTTAAGTCCCACTGGGCTCAGTGGGACTCGCTGGTTGTAAGGGATGGCCTCATCTGCCGTACCTGGGAGAGCACCGACGGGAAGACATCTCGGGAACAAGTCGTCGTTCCAAAGGCTATGACGGAGGAAGTCCCGAAGGATGTCCATGGAGGATCATCTGGTGGACACCTAGGGATAAAGAAGACCCTGGAGAAGCTGAGAGAGCCGTTCTACTAGATCGGATGCCGAACAGACGTGGAGAACCACTGCGCGAGGTGCCACGATTGCACAGCCAGCAAGGGCCCAGGACGAAGACGACGGGGTCCACTGAAGACCTACAACGTGGGCGGCCCCATGGAGAGAGTGGCCATCGATGTTGCTGGGCCATTCCCGTTGAGCAAGGCAGGGAACCGCTACATATTGGTCGTCAGCGACTACTTCACCAAATGGCCAGAGGCGTATGCGCTCCCTAACCAAGAAGCCGCGACAATTGCAGAGACCCTGGTGAAGGAATTCGTCAGCCGGTACGGAGTACCCCTGGAGCTGCACTCCGACCAAGGGAGAAACTTCGAGTCGGAGGTGTTCCAGAACCTATGCCAGCTGCTGGGAATCCGGAAGACAAGGACGACGCCGCTACACCCTCAGTCCGACGGGATGGTAAAGCGATTCAATCGCACCATCGAGAACCATCTCCGAATAGTCGTCAGCGAGCACCAGAGGGATTGGGACAAACATCTTCCACTATTTCTCCTGGCCTACCGCGCCGCCGTGCATGAAGCCACCGGGTGCACACCAGCCCGGGCCATGTTTGAGAGGGAACTCCGTCTACCTGTCGATCTTGCCTTCGGCCGACCTGTGAGTGACTTCTAGGACAAAGGGATGGTCCAGAATATTCGTGACCTAGCCAGTGATGGAAACCTCGAGAAGCCGTGAACCCTGGATGGGTCTAGAAGCATTTATTGAGTCACCGGCCTGCTATATAAGAGCGACCTGGCAAGCGGCGTCGAGAGTTTTTTTTCGAGCTAGTGCGAGCGTTTACCTAGAGCGACAGTTGCTGGCGACGTGACTTGCGAAACCCCTAGTGAAGCTGATTCTCTTGACAGCGAGGGAGTGAGAAGCCTACAGAGGAACTGTGTATCGAACGAATGTGTTTCACAGTGCGTCAGAGGTGATTGTGGTGAATTGTGAAACAGTGTGTAGTACGGTGACAGGCTGAGTGCAGATATTTCCAGCCAGTTATCATTTGCCACTCCCAAATATTCACCAGATGATAAAAAAAAGTTCAAGCCGTGGAAAAGACAATGTCATGTCATACAGTTTTCCATCACCAGTCGCACAAATCAATGGACTGCACAGCTAAATTGAATAAGAGTATGTTCTTAGGTTCTGAAGTAGCACAGAAACTGACCTGTGCAAGAACTAAAACAGAAGCCATAATAAATAATGTTCTCACTCGACAGATATTATAATTGAAACACTTAACAATCAAGTTCCATTTTTTGGCCTAGGAACTCATGCAAGCAATCATGGTGCACTAAAGTTGTTTCCAATTGTCATCCAATTCTTTGATTACAAAAATAATGGCATTCAGTTAAAACATGTCCAAATGAAAGTTCTGAATGTATTTCCTCCTATATTTCAGATACTCTCAAAAAGCATAAAATTACTTCTAGACGCATTGCATTTTCTGGAGACAATGCCAATGTTAATTTTGGAGGCCTTGCATGCAAGGAAGGAAAGAATGTATTCTCTGCTCTCAAAAAAGACTTGAATGAAAACATAGTAGGTGTTGGATGTCCTGCTCACATTCTACTTAACTGTTTGCAACATGGAGCTGATGCTCTTCCTGTTGATATTGAGTCTGTGGTGATGAAAATTTTCAACTTCTTTCATACATGCAGTGCGCACTGAGGAACTGAAAGACTTTTGTGAATTTGATGATTTAAATTATCTGCAGCTTTTAAAGCATTCTAAGACTAGGTGGTTAACATTGTATCTAGCAGTTGAAAAAAAAAAAAAAAAAAAGCCAACTCCGTACAGGCCATGGAGGCCCTGGGAGTAGTGGAAGGTAGAGGCTTCCACTTTTTGTGACATCGGCACTAGATGGGATGGAGTTGTCAGCTCCACGCCCGGCCGCCTTTGCTCCCAGGAATTACCCTGGTACTCATTTCCGGTGTAGGCTGAGTGAACCCCAGGGCTATTTGCGTTTCCGAAAGTGGTAGTTTTGTTTCTAAAATCCACTACCTGGGTGGGGATCGAACCCACTCTCTTTCAGTTAGAAGCTCAGCTCCCCTAGCAGTTGAAAGAATCATGCAATTGTTCCCAGCTCTGAAATCCTACTGTATTTCTCAGAGTAGGAAGTCAGTGCCTTCATCAATAAGAAACTTCCTTGAAAGTGACTTTTCAGAGCTCTATCTTTTGCTTCTTTCCTCAACCATGCACATTTTTCACTATAAAATTTTGTCACTTGGGAAAGAAAATAATTAAGTTGTAGAAGTGCTTGAGCTATAAGAATCTGTCCAAACTTCATTGAAAGGCAAACTTGAAGGTCAATTCATTCCCCTCAAAGTCATACAGATGTTAAATACATTTCCATAAGATGGTTTGGATAAAGAATGCCAAGTGTTTATGGAGAATGTATCGTGTTTCTATGAAACCTGTACTGAGTACTTGGATAAATGGATGCACCCTATAGAGGAATTAAAGTGTTTTAAATGGTTAAAACTTCAAAACATTAAAGACCTGCTTTGACGATATTGTACCATGTATTCAGTAGTTACAGTCAAAAGGTGTAGAAATAGATGATTCAAAATTATTCGACCAGTTCTGCAACGTAATGGCTTATTCTAAAAATTAAACTTTGGATAAAGATACAACACTAGACCCATCAGTCTTTTTTTTTTAATAAGTGCCAGAACATTGAGGTATTTTCCGAACTCACCATCTAGGCTATCTGTGTTTTTCACTGTTAACGTGCTTTTCAAAGTCACCAATACCTTTGTGTCCGACATTAACGTAACTATCACACACTGCACATTTCGCTTCACTTTCACTGCGTCCGTGAGTAAAGCAAGGATACTTACGTTTTAATTTATCCGAAAATTTACACTGTCTTTTTTTAGATTCACTCCTTTCACGTTGCAAAGATGACATACCGGTACGTAATAGGATGCAATGAGATTAATGTTTCACTCCACTCACTGCATACTCGCACTATAATTTACGGCGACAACCAAACACGATAGCTCCAAATCATATGGCGAGCACATGTAAACTGTAGCTCTCGACACTTCCGGTTTCTCTCAACATAAACGTGGAAATGAAGCACGTTGATTGGTTGATCGATGACTGGGCTTCGAGTTCAATATATCGAATATTAGTATTACTTATTTCCACCCTCGGAAGTAGCGCCCTGAGCACATGGAGTTGATGTAGGATACAATAACATGCTGTCTTCAGCCTAAAACGTAAGTGAGCAATCTTGTAACGAAAAATGCCGGACAATGTTGATAAATTAGAAATGCCGGCCGGACATGACCAAAATGATTGAAAAGCAGGACATGTCCGGCAAAAGCCGGACGGTTGGTAACCCTAACTGTAAGGATGAAGGAAAAATTAGTTACTTTTTAGCTACATTTTAATTCAAGATATGTCTGCGGTCAACAACCATAGAAGCTCATCGCGCGGTGAAGAAAAACAACAATGAACTGTGTTTAAAGCAGTGAATAAGATTCACTTAAGGTATCTTAAAAATTTAGATAAAAATAAATAATGGATAATTAATATAAAATGAGTTGAGTCAGCAAATATGCAGTCTTGTGTCAAAGAAGTTATGATTACCAAGAAGTTGCTCTTATCTTGGCCGTTTGGGGAGATTCCCTTTGTCCCCGCGGGAGACCACGAAGAAATATATGCAACGTTACGTGATCGTCACCGAATGATGTCTTCGCAGTCAGGTACGGAGAAATATCGAGACGTTACACGATCGGCGCTGGTCTCAGCCGTTTGACGCGGTTCGTAGTTTTTTATATAGAACCAGGGGCGGCGCGAGATATAAGCGAACTACGCGGCCGCGGGTGGCGCCGTGAGACGGGGGGCGCCCCGGCGCGCCGAAATATCAAGTTAGGGGCGCCCGGAGCTAGTTTGTAATGTTGTAAACATTATGAATTCTAATTGTTACAACATTAACAAACTGTAATGTTTACATTATGAACAATGTAATCAGATAACATAACCATTCTGTTGGTTTCGTCTTTTCAGTTTTACTTTACTACTAGCAGTAGTGCCCGGCTTCGCCCGGTGGATTTATTTATTTTACAGAACTGGAGCGCTCAAGGACAAGGACCGGAATTTAATGAAAGTAAATTCGAAAGCACCAAAGCTTATTACAGCTGATAATCTCAGTATACTGCACCAACACCATCGCCCTTATACAGAGGCCTACTATTGTCATGATGATAACTGTTTTAAAGGGCCTAAGAAATCTTTTTGCACGAATTACTCCCCGTGACTGCAATTTATAAGCAGCTCGCAATTCTGCACCAGAACACTGGTAGGGGCGACGTGATGCAGCCCGCATTATCAGGCAACAATAGACTTGGGTATTATTGGAGCTATCCGGGAGCGCTTGTTCTTCCAACTGACTCAACAAAAATCAATATTTATGGTTACCTGAGAGGTGTAGCATAATGCTACATAGCCTAAACTATTCCTCTCGAATCTGGCTATCATATACAATAAGAATTTTTCGAATCAGACTGGTAGTTCCAGAGATTAGCGCGTTTAAACACATAAGCAAACACACAAACTCTTCAGCTTTATTATATTAGTATAGATTTCACTAACAAACAAAACGAAATAATATTTGAAAAATTCAGCATTGCCATTTTAATGAGTTGCCGCTTTACGGGTGATGCTACTTATGAAACAAACTTAACACGGAGTGCCTGGAGCCGTTCGGTCGAAGTATGATCGCTCGCCATTCACGAAAGGGAGAACACCCCTTCCACTAATGACTTCGACTCGTCCGCGTGACTCATACGTCTTTTGTCTTTACCCGCTCAGTGGCTCATTGTCAATTGTCATTAATGCCAGCTAGCTGACAGCCTTCACTCATCGTTGTAATGTGTTGATGTGTTGACGTAAGCTGCACTGTGTTATTGCCCCTTCTTACATGAGGAGATGATTTTTTAGACACACGAAATGTCCAGTAATAAAAAGCCATCAGGTGCATTTCACCGTAAAAGAAAGTTGCAGCATTCTAACAAGATGAGAATCAATCTAAAGCGCTGAAAAGGTTTTTTGCGCCTTCGGCTTCATCGTCATGTGCAAGAACGATCGACGAAACAAATAAGTATACTGAATCCGTTCATAACGATGAGGATGACGACAAGTTACCAATATCAGAGCTGCCTGGACCATCAATGAGTGAAGAATCCTTCAAAAAAGTAAATGTAACTGTGAATAATTTTAAGTTATATTTTTTTGCTAATGACTCTAAATGCCTAAATTAATTTAATCTAAATTGATGAGCATTTGTATAAACAATTTACCCTTATAACGTAAATTATAGACTAATAATATTATTGATTTAATAGAATTACTTTACTGAATACTGTCGTAATTTATTTAAAGTATTATAGCACTAATCCTTAAGTTGTATTAATTTATACTTAAGTTGTATATTTAGAAAATAAGTTTAGGAATTGAGGGTAGCTTTAGAAGATATTGGTGCTTAAGTACACTTTGCCAACAGCTATTTTTATTGCAGGATGAGGATCTGACACTGACTACAGGAACACCGGCTCTGCCAATTGGCTATGACATAACCGGGACCGAAGGTGTTGACGAGGATTCATCAGAACTTACAGACCTGGCGTCTACAAGTCAACAAGCCATTGAAACTGAAACTGTAAGTTTATGTTGATACAATACAATGGGTTATTTATTAGGTATTTCTTTAAGAATTACAATTTACAATGGTGTAAATTGAATCTTAGATAACGGAGTACAGGTTTTGTTAAAATATAACTAGGCCTAGTAGTCCATAGTTAGCTTAGCCTCTGTTAGGTTGGGGGAGGAAGGAAGGCATTAAGGGGGGACTGTACCTTTTCCGATTCAATGCTTTTAATGAAATTTTTTCAAAATTTAAGTAGGCTACATATCAAATAAAACCACTGAACCTACTATTCCAAAATTTTATATACTTATTAACTTACTACATATCTTCCTGATAAACGAAAATTGTTATAAAAGTTTCTACATTCTACTTATTTTCAACAGTTGGAAAATGTTCAATTTTTTTCTTACCATTTTTTAGAAATAAAAATATTTTTGAAAATGCAAATATTTATTAATATTAATAAAATTTAAGTTTAATGTACTCATCAAGTACCCATATTTATGAATGCAAAGTTTAAGGTCTCTATGTATTACGGCTTTTAAACTGTATATAGCTAAAGATAAAAGTTTTAAGGTCGGTGGTTTATTTGCAGAAACTGAGCGCAGAAACGTCATAAGTTTTTTCAAATGACTGTGGAGAATGGCCACCCAAAATAAACGATGATGTACGAAAAATTCTTGTTGAGCGAGGACCACAGCAGGTCACAGACCAAGAATTTCCTGTGGACCTTAAAGGTAGGCGATTTTCCTCAAAGCATTACACAAGGAAGCTTTGCAACGGAGAGCAAGCCCGCAGGATTTGGATAATATATTCCATATTGAAAAACGCAGTTTTTTGTTTTGCTTGCAAACTTTTTGGAAATGATAATTCTCTTTTTGCTGGTGGCCAAGGGTATTCTGACTGGCAAAACTTGAGCGAAACTTTGACCAGTCATGAGAAATCCCCTATTCATATTCAAAACTGCAAATGTTGGCGCGAACTCTCTTTACGTTTACGTTTAAAAAAAAACTATCGACGAGGAAAATGAAAGACTTATTCGTGCTGAAACTGAACATTGGAATCAAGTTCTAAAACGCCTACTATGTATTGTACAATTTTTGGGAACTCAAGGATTGGCCTTTAAAGGAAAAGAAGACACCCTATTTGAACGTAATAATGGCAATTTCTTAAAGCTGGTAGAACACAGCTAAATTTGATGGTTTTATGGCTGAACATGTGAGAAGAATAAGTTCAAAAGAAACACACGTACACTACTTGAGCAAGAGTATCCAAAATGAGTTTGTTATTTTCTTGTCGGACAAGATCCAAGCTAATATTTTACAACAGATACAGCAAGCAACGTACTATTCTATTATATTAGACTGTACTCCAGACATTAGCTACACCGAGCAAATGACTCTTGTTGTAAGATTTGTAGAAATTTTAGCAAATGAGGATATTTCAATTAAGGAACATTTTTTGGGCTTTGTTCCCATTAGAGATTCTTCAGGTGAAGGCCTCACAGAGGTATTCCTCAAACAGTTAGAAGCACGAGGCATTCCTTTAAAAGCCATGAGAGGCCAGCGGTACGACAATGGTTCCGCAATGATGGGAAAACATGTTGGAGTCCAGAAGAGAATCCTTGATTTAAATCCTAGAGCTTTTTAAGTACCGTGTGGGAACCATTCCTTGAACTTGGTCATTAATGATGCAGCTCTGTCGTGCAACATTGCTGATGACTGTTTCAGCACTATACAAGAAATATTTAATTTTTTTTCCAGTTCTACTCAAAGATGGAATATTTTGCTAACCACTCTGCAATAGTAGATGGGAAAGTAGAATTGAGGCATTGTTGCCTTTGAGGTACCACATTGAAGAAGTGTATGATGCCTTATATGAAGCTTCTCAAGATCAGAAACTTGATGCATTTGGTAGGAACACTGCCGTAGGTCTTTTAAAAAACCTGCAAAACTTCAAGTTTCTATGCTGCTTAGTGACATGGCATGAGATCCTGCATAAAACCAATATGGTTAGTAAACTGTTGAAAAAAGTCACAAATGACCTACAAAGTTCATTGGATCTCATTAAAAGTGTAAAATCATTTCTGGAAAAGATGAGATCAGATCAAGAACTAAACTGCGTCATTACAGATGCAAAAGAACTTGCAGAAAAAATCGAGGTTGATGCTAACTTTGAAAAAGAAACTCTACTTCGGCCAAGAAAAGTAAAAAAACAATTCTCCTATGAGAGTGAAGATGAAGCTGTAGGCCTTCGTTCTGGAAAAAATGCATTTAAAGTTAACTTCTTCTTTGTCGTACTTGACACAGCAATAGCCTCATTAAGGGAGAGATTTGAGCTAATGGAACACCATAGCGAAAGTTTCAAATTTCTTTATGACATTGCTAGCTTCGAGTAGAATTTGAACGAACAGGAGTTGAAGCAAGCCTGTAAGCACCTTCAACCCGTTTTGAGTGATGGAGGAGACTGTGATGTGAACGGAGATGATCTGTTCGAAGAACTCCAAATTTTTTCACCAATGCTACCCCCTGGAAGTCACCCAGCTGGAGCCTTGTCTTTTATAACCAAACGTGGTTATGTGGACATTTTTCCAAATGTTTTTGTTGCATTGAGGATTCTGCTAACGCTCCCGGTATCAGTGGCCAGCGGAGAAAGAAGTTTTTCGAAGTTAAAACTTATAAAAACATACTTGCGATCAACTTTAAGCCAAGAGCACTTGAGTGAACTGGCTATTTTGGCCATTGAAAATGATTTGTTAAATGAAATGGAAACAGATTTGCTGCTGAACGAGTTTTCTAAAGTGAAAGCCAGGAAAATCTCGTTTTAATTTTAAAAGATTTCAACAGAGTGCAAAAAAAACAACAATAATTGTCATTCTATGTAATAATAATGACCTGTAAATAAATGTTTGTTTTTAAGTTATTTTTTTGTGTATCACTTTGCCTTTTACCCACATAACACATTTAGTAAAAATAGTAAAGGTACTCTGATGAGTATAGTTGGGGATGGGGGGCGTCGAAATGTTCTTTGCTTACACTACAAAAAGACCTAGGGCCGGCACTGTATAGAACACGGAGAAAAATCGCGATTACATAATCGGTGTCACTTTTAGTCGTTCGACGAGATTTCTATTGTCCTTGAGGTCGGGCACGGAAAAATATGGTGTTATTACGCAATCGGCACCGCTTGCTGTCCATTTGACAAGAATCCAGTTGCACTAGTCATCGAATGCGGAGAAATATCGCGATGTATCGCAATCGCTGCCGCTCTCGGTCGTTTTACGAGATTCACGTATCCTCGCGGTTGCACTATGAGAACGCGATATTATGCAATCGGCACCGCATCCGGTCGTTCAACGATTGTCTGCCTATCTATCTTGGGAAAATGGCGGAGGCGAGCTCGAGGTTGGGCATGGTTAAAAATCACGAGCAGTTATGAACATGTATGATCGGCGTTGTGATTCTCGCAGTCCTCGAGGATACAAATTCGCGGCCGGGCACGGGTTTTATAATTTTACGCAACTGGCGTCGATCGTGGTCCGTTTGACAAGATTCCCGCAGCCAAGTCGTGCTGTCAGCCGGCCGTCTTGAGGATGTGACTTTGGAGGGTGAACGTTCGAAGTAGGTATCGGTTATTATGAATTATTCAGAGAGGATTGCATGAATAATCCGACAAGAGACCACATTTTCTTTCGAATTCAAATTATACAAGTTTTCGAGATAACAGGTTAGATTATATATCCAATGGAACCATAGTTCGGAGGAAAAATAAACATATAACGAAGTTTCGAATTAACCACACTTGATGTCGCAAATTCACAAGACAGATAGATTTTTAAAATATAGTCTATGTATATCGAAGCATTTTTGCTATACTTTTTTGAAACTGTATAATTTCGCAAGATTGCGACAATAAATTATTTCGCGTTATTTCTGGACTTCAATTTGAGATATACAAATTTAGAAGCCAATATCAGAAATTAGAGGTTACTGTCGAGTTTCGGAAGTTATCGCGAATAAACGTCTCGCAAAAAGTCAGGTTTCCGATTAATACAGAACAATATTTCACACCAAACTAACCTCTTCTTGATGCCGAAAATAAACGTTGAACCTATGTATACAGTACCACTGCCTTCCAACCAAGCTATGCAGCTGTTGCATAAGTTTGTCTGTTCACGTACTAAGTATGCATTTCCTTGAGGTCGTGCACGGGGAAATATAGCTTACGCAATCGGCGCCGCTTGCGTGAAACTCGCTCTATCGCATCTGCGAGCCTAGCGGCGCGGGTTTAAATGATTTTAACAGACCTCGGCGAATTTTCGTTACCTCCAACTATCCAGACATAAGAATTAGCTACTTTTCGTTACCTTCATAAAATTAGCTACTTCTTCGTTACTTTTCGTTACCGGTAGACACCCTGAGTCTTATCAGATCAGTTGATTTTCAGTCGAATTTAAACACTCGTATCTCAGAATAGCAGCTATTATCGAAAATCAAAACTGAAATGCGATTTGGATGCAGAGAACGGAAAAAAGCTAGGGAGTTGAAAATCCGAAAAAAAAAAACTATGTTAATCCGGACAACCGGAAAACACCCCAAAAATCCGGAAACCTTCCGGGAAAACCGGAAAACTTGGCAAGTATGCATCTTACTTAAAACAGGAACAAAAACACTATTTACTCACAGAGAGAGTATTTTCTTTATTATAATACAAAATACTGATTTCTACATAATATATTAAATAATAACAAAAATTTATTAAATGGATGGAATCACAAAACAAATATTTAAATATAACTTTCTAAAACAAACAAAAATTTTAATATCATGTATTTTAATACTCTTCATGCTGTTTTCCTTAAAAGCTGGAATATAACATAAATGACCAACCTAAAATTTATTTACATACAAGGCTTATTGTAGCTGAAGGGGACATTTTTATACCTGCCATCAACATTATTCAAAACAAGGTTTACCTTTAGAGGGAGAAAGATATTACACAATTCAAAACCTATTCAGCAGCAATAGTGAAGACATCCGAACATTATTACAGGAAAGCAAGATATGCATATTTTCATTTCAAGTACAGACCAAACTTTTGGGAAGTAGAACATCATGAAAGATTGATGGATCTTCCACTAAATTCTTCACAATTTCTATTTTTGGAAAAAATCCTTCTATTTGCTTAGGATTCAGACTATTGGTTTGTTTTCTCCCATCCTGTGACAATTAACAGATTCTATTAATGCAAAGTAAAATCTGTGCAGGCCCAAACAGCAACGAGTTCAATATCCGACTGCCTTTTCACTGGTACTCATTTCTGTTGTATGCTGTGTAAACCCCACGGCTATTAGCGTTTTAGAAGAGTCAGTTTGTTTTCTACAATCCACTACCCAAGTGGAAATTGAGCCCCACTGCCTTCCAACCAAGCTATGCAGCTGTTGCATAAGTTTGTCTGTTCACGTACTAAAATGAAATTAAATTCAGAAAATATTGTATAAGGACATTCTTGACACAGGAAGTAATGACCTCTTGTTCAACCACTTTGTATTGAAAGTCCAATACTAAGAATCTTTGCTTGGAAGTTTCAATGAAGTATTGATACCTGTACCCATTTCATGAGATATTAACCCTCTTAGTGCCACACGCCAATCAGATCGGCTCTCGCTGCTCGCACCAAAAGTGTCAAAGCCGATTTAATCAGAGCGCTGTTTATCTTATGTTTGTAGATTTCTGTAGGCATATGTCCATGATTATTTCATTCTGTTGGAAAGGTGAGGTTCCAAGCTTGCCTGTACGGTGTCTACTTTTTTCCTTCGAAATCAGTTACGCGATAGGTTTGGGTTTGTATTCACACCCTCCCTTTGCGCTCCCCCAATCATGCACATTTGTGCCAAAATTACAGAGCAGTTTTCTTCTTGTTGAAGTTTTCTGCCTACAGATGTATCTACGAACTTTATACAGCTGGAAACTTAGTGTTTCTTCGAATATGACTCTTAGGTGTCCTTAATTTAGACAAAAAAAAAAAAAAAAAAAAAAAAAAAAAAAAAAAATTGAACAATCATCAGAATAACCTCCATTAAAAAGGTTTAGATGCAGTATTTACTTTTACGAACATAATGTATGAAAGAATGAGGTATTGGTTATAAAACAAAGCAAAAATAATCATTCTATCGTTGAAAACGTGGTATTTAGGATTTGTTTTCGAATAGCCTGCATGATCATTGAAAATGGCTTGGCATTCTTGGCAACTATTTCAGGAAATGGCTCGGCACTAAGAGGGTTCAAAATCTGTCAGTGTTTCCCTTGTTAATACAGCATTTGGCAACCCCTAACGTTACCTAAGAGTATACACAATGAATTATAAGCTCGAATGGTGATAAAAGAAGTTTACTCTAACAACTGCCTATGGTATGAGCTCTTTTACATGCTGGCTGGTAAATTCATCACATGAAGCTGTCTAGTTTCAGCATCATTACATGCTATTGACGTGATGCCAGTTCTCAGCCATCAGTGTCACTCAAGACAACTGCAGTGATAAAAAAAAAAGCTGATGATATGATTCAGCAGTAGAAAACATGAGCATACCTGTATCAGTTGTGTTCTGTGCAAAATTCCATTTCAAGGCACTTCCTAACAAACATGCCAGACGACCAGATGAGATCAAATGTTTGGGGCTATCTGGTTAAAACAGACACATTAACTTGTCAAGATTCTACCGACAGGTAAATGCAGTATGAGATGTATACGAAAACTTGTCTGCTTCACAAACCTATGAACTTCCCAATGTAGACAGTCCTATAAGAGATGTAATGATATGATAAAGCAAATTGTTCTCCCTGAGTAATGTGCAGTTGGTTAGCTTTGGGACTAGAGTACATGGTCCTGCCACTGTGAAGAAAGTAGTGTGATGTACATATACTAGCATTGCTCAGGCTCAACAATCTCAAAAAATTAAATTGGATATGCTACTGCTATTCTTTTTTAAAAGGATTTCCATTACATTATTCTTTGCTAAAATTTAGAGAAATTAAAACTGAATCATCTGTTAAAACAAGCAGCTCATATTTCAGAGATCTTCTCTAACCTACATCTTTCTACATTGGGAAACCTTACTGAAAGAAATAAAAGTTACTATTTTAAGATGAAAGTTATATTTTAAAATGAAATGCACTAGTGAACAAGACTAAAGCAAACATATACAAAGAGTATTTCATCAGACCACTTATACCCAAAAAACAGTATATACAAATCATACAAACTAAAACCATCTTTGTTCAGTCCAACAAATGTGTAGCTTGGTACATTTTGAAACCTTACATATAACAGCATCAAAATGCACTCAAAAGCAGATATCAACCCAAGTTGGTGATTTCACAAACAGACAATATATAACTTTTATTGAATCCTTTAGAACTACATGTTTTAATTTCAATAATATGATAAATTGAACTAACATGCTTAAGAGGAGAATTATGAAACCTTGGCAGTACATCCTGGTTTAGGAATTCAGCAGTCTGACATATTTTAGAAGAGAGTGACAAAGCAGAACTTTGCTTCATTTCTTAGTATCAACAATTTAAAAGACAAAGTGAGATAATGAAGAATTATGTACAGGAGTAAAATATGAGACTACAAATGGTACTATTCTCTTTATGAGAGCAGCAAATAGAATAATTATGGTATATACCTAATACACCTGGCCTGTAGCCTTTCTCATGTTTCTTAGGCCATAATAAGCAGGGTGACCACACATCCCAGTTTTACAACGTTTTGGCCATCTCATTGGGTTTCAAAAGGTTTTCTAAAAAATATACTTAAAATGTAAATCCTGAAAGATTGTAGTTGATAAATGTTGTTTTTGACGATTGATTCAGGGGCGTTGCGACATTATGGTCATGTATCCCTAAGTACTTTGGTAGGGGAGCATGATGGCGCAGTGGCTTAGCTGCTCGGCTTTCACCCGGACGGCCAGGGTTCGAATCCCGGTGACAGCAGGGTGGAATTTCACCTGAAGAAATCACATGGCATCAGGAAAGGCATCCGGCCTTAAATCCCCGGCCAAAACCACAATGAGCCTGGTTGGCTCCGGCGACCCCAATTAATTGGGAAAAGCCAAAGAAAGGAAAGAAATTAAGCCCCAAGTACTTTGGTGTGCTTCATGAGGCCGAGTGTACCCCATTCCAGCCCTCAGACCAGAATTTAAATTTCTTGGCAGAGCCGGGAATTGAACCCGGACCTCCCAAGCCAAGAATGCTAGCCGCTACACCATGAGATGGCAAATTGATAAACAAAGCAACCGTTACAGGGGAAAATGTTTTGATATTGACAAATCAGATCAGCACTTGGTTGGATCCTTATTATGATTAACTTGGTGACAAGAGAACACAGTACTTTTTTTGTTTATTATGTGTGACATTGTCACCAACATAGGAAATTACAGGGGAAATAGTTTCTTTCTCATTTAACTTGCCTGCTTGTAATTAAGATGAAGACCTTCAACTTAGTTTAAAACTTTCAGATCCCATAAAAGATTCTTTTTAAAAATAAACTATAAACCAAATAAAAAATACAGTTATAACAACTACAAAATAAGTGTAGTGCTTCGTAATTTATAGATATAAGAAGGAATAATAATTCTAATTGTCGACACTTAAATTTTAAGTATTAACTAGGTGGAATATTGGATGTTAATTTTTTACTACTTAATTGTTATTCGTAGAGATCATCACAATATTCAATAATTTGTGAAAAATAACAGGACATTTTTGCATTAAATCTGGAGACACATTTCAACGAGACAATTTGTTACAAAAGCAGTTTTCTAATTGCAAGAAACAAAGTAGATCATATAAAGACCTACAGTATAGGGAAATAATGTATGTGTGTACTCTAATGTGGAATGAATTCAACTAATAACTGATATAATAAAAAATATACAGAGCTAAATTACTCAACAGTGCATGGTATGGATGCCCTATGAACAGCTTGAATTTTGGTTATACGTCAATCAGAAGGCAGATCGCCATGCTAAGGATGTGTGAGCAGTCATCTTTAAGAAAGCAATTAAATTTAAATTTCTGTATAGCAAATCTGTCAGCAGATATCATCCAAAAGGCTTGATCATTAGTTCCTTAAACGTAGCCATCAAATATAGAACATCCAATGAATAGTCATAGGTAGACCTACACTTAATTCTCTGAAATATGACAATACAGTGAAACCGTAATTCACAAACAAAAAAAAAACCAACACTATGAACGTGGGAAAACGTGGGATTGTGTTTATAATGCTAAATAATCCAGTTCCTAATGAATCATTACATTCAGGGGGGAAAATATTAGGCTCCAGCCAACACATGCAGGGTTCAAGTGTTATACATCACGGTTCTAACAGTTGCCTTTTACAAAAAAATATTCAATAGTTTTCGGAAATTTCACCACTAATTTAATATCAGAGGTGTATTTTTGATGCAACTTATGAAATCAATTAATTGGCCAACATTAATCTATTATTCGATAGATTGCATGAGAACATAAAATTCTCAACTTTAATATTGATGGGAAATTGGTGGTGAGTTAAGAAGAGCTAGGATTGTTCTGTGAGAATGATGACAGTCCCATTAGTAAACAGAAAAATCATTACCGTATGCACATATTTCTCAGAAACCACTGTATGTGCAATTTGAAATGTTTAATTTAAATAAACAGAAATAATGGTTAGGTATTTTTTTGACAGTGCACATGCACCAAGATGCTTTTGGACAAAAATAAGCTTGAAGGAAAACACCTCTCATCATTAGTACAGGATGCTCTAAAAATATTGCATAGTGCGCACAAATTGTTATTGTTCTTAAAATGATCAATAGGGGTCAAGGTTTGTTTGGGCCAAGATTTCCATGTGACAGACATGGGAAAACAATACTTTGAGGAACGACATACGTGGGTATTGTTAACCTAGGTTGAATAGGAAGATTCGTGGGACCACAAAATTTGGACGACGAGTCTGGGAAAACTATATTTCCGGGAACGATAGATAAGAGGTTTCACTGTACTTAGAATTATAATTCATTCATACCAATTGTTTATCACACAGATTAAAGTATAAAACAATACAGAACTATACAGAAAAAGTATCATGGTTGATTACTTTGATACCAGTGAAGGGATCACAGACATCACATATCAAGCTTTGAGAAGCATGGTCACCCTGACTAGAAGAAAACTATACACAATTGCAGTTATATACTTAAAAAAAGAAAATCAAACAGGTACAAAATAAAGTCAATGTGAATCCTGCTTTTTATAATCATTTGCCATTTTTGTCAATTGATTACAACATTCTATGATTTAACAGTTTCCTAGTGACCATCACCATGCAAATGTATAAATGTTTTGTCACTACAAAAATATCTACTTATGCCCTTACGATGAATCAATACTATTTGGGTGCTGTACTTTTAAAGTACATTATCTCCTACTACTATAGCCCTTACAAGCTCTTAAGTCATAAATTTCATTTGGCAATGTTAACTTTTAATTATACTATATAATATATATATTCATATAAAACAAGATACTATTGTTTACGGCATTCATTAAGTATATTTATAAAATGTTGAAGTAGTTAATGCCATATCACATCCTCTGCTTATATAACATGGAATGACTTGAATGGAATAAATATAAAAATATGACTAATTGACAGAATTTCTAAACTTACTGTATGTCAAGATTCTACACAGATAAACTGTATCAGAATGTACACATCTCATATATACATTCATTTTTACAAAGTAATCTTTATGAATGATTTTCAACTCCTGACTTTTTATGTAAAATAAGGCAGACTTTTGGAGTTGGTTTCAGTACTTTCAAATTGTTTTAAATACGGTATTCAACCTCTAACCATCATGAAAAAATCACCTCACTATCCCACAGGAAATCCATTTATTTAGACTGTTTCAGTAATGTAATGACTGCCATTCTACACCAGGGACAAACCACAGAGGCTAACTTCAATACAGACAAATAATTTTGTGGACAATGGCAATGAATGATGTGACGAGAATGAAGCAGCTACAAGCGAGATTACACAGATGGAAATGGGAACTTGGCATCAGATATTTTTCTCAAGGAAATCTATTTTAGGACATGGTAAATATTTGCACAAAGCCATAACACAGTAGCTACACTACTGAGAAGTGAAGTACATAATCGTGGATTAAAGCTTGTAAAGCTCAAAATAGAGGACCTTTCTGGCTAATGTCCTCAGACATCTACTTTCTAAATTCAATTTATTCCTGTCAGTCCCACCCTATTAATAATAATCCATGTATTTGTAGTATGTAGAGTTGTCTGACCAGATATTTTCTGCTCCAATAGGGGACATTGGCAATTTCAAGAATAGAATTCAACCCACAGTCCCCAATTGTGTAGAAATGGAAATCTTGAACAGGAGACAACAGCAATATAGACATAAATATTAAATACCATATATATTGATTGTGGTGCAATAACAAAAATACCGTATTGTCAGAGAGGAGCGAATGTTATACAGTTCACTCTCAATATTCCACCTGTGGTCAATTAACTTTGAAGTGAATTTGCAAGTCTACATTTGTTCAAGTTGTAATGTCAACAGAACATTTGTCAGAGAAAATATAAAGTGTCACCAATGTGATATAAAAAATACTTACATTGTGAATAATACTTTTACCCAAAAGAAAGTACCACAATCAATTGTTCTGAAAATCAATTTGATAAATCAGCAGTCAAAATAGTCCAGAACAATTCATTGTTCTAAAGTTCAAATAGCATGATCATTGCCAATAAGTTTTGTGTTGGATAGCATGCATCTAGCAAGTGAAGGCAATTTGAAGTGCAGTGCAAGAAAATCACTCTATATTGTAGAAAATGAAGGGGACATTTGAACTGCAACCTCAGGGCCAGAATCATATTTCCATTTGAACGGTTCAACATGAAAATACATTCTTTGAGTTTTTGTGGGAATTATGAATTTGAATTAGACAGAATTTTGAATTATTCAATTTTGGTTAATTGAGGTTTTACTAAATGCAATATAACAAAAATGATTTTTTTTGCATCAGATAATATTTATACTAATATAATTATATAGGTTTATGTATTATAGATAACCCTCATTGTGTAAATTTGGACACATTTCCCAGTGCTGGAGGTGTTTGATATGAGTTATCTTGAGTAACCATTTTAATACCTTAAAATATTATTTTTATGTTTATTGCCTGAAATGACTACATTTGGTTGGACATTGAGTTCTGAGTTTGAAATTGTTGCTCTATACTTTATCACAATGTACGTAGATCATGTACCAAAAGCTATTTAGTACAACACATGGAAAATCCTTTTAAAGGCGGGAAAGTTTTTAAATGGAAAATATTAGTAGAATATATGAAAATAGGCGACTTAGTTCTTCATGGAATTAATTGTTTTTTCATAGGACTTTCTTTGGTGACAGGAGTTCGACCTAGTTAACTGCCTTCCTTTAATCAATGAACCCGTCAACAATGGGTAACGAAAGCTAGTAGCATATATTATTCATTGAATTTTGCACTTTCACTTAACATTAAATGAAAGGGAAAAATATTGTGGATAATATTCATGGTTTTCAATAAGCTGCAGAAGTCTGTGCAATAATTGCTGCGAAATATCGGGAATGCACTTCATACGGACGAGTGCATCGAAGTCCATGCTGTTAAGTAGTTATATACACAATGCAAACAAGCCAATGATTTTATGAGGGTCAAAGTCAGAGTATTCTTTGGACAAAGATGCAATTGCAGAATATCTCATACTCTGTGCTCATTAGTTCTTCTGTCTCATACTGGGACTGAGAACCACACAGAAATCTACATTAATTGCTGCAGCTCCATTGAGAAAATAATTTTTTTAATGTAAAATCTTATTGTAAACAAAATTAAAGCTTCTAGAGATAAAAACAAGGACATTTGCTCTTCAGGGCCAGCAACTCAAAATTGGGGACGTCTGGTCAGCGTAATGTGGAGTGACAATATTGTCGTTACGCACAGAATGGCCTATCAGAATAATTACTAGTCAGAGTATGCTAATTTACAAGTTTATCACAAAACAAGATTTCTAAGTTCCATTTATCATTAACGAAATTATGTTCGGATTATACAGTAAAACTTCTTTTATATGTGTCACAGTTACAGTTTTTTAAAAATGATTTTTTTAAATGCACTTAAATACAATTTTTCAAAGGTCTTTTTAAAATTCCTATACTTTGATCTGTTAAAAAATTGAGTGGTGTTTTTTTTTTCAGGCATTTGAAAAACATACAAATGAAGTATTACTGTATTCAAATTCAGAGCTTGCATTTACAGTATATACACTAAGAGATATGCTCAATAACAAAGCAAGGACAATGATATGTGATGGATTTTATAGCAAGAGGCTAAGAAGCCACCATCATTCAAAAATACCCCTGCATTTGATATGCTTTGCTAGACAAGAACAAACATGAGGTGTATGATGCAATTATTGCCAATTCCTGTGGTCTCAGAATAAATTTAGGAGAATTTGAACAGTAATAATAATAATAATAATAATAATAATAATAATAATAATAATAATAATAACAATAATCAAATGAATTCTATTCCCTTTTTAACTATTGCAGCTTTTAAAGAAACCAGGGTGCTGGAATTTTGTGCAAACCAATTCATTTCAAAGATATAGGATTGGAAAGTGGACAAAATAAAATAATAACAACAATTTCTCAAAGCAGTTGGCATCACTCAAGAAGATAGTCTCAACAAATCATTGTTTCGAAGGAAGGTTGACAAATTTAAAGGGCATCAGGAAAAACCTAGTTCAAAAACCAAGGTCATCTGGTCTGAAGAAAGAGGGGAGACTCAGCGAACGCATGAAGAGATTCTGGGAGGAGGAGAGATTGGCAAGTTGGCCGATTGTTCACCGCGGTCCACAGTAGTCACTGAAGGCAGGGGGAACCTGGAATTTACTATAATAAGAAAAGAATGGTCCAAGAAATCTTGTTTGCAAACATTCACAATTGAACCTAATATTATAACATAACAAAACACTAATTCTGAACTTCTGTTTCCTACAAAATAGCTCAAGGATAATATTATAAAATAAAAATAATAATAAACAGGTAACCAAGTCAGATATGCTCAATATCAAATAATTAAGACATTATTAGTCACAGGCACTGACATTCTATCATAACAGTCTTTTCTGTTAAAGTCCTACATTTGCACAGCAGTCTCTTAACTCATCTATATATGATGTCAAAATTTATCTCAGCAATGTCACTCAGTAGACAAGTACATTACCTTTCTAATCGTCATAGTCTTGTACAGTCAAGCTATTGCCCAAAGCTAACCATTATCCTGAAAATTCAGTCTACAGCAGACATCCACTAATGTACAGTAGTGATCTTATTCACACAATGCCCTCAGAAGAAGAGATCTTTTGACCGAGAAATACACTGATGGTATGCCTGGGCATAGGGGTTGCCACCTGATCAGATATTGCTGGGACTGTCCTGATGGTGAATGGTGCCTAGACACTAAACTAAAATAACCCTAAATCTCTAGATTGTAATTGAAGATCAAATTTCCTCTAAATTTGTCTTCTGTAGAAAATACCTAAATTGACAATAATATTTTCATGCACAGAATGCTTTCTTTAACTTAAGATTTTAGCAGCCTACTTTACAGAATTTTGGTAACTAATTAATTTTTGCTTTTGACTTTTTAAGTTTCAAATTTTGATTTCATACAGTAGCATAATTAGGAGTTCTGCAAGGCAGATAACTTTCATGTTTCTTCCTATAAAACAAAAATGAAAATCACCAGTACCAATACAACACTGTGTTCAAAGCATCCTTACATTTTTCTCAAATCATGTAGCTATAGAAAACTCAATATTTCATTTTCAAAGGGTGGCAACCCTACTGCAACTTCACGGCCCGGCTAAGGACACAGGTAGAAATGCTTGAAGTATTAATGGAAATGTTTGTTGAGAGAGAGTTTCAATATTTTTGAAGTTCTTCAATTTGACTGGCAAGAGGGATGATTTTCCCGCATTTCTAGCTAATAATCCGATAAAAATGTTAAGTTATGGGCTTACGAGCACAACATCCCTAATTTGTTATGTCTATTTTATAAAAGCTTACCTTATTGTTTAAGTCTAAAAAAAAATCTTAATTATTTGCACAGAATTCTAAATCACCTGTAAATCTGCCTTTTCCTATATAGATTTCCATGAAGGTAATCAGTTTACACCAAATAAAATTAAAATACTGCACATAAGGGATGCCCAATTCATGCAAGGAGAAAGAGGGTAAATCCCCCCCCCCATTTGTGTGAGACAACAGCACTCTCATACATTCTTCATGTCTGAAAAACAAGCACTCCTCCAAGCAAACCAAAGCCTTTCCTTTAAAGCCAGGAGGTAGGGGAAGATGTGATGCAAGGCTTTAGCTCCAGAGAGCTAATATACTTGGGCAACCATATTGTACATAAACAGCATTAGCTAAAACAATGATTGAGGTATCATAAAAATGAACCAGTCTGAGGATAAAACAAAAACTAGCTGTCTTACAAGAGAACATTGCAATCTTGCTGAAACGTGGCATATATGTCTGCCAGATTGTAAGGAAAACATCTATGTTGACATTTCAGCTGCTATTTCATTTGCGCCATTCCTAGAGAGTAGTGGTGGCTCGTGCATATTTGTTAAGAGGAGGAGAAAGTTACCTGCACAAAAATATACCATCCTAAATCAAACATGCAAAAAGTTAGCCTACAGCCCTACATCCATATGCACAATTTCAAACATCCCTCTATAAATAATACAACCTGATAGCTTTCAAATTATATTGAAAGTTCCAATCCATAAATACATAAAATACAATTATAGATTTCAAAATGAAAATAAATCATGTTTTCACAGCTCTGCTTGTAGTCATTGGTGCAATGTCTTGTAACCGATTGACTACAATGCCGCTAGATGACAGCTGTAGCAAGTTAGCCACAATAAAAGCGTGTGCAGAACAAGGGGAGGATATCCTCCTCTGCCGTTCATTTTGCTGCGTAAAAACTGTAGTTCTTTCTCTGGTCGCTAGTGCGCCTGTGTCTATTTGTATTAAATGCAGTACAGGAGGAAAATATGCGCTTTCCTCTGTACAACCAATCAACCAGACTTTTCTAGTTGCACAAAAGCGCGCATGGTTTAAAACTCGATAAAACATGTTCATTTTATAATTGTGAAATTAAAAATAATCCAATCTCGAATTTCAAGGTAAATATTTTATACGTTAATTATTGAAAATTGTGAGGAGGAAGTTCCTCCCTCCCCTCCCTCCCTTGTGCACCTCTGCTAGAGAAGATTAAATTGTGTGAAGTTACAAATGGTTACAATCCTCTCCAAACAATCTTTCTACTATGGCAAATTCCCCCAGCAGGTAGACAGGTGACTCTCTACGGTGAGAGGATGCAGTACTTGGTGGAGGAAGTGGTTGTAACAGCATGACTTGTTGGTGAGGACGTGGGAAGAGCATCGACCTCGCACAATTTGACTCTCTCTAAGGATGGCCCAAATGAATTTGGGGGTGAAATACCACCACAGATGTTTTCCTGGCAATCGAAGGAACATGAACACAAAGTTTCAGTGAGATTTATGTTTGCGATGTTCTCTTGTTAGTAACAATGACCCATGAATGTTCTGAATGGAAAATTACCTTCCATAATTAATTATATTCATTCACCATTACTTATTGTCTGATAAAGTGCAAAACTACTTGGGTCAAATCAGTAGATTTCCAGACTAAAAAGAAACAAATCATAATCAACAAAGAACTTTCAGTATAAATTTACACATTCTCTTCAGCAGGAATGTCTATAGTTCTCATTTTTAACTGTTCAGTTCTTAAGAAACTGTGATTATATCAAGCAATAGCTGCACACAAAGTAAAACAGATCTTTCTCTATGTTATGTGTTATCCTGTATCAGATGAACCACTCTTTCCTTTTCTGTACTTGATGTCCTGTTTTGCCTACTACGACAGCTGAGTCGGGGTCCAGGGCATTGTCTGCTCCTTTGTCTTCTTGAGTCAGGTACTCGCCTTTGTGTCGAGCCAAGTAGCGTCCAATCAGTACGGCCATGATTACCAGAGCCAAAAAGATGACTGCCAGGACACCTGCATCATTATCACAGCAAATGAGTATCATAGAGCAAGTCATCTACCAAAAGTTACAATTTTGATATTACAATATTTCAGTTGGTCAAAATATAATCCCAATTACTGAGAAATGTGAAAACATAACCTGAGAAACTGTGTACGTATCACTAACCATAACGCCAGCACATGCGGATAAAGCTGTTCGGGATCGCTTATTCTTCCGACATGCTGAACAAAAATCAATCTTTAAGGTTACCCGAGAGGTGTAGCCTAATGCTACATAGACTGAACTACGAAGTACGTCCAGAAAGTAAGTTCCGTTTGGTAATAACATTAAATTGTGTACAGATACAGAAAAATTATTTATTGCACAAAATTCTACAACCCTTAAACTACTTTTCCACAAAATTGCCGAAATGTTGTAGGCATTTGTCGTAGCGTGGTACGAGTTTTTGTATACCTCCTTCATAGACGTGTGCCGCCTGGGTCTTCAACTAGTTGTACGTTCCGCTGCAGCGCAGTTCCGCATATGCGCGGTAGACGCTCTGTATCAAGGAGAAGAAACGTGCGCCATTTGGAGAGCGCTGTCAGCCACATACGCGTTGTTGTGCATGTTTACTCGTACAATGTCGGTGTTGATTGAAAATCCCGCCGCTTATGAAATCAGATCTGTGATTCGTTTTCTGAATGCTAGGCAAGTGAAACCAATTGAAATTTATTGGCAAATTTGCGAAGTGTATGGACAAAATGTGATGAGTGATTCAATGGTGAGAAGATGGGTCCAACAGTTCAATGAAGGACGTAGTGAAGTGCACGATGAAGAACGAAGTGGGCGTCCATCTTTGGTTACAGAAGAACTGGTCACGCGTTGATGACAAGATCCGGGAAAACCACAGGTTTACAATTAGTGCTCTCGCTATGGAATTTACCCAAATATCACGATCACTAATTCATGAAATTGTTACCGAAAAACTGAACTTTCGTAAACTTTGCCGACGTTGGGTACCAAAGATTCTTACGGAGCAACACAAAACAAAACGGATGGGTAGTGCACTTCAGTGTTTGACCCGTTACAATGAAGGTGGCGAAGAATTTCTGACAGATAGTCACAGGAGATGAAACTTGGGTTTCTTACAACACCCCAGAAAGTAAGCGGCAATCGATGGAATGGAGGCACACTTCATCCCCAGCAAAGGTTAAGCCGAAACAAATCTTGACACCTCGGAAAATGATGTGCACAGTGTTCTGGGACTGGAAAGGCATCTTACTCATTGATTTCTTACCGCGTGGTCAAACAATCAACGCAGATGCTTACTGCGAGACACTTCGGAAATTGCGCCGCGCAATACAGAATAAGCGCCGAGGGTTGCTGTCAAAAGGTGTTGTTTTTCTTCAAGACAACGCACGACCACACTCTGCAAATGTGACGAAAAACCTCCTACAGGGATTTGGCTGGGACGTGTTTGACTACCCTCCGTACAGCCCTGACCTCGCTCCTAGCGACTTTCATATGTTCACACATCTCAAGTCTTTCCTTGGCGGTCAACACTTCCAACAATGACGACGAGCTGAAAAAGGATGTTTCCAACTGGTTGAAGACACAGGCGGCAAACTTCTATGAAGAAGGTATCCAAAAACTTATGCCACGCTATGACAAATGCCTGCAAAAGTTCGGTAGTTATGTGGAAAAGTAGTTTAAGAGGTGAAGAATGTTTTGCAATAAATAATTTTTCTGTATCTGTCAGGGTTGGCATGTTTAAAACAACATGTTTTAAACAGCGTGTTTAAAACTGTTTAAAACAATGCACATTGTTTAAAATTAGTTTTAAACTCAATGCTTCAAAAAACCGTCTAAAATATGTCTCTTTAGAAATTTTTTTTGTTTTGTTTTTTGCAATACAGTAGAGTACAGTGGTCTTCTCTGCCTTCTACTGAAGGTTTTACGTAATAATATAAAGTTTATAGAGTGATTTTGTAATGGTTTTGATGTCCTTGTTAAAAATTTTTGCAAGCCAACATCCATCAGAAAATATAGGGATGTATTTAAAATATTATAAATCCACATGGCACTACCATTTTGTCTTTATTCAACAGGTTTCTTGTTGAGTTCAGACTTTGCTATGCACAAACCCAAAAGTGGTGAAAAGACGTTCTATCCCAGGTGATGAAGCAACTGCACTATGCAGCTGATGTGCTAGGCCTGAAGTTGTGTGATGAATGTTATTCTGCAGTGCCACCCACCATGTCAGGGGTTTAATTTCTTTTAGTATTGCAGGACCAAACAGGTATTCCTTGAAGAGTGAATATTTTGCTTTGTACTTAATTAGGTCAGGCATTGCATATGGGTGGTAAGCTTCAACATACTCCATAGCAGAATGATATTGTTCTTCACTCAGTCTCTGTCCTTGATAGTGTGGATCCATGAGATTGGCAAGGAGATGGGTATCAGTTACAGCGGTGTTAAATCGTTTCATGAATTTCTTTAAGTCATTGGGACTGTTCATTTTTGAAAAAATTGAGCAGGTCAAGACAAACCTCTACTGCTTCCCCAATGGTACAGTCATCATGCTGCATCTTATCTAATGAGACTGATGCAGTCTTAAGTTTTTTGAGATAGTCTTGAACATTTTGTTTCATATTGATATCATTTACCTTTGCACTTATAATTGGTTCAATGGCACTTCGATTTTTAGTGCAGACTTGGACAATAATATGCCAGTTACCCAAACAGGACTCTATAGTCAGCTAAAGAATTCCAGCGTACATCCGTAGGAAGAGCAAGAGCTGTTCCGCCAGCCTGTTTGTACTTGGCTGCTGCAAAGTGAGTGTTCCAGAAGTACCGGTATTTAATAATTTGTTTAACATGTTCTGTAATGCCAACCACCTCCAAGTCATGTGCTAACAGATTAAGCAGGTGAGCTGAACAACCATAAGTTATCACTTCTTTGATATCTTTTTTTGCCAATTCATCCCTCATTTTCCCCATATTGGCAGCATTGTCAGTGACAAAACTTCGAACATGGCAGCCAAAATTCCTAGCTGGTAACTAAATTTCCCTGCTGGCTGAGTTTCAGTTGTAAACATTGGTTTATTACTTACCATACAACTCTGGTCAAGATGATCTCTAAAGTATTTATATTTCAGTATTAAAAGTACAGCATTTTATTACACTGTTTAAAACATGTTCAGAATTAAAAAAAAAACCTGTTTAAAACAAAAAACAAAAACTGTTTTAATGTGTTTTTTTTTAACTGCTATTTTGCCAACCCTGGTATCTGTACACAATTTAATTTTATTACCAAACGGAACTTACTTTCTGGATGTGCCTCGTATTTCTATTGAATCATGCCATCACATGAAAATGAAAATCCACAGCCTGCTTCCAGTCTCCGACCAGGTCAGGAATGGAATGAATGAAGCCCCCATCTAGCGGCGAGGATATTAACTGTGCCGGCTGCCGAGGCCTGACGCACTCCTCTGGGGCAATGATTAAATGAATGACAGATGAAATGAAATGATAGTGGAGAGTGTTGCTGGAATGAAATTTTGACAGGGAAAACCGGAGTACCCGGAGAAAAACCTGTCTGCCTCCGTTTTGTCCAGCACAGATCTCACATGGAGTGACCGGGGTTTGAACCACGGACCCAGCGGTGAGAGGCCGGCGTGCTGCCGCCTAAGCCACGGAGGCCCATGCCATCACATACAAAAAGAATTTTTTGAATCAGACTGGTAGTTCCAGAGATTAGCGCGTTTAAACAAACAAAAAAACTCTCCAGCTTTATTATATTAGTATAGATGGACTATAGAAGAGGGAGTCTACAAAGTTCCAGGACTGAGTTTGGGGGGGAATATGCACTTATCAGTTAATGATCCTAGCTCCCTTTGAAGTAGTCCCCTTGGTAATCTATACACAACTGCCAACGTTTCTGGAGGTCTTGCAAGCAAGCAGGGAAATTGTCAACTGCGAATCCAGGTCAAACAGTGAACCAAACTCTTTACATCGAAGTCTTGAAACGTTCGTGACAAGCAATTTGATGTCGCCGCCCTGATTTGTGGCATTCTCAGGACTGGTTCTTACTGCTTTATCTGTTACAGAGTATCTGGCCAGACATTCTGTTATTGCCATCCCACATCTGCCATATTTCCCTGACCTCCCCCTTGCGATGTTTTCTTGTTTCCGCGAGTGAAAAGGCGACTGAAAGGAAAGGTTCATCAAGGTATCGCAGACGTCCAACGGGCTGTGACAAATGAGCTTACAAGCATCGTAGTTTTCTTCCCCCCAACCTCTGTCCTGGAACTTTTCTGACAAAGATTGTATTTTATTCACATGTAATTAGTTATTTCCTTTTAGCATGTCTCAGTAATTGGGATTATATTGTGTTGATAATCAACAGAAAAATTGAAATATCAATTGTCTATAAGCAACATTGAAAAAATGGCTTCAAAGCTATCTATAAAAGTTACTATTGTATAATTGGCTTAATCCTTTTCAACCACAGTCAAGAATTATATTTTCAGATTTATCGAAAAAGCGAGACCTAATATGGCCTGCTATAAGACATCTGTCTGTTAGGTAGTCAGCCCGAAGGCTGGTTGGATCCTCAAAAAGCACCGCCGTTTCGTTATGTGAGTAGATACCCACAAAAACCCAAGGCAGCGCTATATTGAGGCGTTCTAGGCAAGAAGAGGAGTGAGGTAGTTTGTCAATGCTTTCCTCAATAAGACATCTATATATATAAAAATTAATGTTACATGATAGTATGTATGTGGGTGTGTATGTCTCCTATGCGTTCATACACCACCCATCCGATTGCGCTGAAACTTGGGTGAGATGTTGATTACTCTCCAAGGAAGGTTTCTGGCTTAGTAAATCCATTTTACAATAGGCAGCGCACGAGTAGATTCAACAAATGAGCTAGGACGCGCGAAGCGTTTCAACAAAGTCACGTATGGGTTCATATACCATTCGTCCGATAGCGATGAAACATGGGTGAGATATTAAGTACACTCTAAGGAAGGATTCTGGCTTAGCAAATATACTTTACAATAGGTAGCACACGAGTAGATTCAACAAATGGGCGACGACGCGCGAAGCGTTTCAACAAAGTACCGTACGCGTTCATATAGGCCTACCATTCGTCCGATAGCGACGAAACTTGGTTGAGATGTGGTATACAGTCCAGGGAAGGTTTTTTACTTAGAAAATTCATTGCACAATAGGCAGCGCATGAGTAGATTCAACTAATGAGCGAAGGCACGCGAATCGTAAAGTCCCGTATGCTTTCATATAGGCCTACTATTCATCCAATTGCGATGAAACTTGGGCGAGTTGTTGTGCACACTGCAGGGAATGTTTCTAATTTAGTAAGTCCATTGTATAATGGGTTGCGCACGAGTAGTTTCAACAAATGAGTGACGGCGCACAAACCGTTTCAACAAAGTTCCATCTGCGTTCATATACCATTCATCCGATTGTGATGAAACTAGGGTGAGTTGTTGTGAACACTGCAGGGAAGGTTTCTGACTTAGTAAATCCATTATACAATAGGTAGCGCGCGAGTTGATTCAACAAATGAGTGACGGCGCGCGAATCGTTTAAACAAAATCCCGTATGCGTTCATATGCCATTCATCCGATTGCGATGAAACTTTGATGATTTGTTGTGTATATGCCAGGGAAGGTTTTCGACTTAGTAAATCCATTTTACAATAGGTAGCGCACGAGTAGATGCAACAAATGAGTGACGACGCGTGAAGTGTTTCAGCAAAGTTCCATCTGACTTAGTAAATCCATTATACAATAGGTAGCGCGCGAGTTGATTCAACAAATGAGTGACGGCGCGCGAATCGTTTAAACAAAATCCCGTATGCGTTCATATACCATTCATCCGATTGCGATGAAACTTTGGTGAGTTGTTGCGCACGCTCCCACAAATGTTTCAAAATTAGTAAATCCATTTTACGATAGCTTAGAGGCAGTTAACAGAAATTGAAGATAAAATTGTGTATCCAAAAGCACTTCAAGAAACCAAATTACAATGCCAACACTTTCTTTGATTGGTATTGCAACGCATGCCGGGTACAGCTTGTTATATATATAAAAATCAATGTTACTTGATAGTTTGTATGTATGTCCCCTATACATTCATATACCATTCATCTGAAAGCGATGAAACTAGGGTGAGCTGTTGTGTGTAATCCAGGGAAGGTTTCTAGCTACAAAAGAGTGAGGGATTTAAGAGGAACCCTTAAATCCCACAGTAACCGAATTGCACAATCTAACTTATCACACCGTAATGCCAGGTGCTGATTCATCGCGAGGTGACATGAGGGGACTGCCAGCAGCCCGCCGTGTTATCTGGTATTGCTGTCTATTCCAATATAGTGCACGCCACGGTTTTTAATCGGGGGTTGACCTCTCTCTGTGTTTTATTGGCATTGCAACGCACGCCAGGTATAGCTAGTACTATATAAAATTGAACACCTTTACAGTATGTTATTGCAAAGTGAAATGACAGTAGTTGCAAGAGTATATACAATACGGTATGTATGCTGAAGCATATTCACAACAAACATATTGGCTCCAACAAGACTTGTAACCCTGTATTTCGAAAGAAAGAACTTGAGGGATATGGTGGGAGCTTGGAACAGTTGGGCTGTGTTGCCAAGTTTTCATTGTTGTAAATCAGCTGATTCAAATACACAGGGCTACACTTTGAATATTACTTCGTTACAATTAAATGTAACAGTTTAAAAAAATAGATCTTTAGCCAACGTTGAGTACATTTAAATACTGAAACATGTACTAACAAGCAAACAAATCACAGACCAAAATTATGCTACCGTTATCAATAAATAAATACGACAAAGAGGGCTAACACTCTACAGCTAAGTAATATGATGAATATAAAAGCACTCACTATGCAATAATTATCCTTCAAGATGAAACAGTAGTCTGGGTGGAGGTATAGTTGACACAGATACAAAAGATTATGATAACACAATGCACACCCACTTAATCGCGACTCTTTAGGTTAATAATAGCTTTCGTGATAATACAAAAATGTTAAGGTAAAGAAATATTTAGCAATGAGCACTCGAACAATCCACTCGTGTGGTGATATTATTGCTGTGTTTTTACATTGTCGAGTTGTAGGGTATTGGATGACAGGGGCAATCAATAATAATGTTACTGCTTTTATGTCCCTTTTAACTATTGTGACTTTTAAGAGATGCCAAAGTGCCAGAATTTTGCCCTGAAGGGAGTCTTTAACGTGCCAGTAAATCTACTGACATGGCTCCCTCGCATTTGTGCACCCTCAAATGTCAGCTGACTGTGCCAGGATTCAATCCTACAACCTTGGGAACAGCAGATGAAAACGTTACCGCTGAGGCACACAGCCAGTCTGAATATTTGAAGACTATGACAGATAAATAATAATAGAAATTATGCCGGTCCCATCTCTCAAGTGATGGGGAAGGAGGGGTTGGAGTAACAACCTCGTTAAAAAACCAGGGTGCGTATGTTGATTTGGGTGCAAGTTATCTGAAGCTAGTAGTAATAGCTAGGAAAAACAGAGCAGATAAAGTTTATAACCGTATTTTCTTGCATATACGTTGCCATCGCATAATTGTCACACCCTGGTTTTCAAATTTAAAAAATTGGTTTTTAAAATTTAATTCCATAATCGTTGCATAGCACATTTGTATTTATGCACCGATTGATTGCACACGCTGCAGCGCGCTTATAACTTGCTGTGACCAATCAGAAGAAAGTAGCCCCTGCCTTCTGGCTATGACCAAGTGATGCGAGCGTCTAGCATAGTCACTTAGCACATTCGTATTTGTGCGCTGGTCGGTTTCACATGCTGCTGTCAACTTATAAGCTGGTGTGACCTTGTCAGAAAACCAGTCTGCCTGTAGACTATGACTCGTGCTACGCCAGCAGCCGACACGCTAGACAGCGCTCAGCACCAGTCCAGGGGAGTGAAACTTGTATGGACCCATCAGATCTGTGACATGGCCTCGGAATGACGAGATTCAATGAGCCACCGTATGAAGCTCTGTTAGCCTCAGATCGCATGTGTGAAAACAGGCTCAACTGCTATTGGTGGAAACTCACGCAAGGGACATCCCGCATCAGTCTAGCATCAGCGAATACTGTGGAATCATCGCAACCGAGACCTGAACGTGATGTAATGCACAGTGTGCTCACAATGAGAAAATATAAGAATTATACGGTGATTGATGAAAATGAAATACACTGGATTACAAATTAGGCAAATAATATTAAGAAAGCGTACAAGTGTGCAGCAAATAATACAGTACCGGTATATAAAGAAATAAGATTGTGGGATCTTCTTCTTTGATCTTTAATATTCTTTGCCTAATCGTCACACCCTGATTTTCTTCCACGTAATTTGGACTACAAATATGTGATAAGGCGAGGAAATACAGTATACATAAATTTAAAAATTCAGTGAGAGTTGGGGGGGAATGGGATTTAAAAATAAATAAGACCAAGTTCACAAATCACTCACCTCCAAGTATGGCAGAATCTGTTCGTCTGTATATTCTCTCCAGATCTTCTTCAGATAAAAGTGGTGGTGGCCTAGTTTCAATAAAATCTGGTGGATGGGTAATAGGCTCCACACCACAGAAATCCTCCGTCAGAGAGGCTAAAATCAAATTAATAATCAATAAGTAAATGGTACTGTATAATACATTACTATGGAATAGAAGACGTCGCCATATGTGAATTAGGTACTTACATCCAATAGATTTCACATTTGCAGGACCGTTCTCTTGGAAGAGCAGTTTCAGAGGGTATATATCATCAAACTCCACTCTTGATATGCAGCCTATAAATCCTTCTCGCATTGATTCGTTCTTTCCTATGTACATGTACTGGATGTTGTTGAACTGAGCATCAGCAGATTCCTTGATGTCAAATTTGTATTCTTTAGTTTCATGATCATCCACTTTAATGACCATGATAGAACCAGAATCCTTGCGTGAGATTCTGATATCGTGATACTGTCCCAACCCAAAATGTTTGTTAGGATAAATCAGCTCTTGACGCTCAAAACCGAAGTCGAACACAACTCGTAAGTGACCTGAAATAGATTTATATAAAAATTGAATCTATCAAAAATTAAATGAAATGCATATTCACAAATGGGCCCTAGCTGTGGAGGAATAGAAATTAGTAAGACAAATGCACAAAGCATTCATTCATTATAATTTGAGACCATTTTTCATTTCAGCGTCCAGTCTAGTCTGCAAGCCTCTGTATGCGAATGAGTAGCCTCCTCTACACCTCACCTTGTATCCTGGCCACTCTGTTTTCAATGTTCTGCAATTCTTTTCCATCTACTGTTTGGAACTTCTCAACAATCATTTCCATTTATTTCTGCCTAAGTTTTTTATTTAACCAACGCCTCCTAGGTCTGCCTCTGCATCTTTTATCCCCTCTAGCCGGGTTTTTAAAAAAAATTATGTAATCTCGCCTCCCCCAGATCTCGCCATGTAAGTCGGTTTATACGAACAGCCTCATTTAAAATGTTCATTCCTAACTTACCCTTTATCTCTTTGTTATGAGTACCTTCCCCTCATTGCTCCCATCCATTTGTCTCAGCAATCATTCATGCTTCCTTCATATCAGTTACAGCTTATGTATGAGATATCCTGAATGAACCTAAGCAAGAACATATACTGCCCACAGCACATTCTTCTTGTGACAAGTGAGTGAACTTTTTGCCATAATGTCCTAGATGTTCATTGTGAGCAACGTGTCTCATCCCATGCATTCCACGAGATAAATAACTAACTAAATAAAATAAATCTGCAAACAAAATCAATGAATCAGTTTCAACATACCCAAGCTTGTTAAAACAGATACAATCTGTTGAAATGGCAGCCATGTGATAAACTCTTTGCTTTTCTGTTAATTCTCCTAATGATCATGTTTTCGCATCCAACATTCTGTAAGGCAGACCATCAAAATACTTCTTCAAGCCACTTATTGCTCATACAATTTTTGGATAGCTCAACTTGACTACTTTCACTGCAACTTCCTTTAACCTCACTGATGTTTTAGACACAAGGAATCATAAGTTTTACACTGCACTTTGACCTTCTATCACTCTCTTATTGGAAATCAAGATTGCTGTATCAGAGAAATACTTACCACTGTTTGACACCATAATAGTGAGGTATTCTCCAGATATATTGGAAAAGAAGCCAAGCAAGAAACCTTTTGGATTGGTAGTAGTGAAGCCAACACGAATCTTTTCAGCAATTGTTGACCTCCAACTTCCAGCAAAGTCATATTTAATCGATGAAGTCGGACGCATATTGACTCCAATTTCTGAAAGATAAGTATATATCTACAATCAATCAATCATCCCGACACGCAGGTCGCCCACGGGCGTCGACTAGAAAAGACCTGCACTCGGCCTCTCAGGAGGCTACACGACAAAAAAAAAAATCATTGGAAAGGAAAAGAAGGATAGAAACACACAAAAGAGACATAATGACAAGTAGGAACAGGTAGAGGAGAGAAAAAGGAAAGACATGAATAAATAAAAATAACACTGACAATCTCAACAGCCTAAAGAAAACCTAAAGAAACACAGATATAATTTGATGAAAATTGTGTTATCTCTAGTTTTTACTGCGTAAAATAATAGCATATGATACTTGTTAAATTAAGTGTTCATTAGTGACAATAGCCATCTCCAATTAATTCTATTAACTCATCACAGATGAAAACGGATCATACAATCAGATTTGTCACAATTATAAGAATGACCCTGCTGTTCAGTATGAGACCTGTGAAATTCCTGATATTCTACTGTATAGTGTACATGCATCTAGTCCTTTGTGTGCATACCCAGACTGTTAATTTTTGCAGTCATCACTGCACTTTTCGATAAACGAAAACGAACCTTGAAATCAAGATACAATACAATCAGAATACAAATCCAAGATGAATATTATTAAACGACCACAGCTGGCAGCAGAAAAATAACAAGCAACTATGAAGTAGCAATACTCTGATGGTTTATTCCGCACAAGTAATTGTGACCTTCTTACCCACCACATTTATTTCATTGGCAGCACTGCCTAGTGATGAAAAGCACAATATGGCGAGGAGCGAATGAGTTATGCCGGGAGCTCGCTACTTGCAAATTTACCCAACGATTGAGAAACAGGCAGTAAGAGGTTTCAAAAATGATAACTCTCCACTAGTTGATGAATGGGTTTAAGTAGTCGTACACATTTTTCACTATTTCCCGCAGTACAAAATTTGTAAGATGCATAGTTTTGCAAGTCTCTAACCAAAGATACAAATAACGTGCTTAACATTAGACTGCCTCTACCGAGCATGGAAACGGGATGAGGTAATAGTCATCGTCGGCTGTTACTCTTACCCGAGTACACAAATTTCCCTGCAAGTTCTCTTTGCACTTACTGCAGTCCAATGTGTGTCTGGTGGCTAGACACACCGTTCCCAACATGAACAAAGCATCCACACATATTACACTAAACAGATGGATGAGGGTGTGGGTGAGTTTGATGGAACTCCCTACCTTAATGCTGAACTTCATATAATGCTTTGACATGAATCATTTTGGTTCAATGTCCTAAATATTTCCATATTGACTTACAATATCTGTAATGTATTCAAATATATTTGATCCACCCATTCAATACTTATACCTTAAATTGAATTACGATGCATACATGTTTTGAGTAATACTGTGACTCATCTTCAGCACTATTTTCAAATGAAACATACCGTATTCATAATGACATTTTGGTATCACTAAAAATATTTACATTAAACATTGAAAATTCTTAGTTATTTCCTTAAAACTATCTTCATCATCATATCCAAATCCAGTTCCAGCTGTTGTTGGGTCTGGGTGTTTATGAATCTAATTCTGTCTTCCCACCACATTTCTTTCTCAACTTGATACCAGTTATTATTATTATTAATTATTTACCATAAATCGTACACGAAGTATGGAAGGCCTAGTGAAAAAGGGCAAGCCCCACATACATATTTCATGCTTCACAGGCACAGCTTACATCTACATTTGTTTTAACAATATTTACAAGTTTTACAAAGATATTTGTAGTATTTACATATTTAGAATATTGACATAGTACATTTTCCTGTTCACTCACTCTCTCACGCACGCACTTTCATAACCTCGATCACGCGATACATTCATTCATTCCATTCAGATACTCATTCATTCAGCGAGACAATCAATCACTCATACAGACGTTTATTTATACAATGTACCTTTTTACGTACGGCTTGAATTTCCTAAGAGGCAAGATCTTGGCCTCCCCTGGCAGCGCGTTCCATAGCCGCGCAGAGCGGCCGTAGAAACCTGTCAGGTAAGCATTGCTACGTGCGAAGGGCGGAACGAGAGTTACACCTCGTCCTCTCCGAACTGAGCGATATGCCAATGACAGTCGGCAAAAAGGGTCAATATTAATGGAACCTGTAAGGGATTTTTTAAGAAAAATTAGATCAATTTGTTTGGCTGTTGCCTCTATCGATGGAAATTTTGACAAAGGGGAAGGGGAAGGGGAATAACGAGCTATTAGCCTTTCTGCGCGGCGCTGTACACGCTGGAGCTTATTCATGTTTTCCGCTGTAGTGGGATGCCAAGCAGGTAAGCCGTACGTTAATATCGGACGGACCATGCATGTGTAAGCCATCCTGAAGGCTCTAGGTTTACAGCCTCTCATGTTTCTGTACAAGAAACCCAGAACTTTGGTGGCCTTACATCTTGCCTCTTCACTTTGTATGTTCCAATTCAGGGTGTCGGAGATTGTTACCCCTAATAACTAAGTTTGTGCACTGTGGGATGACACTGTTCATAATTTTGTATTCATTCTCAATGGGTTTTTGTGACCTGGTTATTCTTATGTATTTACATTTTTGTACATTTATATTTAAATTATTCACAGAACACCACAGCGATAAGTTGTCCAGATCTGATTTAAGACAGAGGGAATCTTCTTCACATTTAATGCCCCTGTATAGCACGGTGTCATCTGCATATAGTGACATTGATGAGGTGACACAGCCAGGAAGATAGAGCACATATATAGTGAAGAGAAGAGGTCCGATCACAGAGCCCTGAATCACTCCAGAAGTAACTTGAGCAGCCTGCGATCGAGCTCCTCCGTACACCACACACTGCGTTCGACCCTCTAGGAATGACCTCACCCATGCAAGTAAGCTACCCCGTACCTCCTCTTCTCTCGATACAGAGACTCACTCCTGTACTTGGTCGCCCTCGAGGTCTTTTCCCCTCAACCTTTAGTTCTTCCGTTATTTTTGGCAACTTTTGCCCACTCAACCTCTTAACATGTCCATACCATCGTACCATCCACAAACCTGGGACATGCTGGCTGAAGACCGCTTAACTTGGCGCCGCACCATCTCGGATACTGTAAAAACGTTTGAAAGGGATCGATTCACACATGAAGAGGCCAAGCGTCAAGCTAGGAAACTTCGTGCAGCCCAACCACGTCCTCCTCCAGCAATACTAAGTGACTTGTGTGGACGCTTGTTCCATGCCAGGATTGGGACTGAAGGAAGAAGATTTATACTCCGATTAGAGTTAAAGCCAATGATGATGACTTGGCTATAGGACTCCCCGTTTTTTCCTAAATTTTTAGTTCTGAAATTGGGGGAGGCAACTATAGACGTGAACTTCGCAAAAATCCATTATTTTGAGAAAGGGAGAGAGTAAAAATAAGCTATTTTATTTCAATGCTACATAGCAAGATATATTTAATCAAAATAAACAAAGTTTATGAGCAATGATACACTACAACATCCCCGCAGCGAGTTCCGCATAGACCGAAGTTACTACTATAAAGTAGTAGATGGGCGTGGCCAGTACATGCAGGCTAAATACAAAATCGCTATCTATAACACGTCCTTTGTTTCAAAATACACCACAGAATGTAGACTGGTGTGTGTATGCCGGCTGGCCACTTGAGTCTCGTCCTTACGTGAATGTGGCAGCACCGCACGTGTGGCCAGCCGGTCACCTCTCGCGCATTGTGTGCATATGTCAACCGGCAGGCCACCTGTCGCATAGCGTGAGTCATAGCCCGTACGCACAGAAGGAAAGACAGAAATTTCTTTCTTCAAACAAGGTCACGCCTGGTTAGCAACAAAGCTCGCGTACGATTGAATGGTATGGCCCAAGCAGCCAACAATGATCCAACATCTGGTATAGAAAGACTAGGTATATTCCATGATTATTGCCAACCACCTCTGAAAAGATATCACACTTTTCCTGTTATAGCCGCACCATGTTTATTTGACAGATGAGACAGACAGTGCTGCCGCAATCAGAATAACGATAGTAAAGAATTCGTCAATTTCCAAGAATGTTGTATTTGACTCTCAATAATTGAGGAGGTGTACTATAAGCGATTTCCTAGAATTTAAATTAAGGGGGGTACTATAGGCAAAGGGGTTCCTATAGCCGATTAAATAGGGTAATCTCTTTTTTTTATGTTATTTGCAAAAATTTATACAACTTAGTTTCTATTCTCAAACAATAATCATAATGGAATTCTTAATTTATGTATTAGGGTTGCAAGCCCATAATAAACCTTTTAGGGTAAAATATTTCTGGTATGTGGGAGTACGATATCACAGTCTTATCAGTACAGACATTTTCTTCTAGTAGAACATAAGTCGTATTCATAACTAAAGAGAAGGAAATAAAATTGTATTACCGTATTTCCTCGTATAATCGTTGCACCCCACTTTTCAAACACTAAAATAGGTTTATAAAATTTCATCGCATAATCGTCGCATAGCATATTTGTATTTGTGCGCCCATCAGTTGCACACACTGCCGCGAGCTAATAACCTGGCGTGACTTTGTCAAAAGAAAGTGATCTTACGCATGTTTTGTCCACAATGAGTAAATACAAGAATTATACGGTGATCTTGACGATGGTGAAATACACAGAATGACATAATAAACGAATATTATTAGAAAGTACACAAGAGTGTAGCAAATAATGATACCGTATAATTGTGGTTTTCTTCTTTGAACTTATTCTTCGTATAATCGTTACACCCTACTTCTTCCCACGAATTTTAGGCTAAAAATATGCGAGGAAATACGGTAATTGTGAAATATTGAAATATTCTGGAATATAAAATCAAATACCGGCATAACTCATTAACCTGTGAAATGTGAAGGCTATGTTGCCTTAAGAACTCTGTTAAATAGAGCCTTGAATTCCTTAAAAAGTTCTACACTCATCAGAGCATTTCATACGATGAAAATCAGATTCATCACAATAAACCTCTTTGAGTCTGCAACATTCTTCTTCCAAGTGATCTGTAGCAGTAGAGATAAATTTGCACAGAAGAGGCAATATCCACCATGGTTTGCAGGTTTATTCCCGATGCCTCCATTGTTGATGAGTAACATCTTTCCATTCGGTTGCTGGATATTTTTGTGGGAGTGATTTTGAAAAATGGGACGGAAGTGTGTAAGACCATGTGGAATGTTTATCACATACGGATTACTTTGTAACAGCAGAGAATCAAAAAGGCAGTGCGAGAGTAGAAATATCAAGTAGGCAGTGGAGAAAAAAAAAGTCAGTCTCTGTTAATGTAACTTAGTTACTGGCAGGAGAGTGATGTAACAGGAGAGTACCAAGAAGGCAGTGCGAGAGTAGAAATATCAAGTGGGCAGTGAAGAAAAAAAACAGAGAGTCTTGGAATTGTTATGTATTATGAGAGTGTAAAAATAGAAAGAATTTTTGTGTGTTGATGAATGTCACGGATAATAAAAACGGTAACAACTTCAAGGTAGGATAACATGTCAGATGTTACACATCATTTATGTAACTACTGTAAGGCTCATATCTTTTTTGTATTATTATTGGAGTTAAATCGAAGAAGATTAGTAACAATGTTTGTGGTTCTTGGCAAGATGAGGGTCATATCCTTGGCTAGATTTTAAAATACAAATATTGCCCCTCATAGAAATGTGCATTAACTTACCATCAGCGCAGATGGGTCCTTTAAATGCAGTCCAACGGCAGTCACACCAGTAACTGTCATATCCTTCATGACAAGTACCATTGTTCAAGCATGGATTACTCTGGCATTTGCCAATACAGCCATTACTAATACCTGAAGATACAAAGACGATTAGTAAAAACAGAAAATTGAATGGTACACATTTTCATCTAGCTGGAAACTATTTAACAAAGTCTTAAAAAAATATATATATATAAATTTAAAAAAAAAAGCCGTAATGCTTACCATAAAGTCCTCTCCGAGCATAACTCGCCAAGTCCACTTGTTGTCCGTTAATTAACAAAGCTCTGATGCAACCCACATAGCCATCTCTGTAATCCACAGTGGAACCTATAAAAAGACATTGTGGCGAGTTTAAATTCCAGCAGGACGCTTACAGATGTAGTCTTCACACATGCACTGCCCCAATCCCTGAAAATTTACTTTACAAAACATGGGTAGGACTACTGTACAAGGACAGATGATCCTTGAAATGTGACCACTACAACCTCTTAAAACAACAATCGCTACCACATTCGATAAATGCTCAAAATATAGTTATTTTTAAACAAAACTTCAGTATGCAAGGAATCTGATGTTTCACAGTTTTCCAGCCCGCTTAAATAAACTGAGTGTGGTTTAAACTGAGCAAGGATGATAATAATTACAATCACACACAATCACAGAGAGATACTCCAACATCAAGCCAGACTTCCGCAAATGACGACCGAGATCTTACGGCTACATCATGAGACTGAATGACGACCGATTATTAAAGAGAATTCATACATACTTAACGAAACTTAAAGAGACAACAGCCTGGATTACACAGGTCCAAATTGATCTCAGAAGTGCCAATATCACACCAATAAACATCGAGGATCGAATGACATCTCTACTTAGTATAAAACAAAAGTCCCCGACTCTTGGATGTTACGGGTTAACTCGAGAACCACTGGATGGTTTTTTATGCGATTTTCAGCATTCTGTGAAGGATATCTCGAGGATGATTTCTGTAGAAAATACTTTATTTATGATCAAAGGAAGCCGAGCAGTAACGATCTCAGTGGAAAAATCGAAAAAAAGAACCTGGCGCCCGAGCGCTTTGTAAGCTTACGCTGGACAAACCGTTAAAAATATCTAAATACTATGAGTGTAAGAATTGTTCAGCATGAAAAATTCTACAAAAAAGTCTGCGAGAGCATATGTCTACCTTCAATACGTAAGTGTTTTTATGTTTTAATTTCTTCCAACCATGTCCATTCACCTACTGAGGCGACAGTTTACGAGCTAGCTAAGGGCGAGTCTATCATCCCTGTTAACAGCTTAGCTAGCGAGCGAACCAATTGGCCCAGATACAGCCAGCAGCAAACCGTTGAGTAGTGTTGAGTTAAGACTTCTGAGAAGGGTGGTTGTGTTTGGAGTTTCCCTGGAAGTGCGACTCGGGTTCTCTTCAGCTCGCCTGTGAAACACGGTCAAGTACGATTGGACGGAAGGGAGATTTGAGTTTCATTCACCTCGCCATTCTCTGGAAGTGCAACTCTCATTTCGCCTGTGAACTTTTCGTTCCGCAAAATTCACAGTCAATTTAAGATCGGACGGAAGGGGGATTATATTATATTAAATTATACAGATTGGCGTAAAATCTCTACTTAGTATAAAACAAAGTCCCTGATTCTTGGATGTCACGGGTAATCTCGAGAACCACTGAATGGATTTTGATGCGGTTTTCACCATTCTGTAAAGGATATCTCGAGGAAGGTTTCTGTAGAAAATTATTTATGACCAAAGGAAGTCAAGCACTAACGATTTAAGTGAAAAGGTCGGAAAAAAAACTGGCGTCCATGCGCTTTTTAAGCTTACGCTGGGCAAACCGTTAACATATCTATATACTATGAGTCTAAGAATTGTTCAGCATGCAAAGTTCTAAAAAAAAAGCCCGGGAGCATATCTCTTATCTTCAATGCATCGCCTACTATAAGTGTTTTCACGTTTTCATTTCTTCCAACAATCTCTACTCAGTTACTGAGGCAACAGTTTACGAGCTAGCTAGGGGCGAGTCTTTCACCCCAGTTACAGCTTAGCTAGCGGACGAGCTTATTGCCCCAGATACAGCCAGCAGCAAACTGTCGAGTCGTGTTGAGTTAAACTTTAGAGAAGAGTGGTTGTGTTTGGAGTTTCCCTGGAAGTGCAACTCGGCTTTTCGTCATTTCGCCTGTGAACTTTTCGTTCCGCAAAATTCACAGTCAAGTTAAGATTGGACGGAAGGGGGATTTGTGTTTCATGCACCTCGCCATTCTTAAATTACGTCTGACAAGAATTTGTTGCTCATGCATCTCTATGATACAGTAATATAATTAATAGTCCAGTCAGTGATTTTAACCCATCATGCCGAGACGTAAAACGGATATTGGTCGTTGTTCATTGACATTGGAAAAAAAGCGCTTATCACGTAATGCATTCATAACTGTGCCCGGGCGAAGCCGGGAGGGTTGCTAGTTCAGACATAAGATCCACAGTTTGGAAGTTACACCTGAAGATCGACCAAGGAGATCGGGGATAGGATGGACGGAGGAACGTTGAGTTCAACATAGCAAAACGATGAAGGTGTTTAGGAGGAACAAGAAAAATAACAGCAGATCATAATTTGTTTTATGTGATCCTATGGGTCAAAACAACTTAAATAAATAAATAATAATAATTTTAGTGGCTTTATGTCCCTTTTAACTAAATGAGGCTTTAAGAGAATCCGAGGTGGCCTGAAGGGTATCTGACACAGCTCCCTTGTATTTGCACATCCTCAAATGTCAACTGACTGTGCCAGGATTCGATCCTGCAACCTAGGGCACAGCAGGCGAGAATGTTACCGTGGCACCACACAGCCAGTATGCTCAAGGGCCCATTGCACTAATCTGTAAGTTCAACTTGAGGAGTGATCAGACTGAGTGACCAAGTTTGGACGTTCACATGTCAAAATGTTGCATGGCATGTGATGCCTGGTAGGTGGTTAGGGTCGTGTATGTAATGTAATGGAAGAAATACTGTATATATTCAAATGTAATGTGCACTTTTTTTTTAATACAAATTGTGTCTAGAAAATCAGGGTGCACATTAGAAGCAATGACACACTCGATATAAACTTAGGAAGCATCCCTGATCTCTTCTAGTGTACCCTTGTCACGACTGTGTCTTTAATTCGACTTATAATGCAACTTTACTGCGCAGATGTGCTTATGCAATGAAGTCCGGCCATAATTTGGTTATGACTTTATTTGACAATGGTAAATAGTTACGAATGTGCAGAACTTTATATAAAGCTGTAAAGTGCATATGTTGTAGCCACATCATGGTCAAAACACTTTGCACGAGCTTTTTGAAAGGCAAGAATGAAGCCAGTTCGATGAACACAAGCCAAATTTAATAATGAAAGCCGGTCGGCACAGCTGGAGCACACAATCAGTGTTCAATATGAATTCGATACATACTGGTACGGTAATTTACATATCCGAAATCGCTGCACATCATGTAATTGAAAAAATATTTTGAGTACACACAAATCATCTTTAAAAAACAGGATATCAAACACCGTATTTATCCATTTTAGGTTAAGTTATCAGTGATCATTGAATACAGATTTCGTAGAAGACACATGGACATACATTCAATGCATCTGTAATAGAAATACCGTATATACCCGAATGTAAGACGACCCCGAATATAAGACTAGGCCAAGTTATCAACTGCCTCATACAGATTTTTCAAAAAAATACTTGCTAACTCATAACTTGCACAATATATGCCCTTAAGGTTGTGCTTTCATTTTTATAACGTCTCGTGTTATTGGAAATCCCTCTGCCCGCTTACTCTATAATTTCTTTGTCCAAGTCAGGGAAGAGTCCTTTCCTAGGTCCAGTCCAAGGAAAGATTTTCTTGTTGTATGCGCACTTTTAAGTTTGTCCGTAGTTCGCTGCCATCTACGCACATTGCATTCGCTCACTACATACATCTGTCCTGCTTTAACATTTGATGTTATTTCAGCAAAACAAATCACTATCAACTTGAAGTTTGCATCGTATCTCGCGTTAATTTCTGACGCCGTCATAAGGATGATCGTAGTAATTTTAAAACACGTCTTGCCCGCTATGTTATTGTTCGTTTTTGCGGCGGTACTTTCCTTTCTTCCACGGTGTTTGTTGTCCGTCTGTTGCATTGTCGATAAGTAGGCCTACCAGTATTGTCTTCACGTTCCATTTTTGTTTCTCAGTTACGTGCGATTGTTTTCTCGTGGAAATCGATCTTTTAGTTATGTAAAAGTGCGGAAGTTATACGGCTGGATTTAAATTCAAATACGCAGACGACGCCGGTCGAGAATTCATTGTGAATTTGATATTAGCTACTGGCGTCAACGGAAAGACGCGCTCGAAACCATTAACCAACACGCTAGGTGTTTTCAAATATGGCGACGCTAAATAAGAAATTGTAGGGTTAGAACACGTATCTGGTATTGTTAGTCATGATAAGCTGACGACAGAAGACAAAATAAAGAAGGCAGTCAGTTGAACTCTTGCACGATTGGATATAGGGGTATGGGATAGCTTCTTGAAGACTAGAATCGTAAATGCATTGGACGGAGAGTAGTTCGGAGATTGGCAGCAGCGACGGCAGTTGACAATTCCAGTCGTCTTGTTTCAATCATGCAAATTCTACGTTTTCTCGGGAATGAGGTCTTCCCCTCACAGATCCCCGCATATTACTCGCACAGAAGATTTTCACAAATATTTTCGGTTAGAAAAGTGCGAGTTATATGCAAGCAAATGCCGATAATCTATATACCAGTAGACGCAAATTCAACCTGAAAACTGAAAACCAGCATACACCGAAGCAACACGAAAACAAGCGAACAGCGGCAACGCGGCAAGCAGTCACAAATGCCAACCCACTGTAACAAAGTACAGTGACTTTCTGTGTACCAACTGCGGAAGAAAGAATTAGAAATTCAATTTGAGATAACGAACGATCGTAATTTTCTATTAATGAAATTGCCATAACCTGTATCTTAGATCTACAATTTCACAACACAGAAAACAAGAATTCATTACGCTTCTGGTGTCAAGTAACATTTCTCACAAGACGTATGATACACACATACCGGCTTCAGCAAAAAGGGGTGTGTTTAGTATTTAAATTACGACACGACCTTCAGATGTTCGGGATCAACTTGGAAAGAGTGCTGACGTTATTGAATTAAGATACGTTGATCACTCAAATACTGCTCGTAAAACTGACGGGTTTTGTTCTTGTAAAGATTGTTTAAAATCATATTTCCTATGCTTTCGAACATACCGTATATACTCGAATACCAGCCGCACATTTTTAAACAAAATCGGACGTGAAAAATTGGGGTGCTGGTCTTATTTGAGTCATCCTGATTTTAAAGATTTAAATTGCCCGCCACGCGCGATATCGGGTGTTGAGAGTATCCGCTAGATGGTGCTAGCCTTCTTCCGGCTATTACTTTGTTTTGCCATAAGCAGGCGGCGTCATACAGTCTCGCGCACGTTTTCCGAGTGTAAACATGAGTTCTACGAAGCGTTTGAGGTCGTTTACTATGAATGAGAAGCTGAAAGTTGTGAGGGAAGCTGAAATTATTGGAAATCGTGCCGCCGGTAGGAAATATGATATTGACGAGTCATGTATTCGAGATTGGAGAAAGAAAAAAAACTTGTTGCTAACAAGTAATGGTGCTCAGAGATTTCCGCGGACTGAGTGTACAGTTTCCGAAAATTGAAAAACAACTTTATAAATACGTAACAGAAAGGCGGGAATTGGGAAATGGGGTGTCGACCGAAATGTGTCAATTAAAGGCATTACAGATCGCAAAGGAACTTTCTACGGTAGGGTTTAAAGCAAGCCGAGGATGGATTCAAAATTTTTATAAAAGAAATGGGTTGAGCATACGAAGGCGTACCTCAATTTCGCAGCGTCTTCCTGGTGCCTATGAAGAAAAGTTACTTTCCTTTCAGCGTCACATAATTAAGTTGCAGAAGGAAAATTCATATTTGCTTTCCCAAATTGGTAATGCAGATCAGAGGCCAGTCTACTTTGAAATGCCACTGGACAGTAGGCTACTATGAATGTTAAGGGATCTAAAAGTGTGACTATCAGAACAGGTGGTAATGAGAAACAACGGTGCACGGTAATGTTGTGTATACTCGCTGATGGAACCGAACTTCCGCCGTACGTTGTTCTCAAGCGAAAGACTCTTCCAAAAAATATACCCGCTGGTGTTATCGTTAGAACTCAGGACTCTGGTTGGATGGACAGTTCACTGGTGGAAGACTGGTTAAAGTGTGTCTGGCAACGTCGCCCTGGTGCATTATTACGAGCTTGCTTGTTCTGGACAGTTACCGAGGCCATACAACAGACGCTGTGAAGAAATTCGTCAAGGATGGGAAAACCGACCTAGCAATCATCCTGGGTGGGATGACGTCTATGCTACAGCCACTGGATGTCTGCAGCCTTGAAACAGCTGTATACGGAGTGGATGGCGGCCGATAAGCACACACCGACCCCAACTGGTCGTATTCAGCGCCCGGAAGTTCAGCTGCTCTGTTCGTGGATTTTGACGGCATGGAATCGTATCTCGGGAGATCTCATACGAAGAGCTTCAAGAAATGTATTTCCAATGCTATGGATGGCAGCGATGACATTTTGTGGGAAAGTGATGATGAAAAAAGTTCCGAAGTTGGTACTTCTGATGACGATGAATGAAGTGTTTGTGTCTTTTATTTGTATTTTTAATTGTTTCTGTGTGTTATTTTAGGACGACTTCAGAACTGTAGGAAACTATTTTGTAGAAATGCTATTCTGTTTATTTAGTAAAGATTGTAAATAGTTTTGAGTAAAATTTTTCTTTTTAAATTTTGTTCTTCAAAATCAGGGTGCGGGTCTTATTCAGGGGCTGGTCGTATTCGAGTAAATACGGTATAATTTAGCCGATTAAAATTACATGTATGCGTAAATCCTAACCTCAAAATATACGCTGTTCGTAAATGCATGGTAATTATACATAACCAACGATATTTTAATCTTCATAAACGCATTGATACGTTGCGAGTTACAAGATGCCACATACTACTTTGCGAATAATAATAATAATAATAATATAGGGGCCAATGATGAAAACCACCAAGAACCACCCCCAACCTGGTCTAAAGTGGAAGAAGCTTTAAAAGCTACGATCAAAGGGAAATCCACTGGAGTTGATGAAGTAAGTTCAGACATGATAAAAGCAGCAGGAATTAATGGGATACATGGTTGTACAGAGTATTACATGCTATATGGAAGGACAATAAGATCCCTGACGACTGGTCTAAAGGTGTAATAGTGCCATTGTTTAAAAAAGGAAACCGGAAAAAGTGTGAGAACTATCGTGGAATTACTTTGTTATCCCATGGTCTAAAGCTCTTGGAAAAAATAATTGCGAAAAGACTACGCAGGCACTTAGAAAAGACTTTAGAAGAAGAACAACATGGCTTTAGACCAGGAAGGAGTACTATTGACTTGATCTTTGCTGCAAGAATGCTCATTGAGAAACATCTTGAAAAAGGGAAAGAATTAGTAATGGTATTTCTAGATATGAAGCCTCCGTGGCTTAGGCGGCAGCACGCTGGCCTCTCACCACTGGGTCCGTGGTTCAAATCCCGGTCACTCCATGTGAGATCTGTGCTGGACAAAACGGAGGCAGACAGGTTTTTCTCCGGGTACTCCGGTTTTCCCTGTCAAAATTTCATTCCAGCAACACTCTCCACTATCATTTCATTTCATCTGTCATTCATTTAATCATTGCCCCAGAGGAGTGCGTCAGGCCTCGGCAGCCGGCACAGTTCATATCCTCGCCGCTAGATGGGGGCTTCATTCATTCCATTCCTGACCCGGTCGGAGACTGGAAGCAGGCTGTGGATTTTCATTTTCATTTCTAGATATAGAAAAAGCTTATGATAGCATTGCAAGATCAAAAATTTGGGAATGTTTAGAAAGGCACAATGTCCCAAAAGGCTTGATAAACAAGATCAAAATGCTGTATGAAAACACAAGGGCATGTGTAAGAATAGGTAATGGGGAAAGCAGATGGTTCACAACAAAACAAGGAGTCCAATAAGGAAATTCACTGTCTCCATTACTATTCATCACAGTGATGGACATAATCCTGAAGAGAATAAAAGAAGAAAAGGGTAATGAAACAAATGCCCTTGTCTTTGCAGATGACGTCATGATTTGGGGAGAAAGTGCCAGAGAGGTACAAGAAAAACTAGATTCATGGGACAAGCTGTTCAAAGAGTATGGGTTGAAAATAAGCCAAAGTAAGACAGTAGTGATGACAACAGGACTGTCTAATGCAACAATTTACTTGAATAATAAACCTCTACAAATTGTTGATCAATTTAAATATCTTGGTAGCACAATGAGTAAGGATAACAACAGCAACAGTGAAATAACAAATAGAACTAGTAATGCAGCCACCTTCTATGCACAAGTTAGAACATTACTGTGGGATAATCAAGTGCCCAGGAAGTGTAAACATATACAGTACTGTTTAACCTTTTCCCGCCCATATTTTCAGGTTGCCTATCCCCACCCTCAGTATGCCTTCCTTCGGAGGGGAAGTAAAGCCGGCGGCCCCATGTCATAGATTTATGGCATGTTAAAGATCTTTCCACTAATTACACCTGTGTGAAACTAAATTGGATAGGTTAAGAATGTAAACAACGCTCTTAGGTTGCTACGTTCGTTGCCAAGAGCCGACTGCGGTGGCGTCTAGTAGCTAGTTCTGAACTAGGCCTAGTAGTCGTTGACGGTGGCGCTTGGTGGCAAAAGTAGGAACTATTTGAAAATTCAAAGTTGCAGTCCCTACTTGAATTAAAAGAACAGATACACACACTAATACAGTCATCACAATTAACACCGGATATCAGACAGATTCTACACTCACCCAAAGTACACGGGGCTACATGACCGCGTTGTCGCAGCCCCTAAACTAAGGAACCAACCAACCAATCCCCAGGTTTTACCCTATTATTTAGAAAGAAATGAACCTAAGTACATTGTTTCAGAAAAGTATAATATAATGAAAACGACTGACCATAATGTATTAAAATTTTTAAACAATATTAGAAAACATACCATCACATCCATATCTCCCTTCTTGGAGTCCTAAGGTTGTTGGTTCAAACCAGTATCTTGGTGATACTGGAGAAATCGCCAGACAACATGTAAACATAACCTATAACTCTCACATAGTAGAGAATACTTTCATTATATTATACAACATTTACCAAAGTGAGGAGACCGCCTAACAAACATTGTCTATTCATATCACGATACGTACTTTTCAGTTTTATTTATAATTGTCAAATACTAGAAATGAGGGCCGGCACGATACAAACCAATACCGGTATAAGCATAAACTTATTGCTCTATTATTTTTTTAAGAATCGATACTAACGATTGGAATATTCCTTTTATTAGCACAACCAAGTGAAACTACGAAATAATTTCTCCAAAAACTCATTCGTAGTAAAAAAACGAAATGTTTGTGATACCTGAAATGCCGGAGCATCGCCGTCAGGACCGATTTCTTGGTTTCCGTTTTCACTTACTTCACTATCATCATTGAAATTATCATCATTCTTCACTGACTAAAAACTAACTTTCACCACTACTAAATGATTCTGCGTCACTTTCTTCGCCTATATTGAGCTCTGTTTCATTATCTGCATTACTCAATCCCGCCATGTTTACGAACGAAACACCTGATCAGTGAGCACGGAAGTTCATGATAGATTTACACTATTGTTTTGTTTTCACTGCCTTGTGTATTGTACTGCACATTCGTAAATGCTTTATAAACACTTTAGAGTTGAGAAAACTACAAACCTGACGCATAGATGGCAGATGTGTGCAGATAAAGCAACCGGGCGCTTTCGGGCGCTAAGGACCGGAAGGATAAGTCAAGAGACGGGCGCTTTCGGGCGGGATAGGGTTAAGACATACTACATCCCAATTCTAACTTACGGAGTAGAAACATGCACCCTGTCCAAAAGAGAAGAAAGTAGGATTCAGGCATCCGAAATGAAGTTTATAAGAACAATGCTTCAAAGGAGAAGGAGAGACAAAGTAAGGAACGAAACAAACAGGACAGAGTCTGGCATAGATATCAGTGCTACAAAATATTTGCAGAAGCAACCATTAGGATGGTATGGGCATCTTCAAAGAATGGGAGATGAGAGGACACCAAAAGCTTATTTCAAAAATATTATCACAGGAAAAAGACCAGTAGGAAGACCAAAGAAGAAATGGTTGGACCAAATCAAGGATGATATTGAAGGCAAAGGGCTAGACTGGAGAAGGACCCATGAAGACCAACTATTCATGGACAGGAAAAGGTGGCGAGGGCTCGTTAACAGCACCCGGGCGACTGGAGCTGGAATTTGATGATGATGAATAATAATAATTTTTAAAAATCTTGATCAAAAATTTTTTATTCCTTGAATATAAGACGACCCAAAATTTTTATATCTCAAAAAGTGGGAAAAAACCTCGTCTTACATTCGGGTACATACGGTAACAATGAAAGATAGAAACAGATGCATTGGTCGCAAAACATTGCAATTTAGGGCAATATTGCTGGCCGAGAAATGCATGTGTTTCTCTTAGGAATTCACATTGTGGAATGATGTCACTAGATCGTTTATTACGAAGTTGCAATATATTGATATACCTTATTTCAGTTTATTCACAAGGATAATCTTCCACCTTTTATCAATACAATTATATACGGCAACAAGACAGCTACTATAAGTAAGTTTTGTCGTCAAAGTAGATCTAAGCAAATCAAACTGTCTTGCCTCATAAAATCTTACGTCATTAGCCGTGCATCTGTGATTACCCCTCTCTGATACACATAGTCACGTGAACACAAAGACTATCTTGCGACGGGCGTTGAATTTTCTTTTGCGTTCATTCACGTTGACTTATTTTGTTTAAATGCATTAAATGCAGCGTTACTTTTTGTACATACCATATATTAATAAGCGGCAATGAATTTTACATATACTTTGTTGAAATGACTTCACGGCAAGAGTACCAACTCAATTTTAATGGGGTGAGGGGTCTCCGCCCAAACAATACTTTTTGTTATGGACAACTAGAGGTTTATTGCCAATGGGACGTGTTTCGGGTCTAAAATGACCCTTCTTCAGTCATATGAGTTATTGGAACGTTTTACATCCATCAAAATCACAATATCACCAAAAAAGCATGCACATTGCAGGAAAATATGAAAAAAGCACTCAAAAAACTATATCTAACAAGGCATTGAAACATAATATAAAAGACAACCATGAAACGAGATTGATCTCGTTGCTTTGTTGACCATCTTATTGGCTTGATTTTAGCTTGATTAACACATTTAAAAAACACTTTAAAATTTTAAAAATTTTATAAAGTTTAGTTTGAAAACATCATTAAGGATGTATTGGTATGTCCTTGAAGTATGGTGCCACTGTGTTTTAGCAGGTCTTGACGGCCTGGTTCCAAAGGCAGGCTAGGAAAAATGCCGTATACGTGACCCATTCGATCTTTATTGTATTGTTTTTATGCTGGGCAGAGATGGTGACAATCATTGTGATAGTACGTCATACGGACTTTGGTGAGGCGACCTTGCCAAAAGATGCGTTTGCGGCGCAAGAGGACCAACACCGAGGTTCAAAGAGATGACATGTTCCTTATTAAGGCCGAGGATAATGCGGAATAAATCGACACGGATGACTAGTAATTTTCCGATGATAAGAAAAGTGCTGAAAATTAGTTCTTAGTCTGTCATCTAGTATAGCATTTCAACTAAAATACCATTCGAAGTATATGTATCCATTAATACAGTAATAATGAATTGATAAATGAATCAAACCCCATGGCACAACAGCCCATGAAGGGCTACCAAGCGACCTCTGCCCAGCCATTTGGCCTGCAGATTGTGGGGTGACGCGTAGTCATGGTGTCGGGTCCCCTCAGCTGTTAATCTCAGTTTTTGTGACCAGGCCACTGTCTCACTGTCAAGACAGCTACTCAATTGTTCTCACGACGCTGAGTGCACCCCGTTCCAGCCCTCATATCAGTATCTAACATACCTGATGGAACCAGGATTCGAACCCAGAGCCTCCGGGCGAATGGCAGGCACGCTATTTCAACACTACAGGGCCAGCATCAATGAATCAACTTTCATTATAATACAGATGACGTTGTTAACATGAGTTCATTATGTACCAGATGTACTTTATTATACTGTATTTGCCAACAAATCTGATCTTTTTTCAAGGTTTTGAAAGATAGGGTGCAACATTACATTCAGTGTCACATTAGATCAAGAAAATACAGTAATATACATTTCATATTAAATGCTTCATAATGAAGTTATAATATGCAAATTTCAAAAGCTAGTTTGGAGTGTTGCCTACGTTATCTACTATAAGAACTGCTTTTAAGTCTGTCAATATGTTAACAGACTGAAAGGCAATTCTTTTCTTAAAAATAATGTGCTGAAGAGATTGTGGTTCCCAATCATTACTTGCTAAGCAGTAGTACGTAAGGCTGTTGATAACTTAACACAGTGGACTGGTTTGGTCGAGAGGTTAAAAGGTGATGGAACTCACACGCACATGGCCATGAATCGATACTGTGGAAGGCTGTGTTTTGTTCATTTGTTTTCATTATATGTATTGTTTTATAATTACCCAGACATAATATTAGGCATTACTGTGCATTTTGGAGTGTAAAGTAAGGGAGAAAGATTTATTCTGGCCTTAAAACAAGGCTTGACCAAGAGAACCCAAAACTAAGCAAATACAGTTAAAATTAAGAGGGAAAAAAAACCACAATTTTTTTTTCAAACAAGACCTACAAATACTACGAAAGAATGAACATAAGAAGTATAAGTGTCAAAATAGTTAAAATACAATGTAAAACAAGATGTTCAGTAAAGAACATATAGCCTACTTTCTCCTAAATGCATGGGTATTGTTATAACTCATTGTCCTTTTCAAGGAGTATAATTGAATGTTGGTTGTAGTAGCTTGTTGAAATACAACGTGCTATAAGGATATTAAACATGATATGAGGTGCCCTCTGTACAAAATTTCATTCAATTCGGTTTCACCGTGTTTGAATTGATATGGTGAATCGATTTGTACACATACATGGGCACTATCTGCAAACTATTGGGCTGATGGCCTTGTAGTTCAGTCAAATGATGCTTCCCACAAAAGGGTATGACGTGAAATTTGGTAGAGATCAAATGATTATGTTGGTCGTAATTTGATTTAAGCTTTTAACATTTGGGTGGCCGCCATTCTGTTTCTGTCAAGATGACGGCAATATAAAACATGAAACTGAGGTGCCCTTTGCTAGTGCTACCTCTGTACCAAATTTCGTTCAATTCGGTTTTACCGTGTTTGAATTGATAGGGGGAATCAATTTGCACACATGCATGGCCGCCATATGCAAACTATTAGACTGATGAGCTTGTAGCTTGGTCAAAGAACTCTTCTCACGTAAGGTATGTTGTTGCAAAATTTAGTAGAGATCAGATGATTAGGTTGGTTGTAATTTGATTTAAGCTTTTCACATTTGGGTGGCCGCCATTATGTTTCCGTCAAGATGGCCGTGATATAAACCATGACACTGAGTTGCCTATTACGAGTGCTACCTCTGTACCAAATTTCGTTCAATTCGGTTTCACTGTGTTTGAATTGATAGGGAGAATCGATTTGCACACAAAAATGGCCGCTATCTGGAATCTATTGGGCTGATGACCTTGTAGTTTGGTCAAAAGATGCTTTCCACATAAAGGTATGTTGTTGCAAAATTTAGTAGAGAACAGATGATTAGGTTGGTCGTAATTTGATTTAAGCTTTTAACATTTGGGTGGCCGCCATTACGTTTTCATCAAGATGGCGGCGATATAAAACATGACACTGAGGTTCCCTTTGCTAGTGCTACCTCTGTACCAAATTTCGTTCAATTCGGTTTTACCATGTTTGAATAGATAGGGGGAATCGATTTGCACACATACATGGTGGCCATCTGCAAACTATTGAACTGATGACCTTGTAGTTTAGTCAAAAGACGCTCGCCATATTAATATATGTTGTTACAAAATTTGGTAGAGCTCGGATGATTATGTTAGTCCGAATTTGATTTAAGCTTTTAACATTATGGTGGCCGCCATTACGCTTCTGTCAAGATGACGGCAATATAAAACATGAAACTGAGGTGCTCTTTGATAGTGCTACCTCTGTACCAAATTTCGTTCAATTCGGTTTCGCCGTGTTTGAATAGATAGGGGAATCTATTTGCACACATACATGGCCGCCATCCGCAAAGTATTGGGATGATGACCTTGTAGTTTGGTCAACGATTTTTCATACATAACGGTATAATGTTGCAAAATTTGGTACAGATCAGATGATTAGGTTGGTCGTAATTTTATTTAAGCTTTTAACATTTGGTTGGCCGCCATTATGTTTCCGTAACGATGGAGGCGATATAAAACCTGACACTGAGGTGTCCTTTGCTAGTGCAACCTCTGTACGAATTATCATTCAATTCGGTTTCACCGTGTTCAAATTGATAGGGGGGGGGGGGGGCAGACATTCAGAGAACACACACTCGCAGACACACAATTTTTCGCCCTGTGTTGATCTCATAAGTCTACTTTCATTTTTTGCAAAAATCGAAAGTAGGCTAAAAATCAAAAAATAAGATATCATAAATCTAGCAAGCCAGAACACACTAAAAAGAACAAATTTCCTCAGTGACGAGCTAGCCTCTTTACTGTGGTAACCTACAATAAAACATGCTATGCTTACATAATATAATCTTCACTAAACAATACGCACTAATATGCTGAATAACGTAATTGCTTGCATATAACTCGCCATCACATATATCTTGCACCCCATTTTTTAATTTGAAATTGCAGGAAAAAATATTTCTTGCATATATCTTGCATTAATTTCTGATGCCGTCATAAAGATGATCATAGTAATTTTAAGATAGAAACACCCCCACTGACATCACACGTCTTGCCCACGATGTTATTGTTCGGATTGGCGGCGGTACCTATGTTTCTTTCATGATATTTGTTGTCCATCTGTTCCATTGTCAACAAGCACTGATATTCTTTCTTCATGTTCCATTGCTGTTTCTGAGTTAAGTGTGATTGTTTTCTTGTGGAGATCAATCTCTTAGTTATGTAAAAACGCGGAAATTATATGGCTGGGTTTAAACTTAAAGTGATCAAATACGCAGAAGACAATGGTAATAGAGCTGCCGGTCGAGAATTCACTGTGACTGAAATTGATATTCGCTACAGGCATCAACAGAAAGACGCGGTATAAACCTCACGGGCTGTGATTTGTTGGTGCTCCACACGCTAAATAAGTAGAGATACGGGAAAATCGCAATTGCGATAAATGCGAATTTTACTTTTTTCTCCTTTTTTCAACTACCGGGTAACTAATATGACAATGTTTACCCAAAATTTGCGAAACTGAATGTGCAACAAAGTGCGATAACTAAGGGCTCTTGCGAATTATTCCCATAAATGCGAGAAGTGCCCAATTTACCGATTAATGTTGAATATTATGTTTTATTACATTTTTGCGCCACAACTTTGAAATTTGCGAGTTCCCAGCAATAAGAATATCGGCTATATAATCGATATTTACGAGTAATAATCAATATGTACGAACATCGATTTTTGTCGTAAAAACTATCGATTACGGTAAAAATCAATTTGAAAATGGTGCTGTTATTGCCGCATAATATCCACTGTTTATCGCCATTAAAACAACGATTTTGGAGAAATTATTTCGTAGTTTCATTTGATTGTGCTAATAAAAGGAATATTCCAATCGTTTGTGCCGATTCTTTTTAAAAATTAGAGCAAGGTTATGCTTATATAGGTTTATATCGCGCCGGCCCTCATTTCTTGTATTTGAAATGAAAATGAAAACTCTTAAGTACGTATCGTGATATGAATAGACAATGTTTGTTAGGCGTGCTCTTTGCTTTGGGGAATGTTGTATAATATGATGAAAGTATTCTCTATCATGTGTGAGTTATAGGTTATGTTACATGTCGTCCGGCGATTTCTCCGTGAATTCGGATACTGTTTTACATATTTTCAGTCAAGAGTCGCAAAAAGGTATACCAGTAATTGCGTGTTTGCATTTTCTGTTTAACTTAAGAAAACCTTTGAGACTGATAAAATGTGATCATTTAAATCTTTGGAGTAGATATGAAAGGTGCACAATAAAGTTCAGAGGATTGCCAGCATTCGTCTATACAAGTTGCATTGGCAGCAGTGTTAAGTCTCCTGTTGTGTGTGTGGTTTTTATTTTTACTAAGGGAGTGTTAGAAGTATTAAAATCCTAATGTCAGTATTAAAGAAATGTAGAAACTTGACACCATACATTTTTCAGAAATGTGAGATCTCTGAAAATAAAGGCATCAGCCTTTCTAATTGGCAAGATTGAGCTCAAGTACTGTCGGTTGGTTGTATGACGTGAGACTAGGGTACCTAAGCTATGCTGAAAAGATCCTAAGGTCATGTTCTCATTATGCAATCAACAACATCAGGTGTTGTGCAGCAACTCAAATATTGAGGACCGGCGGAGAGTTGTATTAGTTCACTGGTACCAAGGTGCCAATTGTTAGAATAAAGCGAGTTGTGGTCAGGCTACAATGCTTGTCTTATGAAGTTTACTGTGTGGCAGGTGGAATGATGACAATACCGGGCTGTCCTGGACTTGGTGGACGAATTGGTTCAAATTCTGACGATGTCTATGAAATCCTTTTGTGTGGTTTTCCTACTAACTCCTTGCCAAGTTCCATTCATTTCTTTTAATAACTTATGAGGTTGGATTCAAGAAGTGCCATTTGACCATTAAACTACCGGCAAATAGAAATTCAATGGCCCTCGATGAAAAGGAAATAATGAGGGAGTAAACCCGTACATTTTATTATTCAGTTAATTATCCACTGTATGATATTTACCTAAAGTTAAGTAAATGTATGATTCACATTATTATATTAAATGCTTATGCCGTTTATCAGAAACACCCATATTTCCAATCCTGCACATGTTTGAATTGGTTTCCGTGCATATTATTTTGAACCTGTTAACTTCAAGTTTTATTGTACCTGGTGCCAAACTTTTAAATGCTACAAAATGCTAATTTTTAAATTTCAAAATGCTCCAAAATGCTATTTTTTTAAATGAAAGTGCTACAAAATCAATTTTAAAATGCTATTTTCTCGTATCTTTATAAATAAGTAATTGTTAGGTTAGAACATGTCGAGATCTGGTATTGTCAGTTACGATAAGCTGAAGACAGAAAACAAAATAAAGAAGGCCGTTGGTATTGAGTGATTGAGTTATGGAGTAGGCGGACATTGTTGTGAATAACTTCTTGAAGACGGGCATCGCAAATGCATTGGATGGAAGATGGGATGATGATACACGCGAGAGTAGCTTGGAGATTGGTAGCATTGATGGCAGTTGACAGAAACCCCCTTTCTTGTTCCAATAATGCAAATTTTACTTTTCGGGAATACGGTCTTCCGCACACAAATCTCCGCATATAGCACGCACTGAAAATGTTCACACTTATTTTCGGTCAAAAAAGTGCAAGTTATATGCGAGCAAACACGGTATTTTAACATTGGGTAATTATAAAAGAACCTTTCCGAAGTTCAAACTCCAGGTACACAGGCGAGTTCCACACCTTAACCCCCGACACCTTCACAGTTGACAGCAAGTTTAACTATGACTGTTAAGTATAGCAATAAAGAATCTGTAAAATAATACCTGAAAACGTGACTGCAGTTGGGATTTGAACCCAAATCTCCTGCTGACCAGGCAGGTGCGTTTAGCCACTTACACCAATGCAGCCATGCTCAGACCGTGACAAATTTAAGTGAATTACAAGACCAGTGGAATCCCATTACTTGATAGTATGAAACTGAGCAGATTAACAGCTTCTTTTATGGACCAGAAAAAACCCTTCATTTGGGAAGACACAACAAAAAATGAAATAGGAATATCCGACCACATGCTTACCTACAACCAGATCAGATGTCAGATGAAGTGCTCTTACAGGGCCTGCAGGTTCACGAACTTCAGCTTTCTGAGATCCATCCACCACAATACGAGCTTCTTTCCTGCAGCATACAGATAAAGTTCACAATGATTACTACGACATACTGTAATTATTACAGAATAGAAAATTGGCAGATTGATAGAAATTACTTAAAATGATAATTTCTTTTAAGACGTTTCAATACAGTTTCCACTTTCAGAGACAAGGACACAACTAACTTCTGGACCAGTTTTAAGCACACACCTATTTCTTTCCACTGAGACTGAATGCCAGTTGTCATCAGCTAACGTGTAAGAAGTCTCCACACTGACAGTCAATGGACCACTTCCTGCCTGATACTGAAACTGAAGTTGGTCTCCTCCTGCAAACATTCAGAACCGATTATGACATAGAGCACTGTAGAAAATGGCAATGTAACATAGGTTTTATTAGCACACGTTTACAAAAGTCTGGTGCTTTTCAGTCGGTCAACATGAATGTACCCAAAAATAGCTGGGTTATGCCCTAATCCTGAAATAAATTACAGGAGATTAATAAATACACTAGGATGACCAGTTTCGATCGTCAAGCGATCATCATCAGATCCATTACACTTAGGCTATAGCATCTATGTTTGAGAATACAGGTGAAAAATATTTACAATATGTACAATTATTTAGTTGCAGTATTGGTAATACAACTGTCTGTGTATGCTAAATGTAGTATATCTAGTGTTAGGTGAAATGCTAGAATGGTGATAGAAATCCGGAGTTTGTCTATTTGGGGTGATTATATGGTTGTAAAAAATCAACTATGGTTATACTGTAATAATACAGGCTGATACTTATCCGGTTGTCTTCCTGGCTGGAACTTCGATCAGTTTCGTGTTCACTCTAGCACCAGTTGTGGTCGACTAAACCCGGGTGTTAACTGGACGAAACTGGTTTTCCCTTTCTCCCCCCTTTGTTCCTATGTGCTCTCTGAGGTCAGTGCAATGTTTATTTGTGTGACATTGCCAAATCTAGATAAAAATGTATGTTATTGAATACAGGAAGATCTACAACTATTAAAGACTGTGGAACTGTCTTCGCCACGCGTGGACTAAAAAGCCATTCGAACTAAGCGCTGCCCGGTCTATTGAAGACGTCCCGGCAACTTTAATACTGCCGCACATACCGGCCTAGGTTTATTGCAGAAAAGAGTACATAGTACACCTGATCCAGATAACACTATTTACCAGTTTCGTCCAGTTAACACCCGGGTTCAGTCGATCACAACTGGTGCTAGAGTGAACACGAAACTGATCGAAGTTCCAGCCAGGAAGACAACCGGATAAGTATCAGCCTGTATTATTACAGTAAAAACCATAGTTGATTTTTTACAACCACATAATCACCCCAAATAGACAAACTCCGGATTTCTATCACCATTTTAGCATTTCACCTAACACTAGATATACTATATTTAGCATACACCAACAGTTGCATTACCAATACTGCAAGTAAATAATTGTACAAATTGTAAATATTTTTCACCTGTATTCTCAAACATAGATGTTATAGCCTAAGTGTAATGGATCTGATGATGATCGCTTGACGATCGAAACTGGTCATCCTAGTGTATTTATTAATCTCGTGTAATTTATTTCAGGATTAGGGCATAACCCAGCTCCATTTGAGTACATTCATGTTGACCGACTGAAAAGCACCAAACTTTTGTTTACTTAGGCAACACTGAAAAATGGCTTCAAACCCCACAAAGCACATGTTTATTTAAGTAAACATTCTCTTGATGAACAGTCACATACTCGAACTTTACACATGTTGGAATAACGGTTTCCTGAAGGAAACAGGATTTCTTTTACTCCGAATGAGCGTTATCTCACACAAAAATTACAAATATTTTGAAAAACTGATCTGGTAAGCTAAAATCAATATTGCCAGCTTTATGCCCCACTGTACCATTAGGCTCGCCAGTTGGTATGGTACATCTTACCGAGACACTGGCTATTACATGCTGGGAAGGCCACTCCAAGGCTGCTATGATGCCACGAGCATTACCAATGTACTGTACTGCCGTATAAGAGCTATGCTCCGTTTATTAAAAATTAGCCCACCAAGGCTTTCCATATTGGAATAAATGTCTCCCGAAGGATCCAGGATACTTTTTATTCTGACTTAGCGTAATCCTACATTATTAAATTTCTAGTATTTTGAAAAACTGATCCAGTTATATTATGTTGAGAAACTGATACTCTCAAACACAAACAAACAGTATTAAAAAAAAAAAAGACACATCCATGCTTCAACACTGATTGAACGTTGGTAAAGCCGAAATTGTTTACAGTAAGTTGTATTCAGAGATTCCCCTCAATCATCACCATCAGGATACTTTATTTCGATGAAATCTCCATGCCTTTAATAACAGGGTGCTCGATTTCAATGAACCCTCATGCCTTTAACTCACAGGGTGCTCGATTTCAACGAACCCTCAAGCCATTAACTCCCAGGGTGCTCGATTTCAATGAACCCTCTTGCCTTTAATCACCAGGGCTTCAAGCCAATACTCTCATGTCTCATGTCAATAAACCCTCGTGTCTTTAACTATCAGGGAGCTCGATTTCAATAAATCCTCCTGTCTTTAACCATCCGAGTGCTCAATTTCAAGAAACCCTCATGGAGCACTATTTCAACGAGTACTCATGCCTTTAACTACGCAGCAATAGTTTTACTTCTAGAACACTGCAGGCCTGAAAATAATAGTATAGATATTACCAGTGTTGAGACTTTGCGCTGGTAATATTATGATAAAAATCCGTTTGAAGTCCGTTTTAAATATGTTGTGGTGCCAGAATTTTAACTCAGAAAAAGGATTTTATTACATTGCAGTAAATCGACTAAATTGGGCCTCTTGCAGTTAGGCACACTCAAATGCCAACAGACACTGGCGGAATTTTATCCTGCAAATATATCATAGTAAACCTTGGCAATAATGGTACAAAATTTTCAATAAACTTGTGAATGACATGAACTTATCACTAATATTTTTGTCCCAGACATCACATGATGTAGGCTACTAATATGCAAATTATGGAACACCCTACATATTTCATTCAAATGAGCTACTCATCATCATCAATTTCCGTTTCCCAGCTTAGGCCGGGCTGGAGCAAATATGACGCCCCTCCACTTAACTCTGTCTGTCCATCACCCTTCCTCAACCACTGAACACCACTCCAGGTTCTGTTCTCTCACACCGACTTTCACTAAATCCATCCACAGCACTCTAGGTCTTCCTTATACTCTCTTTCCAGTCATCCATCTCTCCATCACTTGTTTCGGCATTCTTTCATAATTCATCCTTTACACATGTTCATGCCATCTCAATCAGTTCTGCTCCTGCTTATCATTCTGCATCTGTACATTCATTTCCTTTTGAATGTCTTCATTTCTCACTCTACCTCTCCTAGTCTTCTGTACCATACTCCTCAGGAATGAAATAAGCTACTATGTTTTCATAAATATTCATACATTATTTTGGGCAACTCTCAGATAATTCATACCGTATATACTCGTATACCACCCCCACATTTTTAAACAAAATCGGACGTGAAAAATTGGGGTGCGGGTCTTATTTGAGTCATCCTGATTTTAAAGATTTAAATTGCCCGCCACGCGCGATATCGGGTGTTGCGAGAATCCGCTAGATGGTGCTAGCCTTCTTCCGGCTATCACTTTGTTTTACCGTAGGCAGGCGGCGTCATACAGTCTCGCGAACGTTTTCCGAGTGTAAACATGAGTTCTACGAAGCGTTTGCTGTCGTTTACTGTGAGTGAGAAGCTGAAAGTTGTGAGGGAAGCTGAAATTATTGGAAATCATGCCGCCGGTAGGAAGCTCGTAGAGCTTTCCGCGGACTGAGTGTACAGTTTCCGGAAATTGAATAACAACTTTATAAATACGTAACAGAAAGGCGGGAATTGGGAAATGGGGGTGTCGACCGAAATGTGTCAATTAAAGGCATTACAGATCACAAAGGAACTTTCTACGGTAGGGTTTAAAGCAAGCCGAGGATGGATTCAAAATTTTTATAAAAGAAATGGGGTGAGCATACGAAGGCGTACCTCAATTTCGCAGCGTCTTCCTGGTGCCTATGAAGAAAAGTTACTTTCCTTTCAGCGTCACATAATTAAGTTGCGGAAGGAAAATTCATATTTGCTTTCCCAAATTGGTAATGCAGATCAGAGGCCAGTCTACTTTGAAATGCCACTGGACAGTACTATGAATGTTAAGGGATCTAAAAGTGTGACTATCAGAACAGGTGGTAATGAGAAACAACGGTGCACGGTAATGTTGTGTATACTCGCTGATGGAACCGAACTTCCGCCGTACGTTGTTCTCAAGCGAAAGACTCTTCCAAAAAATATACCCGCTGGTGTTATCGTTAGAACTCAGGACTCTGGTTGGATGGACAGTTCACTGGTGGAAGACTGGTTAAAGTGTGTCTGGCAACGTCGCCCTGGTGCATTATTACGAGCTTGCTTGTTCTGGACAGTTACCGAGGCCATACAACAGACGCTGTGAAGAAATTAGTCAAGGATGGGAAAACCGACCTAGCAATCATCCCGGGTGGGACGACGTCTATGCTACAGCCACTGGATGTCTGCGTGAACCGACCGTTCAAAGCAGCCTTGAAACAGCTGTATACGGAGTGGATGGCGGCCGATAAGCACACATTGACCCCAACTGGTCGTTTTCAGCGCCCGGAAGTTCAGCTGCTCTGTTCGTGGATTTTGACGGCATGGAATCGTATCTCGGCAGATCTCATACGGAAGAGCTTCAAGAAATGTAGTATTTCCAATGATATGGATGGCAGTGATGACGACATTTTGTGGGAAAGTGATGGTGAAAAAAGTTCCGAAGTTGGTACTTCTGATGACGATGAATGAAGTGTTTGTGTCTTTTATTTGTATCTTTAATTGTTTCTGTGTGTTATTTTAGGACGACTTCAGAACTGTAGGAAACTATTTTGTAGAAATGCTATTCTGTTTATTTAGTAAAGATTGTAAATAGTTTTGAGTAAATTTTTTTTTTTTTAATTTTGTTCTTCAAAATCAGGGTGCGGGTCTTATTCAGGGGCGGGTTGTATTCGAGTAAATACAGTAATTGCATGGTGGCAACACCAACAACATTTCTGTAAGATACTGCAGAAGTCTAAACCATTTGATTTTTCTTTTTTCTGATGAACATTCCATGCTTATTGTACTGATCAATGTACCGCCCGCGCCACTATGCACGGCCTTAGTTGAGACAAGCTCGGGGATGGACGGGGACCTCGTACGCAGAGGCCGCAATTAGGAATAGGTTACCTAAGGTTTCGTATGCTAAGAGAAAGAAGTTGCATTTAAGGGAATAACTATATAATTTCAAGCAATACAGACAAGGTAAATCAAAACCAATTACGCCTCATTACATAGATTAAGCAAGGCGCGCGGCAATAAAACAGACCCTAAATAATTAGACTAACATGGTACATAAGCACAAACTTATAGGCTAAACACAATGATTACACCATTCACCTCGGGTGAAATGGCCACAGGATATAATACAGAATTACATGAATAATTAAAAAATCCAAGTAGGGACGGCCCCTTTACTAGAAGGCCGCGTAAAACAAATATGCAACCGAATGAGGTGAAGTGACCTCTCAAACTAATACAGAACTACGAATAGTATAAACAGAGGTGGATGAATCCTTTAATGGAAATTCATATTAACGCTCCCTTCCGAACGAAGGAGTGACATCGCCAAACGAGGGTAAAATAATGGCAACACGCAAATGAAGGGTAAAAACCAAGAAGTGGAATATCACTAAGTCTGGAACATAACCCCACAATGATACAAAATAATTAAATGAACAAACTAAAGAGAAACCGGACGAATGACAAATTACGTCTTAATACGGCAGAGCCCAAGTACTGACTGCAAAGAATACTGATTACTCCGGGGCAGTAAGGCCCCGCGAGGCAATAACCCCCACTCCCATTTACTTACGTGAAAGAACCATTTGAAATTTTGTTGAGAGGAGAGCTTGAATATGAAACAGCAATAATAATAAACATAACATTACACAACTAAGGTGACTTCCACGGCCGCGCACGTGATACCATCTTAAGTGTAAACACAAGGATGCCATGTTGTCATAAAACAAAAGACACTCGGTCCATAGACAAATGAGTTACCACAAACAGAAGAATAACACAAAGCAAAAAATCGAACTAGGCCATGCTGCCCTTGAAAATACAGTACATTAAAAACAGTTAAACTGTCCGGATTAGACACAAATAAAAGCCAAAATGCTTCCCTAATCCCCCACACAGTGCTTTGCATAAACACAAATCTTACAAGACTGGTCCCCCGGATAATTACACGAATTAATCGACACCGGATTCACACGGAGTGACAGAACCATATTACTTGCGTGTTCGTACACGCCATGAAACAGAAACATGAACAAAACTGGAATAGAAGCTCTTGTGCGCAAAAGAATATCACGCGCGCAGCCAACAGATGTATTCCCTAACCACACAAAATAATAATACTAAATGTTACTTCTCAGTACAGTAGTTCTTATTATCGCACACCGTTACTTCAAACATTTGTAGGTTGATGGGTTAACTGGCCGGGTGCAAGAGTTGACATCTTCGCACCCGGCCGCTGACGCACACACGTCTGCAAGCTTTGAAGTCGGCATTCAGAATCACAAGCGTCAGCCTGCCAAGACACTCGCACACTTCACACTTGCTGGAAAATCATCCAGGCTCGCCACACGAAACACTGCCGAGAATCTTAAATTTGCGTGTCTTTTTATTCACTCTTCTTGCCGTTACGTTGGTACCTCCGAGCCCGCAGTTGCTAGGCAGAGTTCAAACTAAACGCGGAAGATTCCTGCGATGTTAGAACAAGGGTAGTCTTTGTTGAAAATGACGCCAAACACTGATATGCGAGCCGATTGGCTTATTTCGGAAAAGGAGAAATGTCAGTGCACGGAAATGGGCGGTAACCCAAGCGAGACGCTTTAAGTCACATCTTGAAACACTCCAGTTCTGGCCACCCGCCGATTGGAATTTTAATTGGATACTGGGTGGGCATTGGGTAAATATCCACAGAGGCAAACATCTTCAGAAGTAAACATCATCAATGGGGCCGGCTTGACTAGACGTGGGAGTGGAAACTGATAGTGTGGTCTTCTTGGGTGGGGACCGGCTTGAATGGACGTGGGAGTAGGAACTGATAGGGTGGTCTCCTAGGGTGGGCTCGCATTTAGCGAGCTTGAATTAGTTAGGCAATTGCATAGTTCACTCGCTGACCCAAATGATTATTTCCCAGAGTTCACAGGGACCAAGGTTCGATGCCAAGGTAGGCTCACATCTCTCCCACAGGCTAGGGATCGATGCCAGACTAGGGGATTTAGGCGTGGAGATCTGTGCCGATTGGCACAATCAATACTAAGATAACAAAACGAACGGTGAAGTCAAGTGAACTGCGATGCTAACATGAGACACATGTGGATATGGACCTACCTTTGCGTACAAAGTACAGTAGGTGGTGCCCTTCAGATGCAATGCACACGGGACAAGCATGTTAAGAAACAAAATAAATAAAAGCTACAGAAGATATTACCATTACAAGCTGTACCTATCGCATAGCCACTTACAATCTGAACTACTGTATATGTTTAGCTTCAAAATTCTGTACTTTCTATCTTCTTTTATTTTACGACTGCATAGGATCACTGTAGTCGGTTCATCGTTCAGATCTTCTTTGAAGGGATTGTTCGGGCTTTGCGTTCACCCAGTACTTCTTTAAGACGTTTTGATCGTCTTGCCCTTTCCTCAGATGAAAATATGCGTGTTGTGGGCTTGTTTCTCGTAAGGGGAAAGCGGGTTTTTGTATTCGTGAGCCTTGCATTGAACCTTATCGTATTTGTGGTGTCGTCTGTTGTTAGGCCTATCTCCTTCAGATCCTCTCTCACTTCCCTTATCCATGCACATCCTGTTGTGGTATTTTTTTGAGATAAGATTGTGCTGCACTAGTTGTTTTAGGAGTCTTGAATCCTGCATTCGCATAATATGTCCAAAAAATCCCATCCTCCTCTTAAGCATAGTATCTGCAATGGGTTCTAGCTCTTTGTACACGACTTAGTTAGGTTGTATGCACTCTGTATCTACTGGGTACAAGAAAAATAAAATATGATTCTCCATTTCAAATATTCATAGTTTTTTTTCCTTCTTACAATCAAATTCAATCCTTTACCCAAGAGTTGGGCATGCCTAAATGCAGTCAGTAGACATTTAATCAATAGCAGGGCTGAGAGAACATACTGTGGCATTTCATGCAAACAATCTGAACTTTACAGTAATACAGCGCTGTCTATCATGAACCTATGGAAATATTCAAGATAAAGAAATGGAAGTTTTCTTTATCGCAGATTCATTCTAGAATGAAATGTGGTGGCTCCCAGTAAATGAAGAAACCACATCAAAGCTAATTTCACAGATTGCAACACCATCTACCACAAATCAAATAAAATGTATCATATAAGTCCTACATAATTTTTGATACAGAATCCATGTCAATAATGAAAATGGGGGGTTTCATTTCTGTTGCTCCCACCCATCTAATTTTAACACAGTTGATAGCCCCCCCCCACAAAAAAAACTGATTTTTGTAATATGTTACGATACTTATTATATTATCTCCAGGTATCTTGTAGCCTCAAGATAAAAACATGAGACCTGTTTCCAGAACTTTCCTGGGCCAGGTTAAGAAGCAATGAACACCATCGCTGTCTACTCTTTTCCTGCATCCAATATTTCTTCCATTTTTACCTCTTTCAAGACTTTCCTGGCATCTCTTTCTTGTTTGTTTTCCTGTAAATACCTTCTTTGGTAAAACAGGATGGTTTGAAATTGAACAGGGATTAAAACAAGGGAGTGTACTCTCACCATTGCTATTTATACTGGTGATGGATGATATACTAAATGCAACAAAGGAAGCATACACAGGTACAAGAATGAACATAATCCTATTTGCTGATGATGTTCTGATTTGGGGACAGAATGAGAATGTGGTCCAAGAACAGCTGGATGTACTGAAGGAAAATATTGAGAAATGGGAAATGAAAATCAGTGTAGAGAAGACAAAAAAAAAAAAGGAAGAAAGATTGTAGTTTTACGTGACCGTGAATCTTGCGATTATGAGCCACGGGACCTCCTTTTTACGTGGAATCCGAACCACAGGACATGGCATTTCACTTCGAAAATCTCACATGCATTGACCGGAAATCGAACCCAGTCCACCTCGGTGAGAGGCCAACAGCCTAACCGCTGCGCCACCCCCCACCACCAAAAAAGTAAGACAATGGTAATGACATGAGGAAAGAAAGAAGGAAAAGGGATTGTTAAAATTGGAGATGAAGATCTCGAAGTAGTAGAGAACTTCAAATATTTAGGAAGTGAATTGATGGAAAATGCAAGATTGGATGTTGAGATTAACAAGAGAATACAATGTGGGAGTGTTTTCTATCATCAGGTTCCGAGTTTAATTTGGGAAAAAGTCACACTACTAAAGGCTAACATGTTATCAAATTTCAAAAAAATTGAAAAATTGATCCAGTTAGCTCAATTCAATTGCCAGTGTTTCACCCCGGTATACCATTGGATTCGTCGGTCACTGGCAATTAAATTGATCTAACCGGATCAACTTTTCAAAATTTTTGAAATTTGATAATGTGTTTTCACGCTCATTCGGAAAAATGCATTTTCTGTATCCACCAGGAAAGAGTAATTCCATTACTGAAGGCTAAATAATGATGTATAGTGAGGAACGATGACGAGGAGATGAAAGAATACAGGTAGCCAAAATGAAACTCCTGAGGAGTATGGTACAGAAGAATAGGAAAGAAAAAGAGCGAGAGAGAGAGTGAAGAATGAAGACATCCGAAAGGAAGTGAATGTACAGAAGCTGAATGATAAGCTGGAGCAGAACAGATTAAGATGGTATGGATATGTGGAAAGGATGAAAGAATGCCGAAACAAGTGATGGAGAGACGGATGACTGGAAAGAGAGGACAAGGAAGACCTACAGTACGGTGGATGAATTTAGTGAAGGACAGTGGGAGAGAATGAAACCTGGAGTGGAGTTGTGTGGATGAGGAAGGATGGTGGACAGACTGAGTAAAGTAAAGTGGAGGGGTGTCATATTTGCTGCAACCTGGCCAAAGCTGGAAAACTGAAATTGATGACGACTTTTTTTGGAACTCTAGTCTTCTACCATTTGCATAGTGTGTCCAAACAATGTCAGCATTTCTTTCCTATTGTATCCAGTAATTTCATGACTCCAATCCTCTTCCAGATCCCTTAATTTTTGAATTTATCTCTTCTTGTCTTTCCTACATTACCTATAACTAGGGATAGGAATTTTTAAAAGAAGTAATACACAGGTGATAATGTGGTATAATAACCCTAAAAATGGCGAAAATAAATGTTTTTGAGCTCGCGAATTTTCGCGAATTTTGCGTGAAAACGCAAATTTTAGCTTTTTGCGTTGTTTTTTCTCCGCGAATTTTTGAAAGCCGCGGATTATCTGCAGTAATGTTTTTAAGCCTAGCAAAAAGAAAACTATTGGTTAAAATATTGAAATGTATTTTAAGAACACACAGAAAAAATAATTATACAGTATTACTTTATAACATAGTATTGTAAGAGACACTACGTGGATTAGGCCTATACCAATATTAAAAACTTATTGTTTCTCAGATAGTTTATTTTTTTCTAATTTTAGATTGTGCAATTCTGAATAAAACAATATATGAGAACGAAAATTCATCTAGATTTTCTATATAAGAGATAAGTGTGACTATAGACACACTAGCTTGACTGTGGGAACTTTCGGGATTTCCGTAGCATCACTCCTGCACTCGATATGAACTGGATCTCAGTTTACCTCGCCGACAGTCAAATTCCGTACAATATTCTCATCGCTTTCATGTCTGAAACCATGATCGTCTTTATCAAAGTCTAACTACTGAATGTCACTTTCTTCTGCATCTTGGCATTCATACAGATTTTGCCCTAATTTCATCGTAGTGAGACCACCTTGCCCGTTTGAAATATCGTCGTCACAGAAGACGACAAAGGCTTGTTTTTGTGCGAGTGTAGTAGCGGTAATTTTCTCTCATGACTTGACTGCATGGAGAGCATCCAACAAACACGAAATGATCGGAAACTTAACGGTAGATAGCGGACCTAGCTTTCTGCATATAGCGATCTTTATCAATCTGGGCAGTCAGCCTGGTAAGTTACTCAGATATTGAGGTTTTAAGGGCCAGAACAGCAAGGTCACCTGCCCCTTCATCCTAGTAACTACTCGACGCGTGGCGTCATATAGTGCGCTCTTCAGACATGAATATCTAGATGGCAAGTATCCAGATTAAAATGTGCCACTGCTTCCTGAACTAGTCTTAACCAGGTGGTCTTCTTGGTTTCATTCTGTAGAGTGCCTGTCAAGAGTACTTGAAAGATATTGTGCAATTTATGAATGAAGTAGTAGGGACTGATAACTCTGGTGTTGATTTCCTGAACAATGTTTCACATGATGAAATACTTGAGATTCAAAGAATTTGGCACAGACATCACTAAACTCATCCCTTTATTAGAAGGCCAGTCTTATCAGACTGTTCACCTTCTAGATGGACATCTATGGAGAATTCAGCAAGTCCTTAAACTTGCTATTTCTGGAAATTACGGTACCAGCATTAAGGAGCTGTTGGAGGGTTGTGGAAATGTGTTAAAAAGAGAGAAAATACATTCAGTTTTAGTAAACGCTGGGTCCCATGCTCTTAGAATATTAATCAGCCTGAGATCCATTGACCCTGGGAACACGATTTACAAATGTGTGCGTTTGATCCAGCAGAAATAGTGCCAATGAACATCAATGAGGACCTAGCAAAGAAAATTAAGAAGTTGCCATTCTGTGGAACACTGGAAGAAAGTGAGGTCATAAGAGGATACAACGATCTGCAAACTTGAATCAAGAAGCAGATGCACGACAGGACCAAGACAGACATTGTTCCAGTTTTGCAAGGAATGACATTTGTATTTCCAAAGTTCTCAGAATCTGTGTTGATAACCATTTTGATACCCTGTTCAAACTCTAACTGTGAACTTTTGTTTTTCAGCCTTCACTATCACGTTAAGTGATGTGTGTCACCGTTTGTCACAAGAGAATTTGGATCTCTTCACTGAAGTATACTTTGAAGGAGGACTGAAATGTGATATGTTATCCATGATATTTAAAAAATCCCACCTAAAATTTAATATTTTGAAAGTACCGAAAAGTGCACTTGAAACCACCGAATTTGCCACTTTAAAATACCGCTTTCTTCACTCTGAAATCACCGAAAAATTCCTATCCCTACCTATAACGCTATAAGGTATCTCAGCTCGGGAACTTTAAATAAACTTACTTTGTTTTGTTGTTGTCCATGTACCTGCTGCGTATGTCAATATTGGTACAAACAGTAATAGGTTGAATACAGTACTTCATTGCAGTTTCCTGTAACTTCTTTGTTCCACAGGCTGCCTTTCATACTTGAATAAAAGGAATTTAGTTGTTGCATTCTCTTTCTTAACTCCTCATTTACCTTCCCATTTCCGTGATTACACTTCCCAAGTACTGTCTTTGGAAACTTTTCTCGAATGGTTTTCCATTTACAGTATTTCTATTGTTCCATTCTACCTTCCTGCCTCTTATCATTACTTCTGTTCTACTCTTCTAGACACACTCATTCCAAACTCATTTTCTCCCCATATCACTGCAAATAGGATGCTGCAATTCTCGAGAAAGCAGAGATGAAGAGCACAGAGGCCATCATCATTAGTCACCGGCTTAAATGGATCGGTCATGTCCAACGCATGAATGACGACAGACTCCCACGGAAAATCCTGTACAGCAAGCTCAGCATGGGCAAGAGACCTCTAGGAGCACCTCGGAAGCGTTACAAAGACCAGCTTAAACAAACCTTGAGGAGTGTAGCCATTGAACCTGATAATTGGCATACACTTGTGGAAGATCGCGCACGTTGGCGTGCAGCCACCTCAGCTGCGGTTTCACATTTTGAAGAACGCCGAAGGCAGAAAATGTAAACTCGTCAGAGGAGAAAGCTGCACCAGATATTGCCACGTCCTCCACCTTCCATCATCTGCATCGTGTGTGGCCGTATGTTCTATGCCAGAATTGGTCTGTTGAGTCACCAGCGACATCACCGTCAAGTGAATACAAATTAGTAATGCAGAAAAGAAACATACACTCGGATACGAGTATTGGCCGACGACGACTGCAAATAAAAAGACCGTTGTGTTTCTTCTCATTTTCCATTCTGTATCCCTGTGAATTTCATCCACGACTGTGATAAAGACTACAGAGACAGTACACTTCCTTGTAGAAGTCCTGTTTTTACGTTAAACCATTTTGTTCCAGCTTTCTTGGGCTTAACACTATTAACACATCTTTTGTTCATTTGCACTTCTGCTCTGCCTACTTTTCTCAGTGTCTCCCTACCCAACTACCTTGGTACAGTCATATGTCTTCTCAATGTCCAAAAAATCTTTCTCTGAAATGCTTTTGGGTATGACGAGCCCACTGAACTAGTAGCCTATATGATGATGAAATTTGGTGGATAACATCAAGAAATTAACCTCTATAAATACATTACATATACTGTATTAGAATGCCTTCCTTTGCCTATGAAGTGCATGGGGAAACAAACTTACCTACAATGGAAACCTTGATATAGTCTGTAGGCCCTTTGCTGTGAATGATCACAGCATTTTCAGTTGTTGTCTTAAATTCCAAATAAATATCACCACTATGGCCGATATCAAAGGTTGGAAGATTAATGGAGGCATCAGCGATACGGAAAGTAACAACATTCTCAAAGAGATCTGGAAAAGAAGTAAAGAATTAAAATGATTGGACTCTGAAAAAAACAACAACCAAGGTGTTAATGAGTGGTTATACTAAAAATACTAAGCCAAATTTAGTGAAATTACAAGCGTTAGATAAGGAAGTCTGTGGTCGACTATATACTGTATGAGAAAGAACTAAATAAGAACATCACGGACATCAAGGTTATACCATCGGAGAACCTGGATAGTGACCATCGATTGCTGGTAATGAACCTGAGAGGGAGTAAGGAGAAGAAAGGGACTGAGAACCAGGAAAGACGTATAAGGATATGGAAACTGAAAGAAGGGGATAGAAGGGTCGAGTACCTCAAAATGGTAAAGGAAGGAATTCCAACAGATGAAGAAAGAGGGGTGGAAGAGGAATGGGCTAGATTTAAGAAGACACTAGTAGGTGCAGCAGCAGTAGTATTTGGGAGGACAAGTAGTAAGAAGAGGTGGAAGGAAACACCATGGTGGAATGAGAAGTCAAAAGAAATAGTAAGGGAAAAGAATAGAGCCTTTAGGAGGTGGTATCAAAATAGGACGGTAGAGACAAGGCAAGAGTACCAGGAAAGAAAGAAGGAGGTGAAGAGAGTAGTGGCTGAGGAGAGAAGAAAGTGGATGGAAGAGTGGACCAAGATGATGGAGGATAGTGAAGGTACAAAAAAGGTCCTGTATGGGATGGTAAAAAATAAGAGGCGGAAGGATCCTACTGATTATGTTAGAATGGTGAACAAAAGGGGACAAGAGATAGAAAATAGGGAAGAACTGAAGAAAAGTGGAAAGAATATTTTGAAGAACTTCTGAACCCAAATGGGAAAGATGGTGAAGAGGAAGAAATCGGGGAAGAGGAAGATGAACTGCAAACAGAAAAGGACTTAACATGGAAAGAAGTGGAAGATGCAGTGAACAAGATGAAAGGAGGGAAGGCATCGGGTGTGGATGAGTTGAGTGTGGAGATGGTGAGAGCAGCAGGAGAGGTGGGGATACAGTGGTTGTACCGAGTGATGAGGACAGCATGGAAGGAAAGGAAGACCCCAGAGGACTGGAAAAAAGGAATAATTATCCCGATCTTGAAGAAAGGTAGTAGAAAGATTGCAGAAACTATCGGGGAATAACACTGATGAGTCATTGTGCAAAGATCTTCGAGAAAGTTTTGGAAAAGAGAATTAGGACAAGGATAGAAGGAGGGATGAGGGAAGAACAACATGGCTTCAGAGCAGGAAGGTCCACAGTGGATTTGATTTTTGCTGTAAGGCAGTTACAAGAACAGCACTATGAGTATGGAACAGATCTACTGATGGCCTTCCTGGACATTGAGAAAGCATATGACAGTGTATGCAGAAACAAAGTATGGACGTCCCTGGAGGATAGAGGAGTAGAGAAATGGACTATAAAGAGGATAAAGGAGATGTACAAGGGAAGCATGAGCTGTGTGAAAGTGGGAGGAGAGAGATCAGACTGGTTGGAACAGAGAAACGGCCTGAAACAAGGAAGTGCACTGTCACTGTTACTTTTCATTGTGGTGATGGATGACATAATGACCCGAGTGGCACAAGTAATTGGGGAAGGAAAGATGAAAGCAATGGTGTTTGCAGATGATTTGGGGAAACAAGGAGGAGGAGGTACAGGAACAGTTGGACGTGTGGGAAGGAATAATACAAGGATATGGGATGAAATTTAGCATAAATAAGAGTGAGATGGTGATCACAACAAGGAAGAAGGAAAGAACCACAACGGGAATAACAATTGGTGGGGAACAGCTGAAGAAAGTGGAGAGTTTCAAGTATCTGGGAGGCCTGATACAAGATAATGGAAGAAACTATAGAGAAATAAATGAGCGGGGGAGGCAGGCAGAAACATTTCGGAGGAGTGTGAGAAGCATGTTATGGAGCAAGGATGTCCCTCAGAACAGCAAAAAGATCATATATCGGACGTACTATGTCCCTATCCTGACGTATGCCTCGGAGATCTGGGTTATGAAAGGAAGGGAGAAGAGCAAAATACAGGCCAGTGAGATGAGGTTCTTGAGAAGCAGTATTGGAGCTACAAAGATGGACAGAATAAGAAATGAGAGGACCAGAGAATTAATGAAGGAGGAACCATTACAGGATGGTATAGAGAAATCTAGACTTAGATGGTATGGACATGTAAAACGAATGGAGGAGAAGAGGATACCCAGGAGAGTACACGAGACGAAGTGGGAAGGAAAGAGACCGAGAGACAGGTGGCTGAAGGGGGTGGAAGAAAGCGTGAAGAAGAGAGGAGAAGACTGGACAAGGGTGGAGGCTGAGAGATGGTGGGAAGACAGAAGACGTTGGAGAGGCTTGTGTTCCAAACAGACCTGGCCAGTGGCTGGAAACTGTGCAAGATGATGATGATGAGATAAAAATTATCTACCATCTATCTTTTTCAATAAAAAATATTGATATTTTACAAGTACCAGATGCTAAATAAGTAATACTTTGCTTCACTTGTTTCATTCAAAAAATAAGGTACCGGTACAGTGAAATCCAGATTTAACGTTTCTTGACATAACATCTGCCCGCAATTAACGTTCATTTTCATTGGTCTCGTCTATTATGTCTTAAAGATGATGTAAATTAGGCTTCAGTTTAACATTTGTCGATATTACGTTTAATCTATATTTAAGGCTTGAATTTTACAGCCGATGTAATATCATCGATGTCGATTTAATATTCGTAAGTTTCCAAACAATTTACTAGCTGGACATTTTCTCCCGGCTATGTAACAAATGAAGTCGCAGCCCTTCCCTTCAACGAGTTAAAAAAATCACTGACTAAATGCAACAATTATCTGGGAACCAGGAGAAACATTGTTGTATAATATGTTACGTTACATGTGACGTGAAGTACCTCATGCTGAAACACCCTGTATATTTTGCCTATATATGTGGAACTGATTGTTCATTATATATACTGTTCTGTATTTGCATGTGCATTGTTGCATTATAACCAAAGGTGTAACCAAAATGAAAGTGGGAATCATGAATGTCATGACCCTGACAGGCAAGGTGGAGGAGGTGGTAGACTTCATGGAGAGGGAGAATGTTGGATTGATGGGGCTGAGTGAAGTGAAATGGAAAGGTAAAGGAAGGAAGAAATTGAGGAAAGGATAATCATTATACTGGAGTGGTGACCAAGAGGCAAAAAATGGCGTGGGACTGATAACCTCGAAACAACTGGAGGAGTATGTTGAAGTGGTCGAGTGGGTGACAGAATAATGAAAATTAGAATGAAGATGAAAAATGACGTGATGGACTTCATACAAGTGTATGCACCACAGACTGGAAACAGAGAAGAAGATATTGAAGTATTCCTGGAGGATGTAGAAAGAGTAATTTCAGATGTAGAAGTGGTGATCATGGGAGATATGAATGCACAAGTCGGAAACGAGAGACAAGGAAAGGAAGAAGTCATTGGACCATATGGATATGGGAAAAAGAACCGGGAAGGAGAGGAACTTGTAAACTTTTGTGAAAGGAATGGACTGATAGTGGGTAATTCATGGTTTCGGAAGAAAAACAGCAGGAAAATTACAAGATATGGTTGGGGCGATAGAAGAACAAAATCAGTAATTGACTACTTTCTGGTGGAAAGGACTAATCGCAGAAAGCTGATAGGTGTGACAGCTTTACCAGGAGAAGCATTTGATGGGGACCATAGAGCTGTGGTGGCAAAATTTAGATGGGAAAAATTGGAAAACCTAAAGGAGATCAGAGAAAGTAAAATAAAAGTATGGAAATTGAAAGACAAAACTGTACAGGAAGATTTTCAGGAGAGATTGAAGCAACAAATCCCAGTTACTGAAGTGGAAAACATAGAAGAGGAATGGTCCCAGTTTAAAAAGGCATTTGTTGGTGCAGCAGATAGTGCTTGTGGTAGGACGTCAACAAGAGTGAAAGAGAAGGAGACACCATGGTGGAATGAGGAAGTGAGGAAAGCAGTGAAAGAAAAGAAGTCTGCATGGAAAGAATGGAACCAAGATCAAACAGAAGAAAGCAAAAGAAAGTATCACGACAGCAAACGGAGGTGTAAGAAAGTGGTAGGAGAAGAAAAGTTGGAAAGAATATACACGAAGAATGGAAACAGATGTAAGTGGCAGTAAAAGGATGCTGTATGGGCTTCTAAGAAGTAAGAGGAAAGAAAGAGTTACTACAAAGCTAGTGAAAAAGGAAGATGGAGAGTTGTTAACACACCCAGAAGAGATAAAGGGACGATGGAAGGAGTATTTCGATAAGCTATTGAATGTGAGCAATTTTACTGGTGAGATGGAAGTGACACAACCTGACGACTCTATAACAGAAGATGATATAACAATGCTGGAGGTGGAATTAGCAGTACAGAAAATGAAGATGGGAAAAGCAACAGGGGTGGATGAAATCAGTCTAGAAATGATAAAGGCTGCTGGACCTGTTGGTATGCAATGGTTGTATCGACTGCTAAAGTGTGTGTGGAAACGGAAATGTGTACCAGAAGACTGGGAGAAAGGGCTAATAATACCAGTGTTTAAGAAGGGGGACAAGAAGGTGTGTGATAACTATAGAGGGATCACCCTCATATCACAGATAGTAAAAATACTGGAAAGGATATTAGAAAGAAGAATGAGAAGAAAGGTGGAAGGAGAGTTGCAAGAGGAACAGTATGGCTTCAGGAGTGGAAGATCCACAGTGGAACCAATCTTTAGCTTGAGGCAGGTGATGGAAAAGAACTGGGAATATGGAGAAGATTTGATCATGACTTTCATAGATCTAGAAAAGGCATATGATAGTGTCCCCAGAGAGAAGGTATGGGAAACCATGGTTAAGAAGAGACTGGGAAGAGAAATGTTGGAAATGGTGCAAGCAATGTACAACAACTGTGTTAGCAGGGTACTGACCCCAGTTGGAAAGACAGATTGGTTTAGGAACAAGACTGGACTAAGACAGGGGAGTGTGCTGTCACCTCTCGTTCATAATGGTGATGGATGAAATTGTAAAGGAAACAAAGGAAGCATATGGACATAAAGAAATGAAGTTACTGTTATTTGCAGATGATATTGTGGTCTGGGGAAGGAACACCGAAGAAGTGCAAAAACAACTAGATGCACTGAACGAAAATATTCAGAAGTACGGCCTGAAAATCAGTATAGAGAAAAGCAAGACCATGGTGATGACAAGAGGGGAAAGACAAGGAAAGGGCACTGTGAAAATTGGAAGTCAGAGTTTGGAAATTGTGGACACGTTCAAATACCTAGGAAGTGAATTGATGCAAACTGGTAGGATGGACATGGAGATTGGCAGGAGGGTACAGCAGAGCAATGCATTCTATCAAAGTGTAAGAAAACTTGTTTGGGATAAGGAAGTACCAAGGAAAAGCAAGGAGGTAATGTATCAAGTGTACTATGTTCCCATATTAACTTATGCAGCTGAGACTTGGACCCTGACAAGCAGGCAAGAGAGTAGAATCCAAGCCAGTGAAATGAAATTCCTAAGAAGTATGATAGGAAAGACAAGGAAAGACAGAGTGAGGAATGAAGATGTTAGGAAGGAAGTTGGGATGGAAAGACTAAATGAGAGAATTGAGAAGAATAAACTAAGGTGGTTTGGACATGTAAAGAGGATGGAGGAAAATAGAATACCAAGACAGATGCTGGAGGCGAAGTGCAAGGGTAAGAGAGCAAGAGGAAGACCTAGAACAAGGTGGATTGATACAGTGAAGAACAACGTAAGAAAAAGAAATCTGGACTGGGACAAGATCGTGGAAGAAGAATGGTGGAAGGAAAGAGGAAAGTGGAGAAGTGCCATAAACACCCCGACCCGGCAGGAGCTGGATAAGGGGAAATGATGATTATGATGATAAGTAAACTCAAGAATTAAATAAACCTAATGCTTTTCCCTATAATCTAATAATTGTCGTTTTCTTCTGTAAAATATTGTTTTCATTGCTGGCAAACCTGGCTGCAAATGATTAATGACTATATATAGAGTGGGATACTTACCATCTCCCTCACACAGTAGAGGACCCAGCATGTAGCGACCTTCCTTTTCATCCACAGGATTGCCTGTATCACCAAAGCGTAATTGTTTCACAGGAAGGAACTCTTTCTCCATGATGTCACCACTATCTTCCTGCCAACTCTCAAGACCTGTAACACATCAGATTCTTACTGTCTGACAGAAGTCATAGGACATATCGGCTATTTTTGTCCGAGGACAAGTTGGATATCAACGGTGGGAAAGCAAGACCTCATAAAAGAATCACAATGCTGTGTCTTTCCATTCTCTTTCTTGTAGCTGGTTACGACGCCTAGACGAACGTGAATATGAATTGTGTTTAAAGTTGAGTTTTCTATGGGCAAGTGCAAAGAACACTGGACCTTAAATATAAAGTTCAACGGAAGTCTATATCCAACACATGGGTAGGGATTGTATTATACAAGACGTATGGAAGATACCAACTTGTGGTGTAGCAGCTAGCATTCTTGGCTGTCGCCCCAGAAATCCTTCAATTCTGGATCGAGGGTTGGAACGGGGTTCACTCAGCCTCATGATGCAAAACTGAAAGAAGTGGTTTTCCATGGTTTCCCACTTCTACTCCAGGCAAATGCCAGGCCATGGCCACAAGCTTCCCAATCTTTACCTGAATTACAAACACACAACACAAAAAATATATATGAGAGAGAGAGATATTTCCATTGCCACTCTCAATCTGTCAAGTGTGAATCTCACTTTGCCATTTGTGGGTATTTTTGGTGACTTAAAGTGTTAGCATTCATGGGCATTTTTAGGACAGTTCAGCAACACTATCACTTTCCTAATTTGTTGGTTTTTCAACCACAGCCATCATGCCATTAAGCAAGAATCTCACTAAGAAGTTCGCAAGTATTTTTAGTCATCGCTCTCGCGCTGTTGAGCAAAAACCTCAGTACGGTTTTTGTCGGTATTTTTGCAGTGCCGTTAAGAGCTAGGGCAGAACAAATTACCCAAGGATGCCAGCTCAATAATCTAGGAGTCTGGTTATGACAAACGCTGTTGTTTTGGTAGCCATGAACATGTATCAATGCTGAACTGCTTTCCTTGGATTGTAGTCTACTAGGACTGTCCTGTTCATATTGCACATCATGAGATCGTCCATACTCGACGACTGCATGGCGGATCTTAATTTATTATTAATAAGGTTCATTACACAACCACATTTGCAACAAGTTATAGAAATTAGAAGTATGCAAACAATGGGCAGCAAGTGTCCTAAATCTGGGAACTTTTTCTTCCCTGTCAAAATTAATTTCCAAGCACCTTTAACTGATACTATTCACGACATGATCTGTTCATGAGAGTTGTTTCTTAAAATCTTCTGCTAATGGAACCACTTCATAAACTCATTCTTCAAGAGCATTCCCTGGTGGCCATTCAACAATGTCAAAAGTTGCTGTGGCACTTTCAATGACTCTCTGGTAGAGAAATCGTTCCTCCATATATTAGACTGGATTTATTGGCCTTTTCTTTGATTCAATTTGAGATTTATGCAATACATCAAGTACTGCATCGTGGCAGGCTCCTTCGAGAGAAGTGTTGAAAATCAAATTACTTACATTTTTTCCTGGGTTGCAATTTTAATGTGTCTATTGTAATTCAACATGCCACTTGTCGAAGGATTAGCCATTCTTATCTTCAAAATTAAGGGTAAATGTCCTTTCTTATACTCTGTATTTCAAAAGAATGAACGTGAAGGAAATGGCGGGAGCTTGGAACAGCTGAGCTGTGATGCCAAGTTTTTATTGTTGATGTAGAACAGCTGATTCGAATAATACACAGGGCTACACTTCGGATATTATTTCGGTACTATTATGCGCATATAATGCAAATGTCGATCCTGAGTCAACGCCGAGGACATTCAAATAGAGAAATATGGCATAAAATGAATAATTAACACACCGAAGCTATGCTACCTTTGTCACCATATTCAATAAATACGAGAAAGAGGCCAAACACTCGACAGCTATACAAATATAATACAAAATACAAACACAAAGTAATATGATGAATAAATAAATCAACACTCACCATGCAATGATTATATCGTTCAAGATGAAACAAGAGTTTGGGTGAAGGTCGTTCACAGTTTACAGCAGTTAACACAGAAATAACATCAATGGCAATACCAAGCACACTCACTCACTGTATCGCGACTCTGTACGGTTAATAATAGCCTTCACATACGTAATGTTAAGGTAAAGTATTTAGCACCAAGCACACAAACAAGCTGTTCTGTGGCGATATTATTGCAGTGATTTTACATTGTCGATTTGTAGGGTATTGAATTACAAGCGTTAATTTGAACACTGCGGTATGCAATGAAACATTACTGGATACGTAAACATTAAGACTAAATGTACATAGCCTATTTTGTACGTCACGCATGTATTCTAAATTAAGTAAATTTAAATTTGAATTGAACAAACAAGGCTAACCATGAAAATAGTTTGATGTCGAAATGAACGATAGCCGGCCGTTACAGGTTGGCGCGCGCGGTCTCCAGCTGTATTTCCAGCATTTTCCCACGTTCTTCCTGCGGTACTATTTACAACTTATTGACTCGATGCTTAAAGTAAACGAAACGATGGCAATGAAACAAACTCCGACACAGTTAACAGGCGACTGAATGAATGATAATGAGCCGGCAACGTATGGTATTAGTTGTCAAAATCCAGCCAATAGGAGCCCATGGCGGTCAGCTGTTCCAAGCTCCCGCCATTTCCTTCGCGTTCATTCTTTTGAAATACGGAGTATAGTCTTGGTATGCTCTTTTCTCTCCTATTCAGGAGCAGATGACTTCGCTGCTCCACCTCTTAAAACAACAATAACTCTCTCCTATTCCAGCTCATTTATCTAAACACTAAAAAGTAACCAATACCGTATTTACTCGAATACGACCCGCCCCTGAATAAGACCCGCACTCTGATTTTGAAGAACAACATTTAAAAAAAAAAATACTCAAAACTATTTACAATCTTTACTAAATAAACAGAATAGCATTTCTACAAAATAGTTTCCAACAGTTCTGAAGTCGCCCTAAAATAACACACAGAAACAAATAAAAATACAAATAAAAGACACAAACACTTCATCGTCATCAGAAGTACCAACTTCGGAACTTTTTTCACCATCACTTTCCCACAAAATGTCGTCATCACTGCCATCCATAGCATTGGAAATAATACATTTCTTGAAGCTCTTCCGTATGAGATCTCCCGAGATACGATTCCATGCCGGCAAAATCCACGAACAGAGCAGCTGAACTTCCGGGCGCTGAATACGACCAGTTGGGGTCCGTGTGTGCTTATCGGCCACCACCCACTCCGTATACAGCTGTTTCAAGGCTGCTTTGAACGGTCGGTTCACGCAGACATCCAGTGGCTGTAGCATAGACGTCATCCCACCCGGGATGATCGCTAGGTTGGTTTTCCCATTCTTGAATTTCTTCACAGCGTCTGTTGTATGGCCGCGGTAACTGTCCAGAACAAGCAAGCTCTTTCGTCGTAATAGTGCAACACGTTTTTTTCTTTCTCCAATCTCGAATACATGACTCGTCAATATCATATTTCCTACCGGCGGCACCATTACCAATAATTTCAGCTTCCCTCACAACTTTCAGCTTCTCACTCAAGGTAAACGACCGCAAACGCTTCGTAGAACTCATGTTTACACTCGGAAAACGTGCGCGAGACTGTATGACGCCGCCTGCTTACGGTAAAACAAAGTGATAGCCGGAAGGAGGCTAGCACCATCTAGCGGATACTCGCAACACCCGCCATTGGGTGTGGCGGGCAATTTAAATCTTTAAAATCAGGATGACTCAAATAAGACCCGCACCCCAATTTTTCACGTCCGATTTTGTTTAAAAATGTGCGGGTGGTATTCGAGTATATACGGTAAAGCAGAAATTCCACTCATGTCAACATAATATTGTTACTCTCATGGTAACATTGCTGAGTTACTGACCTAACCGTGCGGGAAAAAGTCTCACCCATCACAATAATATTTACATCGATAACAAGTCAGGATATTGTAATAATATGATGAGCGGCTTCGGTGGCGTAGTCGGTAGCATGCTGAGCTTCTATGACCAAGATAGCTGGTTCAAACCGAAGCCGTCGGATTTTTAAGAGCATTAAAAATCCCTCAGTATGCCTTCCTTCGAAGGGGAAGTAAAGCTGGCGGTCCCATGTCATAGATTTATGGCATGTTAAAGAACCTTCCACTAATTACACCTGTGTGAAGCTAAATTGGATAGGTTTCTACGTTCGTTGCCAAGAGCAGACTGCGGTGGCGTCTAGTAGCTAAGTTCTGAACTTGGCCTAGTAGTCGTTGACTGTGGCAGCAAAAGTAGGAACTATTTGAAAAATTCTAAGTTGCAGTCTGTACTTAAATTAAAAAACAGATACCACACACTAATACAGTCATCACAATTAACACCGGTTATCAGACAGATTCTACACACACCCAAAGTACACGGGGCTACATGACCGCATTGTCGCAGCCTTTAAACTTAAGAACCAACCAACCATAATATGATAGTTGCAACTTGGAATATTTAAGAATTCCAACTGTCGAAATGGTGTTTATATTATTATCACACTATTATAACACCATATCTCTAAAACATACTTTCGCCAATATACATAGCCATGGACAAGATGGTAAGCAATTTAAATAGTTTACAACTATTTAACACAGCACTCAAGAGTGGGAGTTAAAACGACTGAATTGGTTGATATCGGAATTAAACTAGATAAAAATTAACTAGCAACACAAATTTTCTAGGCATCCCGTATTTATTCTGCCTTGTGTTAAGCGAATATCTCCTTGTGGTGTTCTTGGGTGATTTTTGCACTGAGGAAGGTGCATTAGAAACCTAAATAATATGGAAATGTTCCAAAATGAAATAATGATAGAAGAAAATATCATGGTGTCCACAGAATTTTCAATGTCAATTCTCCTGATTTTTCCTGACCATTTTTCAACAAAATTCCTGACTCACGAAGTCATCGTAACATCGGAAAAAAAGAAAGGAAGATTGTAGTTTTACGTGACCGTGAATCTTGTGATTATGAGCCACGGGACCTCCTTTTTACGTGGAATTCGAACCACAGGACATGGCATTTCACTTCGAAAATCTCACATGCATTGACCGCCATGGTGAGAGGCATACAGCTAGACCGCTGAGCCACCAGGAAATATATATATTAAAATGAAAATCCACAGCCTGCTTCCAGTCGACCGACCGGGTCAGGGAATGGAATGAATGAAGCCCCCATCTAGCGGCGAGGACATGAACTGTGCCGGCTGCCGAAGCCTGTCGCACTCCCCTGGGGCAATGATTAAATGAATGACAGATGAAATGAAATGATAGTGGAGAGTGTTGCTGGAATGAAATTGTGACAGGGAAAACCGGAGTACCCGGAGAAAAACCTATCTGCCTCCGCTTTGTCCAGCACAAATCTAACATGGAGTGACCAGGATCTTAACCACGGACAGCGGTGAGAGACCGGCATGCTGCCACCTAAGCCACGGAGTCTCTTATTGAGCAAATATATATATATATAAAAGGGTATTTACAGATGAGGAACGCCTGAGAAGATCAGAGCGAATGAAGAGCTACTGGGCGACTCTGAAAGGAAACTTACTGAAGAAGAGGACCAAGAAATGATTGAAGTGGTCCAATGAGGCCGTAAAAGCAGAAGAAGAAGAATATATATATCTTTTTTCATTTGCAGGATTTGCCCAACGCTCGCCTCTTTATTCATTAAAATAGAAAATAAAGTAAATTATAATGCAATAATACAAAAATCAAAGCATTTAATGAGGGGCAGTTGACCTCGTAGAAGCCTCCGTGGCTTAGGCGGCAGCACGCCGACCTCTCACCGCTGGGTCCGTGGTTCAAATCCCGGTCACTCCATGTGAGATCTGTGCTGGACAAAACGGAGGCAGACAGGTTTTTCTCCGGGTACTCCGGTTTTCCCTGTCAATATTTCATTCCAGCAACACTCTCCACTATCATTTCATTTCATCTGACATTCATTTAATCATTGCCCCAGAGGAGTGCGTCAGGCCTCGACAGCCGGCACAGTTCATATCCTCGCCGCTAGATGGGGGCTTCATTCATTCCATTCCTGACCCGGTCGGAGACTGGAAGCAGGCTGTGGATTTTCATTTTCAGTTGACCTCGTAGTTCCGTCCCTTAAAACAACAATAACTAACATATAACTTAAGTACTTAATAACCTAAACTATAGTGATGGGGTCGCCACATCCCTACGCCAACGCCAAAAAAGCGTACAAAAAATAGGTAAAAGGTTTTTACTATGATGTACTGTAAAAATCGAAATTAACCATAATTTCCAGTGAGTCATTGCTTTTTATCTTGAGAGATTAGTTGACCTAGTAATATCAAAATATGGTTGTAAAACACAAAATACTGTATGGTTAATATAAAATTCCTGACTTTCTAATACTTTTCGCAATTTTTTCCTGACTCATACCATTTTCACACTTTTTCCTGACTTTTCCTGACCAAAAACAAAATTCCTGACTTTTCCTGACTATTCCTGCCTGTGGACACCATGAATATGCAACCAAGTATGATAAAGGGAAAAGGTATACATTAGTGAATTACCTGAATCACAGTTGCACCACTTGGTGGGATCAACACACTGTCCCATTATTCCACATTCACATTTGTGGGAGCCTGGTAAGGCACCACCCCAATAATCCATTCTTTGGTTGCTGCGAGACACCCACCAGGAGAAAGGTCGGAACTCTTGCCCCTCAGCTGAAAAGAAAAGAAAGTTTGATTGTTTTATTCTGTCTAACAAGGCAAAGGCCCAGTGGGCTTATCTTACATCAAACTTAGTTTGTTATTTGTGGAACAGAAACTACGAACAACTTTTGATTCATGTTTTTTAATATGTAGCTCCTTATACTCAAAGGCAGATGCACACAAAATCAGATGAAACGCAGGGTGATGAGAGAGTTGACAAAGTTTTTGTAAAATTAAATATGGCACATTATAGATTTTTGTATTTAGCCTATTCATATGGTAAAATACAATGCCTAACTACTAGGGTTAAAATAATAAAATGTCCAGGGGTTCCTTATATTGTATCTGTTGTGTGTTTAATTGGGGATTTGTGTCACAAAACAATCATTAATTTCTTTCTTCCTCAAATACAAAACATCTAAAACCAATCATTCTTATAGTAAGAGGTTATAGCGCCAAACAGTATTAATTTTTTGTATATCTCATTATCAAGCTAATCGTCAAGAATACAATGTTTTATTAATTCTTCTTTTGCCACTTGTTGGCATAGGAAAAGATCAATTCAGCCATTTCCTCCAGTTATCCTTGTGCAATTCAAAAACAAATATGCGTTTGAGACCTGAAGATGTTGCCGCGGCAGTGGCTCTGATCAAAAATGGTGGTGGGCATATGTTTCCGCGGGAAACAGCATCATGTCATAGAATTACTATTGTTAAGTGAAACAATAACATGAGGAATGACAATACATCCAGTAAAGCAATTAACCTTTCTTTCATGCTATAATTATGTACTACACCTATACTATTTATATTTATGATTTAAATGAGTATGATGTTGAATTTTTCAAGTGATCCTTTTTTTTTTGGCGGCCAGTGTAGATTAGAAACATGATGATGATGATAATTGTTGTTTTAAGGGGCCTAACATCTAAGTTATCGGCCCTTAATGGTTTGGGTGATAGTGAAAATGTCAATGAAGTGGAAACCAGAACGAAAATTAAGTGAGAAGGAAAATACTTACAAAAAGAAACTTGGATTGAAACTACTCACAAAATGGAGAGCGGTAATACATACAAAAGGGAATTTAGAACGAAAATACTCACAGAAGGAATAGATTGAAAAATACACACAAAATGTAGTTCAAAATACGTACAAAATGCAATGTACAGTCGAAATACTTACAAAATGCAAGTGAAATTCAAAATACGTACAAAATGCAATTGAGGTTCAAAATACTTACAAAATGTAATTGAATATTGAAAATACACAATGAAATTTAGATTGGAAAATGCACATTTCAGATTCCAAATAATCACAAAGTGGAATTGATATTCAAAATACTTACAAAATGCAATTTAGATTCACAATACCCACAAAATGCAATTGAGAATCAAAATACTTGCAAAATGCAATTTAGATTGAAGTTACTTGCAAAAAACGGTTTAGGTTGAAAATACAAAATGCAATTCAAATTCAAAATAGATTAGAAACAATGCTTGGATTCATTCTGACCTTGTGGAGAGTTGAAGAGACGGGACTGGCGACACTGGTACTGCAGTCTCTGGTGACATGTCTGTGACCTGTTAATAAGAGCCTCTATTTGCATCATATTAGCTTCATACAGGATGTCCTGTAAGAAGCTCCCGGGGTCTTGAAACCCATCCACAGGGGTGATCTGCATATTCTTGTGAGCCAACTCCGTAACAACACGACCATCAGCTACAACCAAGAAGAAAATACTCAAATAGGAAAGCTAACAAGGAGCAGTATAATGTAAACATAGGAGAAAATCGAAGGAAAGCAGTGACTTCCTGGCCAAGAACACTGTAGAAACACAACAATATTTGTAACATCCTTCGTCAATGGATACGAGTACATGAATGGATTTCTAGATACTGTTGTTGGTAGGGTGGGAGCTCACGTTTAAGGTGGAAAATATCAATTTTCTCTTTTTTGATGTTTTGGGTTCTCAACATATTGAAATATCAACGGAAGTTTCTTCGGAGCAATCATGTTAACCTATCTCTGACATAAGGGTAAGTTAAGTTTGTCAACTTTGGCAAACATCTACAGAGTCTTTATTCATCTACCTTTGAAGGTGTTTCTATGACAGCCATTTCTTACAACTTTTATATTTATGCAAATTGGGTACATTACCTCAGAAATTACTGCACTGATCCACTTGAAATTTTTCCAGTATCTTAACATACTTATATGCATTAATCTGACCTAGAATAATGGCTTTAGTATTTATGTAACTTTATAAAAAATTGTATTGCTTCAAAAACAAAGCTTTTTTTAAACTTATCATAGAAACATTTCAAAATAATAAGTTTGAAGAAATATAAGTATAACCATGATTGCAAGTTGGATTGCAAGCCCTGAAATCTTCCTAAAGTGTATTTACTTCCAAATCTGCAATTTTAATAGGTCATAAATGTACCTTTTGATTAATATTTTCCATTTTAAGAATTCATAAATTGTAATGTTGGTAACAGTGAATGATATTGTCTTTTCAGTAACTTAGGTATTTTATCGTACAAAGGTGAATGTTGATAAATTTTCATATCAATTGATTCAGTAGTTTGTGTAGTGGGATCATATTGAGAAACAGAATTGTTTTGTTCAACTATTCAGTTAGCGCCACCTTAAGCACAATACCAGATAATTCTCCTGCTCCTCCCTCGCAATCCTTTTCAGTTGTGGTTTTTATTTTTCTTACTCTCCCAATAGCACTTTCTAGGTATGCATTCTTACCAGGGAACATCCCTGTCCTCCAATCCATTGAAGAAGAATGTTCAAATTTTTTGGACAATTTGTGAAGTCAATTTTTAAGCCTACCTCGATTTTTGCAAAAAATGAACGTAGACTTATGAGATCAACACAGGGCCAAAACTTTATGTGTCTGTATGTGTGTGTACTCTGCATGTCTGCCCCCCTCCCCCAATTCAAACACGATGAAACCTTATTGTACGAAATTTGATACAGAAGCACTAGCAAGGGGCACCTCAGTGTCATGTTTCATATTGCTGCCATATTTACCAGAACTTAATGGTGGTCACTCAAATGGTTAAAACATAAAATTAAATTACATCCAAACTAGTCATCGGATCTTTACCAAGTTTGGTAAAAACATACCTTCATATGGGACGAGTCTTGTGCCCAAACTACAAGGTCGTCAGCCGGACCATTCCAGGATGGCGGCCATGTGAATTATGCAAACTTTATAATCCATAGCATATGACCCACCAGTTCAGATTATCGAACCGAGAATCATTTGAACTGTTCTAAAGGACGTGGTCCGTTTGAAATTAAAAGTATATATTGTAATAGTATAGTGCAGAAGTGACTTTAAAAAGCTGAGTCGTCTCAGTTACAAGATAAGATGGCAGCTGATCTCACGTTCTGACCTATATTTCACTAATTTGAGTATGTTGCAGGCAATATAGCCTAGTGATAGAAATAATATGAACTTTGTACTATAATGGATATATACTCCAGTGTAGAAATCGGTTAGTCAAAGTCATTATTTGCTAAGACGTATGTACCGTATATACCCGAATGTAAGACGACCCCGAATATAAGACGAGGCCTAGTTATCAACTGCCTCTTACAGATTTTTTCAAAAAAATATTCGCTAACTCATAACTTGCACAATATATGCCCTCAAGGTCGTGCTTTCATTTTTATAACGTCTCGTGTTATCGGAAATCCCTCTGCCCGCTTTTCCAAGACATACTCTATAATTTCTTTGTTCAAGAATGGGAGATGCTATTAAATTAAGATACGTTGATCACTCAATTACCGCTCGTAAAACTGACTGGTTGTTCTTGTAAAGTTTGTTTTAAAACATATTTCCGTATGCTTTCGAACATATAATTTATCCGCTTAAAATGACGTGTATGCGTAACTCCTAACCTCAAAATGTACGCTATTCGTATATGCATGGTAATTAACCCTCTTAGTGCCAGGCGAAAAGGTAAAGGTGAGGTCTAAAAGTGCCAGGCTGTTTTAATGGAAAATGTAGGTTTTCAGAAAAAAAATATGTATATCCCCTGTTTTGAAAGATACGAAGGCGAAATTTAGTCAGGGAGTGCAAAACATAGCTATCTAAATTCAGGGAATTTTCAAATCATTATGAAACTTTTTTCTTTCTTTATTAACATTGTGGTGTTTAAGCCATATTTTCAGTGTTGCCTTAGTAAACAAGAGTTTAGTGCTTTTCAGTCGGTCAACACGAATGTACCCAAAAGAGATGGGTTATGCCCTAATCCTGAAATAAATTACATGAGATTAATAAAACACTAGGATGACCAGTTTCGATCGTCAAGCGATCATCATCAGATCCATTACACTTAGGCTACAAAATCTATGTTTGAAATACAGGTGAAAATATTTACAATATGTACAATTATTTAGTTGCAGTATTGGTACTGCAAATGTCAGTGTATGCTAAATGCAGTATATATGTTAGGTGAAATGCTAAATGGTGATAGCTATCCGTAGATTGTACTTGAGAGAGATGATATGGTTGTAAACTATGGTTAAACTATAAAAATTTAGGCTAACTACTTATCTGATTGTCTTCCGTACAACAGCTACTCGCAGTTTTCGTGCTCACTGGAACTCACTGTGCGGTCGACTGCGGTGGTTATCTTAACGACTGGTTTTTCCCTGCTTTCTCCCCCATGCTCCTACGTGCTGTGGGGAGTGATAGCGATGTGTTTATGTGAGGTGTTGCCAACCTAGATAAGATGTATGTTATTGAATGAGGTGGGTCTACAACTATTAAAGACCGTGGATTAGCCCTCGCCACGCGTCGAGCATAACCCATTCGAACTAAGCGTTGACGGTCTTATGAGGACGTCCCGGCATCTTTAATACTGCCGCGAATATGGGCCTTGGTTTATTGCAGAAGAAAAGTACATCGTACACCTGATCCAGATAACATTTACCTATTAATAACCCCCTAATTTCCCCCCTTTTTTTATCTAGCTTGGCTGTGTCGCTAAATTGTGTTTTGTTTCCGACAGGGTGTGTTTTTTAGTAGCGTGAAGAGGGGTGAGCTCTCCCTGAACGTGTGTTCATTTAGATTGTTGGGATTGTTTCGTTTGGCTAGGTGTATCTCGATTGCTTCCTTTATGTCAAGAGCTCTGCCTTTCGATTCGTGATGGATTATTTTAAGGTCCGACTCTATACTGGTAAAGCTGTGCCCTGCGTCACACATATGTTCGCAAACGGCTGAATGTGTTCCGTATCTTATCGCATTCCTATGTTCATTATAACGTGTGTCTACTCGCCTTCCACTCTGCCCGATGTAATTAGCTTGACAATCGGTGTCTTGGCACGTTATAGAATATACCCCTGACCTTGAATACGGGTCACGTTTATTTAGATTACTATTTAGGAGGTGCCTAGCGGTTGTGTTTTTCGTCGTGAAAGCTATCTTTATGCCTTGCTTTTTGAATAGGTTAGTGATTTTATATGTATTCGCATTCACATAGTTGAAACGCGCAAATTTTTTCTCATTACTGTCCGGTTTGGGAATCGTTTTATCTTTATTTTTATGTTTGGCTATAATTTGATTTATTTGGCTTGGCGAGAAGTTGTTTTCCTTTGCTATTTGCATAATAGTTCTTATTTCCTTATTATAGTTGTCTTATGACATGGGTATGTTTAAAGCTCTGTGCACCATTGAATTGAAACCCGCTAGTTTGTGCGTACTGGGGTGATTCGACTGATTGTCGATTGTACATATTGTAAATATTTTCACCTGTATTTCAAACATAGATTTTGTAGCCTAAGTGTGATGGATCTGATGATGATTGCTTGACGATCGAAACTGGTCATCCTAGTGTTTTATTAATCTCATGTAATTTATTTCAGGATTAGGGCATAACCCATCTCTTTTGGGTACATTCGTGTTGACCGACTGAAAAGCACTAAACTCTTGTTTACTAAGGCAACACTGAAAATATGGCTTCAAACACCACAATGTTCACGGCTAGTCAGGCAAATCGTGAAACCAAGAAATTCAAATCACTCAGGCTTAAACTCATGAATTTAGACAAGTCAATTTGGTTCAACAAAAAATGTATAGAACTAAACCTCACCCCTAAATACGTACCAATTAAAACCGTACCGAACACACCCGCCTCGATCATTTCAACCAAACAAGCCAAAGCGCTTTGGATAAAAAACGAATTAAGATTTGCATACATAAGAAAGCAAAAAATTAACCAACAATTGTACGACATTCAATTGCAACTAAGTAATTTCTGGCACGCAGCCCAATGGGACAGCTTCACCAAGCACCTACATGACACCATCAAAATCGGAGCAACGAGGAAGCATGAAACGCTAGAAAATAAATTAAGAAAACTAGGAGAAACACAGAACCATCAAACTAACGAACAACACACGAATAACAATGAATTCAATTTCCACAGCAGAGTAAACAACAGAACGAACGTAACCTTTTCTCAAGGTGAAATGAATATGTTAGACAAAGGTTTGAAATACAACTGCACAGACGCACACACGAACCACAATATAAAACAGTTAATCACAGATATTGAGATAGCCAGTCACAAGCTCCCAGCAGAAGACAGGGAATTAACCAAAAATCTCGCCACCAACGAAGCCAAAAAAATCCTCAAACGAGAGGGCGATAGCAATAACATTCAAAACAACAAACAACTCAAAGAAATAAAGTCGTTGAAACAAAAAATAAAAGAACATGACTTAATCATCACAAAAGCAGATAAGGGAAACACTACAGTAATTTTGAACAAAACAGAATACATTGAAAAAACAGTCGAATTCCTAAACAACAACGAAATCAAGGAATTAACAAAAGAACCCACCAACAAATTCCAAAAACAAATAAAAAGTGCGCTAAAAGAAACAGAATACATACTGACCAAAGCCGAAAAATCAAAACTAATAAACATGAACCCGAAAATACCGTCATTGAGGGGACAACCAAAAATACACAAAAAGGAATGCCCAATGAGACCAATAGTCAATTGTAGGAATGCCCCTAATTACAAAATCAGCAAAGAGTTACTAAAATTCTTAAAATGCCGTCTTTCCAACGACAAAAACAACTCTGTAAAGAACACAACAGAACTAGTAACAGCATTGAACACCCTACAAATGAAACCTAGCTTCAGGCTAGTATCCTTCGACGTAACTAACATGTACACCAATATTCCGATTATTGAAGCAATCAACACTATCGAAAACAACTTAAAATTCAACAATTCAGTAAAAGAAATTGAAGAGATTGTGAGATTACTGAGGGTCGTTCTCACCCAAAACGTGTTTCAATTCGACAATAAAATATACACACAGAGAGAAGGCCTAACAATGGGATCGCCACTAAGTGGGTTAATCGCTGACATCTTCATCAATGCACTAGAAAATGTGTTCTTAGAAAAGACTTCAACAAAGGAAATAGTAATATGGAAAAGATACGTAGATGATGTAATTTGCATCTACGATACTGAACTAACAAGCGAAGAAACAATTCTCCAATCCATCAAATCCATCCACTCTATCAAATTCACTAAGGAATACGAAATAGACCGGAAAATAAATTATCTCGATATAACTATTGAACGTAAAGACAACGACCTTTCATATTCCATATTCCGGAAAGCAACACAAACCTCGCATGCAATCGACAATCAGTCTAATCACCCCAGTACGCACAAACTAGCGGGTTTCAATTCAATGGTGCACAGAGCTTTAAACATACCCATGTCAAAAGACAACTATAATAAGGAAATAAGAACTATTATGCAAATAGCAAAGGAAAACAACTTCTCGCCAAGCCAAATAAATCAAATTATAGCCAAACATAAAAATAAAGATAAAACGATTCCCAAACCGGACAGTAATGAGAAAAAATTTGCGCGTTTCAACTATGTGAATGCGAATACATATAAAATCAGGGAGAGCTCACCCCTCTTCACGCTACTAAAAAACACACCGTCGGAAACAAAACACAATTTAGCGACACAGCCAAGCTAGATAAAAAAGGGGGGAAATTAGGGGGTTATTAATAGGTAAATGTTATCTGGATCAGGTGTACGATGTACTTTTCTTCTGCAATAAACCAAGGCCCATACTCGGGCAGTATTAAAGGTGCCGGGACGTCCTCATAAGACCGTCAACGCTTAGTTCGAATGGGTTATGCTCCACGCGTGGCGAGGGCTAATCCACGGTCTTTAATAGTTGTAGACCCACCTCATTCAATAACATACATCTTATCTAGGTTGGCAACACCTCACATAAACACATCGCTATCACTCCCCACAGCACGTGGGAGCAGGGGGGAGAAAGCAGGGAAAAACCAGTCGTTAAGATAACCACCGCAGTCGACCGCACAGTGAGTTCCAGTGAGCACGAAAACTGCGAGTAGCTGTTGTACAGAAGACAATCAGATAAGTAGTTAGCCTAAAATTTTATAGTTTAACCATAGTTTACAACCATATAATCTCTCTAAAGTACAATCTACGGATAGCTATCACCATTTAGCATTTCACCTAACATATATACTGCATTTAGCATACACTGACAGTTGCAGTACCAATACCAACTAAATAATTGTACATATTGTAAATATTTTCACCTGTATTTCAAACATAGATTTTGTAGCCTAAGTGTAATGGATCTGATGATCACTTGACGATCGAAACTGGTCATCCTAGTGTTTTATTAATCTCATGTAATTTATTTCAGGATTAGGGCATAACCCATCTCTTTTGGGTACATTCGTGTTGACCGACTGAAAAGCACTAAACTCTTGTTTCTTTATTAATTATTTAATTAAAATAATTTCTTCTGTAAAATAAAAATTAGAAAGTTTGATTATTCCTATTACCCCACGCTTATAAATGGAGTAAAAATGAACACTGGAGAGCACACATACATAACAAAAGAACCAGGAAATGCAGTTTTTTAGTTTAAAAAATATCTGCAGGGGTGTCAAAAATCCGAAATTCTAAAATCTAGCATATTCATAAAATACCGTACACCAACAATGGCATTGTTGATATAAATAAAATAAAAATAATTACAGTGTAAATAAATAAACAGAAGGGCACCCTGTAGTTTTATCTTTCACATTTGTGGTTGTGTAGCCTGTGGATTATTGTCCTGGTCAACATTCCTTTCTTCCCACTCACTATTACTATCAACATCATTACCATCACTATCACTTGTTTGGTTATGTACGATCGCATTCAGCGCAGGTAATTCATTGTCCGAAGCGGAATCGGCACTTGATTCAACACACACAAGATCGCAATCACTGTCCACGAAGTCCAAGAGTTCACCACTTGACTCATCAATCATTAATTCTTCAATTTCTTCCTCTCTCAAACAATTCTTCCTTCCCTTGGACGCCATGCTTTTACGAGTCGCGCGTAAACAAGTCAATGAATTTCAAATATCGCTCGAGTATATCGATCGACAGAAAACAAAAGATGTTTGCCAGGAAATGGTTGCTAGAACTCTCTTTAATGGTCACGTCAAGATTAGACGCCATTTTCGGTCTATAAGCCCCTCTAAGAATACAAAAACGAAGCGTCTCTCAGAGCGACGCTGGCAAGTTTCGTTCATTTTATGAGGATCGCTCACAGCGACTCTGGCACTAAGAGGGTTAAACATAACAAACCATGTTTTAATGTTCATTAACGCATTGATTTGTTGTGAGTTACAAGATGCCAACACCACATACTACTTTGCAAATAATAATAATTAAAAAAATTTTTTTTTAATACCCTGAATATAAGACGACCCCAAATTTTTATAACACAAAAAGTGGGAAAAAACCTCGTCTTACATTCGGGTATACACGGTAAATGAATTGATAACGTCTGACTTGGGAGGACATGTTTGGCTCTGTGGTTATATCTTTGGTCTTTCACCCGGCCGGTCAGGGTTCAGAACGTATCAGAATTGTATTTATTTTGCTTTATTTTTATATTTATTATTTCTCGAGTACTGAGACGTTATAAAATTGAGCGATATACTGTGCATTTTGCAATGGAAAATATATATTTCATCAAAACCACATTCTACACTGGATCTGCACGAGTGATATCTACTAGCAACCAGTTGAACTATGCCGGAGCAAACCATGGCCTACTAGATGCGAGCTGCGCTCTGTACTGGCCAGTTAGTGAACCCATGCCTAGGGTGTAATTGAAAATCTTCCTCTTGTTGCCGATGGAGCGCACTCGCCTCCAGGGATAGGCGCGATTAAAAATTAGCTGTGCAGTAGGTATATTAAAAGTGTGTCTACCAGTGATAAGTTTCAATTATTGTAAGTTGTTGGTGTTAATATGCTGAATCCTAAGTTGTTTGGAGTGTTTGCTGATGAAATTTCGAAATGCTGGGGTAAATTATTAACTATGGTTTGAACGCCGCTGCTCAAATCCGGTGTGCCGATTTGCACTCTGAATAGGAAGAAAATAGCAGGTGATAAGGACAAAGTAACTAAAGCAATACATTTAGGAGAAAGTAGGCTGTATGTTCTTTCTTGAACATATTGTTTTTTGTTGTTGTTGTGTTTTACAGCGTTCTTACCAGGCAAGTCGCTGCTATCAATCAGTTTTCTTCTATGAAGACACACTATCTTATGTTTATCAGAAACAGGTCTCTCTCTACATGAAAATAACTTCTACTATACTGAAGTCTGGCACCCACACAACTTTTAACTAAAATTGATTATATAAAATGCATACAGTAACAAAGCTGTGAAACCAACAATTATTTCAAGACATAATAATTGAAATAGACAATACAGAAGTAATGAACAGAATTGAATATACATACCATAAAAGTTACAAGTGACAGGGAAAGGTCGAAGAGGGCCGCTTCCATCAACATCTATATTAACCTCTGCTAGCTGACCCACTGCATTTGTGTTCTTGTAAGCCACGCATGACAGAGGATTCAGAGCTGACAAAAAGAAAATAAAGCTTGTATTAGCATACTATTAATATTAAAAAAACAAGAATTATGATCATCATTTATTGCACTTTTAAACAGCAGAAAACTAAATAAATACAAAAATTACCATATTTGCTTGCATATAACTTGCACTTTATTGACCGAAAATAAGTACGTAAATTTTCGGTGTGTGATACATGCGGCAATTTGTGTGCAAAAGACCGTATTCCCGAAAAATCGTACTTTGTACCATTTGCATTATTCAACAAGACAACTGGCATTGTCACTGCCATCACTGCTGCCAATTTACGACATACTCTCACAAGCATCATCCCGGTCATCATCCTGACTGCCGTCCAACGCTTTTGCGATGTCTGTCTTCAAGAAGCTCCTCACAACAACGTCCATTGACACCATAACCCATGCCCGTATAACTCAACACGCAAGAATTCAACTGATGGCCCTCTTTATTTAGTCTTCTGTCGTCACTTATCGTAACTAACAATACCAGATCTCGACGTGTTCTAACCCAACAATTACTTATTTAGGATGTGGAGCACCAACAAAACAGCTGACGATCACACCCCGTATGGTTGTTCTGCTACGTTGCCACATTTGAAAACACCTTGGAATGTTAGGAGTCATGATCTGCCTCAGTGGCAACGCAGCATTTCCCCACGTGCTAGCTTTGACAGCTGTCATTATTGGTAATACAGAGTATAGTAGTGTCACCTATACGTTGCTGACTGGCCGAGTGATTCAGCGGTAAAGTTCTCACCTGCTGTGCCCAAGGTTACAGGATCGAATCCTGGCGCAGTTAATTTACGGGAATAATAAAAGTAAAACGTGTTTATGACAATGGAATGCCAATAGCAAGAAGAATACCGAAATAAGAAACATATCTGAGGTGGGACCTTTGGCTCTGCATAATAATCTAGTCCCAGTAGGCAACGCTACCACATGTGCCACCAAGATAACGAAGTGGGAGGATAGATCTACTATTGAGGTAAGTAAACTAACTTATACACACACAATTGCCAATTTAAGCTCTATATAATTCTATTTCAGTAAATCGCATATACATTATGAATAGGGACCTGAAAATTTAGCATCTATTTTCCTTTAAATTAGCATTTATTTTCCCCCTATTTAGCATTTATTTTTGGAAAATTAGCATCTATTTTTTTCCGGAATCTTACGGACTATATGACTTTATTGGCGAAACTTGAGATACAATTTAATGTTCAAATGAAAGCATTGTAAATAACTCTGCATTGCAATATTTCAAGTTACACCTTTTGTCTGTAACAACTGTATTGTAGTGCGACAAAACACGCTCACTGTCCACATTGTTTGTTGCTGTCCACGAAAGATCTTCAGCAGTACGTCCCATTTCTAGAAAAAAAACTTTGAACCTTGAAGTGCTGGAAGGTTACAAAAAAAATAAGGTTACTATTCAAGCGACAAGCCGCAAAATTTTCAGTTTAGCGAAGTCCACGTGTTCGACAAACCACCAGTCGCCACGATGCGCCAAGTACACAAACAAGTTTTGTTATGCGCCAAGTACACAAACAAGTTTTGTTCGTCAGCTGTCTGAATAAGTTATAGATAGACGAAAGTTCGTATCGATACAGAAATCGATTGTAATATCGACCAATATGCGTAACACACTGCAAGTCCGAGATGAGGTATTGCTAGCGAGCGATTAGGCCACCTACTAATCATTTTCTTTTGTTTAATAAACACATTTGCAAATAAATTAGGAGATTTAAAGTAATTTCGCTACAAAATCGCACTTATTTGGTATTTTCGCATTTTGGGTCACAATTCGCATTTTGTCGCACTTTGATTTACGCGTAAAAATGTTTTATTTTCACATTAAAATTAACATAGGCTTGGATTCTGTACGAAATTTAAAAATTTGCATTTATCGCAAATGTGATTTTTTCAGGTCCCTAATTATGAACAACGATCAGAGCAACGTGGTACACCTTCTGTCCACCATGTCTCTCATGGGCGAAAGTTAGTTTGGGCAGGCGCGCGAGCCAGGAAGGCTACATTTTCTTTATTCATTTAAAAATTTATAGGCCAATAGGTTATGTCCGAGTTCTTTTCGAAGTAAATTGGTTCAGCCGTTCTCTCAAATCTCGCAGTAATAAAAATCTACTATTATATGGTGCAGGAAGTAACGGCCCTAACAAAACAAAATGTAAAGAAACTCATAACATTTGAAAATAAAATATTACACAAGTTCTTGGATCAATCGGAAGAATATTAAGAATGGTGCATATGGAAAAATTGAGAGTTCGGAGAATTGTACGAGGACCCTGACATCATAGCACTGGTGAAGAGAAGACTAAGGAGGTTGAGAGAGGTTTTAAAAAGAGTGTGGATGGGACAACCGTTGAGAACAAGACCTTAGGGAAGAACACGGCTTCGAAAGACTTGGAGCAATAGATGACAGGCAGCAGAGGTGGCAAATCATTGGCAAGACCAAAAATCACTTGGGATTTGTGTGGCCACAGGAGTAAGTAAGTTGAAATTGTTACTACTACAGAAGGTGAAGAGATGGATGATTGGTGGATCTTAGTAGATAAATAGGCAAGAGATGAAAACAGTGAAAAACTAACTAAATAAATAAATCTGGTTCTGGACAAATCTTTATGGATGAATTTTTCCTAAGGGTCACACAAGGTGGACGAATAAATGAGGACGTACTGACAATAGAAGATACTTCATGGAAGCATCAAAATCAACTGTGAAACGTGCACCATTATACTCACATGTATGGCAAACAGCTCCTGTATATCCTGTGTCTCTACAATCACAGAAGAACTCATTGGAGTTCTGCTTGCATAGACCTTCATGTTTACACGGATTTGGATTACACCTATCAATCATTTGGCAAGAATCGAATATCACTTCATTTTTACAGCAATATTCCTGAAACAAATAAAATGTGCATAAAAATAAAGCAATATACATTTTAACAAATCGATAGGAAGACATCAAAAGTATTCCTTAAATTGGGGCTCCCAATTTTCCTAGTGTCTATGGTTTAGATGTTGAAACAACACAAGATGATCACTAATGTATTCATTCGTAAACACACTCAGGTATTGGTTAGAGCAGGGGTTCCCAACCTGGGGGGGGGGGGGGGGGGGGGAGGGGCGGCGTGAAGTGATTTCCGAATAAAGTTTGTTTAAACTCGAATATTATAATTTTGCAAAATGAACATTTTTCGAATCTCTCCAGGTGATTGTAGCACCAAGTCAATCGTTCAAAAGCACTGGTGATTGCCAACTGTCGGCACAAACCTCTGCGGAGCCGCGAGGTTGGAGGTGAAATAAGGAATTTGCTGTGTTGTAAGGAGGAAAATTATGCCAATTTTATCGTCTCGTTGGCATATCTTTGTGATTTCTTTGAAGCTTTGAACAGTTTGAACTTACATTTTCAAAGATATATTTATGCGAGTCAGGATTTTCAACGCTGAGTGTCATAGAAACAAAGCAGCGCTGTCGGCTTGATGTGGCAAGTGATCTCCGCTGTGCTCTGTCAAATATCAAACCAAACATACCGAATCTTACCAAGAGAAAACAGTGTCAACCCTCTCACTGACATTTGTTGACTAATTTAAGGATTTGTTGTAAAAGTGTGTTCTTTGTAGTGTGCTAAAATGAAGTTAGTGTGTAAGAGCTAGGCCTATTCCATTATGTAGTGTAGTGTTATTAGGTTAGGTCTATATCCTCCGCGTCAATCGAAGAGGTTATAGAAGCGATGAGTGGTGGGGAGGGGGTGGAGGGGGGCACGATGAACTCCCGTATCTGAAAAGCTGACAAAGGTTGGAAACCACTGGGTTTTCCAAGTGTACATTGACTCAACGACTTGTTCATTTTTGAATGATGAATTTTTGTTTTTCCGTAATTTTTGTTTATTTTTATAATTATTAGTTTTATTTAATTTTTTGTTTTATTATATTTCGGTCTTTTCCACCTATAAATTTTTAAATTTCATTCCAAATTTGTATACTTTAATCTGTGTTAAGAGGGGCAGAAGACCTAGTAGTTCTGCCCCTAACAACAATAACTAACTAACACTCAGGTACATCCACAAAAAAAAAAGAAAATGGTCCAGTGTAAGCAGCTCCCAATGTGAATCTGTAGTGTGACTGAAAATTCAGGGAGATTCACAATTTAAGGAATGAAATGAAATCTTGCTGAATCACGAATACCCTCAGGGAAAAGAAAAGGGTGACGCTGATATTATGATAAGGCTTTGAGCAACAAAGTGACCTAGCCCCTAAATTTAGAAAAATGGTGCTACACTTGACTCACTTCAAGAGATTTTCTCACTTTCCCTATGATATCTGAGGTTGAAGGCACACAGTGCAGGTTCCCTCTGTTCCTACAGTGCAGAGTTCGCAGATATATCATGACTTCTATCAACCATTTTGGTGCGAGTAGTTACTGAGATGTTTTTCAGTTGGCCCTGTCCTCTCTTGCCATCAGCCAGTCTAATCTCTCAAAATCTACAGGCCAAGCCACTGGCTGCTCTCTGATAGTATAGAAATCATCTACATTCAGTTGTATGCCTGTGTGCCATTGTGTCTCAACTGAGCAGTGTACCTATCGACCAATATGCCACACTGTATACTACCAATATTCTTCCTTCTTAGTTACAATTTTGACATTTTGCCACTTGAACAAAGATTATTCACTGCACACACACGTCATATATTCAGAATGGAGTGGATACTGAAGTATACGAGTCAAGCAGCATTAGTTTCAATAAGCCCTGAACCAAGTCTTGGTACAAAACATGCTGTTGGAAGTTTTTTATTCCCTTTTTCTACAAGAAAAGGTGCCTGGTGTACTTGAGAAATGCATGGAAACTCCACTTACATTCTACAATACAGAAGACACTTAGCTTACTGGCCAAGTTGGAATGATTAATGTCAGACTTACCTCATCCGTCCAGTCAGTAGGAAGTTTATAGTTTCCATCAATGCTAATCATTCGCATGCAACCCACAAAGCCCTGGAACCCATACAAGCCACCTGTAAGGAAATTAAATTAAATGAGTGGAACACATTGAAATCAAAAGGAGGAATAATGCTTCTGAAACAGAAACTGGCCAATAATATTCAAAGTTTTCTAACACAATTTTTAAAATAGTTCCAAATGGTGTGATGCTATCAAACTGAATGATAATGAAGTCCCAGCGAGAATTCTCCATGGGAGGAGTCAAGATGGCACCCAACCCAAACTCTGCAAGCAAGATGGCATCTGCATGGCTGAAAAGAGGGACACCCTAATTCCTTTTAATAGATTTTATACCAATAGAAAATATTTACAGCTATGAAGTATCAGGGATCTGTTATGGCATTGAGTGCTAATATTTTTCACAAATTTGGAGATTTATAACATGAAAATGGATTTTTGAGATTTCAGCACAAGAATGTATAGGAACTTTATTACAAAGATCAACAACCTGCATTCTGGTTCACGTTGTGCTGTTTTGATTAATAGGCAAGAATGTTGAATTTGTAAGTTCATGACCATAAAATTGGTGGAAATCGCAGCTGCCAACTGAAAAATTATGCCAAAAGCATAATACCGGTATAGCAATATTTTCTCTGAAAACTCACATTCTCCTGAATTGGTAACCGTAGAGCTAGTGGTAATTTCATGTATTGGCTGGAAAGATGGCTGATCACCAGGGCTCGGATTTTTAGGTAAATAAATATTTATTTATGAAAATACATATTTTAAGCATTTGTCTATAATTACATAAATTCCTGATTTTCACTTATAACATAAAAAGATTTAATATTAACATTTTTCAAAATCAGTATGCTAGATCTTTCAGTTTATTGCATTTTTGTTCTGTGTTACTTCAACGGGGGAAGAACCTGTGAGCTATCTAATCTTCATGCAGAGTGTATGTCAGCTTGCAACTGTGTTATTCTGAACTTGTCGCCCCATGCCACTCACTGTGGAAGCTGGAGATTTCCTTGTCCATAGCCATATTGCACCACGTTCTAGACCTCCCTCCCCCTGCTACCTGGAACCAGTGTCACTCACATGTAGTTCATTTCTGGCACTGTGAAGTGTAAGGCAGTTCTACGATGCCTAAAGTAAAAACAAGTTATCGTCTGCAACAGTATGTTGCAGAATTTAAAGATAATTTTGCTTCTGATGGGGGCGTTCTGTTCTGCCAACCATGTGGAAAAGCAATCATGGCTGAACAGCGACCTCAAGTTACACAACCCCTCAAGGGCAAGAAACATATTGCCGCAGTTTCGCGCCTTCAGAAGAAGTGTTTCGCGATAATCGTCGGTCATTTGTGATGGACAACTTGAAGATGTATCTCGTTGTGTATTCATGGTGTCCACAGAATTTTCAATGTCAATTTTCCTGACTTTTCCTGACCATTTTTCAACAAAATTCCTGATTAGCGAAGTCATCGTAATATCGGAAAAAAGGTTTATTGAGCAAATATATATATCTTTTTTATTTGCAGCCTCCACCATCTCCATAGCTGCCCAACATTTGCCTCTTTATTAATTTAAAATACAAAATAAAGTAAATTATAATGCAATAATACATAAATCAAAGTACTTAATAACTTAAACTACAGTGATGAGGTCGCCACATCCCTACGCCAACAACAAAAAAGCGTACAAAAAGTAGGTAAAAGAGGTTTTTACTATGATGTACTGTAAAAATAGTGTAGTGTTATACAGTGTTGGTATTACTACTAGTGGAGTGTTACAGTGTGGTGCAATAGCACATAGTGTAGTGTTATACAGTGTTGGTATTACTACTAGTGGAGTGTTACAGTGTGGTGCAATAGCACATAGTGTAGTGTTATACAGTGTTCATATTACTACCAGTGGAGTGTTACAGTGTGGTGCAATAGAACATAGTGTAGTGTTATACAGTGTTGGTATTACTACTAGTGGAGTGTTACAGTGTGGTGCAATAGCACATAGTGTAGTGTTATACAGTGTTGGTATTACTACTAGTGGAGTGTTACATTGTGGTGCAATAGCACATAGTGTAGTGTTATACAGTGTTCATATTACTACCAGTGGAGTGTTACATTGTGGTGCAATAGCACATAGTGTAGTGTTATACAGTGTTCATATTACTACCAGTGGAGTGTTACAGTGTGGTGCAATAGCACATAGTGTAGTGTTATACAGTGTTGGTATTACTACTAGTGGAGTGTTACAGTGTGGTGCAATAGCACATAGTGTAGTGTTATACAGTGTTGGTATTACTACTAGTGGAGTGTTACAGTGTGGTGCAATAGCACATAGTGTAGTGTTATACAGTGTTGGTATTACTACTAGTGGAGTGTTACAGTGTGGTGCAATAGCACATAGTGTAGTGTTATACAGTGTTCATATTACTACTAGTGGAGTGTTACAGTGTGGTGCAATAGCACATAGTGTAGTGTTATACAGTGTTCATATTACTACCAGTGGAGTGTTACAGTGTGGTGCAATAGCACATAGTGTAGTGTTATACAGTGTTCATATTACTACCAGTGGAGTGTTACAGTGTGGTGCAATAGCACATAGTGTAGTGTTATACAGTGTTGGTATTACTACCAGTGGAGTGTTACAGTGTGGTGCAATAGCACATAGTGTAGTGTTATACAGTGTTGGTATTACTACCAGTGGAGTGTTACAGTGTGGTGCAATAGCACATAGTGTAGTGTTATACAGTGTTGGTATTACTACTAGTGGAGTGTTACAGTGTGGTGCAATAGCACATAGTGTAGTGTTATACAGTGTTGGTATTACTACTAGTGGAGTGTTACATTGTGGTGCAATAGCACATAGTGTAGTGTTATACAGTGTTGGTATTACTACTAGTGGAGTGTTACATTGTGGTGCAATAGCACATAGTGTAGTGTTATACAGTGTTGGTATTACTACTAGTGGAGTGTTACAGTGTGGTGCAATAGCACATAGTGTAGTGTTATACAGTGTTGGTATTACTACTAGTGGAGTGTTACAGTGTGGTGCAATAGCACATAGTGTAGTGTTATACAGTGTTACAGTATATATATATATATATATATATAGTATGATCAAGTAGGGAGTGATAGAGGAGTAACACCTCTTTAAAAAACCCTGGTCCAGCTGGCCCGGCTGGTAGTACCTTGTTAGGGTCCCTTGCCAGGGTTATGGTGAAGTCCTCAACGGTACCTGCAGTGAAAGAGGTGAACTCTGGCACAGTGTGGTTGGCGGAAGGGGCAGCCTATTGCTCAGGTTTAATAGGGCAAACTATTGTTTATAGTTATGATGGGCATGTTTTGGCCCAACGGCAAAATGAGCGGATGAGGAGCCAATCACTCTCATGGCTCCCAACGGTCATAGAGGCGGAAGAGGCCACGCCAGACGGACTGGCTGTAAAGGCGCACCTCAGTAGTACTTGAGTATGCGGCAGTTCGTTGCAGTCTCTGTGTTCGGACCTGCATGTCTCTTTCTTTGTGAGCCGCAGGATAAGGCTCAGAGATCATAGTGTGTGGGTCTCGTCCTGGCAAGCTGAGATCCACCCTAAACAAATTCACGCCAGTGGCACTTCTTCCGAACGTCACTTTTCAAAGTCCTACAGTGATGGGATATGGACGGTGGGGGCAGGTTATGGGTGTAACTGGAAGCCCCTAGTTCGGACCTGTACGTTGGCAGCAGATGTGTGATGGTCGTCTTCCGGAGACTCTGTGACTACTCAGGAATTCGATCCTGCATCTGTGTTTGGGCAGGCCTATTTAGGATCACCGCTGGCCACCCCACATGGGGAAGGCCCTAGAAAAGGTGGGCTAAACATCGGAAGTCACAATCTTGGTCCGGCTGGGCAACCGCACTCAGCAGGTCACCCCTCATGCGGTCAAAACTCAAAAACAGTAAAGAATCACAATTTGATTATTGGATCATGGAACATCAGAACCTTGCTTGATTTGGACAATAACATTAGACCTGAGAGAAGGTCAGCTCTCGTAACCCATGAGTTATCAAGACTCAACGTTGACATTGCTGCTCTCAGTGAAACTAGGCTGTCTGCTGAAGGCAAGATTACTGAATCTGGAACAGGATATACCATCTTCTGGAAAGGAAAGGAGGAGGGTGAATGTCGTATTCATGGTGTGGGCTTCGCTGTGAAGACCAAACTGGTAAATTATCACCAACTTACGCCCATTGCAATCAGCGAAAGGCTCATGACTCTCCGCATACCACTCTCAGGAGGCTCCTTTGACACTCATCTCTGCCTATGCTCCTACCTTAGATTCTGATGATGAAGTAAAGGCTCAGTTCTATAATCAGCTAAGTGAAATCATCTCCAAGGTACCATCTGCAGATAAACCCTTGCTCCTCGGTGACTTCAATGCCAGAGTTGGGAAAGATCACAGGCTATGGAATAATGTGATGGGCAAACAGGGACTTGGAAAATGTAATCCCAATGGACTGTTGCTTCTTGGTCTTTGTGCAGAACATGAACTTTTCATTACCAACACGCAGTTCCGGCTACCTGACCGCTTCAAAACCACGTGGATGCATCGTCGTTCCAAACATTGGCACATTCTTGATTATATCATTACCCGGCAATGTGATAAGAAGGACACTCTTATTACCAGAACAGCGAGGAATATAGACGATTGTTGGACAGATCATAAACTTCTTATATGTAAGCTCAGGATATCCATCAGACCTAAACCACCTAGGAACATCAAAAATTTGCCAAGAAAGAAGTTTAATACATCCAAACTTCAGGATGAATCCATGTACAAACATTTTGGAAACAGGATCGTCACCCAGTTATCAGAAAACCCAGTAACAAATGATATTCAACAAGAATGGGCCACATTACAGAAGATTATCACACAGTCAGCTGAGGAAACCATTGGTTTTATAGTGCGGAAAAGACAAGACTGGTTTGATGACAACAATGAGGAAATTCTGTCTCTCATCAATGCCAAAAGGAATGCCTATCTTGCCCATCTTCAAGACCCAACTTCCAACACAGAGAGATAAACTACTGGAACTCAAGGGTAAATGCCAGACGCAGATAAGGCAGATTAAAAATACTTGGTGGCAACAGAAGGCTCAGGAACTGCAGAGACTATCGGATGCTCGAGACTTGAGGAACTTCTATGCCGTACTCAAGGAAATATATGGACCATCTCGCTCATCATCAGGTACACTGAAAAGCGCTGATAATTCTACTACCTTTACTGATAGTCAAGAAATCTTGGAACGCTGGAAGGAGCACTTCTCCAATCTCCCAAATCGTCCATCAGAAGCTGCTGAAGACTTCCTCTGTGATGTGCTGCAACAACCTGAACAACTGTGGTTGGCAGTACCTGCTACTTATCATTAATTCAGTGCAGCTCTCACCCAATTGAAACCCAGAAAAGCACCTGGCCCAGATAACATCCCTCTGGAACTAATTCAAGCCGGAGGTCATTCCCTCAAAACAAGAATTTTCATCCTTATCCTCAGAATATGGAAATCAAGAAAGGTACCTGGAGACCTAAAGAATGCCACTATCGTCACTATCTTTAAAAAGGGTGATCGCAGTGTTTGTGGCAACTACCGTGGTATATCACTGCTATCAATTGTGGGGAAGATTCTTGCAAATTCTACTTAACCGCCTCAAGGTTATCTCTGAGAGGATCCTCCCAGAGTCACAATGCGGATTTAGAACTTCCAGAAGCACAATTGACTTGATTTTCTGTGTGAGACAGCTACAAGAAAAATGTAGAGAACAACAGAATCCACTCTTCTTAGTCTTTTATGACTTGGAAAAGGCATTTGATTCGGTTCCAAGACCAGCCATATGGGCAGTGCTGAAGCGGTTTGGTTGCCCTCAGCGTTTTGTAGATCTAATCAAAGCTCTCCATGATGGCATGACAGGTCAGGTTTGCCATCAGAATAAGATGTCCGATGAATTTCCCATTACCCATGGACTGAAACAAGGATGTGTACTGGCTCCAACGCTTTTTGCGCTGTACTTGGCTGCAATGCTTTATGATTCACCCACAAACATCCCAGGTGTGGAGATCAAGTATCGTTTTGATGGAGGGCTTTTCAACCTAACTCGTCTCCGCTCCTTGAGGAAAACTCAGGTTACTAAGGTTACTAACATGTTGTATGCAGATGATGCTGCGTCACCAACTCTCACACCAGAAGAGCTGCAAGAGTCAGTTAACTGTTACAAAAGTGCGTGTGATCGCTTCGGTCTTACCATAAATGTCAATAAGACTAAAGTCTTGGCACAACCTTCAACAGGCACACCTCTTCCTCAGTTCAATATCTCCATTTCAAATTTGCCATTAGAACAGGTTGACCACTTCTCGTACCTGGGCAGTACCATTTCTGTGAGCAGGATGTGGATAAGAGAATTAGCGCAGCCCATGCAGCATATGGACGATTAGCGCACCAGGTCTTCATGAATAAAGATCTGTCCATGAGTACAAAGCTTATGGTGTAAAAAGCAGTAGTCATTTCTACATTGTTGTATAGCTGTGAAACGTGGACCCTTTACCGACATGATCTTAGGAAGCTTGAGCGTTTCCACCTACAAAAACTTCGATCAATCCTGAGGATTAAATGGGAAGACCGCATTACCAATATTGCTGTTCTGGAAAAGGCTCAAATCAACAGCATAGAATCATCCATAATAGGTCACCAATTTAGATGGATTGGTCATGTCCATCGGATGGATGATGTGAGATTACCTCGTCAAATGCTATATGGTGAGTTATGCTATGGCACCAGACCTCATGGTGGTCCTAAGAGGCACTACAAGGACCAATTTAAGCAGACCCTGAAATTGACAGGTCTTGATTCACAAACCTGAGACATGCTGGCTGAAGACCGCTCAACTTGGCGCCGTACCATCTCGGATACTGTAAAGACGTTTGAAAGAGATCGACGCATACATGAAGAGGCCAAGCGTCAAGCTAGGAAACTTCGAGCAGCCCAACCACGTCCTCCTCCAGCAATACTATGCGACTTGTGTGGTCGCTTGTTCCATGCCAGGATTGGACTCTCTAGTCACCGTAAACACATCCACAAACTGGACTGAAGGAAGAAGATTTATACTCGGATTCGAGTTAAAGCGGATGATGATGATGACTGTAAAAATGGAAACTTACTATATTGCCCAGTGAGTTATTGCTTTTTATCTTCAGAGATTAGTTGAATGATATTTCCAGGGAGACCCATTCCTATAAATCGGACAATAAATCAACTGGCTAAGAGATTCAAATGTACAGGTTCAGTAAACAATAAAAATAGACGTAAATGTCGTAAATTTCCTTACTGAAGCTAAATTAACCAGAGTAACCGGAAACTTCATAAGGAGATGCCGGTAATGTTTGGCAGCGGATGGGGAACATTTTCAGCATCTACTGTAAGCATGGTGAGTAAAAATGCATATACTGATTTTCAGCACCGTATTCTGCCGTCTAGATGCGCGCGCGGCAGCCGGGAACTGAGCTGTCACTGGTGGAGCGCGTGAGCGAGAATGTCCTTGCCAAGCAAAAATAAAGACCCTGTATAAGAAGACCCACCTCAAATATATGGGAAAATAGGTCTCCATAGTAGGGATAGGAAAAATTCGCTATTGCAAATTTTGCAAATCATTAAATGAAGTAATACACAGGTGGTAATGTGCTTTAATACCCCTAAAAATGGCAAAAAAAAGAATGGTTTTTAAACTCTGGAAATTTCACATGGAAATGCGAAGTTTAGCTTTTTTAGGTTTTCTTCATTAGAGTGTACTTTCGATAATTAATGCACGAATTTCCGTGAATTATCGAAAACCACGAATTATCCGCAGTTAGATGGTTTGTTTTTTCTAATTTTAGATTGTACATTCTGAAGAAAACCATATATAAGAATGAAAATTAATCTCGATTTTCTATATGAGATAAGTTTGACGATAGACACACTAGCTTGACCGTGGGAACTTTCGGGATTTCCGTTGCATAACTCCTGCACCCGATATGAACTGGATCTCAGTTTACCTCACCGACAGTCAAATTCTGTACAATATCCTCCTCGCTTTCATGTCTGAAACCATGATCATCTTTATCGAAGTCGTAACTACCGAATGTCACTTTTTTCTGCGTCTTAACATTGATCCAGGTTTTGCCCTGATGTCATCGTAGTGAGACCACCTTCCCCATTGGAAACGTTGTCACAGAAGCTGACAAAGGCTTGTTTTTGTGCGTTTGAAGTAGCGGTAATCTTCTCCCACGACTTGACTGCATGGAGAGCATCCAACACACACGGAAAGATCGGAAACTTAACGGTAGATAGCGGACCTCGCTTTCTGCATACAGTGATCTCTATCAATCTGGGCAGTCATCCTAGTAAGTTACCGTTACTCGCCTATAACACACCCATCCCCCCCCCCGAATTTTTGGCTTCAAAAATAGGGGGGGGTTATAATAGGTAGAAATTTCCCTTGATATAGGTTAGGATGGTGTGGTATAAAGGCACACCAAGGAGCACTATCACCCTTAAATCAACACACAAAATAGTTATTTTAACCTAGACTTTATTTACGATAAAAGTGATAATAGCCCATTTAAATAGCCACTCTCTTGCATCATCACAGCTGATTGGCCACAGGACTAAGCGCTGTAGCCGCACAGAGCATCGAGTTCAAGGTTACGCAGTTTGCAATATGTTATGCGTCAACTAGAACTACCTGAAATATGGAAGATTTGTTTCTAATACCGACCACATTTTCGTACTTTCCTTTTTTTACACCGCGGAAGGACTTAGAAGTTTTCCAGGTTCCCAATAATTTGTCCTTCTGGTTGCGCCAATAACGAATCATACACGGCTGTGCTTTGTATTTACGACTCGCCGCTCTCAGTCCACTTTCTGCAGCAAATTCTAGCCCATTCAACCTGAAGTATGCCGTAAAACTTGTTCTCCTGCTCATTTTCAGTCCTGCTTGTGTACTGCAAGCTTCTTAATTATACACTAAACACGGCCGTGCGGGACTCGAGACACGGAACTCTTAACCATTGTCGAGGTCAATGATGCACAGGTGGTGCAGGAAAAAGTGCGGGTTTTACCGTTACCTGGAATCTTGTAGGCCTATTTGCTAAGTATCCAGATCAAAATGTGACACTGTTTCCTGAACCAGTCTTGGTTACATTCTATAGTGTAGGCCTACCTGTCAAGAGTACTTGAAATATAATGTGCAATTTATGAATGAAGTAGTAAGGACTGATAACTGTGGTGTTGATTTTCTCAATAATGTTTCACATGACGAAATACTTGAGATTCGAAGAATTTGGCACAGACACCACTGAACTCATCCCCTTATTAGAAGGCCAGTCTTATCCAACTGTTCACCTTCTAGATGGACATTCAGAGATAATTCAGCAAGCCCTTAAACATGCTGTTTCTGGAAATTGCGGGTACCAACATTAAGGAGCTGTTGGAGGGTTGTGGAAATGTGTCAAAGAGAGGGAAAATACATTCAGTTTTAGTAAACGGTGGGTCCCATGCTCTTACAAAATTAATCACCTTGAGATCTGTAGATCCTGGGAACATGATTTATAAATGTGTGTGTTTGATTCAGCAGAAATAGTGCCAATGAACATCAATGAGGAACTTGCAAAGAAAATTAAGAAGTTGCCATTTTGTGGAACACTGGAAGAAAGTGAGGTGATAAGAGGATACAACGAACTGCAAAGTTTAATCAAGAAGCAGATGCATTACACGACCAAGACAGACATTGTTGGAGTTTTGTAAGGAATGAGATTTGTATTTCCAAAGTTCTCAGAATCTGTATTGAAGACCATTTGGATTCCCTGTTCAAACGCTGACTGAACTTTTATTTTCAGCTTACACTAGCGCGTTAAGTGATAAGCATCACCCTTTGTCACAAGAGAACTTGGATCTTATCACTGAAGTATACTTTGAAGGATGACTTAAATGTATCGTTAATGTACAGTATTTTAATATATAATGCATGTTATACATTATATTAAAAAAAAACCATCCAAAATTAATCATTTTTAAAGTATCGAAGAGTACACTTGAAACCACCGAATTTACCACTTTAAAATACCGCTTTCTTCACTCTCAAATCACCGAAAAATTCCTATCCCTACTTATTAGTAAATACGGTATTCAATAGGACCAAGTAAAATTCAAAATATCACGAAATTTGGAATTCAGAGTTACAAATTAACCAGGTTTTGAATAGTAAATACCAACATTTGCCTGTATTCCATGAATAATAGAAAGTTTTTTTTTTTTTTAAATAACTTTCAACTGCATTAACAATTTAAGTACTGCTTCATGAAAACATCAAGACAATTTTTCAAAAGAAACCATTATTTTGTGAAAATTTTGCTAGGCTGCTTATGATGGGAAGGAGGGAGAGAGAGATGAGAAACAGGGCTTATGGATATAGTCACCTAAAACGTGGTCTTACCTCCAATCATGTAGTGAGATCCAGTAGTCATGGACAGTACACGTACAGTTCTCATGGGCCGACCATCCACATCCAATATCAACAAATTTGTACTAATAGCTAGGATCACACGATGCCATCTACCATCATTAAATAAATCATCATAGTTGTCTAGTAATGCTTTTGGGTTATTTGGTGTGACAATTTCAACCATTATTTTGCCATCATCCAGGAATAACTGTGGAAAAATAAAGCCATTGAAAGACAGATAAAATTCAGAACTGTTTTAAAAAAAATACATAAAGCAATTTCGGAAAACGCAATCAGGTGGACACACATACAATAAATCAATGAACAGGTAAAGGAGGATAGAACACAGATAAAGGACAAACACAATGACAAGCAGGTGCAAGTGGAGGGAGACAAAAGGGGAGGACACTAAAAAGAACAAGGGCAAACTCCACAGTCTTCAAAGAAGGGCATTCAAATCAACAATCCAATCAATAGATCTTCAGAGTTATAGCCCCTGTCTGTCATTGCATTTGTCCTTTATCCATGTTCCATTCTCCTCTTCTTGTCCATTGATTTATTGTTAGAACCCAATATGCAACTGATTTTGTTGTTAATTCATTGCAGCATCTTTGTCATCAGGCCATGTACTTGCATGTGTGTTGCATTTGTCTGATAACCTGTATTTCTGTGCTGACTGCAAAAGCATACACAACTAATTATTAGGGCCTAGAATTGGGATCAATATCTCAGGAATTGAAATACAAGTGTATGCCAGCATCTGCCTGTAGGGAATATGGAAAAACCTGGAGAGCACTCAGAGTAGTCTCTGCCAGCATTGGGATTCGAGCACATTATTAAATGCTGAAACCAAAACAAATATCTTGACTTCAATCCGACAATGGAGTTCCATCCCCACCTTGGTATGCATGACAAGGAAGGAAGGAAGGAAGCTTGTAGTTTAACGCGACCGTTAATCTTGAGATCATGAGCCACGGGACCTCCTTTTTACGTGGAATCCGAACAACAGGACATGGCATTTCACTTCGAAAATCTCACATGCATTGACCGGGAATCGAACCCGGACCGCCTTGGTGAGAGGCATACAGCGGTATGCATGACAGTCACTCCGAAAGTTATGCCTTTTATTTTCCAAAGATACCACAACGAATACAGGGACTATAATATTTAAGTTGGATAGAGAAATTCTTAAGTCAAAAGAACATGGTATTTTCTTGTGTAAACAGAATACCATTTATGAAAATGTGTAAGTCCAGAAACAGGGGTGCAGCTTTCACGAAACTTTTTAAGTGCAACAATCATCCTGTACCGATTTGACTAGAAAAATTAAAAAAAAAACACTCTCGAACACCCTACGCCATCGCATATAATGTGCGTCCTGTTTCTCTTCAGAAGAAGAAAAATATGCAATAAGAGAACATTTATGAGAAATGTTTCTTAACTGGACATGTTCAACAATCCTAAAGAAAGCAAAGTAAACTATTGACTTTTTACACTGGATCTAAATTCCTTGCAAGTTATGCCTCTTAATTTTACCCCCGAGCACTAGGCCACACTCCACACACTCTGTTAATATGTGGACTACAGTGAACACTGCTCCACAGATACAAAGTGGGAAGGGGTCTTCCCTTCTCATTAGGTACGAGTGGGTGGATCTTGCACGACGTATCCTTACCCTACACAAAATGACGGACTTCCTCCGTGACCGGAAAGAGCTTAACCACCAGCGAGTAGTTCCCTTGATCGCTCTAAGTTGACTGGACATTGGGTCAGTGAGCCACCGATTCTCCCACTTGTCGGTGTAACAGTGTGAACATCTCTAGCTGGTATCTCCATTTGCCGAGGAGGTAGTGCTCCGCTAACTCATTTCCCGCAATTCCCATGTGGCTTGGAAGTCACAGAAAGGTGATGAGTGTCAGTGCTGCTTAACCTGGCTAGATGGCAGCCATACAGCAACATGGAGAAAACAGCTTGGCATACCATTACAAATTGTTAGATCCTTGTTTGTGTGATGCGATAAGACACCAAATGGCCAAATGGGCAACCATTATTCCCTTTACAGTGTCCTGTTGCAGTTGCAGTTCTTAAGACAGAATGCTACCATAGGAAAAATGGTCCACCTATTCCAGTATTGAATCAGATAGTTATACTTAACTCCAGAAGAGTTGTCCTTGAAGCAGGTTGTGCAGATAACATTCATTCAGTGCATAACAATAAAAACACCAACAAAGCAATATTCAAGGATAGCTCTACAGCATTGGTCTTCAACCAATGGACCCACAATTTTTCTGTAACCAATAGTTTTTGAATCCCCCATTACAGTTTTATTTAGGTTATTGATATTATTCATTTCTTTACATAAATTTTACATCTATACTTTATTGTGTTGGCCATGTGACCAATTGCATTGGTCCGTTCGCAGTAGACGCAGTGCCACTATTATATCAAGTTATTATTATAATTTATCTTATATTTTCTTAAGGTCATATTTTAATTCACGGCATTATGTAGTTATGATTGATGATATTCTGAAGCTTAGTTTAATTGTGTTGTATAGTATATTATTTAAATTCAGTTTGAACAGATTTCAAAGGCAAAAATGCATATTGAGCAAGCATATAACTTGTTGCAAGCATATTGTTCCCGGATGGGAAATTCAGAACTGAGGTAAAACCGCATGACGCATCCGCCTGTCCCAAGACTCATCGCACTAGCGATATGGCAATGCTCTCTTGAACTGGGTACTGTGTTTCTCTGTGATTGGAGGACATATTTCAGAGTGTGGAGTGAAGACTAACTATATGTTGGCGGATGAATAGTGGGGGCACAGTGACTGCAGCCCATGTCACGATTGGTTGGCTTCAGTGCAGGAGCTATGTTTTGGACTGTAGCAGAATGAAAGAGTTCTTGGGCTATATATAACTGTGTCAGGCATATCTCAGGAACTTAATTTGTTAGTATTTGGAAGTGTTACATGTTTGTATGGCTGTTAGTCCGGAAAACTTACAGTACTTTCAGAATGGTTCTCTGTTCATGGAAGTGTTGCGAGTGGCTGTTGGGCCAGAGGACTGAATTACCGTATATACCCGAATGTAAGACGACCCCGAATATAAGACGAGGCCTAGTTATGAACTGCCTCTTACAGATTTTTTTCAAAAAAATACTCTCTAACTCATAACTTGCACAATATATGCCCTCAAGGTCGTGCTTTCATTTTTATAACGTCTTGTGTTATCAGAAATCCCTCTTGCCCGCTTTTCCAAGACATACTCTATAATTTCTTTGTTCAAGAATGGGAGATGCTATTAAATTAAGATACGTTGATCACTCAATTACTGCTCGTAAAACTGACTGGTTGTTCTTGTAAAGATTGTTTTAAAACATATTTCTGTATGCTTTCGAACATATAATTTATCCGCTTAAAATGACGTGTATGCGTAAATCCTAACCTCAGAATGTACGCTATTCGTATATGCATGGTAATTAAACATAAACTATATTTTAATCTTCATTAACGCATTGATTTGTTGTGAGTTACAAGATGCCAACACCACATACTACTTTGCAAATAATGAAATGAAAATCCACAGCCTGCTTCCAGTCTACGACCGGGTCAGGAATGGAATGAATGAAGCACCCATCTAGCGGCGAGGATATGAACTGTGCCGGCTGCCGAGGCCTGACGCACTCCTCTGGGGCAATGATTAAATGAATGACAGATGAAATGAAATGATAGTGGAGTGTTGCTGGAATGAAATTTTGACAGGGAAAACCGGAGTACCCGGAGAAAACCCTGTCTGCCTCCGTTTTGTCCAGCACAGATCTCACATGGAGTGACCGGGATTTGAACCATGGACCCAGCGGTGAGAGGCCGGCGTGCTGCCGCCTAAGCCACAGAGGCTTCCACTTCGCAAATAATAATAATTTAAATTTTTTTTTTTTTTTAATACCCTGAATATGAGACGAGCCCAAATTTTTATAACACAAAAAGTGGGAAAAAACCTCGTCTTACATTCGGGTATATACGGTATTAAGTATTTGAGTTCTTTGGGCGAGTTCCAGCATGGCTGTTAAGCCCGAGTACTTAACTGCAATATAACCCCTCATTTACACTTTTCAAGGGTCTGGAATGAAAAAATATAAATCGAGGGAGAGTGTAAATTGTGGGAAATCATTAGGTTACATTTTTTATACACACTCTGAGCCAATAAAGCTCATGGAGTGCAAAACATTATTTTTCTCACATAATATCAATATTATAAGCAGTTGGGTATGAACATTACAGCCTCATTTCTGCATCATTTCAGTTTTGATATTTAGTTTTTTATTTATTTACATATGTTACGCCCTCATTGGAGCACTTAACCAAAACAAGTATATACTTATCTCAAAAAACAATATTAATGATTCAGCTTCTTATTTTTCTTCTTTTCCCAAAACATTTTCATTCTAGTCGACCTTGCCGCACTCTCTGCATCGCTTATGGTGTAAGTTTTGCGGGTAAAGGTTTTTAAGGGAAGTCGGATGTTCTTGTTTTTCAAGATATTCTTCTCATCTTTGTTAGCAATTTGGGACATTGTCAAGCCGAGTTCATCCAGATCATTTTGAATTTCCATAAACCAAGAGTTCTTTGTTTTACTTTTGAAAAAATAATTAATACTTTCAATTGTCTGGTATCCGGCAGGCGTGAGAGATGACAAAAAAAAGCAATTCGCCTTTTTCACATAGTATCGACTATAGACTCAGTTTCTTTATAAACCACTTCATTTGGTAATCGACGCCATTGACCATCCACCTGATGTTTTTTATTAATTATAGTTCTGAGAATTCTTCTATCAATCTTCTGTAATGTGTCAGTAACTGATCGAGTGTTTAACTTGGAAAGTGTTTCACAAGCATATATTGCTTCCGGTTTAATAACTGATTCGTAATGTCGTAATTTGGCATTTATGGAGAGTGATTTTTTTTTGTAACTAGACCAAGTGATGTATTGCGCTTGTCTTAACTTTGTTGTTCTATTTTCGATTGACGCTTTCTCATTCAAATTCCATGTTATAATCTCTCCTAAATATTTAAATTTATGTACAACTTTAATTTCTTTATTGTTGATCAATGTAATAGCTTGTGTTTCCACATCAAAGGATGCCATGATTTCAGTCTTTTCAAATGAAATTTGAAGTCCTACTTTTGCTGCAATAGACCCAAGTTCTTCAATTTGGTGTTTAGCCTCATCTATACTGGTTGCAAGCAGTGCAAGGTCATCCGCAAAGGCCAAGCAATTCAGTTTTATATTTGTACCAACCTTTACATTTGGAGGAAAAGTTTTGTTCCACTCACGCATGATCTTTTCAAGAACACAATTAAATAATAACGGTGATAGACCATCTCCCTGTCGAAGTCCAGTCCGGATATCAAATGGTTCAGACAAGGCGCCTCGAAATTTAACCTTTGATTTAGTATCTTTCAAAGTAACGCCGATGAGGTTGATAAGCTTTTGATGTAACCCAAATTCCCTAAGGATGTTAAGTAATGACCCTCGATGGATACTGTCATAAGCTTTCTTAAAATCCACAAAAGTAATGACCAAATCCTTTTGTCTCATTCTATGATATTTCATTATCCATTTCAGACTGATGATCTGATCCGAACAGCTGCGACCTGGTCGGAACCCTCCTTGATATTCTCCTAGTTCTTGGTCGAGTTGTTGTTGAATTCTTGTCAAGATAATTCTAGATAGAATCTTGTATGTTACATCAAGCAAAGAAATCCCACGGTAGTTGTTCGGGTCTGATCTATCACCCTTTTTATGAATTGGGTGGATTACAGCCATTCTCCATTCCTCTGGTATTTGTTCCGAATTCCATACATCGATGAGGCGTTTATGGAGGTTGGAGATGGTTTGTTCATTTGCATATTTCCATAGTTCTGCTACCAATGAATTCTCTCCTGCTGCTCTATAATTTTTTAGCCAATTAATCGCTGCACATACTTCAGTCAAGTCAGGAGGAATAATGTTCTGTAAATTTGTTTTATTTTTTGGATTAGGCTCAAAATCAAGATATTCCTTAGGTTCATCAGCATTTAGTAGTTCTCTAAAATAATCTGCTAGAATTTTAGCATTATCAGTATCATTGTGGGCTAGTTTACCTGATTTATCTTTCATTAATAGTGTAGGAGGGCTGTATTTAGAATGATATTGACGAAATGTCCTGTAATAGTCCCTTGTTTTGTGTTGCTTAAAGGAATCATCAATAATTTGTATTGACTTTTTTTGATTTTCTCTTTTAATTCTCCTAATTTCTTTGGCAGTTTCCCTTCGAACAATGGTTAATTCTTCTCGCGATTGTGTGGTCCTCTTTTGCTGATCATTGAGCCATGCTGTGTGTCTTTTCCGAATTGCAGCATCACATTCCGCATTCCACCATGCATGCTTTTTCCTTTTCCTAATAGGGGCAATTTCGACAGCAACGGTTTTCAGTGTGTCAACCATCGTTTCTAGCTTGTCACTTAAGAGAGTTTTAGACTTTTCCTTATAGGACACATTATTTATTAAATAACTAGGGTCATATTGCCTTTGCATGGTCGAGTTTGACGATTTTTGTTTACGTCGTGCAGTTAACTTGATCTTTATCTTGGATATATAATGATCAGAGTCAACATCGACCCCACGTAGTACCTTCACGTTATACATTTCTTTGTAGAACTTTTTATCCATTGCAACATGGTCTATCTGGAATTCCCCTAGTGCACTATTAGGGCATTTCCAGGTCATAAGTTTCTGTGGTCTTCGCTTAAATCTAGTAGTTTCGAGACGTAGGCCATGTTCTTCACAGAGGGTGATTAATCTTTGACCATTCTTGTTAGTGAATTTGTGAGCTGGCCACTTACCTACTATTGGACGAAATTTTCTTTCTTGACCAATTTTTGCATTACAATCCCCAAGCAAGATTTTAACATGAGTGTCTGGAATGTTTGATATTAGTAAGGCAAGTTCTTCCCAAAAATTGTCCGTTTCATCCCTAAATTTTTTGACATTCTTGTCATTAGTTGGGGCATGAACGTTTATCAAAGAGTATATTTTGTTTCCTGTCCTAATTGTTAAAGTTGCTAAACTTGATGAGTTCGACGAAAAGTCTTCCACTGAATCAATAATACTGGTATGTACTAAAAATCCCATACCAAATTGGGGGACATTTTTCATAACTCGTGGTCCTGGAGGTCCCTTGTAGAGACGGTATCCTCCAGATTCAATGGGGTCTTGATCTGTGTTTCTAAGTTCTTGAAGTGCTGTTATTAAGATCTTGTGTTGGTCCAATATATCGGTTAAATGATTAAGTTTTCCAATTTTAATTAACCAATTTATGTTTAATGTTGCAAAGAATAAAAATTCCCTATGTTTGTTAATTTTGAGTTTGTATTTGGACTTTCGGGTTTCCAGGCGCTCCAACTCACCTGACTCTTCTACGCGGCACCCCACCGTATCCGAATGGTGCCTTGCGGTGGAAGAGTTCATTAGAAGACTGTTCATACTTGAGTTGATTGTCTGGTCTAGGACCCATGATCTGACCGTATGCATATTAAAAAATGATTTTTTCAATATTTTTTATTGTGCTGGAAAATATAATTAAAATACTTTTCATGCAAAGAGAATGTTTATTTAATTATTGCTTTTTATGAATAATAATCGAAATATCCTTTTAATAATGTACAATTACCTTACTGTATGAATGAAGGCCCCCCCCCCCCCAAAAAAAGAATCATGCATACGCCACTGATCTTAATCACACTATACTACACTCGCTGTTTAATCATAGCATTCCAACGATTCTAACAACGCTATTAATGTAACGGGAAACTTCCAAACGCCCCGCAATACGAAAAGATAGGTTAAGGTAATAATCGACATGTAATAAGGCGCCTGTCGAGTTTTCGATGACAATTTGACAATTGTAAAATAACGGCTGACATATTCATTAGTTCATAAAAATTTGAAAAAAACTGGTGACATGTGACATATTTGTCAAATTTCTACCAGTCAGCTTTTCAATTTTAATGAAACAGATTTCCGACAATATGTTACGACAATTTACAAAATTGTCGCGACATATTTGTCGATTTGTCATGCTTTGAGAAACGGTAACTTGTCGAACTATCGAACATTTTATGTCATCTGACATCTCGACTTATAGAGTTTTATGTTGAAATAGGGCAAAGTTTGAAGCACAATGTGAAGAAAACAACAAAGAAAACAAGCTGCCATTTGCATCAGAGAATATGTTGCCAAGTGTCAGTTAGCTAAAAGAATATAAGCGAGTCAGTTATTACCAACCAAGATCTTAATTCGTCAAGAGTAATTTGCTCTTTACTTAGTGGAAGTGAAATTACTTATATATAAACACTGCTCGCAGCACTTTGCGCACTCCCTGGGCGCCTACCTGCTGAAGCTGAATGATCAAGGCCACCGAAGTTCCATAGCACGCGGCATGTCCAGTGCTTTGTAGTTTAACTGAGACTTGTTCTCAAACAAAACTGTCTCTTCGGTGACAGCGACCAATATCGATATCTGTTAAGAAGATCGCCGCTTTTTAGTGGAAAAAGTAGCACTCCCATGCGGCCTCACATGATCATGAATAACACATGGCTTCGTCCCGCACCTGCATTCAATACGCCATACAATTCGCTTCTGTTGGGGTAGCGATAAGCCGCTTGGCACGGTCTGGGGACATTTAAGGTCGTCTCATGGGCATTTTGTTCGCTTTGTTATATCAAGTAATTATTATTATTATTTAAAATCGCTGTCCTCTCTTTAAATTCACTGGTCTACTAGGTGTAAATTGCGGGAAATTTAAAATTTCATTAACGTAAAAGCGGGGACCAGATTGCATTGAAAACATAGGAAAATTGAAGGGACCGATGTAAAATGTTGTAAATGGCGGGAAAACGTTAATTGCGGGAATGTAAAAGCAGGGTTATATTGTATTAAGAATGGCTATTGGTGCAGCAGAAAAGAGAATTGAAGTGTTTGGAATGTGGTGTTACAGTAGAATGATGAAGATCAGATGGGTAGATAGGGTTACAAATGAAGAGGTATTAAGACTAGTGGGAGAGGAGAGATGTTTCTGGCGACTGCTAATGAAGAGAAGAGATAGGTTAGTAGGACACATACTAAGACACCCAGGAATAGCAACCTTAGTTATGGAAGGAAGGCTCGAAGACAAGAACTGTAGGGGTAGACCAAGGTCAGAATATGTTAAACAGATTGCCTCGGACTTAGGGTGTGGTAGCTATGTAGAGATGAAACGATTAGCTCAGGACAGGGAGGCATGGAGAGTTGCATCAAACCAGTCAAAAGACTGAAGACTCAAACAACAACATCTGTATTTCTGAAGTACTACGTGTAAGAGTTGGGCTGTTATGCTGGAACACTCTTAACTGTGATTTTTGCGAGCGCGTCTTGGAAGAAAGATTGTGTCGGTACTGAGGTATTAATATTTATGACTATCTTTTACAATCTGCGACCGGCTTCCGCTTGATCACAGTGGTGGAAAGGAATTGGTGACACTCTGCCAACAGCAGAGTGCAGCAGGAAGTACATAGTTGGTAATGTGAAACTGTATACATACAGTGGAACCTCGTTAGTACGTTTTTCAAGGGACTGAAAAATTTGAACGTAAAACTTACTAATGAAAAATTATAATTATACCTCATTAACTTGTTTCAGTGAGGGAAAAGTTAAAAAAAACAACGTGTTAATCGGAAGTACGTACTATCGAATATACAATTTTTAACAACCTACAGAATTATTGTATTACAGAACTAGTTTATGCAGCACAGAGAAACGAGAGCAATGAAAACAAGAGAAAAATGTACTATACCGGTACCATACTCTTAATTCAAGTTCTATAGTACGAGTTGAAATATTTCGTTTTCTATTATTGATTTCGGCTTAAATACATGTTTTTCTTGATATTCTGAGGAAAAGAAGTGCCGTATTCTTTGGCATGAACGATTAGATATAACCAAAGTTTTTTTTGGAGGTTAGACATGCTCGCGCGTGTACAGAAAAAAAACTTCCACGCGCTTAAGGTGAGGATTATACAAAGGCTCTCCTACATTGGACCACCACCTCCATTATTTCAATAAGACGCAACAAAATTATCACTAGGTTTCACAACTTCTACGGTAGTGTAATGCGTATTTGCGTGAATCAGATCGTATTGAGCTTCAAGATCTATACTGTAAAATTGTGGGATCGGATCGTATCCAAAATGGTGTTCAGGAACACAAACACGTATCGTATTGAAAGTGATTCTGCATGCTGACGAAAATGCGATCGTACTAAGCGATGCGCTGCAAAATATGCAACATGACCTTGTTTAAAAGTTCTGTGCGTACGAGCTATATAACTCACGCTCAGCAACAGTTGCCGGGGCAGCCGGTCGTCAAACGCACACTGCCGCATTCACGGAAGGACGAGACACTAATGGTCGGCCAGCATACGCACGCCAATCTGTGGTGCATTTCGAAACAAAGGTGTTATAGGTAGCGATTTTGTATTCAGCTTGCATGTTCCAAAGAATATAGGAGGCATGTTCTACTGGCGAGAGAGAGACACGTCGGCTATCTTCCGTGTTGCGTCATAGCTCTCAAGCCACTTCTACACCGTCAGCTATCTTCTGTGTAGCGTCATACCTCAAGCCACTTCCACACCGTCAAAACACACTAATCGTCTACACTGTCAATAACTATCAGAAAATAGGAAGCAATATCGCATCATGTTTTCAAGATGCCGAATTTTATAATGAAATAAGAATAAAATCCGGTTCCCTAACAAATAATACAACAAGAATTTGATCGTCTTAAGCGGGAATAGAAAACGTATTAAGGGGATATATCAACATGTATTTAGAAAATCATCGCGTTAAACGGGAAAGCGTCGTAACCGAGAACGTGCTAACGAGATTCCACTGTATTAGGGGAATAGTCAATACATACCAGGCCTAATTTTTAGGGCAAATTTTCATATGTCGTGAAAATTAGAGTCATTTATTGTTAAGTTTCAGAATATAGAATTAATTTAGGTTGGTTGGTTCCTTAGTTTAGGGGCTGCGACAACGCGGCCATGTAGCCCCGTGTACTTTGGGTGTGTGTAGAATCTGTCTGATAACCGGTGTTAATTGTGATGACTGTATCTTATCATATATATTATTTCAGTAGTATGCATCCCTCCTGCGGCGCTCACAAGAGACCGATCGTGAAAAACGAGCATTCAAATGAAAGTGAATATACATTACCAGTGACGCATTACACTCTAATTTTATAAATATCTATAAGTTCTTTACAAAATGACTTTTAAAAAAATGTACGAAGTGTGCGATTTGCAGTTACTGTTACTGCAGGAAGATACGCTCCATAATTGGTGTCCATTTCACATTTTGGCCGCTGTGACGCCTTTTTTTTATGTCATTTTAACATTCTGAGGTCTTTCCTTTATCATTTTGCATCGATTTCAGAAACAGTAAATCAAAGGAATGTGTACTCAAATCGTATAATTTCATAAATTAGCAGTGACGAATTGCATAAATTTCAATTTTTGTAAGAAGTGTGCGATATGCAAACACTGATGCTCTAACATGCTGCAATTATGAGTTGACGTCTGAACTCTTAAAACTATTAAACGTTAATTATTTTGCAGGTTTTTCTTCTGTATTCTAATTTCATAAATATCGATCATTTCGCATGGTTTTCAGAAACAGTAAATCAATGGATTGAGTACTCTAAATCGTATCGTGTCTTACGGCATCTAAACTTAAACTATTAAACATTAATTCTTTTACAGGTTTTTCTTCTATCATTCCCCATGGTTTTCAGAATTACTAAATCAATGGATTGGGTACTCAAATCGTATAATTCCATAAATATCGAATAACCGATGAGTGTTATGATGATCCAATTTTCAGTAATTGCCTTCTTAAGTTAGGGGACGTACAACTTGCAATTCTGACTGAAATGTATCGAATAACCGGTGAGTGTTACGGCTAAGCTCTCTATCAATGGACTCAGCACAGAAATGGAATCAACAGTGACGAATTGCATTTTAATTTCATAAATATCAAAGAAAGAAACCAGCCACAGCACGCTCTCATGCTGACGCTCCACTCGGGAAAGCGAAAGCACCCCTGTAGGTAACGTGCAAAGGAGTTTAGCGTTGAGCGCTACACACAGAACAAGGAAAGCACCCCTGTAGGTAACGTGCAAAGGAGTTAGGCACTGATCGTTGCACTTAGGAACAAGGAAGCCTCACTGTAAGCGGGGTGTGAAAAAGTTTTCCAACGAAGGAGAAGGAGGCTCCTCAGCCAACAAGATAAAGTAGGAAATCTTGACCAAGATGCTTTCATATCGAATAACTGGCGAGTGTTATGATAGAATTTTCAGTGATTGCCTTCTTAAGTTAGAGAACATGCAGCTTGGAATTCTAACTGAAATGAAAATGATGTTCTATAATCATTTGGTTGAAATAATAACATAACCTTTCTCCTTAAGTCACTCATTATAAACCTATTGGGGAAAGTATGACTTATGAACTTGCGAGATTTCTCGCACGGGTCCGCTAGTATATTAAAATAGTTTTCAAAAAAGTTCACCTTTTACTTAAACTGAAATATCTCGGGAAGTATTTGCGCTACGACGACGTTTGTTGTCTTAAAAGGTAATGCCCGTCAAGCACCGCCGATTGATACCCACCTTACTTGATTATATGATTCGAGTATTAAGATAATTGTGAATATTACTTCCTTCAAGGTCTCACGAAAATAGAATAGAATGACTTGACGGACATATTGTCGCTAGGCGACAACGTCTAACACTGTATCATAATATTCAACGCCGCCCCAATAATAAATCTAACTTGATATTAAGAGAGAGTTCCCTAATTACGTCATGATATAGTTAACTTCTACCTGCTCCACTCGGGCGCTAATGTCACATGTATCCATACATGATATCGTTAACTTCTACCTGTTCCACTCGGGCACTAATGTCGCATGTATCCATACAATAAGTAGAAGGGGATTCAGTGCACATAATTTAATTAAAACTTCTCAAAGAATGGATTACTTTGAGACTGAAATGCTCATGCACAATCAGCAGTCATCTTGCTAATGACACTGTCATGTCAACATCTCTTTGAATGACAACTAATACTGTATACGAAAGACGACTAATTTCACGAAGATGCCGCTACAGTCGAATGTTGGAACCGCCATTTTGTATTGTGTATCCGATCTTTCTGTTATATAGTCTTTGGTCTCACCAGCTACAAACTGTCTTCTTTTCGTTTCATCATTCGTCCTTAAAGGTTGTGTGCTCAATCAATACAATGAATCATATTATGATGAATGAGAGGCGACACTCAATTACAAATGTTATAAAGATTAAAGGTGACTGTAATTGTCTGATCAGGTCATTGGCATATTGTGAGTACAACAATCAGAGTTTATTTACACAGGTTAGAAAACGAATTGTAAAACATGTTACAGACAAGTGGAATAATTATTCTTCCTTTATTGTTGGCAACAGCGATATGTACGAAACTGCTATCAATACGAGCGATGATTACAAAATGTATATGAATGGTGTTCATGGAGGTCATGTTGAGTTAGTTGTCGCTGCTCAAGTTTGCAAAATGGATATTTATTCGTGGATTACCACTGTCGTATGGAAGGTGACCGGTTAAAATATATACGTCATCAACAAACAAAGTTATGAGTTGATACATACGCCGGTTTAGCAGACGCCTTGCATGTACGAGCAGAAAATGAAAATCTAAGAGTCGGTCGTATTGTAGTTTTGCCATCTTCTTTTACAGGTAGCCCAAGGAAAATATTGCAAAATTATCAGGATGCGATGGCAATAGTGAGGAAGTTTGGAAAGCCAGATTTATTCATTACGTTCACCTATAATGCGGGCAGGCCAGAAATACTTAACAGTATTCATCTCTGGGAAACTGCTAATAATAGGTCTGATATTGAAGTGAGAGTTTTCCATTGCAAAGTAAAGGAATTGCTATGATTGATTAATGTTAAGGACATTTTCGGTAAAAGCATATCTATATACAGTGGAATTTAAAAAACGAGGTCTCCTGCACATCCATTTACTCTTAACATTAACGGAAGAGTGTAAGTTTCGAGAAATTTCTGACATTGACAGTGTGGTGTCAGGCGAAATACCAGATCTCGAGGATGAAGCTCTATACGAGTTGGTAAGGCGTCATATGGTACATGGTCCTCGCGGATCTTTGAATCCTTCTTCAGTCTGTATGAAAGATGGCATATGTAAGAAAGATTTCCCTAAACAGTTTCAGCAAGAGACCAAAGATAATGCCAATGGTTATCCTTCGTATAGGAGAAGAAATAATGGCCGGATTATTACAAAAACAATTCGAGGCATTGACATTGAAATCGATAGTCGATTCATTGTTCCCTAAAATCCATTTCTTTTACTTTACTTGCAAGCTCATATTAATGTCGAAATATGCTCAAGTGTTCGGAGTGTTAAATACATCCACAAATATCTTATATATTAAAATCCACAAGTATGTGTATAAAGGTTCACTGCTGCATTGTTAAAATATGTTCTGAAGGCGAAACGGTGAACTACGATGAAATTACTTCTTTCCTAAATGCTAGATATGTTGGTCCAACAGAAGCCGCATTCAAGATATTTTCATTTCACATGCATGCATTGTGCGATTACCAGTTCACTTGCCAAACTTGCAAAATATCTATTTTACTTCAAGCACAGTTGCGCAACATGGAATTACAAGCGTGGTTCAAGTTATATCAAGATTCACAAACCAGAAGTTCGTATATATACCCTGAAACACCAGTACATTACGTCTGGAATAAGAGCAATTGCCAGTGGCAAAAAATAAAATTTCATAAACTATAGCCAGAATGTATAATGTTTCGCCTACAGAAACAGAAAGGTATTATTTACACCTGTTATTGCTTCACGTTATAGGTGCTACCAGCTTCCAGGATCTACGAACATACACAGCAGTTGTTTATTCTACTTTTAAAGAAACAGCTAAGGAGCGAGGTTTGCTGATTCTGAATGGCAGCGTTGTTTGGCAGAAGCGTCACAATTTCAGATGCCTTCTCAGTTACGACAACCGTTTTCTTTCATATGTATCTTTCAGACCCCTTCAAATGTAAGATAGTTATGGGACATTTTCAAGAATTCATTATCAGAAGATTATCTGCAGTTTCACGAACCTAACATTGCATATCAGTTCACTCTTATACATATTTCTAATACATTAAAGCTCCATGGTCTTCCCATTACTTCTCTCGAATTGCCAGCTATTATTGATAATTTCCCTCAGACAAATTTACCTATGAATTATCCAAAACTTAATGAGGATCAATTAAGTCGGATGATAAACCAAGCAAATGGAAACCAAACGGCTATAATTAGAGAAATTTTGGGGTTAGTACAAAACAGCAATGAAAGGATGAGTAATGCATATTTCATTGACGGCCCAGGGGGCACCGGGAAAACATTTCTTTACCAATGCTTGATTCACAGTTGCACAAATTTGGGGTTAAATGTAGTATCTGTTGCATGGACTGGTATTGCAGCAATGTTACTACCTCAAGGGCGCACTGTACACAGCCAGTTCAAGTTACCTCTACATTTACATGAAAGTTCTGTAACAGGAATAAAAGTTAACAGCAAGGAAGCTTTTTATATTCGTTCATCAAAACTTATCATCTGGTATGAAGCCCCTATGGCTAATAAGCACGCATTGATGTGTGTAAATCGGTTGCTCAAGGACATCATGAATAACGACGTGCCTTTCGGAGGAAAAATTATCATCTTAGGTAGAGATTTTGCCTGTTGTGCCTCACGCATCTAAAGCAGCATCAGTCCAAATGTCAGTAAGGTTCTCTCCTTTGTGGCCATTATTCAAAATTTTTAAACTCTCAACAAAAATATGCGACCGGATACAGATCAACGTGACTTTGCAAACTTCTTGATACAAATTGATAACGGTGAATACCCTCACGTCGATGGAGAAAATTCAGAATTAGTCCCACGCTGAAAAATATTTCACGCTTTTCAAAAATAGAGATTTTAGCACCTAAAAATGAACATTGTAAAGAAATCAATGACAAAGTTTTAGACCTAATCCCAGGATCATCGAGAACTTACATCAGTGTGAATAATTTGATCACTGAAGATGAGAGTGAACTTCTACAATTCCCAATAGAATTTTTGGACAGCATAGGCATAAGTGGATTGGGGTGCGTGATGGCGCAGTGGCTTAGCTACTCGTCTTTCACACGGACGGCCGGGGTTCGAATCCCGGTGACAGCGGGGTCAAATTTTCATCTGAAAAATCACGTGGCGTCAGGAAGGGCATCCGGCCTTAAATCCCCGGCCAAAACCAAAATGAGCCTGGATGGCTCCGGCAACCCCAATTAATTGGGAAAAGCCAAAGCAAGTTTGTTATAGGCATAAGTGGATTGGCACCTCATATTCAGAGAAAATTTAAAAATATCATCAAAAATACTGTTTTTCTGTTAGACGAAAAACAAGCTAATCCGCCTTGTTGCCATGAATCCAGGACTTCCAACCTTGCGAGCTTTACCCAAAATTCACAAAATTAATATTCCCATAAGACCCATAGTAAACTTAAGAAACAGTCCCCTTCACAAAACTATGCAGTTTATTCAAAAATTCTTAAAAAATCATTACACTTTCAAAGATTTTTTTTTTACCAACACCTTAGATTTTTGCACCAAGACTTCAAGTTTGTACCTAAATAATGAGCACTCTCTCCACAGTGTGGATATAATAGATATGTACACCAGCATCCCAGTACAGTCTGGTTCAAACATCATTACGAATAATTTAATTGAAAATGACAAATTGTTGGTTGGTTCCTTAGTTTAGGGGCTGCGACAACGCGGTCATGTAGCCCCAATGACAAATTGTCAAAGGTTGAAATTGAAGAGTTTATGACAATCCTTGATCTCACCTTAAGCAATAACTTTTTCACTTTTAATAATGTCATCTACAAGCAGAAAGAAGGATAAGCCATGGGCTCCCCGCTTTCGGGCATCATTGCCAACATTTACCTAGACCATCTGGAGCACACTAAAATAACAACAATATTAAGGGAATAGAATTTTGGGGCAGGTATGTTGATGATGTTTTCTTTATTGTCAATGACAACATCCAGGGTATTGACTGAATTTTCAATGATTTGAATAGTATAGACCCCAACATTAAATTCACTTTGGAGTCAGCTATCGACAATAAGATTAATTTTCTAGACAGCTCTGTTGCCAAAGTAAACAACAGGCTTCATTATAAAATTTTCAGAAAACCTACGCAAACGCACACCACCATCAGGCACGATTCTACCCACCCAGGTTCCCATAAAAAAAGCAACCTTTTTCAGTTTTGTTAACAGGGCCCTCAAGTTACCCCTTTCTAAACAGGACCATAATACAGAAATTAAAATTATTTATCAAATAGCCGAAATTAATGGTTTCAATCGGAATTATGTAAACGACATCAGAAAAATTAAAAATAAACTAGCCACCCACCTAATTCCAGACAAACCCGAAAAACCTTTGTTTACAGTTTTTACCTATTCTAACAATTCCGTTTACAGTATCACTAACATCTTCAAAAAATGCAATATGAAAATAGCCTATAAAACCTGTCATACTAATAGTAACTTGTTTTTCAATTCACACACTTTGAACCGCAAAGATAAATACAGTGCTTCTGGTATTTATAAATTAAGTTGTAATGACTGTAAAATCAACTACATAGGTCAAACGGGGAGAAGTTTCACTACCAGATTAGCTGAGCATGTCAACGCTACCAAATACAGGAGATTTTCAGCCATGGCTTCTCACATGAGTGAGATGAACCATAAATTTACCAACATTGACAATGACCTCGAAATTCTGCATCATGTTAATAAGGGCTCTCTAATGAATGAGTCCATTGAAATTAACTCCGCACAGAGTATTTTCAATCCCCCCAACCGTATATACCCGAATGTAAGACTAGGTTTTTTCCCACGTTTTGTGTTATAAAAATTTGGGGTCGTCTTATATTCAGGGTATAAAAAAAATTAATTGTTATTATTATTTGCAAAGTAGTATGTGGTGTTGGCATCTTGTAACTCGCAACAAATCAATGCGTTAATGAAGATTAAAGTATAGTTTGTTATGTTTAATTACCATGTATATACGAATAGCGTACATTCTGAGGTTAGGATTTACGCATACACATCATTTTAAGTGGATAAATTATATGTTCGAAAGCATACGGAAATATGTTTTAAAACTATCTTTACAAGAACAACCAGTCAGTTTTACGAGCAGTAATTGAGTGATCAACGTATCCCATATCCCATCCTTGAACAAAGAAATTATAGAGTATGTCTTGGAAAAGCGGGCAGAGGGATTTCCGATGACACAGAGACGTTATAAAAATGAAAGCACGAACTTGAGGGCATATATTGTGCAAGTTATGAGTTAGCGAGTATTTTTTTTTGAAAAAATCTGTAAGAGGCAGTTGATAACTAGGCCTTGTCTTATATTCGGGGTCGTCTTACATTCGGGTATATACGGTAAATGAAATATGTTTTGACCCTAATGTTTTATTTGACACCTTGTCAGATTTTATCATAACAGCAAACAAAAGTTATAATAAACCGCCCTAAGCTCTCTTTACGCAGCCGGCTTCCCTCCCTCATCTCCCTTTCTTCCCTCCCTTATTTCCCCACTTCCGCCACTCCACGGCAGCGCTCCTTCACCTCCCCTCCCCCGTCCAACACTCTGCTTTGTTTTGCGTGCTCAGCTGTTCACTTTCACTCGTTTAAGCTGGCCAGATTCTCTACGTTTTCCTGCGTCGGAAGTCACGTTCCCTCTGCTATGACGTAAGTTCGTTATTTTTTCTGTTAAACAGCTCTTTTACGTTTTATGTTTTTCGTTTGTCCCAATTTCATTTGCCGTTTATTTAATTGCTTTTATTTTTCTTAATACTAGATTTATCTCCCCTTTAGGTTTCTCCTAAAGCCCATATGTCTACTAGAAGAAAATTTTGGATTTCCTAAACACAAGATGCTCAACTTTCCTTTCGTCTCCATTTCAAGAGGCTTTCATCAAGCTTGGCCGATTTGACTTTCATGCATGGCGATGTATTGTTCTTTCTACCAACGATCCTTCGTATGAAGTCAACAAAGTCTTAATATGACTATCAGTTTTTAACATACTTTTAACTATTTCTATGGGTCGAATTCCCTAGATTTTCGGACACGGAATCCTGCTATTATATTTTATTACAACTCTAAGATTATTACAAGAGTCATATAAATGGCACTTTAAGTTTGCATTTTAACATATACTATTTTTAATGTGTTTTTCAATTTGTTTGTAATATTCGTAAGGTTTTCTTAGGACAAGTTTTACTCAATGTATTTGTACCACAACTGTCCTCATGGTTTTTTGTGTCTCATTTTCAACAAGTTTTCTCATGTTAGTTTTAACCTTTTCAATGTTATTCCAAGATTGTACTGACAATATGTTTATGTGTATGGCTGATGAAGGGGCCATGGAAGGCTTCGAAACATGTACCAACCAAATGGGTATAATATAGCCCCTTGACTGAAAAGTTTTGTATTGATCAGGCGGAATTCCTGACCCTTTAATATTTGACTTTTAAACAATACGGAACCATGATTGATTGTACGAATACTATCAAAGCAAGTCAAGCTAAGGATGCTAGTGTAACGTGTTTTTCGAGGGTTTCTTATGCCACTGGCATATGTCAGTAGGAAGCCATTCTATAATTATTTACGCGGCAAATTGTTCAGCCAAGAGAATTTTTCATGTTAATTTATTATTATTATTAATTTATTATAATTATTATTAAGGTATTTTCGGAGCATTTTATAAAAATTATTAGCATTCAGATAGGTTTTCTAGGTCTTAGAAAACGCTATCAAGCAAATTATTACGAACGACGATATCATAGAAAATTATCTGATTACGGAATTTTACGGAGTTTTGTCAGTTAGGGTATTTGAGAGAGATGAGTCACGGGGAATTCAAGTACACGCTTAATCTTGTCGGAAAGCATGACGCAATCCTGGGTCGCATCGTCCAGGAAAGGCGAATAGTTGGAACGGAAATGGACTTCATCATCGCCGCGCCGTGTGTAATGACCCGGAGGAGGGGAAGTAGCGGCGTGCAGAGCCAATCAGTGGAGACCACGTAAGCTGAAGTCGGCTGTAGAGTGGGGGAGCCAACGTGTGCATATATCGTTCGGCGCGGCGTGGATCGAGAAGAATCTGTATAGAATTTAACGAGTACGGTTGTACGCGGGAATCGCTCCGATGTTCCGTGGATTGGAGGACTAACTTTTGTAAAACTTAACCAGTGCGGTTGTACGAGTGTTTGGGTCCGAGGTACGGACCATAGAATTATCTAATCTACCAGAATCTCATCAAACATCGACGAAGATGACGACATCCAGGAGACTGTGGGAAGCTCACAGCATCATCCAGTACGAGGGAAAGGCTTCGGGCATTTCCAGTGGTAAGCGCTAATGACGCAGAAATACGCAATCTCTCATTTCTCTTGGTTTTATATTTCATATTTCAGTAACTTCATAGCTTGGGAATAAGAGTAAAATCAATAATTTATCAGACTCTGTTTTCACGTAATTTTCTATCGGTAATATTAAAATCGCAACGCTCCAATTCAAATTTTAAACTTAATATTATTAATAATTTTGCTATTCATGTTTTATATAATAATTCATTTCTTTTACAATGCAATCTTTGCTTTCAGTAGGTAGCATTAGATATAGACCAATTCCTTCTCCTGATACAATTGTTTGTTGGGTTAATGATCAAATCATACCACGATCTGAGTGAATAGATTCTTGAAGGTGTTCTCCCAGAGCTAGACGTTGTTAAATACAAATTTAGATTTCAACATTGGGTTGAGGTCTTGGCGCCCATTAAAACAACATAGCTTAGGCAAAGGTAAACAGTTACATTTCTCACCCAACAGTTAGGGGCTAGCAAAACGTTTCACTAGGAAAGCTAGATTTTCATATAAAGATCTTGAGAGTCAAATTGTCGAATATTATCAAGGATATTGATTTTTTGAAAATGTGTAGAGCTAACAACCTAATCCCGCAGCACATGAAAACTTATCAAAAGAGAGGCCCCCTTAACCAGTATGAAAATAGAACACAAAAAATTATAAACAAGCGCATCTTTCAAAGAGAGATTAAGTCTCTTTACATCAAAGAGAACCACATTAACTTCAAACTATACCTCACTCACTTGAAGGCAGCCAATTTATCCTGCAAAGAAGATTGGGACAAATTCATTCCATGGGTGGACAATATTTTCCATGCTAAGTTAGCCAGGATAATAAATACCTTAGACAATAAATTCAAAACTTTGTTTAACAAACGTACAGCACGATCAACGCGCTCCGACGCAGGACCGCATAAGTTTCAAGATCCGGTTAAAAATTTAACTAACGTCCTATTTGACGATTCTGAAATGAATATTCTCAGTAAAGGCCCTAAACACAATTGGAACACCAACATCAACAGTAGTTCCCTTACTACTTTAGTAGCTGAAACCGAAGCAGCAGTCCGCCTACTTCCCATAGATGAACAAACTGCAGCTAGGCACAAGGCAAACAAGCAAATCAAAAAGATCATAGCGAACAGTAAAAACATCTCCCCCGCTGTCGACCCTAACCATTCTGGCTTGAAAAAGAAGATCAATGATGACATTATTGTTACTAAAGTCGACAAAGGCAATACAATAGTTTTAATGGATAAACAGGACTACATAAACAAAACCCTGGAATTTTTCAAAAATTCTAAATTCGAAATATCTAAAAAAGATCCTACAGCTGCCATTCAGAGAAAATTTAAAAATATCATCAAAAATACTGTTTTTCTGTTAGACGAAAAACAAGCTAGCCGCCTTGTTGCCATGAATCCAGGACTTCCAACCTGGCGAGCTTTACCCAAAATTCACAAAATTAATATTCCCATAAGACCCATAGTAAACTTAAGAAACAGTCCCCTTCACAAAACTATGCAGTTTATTCAAAAATTCTTAAAAAATCATTACACTTTCAAAGTTTTTTTTTTTTTTACCAACACCATAGATTTTTGCACCAAGACTTCAAGTTTGTACCTAAATAATGAGCACTCTCTCCACAGTGTGGATATAATAGATATGTACACCAGCATCCCAGTACAGTCTGTTTCAAACATCATTAGGAATAATTTAATTGAAAATGACAAATTGTCAAAGGTTGAAATTGAAGAGTTTATGACAATCCTTGATCTCACCTTAAGCAATAACTTTTTCACTTTTCATAATGTCATCTACAAGCAGAAAGAAGGATAAGCCATGGGCTCCCCGCTTTCGGGCATCATTGCCAATATTTACCTAGACCATCTGGAGCACACTAAAATAATTAACAATATTAAGGGAATAGAATTTTGGGGCAGGTATGTTGATGATGTTTTCTTTATTGTCAATGACAACATCCAGGGTATGGACCGAATTTTCAATGATTTGAATAGTATAGACCCCAACATTAAATTCAATTTGGAGTCAGCTATCGACAATAAGATTAATTTTCTAGACACCTCTGTTGCCAAAGTAAACAACAGGCTTCATTATAAAATTTTCAGAAAGCCTACGCAAACGCACACCATCATCAGGCACGATTCTACCCACCCAGGTACCCATAAAAAAGTAACCTTTTTCAGTTTTATTAACAGGGCCTTCAAGTTACCCCTTTCTAAACAGGACCGTAATACAGAAATTAAAATTATTTATCAAATAGCCGGTCTCCCATAAGTCCAACCCCTCGTCCATTTCGTGGGAGACGGGCAACGGCACAAAGTAGGGGATCGCCTGTAGGGGCGAAGTACAGTGGGGACTTCGTGTGCCCCGGGACCGTTACGGTAGCTGTGAAGGTCCTACAGGAACCCTGAAAAGTGACGGCTAACGGGGCTCTAGTGAAGCTACGATAGGCCCAGCAAGCCAGTAGTGGATGAAACCAAATGCTTTCAAAAATGGAACGAGCCTCGGACATGATGGATTTAATAGACGACGACACGGCTGAACACACGGACTAAGATTTGGAACTTTAAACCTAAGAACGCTGACGGGGAAGGTGGAGGAGATAGTGGATATGATGGAAAGAAGGAAGTTGGATTTATTGGGATTGGCAGAAACAAAGTGGAAAGGGGAAGGAAGGAGAGAACTGAGAAAAGGCTATAGACTGTACTGGAGTGGGAACGAAGAGGGAAAGAGGAATGGAGTGGGAGTAGAAGTACGAGATGGTTTAAAAGAAGAAGTGAGGAGAATAAGTGATAGGATGATGAAAGTGAAAGTAGCACTGAGGGGAGGGACCGTAGAAATAGTGCAAGTGTATGCTCCACAAGTAGACTGCGCCTCTGAAGAGAAGGAGGAGTTTGAAGAGGAATTGCAGAAGCAGCTGGTAGGAAGAAATATGATTGTTATGGGGGATCTCAATGCCCATGTAGGAAGAGAAAGACAAGGTTATGAGAGTGTTCTAGGACCAGAGGGTTGGGGTGGAAGAAATGAGGAAGGAAAGAGACTGTTGGACTTCTGCCAGAGGAACAGCTTGCTAGTAGGGAACTCCTGGTTTAAGAAAAGAGAGCCACACAATCACATGGTACAGTGATGACGACCAGGAAGTCGGTGGTCGACTATATACTGTATGAGAAAGAACTAAATAAGAACATCACGGACATCAAGGTTATACCATCGGAGAACATGGATAGCGACCATCGATTGCTGGTAATGAAACTGAGGGGGAGTAAGGAGAAGAAAGTGACTGAGAACCAGGAAAAAGACGTATAAGGATATGGAAACTGAAAGAAGGGGATAGAAGGGTTGAGTACCTCAAAATGGTAAAGGAAGGAATTCCAACAGATGAAGAAAGAGGGGTGGAAGAGGAATGGGCTAGATTTAAGAAGACACTAGTAGGTGCAGCAGAAGCAGTATGTGGGAGGACAAGTAGTAAGAAGAGGTGGAAGGAAACACCATGGTGGAATGAGAAGACAAAGATATAGTAAGGGAAAAGAATAGAGCGTTTAGGAGGTGGTATCAAAATAGGACGGTAGAGAAGGGAGGAGTACCAGGAAAGAAAGGAGGCGAAGAGAGTAGTGGCTGAGGAGAGAAGAAAGTGGATGGAAGAGTGGACAAAGATGATGAAGGTGGTTAGTGAAGGCACAAAAAAGGTCCTGTATGGGATGGTAAAAAATAAGAGGCGGAAGGATCTTACGGATTATGTTAGAATGGTGAACAAAAGGGGACAAGAGATAGAAAATAGGGAAGAACTGAAGAAAATGTGGAAAGAATATTTTGAAGAACTTCTGAACCCAAATGGAAAAGATGGTGAGGAGGAAGAAATCGGGGAAGAGGAAGATGAACTGCAAACAGAAAAGGACTTAACATGGAAAGAAGTGGAAGATGCAGTGAACAAGATGAAAGGAGGGAAGGCACCGGGTGTGGATGAGTTGAGTGTGGAGATGGTGAGAGCAGCGGGAGAGGTGGGGATACAGTGGTTGTACCGAGTGATGAGGACAGCATGGAAGGATAGGAAGACCCCAGAGGACTGGAAAAAAGGAATAATTGTCCCGATCTTCAAGAAAGGTAGTAGAACAGATTGCAGAAACTATCGGGGAATAACACTGATGAGTCATTGTGCAAAGATCTTCAAGAAAGTTTTGGAAAAGAGAATTAAGACAAGGATAGGAGGGATGAGGGAAGAACAACATGGCTTCAGAGCAGGAAGGTCCACAGTGGATTTGATTTTTGCTGTAAGGCAGTTACAAGAACAGCACTATGAGTATTGAACAGATCTACTGATGGCCTTCCTGGACATTGAGAAAGCATATGACAGTGTATGCAGAAACAAAGTATGGAAGTCCCTGGAGGATAGAGGAGTAGAGAAATGGACTATAAAGAGGATAAAGGAGATGTACAAGGGAAGCATGAGCTGTGTGAAAGTGGGAGGAGAGAGATCAGACTGGTTGGAACAGAGAAACGGCCTGAAACAAGGAAGTGCACCGTCACCGTTACTTTTCATTGTGGTGATGGATGACATAATGACCCTAGTGGCACAAGTAATTGGGGAAGGAAAGATGAAAGCAATGGTGTTTGCAGATGATTTGATGATTTGGGGAAACAAGGAGGAGGAGGTACAGGAACAGTTGGATGTGTGGGAAGGAATAATACAAGGATATGGGATGAAATTTAGCATAAATAAGAGTGAGATGGTGATCACAACAAGGAAGAAGGAAAGAACCACACCGGGAATAACAATTGGTGGGGAACAGCTGAAGAAAATGGAGAGTTTCAAGTATCTGGGAAGCCTGATACAAGATAATGGAAGAAACGATAGAGAAATAAATGAGCGGGGGAGGCAGGCAGAAGCATTTCGGAGGAGTGTGAGAAGCATGTTATGGAGCAAGGATGTCCCTCAGAACAGCAAAAAGATCATATATCGGACGTACTATGTCCCTATCCTGACGTATGCCTCGGAGACCTGGGTTAAGAAAGGAAGGGAGAAGAGAAAAATACAGGCCAGTGAGATGACGTTCTCGAGAAGCAGTATTGGAGCTACAAAGATGGACAGAATAAGAAATGAGAGGACCAGAGAATTAATGAAGGAGGAACCATTACAGGATGGTATAGAGAAATCTAGACTTAGATGGTATGGACATGTAAAACGAATGGAGGAGAATAGGATACTCAGGAGAGTACACGAGACGAAGTGGGAAGGAAAGAGACCGAGAGACAGGTGGCTGAAGGGGGTGGAAGAAAGCGAGAAGAAGAGAGGAGAAGACTGGACAAGGGTGGAGGCTGAGAGATGGTGGGAAGACAGAAGACATTGGAGAGGCTTGTGTTCCAAACAGACCTGGCCAGTGGCTGGAAACTGTGCAAGATGATGATGATCAAATAGCCAAAATTAATGGTTTCAGTCGGAATTATGTAAACGACATCATCAGGAAAATTAAAAATAAACCAGCCACCCACCTAATTCCAGACAAACCCGAAAAACCTTTGTTTACAGTTTTCACCTATCCTAACAATTCCATTTACAGTATCACTAACATCTTCAAAAAATGCAATATGAAAATAGCCTATAAAACCTGCCATACTAATAGTAACTAGTTTTTCAATTCACACACTTTGAACCGCAAAGATAAATACAGTGCTTCTGGTATTTATAAATTAAGTTGTAATGACTGTAAAATCAACTACATAGGTCAAACGGGGAGAAGTTTCACTACCAGATTTTCTGAGCATGTCAATGCTACCAAATACAGGAGATTTTCAGCCATGGCTTCTCACATGAGTGAGATGAACCATAAATTTACCAAAATTGACAATGACCTCGAAATTCTGCATCATGTTAATAAGGGCTCTCTAATGAATATCCTCGAGTCCATTGAAATTAACTCCGCACAGAGAATTTTTAATCCCCCCAACTTAATTGAAATATGTCTTGACCCTAATGTTTTATTTGACACCTTGTCAGATTTTATCACAACAGCAAACAAAGGTTATAAATAAACCGCCCTAAGCTCTCTCTACGCAGCCGGCTTCCCTCCCTCATCTCCCTTTCTTCCCTCCCTTATTTCTTCCGCCACTCCACGGCAGCGCTCCTTCACCTCCCCTACCCCGTCCAACACTCTGCTTTGTTTTGCGTGCTCAGCTGTTCACTTTCACTCGTTTAAGCTGGCCAGATTCTCTACGTTTTCCTGCGTCGGAAGTCACGTTCCCTCTGCAATGACGTAAGTTCGTTATTTTTTCTGTTAAACAGCTCTTTTCCGTTCTATGTTTTTCGTTTGTCCCAATTTCATTTGCCGTTTATTTAATTGCTTTTATTTTTCTTAATACTAGATTTATCTCCCCTTTAGGTTTCTCCTAAAGCCCATATGTCTACTAGAAGAAAATTTTGGATTTCCTAAACACAAGATGCTCAACTTTCCTTTCGTCTCCATTTCAAGAGGCTTTCATCAAGCTTGGCCGATTTGACTTTCATGCATGGCGATGTATTGTTCTTTCTACCAACGATCCTTCGTATGAAGTCAACAAAGTCTTAATATGACTATCAGTTTTTAACATACTTTTAACTCTTTCTATGGGTCGAATTCCCTAGATTTTCGGACACGGAATCCTGCTATTATATTTTATTACAACTCTAAGATTATTACAAGAGTCATATAAATGGCACTTTAAGTTTGCATTTTAACATATACTATTTTTAATGTGTTTTTCAATTTGTTTGTAATATTCGTAAGGTTTTCTTAGGACAAGTTTTACTCAATGTATTTGTACCACAACTATCCTCATGGTTTTTTATGTCTCATTTTCAACAAGTTTTCTCATGTTAGTTTTAACCTTTTCAATGTTATTCCAAGATTGTACTGACAATATGTTTATGTGTATGGCTGATGAAGGGGCCATGGAAGGCTTCGAAACATGTACCAACCAAATGGGTATAATATAGCCCCTTGACTGAAAAGTTTTGTATTGATCAGGCGGAATTCCTATCCCTTTAATATGTCCTACTCCCTCGCCTTGACCTTACGCCATTAGATACTTCTATGCCATTTTCCTTCAAAAGGAGGCAGTTTCCAGTACGTTTGGTTTTTGTATAACTATCAATAAAGCTCAAGGTCAAACACCAGATCAAGTAGGCATTTATTTACCTCAACCGGTGTTTAGCCACGGACAACTTTACTGTATGCCGCACTATCGCAAGCAAAATCCTTTCATGACGTTAAAGTTCAAATAGAACCAAAAGGCAAGCGAACAGCAAATGTCGAATGGAAGGAAGTACTATTAGAATTTTGAAACGAATGTTGAGGAGGAGCACAGACCTCAGCAAACGGGGCACAGATTAAATAACAATTATACAAGGACGTCCACATCCCTAATAAGATAACTGTCCTGTGGTAATGGTAAAAAAAAATACTATTGTCCTACATCCTGTTATTTCATTCCCTCAGTTCTATAACTAAGATATACTCAATCAAATTTACAGCTTAATAAATATTAATTCCTTCTGTGCGAGTTATCTTTTCATTTCTCATCAATCGCCTTTACTTAGGCGATAGCTGTCTTTACAGAGATGTGCAAATTATTAGATTCGATGTCAGTTTCCCAAAATTGCTTTTTTACTTTCCACAGTTTAATGCACTAAGTATGTTTACAAGGCGATGAAATTACTTCAAACGTTTAACCAAGACTCCAAATTATATTTTCATTTAAGAAACTCAAATTAAAATGATTTTTTAGAATTTCCACTAACAGGGGAGCCTTAAAAATGCAATATGCCACACGTTTGGTTTTTATTACATCACTCTACGTGTGAATTTAGAGAGGAGGGATTTGGGGTCTTTTAACTGATGAACGCTATTGAACTATTCAAAGATTCATGAACTATGCATTGAAATCACCTGACTAGAATTCTAAAGTCAATGAAAAATTGAAAATGGACCCAGCTCAGATATCCCTTGAAATCCAATAATCTGAAAGTTTCCAGACGCAATTCCTTGTGGGAAAAGGTGTAATTCCACGGGAGAGGTAACACTACTAAGTAGGACAACAAAAGAAGTTGGTCAAAAAAATGATTTTGAATAAAAGTAATTATGACTAATTAAAATTATTTATTTAATTCTATTAATTTGCACACCTCTATATGTTAATCAAAAGTTACATCGCTAAATTCAAATATAAGAGACCCATCTTTTATTTTAAATTTATACCATTGGTCACAAGTAGACAAAACACCAAATTGTACCGCTGTAGCCTTAAATTGTGTGGATATCTCTATCTACTTAGTATAAAACAAAGTTCCCAATATCTTGGATGTAAAGGGTAATCTAGAGAGCAACTTAATGGATTTTGATGCGGTTTTCACCATTCTGTAAAGGATTTCTCGATGAAGGATTAGGTAGAAAAACATTTATATATGACAAAAAGAAGCCGAGCATTTACGATTTCAGTGAATTGAAGAGAACATAACGTCCATGTGACTTTTAAGCTTACACTGGGTAAACTGTTAAAAAATCGATATTCTCTGAGAATGGTTCAGCATGAAAAGTTCTGCAAGAAAGTCCGCGACAGCTCCCATGTCGACCACTGTAGCGTTTTTACGTTTTCATTTCTTCCAGCAATCTCCATTCAGTGGAAATTTAAATTACTAGCTTCAGAGTGAGTTTACGAGCGACCTATCACCCTAGCTTCAGCCAGCATCAAACTGCAGAGTCGTGTCGAGAAGAGTATAGATTATTTGTTTGGAGTTAGCTGTTCACCTCGGCCTGACGTCCGTGCGCCTTTTAAGCTTACGCAAGGTAAATAGTGGGACACACACACACACAGAGGACAGGCAGACACCCACACATTTGATCTCATAAGTCTACTTCATCATTTACCCAAAAGCAACTGTACCGTAAATGTCTGTTCAGGTCACTAGCATGAAGACATGCAAATGTCATATGGACGGAAGTGCTGTAGGATTGTTGAAGTGAAAGCTGCGGAGCAGCACGGCTCTTCTAGTTAGAGAATTAATTTAAATTGGGTTATACATTTCTTTTTAGTTAGATGCCTGCAGTTAGCCTTGTAATTAGTTAGTTATGCATTTTTTAGGAGATTTAGTTAAGGCCTATGCACGAGTCAGTTCCTTTCAGGATCTCTGCACTCACCCGGGGATTAAGAAGAGTCTGTCACGTTGTTGAATTTTATTATTGATTTTATTAATTATTCTTAATGAGGCCATTTATGAGGCAACTACTTATTTTTATTATATTTTTTTTGCAATTTCAAAATTATAAATGGCTTCTCAGCATGGGCAATATTGTGGAGTATAATATTAGTCTACAGTTAGTCATGGTATTTTGAAATTGTAAATATTTTTAAAATAAGTAAAAATGAATGGATATGTGTGTGTAGGGAAACAATATCCATTTAAGTACTCACACTTGACTAACACACACGTTATTAAAAATCTCCAGCATACAATTATTTCCAAATTAATATTATGCATTCAATATTCGGTTCAGTTACAATTATATTCTCACAATAATCTTAATAATAGACATCAAGCACATAATGATCATTCATTCTGTTCTAATTTTGTTTGTTTTAAATAAGGTTGGATTGGATCACAAGTGGGATGCAAGTGGAAAAGGTTTAAATTCTAGGAACGAACACTGTGTAAATGTATTGTATCCTCAAACAAATTGGCATCTATAATTATGCTATAGGTTCAACATCTCCTTTTACTGTTGTGGTTTCAGACAAAATTAGCATCTTGAGAGATTGTAAATTACCTTCACATGGCCACCAGTCTCTCGAAACTGGTGAAACATTAGTAGTCCATCACCTTCGTATGTTCGGAAACCAAAGGAAACATTCATAGTTTTCACTCCCTGGTAGCCACTTAGTCTTGCATAAGACTTGGGCGTTAGAAATGTTACAGGAACAATAGGTGGCTCCTGGAAATTCAAAAAAGAAAAAAAACAAAACATGGATCATTTCTATAACACAAAACAATGACTACTGCATTTAAAATTACTTCAATTTTGACATTAAAGAAGAATGACATACTGATATCGCGTCAGGAGATGGCAGTCCAACACGCTGCGACAGGGTGCGGGGGGTCTTGCAGTACGCATGCGCGGCCCTCATATTCCAAACTTAAATATATCGGCTTCGCGCATGCCAATCCCTGTTATTGCAGCACACGACACGCAGCCAGTGAAAGAAGGACTGTGCTGAGTGAGTGAAACGAGTAGTGACTAACTTAATGTTTTTGGAATGCGCGATATGCATTGAGCGGGAAGACATCTGCAGTTCAAACCCAACTGCCAACTCCTGGCGCGATATCAGTATGTATGCATGATATTTTCATTTTAGGGGATTTGATCATCTTGGTCATCAGCCCCATGTACTCGAGTGTGTATCGAATTTGATAACCTGTGTTCCTGTTGTGACTGCAGTAGTATGTGTAGCTGTAATTTATTTTTAGGGTTGGAGACGGGGTAGTGGCCTCATAACTTGAGTTAAGGGGAGACTGTAGTCAGTTTTGATGACAATTTTCGAATTTAGTTTTTCTTTCTTTCATTTTATGATAGTTTGGATTCCTATTTATTGGAATAAAATAGTCTCCTTCTTGAAAGTAATTTTTAAAGGCTTAAAATGGCAAGTTAAATCACCCCCTGTATATGTGCCACACCCCCATTTCTTCCTTGAAGTTATTCTCCATGTAATATCTTGTTTATAATAATTCTATGACTTATACTGGGAATCTTGTAGCTCTGCATCCACATTACGTTATTCATTTGTTTCCCTCCATGTTAGTGGTTCTTTCTCTGGGAATATGTGTTCAGAATGCCTCCACGAAGAAAAATACGGTATATGCAAAGCGCAAAGGGGGTCCTGGGAGAAAGAAGATTATACCTGTAAATACTGAGGATGAAAATCCACAGCCTGCTTCCAGTCTCCGACCGGGTCAGGAATGAATGAATGAATGAATGAAGCCCCCATCTAGCGGCGAGGATATGATCTGTGCCGGCTGCCGAGGCCTGACGCACTCCTCTGGGGCAATGATTAAATGAATGACAGATGAAATGAAATGATAATGGAGTGTGTTGCTGGAATGGAATTTTGACAGGGAAAACCGGAGTACCCGGAGAAAAACCTGTCTGCCTCCGTTTTGTCCAGCACAGATCTCACATGGAGTGACCGGGACTTGAACCACGGACCCAGCGGTGAGAGACCGGCGTGCTGCCGCCTAAGCCACGGAGGCTTTTGCAATTAGTTCCCAGTAATTGGGATAATATTGTGTTGCAATATAAATTGCCAAAAAGGCAACACTAAGAAATGGGTTCAAAGCTCTCTATATAATTATTTATTTACATTTTGCTAAAATCCACATGTAGAAGTAATGAAATATGGATAAACATCTCTCATTAATACTAAAAAACACAAACTCTATGAATGGTTTATCCTTTGAAGAATGTTTGTAGGCAAATGTTATGACTTCATCTGAAAGATGCAATTCCTTTCTCACGAGTAAACCATATCTCATAGTCAACTTTCATATTAGGTTCTTCTACCAGAGGTACGAGGTACTTTTGCAACAATGCCTGAAATATCATCATTGGTATTTGAATTCTTAGAACTTTTCTTACTCCTTGCACTATCATACACTTGTGAACTTGGAATAATGGAACTCCTTTGTGTAGTTCCACCAGTGGAACTCCTTTGCGTAGTTCCACCCGTACTTGTACTTGGCAAGTTTAATTCTAAGCCATTCCTGTCTTCACATGAATCTCTGTAGCTAGCAGGACTGAAATCTTCTGAGATTTTAACGTTGGTCCACGTAGTCTTGCAAGAGGGACAATAGGGGTCTGCTCTGACGGTGTGAAAATATTTCTGAATGCAGGCATCATGATATGTTTTTAAACAGCCTTGGCAAGTATAGCCAACTAATGCAATCTCCCTGCACCTGTAAATACTGAGGATAGTGTAAACAATTCGTAAACTAGTGTACATGGTGAGAGTGGGGATAGGTTATGTTCTCCAAGTGCAAACATTTGTAGTGCCTAGAAACGAAAGCTATCTTCTACTGGTACGAGTGTAAATAGTGTGAAAGAGTGTACGTGAGGATTATGACGATTTTACTAGCAAAAATCATTGAATGGGAACATTATAATAGATATAGAGCTACTGTTGGCTGATGTTTGTAGTTTTATGAAGGGTAAATTTTGTGGTATGCTACAGCATTGTGTGTTATGAAGATATTACTGCAAGAAAGGGCCTTGCTTGAGTCTTTTAATAATATGATTTGTAACAAAACAACTAGAACAGTCTTTGTAGGGTATTTAACATTGTTGATAGGTGTGTATGATGCAGTGATATCATTCAATGACGGTATAATTCTTCTACTGTAAGTTTGCACTATTTTGACAGCTAAGGTTTCCAACTTTCATAAGGAAAGACTCAATTTATAACCTGTAGTCCATAACAAATATATACATGTTTTAATCACACGTAAGTTTTTCAGGTTATTTTTTCACTTTTCCCAGTAATTGTGAATATATTGGCAACATATTCTGTCGGCCAGACTGAAAAGTTGCATTATCAAACTGAACTACCACGAACTCGTGGCACGGGTGTGCGGTTGGTAATGGACGCTTTACCATGTTCATCTGCCTGTGCAAATAACGTGATAATTATATTAAATAATAATTATAATTGATAATATTGTGCAAAGTAAATGTTGGGTAAATATGTAACCTGAGAGGTCTCCAGGTAGGACATCTTTGTTTGACTATTGAGAAGCAGATACGAAATTTCTTGTTCAAGATATTTCTTTTATTTCTCTCTTTTTGAAGGGAAAAGAAATAGCAGCAGAACTATTGATTTCTCCAAGGACATTGACCTGGTGAATAATTTAATATTTATTTGTGCAAAAAATTAGGCCTAAAATGTGAGTTGTTGTGCAGACCTAAAAGTTTACTTCAAACCCACTCCTGGCACATGGTGACATTGTTCTGGTCCATGTGAAAAGGGCTTAAAGAGAGTTGGAAATCACCAAGAAACAGTCCAGACAGCATGCCAGGCAACTTAAAAGGGTCACAGAGGATGCAGAAAATGATAATGATCTTGACTACGGACCTGGCATGTTTTTATGCCATTCGAGTAACATGTCTTAACTTTAACACCAATTATCTCAAAACTTATTTATTTTACATAAAGGTACACTTTTCTCGGAAACTAACCGACATGCATATATGAAATTTTCACTGCTTATTCGACCCATATAGATACACATTATGACATATATTCAAGGTCCCACGTCCAATAGAAATTTATTCATACAGTATTCTATACGCAAACAAATGACATATTTTCACAAAATTTTCAAAAAGCCCCCCCCACTCCTTTTTTTTTTCGATTTGAGACTTTAAAAAAAATGTCACAAGACACAAAATAAAGCATTAAACAAGTGTATAATGTTACATTCATATAAAATGGATAGTCTCTGAGGAAAGTGTACCTCAAAGTTGGTGATTTAACATTGTTGGTATAGGGAGTATAGTCTCCCCTTAAAGCATTATTCCAGCATTTTCCTGGAGGGAGTGTGGAAAAACCTAAAAGAAAACCACACTCGGGATAGCGACCGCGAGCGCCAGCATTCGAGCCTCCGATCTCTGGACTTACTGCAGCTTCCCACCAGTCATAGCGCACAGCTACACCGGGGTGTGTGATAAAAGATAATGGATGGATAAGATTTATACATTTATTTACACTTAAGAATAAGAAATTTTTGGGACAGTCCACTGGGAATAATAGCTCATTTTTCTGTATTCCAAAATACTGCAAAGGCAAACCCTATATCAAACCTACCACCAACAATTATCTCCATTTAGACACCTTCCACCTTTTCTACTCCAATCGTTCCGGCGGTCTTTGAGGCAACTGCATCTGTCCCACCATGATGCACTTATATCTTACAATGATCAGAGAGAAAAATTCCACACGCCGGGACTGGAATGCGTTAGTGCTGTGGTGGGCTATGTGGCAGATGTCGTGCAATATTTTTAAGGCCTTCACCACACATTTTCTGTGCCATTCACACTCAGTCCATCCCTACCACCTCCTCCACCTCACCTAGAACCTTCTCCCCAGCTGTCCCACCATCACCCACAGACGTCTGCCCAACCCAAACACCCTATAATAACAACACCAATAACAAACTCTGAACAGTCCACTAATGCTATCTATTGGTTTGGTAGTATCAAAAGCACAATAGCTGGTTGTTCAAGTGCAGCACTGAAAGCTACATTTATAGTTCTTAATTGGCAAGAAAATTAAATATCAATGCTAAGCTGGTGTAAAATGTGCTATCATTGAATACAGTAATTATAAGTGTGTCGCCATTCACATTTATTCCATTGTTGAATCTGGGAAATGATGGGTATTATCTATATAGGGTATTTGCCCAACCTCGTGGATATGCTAATTCACAACCGATCCCTCATGGCTCATTTTGGTACGAATGGCCTAAGTGTAAATCTTACAATATCTACCACAAAGAGTGTCATCATCCTACCTCATGATGATACTTACAGGACAGCTGTAAATAGTGTTAATCTTCTGGTAAACAAACTGCTCCCCATTGGCAAGAGCCTGCTTGATATCATGTATCATATTGGTCGAGTTCAGATACAGATTCTCCATACAGCCAGTATAGTTCTGCGTCACCACCAAGCCTTCTTGCTTATTGGGGACACCACCTATATAAAACTAGAAAATACGGTACCATCAAGCATTACAATATATTTGTAAGTACTGAGGCAAGTCTGTTTTGGGCACACAAACAGAAGGAAACACACTAATTAAGGATCACCAGCAAAAATATAAACTGGATTTTTAATAATACAGTGGAACCTCGTTAGTACGTTTTTCAAGGGACCGAAAAATTTGGACGTAAAAAGCGGGAAAACGTACTAATGAAAAATGAACATTACACCTCATTAACTTGTTTCAGTGAGAGAAAAGTTAAAAAAACGTGTTAATCGGAAGTACGTACTATCGAATAAACAATTTTAAACAACCTACAGAATTATTGTATTACAGAACTCGTTTACACAGCACAGAGAAACGAGAGCAATGAAAACAAGAGAAAAATGTACTATTCCGGTACCGTACTCTAAATTGAAGTACCGGTACTGTAGTACGAGTTGAAGTACTTAACTTTCTATCATTGATTTCAGCTTAAATACATGTTTTTCTTGATATTCTGTGGAAAAGAAGTGCCGTATTCTTTGGCGTGAACGATTGGATATAACCGAAGTTTTTTTTAGGTTAGAAATGCCCGCGCGTGTACAGAAAAAAAAAATCCTCGCACTTAAGGTAAGGATTTCTGTCTACTTCTTCAAGAATTTTTATTTACTCATCACTAGTTAACGATTTAATGACTTTCTTAGGCCTATCCATTATTTCAATACGACGCAACAAAATTATCACTAGGTTTCACAACTTCTTCGGTAGTTTAATGCGTGAATCAGATCGTATTGAGTTTCAAGGTCGATATGGTAAAATTGTGGAATCGGACCGTATCCAAACTGGTGTTCAGGAACGTGATTGTAAATGCATATCGTATTGAAAGTGATTCTGCGCGCTCTTGAGTTACATTTTTAAACTAATTTAGGCCTACTCTCGTCTGTCGCCGAACTCTCTAATCGCTAATTTTACTTTCTGCCCATATTCTTCGTTACTGTTTGTGTTCCTGTCGTGGTTGGTAAGCGTAGTTTGTTGCACGTATTTTTAGCATTAACGTATTTTTGTCTGTTTTACCTTTAATGTCTGGTGTATCCGTACGTAAATTGTGGCACGTTACAGATCGCATTCGGGGCAACATTCCGGCAGCCCGGCGTCTCTAAAAGCTTTAAGCTTCAGTAGTTAAAAGGGACGTAAAAACAATAACATTTTATCATTATTAAACTGAACATAAACTTGCTAAAAACAAACAACATCAAAATCTTCCGTGCATCCTTTTTACGTGTTTACAAACCACCCGTAAAAGAAAAAGTCCGACGATAATTACAGGTCCTTTATGTTTTACTGTTTAATACGAGTTAGCCAACAAAACTGCAGGTTGGCCACCATAAACTAAACAGCGTATTGAAATCACGAACTGAAACTGCTCATGTAAATGGGCATCGTACCGAAAACAGGATCGTATTCAAATCGATTTGAGTTCGCCATGTAAACGCACTAACGCAGGAACTAACTGCCGTAGACACTGAGGCCGGACAGAACAGATGTGCAACATTGTCGGCGCGTGCTTTAAAACTGCCGCTATACTCGTTACATTTTTCTGTGACCCGTTATGTCGCAACCCTCGCCCGCTTGTTGGCCAGGAATGTTATCATAAAGCGGCCGGGCTCCCATTCCACTAGGGGTGGACAAAGAATGCTTTCAGGGCTGACGAAAATACGATGCGCTGCAAAATACGCAACGTGACCTTGTTTAAAGAAACGAGTCTCTGTCTTGCGTTCTGTGCGTACGGGCGGTATAACTCACGCTACGCGACGAAAATTTGATCGTCGTAAGCGGGAATAGAAAACGTATTAAGGGGATATATCAACATGTATTTAGCAGCAATGGGACTGAGACTTGAGAAAATCATAGTGTTAAACGGGAAAACGTCGTAACCGAGAACGTGCTAACGAGATTCCACTGTATTAAGAAAAATACTTTAAATCACAAAGGTTGAATTAATCTTTTACTCTTCTGAGCCCATAGCAACAGCCCAATTCAACGGTGTTTGACACACGTATTTATAAGCTTTAGAACCCCTCCCCACTCTTATTATGTATGCCATAGAAACTGCCCCCCAGTACACTTTAAGTCAAGCTCAGTAAAGCATCATATTTTTGTTGTTACTTGTTACATAATTTAACTTTTAAAGAAGGAAAATACACTCACTGCTCTGTTAAGATTGAGTTTCGAAAACTCTCCTTTTATCTTGCCATGGATTAATATTCTATCCACAGAAAAGTGAATTTCTTTACGATTCCTTGAGATGAGTACGTCATGCCAGATGTTGTCATCCAACAGACTACCCACAGATAAACTTGTCATAACACCAGCTCCTAGAAGCACAGAAATGAGAGAGATATTTTCACTTCACCGATTTAAAAGATTAATGTAACATACATAGGCCTTTGTTACGCAATTTGAGATTAGGAATTGTTAGAGATGAGAAAATTAAGTTTAAACGGACACATCTTACAACATAAATAACAGAAAAAGTCGCAGGAAAATGGATTATACATCCCAGGATAGTGATTTCTGCTATTTTAATCTGCAAAATTCCAAGAAATTGTGGTTTCGTGCAAAATATCTTTGAATATCATAACGAAAATCAGTTACAGAAAAGAATGACAAATGATTAAGACAGCTTAAAAATATTGACCATTTGTTGATCCTTTGATGTTTCACCTAGGTAAAATAACTTAATCTGACAACATTCAATAGAAAATTCAAAATAGACCACAAATTTCTAATTGGTTGAAACTTACTGGTTTGAACTTTAAAAGTTGCAAGCTAACTCTCCCATACTTGAAACAAATCTTTCAACCACAAGATATTTGTAAGTTTTCTTTTATTTCAACAATTCTCTAATTCTCAAGGAATCTTTTTAGTTGGTAGCAACGGTTTGGTTAGGGTGCGTTCACAGCATGTATGATGTCTGAATTCCTTGACTTGAGAGATGTGATAGTATTTGAACTAACTACACTGTAAGAACACATAATACACTAAAATTTATCTAAATATCCCTCTCTCTAGGAATTGTTCATCTCTTAAGTCTCTGTACTCTTGAACTTGAGAACTCTTTGCAATGAGTTCATTGATTAAGCTCACTAATATTGCATTGAGAGTGATTTATATTGTTAAAAGAAATGAAATTGATTTATATCGTTTAAAGAAATTAAATTTGATCTTTTTATTAAAAACATAAGGCTGTGCAATACTTACCTAGGTCAATATTCAGAAGCATGCGATTTTCTCTCAGTTGAAGAGCAAAATAATCTCCCTGTGTACCACGACTATACAATATAACACCGTTAGGTGTGCTAGTCTTGAACCGGAACCTGATGGATTCTCGGGTGGCTGCAATAGGGTCCCGGAGTAGATCCCACCGAACCAGTGATGAACCGTTGAAGTAAAAAGTGTCTGAAACTGTTTAAAGAGAAATTGTTGTATTTTATTTGTAGGGGGGGAAGGAAGGTACAGAATGGGGTGACTGATTTAACTCCTGGACACACATGTGTCATCATTATCATCATCATCATCATTTCCCCTTATCCAGCTCCTGCCGGGTCGGGGTATTTATGGCACTTCTCCACTTTCCTTCCACCATTCTTCTTCCACGATCTTGTCCCAGTCCAGATTTCTTTTTCTTACGCTGTTCTTCACTGAATCAATCCACCTTGTTCTAGGTCTTCCTCTTGCTCTCTTACCCTTGCACTTTGCCTCCAGCATCTGTCTTGGTATTCTATTTTCCTCCATCCTCTTTACATGTCCAAACCACCTTAGTTTATTCTTCTCAATTCTCTCATTTAGTTTTTCCATCCCAACTTCCTTCCTAACATCTTCATTCCTCACTCTGTCTTTCCTTGTCTTTCCTATCATACTTCTTAGGAATTTCATTTCACTGGCTTGGATTCTACTCTCTTGCCTGCTTGTCAGGGTCCAAGTCTCAGCTGCATAAGTTAATATGGGAACATAGTACACTTTATACATTACATCCTTGCTTTTCCTTGGTACTTCCTTATCCCAAACAAGTTTTCTTACACTTTGATAGAATGCATTGCTCTGCTGTACCCTCCTGCCAATCTCCAGGTCCACCCTACCAGTTTGCATCAATTCACTTCCTAGGTATTTGAACATGTCCACAATTTCCAAACTCTGACTTCCAATTTTCACAGTGCCCTTTCCTTGTCTTCCCCTCGTCATCACCATGGTCTTGCTTTTCTCTATACTGATTTTCAGGCCGTAATTCTGAATATTTTCGTTCAGTGCATGTGGGATACACACATGTGTATCCCACAGAAATGTAGCAAAGTTGCTAAAATAAATCATGAAACAACCTACTGATCAATATACATTTAGAAAAGGAATTGTGTTATTACAAGATACCAATTTAACCCACAATAAATAAATAAGTAAGCTTACAATGCAATAGGAAGTAAACCAAAGAAAGTTTCAAAAAAGAGATAACTTAGTTATTGTTGTTTCAAGGGCTGAACTACGTGGTCATCTGCCCCAAAGAAAAGATACTGTATTCACATATTTCAATATTATTATCACAATAAAACCTAGATAACTCGAACTCCTCCCTAATTAAAAGAAAATTTGTTTCCGAAAACTTATGCTGCGTCTGTTCATGTTATTTAATCTGTTTAATTCAAAATATGGTTAAATCATAAATTGATGGACAATGGCAATCCCATATATGATATTTGAACTTTAAATCAAAATTTGGCATATTTTCTTTAAAACCGGGATGCTTCTTCCAAAATTCATTGCACCACAGTTTGAGATGCAGATGTGTAAATGTACAGCTTGACAATATTGACTTTATACTAACGAAGGATTATGTTTTCAAACCATCGGCCGATTCATTTTTCCGTCCTAACAATCGGTTAGTTGCATTCACCATTCACTTACTGTTTTGTTACGGCTGTGAGTTTGTTTCGTCGCCTCGCCGCGTGAGTCACAGCCTCCCACGGGCTATGCTCTGCCTCTGTGTGTTACCTGCGCCTTAAGCAAGGGGCTGCGAGGACAAAAGGGATGGTCCAGAACATTCGTGACCCAGCCAGTGATGGAAATCTCGAGTGAGTGAGTGAGTGTGTTTTTGAGCTAGTGCGTGTACTTACCTGTGCGACAGTAGTGTGGCGACGTGACGTGCGAAGTTACGAAACCCAAGTGAGGCTTTTGCATGCAGTGAAGTGCTGTGTGAATTGCGAAACCCAGTGAGATTCTTTCCGAGCCTGAGGAGCAGTGTGTAGCAGACTCGTAAGTAGCCTAACGGTAGTTTGTGTACTCAAGGAAGTGTACAGATATTTCGGTGAGTGACAGACTGGCCGGACACAGGCCTGCCTAATTAGTGAACGGACAGCTGTTCAAGAGAGTGAAAGGGGGAGTGTTCCCAGTCAGAGAGGACCTAGAGTGAGATACTAATTGCTTGTATCAGTTTATTGTGTGGTGAACTGTAACTTGCTAAGACCTGCAATTAAACTACCGTATATACTCGAATACCACCCGCACATTTTTAAACAAAATCGGACGTGAAAAATTGGGGTGCGGGTCTTATTTGAGTCATCCTGATTTTAAAGATTGAAATTGCCCGCCATACGCGATATCGGGTGTTGCGAGTATCCGCTAGATGGTGCTAGCCTTCTTCCGGCTATCACTTTGTTTTTCCGTAAGCAGGCGGCGTCATACTGTCTAGCGCACGTTTTCCGAGTGCAAACATGAGTTCTACGAAGCGTTTTCGGTCGTTTACTGTGAGTGAGAAGCTGAAAGTTGTGAGGGAAGCTGAAATTATTGGAAATCGTGCCGCCGGTAGGAAATATGATATTGACGAGTCATGTATTCGAGATTGGAGAAAGAAGAAAAACGTGTTGCTAACAAGTAGTGGTGCTCGTAGAGCTTTCCGCGGACTGAGTGTACAGTTTCCGGAAATTGAAAAACAACTTTATAAATACGTAACAGAAAGGCGGGAATTGGGAAATGGGGTGTCGACCGAAATGTGTCAATTAAAGGCATTACAGATCGCGAAGGAACTTTCTACGGTAGGGTTTAAAGCAAGCCGAGGATGGATTCAAAATTTTTATAAAAGAAATGGGTTGAGCATACGAAGGCGTACCTCAATTTCGCAGCGTCTTCCTGGTGCCTATGAAGAAAAGTTACTTTCCTTTCAGCGTCACATAATTAAGTTGCGGAAGGAAAATTCATATTTGCTTTCCCAAATTGGTAATGCAGATCAGACGCCAGTCTACTTTGAAATGCCACTGGACAGTACTGTGAATGTTAAGGGATCTAAAAGTGTGACTATCAGAACAGGTGGTAATGAGAAACAACGGTGCACGGTAATGTTGTGTATACTCGCTGACGGAACCAAACTTCCGCCGTACGTTGTTTTCAAGCGAAAGACTCTTCCAAAAAATATACCCGCTGGTGTTATCGTTAGAACTCAGGACTCTGGTTGGATGGACAGTTCACTGGTGGAAGACTGGTTTAAGTGTGTTTGGCAACGTCGCCTTGGTGCTTTATTACGACGAAAGAGCTTGCTTGTTCTGGACAGTTACCACGGCCATACAACAGACGCTGTGAAGAAATTCGTCAAGGATGGGAAAACCGACCTAGCAATCATCCCAGGTGGGATGACGTCTATGCTACAGCCACTGGATGTCAGCGTGAACCGACCGTTCAAAGCAGCCTTGAAACAGCTGTATACGGAGTGGATGGCGGCCGATAAGCACACACTGACCCCAACTGGTCGTATTCAGCGCCCGGATGTTCAGCTGCTCTGTTCGTGGATTTTGACGGCATGGAATCGTATCTCGGGAGATCTCATACGGAAGAGCTTCAAGAAATGTAGTATTTCCAATGCTACGGATGGCAGTGATGACGACATTTTGTGGGAAAGTGATGGTGAAAAAAGTTCCGAAGTTGGTACTTCTGATGACGATGAATGAAGTGTTTGTGTCTTTTATTTGTATTTTTAATTGTTTCTGTGTTATTTTACGACGACTTCAGAACTGTTGGAAACTATTTTGTAGAAATGCTATTTTGTTTATTTAGTAAAGATTGTAAATAGTTTTGAGTATTTTTTTTTTTATTTTGTTCTTCAAAATCAGGGTGCGGGTCTTATTCAAGGGCGGGTCGTATTCGAGTAAATACGGTATTTTTTCTTTAAAAAGGCCACTGTGTGGTGCTTCTACCCACCGTAATCCAGTTATCGAACTTGCCACTAGGGGTGGCACATTACAACTGGTGTCAGAAGCGGGATTACGAACTCGAGCACAAGCACAACACCTGAAGGTCCTGGTTTCAAAACCCGAACAGGTCATTTTACCACAGTTCTCTAATTTTCCTGTGAGTGCATGCCCTTTACAAGACAAACAATTAAAATGGAAGCACAATTGCAAGCATTGCTAGAAAAGTTAAATGGCATGGAAACCAAGATGGAGGCCGGCCAGAAGAAGATGGAAGACTGTCAAAATAAGTTAGCGGAGGACCTGAAAAAGATGGAAGACGGCCAGAGGAATTTAACCGAGGACATAGCATCCAAATCAGAAGACGGCCAGAAGAATTTAGCTAAGGACCTGAAGAAGATAGAGGACGGCCAGAAGAAGATGGAAGACTGTCAGAATAAGTTAGCACAGGACCTGAAGAAATTGCAACAGGGTCTGCGGGAGGAAGTCAATACCGTCCGCCAGGGCCTACGTGAGGAAGTCACGGCAGTTGAAAAGAAGTTCGAAGCCTTACAGCAGGAATTCGCCGAGCTGCGCCGATGCCCACTGACGGGTGGAAGAGAGATTCAACGCTCTACAAAAGGAATTTGATGAGCTGCGCCAGTGCCCGCCGACGGGGGTGGAAGAGAGAATCAAAGCTCTACAAGTGGAAGTTGCCGAGCTGCGCCAACGCCCGCCCACAGTTACACCGGGAATATCAGGAAAGGGACAGAGCAGAGTGACGCCCCCCAACCTTCGACGGAAAGGTCCCCTGGAGCACCTACTTACGTCAGTTCGAGGCAGCCTGTTCCATAAACAACTGGAACAGCACGGAAAAGGCTTCAGCTCTCATTGTAGCGCTGAGAGGGGACGCCCTTAACGTCCTTCATGCCATCCCTACTGGATCACAGGACTACGCTTCACTAATCGCCCATATGGAGTCCCGATATGCAGATAGCCATCTTCAGCAGGCCTACCAGATGCAGCTCCAGACCCGAGTACAAAAGTACGCGGAAACCCTGCAGGAGTTCGAGATGGAAATCGCACGCCTCGTAAGGCTCGCCTATCCAACAGCGCCGGCTGACTTCCTGGAACAGATTGCGACGCAGACTTTAACAGACGGGCTAGGGGACTCGGACACTCAACAGGCGCTGCGACTTGAGCGCAATAAGACCCTGGCAGATGCGCTGAGCCACCCACTCGAGTTCGAGACGGCAAAACAGGCATCTAGAATGCACGCGCGGGTGCGTCAAGTGGAGACGTCGACGAACCGGCCAAAACCAACGAGACTAAGAGCCTGGCCGATGAATTGATGGAGGCGCTAGGCCGTTTCTTCAATAGTCGCGGCGCCACCAACAACGACTCAGCCGAAAGACTCCCGGAGAGGCGGTCCGGAAGAGGACTGCTGAACCTGCGGTAAGAAAGGCCATCTGAGCAACGACTGCGGTGATCGCCGCCGCCGAGGGTATCCAGCGGGAAATCAGTCGTCTGAAAACCGCGCGGCCCAGGGAAACGAGTATTAGCCAGCCTTGGGGGGCAAAGGTTGGCTTGCGACAGTCGTCAAGCCCCGGCAGTCCAAGTTCGTGCGACGAAGTTACGGAGGGACAATAGCAGCCTGATGGTCGATGGAGTCGTCAACGGAGTGAGCTAGCCCATGCTGATCGACACGGGAGCGTCGAGGACCATCGTCAATCCCACCGTGATCCCGAAGTGGAGAGTGCAACCCACACGAAGGAACCTCCAGCTAATAACCGCGACTGGAGAGACCGCACCAGTACATTGCGAAGCATCACTGGAGTTTGTCATTGGTCGGTGAAGCATCCAGTGCTCATGGCTGATGTAGCAAACTATGTGATCATCGGACTGGACTTCCTGGACCAGAACAACATCATCTTGGACCTGAGAACCAACACTCTCCGCTACGGAGGTGAAGAACTTGCTTTGCAACCAGCACACGAGGCCGTCACCGCACGATGAGTAAGGCTGAGAGAGGGCGTCACCGTTCCCGCCAGGACGGAGGTCAGCGCTGCCGTAATTGTTGATGGAACTGCGAGGGAGTGGCGGCTGTCATTGAGCCAAATTATGAGGACATCCAGACAAAAGGATTGCTAAATGCCAAGACTCTCATCAACACGACGCCTCGGCCGTACGTCCGCCTGTCCAACCTGAACGACTACAACATTACAGTTAACCAACCTAGGAGACTGTGAGCCCGTTACCTGGATGGCCCGCATCACAGACACGACGGACGGACGGACACCTGCAGACGGACAGCCGAAGAAGACGCGCCCTGCCAGAAGTACTACAGAAGCTGTACCAAGGATCCCAGAACCATTTAGACGAGGAACAATCACGCCAGCTTTGGTACCTGCTACACGAATTCCAGGATGTCTTCTCCTTGGGGAGCAAAGACTTCGGCAGGACAAGCTTGGTTCAGCACAGAATCGACGTTGGGGACAGTGCACCGTTTAGGGCCCCATTCTGATGTGTCCCACTCGCCAAGCAAGCTGAAGTCGACCGGATGGTGGAAGAAATGAAGGAGCAGGGGGTGATCGAGCCATCACATAGTCCTTGGAACTCTCCAGTCGTGCTAGTGAAGAAGAAGGACGGCTCCACCAGGTTCTGCGTGGACTACAGGCGGGTGAACGACGTCACGAAGAAGGACAGCTACCCTCTACCCCGGATCGACGACACGCTGGACACCAAATCAGGATCAAGATGGTTCTCCACCTTAGATTTGAAGAGTGGCTACTGGCAGGTGGAGGTCCACCTCAAGGACCGCGAGAAAACTGCGTTCTCTGTGGGCAGCGGACTCTGGCAGTTCACCGTCATGCCATTCGGGTTGGGAAACACCACTGCGACCTTCGAAAGGCTAATGGAGTCCATTCTGAGGGGACTACACTGGAAGACCTGCCTGGTCTACCTAGACAATGTCATCGTTCTGTGGAGAAGCTTCGAGGAGCACTACAGCAACCTGAAGGAGATCTTGATGAAGCTACGGGCTGCCCAGCTGAAGTTGAGCCCCAAGAAGTGTCAGCTCTTCCAGAAGCAGGTCCAGTACCTTGGGCATATCGTCTCCGAGGAAGGGGTGCACACCGGCCCAGAGAAGACCGCAGCTGTGAGGGAGTGGCCAGTTCGGAAGGACAAGTCCCAACTACGAAGCTTCCTGGGACTCTGCACCTATTACCGTCGCTTCGTGAGAAGATTTGCCGACATCGCCAAACCACTGCATTGACTGACTGAGAAGGACCAACTCTTCACGTGGACAGCAGAATGCCACAGTGCCTTCGAACAACTCAAGCAGGCTCTGTGCACCGCACCTATTCTGGCCTACCCCAGACCTGGAACAAGGTTCATCGTCGATACCGATGCCAGCGACTTTGGTATAGGGGAATCCTGTCGCAAGTAGTGGACGGCGAGGAGAGAGTATTGGCCTACTTCAGCAGAGCCTTGTCAAAGCCAGAGGGGAACTACTGTGACACCAGGAAGGAACTGCTCGCCATCGTGAAGACCATTGAACATTTCTGCAAGTACCTGTACGGGCAAGAATTTCTCATCAGGACCGACCATGCATCCCTGCGGTGGTTCCTGAACTTTAAGCAGCCCGAGGGTGAACTCGCGCGGTGGTTAGAGAGGCTTCAACAGGACAACTTTGAGATCCAGCACAGGAAAGGCCAACTGCATTCTAACGCCGACGCCCTGTCACGTTTTCCGTGCCCCGAAGACTGCACCTTCCGTGCCAGAAGGGAGGAGAACACCGGGATACAGTGCCGAAGGACTACCGTGGAACTTCAAGGAAGCTGGAGTCGCGAATCTTTCACGCGGGCACAAGCTGAAGATGATGACCTGGGACTGATAGCCGAATGGAAGAGGGCCTGTGACCCCAGACCCGGGTGGAACATTAAGAGTGACTGCAGCCCAAAGTTTAAGTCCCAGCGGGCGCAGTGGGACTCGGTTGTAAGGGATGGCCTCATCTGCCGTACCTGGGAGAGCACCGACGGGAAGACATCTCGGGAACAAGTCGTCGCTCCAAAGGCTGTGACGGAGGAAGTCCTGAAGGAAGTCCATGGAGGATCATCTGGTGGACACCTAGGGATAAAGAAGACCCTGGAGAAGCTGAGAGAGCGGTTCTACTGGATCGGATGCTGAACAGACGTGGAGAACCACTGCGCGAGGTGCCACGATTGCACATCCAGCAAGGGCCCAGGAGGAAGACGACGGGGTCCACTGAAGACCTACAACGTGGGCGGCCCCATGGAGAGAGTGGCCATCGATGTTGCAGGACCATTCCCGTTGAGCGAGGCAGGGAACCGTTACATATTGGTTGTCAGCGACTACTTCACCAAATGGCCAGAGGCGTATGCACTCCCTAACCAAGAGGGCGCGACGATCGCGATCCTGGTGAAGAAATTCGTCAGCCGGTACGGAGTACCCTTGGAGCTGCACTCCGACCAAGGGAGGAACTTCGAGTCGCAGGTGTTCCAAAACCTATGCCAGCTGCTGGGAATCTGGAAGACAAGGACGACGCCGCTACACCCTCAGTCCGACGGGATGGTAGAGCGATTCAATCGCACCATCGAGAACCATCTCCGAATAGTCGTTAGCGAGCATCAGAGGGATTGGGACAAACATCTTCCACTATTTCTCCTGGCCTACCACGCCGCCGTACATGAAGCCACCGGGTGCACACCAGCCCGGGCCATGTTTGGGAGGGAACTCCGTCTACCTGTCGACCTTGCCTTCGGCCGACCTGGGAATGATCCGGTCCTGGTAAACCAGTATTGTCAAGAACTGGTCGACCGACTGGAGGACGTACACGCGTTCGCAAGGAGGAGACTGCGGGTCGAGACCGAATGAAGACCCGATACGACCAGTAGACGGATGCCGGCGGATTCCACGAGGACGACCTGGTCTGGATCTTCAACCCATTACGGAAGAAAGGCCTGTCACCCAAACTGCAGAAGTCCTGGGAGGGCCCATACCGAGTCGTGAAACGGATCAACGATGTCGTCTACAGGATCCTGCAGGGTCCGAGGGCGAAGATGAAGATCGTTCATCGAGATCGCCTGGCAGCCTATGGAGGGACACAGACGAACCAATGATTGATCGGGACGATCAGCCTTTTAGGAAGGGGGGTGTGTTACGGCTGTGGGTTTGTTTCGTCGCCTCACCGCGTAAGTCACAGCCGCCCCCGGGCTATGCTCTGCCTCTGTGTGTTACCTGCGCCTTAAGCAAGGAGCTGCGAGGACAAAAGGGATGGTCCAGAACATTCGTGACCCAGCCAGTGATGGAAATCTCGAGAAGCCGTGAATCCTGGACGGTTCTAGAAGCATTCATTGAGTCACCAGCCTGCTATATAAGCGGCCTCACCAGCAAGGGAGCGAGTGTGTTTTTGAGCTAGTGCGTGTTCTTACCTGTGCGACAGTAGTGTGGCGACGTGACGTGCGAAGTTACGAAACCCAAGTGAGGCTATTGCATGCAGTGAAGTGCTGCGTGAATTGCAAAACCCAGTGAGATTCTTTCCGAGCCTCCGGAGCAGTGTGTAGCAGACTCATAATTAGCCTAACGGTAGTTTGTGTACTCAAGGAAGTGTACAGATATTTCGGTGAGTGACAGACTGGCCGGACACAGGCCTGCCTAATTAGTGAACGGACAGCTGTTCGAGAGAGTGAAAGGGGGAGTGTTCCCAGTCTGTTTATTGTGTAGTGAACTGTAACTTGCTAAGACCTGCAATAAAACTACTTTTTCTTTAGAAAGGCCACTGTGTTGTGCTTCTACCCACCGTAATCCAGTTATCGAACTTGCCACTAGGGGTGGCATGTTACAGTATTTTATGTTTATATTGCATCTGCAATTGTGTCCTTTTGTATTTGACCATGATAATTACAATTACTTTTCTTTGACCGCATACTTCTAGGTACAGAAAGGGACTTAAGCAGATAAACCCAAATATTGCAAGCCTGTAACTGTGTATAACACAAGAAACTTTAGGTAACCTTAGCAATTATTTGAGATTCGAACTTCTTCCCTTATCCAAATGCCATGTTCAGTCTCCCGAATGCTGGCGATCACCATGGCAAACCTCAGTTTTATGTTTCTCTGGCTACCAGACTGTTGAATTTTACTGAACTGCCATGAGTGGATTGCAATCTGGTAAGGCATGTGAAAATATACTTCAAGCTGTATTTATAGCAGTACAAGAGTTAAGCATTAGCTGATTTTAGCCTTTATAACCTTTAACCATAGTAGTGTGAAATATCAGCTACTGTAATTAACAAGCATGACTAGGCATAACATCCCCAAAAACCTTGAATTTAATTAAGGGAAATAATATTTACTACATTCCTATCAGCATAGATGACTTATTCAACTTACCATAGTCACAGCCATATAACTCCACTCTAAGAGCAATCCGATCTCTCCATCTTGTTGGGTTAATCTGTATCCATTGTGCAATTATTGGCACCTCAAAGGAATTTCTTCTGATTGAGTCGCCATCAGTATTGCCCTTGAACATCTATAATGGAAAGCACACATTAAATAATATTTCTAATGACTACTGGTCACACAAATCAATGATAAAAGCATTAAAACACTCAGCAGTTTCCAAAGCAAATAATTTGTGTTATATGACTGTAACACTTCTTATACAGCACACACTACCTTTAATACACAGGCTGGAAAGAAGTCGCAGCAATATATACTTATATATGAAATGCATTTTGCAAGTACTGTTTCGGTATATTTCCCATGCTCTTGTGATGTTAGACATGCACAAGGACCTCGTCCTTCATATCTTGGCACGCCACATGCAATGTTAAGAGAAATTCCCTTATTGTGGCCATCTTACAGTGATTGTTTAAAATATTCAAGACAATAGATCAGCCTGGTGATTGTGAGATATTTGTCCATATTTGTTTCTTATAAAAAGCATCAACATATGAAGACTTAAAACAGATGTCTCTAATCTCATCTTCTTCCGAGGATGCTCTGTTGTTGATTTTATCAATTTACTACATAAAAATTTAGGTTTCATCAGCTGGACATATTCTTGCTATTCAATACTATTTACAATAGAATATTCTTCCTTTCTTTCTGGTCTGCAACACACATTTAAGTCAGGATAAAACTGCATCAGCTATTGCCTGCGCCAACATAGCTTGTTAATGGTTCTTAATTAAAATAATACATTCCACATTTGAAGAGAATTCTTAAAGACTTCTGCACAGCAGGGAATGTTTTGCATGTCGGCAGCCTATTTTATGGTGTTTCCTCGTGGCATTTATTCTATTCAATAATTTCTTTCAATCAATGAAAACTAATACGCGCCTAGGAACACCAAGCTGGCTCATCAGCAGGCTCTTGGTGTCCGTGCCTGGACGGACCCCCCCCCCCCCCCCACAGGAGTAGCAAACTGCATGCTACCTCCCTTTTTATGAAGCGCACCTGTGCCTCTTTACTGCGAGAGCTAAAGCTCAAGCAGTCTTAACCTCCCATGAAGGCTTCCAAAAAGATTTATCAGAAGCTTGTACTGTTTGCTTAGCATGGTATGAACTAGACTGCAATTACTTCCTTTAAATGTCAAATTAACTAATTTGATTTAAAAATTCCAAAACATGTACAAATATTGAAGAAAACAAATTAAAAACAAATAAAATGATAATATTGAATTCTGTTGCCATTTTATATTTCTCTTGTTGTAAATAAGTAAGTACAGCATAAGTTTTCAAATAAAGCTTATGAACAACATCAAATGAAACTTAACCATTCCCGAGCGGATGCTTTGTCGGTCCGAGCGGATTTCTATTTTCAAAAATTCAAAATATGTAGATTATATTTTTCAAGCACTAAATTTAATTAGAACTCATATATTTCACCTACCTGTTGATACTTGAAGTTTGAGTAGCATCTGAAGGTTGAAAAGTTAATTAATTAACAATTAAGTGTGGAACACTACAAACCATCACTCAAATCCAAAGCACACACTAGGTTTGTATCATTCCATAGCCTTTTCTGTGATATTATGCTCACATCACCATATACACACTACAAAACTGCACTCACTTCACCAACTACGCAATATGACACGTGTGTTCATCTGAAGCAACAACTACCTGCAGGTATTTGTGAAGTCAAAGAGGTCTCTTGGGGTGATATAATTAACTATCAAACGTGTCTGCAGAGTGGTGTGATCTCCTGGGTTTAACATTCACTACTTTGACGAAAAAACGGCGCCATATTTATATGTTACCATTTTCCAGTATAGCAGTTTCCTACTCGCGGCTGAAAAAATGCTCCGGATATATCCGTATTCCGCTCGGGAAGGGTTAATACCTGAATAAAATGGTAAAAAAACCTGCATGACTTCTCATAAGTTTTTTAAGAATTAATAAATAACAGTTAATTAGTGCACCCATACCACAAGCTTGAATTGTTAGTATTCACTCTGTGCATCAGATCACAATTATGGAACAACATGCTTCTAACTACTTGGCTCTGTGAAACAGGAGAAAACAGTACTTTTAGGTACAACAAACACTATGGGTCATTTATAACACTAGTAGAACTTTTTAAGTGGCCACTGGTCAGTATGTCTTGGTCTCTAGATGGCCATCCGAGATGGGGATTTAAAAAAAAATACAAATATGGAATTAACATTTAGATAGAACAATCTTCCATATCCACAATGGACAGAGATGATGGAGGAAGACAGCAGAGGAAATAAGAAAGTACTTTATGGGATGGTCAAAAGTAAGAAAAGAGGTCTGCGAGAGGATGTGGTAATGGTGGACAAAAACGGAAATGAGGTACACAGCAAAGAAACACTCAAGACAGTGTGGAAAGAGTACTTGGAGGATTTGCTGAATCCAAATAGTCATAGGAAGGAAGACAACGTATTGGAAGATGGAGAAGACAACACAGGAATGGAAAAGGACCGGACTTGGAGAGAATTGGAAATGGCTATAGACAAAATGCAAAGAGGAAGGGGCACCAGGTGTGGACAAAGTGAGTGTTGAAATGGTGAAGGCAGCAAGGGAGGTTAGGAAACAGTGGCCGTACCGTGTGATGAGGGTGGTATGGAAGGATAAAAAGACCCCAGAAGATTGGAAGAAAGGATTAATTGTCCCAATATTCAAGAAAGGAAGCAGAAAGGAGTGCAGAAATTACAGGGGAGTCACACCACACTGTGCCAAGATATATGAAAAGATATTAGAAAGTAGAACACTAGCCAAAGTGGAGAGAGAATTGAGAGAGGAGCAGTATGGATTCAGACCTGGGAGATCAACAGTGGATCTCATATTTTCAGTGAGACAGCTCCAGGAACACCACTACGAATTTGGAGAGGATCTGTTGATGGCCTTCCTGGACATCGAAAAGGCCTATGATAGTGTGTGTTGGGAGAAGGTTTGGGAAGTAATGGAAAACATGGGAGTGGAAAAAGGGACTGTAGGCAGAGTGAAGGAGATGTATCGTGGAAGTGTGAGTTGTGTGAAAGTTGGAGGGGGAAGAACAGACTGGTTCAGACAAATGAGTGGCCTGAAACAGGGTAGTGCACTGTCACCCCTTCTCTTTATTGTGGTCATGGACGAGGTAATGACATGGGTAGCAGGAAAGATAGGAGAAGATAAGATGAAAGCAATGGTGTTTGCAGATGATCTCATAGTCTGGGGAAACAAAGAGGAGGAAATTCAGGAGCAACTGAAGGCTTGGGAAGAAACAGTAGGAGAGTACGGATGGAAGTTCAACATCGTAAATGTGAGATCCTGTTTAACGACCAGGAAAAAGGACAGGCCTATGAGTGGGATAACACTTGGAGGTGCACAGCTGAAGAAGGTGGAAAGTCTCAAGTACTTGGGAAGTATAGTGGAGGAAAATGGGAGAAATGACATTACGGAACGTGGCAGACAGACAGAAGCATTTCTGAGAAGCATTAGGAGCTTAGTGTGGATTAAAGAAGTCCCACAAAAAAGCAAAGTAGTGTTATACAGAAGCTACTATATCCCGATACTGACCTATGCATTAGAAAAGTGGATAATGAAGAAAAGAGACAAGCAGAATACAGGCAAGTGATATGAAGTTCCTGCGAAGTAGGATCGGAGTAACAAGAAGAGACAGGATGAGGAATGAAAAGGTTAGGGAAATAATGAAAGAGGAGCCCTTGCAATGTAGGATTGAGACATCAAGACTGAGGTGTATGGACACTTAAAGAGAATGGAAAAGAAGATTCCCAAGAGGATACACGAGATGCAGATGAAACGACCAAGTGGAAGACCAAGAGATAGCTGAAAGGAGTGGAGGAATGTGTCAAGAAGAGAGGCAAGGACTGGACCAGAGTGACAACGGAGAGGTGGTGGGAAGAAAGGACTAAGTGGCGAGGCTTATGTTCCAAACAGACCCAGCCTGGGGCTGGAAACTGTACATGATGAGGATGATGAATCTTCCTCATATTTTATTTTTTTAATGAAAGCACAGCATACTATACTAGCAAGTCACACACAGACATCTTGAAGGACTCGGGCAACTTGTTCTGCGATCTCTATATAAAGTGCCAAAGTAAGCTTTGTCTGAACATTGAGTTTTTGGCTAGAAGAGCCCAGATGAGGAGTATAATGACCTAATATACAATAAGTTTAATTTTTGTCAGTTTGTCATTTGTTATGGACTGGCATCAAAATTACTGACATGAAAATTTATATTTATGTAGAAGGCACCCCCACAAAAATACCAGGCTGCAAATTATTTATGGGGCAGATGACCTCATAGTTCCACCCTTTGACACCTCAATAAGTAAGTAATAACAAATTATTAATGTATGTAGTCTAAGGATTAGGAGGTTAAGAGGAAAATCTAAAATAAATGTAAGGTATTAGGCTAACACTTTTACAGGTATTGACACCTTATTAATTAAATAGTCAATACGGGCCAAAAATTAATCGCATTATATCTGCAAGGTTAAGAAGAAGCCCTTCATTGTTTTTATGATCCTTTCTTCAAAGCGGTTGGTTTGTTCAGAAAATGAACAGAACTAAAGTCATTGGGAATTAAATGATAAACATTTTCAATCGCCAATATTAATGATGGAATGAATCCTTACTGAGATTAGTGCATAACATGCCATCTGTCAGCACTTTAAGATAACACTTGAAGACAAGAGAGAGCAGTGATGCACAAGTATGTGTCGCTATCATGCGTGCAGCGTAGTGGTAACTGTAGTAAATGAACTCACATTTGAAGACTCACCGGAAAAAATGGGGTAAGTCACATTCTGTAAATATTTCAACACTAAAAAGAAATACTTAAAACACCCCAATTGAGGGTAAGCAATATACGTTTTTTTTGCCAAATTTATTTCTTATTAAGGAAGTGCATGTAAAACAAATAAAAACAAAAGTTAAATTATGAAAAAGTGAGAGGATGTGGGACGTTCTTTCAGTTTCCACTAAAAATAAAAACCTCTGTATCTCGGTGACATTCCGCTTTATTTGAAGTTAATTTCAACTGATCAGTAGTAACGATGGCTGGCCACCAGAATGCGCCATAAACTCATTTTTGGAAAAAAATGGGCTTGCCCCATTCTTTCCATGGGGTCTTCATTTTGTCTGGTCGCAGGCATGTATGTGTGATGTGCATAATCTAAGTACTGTAAATTTCATTTCTGAGCCAAAATGGTGTACAATCACTTCAGTCCCTTACAAAAAATCACAACATAAGAATCAATTAAAATGAAGCTGGCTGCATCACTTAAATAAAACCTAAATTTATACAGGCTAAATACTTTATGTTGATAATTTATGGACAAGCAGATCAAAAGTTCTTTTAGTATAATTCAATTTGCACAGACTGTTGAGAGTCTGTGCGCACACTACTTGAACTGTCTCCGATCAATTCTCTTTAGAACTATTTCATGTTTAATGGTGTTCACCCAAAATCCACTGGATTGTTCATGACAAAGGATGTGTTTGATTCCAATGTTAGTAAGAACCATACTTTATTCTTTAAGGAACATACAGTTTGTGTATTTTACTCCATTTTTCTGTCATGGCACTTTTCTTTCCTTTCTTCAGTGACAAGCCCTAGAAGCAGTCCTCATGAAATTTCTTTCTTTACTCTATGAAACCATCGACAACTTACAGGTAATCAAAGGTAGTATTAATGAATTGAATCACAAGAACCCCAACACAACACGAATATGACTTCCTAAAGTATTAGAAGCCATTTTTCAGTATTGCCTAGTTCTTTTCTTTATGACCGCATAGGATCACTGTAGTCAGTCCATCGTTCAGATCTTCTTTGAAGGGATTGTTCAAGCTTTGCGTTCCTCCCAGTACTTCTTAAGACAGTTCGATCATCGTGCCTTTTTCTCAGATGAAAATGAACGTGTTGTGGGCATATTTCTTGTAAGGGGAAAGCGGGTTTAATGTATTCTTGAGCCTTGCATTCAACTTTATCCTATTTGTGGTGTTGTCTGTTGTAAGGCCATCTCCTTCAGATCCTCGCTCACTTCTCTTATCCATGCACATCCTGTTGTGGTATTTTTTGAGATAAGATTGTGCTGCACAAGCTGTTTTAGGAGTCTCGAATCCTGCATCCGCATAATATGTCCAAAGAATCCCAGTCTCCTCTTACACATAGTATCTGTAATGAGTTCAAGCTCTTTGTACACGACTTTGTTAGGTAGTATCCGCCAATGGCCATTTTCTGGTATTTTATTGTTAATGCAGGTTCTTCAAATTCTCCTATCAATTTTCTGATGTATACCCCTTGATTGTTTAGGTGAAAAAGTGTTTCTGCTGCATATGTAGCTTCCGGTTTTATAACTGTGCTGTAGATATCCCATGTCAATTTTTGTGTTTTAGCTAATTTATTTGTTCTTGTTTGGATTAAGATATTTTTCATTTAAGTTGTTTGTTAGCAATTCTCCAAGGTATTTAAATTGAGATACTATTTTGATTTTATTAGCATTTATGGTAACTGCCTTTGGTTGTGTTGGTTTTTGGGGCATAATTTTTTTTTTTTTTTTTTTCAAACTTTGAGGTCAACCTTATGTGCAATGTTTTGAAGTTCTAATATCTGTGTTTTTGCTTTTTTTATGTCAACTACTAGTAATGCTAAACCATTGGCGAAACCCAGGCAGTTTGTTTTGGTTTTCCGTCCAACCTTTATATTTGGGGGACATTTCCTAAACCATTCCCTCATTACCTTCTCAAAAACTTTTCAGTTCCAGTCATCTTAATTTTACCAATAATTTGTGTTAACCGACTGAAAAACCTTCTATAAAATGTGCAATCTTGTGTTAGTACAGTGTGCGCACAGTCTGTATACCCCTACTTATATTTTCTTTGTCCCCAACTAAGGAGCGCATTTGAACCTATTAGTACTTTTTCTTCTTCCCTTCCCAATATCTCTTCATCGTCTCGCTGTGTTCCCTTTTACGCTGTTCTGTCCATCCTGTATTTTGTTGGGTGGGCTTCTTAGAAAATGTGTGTTAGTGAATTAAAGTTCTGAATTTTGTTCTATCTTGAATGGTTTCCCTACATCATTATTATTATTTATTTCTATTGTCAGTACATTATACTTATTTAGTTATTTCCACTTACATTGTCAGATACCCATTGTTATTGACTTCGATTATTGACAGCAGCTGGTGCCAAGATATTGAATTAGAAATAAATAGTAACTAGTTGAAACCTGTCAAAACATGACAGTCAATGGGAAAATATTTACTGAAGAATTTTCTTATATAGCCTACATTCATTGTACGATTACTTTTTGGCACTATTGCAACTTAAAGTGCATCAAAAGATTGCACTGTCCACATTGCAACATACAGCCGGCCATGACTGAAAACTTAATGAGGTAAATCCTAATTTTAACCTCACTTATTATTTCCAAACCCAAGCAATTTCCATGCATATATCTTACAATTAATGGTTGGTTCCTTAGTTTAGGGGCTGCGACAACGCGGCCATTTAGCCCCGAGATCTGGTTCCATATAGGAGCCCTTGGGAAATGTTCAGATTTCGAAGGAGAATAACTATGGCTCAAACGTTTGGAGTTCGAATATGTGGAGGCAAATCACTTAATTCCAAGGAATTCAAGATTTCTGTAGGAAACTGAAGTGTCTGACTTTCATTTTCAGTATTTAATCCATTAACACTGGTGTATGATTTTGAACTACTGGATATAAGTTCAATGACTTTTAAATTAATTTCATTACAGTGTTCATTTTTGGTGTGAAATGCAAATTTGAGAAATTCATTATATATTTTGCAGAAGTGAATGTTTCACTGTAAATCTCAGTCACAGTATCATCATGTCTGGCTGGTAATTCAATAATATTCGATTCCTCACCATCCACAAAGGGGTAGCAAGAAAAATCAGAAAATTCCATTTCATCTGGTTTTGAAGACGTGTTTTTATGTACCGTAAGTGGAGTGAAGGGCCAGAGAGAGGAGTATTTGATACATCCTATCATCAACTCTCACTACTGCCTGATTATCAACATAAATACTTTTTTTTTTCCTGTAGTAGCCTTCCCTCAATTCCAAAATTTCTCAGAATGCATAACGTATTTTCCCTTGGATCTATCATAAATGGAAACTCTTCTAGCAATATGGCAGATTTTGAGATTATACCAGTAGTGGCTAGTGCTAAACTACTCAGGGTAGGCTAATAATAATTTTTTCTTGTTCATCTTAGGGGCTGCGACATCGTGGACTGGTAGCCCCGTGTACTTAGGTGTGTGTGGAATTGGTGCGATAACCTGTATTATTGTGATGGCTGTACTAGTATGTGCTAACAATAATGCTACTATGTTATATCCCAATCCTTCATACGTGCGCACTGCTGGCCATGGGTGTTCCCTCAAAGAAATCAATATTTAACCTGACTTACAATAAATTAATATACAGTATATAGAATCATCAGACAACCATATGAAGTATTTAAATAAGTTGCTAATGTCCAAACATGTAGCATAAAGACTGTAGATCAGTGATAGATGCAGAAGACAAACATGTGAATCACTTCTTTTATGAAGTATGAATTTGAACCTTAATAAATAGGCTATAAGATATGCACGAAATGCAAGAGGTTGCCGACCTTTGACATGGACGACTCTTTTAAAGCATTATATTAATTAATTTTGAAGTACCTTTATTTATAAATTAAATCAATGTTTTTGAAGTTCATATAGAAGCTTTCCTTCGATTGAAACTGTGGCTAATGCTGTACGTCTATTCTGTACCATGGTATTCCTTAAATATGACTTCATTCTCTCGAAGCACGAAGGACTTCTTTCATCACTACAGCTAGTAGCCGGTAACGGGAACTTGATTGTTGACGTTATTGACTAGTAATAGCACAAAGAACGGGGGATCCTTTTGAAGGCTCGTTGGCAGTCGGCAATAATCGTAACCGATCGGCAAACAAGACTCCAGCACAACTGGCCTAGCCAAGCATCGTGCGCATGCGTCGAGTACAGTAGCGAACTATGATGCCCGCCTTGATGTTCATCTACAAGGGCCAAGCACTCTTGAATGAAGTGGCTCTGGCCTAGCCTGTCCTACAAGAAGAGCTAGTTGTGTCAATTGAGTCGTGTTCAGTGGATGGAGCTCTATTTAAAAGGGGGAGAGCATTCACTAAGAGACTTACTTGAGACCGGACAAAGTGAACGGCTTGGAGGCAAAATACGGTTTGAAACACCATAAATAATGTAGAATGTTCTGTATAATATTGATACGCAGAGAATATTGAATGTAATTTACGTTTTTTTTAAATGTACAGACAGGCTTTGCCTACCATGAGGAGCTGCTACTGGATTATAAAGGAAGAGAATGAGGACAGGAACAAAATTACAGTTGAGGAAGTAGAGGATGGTCTTTAAACCAAAAAACAAGAGGCCTAAAGCTGCAGTGGTTTTTATTATCTTACTCTCGGCTAATGATCGAACTCTCCTTTCTACAATGCCTAGTACACTTTGCCTGAAACGCTTATACATGGAATACAGTACCTCTAAAATGTATACAATCTTTCCTATTGCCTTTTTCATAAATTGGGACGATTACTGCTTTTGTCGAGCCCAATGGTACTTCTCCTGAATCCCATGACACTGCAACCATTTCATCCCTGCCTTCCCACTGTACTTGACCATTTTTTCCTCTGTAACATTGCAGTTTATTTACCACCCTCTCTACTTCCTCAACCATAATTTCATTCTAGTCCCGTATTATTCTTAAAATCTGCCATATTGCCAGAAAAGTTTCCATCTACATTTAGCAAGTTTTCAAATATTCTTGCCATCTGCAATACATTTCTCAGAATTGTACAAAATACTGTTATCTTTTACCTCTGTTTCTAAGATTGCTTTTAACACTCCAAAAAGGCTCTCCTGCCGTTTGGTCTAACCTTTCCAATTTACTTTTTAATTCTTTGCATTATTTCCTTTTAGACTATTATTTGCTTGATTTTGTTCCTTTCCACTACATAATACTCTTCTGTGCTAGACAGATGCAAGAAAAATGTAGAGAACAAGATCGCCCTCTATATATGGTCTTCATTGATATCGTCAAGGTTTTAGATTCATTCAATAGAGAAGCTTTTTGGAAAATCCTAGCTCGAATTGGATGTCCTCCAAAATTCATTCGGATCATTAGAATACTCCATGAGAATCTGAAGGGCTCAGTTCTTAACAACAATGGGCCTGGAGAACCCTTTAAGATCACAACAGGTGTCATGCTAGGGTGTGTGATCGTCCCAACATTATTCTCAATATTTGTTGGCGCTATGCTTCACCTGATCAAATAAAAAGTTCCGCATGGTGTAGATATTGAATACAGGACTGACGAAGGATTATTCAACCTTAGCCGACTGCGAGCAAAGACAAAGGTATCGACAGGTTCCGTTCTGTAACTCCAATATGATGACGACAATGTTATATTGGCAAACTAGCAAGACGATCTTGAGGCTGCTCTGAATGCTATTAATGACCCATATAAGAGCTTAGGTCTGTAAATAAAACAACAGTAAAATGCAAATTATCCATCAACCTGCTACGTCCAACTGTAATGCTGCTGGTTTTCCCATTATGATCAATGGGAACAACTTAAAATATATTGAACACTTCCCTTACCTGGGAGTCATCTCTCAGCAAATGCTAACATTGATGCCGAAATCCAATATCGCCTTAAATGTGCCAGTGCAGAGTTTGGGCGTCTACGAGAAAGGGTGTTTGACAACCATGACATCAGTACTCCAACCAAATTGCATATGTACCAAAATGTTGTAATACCTTCTCTGCTCTATGGTTGAGAAACCTGGACTACCTACAGAAGACACTTGGAGTTTGGAAAGATACCATCAGCGTTGCATTAGGAGAATTCTCGGAGTTCAGTGGCGGAATCGACACACCAACATCAGTGTCCTGGAGGAAGCGAATACTACCAGCATTGAGGCTATGATAATAAAGCATCAGCTTCGATAGGCAGGACATGTTGTTCGCATGCCTGAACAACGTCTCCCAAAATAAATCATGTACTGCCAGTTGCAGATAGGACAGAGAAAGCAAGGAGGGCAACGGAAATGTTTCAAAGATGTCCTAAAATACAATTTAACCAAATTGTCAAATCCAAACAGATAAATGGGAGACTACGGCATCAAATCGTCAGGTATGGCGTTGCATCGTCCAGTATGTTTCGAACAACATCGGCGAAGCTGTGAGACTGAGAAGTACAATGCGAGGAAAGAGCGAGAGGTTTATAGGATGATCAACCCAGAAGAGCCAGTGGCTGCTCAGAACAACGTGTGTCGCTACTGTGGGAGAGTTTGTGTTTCCAGGATTGGGCTATATAGTCATCTAAGAACTCAACTTTAGAAGAAAAAGAGTGATACTCCCTGTCTGCCAGATTCCTAGTTTGGAGCCATGTTTGGTAAGCCAAACAAGCAAACTTTGTATACCGTAATTGCACCAGGATGTGCGCTTTTCATGGCTTCACACAGTTTCCCAAGAATACCTTTGTTCCTTCTAGTACTGCAAATCTGTATTCTGACCACTCCATTTCAATGCCATGCGATTCGTTACCATTTACTCTTTGGCATTTCTCATACACAACAAAATGCAACGTAATGTTTAATAATTCATCATGGTTGTAGCCATGTTGTAATAGGTTCTGTATTGATGATATTAGAGAAAATTTTATAAACCCATTAAATTCTATTTATAAAATTCAATGATGTAAGAGTAGCATACACACCGGGGTAACAAAAAAATTACATAATATTGCTCTCTGGTTTGACTCATAATCTCAACAAGCCATATATTTACACAAACAATGGCAGTATGATTCACGGGATAAAATAGAATTAATGAAAAACTAACCTTTAGAACCAAGTCCAAGCATCCTTGTGTTCTCAAAAACTTCTAAAATTCTGAGGTGAAGTAAAGAGAAAGCATTTTCTTTAGGCTAGCGAGTTTGAAACTTTGTTAGAGTTTCCAAGTTTCATAAGAGAAGGAATAAAACAAACGCATATCCACAAACAGAAGGCAAGGAAAATTAGAAAAAATAAAAATGAGCATACCGTGGAAACTTGAGTACATGTGTGTAAAATGTAACCCAATATAATATATGGAACCAATAGGAGAAGGGAGAATATGTTAAATTGATTTTGGGTTCATGATGTAGAACGGGGTAAGAAGTGTGAAAATAACTCAGCACATGGGTGTTTATTCATCTGGAAATACATAGCAGTTAAAAGGTTAAGCACAAAGAATCACTCATTCCTTCCTACCATGAACAGATCCTATATCTTTGTCCAATATAATTCCAGGTCCTAAAAATACTGCTAAATATATAGAAATTCGAACCAGTCATTACTGTGAAGACTGGGGAAAAATAGTTGTTAGGTAGATGTGTGAGGTTAATATGTTGGATTATACAATGTAAACTATTTAACTGATGTATAAATAGCCAGGAAAGTAATTTCCACGAGTGATAAAATACATTGTCTTGAATTGCTACAAATAAATGGTCGTCAGGTAGATGTGTGTGGTTATTATATGTTGAATTATACAATGCCAACTATTTTACTGATGTTTAAATAGCCAGGTTAGTAATTTCCAAGAGTGATAAAATACAATGTCTTGAATTGCTACAAAGTACCCAGAGTCCTTTCAAGATACAGGTCAGTCACATAAGAAGAAGTACCTCTGGATCCCCTGAAGAGCTGGGGTACGTGATCCACCCTTCTCCATCATCCGAGTATTGCACTATATATTCAGTAACAAAATCCAGAGTATTTGCACGCCCCTGAGTTGCTATTGCATGTATATTTTTCCTACCACCCATATCAATAGTTAATCTCTGATTGTATGTATGGTGCTCAGGTAACCATGCTAAAGCACCTGGAAAGAGAAAACAGTCTTGCAGGAAGAGAAGAAATCAGTGATGTTAGTTACAAGTATACCACAGTCATGGAAAGATTTGCTACCACATCATGCAACAATGCAGGAGTTAACGTAAGCACTTGGCAAGCAAGATAACCCAACACCTTTACTCACAGTACGAAAACAACATGCTCAGTTACAAGCAATGCTCAAATCAACAAGGCTAGACATTAACTAAAACCACACAGACTACAGCATCTGCACTACCTGTATTTACTACCGGTACCATAATACAAGAGTAATCATCCTGATTAATCATTACACAGTATGTCAGTACAATTGCTACACCCATCAATCTGATTACTTATTGGTATTTGCAAGTGGTCTATGCATAATTGTACAATAGATAAGAGGAAGAACTTGCCAATATACAAATAAAACAGTGATTGTTCCTTAATATTGGCATGAAAAGTAACCTCTTAATAACAATACATTAAGCGTGACAATCAATTATTGAGTAATCATAATTCCCTTTAAGTTATTGTGCACGAATTTACAATATGAATAAGTGCTCTTTTAGTAAATACAGCTACTAAATAAATTTAATTGTTGAAGAACTATAGCCTTTTAAGAACTGAATTAAAAATAATGCTTTAAAAATATACCAATTTGTAATCTCAAATTAATATTGAGTTTATTAGAACAATGGCAATAGTAGTTTTTTTTGTTACAGCATAGCTCACCAGCTATCTGCAAGTGAGCCATATAGCTGCCTTGAGCAAAACGGAATTGAGTGACTGAATGGCAAGTCGGACAGATGTTTACGTCAAAGAGCAACGAAGGAAAGACTCTCCCCCCTAGCGGCCTGGTATATGTAGAAGTGGATAGTTGATCAATAGAATGGCTAATTATGTTTAGACATCTAGAGATAGTGTTGTAGCACCTAGAAAGTTTTGAAGGAAGAAACATTAATAATTATCACTGAAAAATCTACACTTAAAGTATGGATCTTAACCCTCAGAGGGCAGAATTTAATATATTAAATCGCAAGACAGATTATGAGCGAGCGGAATTTAATATATTATATGGTCCGAGATCCGCCGATACCGGCACAAGTGGTACGCTAAAAACTCAGAAGATGGCAGTAGACTACACTTTTATGTCTGGTCTAACAGGGAATCCCCTAATTGAGAGGTGTTATCTCCCTGCTAGCTTCTCACAAGCCGTGAGAGATTATCATGTTCAGACGTGCTTGCGTCGCGAGTTCTAAGAACGGCTTTTAGTGATTTATATAGTTATTTTGCGACATGTGCAGTAAAAGGAGGGTAAGTGAGCAAGAGATTGCTTCAATTTTGGACTCAACGGATGTTGATGAAAGCGATTTTTCATTTGAAAAGTCCGAAGATGGATATTCAAGTGGTGTCTTTTATGCCCTTTACGCACTAAAAATTTTCAATAATATCCTATGCACTACTGAGACTGTGTACATCCAATAATCAAGGTAAGCCATTAATATTACATACATATGCATGTTTATAGCTACTGTTCGATAATTGAGTTTTAATTCCCCGCATTTTCGGTCTGCGTACAGACATAAAACGCATCCGCCTGCATAGGGTTAAAACTTAAGAAAAATAAATTTGAACACGAGTTTATTATTCTTTTGAAACACGTATTATTTTTCAGCCTACAAAATAAAAAAATCAATCCTTTTGATTTTAATACAAATTTAAACAAGGGAAATTATTATTTTAGAAATAGTGAGAAAAGGAAGGGAGCTGCTTGTTTTATGTGACTGTTAATTGTGTGATATTGAGCCATGGGACCTCCTTTTTATGTGGAATCCGAACCACAGGATATGCCATTTCACATCGAAAATCTCTCATGCATTGGCCGGGAATCGAACCCGCCACAGCTTGACCGTTGCGCCACCACACCTCTTTTAGTAATAGTATCCAATAATAATGTTTATATTAAGGCTTCCACGGCCCGGATTATATAAATTATTTAAATAATAATGTTATTGGTTTGACGTCCCTTCTAACTACCAAACCGGGGTGCCAGAATTTTACCCAGAAGGGATCTTTAACGTGCCAGTAACTCTCCATTGGAATGCAATTTGTCATGTCACGCAGCATAGCAGTGCCAGTGGCAAGTGAGAAAGAGGATGAAGTAGGCCTAAATGATGGGGACTACTTTGAGCTGGGCACCGAGTCAATTCAGCATTCCCTCGCTCAGTGAACATGAGCCGGTCAATGCATGTGAAATTTTCGAAATGAAATTCCATGTCCTATGGTTCAGATTCCAAGTTAAAAAGGAGGTCCCGTGGCTCATGATCGCATGATTAATGGTCACATAAAACTAAAACCTTCCTTCACTTTCCTGGAGAAGTATGGGTTACAGGACACAATCCTGTAAAACATAAATGTAGGTATAGCAATCTGCTTTTACGCCAAGTTCATTGCAGTTATCTGGCATGCAAAGGCTTGTTCTTCCATTCATCTGCTTCCTTCCTTTGTAATTTGGACACAGGTAGGCCTGCTTGCCATTAGACCAAGAAGTGAGAGAGCACTGAAAAGGCAATTCTTAGTGTTGTAATTGGAATCAGTTTTGGAAATTGTTTGTACTGAGTAATGATGATTTTCCTTCCCAACAACATTTTACATCAACAGCACCTTACCAATGTAACTGAAAGAGACAATTTGCAATTTTAAGAAATACTGAATGAATGCCATTGGAACACAAAGCATTCAGTGAAGAATCAGCAGCAACAGAAGAAGGGTCACAATGAGCCAAGTTGTCCAGAAGAAACAGCATAAATATGTACACTGATATTTCAAAGCAGCATAGCTTGTGAACTCAAATAACTACGGTATTACCACATCATTGACCTAAAATTCACTTTACACTTACATTCTGCAATTTCCACTGGGACGATTCCCATCAGCGTTGTGTTTGGTAATCCAACACCTTGCATGATTTGAGCATTGGACATGTTGTTCAACCTACCTGAAGACCCCTCATAATCACCATTATAACCTTACCTTAGCGTCACCACCAGGCTCCTTGTAGAGAGCATAGTCAAGTCCATTTGAGCCATAACGGATGCGATACTCCATAACATATTCGGAGGAGTGAGGGCGGCCCTGAGTTGCAATCCCTGTTATGTTCCTCACTTCACCCAAATCAATGGTCAGATACTGGTCAAAGTCCGAACTGGAGGCAGTCCATGCATTGCCACCTAAATACCATAGCAATGGCCAACATCGAGGACAAATAAATAAAAAAAAGCACCAAACATGCATCAGCAACAGACATCAATAAAACAAAACAAAATAAAACATAAGGATATCACTAAGAAAATTAGCAAAGCAAATAACTTGTTCTGGGTGTTTAGCATATCCATGCTTTTTGTTCTGGTGTGCAGGCCAAATTAAGTAAGAATATTTATGCACGCTGGTTTATTTGGTATACCATGTCATGTCAGTAGCTTTCCTATTTGGCTAATTTTGCTACCTCACACGTTGGTAGGCAACCAGTCGAGTTCAGTTTCTCAACAGACAGTCCAATTGTTCAATGTTGCTACCAAACAGTCAAATAGAAAGACACTACGAGATGTATGTATAAAACTAAGTCACAAAACCATTTGTTATACTATACAGTATTCATTTTATTACGAAGAGACATGAAAATAACCATGTCTATAAAGTGATCCATATTGACAAAGTTTAGTAGATAACGAAGAAATATCTGGTTGGTTCTTAAGTTTAGGGGCTGCGACAACGAGGTCATGTACTTTGGGTGTGTGTAGAATCTGTCTGATAACCGGTGTTAATTGTGATGACTGTATTAGTATGTGTGTTATCTGTTTTTTAATTTAAGTACTGCAACTTAGAATTTTTCAAATAGTTCCTACTTTTGCCGCCAAGCACCACCGTCAACAATTAGTAGGCCAAGTTCAGAACTTAGCTACTAGACACCACCGCAGTCGGCTCTTGGCAACGAACATAGAAACCTAAGAGAGTTGTTTACATTCTTAACCTATCCAATTTAGCTTCACACAGGTGCAATTAGTGGAAGGTTCTTTTAACATGTCATAAATCTATGACATGGGACCGCCGGCTTTACTTCCCCTCCGAAGGAAGGCATACTGAGGGATTTTAATGCTCTTAAATAATCCGATGGCTTCGGCCGGGATTGAACCCGCTATCTTGGGCATAGAAGCTCAGCATGCTACCAACTACGCCACCGAAGCCGCGAAGAAGAAATACCTTTAGTCAGTAAAATTACTAATAGAAAATGAAGTTGCAAGTCTGTGTGATAATTAAATTTATAAAAAGGTTAGGTTCAAGCCTATTCCTAAAAATATTAACTACCATATCTTAATTATTTAAAAAATATACTAAAAACTAATAAAACCAGACTTGATTAATATGGGAAAATATTTCTTGAAAACAGCTCAACATAGGAAATGCCAATATTGTGGACAAGAATACATTCAATGAAAATTACAAAATATCAAATTCCAAAGAGTCATAATTTTCACTGTATCTACAGTATAGTCTACTACAGCATTTCCATAACATTGGCATTTGCAACGTCCAGCTGTTTTCAAGAAATATTTTTCCATATTAATAGTTATTTAGTCTGCAGGTGTTAATCCAGAGGAGTTGGGATGTCAATGTTGATGTTTTTGCCAGCTTCACTGACTATGAGAAAGCTTTCAATAATGTCCAGCATAACAGGCTCATTAACATACTTCAAGAATTAGGGCTCGACGGACGGGACATCCGTATTATTGGTAATCTCCACTGGAACCAGAGTGCTGGTGTAAGAGTAGATGGTCAGGTCTCAGAAGAAGTGTCAATTATGAAAGGAGTTAGACAAGGCTGTATTCTTTCCCCCAATGCTTTTCAACCTCTATTCGGAAAGGATTTTTCGTGATGCTCTACATGGAAAGACTCCATGAGTGATGGTTATTAGAGTCACAATAAATAACATCAGGTATGCAGATGACACTTGTCATACTTGCAACCAGTCTTAAAGATTTACAAGAACTGCTCGATGCTGTAAATGATGCCAGTAACACCATGGGCCTAAGGCTGAATGTGAAGAAGACCAAGTGGGTGGTTATACGTAGGAAAGAAGATGGCATTCATGACAGTCTCAAGTTCGAAATGACTGGATTGACAAGGTGACATCATTTAAATACCTAGGATGCCACATTAATGATAACTGGGACCTTGGTAGAGAGACTCACTCAGTGGCGGCCGGTAATAAGGTTGCAGTGTTGCGCAACGACCAGATTAATTCATGAAAAACAATTAATATTTTTAGTAATAAAAGTTGTGTTTCCTTTTATATGTATAGGAATTGATAATTCTGTTCTTTAATAATTCAGGAAATCTTACAGTGTGGTAAGTTACTGTGAACTGACTGAGAAAGCGAAGCGCGCCAACTGTCTAGGAGCGCTCGTCCGTTTGGTCGTTGCCAGGCCCGAGCACCGACCAGATCTCAATAGTGGAAGGTATGGCAGAGATGCTAGACCGAGTAAGTGCTATCCCAACAGGTAACGCGGCTAATCGTTGCCCGCTGACTGCAACAAGGAAGCCGAGGCGCGGACGGAGACATCCGACATGCTCCAAACTGCCGAAACCATGTCTTGCAATGTTGCGCGTACTTGTGACACTCGCCCTCCTATATAACTTACGTTGTTTTGTTCTCGTGAAGGTTTCATGTAGACTAACTTATAATCCATTTAATCCGATGACTGCGGCATTCGTGATGAATGAGGTACATCCGTTTTACCGCGCAATTGAATACAGTTTTCTCCGACATCAAGCAGTTTTTTACCGTATCACCTCATGGGAAGGATGGTGGGGTGGGGGAGGGGGAGGAGTGTGTGTGTGGGGGGGGGGGGAGGGACCGTGCCCCCACCTCCTGAAATCCCAATAATATTTCGATTGTTCATTGTCACACCAGTTAATTTCATAAATTGAAGTTACTGATGGTTAACTGATTTACATGTAGGGATAATTACACAGTTGTATTTAACTTAGTAATTTGGGATTATTTGAGGATATCTTCAGTTATTTCAAAAATCGGCGAACTGGATTAACATTAACATTTTAATGAACTGCTTGATTTTATTTTTGTCGATAGGCCTACATGGTGATACAAATACATTTTGCCTGTTAAAAAAATGAACATTATGACGATGATTCACAAAGAAAAGCGAAATCCCATGGAAAAAACTCTGATCTAAAGAAAATCCTCCCTTTCATGCCATAAAGATCATGCACCCAACGGTTTAAGAGCAGCCAAATGATATCACGAAGTAAGTATGAAGTAAAACGAAAATTGCGGGGGGTGGGGGGTGGTACGTCTTAATAACACCTAGTGACATGTAGGTAATGAAATGAAAAATATTACTGCATCCCCCCTAGAAAAAAATCCTGCGTGTGTCCATGTACCCCCCCCCCCCTCCCTTAATGAAAATAGTGCAACACCCAAAACAATTATCCGCCAGCCGCCACTGGACTCACTAGTAAAATTTGTCGTGAAAACAAAACTACAAAAATTATTAGAAATATCTTTGAAAGATACCTTTCAAAATTTAGGATATGTATCAGCACTTTCAATTTTTTTAAGTAAAAATAGAAAAGGTCTCTTATGCATTCCAATATGAACTCTAGTATTATTTAATACTAGCAGTAGTGCCCGGCTTCGCCCGGTGGATTTATGTGTTTTATGGATGATAATGAATACTACTACCGAACTGGAGCGCTCAAGGATAAGGATTGGAAAGCACCAACGCTTATTGCAGCTGATAACCTCAGTATACTGCACCAACACCATTGCCCTTATACAGAGGCATACTATTGGCATAACTGTTTTAAGGGGACTAAGAAATCTTTTTGCACTAATTACTCCCCGTGACTGCAATTTATAAGCAGCTCGCAATTCTGCACCAGAACACTGGTAGCTGCGACATGATGCAGCACGCATTGCCAGGCAACAATAGACTTAGGTATTATTGAAGCTGTTCGGGAGCGCTTGTTCTTCCGACTTACTGAACAAAAATCAGTCTTTAAGGTTACCTGAGAGGTGTAGCCTAATGCTACATAGCCTAAACTATTCCTCTTCAATCTGGCTATCATATACAAAAATAATTTTTCGAATCCGACTGGTAGTTCCAGAGATTAGCGCGTTTAAACATACAAACAAACTCTTCAGCTTTATTATACAGTATTAGTATAGATAAGTATTGAAGTATGTATTAAAAAGGTGGACATTAAACCAAATTTCCATCAAAAATAACTAATGTCTCGGAAGTACCAAAACATCAAGTTCACTTGTAATGAACTTAAAAGGGTCTGGACAGGCATAACAAGGGCCTGGCAGCCAAAGCTAAAAGAAAGCTATAGTTTTATAACACTATTAACCTAGCAATACTAAATCCGAACCATAGGACGTGACACTTGACATGGTAAATTCCACATGCATCAACCGGGAATTGAACCCAACCTGCATGGCCAGGCAGATGTGTTGGAGGAGGAAATAGAAGCAGAGAGTTACAGACCTATCCTTTAAATGTTTGGCAGATATGATACAATATCCTCATATCTCAATCAATTATGGGGCAAAATAGCATGTGGTTATTATACACGACTGCCTAAGTCAGTAGAACATGCTATGTTTGCAAAACCCTTGTTGGAAATTATGATTTCATATTTTACTTTTCCCTGTTCAATCCTGTATCTTGCTTCTAATCAAGATGTGGCAGTTATTCAGCGTCAATTTTGTTTTCCTGGATAAGTGATGTTTTCAAAGCTTTAGTTATTCTGTCCACTTCAAATCTTTTGTATGATAGTAAACTAAATAGTAGATCACAACAGAGGCTTAAAATATTACTAAATTGTCATCCAAATTGTGATTTACATATCACTCAAAAGAGGTGAAAATGGAAGTCTGTGGTTCCCAATTTCTTTTTAAATTCTGATACTGTAAAAACCTGAGACATTATAAAAGAAGTCTTAGGTAAAGAAGAAAAAAAAATCTTATATTAACTACATAAAATCAACTAAAGCAGACTTCAACCAAGTTTCTATCATACCGTATTTCTCTAGTCTCCAAGAGCAACGGATGAAGTTTAAAATTATTTTACACATCTTGGGCAACAACTACTGTACGGTACCTGAAAGACTGCATATAACCAGAACAGGAATACACCCAGCACAAGAAATCTGCAACTAATAGGTGACAGCATGCAGCAAAGGTGTTGTACCCATTATAACGACATAACAATGCGCAATGACCCAGCTGAAAACCATTACACACCGCCGACAACACAACACACTCCTACTTCTTAAGAAAGAAAAAAAAAACATACATTTAAGCAGTGGAATTTAGTTTGAAATAGTTCATGCTAGCAAGGTAGGTCAAGATCTTGAAATCTCAAGGCATGTCAGGATTGTCCATAGGTGGTTCAAACTAAATTAAAAGCTGCTCACCAGATGGTTGGGGGAAAATTATTTTATGAACAGGATAGCTGAACAATTATTCCTGACAGCAATCAACCTTTAGTGATTTTAGATCACTGTAAACTACTGTAAGGATGAAGTAAAAATTAGTTACTTTTTAGGTACCTTTTAGTTAATTTTAGTTACCTTTGAATTCAAGATACGTCTGCGGTCTGCAAGCATATGCGCTCATCACGCGCAGGGCCGGATTTACCCAAAGTTACGCTATAGGCACCTCTCCATTGAGCGCCCCTCCTCACTTGAAGGCCCCCCCCCCCCCCCCGCCTGATTTTTATGATAAGGCATAGCCACTCGCATGAGGTAAGGTTCGGAAAAAAGGAATAAACAGATATAGGACTGACAGCATAAGTTTATGCTTGAATTTTTACACAGGGATACATAGTCAATTCAATTTAAAAAAAAAACAGCTTGGAGTAAAACTACATGAAACAGTTTAACTTTTATGCAACCAAAACACTTTATGAATACCCTTTCCAAAAATAATGTCTAGCCTTAATTCATACAACAAAAATGAAGGGTAGCTTCAAAAAATAAAAACATAATTTACTGCTGTAACTGAATGAACTGCGGTAGCACGAATTATAATTTAAAAAATAGTAGAACACACACTAATTTTAAAACGCATGAAGAGCAGTGGTACAAACGACATTTTAAATTGAACAAAGCGCCTCTAAAATACAAATAAGGCCAACTGCATATCTTCCTGCAATATATTTTAGAGAAATTAAAGTGCAGATTAAAAACATGAATGAAGACATAACAGGGCCTGCCTCAAGCACAACGAGAACTACTTCATATGTTTCCTTCTTGCCTTCTTTTAGGCAAATTCATTAATTATGGCACCGCAGTTCAAGTTTATCGTCATATCTTTTTCAATCGCTAGGAGTGCAATAATGTTTAATCTTTCTTCTTTAGTGACTGACCGCAAATAGTTCTTGACGCGATTCAGTACCGAAAATGATCTTTCTCCAGAACAATTGGTCACTGGAATGGTGAGAAGTATCCGTAAGCAATGTTTACGTTCGGGTACATTTCTTGTAAATCTTTTCCATGAAGGAAAGTGCTGAGCTCAGAGGCTGACTTACCTTTAAAATCTGCAATTTTTAAAGTTCCTTTAAATGCAAGCACTCGTTAGCCAGTGCACTTCCTAAGTCATCCACATACTTTTCTGAGAGATCGTCAGCGAATTATTTTATCATTGGTCTAACAGGTTTTCTAGAAAATAAAATCTCTTATGAAGGACTTTGTAAGCCTCACTTCGCCTCTTAAGCTCAGTACACCCAGAATTACATAAAATACATTGACGTGAACATTTTCTGAGCCCTCTGACGGTACATAGTCTCTTGACTTTGTCTCATCATTCCTAGTCTTTCGTTCAGGTCTTCTCTTTAGGCCGTAGGAATATTGAGCAATACCACTTAATTCGTTGGCTTCTTTCTCATAGACATCGAAATGAACTCTTAAACTTAGCACAAATTCCGCTAACGAAGCGTAACATTCTACCACAGTTCTCAAATTAGTGCTAACTTTTTGGAGCTTCTGGCTGACAGTATTAAATCTTTTTAGAATGGTAGTCCAAAAAACAACTAGGAAAGCAGTTTATAATTGTAGGATATTGCTTAAGATGCATTTGGCTTCACTTCGAGTGTTTGCCTTTTGATTTCTGTCTTCGTGTATACTCTCTAGAGCTGCCACGACGCCACACCAGCCATCCCTCAGAGCTTGACAAGCGTCATATCGTGCCGACCACCGAGTCACTGGCGGGCTTTTTAGTACGCGCGCAATAAAGTTATTTAACATTTTCCATCGGTAGGTCGAAGCAGTAAAAAAGTTGTACAGTTCTTGAGCTGTTAAAAATACCTTACAGATTCTGAACAAGATTCAGCGGCATGAGTTCCAACCAAATTTAGTGAATGGGGTGAGCATGGTGCATAGATAGCTAAGGGATTCAAGGCCGCTATTCGAGCTTGCAACCCGAATATTCGCCGGACATATTACTTGCGTTATCGTAAGATTGGCCTCGAATATCCTCCACTTTCAAATCCAGATCTTCCAACTTAGCCTTTACTGCATCAAAAAGCTGCTCTGACGTGTGCCCGATGCTCTCCATAAAACCTAGAAACCTTTCTTTTGGTTCACCATTGGCCGTAACATTTTGTTTGTCCGCTGAGACAAATTTAAATTTTTGTTGCTTTCTCCCCCTAAGGTGTCATTTGAATTAAATGTAGGCCTGGAATTTTAATTCTCTTTTTCATCAATTTTGGCTTGTTGGAGCTGAGAAGGAAAATCCCGTATTAATTAGAGCATTTCAAACATAGTAAATTTAAAAAGAACAACTAAAAGCCATACGATAAATTAAAAAAAACTCTTTAAAAACAGTTCATTGTTGTTTTTCTTCACCGCGTGATCAGGGCCGGATTTACCGTAAGGCAAAATAGGCACGTGCCTAGGGGCGCCGCAGTCCAAGGGGGCGCCGCAAGGCGGCCCTTCGGTTAGGCAACCGGCAATGATCTTTACTGGAGGCGCCCCGAAGGGCACCGCCGTCAGACGCCCTCTTTGCTAGGGCTTTAAATGTGCTAAGTTAGGATTATAGCAGTAGTCTATGTATGCTGAAATAAATATTGAGAAATGAGCAGAGACATTTAGAAATAATATCGTGTCTTTGTCGCGTGCCCTTCCACTTCCCTTTGCTGTGGTTGGGAGTTCATCAGTTCACGGTGGATCACGAGGAGGATTTAGTATTTCGATGCTACGTAGGCTGTCATTTTTAAGTAGGTTGATGCACTTCTCGCTCCCCGCACGCTTTTAAGTATACAGTCATGGGAAAAATGGCAAGTAGGTTTCGTGACGGGTGCCCCGTGATGGGTGCCGAATTACCTTTGACAGGATTCTCGGAGTCCTCGTGGTCAAAAGTTCACGATAGGGGACGGGTTTTATGATTTTACGCACTGACGTCGACCTCGGTCCGTTTGACGAGATTCCCGCAGGCAAGTCGTGCGGTCAGCCGGCCGTCTTGATGATGCGATTTTGGAGGATGAACGTTCGAAGTAGGTACGGTATCGAATATTACGAATTATTCCGAGAGTATTGCACGAATAATACGACAAGAGGGCAAGTTTTATTTCAACTGAGAACCACGAATTATCTGCAAGTTATCGAAATAATCGGTTAGATTATATATCCGATGGAACGAAAGTTGGAAGGAAAAATCGACTTATAACGGAATTTCGAATTAACCATACTGGATGTCGCAAATTTACTAGACATATTTTTTAAATAAGTTATATGTATTTCGAAGATTTTTCGCATTTTTTCGAAACGGTAACATTTCGCAAGATTGCGACATTAAATTGTTTCGCGTTATTTCTGGACTTCAAAAAAGGAAAGGAAAGGAAGCTTGTAGTTTAACGTGACCGTCAATCTTGAGATCATGAGCCACGGGACCTCCTTTTTACGTGGAATCCGAACCACAGGACATGGCATTTCACTTCGAAAATCTCACATGCATTGACCGGGAATCGAACCCGGACCGCCTTGGTGAGAGGCATACAGCTAGACCACTGAGCCACCACGCCCCCTTCTGGACTTCAATTTGACATAGTTTCCAAATAACAGAAATGAGAGATTTCTTTTAGCTTCGGAAGTATTCGCAAATAAACGTCTCGCGAGAAATCAGGTTTCCTAATACAGTAACACAGAAAAAATATTTCACACGAAACTTAAGTCTTCTTGATGCCGAAAATTGAACCGATGTATACCACTCAAGGTATCCTCAGTATCTATTTCCTTGAGGTCGGGCACGGGAAAATATAGCTTAGTACTATTCAATAGGCACGGCGCCGCTTGCGTGAAACTCGCAATCTCTGAGCCTAGCGGCGTGAGTTTAAACGATTCAACCCGCCTTCAGAAATTTTCGTTACCCGTTTGTAAAATTCGTTACTTTTTCGTTACCGGTAGACACCCTGATTATACTCTGTATTTCAAAAGAATGAACGTGAAGGAAATGGCGGGAGCTTGGAACAGCTGACCGCCGCGGGCTCCTATTGGCTGGAATTTGACAACTAATACCAAACGTTGCCAGCTTATTGTCATTCATTCAATCGCCTGTTAGAGTTGGTTTCATTGCCATTGTTTCGTTTACTTTAAGCATCGAGTCAATAAGTTGTAAATAGTACCGCAGGAAGAATGTGGGAAAATGCTGGAAATACAGCTGGAGACCGTGCGCGCCAACCTGTAACGGCCGACTTTCGTTCAATTCGACATCAAACTATGTTCATGGTTAGCCTTGTTTGTTCAATTCAAATTTAAATATACTTAATTTAGAATACATGCGTGACGTACAAAATAGGCTATGTACATTTAGTCTTAATGTTTACGTATCCAGTAATGTTTCATTGCATACCGTAGTGTTCAAATTAACGCTTGTCATTCAATAACCTACAATTCGACAATGTAAAATCACTGCAATAATATAGACACAGAACAGCTTGTTTGTGTGCTTGGTGCTAAATACTTTACCTTAACATTACGTATGTGGAGGCTATTATTAACCGTACAGAGTCGCGATACAGTGAGTGAGTGTGCTTGGTATTGCCATTGATGTTATTTCTGTGTTAACTGCTGTAAACTGTGAACGACCTTCACCCAAACTCTTGTTTCATCTTGAAGGATATAATCATTGCACGGCGAGTGTTGATATATTCATAATCATATTACTTTGTGTTTGTATTTTGTATTATATTTGTATAGCTGTCGAGTGTTTGGCCTCTTTCTCGTATTTATTGAATATGGTGACAAAGGTAGCATAGCTTCGGTGTGTTATTTATTCATTTTATACCGTATTTCTCTATTTGAATGTCCTCGGCGTTGACCCAGGATCGACATTTGCATTATATGCACATAATAGAACCGAAATAATATCCGAAGTGTAGCCATGTGTATTATTCGAATCAGCTGTTCTACATCAACAATAAAAACTTGGCAACACAGCTCAGCTGTTCCAAGCTCCCGCCATTTCCTTCACGTTCATTCTTTTGAAATACAGAGTATAGCATATCGACAGTGGGGGTAAGACCTTGTAAGCCGCAATGCTGTGCCTTTCCATTCTCTTTCTTACAGCTGGTTGTGAATCCATACATGTACAAGGATACTGAATACACTCATGATTATCAATTTCATTTTCCAACTTAAGACCAGGTCGGAGCCAATATGACACCCCATCACTTAACTCTGTCCACCATCCTTCCTCAACCACTGAACTCCACTCTAGGTTCCATTCTCTCACACTGCCTTTCACTAAATCCCTCCACCGTACTCTAGGACTTCCTCGTCCTTTCCTTCCTGTCATCTGTGTCTCCATCTTTCATCCTTTTCACATGTCCATACCATCTCAATCTGTTCTGCTTGAGCTTATCTTCCACAGCTTCTGGACATTCACTTCCTTTCAAATGTCAAATGTTAAGTTCAGTTTTCTATGGCTAAGTGCAGAGGACATTGAACGCTAAATATCACTCATGGCTAGAGGTTATAGAAAACAGATAGGAGCAACAAGATGGCTCATAAGGTCTGCATCCCCACCATCTATATATTGTAAGGAATGTGGATATTTGGAACTATACCAGACCCAAAACAACATGAGGGAGGAGCCAGATTCAGTCAGTCACTCGCGCCAGCCAATAGCATAGTGCGGCGTTGCCTAGTTAACTCAACTAGCTGGGCTCGCTGCGCCGTACGAAATCGTTATTTCTCTCTGCGCACGAAAATAATTTGATTATTCAATTATTTTGATGACCCTATGTTACAGAGCTAAAAATTTTGAAACTGACTGTCGAAACCCCGTGACGATACGACCAGCCATTCGGGAGATAACATCTGCCCTTGAACTGAAGGCATGAAGGAATGATTTAGGTGTTGAAATATTTAGGTTCACTAGGGTAGATAACGAAGAGTGACGGTATTGCTGTATCAATTCAGTAGTGGTGCTTTAACAAGTGCTGTGAGCTGAAGTTTTGAACTCATAACAATGTCCCTTAGCAAGCCCAGTGGCAGCCGAACAGTTTTACACAGCCAGACAAGAAATATAATTTTCAGGGTATATGGCCTTTAAAAGAAGCTTTCGAATACAGAAGTACGTGAAAACACAAAATTTGATAACCTGTGTTATTGTGGTATCAGCAATTATGTTTTTATTTGTAATTGAGTTGAATAAAACTCACCTCTTCGCAGTTTTACCTCACGAGACAGTGTAGCCAGTTCTAACCCTGAGACCAGAACTAAATGTCATGATTGAACTGTGAATCGAATCCGGACCTCATGGGTTGTTGTTGATGATTGTTTTAGGGGCTTTGCGACTTCGTGGTCATGTAGCCCCGTGTATTTGGGTGTATGTGGAATTTGTCTGATAACCTGTGTCACTGTGATGTCTGTACTACTGTATTTGTAAGTCGGGTAGGATTTGGGTAGGAAGCGGCCATGGCACGTTAGGTACCATCCCGGCATTTGCCTGGATTAGAAGTGCAAATCCACAGAAAAACCACTTCCAGGATGGTTTAGGTAGGAATCCAACTCACATCTTCCCAGTTTTGCTTCACGAGGCTGAGTGTACCCCATTCCAGCCCTCAGACTAGAATTTAATTGCTTTTCAGAGCTGGTAATCGAACCTGGACCTCCTGGGCCACAGCTAAGAATGCTGGTTGCTACACCAGGAGGTGGACACATGCACAAATAACGTTTGTGTGATATCTTATATCGGCCTCATATCACATTGTGCGCACTCCGTTGTGAGCATAGATATTCGTAGGATTAGGCCCCCCAGCTCGTACATTTTCTTACATTCGGAGCACCTTGTGTTCACGGAACAGGTCGTGCGTATACTGCGAGCGTAGAGCTGTGTCGTCTCCGCTGTGGCAACAGTGCTCAGCTGGACGCACACTACTGGGCTAGCCCACGTTCACAGTTGTTTTGGGTCTGGTATAGCGGGGCCCTAGAAAACAGCTCAGAGGACAGCAAGAAGACACCTGGTGGTGGAAGTGAGCATAGACAGCTGTGCCCACTTCCTGCCTAGAGGGGCCTGGTGAGGGCACATTCTTCTTTCCAATTACAATTGGTCCAAGATAATTGCTGATTGAAACTGTGCTACAGTTTGCTTACACTAACACTTGCAGGCTAGCAGAGAAAAGAGGGAACTGCTATGCCAATGCAAGAGCAACTTGGTCGACAGCATTATCATTTCCTACTCTCCTCCTTTTAGTAAACCACAGCTAAACTGAGTGTGCTCCAACTATCACAGTTTTAAACATAGATATGAAATTAACCAAATTGTTTATTGGATCCTTATTGATTTACAATATATGTTTACCTTACTAACTTCTTCCCAAAGTTTCAATAAATAAAAAGGAATAAGTATCGACACAGGTGGAATCTTTTAAAAGCACATAATCTGCAGTTATTGAAGTAAATATGTATCACAATTTTATTTGAGCATTTTTGTTGCAATCTAATGTATATTTCAATACCTCTTTGGATTCCCAATTTTGCACGAACTTTTAGTGGAAGATCCTGACCTTTTATTGAATTGGTGATTCATATGCTCTGCTAAAATGTATTTTCCTATCACATGCTTTTACTGACTTCTGTTTGATATCTCGACGGTATTCCTTGAGCTTGCTCCAATAACAAGGTAGGTATATGATACACACTCATCGTAGAGTCGAAAATATGAATGTGTATCAAATATATAGTTGCCAGTAGGTGGGTTTTCATTAAACTACATTAAAAGCTGCTCACCAACTGACAGGGGAAAATTATTTTTTGAACAGGACAGCTGAACAATTATTCCAGTCAGATCTGTATAAGGAATAGCAATCAACCTTTAGTGATTTCAGATCACTGTTGATTTTTTCTAAACAGACTGCCAGTTAGGATGAAACATACAAAAATACAATGAATTCATTAGAAGACAGAAACTCTGTTCTTAAAAAAAATCAACAAACATAAATGGACATGCAAAAACTGCTTGATCAAGTTTTCTTCATAAGCAACACATTCAGGGACAAAAATTGTGAGCAGATGATGTGCTATACTTTCCAGCTCGATACGGTTATCTGCATTCCGCCTTTATATCAACTATATTACGAACTTTTAAACTGGAATACAAACTGATCCTTGTTGGGAGGGCTATCAATGATACAACAATCTGCCCTCTTTAGTAACAATTATCTTGTTCAAGCTCTGCCTGAAAACCTTTACCAAAAATTCTTCGTTGACATTCAGAACATTAACTCAAGTTTGTATGAAGCCTGTGGAATATTGATGAAAGACCCAAAGTCATGCATTCAACATGGTCTCTTTCCACGACAAAATATTGCAAGCTGAGATAGTATCAAATACCATACTTTAATTAAAGTTACTTCACTGCCATCTAATACAATTTCTAGGCTTTCTGTAAGAAATACATCTAACTACTGGCTTCTACAGAATAGGATTTTATAACAACTTACCCCAGTATATGCTGAAAAAAAATTTACACCGACCCAAAATTTCACTTAGCAACAAACACAAAACAGAAATAATATGGAAAGTATGCAGCAGTACTGTACTGATGAACTAAGTAAGCACAAGTTACTGAGAATGGAAAGAAAGTTTAATCCACTATAAATCTCAAATAACTGTATAGAAACTAATTAATTCATTTAGAGATACAGAACATCGCAGGTGAAATCGCATGAAAATAGGCCTCCCTTCTAAGCAGACCCACTTAGGATGAAATATACAAGGAATTCATTAAAAGTCAGAAACTCTGCTCTTAAAGAAAAGAAGAAAAAAAAAACTAAATGGATATGCAGAAACTGCTTGCAAAAGTTTTCTTCATAAACAACACATTCAGGGACAAAACAAATCCATTGCAGTTAGAATACAGTCAAATAGAAAAGGGAATAAAACCAAATTTTCCTTCACAAATTCAACACCTAACAATCTGACCAAAGGACCAACTTCAAAAGTCATTTTAACTTATACAGAATAAGAATCAAAGCCCAATCATTACATTCCTCAAAAATATGTGTGTTCACTTCTGCACTACATTGCTCAAGTACTGATTGCTAACTTAATAAATATCAAGAACAAATTATCAAAAACACTTCATCCTAATCAAATAAAGCATGGATAGGATAGGATGCCTACTGCCACGAATGTTTGAAATTCCAATAAGTTACGCCTATACTGTATTTCCAGCATTCATCTTATCAAAATTCAGCAATTTCTCAGTAATCATAACAATTGAAATGTGCTGTGACTAGTGATGTGGGACGGGTAAATACCCAGTGGGAAGGTAAATATAAATTGGGTATTTAACCAGCGGTCTTTTAAATACCCAAAATGAGGGTATTTTCAGTTTTTGAACTTTGTACAACACTTTTTGATGTGTTGGTGAAGTGTTGGACAAACAGGGACTGAAACACAGGTATTTGATGCCTTAAATTGAAATCAGGAACAATATTGATCCTTAAAAATAAAAAATGGATGTCCAGGTATTTTTGGGTATTCATATGTTATGTTTTGACACTGTAACCTTGTCTTTAATTGTTTTTTTTTTCCTTAAACTAAAGTAAAATATTGAATAAAACCTTTTGGTTGTTTTGTGTTATAAATATTTAATAAATACCAAGATATTGAGAAGGCCGAGTTTTATTACGATGCTGGAAATGAGCAACAAAGATGTGGGAGGGAAAAGCTACTTTTGTAGTAATAAGAGTAAGCTATTTGCATATTAATTGAAAGTGCATGCCAAAACTCAAAAGGTAATAAAATATATTCAATAGAAAGGGCATTTGAAAAAAAAAAAAAAAAAAAAAAACTTAGTAAAAGTGCTTTTAAGTTATTTTTCATTCAATTTTAAATATTAAAGAAATATTAATTTTTTAAAACATACTCTAAATAACACAAATGCATGTCAGGAAGTTTTTATAGTATGTGGGCTCTATAATGGGTGAAGATGTACTGTATGCCAGCAAGCATATGGGTTGGCAACACTGCTTAGCTCATCCTACCCAGAATTCTAACTGACACTGTACTTCCCTCTCATTTTCTCTTTGTTTGATTTTCTATTTACTAGCCTTTTGGGTTATTTGATTATTTTATATATGAACTAGCAACCCACCACGGCTTCGCCCGGGAACAGTTATGAATGCAAGGCGATAGGCTACTTTTAACGGAGGTCTTATAAGATATCCTTGTATACGACATTAGTCGTTTTCCCTCCAGCAGTGAACACTAAAAGGTTTCGGTTTGATGTAACAAGCGATAGAGCCACATAAAGCTGTCCATGAGAAAAACATTCTCCATTAAGATCAACTCCTGTCACGCGAAGTGTCTGATCCTGTGCTTTGTTTATAGTCATCCCAAAGCAGACTCTTACTGGAAATTGTACTCGTTTGAAACGATCAGGCAAATCTGAAGGAATCATAGGGATTCTGGGTACTAAGACAGTTTCTCCTGTACCACAGCTAGTTAAGATAGTTGATTCAATGAAACAGTTTTTCAAAGTTTTCACTACCAATCGTGTCCCATTGCATAACATTGGTGGTTGTAAACTACGTAGCAATATAATAGGCACTCCTACTTTTAAAATAAGCTTGTGTGGTGGCAAGCCAGAAGGGAATAAAGAATTTAGGAATTCTGTAGGGTAATGAACAGCTTCTTCACTATCGACTACTGTTTCTAGCCTACTGAGTAATAAACTAGAGCCTGGGCAGTGAATTTGGAGAACACCAAGTCATTAGTTTTCACAACTTGTTCATTTGTCGGCAATAATATTGCACTTTCTTTAAAAGGAAGGAAGGAAGCTTGTAGTTTAACGTGACCGTTAATATCGAGATCATGAGCCACGGGACCTCCTTTTTACGTGGAATCCGAACCACAGGACATGGCATTTCACTTCGAAAATCTCACATGCATTGACCGGGAATCGAACCCGGACCGCCTTGGTGAGAGGCATACAGGTAGACCACTGAGCCACCACGCCCCCCTACACTTTCTTTAAACCATGAATGAGACTTGTTAGATAGGCCATGGATTTGAGGATAAACGCTATCATTCAATTCTTGAATACTGCTTACTAAAGCACAGGAATCGTCACTGAGGGTAATTTTCCCGTCAATGACCGGTAAATCTCCATTTCCGACTCTAACAAATTAGCAAACAAACTATTATCTTCTGAAGATAAGAATAGCCTACTCTCATGTTAGTTTTAAGTGCCAATTTGTTATATCTGATCAGATGTAAGATATTTGTAATGAAGCGTACACTTCGTCGGCTCTCGTTCCTCTGGTAACAACTGGTAAGATTTGACGAAAATCTCAGGCGAACAAAACTGTGCAGCCACCCATAGGTGTGTTCCGATTCCTTAGATCACGCAAGGTCCTGTCTACAGCTTCAACGGAAGTTTTGTGCGACATTGTAGCCTCATCCCTTACAACTAAAGAACAATTTTGGATTAAACTGGCAGTGTTACTTTGTTTTGAAATATTACATTTCCATCATTACTGCTGACTTTCAAAGGAAGTTTAAATGTTGCATGTGCAGTTCTTCCTCCTTCCAAAAGAATGGCTGCAATTCCAGATGATGCGACGGCAAGAGCAATATTACCACCAGACCTCACTTTGGCGAGCAACACATAAATCAAGAATGTTTTGCCTGTGCCTACAGGGGCATCGAGAAAAAATATCTTACCTTCCTTCTTAGTGTTATAAGCTTGTTTCTGATCGTGGTTCAGGCGGTATTCTTCTTGAGCAACGGTTTGAAGGTGCCGAGAACTAAGTCTTTCTTTCTCTTGTGGCAATCTAGAAATTATTTGTTGCTCTGTTTCATTGTTACGTGATAAGCACTTTTTTATTTTGTGATGTCAATGAACTATTACCTATATCCGTTTTACATCTCGGCATGATGGCTTAACATCACTGACTGGACTACTAATTGTAACGAATTCTTGTCAGACGTAATTTAAGAATGGCGAGGTGCATGAAACACAAATCCCCCTTCCGTCCAATCTTAAATTGACTGTGTATTTTGCGGAACGAAAAGTTCACATACGAAATGAAGATAAGCCAAGTTGCACTTCCAGGGAATGGCGAGTTGCATGAAACATAAATCCCTCTTCCGTCCAATTTTAACTTGACTGTGTATTTTGCGGAAAGGAAAGTTCTCATGCGAAATGAAGAAAAACAGAGTTGAACTTCCAGGGTAACTCCAAACACAACCAGCCTTCTCTGAAGTCTTAACTCAACACGACTCGACGGTTTGCTGCTGGCTGTATCTGGGGTAATAGGTTCGCCCGCTAGGCTGTAACAGGGGTGATAAGGCACGCCCTTAGCTAGCTCGTAAACTGTCGCCTCAATATTAGAATGGACATGGTTGGAAGAAATGAAAACTTAAATATACTTATAGTGGGCGATGTATTGAAGATAGAGATATGCTCTCTCGGATTTTATGTAAAACTTTTCATGCTGAACAATTCTTACACTCATAGTATTTAGATATGTTTCAACGGTTTGCCCAAAATAAACTTACAAAGCGCTCAGACGCCAGGTTTTTTTGTTTATTTTTTCACTGAAATCGTTACTGCTCTGCTTCCTTTGATCATAAATAAATTATTTTCTACAGAAATCATCCTCGAGATATCCTTGACAGAATTGTGAAACCTGCATCAAAATATATCCAGAGGTTCTCGAGATTACCCGTGACATCCAAGAATCGGAGACTTTGTTTTATACTAAGTCGAGATGATTTTACAAACTGTTCTGAAAAACTGTCCATTACACCTTTTGTAGAACTTGGCCAATGCTCTGAATAAATTTCCCCCAACCTTTATCTCAATGTTTGCAAAAAAGCCTAGTTCAATTCTAACCCTGAGTTTTTCAGGTTATAACTATTGAATTTTATCTCCTGATCTAATTTCCAATTCTAATTCTGTTTTTCAGTCCCAATTCTAATTAAATTTAATTTTATTAACTATCTAATGTTGTTACATTTCTAAAAAGTTAATATAGAATAGTTTGCATAGTTTAAGGTTCAACTTACCACGACACAGGATTTTTAATGAAAAATCGAAAATACCCAGGTATTTACCTGGGTATTTTACATCACTAGCTGTGACCAGTATAACGTTTCTAGTAAGTTTAATTGGTCTTCATGTTTAATGTAAACTAATACATAAAAGTCTAGTGGTGTTTCTTACTCTTTCATCCAAAAACTACTGAACTGAGTCAGCTGAAATTTTGCATGAACATAGTTTACCAGGAAACACATGGGTCATTTCAAAATATTTCATCAGCATGTTTGCTTTTATAAAATGAGGACTCGGAAAACTAGTCTTTCTCTGAGCAATATCACATTTCTACCAGACAAAATGCTGTGTTTTCAAATGTTGTACCAAAAACCTTCTTCTGGAAAGGAGTAGTATGTCTTGCATGTTTATATTCAATAGCAAATGAAAAGCAAGGAATTCCAATTTTAAAAAAACTATTTATTTTATCCTTGACATATAAAAGCCAATACACATTATGAAAAAGAAAAGAAGAAAACATATCCAATCCCCTATTTCAAATTATGCCTTCTAAGCAGCCCAAATGAAAATATGTACAAGCTTTCAAAAAACGTTTTCAGCAAATATCAACCCACCAAATAAAAGCTATTAGGATAAAACAAAAATTAAAAACACAATATTAACACCGTATGTTTGTTGTTTTACTCCTAAAAAATCAAAGACACAAAGCAGAACGAAATCTTAAATAACTTCACCAAATTTTTGTTGAAAATTACCTCCAGACCTTCAAGTTTCGTGTTTATGAACTTTACGCCACCCTGCTATCATCTGACACCTGTCAGACTTTATTTTTCAGACTAGAACTATGTTATAGCATCATGTCCCATGATCCTATTGAGCTTCATTTTTGGAACCTACAATGTTAACACAAAAATAACTTACGAGTTCTAAACCCATCGACATTTGCTATATCAAAGTTGCTATCCCAGTAAATTTTATCAACACGAGACCATCAAATTTGCCAGAATTGAACCTAACCAATTGAACAATTCAGTACATCAATTTGAGTGCCTTAGTGACACTAGGTAAGTAACAATTTCAGAATGCGTACACAATTCCAAGTTCAGAATAAACAATTTAAAGTGCAGACTTAAAAACGGGGACATGTAGGAAGAATGTTCAATCTATGAAACACTGCGCAATATGAATAGTACCTGTGTAAAAATATTGTCAATTGATTCTTGGTATTTATGCAGAAAACCTCTCTCTGTGTTTTTTTTTAACCTCACAAATGTTTGTGCTGCAGTTAGCAGCACAAGAGGCAACCACTTAGGTTGTCAATTTGTATTTGACGATTCACAGAATAAGGATTTTTAGCAATTACCGTGTGCTCTTTCCCGTGAAAGGTTCTGGAAGTCTAGTGGTCTAACAAGCATTTGGTATGAAATTCCTTATAGGGTCTGGAACTAACTTTATATTATAGGGATTTGAAGTATCAACTAGAATACATATTTTGATTTTTGCAAGCCACTGACACAAAAGTGACCATTGCTTTTTTTTTCTCTCTTTTTACATTGCATTTAAGTTTTGTCCGGATTATGTTACCAGCTCCACATATGGACAATTCTGTTAAAAATGTGATGTCAGGTCTGTCCCAATATGGCAGTAATTTTGTAAAAGATCAACCTACTTGGCTACACACCCATAGACTCAACAGGTTTCTCAAATTTAAGCATTGTGTCAACATTCGATCCCAAAACCTTGGTCACAGGAAGAGCATTACATACTACAACAAGTCGGCCCTTACCCTATAAAGTATCGTTGTCGTCCACTGTAGGCTAGACGCCAAGAACTGGATTTTCACGAACACACTGACATATGGAGGCTATCAACTATTAGGTAATGACATGTCAGAAAAAATCCGGCAGGCTTTTTCAATTTTCATGATGCTTACTCCTACTTTAGATGCACCCATATTACATTAGCACAGTAGTACAGCAACAGCATACAAAGACAGAGGTCTAACCATCTAAATAGATTGTAGGGTCTACTATTTGTACAATACAAAAGTCACCATTTGCCATCTTGCAATCATGAAAATCCAATTCATGGCCTCTGTTCTTTTCTTAGAAAATCTGAGCTAAATAATGGGTCTGGAGGTAAAAGTGGTTCACAATCTCTCATGAGCTCGTCAAAGTCCAACAAATTGAAAGGATTGGTACAAGGAGGTGATAACACGGAACCATCATGAGACGCAACTGCTACAGCAACACAATGTTCAAAGTCCAGAAGAGTTTCCTCAAAGCACCATTCACTTTGTTCCACCCCATCCAGATATAACTTAGTGTCCACTGTCAACACACCCATGGTAAGGTCACGAGTGTTGATCTTGAAGCTTATTCTCTGAAGGTTCACAGTTAATCCTGTTCCAGTAGCCTTCACGTAACTCTCTTTCAAACACCAATGTCTATAAAACATTTCCAATCTTTTGCTATCTTTCGTTCCATAAGGCCCATTGATTGTGACCCATTCTTCAGGAGAGAATTGACGAGTCATAAGTCGGAAAAATTCAGACAGGCTTTTGCCTCCAGTGTACTCAACTTTCATGACATCTATTCCTACTTTGTTCCCAACCTCACCTGCTAAAACAGCAAAGTTGCCTTGATGAGATACATTAAACTGCAAACCTGGTTTCTCCAGCCTCTGGTGCTCATCTACCAAAAATGGTTTTCCTTTCCCATCTCTGTCAAAGAAGACTGAGGAGTATTCAAGATTTGAATAATCTGCTATAAATTTTCTCATAAGCAATCTCCCAATTAATGATGCTTTAGCATCTTTAAGAAATACAAATCTGCCAATACGCACTTTCTCTTCTTGCTGAATACATGAAGTTGCTAAGCGAATTTGTTCTTCAGTTGGCATCCACGAAGATGTATCAAAAGCCCACCGTATACTTTTACAAATCAAACTCATTTTGGCTAAACTTCTTGGCATTCTTCAATGCTCACCGAAGTATTCAAATACGGCAGTCTACTGTCTTTTAAGAATGTTTACTTTCACAGATTTGTAATTAATAAATGGACCTTTATATCCTTGAATAGACCTATGCCTCCAAAGAATGACAGCACCTTTCAGTTGCCAGCACCTGCAGCAAAAGAAAAGGCTCAGCATCACTGAGGAGGAACTGTGATCCACTTTAAAATATAGGCTACAAGAATAAAAGAACATTTATACTGGCAAGAGGCTACATAATAGAACACATTAAATTTGCCTAGGTTTTGGGGAAGAGCCCTCTATAAGGAACTACAGTGAGATTCTTTCGCTGGAGTGGGGCCAGCGGCCAGTTACCAGGCACGCACACCTTCCGCCAGCCAACTGAACTTGGGCCGCACATTGCGACCTAACCGGCGTCATTCAAGTCATTAAGTCACTAAACTTGCATCAACGAGGGTGTGGAGTGTCAGCACACAGATAAGAAGGTAACATAAACAACAACTTCCTGCAAGATTTAATTAAAGAAACACAGATGTTCTTTACAACGAAATGACTGGCGCCTCAGGATTAAGAAAGCCGATCCCGCGTAATGGGAAAATGCGAGAAGGAGGAAGAAGAAGTTATTTTTATTTCTTGGGAATCTGGATGACCTCATGTCAGAACTTACCTTTTCACAGAAGATGCTGTAAAGTGTTCTCCTTCAGCTGACAGACAGTAACTTTGGAAGTAACATCGTTACATTATGTAGCTACTCCTATACCCCCCCCTGCACGTTTACTGTAATTAATGGAAGCACAGACTTAAGCCCGTTTGATCTTTAATTGTGGGGTAATTTAAAATACAAAGTGTACAGATCAATTATCCGTACGCTAGTGGAGCTGGAGAAAAATATACGGCAGCAGATATCCCGCACAACACAAGGGAATTACAACGTGTAAACGCTAATTTATTTACACGGCTGGTCAGCTGAAGGAGAACATTTTCAGCATCTTCTGTGAAAAGGTAAGTTCTTTAATCATGGTTTGCTGGTGAATTTACCATTAATTAAGTTAATGTACTTAGTTACGATTTCCACCTGCACAAAATTTGCGGCCCGAGTTTGGTTGGCTGGCGGAAGGCGTGCGCGTCTGGTAGCTGGCCCCACTCCAGCAAAAGAATCTCCCAGTATAAGACCAGTGTTTGGGAAGCTACTACAGTAAACTCCCAATTATCCGCGGAATTGACTGGCGCTGATAATCGAATTTAGCGGATAAGCCGCCAAATTGCTGGTATGGTTAAACAAAGGTCGAACGCACTAAAAAACAACACACAAGTGCTTTAAATAAGTTTATTATACAATAAAAGGACCTACATGATAACAAAACACAGTCGATGTTATGTGTGGTATTAAAAAGTCTCGTTTACTGTTTAACAAAAAAAAACGGTTATTTGCTTTTTCGTAGTGAAACACATTTTCTTTATTTGTGTTTTGATTTTTCTCAACACCATCTTGTCACAAAGTGATGCGTCGTCTTGCTCAAGGTATTGAAGAATCCGTCAATGGGTCCTAATGCTGCATCATGAGTAACGGTCCACACGCACAGTGCGTATACCAATATACAGTACAGTACTGTAATACTGAACTACTGTACACGTTTTGTACTGTACATTACTGTACTGTACAGTATTTGCGATTTGAAGGTGATCATAAAAATTGTAGTAGCTAAATTAAGGCTTGGAAAAATCGCCCAGTTGAAGGAGACAAGAGAAACAAAAATAAAAGTATGGCGATTAAAAGAGAAGGAAATACAGGAAAATTTCCAAGACAGTCTGAAGAAATTCCTCCCATTAGACGAGGTAGGAAGTGTGGAAGAAGAATGGGCAAAGTTCAAAGAAAGAATCGTCCACTGTGCTGAAGATCAATGTGGTAGGGTATCTGGTAAAAGGAAGGACAAGGAGACTCCTTGGTGGAATAACAGAATAAAAGAGGCAGTGAAAGAAAAACAAAAGACCTGGAAGAAGTGGATAGTAGGCAACAAGGATGAGAATAAAGAAAAGTACCAAGCGGCAAAGAAAAAGTGCCGGGAAAACTTCACAGAAACTTTGCAGGAAGATGCTAAGGGAAGCCAGAAGATGTTGTATGGATTGGTTAGGAACAAAGTGAAAAGCAGAGAAGAAACAAAATTTGTGAAGACTGAGACAGGACGGGTTTTGACACAATAAGAAGAAACACTGAAACATTGGGAAAACTATTTTGGCAAATTACTGAACGTCAAATCCAAAGTATTGATAGAGGAAAGAACGGAGGATGAACGGACTGTAGAAATTCAAGGTGAAGATATAACAATGTTAGAGATAGAAAGTGCCATAAAGAAGATGAAGAGTGGGAAAGCAACAGGAGTGGATGAGGTAGCTATAGAGATGATTAAGGCAGCTGGACCCATAGGGATGCAATGGTTGTACAGATAGTTTCGGGTGATATGGAAAAATAAGGAAGTACCAGAAGAGTGGGGTCAAAGTCTAATAATCCTGGTCTTCAAGAAGGGAGATAAAAAAGACTGTAACAACTACCGAGGAATCACCCTCATCTCACATGTGGCAAAGGTATTTGAACGGATACTCGAGGGACGACTGAGGATGGTAGTGGAAAAGGAAATGGAGGAAGAACAATATGGATTTCGAAGACACAGATCAACTTTTGATCTTATTTTTACGATGAGGAATGTGATGGAGAAACGGTGGAAATACAAGGATTTGGTGATGACCTTTATAGATATTGTGAAGGCATATGATAGTGTGCCAAGACAACTGGTTTGGGATGCATTGATAAGGAAAAAAGTAGGTAGAGCTGAAGTGGAAATGATTAAAGGCATGTATTGTCAGTGTGTCAGTAGCGTGGACAAACAAACTGGTTCAATGTAGAAACGGTTCTCTGACAAGGGAGTGTATTTTGCCCCCTTACTTTTCCTCACTGTCATGTATGGAATCAATAAACAAGTGAAACTGAAACTGGGAAGCAAAGGGATGAAGGCCTTACTCTTCGCTGATGACATAGTGATATGGGGAGACGAATTGGAAGTCCAAGAACAAGTAAATGTTTGGAACCAGGAGATAGAAGAGCATGGAATGAAAATCAGTATGGAGAAGATGATGGTGATGACAAGAAATGTGCGAGATGGTAGGGGGAATATTGCAGTAGATGGAAAACCATTACAAGTTGTGAAAAGCTTCAAATACTTAGGGAGTGTCCTAACAGATGATGGAAGGATAAGTGAGGAAGTTGGTAAGAGGATCCAACAAGCAAATGGGTTTTACCAGAGTGTGAGGGGTCTGGTGTGGAACCAGGAAGTTCCGGAGAAATGTAAAAGAATCTTGTATTCAACATATTACACTCCTATATTGAGGTATGCAGCAGGCACGTGGACAACAACTAAACGGGAGGAAAGTAGAATCCAGGCAGCTGAGATGAAGTTCCTTAGAGGTATAATTGGAAAGACCCGCAGAGACAAAATCAGAAACAAGGAAATTAGGAAGAAAACAGGATTCCCAAAGTTACAAGACAAAATCGAGATCAGTAAGCTAAAATGGTATGGACATATGATACGAATGGGAGAAGACAGAGTCCCGAAGCGATTATTTACTGAGAAAGTCACAGGAAGGCGCCAAAGGGGAAGGCCGAGGATGAGGTGGAAGGACGCAGTGAGGGAGAGCGTTGAGAAAAGAGAGAAAGTGGAGGATTTACTGGAAGAGGGACGAGAGTGGTGGAGAGAAAGAAAGAGTATGGAGGTCCTTGATTCACACCCCGACCCAGATCACTGGAACCGGGAAATGAAGATTTGCGATTTACGATTTTTATTACGTTTAAGTATTTAGTAACTTTATTTCAATTTTTGAGAAATAATTTTCGGTTTCAAAACCTTCCTTTTTTATAAAAATGTTCTCCTACAGGCACCGCGGATAATCGAGAGTTTACTGTACTTAGGACACTGTACCATTGGCAGAATGTTAAGAGAGTAAATCCTGCTGGGTCATTTTTTCTTCAACTATCTCCTACAAAAGGAACTTCTATTCTCTACTGGTTTATGTTCTCACAACTAACATGCGCAGTATGCAATACTTTGCAGTTGATTGTTGACACAGATCAGAGCACTTTCCACTGAGGGTATGTCTCATTTATGGCTGTGAGTATATGAAGCTGCCATGGTCTAGGTAATGCTGAGTAATGGCATTCGAGACAGTGCCTGTGGATGCTGTAGGCTGTGGATGCTGTAGGCTTAAAGGTCAGTTGATTCACTGCTGTCAGTGTGGGACAATGACAACCTACCTCGCTTCACACCTGGGTTCTACCCACATAACTCATGGCATTATTTTCTGATGATTCAGCTTCTGGGTAAATAACTTGACTGACAGATGTTTAGTAATTCGATGTGGCCTGGGAAACAGAAGCAGGCCTAATAGCAGGGGCCTCGATGACCTCGTTGTTCTACAACAAATTTAAAACAACAAATATCCTACTAGACCCAGTACGATTAGATTATCCCATGAACCAAATTTCAAGCAGATGCTTTACTACTTAGGCCTAGTTCTCTCCAGAAAAATGTCAAAGTTAAATTTTAATGCAATACCAGAGTTCAGCAAAAAACTAAAAGGTTGTTTTCATTTTACAATGCAACTAAGAATAATCAGGGGGAGGTCAGGGGTAGCACTACACAAGTTCACTGGTGCTCATGTCTGCCGCACGGCGGCCAGGCCCAGCCTGCGCTCTGGCAGTAGACCAACAATGCGGTCTCAAGGGCAATGTCTAACACACCATTTGTCCATCCATCACGGTTGACAAAACCATCGATCTGGGCGCTTTAGGCTGTAACCATTGTAAAAAACCAATGGATTGGACAAAACGAAGGTGTCAAGGTCGGGGGTAGGTGCGGCACTTGGCGTGCGCATCTAGCGGGCCATGGTTGACACAAAACCGTTGATCTGTGAAAAGGTAAAGGCCGCACCTACCCCCGACCTTCTAACCTTCGTTTTGTCCAATCCATTGGTTTTTGACAATGGTTACAACCTAACGCGCCCAGATCAATGATTTTGTGTCAAGCGTGCCCCACTAGTTGCGCGCGGCAAATGCTACACCTACACCCGACCTTCTAACCTTCGATTTGCCCAATCCAATGGTTTTTGACAATGGTTACAGCCTAACGCGCCCAGATCAATGAGTTTTGACAATTTTTTAGATCATAGACTTTCCTGGCCAGTGTCTAGTTTATCATCTAGGCTTACAGGATTACATCGGGAAATAATAGCCAATATACGAGGTTTGACAATGGTTACAGCCTAATGCGTCCCGATGAATATGTTTTTGATCAACAGTTATTTTGTATCTCACATGTTGGCAACAATGTGTGCGCCTCGGTGCGAGCCGCTAGAGTGCACCTTGTTGACAGTTGAACGAGATGAAAGCGCTGTCGAAACATGGCAGCCGTTTTTAAAATAGCAAGAAATAGAAACACATATTTACAAACTTTAGCACATATATGAGGTTCAGTAGTGACCAGGGTTCGTAATTTCAATACGTAATATCACCCAGAAGATGAAACAAGGTATTTAAAAGTCACATTCATGTCTGCTGCAAGTGTATAATCCGTGTTCCACTTAGTCATAATTAATGAAATATCTGTATAAACTGTATCCAGCAGTCAGAGAAATTTGAACCGGAGAGTATGCCATTCACATGGTCAGCAAGTAACACGAAGACATCTCAAGTCCACGGAGACTATGCACTCATACTCTGACAACTATGGCCCATTTGAAGAATTAGAAGAAAGGACTGATCAGATGATTTTATGCCCCATTTCACAGTTTATCCAGGACTTCGTCAATGTTAGAGAGACGAATAGAAAATACCTCTTTTATGCACACACATCTATCTATCTCGGTCCTTAATTTTACTTAAAAGCACATGAATGTTGGCAAATGGCCCATTATAGGACATAAGCGGATCCGTGCGAGAACTCTCGCATAATGGGTTGTGTGCATCCCCATGTGTACAGACTACCTGCCCGGCTCTGGTGCAATGCGGACTATACTCACACAGTTCTACCAGGGGCTATCCTCTTATTTGTTTAAAAGCACTTTAAAAACAAATTAATATATTTCCGTTGACATATCAAGAAATGCAAGATTATTCCTGTAGGCTACTATTGAGACGATATGGATAGGACTATTTTGGTACAAGTCACACCTTCTAACTTCCTTTGGTTTAGGAGCTTGAGTTTTGTGAAACACACACCTTAGCGTATTATACAGGGTCTTTTATATTTGCTTGGCAAGGACATTCTCACTCACACGCTCCGCCAGTGACGCCTCAGTTGCCAGCTGCCGCGTGCGAGTTTGTACGGCAGAATAAGGTGCTTAAAATCAGTATCATGAATATTTACTCACCATGCTTACAGTAGATGCTGAAAATGTTTCCCATCCGCTGCCAAACATAATGGGCATCTACTTATGAAGTTTCCAGTTATTCCAGTTAATTTAGCTTCGCTAAGGAAATAACGACCTTTACGTCTACTTTTAAACCTGTACCTTTGAATCTCTTAGCCAGTTGTTTTATTGTGATTGTGTATAGTGATGTAATGCCTTATGTGAAATATTCGTTAATTGAACGTGTATATCTGCACAATACGTAGGCCTAGGCTACATAAAGTGTAGGAAATCGTGCGCTAGAACAAGACAAAAGTTTTGAGTGAAATTTCCAGGGAGACCCATTCCTATAAATCGAACAATTAAACAACTGGCTAATTTGAGATGCAAACGTACAGGTTCAGTAAACAATAAAAATAGACGTTAAGGTCTTTATTTCCTTACTGAAGCTAAATTACAGTAACCGGATTAACCAGAAACTTCATAAGATGCCGATTATATTTGGCAGCGGATGGGGAAAATTTTCAGCATCTACTGTAAACATAGTGAGTAAAAATGCATGATAGCTTACTGATTTTAAGCACCGTATTCTGCTGTAGGCTACATAAGCGCGCGTGACAGCCGGCAACTGAGCCGTCACTGGTGGAGCGAGAATGTCCTAGCCAAGCAAATATAAAGTTCCTGTATAATAAGATAGTATGGTTCGATCTTAATATGTTTTTAATATGTTGTGTAGGAATGTGTTTTTTTAATATGTTATGTAAGAATGTGTTATGCATGCTTGATTTAGGATGACCTGGATTGTACGCTTAATATAAGAGGGCTGATAGAGGGCTCATAGAGCCTGAAACATGTACCCTATATCTAGATTCTGAATATATGTGTATTGATTGACAGAGTTTCTTCAACATTTTGTCATTTCAATGGTTTTAGCCTGCGGGTCACGTTAGCCATGTATACACCCCTGGTTTTAGTCATGCACAGTGGGGTATTTTTTATCCTACATATTGGCAACGACCTAAAATCTTCATCCAGACATGGTCCAAGACCGAAGGAAATGGAGACTACGACTAGACTACCCTGCCACTAGGCGGGACAAACACTAAGAAAAAGAAGATTGGCATCTAGTGACGTCAATGTGTGTACCTCGTTGTGTGTGCTTTGGCAGCAGTTAAGCATACTAAATATTCTGTCGAACATGGCTGCCATTGTTAAATGGGCAATAAATAAAAACACACATTTGCATAATTTAGCAGTCAGTGCAGAAGTGACCAAGGTTAGTAATTACATTGATAATGTCCCCTCAGAAGATGAAAAAGAAAAATTGCAGTTTTACGCGACCGTTAATCGCAAGATCATAAGCCACGGGACCTCCTTTTTATGTGGAATCCGAACCACAGCCCGGTCTGCCGTGGTGAGAGGCCAACAGCTTGACCGCTGCGCCACCATGCCCCACCGCCTTAAAGATGAAATAAGGTATGAAAATCATATCATTATTGAAATGAAAAAGAAGAGTGATATCTCATTCAGTTTTAATGATTCTGGGGACAGCGCTGCAAACCATTACACCAAACTGTCCTGGCTGAAACTGGACACCTGCAAAATCAAAATCACTAGGCTACTGCTATTTGAACCACGATCTTCACAAAAGCTAATACATGCGGCTTTATAGCCTAGCAAAAATAAAAATATGCAATATTCTTAGTATGTTTACCTGTGGAAGGCCTACCTGAAAAAATGACACACACTTTCTGACAGAAAGAAATTGGGCTTTGATTTCAAGATAATATTTGATATAAACCACATGATATAGGCCTACTTTGAAATGTCATTTAAGTTAACCCTCACATATCCCATTGTAAAGAGACGTTGAACGGTCACTCACCAGCAACCAATTCGGCAGTAGGAGTGTAATCATTATTTATCAATAAACTATTCACATTCGATGACACATTGCGAATTAAATAAGGAAAAACAGAAATGCAGTAAGGCTAAATAGACAGATTTGTTTGCATAATATACTGTACGGTGACAAACCCTACCATTCAACCTGGCATTTTTGGGTCCTCGCTCTTGAAGAGACGACGTCGCTTTGAGAACAGCACGATCCAATAGTGGTTCATAGCATTCATAGTATTCTGAAAGAAGAAGTTAATGGTGTTTAATATTCTGACTCGACAGTAACATGGATTGACGTTTATGAAATGGATCACCCTCCGAATTAAAAATGAACACTTCAGCATTTTTAATCAGGACAGCTCCTTTCATTTACATACAGTAATACATAGCAGTAGCTGCATAATTTCAAAACTTAGACAAATTAATTGATAACTAACCTTAATTAAATGCGCCATGATGATTAGGGCTTGGTCTATGAATCATTGTCATTAGAGTAATACGGGAAGTAACTGTATTAAAATCAAAAAAGGAAATTATTAAAATATCCTTACCTCCATTCGATGAGTATACAGACAGGATGTAAGTCACGATCGCTAAGTACTTGTTGGCGTCCATTATTTATATATACATTACCGCCGTTATACACCCTGGAACACAGTAACAAACAAGTGACTGCAAATTTCCACACCTTCGCATCAAGCTTCACCCTCATTGGCTCTCTCGTTCACAATGTTCGCACGTCGATTCTCGACATTGAATCGGAAGATGCCAATCGATAGTAAGCCGCGTATTTCAGTGGGATGTGGTTGGTCTTGGATGTGGTTTGATGCAATCCGTGAATTCGTGAAACTTGTTTGATCTTCTAAGGGAGAATTTATTGATTGCTCCTTCTTTTTTCTTGTCCTTTCAAGCTGAAATACTTCACGAAACCATAGCTCGGAGCGAAGTCGTTTAACCTACAACACAGTAGTTACATTATTATGGTAAATGTGAAGATGGTGACGAAGGATAACCGATAATATCGGGCATTCATAGACCTAGAGGCGACCCTAGCCAGGCTTTCAGGTAGTGGTATTATTATTATTATCCATTAAATCGCTCGGCTTGACTCACGGAGGGATCATTCTTCCACTCATTCCTGTGCCGTCTCGGAGCTGTACACACTTTTTTAGCAAATACAACAGGGGATGGTGGCAGGCCGATCGCCCAGGTAACCACTAACTTGGGTACAGGGCTTTGGAGAGCGATCATGGGCCCTAGGACAGAGGTTTCAGGGCCCCTCCATTTTTGTTCAGCCTGAGACATTATTTTGAAAGTACGGTACTGTAGTAAGCTGGCTTTCTACTAACCCATTAAAATATTCCATGGAATTAAGCATGTTCATATTGAATATCAGTTTACTTGGTTTACTGTTATTCAACCACTCTTCTTTAAGTCTATAATTCTTTGCTCTTTTACTTTAAGATGTTGATCACCCTGCACTTAAAATTTCATATTCACTGCATCTCACCGCGTTCGGTCACGTATAAGTATAAGTCATACTCCTTTCAGAAATGCATTCAAGTAGGCTAAATAGTCGTATTTTTCAGAAATTGAATCAGAAACTTTCCGCTCTACAGAACTTTCGTACTTTGTAAATTATGTGGAGAATTTTGGTAACTGTGTCCTTTCTCGACAGTGAAGTGAAAAACACAATGGATATTTATAAAATTCTCAATGTATTTTCTTTGTAATGTTTCGATTGCCAAAATTCTCCACGTAATGTATAAAGTGTCGCCTCCGTAGCGTAGCGGTCAGCATGGTTAGCTGCCGCCCCGGAGCCCCTGGGTTCGATTCCCAGTTCTGCCACGAAATTTGAATAGTGGTATGAGGACTGGAACGGGGTCTTCTCAGCCTCGGGTTGTCCAAATGAGTAGAGGGGGTTCGATTCTCACCTCAGCCATCCTCGAAGTGGTTTTCCGTGGTTTCCCACTTCGTCTTCGGGCATGGTACTGTACCCGTAATACCTACCGACAGCTTGTTGATATCCCTCGATGGTAGCTGGATTGCAGAACCGTAAAACCCCGACTAAAAAAAAACAGATTCCACTCAACAAGAGACGGGGATAATGGGGCACAAGGATCACCTAACTGAGGGAACGTCAAGAAAAACCATAGCAACAAAAGAAAAATCTAGCTCGATAGAACACAAGAACGAGAAAAATCATAATCTCCAAAGCGTGGAATTATACTGAAATGCCTGCAATGGTTTCCTTAACGTGACCTATCGCAGCTATAAAGTACCACTCTAAAAGAATTAAAATAAAATTCTTCAAAATTTATTCACAAAGGCATTATAGCAGAAATTGCTATAATAATATTACAAGAAATGAAAAGCAATTGCAGCTTCAACCGGAAGCCCAAATCACAGTGACCTGAATACAACTTCTAGTCATTACTAGACACACTGTATTCTCCATAAAAAATATGTTAAACACTCTTTAAGATAATACCCTACTATGGCACAAGCAATGCCTCAAAAGCCTTATTGAAAATGAATTCCGCATTTGGGTAGGTCATTACTAATCCTACAGCTAGCAATATCATTTACGTACAAAATCTACATTGAAATATATATATATATATTGAATGGCACACTCCAAGTGTGTTTTTCCTTTTATTTCGCAAGCCTCAGATTAACATTCTTCCATTAGAATAAGATCATTAATTTCCTTTAACAGATTCGAAAATGTTTAAATTGGTCCTTTCCAACCAGGTGACAAAGCTTAATAGAGGTAATCTATTACTTTAATAATTATTGCACTCACCAAAATAACTGATCAGGATAACTGTAACACCCTCGTCAGCATGGTGATTAAATCCAGAATATTAAGGTTGACATCATTTAATACATGTTTTAATGTTTTACTTTGTAGTTTGCATTCTTCTAAGCAACAACAAAATGCTTGTAGTAAAACGCTGAATTAGACTTGAAAATAAGTCAACTTCTATTTGACTACTCAATCACAATTATCATGGGTTAGTTTCCATGAAATATCTTAATATTTATTTCATTCTTTCACTGCCTTCACGCGGCTCTACTCTTATACATATGTACTCCCCTGAGTACTCTATTCAAAATTAATTTATTATAATCATACATATTTTAACGTAACTGGATCACCCTCATTGCTTAATGACCAATTTCATTCTCAGTCGATAATTGTTGTTACTACATCGTTGTTTAAATTTATACATAGTTTACATTAGTTTTCAATGATGTTGGTTGGATTTTCTCAATAACAAAATATCCTTTTAGAATTAATACCTATGCTATGAGAGATTGCAATAGCATCGACTTTCCTTAATCAGAATGTATTTATACATTTATTAAATTTGGGATATACGCTGGTTATAAAACTGAATGACGTTTCAGAGATATATTATAGTCAAATAACGACAATCAAAAACAATGATAAATTCCTTCGACCAAGGATCTCAACTGTGCCTTCACGCGAGAGGCTAACGTGAATCAAAAAAAAAAAAGGTTAAATAAAAATGAAGAGAAAGTTTATCAAGCCAATGCTCGGTACACCCCTGCACGGATGAATTCGAGAAACAAAGTAATGTATCTACACCACCGGACATGGTAATCATAACGATTAGCACAATTGTCTGGTTTGAATACATTGCCGGCCTCTGTCCTTCAACAACACAAAGAATGGTTCCTAACAAAAGCGAGAAATCGAACTCCTCTATGTAAATATAAAATAAAACTTCACAAAACTCATAACTTGCTATCAAAATCAGTCTTCTATTCATAAACCAATCACTCGGATGTATAAAGTTCGAAGGTGCAGTAGGAAAATGTAGCCCAACAGAAACACAATCTAACGATGCGAAGAATGTCACAAATTGACATAATAAAGAGCTCACCACCTTGATAAACTACACTGAATCACAAAATGCCTATCGATGTCCTCTTCACTACCCTAAGAAAGCTTCATGAAATAATACTGAATTTAAGATGAAATCTATATACAAGCTGAAAATGGGTTGCACTTCTTATGGAAGTCTAAATAAAACCTGTCGATTGTGAAATCAGTCATGATTAAAACGTCAAGCCTAAATTCCACAGTCCGACATACTACTCAAAAATAAATATGTTAAAAAAATGGCGTAAATTAACATTGAAATATCTACACTTAGCTACGAGAGACGAAGTTGTGTAAGCTGTACCTTGTTGATAGATGAATTTCCAAGAGCGAGCATTGATACGCCCTGCATATCGCACCTTTTCCATATGTAGCTGTAACTAGCACTCCCCAGGTCGTCGGGAATCGAACCAGGGTACACCTTCTCCAATCCGCACGTTCTTCCCGGTTCAGAAGGCTATTACCCATCCTGGGTAAATAGTCAGGAGTCGCTACTTCATGTCTCCAACATCTTCCAGTACACAGTTCGTTTCTCAGTAGTATCGCGTTCTTCATATCGGGCCGAAATATTAATGAACGAAAGACGAATGACTGCCCATGCGAATGGCATTCAGGATTACTAATGAGGTAGACACAAGTGGTCACACAATCAGAATCAGTCATCACTGGGGCCATGGTGATAGTTCATTGAAATGTTCGATACAACGCTGGTCTAGTAGCGTTCATGCTGCTGCGTTATTTAGCCTGCCATTATAGAAGAAATGAACAGCACTAAAATTATTCCTCTTGACATCTTGATTAAGAATATGTCTGTTCGCGATGAGGAATAGTGTTTAGGGTTCAATAACATTGCTGCGCACTTGACATCAATGCAATGAAAACAGAGACTGCTTTACAAAACGAAAGTTCACTGTGATGACAGGCAGCTTGCTGTATTGAAATTACAGTTTCTAATACTGCTTACCCTTGTAGCGGTATAGATTGCATCTCGTGAAAACGAACCGAGTCCTTCGACACTGGCTCTGCATATACTTTTAAGTGTTTGATATAAACCTCACGTCACATTGCAATAACGAAACGCGTTCTCAAGCTTCACAAAGAGATATGTTCTCAAGCGCTCCGTAGAGTTACCTGCTCCCAGCTTACTGTGTGTCCATCCACCTAGCTTCACGCTACCCCCACTCAGACGTGACAGTAATCGAACTGATCTCTCATTGGTGGATGTAAATCATAATTTATAATGTCTCCGACAGATACTAAACATGTATAGATAACAAAATTCACATTATGCTCTGTTCCAGGGTCTCGTATAATGTTGCAAATCTTGCATGTTATTCTCTTTTCTTCTTATTGCTGATAAAAATGTAATCCTGGTGACCGATCAATAAACTGGGTCAATGGTCGCCATGTTGTAATCATATCCGCCTGGCTTCGTGCGTGCACGTCGGTCCTCGGAAAGTACCGTAATCGAGCAGCCGACTCCTGCTTCGGTTTGCAACTTGTGGATCGTGCCGATCTTCAACATATACTTCAAACTGCACTATACATCATAACAATATGAGTATAATGGTACATGTTCCTCTTGATATCTTTACATAAAAGAAGAAAACGTGCTTTTATGTATATCATATAACCTTAATACACATATAATGGATCATTATTCTCATGTTAATTTCTTATAGAATTTCCTCAAATAATCTCAGTTCCATTCAGATTAGATATCTCGTAACAATTGTTCCCAAACACTCGGTTTACACGGAACGGACCGGAAAACACGTAGGCGAACTTCGTGTATAGCTTCTTAGCTACATCTGCCTTCGTTGGTTTTCTTATTAAGACCAATTCGTTCCTTTTGAACGGTGGACGATCGCGTTTATTTCTAATTCGCTTTTGCCTCTTTTCGGCTGCGTCCATCAAACTCTCACGCACAGATTGTATCCTCTTCTCTGCAGTGCGTTCTACATCTTTGGGAATGTAATCTGTTACAGTGTTCCAAGGTCTGACAGGGTTTGTGTTGAAATGAGCAGTCATGGGCACGTCAGCGATGCTCTCATGGAAGGTCGAGTTCATGAACTCTTCCATTAGTGGCACAAACTTCACCCAGCTGGCGTGATCTTCTGGGCAGTATAAACGAGCATATTTTGAAATATTTCCCATAATTCTTTCCGATACGTTCGACTCCGGGTAACGTATACTGGAAAATACGTGCTTAATGCCCAGTCTGTTCATGGCTGTCTCAAAATCTTGAGATGTGAACTGGGTTCCATGATCAGACAAGAGTGTTTCAGGTATTCCAACCTTGGGAAACACCCTCATCTCCAACCGACTAAGAACTTGTGTAGTGGTGGCCTTCTGAATAGGATCAAGGGTAACGTATTTTGAAAATACATCGACTGTGATCAGATTCAGGAATGAGGATGCCTGTTTTCTTATTATGCCGTCTTTTTCCATTTTTTTATAATGACTTTCACCTCTTCATAATATTTCTGCGGGATGGGATATAGTTTCGCCTGATATGGAGATTGATCGGTAAGGCGAATTTGATATTTAAAATCTTTAATCATGCCGGGCTTATCATCGAAAATGTCCTGATATTCCTCTATTAGGTTGAGAAATTCCTGTTCCACTTCCTCAAATCCCTCGGCTTTGAGTGCGTAATGCTCCCTCTCTTGCTCGATTTCATTGATGAGGTGTTCTAGGATTTCCTGTCTAGGGAGTTCCTTTTCTTCAATTGCTACCTTTTCTGTAGCGTCTTCCTGAAACTTGATCAATCTATTGTCCATGTCTATTATTGCCCTTGCTTTAGTGATGAAGTCTATCCCTATAATTAGATCGAAGTTAATATTCTTCACCACGATGAATATATTCTCATATATCTTCCCATTAATTTCAAATTTCATCAAGATTTGTATTTTACACTTCATAGATTTATCCTTAAATATCCCTTTGACTTTCATAGGAGAAGCAGGTAAAATTACAAATGAATCCTCCTTCTTGAGCCTCTCAAAACAGTCCTCACTTATAATGGAGATCATCGCTCCAGTGTCAACTAGGGCTCTACATGACTGTTCCCCTATTCGAACCTGAATCACGGGTAACTCAATGGGTCTTCCCTTTGTTCTAGTCTCTTCTTCAAACAGAAGATCTTCGTCTGAGACGTTAAATGTTTCATGAATCGTGATTTCTAATGGAGGTGTTAAAATCTGAGTCTTTACTTGTGTTTGGAAATCGGAGTGTTTTTTTTTCTTCGTCAGGGTTTCCTTCTCTACTCCCCTGACGACTTGTACCAGGCCTGTTCTCGATTTCCTGATTTTTATTTCTCTCTCTCGAATCTCTTCGTCTGTTTTCTTTAGACTGTTCTTGCTCCCCTCTGAGCCTTTTATCACGATTACGTTCGTATTCCTCATTCCTATAATTTTTATACCTGCCATATCCTCGATATTGTCTGTCATTGGAATTGTATGGGCTTCCTCTATCTCTATTCCTTTCATAGTTTCCATTATTTCTACGACAGAAATTTCGTTCTTCATATCTACGCTGCCAAGGCTGTTCCCTGTATTCAGCGTACCTGTTGTCTTGCCGATTGTTTCTCTGGTAGTAATTGTTGTTACGACTATTTCCTGTTCGATTATAATTTCTCTCTTCGGGCCTGACTTTGTCAGTCTGTTGTGTCTTATCCATGACTATTGTGTTAACAGTTCTAGGTTCATTTGTGTTATTCCTGGCCTCCGTAGGTGTCGTAAGAGCACTTACATGGTCAAGCCTTCTTAACAACTCATCCATGGTTGTTAAATCGGATACGCCAGATGATATTATATTCTTTCGGACTTCTACCGGAAGTTGTCGAGATATGGCTTCTATTAACTGAGCTTGGGTTAATGGTGGTTGTAAAAATCTGAGTTTAGAGAGCTGTGTTGCAAAGTACTCAGAATAGCTCGTTGGACCAGTACTTGAGTACTTGCGAGAGTACATTTCTGAACGCACGTTGCTTTGTATTTCTATGCTCCAGAATCGATTTTTGAATGCTTCCGCGAACTCGTCAAAATTGTGGAATGTATAGCGGAATGCATGATACCACTGAAGTGGGGCATCTGATAAGAAACGCTCTACCACTCTCAGTTCTCTCTCTCTTTCGGAACATGTGTCTCTATAAAATAATCCCTCACACTCCTGATAAATTCAATGGGAGTATTCCCGTCAAGGTTATTAAAGCTTTTCGGCTTGTCTTCATAATTCCTTATAATGGTGACATGCGATGTCCCATCTGGTGTCTTATGTGTGTACGCCCCTGTACTTGCACTTGCTATCGGCGAAATATACGATTGCTTTACAGTGGGATTATGTGCTGCATTAGACTGGGGATTACTCTCTGCTATAGGAGCTGGTTGTGGAAAATTGACTTCCCTGTCCTGCGTTCTAACGTTCGTCCGTTCAATCGTAGCTAGAAAATCGGCATTCCAATGCGTCATCAACTGTTCCCGTAAACTATCTACATTTATACTGCCTTCCAAAGTTATACGTTCGAGTTGATTACGAATCTCATTTATTTCAGATGTCTTTTTTCTCTCTGACTTCATTTACTTCTAATTTGGCTTGATCGACCTTAACTTCTACCGACTTAATCCTTTCTTCAATACTAGTCTGACTATTAGTTTGAGAATTCTGAAACACATTCAATCTTTTAATTACGTCTTCCCGTACATCAGATATCTCCTTACTTGCTCTAACTTCTCCCTCTACAACTTTTCGATTAACTTCCAACTTAAAATCTTTGAAGTAGTCATCGTTAATTTTAACCATTTCTTGTCTAAGAATAGTTACATTATCTGATATTATACCTTTTATGTCAATGTCAAAATCATCCTTTATAAGTTGGTTATGATCTTTAACTTGCGTTTGTAAAAGACACAATTCATTCCTTAACTGCTCTAAAGTAGATTGGGTATGGATGGTTCCATTAGACACTTGTAATTGGAGGGCATCTAAGTTTGCTTTAGCGTCCCTTTTATGGTAGGACAATTCTAATCTAATTTCCATTTGGAAGTCCCTATGATTTTGTTCTGCTTCATTTAATTGGACTTGTAGCAGTTTTTGATTAGATTCAACAATGTCTACTTTAGCTTGTATGTTAATCTGGGTCGTCTGCATTTGACCTTGAGTCGCCTGCATATTACTTTGGGTTGACTCAATCCTAACCATTTTAGAGTCTAATTTATCTACAGTGGACTGCATTCCTTCAATAGTGGATTGAATTTTAGTGACATTATATTCAAGACTATCCTGGCTTGATTGGATTTTATTGACATTAGATTCAAGACTATCCTGGCTTGATTGGATTTTATTGACATTAGATTCAAGACTATCCTGGCTTGATTGGATTTTAGTGACATTAGATTCAAGACTATCCTGGCTTGATTGGATTTTAGTGGTCTCTATTTGAATATTGTCAATGGTGGATTGTATTTTACTAGTAGTAGACTCTAGCTTACGTTGCCCTGTTTGGATAGTGTCTAAATTCGCTCTAATTAAATGAACATCGGAATGTGTTTGCTTAACATCTGATTGTACATCATCTATTGTAATTTCTATATCTTTAACTTTAACCAGTACTTGTTTGGAACTGTCTTGTAAGTTCTTTAAAGTACCCTGTATACCAGAGATGTCATTACGTAGGCTTTCAGTGACTACGTCCTGAATTACCCCTCTACTCCGGGATTCCGATGCTTCGTGTATTGAGTCTAGCTTATTTTGAAGCATCTTATACAATGATTAAGGTCCGTGACCTCCACTTCACCTTTATCAGACATAATATGTAGTAATATAATTCACACAAGTAAACACAAACACATGAACACCACTTAAACCTAAGCAAAGCATGAACATCTCAATGAAAATTTACTGCCATAATTGAAGCTTTCTTAGTGTATAGCATTAATCCTTACAGCTATACTAAATTTAATTAATGTTAAAACCTACACAAATGTGGAATTTCCTACAGTGAAATGTGTGATACCTTATATCTGCGATGTTACCTCAAATATCCTAATCTGACAAGTATTTAAATGAATGAAACATCCTATTTTTACGATGAGGTGAGAAATCCCCATCAGCCGGATTCAACTAAGTCAAGCTATTGAATGCAGCTCAAACTTGAATTGCATCAAATGCCTCCTTTCGATTGAACGCGTCAGTAAAGGTTCCGAAACATGTCTTTCACTGCTCATGCTCGAATCGTCAATCTATTACAAATTAGTGTAGCACCACAAAAAATAATCTAAGTCTAATAATGGTTGCGTTTCTACATGCCTGTCATGCAGATTGAGTAATCTCATAAACGCTTTGTTCACAGTGAATTCCAACATTTCGTGCTAAGAATGTCGGTATACCATTACTTTCTGACATTCATTCAACGAATTCGCAATGATCGCTGTAATGGCGTCAGAGTTGGCTAACACAAGACACCTCCCACGTGTTCGAACACAAGATTCGAAATGTGCATGAAATGGCGTCTTATGGCTGGCCTCGACCCTGGTATTCCAGTTTTCTCGAATTCCCATCCATCGCGGACCTGAATTACTACAGGGTATTTCAGTTAATTCAAGCCCCGAATCGTTGGTGCGCCAAATCTCTATGTACCCGTAATACCTACCGTCAGCTTGTTGATATCCCTCGATGGTAGCTGGATTGCAGAACCTGAAAACCCCGATTTCAAAAAAAAACAGATTCCACTCAACAAGAGACGGGGATAATGGGGCACAAGGATCACCTAACTGAGGGAACGTCAAGAAAAACCATAGCAACAAAAGAAAATCTAGCTCGATAGAACACAACAACGAGAAAAAACATAATCTCCAAAGCGTGGAATTATACTGAAATGCCTGCAATGGTTTCCTTAACGTGACCTCCTATCGCAGCTATAAAGTACCACTCTAAAAGAATTAAAATAAAATTCTTCAAAATTTATTCACAAAGGCATTATAGCAGAAATTGCTATAATAATATTACAAGAAATGAAATGAAAAGCAATTGCAGCTTCAACCGGAAGCTCAAATCACAGTGACCTGAATACAACTTCTAGTCATTACTAGACACACTGTATTCTCCATAAAAAATATGTTAAACACTCTTTAAGATAATACCCTACTATGGCACAAGCAATGCCTCAAAAGCCTTATTGAAAATGAATTCCGCATTTGGGTAGGTCATTACTAATCCTACAGCTAGCAATATCATTTATGTACAAAATCTACATTGAAATATATATATATATTGAATGGCACACTCCAAGTGTGTTTTTCCTTTTACTTCGCAAGCCTCAGTTTAACATTCTTCCATTAGAATAAGATCATTAATTTCCTTTAACAGATTCGAAAATGTTTAAATTGGTCCTTTCCCACCAGGTGACAAAGCTTAATAGAGGTAATCTATTACTTTAATAATTATTGCACTCACCAAAATAACTGATCAGGATAACTGTAACACCCTCGTCAGCATGGTGATTAAATCCAGAATATTAAGGTTGACATCATTTAATACATGTTTTAATGTTTTACTTTGTAGTTTGCATGCTTCTAAGCAACAACAAAATGCTTGTAGTAAAACGCTGAATTAGACTTGAAAATAAGTCAACTTCTATTTGACTACTCAATCACAATTATCATGGTTAGTTTCCATGAAATATCTTAATATTTATTTCATTCTTTCACTGCCTTCACGCGGCTCTACTCTTATACATATGTACTCCCCTGAGTACTCTATTCAAAATTAATTTATTATAATCATACATATTTTAACGTAACTGGATCACCCTCATTGCTTAATGACGAATTTCATTCTCAGTCGATAATTGTTGTTACTACATCGTTGTTTAAATTTATACATAGTTTACATTAGTTTTCAATGATGTTGGTTGGATTTTCTCAATAACAAAATATCCTTTTAGAATTAATACCTATGCTATGAGAGATTGCAATAGCATCGACTTTCCTTAATCAGAATGTATTTATACATTTATTAAATTTGGGATATAAGCTGGTTAAAAAAGTGAATGACGTTTCAGAGATATATTATAGTCAAATAACGACAATCAAAAACAATGATAAATTCCTTCGACCAAGGATCTCAACTGTGCCTTCACGCGAGAGGCTAACGTGAATCAAAAAAAAAGTTAAATAAAAATGAAGAGAAAGTTTATCAAGCCAATGCTCGGTACACCCCTGCACGGATGAATTCGAGAAACAAAGTAATGTATCTACACCACCGGACATGGTAATCATAACAATTAGCACAATTGTCTGGTTTGAATACATTACCGGCCTCTGTCCTTCAACAACACAAAGAATGGTTCCTAACAAAAGCGAGAAATCGAACTCCTCTATATAAATATAAAATAAAACTTCACAAAACTCATAACTTGCTATCAAAATCAGTCTTCTATTCATAAACCAATCACTCGGATGTATAAAGTTCGAAGGTGCAGTAGGAAAATGTAGCCCAACAGAAACACAATCTAACGATGCGAAGAATGTCACAAATTGACATAATAAAGAGCTCACCACCTTGATAAACTACACTGAATCACAAAATGCCTATCGATGTCCTCTTCACTACCCTAAGAAAGCTTCATGAAATAATACTGAATTTAAGATGAGATCTACTTAAACATACTTAAATACAAGCTGAAAATCGGTTGCACTTCTTATGGAAGTCTAAAACCTGTCGATTGTGAAATCAGTCATGATTAAAACGTCAAGCCTAAATTCCACAGTCCGACTTACTACTCAAAAATAAATATGTTAAAAAAATGGCGTAAATTAACATTGAAATATCTACACTTAGCTACGAGAGACGAAGTTGTGTAAGCTGTACCTTGTTGATAGATGAATTTCCAAGAGCGAGCATTGATACGCCCTGCATATCACACCTTTTCCATATTAGCTGTAACTAGCACTCCCCAGGTCGTCGGGAATCGAACCAGGGTACACCTTCTCCAATCCGCACGTTCTTCCCGGTTCAGAAGGCTATTACCCATCCTGGCTAAATAGTCAGGAGTCGCTACTTCACGTCTCCAACATCTTCCAGTACTCAGTTCGTTTCTCAGTAGTATCGCGTTCTTCATATCGGGCCGAAATATTAATGAACGAAAGACGAATGACTGCCCATGCGAATAGCATTCAGGATTACTAATGAGGTAGTCACAAGTGGTCACACAATCAGAATCAGTCATCACTGGGGCCATGGCGATAGTTCATTGAAATGTTCGATACAATGCCGGTCTAGTAGCGTTCATGCTGCTGCGTTATTTAGCCTGCCATTATAGAAGAAATGAACAGCACTAAAATTATTCCTCTTGACATCTTGATTAAGAATATGTCTGTTCGCGATGAGGAATAGTGTTTAGAGTTCATTAACATTGCTGCGCACTCGACATCAATGCAATGAAAACAGAGACTGCTTTACAAAACGAAAGTTCACTGTGATGACAGGCAGCTTGCTGTATTGAAATTACAGTTTCTAATACTGCTTACCCTTGTAGCGGTATAGATTGCATCTCGTGAAAACGAACAGAGTCCTTCGACACTGGCTCTGCATACACTTTTAAGTGTTTGATATAAACCTCGCGTCACATTGCAATAACGAAACGCGTTCTCAAGCTTCACAAAGAGATATGTTCTCAAGCGCTCCGTAGAGTTATCTGCTCCCAGCTGACTGTGTCCATCCACCTAGCTTCACGCTACCCCCACTCAGACGTGACAGTAATCGAACTGATCTCTCATTGGTGGATGTAAATCATAATTTATAATGTCTCCGACAGATACTAAACATGTATATGTCGTAGTCAGATAGTGAAATCCGTCATTTCATGAAGATCCTAGGCACTTCATGAAAAGCCGGCATATGATGTAAAAAGAGATAGTTACACCATCTGACGCGTTTCTTCATGAAGTGACGGACCGATTTAGGCAGATGGTGTAAGAAATGATTTTACATTATCAGCCGAGGCACTTCATGAAGATCCGGTGTTTGTTGATTCGGCACTTCATGAAATGACTGACACAATGAAGCCGTACATTAATTCATTTAATTGTTCTATTCCAAGATATAAATTAATGCTTGTTTATTATGGTTTTCGAAATTAATTTTCACATAAAAACCTAAAGCTAATCGTGAAATACCGGATACTCTTTACTCTCTATCTCTTTTTTTTCTTGAAGTTTGTATTTTTATTTTTATATATTTTATTTGTACAGAATTTTTTTCTAATCTGCAATGCTTACTTTCATAATTTCATTTGTAGTTTTTCTTTTTGTTCTTCATTTGTGTAACTTTTTTCTCTCTTTCCTTCACTGATGCAATTTGTATTTTTAGCCTATTTTCATTTATGAAAAAAATAGGCTTATGAGGTCACCTTTTGTCCGTGTGTCTGTCTGTGTGTGCGTGTGCGTGTGTGTGTGTGTGTGTGTGTGAGGATTTGTGTGTGTGTGTGTGTGTGTGTGTCCTAATAACTTCTAAACGGCTGGAACGATTTCAATGAAACTCGGTAAGTTCATAGCACTATTTCGGGCGACCCCGACCGTGCCCTTCAAATTTTGTTACGTCTCACCAATCCAACATGGCGGCTGTGCGAAATATTTCACCAGCATTCAATATCTCCGAAACTACTACCGATATCACCTTGGAATTTCGTACGGTGATAATGGGAACTACTAGAAGTTTACCGATGTGACGTTTTTGAAAACCTGGTAACTAAAAAACCAACATGGCGCCCAAGCGAAGTTGTGAAGTTTAAATAGACGTTTCTCGCGATTTAACCAACCAAACGCAATGAAACTTGGTACAGTATATGTTTATACACATTGTATTGCACAGACATCTAACTTAGTTCAATTGTCCGCCCACCCCTACAGTCATCATATAAATATAATTTCAATTCACACCCAATCACACGGGACTGATGATTGAGCTGACCCAAGACCTCCGAATGAATTAACAACAAAACTGGAACGATAACTTACAGGTAAGATACACACAATGAAGGAAAATGCAGAATCATTCTTTCAAATATTTCTGTCTATAATAAATAGGCTGAAATTCGAGATTTTCTCGAAGGTGAACCCTCCACTAAATCAACCAAATGTAAAGCTTTTGTGTATTCAGCCCTGTGTACTTGGGAGTGTGTAGAATCTGTCTGATAATCAGTATTATAATGGTATTTGTAGAATTGTGTGTATTTGTAGTTCAGGTTAAGATTGAGAAGGAGGCGGCCGTGGTTAAGTTAGGAACCAACCCGGCATTTGCCTAGAGGAGAAGGGGGAAACCAAGGGAATCCAATTCCAGGATGGCTAAGGTAGGAATGGAACTCTTCTCAGTTTTTCCTCCCGAGGTCGACCATAATTATGTTCCTATCCGTGGTAACCATAGTTGATTTCATAAGTCTATTTAACGAGTAGGCCAATATGCTGGTTCGAATCCCGTCGCTGACTGTGGCGTTTTCCCCCAGGTCTTTTCACACACCCTCTCAGCAAATGCCGGGATGGTACTTCATTTCAAGTCTCGAGACACCTTCCCAAATTCTTTACCCACACACTACTTCTATCATCACGCAAACACAGGTTATCAGAAAACAACCACCCAAATACACTGGGCTGATGATCAAGATGTCCCTAGCCCTTAAAAAAAATATACAAGAAAACAACTATAAAACAAGGCAACAACTGAACTAGATTAACATGTTAGTTGGCAAAAAAATATCCTTCAGTGGGGTTTGAACTCACCACGTAGTGATCCGGAAGCCAACACCATACCCCGAGACCACAAGTTCACTATTAATGTTGGCTGCTAAGAGCTGTACAAGACCTGTGTATTACGCGCCCGTAACTGAGTTTGTTCTTGTTGTTTTAAAGGGTGGAACAGCGAAATAAAGTCATATTATACTATCGGTTATCTATCTCTCATGTTTTAAAAACAAAATGGATCTGAACGACGTTCTTCTTCCGTTCACAGTACGGCAGCATAATATTCCTTCTAGGCGCAAGGCCAAGCAAGATGCGGGGGGGGGGGAATTAGGGGATAAATGAAGTCCAGACCATTAGACATTTGTACCATATGTCACAGTGTTCACTTTCTGAGGAGATAACAGCCCTTTAGTGTCCGCATTTTTATCTGATTTATTCTTGGAAGTCTCACTTCCCTCACACGTGATCACCGCTGCCGCTACGGTACTTCATGAAGTGACGGGCTGGATTTCCCGTCAGATGATGTACAAAATGAATTACACTATGTGACGGCGATATTTAGTCATTTCATGAAACCACGCGTCAGATAGTGCAACTGTACCTTTTTACATCATATGCCGGCTCTTCATGAAGTGCCTAGGATTTTCATGAAATGACGGATTTCACTATCTGACTACGACATATAGATAACAAAATACACATTATGCTCTGTTCCAGGGTCTCGTATAATGTTGCAAATCTTGCATGTAATTCTCTTTTCTTCTTATTGCTGATAAAAGTGTAATCCTGGTGACCGATCAATAAACTGGGTCAATGGTCGCCATGTTGTAATCATATCCGCCTGGCTTCGTGCGTGCACGTCGGTCCTCGGAAAGTACCGTAATCGAGCAGCCGACGCCTGCTTCGGTTTGCAACTTGTGGATCGCGCCGAACCTCAACATATACTTCAAACTGCACTATACATCATAACAATATGAGTATAATGGTACAGTACCTTCTGTCAGGCCACGGCCGCCTCCTTCCCTCTTCCTAGCCTATCCATCCCAGTCTTCCATCCCTTCCCATCCCTCATGAGGCCCCTGTTCGCTTTACAGTTGAGGCCGCCTGGGCGAAGTGCTGATCACAACTCCCCAGTTGTATCCATCCCGTCCAGATGTTCCCAGCTCCAGGACACTGCCCATCGAGGCGGTAGTGGTGAGTTCCCTCGCTGAGTCCGTGGGAACCACCAACCTAGAGGGTAAATTGACTAAATTAAAAAAAATGTATAAAGTACAGAAGTTCTTATATGACTTTATTCGATGTGAGTGAACCAGTGATTATTCCAAAATAGAAGTGAAGTTGGTTGCCCCGGGCCCTCTCATCGGTCCTGCTTGAATATAATTAAGCATGGGCCAGGGAAAGGAATTAGAAGGAAGTCGGTCGGCATTTGCCTAGTTGTTAAAATGGCTAACCACGGAAACCATTATCAGGGTGGCCGTGGTGGGATTTGAACACACGCTTTCTGGATGCCAGCAAGGCGCTTAAGCAGTCTCAGCCACCGCGGCCGGTTGGGTATTACTACTACAGGGTGCAGCAGAAATAACTTACGAATTTCGACCGTAAATAACACAGCAACTCAACACGATATTCACAAATTTATTGCGCTGTTTAAAAGAGCAATGTTTGCCATTTTTAGCCTATTTTCAATTTTGAAAAAAAAAAAAAGGCTTATGAGATCACCTTTTGTCCGTGTGTCTGTGTGTGCGTGTGCGTGTGTGTGTGCGTGTGTGTGTGTGTATCCCCCCTAATAACTTCTATACGGCTGGAGTGATTTCAATAAAACTCGGTAAGTTCATAGCACTACTCCGGGCGACCTCGACCGTGCCCTTCAAATTTTGTTACGTCTCACCAATCCAACATGACGGCTGTGCGAATTATTTCACCAGCATTCAATATCTCCGAAACTATTCCCGATATCACCCTGGAATTTTTTACGGTGATAAAGAGAACTACTAAAAGTTCACCTACGTGGCTATTGAAAAACTGGTAACTACAAAACCAGCATGGCGGCCACGCGAATTTGCGACTTTTAAATATACGTTTCTCGCGATTTAACCAACCAAACGCAATAAAACTTGGTACAGTATATATTTATACACATTGTAATGCACCGACATCTAACTTGGTTCAATTGTTTACATAACCACAAGATGGCGGATGTGCGAAATATTTCACCGGCATTCTATATCTCTGAAACTATTAGCGGTATCACCCTGAAATTTTGTACGGAGATAAAGGACTCTACTGGAAGTTCATCTATAAGACTTAAAAAAACCGATTAACTACAAAACGAACATGGCGGCCAAGCGAATTAAAAATTTTAATAGACCCTTCTCGCGATTTGATGTTCCAAACTCAATGAAATCTGGTACAGGAAATGTTTATACACATTGTAATGCACTGGTATCCAATTTTGTTCAATTGTTTACATAACCTCAAAATGGCGACTGTGCGAATTTTAAAATTAAGTTTTTATTTCTTGTGTCGTAATCATGCGATCGAAGCAAAAGTTTGAATAATGAACCTACGCAATAATTTTCCTTTAATGGTACATGACTCTATGGCCTATACATTTAACAATCCAACATGGCGACCATCCGAAATATTCACACGACTCTGAATATCTACGAATCTATTATAGCAATCAAACTGATTTTTTTATGTTCATAGGGGCTATGACCTTAATTTCATCTATAGGACTTTTAAATAACCTGGTGATCACAAATCCAACATGGCGGCGACGCGAAGTATAAATTTTCACATGGACGTTTCTCGCAATTTAACCATCCTAGTGCAGTGCAACTTGGTACAGTAAATCCTTATACGAATGTTAATCCACTGGCATCTAATTTATTTCAATTGTTTCCATAAGCACAAGATGGCAGCTGTGCGAAATTTTAAAATCTCCTTGTTACTTCTTGTGTCCTAATCATGCGATTGAAATCTGAATGCTACACGTACACAATAATCTTCATGTAACAGTACATAACTCTAGGACCTACATATATAAAATCCAACTTGGCAACCATCCGAAATATTTAGTCGGTTCTCAATATCTACGAATCTATTACAGCAATCAAACTGAAATTTTGTATGTTGATAGTGGCAGTTAATATAAGTAGGATATATGAAAATAGGCTGTTTAGTTCTTCACGGAACTACTTGTTGTTACATAGATTGGAGTGGCAGATCTAACACCTGTATTGGCCACAGCGCTTAAGCAGGTGTTATTGTCGATGTGCGCGCGGCCTGGGAGAACACGTGCATCGTCTTGTCAGGGCTAGTATAGCGTGGAGTGGTGAGCAGTGAGGTTTCGCGATATAGGCTACTTCAAAAATGCTGACTCTGTTACCACAACACAGCGTTTATTTCGTAGACTCTTTACTTTAGGTTACATTGACATGCGAAAGGTCCAAGCAGGAATACCATTCTGGTATGGGTGAATAATTTGAGAGGAACTGGTTCAAGTGTTAAAACGAAACTGCCTGGTAGGCCTCGTAGCGTTACTACACCAGAGAATATCCGTGCAGTGAGACATGCCTTTATGCAATCTCCTCAGAGAGATATTTCCAGAACGTTTCATCTCCTTGCGGGGTGGCGTTCCATGGCCAGCCCATTCCCCTGATCTCGCCCCTTGCGATTTCTTTCTCTGGGGATACCTGAAGGCTCGAGTCTTCCAACGTACCGGTAAGCCGCGAACACTACACGACCTGAAAGTTGCTGTGAGGAAATCGAGGCAATACCACTAGACATGACTAGGAGGGTCATGCGGAATTTCAGAGAGAGGCTTCAGAAATGCATCGAAAGGGGCGGTCGACATTTGGATGACATTATTTTCAAAACCTAGTGTGTATGTGTAGCCTATAAATGATGCAAATGGCAAACATTGCTCTTTTAAACTGCGCAAAAAAATTGTGAATATCGTGTTGCGTTGCTGTGTTATTTACGTTTGAAAATCGTCAGTTATTTCTGCCGCACCTGTACTTTCAATTCCTCACTTTAGTGACGAGTTTTGCAGATAGACTTGCTCACTCAATGCATATTGCGAGATATAGCGTGCGGTGAAGCTGATGGGAACACGACCATACGGCGTGTGTGTGTGTGTGTGTGTGTGTGTGAGTGGATGTGTGCACGCAAAAGTGATTTGCAACTACTGCAGCATGACTGAGGAGGGCGAGGGGAGGCGATGGGGAACGAGTTTCCCCCTAATTGAGCAAACTAATCTACATCAGTGTTATAGCAACCACATGAGTTCAAAACGCACGCTTGGTTTTATTGGAATAAAAAATGTTGATCCTCGACCACCCACTGAGAAAAGAGTTTAAACGCCCAGTCAGATTTAAAATGAAGACCTTTCCAATTGAAACATTTGATTTAATAAAGGTCTACTGTCGACCAAAATATTATGTGCACTCGAGTTTGAAGGTTGTTTGTGAAGTAACCAATAGACCTACATAAAATCCAATAACATCATCATTTTCATCGTTCTATTTTACGTTAGTTCACGTAGGTTTGGAATTTTTAATTTATATTTTAATATTTTCTATCGCAATTGAAACACAACAAGTGCCCGTTTTTAAGCGTGTTTCAACCATGCGTCACATTTAAGAATTATTATCTCACAAACCCGTCATCAGATCGAATCCAAATTTTAACACAATATACATTGGAATAAGCCTCCGTGGCTTAGGCGGCAGCACGCCGGCCTCTCACCGCTGGGTCCGTGGTTCAAATCCCGGTCACTCCATGTGAGATCTGTGCTGGACAAAACGGAGGCAGACAGGTTTTTCTCCGGGTACTCCGGTTTTCCCTGTCAAAATTTCATTCCAGCAACACTCTCCACTATCATTTCATTTGTCATTCATTTAATCATTGCCCCAGAGGAGTGCGTCAGGCCTCGGCAGCCGGCACAGTTCATATCCTCGCCGCTAGATAGGGGCTTCATTCATTCCATTCCTGACCCGGTCAGAGACTGGAAGCAGGCTGTGGATTTTCATTTTTCATACATTGGAATGTTGTATAACTGGTTTATTAAATTCAAAATTGTGTGTGTTCAAGAACGAAAGTTGTTATAATTTTGTAAGGTAACTTTTTCTCGGCTCGGGGTCGTTGGAAAATGTAGTTCTTGGTTGCGTTGTAATCATTATACATCAAAAGGTTATTCTGTATGACTGTGAAATACGTAAATTAATTCACTTATTTTATATTGGTTTGTATTTGTACGGGGAATTAAGACATGGTTCACCAGCTAGCCGCTCCGGGAAATGCTGTACAGCGTTGCTGATATGGAGCCCATCTCTTCCGAGCGAGATGCGCCATGACGCGTGATGGAGCCCATCTTGGCAACGTTGTACAGCTCTCACCGGAGCGGCTAACTGGTGAACCATGCCTTAATTCCCCGTACAAATACAAACCGATATAAAATAAGTTAATTAATTTACGTATTTCACAATCATACAGCATAACTTTTTGATGTACTGTATAAGGATTACAACGCGACCGAGAACTACATTTTCCAACCACCCCGAGCCGAGAAAAAGTTACCTTACAAAAATGATAACAACTTTGTTTCTTGGACACACAAAATTTTGAAATTAATAAACTGGTTATACAACATTCCAATGTATATTGTGTTAAAATTTGGATTCGATCTGATGACGGATTTGTGAGATAATAATTCTTAAATGTGACGCATGGTTGAAACACGCTTAAAAACGGGCACTTTTTGTGTTCCAACTGCAATAAAAAATATTAAAATATAAATTAAAAATGCCAAACCTACATGAACTAACGTAAAATAGAACGACGAAAATGATGATGTTATTGGATTTTATGTAGGTCTTTTGGTTACTTCACAAACAACCTTCAAACTCGAGTACACATAATATTTTGGTCGACAGTAAATGGCTAAATTCTGGTTTTACAGATGGTACTTTTAAATTAATGTGCCCTGCAAAAAGAAAAAGTCTGGAGGGTTTATGAACCACTGAAAGTTTTAGAAGTGGCAACAAATTCCAAGTTGTAGCACTGGGTCTATCTCCAGTCCATCTCGTGGCGTAGTGATAGCATTCTTGGCTGTCACCGTGGAGGTCTGGGTTCGATTCCCGTCTCTACCAAGAAATTTAAGTTTGGTCTGAGGACTGGAATGGGGTTAATTCAGCCTCTTGAGACATAAATGAGATGAGGTGGGTTCAATTCCAACCTTAACCATTCTGGAAGTGTTTCCCGCAGTTTCTCCACTTCTACTCCAGGTAAATGTCCGGATTGCACCCAAATTAAGGCCACAGCCATCTACTACCGACATTCTAACCCCAGTTATAAATACGCACACTAATACAACCATTACAATAACACAGGTTATCAGAAAGATTCAACACACACACAAACAAGTACAAGAGGATGAATGCCCACTTTAGCAAAGTCCATAAATAAACAACTACATTACTGGGCCAAGCTGGAAATTGTACGGGATGGATTCAAATGCAATCTTATTACGGTACTACATTCGGCCGTCAATAAGATAACTTTCATTCGAAATGTACAAACATTCCGTGGGTATATATTTTTAGTACGTGTCGGTAGGTTACTGGGAAGGAAACATCACATACGAGTGTTAAGCTTTGAACCGTTCTAGCAATCTTTTGTTACTGCTGAAGTGCCGGTAGTGGTTTTGCAGGCGTTCTATCGTGACCACCGAGAGGAAGGTCATAGCGGTCCTCTATGATGTCACGACCCGTCGATTCACTCTTCACCGTCACCCGAACTCACAACACCGTCTCAGCGCATGACACAAACGTACTACCGTACTATTCGGTAAAATCTCGAACAACTATCAAATGAACGAGTAAACTGTACAGCATTTACAACTGTCTGAATCTGAAACCTTAACGTTCATAGAGATCATTCGCTCAGCCTCATTGTAAAGACATATTTGTAACATATTATAGTACTGGTATCTCTAGTATTGACTTACGAAGAGATACTCTAACTAGAACAGGTCTCTTGAAATACAGCCACTTATTTATTTTATCAAAAGAGGAATTAGAATATAATTATTCTTCACGGCTTGATATATCGGCCGTTTGGCAGTCGGAGCTAAACTTAAAAACATTAAGTTTCTTTTTCTTTTTCGTTTCGTGACATACTATAGGCTACATTTAAATGCATGTGTTCCTTGTGCTATTGGTGTTATTAGTGCTAACCACTATAGGCCTACTAGGCTATATTATGCCTTCAGAGCAGGAATGCAATACCTAAAGAAATGTAAAATTTTGAAGGCATTTTTCAATGTTGCCCATACAACATGTAGTAACTATTCAATGTTATATAAAAAAACGTGAAAAAAATATGTTAAAAATTTGGAAACTGAGGAGGTGCCTGGAGAAAAATAAAAACGCATACTTAGTCTACGTTTTTTTGTCCAACTCCATTTGATTAATAACATCAGCTACAAGGATGTGGCACATAATTTCTATTCTAATTAGTAACTAAATAAATCTTCCATGAATGGAAAGGTGGTAGCTAATAGAGAAGGCTGACGATATAACAGACCTCTCATCATTCGCAGGAGAAGGCTTGCACTGCATTATTAAGGACATTAATAAATTATTAAATCTAGGCCTAGGACGTCTTGAACTTCCTACTTACTGTATGGCACAGGATAGAACAAGATGGGAAATGATTAAACTTAGGCCTACTCGCTCAATAACTCGTTCTACATACCATGAAACAAAACCTGTGCATTGGAGTTTAATCTGTGTTTGTGAATTAATTCTACTAACAACAGTACTGTAATTGTAGATATGGCCATTTAATCTTCACTCAGTCGACATTTTAAACGAAGTGCAAAAAGCCAGGGTTAAAATATTCAAAATTCATCATGATGAAGCAATTTTCTTTTGAGATGAAGTGAATGGAAATTGTACTCCACATTTCATGATACATATATTTAGTTTGCGTGTCATTTGTATTTTTAAACAAAATTTTCTGCTAGAACATGCACCAGCAGACCAACTTCAGCAGTATACATATCCTGAGAAAATTTCAGTAAAGAAAATAATAGGAATTTGTCATTAGGTAACTTAGTGCAATATAGAAATAATGTTATGAAATGTAAATAATAATGTACCTACTGAAGACGAGCAGTATACCATTTACTGTTACTAAGGAGGTACACATTAAAACATATTAATCTAACAGAAGGCTGAACCATATGTGCTTAACAAATAGGGGGATAGGCAAGGAACTGAGAGACATGATAAATGGAATGTGCATGGATTGCTACAGTAGTGTGAAGACTTGAGTCGGGACATCGGAATGGTTTAAAATTGACACTGGACTAAAACAAGGGAGTGTGTTGTCACCCATATTGTTCTTAATGGTGATGGATGACATCTTGAAGGCAGCAATGAAAGACTATAGTAGGGCAAAGATGAAGGCAATGTTGTTTGCAGACGATGCTGTGATCTGAGGCGAGGATGAGATGGAGGCACAAGAACAGTTAGACGTAATTAATGAAAAGATTGAGCAATGGGCATTGAAGATAAATATGGAGAAGAGTAAAACAGTGGTGATGAGTAGAGGTAAGAACGAAGGAAAAGGAGTAATCAAAGTCGGAGATAAGGAATTGGAAGTGGTGAAACACTTCAAATACTTGGGTAGTGAACTGATTGAAGATGGAAGACTAGATTTGGAAATTAGCAGAAGAATACAACTCGGGAGTGGTTTCTACCAACAGGTTCGGGGACTAGTATGGAACAAGGATATACCAATTAAAGCTAAAGAAGTTATGTACAAAGCATATTATGTTCCTATAATGACATATGCAGCAGAAACTTGGACAATGACTAAGAGGGATGAGAGCAGAGTACAGGCAGCTGCGATGAGATTCCTGAGAAGTATGGCCCTGAAAACGAGGAGAGACAGAGTGAGAAATGAAGATATACGGGAATAACTGGGAGTACAGAAACTAAGTGACAAACTGGAGCAAAACAGATTGAGGTGGTTTGGACATGTCAAACTGATGAATGAAGTAAGGCTACCAAGACGAGCACTGGAACGACGGATGACAGGGAAGAGAGGTTAGTTAGTTATTGTTGTTTTAAGGGGCGGAACTACGAGGTCATCTGCCCCTAGGAAAGAAAGGACGAGAAGACCAAGAATGCGTTGGATGGACTCGGTGAATTAGAAAACGGAATCTGGATTGGAACACAGTGTCGGAAGAGGAATGGTGGAACGACGGAAGAAAGTGGAGAGGAACCGTATACGCTACTGTATAATTAAATATCTGGTTGCTTTGCCCGAGTTCTGTATGTATGGGACATTAGGCTGTGCAGTATAGTAAGTTCTGAAGATTAAAAACCTTAAGTCAATACTAATTTGTACTTTTTATTGTACAGGTTTCAGCCTCATTGTGGCCTTCCTCCGCGCAAATACTGTAATCTAATTACCCCAATCTATTGAGCTCTAGCTTTATTGCTCCTGGGTGTTAGAAGATTGATATGCCATTATTTGCATATTTTACCTTGTTAATCTCAAACCTCAGTCACCTTGTTTATTTCGTTACCGGAACTGAACTGGCCTATTTTTTTTACAAACATCGTGCAATAAAAACAATAACACCACCAACCAATTAGTTCACATGCCTTAATATTTTCAATTAATTTAATTCATTTAATACACATTCGTGAATATAATGGCAGGCCTACTGGTATCTTAGTAATTATTTGTCTATTGTTTGGTATAAGTTAAGAATAGTGGTGGGGGTCTGGTTGCCTGAAATCCCACAATAATTACAGGTTATAAAAACTGTAAGTTATACCGGTATAATACATTCATTTCCCAAGTGCTATACTATATTATTTTTAGATCGGTGTATTGCTCTAGTTTATGTTATAAAATTAAACGTTTTACGGCAGTTTACATGATTTTCGAGTGCCGAACACTTCACGCAAGCCAGCAAATATCAACAAATTCCTTGATTTCCATCGTGATATACCTTATTACTTCGTACTATACCTCCACACGAATCTTTTACTGGTAATCATACTTAAATCCTACTAATAAATAAGTCTACGGTACCGTAGGCTCCATTTACCGCTGGAGCCAGGCTAATAAATGGGGGCGTGGTCAGTGCTTCAACTCTCCGCTTGCTATAGCGCTGAAAGGCGTCTCCTTATTACTCCTTGTCAGAAGGCTAATACGAATTAAATAAATCTTGATATAAAACCAGCTTGAAGAAGGAATATTGATGTGGATGTTATATTGACAAATTGAAGTTGTTAGTATGGGTGTAATCATGTAAAATTGTGAAGAAACTGTGACGGTGGGCGACGGACGGTAAAATCGGGCTCCTCGTTACGAAGTACGGAGGGTGTGGGAACACACTAAACAATTACTTCACGAAAAGACTCTTTCTAAGGAGACATTGAACCACAATTTATTCACATGCAAACATTTCATTAACTTAAGCTTCAACCATGTTCCATGCTTCCACTGGGTGTGTTCAAAAAATATAACGAACACTTCAATACCAACATACACATAATCGATAAATGTCAGTTCGAGATATTCTAGTCTTTTTCTCACAGTTAGGGCATATATAGAGGCCATAATATATGGATTTTTAGCCTACTTTTCACATTTTGCAAAAATGAGGAAAAAGTAGACTTATGAGATCGGGCAAATGTGTGTCTGTCTGTCTGTCCTTCTGTCTGTCTGTCTGCCTGGCTGTGTGTGTGCCCCCCCCCTATCAACTCCTAAACGGCTGCAGCAATCGAAACAAAATTTGGTAGGAGTAAAGATCTATACCTGAATATCTAACGGCCATATTTGAAAATTATGTCAGTGCTATCAACTCCTGAAAAATCGCAATTGAAATTTGAGCTCCATGTTGGATATGTTGGAAAGTATGAATGGGAGCTATTTCAAAATTGGCACACGTATAGATAATAATGTTGCAGTTTAATTTCCAGGAGGCCATACATGGCAGTGTTGCCAAAATGATTAGAAGCCTGCTGATAAGTCCAATTTTTAAATGCATATAACTTCTACACTATCAATTGGAATTCAACCAAATTTCGTATGAGCTATGTGTACATAAACAGATATGACTGAGCGTATTCTTAAGAGCCACCAGGGCTGCCAACTGTTATTAAATGCTCTCAATTGTTTAAATACAAATACCCATATATCAGAAAGTATGCAAGCCGACAGCTTTAAACTAAGCACACGTATAGTACCTGACATTCTATATTAATTGGTCTGGCTGCGTGGCTCAGGGGTAACGTTCTCGCTCGCTGAGCCCAAGGTTGCAGGTTCGAAACCTGGAGCAGTCAGCTGGCATTTGAGGGTGCGCAAATGCGAGGGAGCCGTGTCAGTACATTTACTGACACGTTAAAGATCCCCTTCGGGGCAAAATTCCGGCACCCCGGCGTCTCTAAAAGCCAGGGTAGTTAAAAGGGACGTAAAACCAATAACATTATTATTATTATTATCTATATTAATTTGGAGTAACTTATATACGTCAGTGCTACCAACATGATTCTAAGCCTGCTGAGAGGTCCAACTTTAAATACATGTAACTTCTATACTATCATTTGGATTTCAACCAAATTTCGTGTGTGCTATGTGTACCATAACATATATGACTATGCCGATTCTTAAGAGTAACCAGGGCTGCCAACTGTTAAGAAATGCTGTCTCTATTTTTGTTACCCTAATATCAATATATCAGAAAGTATGCAAGTCAATAGCTCTAAACTTTGCACACATATAGCACCTGGCATTCTAGATTAATTTTGAGTCACTAATATAGGACAGTGCTGCCAACTTGATTCTAACCTGCTGATAGGTCCAATTTTAAAATGCATGTAACTTCTATACTAACTAATGGATTTCATTCAAAATTGGCACAACGATAGATCATATTACGTCAGATTAATTCTGACCAATACATGTATGTCATTGTTGCCAACATGATTTTACGTGCGCTGTTAGATCCAATGTTTAACTGCATTTAACGTCCATGCTATCCATTGGACTTCAACCAAATTTTGTATTCTGTACCTTAAGAGATAGAACTAAGAATATATTCAGTCACCAGAACTGCCAACTGTAGTTCTCTATTGGGCTACGTTATGGCAGGTATACAGTATTTCGAACTAATTGGAAATTTTGATATTACCAACTTAATTTCGTCATTATTCTAGATAGATCCATATAGATTAATCATTGGCATGAATCTTAAATTTTAAGAAAAGTAGGGTCTTTAGTTCGTCACGGAACTTCTTGTTCGTTTTGCAAATCAGTGATTTTAGGTCTTTGCCTATTAACTATTTGCTCAAGTCTACTCTAAATTGATATTGTTATATTTCTGAGCAACTAAGAATTCATATTTCAGCGATTCAACGAATTCGCATAGTCCGGAATATTTTTATCATTTCAAATGATCTTGTCGACTTCATCGTTATGCTTGAGTCAAAAGTTATGCGTTACGGAGACGGAGACGGTGACATCATGCAGACGCGCGGAAAGCCTAAGTTAATGGTTAATGGAGTCTGTTGAAAGAGTCCTGGGGCGTCGAGCGAAGCGAAAAGAATACAGGGTGACTCCTAATGAGGTGTACAAGATGCCAGATAAGAATACAGGGTGACTCCTAAAGATATATACAAGATGCCAGATAAGAATTCAGGGTGCATCCTAACGAAGTGTGCAGGATGTCAGAGCAAAATACAGTACAAGATGCCTGATAAGAATACAGGGTGACTCCTAAAGAGATATACAAGATGCCAGATAAGAATACAAGGTGACTCTTAAAGAGGTGTACAAGATGGCAGAGAAGAATACAGGATGACTCCTAAAGAGGTGCACAAGATGTCAGACAAGAATACAGGGTGACTCCTAAAGAGGTGTACAAGATGTCACACAAGAATACAGGGTGGCTTCTAAAGAGATATACAAGATGCCAGATAAGAATACAGGGTGCCTCCTAAGAGGTGTGCAGGATGTCAAAGCAAAATACAGGGTGACACTTAACGAGGTGTACAGTATGTTAGATTCAATTCAAATACAGGGTGACCCTTAAAGAGGTATGCAAGATATCATATTCAAATAATGGGTGACCCTTAAAGAGTTGTAAAAGATGCCAGACTCAAATAAAGGGCGACCCTTAAAGAGGTGCCCACGCTGGAAGCCTAAGTTAATAGGTAATCCCTCCTGAGCCTTTCTAACATGTGCAGCCTTTGTAGCATGCGTCATTTGAAATGATATAACGTCTAGTCTTTCATACTGACTGTAATTTTTTTTCCGTTAACGAACACTGCAGACTGATGTGGAGAGATTCGACAAGCTTCTGAAGAAGGAGCAAAAATTACAGCTTCAAGCAGTTAGGAATTTGATTTGTGTCATACGAGATTTCAGAGGGAGAAATGAGAAGCAAAGGTTGGGGTCCGATAATTGTGGTACCGGTAGTGTTAAAAGGCAATACCATCATACAGCTGAAGAGTGCAAACCACATCTATTTGGATAGTTACAGCTTACAGATTGATCATCCTTATTAACATGTGTGTCAGAGATCCCTCCACTATGGCATAGTTGTCACGATTTCTGGGGGGGGGGGGGGGGGGGGGAGGAATGTGACATATTCAGAAATCGTAACTGGAACTACTTAAATGTGAACTGGTGTAATTGTGATGATCTCTTTGATGGAAATGTGATTGTGGGACTCCTAAGAAGATCCATAGATGTATTCGTATTGGTATTTTAATATCTGCATCTGATTTGCTAGCATGGACTAAAGTACCTATGGAGAAGGATGCGAAACGGAGTTTATATAAATAACGTGCAAGATGGCTGCTATGACTGAGGAATTTGTTGTAATGGTGAAACGCCGAACTAAACAGATCTTATATAGGTAACGTGCAAGATGGCTGCTGCGGCTTTGAATTTGTTGTAGTGGTGATATTGTGAACTACACACATCAAAAAAAGTTTTGCATCACCTCGGTTCCAAGAGTTCCGGAACCGTTAAATACAAAGGGAATAGAGATCAACACAAACAACATTTCAGCTCGTTTTATTGCTCATGAGACCCACACATTGCATGTTGTACCATCATACAGCTAGACTTTCAGCATTTGTGGTCCAGATTGCAGTACACACCACTACCTCTAATACCCAGTAGCACGTCCTCTTGCATTGATGCATGCCTGTATTCGCCGTGGCATACTACCCACAAGTTCATCAAGACACTGTTGGTCAAAAATTGTCCCACTCCTCAACGACAATTCGGCGTAAATCTCTCAGAGTGGTTGGTGGGTCAAGACGTCCATAAACAGCCCTTTTCAACATATCCCAGGCATGTTCGATAGGGTTCATGTCTGGCGAACATGCTGGCCACTGTAGTCGAGCGATGTCGTTATCTTGAAGGAACGCATTCACAAGATGTGCACGATGAGGTCGAGAATTGTCGTCCATGAAGACAAATGCCTCTCCAATATTCTGCCGATATGGTTGCACTATGGGTCGGAGGATGTCATTCAGGTATCGTAAAGCCGTTTCGGAGCCTTCCATGACCACCAGTGGCGTACGTCGGCCCCACATAATGCCACCCCAAAACATCAGGGAACCACCACCTTGCTGCACTCGCTGGACAGTGTGTCTAAGACGTTCAGCCTGACCAGGGTGCCTCCAAACACGTCTCCGACGATTGTCTGGTTGAAGGCATATGCGACACTCATCGGTGAAGAGAACGTGATGCCAATTCCGTGGGGTCCATTCAGCATGTTGTTGGGCCCATCTGTACCGCGCTGCATGGTGTCGGGGTTGCAAAGCTGGACCTCGCCATGGACGTCGGGAGTGAAGTTGCGCATCATGCAGCCTATTGCGCACAGTTTGAGTTGAAACACGACGTCCTGTGGCTGAACGAAACGCATTATTCAACATGGTGGCATTGCTGTCAGGGTTCCTCCGAGCGGCAATCCGTAAGTAGCGGTCATCCACTACAGTAGTAGCCCTTGGGCGGCCTGAGCGAGGCCTGTCATCGACAGTTCCTGTATCTCTGTACCTCCTCCATGTCCGAACAACATCGCTTTGGTTCACTCTGAGACGCCTGGAAACTTCCCTTGTTGAGAGCCCTTCTTGACACAAAGTAACAATGCGGACGCGATCGAACTGCGGTATTGACCGTCTAGGCATGGTAGAACTACAGACAACATGAGCAGCGTACCTTCGTCCTGGTGGAATGACTGGAACTGATCGGCTGTCGTACCCCCTCCGTCTAATAGGCCCTGCTCATGCATGGTTGTTTACATCTTTGAGCAGTTTTAGTGACATCTATGAACAGTCAAAGGGACTGTATCTTGGATACAATATACACAGTCAACGTCTATATGCCGGAGATCTGGGAACCGAGGTGATGCAAAACTTTTTTTTGATGTGTGTATAAGAACTAGATCGTCCAGATAAGAAGTGCCTGTTCTAATTGCTTATTTGGGGAGACGAGATATAACATAGGAATTAAAGAAAAGAAAATACAGTATTATCATTGAAGGAATTCAGATTTGGACTGTTGCGACCGTTGCCTACGTTATAATACAAGGCCGGGAGATGCCGCACCGCGACTGGGGGGCAACTGAGTTCAGCATTCAGCCGCTAGGATCGCATTGTAACACCCTCAATATGAGCGCACTATATGAATTTAGTATTGAGATGGGAGAATGCCCGGGCTATTTCATGCGCATTTACAAAAGTGTGGTTTATCATTCATATCTATAACTCACCGGAATATCATAAACAAGCAGTCTTTTCTTAGAGCTTCAGTCTTTCCTGTTCAGAGGATTATTGTGAAGCCGTAAAAATCGTTCATTCCTGCTCGTGCGATTGAAGACTAGAAGCGGCTTCAGGAACTTCTTCAAAAGGAGAATCGGAAGTTCAGAATCGTTGCATTGGTCACACTTAATTGTCTGACAGAACTTGTCTTTTAATAAAAGTGTGCAGTTTGTCAGTAAGTTCATCCGTGGTAGATACTGGACAGCACGTGATACGCATTGCATAATTTGCTCTAGTAACACCACAAATGATGTTTTAGGGTACCTCAGTCCTCCACTATCTTGAGATCGTATGAGGCTGAGGACCGGGCTTTCACTCGTAGGGAGAGAAATATGTTGCAAACAAACTTCACAGCTGGTATTTTCTTCTGCTACGCGAACTATAGGTAGCCTGCCACCATTGCTACTGCTATGTTGGATGCAGTAGCTGGAGTTCCTAAAAATAAAATAAAATTGTTAAATACCGTAATCGTGTTTAGATAAAAACATAATGCAATGAAAATAAATGGGCAGGTTAAAAATATACCTTCAACGGGCTTTCCAACTTTAGCAAGGACGTGTTCGGGAAGCTCCGGTACGAAGGCCGACTCCGTGACATGCCCTTCTTCACATGGCTCTTGAAGTTGGTTCCTAGGAAATAACCTGGACCTTACGCTGGATTCTAAGTCTTCATTCCTTAGTTCGACGTTTCCATGGCTCGAAGCTGCAATAATTCCAGTGTGAAGGGTAGATTTAGTAGCATAGATACAAGATCTCACATCCATCATATCATTGAACCCCCCCCCCCCCCTTTCGTCTGAGGTGACCGAAAAAGAGCTCGACATCGCCACTCGATAAATTCCTCGTTAGGACATAGTGGAAATTGATGCTTATTAAATATCGTATGCATGCCACTGAAGAGAGAGTTGTCAACTCCAGAGCGTGGTAAGTCTCTTTAGTAAATTTCCTGAACTTTTCGGGATGTTGCTGAATGTCCTCAATGTATGGCAGAAATACGTCCGTTAATCAGTGCAGTCTTTCATCGTCCATCTCACAAAAAATCATCTTATTGTCATTTCTGGAGTGCGTGCCATGGGATGCGTTAGAGACATCATGGATGTCAAACCATTTCTGAAAATGTTCCAAAAAATTAATTCTCAAGTAAACTGCCTTTGTCATTAATTTTCTCAGAGCATACGACTTCCATACTTTTTAAGCCTGCGACAACTTCAGGTGAAAACACAACTTTGGCCCTGGACACATTCATCTTTTCCAAATTACTAGGATAAACCACCTTCCTGGAGAGTTTCCTGACAGGTTTTATCACCAGAGTTTTCAGAAGATTATAAAGGATCTTCAAATGATCACTTGTCACTGTTGCCATTTACAAAGAACTCCTTAGACAAGTACTGCGATCGTACATTCTTGATAATGTGACTGGGATCAAAACTTATAAAGAGAGGTCGATTTTCATCAAGAGGATGATTAATTTCATGCGTTATACGACCCCCGCATAGCGTTTCAAACATCGAAACATTCGCTTGACAGTTGCAGTTACAATTCTTAACACTCTGAAACCACTTTCTTCGACTACCTTCATAGCATCCAATACCAATTTTGCCAAGTACGCTCCAGAAATAGAACAAGTAAAATAAAATGACACACGAATTCTGTAAGTAGAAGATAGTCCTTTGAAAAGAATGCAATGTAACTTGTTGGCTAGTTTGTCTTCAATACCAAGAGCGTGTAAGTCTGCGTCAGTCATGCCGAGAAACATGTATAAATTCCTATCGTACTGTACACAAGCCTAGGCTTTATAGCCATTTCATCAATGATAAGGGAGCCCACTTTTGCATTATCGTGTTCCAGTGACTTTTCCTCTGCCATCAATCTTGCTCTGATCAATGAGGTGATGCCAGTCTCTCCTTTCGAGTACCCTACGTATGTCTTCAAAGTTTTGGGATGCGGTAGGTGCAAGATACTTTGTTCACGTAACAATCGATAGCCTGTCGGTGACCTAGTAGATAGAAGAACACACATTTTAATTGTAGTTTCTTGGTACTTATATTTCTTCTTTCCAAATGCTTGCAGCTGTTCGAGCAAAAAAATGGCTTTGAGGCTACCTTGTTGGGCTTCACTTTGAATTGCAGACAGCTGCTTGTTCATGCCATATTTCTTAGTTTTGTATTTCTTCAATTCGGCCTGAAGATCATGAAGTTTTCTTCGTAGCTTGTGAATTACGACGTCTCGCTTAGCAGTTTTTTTCGTAGCACTCCGGAGTTTCTTTCGAAGAGACTTCCTAACAACTGGCCTTGAAATGGGTGAAAACTGCGTCCCTATACTTCTACAATTTATCTCGTCTTCACAAATAGGGACAAAATTACAGACAGTTCCTGGAGAGTCACATTTTCGTTTGGATGAAAGAGTGGCGTCAGTTTGACACTGTCGTCGTTTTGGTGGTTTCCTAGCTGTAGTTGTCACTTGTTTGTGCTGAGGGAAGTCTGTAAATACTGAAGGTACGAATTTAGGCAGAAGAAATCTTCTAGTTGGCTCACACTGTAATTGTCTTCTCTGAAATGCCTACTACAAACTGCCGACCTCTTAGAAGGAGTCCACGCACTACCTGGCTTATCACCTCGTCGAGAAACAGCTATAATCCACTTATTTCTTAATTCCTGATTGATAGGAAACGAGTGAAATGAAACTGATTTGCAAATTCCCTGCCTGGTCGTACAAAACGGAACACAGCAGTAAACCATTTAAAAAATACTCATGTAAACAACCACTATTTGCAATGTCATAATTGAGTTAAACTGGCGCGAATGCTGGAACTAGGGTGGTACAAAGCGATCCTAGCGGTCACTGGCGGAACTTCATGGTGATTCATTTTTAGCGCAAAACAGCTTGCATTTCCCGGCCTTGTATATAGTGTAGGCAACGGTTGCGACAATCCGAGAAAACTAATGTGTATGGAGAGATCGGAATTGAGTTGCCAGAAATTATGAAAGGAGCAGGATCAAAAGAGGCATGCTAAACGCAAAAGCGATTAGAATCAAGACAATAATGTGCATTGCGATCTAACAACCAGAAAGGAAGTTTGCCATTTTCCCAGGGAATGATTGTTAGCTGCTATCAATGAAAGTGTTTTCTCATTTATGTAGAGGCACAGTCAGCTCTTGTATTACGGATCTCACTACCACCACTTGTTGTATGTTTTGGTTGGTTGGTTCTTAAGTTTAGAGGCTGCGACAACGTGGTCATGTAGCCCCGTGTACTTTGGGTGTGTGTAGAATCTGTCCGATAACCGGTGTTAATTGTGAAGACTGTATTAGTGTGTGTTATCTGTTTGTTTGTTTTTTAAATTCAAGTAAGGACTGCAGACTTTTGCAATTTTCAAATAGTTCCTCCTTTTGCCGCCAAACGCCACCGTCAACGACTACTAGTTCAGAACTTAGCTACCAGACGCCACCGCAGTCGGCTCTTGGCAACGAACGTAGGAACCTAAGAGCGTTGTTTACATTCTTAACCTATACAATTTATCTTCACACAGGTGTAATTAGTGGAAAGTTCTTTAACATGCCATAAATCTATGACATGGTTGTATGTTTTCACCACATGTGTAAGTTGTTAGTAAATTATATTACAGTATATCGTATCTTACCTCTCGTCTAATGATTCTGGTTAGTGGTTGCGGCTCGAGAAGGGAGTGTTCTGCTTTGCCCTATTAAATATTATTTGTTTAATCGTTTACAAGCCCTAACCTAACTCTAATATGAAGAATAACACGCTAAGCCCAAACCTTGTAAACTGGCGCCCACATATATAGTATCTACCATGTAAAAAGTTTTAGAGAAAGAGCACCGACCGTAAATACTTACAGCACTACCTCGAGCCTCGCTGGTATCGGGAGAGCATGGGTTCGAATCCCATCTCGGCCGACCTGAAAATAGTTTTCCGTGGTTTTCCATTTTCACCCTTGGAAAATGCCGGAACAGTTCCTTTCAACAAGTCCACGGTCGACTTCCTTCTCTGATCTTTCCTTCTTTAGACCATAGTTAGCGACCACCTGTCTTCATCCCCTGTTGTATATGCTGACATGGTGTGTGTGTATACTGTAGCTCCAAGAGGCTCCTTATGGCAGTAGAGGAATCAATCCTCGCTGAGTCCGTGGGTGAAACCGAGCTTGGAGAATAAGCGATTAAATGATTACTAGCTGTACCCGGCATGCGTTGCAATGCCAATCAAAGAAAGTGTTGGCGTTGTAACTTTGTTTGTTGAAAAGCTTTTGGATTCCCAATATTTATTTATTTTCCGTTAACCACCTCTAAACTATTGAAAAATTGATTTACTATCTCAAAAGAAATCATGGGAGCGTGCTCAACAACTCACCAAAGTTTCATCGCAATGAAATAAATGGTATATGAACGCATACGGGACTTTGTTGAAAAGATTCGAGCGCCGTCACCCATTTGTTGAATATACTCGTACGCTACCGATTGTAAAATGGATTTACTAAGTCGAAAACCTTCCCTGGCGTGTACACAACAACTCATGCATGTTTCATCGCAATTGGATGAATGGCATATGAACGCATACGGGATTTTGTTTAAACGATTCACGCGCCTTCACTCATTTGTTGAATCTTATTGTGCGCCACCCATTGAAAAACGGATTTACTAATTCATACACCTTCGCAGGACTGTACTCAACTCACCAACGTTTTATCACAATCGGATGAATGGTATATGAACGCATACGGGGCTTGGTTGAAACGATTCACGCGCCGTCGCTCATTAGTTAAATCTACTCGTGCGCTACCAATTGTAAAATGGATTTACTAAACCAGAAATCTTTGCGGGAGTGGAAACAACATTTCTCTAAATTTCATTGCAATCACATGAATGGTATATGAACGCATACGATTATTTTAAACGATACGCGCGCCTTTACTCATTTGTTGAATCTACTCTTACTCATTTGTTGAATCTACTCTTACTCATTTGTTGAATCTACTCGTGCGCTACCTATTGTAAAAAGGATTTACTAAGTCAGAAATCTTTCCTGGAGTGTGCACAACAATTCAACCAAAGATTCATAGCAAACGGATGAATGGTATTTGAACGCTACGGGACTTTTTTTTAAGCGATTCGCGTGCCGTCGATCAAATGTTGAATCTACTTGTGCGATACCTATTGTAAAGTGGATGTACTAAGCCAGAAATCTTCCCTGGAGTGTACACAACAACTCACCCAAGTTTAGTCGCTATCCGACGAATTGTATATGAACGCATACGGGACTATGTTGAAACACTTCGCGCGTCGTCGTTCATTTGTTTAATCTACTTGTGCGATACCTATTGTAAAGTGCATTTACTAACCCAGAAACCTTCCCTGAAGAGTACACAACATCTCATCCAAGTTTCATCGCTATCAGACGATTAGTATATGAACGCATACGGGACTTTGTTGACACGTTTCGCGCGTCGTCGTTCATTTGTTGAATCTACTCGTGCCCTACCTATCGTAAAGTGGATTTGCTAAGCCAGAAACCTTGCCTGAAGTGTACACTACCTCTCACCCAAGTTTCATCGCTATCGGACGAATGGTATGTGAACGAATACAGGACTTTGTTGAAACGCTTCGCCCGTCGTCGCTCATTTGTTGAATCTACTCGTGCACTACCTCTTGTGAAGTGGATTTACTAAGCCAGAAACCTTCCCTTGAGTGTACACAACAACTCACCCAAGTTTCATCGCTATCGGACGAATGGTATATGAACGCATACGGGACTATGTTGAAACACTTCGCGCGTCGTCGCTCATTTGTTTAATCTACTTGTGCGATACCTATTGTAAAGTGCATTTACTAACCCAGAAACCTTCCCTGAAGAGTACACAACATCTCACCCAAGTTTCATCGCTATCAGACGAATAGTATATGAACGCATACGGGACTTTGTTGAAACGTTTCGCGCGTCGTCGCTCATTTGTTGAATCTACTCGTGCCCTACCTACCGTAAAGTGGATTTGCTAAGCCAGAAACCTTGCCTGAAGTGTACACTACCTCTCACCCAAGTTTCATCTCTATCGGACGAATGGTATGTGAACGAATACAGGACTTTGTTGAAACGCTTCGCCCGTCGTCGCTCATTTGTTGAATCTACTCGTGCACTACCTCTTGTGAAGTGGATTTACTAAGCCAGAAACCTTCCCAGAAGTGTACACAGTAACTCACCCAAGTTTAGTCGCTATCGGACGAATGGTAAATGAACGCATACGGGACTATGTTGAAACACTTCGCGAGTCGTCGCTCATTTGTTTAATCTACTTGTGCGATACCTATTGTAAAGTGCATTTCCTAACCCAGAAACCTTCCCTGAAGAGTACACAACATCTCACCCAAGTTTCATCGCTGTCAGACGAATAGTATATGAACGCATACGTGACTTTGTTGAAGCGCTTCGCGCGTCGTCGCTCCCTTTTGTTGAATCTACTCATGCCCTACCTATTGTAAAGTGGATTTGCTAAGCCAGAAACCTTGCCTGAAGTGTACACTACCTCTCACCCAAGTTTCATCGCTATTGGACGAATGGTATGTGAACGCATACAGGACTTTGTTGAAACGCTTCGCTTGTCGTCGCTCATTTGTTGAATCTACTCGTGCGCTACCTATTGTTAAGTAGATTTTAGATTTACTAAGCCAGAAACCTTCCCTGAAGTGTACACAATAACTCACCCAAGTTTTGTCGCTATCGGACGAATGGTAAATGAACGCATACGGGACTATGTTGAAACAATTCGCGCGTCGTCGCTTATTTGTTTAATCTACTCGTGCCCTACCTATCGTAAAGTGGATTTGCTAAGCCAGAAACCTTGCCTTAAGTGTACACAACCTCTCACCAAGTTTCATCGCTATCGGACGAATGGTATGTGAACGCATACAGGACTTTTTTTAAAACGCTTCGCCCGTCGTCGCTCATTTGTTGAATCTACTCGTGCGCTACCTATTGTTAAGTGAATTTACTAAGCCAGAAACCTTCCCTGAAGTGTACACAACAACTCACCCAAGTTTCATCGCAATCGGATGAATGGTATATGAACGCATACGGGACTTTGTTTAAGCGATTCGCGATTATTATTAGTCTTCTATTAGACTTATACAGTAAGTTACAGTATGTAAGAAATTCTGAAGTTAGCTATTCTCAGTGTGTGAAAAAATTAGAGAGTAGCCTATTTGGTTGAGATAAATGTTCCTCAATAACCCTATGTTACTTTTTCCTGAATGTTATTTTGTTGTAATTTGTATTAATTTTCTAGATTGTTTATCCTCTAAATCAGAGATTCCCAAACTGGGCGAATTCGCCCAGTAGTGGGCGATTTTAGCACGCCAGTGGGCGAAACTGACAGAATGTGAATTCGATGGGCGATTTGACAAAAATGGTGGGCAAATAATTCAGTTTTATATATATCCAATATAGAATAAAGTATTTTTTTCTTTAATTCATTTCAATGATTGTTATTCCTTTTTTTAGATCTATTATTTGAAAATTTTTAATGTAAGTTACATAATTATACCTAAATAAACATGATGTACGGTACCTATTAAGAGAACAAGATGTTCAGTAAAGAACATATAGCCTACTTTCTCCTAAATGCATGGGTATTGTTATAACTCTATGCTCTTTTCAAGGAGTATAATTGAATGTTGGCTGTAGTAGCTTGTTGAAATACAACGTGCTATACGGATATTAAACATGGATATGAGGTGCCCTTTGCTAGTGCTACCTCTGTAAAAAATTTAATTCAATTCGGTTTCACCGTGTTTGAATTGATATAGGGAATCGATTTGCACACATACATGGCCCCTATTTGCAAACGATTGAGCTGATGACCTTGTAGTTTAGTCAAACGACGCTCGCCATTTGAATATATGGTGTTGCACAATTTGGTTGAGATCGGATGATTAGGTTAGTCGTAATTTGATTTAGCTTTGAAAATTTGGGTGGCCGCCATTACGTTTCCGTCAAGATGGCGCCGATATAAAACATGACACTGTGGTGCTCTTAGCTAGTGCTGCCTCTGTACCAAATTTCGTTCAATTCGGTTTCACCGTGTTTGAATTGATGGGGGAAATCTATTTGCATACATACATGGCCGCCATCTGCCAAATATTGGGGTGATGATCTTGTAGTTTGGTCAAAATATGCTTCCCACATAAGGGTATGGTTTTGCGAAATTTAGTAGAGATCAGATTATTAAGTTGGTCGTAATTTGTTCTAAGCTTCTTACATTTAGGTGGCCGCCATTACGTTTCCGTCAAGATGGCGGCAATATAAAACATGACACTGGGGTGCCCTTTACTAGTGCTACCTCTGTACCACATTTTGTTCAATTTGGTTTCACCGTGTTTTAATAGATAGGGGGAATCCATCTGCACACATATATGGCCACCATCCGCAAAGTATTGAGCTGATGACTTTGTAGTTTGGTCAAATGTTTCTTCATACATAAAGGTATAAAGTTTCAAGATTTGGTAAAGATCAGATGATTAGGTTGGTCATAATTTGGTTTAAGCATTTAGTTAGTTAGTTAGTTAGTTAGTTAGTTATTGTTGTTTTAAGGGGCGGAACTACGAGGTCATCTGCCCCTTTTAACATTTGGGTGGCCGCCATTACGTTTTCGTCAAGATGGCGGCGATATAAAACATGACACTGAGGTGTCCTTTGCTAGTGCTACCTCTGTACCAAATTTCGTTCAATTCGGTTTCACCGTGTTCTAATTGATAGGGGGAATCGATTTGACCACATACATGGCCGCCATCTGCAAACTATTGCGCTGATGACCTTGTAGTTTAGTCAAAAGACGCTTGCCATATGAATATACCGTGTTCGAATTGATAGGGGGGGGGGGCAGACATCCAGAGTACACACACTCACACACACACAGACACACACAGAGACAGACACACACACACAGACAGGACACACACTTTTTGGCCCTGTGTAGATCTCATAAGTCTACTTTATTTTTTTTTGCGAAAATCGAAGGTAGGCTAAAAATGCCCGTAGAAATACTCATTTCTCAACTTATATATAGGTACGTTATTTGAATGTATGTTTTAGCAATTTTAAGATTTGTGCGTTTTTTGAAATGAAGTGGGCGAAAAAAAATTATAACTCTCGAAAGTGAGCGAAGGTCACTTAAAGTTTGGGAAACCCTGCTCTAAATCATCATCTGGTAATCATTCAGTTCAGAATAAGTAATTTTCTGCATGTTACAAGTATCCTAACCATGGCCTTACCCCAAAACTAGAAAATAATAGCATATTGATGACTGTTAATGTATACTATTCACATGCACAAGAATACACATTATCCTTAAACAAAGTCGGCTCGAGTTGTTTCATTTAAGGCTTCATGGTCAACAGCTCGGGTACTGCAATGTGCGCGAGGATTTGATAACCTGCGTTATTGTATTGACCGAACACAGTATAATATTCAAAAGTCATGAATGAAGTAAGAATACCTTTGACATAATTAAATGTACACTTTGAAGCACAGGGTCTCTCTTGCCCCACCTGTATCCGCTAAGATAATAATAATAATAATAATATCGTATGGCCTCGGGTGCCGGGCGCTAGCTTTGTTATTTGACACCCAGAGGGTAGCTTGCATGTCGAATTTCGTTGTTCCTTGAATCACTATGAAAGTCAAGGAGGTTAGATATCTAAGCTCCTTGACACTATAGCGCTTTCTAGTAGAGAAATGAGGAACTTTGTGTTGGCGGAAAATCCCGAGATTAATTTTGTCACTATGAACACGGCCTACTGATTTCACATTGATTCTTTAACATGCCAACATCGTATGACATGCGTATCGTGATTGTTCAGGCCAGGAGCGAACCTGCAAGCTTGGGGGTTAGTAATCCGACACGATAACCACTCACCCACCGTGGCAAGCAACCACTAAGATGAGCAAGTGAGTCCCATATTGCAAGTACGGTAGTTATAGGCTAAATATATATAATACTCAAACAACACAAAATCACATTCATTTACAATGACAGCTATATGAAGTATGGGCTTGTCAACACTGGAATTGGTGTAATCAATTAATAAGTGGATCAAACATTTATCAAATAAAATTGAATCCACCACACTGGAATTGATGTAATCGATTAAGTGGATCAAAAATGTAACGAAAAAAATTGAATCCATGATACTCGTACACCATGAAATGTAGGATGAATGTTCCAAGAGCACTCACACAGTCTAGTACAGGCTGTTCCAGCCGAGTAACTCGCCCGTGAGCAGCGGAGTACTCGCCGCCTTACGTGAGTAAACCTGCAACATGCAATACAGCTCTGCTGTTGGGAGCTGCCGTCACTTCGCGGTGGATACATCATGACTGGCAGCAAGCGCATGGTCTTGTGCTATAACCTTCGCCAAGTGACGTATTGGCTCTCTCCCCCAGTCCCTCTCCAACCGTGCTCCGAGCAACACTGCTGAGTACTCGCGTGTACGCGAACTCAAACTCATGGATTTGGAACAGCCTGGTCTAGTAGGATAATATTCTTCCCCCGCTCCAAAGTTGTTATTACTACTGTATTACTAGTGCTATTATTTTCGCTGCCTCATGGACTGTGGACATTCCACTCTGGTTACAGTTGAAGATTCTATCTGCTGTGAGTCCATATGTTTTCATGATTTCATCCAGAAGACTAAAAAAATTGGTCACAACCTCTTGAGAGAAGCCAACAACTTTTACCATGCTTGTTGCTTCTGGCTGCCGAATCAACTGACCCCCCCCCCCCTGCTTTTTCAGGAACGTCTGAAGCCAGTCTTTTCCGGTCATTCAACAATTTTTGTCAAAGGGGTAAAGAATGCCGTTTTCTTAGGTGAATTCTTATGCTAGCCTCCTGAAGTTGCAAGGTGATAAGCCACAAAATAGTTTTTCTAGGGATATCATTATCATATGATCCTTCAGTTCTTGTCCATTCTTCAAGAAAACACTGGCCCGAATCTACCCATAACAACGAATCTCCTCGTAACTCCTCGATTAATACGAGATAGCAATGTAGTGCGTGGTATGTTATACAGTATTTATGGCAAGGTTTTCTCATAGATACCCTCCTTTATTTGATCCAAAGTACTCTGCATGTGATCTTCAATCCATGCTGCACCTCTCTCCGTCGTCTTCACGTAATTTCTGACCATGTCTACAGAGCAGAGATGAGAAAATTCCCTGCGATATAATATATTATTTAGATATAATAATAATTTTAGATACATTTTACTTCGACTTCAAAGTATTTCAGACCAGACAGGGCAAGAGTCCACTTGGGAGAGATGTAGTGGACATGCACTTGTAATTGAAACATTAATAAGAACGTGAAACAGATAAAAAAAGAGAAGAGAGGCAGAGATTGTTGAACTCAGAAAAATAAATGCTGAATGAACCAGATATAAAAAAGACTGTTTTATATGAAGTAAAGGCCGTTTAATAACTAAGCGCAATATACACGTGGAATCTTTCGCCCCGCATCACACTGCCCTAATAAACAGGTGCTAGACTTATTGGGTATGTACATTGCGATGCCGCCAAGCTTACTCGAGAAGTCCAATACAACCTATTTACAAACTATTGCATTAAAATTAGTTCAAAAATGGTGTAAATCTGTCTACATGCCAGATCAGACGTGTGATCAGATACTAACTTCCCAAAATGGCTAGCTACTTCCGGCATCTGCATCTACTCCTTCATTGCATTTATTATAGGGAAAACGTTCAAAATAAATCAATACTGTTATTTCCAAGATTCTTATCGGAGCGTCATAAAACACAACCACAACACATATCACATATCATTCTAAGCTCACGCCATCTAACCTAACACAGGGCCCTTACTACGGGGCATCCATTAATTAATTACCTGAGGCGATTTTGGCGATTTTTCGACCACCCCTTCCTTGATGAGATGTCGTGAGATTTTACTCTATCCCTCCCCCCCACCCTCCCCCCGGCCCCTAATCTCACGAGAGATTTTCCAAAATGCGTATTTTTTTAATGTACAAGTTAATATGTGCTTGATTGCGTTGGATTTATAAAAAAAAAACAATTTGCTTAGTTCTTTTTATTTAAGACTACCGGTAGTTAAGACTAGTATTTAAAACTTATAAGATAAATATTATTACATAATATGATTTAGTCATATTTTAACGGAGAAACATTTTAGGTAGATTTCATTAGAAATTGCAATAATTAGGTATTGCAATGGGTACCATGTTTCGACTTCTGTAAATTTTGACATATCTTCGCGTTTCGCATCCCCTAGACCCCAAAACCACCGAGAGTTCAAAAGTTTATATATAATTTATGTATGTATGTATTTATGTATGGGGCAGATGACCTCGTAGTTCCGCCCCTTAAAAAACAAAAACATGTAGGTATATAACTTTTTTGTGGACACGAGAACTACCGCAATGTTGCACCAATCAGTTCGAATTTCTTACATAATACGTTCGGTCCCCGTATATTCTAGAGGCGGTCTGTTGGATATCCGAAGCAGCAGCTGGATTCGTAGACCCTGACAGCTCCGGCGCAAAATACTAGTCAAGGATCTACTTCCAACTAGATCCTCGCGAATATACGTGGCGGAAATTACGATACAACTGTGAATTACATGAAAAATATACTTAGCTCGAAGTAGAACACCTACCTTTATTCTCGGGGATCTCGTGGTCAGCTCTGGACCTATAATGGGTTTCACAGTTGCATCTCCTTATATCTAAAATAAATCATGACGACACGGCTTCTAATAAAACTAAACGATTTAATAACAAAAAGGTGTAAACTATGGCTAAACATTCATACAATAAAATAAAAACACACTCCCATTCTCTCTTCTTTACATTCACGCCACTGATAGAACTGCGTTCTATGAACGCTATGATAAAATTTGGGGTAGCTTGTGTCAATACATCGAGCTGTACAACCATTACACACCCCTGCGTATTTACATTCCTCTGGCGCTTTCCAATGAACATCTGGGCGCTAAGGGCGCGCGACCCTCGCCACGCGTCTGATGACATAACATTCTCCGTTACATTCCCAGTCCTAGCTGGTTTAAAAAGCTGCAAGCCTGCCGGCCCGCGACAACTCTCTCCATTTGTGCGACCTAGCCGTGGCCTTGGCTCGAAACGAGTATTACAGAAGCCCTCGCTATTCCATCCTGGCCCACAAATGCACTTCTCCATCACAATAAAAGCTGTGTTAAAATTAAACAGATTCACGTCAGACAAATACGTGAACTGTACGCACATCCTACACGCTATTAACATAAAACTTCTATACACACTTCCATTCATACTCTCGCATTGTGACGTCCCAATGGAGTTCATTTCACACTGAACAAGAAACAAACCACATCCAGTCACATACTCATTCATACTCTAACCACTACGTTAAACAAACTATAAACTTTTTAGGGGCAGATGACCTCGTAGTTCCGCCCCTTAAAACAACAATAACTAACTAACTAACTAAACTATAAACTTCCTATGCCTAACATGTTATACACTCGATTGGCAAATAAAGAAAGTTAACATTAAATGAATTTACAATGACACTTATAGCATCAGCTATAGTCTTTTCAAAATAAGAAGCGTCTATATACACCTGAGCCTGAGCTCTGACAGTGAACTGAGATCCTTATAATCTTCTATATCTCCAGAAATAACCACCACCAGTCTCTCCTCTCTGATCTGGTGTCAAAATAGTTTAAATACATTCGACCACTCAAGGTGAAACATATGTCGTTACATATTTGGGTTTAATACTCTCGATAAGAGTATAGCATAACAGATGTCATTATCTATTTCCCGTTTCAATTTCAACCGTGACCCTTCATGTCCTCTCTAATCCAAAGTCGTGTATACAAAATAAGGAGTACTCTCTACTCACACCTTTATGCCTCGCCAAACTCAGTCATGCCCACGCAATGACTGTAATATAAAATGCGGAAAACACCTTCGCAAACCCTCGTATGCCAACTACATACGGAAATCTATACACATTAAAACCACTATCAAAGGGTTAACACCTTCACTTCTTTCAAACTGGCATTCTTTAAAAAGGGCATAATTCCTCAGCGTTGTCACCCAATCGCTGGTCCAATGAACAATAACAACAATTGTTAAATCATGAATTTATACATCTTAACGACCTTTGGACTTTACGATACTAACTTCCTCACTTATTACTCTTGAAACGTTACTCTGATAAATATAAACTGTCGTGCATACATTTAATAAAAATATTACAACTCAACTTCACACATCTGGGTTCGACTTTAATCGAGGAAGGAATATTATGTCTACAACGTGACATATATTACTCCTCGTAAATATTTTATCACACCATTAATATGTGTGTGTCCAACAAGAATCGATCACGACGAGGATATCAACCGATAACTACCCTAATGTCGGATGATAATAAATCTTCCGAGAAGATTCTAGCTTCAAATATTTTTTAAATGACTGAAAGTTCATAGCTTTCTTCAATAAAACGTACAATTAGTCATATTCATATTCTCTCCATTCAGAACGAATGTCTATGAGTTCTGACGATAATAATCGTTTCCACGTTAAATGTTTCTTTTTCTCAAGATGTCATGATATTTCACAATATATCAATACCAAGATCTTCTTCTCTTGACGTTTCTTCTCGACGGATAAAATGCCCAAATTAAACTAATAAAAATTAATATAATGGGTAACATAGACGAAAATGTCTATCACCTGAATTCAGAATGAATTCAAAAACGTCCAAAATAAATTAATGTTCCTTAAAGGAAATGACAAAAGCTTGTTCCTCGAACAAGAAAAATAATCTCAGTTCAGAAACTCGATTCCTGACAAACGAAGCTAAAAGCATCGCAAGACGATCACTACAATAAATTTCGAAGAATAAAAAGGCTATACATGGAGTACATAAATATTGTGTCGAAATATGGATAAAGGATTTGCTCAGAAAATGTCACTACAAGCTCTAACTACAAGGTTAGTGAACACTGCTACCTGGTCTCGAAGTCTAGAAGATCAAGATAGAGTATTACAAAATACTCAGTTGTTACATCTCTCAAAGATCTGGGCTGGATCCTAGCTCGTCTCCAAGAACTCGTGACCTCAGGAAAGGAACGAATTCCCCCACTGGAAAACAGCAAGCTCCGACCGGGATCGAACTGCGGGCCTCCAATCATCATCTTCCTTGTGACCGGGATAACCCTGGACCTCTTGATATTCTTGATGTCTCTTCTTTCTCCGTCACAGCACAGATTCATCATAACAGCGAGTAGCGTCGAAAGTTCTGCTTTCCACTTCGAAAGGCATTCGAAAAGAAAGTCGTGGACCTCACTCGCATAACGAACATTCATGTAGACGGAATATGAACATCGTTCTGTAGTCGCTGATGTTAATGTTGAGCTCATGTTTGACAAGAATGCACTAGAATAGAGTTGTACATCAAGTCTCATGATCGCTCATTAAGTAGACATTCATGAACAGTCTCCTCTAACGAAGCTCCTTCGTTGACTATACTGCTTCTATCTGCTTATACTCCTGGCGCACATGTTAATTTAGTCCATAGTAATCTTCATAATAGTAGACTGAATATTGTTCTTCACTATGGAATACATCTCCATCCTATTTGTTGTAATACAGTTCCACAATAGCAATGCTAACATACACCCGTACTCACTTGTGGCTGTTGCATGCGCTGTAGTCGCTCGAACAAAAGTGTCTTATCGCGCTGGAAAGAAACACTTTTCTCGCGCTTCACACAACTGCTTATAATTGCTGAAACTCTTCTCCCAAACTTCTGAATGTTCGTAATACACGATATCTGATAACAAGCTACAATTTGTAGTTGAAATAATGTCTCTGAAGCCGATCAGACCGAAGTGATTGCGGCATATAAGTTCATCGCAACTTCACTTAGTTTCAAGGCGCGGTAATCTCCTAACTCTACCCTCGCTTATGCCTCGTCTCCACGAGTCACCTTCTACAAGCTCGGTGAAACACTCGGAACTCCTCTCTCTTCCAGTAACACACGTCTGACCTCTCGGACATTCAGATGATCAAGAGCCTCGATGCTTGGCATCTCCCCTCGAAGTCTACCGATTCTGGCCGCCCTTTTGAGTTCCCTCTCAAATTCGCGCGGGCTCTAGCAAATCGCTTATTCCTTCCAATAGCGACCTGCTATGGATTTATAAAATATTTCGAATATTTTATTATCATATTCTTCTCTTATCCAATAAATAAATTCACTCTCTAGGGGCTCAAATGAATTAAATATTCATAAAAATTTAGTTGCTGGAACTCCCGTCTTCTCTGAAACTCTTCCTATTGGCTGTAAGCTCATATACAATGGGATAATTTATAACAATATGTAAACAATCCTTGCGAATATTCGCTGTTGCTAGGTCGATTCTAAGCTTCTGGAAACTTCCATTGCACAATACAATCACGTGACGGAATTTCCCTCCTGCTCAACGTCGTCTCACGACTGGTTTCTGCCAAGTTCCAGCCATCATATTCCTTGGTTAAATTTTATCACGGGCTTGAATAAAATGTATTATTCCCATTTTCATCCCTTATAATTCATTTTACGGGGGAAGTACCCTATAAAATCCCGGTCGAGTTCGTTAATGGGCTAAATCGTTCGAAGGGGGTGAACATGGGGTCTTTTTTTTCGAAAAAGTGAAATATTGCTATAACTCTCTTAATACGTGAAATATCGAATCCATTCAAAGTTCATACTATGTGTCGGATAAGGGCTGAAAATGTATGTTCGATTTTTTGTTGATAGCACCAACAATTGACCAAAGGGGTGGAAAAAGTGGTTTTTTGGGGAAACATTAATCATATCTCTCTTAATAGGCACAATATCAAAAGCGTACAAAATGGACAATATTCCCCTAATAATTACCTAAAACTTTTGTGTGAAATAATTTTTGATATGATCCACCATTACGCCAAGGGATGAGCAAAATGATTTCGGAATTAGAAGATAATGCCAAGAGCCATCAGACGATGCCATGACAACGCTACTAAATTGATGAGGGATGAGCCATCAGAATTTTGCCATGACAACGCCATTGCACGAGATCACATTCAGTTTTCCATCTGACTCTGTGGGAAGCGGCTTCGGTGACGTAACTGGTAGCATGCTGAACTTCTATGCCCAAAGTCGCGGGTTCAAAACCGGCCGAAGTCGTCGGATTTTCTAAGAGCGCTAAAAATCCCTCAGTATGCTTCCCTTCGGAGGGGAAGTTCCAACGTTTGTTGCGAGTTTCAAGTTGCGGTGGCATCTAGTAGCTAAGCTCACAGCTAGGTGTCGTTGACGGTAGTATTTGGTAGAAAAATTAGGTACTACTACTTGAATTTGACCATCTGCAGTCCTTACCCGAATTACAGACTAATACAGCCATCACAATTAAAACAGTTTATCAGACAGATTCTACACACACCCAAAGTACACGGGGCTACATGGCCGCGTTGACCGCTAAACTGAGGAACCAATCAACATCTCTGCGGGGGATAAAATTTTGCGTGAAGAAGTAACATACCGTTAGATAGTTACACATCAATGTCAAAACCTTGCATAAGGACAGTGTTACCACAAGTATAAAAATGGACCTCAAATGACGAGAGGGTTACTGTCCCCATAAGACAATAAAATGTTAAAAATATGCATAAAAAGACGAAAAACAAAGTTAATTAAGCTCCAATTGTAAAATACTTTCTCGCAATAAATGATGTTTGATCCTTCGCCTATCCCATAGTTTGCCCGGTGAATTCTACCTCCGCCTTCCGGCGTGCCAGGAGGAGTTTTTAAACTTAATTTAACCCAGTTTTCTCGCCTTTTTACACTGCTTCTTGCGGGGGGAAAATGACGTGATATTTGTCGAGACCCCCCACGTGAGATTGGGCGAGGATCGGCTCGGCCCCCTTCCCCCCCCTCCCCTCGCGGCCTTTAAACGCTACACGTAATTAATGGACGCCCCTTATCGCTAGTTAAACAAGTAGTTCCGTGAAGTACTAAATAGCCTATTTTCATATATCCTACTTATGTTAATTTCCTCTATCAACATACAAAATTTCAGTTTGATTGCTGCAATAGAATCGTAGATATTGAGAACCGTCTAAATATTTCGGATGGCTGCCATGTTGGATTTTTATATATGTAGGCTATAGAGTTATGTACTATTCGATGATGATGATGATTGCGTAGTTTTATTATTCAAACTTCAATCGCATAATTGGGACACGAAATAAAGGCGAGATTTTAAAATTTTGCACAGCCGCCAACTTGAGGTTATGAAAACAATTGAAATAAATTAGATGTCAGTGCCCTTCAAATTATATTACGTCTCACCAATCCAACATGTCGGCTGTGCGAAATATTTCACCGGCATTCTATATCTCCGAAATGATTACTGATATTACCCTGAACTGTTGAAGGATGATGAAATGCACTACTAGACGTTCACCTATGTGACCTTCAGAAACTTGTTAAGTACAAAACGAACATGGCGACCAAGCGAAGTTGAAACTTTTAAATAGACTTTTCTCGCGATTTATCCATTCGAGCGCAGTGAAACATGGTACAGCAAATGTTTATACACATTGTAATGCAATGACATCTAACTTACTGTAGTTCAATTGATTACATAGCCTCATGATGGCAACTGTGCGAAATTTTAACATTGAGTTTTTATTTCCTGTGTCCTAATCATGCGATCGAATCAACGTTTGAATAATGAACCTACGGAGTAATTATCATCTAATAGTATATAACTCTATGGCCCACATATATAAAAATCCAACATGGCGACCATCCGAAATATTTAGACGGTTGTCAATATCTACGAATCTATTACAGCAATCAAACTGAAATTTTGTATGTTGATAGAGGCAATTAACATAAGTAGGATATTTATGAAAATAGGCTATTTAGTTCACGAAACTACTTGTTCTTAAATAAAATTAGGCTAAAAAAATGTAAGGGGTGGAAGCTCTTGCCCCATATGACTCACTTGCCCTACCCTCTGGTAGGTTAATACTGAGTGTCAACACTACCTGTGGGAAGATGATGAGAAAAAATGAAGTAGGTTTAGGAGTGGGAACAATTTTCGGAAGAGGAAAATAATCCAAAACAAAACCGAAAGAAAATAAAGATTTCGAACTCGTTTTACTGCACAAGGTCTTTAAAGTACCTAAAATGTGCGGGGACTTGTGTAAGGCTAACGGAGAGTGCAGCGTGAGCTGAGGTCACCTGCGAGCTATCGCTAAGTGCTCTTTCCCTCCCGAGCCGGTATTTTGGTACTATGGAGTGGGTAGTGCGCTGGCAATGCATGACAAATGGCAAGTATTTGAATACTTTCCCTTCAAAAGGGTGGTATTTTCTAATGCATTTTGAAATGCAAGAAGGATTTGAATTAGCCGTAATATTTTTGTTACTAGACACTGTTGGATTCCAGACTGAACGGCCAAATGCTTCCAGGGCGGGTAGGGATGAAGCAACGATAGTGCTTTTTTTTGGCAATATTTAATTATGATTGGTAAAAATCTTTAAAGAATACCAATTGTTGCACTTAAAGCAGGCTAAACCTTTACCCAGCAGGGTGCCGACTAAAAGTTTAGAACGGAGGAAACCCTCAGACCTAACTTAAACAAAACTAAAATTTCGAACAGTAAAACACAAGTCAGAGAGAGAGAGGCTCTGCAAGTAGGAAGCTGGCAGAGCGAGCTATACTTGCCTTAATGATTTACTAGAATTAGCTCTGACAGCTAAGAGAAACTTTGCAAATGTTGTTATTGGAAGTTTTGTTTTAAATGCAACAAGTGATTTAGAATGTAGCAGGGACGGTGCGTCATTAAGGGCCGAATGGGCCCTGCCCACCCAAGTCCGTTAGGCAGCATTGCAAAGAATTTGTTTAATTAATGTTTTTTTTTAAATTACTTTATAATGCAGATAGTCAATTTAAAATAAGTGTTTTGCCCTTCTAGAATCTCTAAAGAGAATTAATTATAAATAACTCATCCCTAGGTTAAGATCCTGGCAGTCTCGTACGGTGTATCGTCTTAGCGAGGGCCGGTTCACAGAAAGTCCCATGTAAAGTATATGGCTTGATGGGCCAGGTGAGGAAACAGTGGACATAGCACTGTCTTGCACGCGAATTCTTCAGTACTATGAAGGGAACTTTCTCTCTCTCTCTCAAGGGCCAGCCGATTGGGCCCATAGCGTTGCTTTGAAGCGAAGCAGAAGATCTCTTCATTTCACTTCCTGCTTCTGTCTCTGTTAAATACGGGAGAAGGGTCCACCCCACCCCACGCCCTTGAACAGATATTCACCCATTGTTTGCAGCTTTCTGACATTAGACGAAACTATATTTATGCATTTTCAGTTGTCTGAAGTAATTTCTACTGTATATATGTGTTTTTAACTTTTGTGGCACGGTACATAGTTATTTAATGAGTCGATTGTATGCGACATAGGAAAATGAAAGTGGGATATTTATTAACAAATCCATTTTCTACTATAGCTCTGAACACAAAGTTAGAAATTAAATAATTATGGCCTCATCAACCAAGCTGATAGATAAATTTGCTTCATCCAAGCACAGGAGAGAATATATTTATCAATTAAGAGCCATGTGAGTACAGTTTTTAATGCATTTTTATTGTCGACCAAAACTGGTGCCAGAGTGAACACGAAACTGCTCGAAGTTCCAGTGAGGAAGACAAACCGGATAAGTATCAGCCTGTATTATTACAGTATAACCAGAGTTGATTTTGTATAACCATATATTCACCACAAACAGACATACTCCGAATTTTTATCACCATTTTAGCTTTTCACCTAACATTAGATATACTACAATTAGCATACACCGACAGTTGCATTACCAATACTGCAACTAAATAATTGTACATATTGTAAATATGTTTCACTTGTATTCTCAAACATAGATGTTATAGCCTAAGTGTAATGGATCTGATGATTATCGCTTTACGATCGAAACTGGTCATCCTAGTGTATTTATTAATCTCATGTAATTAATTTCAGGATTGGGTTACAACCCAGCTCTTTTTGGGTACATTCGTGTTGACCGACTGAAAAGCACCAAACTTTTGTTTTATTTATTAAAACTTGTTTCAAATGTTGTGTGGAATGATGATAATGGCAATATTGGCAACAATGAATGCCAAATATAAAACAAAATTTAATATGAAACAAAAATAGTATAATGTGGTCTCCCCTAAAATAATAATCAGGAGCCGCCCCTGGAATGTAGTAAACCTCTTCTTCAGTGATTGGCCTTTTCTTTGAATAAAGGATAATTTTAGGGGGAAAATAAGGGAAGGGAAGGTCCTTCCTAACCGTTTTTCTAACAAGAGAGATAGAAACAAAATAACAAATAATTTATTTAACAAATTAACATTATTTTTGATCTTTGATCTTATTTTGGGCGTAAGAACAACTTTTTCTTTGTATAGTTTTATAAACTTTAAAGGTCTCAAACCTAGTAAAAGGACAGTTCACAATGATCAATGTTAAAATAGTTCCAGGTTTCAAACCTGTCACAAGCACTAAACCCGTACAAAGGTTTTGAAATGTGTATACAATAGGAAGTTCATGGCATATAATAATAATGATAAATAAAATACAATTGAGATTAATATTACGTAGTCTTTTTTTGTTTTAAGACCAAATACGTAGAAAATGCCCCTTTTTTAAGCGAAAGGGCTATGAATTCCTGAACAAGCAAGATAAGAAAAAAAAAGGATTATTAGGAGGTTTCTTTAACCTCTGTTATTGACGCAGAATTGAACATGTGTTACATTCAAATAGGGCAGGTCACCTTTGTGAAACCTGGATTAAACAATTAGGTAATTATTAAAAAAATTGAAAATTAGAGTTTCCTGATTACAACAGGAAAAAAACTACGTTTTAAGACGTGGATTATAACCACGGTTATTTTTACGGAATGAATAGAAGAAGGTTGGGAGGGCGCCTATGTTTTGGCGAGGCCTCATAGAAATAGAACCAGATAATTAAATTAACCTACATTTGTTAGTAAAAGGTATTTGGGGAAAGGGAGATGGGGATTTATAGTTCTGGCCAATTTATATTGCTCTCAATCGTACGCGGCGCGGTAGATAGTTGAACGGGCACTGTTTGTAGCACTAAAGTTTGTTGATAGATTGTAAATTTTCACTATTGCGGTAGAATGAGTTCATTATGTTACACTTTGACGGGTTTTAGCAGTATGCAGTCCTGAGATTTAGTTTATGAATTCACTGAGTTTGACTTGAATAGGTTTATTGCGTTAGAGAGTTCTTGGTTTGCAGTTAATAGTTCTGTTTCACTGAAAGTTTAGGAAATGTTGACAGTATTAAGTATAGTTCATCGCGGTTGATAGTTTATTTTGAACGAAAAGTTTCAGAACTGTAATGACAGTTTGAAGGGGCAAGTAGACATCCCACGAAGGTAGATAAGTTAAGTTTTAGACAGCTGTTAATTTTACATGGATCCCTCGTTGCGGGAAAGTATTACCTTACTTAGTTCAAGAAATGCTAGATTTCATGACGAGTAGAAAGCCTGGTTGGCCAAGAAAGGTGGTTCCCACGGGGGAGGGGGCAGATATTGCACAATTTTGTGAAATCCCAACACTGCCTATAATTCTCTTTAAAAGTATTCAATTAAGATTAAAACCCTTTAAAGGTTGGTTAAAATCACTGGACTTATCTTTCCATTGTAGAGCAGGCGATGGTTCCTTGTAACCGTTATACTAAAAATCAGACATGGCGTCGATTTTAAAATTGCCTCATGGAGACAGGAGGCTGGCCTCTAAGAGAGAGCACCGAAATGTTCACTCGAAGTTCGAACTAGAAGTGGGGCGAGGAATAGAGCACACGAGAGAGCCCGAAAGACGAAGGAGTAGTGGGGAGGAACAAATGAACAGAAAAACCAGCGTAGGAAACATATAAGCAAAATAGACTCTTTACATAGAATAATTTTCTTCTTGGAGTAGGGTCTTCAGGGAGATGATAGCTGGCGGCGAAGACGACACCTGCCGGAACGGAGTGTAAGTCCTCCTGACCTCGATGAATCAGAAGAACTTCGGCGGGTTGCCACGTGTTGAGCCTGTGACGTTTTCACGGAATAAGCAACTAAAACAAACTCAAGAACACAATAAATGCCTGATCGAAGGAGAAAGAAAATACAAAGGGATCACTGTTGGTGTCTGAGAGAAGAGAAGGAAAGAATAAATCTTAGACCATAAATTCAATAGATGGCTGATGACGTCACATTGTTGAAACCAACATCTCGATCAGCTGACTGAAGGGAACTGCGGATAGTGATAATAGAATTATCCAATATGGAGCTCCTTTTGTATTCCTTGACGTTGCTTAGCATTCGACATTAGCCAATTGTAGTCGGTCTTGAGCCATTACCCTTCAGTCAGCTGATCGAGATGTTGCTTTCACGTCACAGTACCGGCGCAGTGTGGCAATGCGCCCTCTATTGTATTTATGCTCTAAGGAATAAATGAAAGAAAGAAAACAAAGAACAGCAATTGCCAACTCTAACTAACCGTGTATTCCAAAGAATACACCATGCTGGGACGACCAGACACCAACAGAGAATAGAAAAATCAATTTTAAGGATTAGAGGAAGAGGAGCTATAAGAGAGATTGGTCGTATAATATGACCATTGGTGGTTAGGACCTTCACCGCCCTAATCCTTCTATCCCTTCCGGGGTAGTATTCTGCCACCCTGTCGGAGATCCAAACTAGGGGGGGGGGAGCGTCTCTCACAAGGACCAAGTCTCCTACCCTGATGTCTGAATTGGAAAGAAGCCACTTCTGTCTCCGTTGCAAAGAAGTTAATTATTCCAATTTCCACCTTTTCCAGAAATAATTACTAAGAGCTTCAATTTTACGCCAAACTATAGGCAAGCTAGAATCTCTATGAGAGTTAAGAGGGCGGGGGGAGGGGAAGAAAGAAAACTACCAATAAGGAAATGACCAGGAGTTAATAGAAGTAAATCATCGGAATCATTGGAAAGCGGGGTCAAGGGGGCGAGCATTAACAACACCTTCGATTAAGATAGACAGTGAGTTAAATTCTTCATGTGTTAGAATACGATTACCTAAAACCTTTTTTAGATGACATTTGGTAAGCTTGACACAAGATTCCCTCCTGCCGCCGTGATGGGGGGCGTAAGGGGGTATGAACCGCCATTTAAAACATTTAGCGTAGGAAAAGTTAGAAATTGGTTCCATGGCAGGAGAAGATGTTAGAGCTTTCTTCCACAATGAAGCTGCGCCTTGAAAGGTGGAGGCATTATCGCAGAACATTTCAGAAGGAACTCCACGCCTGGCAGTGAAACGAGAAACAGCTGACAGAAAGTAAGAAGTAGAGGCATTTGTTACTAGTTCCAGGTGGATCACATCAGTAACCATGCAAACGAAGAGAGAAACAATTTTCGTCTAGCTTCAGGGGAATTTCGCTGATATTGAAACGGACCCATGTAATCCACACCAGTTAAAGCAAAAGGGCGGGTAGGGGAAGATAGGAAATAAGGTTGATCGCCCATGATTTGAATGCTAACCTTGGGTTTCACCTTAAAGCAAGGGTTGCATTTGTGTATTACTGAAGAAACTTCATGAACTCCATTTACAATCCAGTATTTTCACCTTAATAAACAAAGCAGGGCACGAGTACCAACGTGCAGATTTAGATAATGAAAGTCACGTATAATTAAGGAGGTTACGGGATGCATAAAAGGCAACATGACAGGATGTTTTTGTCTTCAGAAAGGGAAGAATGAGAAAGTCTACCACCTACTCTGAGTAACCGATTGTCATCAAGGAAGGGGGCTAGGGCGTAAAGACGACTAGATTTTGAAAGAGCTTTCTTAGCTGAAAGCAAAGACAATTCGATAGGGGAGGCTTCTTGCTTTGTGAGTTGCAAAACTTTGATAATAGCAAGAGTTAATTCATGATTAGTTAGGTGCGGTTTAGGAAGAACAGGCTGGTCAACAACGAGATATTTCCATCTAAGAAGATAGGCAAAAATCCGAATTAGTTTATGAAAAGAAGAATAGCGAGATAATAAGAGAAATGAAATGCTGGAAATAAGACATGAAGCGGTAGATTTAGTTACTTTGGCGTCGGGCAAGTCGGACATTGAACTTCGAGGTTTAGAAGGCCAGCAAGAAGAGTCTTCGACTAGCTACGAGGGCCCATACCAGTACAGTTGAGATGCTGCTAATTGAGAGGGTAAGCAACCACGTGAGATAATGTCAGCGGGGTTATCAGCGCTAGGCACATGTCTCCATTGACATCCCAAAGAAAGGGTTTGAATTTTAGAAACTCTATTGGCAACGAAGGTTTGCCAGTGGGTGGGGGTTTTGGCGATCCAAGAAAGAGTGATCATGGAATCGCTCCATAAATAAATTTGAGAGAATTGAATCTTTAAAACTTTTTGCAGTTTTGTAGAAAGTTCTGCGGCCATGAGGGCGGCGTACAATTCAAGCCTGGGCAAGGTGATAGTTTTAAGCGGGGCTACTTTAGATTTAGCACAAATAAGACTCGAGCGTGAAGATTCGTTCAGAGGATTGCAATAGACAAGGTATGCACAGCAACCGTAAGCTTTTTCGGGGCTGTTGGCAAAGGCATGAAGAACGAAAGGTATATTAGCCGAAGCGTTGATTAAATTTCTAGGAATTTCAATAAGCGAAAGGTGAAGTGAACTACATCGAAAAGAAACCCATCTATTGAGGAAAGAAGAGGGAACAGCTTCGTCCCATTCACATTTAAGAGACCATAGCTTTTGCATGAAAAGTTTAGCAATAAGAATATCTGGAGCAAGAAATTGAAGCGGGTCGAAAATTTTAGCTATTTCAGACAAGATTTGCCTTTTTGTGTTAGGGAGCTCTTCGGCAAGCGAGACTTTGTAAATGAGATTATCAGTGCGAGTGCACCAGTGTACACCTAACGTTTTTATTGAGTCAGAATCTCTGTCAATTTCGACAGAAGAGGGATCTACATCTTCGACGGGAAATTGAGCAAGGAACTCAGGTGAATTTGAATTCCACTCATGAAGTGGGAATCCTCCATTCTTTAACAATGCTTTTAGTTCAATAGATATGATAGAGGCTTCTTGGAGAGTCTGAAAGGATTGAAGGTAATCAGCGACATAAAATGATGTGGTTAATGCTTCTGAAGCTTTAGCGTGAAATAAATGGCCATCTTGAGAGACTAGCATATGTAAGGATCGGATAGCTAGGAAAACGGAAGGTTTAAGACCATATGTAACGGTTTTTAAGCGAAATATTTTAATGGGTTTACTAGTTTCGTCACTCCATAAGATTCTCTGAAGATCTTGCTGTTCAGATTGGATTAAAACTTGACGATACATTTGTTTTATATCTGCTATGACGGCTATGAGGAATAGGTGAAAATTTAAAAGTATGGTAGACAGATTGGACTGAATAGCAGGGCCGGAGTGAAGAGTATCGTTAAGACTATTGCCATTAGCGACAGGTAATGACCCATTAAACACAACTCTAATTTTGTATTTAACAAGAGTGTTTTTCCACGGGGGATGGTGATTCAAGAAGACAGTTTCAATTGGGGGGTGTAATTCATCATCAGATTTGTTGGCAACTTCCATGTGATCCAGACTTTCATATTCTTCCATGAAGTTGGTATATTGTTGTTAAACGAGGGGTTCCTTCTTGAATTTACTCTCGATAGCAAAGAGAGCTTTTCGAGCTTTGGGTTGAGGCTTAATACGTTTTGGAGGATTGAGTAGACTCGGCATTTGGACTGTGAATCGGTCTTCGGGTGTGCGAGTAGTGGTAGAAATGAAAAGTTGCTCACAGAATTCGTTTTCTGAGGAGATTGAGCTAGGAGAATCGATATTTTCAAGTTTCCAGAACTGTTCCAAATCGGTACTTACAAAATGACATTGCGACCCAGGTTGGGGGGAGTAATGGGGGAGTTAACCGGTAACAATGCACCCAAAATTAGTGTCTCTGGCAAACACATTTGAAGATAATCGACGAATTTGCTTGCGAAGGCAATTCCAGAAAACATTGGCACTAAAGAGTATGTCAATAGGACCTTGTATGATAAAACAGAGGGTCGGCAAGCCTTAAGTTAGAGGGAGTATTTAAACAGGAGGTGTCAACAGAGTGACTAGGGGTATCTTCACCAATGCTATTAAGAATGAGACAGTTCAGTTTGAGAAAATTATTTCTTTGACAAGTATCCTTTATAGTTAATTTTGAGAATTGCAAAGCTTGTGATTTTAAACTGCTAATGCCTGATATATTTATAGAGGTGTGGTTCACATTAAGACCAAATTTTTTGATTAAAGAGTCGGAAACAAAATCATGGGTCGCAGATGAGTCGAGAAGACCACGGGCGCGAACCCAGTTATCAGCTTTATCTTGAATCTCGATTTGAACAGTGGATAATAATACTTGAGCACTACGCTAAGATTTGGCGTTTTGAAGATAAGACGACGCATTAGGCTTGTTAGTATTGTCACTTTTTGAGAAGTGGATGCTGCTGATGACCTCGATTGATCATGACGATGCAATAAAGTGTGATGCGCGCTTTCACAATGAAAACAGAGTCTAGTGGACTTGCAATTAGAAGCGGAATGTTTAGGTGAAAGACGATTGAAACAGTACCTATTTTGAGATACCAATTTCCTTCTGTCATCAACTGATAGCTCTTTGAAAGATTTGAATATGTATAAAGCGTGAGAATCTTTGCACAGTATGCACTTTAAACGGTTCATTAAAACTTTTACGGGGTTCACCTTGGGTACTTAATGCAAGAGAACTTGTAGTACGGTGTTCACTGGACCTAGTTTGGTAACCATTGGCGTATGGCTTAGTTTTAGAAGGGCTTGACCCAGGTTTTTGAGTACTAGAGGATGCAGATTCGCGTCTAGATTAGGGTGACATAGATTCACGTTTAGAATTGGGAGAGGCGGGTTCACTTTGGTTAGCTAAGGCGGTTAAAAGTTGACATCTACTATTTATGAAAAAGACCAAATGTTCATAGGAGTAGTCATCATTGTTAGAAAGTTCAATCTCCCATGCTTTGAGAGTGGCAGTATCGACTTTAGAAACCACTAAGTGTATTAGGAAGGCGTCCCAATGGTCGGTGGGCTGATTCAATTGGGATAATCCTTTCACATGCAGCTGGGTTGAATCGATGAGGGTACGAAGGCTAGTGACATCATTATGCTGTGAAGGAGGCAAGTTAAACAGATATTTCATGTGACGTTGGATCCTCAAACGTACATTACCATTTCTTTCTTTAAGTAAATTAAAAGCGATAGGGTAGTTTTCGGTACTTAAAGGGAGCGCTTCAACTAGCTGTAACGCTTGATTATGAAGGGGTGGTCTTAAATAATGAAGTTTATGGATAGCTTGAATATCGTCATTATTATGAACAAGAGAACATAAAAGCTCGTAAAAAGACTCCCAATCAACTTCATCTCCTGAAAAAAAGAGGTAAGCCTATTTTAGGAAGTAATGGTTTGGGTTTATGATTGCCCTCACGAGACGAGGTTTGTTGTTCTTGAGGTGAAGGACCGAAACGTCCTTTTTTGACCTTCCTCAAGTTGACGAATTAACTTGAAGGCAGCGCCCATGCCTTCATAGTATTGGGTTTCTGTCTCCACTCGATCGTTTGTTTGATTGAGCATGCATGTTTCAATTTCTGTTTGGATAGTGCAATAATTCTCAAAAGATCGTTCATAGTCTTTTACACCATGTATCAATAAGTCTAACTGAGCTTCTGAAGGATCCAGCTCTCTGATATATATATTTTAAATTCGGTAATTTGCCCTTTATAACACGCAAGTTGGCTTGTCATCCCTATCTTTTTCTTTATCTTTTTCCCTGTCCTTATCCCCAGGCACAATGAAAGTTGAAATGTTGAGTACAACTTACGAAACTGTGGAGTTTTGGAAATGCTGTCAGGATGGTAGCAGCAAACAGGTTGAAAGTGGTAAACACTGAAGGATACAGCAGCGACCTCTTTCTCTCTCCACCAGCCCTGCACAGTATGGTTTATCGCTGAAAAATTCAAAGTATAGATATTAATAATTTGCAAGATATTAAAAAGTTGGATTCTCCCGGGTTTCAGGGACCACTTTTTGGTAGGTTAATACTGAGTGTCAACACTACCTGAGGGAAGACGAGAAAAAATGAAGTAGATTTAGGTGTGGGAACAATTTTCGGCAAAGAGGAAGAGAATCGAAAACAAAACCGAAAGAAAATAAAGATTTAGAAGAAGTTTTACAGCACAAGGTCTTTAAAGTACCTAAAATGTGCGGGGACTTGTGTAAGGCTAACGGAGAGTACAGCGTGAGCTGAGGTCACCTGCAAGCTATCGCTAAGTGTTCTTTCCCTCCCGAGCCGGTATTTTGGTACTCTGGAGTGGGTAGTGCGCTGGCGAGGCAATGTATGAAAAATGACAAGGATTTGAATACTTTCCCTTCAAAAGGGTGGTATTTTATAAAGCATTTTGAAATGCTAGAAGGATTTGAATTAGCCGTAATATTGTTGTTACTAGACACTGTTGGATTCCCGACAGAACGGCCGAATGCTACCAGGGCGGGTAGGGATGAAGGACCGATAATGCTTTATTTTTTGCAATATTTTATTATGATTGGTAAAAATCTTTAAAGAATACCAATTGTTGCACTTAAAGCAGGCTAAACCTTTACCCAGCAGAGTGCCGACTAAAAGTTTAGAACGGAGGAAAACCTCAGACCTAACTTAAACAAAACTAAAATTTCGAACAGTAAAACACAAGTCAGAGAGAGAGGCTCTACAAGTAGGAAGCTGGCAGAGCGATTTATACTTGCCTTAATGATTTACTAGAATTAGCTGTGACAGCTAAGAAAAACTTTGCAAATGCTGTTATTGGACGTTTTGATTTAAATGCAACAAGTGATTTAGAATGTAGTAAACCTATTCTTCAGTGATTGGCCTTTTCTTTGAATAGGGGATAATTTTAGGAGACAAATCAGGGAAGGGAAGGTCCTTCCTAACCGTTTTTCTAACAAGAGAGATAGAAACAAAATAACAAATAATTTATTTAACAAATAATAGAATTTAGAACAATTAACATTATTTTTGATCTTTGATCTTATTTTGGGCGTAAGAACAACTTTTACTTTGTTTAGTTTTATAAACTTTAAAGGTCTCAGACCTAGTAAAAGGAAAGTTCACAATGAACAATGTTAAATTAGTTCCAGGTTTCAAACCTGTCACAAGCACTATACCCGTACAAAGGTTTTGAAATGTGCATACAATAGGAAGTTCAAAGCATATAATGTATGTCTACCCCTTATTATTCCCGTTTTCTAACGGGGTCGGGGATGAGATGCGATGGAAGTCTTTGTGGCGATGGTTTTTACGGCCGGATGCCCTTCCTGACGCCAACCTCATGAGAGGAGTTAATGAGAGATGAATGATGGCGAATTAAACTGGGCAAGGATATGGAAGGAAGCGGCCGTGGCCTGTCAGAAGGTACCGTCCTAGCATTTGCCTGGTGTTGAAAATGGGAAACCACGGAAAACCATTTCAAGGAAGGCCGACGGTGGGGCTCGAACCCACGCGTCTACCGAGTCAGCAGAGAGCTTGGCCCCGTGACCTAATGCTGCGCTTTAGCCAGCGTAGCCACTACTGTCGGTGATCAAAGCATATAATAATAATGATAAATAAAATACAATTGAGATTAATATTACGTAGTATTTGTTTGTTTTCAGACCAAATACTTAGAAAAGCCCCCTTTTTAAGCGAAAGGGCTATGAATTCCTGAACAAGCAAGATAAGAAAAAAAGGATTAATAGGAGGTTTCTATAACCTCTGTTATTGACGCAGAATTGAACATGTGTTACTTTCAAACAGCGCAGGTCACCTTTGTGAAACCTGGATTAAACAATTAGGTACTTATTAAAAAATTTGAAAATTAGAGTTTCCTGATTACAACAGGAAAAAAATACGTTTTAGGACGTGGATTATAACCACGGTTATTTTTACGGAATGAATAAGTTGAAAATAGAAGAAGGTTGGGAGGGCTCATAGAAATAGAACCAGATAATTAAATTAACCTAAATTTGTAGTAAATGGTATATGGGGAAAGGGGGATAGGGATTTATAGTTCTGGCCAATTTTTATTGCTCTCAATCGTACGCGGCGCAGTAGATAGCTGAACGGGCACTGTTTGTAGCACTAAAGTTTGTTGATAGATTGTAAATTTTCACTATTGCGGTAGAATGAGTTCATTATGTTACACTTTGATGGGTTTTAGCAGAATGTAGTCTTGAGATGCAGTTTATGAATTCACTGAGTTTGAATTGAATGGGTTTATTGCGTTAGAGAGTTCTTGGTTTGCAGTTAATAGTTCTGTTTCACTGAAAGTTTAGGAAATTTTGACAGCATTAAGTATAGTTCATCACGGTTGGTAGTTTATTTTGAACGAAAAGTTTCAGATCTGTATTGACAGTTTGAAGGGGCAAGTAGACAACCCACGAATATAGATAAGTTAAGTTTTAGACAGCTGTTAATTTTACATGGACCCCTCGTTGCGGGAAAGTATTCGCTTACTTAGTTCAATAAATGCTAGATTTCATGACGAGTAGAAAGCCTGGTTGGCCAAGAAAGGTGGTTCCCACGGAGGGCAGATATTGCACAATTTGGGAAATCCCAACACTGCCTATAATTCACTTTAAAACTATTCAATTCAGATTATAACCCTTTAAAGGTTGGTTAAAATCACTGCACTTATCTTTCCATTGTAGAGCAGGCGATGGTTCCTTGTAACGGTTATACTAAAATTGCCTCATGGAGACAGGAAGCTGGCCTCTAAGAGAGAGCACCGAAATGTTCACTCGAAGTTCGAACTAGAAGTGGGGCGAGGAATAGAGCACACGAGAGAGCCCGAAAGACGAAGGAGTAGTGGGGAGGAACAAATGAACAGAAAAAACCATTGTAGGAAACATATAATCAAAATAGACTCTTTAAATAGAATAATTTTCTTCATGGGGTAGGGTCTTCAGGGAGATGATAGCTGGCGACAAAGACGACGCCTGCTGGAACGGAGTGTAAGTCCTCTTGACCTCGATGAATCCGAAGAACTTCGGCGGGTTGCCGCGTGGTGAGTCAGTGACGTTTTCACGGAATAAGCAACTAAAACAAACTCAGGAACACAATAAATGCCTGATCGAAGGAAAAAGGAAATACAAAGGGATCACTGTTGGTTTCTGAGAGAAGAGAAGGAAAAAATACATGGAAGAAAGAAAGCAAAGAGCAGCAATTGCCAACTCTAATTAACCGTGTATTCCAAAGAATTCACCACCCTCCCCAATAAGTATGCTCCAGCTTTAACTTGTCTTTGGCATCACGTGTGATCAGATACTAACTTTTCAAAATGGCTAGCTACTTCCGGCATCTACATGACGTCACTTCTCCTTCACTCTGATTGGCTGGTAATGGTGATATGTTATAGTCGCTGGAGCTGTAATCGCTCCAGATGAACTGTCAAACCTACGTTCCAGTACCTTCTCAGCTACGTCATCCTTCTCTGACGACATAAAACTCGCCATGGCCTGCTTCAATCATTAGATCTTCAACTGCAAAACTATTCGCTGCTTGTCGTTCTGCTCTACGAACATAGTACAAGTGCTTCCTGCATGCAAGGAAGCTCTTAAACCGTTTTAACGCAGGAGGGTTTGACCATAATTTTACTACTCTTCTTTCATCACTGATTGGAAATCTAGGAACCTAAAATAAATTTGAGTAAAAAATTCAAAATTATCATGGACTGAGAACATATACAAGAAAATAGTGCACCTGTCTTCCAGCCAGATAACAATATTTTTCTTCAGGTCCTGTCAACAGACCGGTCATTTTTAGCCTATTTTAATTTATGAAAATATAGGCTTATGAGACCAACTTTTGTCCGCGTGTACCTCCCCCGCCAACCCCCCCCCCCCCCCTAATAAAATCTAAACGGCTGGAGCAATTTAATGTGACTCGGTAAGATCATAGTACTATTTCGTCCGACCCCGACCATGCCCTTCAAGTTTTATTGAGACTCACCACTCCAACATGGCGGCTGCGCGATCACCTATGTGCCATTCAAAAATCTGTTAAGTATCAAACGATCATGAGGCCCAAGTGAAGTTGTAACATTTAAATTGACTTTTCTCGCGATTTAACCATCCGAACGCAGTGAAACATGGTACAGCAAATTTTTATACACATTGCAATGCACTGATATCTAATTTAGTTCAGTTGTTTACATAACCTCACGATGGCGCCTGTGCGAAATTTTAAAATCATTTTTTCATTTCTTGCGTCCTAATCATGTGATCGAAATCAACGTATGAATAATGAACCTACGCAATAATCTCTATGGTCTACATGTATAAAAATATTTAGACGGTTCTCAATATCTACTAATCTATGATAGCAATCAAACTGAAATTTTGTATGTTGGTAAAGGCTATGAACATAAGTTCACCTATGGGACCTTCAATAACCTGGTGGTCACAAATTCAACATAGCGGCGACGCGAAATTTAAATATTTAAATGGACGATTCTCGCGATTTAAACATCCGAGAGCAGTGAAACTTGGTACGGCAAGTGCTTATACAAATTTTAATCCACTGACTTCTAATTTATTTCAATTGTTTCTATAACCACAAGATGGCGGCTGTGCGAAATGTTCCAATCTCGTTTTTATTTCTTGTGTCCTAATCATGCGATTGAAGTTTGAATAATACACGTACGCTATAATCTTCATGTAATAGTACATAACTCTAAGTCCTGCATATATAAAAATACAACATGGCGACCATCCGAAATATTTAGACGGTTCTCAATATCCACGAATCTATTACGGCATTCAAACTGAAATTTTGTATGTTGATAGAGGCAATTAACATAAGTAGGATATATGAAAATAGGCTATTTAGTTCTTCACGGAACTACTTGTTTAATATAACGGTAATTCTTGTATGTCAGCTTCACGTAATGACATAATAAAGCCATAAACGTACACCTATCTTTCTTGATGTGCCTATGACTGATGTTATTAGCATCATCATTTGCACTATTTGTTACTAATTAATTAATTAATTAATTAATTAAACGAACTGCCTAATTTTACGTTCATTATTCTTCTGTGTTCAGTGCCCCAACTCCAGTCTTCTCATTCCTTCACTTTGTCAAACCGGCCATCCTGGACCTAATCATCAATTTTCCAATTTCATATTATCTGAGTGTTGCTCTTGCATTACTTGCTCCATTTTTTTCCCGGGATTATCCACTGCGGTCATCCACCGTAACTTCGTTACAATTTTGATAAATAACGGTAACTTAAATAGAGTTACTTTTGAAAAGGAACTTACCCAATCCTCCTTAGGCCGGATATGGCCATCGGGCCTCCACCTTGGATATACAGGTCTTTATTTCTATGTGAGGACCGTTACGCGATAGACGTGGCATGGGGCGACCGCGTGGTGAGCGATGGGTTTGGTGCCGTTAGCGACGGTGCCATTAGCGACGTACGGCCTTCTAGGGAAGGAAGAACTAGTTTTGACAGTTGAGCCACAGTGCCATTAGCGTACAAAAGAATACCGCCGCGTATTTAAGTTAGTTAGTTGAAAAGTAACTGGACTGAACCTAAGTTAGACACAGACAGAATGACGAGATGACACAGACATAATATGAACCGGACTTAACCTAAGTTAGACACATACAGAATGACGAGTTATCAAACCAAATGTGTCCCACCATATTGAAAGAGCAGAGGATTTCCCACCATAATGGGAGCTGCCACAATTAGTAAACATTCCGTCGCTAACGGGAAACTCAGGACTATGAGAGTTTATATCTCGTCGCAAATGGGACTCTTAATGATAGATAGATAGATTTATTTTGTCTGGCAAGATTAGGGCCATTGGGCCCTCTCTTTCATCTAACCAGATTATACAATTGATACGTAACAAACAATACAAATACTACTTAATCTCTTCTTCTTCTTCTTCTTCGTTTGGGCCTGCTGAGGACCACGGGGCTCGTATCTCCTCGTCGCTTTGTCTTTTCTCTTCTTCCAGTACTCTTTCATCATCTGACTATGAGCCAGCTTTCTTTCCTCCGTCCATGGTGGTCTGCTGACACCAGTGTTCTTCCTAGCTGTCAGTGATACAGGAAAAACTCCCTGTCGGATGGCTTGCCGGAATTGTTGGCGGTCCTGTATGGAATTAAGTGGGAATCCTAGGTGGTCTAAATCCGTCCTGACCGTAGAGATCCACTTGGACCTAGAGACCTTCCCTCTTCCTGCCACTGTGAAGATCTTACTGATGAGCCGGCAAGGGATCATGCGGGTCAAGTGTCCATAGAAGGCCACGCGCCTCTTTCTTATACAGTGAAACTTGGATAATTCGAATCTCAAGGAACCAGTAAAAAAATCGAATTATCCAAAAATTCGAATTATGAAAGTTCTTTGAAAAGTATCGAGAAAATATTCAAATTCCAATTTTCCGGTTCCCTCAACCTTTTCCGGCGTTTGCCACTCTCATTGTCATAACCGAGAATTTTGTCTTTATTTATGTTGGGAACGTGTTTGGAGGAATCCCGAAAGCCTTTGACATTTCAGATTTTTTCCTTCATTCCCTTTTCCACTCTTTAATCACCGCTATTTTCTCCGCGAAAGTCAAAGTTTTGTATGGAACCCGAGGCTTTGATGACGACATCTTAGTTCTGTACACACACTTTAAAACACAGGCAAAACCAAACTTCTAAACAACAACCACAAGTCTAATCAGACCATTCAGCACGCACTACCAGAGAGGTGTTAGGGATGACACTCTTATGAGATAAGAGATGTGGAGCGTTGCAAAACAATGGGAGGGGGAGGGGTTGGGCTTTGACCTTGGAAGGAGCGTCGCAGGGGCCGCATGCCAATGATACGTCGTTTTTCAAGAATTCCTGACCAACTGTTTGGCTTCCGATCGTCTTTTCACATGTACAAACTTCGAATTATCCAAAATATAATTCGAATTAACCATGATTTTTTTAGCATTGATTGTATATAAAATGCTAGGGACCAAGAGAAAAATTCGAATTAAAGAAGATTTCGAATTATAGAAGTTCGAATTAGCCACGTTCCACTGTACAAGTAACAATGTCTTCTTGGTGGCTGTAAAGCTCATCATTGTGCCGAATTCTGTAGGTGCCTCCCTCTTCCCGTATAGGTCCTAATATCCTCCGCAGGATCTTCCTCTCCTTGAGTTCAAGTTTCCTGAGTGGGCCTTTCCTGGCCATCACGAGACATTCTGAGGCGTACAGAACAGATGGTTTTACTACTGAATTTTAGTGTCTGCGTTTTAGGTTTTTGGAGAGGAACTTCGATGCGTAGATGCTGCGGCAGGAGTGGTAGGCCCTCTCGAACTTGGTGCACCTGGTATCTATGGCCAGATTCTCACTCTGGTTTGCCGAGATCCACTCTCCTAGGTACTTGACCGCAGGGTCTTTTCGGATGAAGACTCCCTCAAGTGGAATTGTGGACGGGGCTTCCTTGATGTTAGTCATGAATTCAGTCTTCCCAATGTTGATCTTCAGGCCAGCCCGAACCGCTACATCGTGAAGACTCTGTAGGTGGTGAGTAGCTTCCTCTATAGTGTTGGTCAGTATGGCGAGGTCGTCGGCAAAGGCCAGGCATGACACGTGAAGGTTATCTTTCTTGCATCCAAGGTGCAGACCAGTCCTTGGTGTTAGTCGCACCTTCCATTCCCTTATGATCTTCTCCAGGATGCAATTGAAGAGGATGCAGGAGACTCCATCACCCTGTCTATTAACTCCCGTCTTGATAGGGAAGCTCTCGGATAGTTCACCTCTGAACTTGACTTTAGATGTTGTGTTTGTCAAGGTGGCCTGGACTAGTTTAAAGGTTTTTTCATCAAGGCCAAATTCTCGCAAGGTGGAGAAAAGACTCTCTCTGTCCACCGAGTCGTATGCCTTCTGAAAATCCACTAAGACCACTACCCAGGGTCCCCCACGACTCTTATAACTGAGGATGGTCTTGAGATTTTGTATCTGCTCTGGACAAGATCGATTGTTTCGAAAGCCGGCCTGGTATTCCCCTAATTGAGAGTCTAGTTGGTTGGTGACTAGATAACAGAGCTTTCGAAAGAACCTTGTAGGTAACCTGCAATAAGGAGATACCTCGGTAATTGTTGAGGTCAGTCTTGCTTCCCTTCTTGTGTAACGGGTGAATTACTGCTGATGTCCACCCTTCCGGTAGGGTCTCTGTTGTCCATATGTCTTGTATGCTATGTTGGATGCTCTGCAAGGACTGTTCATCTGCGCATTTCCACATCTCTGCTACTATTCCATCTTCACCTGAGGCTTTATTATTTTTCAGGTTATTGATTATACTCTCTATTTCCTCTCTGTCAGGCGGTTGAGAATCAGGATTCCTGATAGATGGTTCATGGAAGATTAATCTTGCACTAGGTTCTTCTGTGTTGAGGAGCTTCTGGAAATAATCTGCAAGAACGGTGGTACAATCCTTGTTATTTAGTTGGATCTTGCCGTCTGGTCCACGAAGAAGTAAGGTAGGGGCAGTGTACTGGGTCGTCTGTTTCTTAAGACCCTTGTACAGGTCTCTGGAGTTGTGTCTCTTGAAGTCCTCTTCTGCCTGTTGTAGCAGGGTGCGTAGGTAATTCCTTTTAGCTCCACGTACAGAGTTCGCTGTTGTCTTTCTTTGCGTGATGAAAGCCTCAAGGTTGAAATCATTCTTGTACTGGTTCCACCTGATCCAGGCTCGACGTCTTTCTTCTATGGCCTTATCGCAATCTGTAGTCCACCAAGGGTGTTTTCCTTTATTGGACGTAGCGGGAATAGTTTCGAGAGCGGCATCCAGTAATGCTTTCTGGAGGGCTGTCCAACCTTCTTTCTGTGTATTCGTCCGAAGGGTTTGTTGGAAGTTACAGTTTTCATCACGAAGGCGTTGAGTATTGAATCGAGGTATTCTAGAGCTCCTTGGTGGTTTTGCTACCTTTCTCAAGGGTTGAAAATTAGCTTTGACTAGTGAAAGGTAATGGTCAGAGTCTATATTGGCTCCTCTCAGTACTTTGACGTTCTGTATCTCCCTGTGATATTAATGTGATTTCCTTCCGATGCCCATCCTACAACTAGCTCATTCAAATACCCCTGAAACTTGCCCTGATCCGCCCTGCGATACTGGAATATGATCTTTTTTGCTACATCAGAGTCTAATTTTGTAATGTCCCCATATCTAATATTTAATTCAACCCCAGAATGGTCACTAATTCCTGGTACTTTCAGACAGTTAATATACAGCTCTACAGGCCTTACGAGATAAACATCTAAGGTATTATTGTCTCTAGTTGGGAAGTCAACTACTTGGGAAAATCCCCCCTCCCTTAAGAATTTATTTGCAGCGCTCTGAGCTTGACTACAGCTATATAGTCTGTCTATAGCCACATGATCAAGCTGAAATTCACCTAGCAACGGGTTTGGGCTTTCCTAGGTAGACGCTTGAAGGCTGTTGATTTTAGGACCAAGTGGTACTTGTCACAGAGTTCTATGAGGCGCTCACCGTTTCTATTTGTTCTCTTGTGGGCTGGCTAGAGACCTACTATCCTTCGGTATTTCTGTTCCCTGCCGACTTGGGCATTGAAGTCCCCCATGAGTATAGTTGAATGGTTATGTGGAATCTTGTCTAGTATTTCTTCTAGGGAGTCCCAGAAGTGTTTCATTAACTCGAGGTCTTTCCGGTTGGTGTCATTTGTGGGTGCGTGGAAGTTCACTATGGTAGAGGCTTTGTTACGAGATCGGAATGATAGTGTGGACGTCCTTCCGTTAGGTGAAGAAAGATCCAAAATGTGGTCAACCATACTGTGATGTACGGCAAAACCTGTGCCCAGGTGTGGGACTGTCCTCATCACTCTTTCACCCGGTTTCCCCTTGTAGATCCTATACGCACCTGACTCAAATGCATCCTCGTCCATAAACCGAGTCTCTTGGAGCGCTGCTCTCTTTATTTTGTACTTGTCGAGCACTTCAAGTGTTGGCTTTAGCTTACCTACCTTAAGAAGGGAGTTAATGTTGATTGTAGCTAGGTAGGTGAGGTTTCTCTTATTCTTCTCTTGTTTGTGTAAAGGTAATAGGGATGGAAAACATGAAACTACTTAATCTCTATATATAATACGCTAAGGTGTATGTATCACAAAACTCAAGCTCCTAAACCAGAGGGAGTTAGAAGTTGTGGTTTGTACCAAAATCTTCCAAATGGTCTCAATAGTACAGGAAAAATCTTTCTTTTCTTGAAAAGTCAGCGGGAATATATTTATTTGTTTAAAAATGTGTTTATAAAAATAAAGTTGAATCTAACAACTTCACGGACAGATTGTCGCTAGGCGACAACGACCAACTCTGTATCATGATAGTCAAAGCCGCACCAATACTGAACCTGACTTGATGGGCAGATTGGCCGTCTTAAAGATTGTCGCTAGGCAACAACGACATGATAGTCCGGTAAAAATTGCTAAAGGGCATTGCCCATCTTACAGAATACGGTTGACATAGGCAACGCCGTGAATAGAAAGTAGAGTGCACATCTTCATCGTAGATTCAGCGACCCCCTCTAATCCATTTTAAATACGTACGCTGTTGGCAACTATTTTATCTACGTGTTCCCCTTCACAACCAGCACAGTTGTGGGAGAAATACAAAGACTACATGGCCGAAGATATTCTGCGCAGAAGGAGTCAAGAAACACAAAATCATGGCATGGATTTCACAGAAGAAATATACAATGAAGCTAGATAGCAAGCGGAATCGGAGTTGCCAGTTTCTCGCGGGAGTTTCCACTATTAGATCTAGATCTACGAGCTGTGATGGAAGAAGCGTCAGTGTGGTGGACAAGGTGTAATAGGGAGAATGCCAGTAGTTAGTATGCACGATAGAGAAAGATACTTCTTGCGAATGCTGCTAATAAGAGTAAAGGGTGCCAAAGGGTTTGATAGTGTCAGGACAGTCAATGGAGTTCTATGCAAGACTTTCCAGGAAACATGTAAAAATCTTGGACTTCAAGGAGATAAAATTTGGCATGATACTATCCTTGAGGCAACTCACTCTCATATGAGAAGTCGGTTACGAATGTTATTTGTCATTGTCTGAAGATTTTGTACGCATATACTCTGAAGAAAGTGGCCCACAGTATGCACTCATTGAAATCAATGGCCTCCTTCACACCTACGGCTTAAATCTTAAGAAACGACACGTTAACAGTCCAGGAATGCATTCGTTTGATGTTTTAGAAGAGCAAGCTAGGGCTATCAGCAACAGACAAAAGCTTAATGAGGCGCAACTAAGGGTTGTAGATTCGATCTTTAATGCCATATGTGGAAACCCAGAAGAAACATTAAAACAGAACTGTTTCTTTTTAGATGGACCGGCAGGAACTGGTAAAATATTTCTTTACTCTACATTGTTACATATAATCAGAGCAAAAGGCGATCAAGCTACTCCAGTAGCGTCTACAGGAATAGCAGCTACACTTCTACAAGGAGGACGAACTGCCCATTATGTCTTCAAAATCCCTCTGATTCTCAATTCTAATTCTACGTGCAACGTTACGCCAAACACACCAGAAGCATCAGCCCTGTTGAGTACAAAATTAATTATTTGGGATGAAGCAGCAATGACGCATGTGCACGCATTTTTAGCTCTGGACAGACTTCTCAAATATCTGACCAACTATACTGAAGCATCAGGTGGTAAAGTCATCTTACTGGGTGGTAATTTTCTCCAAATCCTTCCGTCATAATGAGAGGATCACGTTCTTTGACAGTTGCTAGCTGTTTGAAGTGGTATAGCCTCTGGAATAAATTCCATGCGCGCTTTAAATTCTGAAAAAGAATTTTCAACATGGCATTTATAAATAGGAAAAGGCAAGACTGGGGTGAAAGTTACGGTACCATCTATATGCTACCCACAAATATAAGATTCAGTTGAACAGCTATACGGTGATTTTGATTTTACTGCTGTCACCCCACAGGAGCTTAAAGGAAGAACTATTCTTACGGTCGCCAATGAAGCATCGCTTGAACTGAACAATCGAGTACTTCAGCTTTTACCTGGAGATGAGGTAGTCTACGAGAGTGTAGACTTTATTGTGAGTGAGCATGCGCAAGATCACTTGGCTTACCATGAAGAATTTTTGAACAGACACAAGTGGCATGCCTCCACACAAACTTAGACTTAAGAAAGGTGCTATCATTATGTCATTAAGAAATATTCTACCCTCAAAAGGGGCCTGCAATGGGGCAAGGCTAATAGTTAACGGGTTACAACGTAATATCATAGAGGCAGCTATTATAGATTCTGATAAGAGAGAAATCGTTTTCATATCCAGGATAACCCTTATCCCCTCTGATACGAACATGCCTTTTAAATTTAAAAGAAGGTAATTCCCAGTACTTTTGGCTTTCTCAATGCCAATAAATAAATCTCAGGGTCAGACTTTCGATAAAATCTGTCTTTACTTGACAAAACCCGTCTTTGCTCATGGACAGCTTTACGTAGCCCTTTCACGGGAAAGATCGTTTAGCACGCTATCGGTTGTGTCAACAAGTAACAAAATAACCAACAGTGTGTTTAGAGAAATTGGTGATAGATGAATTCAAAAAGTATCTTAACAAAATGCATTATCTTGGAGGAATGTCATTTGACTTCTTAAATACAACTCTGTACATCTCACTTGAGAACTACTGTATGTGAAAGAAGTCCTGGTTGTATCCCAAATGTCTTCTATGAAGTTATCATTTCACAGCTCAGTTGGATCTTTCCTTCGTGCACTGGTATCAACATATTAAGTTTGTGAAGTTTTTCGTAAATAAATGTAATGTTACTAATAGCTCAGGCCGTTCCTTACATTGCACTGTTATTGCGTGGATACTCGACGCGGGCTCTGCTAGTTCTAACAATAATACAATGTTCATACAATATAAAATATATATATAAACAGATTAGCTTGGTGTACGCAGTAAATTGTTGTATTTCTAGGGTGAATAACTAAGATACTTAGAAGAAAGTTTAAAATTAGAGTAAGGTAAGGAAATACTGATAAAATGTAGACTAATGATGTTGATGATAATAATGATGATGATTAGTCATTACTGAAGAAGGTTATTTAGATGTCTAAATAGAGAGTAAATAACAAAGTGAGAATTAGAAAGATTGAATATATGTAATACGACATAAGAAAGAATAAGTGTTGAGTTCAACTTTCATTTACTTAGTAATTATGTACTGCTGGCAACGCTGCTTGAAGTTGGACGGGGTTGTTCCTTTGACAGAGCGAGGCAGATTGTGCAGTAGCAACGAAGGAGTTGGCATAGCGTACTGTGCGATGTATGGGTATCTGCATGAGAGTGTCGTTTCTTGACCGTGCTCCAAGACTATGCTCGTATGAGAGGCGGTGAAAGTGAGAATGCAGGTAAGCTGGGGTGGAAGTTGAGAGTATTTGTTGAAGAAGGCATAAGGAATGGAGGTCGCGGCGTTGATTTAGACGTAACCAGTTAAGTTGCTCATAAGCGGGGTGACATGGTCATAATACCGTAAATTGCATAGGCTATGTAGCGTACAAAGGCATTTTTTGCATGTTGCAGTTTGTTTTTAAGAGTAACAGACGGATCTTTGTATACCACGTCGCAGTAATCAAAATGAGGCAATATTAGTGAGGAAACAAGTCGTTCTTTTAATACACGAAAGAAAATATTCCAGAATCTTCTAAGTGAATTCAACGAGGAAAATACTTTTCTGGAAACATTGCAGACGTGCTGCGTCCAGGAAAGATGTTCATCTATTCTATAATAACGCCTAGATATTTATTTAACTGATTCTCGGAATTCGATTGGGGAATCGCACAAACGTAATTTTGGTAAAGTGGGTTATTTTTTATTTTAGGAGGATTTTCGGGTGGGAGATTATGATTGCTTGAGTTTAAACCTCATTGAGTCGCGGTCCATACGAGTGAGTCCAGTTACATATTTCAGTTAAGTCTTCATTATAGGTATCGATTGCTTCCGATAGTTTTTTAGGTGCTGAATACAGGTAGAGTTGTACATCGTCAGCATATAGGTGGTGTTTGCATTTAGTGATTGATGGAGTAATGTCGTTTATATAGATCGAAAACAGGAACGGTCCAAGGTCTGACCCCTGAGGGACTCCTTTCTCAACTGGACGCCATGAAGACATTTGATTTAAGTTACTTTTAACACATTGTTGACCTACACGTAGATAAGAGTCCATCCATTGGATACTGTTCATAGAGAGATGAATTTCCGATGAACACGTACAGTCTGTTCCGATTAAACACGGAACTGAAAAATTGGTTGCCTACCCACCCGTAATCGGCTTGAAATCTGCTCGCAGCGCGCTAGCGACGGGGCTGAGTTCGATTTGACTGATTGCTGCCTTCTTATGCAGCATTCCAAAGTATTTTGCTTTGCTCTTTCAATATACAGTATATTTACAAAGGCTTCACGATAAGTTTGAACGATTTCTGTTTCAGAACTTGTTATTTTACGCTTCTGTTAATGGCTTTTGCAGAGCATTTCTATAAAATGAAATTTTATTTTTCAACATACAGTAAAACCTCGCCTAGACAGGACCGTAAGCTGATAATATTAAGCCGTAAAAATCGCAATGCCAGTGCTAGTGATCTTTTAGGCATGTTGAACAGTGGTGGTGAAGAAGGAACAATGAATGTTAGTGTGTCGACAATTTCTGAAAGACTCCGAGACGAGGTTTACGTTCCTTCTATGCCCTCAGAAAACCGCTACTGAACAACTTGGCGAAGAAACGTCGAAGTGTTTGGTGCAGAAATCGTTAGGGCTGGCTAAAAGAAGCATGGAGACGTGTGGTTTTCACTGACGAAAGCAGGTTTGAACTCTTCCCCAAACAGAGAGATTTCTTCCAGCTTGTCTTGCCCCGGCAGTTCAACAAGGTGGTGATTCTGTCATGGTGTGGGGTTGTATCACATCCGAAGGACCTGGTGAGCCTCACTTTGTGGATGGATCTATGAACAGTGCTTCATATTGCCGAACCATGGAGGAGGTTATGCTGCCTTGTGTCACCAGACTCTTGGGGGACAGCTTCATTTTACAGCAGGACAATGCGCCCTGTCACAAGTCCCGTCAAACAATGCAGTGGTTTGCTGACAATGGTGTTGAGGTGCTACCTTGGCCAGCACGAAGCCTAGACCTCAACCCTATTGAGAACATGGCACAGAGACTGGCCAAGAAGAAACCTTCAAACAAGAACGAGCTGCGGCTCATGCTTGCTCATCTGTGGAGGCAAATTACGAAGGACGAGTGCCTAAAGTTAATTGACTCCATGCCAAAGCGGGTTAAAGAGTGTAAAAGTGCCAGATGTGGACCTATTGACTATTAAGAAGGTGTGTCTTACATGTGGGTATGTAAACATATGTATAACTTCATGTTTTAATACATTTTAAGGAACTTAAATACAGACTTTTGCTTTTTTAAGCCCTGTCCCTAAACTTTCTGGCAACACTGTAATATATTACAACACAACGTATTTTTGTGCTGTATTTTATTTACAACACAATTTATTGCTTTTAACAGAACATTAACACAAGCGTAAAATAACAAGTTCTGAAACAGAAATCATTCAAACTTATTATTGTTAAGCCTGTGTAAATATATTTTGATAGAGCAAAATACTTTAATGCAGCCTTCTTAGGCGGCAATCAGTGAAATCGAACTCAGCACCGTCGCTAGCGCGCTGCGAGCAGATTTCAAGCCGTTTTCGTGTGGGTAGGCAACCCATTTTGGATGGTTGGTTCTTCAGTTTAGGGGCAGCGACAACGCGGTCTTGTAGCCCCGTGTACTTTGTGTGTGTGTAGAATCTGTCTGATAAACGGTGCTAATTGTGATGACTGTTTTTTAATTTAAGTACAGACTGCAACTTATAATTTTTCAAATAGTTCCTACTTTGGCCGCCAAGCGCCACCGTCAACGACCACTAGGCCAAGTTCAGAACTTAGCTACTAGACGCCACCGCAGTCGGCTCTTGGCAACGAACGTAGAAACCTAAGAGCGTTGTTTACATTCTTAACCTATCCAATTTAGCTTCACACAGGTGTAATTAGTGGAAGGTTCTTTAACATGCCATAAATCTATGACATGGGACCGCCGGCTTTACTTCCCCTCCGATGGAAGGCATACTGAGGGATTTCTAACGCTCTTAAAAAATCCGACGGCTTCGGCCGGGTTTGAACCCGCGATCTTGGACATAGAATCTCAGCATGCTACCAACTACGCCACCGAAGCCGCCCGCAACTCATTTTACAGTTCCGTGTTGAATCGGAACAGGCTGTCCAGTTCACGCAACGGTTTTTGGCCGGTCACCTCCGGTTGTGCAGAAAGCAACTCACGTATCGATTGCACATGCCTGAGGCTCACCAACTGTTCTCTGTGCAACTGCACAACCGGAGGTGACTGGCCAAAAACCGTGACGTGAACTGTAATTAGGCCCCATTCATACTAAGGTGATATAAGATAGGCGATATGTCGTAAGGAATATATTGGCAACACCAGCTATCTGATATGACATCTAGCGGTAAAATTGAGAAACTTACCAAGTAGGGTACATTTGTCACGTGGTGACTGTTTGTATATGGTTTCTTGTATTAGTAAGCATATCGTGTACATTCTTCGTGTCTTTATACATAAGTAATACGTTTTACTCGTTGATAGAGTGCGAAATGAGTAAAAGCAAAGTATATTGCTCAGTTTACGGCTGTAAGTCGATGTATAATAGGGCTGCGGATATAAGTTTTCATCACTTTCCAAAATATGCAAAGAGCAATAGCCGAAAGGTGACGATACCAATTAAATACGCGAAACAGGAGCGGGTTGGAACACTCACCACTACACTCACTGACGACAGGACGGGTTGTTCACTGTTACGCCGAGCCAAGCCGCACCTAGACAGCCAAGCACAGTCTCGCCGAGCCAAGCCGTACCAAGACAGTCAAGCCTACACCAGCCGAGGACAGACAATCTTCATCAGTCAGGTATCCTTCCCCGCTCCCTAGTTCATTTCCAATAACCCTACCAACCGCCATCACCTCGCTCTGTGATATCCGAGCCATTCCACTACGAGTCATATAGCCCTAATTTGACTTCGCATGGTAAATATCTACTCTGCGAGAACCTGCTACCAGTCCGATATTCAACACCAAACCCACCTGCTAACCGTCCAAATCAATCAATTCCTGTCTCCCCCGAGTTTTAATACAAGTTAAACGCATCCCTTCGGCCTACCAAGCAGCAAATAATTTCTAGAGTCTAAGGTACAGTGAGCAAACTCAAATATAGCTTTCAAACGTACAGCGCCATGACTTGAACTGCACAAAAACAAATACCAGCAGACAACCGATGTTTGATAATATGCAATTGACACATAAAATCCAGTGGAACACACAAATTAGATCACGTGTATCACACAGTTATACATATATACAATTAAAAATAACACTGTCATTATTTTAGGGACCACATTTTCTGATTATAACCGGAAAATAAAAAGTGTTCCATATCAGACGCGTGTTATTGAGTATTTTTACCCATCTTATCCAGACCGACCGCAGCGCTCCAAGTGTTAGTTTGAGTTGCCAATAGCGACGATCTATTGCTGGGAAAGTTCAGACAGCGGGCGATAAATCGGTGAGACCTGGGCGATAAAAAATTAGTGGAAACACAATTCTCACTACTACAGTTACAAATATGAGCCCAAGTGAGGAAGACATTGTAGTGGCTAATTGGTTCAGGCGTAAGATGAGAAGAAGAAGGAAATACTGGGCACATCCCTACAATCTCTCCAACGTGCACCATAGCCCGGCCGTTGCCTCTCGAGAGCTGTCTCAACATGAATCAAAACTCAGCACTCGTCGCATCTGTCTTGCTGTATGCGTCAATGGAATAGTTCCAGATGCATTCATGAGCTTTCACTAAATTAATGAAAGGAATTACAGAATTGTCTTCTCTTCTTCCCGTCATCATGTTTACAGCTCGAACTATCGTACGATACTAATCGCTCAAGAGACCAGCAAGCGGTACTTCGAGAGATATTTCACTTGCGATTTGTTGTGCAATCGCACGGCTGTGAATCTATTTTATTGACTCCCTTTACATTTCACGTATCTGTCTGTGCGTGTAGCGTATCGTATGCAGGGGCGGCGCGAGATATAAGCGAACTACGCAGCCGCGGGTGGCGCCGTGAGACGGGGGGCGCCGCGGCGCGCCGAAATATCAAGTTAGGGGCGCCCGGAGCTAGCTTGTAATGTTGTAAACATTACGAATTCTGATTTTTACAGCATTAACAAACTGTAATGTTTACATTATAAACAATGTAACCGATAACATAACCATTCTATTTATGTTTTGTCTTTTCAGTTTTACTTCACTATTTAACTAACAAACAAAACGAAATAATATTTGAAAAATTCAGCATAACCATTTTAAAGAGTCACTTTACGGGTGATGCTACTTATGAAACAAACTTATAGAACTACAGTATTACGGAGTGCCTGGAACCGTTCGGTGGAAGTATTACCCCTTCCATTAATGACTTCGACTCGTCCGCGTGACTCCTACGTTTCTTGTCTTGATCCGCTCAGTGGCTCAGTATTGCCAGCTAGCTGACCGCCTTCACTCATCGTTGTGATGTGTTGACGTAAGCTGCACTGTGTTATTGCCCCTTCTTACACGAGGAGATGATTTTTTAGACACACGAAATGTCCAGTAATAAATAGCCATTATGTGCATTTCACCGTAAAAGAAATTTGCAGCAATCTAAAGACGATGAAAAGCAATCTAAAGCGCTGAAAAGGTTTTTTGCGCCTTCGGCTTCATCGTCATGTGCAAAAATGATCGACGAAACAACTAAGTTAACTGAATCCGTTCATAACGATGAGGATGACGACAAGTTACCAATATCAGAGCTGCCTGGACCATCAATGAGTGAAGAATCCCTCAAAAAGTAAGTGTAACTGTAAATAAATTTTAGTTATATTTTTTGCTAATGACTCTAAATGCCTAGATTAATTTAATCTAAATTGATGAGCATTTGTATAAACAATTTACCATTATAACGTAAATTTTAATAATACGAGGCACGTCCAGAAAGTAAGTTCCGTTTGGTAATAAAATTAAATTGTGTACAGATACAGAAAAATTATTTATTGCACAACATTCTACACCTCTTAAACTACTTTTTCACATAACTGACGAACTTTTGCAGGCATTTGTCATAGCGTGGCACAAGTTTTTGGATACCTTCTTCATAGAAGTTTGCCGCCTGTGTCTTCAACCAGTTGGAAACATCTTCTTTCAGCTCGTCGTCATTGTTGAAGTGTTGACCGCCAAGGAAAGACTTGAGATGTGTGAACAGATGAAAGTCGCTAGGAGCGAGGCCAGGGCTGTACGGAGGGTTGTCAAACACGTCCCAGTCAAATCCCTGTAGGAGGTTTTTCGTCACATTTGCAGTGTGTGGTCGTGCGTTGTCGTGAAGAAAAACAACACCTTTTGATAGCAACCCTCAGCGCTTATTCTGTATTGCGCGGCGCAATTTCCTAAGTGTCTCGCAGTAAGAATCTGCGTTGATTGTTTGACCACGCGGTAAGAAATCAATGAGTAAGATGCCTTTCCAGTCCCAGAACACTGCGCACATCATTTTCCGAGGTGTCAAGATTTGTTTCGGCTCAACCTTTGCTGGGGATGAAGTGTGCCTCCATTCCATTGATTGCTGCTTGCTTTCAGGGGTGTCGTAAGAAACCCAAGTTTCATCTCCTGTGACTATCTGTGTCAGAAATTCTTCGCCGCCTTCATTGTAACGGGTCAAAAACTGAAGTGCACTACCCATCCGTTTTGTTTTGTGTTGCTCCGTAATAATCTTTGGTACCCAACGTCGGCAAAGTTTACGAAAGTTCAGTTTTTCGGTAACAATTTCATGAATTGGTGATCGTGAGATTTGGGGAAATTCCATAGCGAGAGCACTAATTGTAAACCCGCTGTTTTCCCGGATCTTGTCATCAATCGCGTGAACCAGTTCTTCTGTAACCAAAGATGGACGCCCACTTCGTTCTTCATCGTGCACTTCACTACGTCCTTCATTGAACTGTCGGACCCATCTTCTCACCATTAAATCACTCATCGCCTTTTGTCCATACACTTCGCAAATTTGCCGATAAATTTCAATTGGTTTCACTTTCCTAGCATTCAGAAAACGAATCACAGATCTGATTTCACAAGCGGCGGGATATTCAATCAACACCGACATTGTACGAGTAAACATGCACAACAACGCATATGTAGCAGACAGCGCTCTCTAAATGGCGCACGTTTCTTCTCCTTGATACAGAGCGTCCACCGCGCATATGCGGAACTTCTCTGCAGCGGAACATACAACTAGTTGAAGACATAGGCGGCACACGTCTATGAAGAAGGTATACAAAAACTCGTGCCACGCTACGACAAATGCTTGCAACATTTCAGCAGTTATGTGGAAAAGTAGTTTAAGGGTTGTAGAATTTTGTGCAATAAATATTTTTTCTGTATCTGTACACAATTTAATGTTATTACCAAACGGAACTTACTTTCTGGACGTACTTCGTATTATTGATTTAATAGCATTACTTTACTGAATACTGTCGTAATTTATTTAAAGTATTATAGCACTAATCCTTAAGTAGTATTCATTTATACTTAAGTTGTATATTTAGAACATAAATTTAGGAATTGAGGGTAGCGTTAGAAGATATATTGGTGCTTAACTACACTTGGCCAACAGCAAATTTTATTGCAGGATGAGGATCTGAGGAACACCATTGGCACTACCAATTGGCTATGACATAACCGGGACCGAAGGTGTTGACGAGGATTCATTAGAACTTACAGACCTGGAGTCTACAAGTCAACAAGCCAATGCAACTGTAAGTTTACGTTGAAACAATACAATGGGTTATTTATTAGGTATTTCTTTAAGAATTACAATTTACAATGGTGTAAATTGAATCTTAGTTAACGGAGTACAGGTTTTGTTAAAATATAACTAGGCCTAGAGATTCATAGTTAGTTTAGTCCCTTTTAGGTTGAGGGAGCAAAGAAGGCAGAGAAGGAAAAGGGGCACCTTATATTTTTTGTATTAAGGGGAGACTGTACCTTTTCCGATTCAATGCTTTTTATTGAAGATTTCTTCAAAGTTTAAGTACATATTGTGACCGTTTAGTCGAGTCAACAACCACGATGACTTTCCTAACGTCCCATAAATCAAATCAAATTACCGTGAGGATCAGGTGACCTTCCATAAAGGCTAAAGCGGCACGAGAGTCCGTAGTCCACAGGGATCGTGGTACATGGTGACGATGGTCATAGACCGCCTAAGGAAAGGTTCACCTTAAAACTAGACTGAGAAAATAAACATCCAGACTTATGTAAAACACCGTGAAAATTTATTAAAATTCTCAAGCCCCTAGCCTAGTTCGGAGGGTTATAATGGGCTAGTCCGCAAGCTAATAAATAAACAAAAATAAAGAGCAGGTCCCTACCTGAGAAGACACGGAAAACCCTCGCGAAAGATCTAACTCACAATAATAAAGCAACAACAGCAACGCTAGAAATATGGTACAACGCAAGTCCCTAGTTCAAGTTACAAGATTAAGCTAATATCTGAATTTACATTTAACAGGGTAGCAAAACAAATCTAAGTTAGGATGGTACCATTTCGACATTTACATTTAACGTTAATTCATCTAGCTAAATCCTATCAATTAACAAAATTTACGGCGATGACGTCCGTAAAAGAAAACAATTACATCCAAAAGCTAAGTGTACAGCCATGAAAAACAAACAATTTAATTATGCTTAATAACTATGTGCTAACAGCACACAATAAGGTAACATGTAGGATTTATACACTTGACATCATAAATAAATAATGAAATAGACACAGTAGTTTTATTAAAAATTCCTGCCTGCACCTTGGTTTACTCTTTGTAAACCATAGTCATCTAATGTGTATAGTTACGGTGACGAATGCGTAGTTGAGACCACGTCTGACATCGCATGGCCTGAGCTCCACGAGCTACGAACTCTAGGTTCGCGCATGCTTCAGATCGCTACAAAAATGTCAACTGTCCTAGTCATTTCCTCACAAGGAAATTATCTTCAACTGCACGGCTATGTCAACAGTTCCAGAATGCAAAGAACAAAGTTAGATAGAAAGAATCGTTAGTTAGCCTTGTTTTACAACAATTATGCGTCTTATTATTAAGATGTCGGTTTATAGGTTTATCATAGGTTTATGGCGAATAACATTGACAATAGCCTGGGCACGGAGTGTCTCCACTGAGATCATTCTCCACCAAAAAGCCTCGACTCAACAGTCGGAATATAATCAACGAGTACAACAACTCGGACACACAATAACACGGGTTACCAGCGGCGCTAAGCTCGCGTTCAATAACTCTGGGATAGGCCTGTACACGACAGTTACCTTCCAATAACATCTGGTCAACGGGATCAGTCCCGGACAAGGCATACTCAAAATACCTTCATACAATAACATCCTGCTATAACAGGGTAGCCTTCACCATACTATAGGAAACCTGACATAACTGTACCTGTCAAACGACAGTACACGCAACAGAGCGTTTAACTAACAAAAAACCATCTATAAAACATGTGATCAAATACAAGAGTGGAAACTGATTTCCATAAGCAAAATAGCAATGAAAGGAAATGCGAATACAAATCGTACTCTGTCCTTGTCAATAGTAGTTTTGTCTCACAATGAAGCAGGCGTGCTTTCAGGTCACTGGGTACATAACCAGTTTATTCAAGGCCGGCGATTTAATCAATACAAAACCTGCACCTGGCCAGTTCATAAAAAACTTTACCATAGGTTACGGACCTCTAAAGAGTCCGTGTATAAAACACACGCTATAAATCTGAGTATAATAATACAATTCCGTCTTTCTACCAAAGACGTCTAAATGAAAGTAATCTTACAATAACTGGAGCTCTTTGCTTTAAAAATACAATTCAGCAGTTGCTAGTACATTAAATAAAAACGTGTCTTACATGACACAAGCAAAAATGATAATTAGTGCGCAGATTCACTACAATGATCCGCTTAATGATACGTTGGGAACTGAGTTCGATGCTAGGCAACGAAACATTCCTTCTAGTTGTTAGGTTCAAACTTGACCAAGAATAGCTTCTGAGCTTATTCAAAATGAAATATAATGCATTTACAAAACTGGTAGTTACAGTCGACTACCTAAATGATACGACCGTTCTAACGACAGTCAGGGGTGTAACAAAGGATGGCTGCAAAGAATGCAGTTAATTAATAACCATGGCATCTGATTGCCATAACTAAAGTCAGCAAAGACTTGAAAATTACCCCAAGTAGGGTTGAACAAAATAGCCTCAAAATGACTACAGTCAGGTTCAGCAAACGGTAGGCATTGACGTTCTACGACGTTCGTCAGGCTGCACCAGGGCTGACCAAAATGTCTGACCCCAAGGGTGTCTCACTCTAAACTGAAATAAATGACATCTAACTAATCTAGTTACATCCCTACCTAGAAAGATGGCTGACACTGAGTGCGGTTGGTTCACAAACTACATTAAATCTACTATACCACCAGAAACTAGAACAAGGAAGGGGTGTGACAAAAACTCACGAAATGGAGGAGCTCTCACTCAGCTCTCTATTCCACAACAAGGGTTGTACAAAATCCTCTCTGTCTCTCTGGATCGGTATCCTCCTCATCAGGATTCCCATCTGGTCTCCTCCAAAGACCAGGGTTCGATTTGTCCCTGTCGACAACTTCGTGGATATGCCTGGAAATGGCATTTTTGGCTCCTTCCTTCTCGTTCGTCGTCCTGGAAGTTCCACCATCATGCTGGTTCCCGTAGAAACGTCACCCTCATACCGGGATGGTATTAGCCCATGGTGACTGCTTTAACCATGGTGAAGAAAAGTCCAACCACGTGGGTAGTGAAATAAGTTGCGTAATAATTCATCCTCTCACTTTCAAAATTATAATGTTCGTCGTGAGTGTTATAGGCTTCAATTATAAAATACGACACAGCCTTAATTTTGCAGATGTGGATTAGCATGTGAGCTAACACTGTTTTATAATTCTGCACGTGCTAGTGACGCTACTTTTGTATCACGCAGCATCCGTGAATTATACGTCGTTTTCAAAATGAAACTTTCACTTTGGCAATTTAAATATCTCATACAATTATAATCACACTTATTCAGGATAATTGTAACACTATTACCTGTATATTTCCACTAGGCATCTGCCCTCCACATACGCGTGGGTAAAATGTGGTGTTACAGCAATGTTGTGCAATACACTATACTTGCCAATAATTATTTCCCAAACTTCTTCTTTAGTTCACTGGGCTTCAACAACAGTGAATAATAGTATTAGCGTGCTCGATGGCACCTTATAATCACTTTTAACGCTCAACAGCGGATATTCTTCTACGTCTCGTAGGGCAAATGTAATTCCACGCCTACACAAGGCGGATTCTCCAGACGCAGTGCCAGGTACTGGGTGTCTCTAGAAAGTAGGTCGTCAAAACGAAGTCGTTGAGCGACTACTTACGTTCCTTTTTGCGTATCTGCAAGGGTATTACCTTACCTAAAGTAAAAATAAACATTCTCCAAAATGTTTTAATAATGCAGCATGACCAAATGGAATATTCTGAGTCTTGTGGAAAGATAAAATTAATTAATAAGATCTCAGATAAATAACTAGCAGTTTTCACCAAAGTCAAAAGTGCGATTCACCGCTACTTCAAAAAGTATCGCGTGATCTCTCAGCTCCACGTGGCTTCCTGGGTGTGTTCAAAAGTACAACATCCCATCATAAATGCTCTGTCATAAAAAAAATATCACATGAACCATAGCTCAGCGGGTTCATCATCAAATAAAACCACTCAACCTACTATTCCAAAATGTTATATACTTATTAACTTACTACATCCATATCTTCCTGATAAACGAAAATTGTTATAAAAGTTTATACATACTACTTATTTTTAACAGTTTGAAAATGTTCAATTTTTTTATAATTTTTTAGAACTAAAAATATTTTTTGAAAATAGAAATATTTATTAATATTAATAAAATTTTGGTTTAATGTACTCATCAAGTACCCATAATTATGAATGCAAAGTTTAAGGTCTCTATGTATTACGGCTTTTAAACCATGTATAGCTACAGTAAAGGTAAAAAATTTAAGGTCGGTGGTTTATTTGCAGAAACTGAGCGCAGAAACGTCATCAGTTTTTTGAAATGACTGTGGAGAATGGCCACCTAAAATAAACGATGATGTACGAAAAATTCTTGTTGAGCAAGGACCACAGCAGGTCACAGACCAAGAATTTCCAGTGGACCTTAAAGGTAGGCGATTTTCCTCAAAGCATTACACAAGGAAGCTTTGCAACGGAGAGCAAGTCCACAGGATTTGGTTAATATATTCCATATAAAAAACGTAGTTTTTTGTTTTGCTTGCAAACTTTTTGGAATGATAATTCTCTTCTTGCTGGTGGCCACGGGTATTCTGACTAACAAAACTTGAGCAAAACTTTGACTAGTCCTGACAAATCCCCTATTCATATTCAAAACTGCAAATGTTGGCGCGAACTCTCTTTACGTTTACGTTAAAAAAAACTATTGACGAGGAAAATGAAAGACTTATTCGTGCTGAAACTGAACATTGGAATCAAGTTCTAAAACGCCTACTATGTATTGTACAATTTTTGGGAACTCGAGGATTGGCCTTTAGAGGAAAAAAGACACCCTATTTGTACGTAATAATGGAAATTTCTTAAAGCTGGTAGAACACATAGCTAAATTTGATGGTTTTATGGCTGAACATGTGAGAAGAATAAGTTCAAAAGAAACACACGTACATTACTTAAGCAAGAGTATCCAAAATGAGTTTGTTAGTTTATTGTCGGACAAGATTCAAGCTAACATTTTACAACAGATACAGCAACGTACTATACTATTATATTAGACTGTACTCCAGGCATTAGCAACACTGAGAAAATGACTCTTGTTGTAAGATTTGTACAAATTTTAGCAAATTAGGATATTTCAATTAAGGAATATTTTTTGGGCTTTGTTCCCATTACAGATTCTTCAGGTGAAGGCCTCACAGAGGTATTGCTCAAACAGTTAGAAGCACGAGGCATTCCTTTAAAAGCCATGAGAGGCCAGGGGTACGACAATGGTTCCGCAATGAAGGGAAAACATTTGGAGTCCAGATCCTTGATTTAAATCCTAGAGCTTTTTATGTACCGTGTGGGAACCACTCCTTGAACTTGGTCATTAATGATGCAGCGCTGTCGTGCAACATTGCTGTGGACTGTTTCAGCACTATCCAAGAAATATTTAATTTTTTTTCCAGTTCTAATCAAAGATGGAATATTTTGCTGAAACATGTTTCATGTCTGACAGTAAAACCACTCTGCAATACTAGATGGGAAAGTAGAATTGAGGCATTGTTGCCTTTGAGGTACCACATTGAAGAAGTGTATGATGCATTATATGAAGCTTCTCAAGATCAGAAACTTGATGCATTTGGTAGGAACACTGCCGAACACTTCACGTTTCCATGTTGCTTAGTGATATGGCATGAGATCCTGCATAAAACCAATATGGTTAGTAAACTGTTGCAAAAAGTCACAAATGACCTACAAAGTTCAATGGATGTCATTAAAAGTGTAAAATCATTTCTGGAAAAGATGAGATCAGATCAAGGACCAAACAGCGTCATTAGAGATGCAAAAGAACTTGCAGAAAAAATCGAGGTTGATGCTAACTTTGAAAAAGGAACCCTACTTCGGCCAAGAAAAGTTAAAAAAAAAAAACAATTCTCCTATGAGAGTGAAGATGAAGCTGTACGTTCTGGAATAAAATGCATTTAAAGTTAACTTCTTCTTTGTCGTACTTGACACAGCAATATCCCCATTAAGGGAGAGATTTGAGCTAATGGAACACCATAGCGAAAGTTAGAAATTTCTTTATGACATTGCTAGCTTCGAGAAGAATTTGAACGAACAAGAGTTGAAGAAAGTCTGTAAGCACCTTCAAACCGTTTTGAGTGATGGAGGAGACTGTGCTGTGAACGGAGATGATCTGGAAGCCATCCAGCTGGAGCCTTGTCTTTTATAACCAAACGTGGTTATGTGGACATTTTTCAAAATATTTTTGTTGCATTGTGGATTCTGCTAACACTCCCGGTATCAGTGGCCAGCGGAGAAAGAAGTTTTTCGAAGTTAAAACTTATAAAAAAATACTTGCGATCAACCTTAAGCCAAGCGCACTTGAGTGAACTAGCTACTTTGGCCATTGAAAAAGATTTGTTAAATGAAATGAAAACAGATTTGCTGCTGAACGAGTTTTCTAAAGTGATAGCCACGAAAATTTCGTTTTAATTTTAAGAGATGTCAACAGTGTGCAAAAAATCAACAATAATTGTCATTCTATGCAATGACAATTCTTGCATTACAAGAAACACGATTTTGTGATGAAGAAGCTTTTGAGTCTCAAGGATTCAGAATTTATAAAGGAATACCTGGCACAAGAGTTACACAGAACATCCCTGTACTTAGCAACACTTAACAAACTCACTCCTTCAGATAGGAAAACTAAAGCAAACATTGGATGTTCTTGAGAAACATAACATTGTCATCACTGCATTGCAAGAAACACGATTTTGTGATGAAGAAGCTTTTGAGTCTCAAGGATTCAGAATTTATAAAGGAATACCTGGCACAAGAGTTACACAGAACATCCCTCATCTTGGTACAGGTTTTATAGTCCACAAGAAAGCTGTTGAGTCAGTGCTGGATTTTACATCATTCAATGGAAGACTATCGACATTGTCATTTAGATCACTTAATAAAGCCTACACCGTGGTCAATTTTCATGCACCAACGAACGTGTCAAACAAGAAAGACCGAGAGCAAACTAATATATTATGGGAACAATTAGAAGACGTGATTGAAAATATTCCAGCGCATCACACCACCATCCTATTCGGGGATTTTAACGCTCAAGTAGGAAGAGAGAAAAAGTTTAGGAATATAGTTGGAAACTATCGCGCACATAAACGAACAAACAAAAATGGCGAACGGCTGATTGACACCTGCAAAAATAACAACCTAGTTCTGAAATCTACTGCGTTTAAACATCTTCCTCGGAAAGCAAAGACATGGAGACATCCAAATTCACTTATGGGTGAATTTCAACTGGATCATGTTGCAGTATAAAAAAAAAATCAGATCGTGAAATCCAAAATGTGAAGGTCCTGTGTAATGCGAATATAGATTCAGACCATTATCTGTCCCTTATTAAAATGAAAGGTATTCCGTTTAGGAACAATAGTGTGAATGTTGAAAAGGGAATGAAAACGCAAAAGTACAACATCGGTGGTCTGAAGTCAAATAACACTTTTGCGGAAACACTCCACAACAAACCAAAAGATGGAACATGGTCTACTTTAAGGAACGCCATTGTTACTGCGGCTCCGGAATCCATTCCTCTTGATAGAACGCGCAAGCACCCTTGGTGGAACGATCAATGTGATCACGCAATAGAGTAAAGAAGAAAAGCTTGGATCAAGTGGAATAACAAGAAAGACGATGTGAACCTTGAGAAATTTCTCTGCACCAGGAAAGAAACTTGTAAAATTTGAAAATTGGCAAAAAGAAATTTCCACAAATCACAAATTATTCAAATTGAAGATGATTTTCAAAGACACAAAACAAGGGATTTCTATCAAAACTTTTGAGCACCAACTATCCAAATACGTCGCCCCTACTCTTCACATCCGAGGATCAGATGATAAACTTATTCTCAATAATAAAGACTGTGCTAAAGCCTTTGGAGAATATTTTGAAACCCTTTTGAACACGGACATACCTACTGAACATCTTGCTTTCTATCCTAGCGTTGCATACCACGACAGCTCACCACCCTCTGTCGGAGAAATAACACAAATCATCAAGGGGCTAAAAGATAATAAGGCCTCTGGGGAGGATAGTATTGTGGCTGAATTATGGAAATATGCAGATCTTGACTCCATCTTTTGTGTCCAGAAAACCATTGAAGAAATATGGCATAGTGAAAAATTGCCGGAGGATTGTACTTCCGCCATCATTCATCCTATACATAAGAAAGAGGATAAATCCGACCCAAATAATTATAGAGGTATTTCACTGGTATCGGTAACGTACAAAATATTTGCAAGGGCTCTCCTGAACAGAGCAGAACCGATATTAGACCGTCAGTTAGGGGAATATCAAGCTGGTTTCAGGAAATCAAGAACCTGTCCTGAACAAATTCATAACATTAAGACCATAATTTCCTACTGTACGGTACGATCAAATTATTATGTTGTGATTTTTGTGGACTTTCAAAAGGCTTATGATTGCATTCATAGAGACACAGTAATTAACACCTTACGTGAGTTTGGCCTAGACAATAAATCAATCAATTTGTTCAAAGCAAGCTTAGAAAACACCATTTCTAAGGTCAAATTTCGTGGTGAATTGTCCGAAGCCTTTACAATCAAGACTGGCTGTAGACAAGGTGATCTGGGATCACCGATGCTGTTCAACTGTGCCGTGGAAAAAATTATAAGAGAATGGTTAACAATCTTACCAAATAATTATGGTATTCGAATTGGTTATAAAAAAGAAGACCTGAATATAAACTGTCTCGCTTTTGCAGATGATATTGCTTTGTTCGCTAATACAATGGAAGAGGCCACTGACCAACTTAATAAACTACAAACCATAGCTGCTAAAACTGGACTTAAAGTGGCCTTCCATAAAACTAATTTTATCACAAATGTCAAAGATGCCTCAAAATTCATCACGATTGGTCTGCAAAAAATCAAAAAGTCCGAAAATTTAAATACCTAGGGGAATGGATTACCCCTAATAATTCTGAAATAGCTGCCATTGAGAGCAGATGTAACAAATTGGAAGGTGCCTTTCAAACCTGCAAAAACACATACAAAAGTTAAAAAGCTTGTCCCGGAATGTCAAACTTAGTCATTATAATACAGTAATTAGGCCGTCAGCACTGTATGCCGCAGAATGTTTACAGATGACAAACAAAGGTCCATTGAGAAAATTAGAACTTAAGGATCGGAAAATTCTAAGGAAAATATTAGGACCTGCTAATGATAATGGTACTTACAGAAGAAGACATAACAATGAATTATTTGAACATATAGAAGATTTGGTGAGTGTGATGAGAAAAAGGAGAATGTCTTTCTTTGGACATTTGGAGCGTATGGAGCATCATCGACTATCATATCGAATCCACTCATCAATATCTAAAAAATATTCCTATTGTAAATGGTCGATACAAGTTAAAAAGGACCTAACAGAAGCTCGAATCAATCAAGCTCTCGTTTGGGATCGGAACCTGTTCAGAAAGGCGGTTAAATCAACCAGTAATCTACACCCTTTAACATCTGTGATGCCTCGCCCTCACTGCAAGAGGACGGAAGAAAGGAGAGCAGAACATTCGTCAAGAATGAAGATCTACTGGCAGACAAGAAAACAGGCATTACAGTGATCATATGAGTGAAGAACATCGTGGTCCATTGATGGCCGAAACGTCTCAAAAAATAAAAATAAATAATGACCTGTAATAAATGTTTGGTTTGAAATTATTTTTTGTGTATCCCTTTGCCTTTTACCTTTTGGCCATATAACGCATTTAGTAAAAATAGTAAAGGTACTCTGGTGAGTACAGGGGGGCGGGGGCGCCAAAATGTTCTTTGCTTGCACTACAAAAAGACCTAGGGCCGGCACTGATCGTATGTCGCTTACGCCATACCGCTAATCTTATATCGCCGTAGTATGAACGGGGCCTAACAGCCGAGTGGAAAATCCCTGCGTGACGTTCTCAACATTTAATAGTGCATTATGCAACGAGCCTAGAATGGCAATAATTAAGACACGAGTATGTTTATAAAACGAGCGTAAGCGGGTTTTATAATTTCCATACGAGTGTCTTAATTACCATTATAGGCGAGTTGCATATGACTGCTTGTGTTCGACGATAATTATAACTTTATTATATGTTTTAACATAAATATTCATAAATATCTGTTGAGATTCAGTCACTAGAATGTTGTGATCGGAGTGCAGCGCTGGGTAGGATATCTCTGTTTTCCAATCTCTCTGACCGACCGACGCATGCGCTCTGTGTGCTTGGCAATGTATTTTGAGCGCATGCGCGATTTCGTTTTTGTGTTGTAGGTATCCTTACCCTTACCTAATTGGTCACACAACTGTTTCTTGAGCTCTGATTGGTGGGAGAAACTGTTTCATAATGAAAAATAGTGTTATAATGAGCCTCATTATGATACAGTTTTCTGACATATAATGTTTACATTTCGACATCGTCGAACATAAATAAAGCTCTGTAATCGGTGTCTGAAAATGATATCTTCTTCAGCGTGTAGGGCATAACACATTTTTACTCTCACAGACAAACACACATGGACACCATATCACACATTTATGATCCTAAAAGTAACCACAACACGTGAACAAAACCACACATTATTAAGAAGAGTTGAGGGTAGTTTCAGATCTCAGTTCTGAACGATGATTTAGCCATTAATTTTATATGTGCAGACTTCTTTGGCAGACGCCAGCACGTCTGTTCCCGTCCGGCTAGATGGCCCTCTTCTGAAAAAAGAGAAATAAATCACTCTTGAACAGTGCTACGCATGGTCACGGCCCGGTACGGTACTGTGCCGTAAGATAAATACTGACGGGCCGTGTAATCATTCTCAAAATATCATCATATGGTTATCATTCATTTCAGAATAAGTTACTTTATGCACGTTACAAGAATCAAGTTACGAAAAACTGCTTAGTACAGGGACATTATCTATGTGCGCCCCGATAAACTCGCCAAGCTAAGCCGGCTGTGGCTGCCGCAGATCGCGGGCGCGCGTGCACGGTTCTGCCGGGGGTAGCCGTGCTCCGCTGACTCATATCGTTAGTTCACCCGTGTTTTGTCATTCATATGAGCGGGTGTTTGCAGAGCTTAGAATTTAGTGTTGCACGTTTAGTGAGTATTGTGATTACTGTGATTGGTCATGCCTAGACACCAATTCATATTGCGCGAAAGTGTATATAACCATAATTCGTATATGAAAAGCAGAAAATCTTGTTCTGAAACAAGACGAAAATTTCGAATCGAGTTTACATGAAGACCTGTGTCTAATGCCAGTATAATTAGGAGACTCGCTAAACGATTCAAGAAAACAGGCTCCGTACATAAAATAAAAGTTAACAACGTTGTGTTCTTACACAACAAAAAATAGATGAGTTTGTTGTCCTTTCTTTCTTCAGAAGATGTCAGGTTTGTGTTACAAGAGAGGGAGGACATTTTCAGCATCGGCTATGAGCACTCTAAATACACATTATTGAACATGTTTGGTAAAATTGTAAAAGTGCACGCCTACCACCGGCCGAACCATGTACGCGCGCCCGCGATCTGCGCCAGTCACAGCCGGCTTAGCTTGCCGTGTTTATCGGGGCGCACATAGATAATGACCCTGTATAATGGTGGCTGATAATGTACATAATTCATATGCGCAAGAATACACAGTATCATTAACGGTCACGTAAAACTACAAGTTTCCATTTCAACTGACTGTTAGTAATTTTTGAGTTATCAGACTTTTCTGCATTTTAACAACAAAAAATGGATAACATTAAGCTGCGTATTATCATCATCATCATTATCATCATTATCATCAACGTTCACGTAAAAAGGATTAAAAGATTTGTAATAGTCGACCTTTAGAACGTGCTTACAAACCATAAGTGCTGTTCATACAAAACATACTCATATCTGGAAACGAATACTGTACTAGATTACATGGTGAACTTAAATCGATTTGAATACGATTCTGTTTTCAGTGCGATGCCCGTTTACATGAGCAGTTTCAGTTCGTATTGAAATCGATTTCAATACTGTATATAATATATAGTGGCCAACCTGCACTTATGTTGGCTAACCCCTATTAAACAGAAAAACATAAAAGACTCGTAATTATCATCAGATTTTTTTACGGGTTGTTTGTAAACAGGAAAAATGGATGTGCGGAAGATTTTGATGTTGTTTGTTCTAAACAAGTTTATGTTCATTGTAGTTATGATAAAATGTTATTGGTTTTACGTCCCTTTTAACTACTGAAGCTTTTAGAGACGCCGGGCTGCCGTAATGTTGCCCCGAATGGGATATGTAGCGTGCCAGTAAATCAACTGACACGGCTGCCTGATAATTAAGCACCCTGACTGCGTCAGGATTCGATCCTGTTACCATGGGAAAAGCAGGCGAAAAAGTTACCGCTGCGCCATTCAGCCAGTCTATGTTCAATTTATTCAATCTAGTGGACAAATGGAAAAAGGAATGGGTTAAGCGGCAAAGTGAGTGTATTTTCACTTTTTCTGTTGAACACATTCTTGCGTGATAAAACAAACAAAAATTCATTTACGCTAAAAACGCGTGAAAACTAACTACAATCAACCACGACAGGAACACACACAGAAACGAAGAATATGGGCAGAAAGTAAACAAGCAATTCGAGAGCCAGGTGACAGTTGAGAGTAGATTAGTTCAAATATTTAACTCAAGAGCGCGCACAATCGCTTTCAATACGATACGCGTTTACATGTTCCAGTTTGGATGAAGCTACGATACGAGTAACTGACAACACTGGGTACTTCACCACCACCCCACTACGAGCGCTGCTAGGCAAAAGGTCGCCTCGTAATTGGTTGATTTGGCTTTAGTGTTCTGTGCTGTTGATAACATAGCAGCTTCATATGCTTGAAACACGTTACGGTAATTATTGTTCATTATCCTGATTTTGAGAGATACTTAAGTCACTTATACTGTACGTTCAAATTACTCGCAATAGCAAACATTGTTCCCGTATAACACGATACTGTCGTATTTCTTCAGCTTATAATCGTGCTCCATACTTTTCATTCGTAAACCATATTTGTCAAATGCAGGTGTTGCTCACGCCAAAGAATATGGGTCATACGACATCGGCTTGAACAGTTCTGAATAAAACCATCCCGTCCAAAGTCCCAAGTTGGTGCGATTTTTTAAAATGTAAATGTGTCCTTAAATAAAATACGGATTGGAGTGACCCGGTTAAATAAAATAAAAAAATAAAATAAAAAATATATTTGGGAGCTAATATTTCCATACTGGTATTTGGCTGCCACACCACTACTGTCGACCGAAGTATTATGTGTACTCGAGTTTGAAGGTTGTTTGTTAAGTAACCAATAGACCTACATAAAATCCAATACCATCAACATTTTCGTCGTTCTATTTTACGTTAGTTCATGTAGGTTTAGATTTTTAAATTTATATTTTAATATTTTTTATCGCAGTTGGAACACAAAAAGTGCACGTTTTTAAGCGTGTTTCAACCATGCGTCACATTTAAGAATTATTATCTCAAAAGCCCGTCATCAGATCGAATCCAAATTTTAACACAATATACATTGGAATGTTGTTTAACTGGTTTATTAATTTCACAATTTTGTGTGTCCAAAAAACAAAGTTATTATCATTGTTGTAAGGTAACTTTTTATCGGCTCGGGGTGGTTGGAAAATGTAGTTCTTGGTTGCGTTATAATCGTTATTCATCAAATCGTTATGCTGTATGACTGTGAAATACGTAAATTAATTCACTTATTTTATATCGGTTTGTATTTGTACGAGAAAATAACACATGGTTCACCAGCTTGCCGCTCCGGGAAAAGCTGTTCAGCATTGCTGAGATGGAGCCCATCACTTCCGAGCGAGACGCGACATGATGCGTGTGGGCACCATTTCGGCAACGCTGTACAGCTTTTCCCGGAGCGGCTAGCTGGTGAACCATGTGTTATTTCCTCGTACAAATACAAACCGATATAAAATAAGTGAATTAATTAACGTATTTCACAGTCATACAGCGTAACTTTTTGATGTATAACGATTACAACGCAACTAAGAACTACATTTTCCAACCACCCTGAGCCTAGAAAAAGTTACCTTACAAAAATGATAACATTTTTGTTTCTTGTACATACACAATTTTGAAATTTATAAACCAGTTATACAACATTCCAATGTATACTGTGTTAAAATTTGGATTCGATCTGATTACGGGTTTTTGAGATAATAATTCTTAAATGTGACGCATGGTTGAAACACGCTTAAAAACGTGCACGTTTTGTGTTCCAACTGCGATAAAAAAATATTAAAATATAAATTAAAAATTCCAAACCTACATGAACTAACGTAAAATAGAACGACGAAAATGATGATGTGATTGTATTTTACGTAGGTCTATTGGTTACTTCACAAACAACCTTCAAACTCGAGTGCACATAATACTTTGGTCGACAATAGGCGTGCTGCGGTAGTTTCTTGTTTCCATGCTTTACCATACGTCATTCACTTCTATTAAATTTGGTGTTCTTATATTTGGTGTTCTGTGGTTTGGATAAGACCCGATCCCACAGTTTTACCGTCTCGGCCTTGAAACTCAATACGACAAGAGTCCCGTTTACATGACGGTATTCAATACACAAAGTGTAGTCAAATCGATTTGAGTTCGCCATGTAAACGTACTAACTAATGTTAATTAGACAATATAAACTACAGTATATCACAACGATGGCATAGCCTACAGATGACAGTTCGAGGGAGTCTACAGATATTCATCTCCTTCAATTCAAGCACCTGTCGCATCGCTGAAAACGTTTCCCTCCTCGAAGGAGAATGCTAGTTGCTGGTGAGGCCATTTTTCCACAGCGTCACGAACCGCTTGATTTTCGTATGTCTATTTCTCTGTTTGCCTGCTTGTTATGGCTTGGCGTCAAAACTACTGGAACGAAAGGCATGGCAATTCGTTAGTTAGTTATTGTTGTTTTAAGGGACGGAACTACGAGGTCATCGCCCCTCTTAACACAGATTAAAGAATACAAATTTGGAAATTAATTAAAAATTTTGAGGTGGACACATACATTTAAAAAGACAAAAAAATAATAAAACAAAAACAAATAATTAAATAAAAATAAAAATTATAAAAATAAACAAAAAATACGGGGGAAAAAATATCATTCAGAAACGAACAAGTCGTTGAGGCAATTTATACTGGAAAATTTAGATTGCTGGCCCTAACCCACTCTCACTTATAAAGCGGATAACGCGATCGCATCATCGGCTAATATAAGTTTGAGTGTCATCTGCAAATCAAGGTTTCTTCGTAAGTCAGCAAGATCCACACACTCGGTTAAAATGTGGGCCATGGTGAAAATGGCTCCACAGGTACACAAAATGACGGTCTCTCTCTGTGACCGGAAAGAGCTCCATCACACGCGAGTAGTTCCCTCGATCGCTCTCAGTTTACTGGGCTGTGGGTCAGCTAGCCACTGACTCTCCCAAAAAGCCAGAACTTGTAGGCGTAACTGAGAGCGAATATCTCTAGCAGGTACCTCCATTGGTCGAGGTGGTAGTGATACCGCCTCTTTTGCAGCTTGATCAGCTAACTCATTTCCCGCAATTACCATGTGGCTTGGAAGCCACAGAAAGGTGATTCGAGTGTCAGCGTGGCACAGCCATGGGAATTCGTATTAACCTTCTTGATGCCAAGCTACTATGAGTGGTTATGTTAAGAATGCCACACCAAGTTTAGTGGAGTTACAAGATTTTTATAAACATTATTTCCTATGTACATTTTAATTTAAGATTAAATATTGAAATTTTTCTGTAGCAGGTAAGTGTATTTTAAACATATAATTAATATGTTGTTTCACTTGTTTCATTAACTTTTTAAGTTTTAGCCAACTTTCGATTTAAAAAAATGAAAGTTGACTTATGAGATCTACACAGGGCCAAAAAATTGTGTCTGTCTGTGTGTGGGTGTGTGTATGTGCTTTGGTATGTTTGCCCCCCCCCTATCAATTCAAACACGGTTAAACCGAATTGAATGCAATTTAGTACAGAGGTAGCACTAGCAAAGGGCACCTCAGTGTCATATTTTATATCACTGCCATCTTGACGGAAACGTAATGGCGGCCACCTAAATGTTCAAAGCTTAAATTACGACTAACCTAATCATCCGATCTGTACCAAATTTTGCAACAATATACCCTAATCTGGGAAGCGTCTTTCGCCCAAACTACAAGGTCATCAACCAAGTAGTTTCAAGATGGCGTATGTATGAATCATGCAAGTATCATAGCCTAACCGTAACTTACGATTCAACATGGCCTGGCCTTACCAAATACGCTCATCGTACATAGGGAGGTTTAAATTGTCCTCAAGGAGGTGACCGATAGGATACTAGCATTTTAAAATGGAATATATAACCGTAGCAGTGACTTACAGTTCAGGCTGACCGTGCCATATCGTACTTGTCCGTGTCGTCCCGTTGGGTCAAAATGGCGCTAATGTTTGCTCATAAATCCATATATTTCCGTTACTTCGTATGTTTATATCCTTTTGTACTGAACAAAATAATACATATTTAGTATCAAATGGTTTATAGAATCGTCAGAAAACGCTAATGAAATCGTTGATTGCAAGACAAATCAAAATCTCATGTAGGCCTAGTTATATTAAACCGGTTGTTTCAGATTTTTCTAGCCGGGGACCTTCAAGATTCTACAATCCAGCTGATCTTTGGATGCGACAAGTATCTTTTCATGGTTATTCGGGAACTGTACCATCCCGGCATTTGCCCGAAGACGAAGTGGGAAACCACGGAAAACTACTTCGAGAATGGCTGAGAAGGGAATTGACCCCCTCTCCTCATTTGGACCACTCGAGGCTGAGTAGACCTCGTTACAGTCCTCATATCACTTTTCAAATTTCGTGGCAGAGCCGGGAATCGAACCGCGGACCTCCGTGGTGGCAGCTAAGCACGCTGACCACTACACAACGGAGGCGACTAGTTAAAGTCATAAAGCAAATAATTCCGGAATTCGGAGAGGATATTTTTTCTTTTCTGCAAAATATATGAAGTGAATGTGGCAGGAGATAGGAGAATTTATAGATAATTCTTTTTAAGTGTTTTTTTATATTTGCAATAGATGTATAGGTCATTTTTCAAACATTTTAGATCATAAAAATCTGAGCCCTGTATAATGAGTAACGCCTGGATCTGAGGAGCCTTGACATTGTGATGGTAATTCGTATCCCATTTGTTAGGATACTCCTGTTAATGATATTGCTATTTTGCGTCGTCTTCTTCGTTCTCCGGAAGTCTTCCTTGTTGCCTTATCTGCCATCACAAAGTACTTTTTATCCGACTAAAATAGGGACATACCTTATGAGACTCCTATTCTTCACCTGACGTCATTGTTGAAGCGTCTACCATGAGCGGCTGCAGAGGTCTGTTGAATGGGCTAACTGGATAGTTATTAAATTCCTTCTGATTCTTAAAAGGCGTAGCACTTGTGATGAGTATTCTGGCTTTATCTTCACATTTTCTTATTGGTATTGGTGAGTTGATTGTATTAGGTTTATCCTTTCTGATTGCTGTGTTTGATGGAGGTTTCACGTCCTTCCCATTTGGATGTATATTTTGTTTCCGTGGTTTATCTAGAATGTCATTAATTGTTTTACTTCTCTTAATTAATTTAGGTAATTTGGAATTTTCTGACTTCACACTGGCAGGTGCTTGACTAGAATCCCCATTGGTCGCTTGAGCCGATATTTGTATGCTCTTTTCAGTACAGCAATTTGTCTCTTCAAATTGTTTCGTCTGATCTATTACACTCATTTCGTAGTCAGCTCCAGGTAGAATATTGTAGTTCTCTACCATACGAGTACTCAACATATGTCTACTTGTTCTATAGCACTGCCGTATCCTACTAAATAATTTATTTTGATCCATCATCTCAGTTACTGATTCAAGAAATTCTAAGTTTTTCTGGTATTCTTCCTCCAGCAATTGCAGCTCTTGAAGTTCTTTAGCCTCTGCCAATGATTGGGATTTGTTAGCACCATACTCCAGCTCATTTGAAAGATGGTTTTTATTTAGATCGGTGATTGAACCCAAGAGATTTTCAGTGGACGCTTTGATACCTCGAGTGATATCGCATATATCATTGACGCTACTCTTCAGCTCGTTGTAGAGTTCCACATTTTTATCCTCCATTGCCGTAGGGATGAATAGAGACAACTCTCGAAAGTCATCTGTTGACTGTGAAAATATCGAAGAGAGGCAACTATCGTTTGGGTTTCTCCAAATTCCCAGAATATCTTGTAATAAAAGACTCCTCATTTCACTCACTACAATATCATTTACAAAGGAAACTACGAAGTCAAATGGGAACAATAAAATTGTAAATTCGGTTAATTGTAGTAATCGGTACGATGATCTGGAGGTGGCAGTTAATTTGTTTCGTTTCGGCTGCACCTTAATGCCATTATTCTCATACTGTTGACGACGATTATCTTCGTTCATTATCTTTTGAAAGGCTTCAGTAATGAAAGTAACTTGGGATAAAAGTTTATGACAGTTATTGCATTGGCAATCATTGTACCCTTCTAATTCAGAAGAATCCTTTAGTCGATCCTGGAGCGATTTGATCGAATCACTCAAACGAATCATGGTCAAACTGGTTTGCTGCTCTACGTTCTTCATGAATTGTTGATCATATGAATCTTCCGAAACGGTTTCTTCATTTTTTCTCTGAATATTATTTGATCCTTTTTCTTGCTTTATTGGTAAAGAATCCTGTTTTCCAAGGCTCAACAACTTTTCGCACCTGTGCAGGTTACTTGCTTCGGGGTCCTTATAGACTTTCTCCGCGCGACTATCTTGAGCATGTTGTGCGTACATATCACGCAATGATTCTTGTGCATGATCTAATTGTCTGGTTACCATGGATTGGGTAGGAAGCATGCCAAATGAAGATGTTTGTGCCTCTGAAGAGGAATCACGGGATTTCCTGTTCGTAGTGTGTTCTCTATTTAACGGTACAGTATCTTGAACGCTATTGTAATGTGAATTACATGGAATATCTTGTTGTTCTGAATTCCCAGGATAAGTCTTCTTCTGTTCGTTAAGATGAGACTTAATATATTCACATACTTTTGCACATTTTGAATTAGGGTATACTGTATTCAGTTCATTGAAATATTCCTGATCGCCATAGCTATTTAACATAACTTCTGCTTCCCCTTTATTAACATCCACATCAGAAACCTTTCTGTGGTGCTTTTTTGAATCCTCATTAGCGGCACGTTTTTTAGATTGCTTTTGGCGACCATTTTTTGGAGGGACAGGAAAGTTTTCTTGAACATTTGGAGGAATTGTTCTACTATTATCTGGATGAAGATTCCAAGTTTGCTGACCGTGTATACGTATTTCTGGTTTGTTATTAATACCGGTACCAGCCTCATTTGCGTAAACGTTTCTGGAATCATAAACTGTCTGTGGCATTTGCATGTCACTACTGTATTGCTGGAAAATATTAACATCTAAAGGATCTTTCCGTGACTTTTGATATGGACTTCTCTCCAATGGATCTCTAAGGGTGGCATGTTGGTTTACATTCAATTGTGTAACTTCTGCAACTGAAGAGATGTCAAACATATTCCTATGAGGCTTCCGTTTACTTGATGCTTTATCCGTCGACATTTTTGTTTTAAAGGTGCTTTGTTCGTATAATCCACTAATTGGAGAGTAAGCATCGGATGAACAATCTCCTTCGTTAGTACGTGGCATATTTGCCTGCCAGAAAACAGACGGTTTGTTGTTTTTATCAACATCACAAAGCCTTGAAGTCTCTTTGACATCTTCTCCTCTCCCATATTCGGGATATGTTGGCATACTTAATTGATTTCTGTCCCTAAATCCTACTAAGTGGTCAGCGCCATTCACAATCTGAACACCACCTATTAACGGCTGTTTCGGTGGTATATTCTCATTACGATCGATAAAGCAGTTTCTGTTCGAATGAGAAGGTTTGCTTTTGCTCGTATTTCTGCTTTTCTTTTTGTACTGAAAGTCGACCTCACTGTTACAATGCATGCTAATATCTGGCATAGTATGCGAATGATGTGCCCTCGTGGGGGATGCACTTTTGTGCCGTTTTTTATCCTTGCTGCTAGAGTATTGTTCGAAACTTGGGTCAATATGCGATAAATGTCTCGCGTTGTCGTGACGTGGAGTTTCATGTGACTTATGTCGATGATCAGAGCTACGTTCATAACCATGAAATGCACTCTCCTCAAAATGACCACACTTTTCCCAATGGCACAAACTTGATTCACTTGAACGAACAGGTCCAAAATCACTTCGATGGATCTGCAAAGAATAAATAAATAAATAAATACATGTGATCACTGAATTCATTTTGTGTACGATTTGTTTACACCAGCAAACAAACAAGCAAACAAACAACGACTGAAATGATATTCAGCCATGTGTGCTTTGTAATTAAGTTCTGCCTTTTAGACACTGAGATATACTAGGTACATGAGAACTTCAGCTAGAGCAAACCAACTTACAATAAAGTTATTTACAAATACAATATATAACTACTAGCAGAAGTACCCGCTCTTCGAACGGTCTTCGGTATTAATAACCAGACGTTATCAATTGAGCTACTGTTGCAATGGTTAAGGGCTTGTCATTCCTTCATAAGTTTATCAGAATGAAGTTAGTTTTCTGGGAATATCACATACACTGTTAATTTAAGGGCCTTAAAATGTGGTTTTCGGAGACCCTTTATAGACTCCCTAGTATTGTGTCACACATTGAGAAGCACAACATATGCTTTGGTCGTCTTTCTAGAATAATTTTTAATTTTCGCCTATTTTCGCATGTATTTTGAAAAGTTTTCCCCTATACCCACCTTTTTGTAAGCAGTACGGTGAATATTTTTATAAAATAATGATTGGTGAATTGACTCATGGTTACAATACCTTAGTTTACGATGCTCCAAGTACTCGAACACGAGTTATAGGCGTAGCCTACATAAACATAAGGATATATCAACCACACAGTGTCAAACAAAATCATCTTTACGATGAACCCGTTTGTCGACAAAAATATGATATGCTCTCAAACTAAATTCACCTAACGTGTACTTCCTGACGTGAAAATATTATTGTAAACCTTGTTGACGAAACGCAATATATGTAAAATAAAACCTGACCCTGGCCGTTGTGGAAAGTCCCCATCCCCAGGAAGACTCCTTTAATAAATTATAAAGGCTTGTGGTGCACGAAAATTCAGGATTCTTAGCCTCCAATGGCCCAAATTTCCAAAACCTGTAAAAAACACTATTTCAGTTCAGGAATTTTTGAAAATAAGTTGCTGTTTGGAGATATAATAGACCTTCTGTACAACATATCGCACGTGTAAGTCGCGTTTAAACATTCTGGGGTACCCCTTGACCCCCTTAAGCGCATTGATGAATTTTACAGTCTATGTTTGTTTCCATGATAACCTTTTAGCCATTTGCAAACGTTCGTAGAAATTTAATAAATTCAGTGTCATTGCTTCTTACAGAAATAGATGGAAAGTTTTGGGGCAGATGACCTCGTAGTTCCGCCCCTTAAAACAACAATAACTAACTAACTAACTAAGATGGGAAGTTGGATGTCACCTGTTGAGATACTGTTGTCATGGTTACCGGCTTGCATTGCTTCATTACATTTTTCTTATTCTTCCCCTTTCGGATGTGCCAGGTAGGGACCACGACGTTCAACTTTTCAGCTTGGCGAGGGACTTGATGTATGCCCAATATTCGCACATTCTCTGGCTATGTTTCTCCTTTCTCTCTTTTGTCCAGATGATGCCGGTTTTCTTACAGTGTGGTCTGTCCTGAAAACTCTTCTGTTTAAGCATCTTTCTGAGATGTGATCGGCTTCTAATATAACTTTCCACTATCTTCAGTTCTTGGTTGTCCTTGTTAACTTCTGTTAGCCACGGTGACACGCTCTTTCTATTCTCCCAGTAGTTGAGAAGCCGGTTGGTTAGTCTTGTTGGGTTCATCCTTGAGACATGTCCGTAGAAAGCCAGACGTCTCTTCCTGGCCACATCTGTGATTTTCTCAGTATATCTATATAACTCCTGTACTCGTCATCTATTTATTAGTTTATTAAATGAAATTAGTTTTCTGGGAATATCTCAGAAACGTGGTTTTAGAGCCCTAAAACGTAGTAGCCTCCGAGCTACCGAGGGGCTGAAAATGAGTTTTGTCTTGTCCTTGTACGCCATAATATAATAATAATCATAATACAGTAATAATTTAATAATATAAGGATAGGGATATAATAGACCTTCAGTACCACACCCGCACGTGAAAATCGCGTGAAAAAAAATAAGAGTACCCCTTGACCCCCTTAAGCGCATTAGGGTGAACAAAAAATGCCGCACTTGGAGGTCGGCATGCGGTTTCTCGTCGAAATTCACGACAAAAGTTTATGTTGCAAATCCTAGTCCCGCCAATAGGTTTAACAGAAATGCGTGTTAAGAAACGAGGCTCTGGCAACGCTGTAACTGCATGCAGTGTGGCCAAAAACAGGTCGCAGGAACTCTGCGCTCTGCAGATGCACTGCAGGATGTGGCAGTGTTGCCAGCTTCTCGTTTTCATACCTGTGCTTTCAAACAGCACCCGATCCGATTTTGCTATAGAAACTTTTGTCTTGCAATTGGATGAGGAATCGCATGCCGACCTCCTATTGCGGCATTTTTTGTTCACCCTGTATACGTATTGATGAATTTTACAGCTTAAGTTGGTTCCGTGATGACCAAGGAAAGGAGCGGAACCCTTGATAATGCCGGACGCAGTTTCAGGTGAAACGTCGGGAGATATCCTGTCTGGACCACGGCCTACAAGCCCGAAAAACTTGTACTTAATTATGAACGCCGGCCGTGAAAGCCTAAGCTGTTATATACATCATTAAACGTTCCCCAAGTAGTCCAGTTAGGAATTTTTGCTGCATTAAATCATGTAGTTCCAAATGTTTCAGGAATGTGTAGGGGCAGGTCCCCTGAACAACATCTAATAAAGTCCCGTCAATTTCAGGTGCCACAGGAGAGGGGGGGGGGGGGGGGCAGAGGGGAGCTCAAAGCCCCCTTTCTTAGTGTTTGGCGCATAACTTTAAAACGGTGCGTCGCACAGAAATTTTTATACTTTTCAAACATAATGCTAATTAAATTCCTTACAAACCGATATATTCATATTTATCTTTGCGTGTTACCGTCTCCGAGATATGAGCCGGTGAACATGAAAATTTGCAGAAAAATGTGAAGCGCCTCAAGTTTCTCGTCAAACTTGCCCGTCCAATCCGTTTGCCTTCCATTTCGCAAGAAACTCGCAGGGAAGGAAGTCGTAGAGCATTAAATTTACTTCCAGAATATATAAACTTATGCTAATATATCTTCGACCAGTCAAACGTTAGAGAGTTTTGACTTCACAGGGTCGGTTTCGAGATTTTGCTAGTGAACTGCTCGTTATTAGCCTATTTTCATTTATGAAAAAAATAGGCTTATGAGATCACCTTTTGTCCGTGTGTCTGTGTGTGCGCGTGTGTGTGTGTGATATGGTGTGTGTCCCCCCTAATAACTTCTAAACGGCTGGAGAGATTTCAATGAAACTCGGTAAGTTCATAGCACTATTCCGGACGACCCCGACCGTGCCCTTCAAATGTGTTACGTCTCACCAATCCAACATGGCGGCTGTGCGAAATATTTCACCAGCATTCAATATCTCCGAAACTATTACCGATATCACCCTGGAATATTTTACGGTGATAAAAGTAACTACTAGAAGTTCACCTATGTGACATTCGAAAACCTGGTAGACTAATTACAAAACCAACATGGCGGCCAAGCGAAGTTGCGACTTTTAAATAGACGTTTCTCGCGACCAACCAAGAGCAATAAAACTTGGTACAGTATATGTTTATACACATTGTAATGCACCGACATCTAACTTCGTTCAATTGTTTACATAACCTCAAGATGGCGGCTGTGCGAAATATTTCACCGGCATTCTATATCTCTGAAACTATTAGCGGTATCACCCTGGAATTGTGTACGGAGATAAAGGGCACTACTGGAAGTTCATCTATAAGACTTTCAAAAACCGGTTAACTACAAAACGAATATGGCGGCCAAGCGAAGTTGAAAATTTTAAATAGACCTTTCTCGCGATTTAATGATCCAAACGCAATGAAACTTGACAGGAAATGTTTATACACATTGTAATGCACTGGTATTTAATTTAGTTCAATTGTTTACATAACCTCAAGATCACGGCTGAGCGAATTGTAAAATTAAGTTTTTTATTTCTTGTGACGTAATCATGAGATCAAATTGAAAATTTGAATAAAGAACCTACTCAATAATTTTCGTTTAATGGTACATGACTCTATGACCTATACATATAACAATCCAATATGGTGGCCATCCGAAATCGTATTTAGGTGGTTCTCAATATCTACGAATCTATTACAGCAATCAAACTGAAATTTTGTATGTTGATAGTGGCAATTAACATAAGTAGGTTACATGAAAATAGGCTTTAGTTCTTCACGAAGCTACTTGTTTTACTTCCGTTTTCAGCGGCTTTAACTCTCTGTATCACGTTATTTATTGATTATATAAGCATAGATGGTATTAGCAACCATATAACTAATAATATTCACCAGTACATAGAAAGTATTTGAACGCAGTGGCGTATATAGGATATGTTTCTGGGAGAGCCCAAAATTTGGAAAACAATTTCGTTTTTATGGGAATGAAAACATGATCAAGATCTAATAATTTACAGTCCAGCGCATCGGAGTATATATATTTTTTTCTGAAAAGTTCGTTATATTTCGTTGTTTATCTTACATATTAAAATCTTATATATTAAAATAGTTTTGAAGAAATTTTACCCTCTACTAAAACTGAAATATCTCGGGAAGTATTTACACTACGACGACGTTTGTTGTCTTAAAATGTAATGTCCTTCAGGCATTATCGATTGAACCCCACCTTACTTGATTATATCATCCGTGTATTAAAATAATTGCGAAAACTAATATATCCAAGGTCACACGAAAATAGAATCTAATAATTTGACGGACATATTGTCGCTAGGCGACAGCGACTAACACTGTATCATGATAATCAACGCCGCACCATTGATGGACAGGTTGTCACTAGGCAACAACGATTTACTCTGCATCATGATAGTACGGTAAAATTTGCTAAAGGACACATGGGAAAACTGACCGATTGTGAATCAAGTATTGTATTGGACTGTAGTATTCTCTATGCTATCGTATGCACAGTTAATCAGAATATTAGCATGCTATCCTGTCAGAGAAAAATAGTGGCAAACATTCCTACATTCTATTATCACCATTTTGCAGTTTTCATTTGCAGTTATTTCATTTGGTGCACTAGCATGTGTAAATTGGAGATAGGATATGGTATTTGAAGCCATTTTTCAGTGTTGCTCAAGGATTTATTGGACTGTTGGACTGTAGTATTCTCTATGCTATCGTATGCACAGTTAATATTTCATTTGCGCGGCTTAGACATCGTGGTCATGTTGTCCCGTGTACATGGGTGTGTGTGTGTAGAATTTTTGTTACAACCTGCGTTATTGTGATTGTTGCACTAGCATGTGTAAATTGGAGATAGGATAATTATGGTATTTGAAGCCATTTTTCAGTGTTGTTCAAGGATTTATTGGACTGTAGTATTCTCTATGCTATCGTCTGTACAGTTAATCAGCATATTAGCTAGCTATCCTGTCAGAGAAAAATAGTGGCAAACATTCCTACATTCTCCTATCACCATTTTGCAGTTTTCATGTGTAGAGAGTTGTTATTTCATTTGCGGAGCTTAGACATCGTGATCATGTTGCCCCGTGTACATGGGTGTGTGTGTGTGTGTGTAGAATTTTTGTGATAACCGGTGTTATTGTGATTGTTGCACTAGCATGTGTAAATTGGAGATAGGATAATTATGGTATTTGAAGCCATTTTTCAGTGTTGCCTTACTATTCGAAATTTTATGTTTTTCAGTCGGTCAACACGATTGTACACAATTGTAATGGGAGGTTCCCTATCTTAAAGAAAAAAATATTGCATGAGATTAATAAATACACTTGGATGATTGACGATTGAAACTGGTCATCAAAGAGTAGCCTCTTTATTAATCTCATGTAATATTTTTCAGGATTAGGGTAACAATTGGGTACAATCGTGTTGACCGACTGAAAATCATTAATTTTCTAATAAGCATACAATAATAAAAAGAGTGGATAGGAACCGATGAAATGTTGGGGGAGTGGGGGGAGGGAGAGGGCAGGGCATTGGTTCTTTACGCTAAATACGCGATTATTTTGTTTACCAAATTAATTTCTACATGTCAGTAGCAGATGCCGCTACAGTCGAATGTTGGAACCGCCATTCGTGTTCAATCAAAACTATGATTCATTTGAGTGAGAGGCGACCCTCAATTATTATAAATGTTATAAAAATTAAAGGTGACGGTAATTGTCTGTTCAGGTCATTGGCATATTGTGTGAACATCAATCAGAGTTTATGATTTGTTAAACATGTTACAGACAACTGGAATAATTATTCTCCTTTTAATATTGGCATCAGGGATAACACTCAGTCTACTGCAGCAGCCTCAGCAGGAAGAGACCGCAGGCCCTAGTAGGCAGCGGTCGGAGGGGACGAAGCCACCGGCTTGCCATCCGGCTCGCCGGGCTGCGGATCTTCGAGAAGCGCGGAAGGGGACTTCCGCCCGGCCAGGAGGCCTGCCCCTTATGAGCCGACAGACAGAGGTTGTCTTTTGAAAGAGCACATTCCAAAAGAGCTGCTACGAAAACCACTGCTGTTCTGGCTGTCCCCCTGCACGATCAGCTCGCGACACCTAGGCGCGATTGATTATCAGTCGACGAGCTGGCATTTTTCTTCTTAGGCCCCCTTGCCGTCTTCAACGGATATAAGTAGTTTAATCCCTTGTCTTTTTCCGCTAACCGCATTGGACTAGCCAGAGCCCAGATCACCGACTCGCAGCTTGTCACGGCTCCACCCGATCAACTGGTAACCTGCTGCGACCGGTTCAATCTTGGGTTCTGTTGCGCGCTTTAAAACTAACTTCACCGCCCTAGGGCGTTTGACTTTCCTCCCTTCTCTCCCCCTGGCGCCTCACGCCAAACCCCTTATCCACTACAATTGTCTAGGGACACAACTGCCTGTCACTACACACACTTTCACATACACACAGCCCCTGTCTCGGCAGGGTGCTGGGCCCCATTACAGCCATGACGGGCAAGAAGGCGAAGCGCAATAGAGCTAGCCCTCCAAGCCCAAACTTTAAGAAGATGCATCTGAATGCACGTAAGTTAAGCAAAGCGCTATCCAGGTCAGAGAGCGCGACGCCCGTGACGAGGGCTAGCGCTGCCAGGGACGGCCCCTCTGCTCCGAACATATCTCCCCCTAAGCCGCTCGACCCCTTGCCTGAACATCATTCTGATAAGGACTCATTCACCCCTGAAGGCACTCAGCCGCCCAAGATTGCTTCGGAGATTGCTCCAACTTTGAAAACCCCCCCTCAGCCCCCTTTAGAATCAGCTTCCTCCCAACCCTCACAGACTTCAGAAAGCTCTGATGTGTCCTCAGATTCCACCCCGCCCTCTCGTCGCTCAGCTGACACCAGTCCAGCCTCTTCCTCCCCTGAACGCCGCTCAGCCTTGTCTGACATTGATTCCTCTGTCATATCGCCTAGCGATGACGAGGATCAAGGCGACTTCATCAAGGCCGGTAAACGGCAGACCATGAAGGTTCGCGAGGCTCCCAAACCTAGGTCCCTTCTGGACACTAACCCCTATGACGCCATTTCTCAACTCCCCCTTCTCAATTCTCTGGTGCTCAGCCCATTCCTGAACCCCAACCTGGCACATCCGGCAATTCAGCCAGGAACCCCAGGTCCGTCAAGATTAATGTTCACCCCGTATACATAAAAAACGTGAGTGACATTAATAATCTTCTCCAGAACTTAGTGAAGCTAGACCTCAACTTCACTATTAAGAACCTACCGAATGCTGTGCGGGTTACTGTCAAAACCCCTGATCAACACAGGATCCTCACAGACTTCCTTCTTAACAGCAATGGCGAATTCCACACTAGGCCCTCAGCTCCTAAGAACATTCGGAAGGTAGTCATCCGAGGTCTTCATGAGTCTACCTCCCCAGGACTTATCCATGAGGCGCTGACTGAACTGGGCTACTCCGTCGAGCGAGTGACTCAACTCAGCCAGACCAGTGATCGCTCTAAAAAGCTACCCCTCTTCATGGTAGCACACTCCACTACCTCCACCGACCACAATATATACGATCTGACTCACCTCCTCTACAGCATCATCTCCGTATCGAGATATCAAGGGCAAGCCGGACCTGTGCAGTGCTACCGCTGTCAGGGTTTCGGCCACGCATCCAACGGCTGCCATGTACAACCTCGTTGCGTAATCTGTGCTCAGGACCACAGGGCCAATGAATGTCCACTCTACGGCAACAAGGAAGCCACCACCAAGTGTGCCAACTGTGGGAAACCACACACTGCTAGCTACAGAGGTTGTGAGACCTACATCAAACTCACAACCACCTTCAACAACAGGCTTCCCTCGACGCGTAAAGCTCCAGCTGGACACGTGGCAGACCGCAACAAAATTAGGTCAGGCACCAGCTTTGCAGGCGCAACATCTTCGCTCCCCCAACCAACGCCTCCTCCTCCCCCAGCCCCTCTCCAACCCCCACCCACTCCCCCACCCCTGCTCTCAACGAAAGCAACTTCCCGGGCCTCTCCCCTTCGGCCCCCCCTACCTCTGCGCCGTCCACCTCAAGCGATATGCTTGAAATATTAAGATTGATCACGAACCCCTCGCTCAAAGATCTCCTTACCCTAGTCAAGAACACGTTATTAAAACTTGTCAATGCTCCCGATACCTCCACGAGGCTACAGATCATTATTGAAGTTTGCACCCAGTATCCCTTCAATAATGGGAACTAACCTGCAAGCTGGTGTTAACATCAGGATAATGGCATGGAATGCCTTTCACCTACACTCTCAGATAGGCGAACTTACGGACGTCCTACAACGGGAACAAATACACATAGCTCTCCTCGGAGAAACATCCATTAAGCCAGGGACTAATTTCTATCTTCCTGGGTATCGTATTTATCGTGATGACCGTGTGGGACGTCCGAGTGGAGGGACAGCCATAGCCGTGCTCTCTGACTTGGTTCACCAGCGCATCCCCACGCCCGACAACCTGAGGTTTATTGAAGCCACCATCGTGCAGGTCCAACTTTCCACCGGTCTATACCGCATCGTCTCCTGCTACTTGCCTCCTAGTGCTCCGTTTGTGCCGACCGATCTGGAGGCGCTGTTGCCTGGTAATATCCCTGTGATATTGGCGGGTGACTTCAACTCCAAAAACCGGCTATGGCGCAGCCGGATCACGGAGGCTAAGGGCAGGCTACTGGAGAAGTTCTGCGACGACCACGGGTACCTTGTACACGGCCCGCCTGGATTCACTTTCTTTCCGTTTGATCCTAACAGGCTCCCGGATCTCTTGGACATTGCCATCAGCAAGGACCTCGACATTCCGATTGCTGTTTCAAACTACTCTGCCCTGAACTCCGATCACGACCCCATCATGATACAACTTAACTCTAGCTACAGCCCATCCCGCTCCACAATCCCACTTCATAACCGCAAGATTAACTGGGAGTACTTTCAGTCTATCCTTAAATCTACCGTTGCTGGTAATCCCAGCATTCTTTGCGCGGACGACATAGACGTCCACGTAGAGAAATTTACCCAATCCCTCCTACAGGCCGCCCAATCCGCAGCTATCGGACCCAAGCATAGATCACACAAGCCCCTCCAAATTCCCCCTACTCTTCAGGCTCTCATCAAACGGAAAAATATAATCAGGTGGAGGTGGCAGGTCACCCGTGATCTTCGCATTAAGTAGGATTGGTACAAGCTACATAGGCAGGTCCAATCAGCCATGGCCAACATTCGCAACAAACTTTGGCAAAGCAAATTAGAAAACATGGCAGGTAATTCAAAATCCCTGTTCGGTATGGCTAGAAAGCTGCTTAAGAAACGGACTGGCATTCCACCATTACACGGGGTACGTGGAATGGTATTCACTAACATAGACAAAGCTAACGCCCTGGCGGATACCTTCGAAAGAGCCTGTGAGCCAAATCGTGAACCTTGTAACGACGACTTCGTAGATCTCGTTCGTCATGATCTTCGCGATGGCTTTCAGGGGGATCTCTCTCGGGGCTTTAGATTTTTCTCCCCTACCGAACTGCTCAAACTCATCAAGAAGCTCAAGACTCGCAAGGCCCCCGGACCTGACGAGATCGCTGCGCAATACATTTAAAACCTTAGCAAAAACGCTTTAACCTGCCTAGTTAAAATTTTTAACTCCATTTACCGCTATGGGTACTTTCCTGCAGCCTGGAAAGTAGCAAAAGTCATTATGATTAAGAGACCTAACGCCGACGGTACTTTCCCTCAGAATTACAGACCGATCAGTCTACTCTCCATAATCTCGAAGCTATTCGAGATGACTCTGCTTTCCAGGCTGAATACCTTCATCTCTAATGTTATTAACGACGAGCAGTTCGGATTCCGCCAAGGCCATTCCACTGTACATCAACTAGTAAGGCTTATTGAAGTCATCACGCGCGCCTTTAACGAGAACCGTATGACAGGAGTTTGTTTTTTGGACATAAGTCGTGCTTTTGATAAAGTCTGGCACAGCGGTTTGCTGTACAAGATGAAGCACAATGGATTCCCAGATCATCTACTCAAGGTCATTGATTCCTACCTCAGGAAAAGGAAATTCTATGTCCAGGTGGCAGACGATAAATCCTCCATGAGAAGGATTAAGGCCGGTGTGCCTCAAGGTAGCGTCATTGCCCCAGCCCTTTTTAACATCTATGTCTCTGACATGCCCAGAACTGACGCTACCAGTCTCCACCTTTACGCAGATGATACTGTTATTTCCGCCACCTCCTGGCGTGGACATAGAGTTCATTCCAAACTCCAAGCGGCTTTACGCTCCTTAGAAACCTGGCTAAGGGATTGGAGAATCAAGATTAATGTCAATAAATGTTCCGCCACACTGTTTACCAAGAAACGCAAACACACTGAAGTCCAGGATCTCAGCTTCTTTGGCGAGGTAATCAGGTGGCAACCTGCTACTAAGTATCTGGGAGTCACGCTGGATCGAGGCCTTACTTTCGCTCAGGAGGTTACCCAGCGCGCTAACACAGCGAAAGCGATCCAAGCGCAGCTCTGGCCTTTAATTGAAGCCCAGAGCTCCCTAGACGATGCCAGCAAGCTCCTGTCTTACAGCACCCTTGTGCGCCCTGTGATGGAATATGCCAGCCCTGTTTGGGGTTACGCAGCTCCCTCAACCCTCAAGAAACTTCAGGTTGTCCAGAACCGAGCCTTGCGAATGATATCAGGAGCTCCCTGGTACGTTCGCAACGACCAACTACATACAGATTTCAGCCTCTCGACCATCAGTCAGAGGATTCACCGACAGGCAGTTAAAATGTACAGAACATCGACACTCAGCACAAACCCTCTCATTAACAGTTTGGGTGATTACCGAGCAAGGGGCTGCCGTCACAAGCGCCCCCGTATCATTATAGAGTAAATTCTTCTCCTAACCATGCTACTATAGCACTTTTATTTCCTTCAAAACCGTTATCTTCACAATTCATTACTTCCGATTTCACTTTCACGAACTTCTCACTTCTACTATCCTATTCAACTTCTGTATTTCTATTGTCTTTGTGCAACAGGTCATACTCTGGCCAATTTGACTCACGGTAATCACCCAAAACCCCCTCATTCAATTGTAGTTGGTCGATTTTTTTTGTTAGAGCTCTTAAGGCCTTCGGGCCGACAGGCTATAAATTCACGCAGCGAAACCGGCTTCGCCGATTTCGCTTGCTTGGGTCCAGGACGTATGAAAATGCTATGCAAACTTCTTGATACGAATTGGTAACGGTGAATACTCTCACGTCGATGGAGAAAATTCAGAATTAGTCGACTTACCACCTTCCATCATTGCTAACAAAGACAAAGTTTTAGAGCTAATCCCATGGTCATCGAGAACTTACATCAGTGTGAATAATTTGATTACTGAAGATGAGAGTGAACTTCTAAAATTCCCAAGAGAATTTTTAGACAGCATAGACATAAGTGGATTGCCACCTCATAACCTACAAATAAAAGAAGGCTCAATTGTGATTTTGTTGAGAAATATTAATGTTACCCAAGGTCTGTTGAATGGTACTAGACTATTGGTTCGGAAGATGCATGACAATTTAGGAGCAGATGACTCCTAGTTCCGCCCCTTGTGGATTGCCACCTCATAACCTTTGAATAAAAGAAGGCTCAATTGTGATTTTGTTGAGAAATATTAATATTACCCAAGGTCTGTTGAATGGTACTCGACTATTGGTTCGGAAGATGCATGACAATTTAGGAGCAGATGACCTCGTAGTTCCGCCCCCTTAAAACAACAATAACTAATTTGCATGACAATTGCTTACACCTGTAAATAATTACTGGCGTAAATGTTGAAAACAATGTCCTATTTCCTCGCCTTGACCTTACGCCATCAGATACTTCTATGCCATTTTCCTTCAAAAGGAGGCAGTTTCCAGTACGTTTGGCTTTTTGTATAACTATCAATAAAGCTCAAGGTCAAACATTAGATCGAGTAGGCATTTATTTACCTCAACTGGTGTTTACCCACGGACAGCTGTATGTCGCACTATTGCGAGCAAAATCCTTTCATGAAATCAAAGTTCAAATAGAACCAAAAGGCAAGCAAACAACAAATGCCGTATGGAAGGAAGTACTATTAGAATGTTGAAACGAATGTTGCAGAGAAGCACAGACCTCAGCAAACGGGGCACAGATTAAATAACAATTATACAAGTACGTCCGCATCGGAAAAGGTCCTGTCGAAATGGTAAAAAGGAAAGTGCTATTGTCCTACATCGGTGATTACTATCCTACATCCTGTTTTTTCATTCCCTCAGTTATATAACTAAGATATACTCAATCAAATATACAGCTTAATAAATATTAATTCCTTCTGTGTGAATTATCTTTTCATTTCTCATCAATCGCCTTTACTTACTATTCAATCTGTAGTGGTGGAGGCTATATGCGATGCTATCCTTACCTAATTGGTCAAACAGCTGTATCATAATGAAAATCTTGAGCTATTATTGGTAAAGAACCTGTATCATAATGAAACTTGAACTATAATGAGCCTCATCTTATAAGTCTACTTCATCATTTACCCAAAAGCGACGGGATTGTTGAAGTGAATGCTGCGGAGCGAGGGGCGTATATAAGGGGGATGCTGAGAGGGCTCCAGCCCCCCCCCCCCAAAAAAAAAAAATTAACCAATAAAAATTAAGACAGTGATGCTTTGGTAAGAGCATAAATAATTGTAAATTTGATTGTACCCAAATCTTAACTTATTGGCTAAGTTATAATAGTACATTATGCAACGAGCCTATAATGGCTATAATTAAGACACGAGTCTTTTTATAAAATGAGCGTATGCGAGTTTTATAATTTCCATACGAGTGTCTTAATTACCATTATAGGCGAGTTGCATTCGACTGTTTATGTTCGACGATAATTATAACTTTACTATATGTTTTAACATAAATATTCATAAATATCTGTTGAGAGTCAGCCACTTGAATTTTGTGATTGGAGAGCGATCGCTAAGTATGATATCTCTGTCTTTCAAGATCTCTGAACGACCGACGCATGCGCTCTGTGTGCTTGCAATGCCATATGCAGGCCATATGTTTACATCTGCCGCCCCTCAGTAATATTGTCACCGGAGTCGTTTCAAGACAATGCGCTGTGTAGAAATTAGGGTTGGTGATATTAAGGTACAGTGCTATTTCTTGTCTCATATTCGCCAGTTTATTTACGCGAACATATGGACGATGCGTATTCCATGTCGGTAATTTATTATAGTTCGATGTTGTGTTTATGTCCGACATGTTGTAATTTGAGCGCATGCGCGAAGGTATCGTTACCTGATTGGTCAATGAACGAGCTCTGATTGGCTGGAGAAACTGTATCATAATGAAAAACAGTGTTCTAATGACCATCATTATGATACAGTTTTCTGACACATAATAGTGAGGGTCGAACATAAACAATACTAAGATTGAAATTAGGCTCACTCGTGGTGTAATGGCTAGCATTCTTGGCTGCCGCCCCGGAGGTCCGAATTCGATTCCCGGCTCTGCCAATAAATTTTAATTCTGGTCTGAGGGCTGGAACGGGGTACACTCAGCCTTGTGAGGCAAAACTGTGAATTCCACAGTACCGGTATAGTACTTTTGATAAAAAATAAAAAATAAACCTTTCTGCTAAGTAAATTGCCAAATATTTAGATATTATGTTTGCAATTCATACTCCATAGGCCATAATAGAAAATTCATTAAGTATAACATTTTATTTGTGTGTTGTGTTGTATTTTACAACTTTTTTGGTATTGCCAGTAAACTTTGAATCTTATCTAAAATAATTACACAAAGTTATATGCTCTAAGATATTGGTTGATATTTCTGGATATTTTGCGGTGACAATCCTCTGAGAATACTCACAATTTTCCAGGATTGTCAGCCCCCCCCCCGAAAATAAATTGTATATACGCCCCTGTGCGGAGCACCATTTTGCAGTTTTCATGCGTAGACAATTGAAGGTCACACAGCTTGCGGGCGACCATACACACCAGCTTCGGCCAGCATCAAACTGTCGAGTCGTGTCGAGTTAATACTTCAGAAAAGTATTTGGAGTTTCGCTATTCACCTCGGCTTTTCAGAATTGCTTCTGGGACCTGCCGTCTGTGTGCCTTTTAAGCTTACGTTGGGTAAACCGTTCAAGGGGACACACACACACAGAAGACAGGCAGACGCCCACACATTTGTCTTCATAAGTCTACTTCATCATTTACCCAAAAGCAACGGTACCTTAAATGTATGTTTAGGTCAATAGTATGAAGACATATGAACAGCACATGACACATGGAAAGAAGTGCTGTAGGATTGTTGAAATGAATGCCGCGGAGCAGCACGGGTCGTCTAGTATTCTTTAAAAAAATTATAAGTTACAAGTGACATTTTTTATTTTTTAGTTAACGCCACTGTTACTCTTTCAGAATAAAAATAAATTGACTTGTTGGACAAACAAAAATTAAATATATCAATCAATTGTGTAACATTTTCATAAATTCCTGACAGATTTGGAGGAGGGGGTGGGGGTGTGCTGTATATATTGTATATGTTTGAAATGCCTACATTTTTTCTGCCAGAAGTAATGTGGGTGATAACCTAGTGTCAAACACTATACCTAGCACGATTTGTACGTGTTAGCGGGTAAAATGGGTCACGTGGATATCAAGGGTTCCACTTGATGTGTCCCCAATTAGCGGTATACACTGTAATGTAGCTTCTGTCGGAGCCTACGAGTATATACCAAGGTACAAGAAGACCACTGCTTAAAAAAGTGACAACCTCGGAATGAGACGTAGAGAGGAATAAGTAACAACCCAAACACAAATTACATTACAATAATTGACTATCAAACATGCCATACTCCTCACCGTCCAACTCTTCCGACTCCAATTGAATCAATTGGAAGAAGCCTTCGTGGCTTAGGCGGCAGCACGCCGGCCTCTCACCGCTGGGTCCGTGGTTCAAATCCCGGTCACTCCATGTGAGATCTGTGCTGGACAAAACGGAGGCAGACAGGTTCTCCGGTTTTCCCTGTCAAAATTTCATTCCAGCAACACTCTCCACTATCATTTCATTTCATCTGTCATTCATTTAATCATTGCCCCAGAGGAGTGCGTCAGGCCTCGGCAGCCAGCACAGTCCATATCCTCGCCGCTAGATGGGGGCTTCATTCATTCCATTCCTGACCCGGTCGGAGACTGGAAGCAGGCTGTGGATTTTCATTTTTTTCAATGGGAGCACTGTTGGTGCAAGCGCCGCACAGTGTGAGATTTTGCTTATCTAGGAGAACTAGACTCAATTTCCCGACCATGTTAGTTTTCACAAAATACATGACATTTAGTTCGCTAAATATCCCAGTCAAAAGAAAATGCTACGCTCTTGTACTATAGTCACCCGCAACGTCTGTCAATGGGGCTTAAAACAAAGTAAAAACGCGTACGCTGTCAGAGCCCTGCAACAGCCGTGCAGTGTGCAGAGTGGTCAGTGCTGTGCTTCAATGTTATTGCTGATATCTGAAGGTAAGGTTTTGTATGTTAACTTAAAATTTCATTGAAGGGTTAGGTTACAATGTTGTTTTGAAAAGAGGCTTGTCATGAACAAAAACTACTGTAGTTTCTTGAAATTCAAAGGGGATTCTACTCAGGTGTTCCATCGTGTTCTGACCTGAAATTTGTTTCACATTATAGCTTATTAAGTATAATACTAGCAACGATCGAAATATCCTGCGCAAGTTTGCGCGATAATGACTAAACGTCCTGTCTGTTTCAGAATGGCACCCGTGTTTACGTGGCGTACTATGTTCGATGAGTGGGCAAAACCTCACACAAACAGTCAGGAGTTCTTTCAAACTTTAGGCTATAACGGAACAAACGGGAGTCGCAGAACTTTCGCCTAGTTCAAAGGCCAAAATAAGGAAGTGTGTACACAGTATACAAGTTAAATGGGATAAAGCTAATCGACATCGGGAGAGATTTTTATACGACAATTGTTGGACAATGAAGTCGACTTTAGTTTTGCAAATGATCCTCCGATTAATCCAACCAAGGCCGGTAGACCTGCAGTGATACAGACTAGATCAGATAACTTTCCTTTGTATTTCCACATGTTTTGTGTCGTACCTTGTTATTACGTTTTAATTTTATGGACCGAAAATTGTTTAGTTCCCATTGTCACCAAAGTTTAATCTGAATGAATCTGGCTGCATCAAAAGCCAAGAGCAATATATATTTTGTATATTTGACGGTAAAACTAGCCAAATTTGTGTCGTACGTTTGCCAAACATGTGTGATTTTTCTTTTGGACAAAAAAATACAAATAAAACATTTTTTAATTTCTAACTACAAATTAAAAACTTTATTTCAATTCTAGAGGTAACCAAAAATCTGCCACAGATAAGTTTACATTAGCCAGTGAATTAAGTTCCCCTGGATGGGCAAACTCTCACACTGTGCGCCGTGGCAATTGCCACGGTCAGGTGAGCTGGCATCCACATCTCATACCGCAGCCTGTGGCACAACGAAAAAATATGGAATTGAGCACGCCGTGAGGTGCAATAGGGACCTTGGTCTTACTAGGAGTCAGATATCCCCGTCTTCTCTTGTCCAACCCCAACGTTCAGGTTCGAGTGATCCACTTCCAAACCACTGTTGAACCTGTTGAAACACACTGCATGAGTGATATAGAGCAGGTAGGTGGCAATGAAGACAGGTTGGTTTTCATCTTGGCTGACGATTTGACTAAGCACATGTACGTGTGAATATAATAGAATATGTATTTACCAAACAGCATGCTTCAACGAAGTTAGTACATGCAACACAAAATGAAATGTACCTGTGATAATTGAGGTATTGCTCGTGGAGTGGTGTCTGATACATCAGTAGGAACATATTTTGTTCTCTTAGCTTCATCGATGTCTTCTGGCTTGGACGTGGAGCCATAAAAACTCCAGCGATGTTTTTGGTTTCGTTAGGATACCACTCCAAACATTTGATTATGGCTGCCTTACTTTTCCCAAAATTGCAGAAGTCGTATCACATCCAGTGAAGCCATGCATTAATAGAATGTAAAGAATTGCTGAGTTCTATTCCCTTTGTTGAAGTCTTTTCTAAGAACGCATTTTCTAGTGCATTTTTCAGCATTATTGAATATGTCAGCGATTAACCCGCTTAGTGGTGATCCCATCGCTAGGCCTTCTCTCTGTGTGTACATTTTATTGTCGAATTGAAACACGTTTTGGCTGAGAACGACCCTCAGTAATCTCACAATCTCTTCAGTTTCTTTTGTCGAATTGTTGGATTTTAAGTTGTTTTCGATAGTGTTGATTGCTTCAATAATAGGAATATTGGTGTAAATGTTCGCATACGGCTGAATGTTTTCCGTATCTTATCGCATTCCTATGCTCATTATAACGTGTGTCTACTCGTCTTCTACCCTGTCCGATAGATCGAAGGATACTAGCCTCAAGCTAGGTTTCAGTTGTAGGATGTTCAATGCTGTTACTAGTCCCGTTGTGTTCTTTACAGAGTTGTTTTTGTCGTTGGAAAGACGGTATTTTAAAATTTTTAGTAACTCTTTGCTGATTTTGTAATTAAGGGCATTCCTACAATTGACTATTGGTCTCATTGGGCATTCCTTTTTGTGTATTTTAGGTTGTCCCCTCAATGACGGTATTTTCGGGTTCATGTTTATTAGTTTTTATTTTTCGGCGTTGGTCAGTATGTGTTCTGTTTCTTTTAGCGCACTTTTTATTTATTTTTGGAATTTGTTGGTGGGGTCTTTTGCTAATTCCTCGATTTCGGTGTTGTTTAGGAATTCGACTGTTTTTTTAATGTATTCTGATTTGTTCAAAATTACTGTAGTGTTTCCCTTATCTGCTTTTGTGATGATTAAGTCATGTCATAAAGGAAGCAATCGAGATACACCTAGCCAAACGAAACAATCCCAACAATCTAAATGAACACACTTTTATGGAGATCTCACCCATCTTCACTCTACTAAAAACACACCCTGTCGGAAACAAGACACAACTTAGCGATACAGCCAAGCTAGATAAAAAGGGGGGGGGGGGGGGAATTAGGGGATTTTAATAGGTTATCTGGATCAGGTGTACGATGTACTTTTTTCTGCAATAAACCAAGGCCCGTATTCACGGCAGTATTAAAGGTGCCGGGACGTCCTCAAAAGACCAGGCAGCGCTTAGTTTGAATGGCTATTGGTCCACGCGTGGCGGAGAATGTTCCACGGTCTTTAATAGTTATTTTTTGAAGCGTATGGCTTTTATTGCCGGGAGTGTCCGAGGACATGTTCGGCTCACCAGTTTTGTAGCTGCTTCGAGACGGACACCCAATGGGTGAGCTACAGGTACCGTTGGGGAGGGAAGTTGGAATGTAAGGACGAGGAGTTGGAAGGTAGCGGCTGTGGCCTATAGTTGGGGACCAACCCCGGCAGTTGCCTGGAAGGAAGATGGGAAACCACAGAAGACCATCTTCAAGGTTGCCGGCGGGGGGATTCGAACCTCCTCGCCTCCCGGATATGAGCGACTGCCAACAGTCCTGCCGTAACGACTACGGCTAACTCACCCGGTTTTAATAGTTATAGACCCACCTCATTCAATAACATACAGCTTATCTAGATTTGGCAACACCCCACATAAGCACATCGTATTGACTCCGCACAGCACATAGGAACAGGGGGGAGAAAGGGAAAAACCAGTGTCGTTGAGATAACAGCCCATTTCAGTCGACCACACCTGGAGGGAGAGTGAACTCGAAACTGCTCGTAGTCCCAGCGAGGAAGACAACCAGATAATTAGTAGCCTGTAATATTACAGTTTAACCATAGTTGATTTTTTACAACCATATAATCACTCCAAATATACAAACTCCGGATATCTATCACCATTTAGCATTTCACGTAACATCGTATATACTGCATTTAGCATATACCGACAGTTGCATTACCAATACTGCAACTAAATAATTGTACATATTGTAAATATTTTCACCTGTATTTTCAAACATAGATGATGATGATCGCTTGACGATCGAAACTGGTCATCCTAGTGTATTTATTAATCTCATGTAATTTATTTCAGGATTAGGGCATAACCCAGCTCTTTTGGGTACATTCGTGTTGACCGACTGAAAAGCACTAAACTCTTGTTTACTAAGGCAACACTGAAAAAGTGACTTCAAACCCCATAATGCCTTGTGGTTTTCCTTCTAGCACTCTTTTTTTTACCATCCCTTCTTCCCTTCTCAGTACATGTCCCAGCCATTCTATTCTTGTGCTCCTTATTACTGCTAGCACATCCGGTTCGTTATACAGTGCGTGAATTTCTGTGTTTTTTCTTCTGAAGTTTCCCTGCTCTAATACCAACCAGAAGATTTTTCTTAACACTTTGTTTTCAAAGGTCAATATTCACCTCTCCATCTTCTTGCTCAGTGTCCATGTCTCTGCCCCATATATTAATACTGGTCGTACAATTGCGTTATAAACACGGAGTTTTGATGTCCTTGATAACAGATTACTGCTGAATAGTGTAAAAGCCCTACATTTTCTTAAATTAGAATAATTGAGCTTTTAACTGCAAAACAAAAAGTGAAAATTCTATCCAAATACGAAATTTCAAACATAGTTAGTTATTGTTGTTTTAAGGGGTAGAACTACGAGGTCATCTGCCCCTATTTCAAACATATATGAATACCTTAACACAAGGAAGCACTCTTAAGGCTGCCAATGAAGTATTGAAACAAAGTGGCCCAGTAATTCTGTATGTGAAGTTTTGAAGTCATATTTTCTGTGTTGCCTGTACAAACTATCAATTTATACTTTCCAGTCGGTCAACGCTTGCCACGGTGGGTGAGTGGTTATCGTGTCAGTCTACCAACCCCAAGCTTGCATGTTCGCTCCTGGCTGTGGTAAGTAATTTTTGAAAGGCGACAAAAATCACGACACGCATGTCATACGTTGTTGGCATGTTAAAGAACCCATTTGAATTCAGTAGGCCGTGCTCATAATGGCAAAATTAATCTCGGGATTTCCGCCAACACAAAAAAGTTCCTCCTTTCTCTACTAGAAAGCGCTATAGTGTTAAGGAGCTTAGATATCTGACCTCCTTGACTTTCATAGCGCTCCAAGGAACAGCAAAAATTCGACATGGAAGCTGCCCTCTGGGTGTCAAATAACAAAGCTCGCACCCGGAACCCAAGGCCATATGATATTATTATTATTATTATTATTATTAGTCGGTCAACACGCTCTTTTTCCCAATTAGATTAGGTGGGGTAACGACATAGACAGGGTTGTTTCTAAATTCCCATTACAGACTTTGAGCAGTGGCGGCTGGCGGATAATTGTACTGGGTGTTGCACTATTTACATTAGGGGGGGGGGGAGAGGTGGTAAGGTAAAGGACAGCTTCATATCAAAGAAAACTGTATTCAATTGCGCGGTAAAGCGGATGTACCTCATTCATCACGAATACCGTAATTCAGAGAACATCAAATTATCAACGGATTAAATGCATTATAAGCTATCGTAGTCTACATGAAAACCTTCACGAGAACAAACCAACGTACGTTAGACTATATATAAGGTGTGTTCAAAAAGTAACAAGCCGGAGGCTGGAATGCGCAAACCGGTGACGACATCGGCTAATCGTGGCGTGTGTAACGAGGTGTGGTTCCGACCAGAGCGTGGTAGGTCACAGGCCGTCGCTAGAGGGCACACGTGCACGTCACGTGACGATACAAAGTGAGTAGCAGCAGGCATCAATCGTCCAACGCTGCCAGTCGCATTGCAAACAGTGACATGGAGGCGTCAACCGAAGAGCAAAGAGGTGTTGTTCGGTTTCTGACAGCGGAAGGAGTAGGGGGAACGGACATTCATCGCCGAATGTCACAAGTGTGAGGCGAACACTGCATGTCCCTTGCAAGGGTCAAGGCGTGGCACAAGTGCTTCAGGGAAGGATGGGTGTCATTAGCCGATGATGTCCGGTCTGGGGCTCCAACTTGCATTACCGATGACAACGTCCAGCTGGTTGATGCACTCATTACCCAGGACCGCCGAGTGACAGTGAACGCCATAGCCACCGTGGTCGCTCCCCGACAATGCACGACCTCATACGGCCAACACAGTCGCGGCACTCGTGCAGAAATTCAAATGGGAGGTTCTCGGCCACCCTCCATACAGTCCGGACCTCTCTCCCCGTGATTACGCCATGTTAGGTCCCCTGAAAAGGGCTCTGCAGGGCCAACGATTCACCTCGGACGCCGACGTCCAGCTGTACGTGCGGAACTGGTTCACATCGCAGCCCAGGGAATTTTATGAGACAGCCATTCACCGCCTCGTGTCACAGTGGGACAAGTGCCTCAACAGCCAGGGCCAATACTTCTAACATACAGGTACTGGTTTCTGTAATTATGCCTCCGGCTCGTTACTTTTTGAACGCACCTTATACGAGGTCGAGAAAGAACCGCGAGTGTCACAAATACGCGCAAATTACATAGCAAGACATGATATCGGCAGTTGGCGGAGAATCACGGATGTCTCCGTCCGCACCTCGGCTCCCTTGTTGCAATCAGCGGACAACGACCAGCCGAGTTAACAGTTGGGTAGGACTTATTCGGTCTGGCATCTCTGCCATACCTTTCACTATTTAAATCTGGTCGGTGCTTGGGGCTGGCAACGACAAAACGGACGAGCGCTCCTAGACAGTTCGCAGTAACTTACTGTAAGACTTGCTGAATTATTAAAGAACAACATTATGAATTCCTATACATATATAAGGAAACGTACAGTTTTTATTACTAAAATAGCACATTATGCAACGAGCCTATAATGGCAATAATTAAGACACGAGTATGTTTATAAGCGTAAGCGAGTTTTATAATTTCCAAACGAGTGTCTTAATTACCATTATAGGCGAGTTGCTTACGACTGTTTATGTTCGACGATAATTATAACTTTATTATAGGCTATGGTTTAACATACATATTCTTAAATATCTGTTGAGATTCAGTCACTAGAATTTTGAGATTGGAGTGCGAGCGCTGGGTAGGATATCTCTGTTTTCCAAGCTCTCTGACCGACCGACACATGCGCTCTGTGTGCTTGGCAGTTTATTTACGTGAACATATGGACGGTGCACTTTCGGTAATTTATAGACATGTAGGATTTTGAGCGCATGCGCGAAGGTATCCTTACCTAATTGGCCACACAACTGTTTCTTGAGCTCTCATTGGTGGGAGAAACTGTTTCATAATGAAAAATAGTGTTATAATGAGCCTCATTAGGATACAGTTTTCTGACACATAATGTTTACATTTCGACATGGTCGAACATAAATATTATTATGGTATTAATTGTTTTTCTTAAATCTGGTCGACGTGAAACATATTACCCGCCGCCACTGACTTTGAGGGCTCGTAGTGGGGACCAAGACGGTTAAGTTTGGCATAGGAACTTGTGTCCGGAAACGTACCGTCTTCCCGACACCCGCAATAAACTACTACAGCTCCCGCACCTGCTGCCCATGCGCCTTTTAAGCTTAGGAAAATCGTTAAAAATATCTCTATACAATGAGTGTAAGAATTGATCACCATGAAAAGTTCTACAAAAAAAAAGTCCGTGAGAGCATATCTCCGTCTTTATTACATCGCCCACTATAAGTGTTTTTACGTTTTCATTTCTTCCAACAATCTTCATTCAGTGGAAATTTAAATTACTAGCTTCTGAGTGAGTTGAGAGCTAGCGAGCGAGCCTATCATCCCAGCTTTAGCCAGCATCAAACCGCCTAGCCGTGTCGAGTTAAGACTCCAGAATTTCGCTGTTCACCTCGACTTTTCTGAATTGCGTCTGGGACCTGCCGTCTGCCGGGTGCAAGCTTTGTTATTTGACACCCAAAGTGTAGCTTGCATGTCGAATTTCGTTGTTCCATGAAGCACTATGAAAGTCAAGGAGGTTAGATATCTAAGCTCCTTGAACACTATAGCGATTTCTAGTAAAGAAATGAGGAACTTTGTGTTGGCGGAAACTCCCGAGATTAATTTTGCCATTATGAACACGGCCTACTGAATTCAAATGTGTTCTTTGACATACCATCATCGCAAGACATGGTGTCGCAAATTTTGCCGCCTTTCGAAAAATCACTTACCACGGCCAGGATCGAACCTGCAAGCTTGACCACTCACCCACCTTGGCAAGCACATAATAATAATAATAATATTAATGATAGCAGGTTAACCAAACAGATTTTTAAAAATCTTTGGAAAAAGAAATCGACAACAGCCTGGTTTTAAGAAGTAACAAAAGATTTAGAAAAGAAAAACAATGTAAGAGAAGAAGATGCGCTAGAGAGAGAATTTTAAAAAAAAAAAAAGGTATTGGGAATGGAAGGACTCCAAGGATGGCAATGAAAGAAAACAGGCTCAAAATGGTCGGAAGAGAGAAAGAAGACACACAGCGAAAAGATGAAGGAGCACTGGAGGAAGAAGTTCAAAGAACAACAGAGGACTAAACATTGAAATTGGTTCGTGGTCCTCAGAAGACCCTAATGGAGAAAGAAGAATTATTTATTTATCGTATGAAGAATGCATGTAGATGGATTTTACATATATATATACAAAATGAATGGACAAATGTGCAGTCACAAGCTCGTACAATTTTATAATTCTAGGTCTAGTAAAGAAGAATAATAATGTTATTGTTTGTACTTCCTTTTTAACTACTGTGACTTTCAAAAGACGCCGGGGTGCCTGGAATTTTGCCCTGAAGGGGATCCAGTAAATCACTAACACGGCTCCCTTGCATTTGCGCACCCTCAAATACCAACTGACTGCAACCTTGGGCACAGCAGTCAGCTACCTATTTATCCTAACCCTTTTAATAATAACCAACGGACCAATGCGAGTACTCTCGCATGTGTACAAACCACCCACCCGGCTTTATTGTTATGCGGGCTCATTTCCCAAGGGCAGCCATGTTCGACAAATTTTCGACAGCGTATCTAGTATGTTAAACTGACGCAAAAGCGCTCACAACGAGGTGCACACATTGTCGTCACTAGTTGCCAACATGTCCGATACAAAATACACCACACAATTGTTGGATTAGGCAAAAACCATTGGTCTGCAATCTGGATGAACATTATTGATGCGTGTCTAACTCTCCACTGTGCGTGACAAGAATCAGGGGTGTTTATATTGCCCGCTACCTAACAATTATTGGTTTAGGCAGAACCCATTGGCCTGGATTGAACAAATTTTAATAACATAACTCCATTTGACGCTATTTTGTTTAACGGTACCGTACCGCGAAAAATATAGGCTATATAGTACCGTAAGCGCGTGGTTGGCAATACAACAATTGACGATAACTCGTGTGAAAAATGGCGGACACAGCTGGAATTTCATCTATATAAGTCGGGATCATATTTGGGATGGCTGGGTGGGTTACATACAGGGTCTTTCATATAAAGTAAGAACGGCGAGCGGCGTATTTGTTATCCGCTGCTGCAGTAGCCTTGGCAGAGCTTGTGGCATAGCACGGCCCCCTGCTGTAGTATTGGAAGAGCGCGCATAGTACATATTTGACCTGGCAATAAGCGTGCAGGTGTTCAGTCGCCAGTCTGATCCTCAGCTGCAAACATGGTGAGACAGTTATCATTCAGCTGCGAACATGGTGAGACAGTTATCATTGCAACGTCGTACTTTTGTATGTAAAACTTATTTTAAGTACGAGTCGGCTCGGCGGGTACGTGATGCATTTGTTCAGCAATTTCCTGATGAAGTGCCACCTTCACTAGCACAGATTCACGTAATTGTAAATAAGTTTGATACTACTGGCTCAGTGCTCAATAAAAAAACTTAAACTTAAAAATCAGAAGCATTACAGTGGCAGAACTCACTCGCGTCAGCCAGAATGTGGTTACCAGATACAATGCCTGTATAACCCAAGAAGGACGACACTTCCATCATCTTTTATAAGGTAATATTTCATACAGGAATGTATACACGCTTAAAGCAGCGGGCAGTGGCGCGCCACAAGCTCGGCCAAGGCCACCGCAGCAGAGGATAACAACACCGCCGCTTGCCGGAAGACCCTGTATAGCGGACGAGTAAACATTTATTACTACATTATCTCCAGATTTTTTCCAGACCATTAATACAGGTATTTTGGCTAATGTTTGTACTTGAGAAAAGTTATCAAGGAGTGATCGCTCTTTCATTTTTACTGGGAGATTTTGGAACACACTGCACCTTCTAACTTGAGTTCTGTGAAACATACACCTCAACATTTAGGCTATTAAATGATAATAATAATAATAATAATAATAATAACCTATTCAGAAATCAAATCAATTCTATCAGCAAGTTCGATATCTACTCTGGAATAAGCAAGTGCCACTAAGCTCAAAACAAACTATGATTCGAACATACTTTGTCCCTATATTGACTTATGGGTTGGAAACATGCACAACTACCAAAAAAGATGACAGCTGACTTCAGGCTTCAGAAATGAGGTTTCTAAGAAGCATGCTTCAAAAAACTAGGAAAGTCAAAGTAAGAAATGAGAAGATAAGAGAACAAGCTGGAATAAATCAGTCCCTGAAGGAGACCATAACTAGGGCACGTTTGCGATGGTTCGGTCATGTCAAACGTATGGCAGAAGGAAGGATTGCAAAACAACGGTTACATACTGAGATTACTGGAAAGAGACCTGTTGAAAGACCTAGGCGGAGATGGCTGGACCAAGTGAAGGAAGATATCACATCCAAGGGAATCAACTGGGATGAAGTTTTGAAGGAGCAGTGGTACATGCATCGACCAAAATGGAGAGCGCTCGTAAACCACACCCGGGAAACTGGAGTGGGAACTTGAATAATAATAATAATAATAATAATAATAGTAATAATAATGTTTTAAGGTTCATAGTCGAAGAAACTAGCCGGCCCCGTGGTGTTGGGGTAGCGCGCCTGCCTCTCACCCAGAGGTCCCGGGTTCGATTCGCGGCTCCTTCAGGGATTTTAAAACTGACGTGAGGGTTGGAACGGGGTGCACTCAACCTCGTGAGGACAATTGAGTAGCTGTCTGACAGTGAGGCAGCGCCCCGATCACGAAAACCAAGATTAACGGCCGATGCGCTGATCACGTGTCACCCCAATATCTGCAGGCCAAATGGCTGGGCAGTGGTCGCTTGGTCGGCCTAGGACTTCATGGGCTGTATAGTGCCAGGGATTGACTTATTATTTTTTTGTTGACTTATAGTCGAAGAAACTATAGACTCAGCCTCTCCGTCAGGCTCCATATCCACTGCTTTGGAATTAATATCCCCCCCAGCGACAGTAACTGCTCCTGTTGTATTAAGAATGACATCTTCCAGAGAGTTGAATTTCTGACTAAAATCTTCCATTGTCTTATTTGGAGTAAGATAAACACTAAAATAGGTAACTCATCTACTCTTTGACCAGATTTATCCGGAATTTTTAGGATAACAGTAATACAGTAATAATAAAAATAATAAGTTTTAATAGAACAAAAATACCACATTACTGTTATCCTCCTTTCATCGGAAAGTTTAATCCCACTCCAAATATGGGTCCTTTCGAAACTAAATTAAAGTTATTGTTGCAACCCTACCTCTTGAACTGATGTCTTCCTGTGGTCCCGATGAGGTTTTGGACAAATTGCTTTCCACCCTGCTAAAAGTCTGTTTTTCTCCTCCATCGAAGACATGTCTATTACAGTAAATTTTATATCATACGTGGTAAAATTTATTCTGAAGATTTGTTTAATACGGAGTATTTTAGTAGCCAAAGATACAGCTCATTGTTGACAGAGGAATTCATTGCTCTGAATTAAAATGCATTTGTCATGGAGATGCATGCTAGTTATTGTTGTTTTCTGGAGCGGAATAGCGAGGTCATCTACCCCTTACAGGGCGGCTTCGGTGGCGTAGTCGGTAGCATGCTGAGCTTCTATGCCCAAGATCGCGGGTTCAAATCCGGCCGAAGTCGTCGGATTTTTTAAGAGCCTTAACAATCCCTCAGTATGCCTTCCTTCGGAGAGGAAGTAAAGCCGGCGGTCCCATGTCATAGATTTATGGCATGTTAAAGAACCTTCCACTAATTACACCTGTGTGAAGCTGAATTGTTTAGGTTAAGAATGTAAACAACGCTCTTAGGTTCCTAAGTTCGTTGCCAAGAGCCGACTGCGGTGACGTCTGGTAGCTAAGTTCTGAACTAGTAGTCGTTGACGGTAGCGTTTGGCGGCAAAAGTAGAAACTACTTGAAAATTGATCGTCTGCAGTCCTTACTTGAATTAAAACGGATACACACACTAATACAGTCATCACAATTAACACCAGCTATCAGACAGATTCTACACACCCCCAAAGTACACGGGGCTACATGACCGCGTTGTCGCAGCCCCTAAACTTAAGAACCAACCAACCAACCTAACCCTTACAGATGAATGATATCAGGAGCTAGGAGAAGAAAGGGCGAATCTGCATTAAGACTACGAAGGGCATACTACAGTATATTGTTTTACACTTACCCAAATGAAGTACATTACACATCAGTTGTTACGTCCACCTTCTAACACAATCTCCTTGTAGTTTTATGCACTTTTGCCTTCAATGTGTCAGTCTCTCCAGACCTTCCTGAAACCATTCTTTCGGAGTGCTGCGCACCCATGTCTTGAGAGCTGAGTCCAGTTCTGCAAAATTAGCAAATCATGCAATGGACTAGGGGCAGTCCACCGCCAAAGAAATGTCGAACAATGCCATCAGCTGGCAAGCGAATGGTGACAGTGTTCTGGGACACAAAGGACATCATCCTCAATGACTGGCTGGAATTGGGGGCCACGATTAACAGTGCAGCATATGTGGCAAACCTTAAGCACTTACGTCGTGCCATTCAAACTAAGCGGCCAGGAAAATGGGCTAAATGTGTGCTTCTACAGCATGTCAATGCCCGCCCCTACACTAGCTGAGTGACCACCGCTCCATTGATCAAATGGGATTCTGGGTGCTGCCACACCCACCATACTCTCCCGAATTGGCACCAAGTGATTATCATTTGTTCGGGAACATGAAGAAACCTCTGGACACAGCTGTCAAGACATGGGTACGCAGCACTACGAAAGAATGGTTTCAGGAATGTCTGGAGAGACTGACACATCGATGGCAAAAGTGCATAAAGTTACAAGATGGATGTAACAACTGATGTGTAATGTACTTCATTTGGGTAGAAAGGGTAAAACAATATACTACGCCCCTCGTAGTAAAAATACCTATGTGAATTGAATGTTTTGAAAAAGAAAGAAGTTATACGGCAAGGCAGAGGATTAGAATAGATCTCGCATCAAATTTATATCAATCCCCAGTGTGATACTCGCATTGTGGTGGCGGAGGGTACTTGGTTTTCTTGTACAATAGTAAATAAATAAATAAATATAGCCTTGATAATACCATAAGGGCAAAGGCCTCCTGCGAGCAGGGACGTGCTCTTGTTTAAACTCGATAGGTGAGCAAGTCCTAAGGAGTTGTGTACAAGTTTTTACTCCACTTGCTACACTTCACTTTAGTTCACTTCACTACACTACATTTCACTTCGCTTTACATATTTGTTGTCGATTACCTTGTGCTTTGTTTGGCTTGTTACAGGTTGCAGAAGTGTATCTTTCATGTCATAGGTGTGCTGTCTACCAGTATCTTTCGTTGTTGAAGCTCTCCTTTTCTTCCCTTCTTATAGTTCTATACGTCTCCATTCTTGTCTCTCCCTTGCTATCCTCGTCCAGTGTTTGCCTGTCTTCCTTACGATTGAGTCTTTCCAGCGGGTCCTCTGTCTACCCACGTTCCTTCTTCCTGTCCTGGGGTCCCATACCGTTAGCTTGTGCGCCCATCGATCGTCTTTCATTCTGGCCACGTGGCCTCCCCACTTCCATTTTAGCCTGTCAGCTGTTGTCACGGCATCTTTCATGGCAGTTATTCTTCTTATATTCTCGTTTCGTAATCTGTCCCTCAAGGAAACTTGAATGATCTTCCGTTCCATTTTGCGTTGACATACCCGGATTGTTTGTCTTTGCTTCTCTGTAAAAGCCCAGGTTTGACAGCCGTATAGCAGTACCGGCATTACAAACTTTTCTAGCACCATCAATATAAATTTTAAGGACCAGAACTTCTTCCATACTTGTCCAACTCGTCTCTTGATTTCCTTCTCCTGGGAGCAGTCAAATGACAGGTTTTGTCCAAGATGGACGTATTCCTGTGTGTACGCTAGTGGTTTGCCATTGATGAGGATTTGTACTTCCAGTGAGTTGGTCATCAGTTTTGTTTTTAGGGGATTCATAGATAGACCTACTTCTTTACTGACAGTGTCCAGGTCCACTAGCATTTGTTCCAAGTCTGTTGACGATTTTGCTAGCAGTGCAATATCGTCTGCGAACCGTAAGTATGTCGGCCTTTCCCCGTTTATTTCTATGCCGTATTTGTTGTCCCATTCCAACTTCCTAAATTGGTTCTCCAGTAGGCACGTGAACAACTTTGTTGAGAGGGGGTCGCCTTGTTTCACGCCTCTCTCTAAGTTGATGTTCGCACCCTCCCTCTCCGTTCTTACCCTCGCTTGGCAGCCTTCGTAGAGCTTTTCCAGTAGTCTGACATATCTCTTTTGTATGCCTTGGCTTCTCAATGCCTCTAGTACACAACTATGCTCCACAGAATCGAAGGCTTTGTTATTGTCTACGAATGCAATGTATAGTTCGAAATTAAATTCCTGCGTTTTTTTCAAGAGCTGGTTCATTGCTTGCAGGTGGTCGATTGTGCTAAAGCCTGTCATAAATCCGGCTTGTTCCACTGCCTGGTTTTCATCTAGTAGTTTAGACATCATTCTAATCATGATTTTTGTGAAAAGTTTGTAGAGACTGGCCATTAAACTGATTGGTCTGTAATTATTAATGTCATCTTTAGCGCCTTTCTTGTGAAGAAGAACAATAACGCTTTGTTTCCATTCTGTTGGAATTTCTTCTGTTTCAAGTATCATGTTGAATAGCCTTGTTATCACTTCTATGAGATCCTCACCACCCATTTTCCGATATTCGTTGTAGATGGCATCCTCTCCGGGGCATTTCCTTTTTCACCTCCTTTATTGCTGCTCTGACTTCACTGGTCATGATGGGAGCAATTTCTTCGTCGTGTAGTGCCTCCAGCCCCTTATCGCTATGGTCTGAGTCTCTTCTTTGGTGTGCACTGGAGTACAGCTCTCTGTAAAAGTCTGTGGCCTTGTTGCTTGTTGCTTGTCTTTTACCTCTTTTGTCTTTCACTCCAAGCATCCACTGTTTGTCTGGTGCTAGTTCTTTTCTTATCTTTCTTATTGATTTTGATTCTTCTGCGTACTTTCTGATGATTTCTGTGTTGTAGTCTCTAATGTCCTTTCTAATTTCCCTTTTTGTGCCCTTATTAAGCTGCCCATACTCTAACTTTCTCTGGTTGTTATCTACAGCTTGTGCTTTCAATATTTCCCTTTCCTCGATTAGGCGTTTGGTACTGTCTTTTATCGTATTGCGTCGTCCCTTCTTACTTCTTGGTATTACTGAGTTGTTAGATGCAGATGTTATACATTTTATGAGTTCTGTGTAGAGGTGCTGTGTGCTTAGGTGGTTTTGTTGTTTCAGGCAGGGACCCGGAACAGAACTGAAATGCGTTACGTACCGCTGTGTTCCACGTTACGTTACGTATGCCATACCGCGACCCCGAGCTGGCTTGCGGTATCGTTCCGGAACTGTAACTTGGAACTCGGTACGAGCATGTGGAACGTTACAGTCCTGGAACGGTACAGTTGGAACTCGATCCCAACTGTACCGAGCATCAAGGTACATGTTAGCGGAACGTTACGTATGGAACGATACATGACTGGTACGATTCCTCAGCGTTACTAGTTGGAAAGTTATTCTGCGTACCGTTCTTGGTTATCGAAATAGAGTAACGTTTCCACCAGTACCCGGTTACACTGTGTACCGTTCCAGGTTATACCGACCAGCCACCCGGTATCCATGCGTAACGTTCCAGGTTCTCATGTTCCAACGGAAAGTGGAACGGTACAGAGCCTGTAACAGTACAGCAGCATTTCCCAAAATGTATGTAGGCCTACAGACTATTACCGGACTGTTACCGGTACTACTGTACACTAGCTATTAAAACCATTACGGCTATTACACCGAATTTTTACGTAGACTATTGGCTATTACACAGTCTATTTAGTTACCACGGCAATCGTAACACTGCGTTTATTACACTGTTACGCTGGTTGTTACAAACTGTCACACAATAGCCTAATTACACAACAGCTACATCAATTACATACCAGTTATCTTATCTAGGGGCATTTCTTTCATGATATCGAAATACTCTATCTAGCCTAAGGATTTGTTTAGTATCTACTGTCCTACCTAGAACCCTGATAAAAAGATCCTTTTTTCTGCACCAACAACTATCCCAGTTTGAACGATGCCATATGTAATTCCAGGCAAATTATTTATTCAAACATAGGATAATTACTTCTTGAAATAACAATAAAAATAAAAATACTGATTTCAGTCTGAGTGCGTGCCGCATCAGACAGGGCAAGGCACCTTGCTCGTTTCGATCGCGGTCATACTGTAGCCTACGATAGAAATATGTTTCCTAAAAACAATACGATGAATCCCATTGATTCGAAATATTTATTGTTGCTCCATATAGAAGTTTGGAACATAGGCTATTGTTCATCGGTCCATGTAGTTGAGGATTTTATGGAATTTGTCTGATAGGCCTAAACTTCGTTATTGTGATGTCTGTAGTAACGTGTGTATTTGTAATGATGGCATGGCTTGGAAAGGAGTAGGCCGTGGCCTTGACTTAGGAACTAACCACGCATTTTCCTGGAGTAGAAGTGGGAAACCACGGAAAACCACTCTAAGACGGCTAATATGGGAATCCAACTCACCTTCTCGCAGTGTTGCCATATAAGGCAGAGAGTAACCTACACACCAAACATTAGCTCCTTTGTGACCAATAATAGTATTTATTTTCTAAATTAAACCTCCCGTTCTTGCTTTTCGTTTACTTGTTGGCCTATTTTCATTTAGTAGTGATAGAGACCATTTTTCAGTGATGCTTAATTCTAATAATGAAAGCTATTCAGTCGTGTAGACCGATTGAAAAGCTTCCTTTATTATTTACATTTATGAAAGATAGGCCTATGACATCACATATAGTCCGTGTGTGTGTACGTGTATGTGGGTTTGCATGTGTCCGTCACCTCGATCCCCTCCCTAATAAAATCTAAACTGCTGGAGCGATTTCAATGAAACTCGGTAAAGTATAAGTACTATTTTGTCCGACCCCGACTTTGCTCTTAAAATTTTATTACATCGCACCAATCCAACATGGCAACTGTGCAAAATATTTCACCGGCATTCCATATCTCCGAAACTATTACAGATATCACCCTGACGTTTTGTATTGTGGAAAAAAGCACTAATAGAAGTGTATCGATGGGACTCTCGAAAACCTCTTTACAAAACGAACATGGCGGTCAAGCGAAGTTGTTTTTAAATAGACTTTTCTCGCCTTTAACCCATCCGAGCGCCGTCACACATGGTACAGCAAATGGTATACACCTTGTAATGCACTGACATCCTATTCAGCTCAATTGTTTATATAACTTCAAGATGGCGGCTGTGCGAAATTTTAAAATTAAGGTTTAATTTCTTGTGTCCTAATCATGCGATCGAAACCAACGTTTGAACAATGAACCAACGCAATAAACATCATCTAATAATACATAGCTCTATGGCCTACAAAGTATATAAAAATCCAATATGGTGGCCATGCGAAATATTTAGACGATTCTCAATGTCAACTAATCTGTGACAGCAATCTAACTTAATTTTTTTTAACCACGAGATGGCGCCAGTGACAAATTTAAAATCTATTTATTGCCTATTTCTATTTATGAAAAAAAATAGGCTTATGAGATCACCTTTTATCGTGTGTGTGCGTCCGTGTGTGTGCCCCCACCTCCCACTAATAAAATCTAAGTGGCTGGATAGATTTCAATTAAATTCGGTAAGGTCATAGTACTATTCTGGCCGACCCCGACCGTGCCCTACAAATTTTATTACGTTTCAACAATCTAACATGGCAGCTGTGCGATATATTTCACTGGCATTCTATATCTCCGAATCTCATAAGACTTCTGTTACTTAGGAAGCAAAATAACCAGTGATGGACGGAGGAAAGAGGATATAAAAAGTAGGTTGGCTCAGACAAAGAAGGCATTTCTACAGAAAAGAAGTCTGTTGGCATCGAGCGTGGCGCTCTATGGAAGTGAACATTGGACGATTGGTGCAGCAGAAAAGAGGAGAATTGAATCGTTTGAAATGTGGTGTTACAGGAGAATGATGAAGATCAGATGGGTAGATAGGGTTACAAATGAAGAGGTATTAAGACGAGTGGGAGAGGAGAGATGTTTCTGGCGACTGCTAATGAAGAGAAGAGATAGGTTGATAGGACACATAGGACACACCCAGGAATAGCAAACGTAGTTATGGAAGGAAGGATCGAGGACAAGAACTGTAGGGTTAGACCGAGATTAGAATATGTTAAACAGTTTGCCTCGAATGTAGGGTGTGGTAGCTACGTAGAGATGAAACGCTTAGCTCAGGACAGGGAGGCATGGAGAGCGGGATAAAACCAGTCAAAAGACTGAAGACTCAAACAACAACATCAGCCGATATGAATGAATTGATACATATCAAAGACACAAGATAAATGTATAGCGTAACACTAAAAAGTCCCTTGGTATTAAACCTTATATGGTGCACCATAAAGAAGGATGGAAAATTTAACGCCTAAATCAACATACCGTAACATGATGTATGAAAATACGATAAAATAATAATTTGCAACAAATTTCAAACACATATTAAAATTCTAAAAATGCCTGATTTTCTTACAGATCACTGCTAGTGGAAGAACGTGGCTAGTATTAAGGGACTTTTTTCAAGAAACATTGTGTGTCTGTGTGTGTAAATGTCTGCTCCCCACTTTCAATTGAAACACGAAATTTTGTACAGAGGTAGCACTAGAAAAGGGCATCTCAGTGTCATGTTTATTTTGCCGCCATCTTTACCAAATCTCAATTGCGGCTGCTGAATTGGTCAAAACTTAACATTAATAAACGACTAAACTAATCATCAGGGACCCGGAACAGAACTGAAATGCAACGTATGCCATACCGCGGTATCGTTCCGGAACTGTAACTTGGAACTCGGTACGAGCATGTGGAACGTTACAGCCCTGGAACGTTACAGTCGGAACTCGACTCCCAGCTGTACCGAGCATCAAGGTACGTGTTAGCGGAACTTGAACTCCTTTGTGACCAATAATAGTATTTCTTTTCTAAATTAAACCTCCCGTTCTTGCTTTTCGTTTACTTGTTGGCCTATTTTCATTTAGTAGTGATAGAAGCCATTTTTCAGTGATGCTTAATTCTAATAATGAAAGCTATTCAGTCGTGTTGACCGACTGAAAAGCTTCCTTTATTATTTACATTTATGAAAGATAGGCCTATGACACATATAGTCCGTGTGTGTGTACGTATATGTGTGTTTGCATGTGTCCGTCGCCTCGCGCCTCTCCCTAATAAAATCTAAAATGCTGGAGCGATTTCAACAAAACTCGGTATGGTCATAGTACTATTTTGTCCGACCCCGACTGTGCTCTTAAAATTTTATTACATCGCACCAATCCAACATGGCAACTGTGCAAAATATTTCACCGGCATTCCATATTTCCGAAACTATTACAGACATCACCCTGACGTTTTGTATGGTGAAAAAAGCAGTAAAAGAAGGGTAACGATGGGACTCTCAAAAACCTCTTTACAAAAAGAACATGGCGGCCAAGCGAAGTTGTTGTATTTAAATAGATTTTTCACGCATTTAAACCATCCGCGCGCCGTCACACATGGTACATCAAATGGTATACACCTTGTAATGCACTGACATCCTATTCAGCTAAATTGTTTACATAAGTTCAAGATGGCGGCTGTGCGAAATTTTAATATTAGGGTTTAATTTCTTGTGTCCTAATCATGCAATCGAAACCAACATTTGAACAATTCAACTACGCAATAATCATCATCTAATAGTACATAGCTCTATGGCCAGCAATGTATATAAAAATCCAATATGGTGACCATCCGAAATATTTAGACGATTCTCAATGTAAACTAATCTGTGACAGCAATCAAACTTTATTGTTTTCTTAACCACGAGATGGCGCCAGTGTCAAATATTAAAATCTCGCTTTCGGCCTATTTCTATTTATGAAAAAATAGGCTTATAAGATCACCTTTAGTCCGTGTGTGTCCATGTGCGTGCCCCCACCCCCATTAATAAAATCTAAGTGGCTGGATATATTTCAATTAAACTCGGTAAGGTCGTAGTACTATTCAGGCCGACCCCAACCGTGCCCTACAAATTTTATCACGTTTCAATAATCCAACATGGCGGCTGTGCGATATATTTCACTGGCATTCTATATCTCCGAATCTCAGAAGACTTCTGTTACTTAGGAAGCAAAATAACCAGTGATGGATGGAGGAAAGAGGATATAAAAAGTAGGTTGGCTTAGGCAAGGAAGGCATTTCTACAGAAAAGGAATATGTAGACATCGAGCGTGGCACTCTATGGAAGTGAAAATTGGACTATTGGTGCAGCAGAAAAGAGGAGATTTGAAGCGTTTGAAATGTGGTGTTACATGAGAAGGATGAAGATCAGATGGGAAGAGAGGGTTGCAAACGAACAGGTATTAAGACGAGTGGGAGAGGAGAGATGTTTCTGGCGACTGCTAATGAAGAGAAGAGATAGGTTGGTAGGACACATACTAAGACACCCAGGAATAGCAAACATTGTTATGGAAGAAAGGGTCGAGGACAAGAACTGTAGGGGTAGACTGAGATTAGAATATGTTAAACAGTTTGCCTCGAATGTAGGGTGTGGTAGCTATGTAGAGATGAAACGCTTAGCTCAGGACAGAGAGGCATGGAGAGCGGGATAAAACCAGTCAAAAGACTGAAGACTCAAACAACAACATCAGCCGATATGAATGAATTGATAAATATCAAAGACACAAGATAAATGTAAAGCGTAACCCTAAAAAGTCCCTTGGTATTAAACCTTATATGGTGCACCATAAAGAAGGATGGAAAATTTAACGCCTAAATCAACATACCGCAACATGATGTATGAAAATATGATAAAATAATCATTTGCAACAAATTTCAAACACATATTAAAACTCTAACAAGAAGTTCCGTGACGAACTAAAGAGCCTACTTTTCCTAAAATTAAGATTCATGCCAATGATTAATCTACCGTATATGAACCTATCTAGAATAATGACGAAATTAAGTTGGTAATATCGAAATGTCTAATTAGTTCGAAATATACCTCGTATAATGTAGCCTCATAGAGCAGTCCTGTTGGCAGCCCTGGCGACTTAATATATACGTCTTCGTTCCATCTCTTAAGGTACAGAATACACAATTTGGTTGAAGTCCAATGAACTTTACATGCGGTTAGACTCTGGATTTATCAGCACGCGTAAAAGCATGTTTGGCAACAATGCCATGCGTGTGCTGGTCTGAAATGATCTGTAATATTATGATATCCTGTTGTGCCAATTATGGATGAAATCCATTTGTTAGTATAGAAGTTACATGTTTCTTAAAATTGGACTTATCTGCAGGCATAGAATCATGTTGGCAGCACTGACTTATATTGATTAAACCAAATTTATCTAGAATGCCAGGTGCTATACGTGTGCAAAGTATGGAGCTGTTAGCTTGCATATTTTCTGATTTATTGATATTAGGGAAAAATATAGACAGCATTAATTAACAGTTGGCAGCCCTGATTGCTCTTAAGAATAAGCATAGTCATATCTGTTATGGTTGGTTGAAATCCAACTGATAGTATAGGAGTTACATGTATTTAAAAATTGGTGCTATCAGCAGGCTTAGAATCATGTTGGTAGAACTGACTATATAAGTTACTCCAAATTAATCTAAAATTTAAGGTACTATACGTGTGCATAGTTTAAAGCTGTCGGCTTGCATACTTTCTGATATATTGGTATTTGGATAAAAAAATAGAGAGAGCAATTATTAACAGTTGGCAGCCCTGGTGGTTCTTAAAAATACGCTCAGTCATATCTGTTTATGTCCACATATTACATACAGAATTTGGTTGAAATTAAATTGATAGTGCAGAAGTTATATGCATTTAAAAACTTGACCTATCAGAAAGCCTAAAATTATTTTGGCAACACTGTCATGTATGGCCTCCTGGAAATTAAACAGAAATAGCATTATCTACATGTGTGCCAATTTTGGAACAGCTCCCATGCATACCTTGCAAGATATCCGACATGGAGCTCAAATTTCTAGTGCGTTTTTTCAGCAGTTGGTAGCACTGACATCATTTTCAAATATGGGCTTGAGATATTCCGGTATACATCTTTACTCATACTAAAAATTGGTTTCGATTGCTGCAGCCGTTTATGAGCTGATTGGGAGGGGGGGGGGGGAGGGGACGCACACACAGCCAGCCAGCCTGCCAGCCAGACAGACAGACAGACAGACAGACAGACAGATAGACTGTGTGTATATGTCTGCTCCCCCCTATCAATTGAACCACGACAGTTTGTACAGAAGTAGCTCTAGAAAGGGCACCTCAGTGTCATGTTTATTTTGCCGCCATCTTTACCAAATCTCAATTGTAGCTACTCAAATGGTCAAAACTTAACATTAATAAACGACTAAACTAATCATCAGGGACCCGGAACAGAACTGAAATGCATTACGTGCCGCTGTGTTCCACGTTACGTCACTTATGCCATACCGCGGCCCCGAGCTGGCTTGCGGTATCGTTCCGGAACTGTAACTTGGAACTCGGTACGAGCATGTGGAACGTTACAGCCCTGGAACGTTACAGTCGGAACTCGACTCCCAGCTGTACCGAGCATCAAGGTACGTGTTAGCGGAACTTTAGCTCCTTTGTGACCAATAATAGTATTTCTTTTCTAAATTAAACCTCCCGTTCTTGCTTTTCGTTTACTTGTTGGCCTATTTTCATTTAGTAGTGATAGAAGCCATTTTTCAGTGATGCTTAATTCTAATAATGAAAGCTATTCAGTCGTGTTGGCCGACAGAAAAGCTTCCCTTATTATCTACATTTATGAAAGATAGGCCTATGACATCACTAATAGTCCATGTGTGTGTACGTATGTGTGTCTTTGTATGTGTCCGTCGCCTCGCTCCCCTCCCTAATAAAATCTAAAATGCTGGAGCGATTTCAACAAAACTCGGTAAGGTCATAGTACTATTTAGTCCGACCCCGACTGTGCTCTTAAAATTTTATTACATCGCACCAATCCAACATGGCAACTGTGCAAAATATTTCACCGGCATTCCATATCTCCGAAACTATTACAGATATCACCCTGACGTTTTGTATGGTGGAAAAAAGCACTAATAGAAGTGTAACGATGGGACTCTCAAAAACCTCTTTACCAAAAGAGCATGGCAGCCAAGCGAAGTTGTTGTATTTAAAAAGACTTTTCTCGCATTTAAACCATCCGATCCGTCCTTTCCGAGGCCTGTTCCTGGTTTGAAAGCAAATATGATATCCACTACTGGCTTGCTAGGCCTATCGTAGCTTCACCAGAGCCCCGTCAGCCGTCACTTTTCAGAGTTCCCATAGAGCCTTCACAGCTACCGTAGCGGTCCCGGGGCGCCCAAAGTCCCCACTGTACTTCCCCCCATACAGGCAATCCCCTACTTCATGCCGTTGCCCGTCTCCCACCACGTGGAGGAGGGGTTGGACTTGTGGGAGAGTACGGATGGAAGTTCAACGTCAGTAAATGTGAGATCCTGTTAACAACCAGGAAAAAGGACAGACCAATGAGTGGGATAACACTTGGAGGTGGACAGCTGAAGAAGGTGGAAAGTCTCAAGTACTTGGGAAGTATAGTGGAGGAAAATGGGAGAAATGACAAAGAGATTACGGAACGTGGCAGACAGGCAGAAGCATTTCTGAGAGGCATTAGGAGCTTAGTGTGGAATAAAGATGTCCCACAAAAAAGCAAGGAAGTGTTATACAGAAGCTACTATATCCCGATACTGACCTATGCTTCAGAAACGTGGACAATGAAGAAAAGAGACATAAGCAGAATACAGGCAGGTGAAATGAAGTTCCTGCGAAGTAGGATCGGAGTAACAAGAAGAGACAGGGTGAGGAATGAAAAGGTCAGGGAAATGGTGAAAGAGGAGCCCTTGCAAGGTAGGATTGAGACATCAAGACTGAGGTGGTATGGACACTTAAAGAGAATGAATGAGAAGAAGATTCCCAAGAGGATACATGAGATGCAGATGCAGAAGAAACGACCAAGGGGAAGACCAAGAGATAGATGGCTGAAAGGAGTGGAGGAATGTGTCAAGAAGAGAGGCGAGGACTGGACCAGAGTGACAGCGGAGAGGTGGTGGGAAGAAAGAACTAAGTGGCGAGGCTTATGTTCCAAACAGACCCAGCCTGGGGCTGGAAACTGTACAAGATGATGATGATGATGATGATGATGAAACCATCCGAGCGCCGTCACACATGGTACATCAAATGGTATACACCTTGTAATGCACTGACATCCTATTCAGCTCAATTGTTTACATAACTTCAAGATGGCGGCTGTGCGAAATTTTAATATTAAGGTTTAATTTCTTGTGTCCTAATCATGCAATCGAAACCAACGTTTGAACAATTCACCTACGCAATAATCATCATCATTAAATCGTACATGGCTCTATGGCCTGCAATGTATATAAAAATCCGATATGGTGACCATCCGAAATATTTAGACGATTCTCAATCTCAACTAATCTGTGACAGCAATCAAACTTAATTGTTTTTTTTAACCACGAGATGGCGCCAGTGTCAAATATTAAAATCTATTTCTTGCCTAATTCTATTTATGAAAAAAATAGGCTTATGAGATCACCTTTTGCCCGTGTGTGTGCGTCCGTGTGTGTGCCCCCACCTCCCACTAATAAAATCTAAGTGGCTGGATAGATTTCAATTAAATTCGTAAGGTCATAGTACTATTCTGGCCGACCCCGACCGTGCCCTACAAATTTTATTACGTTTCAATAATCCAACATGGCGGCTGTGCGAAATATTTCACTGCCATTCTATATCTCCAAATCTCAGAAGACTTCTGTTACTTAGGAAGCAAAATAACCAGTGATGGACGGAAGAAAGTGGATATAAAATGTAGGTTGGCTCAGGCAAGGAAGGCATTTCTACAGAAAAGGAATCTGTTGACATCGAGCGTGGCATTCTATGGAAGTGAAAATTGGACTACTGGTGCAGCAGAAAAGAGGAGATTTGAAGCGTTTGAAATGTGGTGTTACAGGAGAATGATTAAGATCAGGTGTGATGATAAGGTTACAAACGAAGAAGTATTAAGACGAGTGGGAGAGGGGAGATGTTTCTGGCGACTGCTAATGAAGAGAAGAGATAGGTTGGTAGGACACATAGGACACACCCAGGAATAGCAAACGTAGTTATGGAAGGAAGGTTCGAGGACAAGAACTGTAGGGTTAGACCGAGATTAGAATATGTTAAACAGTTTGCCTCGAATGTTGGGTGTGGTAGCTATGTAGAGATGAAACGCTTAGCTCAGGACAGGGAGGCATGGAGAGCGGGATAAAACCAGTCAAAAGACTGAAGACTCAAACAACAACATCAGCCGATATGAATGAATTCATAAATATCAAAGACACAAGATAAATATAAAGCGTAACACTAAAAAGTCCCTTGGTATTAAACCTTATACGGTGCACCATAAAGAAGGATGGAAAATAGAACGCCTAAATCTCATACCGTAACATGATGTATGAAAATATGATAAAATAATAATTTGCAACAAATTTCAAACACATATTAAAACTCTAAAAATGCCTGATTTTCTTACAGATTACTGCCAGTGGAAGAACGTGGCTAGTATTAAGGGACTTTTTTCGAAAAGCATTGTGTGTCTGTGTGTGTATATGTCTGCTCCCCCCTATCAATTGAAACACGATATTTTGTACAGAGGTAGCACTAGAAAAGGGCACCTCAGTGTCATGTTTATTTTGCCGCCATCTTTACCAAATCTCAATTGTAGTTACTCAATTAGTCAAAACTTAACATTAATAAACGACTAAACTAACCATCAGGGATACGGAACAGAACTGAAATGCATTAGGGCCTACGTTCCGCTGTGTTCCACGGTTCGTAACGTACGCCATACCGCGGCCCAGAGCTGGCTTGCGGTATCGTTCCGGAACTGTAACTTGGAACTCGGTACGAGCATGTGGAACGTTACAGCCTTGGAACGTTACAGTCGGAACTCGACTCCCAGCTGTACCGAGCATCAAGCTACGTGTTAGCGGAACTTCAGCTCCTTTGTGACCAATAATAGTATTTCTTTTCTAAATTAAACCTCTCGTTCTTGCTTTTCGTTTACTTGTTGGCCTATTTTCATTTAGTAGTGATAGAAGCCATTTTTCAGCGATGCTTAATTCTAATAATGAAGGCTATTCAGTCGTGTTGACCGACTGAAAAGCTTCCTTTATTATTTACATTTATGAACGATAGGCCTATGACATCACATATAGTCCGTATGTGTGTGTTTTCATGTGTCCGTCACCTCGCTCCCCTCCCTAACAAAATCTAAACTGTTGGAGCGATTTCAACGAAACTCGGTAAGGTCATAGTACTATTTTGTCCGACCCCGACTGTGCTCCTCAAATTTTATTACATCGCACCAATCCAACATGGCTATTGTGCAAAATATTTCACTGGCATTCCATATCTCCGAAACTATTACAGATATCACCCTGACGTTTTGTATGGTGGATTAAAGCACTAATAGAAGTGTAACGATGGGACTCTCAAGAACCTCTTTAAAAAACGGACATGGCGGCCAAGCGAAGTTTTTGTATTTAAATAGACTTTTCTCGCATTTAAACCATCCGTGCGCCGTCACACAAGGTACAGCAAATGGTATACACCTTTTAATGCACTGACATCCTATTCAGCTCAATTGTTTACATAACTTCAAAATGGCGGCTGTGCGAAATTTTAAAATTAAGGTTTAATTTCTTGTGTCCTAATCATGTGATCGAAACCAACGTTTGAACAATGAACCTACGCAATTATCATCATCTAATAGTACATAGCTCTATGGCCTTCAAAGTATATAAAATCCAATATGGTGACCATCCGAAATATTTAGACGATTCTCAATATCAACTAATCTGTGACAGCAATCAAAATTAATTGATTTTTTTACCACGAGATGGCGCCAGAGTCAAATTTTAAAATCTCGTTTTTAGCCTATTTTTTTAAATTAAAAAATAGGCTTATGAAATCAACTTCTGTCCGTGTGTGTGCGTCCGTGTGTGTGCCCCCCCCCCCTCCACACTCATAAAATCTAAATGGCTGGATAGATTTCAATTAAATTCGGTAAGGTCATAGTACTATTCTGGCCGACCCCGACCGTGCCCTACAAATTTTATTACGTTTCAACACTCCAACGTGGCGGCTGTGCGAAATATTTCATTGGCATTCTATATCTCCGAATCTATTACTCATATCAACCTGAAATTTTGTGCGGTGATAAAAGGCACTACTATAAAATCGTTCAAGGGACTTTCAGAATCCTGTTAACTACAAAACGAACATGGCGGCCATACGAAGTTGAAACATTTAAATAGACTTTTCTGGCGAGTTAAAAATCCGAACGCAGTGAAACATGGTACACCAATTGTTTATACACTAGGAATGCACTGACATATATTTTTGTCAAATTGTTTACACAACCTCAAGATGGCAGCTGTGCAAATTTTTAAAATTAAGATTTAATTTTTTATGTCGCAATCATGCGATCGAAGTCAACGTTTGAATAATGAACCTACACAATAATAGTCATCTAATAGTACATAACTCTATGGCCTACATAGCCTATGTTACAATCCAACATGGTGAGCATCCAAAATATTTAGACGGATCACAAAATCCGATAATCTGACAGCAGTCAAACTGACATTTTGTATGTTGATAGAGGCTATAAACATAAGTTCACCTATGGAACTTTCATAACCTGGTGATCACAAATCCAACCTGCCGGCGACGCGAAATAAGAATATTTAAAAGGACGAGCACAGTGAAACATGGTATGGTATATGCTTATACAAATTTTAATCCACTGGCATCTAATTTATTTCAATTATTTTCAGAATCAGAAGATGGAGGGAGGTTGTGCAAAATTTTAAAATCTCGTTTTTACTATTTCTTGTGTCCTAATCATGCAATTGAAGTTTGAATAATACACTTACACAATAATCTTCATGTAATAGTACATAACTCTAAGGCCTACATATATAACAATCCAACATGCCGACTATCCAATTTATTTAGACGGTTCTCAATATCTACGAATCTATTACAGCAATCAAACTGGAATTTTGTATGTTGATAGAGGCAATTAACATAAGCAGGATAAATGAAAATGGGCTATACATTTCTTCACGGGAATACTTGTTATTTCTTGTGTCGTAATTATGCGATTGAAGTTTGAATATTACATTTACGCAATAATCTTCATGTTTTTATATTATATTTTTAAGCGTATGGCTTTTAGTGCCGGGAGTGTCGGAGTACATGTTCGGCTCGCTCAAGTTTGCAGCTACTTCTATGCGGACACCTACGGGGTGAGCTACAAGTACCGCCACGTATGGTGGTTGTCTGGCGAGGAAAGTGTGAATGTAAGGACTTGGAATTGGAAGGTAGCGGCTGTGGCCTATAGTTGGGGACTAACCCCGGCATTTGCCTGGAAGGAAGACTAGCAATTCGCCCAGGCGGCCTCACCTGCGAAGTGAACAGGGGCCTGATGAAGGGATGGGAAGAGTGAGAGGGACAGACAAGGAAGAGGGAAGGAGGCGGTCGTGGCCTTTGGTTAGGTACTGTACCATTCCAGCATTTGCCCGAAGAAGAAGTGGGAAACCACGGAAAACCACTCGTAGATGGCTGAGGTGGGAATCGAACCCACTCTACTCTTCTCCCCGAGGCTGAGTAGACCCCGTTTCAGCCCTTATACCACTTGTCAAATATCTTGTTAGAGTCGGGTATCGAACCTCAGACCTCCGGGGTGGCATCTATGCACGCTGACCACTACACCACGGAGGCGACACGATTTGTTTATTTGGTTCTGTAAAAGACCATGTCACTGTGGAGTCCCGGGTTCAAATCTCGGCTCTGCCACGAAATTTTGTTCCTGGTCTGAGGCCTGGAACGGGGTTCACCCAGCCTTGTGGGGCACACAAACTTGGTAGAGGCAGGTTCACTTCCTGCCTCAGCCATCCTAGAAGTGGTTTTCCGTGGTTTCCCACTTCTCCTCCAGGCGATTGCTGGGATGGTTTTTTTCGACAGGACCACGGCATCTTTCTTCCCACTCCCTTCGCTGCCCTTTCCTTCATTAGACCCAAGTTCGTGGTCACCTAGGCGATTGACTTGTCACCATCCCCAATTGTATCTGCTATCAAGGTGTGTTCAGCTCCGAGACACTGTCCTGGAATTCGACGGTGGAGGACTGATCCCTCGCAAAGTCCGAGGGTAAAGCCGAGCTTGGAGGGTAAGCCATCAAATAAAAATAAAAATAAAAGCAAGCAAGCTTGTAGTTTAACTTGACAGTTAATCTCGAAATCATGAGCCACGGGACCTCCTTTTTATGTGGAATCCGAACCACAGGACATGGCATTTCACTTCGAAAATCTCACATGCATTGACCGGGAATCGAACCCGGACCGCCTTGGTGAGAGAAAAAAGAAAAAGAAAAGAAGACCGTGTGGATCGTTGCATAAGCTATGGTGCTGGATTGGACGAGGATGAGGAGGTGATTGTCTCTGGCTAGGGCACAGGCAACCAGTTAGCTACGTCGTACATGTTCCAAGCTTCGTAGACCACAGTTAGGGCAAAGTGTGCCCCATTGGAACGATAACAACATGCGATGGCAAGTCAGTATGTAGCTGCGCGAACTCGCTCCTTCGAAGTAATTCACAACACGAAGCGTATTCACTGCCTCGAGATGTATTCCAGCGATGAGTATATGAATATGTTATATTTATGGAGGAGCTCGACATAATGCATACCAGGCGCATCGCATGTACCAAGAACGCTATCCGGATAGACAACGACCGACAGGCATGTTATTTCGGAGTGTGGAAAGACGCCTGGGAGATACTGGATCCCTGGGAAAAACACGGCCTGTTTGAGATCATCGCGTGACGTCTGCTCACAATGAAGAGGATGTGTTTGACGATATCCGGCGTAAGCCTCATACTACCACACGGGCCATTGCACTGGAGACGAACATCAGCCGAGCGTCTATTATGCGGATAATGCATACCCACTGGTTTCACCCGTAACATCTGCACTTACACCTGGAGAAACATGGTCATGATTTCGAAGCCCGGGTGGCGTTCTGTGGAAACTGATCCGGCTTTTCTAGCGAACATCTTATTTACGGACGAAGCACGATTCCACAACAATGGAACCATTAATCGCCATAATATGCATTACTAGAGTGTGGATAATCCCCATTGGGTGCGACAGACAACCTTTTAGGTACACCCCCGTGTGGGTTGCGGGTTAGATAGAATACGCACACGGTATGCTCTGCTTGTCGTAGGAGGCCACTAATAGGGCCGACAAGACAGACTGACATGACTGACTTTGATTTTGAAGACTCCCTGTGGATGGGAAGAGAAAATTCATCTACGGTATCCCCTGCCTGTTGTAAAAGGTCTTTTTCGACTTCCGGTCCCATTTTCGGTTTGACCCTTAGAAATAAACGTCATGCTGCCTGGGGAAGGGCCACCAACTTGGCCATCTGGCTAGAAAGCCTGGACGGTATTCCCCATCCCGTCAGGTGGGTGCGCCATGTACCCTTGCAGTGGTATCTGCCTCACAACGGAGGTCCCTGCACGGCTGAATAATTGCGCCAAACATATCACTGCCGAGGGGGAAGTGCCTATTCAAGCCACTGGGACCCCGGGCAATACCTGCTATGCCAGGTAGATATTGCCTTGGCTGGGCGGCGCCCACAGTGATGACCCTCGTTCGGAGTAGGTTGTATTCGGGGAGGATGATTTCGGGATGACGCGAAAGTGGCCCAATAAATCATCAGAGGGTGGCCCCCTTAAATAGCCGTCTCTTGAGTGTCGGATCAGGGATAAAACTTCCAATGCACGTTTCCCTGTTGACAAGTCACCTCGCTAGCTGGTAGCTACCAGAACAGACGGGGATTATTTCAAAGTGGTGAAATCAATAATCTTTTCCGAGGAATTCGAGGGGAAATTTGGAGATCTAAACGGGATTTCCAAGCTCCGGAACGGACAGCTCCTACTGCATACAATTAGCCAACAGCAAACCGAAACGTTGCTGGAATGCACGCATTTCAGCGAAATTCCCGTTAAGGTCTCAAAATACGAAACGCTGAATGAGGTCCGTGGAGTTATTTTCCATCGTAACCTCATTTTGAATAGCGATGCGGAATTGTTGCGGAATCTGGGGAATATAGGCGTCACCAAGATTAGGCGCATCTCCCGAATGATTGGATAGAACAGCGTCGATACCGGCGCTTTTATTCTCCATTTTGAGGGTGATGTTTTACCTAAGCAGATGTAGGTCACATCGAACCACTGCGATGTTCGACCGTACATCCCTCCACCTATGTGCTGTTATCAATGCCAGAAATTCGGGCATGTTTCTGCCAGGTGCACTGCCAATGCCGTCTAGAGTGTGACAAGGGGACACATGAGGGTGAGAGGTGTACTCCTCCCCGATTTGTCCTAACTGCCAAGGAAGTTACTCTCCACGATAGAAGCACTGCCTTGAGTTCTGTAAAGAAGCCACAATCCAATAAATCAGAACATTGCATCGGCTTTCATATCACGATGCTCGCAACTGGTACCGTGATATGGATGCCCCCAAATTTGGGGTGACGTTTGTGGCCGCAGTGACGCCCTCATTCACCCTTGCTGTCACAGTTCCCAGTGTAATACCCTCAACGTCTGGTAATTCAGCAGATTTGAAATCACCCCTTGCTGTACCAGCGAAAATTGTCTGCCCGAAGGAGGTCCCACAACCTTCTTCGGGCAAGGAAAAGAACGCGACAGTTATACCATCTAAACCGGCAAAATCGGAGAAGTCCTCTTCTTCTTCTTCTTCTTCGAACCGGTCGGCTAACACGTCTTCCCCAGTTAACAGGGGAAAGAAGAGTTTGCCGACCAGGGCTGGTCCTTCTTCCAGTCCACCCGATATAACAAAAGTAGTAGTGGAGATGAGAGAGAAGGTCCGTCGCCGTCTCTCTCGCCCTCCTCCTGACGGAGTGGCTACTGACTCTGCTGGCCTTCCCGCTCCCACGACCATCAAGGGAGTGAAGCCGACTGAAGCCAAACTCGTCCGTATGGAGGAACTCCCCTACAAATAGGAAAATACATCGGCGGAGGAGAGAGGAACGGTTCGGCGCCATTTCTCTTCCTCTCCTAGAAACAGGGATGCTCAGGTATCTGCTGGCCATTCCATTCCCACCACCACCAGTGGAGCGGTGTCAGCAGGAGCGGCCATGTTTTGTAAGGAACTGGCGTCTGTGGGGAAGCGACCATCTACTTCCTCAAATAGACGTCAGCGCCGATCAAGAAAGAAATCTCTTCGGGACGTGTCGGGGACAGACACCCAGTCATCGTACCGGGAGAAAGTCCCTCGACACCACTCTCGCTCTTCCCCAAGAGCGAGACTCGTGAAGTCCGACGAGGACCGCGCGCCATCCAGGGGACTGCCCGCTCCATTTTCTTCGTCTTCGGACGGAGATGTGGAGATTGAGGTGCGTTCTCCTGCCCCATCATCTCCAACTAGAGATGGGGAATGGTGGCAAACGGTCAAGCGTAAGTAGATGACCCACTTCTACTTACAATGGAACTGTGATAGCTATTCTGGTCATTTCAATGAGTTACGTCAATTAATATCTTCGTTTCCGGCAACCATTGTCTGTCTTCAGGAATCCAGGTTTCGTCCTGGACATGAGACAATAATCCGTTACTTCAAACTCTTCACTGAAGACCCGGTGGATGGAGCTGTGGCCATCGGTGGCGTCTGCATTCTCGTCCACTCTAGCCTCTTTAGTGAAGAGGTGCCGTTGCGTACTCAGCTAGAAGCAGTTGCAGTTCGTACTTCGTTGCCAGTAATGGCAACAGTATGTAACGTGTACATTCCACCTGAATCTCAACTGGATTGAAACCAGCTGGTGGATATAGTCTCTCAGCTCCCCCCTCTTTATCTCCTTCTGGGATATGTTAATGCCCACAACACAATCTAGGGCTCCGCTACCACTAGTGATGGAGGGAGAGATTTTGAGAGACTGATCAGGCGGCTGGAGCTGTATTTGTTGAACACAGGGGAACCTACGCACTTCTCTATTGCACACGGACTTATTCAAGTGTCGATATCACCTTGTGCTGTCGTGCGCTGGTTCCCCTGCTACAGTGGGGTGTACACGGCGACCTTTGTATTAGTGACCATTTCCCGATTATCGTTACTCTTTCGAACCAGAGAGCCATCGAATTACCAAGTCGATGGCTTCTCCGTCGGGCTGATTGGCCAACTTTCACAGCACGTGCGGATTTTGCCGAAGATACCTTTGAGAGTGTCTATGATCATACCATTCTCATAACGCATGGTATTTTGGCTGCTGCTGAGGAAACAATACCTCCCTCATCCGGCAACTCCCACCGGAAACTTGTCCCTTGGTGGACAGCCGAGATTGCAGCAGCCTGTAAAGATCGTCGACGTGCTTTCAAATGCTATCGGAGGCAAAACACTATGGCCAACCGTATCACCTTCAAAAGGATGCGTGTTAGAGCCCGATATCTGATTCGGGAGAGTAATAAAACGACGTGGGAAAAGTATGTGTTTTTTATGACGACACATACTCCTTCATCTCAAGTGTGGACTAAGCTTCGTCGGATCTCCGGACTCCCGATATCATTGATGGCACACGGAGTCGCCATCATCGGAGACATCATCACGGACCAACTCGCCATTGCCAACAGTATTGGATTGCACATCAATGATGTATCCTGTTCTGGGAGTTACGATCCTACGTTTCTGACTCTGAAGCGGGAGGCGGTGGCTCACCCCTTGTCCTTTGCCACTGCTGCTTTGGAGTCATACAATGTACCATTCTCTGATTGGGAACTGCGCAGTGCGCTTTCACTGTGTAGGGATACGGCTTCCGGACCGGATAACATACAGAATCAAATGTTAAAACATCTTTGCGAATCCAGTATAAAGCAATTGTTGGTCCTCTTCAATCGTATATGGATTGATGGGCAGTTTCCATCTCAATGGCGAGAGTGGATAGTGATACCGGTTCCCAAGGCTGGAAAGGATCCCAAACTGGTCAGCAGCTATAGGCCCATTTGCCTGTCAAATGCCCTATGTAAGCTGCGAGAGAAGATGGTGAACCGTCGACTGGTGTGGTTCCTAGAAGAAAGAGGCTTACTGTCAGGGTACCAGTCTAGACTTCACTCCCATATGTCCACCACCGCTCATCTGGTGCGACTTGTGAGCTCCATACAGGAAGCATTGCTCCGAATTGCCTACGACACCATATGGCGCTACGAGATCATTTCCACCCTTCATGAGTGGGGACTCCGTGGTAATCTACCGACTTTCATTGCGAATTTAATGTAGTCCGACTCTTCCGTGTAAGGGTCGGTAGAACATCGCAATATTATACCCAAGAAAACGAAGTTCCTCAGGGTTCTGTTCGGTCACCTTGTTCGAGGTTGCCATAAATGGCATTGTTACCGTCACCGGCCCCACGATAGTTCCATCGCTGTATGTAGCCGATTTAGCTCTGCTTTACAGCTCTGGAAGTATGTCAATCGTGGAACGGCAATTGCAGATAGCTATTAACCGGGTCGACAGGTGGGCTCACGACCGGTTTTCATCAGCGAAATCCTCCGTCGTCAATTTTTGTCGGCTCCGAAGGCTACACTTACACCCTGAACTACATCTCAGGTATGCTGCGTTGCCGTTGGTTGACACTTATCGCTTCCTGGGGCTCCATTTTGACAGCACATTAACGTGGCAGCACCATATACGACAACTAAGAACGACGTGTCTCAGGAAACTGAACATGCTCAAGTTTCTTAGCACTACGGGGGGGGAGGCTGACGGAGCGGTCCTGCTACGGTTCTAGCAAGCCCTCGTCGTGTCCCGGCTAGACTATGGTGCTGCTACGGTTCTAGCAAGCCCTCGTCGTGTCCCGGCTAGACTATGGTTCTGCGGCTTACGGTTCAGAAAGGCCGGCAACCTTGAAATTGCTGGACAGTATCCACCATAGTGGCGTTAGGCTGGCTACTGGTGCCTTCCGGACCAGCCCGATACCCAGCCGACTCGCCGAAACGGGTGTTCCACCTCTAAATTATCGACGCCAACTTATGCTTTTAGCATATACTACCAATGTGCATCAAATGCCGCAATATCCGAACTATCGAGCGCCGGACAACTAGCGAGGTGTCTCCGTGGCAAGTCCCGCGTCAGGAAATTTGGTTAGATCTACACGGAGGTCCTAAGGTGAACACGGGTGCCTCCGTTCGGAGGTGTAACTATATACAATAGCAAGTCCGTTAAGTTCCAACACTCCTTAGCCGAAACTCCGCAGTACTATCGCATTTACCACACCCTTTCATTTTTCCTACGTTTAGAGGGGGTCAATTATGACGTAATTTAATAAGGGTAGAAGATCTTAAAAATTTGCCAAATTGTATGGGTGTGTTTCCGCGAATAAATTTGCCAGGTTTCATTCCATTCCCTCATTTTGGAAAATGTGGTAAAATCGTTTCAAAGCGAACAATTAATACAATTTTCTTGCTGAGTTATAACAATATTTCTTAAACACAATTCGTTCAGATGTTAACAATAGGGTGAATGTTACAAGTTTTCATTCTGAGAATAGAAAGTCAGTGAGTTTGTCCTAGCTTGGCAGGTGAGTACAGTATATGATACTGTGTCCACATATGGTGCAGGTGTGGAATCCTCTCTCTGCGCAGAATCTGTGATCAAACCCATGGCCCGAGGTCCTCGTGAAAACGTGTCGCAGCTTGAAGTTTGCCTTATTCCACTCTTCTGTTTCCATGTTTCTGTTTTCTTACTTATGAAACCACCCAGCCATCTTCTTCTTTCCTCGCGTTTATCCCAGTACAGAGTCCGCTACTCTACCACCCAACCATCAGAATATAATAAATAGGGGCCGGAGTTTGGTGGTTTTTAAAATTGTCATTTTAGGTTTTCAAAAACATAAAATTGTTCTTTTTAGGTTTTTATTAGGTAGAATGGGTTTTTACAATAGGTTCTTATGTTTAAAGGGTAGCGAAAGTTGACATACATTACATAAGGCTTAAAATTAATACCTCATTGTTAGTAGACAATCTGATTGCAACGAGAGAGTAAATATTTTACATAATGATGCGTAATCAAATTATCACCGATAACTTCACACTTTTAGGGATTGCAATAAAGCCAAGAATGTCAGAGATGATTTTCACACTCTATCTCGTTCAAATAATTTTGTTTCTTTACATTATATTGGATTCTTGGGAATAATAAGAGATTTATTCGCTCTTTCCTCTCGGTAGATAACCAAACAATAATATATAAGCTGGAAAGTGCTGAAAATATTTAATTTTTCCTGTAGGTAGGATTGCTTCCAATCAACTGGAGCTAGGAATAAACACTATCTTCACATTTAATTTCAAGAATTATGGACAAAATTTGAAATATACTACAATAAACGGTACAAAACTGCAATTAGTTATTTTTAGGTACTCGCGTATCATTTAGTTTCTTAGGTAGTACGGAATTCATGAATATGGCTCTTTCAGTGTGATTCGTAAAAGTATTTAGAAGTATGGGAAAAATAGATAAGAACCTAAGAATCCGGTCCCTAATAATAGGCTAACTGCGCCCCGATAGTATAAGGTAGTTTCTCTGTTGCTGGATAGCGAATTTTTGTACAGACTCAATTGTCTAGATTAATAAAAATAATAATTATGAAAATAATAATAACTGTCTAATTATAATAATAATAACAATAGTCTAATAATAAGTATTTCGCTGTCCTCTTGGAGTGACGATGTTAGTAGTCATAATATAGCCTTATTCTGAAAGCAGAGACATGAAATGATTGTCAATGATATGTAAGCCAACCAAAATTTGATTAAACTAGAGAATCGTCTGTACTCGCCTCTCCAACTCCAGGCAGCTTGAAATGTATAAGTTTTATATGTGGTCTCAAACCTCATGTCTCGGTGATAATCAACATTGAAGTACAAACAAATACTAAGGTGTTCCCGCAACTTAGATATACTTAATTATATACGGAAAAGGTGCCACGGAACCGCTTGATAGCACTGTGCTTTGCCCATTGCCCTACCTCACAAATCGTGTACGGTATCCCAAAGATATTTTGATCAACCGATCACAACGAGGGGACGGAGTCGCGCAGCTTCTTTTGGGGTACAGGATCTCTACATTAGCTGAAACAGAAGGCTGGCGTGCTGTGAGGTGAGCGGGAAAATGGGATTGAGTGAGTAAATGCATGCACTTCGTCCCGATAAAAATAACAGCTATATCGCACGCCTTCTGCTTGACCTTAAGACGTCATAATGCGTCCTTGTAACAATACAATCCCGTTAAATTTGTAAAGTTCCGTTCCGTCTGTTTGTTCCGTTATTATAAGTGGTACGTTCCGAACTGTAACGTATCGGATATTCCTCTGTTCATTTCGGTACGGGACAAGGTAACATTCCACCCGTCTCCAATACGCTGTACCGATACAGGCTCGGCTAACAATCCACTGTTCCAGATACCGGGTATGGTTTCAGAATCAGTTCTGTTCCAGGACGGTAACGTTACGCTTGGAACAGACAGCGGTAACGTTACAACTTGGAAATAACCTTGGAGATAACGGAATTTTTCCGTTCCACATAGACAAGAGTTCCGTTCCGCGTTACGTTCTGTTCCGGGTCCCTGGTTTCAGGTGATTTAGATTTTGCTGGATTTCTTTGGCGTATTCGGTCTGGTTGGTCTGTCCAGGGCTAGTTTTCCTGGTCTTGAAGTATGGCCGTCTATTCTTCTTTATTGCCAGCTTTAAACGCACAATTCTATGGTCGGTGTCGAATTTTAGCCCGTTGATCACTTGAATATCCGTTACTTCTTTTAAGTTGTCGGTAAGTAAAAAGTCAATTTCGTTTTTTGTCCTGCCGTTCGGGCCTCTCCATGTCCACCTATTCTCTGGCATTTTCTTGAAGAAGGTGTTCACAATTTTCATGTTGTGTCCTTGAGCAAACTGGATCAATCTGTCTCCTCTCCCATTTCTAATTCCGTATCCGAATGGTCCCATAGGTGTTTCGTCTGTATGTTCCTTGATTCCCACTTTACTGTTAAAGTCCCCCATTACGAACGTTCTTTGTGTTTTTAAGTTGTCCAGTGTGTCTTCTAGTTGCTCGTAAAACTTTTCAATTTTCTCCTCTGTGCTGTTCTCTGTGGGGGCATAGATCTGTATAATTACGATGGTATTCCCTTCTAGATCTAAGGACAGTAGCGCAATTCTCTCTGGGATTCCCCAAATTTCCTGAATGTTGTTTTTAGGTGCTTCTTGATCATGAAGCCCACTCCTTTTTGGCCTTTGGTTTCACCGATGAAGCTGAAGATGTCTCCATTCGGTTTTTGTCGGATTCCTTCGCCGAGTTGTCTTACTTCACTAAGTCCTAGTATGTCGTACTTTATGTTTAAGAGAGCATTTTCCAGTTCAAGTTCCTTGTCTTCAGTTCTCAGAGACCTTACGTTGAGTGTGACAAGTATTAGTTCTTTCTTGGTAACTACCGGTTGCTTGATCACAGAGCGGCGGTCAGCTCCCCGTTTTTTAGATCCACCCAATTATTCCATTGACCGTTTAGGAGGATCTTCTGGTAGCCCACTTTAACCTCGCTGTTACCTTTGAACCTCTCCTCCCTGGCTATCTGTCTTAATTTCGCTTGTACTGCTCTTTCGTTCTTGGTAAGGTCGTCGTCAACATAGAGGTCTTGCCCCTTTAGCTTGTGTTTGTTTCTCATAATTTTCAGCTTGTCTGCAAAGTGTTTAAAGGTGACTCTCGATATCCCTTTATCGTGGCTGTCTCTGCCAATCTGTAATACGTTTTCTACCTTGACTTCGGCTTCTATTTTGTCCAGTATAGATTTGACTTTGCTTCCTAGCTCACTGTTTGCTAGGTTTTCATGTAGTAGCTCTTTACTCTTAATGACAATGTTGTTCTTTCTTTCCCTCTGCAATATTTGGTCCTCTTGTAGCTCCAGGGCATGTATTTTCTCGGATAGTGTGTCTAGTTTTTCTTGCGTTCTGTTGTCCACATTTTCTATTTTCCGTTCAAGGGCGTCGTTTATTTTACGTGAATTTTCTTCTGATGTCCTTAGCTCTTGTTTGATGCTATTTATTTCCTCTCTTGTTTCCTTTCACATAGTTCCTACATTTGCCGCCAAACCCGGCCGTCAACGATTACTAGTTCAGAACTTAGCTTCTAGACGCCACCGCAGTCGGCTCTTGGCAACGTACTTAGGAACCTAAGAGCGTTGTTTACATTCTTAACCTATACAATTTAGCTTCACACAGGTGTAATTAGTAGAAGGTTCCTTAACATGTCATAAATCTATGACATGGGACTGCCGGCTTTACTTCCCCTCCGAAGGAAGGCATACTGAGGGATTTTTAACGCTCTTAAAAAATCCGACGGCTTTGGCCGGGTTTGAACCCGCGATCTTGGGCATAGAAGCTCAGCATGCTACCAACTACGCCACCGAAGCCGCTACTTATAAAATGTAATTGAGATTCAAAATACTTACAAATTGCTCAACATATAAAATGCAATTTAGATTGAAGAAACTTGCGAAATGCTGTTTAGGTTGATAATACTTACAAAATGCAATTGAAATTCAAAATACTCACAAAAATGCCGCTCCCGCATTCAAAGATTTACTAAAAAGCAATTTAGATTGTCAATCCTTACAAAATGTAGTGTAGCTTCAAAAAACTCACAAAATGTAATTTAGATACACGGGGAGCCAATTCACAAAATCAGTGCGGGAATCTTAAAGACAAACGGAAATATAGTGAAAAGAAAAAGATACAGTCAGTCTGAGAGACTAGACTTTATATCATTTCAAATGACGCATGCTACAAATGCTACTCGTGTTAGAAAGGCTCAGGAGGGCTTCTCGCTTCATTCGAAGCCCCAGGACTCTTTCAACAGACTCTATTACCCATTAACTTAGGCTTCCCGCGCAGAGAACGGGGAGCAGGAGGTGCACTCTGCTGCATGAAGTCAGGCACTCGCCGTCTTCGTATCGCATAACGCCAGACCCCAGGAGTAAACTCAGACTCGGTGCATATGCACTGAACAACATGATGACGTCATACACGCCGTAACCGTAACGCATAACGGTAGACCAAAGCATAACGATGAAGTCGACAAGATCATTTGAAATGATAAAAAGAAGGCTGATCCCTAGAAGAATGAGGGATCAGAAAAGATGAAAGAAGGGGCAATTAAGGCGGGAAAGGGAGATACTCTCTAATGCTTGGGCATGACCCTAAAGACAACCGTAAGGTCCTTTATGATTCATACTAAAACAAGAACATCAACTGCCACGAAGGCAATATTTGACATACCATCACTACCTACACTATCCCTAAAAACTGCCATGAAACTATTCGATACAGAAATCGTACCCATCCCAACGTAATAGAAATAACCTGGGAAAAACTGGGAATAAAAGACCTATCAGGCTATCAACCATGGAAGACGTCAAAGCTCGGTTCCTGAAGTCCACCCTAGCAATATCCAAATATACCCTCTCACGACTCGTCTATGTCCTAACAAGAGAAACCTTTCTGTTGGAAGATCTCAGGACCAACTATAATCTACCTTTTACTAAAAACTGGGAAAAACAAGTGGATTTTTTTATTTATTTAGTCAATTTACCCTCTAGGTTGGTGGATCCCACGGACTCAGCGAGGGAACTCACCACTACCGCCTCTATGGGCAGTGTCCTGGAGCTTGGAACATCTGGTCGGAATGGATACAACTGGGGAGGTGTGAACAGCACTTCGCCCAGGCGGCCTTACCTGCAAAGCGAACAGGGGCCTCATGAGGGATGGGAACGGATGGAAGATTGGGATGCATAGGCTAGGAACAGGGAAGGAGGCAGCCGTGGCCTTACAGTAGGTACCATCCCGGCATTTGCCCGAAGACGAAGTGGGAAACCACGGAAAACCACTTCGAGGATGGCTGAGGGGGAATCGAACCCCCTCTACTCATTTGGGCCACCCGAGGCTGAGTAGACCCCGTTCCAGTCCTCGTACCTCTTTTCAAATTTCGTGGCAGAGCCGGGAATCGAACCCAGGACCTCCGGGGTGGCAGCTAACCATGCTGACCGCTACGCTACGGAGGCGACTACAAGTGGAAATAAGAAGACAAAAGTCAAAAGAGATATGGCCTGACTTCTATGCAACGGAGGCCATGGTAAATAGATCATGGATGGAAACCAACCAAGACCTGCACCATTTCGTGAACTGTTTGGCAACGCAAGGATAGGGTGATTAAACAAACGTCCTTACGTAAATTAATAGTGTTACGAACAGAAACGTCACTTCGTACTTATTCGGGAAAATGAAAAGATATTTATTCACAAGAAAAATGCACACACATTACAAATAACACTCAAAATACTCCATCTTGGATGCACTGTTCCTTGTCCTTCTTTTCTCACAAAAAAATAAATAAAAAAAACTGTTGCCAACTGTCTGTCACATCCTCCCACCGTTGAGGAAAGACATCCTCAACACGACATCCTCAACTACTCCACATATCTTGCAGGAACATTGACAGTTCTACCCGAACGTGTAGTCTTTGGGGGTTGAACACCAGTTCCAGTCGGCTCTCCTAAAGCAGTAGCCGTTTTCTTATTCAAGCCAGTCCTTAAAGGTGTGCTGTCTTCATCAGGTACTTCTAGTGGGTAGAGTCGCTGCATCGGTCTCAACAGTTCTCCTTTAGATGTAACAACCCTTGCAAGTCTTGTATTACCATCAGTTCCAGGGAACAAGTCCACAATTTTTCCAAGGGGCCAATCTATCCTCTTAGTGCCATCTGATCCAACTAGGACAATGTCACCTCTCTTGAACAAAAGAGTTGGTTTACAACTCGGTTTACCGAGTGCCAAAAGTCCCAGATATTCCTGCTGGAATCTTTTTTTCAATGCCATTCTTAGGTTCAGAAGATGACGATTTCTTTGATTCAGGGTTATAGCTGTTGGATATCGGGATATCATTTTGTAAGTATGTTCCTTGATGCAACAGCTATCCTTTGTTTTTTTGTTAGTACTCTTTGAAAGAGTATTATTCTTTGTAATCCATGATGGAAGCATGTAGGCTATAATAAAATCTCTTGCACTTAAAACTGTTTAATTATGATAAAAAGAATCTGAGAACGCCGGGTAGGCTTTAGAAACAACATATGGCGACCGTGACAGGACTATTTTGTTAAATTGTGGGTTGCATATTAGAGCAACATATATCGGGAAGTGTTTTATCCAGTTTGTGAACACATAGTCAATTGGTCATGGATACATTGAAAAAGAAACGTACGGTAGTGCGGGCGGCATTTACTCGCGTGTAGAACAACTTGGAAGAAAGAAGAAACTCAAGAGTGAACACAGAAAAGCAAGATGATGTGGAGGTTATGGCGGATCTGGAATTACTACGCGAGAAATTCGAGGAGATGGCGCGTTTGGATGCAGAAATTTTGGATTTGCTACTGCAAAATACGGCTACCAAATCGCAGGATTTGGATACAGAGGTACAGACCGCTGATGAATACTCAGGCAAGTACAAAAGAATAAGTATTTACTTGCAAAGAAGCCTAAACCCTGTTGATGATAGTATGACTATGTCAAACATAACCAAGAGAAAATTAAAACTACCTGTTCTTGAGTTAAATAAATTTGGAGGGGAAATCAAGGACTGGATAACCTTTTGGGGTCAATTTAAGAAAATTAATGACGATTCTGACATAGATGATTCTGACAAATTTCAGTATTTGTTACAAGCTATGGAGCCAAACACTAGAGCTAGGGAAGTGGTGGAAAGTTTTCCCCCTACAGGCAGTAACTATAGCAAGGCTATTGAATGCTTGAAAGCTAGGTTTGGTCGTGAAGACATTTTGGTAGAATTCTATGCCAGGGAATTGCTCAAACTGACTCTAGCGATGAATTCGAAGCATAATCAAGTCAGTCTTTCCTCCCTATATGATAAAATCGAGACACAGTTAAGGGCTTTGGAAACTTTAGGAGTAGCTACAGATAAATATGCTGCAATGCTATTTCCACTTGTTGAGTCATGTCTCACTGAAGAAGTTTTGAGAGCTTGGCAGAGAAGCTACAACACCAGTTCGGCTCAAACTGATGGTAAAACCAGACTTGATAGCCTCATGAATTTCTTGAAATGCGAGGTTGAAAATGAGGAGCGAATTTGTATGGCAGTCCAAGGCTTTAAGATAGGAAACCACTCCAAGGGTAGCATGAAAACATTAGGAGCAGAATCAAACCGTCATAACACCGGTACTAATGTTCCAACTGCAGCTGGCCTTGTCAATTTTAAGCCAAACCAAAAAGTGTGCGTTTTTTGTGAAGGTAATCACTCAAGCGATGCTTGTTTTAAGGCCCAGAAAATGGAGCTGGATGACAAGAGGAACATTTTAAAAAGAAGGAACTGTTGCTTTTCTTGTCTTAAGATTGGTCACATTAGTAGAAAATGTAAAACACTGTTAAAATGTATTATTTGTGAGGGTAAGCATGTCCCAGTTATGTGTCCCAGAAGTCACAGGCAGCAAACTCCAAAAGAAGGGGGAACGGTTGAGAATTCTCTATCAAATGTGAACTGTAGTATTTTTACAAACACTCATGGTGAACATTAGAGGAGAGCAAGAAAAACAAGTCCGTGTCCTCATGGAGCCAGGCTCGCAACGTTCGTATATTAGGAAGGACACTGCTCAGTGTTTGGGATATGAGCCCATCGGTGAAGAGACGCTGATCCATGGTTTGTTTGGGGGTAAGGTGTCTAATCCAAAACCACATCTTTGTTACAAGGTTAGGTTAAAAAGTCTCAAGGGGACCTATGCTTGTAATTTCGAAGCACTGGATGAAGAAAACATTTGTTCTCGCATCCCTGTCATTGAGCCTGGGCCATGGTTGACTGAAACTACTGAAAAAGGTATACAGCTCTTCGATGAAGATAAACCAGTTGAAGTTTTGGTGGGAGCAGATATATATGGAAAACTTCTCACTGGCAGAAGGGAGATTTTACAATGTGGGCTTGTTGCAATTGAGACTTATCTGGGATGGATTGTCACAGGAAAGATAAAGGGGCCCAAATCTTCCAATTCTATGACAGCACTTTCAATGCTTGTTCATACCGAATCTGTAAGCAAACTTTGGGAGCTGGATGCACTCGGTATTGAAGATCCAGATGAAAGGAAGAATAGAGAAGAGAGGGAACAGGCAACACATGATTACTTTATGGATACTGTTAGGACAAATGAAGAGGGACGCTATGAAGTGAGGTTGCCATGGATTGAAGGACACCCACCAGTTCCAAGAAATTTCAATTTGGGGAAAAGAAGAATGGAACACACCATCAAGAAGCTGAAAGAAAGTGATTCCAAAGAAATATATGATGAAGTTCTGAAGGACTGGACACAAGAAGGAATCATTGAAGAAGTACCTGTGTCACAGTGGGATGAAGGCCACTATTTACCTCATCGACCCATTTTTAAAGAAAACAGTACAACGCGAGTTCGACCTGTTTTCGATGCTTCGTCTAGAGAGCGTGGCTCTCCATCGCTGAACCAGTGTTTAGAGAAGGGCATTAATCTAATTGAAATTATACCTACATTACTTCTTCGTTTTAGGCTCCACCAAATTGGAGTAATAGCAGACATCAAGATAGCATTCTTGCAAATCAGCTTACGTGAAGAGGACCGGGACTTCCTCAGGTTTTTGTGGGTTGACATTGAGGGAGAGTTGAAAATATTCCGCCATACACGTGTTGTGTTTGGAGTGACTAGCAGCCCGTTCTTGTTAGGTGCAGTGATCAATTTACATTTGAATCGTCTTGAACGTATGGGAAATGGGAGGTATTCCATAGCTACCATCGAGAAGATAAAAAAGAGTTTTTACGCGGATAACTGTGTAACCAGTTTACAATCTACTGAGGACTTGCACCGTTTTCAAGAAGAAGCAATAAGCATACTGGCAGAAGCTAAATTTGACTTGAGAGGTTGGGAATATTCAGATTCTAACCTAGAAAATAAGACAGCTACTCCTGTTCTAGGCCTTATTTGGGACAGAAAATTCGATACTCTAGCTGTGAGTAGCTACAAGCCTATGGACATTAAGGCCATCACTCGAAGAACTATATTGTCAATAGCACAGAGAGTGTTTGATCCTATTGGCTTCACGTGCCCTGTTTCGCTATGTCCAAAGCTTTTGTTACAGCAGTGTTGGGCCATGAAAGGGGGATGGGATGAAGAAGTTCCAGATAGTGTGAGAAATGCATTCTTATTATGGTTACAAGAACTTCCTGCACTTGAAGATGTGAAGATACCACGCTGTGTCATGGGAGTTAGCGATAGTGTAATAAGGTGCTCGGTTCATACCTTTTGTGATGCCAGTAAGCTTGCATATGCCGCAACAGTGTTCTTACGCTTGGAATACAATTCTTGTGTACATGTACAGCTGATACAGGCAAAGTCTAGAGTGTCACCGCTCAAAGGAATGACTATTCCAAGGCTAGAATTGTTAGCTGCAACCATTGGAGCTAGGTTAATGGCATCTTTGAAGAAAGAATTTGAAGAACTACATCCAGATTTCTTCTTCTGGACTGACTCAACTACTGTCCTCACATGGATACAGCGGGAAGATCATTGGGGAGTCTTTGTATGGAACAGGGTTCAAGAGATCAAGCGTCTGACAGCGAAGGAAGCTTGGAGGCACGTACCAGGCAATATGAATCCTGCTGATCTTCCTAGTCGTGGATGCTCTGCTGAACAATTGCTGGAGTCTAAATGGTGGGAGGGGCCACCATGGCTGAAGCTGCCACAGGGAGAGTGGCCTTCAGAAGCACCAGAACCAGATGAAGAAATGGTAAGGCTGGAGAGTAGGAAAGCTATCACCTCGGCACTTCTATGCAACGAGAGCGATGTGGGTCAGTTCTACAATTTCTCCAATGATTATGAGAAAGTTGTAAGGGTCATTGGTTGGATACTGCGGTTCAGTAATTCATGTAGAAAGAAATGTGTAGCGGGTCAAAGTGAGCTACAACAGAAGGAATTCAACGTAGCAGAGAAGTATCTCATACGATTGGTGCAAAGGGAGACTTTTAGGGGAGTCACAGATGAGAAACTTTCTACGTTGTGCCCCTTTATGGGTGTCGATGGAGTCATTCGATTGAAGACGAGGATCACCGAAAGAAGTGATTTGGAGTACTTCAGGATGCCAGCAGTGTTACCTTCCAAACATCCTGTAGTTGAGAAGCTAGTGCTCGGAGCACATGTCAAATCTTGCCATGTAGGAGTGCAAGGTCTCCTAAGCCATTTGAGGGAAAAATTCTGGATTCTAAATGGAAGGAAAGCTATTCGAGCCATTTTGACTAATTACATTATCTGTCGGAGGTATGAGGCGAGAGGTATATCCGCAAATACACCAGCTCTGCCTGAACCACGAGTGTGGGATGCAGTTGCTTTCGAGACCACAGGTATCGATTTAGCAGGGCCTTTGTATTTAAGAGACAATCACAAAGTATGGATATGTCTATATACGTGTGCAGTTTACCGCGCAGTTCACCTGGAGTTGACCTCATCGTTGTCCATGGATTCATTTCTACGAACTTTCAGAAGATTTGTGGCTCGGCGGGGTAGACCTTCAATTGTATATACAGACAATGGTGGACATTTTGTTGGGACAAACAATGCCTTCAGTCAGCTAGACTGGGACAAGATTTCAAAATATAGCACTGTTCAAAGACTATATCCTTTGGAAATCTGTGCAAGGGAGGTTCAAACAGGCAATGAACTTGTCAAGAGTGGTGGAACTGAGACAACTGTCCAAAAGAGTGTGGAAGATAGTGAGGAGGTAGTTGGACTTGTGCAAACTAGATGTGGACGAAAAGTACAGCTGCCAGCTAGATTCCAAAAGTGATTGTGATTTGATTGACTGATTGTTATTTTTTTGTTAATATTGTTATTCATGTACTGTGTTCTGAATTGTTGTTTTAGTTCGAGTCGTTGAGAATTTAGTCTTGACTCGAAGGTGGGAGTATGTTGGATATCGGGATATCATTTTGTAAGTATGTTCCTTGATGCAACAGCTATCCTTTGTTTTTTTTGTTAGTACTCTTTGAAAGAGTATTATTCTTTGTAATCCATGATGGAAGCATGTAGGCTATAATAAAATCTCTTGCACTTAAAACTGTTTAATTATGATAAAAAGAATCTGAGAACGCCCGGTAGGCTTTAGAAACAACAATAGCATCCAATGCATCACATTCTGGAACTCCAGTTGTCTTAATTTCTTGCAGAAAGCAGGCAGGGGTGAGTGGACTTATATCTTCACATCCATCGGTCAGATATGTTAGCGGTCTTGCATTTATGGTGGCTTCTATACTGCAGAGAAGGGTAAGCATTTCTTGGTAAGTTAGACAGGCTTTACCCAAAACTCGTTTCAGAAGCTGTTTAATTAGACGTATTAACCTTTCCCAGAAGCCTCCCCACCAAGGAGCACTAGGGGGATTAAATCTCCAAGTAATACGTCCAACCGAATGGTGTTTGGAAATATTCTCCCAGTCAACACTTTGAAACGCGTTATCTGTACCCGTGAAATTCGTACCATTGTCTGAGTAAATCACAGAGGGGCGTCCTCTTCTTGCTACAAACCGCCGGAACGCTTGCACAAACGCCTCTGTGGAGAGAGAAGTAACCATTTCGAGATGAACAGCGCGATACACCGCACATGTGAAAACTACAATCCAAGCTTTGCTTTCATCCCTCAGGAACACCGGACCTGCCAAGTCCACTCCTATCACTTCAAATACACAGGCTTCCCGTATGCGGTCCAGGGGCAGAGGGGCCTGAGTGATTTCGGTATGTTGTCCATCATGCCTCCGGCACTTGACACATTTTCTTATAATTTTTCTAACTGTCCTCCTTCCACCGATGATCCAGAAGCGTTGTCTCATCAAATTCCTGATCTCATTCACACGATTGCGGACAAACACCGACCAGTTCTCAGTCCTGCAGATCCATGCTAGAACTGTGGACGAGTCAGACCAGAGAAAAAAAACTCATGAACTTCCAGTGAAATAGATTCCAACACACATTTAAGCAACCATGCACCAATTGTAGCAGCCAGCAATTCCAATCTGGGGATTGTCACTTCCTTGAGGGGGGCCACACGAGATCTTGCATCACATAACTGTACACTCACTTGATTGTTGGAATCGCATCTTATGAAGACTACTGCTGCGTATGCAAGTTGGCTGGCATCACAGAAGACATGAATTTGCACATGGTCACTTCTTCCAAACCATCGAGGAATCTTGATTTCTACCAGGTGAGGTAGATCCTTTACCCAGGCCAGAAACTCGTCTCTGGACTTCTCATCAACTGCACTATCCCATCTTATATGAGTCTTCCAGGTCCTTTGAATCAACAGTTTAACACAAAGGGTGACAGGACATGTCACACCAACTGGATCAAAAATTCGATGTGCGAGTGACAGAATTGTCCTATTCGTCACTTCTCCCACCTGAAGGCTATTCAACCAATGCAAATTTAAAGTAAGTGTATCCTCCTGGCGACCCCCTAACAGTCCCAAAACAGATGAAAGGGTAGCAGACTGGTCATCATCCCGAGAGAACTGCCATCCCCTCAAATTAAAACTGCCTTCTGATAATACCCTACTAGCTTGATTGATAAACTCGCCCACCTCCGATTCCCTGTCAAGGCTAGTGACACCGTTGTCCACGTAGAAGCTCTGTAGAAGTCTCTCGATGAATAGGGGATTGAATTGCGGGGTTTCCAAGTACTTCTTCAGGTGATACTCCAAGACAGCCACCAGGAGAAACGGACTACAAGTTAAGCCGAAAACCAGCCTGGCATGTTTGAAGACCTTGTAATTATTCCCAACGTCCTGCCACATCAGGAAGCAGATATAGTTTCGATCTTCTTTCCGTATGCTTATCTGAAGGAAGACCTTCTCAATGTCTGCACTAATTCCTACTTTCCTCTCTCGGAATCTAAGAAGAATAGCAGGGATTAGCTCAATCAGGTTGGGGCCATCATACAAACAATCGTTCAAAGCAGGGGTTCCCGCTTCCTTCGCTGAGGCGTCAAATACAGGACGAACAGGTGTCGTTGAACTACTTTCCTTCACAACAGCTCGATGCGGTAGATAGTGTCTGAAGTTTTCATCCTCCTGAACCGGTTCAATAACACCACTCCTTTCCCACTCGGTGAAAATATTTTCATACGTCTCGCCTTGTCCAAAATTTTCCACTTTCTTCCTTGTGTTGACTAACCTCTTCTCAGCCATGACCCTGTTAGATACAAGAAATGATTTGTTTTCTTTCCAGGGTAAATGGACTTCATACCTAAATTCTCCATTAATAGACACGGTTTTCTGAAAGTGCTCCATTGTTGCAAAGTTTTCTTCAGTTTTAGTTTTCTTTACGGCAGGATCGCTGATACCTAGCACGTCCAGTTCCCACAGATTTTCAACTGAAGCATCTCTGATAAAGAGAGAAGTGACGAGGTTGGTCATGCTTGATTGATCTCCGGAAACTACTTTACCCATCACAGTCCACCCCAGCAGAGTCTCAATACATACAAGACCATTGCTTAGTGTACGCGTTTGTCCAGTCATTAACTTTCCAGCGACATCAGCGCCTATTAATAGTTCAATGGGACCTTCAGTATCATAATTCTGTATCCCTTTTGCTCTTAGTTCTTGCAGCCATGGGCCCTTTAACATAGTATTGTACCCTGTAATTACTTGTTGCCCTAAGACTTCAAAATTGCAGGCATAAGGCTTTCCTAAACTCTCTGTGTAGATCCTATAGCACATATGCTGGCTCTCTTCGGTGACTACCCCACCAAATAGTGAATGGCGTAGCATTTCTGTGCGATGACTACTGTAACCTAACTTCTGTGCCACTGATTCAAGCATATAAGATCTCTGACTGCCAGTATCCAGTAGAGCCCTTACCTCCATTGCAGAGGATTCTCCAATGACCTTCACCTTTAATGTTTGCAAAATAACACCTTGCACACCACTACGTTCTTCATTTGAAATCAAAGAATGAGACTGAAGTTTCTCATTGGTAGCTTCAGAGGAATGTGTTGGGCCTAGACATATTAGGCTGTTATGTTTTTTGCTACAGGAATCACATTTTAACTGACTTCTGCACATCTTTGAAACATGTCCTTTCTTCAGACAGAGAAAGCATGCTCTCTTATTCTTCACAATTGAGACTCTCTCCTTTAAAGCCATCTGCTTTGCCACGGAGCAGTTTGAACTAGCATGGGACCTATCACAAAATATACAGTTTAGTTTAAGATTACAATCCACAAGTGCAGCTGCGGAAGGTGGCGATTCACTGTAAATGTCAATTTTCTACGTACCTTTTGACTTGTCAGGATTCACATTGATGTTACCTTTACTTGGGATGGCCAGTTTGATCCTTTCCTCACTCTCTACTTCATTCTCCAGGAATTTCATCAAACCTTTAAGACGTTCACTAGGTTCACATTCCTTCCCACCGCCACTCCTCTGCCAGGCACGTAACACATCTATAGACAAGCATGATTCAATCATAGGAAATAACATTGCTGCTATTTCTCGGAAGTTACACCTAGGCTCTCCAAAGCACCAAGTTGAGTTTCGAGTCTGTCATATAATGATGAGATGTCAAGACTACTACAAGAATTCATCATTGTCAATAGTTCTCTAGTGTAGACTTCCACCAACAAAGAATCTTTGCCAAAACGTGATTTAAGTTTCTGTATTGCTTTAGGGTAATTTCCACTTGTGGCTGGAAAACTATCAACGATGTCGCGAGCTTTGGAGTTTGGCAATGTTGCTTGGATAAGATATTCGTATTTATCGGCATTATCTAACCCTTCATCTTCATCAATCTTTTGAAATTGATTCCAGAAACCTAACCAATCTCGTAGATTTCCACCAAATTTTCGGAATTTGATCTTTGGAAGGCGATATTTACTTTTTAGGTTATGAGTGTTACTGGTGCTTACTGTTGACTGGACTTCGTCTTCACGTTTTCTCTCCATTGCAAGAGCATCGGAAACAGCCGCTGCTAACATATGAAACTTGCGTTTATAGTCATCTACTCCGTCTACTTCTGTGATCAGGTCTTCTTCTGACACCGCATCTTTCATGAGGTGTTGGAAGATCTCCTGGTCCAGATTACTTATGAGGTTAGCCTTCTCTTCCACTAAGGCGTAATCTCCTCGGATAGCGACTATGTCCTTTATTTCTTTCTCCAACAAAACTTGAAGTGAAGCTACAATTTTCGTGAACGATGCACGGTATACACCACGTTTTCTTATCAAACTTCGAATATCGCTCATTTTCCTTTCTATGTCCTGTCACGGTCGCCAGATGTTACGAACAGAAACGTCACTTCGTACTTATTCGGGAAAATGAAAAGATATTTATTCACAAGAAAAATGCACACACATTACAAATAACACTCAAAAGACTCCATCTTGGATGCACTGTTCCTTGTCCTTTTCTCACAAAAAACAAAAATAACTGTTTGCAACTGTCTGTCACAAATAGCTTACTCATCCATTAATCACCTGGGTTGAATGCACCAAGTGAAGAACCATCACGGGCCGAACGAAACATGTGTATGTGATCTTTGTGAAGGCCTGTGGACCCTATGTGATCGGTACCACATTACAACATGCAAAAAACTATCCAAGTCAATAATCCAGACTTGCTTAGAACCATAAGACTGACAAAAAAAGTATAAATGGATGTAGTGTAAATGTATTTGTATGCTTATTGCACAAATTGTGCGCGTTTCTTTAATAGTCTGTATATAATTGCATTAAAAATATAAGGCATTCTTCATTGGGATGTGGCAATTTATTTACAGAAATGAAAGAGGCTCTGTGATATACAATTCTCTCATTCATCTAGTTCGGAACTGGAGCATGCAGCAACCTGGAGTTAATCGTATTTGCAGCTCGGGTGAGCACAAGGACTTGGCTGCGTGGCTGGCCACAGGGTTGACTTGTGATGCGGAACAACAGTGCCATACCTCCGAGAACAAGAGAGAGAGATATCTAACCTGATGTATAGGACATTCACTTCCAATAACGGCTTCGGTGGCGTAGTTGGTAGCATGCTGAACTGCTGTGCCCAAGATAGCGGGTTCAAACCCGGCCGAAGTCGTCGGATTTTTTAAGAGCGTTAAAATCCTTCAGTATGCCTTCCTTCGGATGGGAAGTAAAGCCGGCGGTCCCATGTAAAAGATCCTTCCACTAACTAAACTCGTTTGAAGCTAAATTTCAAGGTTAGATTTCCTTGAAACGCTCTATCATAGTTCCAACGTTCAACACTAGGTATCATTGACATCTGGTAGCGAAAGTTGGAACTACTTGAAATTGAACGGAACCTGTAGTTCACCCTATGGGTGTCCGTTAGAAGCAGCTACAGCATCTGGCATGCCGAACATGTCCTCGGACACTCCTGACACTAAACGCCATACGATAAATAAATAGATAAGTATGTATGTATTTCTACCCCTTATTATTCCCGTTTTTTCAACGGGGTCGGGGATGAGATGCGATGGAAGACTTTGTGGCGGATGGTTTTTACGTCCGGATGCCCTTCCTGACGCCAACCTCATGAGAGGAGTTAATGAGAGATGAAATGAATGATGGTGAATGAAACTGGGCAAGGATGTAGAAGGAAGAGGCCGTGGCCTATTAGAAGGTACCGTCCCAGCATTTGCCTGGAGTTGAAAATGGGAAACCACGGAAAACCATTTCAAGGACAGCCGACGGTGGGGCTCGAACCCACGCGTCTACCGAGTCAGCAGAGAGCTTGGCCCCATGACCTAACGCTGCGCTTTAGCGAGCATAGCCACCAATGTCGGTAAATAAATAGATAAGTAAATACATAAATAAACTTCCAATATGTAGGCTACTGCCGATAAATGAACTCCCATGAAGCACTGGAAATAGTAGGAAATTAAGTAGGAGACCAAATCCTAGGCAAACAATTCTTAAACTTCGGAAATTACCCGAAGCACCTGTGGTAATGATCGGGAAAATATATATCTCGAGATGATGTAGTAATAGATGTTTATTCCTCCACCGACTATCACCCACCATCCATCCCCTTTTTAGATCACGACTTATATCTAGATAAAATTTCAGCTAAGTCTGCTATTGTACGCGTGATTTATGGACAAATACAGTATAGCCAACCCCACGCGTACGGTACTACTGTATAGCCAGTATCGTAAAACAAAAAAGTTCCCTTTCCATTCAGAGCACCTCTCGAAACAAATCACCCTAAAGACACCCGAGTGCACCAGTTATTTTAAAAATAACATCTGAGCTCTATTCTCTCTCCTCCCCCCGCTTATATTGAAATTACACAAAAAACGCATCAATATTTTTCATCCAGTCCAGTGGTTTTTGCATAGACTAAGGGTTCCCAACCTAGGGGGCGTGGGATTTATCAGGGGAGGGGGTGGAGGCGTGAAGTGATTTCCAAATTATTTTTTTAAAACTCGAATATTACAATTTTGTACAATGAACATCTTTCAAATCTCTCCAAGTGATTGTCACGTCAAGTCAATCGTTCAAAGGCACTGATAATTGCCAACTGTCGGCACAAACCTCTGCGGAGCCGCGAGGTTGGAGGGGAAATGAATAATAATAATAATGTTATTGGTTTTACGTCCCTTTTAACTACTCTGGCTTTTAGAGACGCCGGGGTGCCGGAATATTGCCCCGAAGGGGATCTTTAACATGCCTGTAAATGTACTGACAGTGCTCCCTCGCATTTGCGCACCCTCAAATGCCAGCTGACTGCGCCAGGTTTCGAACCTGCAACCTTGGGCACAGCAAGCGAGAACGTTACCCCTGAGCCACGCAGCCAGACAGGAAGTGAAATGAGTAATTTGCTGTGTTGTAAGGAGCAAAATCAAACCTGTGAGCAGTTGAGCGAGCAAGACCACTCAACCCACGTTTAATTGCACACTTTGTGGACCTAATTGCGTGAAAGTAAACTACAGGGTCATTCATATAAATTAAGAACGGCGAGAGGCGGTTTTGTCATTCGTTGCTGAAGCCGGCTTGGCCGAGCTTGTGACGCGCCACGGCCCCCTGCTCTAGTATTGAAAGCGCGCGCATAGTACAAACTTGACCTTGCAATAAGCGTGCAGGTGTTGTCAGTCGCCAATCTGAACCACAGCTGCTAACATGGTGAGACGGTTATCATTGCAACATCGTATTTTTGTATGTACAATTTATTTTAATTACCATTCGGCTCGGCGGGTACGTGTTGCATTTGTTCAGCAATTTCCTGATGAAGTGTCACCTTCACTAGCACAGATTCACGTAATTGTAAATAACATTGACACTGCTATTTCAGTGCTCAATAAAAAACACAAAATAAAAAATAAGAAAATAAAAATACAGTGGTATGACTCACTCGCGTCAGCCAAAATGTGGTTACCAGATACAATGCCTGTATAACCCAGGAAGGACGACACTTCCAGCAAATTTTATAAGGTAATATTTCATAGAGGATTGTACACCCGCTTAAAGCAGGGGGCCACGGCTCGCCACAAGCTCGGTCAAGGCCACCACACTAGCGGATAACAAACCCGCCGCTTGGCGTTCTTACTTTATATGAAAGACCCTGTATGGCCATAAGCGACATGTTTCAATTCATCAACGATGTAGTAGTTGCTTTCATTTTCCAGTATTATTGCTACATACATGGTGTTATAATTTCTATGTAGTGTTATTAGGTCAGGTCTATATCCTCCTCGTCAGTTTATCGAAGAGGTTATAGAAGCGACGGGGGGCAATGACCACCCGCATCTGAAAAGGGGGCGTCAGCTGGCAGAGGTTGGGAACCACTGGCCTAGACCAATAATTGCTAGGCCGCGTTAGTTAATATATAAACCCCTGGATCTTGTAACGCACAGTTCGGGTAGTCGCGCATCAATAATCTTTATACAGGGTTTGCCCATTAATGCTTTTTTTAGCGTCGCCTCCGTAGCGTAGCAGTCAGCATGGTTAGCTGCCGCCCCGGAGGTTCTGGGTTCGATTCCCGGCTCTGCCACGAAATTTGAAAAGTGGTATGAGGACTGGAACGGGGTCTACTCAGCCTCGGGTGGTCCAAATGAGTAGAGGGGGCTTGATTCCCACCTCAGCCATCCTCGAAGTGGTTTTCTGTGGTTTCCCACTTCGTCTTCGGGCAAATGCCAGGATGGTACCTACTGTAAGCCCACGGCCGCCTCCTTCCCTCTTCCTAGCCTATCCATCCCAATATTCCATCCCTTCCCATCCCTCGTGAGGCCCCTGTTCGCTTTGCAGGTGAGGCCGCCTGGGCGAAGTGCTGACCACACCTCCCCAGTTGTATCCATCCCGACCAGATGTTCCAAGCTCCAGGAAACTGCCCTTAGAGGCGGTAGTGGGGAGTTCCCTCGCTGAGTCCGTGGGAACCACCAACCTAGAGGGTCAATTGCCTAAATAAAATAAAAATATTATGCTTTTTTATATAATTACAATATTACGTGTGTCTACAATATTACGTGTATCGTATGATGTAGTTTGTATCCCACATGTTGACAACAATGAACTGTCGTCAATGTGTGTCTGAGTAACAGTTGAAGATGCGTCATGCGCCTCGGAAACATGGCTGCCGTCGTTAAGATAGTAAACCCAGAAACAACACAAAAGTCCCTATGCATCAGAGTCGCCGGAACACTCGACGAGGGAGGATCGGACGATGCCCCCCTCCTTCACGCGCCGTAATGGCTGCCAGTGAATCAGACCTGAATACGAACCGGTGTTATAGTTCCAATCGACGTGATCTTTCTAATCGATTGTATAATGGAACAAATGCAAGGCTCCACTATATTTTTTTTTGGTTTGTTTTTACCAGATAAACGAAAGCATCAAGGCCTTTCTCGTCAGTAGAAAGGGGAGTAAATAAGTTTTATGAGATCGCGTGGTAACTACACATAGGAGGGAAGAAATCAATCTGATTGTACTGCGAGGGCGAAGCCCGAGCTGTGTACAATCAGAGTTAAAACCCTCAAGACGGTGTAACGGAAAAGAAGAACTAAAGATAACACAAGGCAGCTATCAGCCTAACTTAAACGTTGTTAGAAATTAAAATTTGGAAAAATATCAAATGAAAAATCTAAAGCTTCTGATAAACAAGCCAAGGACCTGGGAAACTGCGCCTAGTAATTGGCTGCTTAATATTAATAGCCTTGTAGATACTATCAAGGCCTTTAGTACCAGATTGGATATTAAGGTGTATTCTTCGTTTGACCAACTTGCATATCCTTCTGATCTGTTCATCAATGAGAGGAATATTAAGGTCACGTCTAATTTCCGAGTTTCTTTTGACGGACCTTTTGACCTGAATGAACTGTCGGAGAGTTTATTTTGGAATGTTTGCATCTTGTCAATATGCGTTTTAGATATGTGGCCCCAGGCCTAACAGCCATACAGCAGGATAGGGCGGAGTAGAGCAAGATATAATTGCTTCTTAATAAATGAGCTCAAATATTTATTAATAGTGAGAGCAAAAATAGCCTTTTTCCTAGCTGCTGCAAGCTGTAAGACTCGGGCCACATGCAATCGAAAAGTGAGGGATTTGTCTAGCAGTATGCCAAGGTACTTGACACTGCTAGACCAAGGAAGGAGGGTGTGATTCAAACGGAGTTGGCCAAACTGGGGGCGCTCCACTCTATAGAGCAGGCCATCACTATACAAACTATCCTCCACAGCCTGCTTCCAGTCGACCGACCGGGTCAGGGAATGGAATGAATGAAGCCCCCATCTAGCGGCGAGGATGTGAACTGTGCCGGCTGCCGAAGCCTGTCGCACTTCCCTACTCCAGATAATAACTGAAACAAAAAGGAAGCTTGCAGTTTAAGGTGACCGTCAATTTCGTGATCATGAGCAAAGGGACCTCAATTTTATGTGGAATCCGAACCAAAGGACATGGCATTTCACAACGAAAATCTCACATGCATTGACCAAGAATCGAACCCAGTCCACCTTGGTAGAGGCCAACAGCTTGACCGCTGCGCCACCACGCCCCCTTTTTGATGAGTTTATGTATTTATGGCCCAGTGGTGAGAGGGTGTCCAAGTGGACACAACCAAATTATGTACAACAGTCCTATCCCATGAGAGCTCATCCAATCCCAACTTCCAACACGCAGCCAGAGTTCGATACTCGACCATTCGAGTGCTGAGAGGCCGAAATACGCGTACCGACCCATCATTCGCCGAGGAAAACATGCTCTCTTCGGACAAGACTATGACATTCCACCTATCACGTGTTACCTTACGTTGTCCTAGACAAACACATGGGGCACACCCTCTGCTCTACTGTGAGCTTTTGTTTCTTAGCCGCTCGCCGGGATTTTAGCCCCGTATCATTCATGCGACGTCACCTCCGTAGCGTAGCGGTCAGCATGGTTAGCTGCCACCCAGGAGGTTCAATTCTCGGCTCTGCCACGAAATTTGAAAAGTGGTATGAGGACTGGAACGGGGTCTACACAGCCTCGGGTGGTCCAAATGAGTAGAGGGGTTCGATTCCCACCTGAACCATACTCAAAGTGGTTGTCCGTGGTTTCCCACTTCGTCTCTGGGCAAATGCCGGGATGATACTGCCCCCGTAAATTGAATTATTCTGGGACAAAATGAGAGTATTTTCCGTCCCCATGATAAAATTTAACCAGAAAATATAATTTCTGGAAGTGTGACACAGGAGTGTAGTGTTACAAGCTCGAGGCTGTGGGAGAGCCCGATCACGTGATATATTGCACAATGGACGCTTCTAGAAGGCTATATTTGGCATAGCAACAGCGAGTTTGGAAATTAATATTATAAATATTGTTATAAATTATGCTATTGGATCCCAGCCCAGAGCCAATGAGAAGAGGTCTTATGGAAGACGGGATCAACTTCAATTACACAAATTGATGAAATTATGCATTTAGGCCCTTAGAAGAAGATTTTCTTATTTGGTGATAAAGAGAAAATTAAAAGACATTATGTCTGATACTTTAAAAACCGCAGATCTGTTAATCTACGCAGTAATAAGCATTAGTAATCTACGCGCTAAAATTATGGTGGGAGTTTGATATGGCCGCCAAAATTTCGACTTGGAGGGGGAGATCCAAGGATCGAGGTTCTTATTCCAGCAGTCTTTGAAGAGTGAGGAAGTGTTTTTACTGGGTTAACGGAGATCCCAAGGCTTAGTCCGAGTGCGACGACTGTCGACTTGTGGAGACGCGAGGATAGCTAGGTGGAACGTAGGAGATCACCGCACTTCCATTCTATGTGAAGTTGCGAGGAACATTGAATTGATTATATCTCTCATATCATTGAGATCTGAATTTAAATAAGCGAATATATATAAAGAACAGGTCGCATACTACATTCTGCGAAAAGTCGAGTGTTTTAAAACTCACCGTTTCGACAATATAAGCCTGTTAAGTCAGATTTTCAAATGTGTTGGAAATAAAGCTGAATATCATTTTAAATTGCAACGTGAAGTTGGCGAACGCAGTTCAAGTGAACAGTAGCGGATAACTTTTAATATTGGCGTAACACATAAACATTAACAGAATTACTATTATTAGTCTTCAGGAGCCTCCGTGGCTTAGGCGGCAGCACGCCGGCCTCTCACCGCTGGGTCCGTGATTCAAATCCCGGTCACTCCATGTGAGATCTGTGCTGGACAAAACGGAGGCAGACAGGTTTTTCTCCGGGTACTCCGGTTTTCCCTGTCACAATTTCATTCCAGAAACACTCTCCACTATCATTTCATTTCATCTGTCATTCATTTAATCATTGCCCCAGAGGAGTGCGTCAGGTTTCGGCAGCCGGCACACTTCATATCCTCGCCGCTATATGGGGTTTTTATTCATTCCATTCCTGACCCGGTCGGAGAATGGAAGCAGGCAGTGGATTTTCATTTTCACTATTATTATTCTTCAAATGTCTTCATTCAACATAAGTAACATTGTTGATATGATGAACTAAATAGTCATGCGTCAGAGACATATTCGATAACAGGAGTTAAGATACAACGATGGAGCTTCGTTAGACGACGCATTCTTGAATACAGACGTAGTGTACGGTCCATCTTGTACATTTTCGTTAGTCTACGAACACTAATATAACATCAATTAGTAATGGAAATATTTCATTCACCATTTATACGAATATTTCTATAAATTATTCAAATGATGAGGCTGATACATATTTACGACGGAGAATGAAGACTCTACAGAAGAGATTTGTCAAGATGCTAGGGGGTAGACCAGCAACACAGAAGAATTTGCCAGAAGGATGTTGTTCGAGCCCAGGCGAATGTTGGTGAATTCCAGAGAGGGACATTTCCTATCTCTGAGGTCGCAGATCCGAGGTTCGAATGCAGATCCATCTCAGTGTCTTGTACTGAGGAAACATCTAAAGTATTGTGGGAATACTTACATAGATCTTCAAGTTTTCGTCCAAATAAGGTAGCAGTGTATCTCATTTGTAGTATAGAGCTTGATTAGTGACATCCTGAGCCAGCGATCTTACTCCATATTTTCATGTTTCCATATTCCATTTTTCCATATTTTCACATTTCATGTATTTCAGTGTTTTCATGTATTTTACACTTCAGATGTGTGTTAAGATTTTTATGCTTCAAGATTATTTAGGAGATGATTGCCTTTCATTTATTTTTCAATTTTATTCTACGGATCAGTTGTGGAACTGACATTAAAATTTTGTTTGAGGAATTATATTGCCTCATAGAAGACTAGTCGTTTTGACTCTCGAATTTTAATAATTTATTTTAAACCAAGTATTCTGACATTGTGTCATAGCTTCAAATTAAATTCTTATTAAATTTAATTTGAGCACTTGAATGTAACAACATTCAACTTCAAGAACAGAAAAGAAACATCGAATGATATTGTTATATCATTATTGTACATAAACTGTCGACGATCTAAGAAATACTAGTCGTTTGATAAGACCGAAGTTTTAATCCCTATAAACATTCTTTGTGTAGAGTGGAAAAACATTACGACATTGACAAACCTTTTTATTATTTGTAAAGCTAAGAGCTTTGTTCATTTAATATGTTAGAGGAAATACCTTTTGATATAAGATTATTCAAATCTTTGGCTAGGAATTCAAGGCTAGTTTATCCCGGTCAAGATGGAATTCTATCTGACACTATAAATAACATTTGTGTTATTTTATTCTATTTGTGTAATATCACGTCATTTGTGGACATGATATTACAACGATAAACAATTTAAAGCTTGACAAGTGAGGTGAGACAGGAGTATTATTTTTATTACGTGTATTTGCGACAGGCGAGTTAACAGTTAATTATCTTGTTGTGGAGTAAACTTAAGGAGGTTAATCACGACTGTCTAATATCGTTCATTACAATTGGAAGTTTCGTTTGAAGAACTTAAGCATGTATAATTGTAGTCCAGTAGTCATGTGTAATGATACTGAGGGTCATGCCATTATTTGAGAGAAGTGCCTACAGAAGATATGTTAATAACAATTAATCCTTTTGGTTATTGTTTAACATAGTGGATGATAATTGTTTATGCCATATATACTGTTATATGAGGATTTGTAGAGCTATGGAGTGCTCGTGCGAGGGAGTTCCGCATTTTAGGGAAGTCAAAGTATTGTTGTTCTTTGATAAGAAGGCATGGATCATGATAAGAGCCGTTGTATACAGGTAGTCCAGTTCTTGTGAAGTAACGATTTAGCTGTGTTAACAAGAGGGTTTTTAGCGGAAATGCAACTTGAGAAAGATTGTCTACTCATGTCTATAATATTATTATTATATTTTATTAAACTCGAAGTTATGTAATTACGTACAGTTAACTTTAATTAGTCGACTGTATTATACCGACAATGTATTGAAACCTATATAAGACGATGTGTAAGCAGTATATCAAAACTACGGAACGTTAGAGGTTGGTTATGTGAAAAACCAGTGTATATAGTTATTTGAGAATTGTATTGTAACCGAGAAGCCTGAATCTCGAAAGTATCGTGTTAGCAGCACTATATAATGCATATTATTGGGAACATATTCCATGTAAATAATTCTTTGAAAATGATGTAATTAGTTAAATAATTTAGTAGGATTTATTAATCAATTGTTTTGAAATAGCGTGTGTATTATGAGCGGATGTTTTTGGTATGAATGATTTTTCACTCTTAAGAGTAAATGTGGAACCGGATTGGTCATGAACAATTGCGGGGTACGAATGAAAAGGTGTATATTTTTTTTTAGAATGATTGTTTAAGAAACAGAGTAGTTATGCGAACTTTTGTAAGATCTAAATGTTATTTTTACGTATATTTTATAAACGCACACAAGAGCAGTCTCTATGTGGGCTAGCGTGAATGATTCACCGTTATAGTTGGAGAGCGATGACATAATATAAGCAGGTGGACACTCACCGCCTTGTATATAAATTGTAAAACAGTTTCGAGTGTAGCGTGGTGCTGAGGTTTCATTGATGAAACAAGACCAATGCACGTGCGTTTTACAAACGCAAGCTAGTGAATGAAACCATGTGTTAGGAATGCCACGAATGTAAGAGCCTTCATTAAACGGTTTTATTTTTACGCTGTGTAGGCATAAAACAAGCTAAGATTTTATGCTCATAATGTTTAACACAGCATTGTAGTAAGATGTAGCGTTGTAAGGAAGTGTGAATGATTGCGTGTTTTTAATTTAATTTTTGATTGTTAAATTAGTTTATTGTTATTTTGTTTATACTAGATTAGTTTATACTATTGTTAATAAATTTTATTCAGTTTGTTATCCGTTGTTATTGGAGTGTGATTCATTTTAAATATAAGGAGAAGAATATCGTGGTTGTATTGTAGGCGAAGCTGAATTCCCAGTCCCCGAGGAGGTAAGTAAAGGTAAGTGCCCCGTGTAGTTGGTTGTTGATCCACAATATTCTTGTAACTGCTGTATGTAAATCCCTAAAGGCCATGTTGGAAGCGATTTCTAATGTAGTATTTGCCGGAGCTGTTAGAATTAGGCAATCCAGCTGGGGCAATGGATATTCCAACAGGATCCTTTCCGGAGCATCGGGTACAGTAGCTCACGTAAGGACACGGCTGCCTCCTTCCCTCTTCCTTTGTCTATCCCTTCCACTATTCCCATCCCTCATGAGGCCACCTGTTCGCTTTGAAGGTGAGGCCGCCTGGGCGAGGCGCTAGTCCCGCTTTCCCAATTGCATCCCCCAACCCGATGTCAAGCTCCAGGACACTGCCCGTAGAGGCGGTATAGGCGGGATCCCTCGCTGAGTCCGTGGGAAAAGCCTACCTGGGGGGTAAACTGACTACGAAAAAAAAAATTAATGCGTCTCAAGACCATCCTCGAACTGCCGGAAAAGCGCGTGGCTTGGCACAGCTGCACTGCGTTCATGAACGCGGTCAAATGGGTCTCAGTGATCAAGCTGTCGCCCTATTCCCAATTCGAGGCCCACCACGAACCCGAGCAAGTACGTCGGCTTATGTCTCCTGATTTTCGAAAACGTCTCATGTTATTGTTGTTGTTGTTGTTGATGTTTCATTTATGGATTTCGACATCGTAGTCATTTCAACTCGCATAACAGTTGATTTTTACTTACAGTATATTAAAGGCACTCTTACAGCATGACACTTTGCATTTTTGGAGTTGGCCTATATTTTAGTGTGAGACTAGGTAGAAAGTGAAGGTCATCAACATTTCGAGTTCAATCCGATGACTCTTAGCAATAATAGGCAAATTTACGTCGGCGCCTCTAACTACTACGCTTCGGTGGCGTAGTTGGTAGTATGCTGAACTGCTGTGCCCAAGATAGCGGGTTCAAACCCGGCCGAAGTCAAGAGATTTTTAAGAGCGTTGAAAGTCCTTCAGTATGCCTTCCTTCGGAGGGGAAGTAAAGCCGGCGGTCCCATGGCATGTAAAAGATCCTTCCACAGACTAAACTTGTGTGAAGCTAAATTGTTAGGTTAGATTTCGTCGGAACGCTCTACCAAAGTTCCAACGTTCACCACCAGGTATCATTGATATCTGGTAGCGAAAGTTGGAACTACTTGAAATTGAACGGAACTTGCAGCTCATCCTAAGGGTGTCCGCTGGAAGCAGCTACAGGCTCAGGCGAGCCGAACATGTCCTCGGACACTCCCGGCACTAAAAGCCATTCGATAAATAATTAAATAAATAAATAAAATAACTACCATACTAGGCTACTGTATTTTGTCAGTAGACTAGAGCAACTATCTTACTCGTATTTTACCTCGTTACATTTCCATGGAATAAATGATACAGGCCTATTCAAGTAGGTCTTCATCTCGAGGGAGTGAAGACATACAGTACATCTACGCGGACCATATGGTTGTGGCGTCACCATCAAAGGAATCTCTGAAACTGCCAATGGGCAAACTCTCCACGTAAATAATTTTTTTTAGTCGGTTTACCCTCCAGGGTTGACTTTTCACTCGGACTCAGCGTGGGATCCCACCTTTACCGCCTCCAGGGCAGTGTCCTTAAGCTTGAAACATCGGGTCGGGGGATACCACCGGGGAAGTGGGACGAGCACCTCGCCCAGGTGGCCTCACCTGCAAAGCGAACAGGGGCCTTATGAGGGATGGGATGATTGGGAGGGATAGGTAGTTCCATCCCGGCATTTGCCTGGAGACGAAGTGAGAAATCACGGAAAACCACTTCGAGGATGGCTGAGGTGGGAATCGAATCCACTCTACTCATTTGGACCACCCGAGGCTGAGAAGACCCCGTTCCAGTCCTCATACCATTTTTCAAATTTCGTGGCAGAGCCGGGAATCGAACCTCGGACCTCCGGGGTGGCAGCTAAGCACGCTGACCACTACACCACGGAGGCGACTCGCGTGAATACATAAATACATAAATAAATCAATCAATAAAGAAATCAATTTATAAATACAGCTACCTGACGAAATACGTTTGTAATGCATAAAGTGTACTGCAGATTAGAAAGGCCGGCCCTCGGGAGGAAGACGAGGGGAATGGAACAGCTGTGCCACTCCGACACAGTCTCCAGATGGATCGCACGCAAGGGATCAATATGGTAAGACATACCCACTAGCCATACAGAGAGAATAGAATAGGCACATCGCTATAGTGACCCACATACAGCCTCAGTTCAATGACTTGTAGCATTGTCTTTGATATTTAGAAAGGTATTCAACATTTCTTAACGCCTGCCATTTTGGATTGAAGACAATATATAGCATGCCTCTAAATTAGACCAATTAACTTTGGGATCGGATAGATAGCCTCTTTGTTTTTCAAACAACTTTTGTTGTGGAACCAATGGTCTGTGAAGTTTCAGTACATGAAGAGTATATGTCCCCCCCCCCCCCCCACTTTGCTTATACTCTACTCCCTGAGCTCAGTATCAGCTTTCCATCCATTAAATTGACTTCTTGCTCTCAATTATTATTTATTATATTTGAATTGCAGCCAATGGCCATAGCGGGGTATTTTAATTGAACGCCCGAAGGATCCCCATCAAATTCAATTTCAAGTAGTTTCAACTTTGGCTATCAGAGATGGCACTGTCACTGACACCTTGCAGCGAGCTTTGGAACTTGATAGAGCGTTTCTAACCAAATAACCTACGAATTTAGCTACACACAACCAATTGTAGTGGGAGGTTCTTTTACATGCCATAAATCTATGACATGGGCCCGCCGGATTTACTTCCCCTCCAAAGGAAGGCATACTGAAGGATTTTAACGCTCTTAAATATCCGACGACTCCAGCCGGTTTTGAACCCGCAACCTTGGGCATAGCAGTTCAGCATGCTACCGACTACGCCACCGAAGCCTAGACCTGAGATTTTCAGGCAAATGCCTGTTTTGTTCCTTAAGATATAATATGAAAATTTTTAAATGCGTTGATGTTTCATGATAAATTAGTTACATTTATAAAGTTTAAAAAGCCCTAAAATGCCTATTTGGACCTTTAGAGCCTTTTTTCTATTTTAGTGCCTAAAATGCCTGTTTTGTACACTTAATCCAAGAGAGGGCGCGTCAACTGGGTTTTCACAGAAACTTGATCTTCTCAGACAACTCTGGGTGTGTGTCGTCGGTCAAAGAGCGGCTAAAGGATTATTCCAGTGTTCAGACAGACATTGAGTATATTCAGGCCAATTTTTCATTTCTTCCAGTCACCATTACAAAACTGGAGGAAAAAGAAAACAGTCTCAAACAGCAATTTTCTGAATTGAGGAAGCTAAAAATAATATGCAAAGGGACAAGGTAGGGGATGAAATAATGGACCAGTGGGCTAGTGTATTGCAGAAGAATCCAGTTATTCAGTGCTGAGAAAGGTACATCAGGTAATGGATGGGGGGAAATGTAGGCTTAGCTAGAGAAATTGAACTGAAAAATGTAGGTAAATTTTCTTATACCCCTCTAACATCTGTGAGTGTAGAGCGCTCTTTTTCTGCTTTCAAACTGATTTTAAAAGACAAAAGAGTGGCTGTGGAAAATTTGAAATAGATTCTTGTTATGTGCTATAAAGCAAACTACGAATGTAATTGCTGTAGGAATGTTCATCACAAATAAATATACACATACTCCGTTCACGTTTACACCGTTATGGGATGCCTACAGAGCTGCTATTGTGTGTGTTCAGTGATTTTAGTACTAAGGTTCAGTACTGATTATCATTTTTCATATAATACACAACTGTTTTTGATAAATGTCTTTTAAAGTGTCTTAAGCGGCTTTGGTGGCGTAGTTGCTAGCATGCTGAGCTTCTATGGCCAAGGTCACGGCTTCAATCCCAGCCGAAGTCGTCGGATTTTTTAAAGAGCGTTAAAAATCCCTCAGTATGTCATACGGGTCATACTATACTCTCAACTACCATAGTTTCAACTACGTTTCAAGGTCACTCTCTTGAACATTGTCGGAGACTATCGATAAACACCTATGTTCACACGGCACACTCTTGCGGCGCGCGCGGGCATGAGTAATTCAGGATGATGTTAATGGCTTATGTGGATGGCTTAGGTTGGTGGCTTATGGCGGTGGCTTATGGCGGCATATGTTGGTGGCTTATGGCGGTGGTTTATGGTGGCTTATGTGGATGACTTACGGTGGTGGCTTATGGCGGTGGCTTATGGCGGCTTATGTTGGTGGTTTATGGTGGCTTTTGTTGGTGGCTTACGGCGGTGGCTTATGGCGGTGGCTTATGTTGGTGGCTTACGGTGGTGGCTTATGGTGGCTTATGGTGGTATTACTGGCTCGCCAAGTAGCCCTAGCGATCATAACTAATACCGGTACATGTATTAAGCTATTAATAATGGTATATAGCGATCATAACTAATACATGTAATAAGCTATTACTTGGCGAGCCTGTAATACCACCATAAGCCACCACCGTAAGCCACCATAAACCACCACCGTAAGCCACCAACAAACGCCACCATAAATCACCGCCATAAGCCACCAACGTAAGCCGCCATAAGCCACCGCCATAAGCCACCACCGTAAGCCATCCACATAAGCCACCATAAACCTCCGCCATAAGCCACCAACATAAGCCGCCATAAGCCACCAACCTAATCCATCCACATAAGCCATTAACATCATCCTGAATTATTTATGCCCGCGCGCGCCGCAAGAGTGTGCCGTGTGAACATAGGTGTTTATCGATAGTCTCCGACAATGTTCAAGAGAGTGACCTTGAAACGTAGTTGAACCTATGGTACTTGAGAGTATAGTATGACCCGTTTATCTCTTATATAAAAACAAGTGTCCTGACTGACTGACTGACTCATCATCGCCCAGCCAAAACTATTGAAGTTAGAATCATGAAATTTTGGGGATATGTTCGTGGTAAGTCGAAAACGCGCACTAAGGAAGGATTTTAGGATATTCAGGTTCTAAAGGGGTGTTAAGGGGATAGACCTGCATTTCATTGAATAACAATATCTCCCGATTGGTTTCATTGGGAGATGTGATACTCGGCATATACACTCATCATTAAAAATAAGAAGACACGTGTCTGAGGGTTTTTCGATGAGAAGTATATTATGAGGTGAAAAGGGTGAAAAGTGGGGGTTGAAGGATTCCTAACGGAGCGTGTATCTCTTAAACGACATAGGCGAGGAGTTTGAAACTCAGTGGAAAAAAATCAGCTTAAAAAATAAGTAAATAGGTGTTTGACCGTTTTTTATAAATCCAATTTAAGGGGCCAATAGGGAGGGGTGAAATTCTGGGGGGGGGGGGGGGAACAGGAAAGAAAGTGTCCAAACTGATTGACTGACAGACTCACTCATCAAACTCAGGAAAAAACTGCTTAAAAATAAGTAAATAGGTGTTCGACAGTCTTTTTCATAAACCCAATTTAAGGGGTCCTTGGGGAGGGGTGAAATTCTGAAAAAAGGAAATTGAGAGAAAAAGTCCTGACTCACTCACCATCGCCCAGCCAAAATTATTGAAGTTAGACACATGACATTTCGGGGAATATGATCATTGTATGTCGGAACCGTCCACTAAGGGAGGATTTTCGGATATTCAGAGGGTCTTAAGGGGGTTAAACCTGCATTTCATTGAATAACAATAACTCCCGATTGGTTTCATTGGGGGATGTGTTACTCGGCATATGGACACATAAAAAATAAGAAGACATGTGTCTGAGGGTTTGTGGATGTGGTGTATATTATTAGGTGAAAAGGGTGAAAAGTGGAGGTTGAAGGATTCCTAACGGAGCGTGTATCTCTTAAACGACATAGGCGAGGAGTTTGAAACTCAGCGGAAAAAATCAGCTTAAAAGATAAGTAAATAGATGTTCGATCGTTTTCTTTCCTGAATTCAATTTACGGGGCTCATGGGTGGGGTGAAATTCTGCGGGGGGGGGGGGGGGGACCGGAAAGAAAGTGTCCTAACTGATTGACTCTCTCACTCACTCTTCAAACTCAGGGAGAGAAAACTGCTTAAATATAAGTAAATAAGTGTTTGACAGTTTATTTTTCATAAATCAAATTTAAGGGGTTCATTGTGAGGGGACAAATTCTGGGGGAAAAATGAATGAAAATGTCCTGACTCACTCACTCACTCACTCATCATCGTCCAGCCAAAATTATTGAATTTAGAAACATGACATTTTTGGGATATGTTCGTTGTATGTCAAAACCGTACTCTAAGGGAGGATTTTCGGATATTCAGGTTCTAAAGGTGTCTTAATGGGGTTAAACCTGCATTTTATTGAATAACAATATCTCGTGAGTGGTTGCATTTCTGGATGTGATACTCGGCATATAAACTAATCATTAAAAATAAGCAGACATGTGTCTAAGGGTTTTTCGATGTGGTGTATATTATAAGGTGAAAGGGGTGAAACGTGAGGGTTGAAGGATTCCTAACGGAGCGTGTATCTCTTCAACGACATACGCGAGAAGTTTGAAACTCAGCGAAAAAAACCAGCTTAAAAATAAGTACATCGGTGTTCGACGGTTTTTCATAAATTCAATTTAAGGGGCCAATGGGGTGGGGTGAAATTCTAGAAAAAAAAAGGAGAGAAAGTGTCCTGACTGACTGACTAACTCACTCACTCATCAAACTCAGGGGAAAAAGACAGCTTCAAATATAAGTTAATAGGTGTTCGAGCGTTTCTTCATAAATCCAATTTAAGGGGCGCATGGGGAGGGCGTAAAATTCAGGTAAAATAATTGAAAGAAAATGACCTGACTGACTCACCCACTCATCATCGCCCAGCGAAAACTATTGAATTAGGAAAAATTAAATTTTGGGAATATTTTCGCTCTATGTCGCAAACGTCAACTAATGAAGGATTTTTGTTTATTCGGGTTCTTAAGAGGTGTTAAGGGGGTAAACGTGTATTTCATTGATTAACGATATCTCACGAGTTGTTTCTTTGGGGATGTGATATTCGGCATATAAACTAATCATTAAAATTAAGCAGACATATGTCTAAGGGTTTATCGATGTGGTGTATATTATGAGGTGAAAGGGGTGAAAATTGGGGGTTGAAGGATTTTTAACGGAGCGTGTATCTCTTAAACGACATAGGCGAGAATTTTGACATTCAGCGAAAAAAAAGCAGCTTAAAATATAAGTAAATAGGTGTTCGACCGTTTTTTCATAAATCCAATTTAAGGGGCCCTTGGAGAGGGGTGAAATTCTGGGGGGAAAACACAGGAAAGATAGTGTTCTAACTGATTAACTCACTCACTCATCAGATTCAGGGGGGAAGAACAGCTTAAAAATAAGTAAATAGGTCTTCGACCGTTTTTTAAATCATAAATCCAATATAAGGGATTCATGAGAGGGGTGAAATTCTGAAAAATAAATGAAAGAAAATGTCCTGACTTACTCACTCCGCCCAGCCAAAATTATTGAAGTTAGAAACATGAAATTTTGGGGTTGCGTTCGTTGTATGTCGAAAACGTCCACCAAGGGAGGATTTTTGGATATTCAGGTTCTAAAGGGGTGTTAAGGGGGTAGACCTGCATTTAATTGAATAGCAATATCTCCCGATTGGTTTCCTTGGGGGATGCGATACTCGGCATATCAACTCATCATTAAGAATAAGAAGACACATGTCTGAGGGTTTTTCGATGAACTGTATATTATGAGGTGCATGTGTGAAAAGTGGGGGTTGAAGGATTCCTAACGGAGCAAGTATCTCTAAAAATACAGAGGCATAAAGTATGAAACTCCGGGGGAAGAATCAGCTTGAAAAATAAGTAAAAAGGTGGTCGATCGTTTTTTGCATGAATCCAATTTAAGGGGCCCATGGGGAGGGCTGAAATTCTGGAAGAAAAAGTCCACTAAGGAGGGATTTTTGGATATTCACTCTCATCGACCAACCAACACTATTAAGGTTAGAAGAATGATATTTTGGGGATATGTTTGTTGTGTGCCGAAAACGTCTACTAAGGAGGGATTTTTGGATATTGAGGTTCTAAAAGGGTGTTAACGGGGTTAAACCTGCATTTCATTGAATAAAAATATGACACAACTATGACGCGAGCGAAGCCGCGGGTACCTGCTAGTTACCTATATAAAAGTATAGTATGGCCCTTTCCTTATCTATTTCATATAGAACTCTAATGCTGAATGATAATCAATAGTGGTTTGCTATCACGTTTTATGGAGAAAAAAAATACTGTGACTCAAGATTGAGCATTTTTTTATTGAGCAACTTGTTGTAAAAGTTATGTTTAATCCATCTTCCACGTCTCAGAAGCCATCAACATCACATACTATGCAAGAGGTAGTGTTGTTGTTTTAAGGGGGGAACTACAAGGTTATCTGCCCTCGATATGCAGATAGTTTTACCAAAGAAGAATTATTAGTATTCTCCAAGTTGTTCATTTATTATGTGACAGTCAATACCGTTAAAGAAATCTGGCAACATGTACCAAAATCATGGTCGCAAGACCCTATGCTAAGTGAATATCTATTAATTCTTTGGATCAAGCATGTAAAGAACACGACCTTTCTTATCGTCATAGTCATTCTACTTTATGACGTGTGGTGGATAAAGTATTGTTGAAAAGAGCTAAACAACGTTTGACATCCTATGATGCCTCAGTGGGAAAGAGGTTGGCTATAAAAGGAAAGTTAATGATGAGTGGACATGAACAATGAAAAGGATTGAGGAATTGGTATTTCTTTGTATTCTATTTTGTAAAGCCCTATTTGTTGTGAAATAAAAACAAGGTTTACCAGATCACAATGTCTTTTATTTTTAAAAATGGTGATAGCCATTTCTTAATTATTTTTTTTCATACATGGATATTTACAATTTCCACTTTACATTTTTTACATTCCCCTTGTTTAGTTCACACATTCTGTACATTTTTTTGTTGTGAAATAAAAATAAGGTTCACCAGATCACTATATCATTTAATTTTAAAAATGGTGATAGCCATTTAATTATTTCACACATGAATATTTACAATTTCCACTTTTCATTTTTTTATATTCTCCTTGTTTAGTTTACACATTCTGCACATTTTTGTTGTTGTGAAATAAAAACAAGGTTTACCAGATCACAATGTCTTATAATTTTAAAATGGTGATAGCCATTTCAATTTTTCACACATGGATATTTACAATTTCCACTTTACATTTTTTACATTTCCCTTGTTTAGTTCACACATTCTGTACATTTTTTAAAATCTTTTTCGTAATATACAAAAGCAAACATTTTACACTAAAATGTATTACTTATCTTATTTTTACTAAACTACAGTAGCCTAACATTATACATTTTACTTACAGTTTTTACAAAAAATATTACAATATAAAACACACTACAAATATTACAATATAGTGATCATTAGACTTAAGTAAAGTAATAGTTGTCAATGCGACTGTTTTCCCAAGCAAAAGTATCAAATGTGTTGGGTATAATGAATCGTTTGTTGTCTTCATTACTTAAAGCAACTTTGTTCAGCAAATTGGTATGTAGCTGATGATTTTTTACTTCTAAATACACACATTTTCTTATCTAATACAGGTGGGTTACTAACTATACAGTTTTTATAATCACTTATATCTAACTCTTTACTAACAACATTCTTTTTCACTAATTTTTTTTTTTACTACTACATCAACAATTGTCATATAGCTGTATGATTTAGATTTTGTGCCTAAAATGGTGTCTATAATAACACCAGCACATTCATCCTTAAATTTCCCAAGAACCTTTTTGTTTACTAGAGGTAAATGGTAAATATTATCCTCGGGATAGTCACTTGTATCAAACCTATTTAGCTCAGTTTTGATATCCTCATAAAAATCATCAGTTTTAAACTCATAAATAAAAGAATCTGTGTCTGTGTAGAGTAATTTAGCATTATCAAAATAGTTTTTCTTTACATAATCGTAGTGCAATTCATACATAAGTGTTTTTGACAATTCAAGAATGGTCTAACCCACATATATGGGTTTGTTGTAAGTTACTTTAAGACGATTCATTTGTATTACAACTAAATCCTCATGAATAATTGAACAGCTATGAAAGTTAGGCTTGCTTATTAAGTTGCTCGCGCCATACCTTTTACCATCATTCTCCCACTTTGTTATCAGCTTTACATCAACTCGTTTATCAACATTCTCGATAGTCTTTCCAAAAACGCTATTATTCATGAGTTTATAAAAATCTTTTTCAAATGCGTTTGTTGACTGTGTTCTTAAATTATTGTTTAGATCAATATACGGTTTGAGCCATGCTGACTGATGAAATTGTAATACGCGATGAATTTTAGTTAATTTCAATCCATGCTGTAGACACTGTTTCAAGTTTTGATAATGTATTACATATTTACATTTATCATTTACATTAGCAATTAACATTTTTTTCGTGATGGTATGTATGGATATTTCATATTCTCAGGACAAAATGGTAAATCATTATGATCATCATGTAACTCTTCAGGGTACTCAAGATTTACCTCTAAAATATATACTTTATCATCGTTATCATTAAGAGTGTTAACATGTAAGACATCAATTTCAGGTTGTGTCAGCCAGCGAAAATCTTTCAGTGGTAGATATTGGCTCATAGCCCATCCATATTGGTTATTTGCATCGAGGTAGACAATATATTTTGACTCTTTACAAGGGTTGTAGCTAGGCATGTATTTATTATTCGCTTTAGAATATCGCCCACTACATTGGCTTAATCCACCTCGAATTGATGATTTTATAAAAATGATCATGTCTATCAGTCATTAATTCTAAATTTACTTTCGTTTTTTTTTTTCAACATTGAACTGAAACTTAACCCAGGAGCAGTGAAATACTGACAAGGATCAAGGTCATACGTTTTCATACAAACATTCCGAAATTTTTCAAAAACATCTGCTAATAATAACACATCTGTCTTCAAATATATGTCTAAAAATTCACCTAAAGTTTGAATGTCAAACTGTGTCCATACACGTTGTGCATGTAAATATTCCTGATCACTAATATGACTTGTGTTTAAGGAACTGTAAAATGCATCTTTTGGTTGTAAAGAACACTCCTCAAGACGTTCCACACAGTTAATATATTCATAAGGGAATATACCTTTTTGACGAATCAAATTAAAATTATCTTTTTTAGGAAAGACACGTTGAATTTCACGAAACTGATCTGATTTTAAATTACTAGCAAGATTATTACGACTACTTGGCATAAAGTGGAATGAATCTAAAAAACGCAGTTTTATAGTTTTCTTATTGTCAATTTTGATGTATTTTGTGAACGATATGTATTGTTCCTTATTATTTGCAATCACATCAATTTTCTCATCTGAAGCTCCAAATTCTTTAACGATAAAGTGGTTATCGTATTTGCTACCGTTATGTAGAATGATTGGAATGAATTTAGTTACTCTATACTTTAAATTACATTCTTGCTGAGCAGCACCACGATATTTCCCTGTTAAATGGTCATGATCGCGAACCCCATCTGTATATAAACATTCACCACATATAAAACAATTAGTTTCAGTTTCAAAACTCATTTGCTGTAATGATGTTAGTGGTTCCATTGGAATAACAGTATTTAAAATAGAGGATATACGGATTGCATCTTTTTCAAGTCTTTCCATAAAAACTTTAGGTGCATAGAGCTCAAATTTATTTAACGAATCGTCATAACTACATTTAATATAATATGTAAAGCTAAAAGGTTCATGAATGTGAGTGGTGTTGGTAAAAGGTTTGGTTGAATTCGATGAACATGTATTAAATGGTTTTAGCAGAGCCTCAAAGTCAGCATATATAACAAATGGTACTCGAAGCTGTTTCTCATAATCCTTAAATTTTAGAATGTTATTTTTAGGAGTCGGTAATACCGTACACACATGATTACATCCCCATTTTTAGCCTATTTTCAATTTTGAAAAAATAGGCTTATGAGATCACCTTTTGTCCGTGTGTGTGTGCGTGTGTGTGTGTGTGTGTGATTCGTGTGTGTGTCCCCCCCCCCTAATAAAATCGAAAGGGCTGGAGCGATTTCAATGAAACTCGGTAAGTTCATAGCACTATTCCCGGCGACCTCGACCGTGCCCTTCAAATGTTGTTACGTCTCTCCAATCCAACATGGCGGCTGTGCGAAATATTTCACTAGCATTCAATATCTCCGAAACTATTACCGATATCGCCCTGAAATTGTGTACGGTGATAAAGGGCACTACTAGAAGTTCACCTATGAGACTTTGAAAAACCTGGTGACTACAAAACCAACATGGCGGCCAAGCGAATTTGAGATATTTAAATAGACTTTTCTCGCGATTTAACTATCTAAATGTAATGAAACTTGGTACAGCAAATGTTTATACACATTGTAATGCTCTGGAGTCTAATTTAGTTCAATTGTTTTCATAACCTCAAAATGGCGGCTGTGCGAAATATTTCACTGACATTCTATATCTCCGAAACTAATACAGATATCACCCTGCAATTTTGTACGGTGATAAAGGGTACTGATACAGGTATACCTATGTATATTTCATAAACCTGTAAAGTACGAAACGAACATGGCGACCAAGCGAATTTAAAATATTTTAATAGACTTTTCTCGTGATTTAACTCTCTGAGCGCAGTGAAGTGTGGTACAGTAATTGATTTAGCAGATTGTAATGCACTGCCATCTAATTTAATTCAATTGCTTACATAACCTCAAGATGGCGGCTGTGCGAAATTTTAAAATTAAGTTTTTATTTCTTGTGTCGTAATCATGCGATCGAAGTGAAAGTTTGAATAATGAACCTAGGCAATAATTGTCCTTGAATGGTACATAACTCTGTGGCCTATACACATAACACTCCTAAATGGTGAGCTCCCGAAATATTTAGACGGTTCTCAATATCTATGAATCTTTTACAGCAACCAAACTGAATTTTTTAATGTTCATAGAGACTATGAACATATGTTCACCTATAGGACTTTCAGTAACCTGGTGAGCACAAATCCAACATGGCGGCGACGCGAAGTATAAATATTTAAATGGGCGTTTCTCGCGAATTAACTATCCGAGTGCCGTGAAACGTTGCACGTTAAATGCTTATACAAATGTTGATCCACTGGCATCTAATTTATTTCAATGGTTTGCATTATCACAGGATGGCTGCTGTGCGTAATTTTAAAATCTCGTTTTTACTTCTTGTGTTCTAATCATGCGATAGAAGTTTGAATACCACACGTACACAATAATCTTAATGTAATAGTACAAAACTAAAAATCCAACCTGGCGACCATCTGAAATATTTAGACGGTTCTCAATATCTACGAATCTGTTACAGCAATTAAACAGAAATTTTGTATGTTGATTGTGGCAGTTAACATAAGTAGGATATATGAAAATAGGCTGTATAGTTCTTCACGGAACTACTTGTTGGAGTTGAGTTAGTTGATCCTCTTTTCTGAAATATAGTAAACAACCATCACACAACAACTTCTTACCTTTGTATTTTGATAGCTGACTGGACCTACTATACTCTTATTTTCAATTCCATAAACATTAATACTTTTATTGTTCAGCTCTTCAAAACGTTGAATGTCTTTTATCGCCATAGGAAATTCGATTTCTTTTAAATCTAACACTGAAGAATAGTGAGCATAAGATGATGATCTATCCATATTCTCCACTGCTGGATGGAGAGCTGAAGTTACAGCCCACGCAAAACATGCGTCATCATTATTCAAAACGTTCACAACAGCTTTCTTTCGTTTGATCCATCCTGGCAAATCAATGTATGATGATGCTCGAAGGGGGTTATATTTATTCAGGTTGGTTTCTAAATAAAGTACTTCAACCAACGCCCAGCCTGACTCCCTTTCCTGGAACTCTTCACTCTTCACAATGATAGCACTTGAAATATTTTGATATATGTCACTAATATTAGTTGATTCGCTAACAATTATGTTTTTTGTATTAAAAGATTTGATATCCGTAATTTCACCTTCACTCCCAGTTTTTACATAGAGTCCAAAAAGTTCAAAATTCATGTTAATTGTTTTATGCTCTAATAAAACATTACCTACCAAGCCAAACACAGTAGGTTGAACATTTTTTAAAAATGATTCAATACTTTGAGTTTTTTCTTCACTATAAAGTCTATAACTAGCAATTCGACTTTTAAACGCACTACCAATTTGTTGAATATTTCCAGAATTTCTTTCATGGCAAGCGTTATTTTTATGAGGAATACTGCGTAAATGTCCATGAATGATTGAAGGAGGTATATCAATATCGCATACATTACAATGCGTTATCGAAGGTTCACCATTCTTCTATTTTTTTTGTTGCACAACTATTTTCACAATCTTGAGAACGTTTACGCTTTTGAGCATCACATTCGTTTAAGGGTTCCGTGCTAGTTGATGGTTTTACAGATTTCAATTCCTGTTGTTCTCCATGCACTTCAACCATGTGGGATTGATATCGCTTTACAGCAGAAAAACCAAGATCACAAACTGAACACGAAAATGGTGCTGAACTAACATGCATTAAATTTACATGACGTGCAAGATTATCCTGTCTGTTAAATGTGGTAGCACAATGACTGCACACAAACATTTTAATGTCATGTTTAGCATTTGCATGTCGTTGAAGGTTGTCAGGTCTTGAGAACTGTTTCTTACATTCACCACACTTGAACATTATGATCACTTTTGAAATTACCTATTAAAGAAAGAAATAATAAATGTTAATCTATATATATAAAGCTCAATGTTTGTCTGTCTGTCTGTCTGTTATGTATACAAATCCACACCGTTTCACCGATCTGAACCATAATTTGTATACTTACCCTTCGGATCCCTGCGGGTAACCCTGTCCACTTGAAATTTCCGACAGACCACCCCATTCCCTGCATTTAGGCCCTTTGTCCCAAATCTACACCGTTTCACCGATCTCAACCAAAATTTGTATACTTACCCTATGTAACCCTGTGAATAACACTGTCCACTTAAAATTTCGGACAGACCACCCCATTTCCTGCATTTAGGCCCTTTGGCAAACTTCTACACCGTTTCACCGATCCGAACCAAAATTTGTATACTTACCCTTTGCAACCCTGCGGGTAACCCTGTCCACTTGAAATTTCGGACAGACCAACCCAATCTCTTCATTTAGGCCCTTTGGTCCAAATCTACACCGTTTTACCGATCAGAACCAAAATGTGTATACTTACCCTTTGGAACCCTGCGGGTAACCCTGTCCACTTGAAATTTTGGACAGTCCAACCCAATCTCTGCATTTAGGCCCTTTGGTCCAAATCTACACCGTTTCACCGATCAGAACCAAAATTTGTATACTTACCCTTTGGTACCCTGCGAGTAACACTGTCTGCTTGAAATTGCGGACAGACCACTCCATTCCCGGAAAGTGGACAGGGTCCGTCCCAAAGGCAATGGAAAAAAGGGGTAAAACCGGACCCGCTCAGGAAACCTTCAGGGTTGCCAGCTCCTGCACTCACCAGCCATGAGCCCTTGAGGATGTAGCACTATCCAGGGTGCACCAGGGCTACACACACCCTGCCTCCTTGAGGGTCTTGAGCAGAAGATATGAGATATTAAGAAAAGAATGAGGCTATCAGGAATGATTAGACAAGGGCCAATTAAGGCGGGAAAGTGAAAGAGTCGCTAGGCCTCGGATAACCTGATACCATCGGGGTCGGAAGAGAACAAGAGTTTGACCAAGGGAGGCTGACAGGAAAGAGAACTGAAAGGTGCCCGGCACCAGTAAGTAGAAGCAATGCCGGACTCAGCTGGGGTCCCGTGGTCGCAAACCCACGTCCCGCAAGTTGTGACCCTGATGGGTGGAGGGGGGAAGAGGGGGAAGGGGTGAGAATACCTTGCTCATTCATCGCGAGGTGACATGAGAAAAATGTCCAGACCCCGCCGTGTTACCTGTTATTGCTGACTATGCTGATGTTCATACAGGGTCTTTGCTCAAACCGCTGTAGTGTTACGAAAGAATGAGTGATTCACCGGTCAATGTGAATAGGACCGGGAACCCCCCCGAACGTCTGTCATCATATATCGTCATCATCTGCGATATTCTCAGCTACGTGCAGCTTGGACCCGAGCAGTACTCGATAAGCTCTTTCACTACACGCATCGAGTATAGGCCTAAGCCAGAATATAACGTTCAGACTTTGGAAGACATCGAAGGTAGTAATCTCAATTACCTATATCAGATTTAAAATTACACCATGTTCGTTTAGTAGTCATTTTTCATTACCTTATTATTATCATAAGGGCAAATGACCTAGATGTTACACCCTTTATACCACTAATCACCACACACAATAAGTCTTCATCGCCTGTGAATTTTGAAATATTTCTATCACGGTAGTTTGTAAGTTTGTCGTGTCAATTCAACAGTAGTTTTCATTACCATCCTCATCAAAAGGGCAAATGACCTAGATGTTACGTCCATTATACTACTAAATAACACCACAGTCTTCATCGCCTGTGATTTTTAAAATGTGTATTTCCATTAGTTTGTAAGTTTGATATATCCGTTCAGTAGTAGTCGTCTTCATTATCATCCTCATCAAAGGGGCAAATGACCTAGATGTTACGTCCATTATACTACTAAGCAACACCAGAATCTACCTAGCCTGTGATTTTAAAAATGTGTATTTCCTTTAGTTTGAAAGTTTGATATACCCGTTCAGTAGTAATCGTCTTCATTATTATCCTCATCAAAGGGTCAAATGACCTAGATGTCACGTCCATTATACTACTAAGCAACACCAGAGTCTACCTAGCCTGTGATTTAAAAAAATATGTATTTCCATTAGTTTGTAAGTTTGATATACCCGTTCAGCAGTAGTCGTCTTCATTATCATCCTCATCAAAGGGGCAAATGACCTAGATGTTACGTCCATTATACTACTAAGCAACACCAGAGTCTACCTAGCCTGTGATTTTAAAAATACGTATTTCCATTAGTTTGTAAGTTTGATATACTCGTTCAGTAGTAGTAGTAGTAGTCTTCATTGTGATCCTCATCAAAAGGGCAAATGACCTCTCATTCCTTTAAAGTATCAATTATTCCCATTCGTTGATAAGTTACATGTGCCAGTAGTCGCTTCTATGTTCATCATCACTATGTAGAAGATGTTTTGCGTCAGAAGAAAAGACAACTGGATGCTCAGGAACGTTAACGATATATCGACTGCGAAATCTGGAAGCTTCTCTTTGAGGAATTGCTTCAGACATTTATCGTACAGTTTAAACCTTAACAAGACGAAACTTTTAACCAGATAGCGATCTAAGTGGGAGCTCTTTGGCAAAAAATAATCAAGTCTTTCCCGAAATGTGAGTCCTAAAAATAATTTTTTCTATTATTTTCTAAGTTTCATATGTCAGTTATGTAGTAATTTTCAATATCATCCTGATCAGTAGGGCAAATTACCTAGATGTTACGCCCTCAACGTCATTTGGGGTAAATGACCTAGATTTTAAGTCCATTATATTTCTAATCACCACCACATAAAGTCTTCTACGACTGAGATGTCACGAATTCTGGGACCGCTAACGACATATCTCGACTCGGACTGAAGACAAATATCACGAGAATGATCATTATTTTACAGAGCCTTCCCATAGTGACTTAAGTATAAACATTGTCACTGGGTTTAATAATGTAAGAAATGAATACATAAATAAATATAATTTATGACGTTGAGTGTTAAGGAGACTGAAATATGATCATCTTTCCACCGGGCGAAGCCGGGTACTACTGCTAGTATAAAGATAAAACAAAGTAAAATATAAATAGTTTAATTATATTCCAGTCAATGGTTATAGCAGGGTATTTAAATCGATCATCTGTGAACTCCTAGAAAGTCTAACTTCATGTAGTTCTAACTGGGGGTTACTATATACCACTGTCACTGACACCTAGCGGTGAACATTGGAACTTAATAGAGTGGTAGAAACCAGCGGACGCCAGTTAAGTGGGCTAAGTGTGACGTCATAGCCAGTCTTAAAGCAAGTCTAAACTTGTAGAACATGTCACGTGATATAAACCAGTGATCACCAGTTAAGTGAGCTATGTGTGACGTCATAGCCAGTCTTAAAACAAGTCTAAACTTGTAGAACATGTCACGTGATAGAAACCAGCGATCGCCAGTTAAGTGAGCTAAGTGTGACGTCATAGCCAGTCATAAAGCAAGTCTAAACTTGTAAAACATGTCACGTGACAAGGTTAAGTTAGGTAAAGTTAGGTTATGTTAAGTGAACTGATGTTAAGTCTTTAAATATTCCCTCTGTCACTGACACCTAGCAATGAACATTCGGACTTAATTGAGCGGTAATCAAAATCTAACCTACAAATTTAGCTTTACACACCATGGTCAAGTAGTTCCAACTTTTGACTGCCAAATATACCATTTTCACTGACATGAAGTGGCGAAAATTGGAAAATATCACTCTAACTGTTTAAAAGTTAGTAGAGGGACACTTACCTTTTTATAATTTATCAACTGCTGCCACTGAATGAACAGATTGTAGGAATCTGGTAACCTACAGGTACCCTATTATCTGTAAACAAATCAATCAATCAATCAATCAATCAATAAATACATTCCAATCAATAACTTCAACATCAATTAGTAATAAAAGACTACAATCCATGAATAATAAGTATTTACCTTACAAAATAATTTAATGATTTTCTACCAAAAAGGCTTTTTTTAACAACTCTTGAGCAGTAATAGAGCACTGTTCACTCAAAGCGAGTAATAAAGACTGACAGTAGGGAAATATATGACACCTCTCTTATATAAACTCTCATCGCTCGTGTCAGCAGTTTTTTACAGATCATTGCAATTCCTTTCCAAATACAGCTGAGAGTCCAAAGTACACTAGGAACACCTGTGTAATATCCAATGACTGCTAACTTTGCATGATCATCACCCAATGTCTTGATGGACACCTGGGGTTTCAAATTACTGCAGCGTTAGTCATGGCAACAGATCTGTGCGCTCTCTGCCATGTCAGCAACATGACACCGGAAAATAACAAGTCGGTTTACTGCACGTACAATCTCTTCAGTTTTAACATCTTAAGAACATGTATTATTCTCTTTCAACTACAAATGACACCTACCCTCAAATGGCATGTGCCTCGTGTACTAGTGTGTGTGTGCATTAGCCCTAGCACTAGAACATATTCATTAACCAAGTTTTGCACTTAGGCCCTTTGACATAATTTGAATAAATGCATGGGCTAGTCTATAGGGACCAGTCCAAAGGCACCCGTCCATAGGGACCCATCAACAATTACCTGTCAACAAGGACTCGTCCATAGGGACCCGTCAACAATGACCTGTCAACAATGACCTGTTAAAAAGGACCCGTCCACAGGGACCTGTCAACAAGGACCCGCCAACAAGGACCCGTCCAAAGGGACTAGTCAACAGGGGCCAGTCCACAGGGACTCGACAACAATGACAAGGGCTCTGACCTCGAGACATAACATACCCCTCTTTGATTATTGGTTTGCCTATCGATAAGCGCCACTTGGAAAACTTTTTGATCACCCCTCGTGGGTGGGGTTACGTTAGGTTACACTACAGCCACCATCTTTAAAAAGCCCGCCCTCTTACAAAAGCTATGAGTGGGCATGCGTAAAAACAAAAAACCAAGCATGTTAATTCATATTGGCTTTCCACCGTGCACATGTCTCATGTGTAGAACAACGTTTAATTCCATATTGGCCTTCAATCTCACATGTCGCACTTGAAAACGATATTTTCTAAAAAAATACAATTTCACCCCTAGTAGGGGTAGGTTTTATTTCGGGGTGGAAATATGTTGTCCAATGGAAAGGGGGGTAACAGCCCGAGTTCAATGACACCTCATTCCTTAAAATCCAACCATGCGTTTGAGAGATATCGCGCCACCACCATCTTGTGAGGGGGGGGGGGGGGGGGGGGGAGGAGGAGGATATAGAACCCCTCAAAAACCACTACTAACCTGCCACTAATTACACCTGTGTGAAGCAAAATTATATAGGTTACGTTTAAACTACGCTCTTAGGTTCCTACGTTCGTCGCCAGGAGCTGACTGCGGTGCGTATAGTAGTCTAGTTCTGAACTAGTAGTCGTTGACGGTGGCGTTTGGCGGCAAAAGTAGAAACTACTTGAAAAATTTAATGTCTGCTGTCTTCACTTGAATTAAAAACAGATAACACACACTAATACAGTCATCACAATTAACGCCGGTTATCAGACAGATTCTACACACACCCAAAGTACACGGAACTACATGACTGCGCTGTCGCAGCCCCTAAACCAACCAACCAACTAAAGTGTCTTAATTTTGCAGTTATTTCTGTTAAGAATAGGTATGCCACGTTTCTTTTAGTAAAAAAATATCACGTTACAGTTTAATTAATAAGTGTATATTGTAATATTTTAAAGTCTATTTTCTGGCTGTTTGCACATTTTTTAAATGCTATTTTAAGTGCCTATTTTCTCTTTTACTTGTTTTAATGCCCATTGTAGGTGCCTAAAACTAATCTTTTTTAGAGCCTAAAATCTCAGGTCTACTTATCACTCTTCCATACATAGGCCCATATTATAGTACAGTGTAGCATTTGGTTCTGGCGTCTTTAAGAGAGTACGGCGGAGAATGGTTCTGTTTCTGTGGACGTCAATGGATGTGTGTTTCAGCACTTACTGTAGAGCATTAGTTATGTACAGTAAAAATATTATTCTACAGAAAAGTAACAGGCTTATAGAAAAAGCTGTTGTTGTTACATTTGAGGGGCTCTCTCATCGTGGTCATTTATCCTCGAGTACTTACTGTAGGTGTGTGCAATTTGGTCTGATAACTTGTGTTATTGCAATGGCTGTATTAGTATGTGTATTTGTAATTCAGGCGAGAATTAGGAAGGGGGTGGCCGTTGCCTTAAGTTAGAAACAATCCCGTCATTTGCCTGAAGTAGAAGTGGGCGACCACAGAAAAACCATTTCCAGGATGGCTGAGGTGGGAATTGAACCCAGCTTTTTTCACACAAGGCAGGCCAGAATTAAATTTCTCGGTAGAGCCGGGAATCGAACACAGGATCTTTTTCAATCCGTACCTCGATACCACAGCAGGCGGCATAAATAATTGAACAAACACATCAATAATGCTGAAAAGTTCATAAAACGCAAAGAAAACAAAACCACGATGACGGGTTGGTTCCAAAATTAAAGCCACGGTCGCTTCCTCTCAAATCACTGTCGCAATTACACAGGTTATTTTTCTCATATTACAGTGTATGGAATTATTTTGTGATGACTGACTGAACTTTATAATATCAATTGCAAAAATACGACATGCATGTCATACGATGTTGGCATGTCAACGAACCCATTTGAATTCAGTAGGCCGTGCTCATAATGGCAAAATTAATCTCGGGAGTTTCCGCCAACACAAAGTTCCTCATTTTACTACTAGAAAGTGCTATAGTGTTCAAGGAGCTTAGATATCTAACCTCCTTGACTTTCATAGTGATTCAAGGACCAACGAAATTCAACATGCAAGCTACCCTCTGGGTGCAAATTACAAAGCTTGCACCCGGCATCCGAGGCCATACGATATTATTATTATTATTATTATTATTATTATTATTATTATTATATCAATTGGCAATAAGACAACACTGAAATATGGCCTCAAAGCTATATTCTAGGTTGACTGGGTTGACAACTTCTAGTTGTCCCCATGGGCTCCAATGCATCCGTCCCAACCAATTTATCAAGATTGAAATCCTACCTAATGGTGCTGGGAATCAAACTTCAACAGTTTACCATACTGAAACTTGAAAATGCGTAGAAAGTTTAGTAATAGTCCCATAGCATTTGTAGCCTACTGGTTCATCCTCGGCTACATGTCGTTTGCTACGGAAAAAGTGAAATTTATATGAATAACTTGGGCAGTTTTTCTGAAATCATGTTTCTTTGAGAGATACTACAAAAAAAAAAAAAAATACGAGCCTTACAGTAGCCGCATATGATGTGTAACATCTGACATGTTATTCGAATAAATTCATATTACGTACTCGCATTTTTTAAAGAATGAACTCATAGTGCTACCTTGTGCCAGCAAACATGAAAGGATTCTCCAATACATCTGCAGTAGTGACATATTATACCTGCAACTGTATGCGGGAGCAATTGGCAACTCCAGCTATCTGATATGACATCTAGCGGTAAAAATGAGAAACTTACCAAGTAGGGTACATTTGTCACGTGGTGACTGTTTGTATATGGTTTCTTGTATTGGTGAGCAGATCGTGGTAAATTCTTCGTGTTTATACATAAGTTATAAGTTTTACTCGTTGATAAGAGTGCAAAATGAGTAAAAGGAAAGTATATTGTTCAGTTTACGGCTGTAAGTCGATGTATAAGAGGGCTGCGGATATATGTTTTCATCACATTCCAAAAGATGCAAATAGCAATAGCCGAAAGGTGACTATACCAAATTAATACGGGCAACAAGAGCGGGTTGGACCACTCACCACTACACTCACTGACGACAGGACGGGTTGTTCACTTACGCCTAGCCAAGCCGCACCTAGACAGCCAAGCACAGTCTCGCCGAGCCAAGCCGTACCAAGACAGCCAAGCCTGCACCAGCCGAGGGAAGAAAGCCAAGCTTCATCAGTCAGGTATCCTCCGCTCCCTAGTTCATTTCCAATAACCCTACCAAGCGCCATCACCGCGCTCTGCGATATCCGAGCCATTCCACTACGAGTCATATAGGCCTAATTTTGACTTCGCAGGGTTAATACCTACCATCAAAATCAAGCAATTCCTGTCTACCCGAATTTGAATACAAGTTAAACTCATCCCTTCGCCCTACCAAGCAACAAATAGTTTCTAGAGCCTATGGTACAGTGAGCAAACTCAAATATAGCTTTTAAACGTAACAGCGCCATGACCCGAACTGCACAAAAACAAATACCAGCAGACAACCGATACTTGATAATATGCAATTGACACATAGAATCCAGTGGAACACACAAATTAGATCACGTGTATCGCACATTTATACATATATACAATTAAAAATAACACTGTCATTATTTTAGGGACAACATTTATTGATTATAGCCGAAAAATAAAAAGTGTTCCATATCAAACGCATGTTATTGAGTATTTTTACCCTACTTATCCAGACCGACCGCAGCGCCCCAAGTGTTAGTTTGAGTTGCCAATCCACTGCCCACTTGATGCGAGCTGCGCTTTATACCGGCCAGTTAGTGAACCCATGCCAGCGGTGTTATTGAAAATGGCCTCTTATTGCCGATATAGCGCACTGTCAAGTATAGGCGCGATTAAAAATTAGGTGTGCAGTAGGTATATTAAATGCGTTTCTCCCATTGATACGTTTAGACCAACCAAATAGCTTAATATGATAATAGTGGAAACTCCCACGAGAAACTGGCGACACCGATTATGCGTGCCACCTAGCGGTTCGCGCAGACAACTACGAACTCGATTTCAAACAGCTGGCAAGTTTATCTGCACATGTTAGAAGTGTAACTTTTGGGCTATGTATGGGTGTTTTCATTACAAAATACAAAGTGATTAAGTGATTAAGCTATTTGGAACAACGAAGTTTCAATTATTGTTAGTAGTCGGTGTTAATATACTGAAATCCTACGTTGTTTTGAGTGTTGGTTGATGCGATATAGCACTCGAGGTATCGAGTGCTTACATTGAATAAGAATACAGCAAAAGTATGAAGATTTAATAAATCGTAATTGTTTTCAGCGAATATGATATAATGAATATTTTCACACCAAAGAACGACAATTTAACGATGATTTATTGAAGCAATTTCTTTAATGGGGCCTTCAAACCTTGAGGTAAACCGTATGCGATTCACATTCCACATAGTCACATGGTTTACAGTACGTCGTTGTACCGAACTCCGCCACCGCGCGCGCTCATTGTTTCCGTCCCATCCACTTCCGTCTCATGCACTTCCGTCTCTTTTCCAAAACCACTCCCACGAAAATGTCCAGCTACCGAGTGCCACAAAAATATCCAGATACCGAGTGGAAAGAAAAAAAAGATAATAGTTTTAGATAGATTTCATTAGAAAGCTACCTAGTGCAATGAGTAGCCCTACAATGTTGCAAATTCCAGAAAATGTCGACATGTCTTCGCGTTTCACATCCCCCAGACCCCATAACCACCGTCAGATTAAAGGTTTATATATAATTTATATACCTATATATCACTTTCTTACCGACAACGGTAAGTACTCTCACTAAAGTGCGGCGCTAGGCCATGGGTCAAGCTCTCTGATGACTCGGTGGACGTGGGTTCAAGCCTCACCGTCAGCCGTCTTTGAAATGGTTTTCCGTGGTTTCCTCATTTTCAACTCCAAGCAAAATGCTGGGACGGTACCTTCTGACAGGACCCGGCCACTTCCTTCCATATCCTTGTCCAGTTTCATTCATCTTCATTCATTTCATATCTCATTAACTCCTCTCATGACGTTGGCGTCGGGAAGGGCATCCGGCCGTAAAAACCATCCGCCACATGAAATTTCATCTCATCTCATCACCAACCCCGTTGGAAACGGGAATAATAAGGGGTAGACATACAGTAGCCTACATACATATATATCATTTTCTTGTGGACACGATAACTACCGTCTTTTTGCACCAATCTCTTTCAAATACATACATTAAAAAATATAGGCATTCAAAATCTCAGACGAGTTCGTTAATGGGCAAAATGCGACCAATGGGGTGGAAATGGGGGAGGGGGTTTCTTAGTATGAGAAAAATCGAATCCATTCACAGTTCATACTATTCTTCGTATACGGGCCAAAAACCTATCTGACTTGTCAGTAACGTTTTTTGATAGCTCCAGCTCTATCCCCCCCGCCCCCCTTACCTTTTAGATAGACCAAGGCAATAATAATAATAATGAAATTAGCATATCAAAAATATAATTTAGAACACACAGAAACTGCCCTAATTTAAGTGACTCGGTAGGTCAGCTGAGTTCACAGCAAAAAAAAACCCCTAGGAGTGAATGTTCCTATTTTCGTGATATTCAGGAACATCCTGATTTAATTTAGAATAAGAGATCAGGTGGGGCGAAGCTAATGTCAAGACCAGCTTGTTGAGAGGAAGGCCTGATGCGTACCCAAGTAGGCCGTATAAAATTGACCCTGCCAAAAGATGGAGAAGGAAAAGGGAATAATCCTCCTAGTAACTTCATGCAATAAATAACGTGACAAATCGAAACTTCACCAACAGATCATAGTCTGGTGCAGGAACAAGGGCGAAAGGAATTCCCAGAAGAGGCTTGGTTTACGCTCCCATGATAGTTAGTCCGGTCACATCTGGAGTTCTTACTGCGTCTCGAAGTTAAACATGTATATGTACTGGTTTACAAAATCGGTACAGCCTCCTCCTCCAAAGGAAGACGATGGGGAGACAAAAAGCAGGGTGACGGTGCCCAGCTGGTCTCTTGGCAGCTGAAGAGGCTACTCCAATCTCTGCCAGCAGACCTTGAAGTAGATCTCCTCGGGTAGAGTGATGCCATGGGACCTAGATGGTACCTCCTAACTGGGCCCAGATTGGTAGTACACGTCCCACATAGTGACCACTGAAACACACATCAGAACAGCAGCGGATGGTCCAAATACAGTTCCCTTAGAGGGAACGAGTGTTCCAGGCCAGCCAACCAGCCCTAAACAACTTAAGTTATCCCAGGAAGGGTAAAGAAACATCACACGAAGCATTAGTGTGCCATCGAAGTTCACTTAAGAGTCTTTCAAGTCACACACGGGATGCTTGAGGCCATGAACAAGGTTCTGCGCAAAGACAGGGGTTCCAGGGCATAGTTAAAGTTCACTGAAGTATGAAAATCACCGAAAGGGGAACCAACTGCACGATAAGACTGACGTTAACAATTAAAGGAACGACGGTACGTTAACCACAAGAATAATCAAAACAACTTATAAGTACCCACAAAATTTGACCCAAGATACAGCAAACCAAAATGTACCCAAAACGCAACTCAAGGGAACCTACAAATTTGCCCACCAAAAATGTTAAACAATTTTTCAAAATGAATTTACTTTAACCAAACCGAAGGACCATTTCTCTGCGACTTCACGAAATCAGGACTGCACTTAACTATTCCAAAATTCGCAATGACAATTACATAAATATGCCGCACGGGGCATTCCGCCAATACAACTACATTTATTATACCACACGTGGTATTGCTCAAGTTAATACATTACAAATTACCTACCGCACCGAAGGCATCACGCAGGGCTCGTTTTGATATGCACACACACAAATTACATTTAAACAATTACATGTCTCGCTCAATTTCACATGTTCCTGACCCACACTGCCCTCAGTGGCCTCCTAGGACAGGAGGAACAGAGACCACAACATCCCATCACACAAGCACACTAACAGCAAGACAAACAAAATAAGGAAAAACCACGTCACCCACATAATTCACACATTCACACTCCCGGCACCTTGGCTGAGAACTGAACCCAAGGCCAAGGACTCATACAAGGTGGAGGACTGGCTCTGCAGAACGATTCACACTAAAATATAAGACCCTCAATTCCATCGGACTGTCACCCCGATATTTCTCCCACTCCATAACTGCCTACGGGCACTGATCCCTGCGACAACACAAAGACATAATTACTCATTCATACTGCAACTTGCGAACCAGGAAAACAGCACGGAGACTGCAGTTCACAAGCCTGACGTGAATTATAAAAACAGTATGCACTGTCATTCACGCACTACACAAATAAATATCGCCCTGTCCTTCATACGACAGGTCCTCTCCCTTACGAAGGCGGGAGGAACATTTACTCTTGTGCCACCAAACCCTGGCCATCAAGACGTAAATCAGCTCGGTACCTGAGCTGTCCCTCCGGATCAACACATGACTCGACGGAGGGTACTTGACATCTTCTCCACGAAGGCAGGCCGCCTCAGAAGATGAAGTACAACACTTTACAAACACATAGATATACCTTCGACACAAGGTAGGGCACCCACCAACGTCACCCGTACAGCCACCAAGTGTCACACACACCCTAGTGCACGTGGCTCACCTTCCTATCACACAACACAGACAACCAAAACCCCGAAAATTTCTCTAACTGGCGTTACCACAGACTACAGACATCTCTAACTAACAACGTGTGTCACCTACCATTAATGTTCACCATCCAAATACTGGGTGACACTTTATGGCCACACTCAAATCGAACCCATGATGCTTCAACGCACCACTGTCATCAAAACGTGCTTAAAACATTAACTCGACGAAGCTACTTACAATCTCAAAATTCACAACCTCCTCGACTAACAACACGTGTCTGTATCTCACAAAATACTAACGCCAATAAAATCCCTCCCAGAATATCAACACTAAATTATTCAGAATTACAAATCACAGCAGTGACAGATGTTACATCTCAAAAGGCACGAAGCAATTAAAATCTTCAAAATAAATCCATAAATCCAGCTCACACCAATTACATTGGAACCTCACACACCCAAAAAACCTGCTAAGCTATCAACACACAATTACTCAGAGAATTTAAATTTATTTACCACAAAATATGACACTACTACAGTAACCTCCCCACGACACTGACTTACACCAAGGCTCACGATCGATCAGAACATCTGGTGGCAACAGCCGAACTCACACACACCCAAGATGACGGGGCTACACAAAATTTTAACGAACCCAGCACTTTTCAGAGTTGAGACTACAACAGAAACGCTAGCGGTCTAACAGATCAAGGCTGCAAGTTATAAATAACTAACCAACTAATGCACTGAAGCACCCTCAAGTGAAAACTCCAGAATCAAAATATCAAAATATGCCCGAACGCCTACAACAGCTGATTGTGAAGTGAACACACACCCAAACTAACGGAGTCTACATGAAATCTCATGAACCTACAACCCTTCAGAATGTGACCACAATAGAATAACATAGCCGCCTAACAGCAAGAACTGCAAGTTATGGATAACTAACGAACCAGCCTACCCAATGCAATCCCAAACGAAACACTGCAATCTCAAAAAAATCTCAAAATCAGACTAGTGAACACAGCAGCTGACATACAACGTCAGCTCAGCATGCCACCGCAGGGTCATCTCCCTAAAGGAAAACTTTCACCAACCGAACTACCAATTAATTTTTTACTACCAAGAATCAACAAGTATTCCCAGAGCTAGCAACTTCATCACTGGAACTCGAACACTGGACTCCAGTTCCTAACATTCATCCATCATCCATCACACATCCTTCTCAAACATCTCACTATAAAATTTAACCACCCACGACAATAACCCGTTACATTCAATTATGCAAATTAGCAGTCGCACAGATATCATGAACACAAAACACCCTATGGTATTAGAAACACTTACCGACAGCTCAGCAATCGTGGCTCGACTCTCCATACTAACTGGACGAGTGGCCTCTAAATACCCAAAACTCGCCTGTCACCGAGATAACGAAGTCCCATACCTTCAGTCACTCGACTCGGGCAAATACTATATACACACTGCCCGGGCCCAATCAAGACGGTACTCACACCCCAAATTAACTGGACTCCTGACAGTAGATCCCCGTACGAAGCACATCTGCATAATAGGTCCAGTTCAAAATGCAACTAATACAACTAATATAAATAACCATCCACCTTACGTTAATGGCAATTAGGCCTCAATTTACTCCCACCCTAATTCAATTTGCAAACCTACATCAATTCATTCACACATGACTAATTCATTCAATCAACAGTATCAAAAAAACTTGAAGGATTACAGAAGAAAAAAAAATTGACATCAAAGGAAAACCAGTTCGATCCCTAGTCAGGACAGCAATAAAAATCGCATCACACATACACTCTTACATCCGGAACCCAATCAACCACAGAAATACATTCATACCTCCACCAGACACACAGGCTCCCTTCCCTGAACAATTCTAAATTCCCCATTTACACCAGTATGTTAGTATTCGGATCGTCAAGACACTATAACGCCAACGGAGTATCAACTCACGTGAGGACCTGATGAAACAACCCGTAGTTGTAGCCCTGAAATCACAGTTCGCCTTACATCGTAGAAAAACGTCCAAAACGCAAGACACGAATCGGGGGAAATTATTTATTTACACCCTAAATGAGATGAAGACCTGAAGGCGAATGCCTCCCAGAACAATCCCACTTAGTAAGTCACTCGACGAAACACACACTAAGATACTGAATATCAAAGCAAATCACAAATATTTGACCAATTTAGATGACAGCCTAACCTTAAAATCCCATGTCACAATAAGACAATTTACTCGCCCCCCCCCCCCAATTACTAAGCAAACTTAAACATCAATCAAACATACATAAATACCCACCTGATTAATTTATACTGAATTAGCACACACGCAATTCGACACTTAACATCATTCAAAACAAAATTACCAAACGCACATATTGACAGCAATGCGACCATTCCCCAGAATTAATTTAACGCAGAATAAGATGACAACACCAAATTTTAACACTCACATGGTCCAATTTAATTTAACAGAACTACCAACAGCGAATTAGTTAACCCCCAGCTAAAGAAATGACAACAAAACTTGAAATGTTTGGCCTAACGAACAGCTGACAACTACCAGTGGCGGCTCGTGAATTTTACCGAGGGGAGACTCAACCGTTTAAGGTGTAAACCGCTTTTTGTGATGCTTTTCCAGTAATTGACAGAGGTGATTTCATACATGAACTGTGTTTTTCCTTCTCACATATTTTTGAAGTTTGAGTTCCTTATTTCGTTTGGACTAGGCACTATTGTTTTTAAGAAGTAACAAAGGTATTAAACATATTTGCTACCAGTCACTGGAAAAAGAAGAAAATCGGACCCAGCTCAGGAATCCATCAGGGTCGCCAATTCCCAACCTCACTAGCCAAGAGCCCTTGAGGGTGTATCCCCACAACAAGAGTTCACAACTAGGCCTAGTGGGACTTGGGTTGGAGACAATTGGACCCCAGCAGAGGCGGTTATTATTTCCACTTGTTCTGGGCTCCATGTCATCTACCTGTCGACCTCCATTAGTCGACTCTTGATCTCTTCCAACCCGGATAGCCTTAGAGCATCCAAAGTCTAGAGAGTCATTCATTTTCCTGCCGTAACTGACCCTTATATCATCTATCCTGATACCCTCGTTCTTCGAGGGGTCGGCCCTCTCTGCACCCTGGATAGGGCTACACCTTCAAGGGCTCAGCTTTTGAGCTCGGGAGTTGGCGACCGTGATGTGTTCCAGAGCGAGATCCATTTTCCCCTTTTTGCATTGACTTTGGGGTGAACCCTCTCCTCTTTCCCTTTTCTAACTGCCTTTAATGGTTCTAGTAGTTTCCAAGTACCTCAATACTAATTCTTCGAAGATTGATTCTTGTTATAAGGGGATGAACAGCAAGGTTATCTGCCCTTCGAAGATGGAGGGCATTTCTTTTCCGTCATTTATTTCCCTTATTCGGTTCTTTCTTTTATTATTGTCGTTTTCTTCTTCTAGTACCGGTACATAAGTTAGTTGTAAGTCAGTAATTAGTTAAGCCTAGCTGTAGATTTTATTTCATCATAATGTCTCACCATCACCTAAACCACTAAGGGTAGATGACCGAGATATTTCACTCCTTTAAACAACAATTATCTCCATCATTGAGGGTGTATCGATATCTAAGGTGCACCGCACCTGGGGACAACACACACCCTACCTCCTTTAGGGCCTCTTAGAGAAGGCAGAAAAAGGACAAAATGAGGTCTGATCCTACATAAATTAGGGCATCAGGAAATAAAAAGACAAGAGCCAATTAAGGCCCGGAAATGAAAAACATCCCAGGCCTCCGATACCCTAATAACGTTGGGGTAAGAGTTGACATGAAAGATATAAGAGAGGAGCTCAGCTCAAGGAAACTCAGCTGGGGTTCATGGAGGAAAGAATAAGAGGAGATGCCCTGAGCTCTTATGAGTGAAGCCAAGCGCTGCAACCAAAGTGGGCGTAACCTTAACTCATATTCGGTGTTCTGTGACTTGCATGATGCATTGTGCATGGCTAAACCTTATTTTGGCCCTGGTTTTATCGCGCTCCGGTTATGCAACTTTGGAAACGTAATAACAGTAGTGATAAGTTATTTAAAAAACTCTTCAATTCTAATCTAAGCATGTGTATGCCTACCCTATATGCCAAAAAAAAAAAAAAATCATTCCTCTGGAAATCTCAAATTATCAAACGGCTGTCGGTCAATAATTACGGTAGACCTACGTAATCAATTCGAGGCTAATCGTCAAGTTTCTACCCCCCCCCCCCACAAAGAAAATACCGAAACGTATAAGCTATACCGTATTTTTGTGCAAATATGCGTCTTTTTATAATTGTTCTGTTTATTAATTTTGAGGTTCGTATTCTTGAATATCAAAATGTGTACGACCAATGAGTGAAATGGCTGTGCTCGAAATTAGGCCTAAAAACTGATGAATGCCTCAACACCAATAAGAACTTAAAACTCAATTTGTTGTAAATACCGTAATTAGTTCGGCCAAATTAATTCCCAAGATGTTCCTTCTTTGGTATAACACCTGTATTCAATTTAATCAGTGCTTCAGCGTATTATTACGTCTTCCTTACAAAACTAGCCTCGCAAAGGCGCTCTCATATTTATATTTAAATAACGATAACGCAGCTTATTTGTGCCAAGTACCGTGATGTACAGAGTGTATTCTGTCTATCCAAGAAAAAATCTTGACTTGTCATTGCAGTTTTATGTCACTAAAATCCATTACTGGTTGGAGTGGTTTACGGCTTTAAGCATAGGGACAGCCATTTACTTGCAACCAAAGTGGGCGAGCGGTTTGGCTTCAGCAACATGCGCTAGGCAGCGCAGCGAAGGCATCTCCTTCCTTTCTTTCCTCCAAGCTGGGGTCTTATAGTCGCCAACCCACATCCCACTAGTTGTAACCAATTTGATAATATATGTGATCTGAAGCTCTCAGGAAGAAAATGAAGACTACAAGCACTAGAGCGATCAGAAGGTAACCATTTGCTTCCTCTCTTGTCACCTTCTCTGGAAATTCCACGTAACCACTTCTCACGCAATGAATTGTCCGATTGTATCTCATAAAATTCCCCAGTATTCTACCTTGCCCAGTTCTGATTTACAAAAGGGCACGCAGCAGTACTACATTATAAAATCATTCAGAATACATTCCAATTTCGCCATGAACATCAATACAAAACTTATGTCTGCCACAGTGACTTGGTGCTGCTTCCTAGCGCCTATATTTAGAAACGAGGTTGTACGAAGACGGCCGTGGTACGCATAAACCAATGCCGTAATCGTTGAATGGGCAGGCAGTGGCTGCATCAGACTCAAGATGACTGAGTCCACACACTTCGTGACGTAGCGCGTGAAAGGATGGACAGGGGATAACTGAAGGTATTCGTTACCATGGCAACGTAAATAACAAAGCGGGCGATTTTTGATGAGTCCTCACGAGCATCCGGTGCGCTCTACCGGCAAGGAGAGGAACTACACACATTTTGTCACGATGGCAAAACATTAGTTGCGACGAGAGAGAACATCATGGCTGATGAGGAGGGAGGAGGGTGGGAGGGCGGCGTCCTTGAGTCCAATATCACCGGCCGCCTTTGACAACTACCAATTATACCTCACACGTATTATGCACAGCGAATCGCAGAACTTCACATCTCGAGCCTTACGTCACTAACAATTATGAAGAACAATTACAAATTTACCCCAAGGAACCTGCTGATGATAAATCCACACATGCAATTCACATTTTCACTGACAGTTATATGAAAATAATAACTTATCCACACTTGTCGGCCATGATTGTTCAAATCACTACGTGATTCAACAGGCGTACACTCAAGGCACGTCAAAACAGACACTAAGTTATTCTTACTGGAAATACAAGCTTATCAATTTCAGCCTATTGTCAAGAGAATTTAAAACGTCAATAATTTAAATTTTACCAAAACTACTTCCAACCAGACAACCATTTTAGTCTTTCCAAACACGTGACACAATTAAGTCAAAACAACACTTCCCGAGGTTTACTTTTAGCACAGGCGCAGTAAAATTGAGCTGGACTTTTACTCACAAGAAACAGAATGAATTTACAACCACCCCAAAACATACAAACAGCATATCAAAACTCACCACGTGCGAAATTCTTTCAGCCGGCCAACTCGTCAATCTGGCAACGCAGCTCCGCCATTACTCCCTCGGCAGCCTGACTTCCGTTCCGCGCACGTGACTGCCACTTACAGTTCTCAGCGATCTTCTCGTCTGACAGCTGACGATATGATTGCTCATTTGGTCTCCGGTGTACACAGCAAGTTAATTTTACATGAAATCAAATCACAACAGATATTAAGTTATGCTCTTATTACTAGCCTACCTATTGGAAAGAAGAAAATTTAGTAAGGAGGACCCCATCTACGTTAATTACTGAATTTAAAATTTTAATTAATTAATGCAATCAGTCAGCAGGAAAGATTATTTGCTTAAGGCAAGATCACAGAAACAACCACGCTCTGCTACCACTGCACCAGCTCTATCCCCCCCCCCCTTACCCTTTAGATAGACCAAGGTAATAATAATAATAATGAAATTAGCATATCAAAAATATAATTTAGAACACACAGAAACTGCCCTAATTTAAGTGACTCGGTAGGTCAGCTGAGTTCACAGCAAAAAAAAACTAGGAGTGAATGTTCCTATTTTCGTGATATTCAAGAACATCCTGATTTAATTTAGAATAAGAGATCAGGTGGGGCGAAGCTAATGTCAAGACCAGCTTGTTGAGAGGAAGGCCTGATGCGTACCCAGTAGGCCGTATAAAATTGACCCTGCCAAAAGATGGAGAAGGAAAAGGGAATAATCCTCCTAGTAACTTCATGCAATAAATAACGTGACAAATCGAAATAAGCTAACATGTATTGAACATTAAGATAATACAATTACAAGAGAGACCCTTCCACCACTTAATTAACTAACTGACAAATATGAACTAGTTAAACACAAATGAATGACTTAACCTGACATGTAAGACCAAATACAGACAATTCCTCAAAATAAAGGGTGCAAACAAAACCAGACACTTGCCCGCTTGGCAAGATTACACACATCTACATTTATGATTAGGAATGAATTTAACAAGAATGATTCCCCTGACGACAAAACTAAAGGAATAACAACATGAAGTTAGACTCGATGCCACTTCAAAAACAATGTTACATAAGCAACTTAAGAGCCGTTTAACACGACTAAGGTGGTCCGAAAGCCTGCTTTGACTTACCGCCTTCAGCAGCCTTCCTGACCAAAGTTAAATCCACGAGGTTCCCACCCAGCTAACAGGAAATAGGACAAAGAATAACCCACCCTGCAGTAAACTACATATAACAGTATGACCAAATTATACTACAAGCCCTTCCAAAATATTACATACTAATATACTAAAATAAAAATGTCAGTCTGTATCTAGCTCAGAATATGGTCCATACGACACATGGCCTCGAAATCACATTACCAAAATATTTTGCAGTCAAAGTTTGTATTCATTAAAGAAAAGTTTCTTTCAGTTGCCCCTTGTATTAAGTTATGATTGTACCACCTGGTGTCTTCCAGCCCTCCGAGGAAACTGCCCAATGAGTTTCCCCGGAGGCAATTGCTTGTGAGTCTCGTTGTCAGCAAGGTCCTTCACGCACTGTCCTCTCCAGTCACAGGCCGCAACCCTCGAGCGCAATGCACCCCCACCACACTACTTCAGTCATACCAACGTGACTAGTGGTGAAAACGTGCCAAAACAAAGCCAGAGTCCAAGGTTTACAATTGGTACCTCGAATGTCACCCCACACAGTTAGTGCGTAGAATCTTCCCAGGAGTTGAGATGTTTCACAAGGTTCTTGCAAAATATTTTCTTAGAACAAGGGTTTGGCCAAATGTAGCTGACAGGGAGTGTTCACATCTCCAATGTTCACAGATACAAAGCTTGATATATCTCCCTAGCCAAGTTTGCATTAGCGATAATACTTTAAGTGGCAGGACACACAAAGGGTAGAATTCCTGGCAGAAAAGGGCTTGGCGAACCCACTTCACCAACAGATCATAGTCTGGTGCAGGAACAAGGGCGAAAGGAATTCCCAGAAGAGGCTTGGTTTACTCTCCCATGATAGTCCGGTCACACCTGGAGTTCTTACTGCGTCTCGAAGATAAACATGTATATTTACTGATTTACAAAATCGGTACACCAACCATTAACCAAAGGGGTGAGAAAAATGGAGTATTAAGAAAAAGAATCATACCTCCCTTAAGCCAACGGCCTGGCCATGTTGAAACACCGGATCCCATGAGAACTCCGCAGTTAAACAACATTGGGCGAGGTCGGAACTTGGATGGTATACCGGTTCTAGGTACTGCGCGCTGTTGGCGAACATAAGGAGGAGAGGAAAGGCTCTGGACACCCTACCGCACGTAAACTCCGGCTGTGGATAGCTTCTTCGGAGGCTCGGACCTGCCTTCGGGCAGAGTACCAATTAGCCTACATTTTACCTCCCTTAATAGGTACAATATCAAAACCGTTTAAATAGTCTTCTAAAAGTTACCTAAAACCTGTGTCTGAAACACTTTTTGATATGATCCACCCTTATAGACTGGTTCACTTTTTCCAAATACGCCTCTTTTCCAATTTGAGCGGCATTTTCGGTAACTTTTGGGCAAATGGCTTATTTGTACTAATTCGGACCTGCTGAACACGAATATCGCTGTTGCCTGGCTGATTTCTCCACCGCAAACCCGAAATCCAAGATGGTGGCCAAGATGGCGGACTTATCCCTATATCTGCACTATTTTCGTTTCCTCACGTATTTTTATTCTGATAGGGGTAAATTATGCTGTAAAGAATTGTTGAAACAATGGTTTGTCGATTGACTAAGTTTTTAATCACACTGAATACATTTTTCCCTTTAAAAATATATAAAATATATAAATTTTCTCCTTGTAATATTTTACAAAATTTGTGTTTAGATTGAATTATGTTCGTTATTCTATACGTATAATTACAAGTAGGCCTACTACTGATACCATAACCACTATTTCTGTTCAAATTTCCAAAATCAAGGGAAGGAGCCTGTTTTCAAGAAAGCAATTAGCACAAATTGGTATCGTCCCGGTGCAGATACAGACTGTGATATCGAGTCCGAAACTACGGATTTAGCGTTTCTTTATCTTCGACTAAAGGAGACTTTGAAATCCGGATGAACTGAGTTTAATCATGACATTACACACAACACATTGGGCATTTCTCAAGCTGGCTACATGCCCCTAATATTAAATCCTCCTCATGAGTGGCACACGTCCAGACAGTGCTTGAAAGATCCATCGTTGTCGCGGATAAGCTGAAGCAGCCGTACGCGGTGTTAACTTGTGATCAAGCGCCCTACCATAAGTTGTTGGAGATCAAATGGGACTCAGAACTGTTTCAAAATCGGGTTGTTTTGAAGATGGGAGGTTTACACCTTGCACTTAATTTTCTGAAAACCGTAGGACAGCATATGGCAGGAAGTGGTATTCGTGAGATCTGGGTGGAAAGCGGAGTCTTAGCAGAGGGATCGGCCGCTGGAGTTCTTGATGGAAGGGCATATGGTAAAGGTCTTCGTATTCACAAACTTATGTTCCAGGCTTTATGGCGCATTTTACTGGTTAGGCTGGCTAATGAGAAGAGCTGCGATATTTTTGAAAACCTCCCCTATGATGCAGAAACAGCTATTGAGCATTTCCTCGTACAAGAAAACCGGGAACAAATCAAAGACTTTGTTTCCGAGGCATCACGATCGAGTTCTAATTTTGCGTACTGGTGGTCATGTCTAGAGATGGTTTCGACATCACTCAAATTTACAAGGGGGATCCGTTCTGGAAATTGGGACATGCATTTGACTGCTCTTAAGGAGATGCTTCCTTTTACTGCACGATACGACCACACCAATTACACTAAGTCCTTGGCAGTGTATATAGCTGAAATGCATCAGCTCCCTGAAGAAGTGGAGATGGCATTCAGGAAGGGAGACTTCGGGGTCCAACGGAGCAACGGAAAATGTTGTCAAGTTGACGCGCATCAAGCACAGGAATGGATAGTGGGCACTTCTAAGAAAGCCGGCGGATTAGTTGGAATCACACAGGAAGAGTCTGCTCTGCAACGTTGGGCCTTATCATTTCACTGGAGGAGCGATATTGCTAATTCTGCGTTTGAAATGTTCGGTGTATGAACAGAAGGCTGCTAATATAAAGAACAATCTGTCTATCCTGGTAGGAGACGGCGAGACAACTCGGACGAAAAAAACTCTTGTCCACTTTGAAAACTTTCAAAGTTTTCTCAGAAGACAATGCTGATCTCTCAAATATTCACAATGTAGCAACTAAGGACATTGCTACCGTCAGATCCAAGATTCGCTTCTACGCGCACGAGAACTGGGGCTTGAACAAGTGAATAAGTTCGTCTCCGAACGCCTCGTGCCATCTGAAGACACGGGGAAACCGCAAGTGAGCTTCCATTTGCCCATTTCTAAGAATCGCCCTCTCACACTGAACGACTTGCAGAAAGTTTTGACGAAGAAAACGACGCACAAAACAGTGCTGTGTAGTGACAGGAGCGTTCGCCAAAGAATAGTAATGGCTTACGAGACCGGGAGGGAAATTGATTTTTAAGAAATTTTAAAACATGAGCTCATGGCCTGTCCTCCATCCCTGACGAACACGGATGGAGATTTAAGAAGTGGAGTTAAGTCTACCCTGATTACAGCTCTAACTAAGGACATTGACTGCCCTGATAATATAGTTTTGGAGAGAGAATCTTCACATTTACTCATTGACGGCATGGCAATGATCAATGCACTGCAGAAGCCAGCAAAATGCGTCATTACGTTTGGAGATTACGCCATGGCAGTGGAAAGACATATCCGCTCCTACACTTCTGTCTATTCAAGAATCCGACCGGTAGGTGTTTTACATCATCATCATCCTCATCATTATTATAATTAGACTATTATTATGATTATTATTATTATTAGCCTGTTCAAATTCCATGACTAACTGATTTTACGTTGTGCTAAAAAAATGGAATCTTGTTGAACATTTATTTCTTTTGTTGTTGTTGTAAATAGTCATATTTTTTGTCCGAATTATATTACGTACGAAACAAATGAGCGTCGGTAGCTCTTTGTAACGCATAACAATCATTTATATCGCTTCTCACGGCAAATTTATCCCCAAAACCGTTTTCAGAATAAAAAATACAACCTGAGGAAACGAAAATAATGCAAATATAAGGCTAAGTCCGCCATCTTGGCCACCATCTTGGATTTCTGGCTTCCGGTCGAGAAATCAGCCTGGCAACAGCGATATTCTTGTTCAGCCGGTCCGAATTAGTAAATATAAGCCATTTGCCCAAATGTTACCCAAAATGCCGCTCAAATTTAGAATTTGGTAAAACTGAACCAGTCTATTACGCCAAGGGATGAACAAAATATTTTTGTAGAAAGTTTCGACTCTGATGTAGGCTATATCTCTCTAAAAGTCTGTTACTCCATTAACACCGGTTATCAGACAAATTTTATACACACACAAAGTGCACGAGGCAACATGACCGCGTTGTTGCAGCCCCTAAACTAAGGAATCAACCAACCAACCAGTCTGTTACTCCTTCGTGCAAATATCATCTACAGATATTGCTCATTATGACAACGACCTTCCTCGTGGACGCACACAATATGACACAGCAAGCAAAGCTACGATCACTTAATTTCCGGGGAAGGTGGGGGCGTGGAGGCACAGCGATCGAGCTGTTGGCCTCTCACCAAGGTGGTCTGAGTTCGATTCCCTGTCAATGCATGTAAGATTTTCGAAGTGATATGCCATGTACTGTGGTTCGGATTCCACGTAAAAAGGAGGTCCGGTGGCTCATGATCGCATGAATAACGGTTACTTGAAACCACAAGGTTCCTTCCTTCCACTTAATTTCCGATTGTGATCCTGAGCAACGACTACGCGTTGAGTATATAGGCCTACACTGCTCAACAATGACTGCTACAATGACTTCTTATAGTATACCCACTGAGGTTTATACAATAACTTATTAACAAACTAAACATCAGTCCTTCTTAATACAATAACAGTCGTGGTTAGATAACAATGAAACGGTACAAAAACAAAGTGAAGTCGCTTCTAAGTGTCCCTTTTGAAAAAAAAAAAACCATTGAAAATCTGTATCTCATGATGATCAGTATCAGTCTTTAGCACACGGAGGAAGCATGCTCTGAATGAGACCATAAAGTTTATCTTGGCGTAAGAGGTCCCACTCCTCTATGACAGCGTCAGCAGACAATTGATGGCGGTAGTCCAAACTTTTGTTGAGCAGTGTACATTGTTATGGACTGTTGGAAAAGGAGAACATATTCCAGTAATTGGAATTATTTTGTATTGACCGACTGAAAATGCAGTTATGACCTAAAAATCTCCAAAAATGCCGTATAAAATGCCCTTAAAATTACACATTTTTACTCTGGTATCTGGTTTCTGAATATATATTCATAATCATGTAGAATAACATAGCACAGTTTAGTATAGATATATGGGGGAGGGGGGGGGGGGGGGGCGTTGTGGCGCAGCGGTCAAGCTGTTGGACTCTCACCAAGGTGGCGGGTTCGATTCCCGGTCAATCCATGTGGGATTTTCGAAGTGAAATGCCATGTTCTGTGATTCGGATTCCACGTAAAAAGAGGTCCCATTTCTGATGATCGCATGATTAACGGTCGCGTAAAACAAAAAGCTTCCTTCCTTTTTAGTATCGATAAAGCTTATGTAATGAAATTACCGAAAGTTAAGAACTAAGCAAAGTAAATAACTTATTAAGAAATGAAATTTAAAACCAAAAATATTCCTCTTGAAAATATGAAACCGGCCGTGGTAGCTACACACGCTGACGCGCAAGTCCATGGGTCCAGGTTGCTAGCTCCGTATCAGTTGAAAAATGGGTTCGAAACCTTCCTTTGGCCGTCCTTGAAATGGTTTTCCACGATTTTCCATTTCAGATCAACCCAAATGCCAGTACCAGTCCTTCTAATAGATCACGGCCAGGTCCTTCCAACTTTTCGCCCAGTCCCATTCATTTCCTATCACAAGGTTGCATTCAGGAAGGGCATCCGGCTGTAAGAACCATCCGCCACATATAAATTAATCGCGTCCCATCCCCAATCCCGTAGAAACACGAATAATACGGGGTATACATGAATACCCTTGAAAACTTTAAAAGAAGACTTCAAATGCATATAAAATGCAATATACCCCAAAGAGTATTGAAAAATTCATAAAAATGCTATTAAAACTCCAAAAATTTCCTCTCCCACAAAATTGGAGAAAAATGCATAAAAATGCCCTAACAAATATGCTTAGTTCAGCACCTCTTACTCTGCAACACATTTATAGAAACTCATGGATGAATTGGGCTTTATTGACGAAGTTTGGATAACTCAATTTCTTCTTCATAATTTCACAGTAAGTATCTTCCAACTAATTTTCAAGAACATTATTTTACTACATACCGGCACTTATTATATTGTTTGTTTTTTCTCTTCACACAGGTCACATTATATTTACTGTATTATTCGCTCACATTCCTCTTCTCGTCAATGTTATAACCTACAAATTTTCCATGCACATATAATAACCACGTATGTGTTTCTAATGTTTATATTTCCCACTTCTTTCTGACTTATAATTTGTTTCACATTTCTGTCTTATTCTTCTTTTTAGATCACTGTTTTAACGTCAAGCTGATTTTTTTTGTTTAAATCAAGATTTATATCTTTCATTTTATTAGCACATTGTAACAGATCTGATTTAAAAAAAATGTGTTTCAGCCTTTAGCCTATATAAAGATGCTTTAGAGAGTTAAGTGGTCAGATTTGGCCATTTAACGTAATTCCTTGTTAATGGTAAGTTAACGAGCACTTCTGTTTGGTGGAATGCTCGTGCAAATTTAAATAACCTTTAATGATGAATTAAGAGATAATTGACGTTGGTGAAAATGGCCCTTATTATTTTAAGTAATTATTTTGATAACAACTTTCGATAAGGAAATTTTCGTATGTAAGTCTTGCTTCTTTTCATATTTTATAATATAACGCTGAAGAAGGTCACAATGTGGCCGAAACCAGTACTGTACAACTCATGAATCGGGCTTACAAAAAAAAAAAAAAAAAAAAAAAAAGTAGTTACGTGACGAACTAAAGAGCCTACTTTTCTTAAAATTTAAGAATGATGCCAATCTATATAGATCTATCTAGAATAATAACGAAATCAAGTAAAAGAGTAATAGAGTAAATTACTACAGTAGGCAGCCCTGGTGACTCTGAATAGTCTGACAGTTCTATCTCTTAAGGTATAGAATGCACATAGAAAATTTGGCTGAAGTCTAATGGATAGTATGGGCGTTATATGCTTTTTGATATTGGATTTATCAGTGCGCGTAAAATCATGTTGGTAACCATGGCATGTATGTGATGCTCAGAATTAATCTGAAATATTACGATCTATTATAGTGCCAATTTTGGATAAAATCCATTTGTTAATATAGAAGTTACATGTAAATAAAAATTGAAACTATCAGAAAGCTTAGAATCATGTTGGCAGCACTGAGGTATATTATTTACTCCAAATTTATATTGAATGTCAGGTACTATACGTGTGCAAAGTTTAGAGATGATGACTTGTATACTTTCTGATATACTGATATTAGGATTAAACAAATAGAGAGAGTATTTATTAACAGTTGGCAGCCTTGCTTGTTCTTACGAATACACATTGTCATAACTGTTATGGTACACAAAGCAAATACGAAATTTGGTTGAAATTCATTTACTAGTATAGAAGTTATATGCATTTAAAAGCTGGGCCTATCAACAGGCTTAGAATCATGTTGGCAGCACTGATGTATATACGTTATACCGAACTAAGGTAGCATATTAGTTACTATACGTGTGCAAAGTTTAGAGCTGTTGGCTTTCATGCTTTCTGATATATTGACATTACGGTAAAATCATAGTGAGAGTATTTATTAACAGTTGGCAGCCCTGGTGGCTCATTAGAATACGCACAGTCATATCTGCTGTAGTAAACATAGTACATATGAAATCTGGTTGACATCCAATCGATAGTATAGAAGTTACATGCATTTAGAAATTGGACCTATCGGCTGGCTTAGAATCATGTTGGCAATACTGGCACGTATGGTCTTCTGAAAATTAATCTGGAATGCTATTGTCTATGTGTGTGCCAATTTTGGAATAGTTCGCTTGTATAACTTCTGAAATATCCAACATAGTGCTCAAATTACAATTGCGATTTTTCAGCAGTTGGTAGCACTGACGTCAATTTAAAATATGGCCGTGATATATTCAGGTATAGATCTTTGCTCTTACCAAATTTGGTGCCGATAGCTGCAGCCGTTTAGGAGTTGATAGGTGGGGGGGGGGGGGGGGGGGGGGAGACACACACACACAGCCAGACAGACAGACACACATTTTCCCGGATCGATCTCATAAGTCTACTTTTTCCTCATTTTTGCAAAATGTGAAAAGTAGGCTAAAAAAAGCTAAGTCATCGAAATCCTAGCTCTAGTAATAAGGCTACACTGAGAAATGACTTCAAAGCTATCTTTACATAATTGCAAGCAGTTACATTGAAAAAAAAAAAAAGAAGATAGAAAGTTTTGGCAATGAGCGGTGTAGTGGGGTGAAACAGCGAGGTCATTTGGTAACAGAAAAGTAATATTCTCACTGAGTGCTAGCGAGTTGCACTTTCGCTTGCGTGGGAAACTTTTCGGACTGTGTGCTAATTAAGAATTATGAACGATATGCATACTTAGGCCACTGGAACAAAGGTAACGGAAATGAGGCGACTGACACAACATAAGACTAGTTTTAAATGAAGGACAACGACCTCAATAGCCACGCGTATTGAGTGGTTCAATCAGTAGTTCCGTTTCCTATGCCAGAGTTGGTGGGTTGGTTCGTCAGTTGAGGAGCTGCGACAACGCGGTCATGTAGCCCCGTGTACTTTGGGTGTGTGTAGAATTAGTTGATAACCGGTGTTATTTGTGATGTCTGTATTAGTGTGTGTTATCTGTTTTGAACTCAAGTAAGGACTGCACACATTCGATTTTCAAGTAGTTCCAAATTTTGCTACCAAACGCCACCGTCAACGACCAACTAGTTCTGAACTTTGTTACTAGATGCCACCGCAATTGGCTCGTGGTGACGAACGTTGGAACCTAAGAGCGTTAGTCAAATCTAACCTATAATGTAGCTTCACACAAGTGTAATTAGTGGAGGGTTCTTGATCATGCAATAAATCTATGACATGGGACCGCCGGCTTCACTTCTCCTCAGAAGGAAGGCATACTGAGGGATTTTAACGCTCTAAAAATCCGACGAATTCTGTCGGATTTGAACCCGCGACCTTGGGCATAGCAGCTCAGCATGCTACCAACTACGCCAGCGAAGCCAACTCATTGTAGAAGCTGTTGTTTAATTTAAGGGGCTTGGACATCATGGTCATTCAGCCCCGTGTACTTGGGTGTGTGTAATTTTGTCTGATAATATGTGTAGTTGCCATAGCTGTATTAGTGTGTGTATTTGTATTCAGGTGAGGAATGGGAAGGAGGCGGCCTTGGCCTTAAGTTAGGAACCATCCCGGCATTTGCCTGGAATAGAAGTGGGAAGCCACTGTTAACAACTTCCAAGATAATTGAAGTGGGAATCGAACCCACCTCGTCTCAGATGCTAGCCACTACGTTACGAGGTGGACTATCTGGGATAAGAAATGCGTTCGTCTCGTATGTAATTAATAAATTAAATAATAATTGTCTACTAATCAAATATTGAAAATATCACAGATTCTATCAGAAATAGGAGATTGAAATTGCATTGTTACATACAGAATGGATTACACTAGGCTAACAAAGAACATTTTAAACCCTGCATTATCTCTGAAAAATGCGGCTTCGGTTGCGTAGTTGGTAGCATGTTGAGCTTCTATGCTCAAGATCGCGGGTTCAAACCCGGGCGAAGTCGTCGGATTTTTTTTAAAAATCCCTCAGTATACCGTCCTTCGGAGGGGAAGTAAAGCCGGCGGGGCCATGCCATAGATTTATGACATATAAAAGAATCTTCCACTAACTACAATTATGTGAAGCTAAATTTGTAGGTTAGATTTGATTAACGCTTTATAAGTTCCAACGTTCGTCGCCAGGTGCTGGTTACGGTGGATCTAGAGGCCAAGTTCACGGCTAGGTGTCGTTGACGGTAGCATTTGGTAGCAAAAGTAGGAACTACTTGAAATTGATCGCCTGCAGTCCTTACCTTAATTACATATAACACACACTAATACAGACATCACAATTAACACCGGTTAGCAGACAGATTCTACGGTACACACACCCATAGTACACGGAGCTACGTTTGTATTAACGAAGAAAACAGTCCCAATAGGACAACATTTAGAATCGTAATAAACAAACCCAACTTTACCGAGAACCCTACACGGAAAAATACAGGATCAGGACCGTATTTCTAAATAGGCTAAGTAGGCTGCAGCCTAGAGCGGCAAATTTTCAGGGGCGGCAGTTTGGCAATTCATTCAAAAGCTAAAATGAAGTATTTCAGACGTTAATAATATTTTCCGTACGAATTTAAGAATAGAAGTTACTTAAAAATATGTTTTAGTCCTTACACAGTTCTTCCTGCCTTAGAAGAGTTAGGAACTATCTGCGAGCTAGTATTTCTGAAATACGGTGAAACTCACTTTCATTACTTTGTATTGAGGCAAATACAACAAAAACACCTTCAAATGAGGACATTATTAACGAGTTTGCCATTAAGAAATCTCGTAAGAAAGCTATGTAAATTTGAACACGAAGATTACGTGGGTATAGTTTTTTAGAGAAGTTTGTTTATTTTTCTACAAATTAACCAGTAATTAACTACATTTTGTGTAATTTCATTTCACCGTGTAGGACAACTTAATTCAAATTGAACACAGTTCTTCAATTACGCAAAAGATAGTCATTGGCATTAAAATATAAAAATATGTGTAAAATAGTGATCACTGATCTCCAAGAACAAATTAATTAATTAAGTATGAAACCCACTTCATTTTTAACGAATCTTAGAAAAGGTAGTTTAAAAAACAAGTAGATAACTAATTTCACTATAACATTTATTATGTAGGAGCCTCCGTGGCTTAGGCGGCAGCACGCCGGCCTCTCACCGCTGGATCCGTGGTTCAAATCCCGGTCACTCCATGTGAGATCTGTGCTGGACAAAACGGAGGCAGACAGGTTTTTCTCCGGGTACTCCGGTTTTCCCTGTCAAAATTTCATTCCAGCAACACTCTCCACTATCAATTCATTTCATCTGTCATTCATTTAATCATTGCCCCAGAGGAGTGCGTCGGGCCTCGGCAGCCGGCACATTTCATATCCTCGCCGCTAGATGGGGGCTTCATTCATTCCATTCCTGACCCGGTCGGAGACTGGAAGCAGGCTGTGGATTTTTTTCATCTAAACTAAATGAACTTTATGTTTAAAAAAGATGAAAACGCCAATGAACTCTATCCTTTTGTTGAGTAAAACGAATATATTAAGCAAATATGAACTATTGAGGGGGCGGCAAATGAACTTAAGCCCATAGGCGGCATACTCTTAAATCCGGCCCTGTACAGGATGGATATAAGAACGCAAAAGTGAGCACAGTGAACGCATGTAGAGATGGTAGAAGGAATGGAGGAAACATTGTTCTAAATAAGTTGTAACACGTCTCTTGGTTGGGTATAACAAATCAAATAATAATGCACTAAACAGTTTTCCACACACAGTTAAAAAGAATTCCAAGTCTCAGAGCACATAATATACCCAATAATTACGGTTGCACATATAGTACATTACTAGAGTCAATCACGATAACACAATGACTATATGGATACCAATGGACTACAATGAGTTTTGAACCTCTTTGATCTGTATACAATTACCAGGAGAGAGGTTATAAACATATACAATATAACGGTATAAGAAGAATTTACACATAATATGTTAAAAAAGATCCATACGTAACCTAACATTGTTAACTGCATTCCGAAGAATTGATATCCAAATTTTATTACACGTGACCCATTTCATAATACACTTGCTGGTTAAATTCCAAAATTGCCATTTAACTATACAACACGGTTGACAACTGTCGCTCACCACAGGCTGCATAAAAGTAACATACCAATACTTCAATTCCGATTGCGGTTTTAACTTCATTAAAATATAAATATAAATATGTTGGTTATTTATGCATATGACTGAAGACAAATCAAGATTCAAATGACGCATTAACTGGTTGGCAACTGAAAGCAATATTTACTCACCATATTTCGAAAGAAGATTTAATTTTACTCATTTACAGGCAACTCAATTAACGTATTTGATGATATTTTGCACTTGTTATTTCTAAATTATTTAATTTTCTATATGAATTTTTAATGTAAAGCCCAATATGTCGCCTCCGTAGCGTAGCGGTCAGCATGGTTAGCTGCCGCCCCGGAGGTCCTGGGTTCGATTCCCGGCTCTGCCACGAAATTTGAAAAGTGGTATGAGGACTGGAACGGGGTTTACTCAGCCTCGGGTGTTCCAAATGAGTAGAGGGGGTTCGATTCCCACCTCAGCCATCCTCGAAGTGGTTTTCCGTGGTTTCCCACTTCGTCTTCGGGCAAATGCCGGGATGGTACCTTCTTCAAGGCCACGGCCGCCTCCTTCCCTCTTCCTTGCCTATCCATCCTGACCATCCATTACCTCTCCTCATGAGGCCCCTGTTCGCTTTGCAGGTGAGGCCGCCTGGGCGAGGGGCCAATCACACCTCACCAGTTGTATCCATTCCGATTAGATGTTCCCATCTCTAGGACACTGCCCGTAGAGGCGGTAGTGGTGAGTTCCCTCGCTGAGTCCGTAGCTTCCACCAACCTGGAGGGTAAACGACTAAGAAAAGAAGAAGAAAAGAGAAAAAAAGCCGAATATTTTATTTACGTTCATTTAATTACATTACAAAATTACTTGTTTTTCTATCTGTATTTTGGAATTTTTAATGTGAAGCTCAATATTTTATTTTATTTACATTTAATTACATTGTAAGGATATCCATTTTATTATTTTATTCTTTCAATTACAATTTATCACATAATTTTTCATATCATACATTCATTATTAGACTTAACTTAAATACATCATTAGTATTTTCAGTCTTAATTGGGCTGGGGAAGACCTCGATGTCTGGTCGAAACATGTACTATAATATATCATAGAAATTCTTTTAATTCAAGTATTCATTGGCGTATATTTTAAACTTGAGAATAACACAGGTTATCATACAAATTTCTCTCATAGGCTACATGCCCTAAAAAACAGCTTCAATCAAGTGTACAAAATGCAAATATGGTAATCAACAGTGTTTCTTCCATGATATTTTCGTCGAAGTCTGGGCAAAAGACTAAACGAATGCATTTGTCCAACTCTATCGCATCATGCTCGACTGACAACACTGTACATGTAGACAAGCCGTATCCCCTACGGAATCGTCAGCAACTGCACTTTGAATATCCGCGCGCAACTTAGCTTCAGATGTAGTGCGTACATTGTCCAACAGGTAGCAGGAGAAGATATGAATGTCGCACAGTCTGGCGTTAAGCTTACAAACTATCAGGTCTAGTGTTTGTACCCTTTGCACAATAGATGGCAAGGTTATCGTCAAAAGTGATTGAAGCGACTAGCGGTTGCAATAGAAATGAATGAGTATTTTGTTTTGTACGTAGGATTGTTACCGTACCTTTATACTTGCCAGTTTTTCCGGGACATAACTTAATTTCAATAAAAATAATTCTTCCAGACGCTCAAATATTTCGTCTTTTCTTAACATTCATACATGCGCCTTAAGGGGCAGCCTTTTGTTACACTCAAATTATAAAGTAAAGGACCGTCGCCCTTTTAATATTAATGTTCTGCATTCAATTCTAGTGTAAGTTTCACAATTATAAATGACGTCAATTTGTTTGAAAGAATTCAAAGGGAGCTGGAAATGGTCAGTCATTGGTACGAATGGGTTGAGGTCAAAACTTTTTCTTTTTCATTGTAAATCAATGAGAAGACACAATTGATCTACTGCGTTTATATCATTTTTCAAATTATAAATTGATAAATTATTAATTTATCAGTGAAGCCTCCGTGGCTTAGGCGGCAGCACGCCGGCCTCTCACCGCTGGGTCCGTGGTTCAAATCCCGGTCACTCAATGTGAGATCTGTGCTGGACAAAACGGAGGCAGACAGGTTTTTCTCCGGGTACTCCGGTTTTCCCTGTCAGAATTTCATTCCAGCAACACTCTCCACTATCATTTCATTTCATCTGTCATTCAATTAATCATTGCCCCAGAGGAGTGCGTCAGGCCTCGGCAGCCGGCACAGTCCATATCCTCGCCGCTAGATGGGGGCTTCATTCATTCCATTCCTGACCCGGTCGGAGACTGGAAGCAGGCTGTGGATTTTCATTAATTTATCAGCCACGGTAGCCGAGAGCGCTAACGCTTCGGTGGTAGCCTATAGGCAGAGCGTGGTTTCAAATCGGTCATCCTGAAATAGTTTTCGTGGTTTCCCATTTTCACCACCAGGCAAATGCTGAGATGGTACCTTTCAACAGTTCCACGGCCGACTTCTTTCCAAAATTCCTTCCCTGACCCTTCCTTAATTATACCCAAGTTACCGGTCGCCTGTCACCATCCTCAGGTGTACTTGTTGACAACGTGTGTTCAGCTCCCAGAAACCGTCCTTGCGGCGGTAGAGGAATGATCCCTCGCAGAGTCTGAGGGTGAAGCCAAGCTGGGAGGATAATGAGCAGTAATCGCAAGTATGCATAATTTTCCAATACATTGTAATAATCCATTCATTTCCATTTTAGATTGCTTTGCATTTCAGCGTCCAATCTAGATTTTAAACTCTGTTTGGCAGCTTCGGTGGCATAGTTGGTAGCATACTGAGCTTCAATGCCTAAGGTCACGGGTTCAAACCCGGCCGAAGTCGTCGGATTTTTTAAAGAGCGTTAAAATCCTTCAGTATGCATTCCTTCGCAGGGGAAGTAAAGCTGGCGGTCCCATGTCATAGATTTATGGCGTGATAAAGAACCTTCCACTAATTACACTTGTGTGAAACTAAATTATAGATTATATTTGACTAACGCTCTTAGGTGCCAACGTTCGTCGCCAGGAGCCGACTGCGGTGGCATCTAGTAACAAAGTTCAGAACTAGTTGGTCGTTGACGGTGGTGTTTGGTAGCAAAAGATGGAACAACTTGAAAATCGAATGTCTGCAGTCCTTACTTGAATTTAAAGCAGATAACACACACTAATACAGCCATCATTAACACCGGTTATCAGACAGATTCTACACACACACCCAAAGTACACGGGACTACATAACCGCGTTGTCGCAGCACCTAAACTGAGGATCCAACCAACCAAACTCTGTTTGTGAACGACTTGCTTTCATGATCCCTTATTAGTAGTTAGCACTGCGACCTCTTCTTATTTTACTCTTCTTGCCTTGAAATCGATAAGAACTCAATCTAACCATCCCTTCCTAGGTCTTCCTCTGCTTCTCTTACCCTCTATAGCAGAGTTCATTAACCTCTTTGGTAATCTCTCCTCTCCAGTTGTCATCATATGATCCCACCATCTGAGTCGGCTCATACGAACCGCTTCATCTATCGTGTTCATTTCTAACTTAGACTTTCATTACGAGTAGACTACTGTCCTGCCATTACCCTCATATGTTTATCTCAGAAATCATTCGTGCTACCCTAATATCAGTTACTTGCAGCTTATGTATGAGATATTTTTAACCTATCCAGCTCTCACTCCCATGCAGCACGGTCGGTCTAAATACTAAATACATACACCACAACAACACATGTTATCAGAAAAATTATCCATACACACGCCAAAGTACATGGGGGCTGAAATGACCACGATGGTCAAGGCCCAAAATTAAACAACAACAACAACAACAACAACTGCTCTAAACGTGCTAGCTTGTAAGCTTTCAACATAACCTGTTTGATTTTGTCGCATGGAGCTTCCCCTTAACCCCCCCCCCCCCCCTCCATTTGAGCCTGGCCAAGGGTTGGTATCTGGAAAAGTGCGAGATAAGTACGGCGGTTGCATTAGTAGACTATGTTCTAGAACGGGTCCAGAATGGAATGTCAGGTTGAAAAGGGTGTGTGGTTTTTAGAGGGAAGGAATCAAGGAATAGCACACACTTAACAATTTGGTTGGTTGGTTCCTTAGTTTAGGGGGCAGCGACAACGCGTGGGTGTGTGTAGAATTTGTCTGACAACCGGTGTTAATTGTGATGACAGTATTAGTGTGAGTTATCTGTTTTTTAATTCAAGTAAGAACTGCAGACGATAATTTCAAGTAGGCTACTGCAAGTTCCTACTTTCGCTATCAAATGCTACCGTCCACGACACCTAGCTCTGAACTTTGCTACTACTAGATGCCAACACAACCAGCGCCTGGTGACGAACGTTGGAACTCCAAACCTAACCTATAAATGTTGCTTCACACACATTTAGTTAGTGGAAGGTTCTTTTACATGCCATAAATCTATGACATGGGTCCATTGGATTTACTTTCCCTCCGAAGGAAGACACTTAAAGAGTGCGGACCCTCTTCAATTGTCAGATGTAAGATTTTCCATAGTCCCTCTTAAAATAAAAATTACATTAATTTTTTAAATCATTATTATTATTATTATTATTATTATTATTATTATTATTATTATTATTATTATTATTATCATCTGTCCAGACGCTTTATATGCAGCGGAATATCTCACCACGAACAAGAAAGGGATGATGGAGAAATTGGAAACCAAGGAAAGGAAGATTTTGAGGAAAATCTTAGGCCCGGTCAAAGAAAGGAAGCTTTTAGTTTTACGCGACCGTTAATCATGTGATCATGAGCCACGGGATCTCCCTTTTTGGAGGAATCCGAACCACAGGACATGGTATTTCACTTCGAAAATCTCACATGCATTGACCGGGAATCTAACTTGCATCCACCTTGGTGAGAGGCCAACAGCTTGACCGCTGCACCACCGCGCCCCCTCCGGTTAAAGAGAATGATGAGTATAGAAGACGTCATAACTAGGATGTATATGAACACGTGGAGAAAATTACGGACGCCATGCTGAAAAGACGGGTTACTTTTTATGGGCACGTGGGTCGAATGACGTCAACACAATTAACTTATTGCATTTTCATTTTTCTCCAAGAGAAAAAGAAAAAGGGAGCCTGGTTCTCTGAGATACACAATGATCTGCACGAGATTGGGATCTCATGTGAAGATATCCAGGATCGTGACCAGCTTAAGATAGAACTCTTCGAACATCAGAGTTTCCAAACTGAATGCGCGCTAAAAACTGGAAAGGCATGGACAAAAGAGAGAAAAAAACACCACCACCTATGAATGGAGGAATACTGGGCTAATTTTAAAGCTAAAAGGTAGCAGTTTGGCGGCTTCGGTGGCGTAGTTCGTGGCATGCTGAGCTTCTATGCCCAAGATCGCGGGTTCAAACCCGGCCGAAGTCGTCGGATTTTTAAAGAGCGTTAAAATCCCTCAATAGGCCTATGCCTTCTTTCGGAGGGGAAGTAAAGCATAGTCATAGATTTATGGCATGAAAAAGAACCTTCCACTAACTACACTTGTGGAAGCTAAACTTTGTAGGTTAGTTTGATAACGCTATATTAGTTCCAACATCCGCCGCCGGGTGCTGACTGCGATGACATTTAGTAGCCACGTCCGCAGCTAGGTGTCGTGACGGTAGCATTTGGTACCAAAAGTAGGAACTACTTGAAAAAATTAATCGTCTGCAGTCCTTTTCCTGAATCACAGATAACACACACGAATACAGCCATCACAATTACACCGGTTATCAGACATATTCTACACACACCCAAAGTACACGGGGCTACATGACCGCGTTGTCGCAGCCCCTAAAATGAGGAACCAACCAACCAGCAGTTGAAATAACGTGTTCCTTAGTTGGCCAAAACGAGACAAGAATGAATAAATTATTATTATTATTATTATTATTATTATTATTATTCAAAACCGGATATCACCAAACTGTAAACATATCGTTGAAGACAAGCAAAGCCAACCACGTTATACAATTTTTATTTAAAAAAACTTGGCTCAGGACTCTGGATTGGAATGTAGTTTTGTGTCCTGGAGAAATTAAATCGACTAGTTGACGCAACACAACTCGTCTCTTGCACTGGGGCATATCAGTGGAAAAAGTATATTTATGTATTTCAAATACAACGGAATTAGCCTTGCTGCAGAGTTAGCAAAGTCTCCCCGTTAATCGATTAATAATCGAGTAACTTGAATTTAAACAAAAACGATTAATTGATTAATTGACTGATCATACAATCGATTAATTGACTAACCGAAGAATAATTGCTTAGTAGACACGAGATAAAAAAAGAAGTTTAAATGAAAGGTCATCGCTTATGTTAAGTTACGTTTATTTTCAGAATGATGTATAGAAATCTATAAAAGTTACCTTTTGTCTAAATATGGTCTACAAAATGTTCTTGCTTGTTTATGTTAACAGTAACTCAAAATAAGAGCCAGTGACCGTGGAAGGACAAACATCAATCAAATTGGGAAGGGTTTCGAAAAAAGAAAACGAAGAGTTGTCAGCAAAGATGTTGAATTCTTGTTCAATGTTTACAATTTAGGACATGAACGTTTTTGTTTTACTTTGTTTTAACCTAGTTTTCACAAAGAAGGTATATTATATAAAAATACTAGCAACGCGGGGCGCGGGAACAATTATGAATGCATTACATGCTAAGGGTTTTTCTTTTCGATGTCAATGAAGTACGACCTATATCCGTTTTACGTCTTGGCATGATTGTTTAAAATCGGTGACTGGACTATTAATTATATTATCATGGAGATGCATGTATGTGCAACGAATTCTTATCAGACGTAATTTAAGAATGGCGAGGTGCATGAAACACAAATCCCCCTTCCGTCCAACACTTATAGTGGGCGATGTATTGAAGATAGCGATATGCTCTCGCGGACCTTTTTGTAGAACTTTTCATGCTGAACAATTCTTACACTTATAGTATATTGATATTTTCAACGGTTTGCCCAGTGTAAGCCTAAAAAGTGCACGGATGCCAGGTTTTTTTCGACTTTTTCACTGAAATCGTTACTGCTTGGCTTTCTTTCATCATAAATAAATTATTTTCTACAGAAACCTTCCTCGAGATATCCTTTACAGAATGGTGAAAATCGCATCAAAATCCATCCTGTGGTTTTCGAGATTACCCGTGACATCCAAGAATCGGGGACTTTGTTTCATACTAAGTAGAGATATGATACAATATTATTTTAATTAATTAAATGCCTGTTTTGCTTCTGTAAGAGCGTACTGAAAAGAGAGAAGTACATTGATTAATCGATTAAACACTCAATAGATTAATCGTATTTGTAGCTATTAATCGATTCGATTAGTCGATTTTTCGAATACTGAAATTAATCGATTTAAAGCTCCAGTCCTAATAGCAACGCTGGGGCTGAAATACACCACTGTGGCAACTACAGTATGCTCCACGGTCTGCAACTGTATTTTTATTCACTCACTTTGAGCACAAACTACAGTATTTGTTCACACAACACACAACACCGCAGCTACAAACACGAGAAGTTAAATCCGCGCGTGTTTAGATTCACAACACTTTACCACTCATCTTCGCATTTGAATTGTTTACGTTTGCATTGGAGAAAATAAACGCTCAGGATGCCAGAGAGTGCTGCCAATTCAAATTTTCATGTTTCTGCGAAATACTTGTAATGTTCCACGTTCCCGCTGGAAGACCCTAAGATAGTAATGAAAATCCACAGCCTGCTTCCAGTCTCCGACCGGGTCAGGAATCGAATGAATGAAACCCCCATCTAGCGGCGAAGATATGGACTGTGCCGGCTGCCGAGGCCTGACGCACTCCTCTGGGGAAATGATTAAAGGAATGACAGATGAAATGAAATGGTAGTGGAGAGTGTTGCTGGAATGAAATTTTGACAGGGAAAACCGGAGTACCCGGAGAAAAACCTGTCTGCCTCCGTTTTGTCCAGCACAGATCTCACATGGAGTGACTGGGATTTGAACCACGGACCCAGCGGTGAGCGGCCGGCGTGCTGCCGCCTAAGTCACGGAGGCTTGCCTTAAGATAGTAATAAATAAATTAATTAATTAATCAATTTAAAGTTTCAGTCCTAATAGCAACACTATCATTGGTGGCGAATCTTTAACGAAAGACACAGAGACACATAGAAACAAGAAAGGAAATTTTTTCAAAAAATGTTTGGCTCAGTTTGTATTCGTGGATATTTATTTATTTATTTATTTATTTATTTGTGTTGTGAACATTACATTACATTGCTTACTACTATAATACTAGAAATTATACAACAATATATAAATAGAAATACAAAATATACATAAAAAAGAAGATATGGATAGAGATACACGTGATAAATAATAATAATAATAATAATAATAATAATAATAATAATAATAATAAGAGAAGGGTTTGGTATGAGAAGGAAATGGGCTGAATACAGTACAGTATAGAGAGAATATGAAGGAAAGAATCATCCCAGGAAATATATTGACAATCTGAAAAAATCTCTCACACTTTTCGGAAAAGACGATTGAAATTTTATGGACACATTATTCGAATGAACAATAATAGACTAACTAATAGAATTCTCAACCTGGCCCTTCCATTACAAACCATTCACCTGGTATGACCGTCCTGGATTTCTTCATTTGGGGCTACTTCAGGTCGAGAGTATTTTTAAGATCACCACAACACCCGAAGAAATGGAGCTCGTCATTACCGAAGCCCTTGCGGTAATTACTCCTCAGATGTTATCGAACGCAAGAGAGAACTTCATGCGACGAGTGACCCTCTGCTTGGAAAATGATGGACGCCACTTCGAACAACTTGTGTAAATGTCCATTTGCAGTAGATGTAACGTCTGTGATAAATTAACTTTTTTAGTCGCATCGAAGACTGATTACACGTTTGTAACAACTCATTTACAAATTGTATCTCGTTTTGTGGTATTGGGTTACAAAGGAATAAATTGTGTTGTAAATAAAATACAACTCAAAAATACCTTGTGTTGTGATAAATTATGTTGTAAAATAAAATTTTACATCATAGAAATGCTCTGCAAATGCTATTAACAGGGATGTAAAATAACCGTTTCTGAAACAGAAATCGTTCAAACTTATTGTGTAGTCTGTGTAAATATATTTTGAAAGAGCAAAATACTTTGCAATGCTGTATTTGAAGGCGGCAATCAGTGAAATCGAACTCAGCCCCGTCGCTAGCGCGCTGCGAGCAGATTTCAAGCCGAATGCGGTTGGGTAGGCGACCCATTTTACAGTTCCGTGTTGAATCGGAACACGCTGTACAGTAATGTGAAGTCTCTGAACAGTGTAATCTACAAAATTACCTCAGTAAAGATGGTTCCTTGCTAAGACCGAGGCTATAACATAAAATTTAGCCGGTATTTGCCGTGATGAAAAATGAAAATCCACAGCCTGCTTCCAGTCTCCGACCGGGTCAGGAATGGAATGAATGAAGCCCCCATCTAGCGGCGAGGATATGAACTGTGCCGGCTGCCGAGGCCTGACGCACTCCTCTGGGGGCAATGATTAAATGAATGACAGATGAAATGAAATGATAGTGGAGAGTGTTGCTGGAATGAAATGTTGACAGGGAAAACCGGAGTACCCGGAGAAAAACCTGTCTGCCTCCGTTTTGTCCAGCACAGATCTCACATGGAGTGACCGGGATTTGAACCACGGACCCAGCGGTGAGAGGCCGGCGTGCTGCCGCCTAAGCCACGGAGGCTTGATTTGCCGTGATAATGATTTCAAACAATAAATGATAGGAATAATAATAGGAATATGGGACGAACAGCTGGTTAACCCATGCGGATCTATTTCCTGAGAAAGAGCGGCTCGTGGTCGCGATGCAAGATCAAGTAGTGGCAACAAAGAACTACCAAAAATTCATCATTAAGGCAGACATGCCAGATAACATATGTAGGAGATGCCATCGCGAATCAGAGATCAACCAGCATATCACAAGGGGCTGTACAACAATTTCATTTAGTCTACGTATTACGTGAAGAGGCATGACCAAGCAGCCAAGATGATCCACCTGAGCTTGGCAAAGAAGCACTTCTGCCTTACTATCAATATGTTCCTGATGCTGTTGTGGAGAATGACACAAGCTACTCTGGGACTGGTCAGTGATCACAGATAGACCTATATCAGCAAACAGGCCAGACATTATTCTTATTGATAAACTGCAGAAGAGAACTCTTCTAATAGATATCGCAGTCCCAAACTCACATAATATCCAGCACAGTTATGCTGAGAAAGTGACGAAATACATGCCTTTGGCTGAAGAGATCCGAAAGATGTGGCGACAGGAATTTGTCACTGTATTGCCTATCATAATCTCTTCCACAGGGATCATACCGAAGTCGCTGATGGCCAACCTCGATAAACTGGGGCTCCACCATAATCTGCGTACCAGTATACAGAAATTAGTTAATGTAGAGACCTGCTACATAGTTCGTTCATTCCTCACCTACCAACATAGAGATCTCCACTCCATCTTGAGACAAATGCCGATGAAATGGTGAATTGTGCCCAAAGATAAGGTGGACATTTTTTTTTTTTAGTCGTTTACCCTCCAGGTTGGTGGAACCCACGGACTCAGCGAGGGAACTCACCACTACCGCCTCTACGGGCAGTGTCCTAGAGCCGGGAACATCGAATCGGAAGGGATACAACTGGTGAGGTGGGATTGGCACCTCGCCCAGGCTGCCTCACCTGCAAAGCGAACAGGGGCCTCATGAGGGAAGGTAAGGGATGGTGAGGATGGATAGGCAAGGAAGAGGGAAGGAGGCGGCCGTGGCCTTGAAGAAGGTACTGTCCCCGTTTACCCGGATAGTAGGCTGTCAGATATCCGCCCCCTCAATCGGATTGCCAATAATCAACCGCACCGGCTCAGCTACACCAATGAAAATGGCACTGACAGATACTACCGAGGTTTAAGCACAGAAGTTAACAGGAAATTATTGTGGAACACACCAAAATAAACGGGGGTTCATACTTACCTTCACTTACCTCTTAAAAAATAATCTCGGGGATTGGGTTGACAACAGGATCACTAAAGTATGCTCCCACAATAACCTCCACCATGACATTTAAAAATGAACCAGAACGAAGGCAAGAACTTTGAACTGTACAAAAGCTTTTATTTCAAATAAAGGGTATGACTTTAACAAACTCAACAAAATAAATGTGGCTATCAGTAGCCCATGTCAATCTGACTATGTCCTCCTATAGGACTTGCAAAGTTATCATACAACATGTTAGCTCCCACGAGCTCAAAATAACGTAACATTCATAGCACACTTGGACTGGAAAAGGAAGTCAGGACAAGACACATATAGAGCATTTGTTTTCCTTTAATAAACATGACAATTATTTATAGGCACAAGGCCAGAATGTAGACGACCTTGCCCGCTGATAACCAGTTGTCTGGCCAGCTGCGGTCTACCCTTCAACATGACGCACACCTGTCAAATGGACTCACTTGTCCTGCTACGTTGCGTAAGAATCCAGCTCCCTCTCAAAAGGTTTAAATGTCCGCAAGACAACTCATATTGTTACGCAAATCTTTCAAATGCTTAACTCACATACCACTGGATTATTCTGACAATCCCTAAGCTTGTTTAATTAGCATCCAAATGTTTAATAAGCATTGTTTAGAGTATAAAACAAACTCTTAAATGTTTATAACAAAAACTCATAAATTATTTATAACAATTAGAAATTGTTATAATATTGTCGAAGACAATAAAAAAAATTTAAACACGCCTCTAACATTACTTTCGTTCCACATTATTGTCAAAGATATTTACATCATTATTTACAATATTAACATTTAAATTATTCAAATTATTAATTTAAGAAATACATTTAACCACATGTTCATCCGGTTGGTAATTTCATAATCGTGTCAATATAATCGACCAATGAAGGTTAGTTATACATATTAATGTCACAATCTGGTTTAATAAAGGTTTAATAATTATTATAATTATTTGTGACGGTAATGTTCATTCAAAATCTTATCTCAAATTCTTTCAATACTCTTGTTAATTATAACAGTAAATTCACTTGATTAATTTTCAAAGGACAAATACAATACACTCCAGCGGAAAATACTTCGCTTACAAAAAAAATGCACAAAACTGCATTTAAATAGGCCCAGAATTCATCATATATTAATATATACGGCATCAAAATCTTCCACAGAACTTACAAAAACCTCCACTAACAAATTCTTCAACATCATTAATTACTGTGGGAACCTCCTTCATTAATTCAAGGGCATTATACATCAGCGACTTTCAACACGTCCGCTGCACTAGCGATTATACATTCATAGTTCCACTTCAAAAATTCTTATAATCATTATTTGTTTCAAAACTGTTATCTTAAACCATCGTGGATTTCATTCATGAATCGAAATGAAGTAAAAATTTGCCAATCACAAACAAATTTAATAGTGAATACGCTTATATACGCCTCTCTGGTCTATCAAAATTTAAGATTAACATCTTCAAAGTATTGTAGTATAAAAATACTATCATCAAACAAAGTGCGATTAAACTGCAAAATAGTCGAATAGAATCCAATTAGACTGTGGAATGCAAACATCATTATATAAATCTCTAATTGAGAAAAAACTCCTAACAAAAGTTCATGACTTTAATGCATTCAATAATTCATAATTAAAGTTCATCTTTCACAAAATTGTCTATGATGCAATGGTCGTTCATAACTGACAATAAATGTCTGTGTTGCAATCAATTTCAAATAACGACTAGTATTTCCAAGATCGTCGACAACGCAAGAGATTTTAACGCTCTAAAATCATTTTAATGTTCTTCCTTCTTGATGATGACAGAAAATTGGTCAAAGTAATTAAACTGGGTAGAATTACTTTAATAAAGTGACACGCTGTCTGAATTTAAATCTGCCATGAAAATCATTAACTTATAGTCAAATCGTGACTACAAAAATAAGCAAATTACTGAAATATCTAAATGTCAGTCTTAACTGATCCAAAATCATTTAACTATGCCCATGACATAACCATGTCTTAATAAATCGTCGAAACAGACATAACTCAACAAGGTGTACTGAGAATAGGAATCTCAAACAAGAATATAGGGCAAAATACATGAGGACAGAAAATATGGGAAAATGGTTGCTCAGATATTGCTAAAAAGCTCAAATACAATAAACGTTCACGACTACCTTATCTGCCGATTGAAGTTCCAGAGGAAAATTCCCCAAAGAAGACTGCTGATGGATCCATTTCACCAAGTTAAAGCTGAGCTCCATCCTCGAAACAGGAAACAGCACCCTCGGAGAATCGAACTGCTTCCTCCTCCGGAAATTGCACTGCTCCGTGAAGACGAAAGACATCCTTCCGGCAAAACTCTTCTTTGTGAGTCGGGACTACCCTGACCTCTCTTGAAACATCCCTGAAGTTCCAGTAGAAGATCGCCATGAAGTTTTTGTAGTAATTTCCATAGAAATATTCATATTCAGTGAGTATGAAATCGTTTTCATTGCTGTTTGATAGTATTCAGCGTTGAGCCACGAAACATGGGTGTAGATGGTTGTTCACCACATGTTCGCTTGTATGGAATGGCAATTAGCGAAGTTCCATGTTGCTATCTTACTCCATCATTGTATGTCCCAATTGCATTAAAGTCCTTTAGCCTTCCATCTTCTCTTCGGTTATGGTAATAGTAGAACAAACTGCCATATTAAACTGCTCCATAATACTGTAGCGTTGTGTCACAAAAGCAATCTGAAGTCTCCCTATTGCACTAGCAGTGTCAGCCGTGTCGTAGAATCTGACGATATAAAGTGCTTCTCAGGTGGCGAGAAAATCACTTTTGTCAGTCGTCTAAAATTGCCAATATCTTCCAAAATAACTCCGCGAAATTGTTCAACTTTTCTACACTCCTTAATGTAGCACTACACAATAGAATTAGCTTATAGGCAACCGCTAACTGTTCATAGCTAACCTTCTAGACGCGTTATAATGTGCGTTTTAACTTCACCTAGTTTTCACTCACAGTAAACTTGCACTGCTTGTCTGCTTGAATCTCGTTCAATGCGGTGGCTTCACCACGCGTTATAAAGACGACTCTTTCTACTAATATCACTCGACGTCTCACCAAAACGACTATATAAGCACTGAAGATCTGACGATTTGAATATCAGAGGTATCAGCTATGACGATTTGAGATTTGAGACTGCTCTCTTCTGCGCAAGGCCTTTTATAAACTTCATAAGGGGCGTATCCATCCCTTCCATAGCGTGTTACTGCGTCATCGCTAGAAGTTCCAACTTCGTCAATACTTGACGGATTTTCAAAATTCAAAAACTGGAAATAAATTTCACCAAAATTCCAGAACAATGCCTCTACTGCAAATGGATTTCCACAATCCTTCATTCCAAAAAGCATTAAAAATATCATAGTTTCAGCAATCTCCGTCTTCATTCAGACAATCGTTCATTGGTTCGAGCCTCCCCTCCAATAGCATAATTTCTTCCTCAGCAGAATTCCACGTTTCCTGCGACTGCGTCGTAAATCTCGAATCTTTCTCGAATAAATGCTGACATCATAAAGAATCTCAGCTCAAGTAGACTGCTGGCATAACGTCTGCGTCATCCGTGCTTACGTCATGACCATCCACGTCATAACTATGACAGCCATAACCTTCTTTATAATTTCCAATATAGCCACCGTGGTCTCAACATAATTCAATTTACGGGGGCATTCTCCCCTCACCACGTTTTAAAAACAGTTGCAAATTGTTTTTAAACTCAGTGTTACAAGTACCTCAACTCTCTTGAACACGAAATTGAATTATTACTGGCTTACTCTAGGATAGTATCTTTTCAAATTTCCAGCATTGAATTTGCCGTAAATGACATTATTCTCATCATCGTAAAGCTCATAACAGTTGTTTCCATATGCGTTCGTAATTCTAAACGGACCCATAAACACAATTCCAAACTTGGGATAGATTTTCTTGCTCATATCAGCCTTGACAGGTCTGCGGAGTAATACAAGATTTCCGACTGCTAAGGGTGCACCAAAACGTTTTCCAGCTACTCTTTTCAATCGTTTCTCTGCTGCTTTCTGGAGTTGTTCCTTCGCCTTGTCAATCCTCTGCTGCCTTCCTAGGTCGGGATCTCTAGGAACGTGGTTGAAAAGATTATCCCACGGCCTTTCTGGGTTTCTTCCTAGATGAAGTCGCATTGGCACTTCTCCTGTGCTCTCCTGCACTGTAGAATTCAGACATTCCTCAATAAGGGGCACAAATCTCACCCAACCAGAATGATCATTTGGACAGAAAATTCGACAGAATTTCGAAAATTCAGCCATATATCTCTCTGAGGAATTCGATTCTGTGTAACGCACGCTTGAAAATAAGTGCTTAATGCCAAGCCTTTCCATATCCGCTGCAAATTCCACGGATGTAAACTGCGTTCCATGATCTGACAGTAGATATTCTGGTTTACCAGCTGTAGGAAATACAGCATGTTCCAGTCTGCTTACAACGTTCCTCGTGTTAGCTTTCTGCATGGGACTCATTGTTACAAATTTTGAGAAAACATCCACGGTAACCAACAGGTACTGGTTACCCTGACATCCCTTCGGACAGGGGCCAAATATGTCCGTCGCCATGAGTTCATTTGGTTTAGAAGGAATCATAGCCTTCGGTTTTCCCTTTAATAAAGCAGAGGCATACTTTGCTCTCTGACATTTGTCACATGATCGAATGACCTTGGCAATGCTGGAACGCATGTTAGTCCAAATAAATCTCTCTTTAAGAGTATCAAGAGTTTTATCTAAACCGGCATGTCCAGTTGCGTGATGAGCTATCCACACTAAATTGACAACAAGTTTAGGTGGCACGACTATTCGGAGTTTTGTATGCGCAGAGTCAGCATACTTGCATACGATGTCTCCACTCAAGACAAAGTGTCGTGAATTTCTGCGTGTAGCTGCATAGTCAACATCAGTATTGTCCATGTAACCCTTGAGGAACCTGTACATTTTCCTGATTGGAGCGTGTCTCTTCTGTGACACACCGATTCGGGCTAATCTCCTAACGGTTTCTTGATCTTCTTGCTCCAATTGTACATGGTGTATCTGCACATTTTTAATAGGGTTACGTGATAACGCATCAGCCAGTAAGTTATCTTTCCCAGGCTGGTGGACGATAGTGGCGTTAAACTGTTGGGTGAACAAAGCCCAACGTGTCAATCTGTCACTCGACATGTCAGTTTGCAGCATAAACTGTAGTGCTTTATGGTCAGTAATAATGATGACCTTATGTCCCAGCAGGATTTTCTTCCACGCTTGCAAAGCTGTCACAAAAGCTAACGCTTCAAGTTCAGTCGTGAAGTAGTTTTCCTCGTGTTTCTCCAACTTCCGACTAGTGAACGCAATGTAGTGCTTGTTGCCTGCCTCGTCTTTCTGGTATAAGACTGCACTAATGCCTATTCTTGATGCATCCGACTCAATATAAAACACCTTCTCAAAGTCTGGGTACTCCAGTTTCACGTTATTTCTGAGCATCTCTTTTGCTTTCTCAAAAGCCTCGTCTGCTACGGTACTCCATTTCCATCTATTATTCTTCTTGAGTAAGTCATACAGAGGAGCCATAATTTCAGAGTATCTTGGACAGTGGCCGCTAATAAATTGGCATGCGCCTACAAATTCTCTGAATTGTTTTACCTTAGTTGGCTTTGGAAATCTCGTGATCGCATCTACTTTCTGCATGTTTGGATGATATCCATCTTTATCAATAGTATGCCCCAAATAATTTATCTCCTTCTTCAAGAATTGACATTTTCCAAAATTGACTTTGATATTGGCCTCCCTTAAATTCTCGAACAACTTTCTCAAGTGCACTAAATGTTCTGCGGCGCTGGGTGAAGATACGATTAAATCGTCAATGTAGCAGATTACATTTTCTTTCACTTCATCAGTGAGCTTACTATCAAGTGCTCGAATAAGTGCTGGTCCACTGTTAACCATACCAAAAGGCATTCTGACAAAGACCCATGACGTCTGGTCAAATAGGAATCCAGTGTACTGCATACTATCTTCTTCTAGTTGAACTTGATAAAATGAAGACGTCAAGTCAAGAACGCTGAAACATGCTCTCCCTTTGAATTTTCGAAGCAGATCTCTAATCTTGGGTGGTCGGTCATTTTCTGGAAGAATCTTCAAGTTGATGGTCCTGGCATCGAGACAAAGACGTATCTGACCATTACTTTTCTTCACTACAGTGATGGGGTTTATATAAGACGACGCCTGTTTTTTAATAATCCCGTCTACCTCCATTTTTCTGATTAACCCTCGTACTTCTTGATAGTATTTCTCAGGAATGGGGTATATTCTCTTCTGGTAAGGGGTTTCATCTGTCAGCCTTATCTTGTACTTATAATCCTTAATCAATCCAGGCTTTTCATCAAAAATATCTTGGAATTCCTTTATCAGATCCTCAAATTCCCCCTGAATTTCTTCAAATCCTTCAGTTTTTCTACTGGGTATTTCTGCTAAATTTTCCACTTCATTAATTATGGTATTAAAAATTTCTTCCCTAAGGTCTATTTCCAGACTGTTTTTCACGTCCTGTTTTTCGATCTCTTCTGTGATCATGTACCCATCATTAAAGCTAATACTTCTGTTCTTCATGTCAATAATAGCTCCGACCTTCGATATAAAATCGATTCCAAGCACCATATCAAAATTGATCTTGCTCACCACAATGAAGATCTGTTCATAATTCCTTCCATTGATCTCAAAGTTCAATAACACTTGAATCTTGCACTTCACTGCCTTATCTTGGAAAATCCCTCTCACTTTGACGGTAGAAACAGGTAGAACTGTCATGTTCTCTCCTCTTAGCAGACTTTGAAAACAATCTTCTGAAATGATGGAAATAATTGCACCAGTATCCATCAGGGCTTTGTACTGTTGGCCATCTATCAGTACAGAAATAATAGGTAAGGCACATGGTCTTTCCTCTCTGACGATTCCCCTCTCTTCTAGTAAATCTTCATCAGTAACTTCATATATCTCATTAATTGTAATTAGGTGTGGTGTGGCAATGTATTTACAAGTTCTCACTGTCGTTGAGAAATCGGCGTTTTTTTTGTGTTACCGACCTCAAAATTCTGCTGGCTCGTAGAAGGCCCAGGATCAATCACAACATCCTGCCTTTTCTTTTGGTTTTCGGCTTCTTTTTCCCGTAATTCTTTCAGGTATTGCTGGCTTTCCCTCTCTCTTTCCTGATACTGATCGGGTGTCATAACCTGACCTTGAGGATCCTGATTTCTATTTTGGTTCTGGTTATTTCTATTATAATTTCTGTTATAACCATTATTGTTGTAGTATCTGCCTCTTCCATTGTTGTAATTTCCTCGATTATAGTTCCAGCCTCTTCTCTGTTGATACGGACGGTAACCTTGCGATCTGTTATTCCTAAACTGATTATTCCTGTGGGGACCTACATTGTCAGTTTTCTCTTCATCTGGCTTGTCAGTTTGTTGGACTTGGTCCATATATACCGTATTTATTTCTTTGAAGTCATGCCTTTGACCTTTCTGTACCACGTTAGGCATTGGACTTGTGTAGTCTAACCTCCTCAGTAATTCGTCCATGCTGGTCAAATCCCTTATGTTTGACGAAATGATTAGTCTCCTCACCTCCACAGGCAGCATACGAGAAATCGCATCAATTAATTGCTCCGTTGACAAAGGGGGTTGCAATAATCTCAAGCGGGACAATTGACTCGTAAAGAAATCAGCGTACCGTGTTGGAAGAGTACCTGAGTATTTTCTTGAATAAACCTCCGCTCTTAACGAATTCTGCGCTTCTATGGACCAAAATCGTTTGATTAATGCCTCTGCAAACTCGTCAAAGTTACTGAATGTGTATCTAAAAGCTCGAAACCATTCAAGGGGTCCTCCAATCAAAAATCTTTCCACTATCTTCATCTCTCTCTCTCTGGGAATGTGAGCTTCGATGAAATAATCTTTGAGGTCCCTAACATATTCTATAGGCGTTAAACTATCAGTATTGCTGAATTTTTGCGGTTTATCTTCAAAATTCCTGATGACCGTCACATTCCTCGGATATGCATCCGGGTAGTTTTTCCCACTATCTCGATAGTTCCACTCAGGTTCCATATTCCTCTCATCATCTTCCTCCCTGAATCTGGATATACGTTCTTCAGGAGTCACGTTTCTCTCTTCTGGATCTAGGTTATATCTTCTGGCATAATTCCTATTGGTTTCGCAAGCCAAGCCTTCTGTATCCTTGTCAGTAATCTCCGTTATGACTTTCTTGATTAACTCTTCTTTGTAGGTCTCCATCAAACTAGCTTCTCCTAGCTTCAAATTTTGCAGTTTACTCGTCGTTTCATTAACATCAGAGACAACTTTATGAATCTGTTCCTCTAATGCAGATTTTAATGCTTGCAACCCTGACCTAATTGTGTTCTATCTTCTACTTGTCTCTCGGATAGCGAATCCATCCTGACGCTTAAATCTTTCCTAATCTGTACTACTTCATTGTTAATATCTATTTGAGTGCTGGCAAGTTTTCTTTCAATACGTTCCTGAATTTGGGTTACATGTTCCCCACTTGACCTATTCCACTCGTCTTTCCATACTGCTACATTTGCCGTTAACATTTCTGCTATGTCTACTTCGATATCTTCTTTAAGTAATCTATTATGGTCTAATACCTGGGTTCTCATGACCTCTACATCATACTTTAAACCTGCTAAAGACGCTGTCGTTCTAACTGACTCATCAACTAGCCTAGTCGTTAATGCACTCATATTACGCGTACAAAGTGTTTTCGAATTTTCTATTTCTTCCCTGACTTTATTTACATCAGTTTGGACTTTAGCAATATCTACGAAAACTGTGTTGACTTCTACTTGAATCTTATTTATGTCACTTTGCATCTCATTTACATCCGAATGAATGTTATTAATATCAACCAGAACATTGGACACATCAGTTCTAACATTTTGGATTTCTCTTTGGACTTCCTCAACCTTGTCTTGGACAGTCGCAACATCATTTTTAACAACAACTACTTCAGCCCTAGCACAAGAAATATCACCTCGGACATTAGCCACATCTAGATTCAACATTGTAAGATCTTTCTGTACCTTAGAAACATCAATTTTAACATCAGCAACATCTTTATGCATATTAGACAAATCTTTATGAACATTGGACACGTCTGTGCGCATGTCAGTTACAGTATTCTCGATTCCTTGGGTATTAATCTGTAAACGCGACATATTATCCTCTAAGTTAGCAGAACTAGTCTGAAGAACCTTCAAACTTTCATCCATGCTAGCTTTCAAATTACTAGCATTCTCCTCCATCATCTGCTTCATACTGCTGTTCATGCTAGCTTTCATCTCCCTCGCACTTTCATTCATGCTAGCTTTCAACTCTTCTAACATCATCCTCATACTTTCGTCTGCCATTACAATATTAATTCAAAAATAGACTGCTGTAGGGACATACATCAATAGAGCAAAATAACAACATCAGAGCAACACTTTTCACCATATATAAATTTGATCAATTTTCTGTCTTAAATCTAACTTATAACTACCTTATAATTAACCTTCGAAGACACTTCATGTTGAAATAAACTCAAGCACATGTCCAAATTTCCCTGGCTCATTTTAAAATATCCTAACACAAATAATTTACATTTACAATCCAAATAATTTAAATTTATCTTTAATATGACTAAAACATGTCATATGCCGGTCAAATAAAATAAGATTCCAGATCATAGGCGATTTTTCTAAGTTTCCAGCCTATTTAACCTTTCACAAGTTGTATAAGATCTGATCTTTTCTGAGTGTAATTTTCCTAATACAATACAACATTTAATTCCTATATAATCACACTCTTAAATTCTACAATTGGCCAAGACATCTAACAAAGAATCAACCTCTTTATTTGAGTCTATCGAGCCACACGTCTTAGGTTTGCCAATCCTACTGGCGTTCAACCTGGTGTTCCACTTTTGTTGAACAAGCCCCATACGTTGACTGCGCCAATCCTTCTGTCCCCGTTTACCCGGATAGTAGGCTGTCAGATATCCGCCCCCTCAATCGGATTGCCAATAATCAACCGCACCGGCTCAGCTACACCAATGAAAATGGCACTGACAGATACTACAGGCAAGAACTTTGAACTGTACAAAAGCTTTTATTTCAAATAAAGGGTATGACTTTAACAAACTCAACAAAATAAATGTGGCTATCAGTAGCCCATGTCAATCTGACTATGTCCTCCTATAGGACTTGCAAAGTTATCATACAACATGTTAGCTCCCACGAGCTCAAAATAACGTAACATTCATAGCACACTTGGACTGGAAAAGGAAGTCAGGACAAGACACATATAGAGCATTTGTTTTCCTTTAATAAACATGACAATTATTTATAGGCACAAGGCCAGAATGTAGACGACCTTGCCCGCTGATAACCAGTTGTCTGGCCAGCTGCGGTCTACCCTTCAACATGACGCACACCTGTCAAATGGACTCACTTGTCCTGCTACGTTGCGTAAGAATCCAGCTCCCTCTCAAAAGGTTTAAATGTCCGCAAGACAACTCATATTGTTACGCAAATCTTTCAAATGCTTAACTCACATACCACTGGATTATTCTGACAATCCCTAAGCTTGTTTAATTAGCATCCAAATGTTTAATAAGCATTGTTTAGAGTATAAAACAAACTCTTAAATGTTTATAACAAAAACTCATAAATTATTTATAACAATTAGAAATTGTTATAATATTGTCGAAGACAATAAAAAAATTTAAACACGCCTCTAACATTACTTTCGTTCCACATTATTGTCAAAGATATTTACATCATTATTTACAATATTAACATTTAAATTATTCAAATTATTAATTTAAGAAATACATTTAACCACATGTTCATCCGGTTGGTAATTTCATAATCGTGTCAATATAATCGACCAATGAAGGTTAGTTATACATATTAATGTCACAATCTGGTTTAATAAAGGTTTAATAATTATTATAATTATTTGTGACGGTAATCTTCATTCAAAATCTTATCTCAAATTCTTTCAATACTCTTGTTAATTATAACAGTAAATTCACTTGATTAATTTTCAAAGGACAAATACAATACACTCCAGCGGAAAATACTTCGCTTACAAAAAAAATGCACAAAACTGCATTTAAATAGGCCCAGAATTCATCATATACTTGGGCCGATAACCTAGATGTTAGGCCCCTTAAAACAGCAATTATCATCATCATCATCATCATATATTAATATATACGGCATCAAAATCTTCCACAGAACTTACAAAAACCTCCACTAACAAATTCTTCAACATCATTAATTACTGTGGGAACCTCCTTCATTAATTCAAGGGCATTATACATCAGCGACTTTCAACACGTCCGCTGCACTAGCGATTATACATTCATAGTTCCACTTCAAAAATTCTTATAATCATTATTTGTTTCAAAACTGTTATCTTAAACCATCGTGGATTTCATTCATGAATCGAAATGAAGTAAAAATTTGCCAATCACAAACAAATTTAATAGTGAATACGCTTATATACGCCTCTCTGGTCTATCAAAATTTAAGATTAACATCTTCAAAGTATTGTAGTATAAAAATACTATCATCAAACAAAGTGCGATTAAACTGCAAAATAGTCGAATAGAATCCAATTAGACTGTGGAATGCAAACATCATTATATAAATCTCTAATTGAGAAAAAACTCCTAACAAAAGTTCATGACTTTAATGCATTCAATAATTCATAATTAAAGTTCATCTTTCACAAAATTGTCTATGATGCAATGGTCGTTCATAACTGACGATAAATGTCTGTGTTGCAATCAATTTCAAATAACGACTAGTATTTCCAAGATCGTCGACAACGCAAGAGATTTTAATGCTCTAAAATCATTTTAATGTTCTTCCTTCTTGATGATGACAGAAAATTGGTCAAAGTAATTAAACTGGGTAGAATTACTTTAATAAAGTGACACGCTGTCTGAATTTAAATCTGCCATGAAAATCATTAACTTATAGTCAAATCGTGACTACAAAAATAAGCAAATTACTGAAATATCTAAATGTCAGTCTTAACTGATCCAAAATCATTTAACTATGCCCATGACATAACCATGTCTTAATAAATCGTCAAAACAGGCATAACTCAACAAGGTGTACTGAGAATAGGAATCTCAAACAAGAATATAGGGCAAAATACATGAGGACAGAAAATATGGGAAAATGGTTGCTCAGATATTGCTAAAAAGCTCAAATACAATAAACGTTCACGACTACCTTATCTGCCGATTGAAGTTCCAGAGGAAAATTCCCCAAAGAAGACTGCTGATGGATCCATTTCACCAAGTTAAAGCTGAGCTCCATCCTCGAAACAGGAAACAGCACCCTCGGAGAATCGAACTGCTTCCTCCTCCGGAAATTGCACTGCTCCGTGAAGACGAAAGACATCCTTCCGGCAAAACTCTTCTTTGTGAGTCGGGACTACCCTGACCTCTCTTGAAAAATCCCTGAAGTTCCAGTAGAAGATCGCCATGAAGTTTTTGTAGTAATTTCCATAGAAATATTCATATTCCGTGAGTATTAAATCGTTTTCATTGCTGTTTGATAGTATTCAGCGTTGAGCCACGAAACATGGGTGTAGATGGTTGTTCACCACATGTTCGCTTGTATGGAATGGCAATTAGCGAAGTTCCATGTTGCTATCTTACTCCATCATTGTATGTCCCAATTGCATTAAAGTCCTTTAGCCTTCCATCTTCTCTTCGGTTATGGTAATAATAGAACAAACTGCCATATTAAACTGCTCCATAATACTGTAGCGTTGTGTCACAAAAGCAATCTGAAGTCTCCCTATTGCACTAGCAGTGTCAGCCGTGTCGTAGAATCTGACGATATAAAGTGCTTCTCAGGTGGCGAGAAAATCACTTTTGTCAGTCGTCTAAAATTGCCAATATCTTCCAAAATAACTCCGCGAAATTGTTCAACTTTTCTACACTCCTTAATGTAGCACTACACAATAGAATTAGCTTATAGGCAACCGCTAACTGTTCATAGCTAACCTTCTAGACGCGTTATAATGTGCGTTTTAACTTCACCTAGTTTTCACTCACAGTAAACTTGCACTGCTTGTCTGCTTGAATCTCGTTCAATGCGGTGGCTTCACCACGCGTTATAAAGACGACTCTTTCTACTAATATCACTCGACGTCTCACCAAAACGACTATATAAGCACTGAAGATCTGACGATTTGAATATCAGAGGTATCAGCTATGACGATTTGAGATTTGAGACTGCTCTCTTCTGCGCAAGGCCTTTTATAAACTTCATAAGGGGCGTATCCACCCCTTCCATAGCGTGTTACTGCGTCATCGCTAGAAGTTCCAACTTCGTCAATACTTGACGGATTTTCAAAATTCAAAAACTGGAAATAAATTTCACCAAAATTCCAGAACAATGCCTCTACTGCAAATGGATTTCCACAATCCTTCATTCCAAAAAGCATTAAAAATATCATAGTTTCAGCAATCTCCGTCTTCCTTCAAACAATCGTTCATTGGTTCGAGCCTCCCCTCCAATAGCATAATTTCTTCCTCAGCAGAATTCCACGTTTCCTGCGACTGCGTCGTAAATCTCGAATCTTTCTCGAATAAATGCTGACGTCATAAAGAATCTCAGCTCAAGTAGACTGCTGGCATAACGTCTGCGTCATCCGTGCTTACGTCATGACCATCCACGTCATAACTATGACAGCCATAACCTTCTTTATAATTTCCAATATAGCCACCGTGGTCTCAACATAATTCAATTTACGGGGGCAGTACCATCGCGGCATTTGCCCGAAGACAAAGTGGGAAACCACGGAAAACCACTTCGAGGATGGCTGAGGGGGAATCGAACCCCTCTACCCATTTGGGCCACCCGAGGCTGAGTAGACCCCGTTCCAGTCCTCGTACCGCTTTTCAAATTTCGTGGCAGAGCCGGGAATCGAACCCAGGACCTCCGGGGCGGCAGCTAACCATGCTGACCACTACGCTACGGAGGCGACCTATCGTGAACATAATGAATAAAATAATAATAATAATAATAATAATAATAATAACAACAATATGATAATAATAATAATATAATATAATAACCCCTGGCACTACTGTACAGCCCATAAAGGCCTAGGCCTACCAAGCGACCGCTGCTCAGCCATATGGCCTGCAGATATTGGGATAACGCGTGGTCAGCGCATCGGGTCCCCTCGGCCGTTAATCCTGGTTTTTGTGACCAGGGCGCTGTTTCACTGTCATACAGCTACTCAATTGTCCTCATGAGGCTGAGTGCACCCCGTTCCAGCCCTCACGTCAGTTTCTAGAATCCCTGACGGAGCCGGGAATCAAACCCGGGGCCTCTGGGTGAGAGGCAGCCACGCTACCCCAACGGGGCTGGCAATAATAATAATAATAATAATAATAATAATAATAATAATAATAAAAATAAAAATAATAATAATATTAATATATTTGGGGGGGGGGGGGAAGAAATGCATTTACGCACAGAGAGTCGGGCTCCTGCTCCTGAGTAGCAGACTACCGACTATAACTCCCCCGTTACATCTGAACACAATTCAGGCTAGAGTCATTTTATATTTACCCGTAGGGCACTCCTCCTTAGTGAATTATCTTCAGTGGCGATCCAGATCCGTCGTCTTTGTTCGGAGGATATCTTCAACAAAACTTGCTACAAGTTTCCAATGTTCTTCATTTTGTAGCAATACCGCAACAGTATTGTCCGGAGATATCTCTACATCAATTTGATCTTGAAGAGACTGTCTATTTTGGACCCACCGTCCACAAGAGAAGAAGGTGTGATTAGCACTATCTACCTCATTAACACAGTATATACAATCAGGTGAATCCACTTTCCCCATCTTCTTAAAATAAGAACAGAATTACCCATGGCCAGTCAAGATCTGAGTGAGATAATTACCAACCTCACCATGTTTCCTCTCCGTCCAAACCTGCACCTGGGGTATCATTCTCCTAGTCCACTGGCTTCGGTGTCCTTGCTCCCATTTGATCTGCCAATTATGAAAGGTTTGTACTCTTGCTGTTCGTCTTGCATTTTGTAAACCTACTTCCGATTTCCTCCAGTAAATTTACTTGCGATCTTTCGCAAGAAAAGAAAATTGGAATTATCCCAGCAATAAAAAGAACTGCTTCTTCAGAGACCGTGCGATATGCAGATGCCACACGTAAAGCACCCCGCCTCTGCACTTGTGCTAGTGACTTCCTATAGATTTCCTTATCTAGGGCATCCGCCCATATTTCCGCTCCATACAGCAGAACTGAATGGATGGCTGTCATCAGTAATCTCCTCTTACTAGATTTTGGCCAACCAACATTGGCCATTAGCCGACTGAGAGACGTTACTCCTTTTGCCGCCTTATCTGCAGTCCGTCTGATAGTAATAATAATAATAATAATAATAATAATAATAATAATAATAATAATAATAATAAAAATAATAATAATAATAATAATAATGTTATTGAGAACATAACTATGCCCTCGTTAGAAGATGCTTTTGTAATAAATTGTTGAATTAGCCACTATTCATTATTTGTTTTCTTACAGGTCCAACACATTATACTCTGTGAGCTGCCAGAATGGGATTGATAGTTCTCGCCTCGCCATATGGTCTGAGAACGAGGTTGCCAAACTGTAAAGGACAGAGATACAGCTGACCAACCACTGAAGCACGTGGGCTGTAATATTGCAGCGCAGAGTATTATGACATCAACTATGCTAACATGGATTGGTCAAGAGGCAGAGGGGTGATGACTGACGTGGGATTTCACTGAAGTCACTTGGTTGGGTTGGTAATTATTACCCACTTAAGATTTGATTGCCGCTGAGCATGGCTGCGCCACCGTTTGTTGATTATTATAGCAGGAGCCCCACGGAGTAAAGAGGAGGACACAGTGATGTCACAGTGCAGTCTGCCCATAAGTCAAGCAGCATTGCGTGCGCTACCTGTCTTAGAAGCGCAGATAAGCGTCACAGGAGCTCGTGTCACCACGGACAGCTACTGGAACTAAGTCATATCCTACACGCGCACTGTACCTGTCAACGAAGCAGGCTGACGTGTGACACAAGTAAACAGAGAATAGTTCCCATCTCGACCGCCGGCAATCAAATCGTGAAAGGGTAATAAGAGCATTCACGTGTTGATTGCTAGGCGCTTTTCAGTTATTTCTCTCAGTTTCGCTTTGTACCTCAACACAAAATAACGGCCTTCATGATTCCTATGAAGAGTTTACGCCCTGGGACTGCTGGTTGTTACTGTGCGTAACGATCGTTGTTTGTTTCCACACGTTGGTCGCCACCTCCACTTTAACTTGAGAGGGGCGGGGAGCTCGCTATATTAGGGCGAGACAAGCCGCCTTCCCAACAAAACATCATAATTGCGTTATGAGGTGGAAAACAGATATTACCTCCATTCAGCAAGACTTGCTGGCTAGGAACACAATTTTTGGCAATCGCCCGTATTGGCTGCAGTGTTGTTATTGTGAGGGAGAAAGGGGCGCCATCTGTTTTTGGCTCGTGTATTGCCGTCCCGTCAGTAATAATTCGTCTTCCAGCATCGCCGTGTTACGTCCGCCGTTATTGGTCTCCTTCTCTCTTCATTCGGCCTGGTTGTGGGCCTGTGCGAATGTGAGTCCACCCCCTGCGAAGGTGCTCCAAGAAGAAGGATAATCTTTGTATGGAACTAACATTTCTGCCCGACGTTTCTCGGGTTAGGAACTTAAATAAGAACAAGAACCATGTTACAGAATATACCAATGTAAATACAGCATCAACACACCGCTGAAGACATACCGGCAGTTGTTGTTGGTTGGTTGGTTTCTCAGCTTAGGGGCTGCGACAGCGCGGTCACGTAGCCCCGTGTACTTTGGGTGTGTGTAGAATCTGTGTGATAACCGGTGTTAATTGGGATGGCTGTATTAATGTGTGTTATCTGAAATTTAGGTAAGGACTGCAGACGGTCAATTTCAATTAGTTCATACTTTTGCTGCCAAATACTGCCGACAACGACACCTAGCTGTGAACTTGGATTCTAGATACCACCACAACTGGCACCTTGTGGCGAACGTTGGAACTAATAGAGCGTTAATCAAATCTAACCTACAAATTTACCTTCACAGAATTGTAGTTAGTGGAAGGTTCTTTTACATGCCATAAATCTAGGACATGGGACTGCCGGCTTTACTTCACCTACGAAGGAAGACGTACTGAGGGATTTTTAACGCTCTTAAAAATCCGATGTTGATCATTAATTTAGGGGATTTGCAATGCCATAGCCATGTAGCCCTTTGTAATTGTGTCATTGTGATGGCTGTATTTGTTGTATGTGTGTATTTGTAGGCTTTGGATAGAAGGCCATCGTGGCTGATTGGTAATTAACGGTTGGTTACATTGTTACTTTTAATAAGCAATTTACCCAAACTTGATCTCATTATACCGGGATTGATTCCTGGTTCTGCCAAGAAATTTAATACTGGTCTGAGAGCTGGAACGGGATTCACTCAGCCTCGAGAGACAAACCTCCATGCAATTATTCAACACTGGAGACCTGACAAGCGAACCGGCAACCAGGACTCCACGTGGATTGACAGAGTAGGCAAGCTATTGGTCAAGAACTGAGATGAAGTGGATTCGATTCCTACCTCAGCCATCCTAGAAGTGGGTTTCTATTATTTCCCCACTTCTACTCCAGGCGAATGCCGGGATGGTACACTCAGCCTTGTGAGGTAAAACTGAGAAGAGGCGGGTCGATTCCTACCTAGGCTTGCCAGACGTTTCGTTTTACCCGGACCAATTCCGTTTTTACTTGTTCTGTTCCGCGTTCCATTTTAATCTTTAACGGAACGCCAAATATTCCGTGTTTTGGTTATTTTGATAATACAGGGTCATCGAAAACTAATGCCAACATTTAAAAAATGATAGCACCGAAAACCTTTATGTTAAACGTGTAATTCTTTCACTGAACGCCAGCTGGTTAAAGTAAGTTTTGTTTAGGAGGGGACGTGACCTTGCTATGCGCACACTAGATGCGCAGTAGCCAAGGACGGCCGGGGGCGCGCGCGCCAATGACTGCACCGCCCGACAAACTGCACCTGATTACAAAGCTGCCATTCGATGGTTTAATCAGTTTAAAGGAAACATTGACTGTAGAGAAAAAATCTAGGCCAGGCCGACCACCAACATTAGCATTGAATGCACGCTTTCCCAATGGCTGGATTGGTACGTGCAATCATTTCAGGAGTAACTGTCAAGAATGCGTCAGAAATTTGCTCCCGCAGGTGTTCCAAATCCCGAATTTTTTCTGCGTACACAATGTTTTTAATGTACCCCCAGAAAAATAATCCAAAGGGGTGAGGTCAGGACTTCATTGGCGTGCGCGACCCCGGCCGACCTTGGCTACTGCGCATCTTGTGTGCGCATAGCAAGGTCACATCCACTCCAAAACAAAACTTAATTTGACCAGCTGGCGTTCAGTGAAAGAATTACACGTTTAACATAAAGGGTTTAGGTGCAATCATTTTCTTAAATATTGGCATTATTTTTCGATGACCCTGTTATATTCAATTTCGCACCAATTTTCAAGTGTCCCGCTTAAGAATTGATTGTAATATATAGCTTATTTTCTGGTGATACAGTTGCAAGTTTGAAAGAGAAAGTGATTTCTATGTCTGTGTTAGATAGATGGGTACATGTTATAGATTTATTAGGGGCAACACAATTAAGGAATATCTTAGTTATTATGAAGTCAATACTCAGCATTCCCCCCCCCCCCCAATGCTTTTATGGAGAGAGAGATTTTTTTAGCCTACTTTTCACATTTTGCAAAAATGAGGAAAAAGTAGTCTTATGAGATCGGGCAAATGTGTGTCTGTCTGTCTGGCTGTGTGTGTCCCCCCCCCCCTATCAACTCCTAAACGGCTGGAGCAATCGAAACAAAATTTGGTAGGAGTAAAGATCTATACCTGAATATCTCACGGCCATATTAGAAAATGATGTCAGTGCTACCAACTGCTAAAAAATCGCAATTGAAATTTGAGCTCCATGTTGGATATCTTGGAAGGTATGAATGGGAGCTATTTCAAAATTGGCACACGTATAGATAATAATATTGCAGTTTAATTTCCAGGAGGTCATACATGGCAGTGTTGCCAAAATGATTACAAGCCTGCTGATAGGTCCAATTTTTAAATGCATATACCTTCTACACTATCAATTGGAATTCAACCAAATTTCGTATATTGTATGTGTACATAACCAGATATGACTGAGCGTATTCTTAAGACCCACCAGGGCTGCGAACTGTTAATAAATGCTCTTAATTTATTTTATCCAAAATACCAATATATCAGAAAGTATGCAAGCCGACAGCTTTAAACTATGCACACGTATAGTACCTGACATTCTATATTAATTTGGAGTAACATATATACGTCAGTGCTACCAACATGATTCTAAGCCTGCTGAGAGGTCAAACTTTAAATACATGTAACTTCCATACTATCATTTGGATTTCAACCAAATTTCGTATGTGCTATGTGTACGATAACAATTTTTAAATGCGTATACTTAAGAGCAACCAGGGCTGCCAACTGTTAATATGTGCTGTCTCTATTTTTGTTACCCTAATATCAATATATCAGAAAGTATGCAAGCCAATAGCTCTAAACTTTGCACACGTATAGTACCTGGCATTCTAGATGAATTTGGAGTAACTAATATACGTCAGTGCTGCCAACATGATTCTAAGCCTGCTGATAGGTCCAATTTTAAAATGCATGAAACTTCTATACTAACTAATGGATTTCATTCAAAATTGGCACAACAATAGATCATATTATTTCAGGTTATTTCTGACCATTATATGCATGACACTGTTGCCAACATGATTTTACGCGTGCTGTTAGATCCAATATTTAACTGCATGTAACGTCCATGCTATTCATTGGACTTCAAACCAAATTTTGTATTCTGTACCTTAAGAGATGGAACTAAGAATATATTCAGTCACCAGGGCTGTCAACTGTAGTGCTCTATTAGGCTACATTATGCCAGGTATACAGTATTTCGAACTAATTAGAAATTTCGATTTTACCAACTAAATTTCGTCATTATTCTAGATAGATCCATATAGATTAATCATTGGCATGGATCTTAAATTTTAAGAAAAGTAGGCTCTTTAGTTCGTCACGGAACTTCTTGTTCTGTCATGAATATCAAATGGAGAGATGATAGAAAAAACATTTAACAACCTTGATTAAAAAGATACAATGTTTTGGGACGTGTGTTCGGTTTTTCCATTCTTGAAATCTGGCAACCCTATAAAATCCTACCTCAGTCATCCCGGAAGTGATATTCTGTGATTCCTCTAATTGTCCTCGTCAACGAACGGCTAGCTTTTGAAACTCAGTTGGGCAACCATGTTTACATTCCATGTTTGTGGGGAGCCAGGGCTTTCCCATATCGAAGAAAAGCGTTGTCAACTCTCCACCGTAGCCACTGAGAGCAAGCAGCGAGACTGGACAGAACTACAGAGGTGTGCTATTTATTAGACTCAACGCCAGTTTTCTAAAATATAATTTATACTTTTCATGACATAATGCACTAAATATGTTTACAAGGCGCTGCAATTATTTATAATATGTAACCAACAGTCTTAATTAGGCCTACATTTTGTTTTAATAGAGGTTTTTTTTACCGCAAAATGCCACACGTTTCGTTTTGATTAACTTATTCTACTTTTCATGTACATTTAGAGCTGAGGAACTCAAACACATTTTACTGATCATTCACTCTTGAACTATTCGAAGATTCGAGTACCATTGTTTGAAATCCTCTGATTTAGAGGGTACATTCCAAATTCAATGTAACAAGGTTGGTTGGTTGGTTTTTCAGTTTAGGGGCTGTGACAACGCGGTCATGTAGCCCCGTGTACTTTGGGTGTGTGTAGAATCTGTCTGATAACCGGTGTTAATTGTGATGGCTGTATTAGTGTGTGTATCTGCTTTTTGAATTCAAGTAAGACTGCAACTTTGAATTTTTCAAATAGTTCCAACTTTTGCCACCAAACGCCACCGTCAACGATTACTTTGCCTAGTTCAGAACTTAGCTACTAAACGCCACCGCAGTCGACTCTTGGCAACGAGCGTAGGAACATAAGAGCGTTGTTTACATTCTTAACCTATACAATTTAGCTTCACACAGGTGTAATTAGTGGAAGGTTCTTTAACATGCCATAAATCTATGACATGGGACCGTCGGCTTTACTTCCCCTCTGAAGGAAGGCATACTGAGGGATTTGTAACGCTCTTAAAAATTCCGACGGCTTCGGCCGGGTTTGAACCAGATATCTTGAGCATAGAAGCTCAGCATGCTACCGACTACGCCACCGAAGCCACCCAATGTAACAAGAGAAAACGACCCAGATCAGGTATCCCTCGGAATACCCAATTCCCAAAATTTCCAGAAGCAATCCCTCATGGGAAACATTATAAGTCTACAGAAAAAAAAAGCATTACTACTTAGGGTGGTAAATGATGTCAGCAATTGGGCAATAAAATGATTTTGAATAAATCCTTCTGACTGATTTATATTCTTTATTTGATTCTAATACTGAGCCTCCGTGACTTAGGCGGCAGCTCGCCGGGCTCTCACCACTGGGTCCGTGGTTCAAATCCCGATCACTCCATGTGAGATTTGTACCGGTTACTCCGGTCTTTCCCTGTCACAATTTCATTCCCGCAACACTCTCCCCTATCATTTCATTACATCTGTCATTCATTTAATCATTGACCCAGGGGAGTGCGACAGGCTTCGGTAGCCGGCACAGTTCTTATCCTAGCCGCTAGATGGGGGCTTCATTCATTCCATTCCCCGACCCGGTCGGTCGAGTGGAAGCAGGCTGTGGATATGCATTTTCATCTGATTCTAATAATTTACACACCTCTGCACGTATAGTTCTATCACCTCCCTCGTTAACAACCGGTGACTCAAACGTTAGGCAGCAGCTCGAGCTGACAATACACATTGTTCACCAATTGCATGCTTGCTCTGTGACTCACGTGGAGTCTTGGCTGCAGGCTCGCTTGTCAGGTCTCCATTGTTGGGCAGTTGCACGCAGTTGTGTCCAGTCTCGCTGCTTGCTCTCAGTGGCTTCGGTGGTTAGTTGACAACGCTGTGTCCCGACCTTGGAAACCTATAGCTCCACGTAGACATGGAATGTAAACATAGCCACCCAGCTAGATTTCGAAATCAAAATAAGTCAAGTGAGAGAAATATAACAGCATTGGAATGTGATGTGTTGTATTTCTGAACACGCCCTGAGTTACTGTAACAGGATTTCAATAACCACCAAGAAACATAGGCTAATAACATTTAACTGATTAATTATTGATTCCGCCTCCAAAATATTAAAATACGTTGTTCCCCATGTTCACCATGTTCAAGGCTTTCAGATTATTTATTCAATTTTTCCTCCTGATGAAAGCCGCATTGATGCACTGCTTTTTTTTTTATCTTTGAATGAAAGCTTTCACTTTTGGCCGATGCCACTAAAAGCGACAGTTTTGTACGAGAACAAGTCACAGATTTACCGCAAGGACAGCAGACTCCCCTCACGGTGGCGTAGTCGGTAGCATGCTGAACTACTATGCCCAAGATCGCGGGTTCAAACCCGGCCGAAGTCGTCGGATTTTTAAGAGCGTTAAAACCCTTCAGAAAGCCTTCTTCGGAGGGGAAGTAAAGCCGGCGGGCCCATGTGATAGATTTATGGCATGTTAAAGAACCTAAGGACCTACCACTACAATTAGTAGTTAAATTTATAGGTTATCAAGTTTCAACGTTCGCAGCTATTTGTCAGTGACAGTGTTGAAATTACTTTTAATTGAACTTGATGGAGAGCCTACGGGCGTTCAATTAAAATACCCCGCTATGGCCATTGGCTGCAATTCAAATATAATAAATTATTTATTAATTTAGTGTTCAAACAATTAAATCTGTACCCCCCCCCAAAAAAAAACAGGGCTACACAAATGAAACAAACTTACAATAGGAACCGGCCACAGTGACCGAGAGCTCGTATCTCCTTGGCATCGGGAGAACGTGGGTTCGAATACCACCACGGGCGTCTTGAAAATACTTTTAGTGGTTTCCCCCATTTTCATCACCAAGCAAATGCTGGGACTGTTCCTTTCAACAGGTCCACGGCCAACTTCCTTCCAAAATCCCTTCCCTTAGACCCAAGTTAGTGGTTGCCTGAACGATCGGCCTGTCACCATCCCCAGTTGTATCTGCTGACAAAGTGTGTTCAGCTCCCACACACTGTTCTTGTGACGGTAAAGGAATGATCCCTCACAGAGTCCGTGGGTGAAGCCGAGCTGGGAGGTTACGCGATTTAAAAAAAATACGAGTAGGCCTATACAAAAGAAAAATAAACTATATTTCACTAAGTCAATGTTCGTATATTTCGAGCTAATTTTGGTTCGGTGGCTTCGGTGGCGTAGTTGCTAGCATGCTGAGCTTCTATGGCCAAGATCGTGGGTTCAAACCCGGCCGAAGTCGTTGGAATTTTTAAGAGCGTTAAAAATCCCTCAGTATGCCTTCCTTCGGAGGGGAAGTAAAGCCGGCGGTCCCATGTCATAGATTTATGGCATGTTAAAGAACCTTCCACTATTTACACCTGTGTGAAGCTAAATTATATAGGTTATGAATGTAAACAACGCTCTTAGGTTCCTGCGTTCGTTGCGTCTAGTAGCTAAGTTATGAACTAGTAATCGTTGACGGTGGCGTTTGGTGGCAAAAGTAGGAACTATTTGAAAAATTCAAAGTCTGCAGTCCTTACTTGAATTACAAAACAGATAACACACACTAATACAGTCATCACAATATTAACACCGGTTATCAGACAGATTCTACACACACCCAAAGTACACGGGGCTACATGACCACGTTGTCGCAGTCCCTAAACTGAGGAACCATCCAACCAACCAACCAACCAACCAATATTGGTTCACGAATTACAATGATCAATATACGTAGACATACGGTACGTGGCTCTTTTATATTTTCAACCCATTTTTAACGTGACCTAAGTTATACAAATTGGAGAACAATTCAAAGTAGGAGAAATAATTTCAACTCTGAGATTTGCTGATGGCATTGTCATCTTAGCCGACACATCCGAGGATTAGAATGAGTTTTTAAATGGTATGGATTCTGTCTTGAGGAAAGAATTCATGATGAAAATTAATGAATGTAAAACAAAAACAAGATGTTCAGTAAAGAACATATAGCCTACTTTCTCCTAAATGCATGGGTATTGTTATAACTCTTTGTCCTTTTCAAGGAGTATAATTGAATGTTGGTTGTAGTAGATTGTTGAAATACAACGTGCTATAGGGATATTAAACATGCATATGAGGTGCCCTTCGCTATTGCTACCTCTGTAAAAAATTTCATTCAATTCGGGAATCGATTTTCACACAAAGATGGCCGCCATCCGCAAACTATTAGGCTAATGACCTATTCGATTGGTTAAAGGATGCTCCCTCCATAAAGGTAGGTTGTTGCAAAATTTGGTAGAGATCGGATGATTATGTTAGTCGTAATTTGATTTAAGCTTTTAACATTTGTGTGGCCGCCATTACGTTTCCGTCATGATGGCGGCGATATAAAACATGACACTGAGGTGTCCTTTGCTAGTGCTACCTTTGTACCAAATTTCGTTCAATTCGCGTTCACCGTGTTCGAATTGATAGGGGGGGGGGGGGGCGCAGACATTCAGAGTACACACATTCACACACAGAGAGACTCACACACACACACATACACACACACACACACACAGACAGACACACTTTTTTTTTCGCCCTGTGTTGATCTCATAAGGCTACTTTCATTTTTTGCAAAAATCGAAAGTAGGCTAATATTGGAATGCAGTCGAAAGAAATCAGAAACCCCTATGGACGTCCAATTGGCAGGTGAACAGTTAAAGAAAGTAGGTGACTTCTGTTACTTAGGAAGCAAAATAACCAGTGATGGACGAAGCAAAGAGGATATAAAAAGTAAGTTAGCACAGGCTAGGAAAGGAATCTGTTGACATCGAATATAGATTTAGGTATTAGGAAGTCATTTTTGAAAGGCTTTGTCTGGAGCGTGGCGCTCTATGGATGTGAAACTTGGACTATTGGTGCAGCAGGAAAGAGGAGAATTGAAGCGTTTGAAATGTGGTGTTACAGGAGAATGATGAAGTTCAGACGGGTCGATAGGCTTACGAATGAAGGTGTATCAAGACGAGTGGGAGAGGAGACATGTTTCTGGTGACTGCTAATGAATAGAAGATATAAGTTGGTAGAACTCGTACTAAGACATCCAAGAATAGCAAACTTAGTTATAGATGGAAGGGTCGAGGATGAGAACTGTAGGGGTAGACCAAGGGTAGAATATGTTAAATAGTAAAAGAAACTTCCACTACAATTGTGTCAAGCTAAATTTGTAGGTTAGATTTGATTAACGATCTATGAAGTTCCAACGTTCGTCGCCAGGAGCCAGTTGCGGTGGCATCTAGTAGCCAAGTTCACAGCTAGTTGTCGTTGACGGTGGCATTTGGTAGCAAAAGTTTGAACTACTTGAAATTGATCGTCTGCTGTCCTTAGCTTAATTACAGATATCACACACTAATACAACCATCACAATTAACACCGATTATCAGACAGATTCTACACACACCCAAAGTACACGGGGCTACATGACCTCGTTTTCGCAGCTCATAAACTGAGGAACCAACCAACCATCCATTTTACGTGGTAAGTTTAACATGCTTTAAATAATTAAAATAATGACTTTCTTTTTGCTTAAAATTGTGTAAAAAACTGAATAATCGAAATTTAGTTTTCATTCACGGAGTTCTTTTTGCTATTTTAGGAGTTTGTCGTGTCTGTTACGGACTTTTGGTCAGACTCTTCAGCGGGCTCTTGGCACACCCTGCACTACGTCCAATATTTATGGCACTTGGCTGCTGGAACTAAGAGCTCCCTAAACTTTGATACAAATACAAATATTTGCTGAAGCTTAACCCTTTGCCCGTGAAAGCCAATATGTCATGTGTTTGGAACCTCCATAAATATTTGTCCGCGGAAGTGTTTGAACGTCACCGGATTAAATTGTATTCATTTCCTATTTGTCTGCGCCCGTGATTGAGTGTTAATAAGGGACCCCTTCGAATGTTACGGTCATTAACTAACTGTCGATTCGAGTTAATGTTTAGTTAGATGCAAATGGTCAATAACGTCCTACAGTAATAGCTGTTACCGTTTTGGAATTGTGTAAAAATGTCGATAAATAAAAGTATATTGGTGTTGTTTGATTCTTCAGTTTTTTGATTGGTTTGATGCAGCTTCCCATGGCCTCCCTGTCCTGAGCTAATAGTTTCATCTCTACAAGGCTATATGAGATTTTCGAAGTGAAATGCCATGTCCTATGGTTGAGACTCCACAAAGAATGGAGATCCCGTGGCTCATGATCGCGAGATTAACGGTCACGTTAAACTACAAGATTGGGGCAGATGACTTCGTAGTTCCGCCCCTTAAAACAACAATAACTAACTAAACTACACGATTACTTCCTTTCCTTCTAAGTTACATATCTACCACACCTTACATCCGAGGCAATTTGTTTTAACATATTCTAACCTTGGTCTACCCCTACAGTTCTTCTCCTCGATTCTTCCTTCCATAACCAAGTTTGATATTCCTACGTGTCTTAGTAGGCCTATGTGTCCGACCAACCTATCTCTTCTATTTTTTCAAATTTTCATCATGAATTCATTCCGCAAGACGGAGTCCATACCATTTTAAGAACTCATTCAAATCCTCTGGTAAATCGGCTAAGAAATGCCCATCAGCAAATCTCAGTGTTGAAATTATTTCTTCTGGAATCATTACTCAAATTTTATAATTATCTCTAATTTCCTTCATTGCTTGTTCAATGTAGCCTACAGATTGAAAAGTATGGGTGATAAGTTGCAGCCTTGCCTTACACCTTTCTGAATACCAGCTTCTCTCGTAGGCCTATGTCCTTCGGCTCGAATAACTGCCGTCTAATTTCTGTATAGATTGTAGATCAGCCTCATATCCCTATAATTTATTCCAATCCTATTAAAACTGTCGAACAACTTACTCCAATCAACGTTATTAAAAATCTTCTCTAAGTCTACAAATCCCATGAACGTTCTCTTATCTTTCCTTATTCTACCTTCCAAAATCAGCATAAGACTTGGTATATCTGTACAATGTTTCAGTACAACGGCTGGATTATTAATAATGATTTTATTGCAGCCAAATTGCCATCGAAAATAAAAAAAAGCATGTACACCAAAATTGCGTTCTGGCGCTTTGAATTGCGTAGTCTCTGATTCATTGTATTATTTTACTACAGAGCTCTAAGTGGTAGCGTTCATATTCTTGTCTACATAGTTGGCATACACACGTCACTGTAGGGACAGGGAACTACTGTGTTTGTTAATACAAATAAGGTGGTGAAATCCATGGACCGCCAGGCGAGTAAACATATGCCTCAACTCAAAGTTGGCTGTTGTCCACGTCCGGTCCATAAAATTCTTGAGGTGTGTCTCCTCTTTTAGGTAGATTTCATTAGAAAGCTAACTATTGCAATGGATACCATGTTTCGACTTCCGGAAAATTTCGACATATCTTCGCGTTTCACATCCCCTAGACCCCAAAACCACCGTCAGTTCAAAACTTTATACATAATTTATGTATATATATATATATATCACTTTCTTGTGGACACGATAACTACCGCAATTTTTCACCAATCACTTTGAATTTTTTACGTAATATGTATCCCTATAAAATCTCGGAGAGTTCGTTAATGGGCACAATCGGTCGTAGGGGGTGAAAATGGAGGGCTTTTTTTTCGAAAAACTGAAATATCGCTATAACTCTCTTAATATATGAAATATCTAATCCATTCCAAATTCATACTATGTGTCGGATAAGTCCCAAAAATTTATGTTTGAAAAGATTTTTGATAGCACCAACCGTTGACCAAAGGGGTGGGAAAAAGTGGGTTTTTCGGGAAACATTAATAATATCTCTCTTAATAGGCACAATATCAAAACCGTACAAAATGGACAATATTCCCCTAGTAATTAACTAAAACCTTTGTCTGAAACAATTTTTGATATGACCCACCATTACGCCAAGGGATGAGCAAAATTATTTCGGAATTAGAAGGAAATGCCAAGTGCCATCAGAGGTTGCCATGACAACACTACTAAATTGATGAGGGATGAGCCATCAGACGTTGCCATGACAACGCCATTGCCCGAGATCGCATTCAATTTCCATCTGACTCTGTGGGAAGCGGCTTCCGTGACGTAACTGGTAGCATGCTGAACTTCTATGCCCAAGGTCGCGGGTTCAAAGCCGGCCGAAGTCGTCGGATTTTCTAAGAGCGCTAAAATATCTCAGTATGCTTTCCAGTGGAGGGGAAGTTCCAACGTTCGTTGCGAGTAGCTGGTTGCGGTGGCATCTAGTAGCTAAGTTCACAGCTAGGTGTCGTTGATTAGTATTTGCTAGCAAAATTAGGAACTACTACTTGAAATTGACCGTCTCGTTGTCGCTGCCCCTAAACTGAGGAACCAATCAAAATCTTTGCGGGAGATTAAATTTTGCGTGAAGACGTAGCAGACCATTAGATAGTTCCACATCAGTGTCGAAACCTTGCATAAGGACCGTGTGATCACAAGTATAAAAATGGACCCGAAATGGCGAGAAGGTTACCGTCCCCATACGACTATCAAGTGTTTAAAATATGCATAGAAAGACGAAAAACAAAATTAATTAAGCTCCAATTGCAGAACACTTTCTCGCAATAAATGAGGTCTGATCCTTCTACGAAAACCTGCATATTCTGCCTATCCGGTTGTTTGCCCGATTAAATCTACCTTCGCCTTCCGGCGTGCCGAGAGGATTTTTTTTAAATCCTCAATGATATTAGTAGCTTTTCCGTGACTCTGGTGTTTAGTACAGGTAAATAGTTTCTAAGGTCGTCAATAAGAAATGAGTCTCATGCCAGCAGGTAGACGAGTCGTGTGACCTGGCGGTTTTAGACACTCTGATTGCTCTAAAAAATAAAAAATAAAAATAATAAAAAATATGCCTTTACTCTTTCTAGTGAGGAAAGGTTCTTTTCTGTGAGGTATTGCCAAATGATTTCAATGCCATATATTAGTATAGGCATGATTTTATTTCTGAAAATAGCTTGCCACGGTGGGTGAATGGTCAACGTGTCGGTCTACTAACCCCAAGCTTGCAGGTTCGCTCCTGGCCGTGGTAAGTGATGTTTGAAAGGTGGCAAAAGTTACGACACCATGTCATACGATGTTGGCATGTCAAAGAATCCATTTGAATTCAGTAGGCCGTGTTCATAATGGCATAATGAATCTCGGGAGTTTCCGCCAACACAATGTTCCTCATTTCTCTACTAGATAGCACTATATTGTTCAAGGAGCTTAGATATCTAACCTCCTTGACTTTTATAGTGCTTGAAGGAACAACGAAATTCGACATGCAAGCTACCCTTTGGGTTTCAAATAACAAAGCTTGCACCCGGCACCCGAGGCCATACGATATTATTATTTCTGAAAAGAGACATTGCTGTCTCTAAGCTGAGGGTTCTCAAGTATCTAATTTCATGCATCGCCCGTAACGCTTGCATTGATTTCACTATCACATGATATGTAAAACATGTAGCACTTGTTTGAAGCGTGATTCCTAAATATTTGAATTCCTTAACGATGTATATTTTGCTCCTCTTGATGAAAATTTCTGTCGCTGCTGGAACCTTCCCTCCTATTCTGAACATGCCCAGACACCCACAGGATTACCGAACTGCGCGCTACCTCCCTTTCTATGAAGCGCACCTGCGCCTCTTTACTGCGAAACCCCACACAAGACACGGCATAAACCTAGACAAATTGCTGAGTTTTAATTCACTGGCGTGAAAGCCAATATACCATCTTTTTGAAAGCCTTCAGTGGGAGGTTAAGGATGGTAGAGCCTTTAGACCTCGCAGTAAAGAGGTGCAGGTGCGCTTCATAAAAAGGAAGGTAGCGCGCAGTTCGTGGGTGTCAAGGCACGGACACCAAGAGTCCGCTGATGAGCCAGCTTGGTGTCCTAGGCGAAACCCCACACAAGACATGGCATAAACCTTGAAAAATTGCAGAGTTTTAAATCGCATATTGTTGATCTCATGTCCTTTTTGATGATCGTTTGTCAGTCTTTGCTCCATCCATACGTCACAATGCGGCCATGGCCTTGCTCTGCCTTAGCAAGCGTAGCTACAGCTTGACAAACTTCCTAGTCGGACTAAAAACAATATCGCACAGCTATCCGTGGATAACGAATCTCGTGTTCCTGATGAAGCCATGAGTTGCAAGTGGGTCTTAGAACGATCCATCATCGCGACGCGACCCAACGCGGGGAGGGGTGAGTGCATTGGAACCTGGCCATACACTCTACCTCGCCCAGGCTGGCGGACCACGTCCAATATATTACAAACGTCGTTTCCAGCAGAGTTTATGGGGTAGGCCGACGGCTATAAACTGTGGAAATGCTAAATCTAGCGTAAGATCATTCCAGCCGAAAGTGACACATTATACTAGAAGGAAGAAAAAAAATAAAACATATCTACGTTGTGCATGCCATGGGGAGATGTATAGTTGAGGGGCGAACACCTTACCCGGCCAATTATGTTGCTAGTGAGGTGTTTATTGGGAAGTTTATTGCGGGTATTGGTTCTCTGCACAGTGATTTAAACACGGTTTCGAATACATGTTTCGAGCAATAAAACCTTACAAAACAATGAACAAAAAATGAAAGTCATATTTATCAAGGCCTTCTAGATATTGAAAGCTACGTGTAGGCATAAAATGTTTCCGGTAAAGCGTAATTTAAATATTACTTTTTTTAAAATACGTAGTCGGTAGCATGCTGAGTTTCTATGCCCAAGATAGCGGGTTCAAACCCGACCGAAGCCGTCGGATTTTTTAAGAGCGTTAAAAATCCGTCAGTATGCCTTCCTTCGGAGGGGAAGTAAAGCCGGCGGTCCCATGTCATAGATTTATGGCATGTTAAAGAACCTTCCACTAATTGCACCTGTGTGAAGCTAAATTGGATAGGTTAAGAATGTAAAAACAACGCTCTTAGGTTTCTACGTTCGTTGCCAAGAGCCGACTGCGGTGACGTCTAGTAGCTAAGTTCTGAACTTGGCCTAGTAGTCGTTGACGGTGGTGCTTGGCGGCAAAAGTAGGAACTATTTGAAAAATTCTAAGTTGCAGTACTTAAATTAAAAAAACAGATAACACACACTAATACAGTCATCACAATTAACACCGGTTATCAGACAGATTCTACACACACCCACAGTACACGGGGCTACATAACCGCGTTGTCTCAGCCCCTAAACTTAAGAACCAACCAACTTTTAAAATACAGTCGATACTCGATACCTAGAATCGTTAGAGAAATCAAAATAAATTCGACTTAGGCCTACCGATAATTCGAGTTACAGAGATAGGCTTAAGTAGCAAAAATGCTAATTTTGTGAAATTTTGGTCACTAAATACTCTAGGCTTACAACATATAGTTACAGCGGAGGACCGGGTTCGATTCCCGGCTCAGCCAAGAAATTTCATTCTGGTCCGAGGGCTGGAACGGGGTACTCAGCTTCGTGAGACAAAACTGAGAAGAGGTGGCTTCGATTCCTACTTCAGCCATCGTGGAAGTGATTTTCCGTGGTTTCCCACTTCTTCGGTGGCGTAGTTGGTAGCATGGTGAAATGCTGTACCCATGATAGCGGGTTCAAACCCAGCCGAAGTCGTCTGATTTTTTAAGAGCGTTTAGATCCTTCAGTACCCCTTCCTTCGGAGAGGAAGTAAAGCCGGCGGTCCCATGTCATAGATTTATGGCATGTAAAAGATCCTTAGACTAAACTTGTGTGAAGCTAAATTGTTAGGTTAGATTTCGTCGGAACGCTCTATCAAAGTTCCAACTTTCACCACTAGGTATCATTGACATCTGGTAGCGAAAGTTGGCGCTACTTGGAATTGAACAAAACTTGTAGCTCATCCTATGGGTGTCTGTTTGAAGCAGCTACCGGTACAGCCTCTGTCGAGCCGAACATGTCCTCGGACACTCCCGGCACTAAACGCCATACGATAAATAATATAATAATAATAATGTTAATTATTTTACGTCTCTTAGGCAAATAGTACCTAAATTAAGACCACGACCGATTTCTACCCAAATCCTAACCCCAATTTCAAATACACCCCCCCCTCCTAGGGGCTCACATCTAGTGGGACGTGGGTTGGCGACCACGGGACCCCAGCTGAGTCCGGCCTTTCTTCCACTTACTTGTGCCGGGCTCCTCTCTGTCTTCCTTCCTGTCGACCTCCCTTGGTAATCTCTTGTTCTCTTCCGACCACGACGGTATTAGGGTATCCGAGGCCTAGGGAGTGTCTTACTTTCCCGCCTTAATTGGCCGTTATCTCATCTTTTCTCATACCCTCCTTCTGCGAGGGGTCAGCCTTCTTTTTCTTTTCCTGTTATCTCCTGCCTTCTGCTCAAGACCCTCAAGGAGGCCGGGTGTATGTAGCCCCACCACTTCTGGTACACCCTAGCTATTGCTACACCCTCAGGGGCTCACGGCTGCTGAGTTCGGGAGTTGGCGACCCCGAGGGATTCCTGAGCTGGGTCCGGTTGCCCTCTTTTGTTCCTTACCTGTGGGGCGGACCCTCTTCTCTTTCACTTTCCTATCTGCCTTTCATGGCTCTCCTTCCTTCCAAGTCCCTCAATCCGCATTCTTCGAGGGTTGAGGGCATTTCTTTTCCTCCTGTCCTTTATTTGCCTTATTCTCCTTTAGTTTTCCATTTCTTCTTCTAGTATGTAGGTTAGTGGTTAGTTTTAAATTTGCATTTCATTTTCGACTTTACGATCACCCAAACCATCAGGGGCCGATAACCTAGATGTTAGGCCCCTTAAAACAACAATTATCATCATCATCATCATCAAATACACACACACTAGTACATCCCCACAGGTTATCAGACAGATTCCATAGACACAATAGTGTATGACCTTAATGTTCTAACACCACCTTTTTAAAGTTTGACTCGAGTCGACATAGTAAATGTTTAATGGTTGTTTTACCCGCTACAAATAAATCCTGCTCTTCCCTTCTTCAAGAAAAGAATGAAATATATTTTCCTCTCCAAGTGTCATATATTTTTACTCCCGCCATGTATCATTTTCAGTTCGTTGTACTTCTAGATATGAAAGATTAATAGCTCTTATTCATGCACTGATTCTCGGTTTCAATGCATGTGAAGTACGAGTGTATTTTATAAATGACTAGCAGTAGTACCCAGCTTCGCCCGGTGGAATGATGATAATATTCCAGTCACTATAACACTCAACGTCATAAATTATATTTATTTATGTATTCATTTCTTACATTATCAAACCCAGTGAAAATGTTTATACCTAAGTCACTATGGGAAGGCTCTGTAAAATAATGATCATTCTCGTGATATTTGTCTTCAGTCCGAGTTGAGATATTTCGTTAGCGGTCCCAGAATTCATGACATCTCAGTCGTAGAAGACTTTATGTGGTGGTGATTAGTGGTATAATGGGCGTAACATCTAGGTCATTTGCCCTTATGATAATGATAAGGTAATGAAAAATGACTACTAAACGAACATGGTGTAATTTTTAATCCGATAGAGGTAATTCAGATTTCTAACTTCGATGTCTTTCAAAGTCTGAACGTTATTTTCTGGCTTAGGCCTATACTCGATGTGTGTAGTGAAAGAGCTTATCGACTACTGCTCGGGTCCCAGCTGCACGAACCTGAGAATATCGCAGATGATGACGATATATGATGACAGACGTTCGGGGGGGGGGGGGGGGGGGGTTCTCGGTCCTATTCACATTGACCGGTGAATCACTCATTCTTTCGTAACACTACAGTGGTTTGAGCAAAGACCCTGTATGAACATCAGGATAGTCAGCAATACCAGGTAGCATGGCGGGGTCTGGACATTCCTCTCATGTCACCTCGCGATGAAACAGCAAGCTATTCTCACACCTGCCCCCTCCTCCCCCCTCCACCCACCAGGGTCTCACAAGTTATGGGACGTGGGTTTGCGACCACGGGACTCCAGCTGAGTCCGGCATTGCTTCTTCTTACTGGTGCCGGGCTCCTTTCAGTTCTCTTTCCTGTCAGCCTCCCTTGGTCAAACTCTTGTTCTCTTCCGACCCCGATGGTATCAGGGTATCCGAGGCCTAGCGACTCTTTCACTTTCCCGCCTTAATTGGCCCTTGTCTAATCATTCCTGATTGCCTCATTCTTCGAGGTGTCAGCCTTCTTTTCTTTTCTTAATATCTCATGTCTTCTGCTCAAGACCCTCAAGGAGGCAGGGTGTGTGTAGCCCCACCACTTCTGGTGCACCCTGGATAGTGCTACATCCTCAAGGGCTCACGGGTGGTGAGTTCGGGAGTTGGCAACCCTGAGGGTTTCCTGAGCGGGTCCGGTTTTACCCCCTTTTTTTCCATTGCCTTTGGGACGGACCCTGTCCTCTTTCCGGGAATGGGGTGGTCTGTCCGCAATTTCAAGCAGACAGTGTTACTCGCAGGGTACCAAAGGGTAAGTATACAAATATTGGTTCTGATCGGTGAAACGGTGTAGATTTGGGCCAAAGGGCCCAAATGCAGGGAATGGGGTGATCTGTCCGCAATTTCAAGTGGACAGGGTTACCCGCAGGGTTCGAAAGGGTAAGTATACAAATTTTGGTCTGGATCGGTGAAACGATATAGATTTTTGCCAAAGGGCCTAAATGCAGGAAATGGGGTGGTCGGTCCGAAAATGTAGGTGGACAGTGATATTCACAGGGTTACAAAGGGTAAGTATACACATTTTGGTTCAGATCGGTGAAACGGTGTAGATTTGAGCCAAGGGGCCTAAATACAGGGAATGGAGTGGTCTGTCCGCAATTTCAAGCAAACAGTGTTACTCGCAGGGTACCAAAGGGTAAGTATACAAATTTTGGTTCTGATTGGTGAAACGGTGTAGATTTGTGCCAAAGGGCCTAAATGCAGGGAATGGAGTGGTCTGTCCGAAATTTGAAGCAGACAGTGTTACTCGCAGGGTTCCAGACGGTAAATAACAAATTTTGGTTGAGATCTGTGAAACGGTGTGGATTTGGGCCAAAGAGCCTAAATGCAGGGAATGGAGTGGTCTGTTCGCAATTTCAAGCAGACAGTGTTACTCGCAGGGTACCAAAGGGTAAGTATACACATTTTGGTTCTGATTGGTGAAACGGTGTAGATTTGGGCCAAAGGGCCTAAATGCAGAGAATGGGGTGGTCTGTTCGAAATTTCAAGTGGACAGGGTTACCCGCAGGGATGCAAAGGGTAAGTATACAAATTTTGGTTCGGATCGGTGAAGCGGTGTAGATGTTTGCCAAAGGGCCTAAATGCAGGAAATGGGGTGGTCTGTCCGAAATTTTAAGTGGACAGTGTTATTCACAGGGTTACATAGGGTAAGTACACAAATTTTGGTTGAGATCGGTGAAACGGTGTAGATTTGGGCCAAAGGGCCTAAATGCAGGGAATGGGGTGGTCTGTCGGAAATTTCAAGTGGACAGGGTTACCCGCAGGGTTCCGAAGGGTAAGTATACAAATTTTGGTTCAGATCGGTGAAACGGTGTGGATTTGTATACATAACAGACAGACAGACAGACAGACAGACAGACAGACAGACAGACAGACAGACAGACAGACAGACAGACATTGAGCTTTATATATATAGATTCCAATGCTATTATAACGTTCTTTCAATATTAAAAAGTGAGAAAATAAATAATAGACTAATAATAATAATAATAATAATAATAATAATAATAATAATAATAATAATAATAATAATAATAATAATATAATAATAGAAATACATAATAATAATTGTATGTATGTCTACCCCTTATTATTCCCGTTTTCCAACGGGGTCGGGGATGAGATGCGATGGAAGTCTTTGTGGCGATGGTTTTTACGGCCGGATGCCCTTCCTGACGCCAACCTCATGAGAGGAGTTAATGAGAGATGAAATGAATGATCGTGAATGAAACTGGGCAAGGATGTGGAAGGAAGCGGCCGTGGCCTGTCAGAAGGTACCGTCCCAGCATTTGTCTGGTGTTGAAAATGGGAACCACGGAAAACCATTTCAAGGACGGCCGACGGTGGGGCTCGAACCCAGGCGTCTACTGAGTCAGCAGAGAGCTTGGCCCCATGACCTAATGCTGCGCTTCAGCCAGCGTAGCCACTACTGTCGGTAAATACATAATAATAATAATAATAATAATAATAATAATAATAATAATAATAATAGAAATACATAATAATATGTTTTTTTTACGAGGGAAGTGGAAATATCTTGCATATGACCTTGAGGAGGGTCCGCACTCCTCAAGAGTGTGGGATTCTTACCCACTAAAAAACCACACCCTGTCCTCTTGACAAAACCCATCCCGGGACCACTTTCGTATTAAGTTACTTCAGGATGGAGCCATTTTCTTTGCTTCACAAGCAACATCTTACTTCTCAATTCATAATCCGCGGATCGCAGACTTAATCAACTAAATCGAGCAAGTCCCCATCCGACTTCTTCTGACGAAGGACCACCTCAACAAAGAAAGCGACCATATCCCAGCTGAGCTCGTTCCTCAGCATAATTCCAACTATATTGTCCGGCGTTATTGGACCAACCTCAGCTTCAAGTCGTTGTTTTTCCGCTGTCCAACGAGTGCAGACGAAGAACGTATGATATACGTCATCTGTTCGTTCTCGCAGTAAATACATACTGGACTCCTTACTTTGGCCATACGATGAAGGTAACACCGAAAGTAGCCATGACCTGTCAACATCTGAGTCAGAAAGTAATTAGTTTCTCAATGTTTTCTACTTGTCCACTCGACCAGACTCGGTATCAGCCGAGCTGTCCATCTTCCTCTGAGATCGTCATTCCACCTCTGCTGCCAAAGCTCCATCTTGCGTGCTACGGCTTCCTTCCGGGCTTGAGCCTTGCCCAGTTCTAACCGTCGGAAGTATACGTCTTTACGTTCTTGCGCGAGTAAGTCTATTGGCGCAACACCTGAGACAACCAGAACTGCAGGTTCCGAACTGTACGGTAAGCACACGCCACCCTCAGAGCTCCTCTCCTCTGAATTGCAGCTAGGCGTTTCCTATTGACGTCCGAAACGGGGGAGGAGCTTACGGTCAGCTGTTTGCAATATGGCGGCGATATAGTGACGTGAGTAATTGGGTGTGCGTTTGTTATGGCTTCTAATTTATGATGGCAAAATACTACATATTTCCTTTCATTGATAGAAATATTTTTATAATCAATTTAAATGCAGTGCCTAATTACTACCAGGTAAAAATATTACCCACATGTAGATACCGTAGTTAATTTACTGTCTGCTGTTACATATATGAAGCCTGTGCTTGTGAGCCTAGCGGTATCGATGTTCTTATTAATTTCACAATATATATATCTCACATAACACAAAGGACGACTCCCTGATAATAAATTGAATCAAGCAACTTGAATTGGCATGAATGTTTTGGGTTCAAAGAAGCGTTACTTGGGATGCTCAAATCATACTTCAATATTGCAAATATTGACCTACATACTTGCTGTTCAAAGGCAAGAATGTTAATTTATTAATCTCTTGCCACGGGCAAGTTAAAATGGAGGCATCCTCTTTATCAATATATTTAATCAAATATTTAAAATACAGATATTTAACAAAGCTGGAGTCTCCATTTGAACTTGTCATAAGCAAACGGAACAGATCAAAAAATACACTTTAAGCCAAACCAAATTCACTCCTCAGCTCGACATAAACCATAATACCAATTAAAACCTATACAAAACATACTCTCCTTACTGTTGTACAACTTTCAAACCATCTATTCGCACTCAAAACTGTAAAACCCTGAAATGGGAACTACTTAAAGTTAGAATAGCCTAGGCCGATCCGGTCTCCTGCTACATTACCGCATATATGTACTTAACATCACTATAACTTCAAAAATACGGCTAAGTGACCTATCTGCCTGAGTAGTATAGGTGTTGCCGGCCTGCCTGGGATGATGGGTCACCAAACCGGTACTTAAAACTAAGATTTTACATTTTAATTAACTAAATTCAACAGTAGGGAGATCATAGCCAAAAACACAATCTAAGCCAAATCATACTTCAATGACCTACATACTTGCTGTTCAAAGGCAAGAATATAAATTCTCTGGCAATTTAAGGCTAGGAACAGCATTTTTCTTAAGTTTTCTAACCATTCGGCTATTGTCAATCGGAAGAACCCCTAAAATAAATTTACGAAGAGCGGATTACATTCTTTGTACGGCACAGAAGTAATAGGCTATAAGTTTATCAGTATTTTTGATGTAGCTAAATCCATGTGAATACAAATTAGAGGCAATAACTATCAATAATCAACAGTATCGGTGGAAAGAAGTCGTCTTCACAAAAATTCAGACTGCACACTGTCATGTAACATGTACGGTAACACGTTTTCCAATTGACAGCGCCGAAGCCCATCTTTCTCTCTGAGCTTTTTGTACAGGAAAGTAGTGAAGATATTTCGTAGCCGTTTTATACGATTTGCAACCGTATACAGAGCAGTACCTCCTCGAATTTGACAAATTCCCTTCTGTTTCCATCACGACGTCAATGCTTCACCATCTAAATAAATCTCACCAGTCACAATGTTACAGCTTCAACATTCTGCCGCGTGGCTGCGCCATCCAACTTTTCTGACGTCAATACTTCTCTATCCTCAGCGAATCAGACCAAACCTCAGCTCCATACAGGAGAATAGACTGCGCTGTGGACAACAGTAGTCGACGCTTGCTTTGTCTAGGACCATGCACATTAGCCATGTGTCTACTAATGGCAGCTGTCACTACTTCCGCCTTGTCTGCTGCCTTCCGTATATAATAATAATAATAATAATAATAATAATAATAATAATAATAATAATAATAGAACACACATCATTCTTGAGGACAAAATCCAAAAACACACGCATTTCATCGACATTGCTGGGCCAAATACCAGGCGCGGATCTAGAGTTTGGCTTTGGGGGGGATCAGAGAATCGAAATTGTTAAGAAAAATGGTATCACTAAAAACCCAATCACAAAATAACCAAACTTACAAAACCAGACCAATTTTTTTGCAAGCTACATGGATAGAAATTTGATGCGTTTAGCGCACCAAAAATATTCGTACAAATTGCAACGGCGTGTTTTGCGACTTTTACACCGAGCTTCGAGAAAAGTATCAAGGTACGTTGCAGTTTCGGCAAGTCGAGTTGGTACCGACAAAGGGAGAAAGTCACAGCTTAAATTGCCAACCAAGCTTGCAGTTTGGACGTCGACAAAAATGTTTGGTGCGAAAAAAGCCCCAAATACCTCTCCGTGCATTTGAGCACATTCATCGTGACATCACTAGAAAGATCGATTCGGTAATCACAAGGTTTGCTAAACAGAATAAACGAGTTGATTTTGTTATATAAATAATCGTTTTTATATGACAGGTATGAAGTTGTAAATATGTACAGTTGTAACAGAACATAATAATTGCAATAAAGATATTTTCAGTATTGAATAAAATGAAAAAAACAAAAACAAAAAAAAACCTGTTTTTCAGTTAAAATTCGTTAAGTTTTATTTGTCTGGTTATTGTGTTTTCGTTTTTTGAGTTTGCAAAAGCATTTGGTCTTCGTTTGGGGGAGGGGTGTCATGACCCCCTGCCCCCCCCCCCCCCCCCCCACCTTCAATCCGCGCCTGCCAAATTCACACAACAAGCAACACGTGTACAGTGAAAGAATCTGCAATTACCGCGAGTTAGCAGAAGAAACAATGAAGATGTGGCATCAAGAAACGACGATTGTTATCAACTTGTCCTCTCAGCAACAGGTGTTGTACAAACATCTCTGAAGAGAAACCTGCAAGTAGGCCTATTGGAACTTCCCTTCAGTACAGTGACATATTGTTATAACAGCTCAGGCTTTCACGGTCAGCGTTCATAACAATGTATAAGTTGTCCGGCATTGTACAGGGTCATTATCTTGGTGCGCTCCGGTAATCGCGGCAAACTATGGCGTCATTTGGCTGGCCAGGTGCGGAGCGAGTGGACCTCGCAATACCCCGCTCCGCTGACTCATATCGTTAGTTCACACGTGGTTTGTCATCCATATGGACGTGTATCTGCAAAACGTAGACGTTAGTGTTGCATGTTTAGTGAGTATTTTGATTACTGTGATTGTTGGTCATGCCTTGACACCAATTCACATTGCTCGAACGTGTGTATATCCATAATTCGTATATGAAAAGCAGAAAGTCTTGTTCTGAAACAAGATGAAAATTTCGAATCAAATTTCCAGGAAGACCTGGGCCTAATGCCAGTACAGTAAGGAGGCTCGCTAAACGATTCAGGAAAACAGGCTCCGTAAATAATAAAAAAGTTAACAGACAACGTTGTGTTCTTACAGAACAAAAATTAGACGCGATTCTTGTCCATTCTTTCATCAGAAGATGTCAGGTGTGTGTTACAAGGGAGGGAGGACATTTTCAGCATTGACTATGATCACTGGAAGTACATATTATTGAACATGTTTGGTAAAAGTGTAATAGTGCGCGCCAACCACCGGCTAAACCGTGTATGCGCGCCCGCGATCAACGCTAGTCAACGCCGACTTAGCTTGCCCTGTTTACTGGGCGCACAGAGATAATGACCCTGTACATTGTTACAGTGACATGTGTTCAAAAATATGTCATTCTTAACACTTGCTCAACAGCTGGAATGTTTTATCATTTTAAATGATCTTGTCGACTTCGTTGTTACGCTGACGGGACGAAATGTACCCAGATGCACTGAGGTGTGTGACGTCTTAGTACCGCTTGGTGTATGTGTACCCCGACAATCTCTACTTCGTTAGTATAAGACAAAAATCCCCGATTCTTGGATGTCACGGGTAATCTCGAGAACCACTTGATGGATTTTGATGCGGTTTTCATCATTCTACAAAGGATATCTCGAGGAACGATTCTGTAGAAAATAATTTATGTATGATCAAAGGAAGCCAAGCAGTAATGATTTCAGTGAAAAAGTCGAAAACAAACTTGGCGTCCGTGCGCTTCTTAAGCTTACGCTAGGCAAACCGTTAAACATATCAATATACTATGAGCGTAAGAATTGGTCAGCATGAAAAGTTCTACAAAAAAAAGTCCGGGAGAGCATATCTCTATCTTCAATACATCGCCCACTATAAGTGTTTTTAGACTGGATGGAAGGAACAAGTCCCCGCGCGCTCTGGTGAGCGTGCAGAATCCCGCGCGCTTCACCTTGCTTTGCCCTTGGTTTGCACTTGCCGTTCGCGAGTAATCTGAAACAAGATAAGCAAGATAAGTATTATGCAGATAATTTCCTAACATGTCAAGAGTCTTTGGCTTCGAGCGAAGCGAGAAGCCTCCAGCCTTTCTAGAATTTTTCAGCATTTGTAGCATTTAAAATGATACAAAGTCTAGTCTTTCAGACTGACTGTCACTTTTTTAAACGTACCCACCATGTATGTGAAATAGAAGATCATCTATAAGCAGTAGAATGCCGTTTGTGATCGGCATGTATTCAAGGGATAACAATAACAATAATCGAACCGGATCTTCACCTATTTTAAAGATAAGAAGACCAAGCCAGCGTGGTTCGAAGAGGTAGAAAGTGACCTACGGGAGATGGAGATTACATGTGAAGTTATTAAAAAACGCAACCCCCCAGGAAGAAACTAAAAGACCACCAGGACTTTCAAGAAAAAACAAAGTTGAAGACGTTAAAGATGTGGAGGGAAGAAAGAAAAGAGCAACACCGACAACGTAAGAAGGAGCACTGGGCAAAGATCAAAGCCCAGAGAAGACGGTTGAAATGACGTGTTCCTTAGTAGGCCGATACGATTAAAGAAGAATAATCTGGAGAATATTTTTTGAGCCATCTAAGCTACAGGTCCTACATTTCCTGGGTGTAGTATGCGTTACCTCTGTCATGTAACCTTAACATTCGTGTCTCATTTGTTGTTTACAAAAAAATGAATAATTAATATTCCTTTTAGTTGCAAAAACTACAAATTTCTTTTTGTTTTTAAATCTTGAGAGCTACACAATATTTTTATAAGTTTTTAGAAGATAATTTATGTTTTTTGGTTAAATTACTTAGTAACAGATCTGATTTCGATAATTTTGGAATATTTTAAGAGCATCTCAAAACTACCATATACTGTAGTTTCAATTGCTCGCAACTATATATATTTTAACAGTTTCTTCCGACAAATTAAGATTGCTCATTATGACCACATCGTGGTCGAAACAAGTCCTGTTATATTAAACAACTTATATTATTATTATTATTATTATTATTATTATTATTATTATTATTATTATTATTTCCGATGAGGCCTGCTAGGGACCACGTGCCAATTTCAATTCTTCACACTTTGTTGTTTTCTCTTCCGTTCCCTCCAGTACTCCTTCATCCGTTCACTATGCTGCTTCTTTCTGTCCTCGGACCACTTCGCACCAGGTTTCTTTGGCAATCTTCCTTGGAATCCTTTCATACTTGATACCCTTTTTCTAAAGATCTCTCTGTTCACCGTTTCTTCTTCACTTATATTATTTCTTTCTAAAACTTTCTTTACTTCTTGAATCCAGCTAGTTGTTGCCCTTTTCTCCCAAAGGTACTTGAATATCCTTTTTGTTAATCTGGAATCATCTATTCTGTAAATATGTCCAAAAAATTGCAATCTCCTTTTTCTTATCGTTTCTGTTATATTTTCTATGTTCCTGTATATTTCATCATTAGATCTTAATTTCCATACTTCTGCTGTTTTCACTGGGTCTAAAATTTTCCTCATGATTCTCCTTTCTAGTACTTCAAGTTTATCTAATCTATAGTTTAGTACCAGACATTCACTTGCGTATAGGCATTCCGGTTTCACCACTGTAGTGTAGTGCCTTATTTTAAGATTTTTAGATAAGCACTTTTTGTTATAAAAATTCTTAGTGATACCATTATTATTATTATTATTATTATGAAGCCTCCGTGGCTCAGGCGGCAGCACGTCGGCCTCTCACCGCTGAGTCCGTGGTTCAAATCCCGGTCACTCCATGTGAGATCTGTGCTGGACAGAACGGAGGCAGACAGGTTTTTCTCCGGGTACTCCGGTTTTCCCTGTCAACATTTCATTCCAGCAACACTCTCCACTATCATTTCATTTCATCCGTCATTCATTTAATCATTGCCCCAGAGGAGTGCGTCAGGCCTCGGCAGCCGGCACAGTTCATATCCTCGCCGCTAGATAGGGGCTTCATTCATTCCATTCCTGACCCGGTCGGAGACTGGAAGCAGGCTGTGGATTTTCATTTTCAGATAAGCACTTTTTGTTATAAAAATTCTTAGTGATACCATTATTATTATTATTATTATTATGAAGCCTCCGTGGCTTAGGCGGCAGCACGCCGGCCTCTCACCGCTGGGTCCGTGGTTCAAATCCCGGCCACTCCATGTGAGATCTGTGCTGGACAAAACGGAGGCAGACAGGTTTTTCTCCGGGTACTCCGGTTTTCCCTGTCAAAATTTCATTCCAGCAACACTCTCCACTAACATTTCATTTCATCTGTCATTCATTTAATCATTGCCCCAGAGGAGTGCGTCAGTACGAAAGGTACGAAACGATACTGTGCGTACAATTTATTCGTTATCCAAAAGTAATCACCACAGGCCTGTGCACAGGTGTCCCATTGCTTCACTAGCCGCAGGATTCCCTGTTCCCAGAAATCTTGTTGTGACAGGAGCCAATCCCGTACGGTGTCCTTTAGTTCATCGTCCGATGGGACACGTTTTCCTTTGAGACGAAACCATTAACAGAGACATGTATTGTGCGGCACTGCGTAGCCTACGAAAGTCCATCAAGAACAAACGGCCTGGACTGCTCACGAAGGGAGTGATTCTGCTCCATGATAACGCTCGCCCACACGTCTCTAACGTCACACAAGGTGTATTGGTGACGTTCAAGTGGGAGCAACTTGAGCATCCGCCCTACAACCCGGAATTGTCACCCTGCGACTTCTATCGGTTTGGTCCGTTAAAAAAACATCTGAAGGGAAAACGTTTCCAATAGGACGATGAACTAAGGGACACCATACAGGATTGGCTCCTGTCACAACCACAAGACTTCTGGGAACAGGGAACCCTGCGGCTAGTGAAGCAATGGGACACCTGTGCACAGACCTGTGGTGATTACTTTTGAATAACGATTAAATTATAACCACAGTATCGTTTGGTACCTTTTAATTTGAACACTCCTCATATAATAATAATTGGTGGTTTTATTTAATATCATTTAGATTTCAATAAAAAAATGAATTTAATTGCAATTATAAATATTGTGCATACCTTATTTGTTTATCGCATGGCTTTCAGTGCCGGGAGTATCCGAGGACATGTTCGGCTCGCCAGAGGCTGTAGCTGCTTTAATTCGGACACCCATAGGGTGAGCTACAAGTTCCGTTCATTTTCAAGTAGTTCCAACTTTCACTGCCAGATGTCACAGACACCTAGAGGTTAACGTTGCAACTTTGATAGAGCGTTTCAACGAAATCTAACATGAAAATTTAGCTTCACACAAGTTTAATTAGTGAAAGGTTCTTTTACATGCCATAAATCTATGACATGAGACCGCCGGCTTTACTTCCCCTCCGAAGGAAGGCATACTGAAGGATTTTAACACTCTTAAAAAATCCGACGACTTCGGCCGGGTTTGAACCCGCGATCTTGGGCATAGGAGCTCAGCATGCTACCAACCACGCCATCGAAGCCGCATGTACCATAATCTGGAGGGAGTGTGGAAAAGCCCGGGTGAAATCACGCTCAGGATGGCCACTGTCAATGTCGGGATTCGTACCTCCAGTCTCCGAACTAGCTGCAGCTTCCCATCACGTTCGTGGTGCACGACTTAAAGTGCACGGGTCACATAGCATTAGTGTTGGGTCGCGAGAATATTACCATGGGAAGACATTTACGTGGGTTTATGGGAATATTCCCATACTGGGAAAGTTTAACTTTGTCAGTATTTTCTTCACTGACTTTACTGTTGACCTCTGTTAGGGCTGGAAGGTTAAAATTTATTTCATACAATTGGAAATTGATGAACCATTCTGAAGAAAGAGAGATTTGAAACACTGCCATCTTCGTCATCACATTCACACACTGACATAGACATAGTTGCAGACTATACATACAAAAAGTCAACCCCTGGCACTATACAGCCCATGACGGGCTAAGGCCGACCAAGCGACCGCTGCCCAGCCATTTGGCCTGCAGATATTGGGGTGACGCGAGATCAGCGCGTCGGGTCCCCTCGGCCGTTAATCTTGGTATTCGTGATCGGGGCGCTGTCTCACTGTCAGACAACTACTCAATTGTCCTCACGAGGCTGAGTGCACCCCGTTCCAACCCTCACGTCAGTTTTAAAATCCCTGACGGAGCCGGGGATCGAACCCGGGGCCTCCGGCTGAGAGGCAGACGCGCTACCCCAACACCACGGGAGACTATACATATACATGGAGAAATATGAAGTTGATCGTGGAGAAATGACGTTGTCAATGGAGAGTTGTTTCATTTGATGGTCTTGGACATCGTGGTAATTTATTTCTGTGTACTTGGGTGTGTGTAGAATTTGTCTGAAATGTGGTGTCTGTAGTAGTGTGTCTTATTGTAATCGTGGCTAGGAATGGGAAGGAAGATGTCATGGCCTTAAGTTAGGAACCATCCAGGCATTTGCCTAGAGTAGAAATGGAAAAACCACGAAAAACCACCTCGGAGATGGCTGAGGTGGGAAACGAACCCACCTCTTCTCAGTCTTGCCTCACGTGGCTGAGTGCACCCCGCTGAATACGTTTGAACGTCGAATAATTCGAGTAGTCGAACTATTAGTATGTTTGAATCAAATATTCGTATTCGAAATTATTCTAACAATTCGAATATGTACAGCCCTACTTAAAATGTTATTATTTAGTCAACCAGACCTACATAAGTTATCTATTCTAATCTTGTTCAGCTTGCCACGGTGGGTGAGTGGTTATCGTGTTGAACTACCAACCCCAAGCTTTCAGGTTCACTCCTGGCCATGGTAAGTGATTTTTGAAAGGTGACAAAAATCACAACGCGCATGACATACGTTGTTGGCATGTTAAAGAACCCATTTGATTTCAGTAGGGCTTGTTCATAATGGCAAAATTAATCTCGGGATTTTCCGCCAACACAAAGTCCCTCCATTCTCTACTAGAAAGCGCTATAGTGTCAAGGAGCTTACAGTAGATATCTAACCTCCTTGAATTTCATAGCGTTCCAAGAAACAACAAAATTCGACATGCAAGCTGCCCTATGGGCGTGAAATAAAAAAGCTTGCACCCGGCAACCGAGACAATACGATATTATTATGAAATTGTTTAAAACGGATTTGATTACTTCATTAGTAAGTACAAGTTACACTTAAAACGATTCTTATTATAATATTTTACCTGTTAACAATATTAATGAAAGAAGAGGAACTGCAATAAGAAATGTTTATTTTCTATATTTTGATTGTGAAGAAATATTTTAAAGTTTTCAATTTCTAAACATTTAAAAATTGCCACTACATTTTAACATTTTTTTCTGCCGGGAATTTTTGGGAAAATACTTCCGGCTCCACGCACCCAGTCCTCTTACATAAATTTATTTGGGAATTTCAAGAAGGCTACTGTGCGCTATATTCAGTGTGATAACCTTCTGACTAACACATGTGAGAGCTCTAATATGATCCTCACCTCTTGGCAAGATTTGTCTTAACTACCCAATTTCATTCGGATTTGTCGATTTTTGTGTTCCAATAGTTCGCACAACCGCCATCTTGAATGTATAGATAGTCTATTATTTTTCCGGGGCCATTCAAGGCCCATATACAGTCCTATCTTGTCACTAATATTCGTAACTGTAGTTCGTCGGCCTATGTGTTGAGAGTTATTTATTTTTATATTTAACAATTTCAAGATGGCGGCTTTGCGCAACATACAATCTCATAGTGTTATCACGTTGACAACAGAGGTTACTTATATAAAACTACCTGAATACCAACTACTGTGAACATTACTTCATTGCATCATACGTTATGGATTATAATGCTTGTATGATTCACACGGCCATTATCTTGAAATTATTTGGCTGATGAACTTGTAGGTTAGGCGTCAGGCGCTTCCCACCTGCAGGTATATTTTTCTAAAATTTGGTATAAATCCAATGATTAGTTAAATCATAAGCTTAGAACATTTGGTGGCCGCCATTTTGTTTTGGTTAAGATGGCGGCAATTTAAAACATGACACTGTGGTGTCCTTTGCTAGTGCTACCTCTGTACGAATTTTTTGTTTCAACAGGTTTGAATTGATAGAGATGGACAGGCATACACATACACACAGACAGACAGACAGACAGACAGACAGACGGACATTTGGTAAATGAAGGTTTCGTAAGGCTACTTTCATATTAAGCAACACTCGAAAGTAGCGAAAGTTTGATGCTTTTTAGTCGTTCAACACGAGTTTTCCCCCAAAAGTGATGGGTTATTCCATTATCCTGAAAAACAATTACATGAGATTTTATTTATTTATTTATCGTATGGGAGTGTCCGAGGACATGTTTGGCTCGCCAGAGTCTGTAGCTCCTTCCAGCGGACACCCTTAGGGTGAGCTACAAGTTCCGTTCACATTCAAGTAGTTCCAACTTTTGCCACCAGATGTCAATGATACCTAGTGGTGAACGTTGGATCTTTGATATAGCGTTCCAACGAAATCTAACATAGAAATTTTGCTTCACACAAGTTTAGTTAGTGGAAGGTTCTTTTACATGCCATACATCTATGACATGGGCCCGCCGGTTTTACTTCCCCTCCGAAGGAAAGCATACTGAGGGATTTTAACGCTCTTAAAATTTCCGACGACTTCGGCCGCGTTTGAACCCGCTATCTTGGGCACAGCAGTTCAGCATGCTAAGCCGGTACATGAGATTAATAACATTAACATTAATACATTTTCATAATTTATTAATCTCATGTAATTTATTTCAGGGAAGGAATGTCTGAGCAAAAATGGCTTGAAACTCAACATAGGGAAAACTGAATACTTGCAATGTGGTACACAGACCAACGGTACTGCCCCCGTAATTGAATTATATAGAGACCACGGTGGCTATTTTGGAAATTATAGCGAAAGTTATGGCTGTCATAGTTATGACGTGGGTAGTCATGACGTAAGCACGGATGACGCAGACGCTATGCCAGCAGGCTACTTGAGCTGAGATTCTCAGTGACGTCAGCAATTTATTCGAGAAGGATCCGAGATGTACGACGCAGTCGCAGGAAACGTGGAATTCTGCTGAGGAAGAAATTATGCTATTGGAGGGGAGACTTAAACCAATGAACGATAGTTTAAAGGAAGACGGAGATTGCTGAAACTATGGTATTTTTATTACTTTTTGGAATGCAGAATTGTGGAAATCCATTTGCAGTAGAGGCATTGTTCTGGAATTTTGGTGAAATTTATTTTCAGTTTTTGAATTTTGAAAATCCGTCATGTATTGACGAAGTTGGAACTTCTAGCGATGACGCAGTAACACGCGATGGAAGGGATAGATACGCCCCTCATGAAGTTCATAAAAGGCCTTGCGCAGAAGAGAGGAGCCTCATTCGCTCATTCTCAATTGTGAGATTTCAAATAGTCATTTCAGTGAAACGTCGAGTGAGTTTAGTAGTGAAAAAGTCGTCTTTGTAACGCGTGGTGAAGCCACTGCATGAAACGAGAGTCGAACTTACAAGCAGTGCAGGTTTACTGTGAAGTAAATCTAGGTGAAGTTGAAACGACACTTATAACACTTCTACAAGATTAGCTGTGAACAGTTAGCGATCGCTTATAAGCTAATTCTCTTGTGCATTGCTACAGTAAGGACTGTAGAAAAGCTGAACAATTTCGAAGAAGTATTTTGGAAGTTATTGACAATATTAGACGACTGACAAAAGTGATTTTCTCGCCACAGGAGAAACACTTTGTATAGCCAGACTCAACGCTACGGCTGACAGGGCTAGTGAAATAGGGAGACTTCAGATTGCTTTTGTGACACAACGCTACAATATAATGGAGCAATTTAATATGGCAGTTTGTTCTTCTAATACTATTACCGAAGAGCATATGGAAGGCTAAAGGACTTAATGCAATTGGGACATATTTCAACGGAGTAAAATAGCGACATGGAACTTCGTTAATTGCTATTCCATACAAGCGAACATGTGGTAAATAACCATCTACACCCATGTTTCGTGATTAAAGGCTGAATACTATCAAACAGCAATAGAAATGATTTCATACTTTCTGAATATGAATATTTCTTCGGAAATTTATACAAAAACTTCATGGCGATTTTCAACTGGAACTTCAGGGATTTTTCAAGAGAGGTCAGGGTTGTCCCGACTCACAAAGAAGATTATTGCCGGAAGGATGTCGTTCGTCTTCGTGAAGCAGTTCGATTCTTCGATGGTGCTGTTTCTGGTTTCGAGGATGGAGCTCAGCTTTAACTTGGTGAAATGGATCCATCAACAGTCTTCTTTGGGGAATTTTCCTCTGGAACGTCAATCGGCAGATAAGGTAGTCGTGAACGTTTATTGTATTTGAGTTTCTTAGCAAAATTTGAGCAACCATTTTTCCCATATTTTTGTCCTCATGTATTTTTGCCCGATATTCTTGTTTGAGATTCCTATTCTCAGTACACCTTGATGAGTTATGCCTTTTTCGACGTTTTTATTAAGACATTGTTATGTCATGGGCATAGTTAAATGATTTTGAATCAGTTGAGACTGATATTTAGATTTTTCAGTAATTTGCTTATTTTTGTAGTCACGATATGACTGTAAGTTAATGATTTTTATGGCAGATTTAAATTAAGACAGCGTGTCACTTTATTAAAGTAATTCTACCCCAGGTTAATTACTTTGAGCAATTTTCTGTCATCATCAAGAAGGAAGAACATTTAAATGATTTTAGAGCGTTAAAATCCAGTACGTTGTCGACGATCTTGGAAATACTAGTCGTTATTTGAATTGATTGCAACACAGACATTTATCGTCAGTCATGAACGACCATTGCATCTTAGGCAATTTTGTGAAAGATGAACATTAATTATGAATTATTGAATGCATTAAATTCGTGAAACTTGTGTTAGGTTTTTTCTCATATAGAGATTTATATAATGATGTTTGCATTCCCCAGTCTAATCGGATTCTATTCGACTATTTTGCAGTTAGTCGCACTTTGTTTGATGATAGTATTTTTATACTACAATTCTTTTAAGATGTTAATCTTAAATTTTGATAGACCAGACAGGCGTATATAAGCGTATTCACTATTAAATTTGTTTGTGATTGGCAAATTTTTATTTCATTTCGATTCATGAATGAAATCCACGAAGTTTAAATGACAACAGTTTTGAAACAATTATTGATATAAGAATTTTTAAGTGGAACTATGAATGTATAATCGATAGTGCAGCGGACATGTTGAAAGTCGCTGACGTATAATGCCCTTAAATAAATGAAGGAGATTCCCACAGTAATTAATGATGATAAAGATTGTATTAGGGGAGTTTTTTGTAAATGCTGTGGAAGTTTTGTAAGTTCGGTGGAAGTTTTAATGCCATATAGATTAATATATGATGAATTTTGGGCTATTTTGAATGCAGTTAGTGCATTATTTTGTAAGCGAAGTATTTTCCGCTAGAGTGTATTGTCATAGTTCGTTGAAAATTAATCAAGTGAATTTACTGTTATAATTAACAAGAGTTTGAAAGAATTTGAGATAAGATTTTGAATAAAGATTACCGTCACAAATAATTAAAATTATTACAACCTTTATTAAACCAGATTGTGACATTTACATGTATAACTAACCTTCATTGGTCGATTATATTAAACACGATTTTGAATTTACCAACCGGATAAAACATGTGGTTCAATGTATTTCTTAAATTAATAATTTAAATAATTTAAATGTTGATATTGTAAATAATAAATGTAAATATCTTTGACAATAATGTGGAACGAAAGAAATGTTAAAGGCGTGTATAAAATTTTTGTAATTATTTTCGACAATATTATAAACAATTTCCAATTGTTATAAATAATTTATGTGATTTTGTTATAAACATTTAAGAGTGTGTTTGATACTCTAAACTATGCTTTTTAAACATTTGGATGATAACTTAACAAGTTTAAGGATAGTTAAAATAATCCAGTGGGATGGAAGTTAAGCATTTGAAAGATTTGCGTCAATATGTATGAGTTGTCTTGTAGACATTTAAAGCTTTAAAAGGAGCTGAATTCTTACGCAAGTGTGGGGAGAGGAGTGCGCCCCATTTGACAGGTGTGAGCCAGGTTAAAGAGTAGACCAGCCGGCCAGACATCTGGTTACAAGCAGGCGAGGTCGATACTCCGGCCTTGTGCCTATTAATAAAGGTGTTATGTTTATTAAAAGGAAACCAAATGCTCTATATATGTCGTACCCTGACTTCCTCATCCAATCCAAATGTGTTATAAAATGTTACGTTATTTTGAGCTCAAGGGAGCTAACATACTGTTTGATAATTTGCAAGTCCTTTAGGAGGACGTAGTCAGATTGACTTAGGCTACTGATAGCCACGTTTATTTTGTTGAGTTGTGAAAATCATACTCTTTATTTGAAAATAAAGCTCTTGTACAGTTCAAAGTTCTCGTCTTCGGTCTGGTTCATTTTTAAATGTCATGGTGAAGGTTATTGTGAGAGCATACTTTAAGGATCCTGTTGTCAACCCAATCCCCGAGATATTTATAAGAGGTAAGTAAAAGTAAGTATGTAACCCCGTCTATTTTGGTGTGTTCCACAATAATTTTTCTTGGTAACTTCTGTGTTCAAACCTCGGTAGTATCTGTCAGTGCCATTTTCATATATGTAGCTGAGCTGGTGCGATTGATTGTTGGCAATCCGATTGAGGGGGCGGATATCTGACAGCCTACTATCCTGGTAAACGGGGACAGTACCATCAGCATTGAAGAGCATCACCTCACTAAAACTACACACTTTAAATATATCGGTTCCCTTCCTTATCACTTCAGAGGGCGAAACGCTTCTCGATGCTCGAGCACGAGTTAACACTGCGCGGATGAAGTGGCGACAAGTCACAGGAGTGCTGTGCGGTAAGAAAGTACCTATCCCTTTGAAAGGGAAAGTTTACAAGTCCATGATACGACCAGTGGCACTTCACGGCACAGAATGTTGGCCAGCTTCAACCAAGAATGAACAAGCCCTACATGGCATGGAGATGAAAATGTTACGTTGGACCATGGGTATTACACGGCTTGATCGTGTCGGGAATGAACATATCCGGAAACAGATGGGAGTTGCAGCCATTCGTTAAAATGAGAGAAGCACGGCTTCTGTGGTATGGGCATGTCACTAGAAGTGATGAGAACTCTGTGGCAAGAACAGCTCTCCAATACGATCCAGGAGGAAATCGACCCCGTGGACGTCCAAAGAAAAGATGGCTGGACAGAATCAAGGAAGACTTGGTGATGTGTGGACTTAAACCTGAAGATGCCCTTGACAGAAAGAAGTGGCGAACAGCAACCAAACAAGTGGACCTTGCACCATCGCGGGATACAAGTTAGGAAAGAAGAAGAATTTATTTCAGTGTTAGGGAATAACCCATCTGTTTTGGGGTAAAACTTGTGTTGACCGACTGATAAGCATCGAACATTCGTTCACTAAGGCAACACTGAAAATGACTTCAAACACCATAACTCGAAAGTAGGCTTCAAAGAGGTCTGACCCCTCGAGGAACGATGAGGGCCACTTCAGACAGGAATATGAAGGACGCCCTAGACCTCGGATATCCAAATACCGTCAGGATCGTAAGAAAACACGAACTGACCAAGGAAGATCGACAGAAAAATGAAACAAGGTCCCGGCACTAGTAAGAGGCCGCAATGCTGTGCTCATGTGGGGTCCCGTGGTCGCCAACCTGAGTTTCATATGGGGCTAAAGAATATACTAATAAAATTATAAGTGGTTTGGGATAAGCAATAAATATATAATACAGTTCTCCACAAACCATGAGAACTATTAATTTATTATTTGGTCTAAAATAGAAATTAACGGCCAGTGATTTGCTTATTTATGTGTGAACGTTGCGTGGTGATTTCATTCCGCCAATTATGGTGCTCATTTGGCCATACATGAATGGTTATTGTCCTTGGAGCTTGGCTGGGCTCGAGTGGGGAGTTAGCGAGTTCCCAGTTCAATGCCAGGCCATGCTCATTTCATCACGCCTCGCCAGATTATCAAGCCTTGTGTGTTTCTTCTGTACCACAGGTAATATTATTGCTAATTAGTGGGGTTTGCTTTATGATTGCAATATTAATGTCCTAGAGTTTATTTTTGCGGTCGTCTATGCTAGTTATGATGGGGAATTGAACTATAATGAAGATTTTCTAATGTACACTCAGACGTACCTGTCACTAGACTTGTCATGATTGTAACTACTGTAGTTTTGATATATAATAATGATAATAATAATAATAATATTTTTTAGGGAAGAAATGCATTTAGCACGTAGTGTTAGGCTCCTGAGTAGCAGAGTACCGACTAAAACGCCCCCGTTACTTCTGAACACTAGCCTGGAACCGTTTACCACATTACTTTAGGCTAGAGTCATTTTATACTTGCCCATAGGGCACTCTTCCGTGAAGAATTATCTTCAGTGGCGATCCAGATCCGTCTTCTTTGTTCGGAGGATCTTTTCAACAAAACTTGCTACCAGTTTCCAATTTTCTTCATTTTGTAGCATCACTGCAACAATAATGTCCGGGGATATCTCTACATCAATGTGATTTTGAAGATACTGCCTATTTTGGACCCACCGTCCACAAGAGAAGAAGGTGTGATTAGCATTATCTAATTCATTGATACAGTAGATGCAATCTGATGAATCCACCTTCCTCATCTACCTAAGATAGGAACAGAAGTACCCATGGCCAGTCAAGAACTGAGTGAGACAATAACCAACCTCCTCTCTGTCCAAGCCTGCACCTGAGGGACAGTCCACTGGCTTTGATCTCCTTGCTCCCATTTATATTTTTATTAATGCAGCCAATATGGCCATGTACTTTTCTTTTCAGGACGGGTCAGGGAAGGGATATTGGAAGGAAATCGGCCGTGGACCTATTGAAAGGAACCGTCCCGGCATTTGCCTGGTGGTGAAAATGGGAAACCACGAAAACCATTTTCAGGACGGCCGAGGTGGGATTCGAACCCACGCTCTCCCGATGTCAGCGGGACACGAGGTAGCGCGTTAGCGCTCTCGGTCACCGCGGCTCCCAATTGATCTGCCAATTATGAAAGGTTTGTACTCTTGCCGATCGTCTTGCATTTTGTAAACACACATCAGATCCTCAAGTAAATGTTCTTGCGTTCTTTCGCAAGAAAGAAAATTGGAATAATCCCGGCAATAACGAGAACTGCTTCCTCTGAGACCGTGCGATATGCAGATGCCACGCGCAAAGTACCCCGCCTCTGCATTTGCGCAAGTGACTTATTATAGATTTCCTTATCCAGGGCGTCCGCCCATATTTCCGCTCCATACAGCAGAACTGAATGGATGGCTGTCAATAGTCAGTAGTCTCCACTTACTAGATTTTGGCCCACCAACATTGGCCATGAGCCGACTGAAGGACATTACTCCTCTGGCCACCTTATCTGCAGTCCGTCTAATTTGTTCTCCAAAATTCATTTTACTGTCGATCATGATGCCCAGGTATTTTGCTGCTGGCCGCGTCTCTACTCGAATGTGTCCTACCTGTATTGGAAGTATTGTCTTAATTCTCTTCTTGTTAGGATGATAATTCCCGTCTTACTAAGTGCTAGAGACAGACCATGTTCCTCCATCCATCTATTGATTGTGCGCATTGCCATATTGAGTCGCAACTGTGCCTGCTCGACACTTCTTCCTGCTGCAAGAGCAGCAATATCATCTGCATATCCTACTAGAATAGTTTCATCAGGCGTTTCAAGCCTCAACAAGCTGTCGTATGTAACATTCCAGAGTTCAGGTCCTAGAATCAAACCCTGAGTAGCCCGAGCCTTCACTTGTACTCTACGGATCCCTTCTGAAGTATCGTAGAGCAGAGCACGATCCTTCAAGTAAAAGTCTAACAAGTACGATCCGATGGAGATACCTTGGAATATGAAATGAAAATTCCAGAGCATCCATGATATCTATCCATTTGACAGAGTTGAAAGCGTTTTTAACATCCAGTGTAACAAAGAGAATCACCCGGCGAGAGTAATGATTATAACTTTCCACTCTTCGTACTTTGTCGGCGACTTCTTGCACTGCATCCAGTGTCGACCGGCCTACTTGAATCCAAATTGTCTTGGTGATAAATCACCGGCTGCGATTATTGCCTCAAGCAATCTCCGTCTTATGAGTTTCTCAAATAGTTTGCCTGTTGTATCGAGCATACAAAGTGGGCGGTACGATGATAGTAACTCAGGGTCACCCATGCCCTTACTAATGAGTACTAAGCGACAGATCTTCCAGCGAAAGCTAAAGATTCCTGCTTTCAAGCACACATTGAACATTCTCAACAATAACGACAGATCTTGGTCAACTATTATTTTCAAAACCTCATTAGGAATTCCATCCGGCCCCGGGGCCTTGTTGTTCCGTAAAGAATGCGCTGCAGTAAACAGTGGAAAATCTAGACCACTTTCAAAATTCCTCTCAAGTCTTGTGGGAAGAGTTGGAAAAAAGGTTTGAACAATGGTGTTCATAATATCATCCTCCATGATGCACGATGTTATGCGACTTCCAAGTTTCTGTGCTACAATTTTGTAACCCAAACCTCATGGGTCAGTGTCTATATCAGGCTGTTCCAAATCCACGAGTTTAAGTATGCGTACACGCGAGTACTCAGCAGTGATGCTCGGAGCACGGTTGGAGAGGGACTGGGGATGAGAGCCAATACGTCAATGGGCGAAGGTCATTGCACAAGTCCATGCGCTTCCTACCAGTCATGATGTATCCACCGCGAAGTGACGGCAGCCCCCCACAGCAGAGCTGTATTGCATGTTGCAGGTTTACTCACGCAAGGCGCGAGTACTCCACTGCTCACGGGCGAGTTGCTCGGCTGGAACAGCCTGGTCTATATCCTCCTGAAGCTTTCTCCAACTCTGAACCGTGGTCGTAGTTATGGCTTTCCGAAGTAGCTTCCTTGCTGCTTTATGCTCCGCTGATTTTTCATTAGCTTCTTCCCGATTTCTTGCTCTCTGGGCAATAATAAAAATAATAATAATAATAATAATAATAATAATAATAATAATAATAATAATAATAATAATAATAATAATGTCGTATGGCCTTGGGTGCCGGGTGCAAGCTTTGTTAATTGACGCCCAGAGGGTAGCTTGCATGTCGAAATTTCGTTGTTCCTTGAATCACTATGAAAGTCAAGGAGGGTAGATATCTAAGCTCCTTGAACACTATAGCACTTTCTAGTAGAGAAATGAGGAACTTTGTGGTGGCGGAAAATCCTGAAATTAATTTTGCCACTATCAACACGGCCTACTGAATTCAAATGGGTTCTTTAACATGCCAACATCGTATGGCACGCGTATCGTGATTTTTGTCGCCTTTCAAAAATCACTCATCACGGCCAGGAGCGACCCTGCAAGCTTGGGGTTGGTAGTCCGACACGATAACCACTCACCCACCGTGGCAAGCGTTTTGATATATGAATCGCAGCCAATGGCCACACGCTGGGCATGTTGGAATGAACGCCCGAGGGCTCCCAACAAGTTCAATTTCAAGTAGGTCCAACTTTTGCTATCAGATGCTACTGTCAATAACACTAGCGGCGAACGTTGGAACTTGATAGAGCGTTTCCTAACCAACCAAATATAACCTACAAATTTTGCTACACACACCAATTACTGTGGTAGGTTCTTTTGCGCGGATTCGGTGGCTTAATTGGTAGCATGCTGACCTTCTATGCCCAAGATCATGGATTCAAACCCAGCCGAAGTCGTCGGATTTCTTAAGAGCGTTAAAAATCCCTCGGTATGCCTTCCTTCAAAGGGGAAGTAAAGCCGGCGGTCCCATGTCATAAATTTATGGCATGAAAAAGAACCTTCCATTAACTACACTTGTGTGAAGCCAAAATTTGTAGGTTAGAATTGATAACGATCTATTAGTTCCAACGGTCGCCGCCAGATGCTGACTGTGATGCCATCTGGTAGCCAAGTCCGCAAGCTAGGTGGACGGTAGCATTTGGTCGCAAAAGTAGGAACTACCGTACTTGAAATTACTGTCTGCAGTCCTCACTTGAATTAAAACAGATAACACACACTAATACAGCCATCACAATTAATACTGGTTATCAGACAGATTCTACACACACCCAAAGTACACGGGGCTACATGACCGCGTAGTCGCAGCCCCTAAACTAAGGAACCAACCAACCAACCAGGTTCTTTTACATGCCATAAATCTATGACTAGGGCCCGCCCACTTCACTTCCCCTCCGAAGGAAGGCAGACTGAAGGATTTTAACGCTGTTAAAAAATCCGACGACTTCGACTGGGTTTGAACCCGCCATCTTGGGCATAGCAGTTCAGCATGCAGCTGACTACGCCTCCGAGGCCGCACCCTACGTTAAGCGAGTGCAATTCAGTAACGGGTTCAGGCGTGACTATCCTCACTGTGCGTGACAAAATCCAGGGGTGTTCATATTGGCTAACGCCAACAATTATTGGTCTAGGAAAAAACCATTGTTTTGGATGAAAATAATTGATACGCTATGATATTGTTCTTTTTTTTTTATTGCAATACAGCCGAAATAAATCAGAATCCTCTATCGTCATCAAATTGGCAGGTGAAAAACTAAAGGAAGTAGGAGACTTCTGTTACTTAGGAAGCAAAATAACCAGTGATGGGCGAAGCAAAGAGGATATAAAAAGTAGGTTAGCTCAGGCAAGGAAAGCATTTCTACAGAAAAAGAATTTTTTGACATCGAATATAGATTTAGGTATTAGGAAGTCACTTTTGAAGGCCTTTGTCTGGAGCGTGGCACTCTATGGAAGTGAAACTTGGACTATTGGTGCAGCAGAAAAGAGAAGAATTGAAGCGTTTGAAATGTGGTTTTACTGGAGAATGATGGTGATCAGATTGGTAGATAGGGTTACAAACGAAGAGGTATTAAGACTAGTGGGAGAAGAGAGATGTTTTGGCGACTGCTAATGAAGAGAAGAGATAGGTTGGTAGGATACATACTAAGGCACCCAGGATGGCCTCAGACGTAGGGTGTGGTAGCTATGTAGAGATGAAACGATTAGCTCATAACAGGGAGGCATGAAGAGCTGCATCAAACCAGTCAAAAGACTGAAGACTCAAACAACAACAACAACAACACGACAAACATGATATTGTTGATTGAAGTTGGAGATTTTTAACTCGCAACTCGCACAATCTAGCCTATGTCTAACTAATGACAGAAACTTAGCGCATTTTAACATTAACTTGACGGCGCTCTTTTGTTTTGCGATACTGTACATGAAATACTACCGAATGCGTGGGGTTTGCAATACTGTACTTGTTGCTAAATCAGGTGCATAATGGCGGATCCAGCTGGAATTTCATCTATATAAATCGTGATCAAATTTCGGACGGTGAGTGGGTTATAGACAGCGGAGGAGTTTTTTTCTTTTTGTGTCGTGTGACCTCCTGAGAGGCCGAGTGCAGGTCTTTCTAGTCGACACCTGTGGGCGACCTGCGCGCCGGGATGAAAGATGGAATGGATGAAGATGAATGAAAATGGGCAAGGATGTGGAAGGAAGCGGCCGTGGCCTGTCAGAAGGTACCGTCCCAGCAAGGATGGCACACGGTGGGGCTCGAACCCACGCGTCTACCGAGTCAGCATGACCTAATGATGCCCTTTAGTGAGCGTACCCACTGTAGTCGGTAGCGGAGGAGTCAACATCTATTAGTACATCACCTCCAGATTTTTTCCCGACTATGACCACAGGTATTTTGGCTAATTTCAGTAGTTTACGAATTTTATCCCAAGGAGTATCTAATGTTAAGTTCTACCATAAATTGAACTTCTTTGCCTTCTCGTTACCTCTGTATTGGCAACTCAAACTAACACTTGGGGCGCTGCGGTCGGTCTGGATAAGTAGGGTAAAAATACTCAATAACACGCGTTTGATATGGAACACTTTTTATTTTTCGGTTATAATTAGTAAATGTGGTCCCTAAAGTAATGACAGTGTTATTTGTAAGTGTATATATGTATAACTGTGCGATACACGTCATCTAATTTGAATCTTCCACTGGATTTTGTGTGTAAATTGCATATTATCAAGCATCGGTTGTCTGCTGGTATTTGTTTTTGGTCAGTTCGAGTCATGGCGTTGTTACGTTTAAAAGCTATATTTGTGTTTGATCACTGTACCATAGACTCTAGAAATTATTTGCTGCTTGGTAGGGCGAAGGGATGAGTTTATCTTGTATTAAAACTCGGGGGAGATAGGAATTGCTTGATTTGGATGGTTAGCAGGTGGGTTTGGAGTTAAATATCGGACTGGTAGCAGGTTCTCACAGAGTAGATATTTACACTGCGAAGTCAAATTAGGCCTGTGAGACTCGTAGTGGAATAGCTCGGATATCACAGAGCGAGGTGATGGCGATTAGTAGGGTTATTGGAAATGAACTAGGGACCGGGGAAGGATACCTGACTGATGAAGCTTGGCTGTCGTCGGCAGGTGTAGGCTTGGCTGTCTTGGTACGGCTTCGGCTTGGCTCGGCGAGACTGTGCGTGCTTGGCTGTCTAGGTGCGGCTTGGCTCGGCGTAACAGTGAACAACCCGTCCTGTCGACAGTGAGTGTAGTGGTGAGTGGTCCAACCCGCTCCTGTTGCCCGTATTTATTTGGTATCGTCACCTTTGGGCTATTGCTATTTGCATCTTTTGGAAAGTGATTAAAACTTATATCCGCAGCCCTCTTATACATCGACTTACAGCCGTAAACTGAGCAATATACTTTGCTTTTACTCATTTTGCACTCTATCAACGAGTAAAACTTATTACTTATGTATAAAGACACGAAGAATTTACCATGATCTGCTTACCAATACAAGAAACCATATACAAACAGTCACCACGTGACAGAAGTACCATACTTGGTAAGTTTCTCCTTTTTACCGCTAGATGTCGTATCAGATAGCTGGAGTTGCCAATAGAATTGGCAACTCCAGCTATCTGATATGACATCTAGCGGTAAAAATGAGAAACTTACCAAGTAGGGTACATTTGTCACGTGGTGACTGTTTGTATATGGTTTCTTGTATTGGTAAACAGATCGTGGTAAATTGTTCGTGTCTTTATACATAAGTAATAAGTTTTACTCGTGGATAGAGTGAAAAATGAGTAAAAGCAAAGTGTATTGCTCAGTTTACGGCTGTAAGTCGATGTATAAGAGAGCTGCGGATATACGTTTTCATCACTTTCCAAAAGATGCAAATAGCAATAGCCGAAATGTGATGATACCTAATAATACCTAATAATAATACCTTTTCACCCCGGGAAGGATCTAACACTTGTCGAGGTAGACAGACAGAAGACCTGCGACGTAAAGCCAGCGAAGGTTATTCAGTTTAAAAACAGCTGTTACGATGGGCGCGCTGGTAAGATTGAAGTTACTTGAATAATTAATTAAATAATTAATTATTAGCTGCTTGGTAGGGAGAAGGGATGAGTTTAACTTGTATTAAAACTCGTGGGGCGACAGGAATTGCTTGATTTGGATGGTTAAAAGGTGGGTTTGGTGTTGAATATTTGAATGGTAGCGGAATCACTCATTCTACAGTGCCCACGGGGAGGCAAATTAGGCCTATATGACTCGTAGTGGAATAGCTCGAATATCGAAGAACTTAGCGATTACGAGGTGTAGGCTTGGCGGAAAGGCTGGCGGATCATCAGTTTGACATCAATTCACGATATACGTCGGAGCTTGGAACAGTGGCGTCTGGTTTGCGTGGATGCTAGTCTCGGAATGATAAAAGTAGCACAGCTTCGGTGTGTTATTTATTTGTTTATGTACCGTATTTCTCTATTTGAATGTCCTCGGCGTTGACTCAGGATCGACATTTACATTATATTGCGCATAATAGTACCGAAATAATGTCCGAAGTGTAGCCCTGTGTAAATTTGAATCAGCTGATCTACATCAACCATAAAAACTGATGCTTGATAATATGCAAATGACACCAAAAAATCCAGTGAAACACACAAATTAGATCACGTGTATCGCACAGTTATACATATATACAATTAAAAATAACACTGTCATTACTTTAGAGACCACATTTACTGATTATAACCGAAAAATAAAAAGTGTTCCATATCAAACGCGTGTTATTGAGTATTTTAAACCCTACTTATCCAGACCGACCGCAGCGCCCCAAGTGTTAGTTTGAGTTGCCAATAGAGTTGATGAACAGTGTTGGCTTTCTCTGGTGGGTGACGCCCAAGTAGATAACGATATCATCGTGCTCGGAAGAGAACTCATGTTTGCATAATTCGTTCACTAAATACTATAAGTCCGACGCACCAACACTCCATGATTAGCTATGGCCTTCAGAGAATTCTGGTAAGTCACAGTAGTAGCATGGAATTGGTACAAGGTAACAAGAGCTTGTGGTGAAAGAACTATATCTTCGATAGATTTCTAGGACAAACTCCTTGTGAACGACTGCTCAAGAGAAGTCTTTGTTTTACTTCAAGTATCATATAGCCTATATTATTTCAGTAGTATAGATCCCTCCTGCGGCGCTCACAAGCGACCGATCGTGACAAATGAGCATTCAAATGAAAGAGAATAGACATGAGCAGTGACTTATTTCACTATAATTTCATAAATATCTATAATTTCTTTAAAAACTGACTTTAAAAAATTGTACTAAGTGTGCGATTTGCAAACACCGTTGATGTAGGAAAATACTCTCCATAATTGCTGTCCAAGGGCCGCTGTGACGCCTGTTTCATGTCATATTCACATTCTGAGGTCTTTCCTTTATCCTGAAATGTAAATAGTGTTCTATAATCATTTGGTTGAAATAAAAACATAACCTTTCCCCTGAAGTGCCTCATTACAAACCTATTGGGAAAAGTGTGGATTCCTCGCACGGGTCCGCTAGTTTCTTCAAATACTCTAATGCAGGGCATAATTTTTTGCTGCCAACAAGCATTTGCGTGGAGTTGAAGTGGGGATACCATGGAAATCCACTTCCAAGATGGCTGAAGTGGGAATCGAACCCTCCTCTTCTCAGTTTTACCTCCCGTTCCAGCCCTCAGACCAGAATTAATTTCCATGGCACGGCCGAGAATCGAACCCGGGCCTCCACGGTAACAGCCAAGAATGCTCGCACAACGAAACAAAGTCGTCAACAATAGTATGTAATAATAATAATAATAATAGTAATAATAATAATAATAACAACAATAATAATTATTATTATTATTATCGTGACGGACTACCAACCCCCCAAGCTTGCAGGTTCGCTCCTGGCCATGGTAAGTGATTTTTTTGAAAGGCGACAAAAATCATGACACGCATGTCATACGTTGTTGGCATGTTAAAGAACCCATTTGAATTCCGTAGGCCGTGTTCATAATGGCAAAATTAATCTCGGAATTTCCCCCCAACAGAAAGTTCCTCCATTCTCTACTAGAAAGCGCTATAGTGTCAAGGAGCTTAGATATCTAACCTCCTTGACTTGCATAGCGTTCCAAGGAACGACAAAATTCGACATGCAATTTGCCCTCTGGGCGGCAGATAAAAATGCTTGCACCTGGCACCGAGGCCATACGATTTTATTATTATTATTATTATTATTATTAATATTATTATTATTATGTTTTTGCTGTTGATCGATTTAGGGGCTTTGCATCATCATGATCATGTAGCCCCGTGTACTTGTGTGTGTGAATAATTTGCCTGATAACCTGTGTTATTGTGATTGCTGTATTAGTCTGTGTGGCCTATTTGTAGTTCAAGTGCAGGATTGAGAAGGAGGCGGCCATGGCCTTAAGTTAGGAACCATTCCGACATTTGCCTAGAGTAGAAGTGAGAAACCCCGGAAAACCACTTCCAAGATGGCTGTGAAGGGAATTGAACCATCCTCTTCTTACAAGGCCCAGTGTATCCCGTTCCAGCCCATAGACTAGAATTAAAATTTCTTCCGGGGCGACAGCCAAGAATGCTAGCCGCCACACCACGAGGTGACAAGGTGTAATAATGAGTGATGTGACATCTCCCAGAAATTGATGTGATGCTATTTTTTATTCCCTCGTCAGCTTATTTACCACAGGTTAGATGCGCGAGGGAAGTTCTTAGAGTAACGCTATTGCACGGTGGTCGCACTCGAAAATCTAACTCCAGTAGTCGCGTGGATTGCAATCGTAGGCCAATCTTTATTGGGTATTTCATTAGCTATTTTTTGTTTCAAAATGTTGATTTTCAATTTTATAAGAAGGACGGAGTGTGATAACCATGGAAAGGATTTAGCCTACAGTATGTGTAAATTATTTAAAAAAAATCGATTTTACCCTCCAGGTTGGTGGCTCCCACAGACTCAGCGAAGGAACTCACCTCTACCAAAAAATTATAATTTACAATTTAAAGCTTATCCCTCAAACTATTTTCTACGGGCAGTGTCCTAGAGCTGGGAACATCTGGTCGGAGTGGATACGACAGAGGAGGTGTGATCAGCACCTCGCCCAGGCGGCCTCACCTGCAAAGCGAACAGGAGCCTTATGAGGGATGGGAAGGGAGGGGACGATTGGGATGTATAGGCAAGGAAGCGGGAAGGAGGCGGCCGTGGCCTTATAGTAGGTACCATTCCGGCATATGACGAAGTGAGAAACCACGGAAAACCACTTCGAGGAGAGCTGAGGTGGGAATCGAACCCTCTCTACTCATTTGGACCACCCGAGGCTGAGCAGACCCCGTTCTAGTCCTCATACCACTTTTCAAATTTCGTGGCAGAACCGAGAATCGAACCCAGGACGTCCGGAGCGGCAGATAACCATGCTACGCTACGGGGGCGACTTTTATATGTAAATACATATCTATTTTGGAAGCTGAACTTAATTATATTTTATATTATATTTTCGCTGTCGCATCCGTGGTGCAGTGGTGAGCGTGCTTAGCTGCCACCCCTTAGGCCCGAGGTTCGATTCTCGGCTCGGCCACGAAATTTGAAAAGTGGTATGAGGACTGGAACGGGGTCTACTCAGCTTCGGGTGGTCCAAATGAGTTGAGGGGGTTCGATTCCACCTTAGCCATCCTCGAAGTGGTTTTCCGCGGTTTCCCTCTTCGTCTGAGGCAAAATACCGGGCTGGTACCTACCGTCAGGCCACGGCCGCCTCCTTCCCTCTTCCTTGTCTATACCTCCCATTCTTCCCATCCCGTCCCATCCCATATGAAGCCTCCTGTTCGCTTTGCAGGCGAGGCGCTATAATAATAATTAATATTATGTTGTTGCTGTTGATTGGTTTAGGGGCTTTGCGACATCATGATCATGTAGCCCCGTGTACTTGCGTGTGTGTATAATTTGTCTGATAACCTGTGTTATTGTGATGGCTGTATTAGTCTGTTGCGTGGAGTTAAAGTGGGGGTACCATGGAGTAACCGATTGGGGGATTTTTAACGTGCCAGTGAATCTACTGACACGGCTCCCTCACATTTGCGCACCTCAAATGCCAACTAACTGCACCAGGATTCGATCCTGCTATCTTGGACTCAGCAGGCGAGAACGTTACTGCTTATTATTATTAAACAGTAACACAACTTCAATTTCAGGAGTTTTCAAGTACACATGACGTTGAAATATGAGAAGAATGGGAATAAATGGGCTGCACCCTGGATGGTCCCTTCTGACGGGGATATTGTAAGTCTGTGGGGGAGATCAAGGCCACTGGACCGTAACATTAACAGAAATAATACAATTATACTAACAATAATGATTATGATTGTTACCACTGGAAAATGAGGTGGAAATGTGTAGGTGATGGTTGAGGATAATGGGTCTGTTTCACGCCTGGCCGCCTCCTGTGAGCACCAGGTAATGGAAGTTATATATGCGGCTATGGCTCATACGCACTGTTTAACTCGCCTATAGAAAGGATATAGCATTATTCATGTAAATATGCATTAGGTCTGACACTCTTCTTGTCCGTTGGGAACAGCACGTCTAGTCTCAGTGAACCATGAACCATAACGACGTCAAATTAAACACTACCATACACGATACAGGGGGAGGGGGTGTATCTGACATACGGTACGCGGATTATGCAGAATATTTGCAGCGGTAGTTTGGTTCCAAACTACGATAAGTCATTGTCACTCACGGTAAAAATACAGTATAATGTTATTTGTACAGATGGGTAGAACCAGTCACTTCTATATATTAAAACTATTGATGGAAACTAAAGTCAGTCATTCCGGACGATCTATCTGGTCGATTTGCTCAATTAATTTTTCAGATATGTCATCAGTAAGGTTCGGATGTTAAGAAAAAGTCATATTTTTTCCTGAGCTCATTTTACCCGAAATCTGAAAAATAAGTTGAATTACGGGTCCCTGACAACGTTTAAAGCAATTTGATGAGGCCTATAAATGCATATTTTGACCAGTTTTATTGTTTTGGTCATATTTGGTCATATTTTAGTGATATAAGGTAATAATAATAATAATAATAATAATAATAATATCGTATGGCCTCGGGTGCCTGGTGCAAGCTTTGTTAATTGACACCCAGAGGGTAGCTTGCATGTAGAATTTCGTCGTTCCTTTGAACGCTATGAAAGTCAAGGAGGTTAGATATCTAAACTCCTTGACACTACAGCGCTTTCAAGTAGAGAATGGAGGAACTTTGTGTTGGCGGAAAATCCCGAGATTAATTTTGCCATTGAACACGGCCTACTGAATTCAAATGGGTTCTTTAACATGCCAACAACGTATGACATGAGTGTCGTGATTTTTGTCGCCTTCAAAAATCACTTACCACGACCAGGGGCGAACCTGCAATCTTGGGGTTGGTAGTCCGACACTATAACCACTCACCCACCGTGGCAAGCATCTTTGGTTATAATTTCAGCATTTTTGTTTAAATTGATGCGTCGTTAACAAGGAACGTGTTATCTGCGTCGAGTTTCAAACACAGGATTTCCGAATAGTGTAGTAGATATATTTTTCTTTCTTTTCCCGGTGCAGGCAGATAGCAGGTTTAGAAGATCTGATTCCGAGAAGGCGCTCCTCTACTGATATCTTTTAGATCATCTTTGTGGACAAGTTGGATCGCCACACTGTACGCTTGTGGTTACGGAACATGACGATAGTGTGCTTCCACTTTTTAACAGGATGTCACTCCAGTAGATATATTTAGCTCAGAAGCAATTAGCAAACAAGGAAATTGTTTTTATCCATAATAGTCCGTATTAAATTTACAGTAAATTCCACTAAATAACTTACTCTTATTTCCGTCTTTTCAATACTTGTAATAGTATTAGCACTGTTTAGTACTGGTACATGTTTCGAACAATAATGTTGTTCTTCATCAGCCAGAAATACACATTATAAACACATATGGGCTTAAAATACATTGCAAATACACATAGTTCATTAAAAAGTCACTTGTAAAATCAAAATATCACATGTCCAATACACTGGAAAATTGTTTTGGCACATAAGACGGTTACTGTATGTTAGTGATACTCTACCTATCCCAAAAATTCATGTCATATTTCATAGTTTTTAGGTCATATTTTATAGTTTTTAAGTCATATTTAGCTAGTTTTTAGGTCATATTTAGCTAGTTTTTAGGTCATATTTCATAGTTTTTAGGTCATATTTTATAGTTTTTAAGTCATATTTAGCTAGTTTTTAGGTCATATTTAGCTAGTTTTTAGGTCATATTTAGCTAGTTTTTAGGTCATATTTAGCTAGTTTTTAGGTGATATTTAGCTAGTTTTTAAGTCATATTTAGCTAGTTTTTAGGTCATATTTAGCTAGTTTTTAAGTCATATTTAGCTAGTTTTTAAGTCATATTTAGCTAGTTTTTAGGTCATATTTAGCTAGTTTTTAAGTCATATTTAGCTAGTTTTAAGTCATATTTAGCTAGTTTTTAGGTCATATTTAGCTAGTTTTTAAGTCATATTTAGCTAGTTTTTAGGTCATATTTAGCTAGTTTTTAGGTCATATTTAGCTAGTTTTTAAGTCATATTTAGCTAGTTTTTAAGTCATATTTAGCTAGTTTTTAAGTCATATTTAGCTAGTTTTTAGGTCATATTTAGCTAGTTTTTAAGTTATATTTAGCTAGTTTTAAGTCATATTTAGCTAGTTTTTAGGTCATATTTAGCTAGTTTTTAAGTCATATTTAGCTAGTTTTTAGGTCATATTTAGCTAGTTTTTAGGTCATATTTAGCTAGTTTTTAAGTCATATTTAGCTAGTTTTTAAGTCATATTTAGCTAGTTTTTAGGTCATATTTAGCTAGTTTTTAGGTCATATTTAGCTAGTTTTTAAGTCATATTTAGCTAGTTTTTAAGTCATATTTAGCTAGTTTTTAGGTCATATTTAGCTAGTTTTTAAGTCATATTTAGCTAGTTTTTAGGTCATATTTAGCTATTTTTTAGGTAATATTTAGCTAGTTTTTAGGTCATATTTAGCTAGTTTTTAAGTCATATTTAGCTAGTTTTTAAGTCATATTTAGCTAGTTTTTAAGTCATATTTAGCTAGTTTTTAGGGCATATTTAGCTAGTTTTTAGGTCCTATTGAGCTAGTTTTTAGGTCATATTTGCTTGCATATTTTGTACTTCTTTAGGTCTTCAACTTACGAACCCTAGTCATCAGGCATGTAAAACCACCTATCTCTCACCTGACTTCACTTACATTAAAACACACTTTTCCCTCATATTTTTAGCCTACTTTTCACATTTTGCAAAAATGAGGATAAAGTAGACTTATGAGATCGATCCGGGAAAATGTGTGTGTGTCTGTCTGTCTGTCTGTCTGTCCTTCTGTCTGTCTGGCTGTGTGTGTGTCCCCCCCTATCAACTCCTAAACGGCTGCAGCAATCAAAACCAAATTTAGTATGAGTAAAGATGTGCACCGGAATAGCTCACGTCCATATTTGAAAATGATGTCAGTGCTACCAACTGCTGAAAAAACGCACTAGATATTTGAGCTCCATGTTGGATATCATGCAAGATATGCATGGGAGCTATTCCAAAATTGGCACACATGTAGATAATACTATTTCAGTTTAATTTCCAGGAGGCCAACCATGACAGTGTTGCCAAAATAATTTTAAGCCTTCTGATAGGTCCAATGTTTAAATGCATATAACTTCTACACTATCAATTGGATTTCAACCAAATGTTGTATGTAATATCTGTACATAAACAGATATGACTGTGCGTATTCTTAAGAGCCACGAGGGCTGCCAACTGTTAATAATTGCTCTCTCTATTCTTTTATCCAAATACCAATATATCAGAAAGTATGCAAGCTGACAGCTTTAAACTATGCACACGTATAGTACCTGACATTTTAGATTAATTTTGCTGTAACTTATATACTTCAGTTCTACCAACATAATTTTAACCTGCTGATAGAGCCAATTTTTAAATACATGTAACTTATATACTATCAGTTGGATTTCAACCAAATTTCGTATGTGATATGTGTACCATAACAGATATGACTATAAGTATTGTTAAGAGCAATCAGGGCTGCCAACTGTTAATAAATGCTGTCTATATTCTTTTTACCCTAATATCAATATATCAGAAAGTATGCAAGCCAACAGCTCTATACTTTGCACACGTATAGCACCTGACATTCTAGATTAATTTGGAGTAATTAATACAAGGCAGTGCTGCCAACATGATTCTATGCCTGCTGATATGTCCAATTTTAAAATACATGTAACTTCTATACTAACAAATGGATTTCATCCAAAATTAGCACAACAAGATATCATAATAATTCAGATTATTTCTGACCAGCACACGCATGGTATTGTTGGCAACATGCTTTTACGCGTGCTGATAGATCCAGTGTCTAAGTGCATGTAACGTCCATTGGACCAACCACATTTTGTATTCTGTACCTTAAGAGGTGGAACTAAGAATATATTCAGTCACCAGGGCTGCCAACTGTAGTGCTCGATTAGGCTACATTATAGCAGGTATATTTTGAACTAATTAAATATTTCGATATTACCAACTTAATTTCGTCATTATTCTAGATAGGTTCATATTCTGTAGAATAATCATTGGCATGAAAAGTAGGCTGCATAGTTCTTCACGGAACTTCTTGTTTTTAATTGTTTTCATTCAAGCACCCATATTTCAGGCTATAATTGATTTACATCATTGGTTTACGTCTTAAAACACGCCATAAATCAAGATCTTTCTTCTTCTTTGTTGATCGCCTAAATCGGTTACTTCTGAGGAAAGCTCTGAGGTAACATTCAACTCAACTCAAACGTTGAACTCAACTCGTACAACTGTCCGCCACAAACCTTAGCAGGCGACTGAGGAACGGACAGAGCGAGTAATGTCAATGTGGCTGGAATATCTACAGACGAACAGAGAGTCCTGACTTCGTAGGAAAAAGTAAAAAGGAAGGCGTGATTGGCGCTAGGTTAAAGCAATGTTTTTTACATTTGAATTGCAGCCAATGGCCATAGCGAGGTATTTTTAATTGATCACCCGTAGGCTCCCAATCAAGTTCAATTTCAGGTAGTTCCCACTTCGTCTACCAGAGATGCTACTGTCACTGACACCTATCCGTGAACGTTGGAACTTGACAGAGCGTTTCTATCCAAGTAACCTACGAATTAAGCTACACAATTGTAATTGTATGTTCTTTTACATGCCATACATCTATGACTTGGGCCCACCGGCTTTAATTCCCCTCCAAAGGAAGGCATACTGAAGGATTTTAACGCTCTTAAAAATCCGACTACTTCGGCCAGGTTTGAACCCATGATCTTGAGCATAGCAGTTCAGCAGAAGAATAATTGTTTTTTGCGAACGTTAAGATAAGTGTGAAAAAATGTTACTGGAGTGTTGTTAATTATGGGTATTGGCGGGAAAAACAAACGTGCTCAGCGTTTATGCGAAAAACGGCAATGCGAATCGCGCGAAAGTAGCAAACAACAACAACAACAACAACAACTAATATTGTCTAGAAGGAAGTGTTATGAAATTTGTATTGCCTGAGTTTAGATTGTCTTCTGTATCCCTATGAGTAACAGTTCATTTCGTGTAGATAACCGTTATTATTTTAGTTGAGGAGTCTAAACCAGAGTAGTAACTGTGTTAGGTTACGTATTACTCATAATAAAATTGATATCTTCGAATCCCAATATGGACTGATGCTGCCGAGCCGCACTAGTTGTCTAATCAACAATGAAAAAGGAAGGTTTTTATTCTATGGGCATATCTTCAGAATGTTCAATGATCGATTGATAAACAAAATTTAGAACTAAAAGGGGGGAAATGGAATGATTCCAAGAATGTAATAAAGATCTTTCAGAAATCGGTATTCAGGAGGAGGAAATTCTGAACAGGAATCAATGTAGAAACATTATCAATAACTTCTTCGTCTTTATCTGGCACTACAGGTCGGTGTGAGCTTTGGACTCCCCAACCACAGATTTCCAATTATCTCGATCTTGGACAGCTGTTCTTCAGGGTCGTACGTTCATTGTTTGCACTTCATCTTTCCATCGATTCCTTGGTCTACCAGGGCGTCGTCTTCTTTCCATTCTGGCTTTATATATAATCTTTGGTGTTCTTTTGTCTTCCAACCTTTCAATGTGGCCCAGCCATCGTAGTCTTTGTGATTGTATATATCGAACAATGTCTTCGCTTTTGAGGATTTCATCTATTTCTCTATCAGTTCGTATCCTCCATTCTCGTCTATCCAATACAGCACCATAAATCCTCCGTATTATTTTCCTCTCCAACACCCTAAGTTTATTGCAATCTTGAACCGACATATTCCATGTTTCTGAGGCTTAAGTTAACACTGGTCTGATCAAGGTCTTGTAAATTTTGAGTTTTATTTTATGCGACAAATTATCAATATCAATATCAATAACTACCGGGGTTTTAAGGTAAGGTTAGAGCCCACAAGACGGAGGAGACCTCTTTTAGTAGGTCGGAAGAAGGCACTGAGTGATGGGCTCAAGAGAGACTAGCAGGACGTCAAAGCTGTCAGACGAACAAGATCAACGAACAGAAAATGATATTGATTGTTAACTCGTATTCCACAGGGGCTCAATTCGAAAGTAAAAACTTCTATTTGATTCCCGAGAGATTTGTTTTAGAATTTTCATAAATCTTGTGTTAACAATGTGAACTAACATCTTTTGCTTATCTTTTGAAATAATATTTTTTCTCCCTTTTTATAAGAGTAGATTTTTTGACATTTTTTTGATATTCTAGTGAGGAACGTTCACTCAGAAAATAAAAAATAAAAAAACGTTACAGCAATGGTTCTTGTTTACATTCTTAAGACACACGAGATACATGTGAATACAAAATTTCGTCAAAATATCTCTTTTTTTTCTCCCATTGGTAAGTTTAATGCTCGTTCCCCAAATTTTATTTTTGTCTTTTGTTTTCCTTCGTAACTCAAACAGTTTTTGAGATATTTTTGTGAAATTTTGTATTCATATGTATCTTGTGTGTCTTATGAATGTAAACTAGAACCATTGTTGTAACATTTGTCTTTTGTATTTTCTGAGTGAACATACCTCACTAAAATGTCAAAAAATATCTACTCTCATAAAAAATGGATAAAAAAATATTATTTCAAAAGTTAGGCAAACGATGTTAGTTCACATTGTTAACACAAGCATTATGAATATTCTAAAACAATAATCTCTCAGAAATGTGACGTTTTGTAGAATTATCAAGGAAAAGCATGATTAATGTAAACATTAGTCCAATTTTTGAAATTTAATTGCAAATATTCAAGTTGAAACCTAAAGATAAAGGACTGTTTTTAGGAGTATGCGAAATTCCATATCAGCAGAACGAAGGGATACCGAGGAAAACTATTTTAAATATCTGTGGTTTTTACACTTGTAAAGGTGTAGCTCCCCACTTGTTCAAACACATGTGTGTCAGTTCCATGTCCATGATAATTGCTATTTTAAGGGGCAGAACATTTTATTGTGCACAGTTACAATAAAAAAGGTGGGCACTTCGTTGGTTGGTTCCTCAGTTTAGTGGCTGCGACAACGTGGTCATGTAGTCCCGTGTACTTTGGGTGTGTGTAGAATCTGTATGAAAACCGGTGTTAATTGTGATGACTGTATTAGTGTGCGTTATCTGTTTTTAATTCAAGTAAGGACTGCAGATATTCAATTTTCAAGTAGTTCCTACTTTTGCTACCAAACGCCACCGTCAACGACAACTAGTTCTGAACTTGGTTACTAATGCCACCACATTCGGCTCCTGGTGACGGACGTTGGAACCTAAGAGCGTTAGTCAAATCTAACCTAAGTGTAATTAGTGGAAGGTTCTTCTTTTACATGCCATAAATCTACGACATGGGACCGCCGGCTTTACTTCCCATCCGAAGGTAGGCGGTGGGCACTTAAATGAGTTGTTTCTATTTGAGGGGTTTGGGTGAGGATTGGAATGGAGGTGGCCGTGGCCTTAAGTTAGGTACCATCACGGCATTAGCCCGGAGTAGAAGTGGGAAACCATGGAAAACCACTTCCAAAATGGCTGAGGTGGAAATAGAACCCACCTATTTTCCCTTTTGCCTCACGAGGTTGAGTTCGAGCCCTCAGACCAGAATTACATTTCTTGGTAGAGTCGGGAATTGAACCCGGGCCTGTGCGGTTACAGCCAAGAGTGCTAGGCACTGCGCAACTTTAAGTATTTGAGGTGGACACTTAAATGAGTTGTTGTTTCTATTTGAGGGGCTTGGGCAACGAGGTCATATAGTCCCGTGTACTTGGGTGTTTGTAGAATTTGTCTGATAACCGACTGGCAGCGTGGCTCAGTGGTAACGTTCTCGCTTGCTGGGTCCACGGTTGCTGGTTCGTATCCTGGCGCAGTCAGGTGGCATTTGAGGGTGCACAAATGCGAGGGAGCCGTGTCAGTAGATTTACTGGCAAGTTAATGATCCCCTTCGGAGCAAAATTCCGGCAACCGGTGTCTCTAAAAGTCAGAGTAGTTAAAAGGGACGTACGACCAATAACAATGTCTGATAACCTGTGTTATTGTGATGTCTGGAGTAGTGTGTGTATTTGTAAGTCAGGTGAGGATTGGGAAGGAGCCTGCTGTCACCTTAAGTTAGGAACCATCACGGCATTTGCCTGGAGTAGAAGTGGTAAACCACGAAAACCCACTTTCAGGATGAATGAGGTGGGAATCGAACTCACCTCTTCTCAGCTTTGCCTCACAAGGCGGTTGACAACTTGATCTGTTCAATGAAAATTGAAGTCTCCATATGTAAAAGTCAATAAAGAAAAGGAACTGGAATTGATACAACTAGGATTGAACAATTGATCTGTTAGCTCTCCTTGGAATTAATTGACCCACATTTTCCAGTTGCTAGCATGGAGTTTCCATGTGCTCTAACTCACTTCGGCCCCTCTCGGAGAGCAGACAACACGCGGACTGTTTAGTAAGTAACCTATAATTGATACATCTAAAATTTACTTTAAACCGTGCTTCTTTGGTACGTATACATATTGCAGCTCAAAAGAACCTGGGTGCTGTTCCTGACTCTGCTAAGAAATTGAGGCCTGAGGTAGAATTGGGTACAGGTGGGTATGATATCCATCTTAACCGTTCTAAATGTGATGGTTCGTGGTGTACCATCTCTACACCAGGAAAACGCCGGGGTAGTAGCCTACTTAATTTTAGGCCACGGCCAATCTTATCCCCAATTATCAACACAGTAGTTCAGCCATCACAATGACACAGGTTATCTGATATATTTCGCACATACCCAAGAACATGGGTATGTCCACTTTGTTGCAAGGCCCTAAATGAACTTTGGGGATGACAACAACAACAACAATAATTAACTCTTGAGATCAATAGGAGCTGGTGTTGCGTAAATTTGTATAATTCCATACATTTCTCATTTTAGCCTATTTTCATTTAAGATAAAATAGGCTTATGAGATCACCTTTTGTCCGTGTGTCTGTGTGTGCGTGTGTGTGTGTGTGTGTGAGGATTTTTGTGTGTCCCCCCTAATAACTTCTAAACGGATGGAGCAATTTCAATGAAACACGATAAGTTCATAGCACTATTCCGGGCGACCCCGACCGTGCCCTTCTAATTTAGTTACGTCTCATCAATCCAACATGGCGGCTGTTCGAAATATTTCACCAGCATTCAATATCTCCGAAACTATTACCAATATCACCCTGGAATTTTGTACGGTGATATAGGGAATTACTAGAAGGTCACCTATGTGACTTTTGAAAACCTGGTAACTACAAAATCAACATGGCGGCCAAGCAAAGTTGCGACTTTTAAATAGAGGTTTCTCGCGATTTAACCAACCAAACGCAATGAAACTTTGTACAGTATATGTTTATATACATTGTAATGCACCGACATCTAACTAGGTTAAATTGTTTACATAACCTCAAGATGGCGGCTGTGCGAAATATATCACCGGCATTCTATATCTCTGAAACTATTACCGGTATCACCATGAAATTTTGTACGGAGATAAAGGGTACTACTGGAAGGTCATCTATGAGACTTTCAAATACCGGTTCACTTCAAAACGAACATGGCGGCCAAGCAAACTTATTTTAAATAGACTTTTCTCGCGATTTAATGATCCAAACACAATGAAACTTGGTACAGCAAATGTTTATACACATTGTGATGCACTGGTATCTGTTTTAGTCCAATTGTTTACGTAACCTCAAAATGGTGGCTGTGCGAATTTCGAAAATTAAGTTTTTATTTCTTGTGTTCTAATCTTGCGATCGAAATCAACATTTTCATATTGAATGTACACAATAATCATCATCTAATAGTACATAACTCTATGGCCTACATATATTAAAATCCAATATGGCGACCATCCCAAATATTTAGACGGTTCTCAATATCTATTAATCTACTACAGCAATCAAACTGAATTTTTTTAAGGATATAGAGGCTATAAGCATAAGTTCACCTATGGGACATTAAATAACCTGGCGAGCACAAATCCAACATGGCGGCGACGCGAAATTTAAATATTCAAATGGATGTTTCTTGCGTTTTAACCGTCCGAGCGCAGTGAAACTTGATACGGTATATGCTTATACACATTTTAATCGACTGGCATCTAATTCATTTAAATTATTTTCATAACCACAAGATGGCGGATGAGCGAAATTTTAAAATCCCGCTTTTATTTCTTGTGTCCTAATCATGCGATTGAAGTTTGAATAAAACACGTACTGTGCCCAATTGGACACGGCTGACTGGCATCGAACCGGGGTCTTTATAAAGGAAAGATCAGGTCCATGATTTTTATAAGAATCGAACCATTGATCTCTGAGGGAGAACAGCCACAGTGAACCCGAGGAACAATGAGATAATGACATAATATAATAGTAATAACTTAATTCCACGTCCATAACGGGAATTTTAGGCAAGAAAAGTTGGAATATTGGGTAAAATGCAAGGCAGCATACGTACATGTTAGCGAGAGCTACAAAGAAAGAGCCAACTTGACAAAGTGAAGTTGAAAGTGGGCTATGCAGACGTGACGCCAGTGCACTATTTCTTGGCGACACTGGAGTGAGAAGGCCGTGATACCTTTTGCTTTCAAGCTCTCAGCTGATGGATGTGTCAAAACTGACAGCCATATTTACCACACTATGCACATACTTCATTTAAAATTTCTTGGAAGGCACGCCAATGAAGATATCAACATGAAAGTTGGTAAACTTATTGAGTAAAAATCACTTATTATTACTGTAAGTAAGTCATGTATCTAAACCAAAAGGGTTTAATGTTAAAAAATAAGAAATGTGAAATCAAAATTACAAGATTCAGATTTTGAAAGTTTAGAGGTAATTCTAGAAAATGGTATTTACAGCCCAAGTTTGTTATTCATGTCAGTAGGAAGGCTATAATATTGTTTAATAGCATAGTAAATATCTAGATTCTATGTGCATTAGATCCAAGGATAAATTAAAATGTTTAAAATGATTTAACACTGAAAGATGTCAGTCATTTTTGTATAAAACACAGATTTTTTAAATCGATTATGTAGCACTCACCAAATAAAATATTACTGGATCATCATTATCCTCTACACCTTCCGATTAGGACAGAAACATCATCATCACTTGAATAATTATCAAGATATTCAGTGATATCATCATCAGCTAAATGAAGTCTTTCCGCCATGTCACACACGGCAAATAACTAGGCCTAATCTAACTGAACTATATCCAACACTTCACTATCATTATGCACCTAATTACCTAAGAAAACTATTTAAATAATGAACTAACACGTTAACTAATTATATTGCGTACGATATAACTTAATTTTACTATATAATCACGTACGAAAACACAGAGAAATGAACGCAAGTTTGCCGCCGAACACGATGTAAACAAGGCACGGAACTCCAGTGAGCACATGTTTCAGACTCGAAGAAAATCGATAAATACGGATAGCCGGAAGTTCCCGCAGAGTACAACGTGCTATACAACTATATTCTTCTTATTCCGTGTGAAAATGCTGCTATCTGGCGCGTAAATAATGAACTAATAATAAAAAATGACGAGTAACCAAGGATCGTTACCGTTTCAGTTTTCGCAGGACCCGTGGGTACCTTGAAAGCCAAAGGGTACGCCGAAGAAAATCCCCGCGGGACAACGCAGAACAGTAGAGTGGGGAGAGTCATCAAGACAAATTAATTAATTACTGCCGAATGGAGCATTCTAATGGAACCAGACTTACACCCAGAGACTTCTATTCGAAGAGAGGTAATTTAGGAGTATGTGTACACCTAAATTAAAGCCTGTATGTGTTTATGACCATATTCACACACGTACTGCGGAGGGGCATCGGTCAGTCTCGTAGCAATAGGGGATTTACCTCGAGGTAGCGTCACCAAGCCATGGATGAAAGCAATTAATTTTAATTAATTGCCAGCACGCAAGTGAATCTGGAACCTACATGAATAGACGAGCAAGAATCACGCTTTACCTTGTCAGTAAACGCGTTATTTAAGAAATGAACCGCTCCTGAAACTCAAGAGGACTACTTTTCGTCAGAAACCTTTATATGGAAGAAGGAGGAGAAGAGATCCAGTTCTTCTTGACTCAACGTGTGGAACGATATGCTACCCGACCACGCGGGAAAAGTGCGCGAAATTTATAAGTAGCTATGTTCAGTATCTTTGTGATGAACAATGAAAGGCGCATTATGCAGCATAATACAAGTAATTCTGCATTAATATTATAACCAGTCTACAGTAGACATATAAGCAGGCAGTATACGCGACTAATAATCAGTGCAGCGTAGAGATATTGCAGTATGGTTTTTATAGACAATGAACTTATCCACAGGGAGTGTTACGATATTTAAAGTATCACATATAATTGTAACGAACACTACAGATTACGGGAACCTGGAAGGCATCACAAGTATTTGTGATTTATGATTGAGCAAAACTGCGAGATAGAAGATAGAAGTGTAAGAGACGGGAGATGAACACACATACGTGAGGTAGACTTTCGGAGGAGACAGGCGGTTGTCAGAATTGGGCTGCGTCGCATCTCTGAAGTCAGGCAGTAGTGGAAAGCCAAGCAAGGCTTCTTGTGTAAATTATTTGTAAAGTTATTTTAAAAGTTATCATTAAAAGTGATTATGTTTGTGTGTTAAAATAATGTATAGTGTTTCAAAGTGTAAAATATCGGTATTACAAGATGTAATTACCATGTGCAAACCGTATTCAATGTTTCGTATGAAAAGTATCATGATGGCTTAGAAGTAAGGAGAATGGTGGGCGAATTGCTGTCACGTTGGACTAACCCAGCAAAAATGAAAGTGAGTACCATCCAAATATGTTAATATGATTTAATAGCTCACCATACAACATGTCATTTCCTCAAATATTAAGAATTAGCAGTCATTTGTATGCGAGCCCACTTCCCTCGTATTTTTATAAATATATGGCTTTGAGGATGATAAACTTACGACCATTTAGGCGTAAGATGTTGATCAAAGTAACGGTAACGTTAAATAATAATAATAATAATAATAATAATAATAATAATCTGAGGTCGGTGTCAATGATAAATATGTAAATCGGCATACTGATGCCTATAGAACGTGCAAACTGTGTCATATCCATTGAAAGAGTACTGTGTTATTGTGAAAAGTGAGAAAGAGAGATATAATAGCGAGATAAAGAGAGTTTTTCAGTGTCATTGAAATGTTAAATAAATATTAAATAATGTTAAATGCTACAAGGTTGTATTTGAGAGCCATTAAGGTAGTTAATGTGAATGCCAGTAAAATTAATACTTGTTTTAGAGCTACGTAAAGCCTTGGTTTATAAGTAAATGTATGGAGGACATGAGGGCTTTATGAATTGAGTCATCTGAAATAAATGTTGTTTTAGCCGCTACCAGCGAGCATGTAACGTAGAATCAAGAGATTTGCGTCAATAATTGCAGGGACCATCCGAAATAGTTCGCGCGTTGATGAATCTAGTAGGCCAATCTTCGAATCTACGATGTGGTATCGCCTCAGAGCATACATGTGTATTCGCAACAGAGTTGGGGCAGAGGCTGTCTGTATCCCACTGATAGCAGAGTCTTCGCTGCCAGGGAAAACAATTAGACACCCTAGGTAAGCCAATATAGTAATTGATCTACCCATAGAGGTAAGACAAAGTTCTTCGAGTAGGAAACAGTTGATATCCTCTATATAGATATTCGTGCCCGTACTGCGAGAAAACAGTTTGAAACTCGGCTGGTACGCGTACAGAGCCACTGATTACGTCCATAGAACGGCGAAACTATTTGTGATCCATCCCTCGCTATGAGTACTAATTAGGAGCCGAAATGAGCCCATTAGATACCCTAAGTGTAGGTGTTAAATACTTAGATCGACTCAATTCGTAATGACACAATCCAATCAGGTACCTCTGGGAGAGCTGCACCACTGGGTGAGCACATGGCCAAGTTTATTTACTTGCAGAAAGTCGGCCAGGAAGGCATATGGAGGCCTCGGATCGGGTAGCCATCTTGAGGAGGGCGGTCCGTGACGAATCTTTTGTTCACACCGAGGAGAGTCAATTGACCGGATCCCTTTTTCTTTGTCTTTTAAGGTTATACTGGTACACTGAAAAATCTCGTTAACTCTGAAAGCAATTGAAATGTGGTTGATATTATTGTATCAAATGAATTATATGCACTGTATCCATGTGTATAGAATGTTGGATCGAAGTAATCGGATAAGATTTGGCCAAGTTATTGTCTGAGGACAACTTAACTGCACCAAATAAATAGATCCATTTTTGTAAAGAGTAATTACCCAGTTTATGCTAATTTATTCAAATGGGTAGCATAAGTTAACGATATGACACGTTTGTAACGATAATAATGACATGATCAGACCCAGATGATTGTTGTACGGTAAAGCTAAAATAAATTCAATAACTATGTGTATTTTGGAGGGAAAGGTATATCACTTCAGCGTTTGAAATTTATGGGAAAAGGAAAACGATGTGCGCAGAAAGGAAAAGCAACGCTTGTTATGAAAGGAACAAGCTAATGAAATCAATAACATTTAAGGTAAATGTTCCGTTTCAAAACGGACAAGTATTTAATAAATTGCACATAATGATTATTTTGTTGTAATTATGTATTCATTGTTGTGTTGTGATATGCAAATTTTAATGTAAATTGTGCTATGTGAAAGACACTACGAACGCTCGTCAATGTCGAAGAGTACCAGTGATAGGATATCTAGGATAGATATGGGTGCGGAAGAGCGCCAAACTTTATGAGAAAAGACTCACATATAATTTTGATTTTTTGTTGTTGTGGGAAGTAATTGTAATATTTTGTGTTTTGTGTTATGTTTTGCCATGCGTTAATACCATTAAATATATATTTAGGAATTTTTTGTTTCTTTCAAGTAGAGTAGTTACCTGATAGACTCAAATCCTGAACATGTTGTCGTATAGTGGATTGAACGCCCCATGCCTCGAAAGACCGTGGACTAGCTGGGATACGAACACATGTTCCATATGATGACGCAAGGGTAAAGTACACGGAAAAATTCGCCCCCCCCCCCCACCTCCCGGCGTTCCAAATGCCACGGCAGTTAAAATAGGCATGTAATAGTACATAAATTTAGGCCTATAATATAAAAATCCAACATGGTGACCATCCAAAATATTTAGACGGTTCTCAATATCTACGAATTTATTACAGCAATCAAACTGACAATTTGTATATTGATAGAGGCAATTAATATTAGTAGGATATATGAAAATAGGCTATTTAGTTCTTCACGGAACTACTTGTTAAAGGATGCACGTAATTTTGCGTGATGCAGAACTAATGTTCTCACCTGCTGTTTCCAAAGTTACGGTGTCGAAACCCGGCGCAATCAATTGGCATTTGAGAGGGCCGTGGCATTACATTCACCAGCACGTTAAAGATCCCCTTCACGGAAAATTTCGCCCCCCCCCCTCCTCTCCCGGCGTTCCAAATGCCACGGCAGTTAAAATAGGCATGAACCCCTATTATTATTATATTATTGTTATCCAATGTGACTGTGGAGAAGACCAGACTGTTCAACATATGCTTCAATGCCGACTTTGTCCAGCCTCCTGTACAGAAGATGATCTTCATTATGGAAGAGAAAAAACATTGGGTCTAGCCAAGTTTGGGCAAAAAAAATATAATTGTGTGTAATATGTATGTTTCTGATACGAGAATAATAATAATGAGAAGAATTTTTTTACTTGCGAATTGACCATTTAGGATCACGCTACAATTTCACTGTTTCAGTTGTAATTTCCTCTGCCTCCAGTACTCCTTCATACGATCGCTGTGCTGCTGCCGTTGTTCGGCCGTCCAAGCTCTTCCGGTCTTTGTAGCTCGTCTCTCGTCATGAAACCTTCCAAATTGTGTATACTGTTTCGAAACGTATCCCTTTCCAACATTTGGGCCTCTGGGATGTTAGATCTTTCCAAGTTTCTTTAATCCATGATGTAGTTGTTTTTTGTTCCAGAAGTAGTTAAATAACTGCTTGGTTAATCTGGATTTTTCCAATCTGTACATGTGTCCATTAATAATAATAATAATAATAATAATAATAATAATAATAATTGTCCAACCTCACAGCAGACATCAGAAAGGGGCGACAAAAATTTTACGGCCACATCAGCAGACTCCCACAAACCAGACTCACCAACAAAATTCTTAGATACATACAGCGGCTCAAGATTACTACACCCTGGATGATGCAAGTCAAAATTGATCTAGTAAAAGCACAGGTCGACCCAGAAGACGTCATAGACAAAAGCGTATTTAGACACAAAGTATACAAGTGGGAAGTGTTGTCAGAGAGAGCTGCACCTACAGCCCAAAGACCAAAGTGGACCGAAGAAAGGAAGAGGGCCTTTAGTGCACGAATGAAAGAGTACTGGAAAGACAGGAAGAACAAAAAGTTATGATTGCTTCGCGTGGTCTAATAGGCCTGTAACGTGTAAAATAAATAATAATAATAATAATAATTATTATTATTATTAAAGATGTAAGCATGAATTTATACAATTTCCTTCAAGGACAACCGATGAAGATTTTCAACGCTAGTCCAATACTATGCCTTTCTTCACGTAGGCCGAAGGTACATGTAATAACCAGCTTATGGGACGCCTGCCTGGAATAAGGAACCCATATTTGGACTAAAAATAAGCTTTCTTCATTAGAAAGTGTAATGTCGGTCAAGAGTCCACATCGAACAAACTCTGTGCTGGAAAAGAGAACAATCTCATGTATTGTCTGTCTGTTAGGTAGTCAGCCCGAAGGCTGGTTGGATCCTCAAAAAGCACCACCGTTATGTGTGTAGATACACACAAAAACTCAAGGCAGCGCAGTATTGAGGCGTACTAGGCAAGATGATGAGTGAGGTATTTTGCCATTGCTTTCCTCACTGAGTCAGTACAGCAGTTGACTAACCCTATGAGTAGAACCTTTCACAGCATCCACAGACACTGACTGTGCCCTGAATGTCATTACAAAGCACCACTCATACCTCAGTAGCTTCCATATAATCACAGCCATGAGTAAGACTGAGATATCAGTGAAAAGCCACATTTTACTCTAGCCTGTGCCAACAGACAAATGTAAATGTACTGCATTCATCATGAGATGGCAAACAGGCCTCTCATGTGTTAGAACCTTTTAAAATTGTTCAGAGGGATACGAGTAAGCTTTTGAACTAATGTATGGTAGCAAGCTGTAGCTTAAGAACTCCCGTCAACTTTCCAATTTATTACAAGAAGCAGGTTTCGTGAAATAGGCCTATATGGAATTAGAGGGGAAACATCCGCAAGCCATTATCAGTACAAGGAGATAATATTTTGTTATTTTAATCCACAGGCATTCTCAACATGTGGTCACCAAATTTTGTCTACTTGCTGCTTGCTACCTTGTGCCACACAGTACTACCAACCCTCACACAGTGCCTGTCAGCTCAGCAGGTATCCCTCTCAGTCATAGGTCATCGCAACCAGACAGGTCACTGGCGAGCACAGGTAAGCTTATTCATCCTACAGACAGATCGATTCTGCTTCACAACGTTATATAAAGAAATCTCTACAAATTAGTGAAGGAATCATCAAAATCCATTCATATTTGAGAATTCTGAGAATTTGGAAATTTACGTATTTTTACATTGTGGTGTTTGAAACCATTTTTCAGTGTTACCTTAGTAAACAATATTATTTTCAGTTGGTCAACACGGTTGTACCCAATTGTAATGGGTGGTTCCCTAATCCTACAATAAGAAAAATCTTTCTATTGTATCTAAAATCCGACATTACAATACGGCAATTAAGCCGCAAAGTCCCTATTCTTCAGAATGTATGTTTTCTATTAAAAAAGGCGAAATAGAAGAGCTAGAGAGAAAGGAAAGAAGGATACTTAGAAAGATATTGGGACCAATAAAAACAAAAAGTGGAGAGTTCAGATACAGAAAAACTGACAACCTCTACAAAAATAAAGCAATTGAAAAAATCTACTATACGATCAGGAAAAGAGGGTTAATTTCTTTGGACACGTAATGAGGATGAATAACACCAGACTCACAAAACAAATTTTCAGGCATGTACACAAAAGCAAGAATGGTAATCAATGGGTACAAAGTATAAAATGATATATTGAAGAGATTGAAGTAACAATAGATATTATTCAGGACAGACCACTTTTCAGAAATATGATCAAACATTTCAAGGGTTTCCAGGAGAAGGAAAAGAAGAAGTGGGTTAACATCTGGACGGAAGAGAGAAGGAGACAACTACTGGAAGGCAAGAAAGGGTAGAGGAAATAAGAGACAGTGAATGCAATGGGTTATTTTAAGCGGTCCAAAGATGGCCGAAATCGAGGAAAGAAGAAGAAATACACTTGGTCGAACATCAATTCCGCTCGATTTTCCTTAATTCCACTCGGTCCTCCAAGGGACCCAAAAATAAGTTCCTCAACTCCGCTCAGGCTTTGACAAGGGGTCGGCAAAGGAGTTATCCCCAAAGACGTAAACAAATGTCATAATCCGCCTGCTCGCATACCAAGGGCCGGGTCAAACACCTTCTGCAGCTCATTTCCTGTCCATATTTTATTTAACGATAGTGATTAATATCTAGTTCTTTATGTATTATGTTAATATCTGATTTAACGAATGAGCGGACTTGATTTCAGAGCGCTTGGCCGATGGAGTGGTCGTGTTCGCAAGACATTGTTGTGCCATTGGTCTACCGCTCCGATGTCAAGTCCGCTCATTCGTTAAATCAGGTATAAAGTGTTTGGTACATTATAACTTATATGGCAGAAAATACAAGTGATTTAAAATTAACCATTATATTCTTTTAAATAAGTCTGCCAAGTTTTCTTTTTTTTTCTACAAATTTTATGCATTGTTTTTAACATGTGCATAATTAAATGTTTGTATGTTTTTTAACATAGTCAGACATTATAAAAATAAATGCAGATAATAATAGGTGTTTATTTTGTACCAAAATAATACTTTCGATATCAGCTGCGGATGCTGAAAATACAGTTTTCCAGCCTAGAACGGAAAAATCAGCTGCATTCAAGAATTCACTCATGCGCTGCATACGGTGTTTGACCCGGCCCTAGGTATGCGAGCAGGAGGGTTATGGCATTTCTTTACGTCATTGGGGATAATCCCTTTGCCGACCCCTTGTCAAAGCCTGAGCGGAGTTCAGGAACTTATTTTTGAGTCCCTTGGAGGACCGAGTGGAATTGAGGTAACCCTGGCTACCTGACTGGAATTCCCGAGCGGATTTGATGCCCACCCATACACTTCGATGACCAGTTTCGATCGTCTAGCCTTCTTCATCAGTTCCATTACACTTAGGCCATTAAATCTATGTCTACAAGTAGCCTATGGGTGATAGTATTTACAATATGTACATTTATTTACTTGCAGTAGTGGTTAAACTAACACAATAGTCAATGTTTGTTAGTTATATGTGCTATTTTGTTAAGATACTGAAAGTGGTGATTGAACTTCAAATTTGGGCACTATCGTATTGACCGACTATAAACATTAAATTTCGACATACTGTACTTTTACATTGAAAATTAATTTTACAAGTGTGTAGACATTAACAATATCATTAATAATCTTTTATTCCAAATACCACCAGGTCGTGAAAAGAATAAATTTTGCTAATGTAGTTGATTACTGTGGATTTGTATGCCATAAATAGCACACTATTGAATTAAATACCAGCACCAGATACAGTCTGGTTTGCTTCGTTTGCGTAAAACGTGGGAGTTATGCTCTGACATTCGAATGAGGGAGTCAAGTGGGTCAATAGAACTAGGCTATCCGTCGCCTAGGAAGTCTTTAAATTTCCCGCCTTAGACCTGGTCTTTGCATTTTCTGATAACCTCAGTTTTCAAGGGGTCAGACAAGGCCTAACCCTCTACCTCTACCTCTACGACTACACTAATCACCCGATCTCTACCAAATGTGGTAACAACATACCTTCATTTGGGACGCGTCTTGTGCCCAAACTACAAGGTCATCCGCCGTACCATTTCAGGATGGCGGCCGAATGAATTATGCAAACTTTATAATCCATAACATGGAACCCACCCGTTCCGATTATCGAACCGAGAATCGTTTAAACTGTTCTAAAGAACGTGCCCAGTTCGAAATTAAAAGTTTATCTTGTAATATTACAGTGCAGAAGTGATTTTAAAACGCTGAGCCATCTCATTTACTACACAAAATGGCAGCTGATATCTTGTGCCTGATCTATATTTCACTAGTTTGAGTATAGCATGCAATATAGCATACTGATAGAAATAACATAATCTTTGTATGAAATGCTTTATATATAAAACGTATTCTCCACTGATGAAACCGTTTAGTCTAAATCATTATTTGCTAAGACGTTGTATGTAATTGAACTGACATCGGCGAATTTTGGTGTAACTGTTTGGCTCTTTGGTAAAGCGTTAGTCTTTTACCCGTCTGCCTAGGGCTCTAATCCTACCAGAGTTGGATTTTTTGCTTGTTTTTCATATTTATTGTTTTGTAATTACTCGAACGTTTTAAAATTAAGCGTTATATTGGGCATATTACAATGGAAAATATATATTTAATTAAAACAAAATTCGCCAGCGGATCTGCAAGAGACATCTAACAGCAACCAGGAGAACTATCATGGCCAACTTATTGCGCGACGGCCCACAGATTACCTTTCAGCTTTAATTGAAAAGTTTCTTTTTATGGCTGCTAGAATGCACTCTCCCTATTAGGATTATCTTATCCACCAGATGTCATGACTGTTCTACGTGGGACTCCACTGGTTGGCATTCTATACCCATCGAATTTGAAGAATAAAAATTTGATAATACGATACATTTTTATTTTAAACGGCCTATTGCGTGTTATTTTAACTAAGACAAAACGATCTCACATAGTACATGTGCTCTATCTGATGGTGCTAGTTCAGGATATTAATTCATAATTTTATTGCAGCCAAATGCCAATCGAAAATAAAGAACGAACATGTACACTAAAATTCCGCTCTGGGGCTTTGAATTGCATAGATTTGATTGTTTCCTTTACTACAGAGCTCTAAGTGGTAGCGTTCACATGCTTGTCCACATAGTCGGCATACACGCGTCACTGTAGGGTCATGGAAAAATGTGTTAATTCAATTAAGGTGGTGAAAACCATGGACAGCCTGACGTGTAAACATATGCCTCAACCCAAAGTTGGATGTTGCCCACGTCCGTCGATTATGTCTCCAGTTCCATAAAATTCTTGAGACATGTCTTCTCTTTCTTTCTTTCTTTCTTTCTTTCTTTCTTTCATTCTTTCTTTCTTTCTTTCTTTCTTTATTTCTTTCTTTCAATGATGGTAGTAGTTTTTCCGAGGTTCTGGTGTTTGGTAGAGGTAAATAGTTTCTAAGGTCTTCAACCAACAAATGATTCTACACCACTCTTTGATAAAGACAAAGAGTTATAACTATACTCATACATTTAGGATAAAGTAGGCTATATGTTCTTTACTGAACATCTTGTTTGACATTGAGTTGTTTGCTTGAAGGACTGAACTAGGGTTTTTTAATTTTATGGTCTGACCGAGATGTGCGCCGTCTTCGTCAGGTTGGAGGAGTTCTAGTTAGCGAGGAAAATGTTTAAGGGAACTCTTCTGTGGGAAAAAAAAGTTGTTATTTAAGATGGTTTTGTCCATTGTGCAGGTGGTGATGAAGCCAGAGATGAAGATTTTGAACGAATACACACTTGACCTTGGGGCCTGGAGAGCTGACGTGGAACTGGACACATCGCTATGTAACGAGGTGGAGACGGTTCACATACAAGCCAGCATCACAGGTTTGCTCTTCTTTCAGGTTTATTAAAAACAATAGGTGAATATTTTAATGTTGTGAATTGTTGACCTACTTTTCCATTTGAAATATGAAAAGCGGGTTATGAGGCAATCTTTATTTTAGATGTGTAACATCTTTCCACTCGGTATCTGGATATTTTTGTGGCACTCGATAGCTGGACAATTTTGTGGGAGTGCTTTTGGAAAAGAGACGGGATTGGATGGAACGGAAGTGGATGGGACGGAAGTGCATGCGACGGAAACAATGAGCGCGCGCGGTGGCGGAGATCGGTACAACGACGTACTGTAAGCCATGTGACTATGTGGAATGTAAATCGCATACGGTTTACCTCAAGATTTGAAGGCCCCATTAAAGAAATTGCTTCAATAAATCATCATTAAATTGTCGTTCTTTGGTGTGAAAATATTCATTATATCATATTTGCTGAAAACAATTACGATTTATTAAATCTTCATACTTTTGCTGTATTCTTATTTAATGTAAGCACTCGATACCTCGAGTGCTATATCGCATCAACCAACACTCCAAACAACGTAGGAATTCAGTATATTAACACCGACTACTAACAATAATTGAAACTTTGTTGGTCCAAATAGCTTAATCACTTTGTATTTTGTAATGAAAACACCCATACATAGCCCAAAAGTTACACTTCTAACATGTGCAGATAAACTTGCCAGCTGATTGAAATCGAGTTCGTAGTTGTCTGCGCGAACCGCTAGATGGCACGCATAATCGGTGTCGCCAGTTTCTCGTGGGAGTTTCCACTATTATCATATTGAGCTATTTGGTTGGTCTAAACGTATCACTGGGAGAAACGCCTTTAATATACCTACTGCACACCTAATTTTTAATCGCGCCTATACTTGGCAGTGCGCTATATCGGCAATAAGAGGCCATTTTCAATAACACCGCTGGCATGGGTTCACTAACTGGCCGGTATAAAGCGCAGCTCGCATCAAGTAGGCAGTGGATTGCTCCCGCATACAGTTGCAGGTATATGTCACTACTGCAGATGCATTGGAGAATCCTTTCATGTTTTCTGGCTCAAGGTAGCACTATGAGTTCATTCTTTAAACAAGATGTTCAGTAAAGAACATATAGCCTACTTTCTCCTAAATGCATGGGTATTGTTATTACTCTTTGTCCTTTTCAAGGAGTATAATTGAATGTTGGTTGTAGTAGCTTGTTCAAATACAACGTGCTATAGGGATATTAAACATGAATATGAGGTGCCCTTTGCTAGTGCTACCTCTGTAAAAAATGTCATTCAATTCGGTTTCACCGTGTTTGAATTGATATGGGGAATGGATTTGCACACATACATGGCCGCTATTTGCAAACTATTGGGCTGATGACCTTGTAGTCAGTCATAAGATGCTTTCCACAAAAAGGCACGTTGTTGCAAAATCTGGTAGAGATCAAATTATTAGGATGGTCGTAATTTGATTTAAGCTTTTAACATTTGGGTGGCCGTCATTCCGTTTCCGTCAAGATGGCGGCGATATAAAACATGACACTAAGGTGCCCTTTGCTCGTACTACCTCTGTACCAAATTTCGTTCCATTCGGTTTCACCGTGTTCGAATTAGTAGGGGGAATCGATTTTCACACAAAGATGGCCGCCATCCGCAAACTATTAGGCTGATGACCTATTAGTTTGGTCAAAGGATGCTCCCCCCCATAAAGGTATGTTGTTGCAAAATTAGGTAGAGATCGGATGATTAGGTTAGTCGTAATTTGATTTAAGCTTTGAACATTTGTGTGGCCGCCATTACGTTTCCGTCAAGATGGCGGCAATATAAAACATGAAACTGAGGTGTCCTTTGCTAGTGCTACCTCTGTACCAAATTTCGTTCCATTCGGTTTCACCGTGTTTGAATTAATAGGGGTAATCGATTTTGACACAAAATGGTCGCCATCCGCAGCAAACTATTAGGCTAATGACCTATTAATTTGGTCAAAGGATGCTTCCTCCATAAAGGCATGTTGTTGCAAAATTTGGTAGAGATCGGATGATTAGGTTAGTCGTAATTTGATTTAAGCTTTGAACATTTGTGTGACCGCCATTACGTTTGCGTCAATATGGCGGCGATATAAAACATGACACTGAGGTGCCCTTTGCTAGTACTACCTCTGTACCAAATTTCGTTCCATTCGGTTTCACCGTGTTCGAATTAGTAGGGGGAATCGATTTTACACAAAGATGGCCGCCATCCGCAACGCAAACTATTAGGCTGATGACCTATTAGTTTGGTCAAAGGATGCTCCCCCATAATGGTATGTTGTTGCAAAATTTGGTAGAGATCGGATGATTAGGTTAGTCGTAATTTGATTTAAGCTTTGAACATTTGTGTGGCCGCCATTACGTTTCCGTCAAGATGGCGGCGATATAAAACATGACACTGAGGTGCCTTTCGTTAGTACTACTTCCGTACCAAATTTCGTTCAATTCGCGTTCACCGTGTTTGAATTGATAGGGGGGGGGGACAGACATTCAGAGTACACACCACACACACACAGACACACACACACACACACACACACACACACACACACACACACACACACACACGCACACACACACACAGACACACTTTTTTTTCGCCCTGTGTTGATCTCACAAGTCTACTTTCATTTTCATCGAAAGTAGACTAAAAATGGGAGTAAGTAATATGGAATTATTCGAATAACATGTCAGATGTTACACAACATATGCGACTACTGTAAGGCTCGTAATTTTTAACCTACTTTTCACATTTTGCAAAAATGAGGAAAAAGTAGACTTATGAGATCGGGCAAATGTGTGTCTCTCTGTCTGTCTGTCTGTCTGGCTGTGTGTGTGTCCCCCCCCCCCCCCCCTAACAACTCCTAAACGGCTGGAGCAATCGAAACAAAATTTGGTAGGATTAAAGATCTATACCTGAATATCTCACGGCCATATTTGAAAATTATGTCAGTGCTACCAACTGCTAAAAAATCGCAATTGAAATTTGAGCTCCATGATGTATATCTTGGAAGGTATGAATGGGAGCTATTTCAAAATTGGCACACGTATAGATAATAATATTGCAGTTCAATTTCCAGGAGTCCATACATGGCAGAGTTGCCAAAATGATTATAAGCCTGCTGATAGGTCCAATTTTTAAATGCATATAACTTCTACACTATGAATTGGAATTCAACAAAATTTCGTATGTTGGATGTGTACATAACCAGATATGACTGAGCGTATTCTTAAGACCTACCAGGGATGCCAACTGTTAATAAATGCTCCTAATTTATTTTATCCAAATAGCAATATATCAGAAAGTATGCAAGCCGACAGCTTTAAACTATGCACACGTATAGTACCTGACATTCTATATTAATTTGGAGTAACTTATATACGTCAGTGCTACCAACATGATTCTAAGCCTGCTGACAGGTCCAACTTTAAATACATGCAACTTCCATACTATCATTTGGATTTGAACCAAATTTCGTATGTGCTATGTGTACCATAACAGATATGACTATGCGTATTCTTAAGAGCAACCAGGGCTGCCAACTGTTAATATGTACTGTCCCAATTTTTGTTACCCTAATATCAATATATCAGAAAGTATGCAAGCCAATAGCTCTAAACTTTGCACACGTATAGTACCTGGCATTCTAGATGAATTTAGAGTAACTAATATACCTCAGTGCTGCCAACATGATTCTAAGCCTGCTGATAGGTCCAATTTTAAAATGCATATAACTTCTATACTAACTAATGGATTTCATTCAAAATTGGCACAACAATAGATCATATTATTTCAGATTATTTCTGACCAATACATGCATGACATTGTTGCCAACATGATTTTACGCGCGCTGTTAGATCCAATGTTTAACTGCATGTAACGTCCATGCTATTCATTGGACTTCAACCAAATTTTGTATTCTGTACCTTAAGAGACGGAACTAAGAATATATCCAGTCATCAGGGCTGCCAACTGTGGTGCCCTATTAGGCTACATTATGCCAGTTATACAGTATTTCGAACTAATTAGAAATTTCGATATTAGCAACTTAATTTCGTCATTATTCTAGATAGGTTCATATTCTGTAGAATTATCATTGGCATGAAAAGTAGGCTCTTTAGTTCGTCACGGAACTTCTTGTATTCGTATTTTGATTTAATTTTATTTTTATTTTTCTTATTTTTATTGTTATCTTTATTTTTATATTTATTCTGATTTATTTATATTTTTATTTTGGATTTTTTTATTTTTTATTATTTTAATTTATTTTTATGTTTATGATTTTTACTTTTTTTAATTTTTTTAATTATAGTCTACTTTTTATTTTTTATGAGTAGTGGGATGATGAGAGAGCTATTACACTTCTTTTTGAACCCTCCTCGTATCGGTCCCGAACCTGATATCTCGCTAACCAAACATGGGATTAGAACATACAGGGTGTCCTAACACTTGTAGTGACGCCCTCTACTTTCCTATAGCCTCTTTATTTAATTAAAAGACCAAAACTATAAGATCATTCGCGAGTAGTGGGGTAGTGTTGGTTTTCTCAAGTCACGCTCGTGCTTGAATATGTATGCCTATGTTGGGAAAGGGTTAGGTGGTGGGGGAGGAGTAGGGTCGAGTGAGGGGTCGTTTAGATGGCTCTAGGTGATGGTGAGGTTATTTTTTAAATGGATGGAATTGGGAAACGCCATTTGGGGTAAACATGTTGCTTTTTTACATTTTGGCGATGAATGTTTTTTTATACGCATGCGCACTTGAGGAGTTTTGTAAGAGGGCGGGCTTTTTAAATGATTATTTATAAATGAGTGTTTTTTTAATAAGTATTGAAATAAACCCCAAAAAACTAATAGGTCATCGGCTTTTTACTATCTCGCTAACCAATAATCGGATTTAAACCTATGAGGTGTCGCAGGACTCGTGGTGGACGGGGTATATCCACCCCAAAATAAAAACGGGAAAGGGGGGGGGGAGCTGCTACACTTAGGAAGTTGTGAGCCCCCGCGACCTTGGAATGGAAGGAGCCATGCTAGGAGGGCGTGCTTGGATTCGTTTTTTTCGTCTCGTCGTGCTCTTTACGGGAATGTAGGTGTGGAGAAGGTGAATAGGTTTTTGGGTCTAAAAATGCGTTTTTCACATTTTTGCCGATTTTTGGAAAACGGAAAACGTGATGATGACGTGTGTGATAGTATTTTTTCGTCTTAATGTCCTCTTTACGGAGATGTAGGTACGGAAAAGGTGGAAACACGGTTTTTGATGCAAAAATGGGTTTTTGTGATTTTCCCTCATATTGCGAAAACTGAAATCGTGAGGATGACGTGTGTGATAGTATGTTTTCGTCTCATTGTCCTCTTTACGGAGATGTAGGTATGGAATAGGTAAAAAGCTGGAAACATGGTTTTTAATGGAAAATGGGTTTTTGTTATTTTCCTTCATATTGCGAAAACCGAAAACGTGAGGATGACGTGTGTGATAGTATGTTTTCGCCTCATTGTCCTCTTTACGGAGATGTAGGTACGGAAAAGGTAAAAAGCTGGAAACATGTTTTTTAGTCAAAAATGTTTTTTTGTGATTTTCCCTCATATTGCGAAAACTGAAAGCGTGAGGATGATGTGTATGATAGTATGTTTTCGTCTCATTGTCCTCTTTACGGGGATGTAGGTATGGAATAGGTAAAAAGCTGGAAACATGTTTTTTTATGGAAAATGTGTTTTTGTGATTTTCCCTAATATTGGAAAAACTGAAAACGTGACGATGACGTGTGTGATAGTATTTTTTTCGTCTCTTTATTCTCTTTACGGGGATATAGATATGGAAAAGGTAAAAAGCTGGAAACATGGTTTTCTAATGGAAAAGGTGTTTTTTTTTGTTAATTTTCGCGTTATTTGGAAAACGAATGAGGCGATTTTTATGACGAGCATGTCGATGTATTAGTGCCGTTGTTCTGTTTACGGGAATGTAGGTATGGAATAGCTGAAATCATGGTTTCCGTCATTTTTTTGAGATCGTTGAGGAAAACTGGGGAAAAAGTAAGAAACCTGATTTGAAGTCACGTTATGTTATGCGCTATGATGTTGGTAAAACACCTATGCATTATTATTATTATTATTTGTTATGGCTTGTCAGGACTCACACGCAGAGAGAGAACTTGCTTGATGAAATGAGAATTGAAAGCATTGAGGCTGACACACGGCGAGCCAGACAGACAGTGGTCTTATCATCGTACGTGCCTCGCAGCAGAGAGATAAGAGGCAGGTGTCATTATACAGGTGCGGCTTTATACTGTGTATGTCATAGCCTAGGTTCATTATGGACTCATCATGCAACGCAAAGTTTGAAACGATGGGTGGGTGTATAACATCATGATAAAAGATTGGCATGGGCTTGAACAAAGAGGTTATTGGACATGTAATAAACAAAAGGGTGGGAATAATGAAAGGTCATGTGATACATCTTTTTGGAAATGTTTTTTTTCTAAATAATTAAATAGGGTTTTATTACAAAAAATTATATTTATTGACCCATGAATTATACGTGGAAGGAAAACCTAATCACTTTACAAAATATTTTGCACCTTTGACTTTAATTACTCGTTCAATGAGATAATCGTTGGGATATAATGTTTTTTGCACTTCTTCATAATAGAATCGTCCCTGAATGGGGTGACCGCTCTGATCTTCTAAGAGATACGTCACTTGTTGACCTAGCTTGACTTGGCGAATTTTAAAAATTTCTGTCGACCATTGTGGAGTATACGATTTTGAAAACACACTTCTATGTTTACTGATGCGAACAAAATCTCCAATTTTAAGGCGATGTCGCCTTGGGTCTACCCTTTTTATAGGGTTAAACAGTCTATTGAGTCTGGGTAGGTTCTTGGTGACGAGGCGAGGTTTCATGCCGATGGTGGAATGAATGGTGTTGTTGTAGCGAGACACAAGTTGAGGTAACCAGTCAATCCATCGATAGGAACCATGTATTGTAAACTCTTTCCACATATAACTTTTTAATGTTCGATTGAAGCGTTCAACTACACTAGCTTTGAGATTGCTATAGGTGGTAGAATGGTGAATATCCTTAGATTTGAGAAAACTGGAGAAATCCTTGTTGAAAAATTCTTTCCCCTGGTCGGTTTGTAACAAGTGAGGTTGACGTTTTGATTGTTCAATAATATGTTGAAAGGCCTTTGTGACTAAGACACCAGTTTTATTTTTTACTGGTTGAACAAAAGCCATTTTGGAATAGACATCAATGACAGTCAACATATAGCGTACACCGTCGTTAACGTTAGAATAAGGTAACATTTCAACCAGGTCTGCCTGCCAAAGTTCATCGATTCCTTTGGAAATGACACGACGACGTTCATAAATGCGTCGGGCTGGTTTATGCAATTCATGAGCAATGCCCACTTTGATGGGTGATGGCTTATAAGATAATTTTAGCATCTCGGAGTTGTTGTTCAATGTGGGCGATTTCCGCCTCATGTCCAGTGTGACCTGCTTGTTTTGATGCATGAAGCAAGTATACGCGCTCTACTAACTGATTGGGATTATTCCAAAAGGTTATATCTAGGTAGGGTTTTAATTTCTTAAACCTTACACCAGAGGCAGAGTGATGTTTTTGCTTACCAAAGATGTTTGCAATGATGGTTTTATATTTTTGGGATATATTGGCATTGGCCTGCTGAGAGGATTTATAGTTTCTTTTGTGAGCGTTGGTGTCTAATAAAATGGATTTATATTTAGAAAGGTCCTCGGACGTAAAATCTTGTGTCGAGGGGGTGCGAGAAAATAGCAGCTTTAACAGACCTGGTGTTAATTTATAGTTGATCTTTTTAATGACAGCTTTCGTACGAGCAAATTTAATGGGTGAATCCCCAATTTTAAAACTATCATTCTCATAGCGAACACCATACGTGGTATCTGTCTTTCCAATAAATAGAAGGGTCAGATATGGTTCCTGGTGTATTCTTTGAATACACGGTACCTGAGATATAATGTCTACTGCTCCTTGCATGTTCGTTTCTTCCTTCCTCTTTGCCAAACACCAACAGTGATCTTCTGTTTTCTCCTTGATGGGCAAATCTCTTACGTCTTCATAAGTATGTTTCAGATATATAACTTCTGTGACCCACCTAGCGTCATCTAGTAGCGAACCTCTGAAGCTACTCAATTCCTCATCGTGCAAGAGGACTTACATATCCATCTGGCCACCAGATCTTGTTACTATCGCCAGCTATTTTCTCCTTGAGCAAGAGGACTACGTCTACTGTTTCACTCACCATGCTGCGCTAATATCGCCTACTATCAATTCTTAGAAGACCATCCATCAAGAAGAAAATTTATTTTTGATAAGTTGGTTATGCTGATATGTATACCTTTTGTTTCCTACCCCCACTCTCCCCCCTTCCTAGGACCTTCCGTGCTTCGTTGAGCAAGTCTCACTTCTTAGTCGGCAGTTGAAGCAATCAGTTAAGGCTCAACCAGAGCTAGCCTCCTGACCTAACGAGGCATTTTTTAAATTCCACGCCATGTTGGAACTCTAGGCATCAGTGAGGAACTTCACTTCGACATGCAACAAAGATAAGTACCTTCTTCAAGTTTTAACCTCATCTTCATGGTTTTAACTTCCACGTGTTTTTAATGATACTTTTATAGACAGTGTGAAAGTATTTATTTTGGGGCAATAATCATTCTTCGTGGGATTTGCCATGTTGAGCTTTCGCTTGTATAAGCCGACTTTACCATAAAGAGCTTTTATTAAGCTATTCTAATGAGAAATCCTCTCACTACGTGGGATATTATCTAATTACCCGCTGTCTATAATTCAACAAGCTAGTTTCTCCGCTGGATTTACATTAGCCCCATTTTACTGCTAAGATTGTTCTGGAACCTTCTAGATTCTGTACTCAATCTACAAGTCCTGCCGTCATGTATTTCTCACGTACTTGTGAGAATTCTATTTAAAATTGAATTATCTTACTTCTAAATTACTACATAGTGAAGTTTCGTCCACCGCGGGAATTTTCTATAGCGCATTTAATTGTAATTTACAACTTTCTCAAGAAATAGACTCTCACTTATCTAGTGAAACCAGTTATTTTCATCATTGCAATAACTTTCTTTTCCATAAACTTTGTGTCTACACAGTGAACTTTTCATATATTTCAATGAACTATAGTGAAAACCAGTGCTTGCTCAACTTTTCTACCGCGTCGCGATCGTCCGCTTATATTCAAATAAGGCCATGAACATTTTCCTTAATTCCCATTTCTCTTTCCTAAACCTCTTACTAACAATCTGCAATAAACTTTTAATCTAGGTCTGTTCCAATAAGGTGTCATTCCAAGAAGTGCCCTTCCATTTTTGTTGGTTTATCATTAAGTATCTCTGTATAATTACGTGTCTAGCACACGTTTCAAACTTACATTGTTCCTCCCTTCAAAAGCAGAGAAAACAATTCTCTCAACTCTTGAGTGAGTTATTTTTTGGTCTCGCTAAATGAAAACTGCCTCATTTAACCTGCGAGTCTTATTTAAAGTATAGGAGGTCTAGTACCTTCCTTCTGATTAACTTTTCAGGTTCACAGTAAGTGACCTGCTCTCTTTGTATAATTCTCATAAAGTAATTCTGTTTAAATATAAGAAGTTGTAGGAACTTCCTTTTTATTCTTTAAGTTTTCTACTTTGTTATCTTCGAAGTTGTTATTCTCGTTAGAATGTTCTTTCAGAGGTTTCTTATAGTACATTGCTTGTACTCCTGTAAATGTTAAAACTTTAATTATTCCATTTTGCCTATTTATTAAATCTTACCAAGATTTTAATACAAGGTTTAAAAACCTTAAAAATTGTCATTTGCCTGGAGCAATTTCTGAACGTTGTTGGAGGTCTGCGACCCCAAATTGTTAACTACATAGAACATATTTATTTGTTAAAGTTACGCTTCTTTGAATTGTTAAATAAATTAAATATTTGTTTTTGGATTCGTCATTTCTCTGATACTACAGTTAGGCAGGATCCTGGCTTTCCTAGCTCTTCCTAGGTTTATGCCCTCGTTCACACTCAATAAATCTTTTACTATTTGTCTGGCCAGACCATCACCCTTCCCTATAGTACTTTTATTCGTGCTTGGGAGGAAACCTACTAAAGCCTCTCTCTTGCAAATCGCACAAGTCCCAGCTGCGGTTCCCGTTGGCCTCGACCAAGCTCGTACCTATTTTAGATATCAGGAGGTCAAGTTTCTGTGGCAATCGCCTTTAAGTGTGTTTAAAGTGAAGCTTATTAATTTTGTGGGGCTCTCCTCCTATTTTTCTATCCTTTTTCTTCAGTCCGAAACCCATTTCCTTTTCTTAATCATCTTCCCTTGGTGGGTGGGTTATTCCCTAGCCTATAATCTACCCAGTTCCAGGGTTGCCCCATAATGTTTGATTAAAATGTTTTTGAGTTGAGCTTTATTTTGAGGGGTTGCCAAGACTTGTGAAAACGGAGACGATGTGGAGGAGGACGGTGTTGCCGCTTTGACAGAAGATTTTTGTTTTGTTTTTAGAAACTGTTGAAGGGGTGAGGATTTTTTTTCTTTCAGGACTAAATACGCTTTCGCTTTCACTTTTCACTTTGTTCATGTTGTTGTTCTTCTTCTTCTTCATGTTCTTGATGTTCTTGTTCACTAACATTAGAGGAGGAGGAGGAGGAGGAGGATTTTACCTGTCGTGTGGAATCTGTTTGAGTAAATTTTGAACTTGTTAAGGGTTAGGTTTGAGAGGTAGCAGCAGCAGCAGTAGCAGCAGAAGCATTAGGTTTGAACCTCATGGAATCAACCGATGATGGAGCATGTTTTATCATGGGTAAAGGATTGACGTTTTTTAAACGTTGCAATTCACGAAATTTATGTCGAATCGTATTTCGTGCCTCAATAATACGCTGCATGATTTGAACATGTTTCTTGTACCCTATGGCGTTCGCCATGGTGAAGGTAAAGACACACTAACAGGAAATGTCCAACCCAGGGTCTTTTTAAACAGAAATAAAATGATCAAAACCCAAGCGATAACGTCCCTCACATCGTTCACTCTGTTTATTTATGACCAAACAGGCATGGGGGTGATGGTTCCAACACGAAGCACACAATTGCGTGAAAGCTGTAAAGGACATATCTGGATTCACATGATCTTGAAAAATATGATAAAGATTTCTTGAGTCTTGGCGGAAGAGAACGATGAGATTGACATTGTCACGAATCAACTGTTTGGGGATTTTGGAATAGGTCTGAGCCAGATAAAAACAATCTACTTGTTTATGGCGTCCCATACTAAAATACTCTTGAATAATGGCCTGTCGTTGAGTGGCAATATCATCAAAAATTATAATGGAATCTGGTTGAATGCGGTCTGGTTGAATGACATCTTGAGGTGAGGTGAATGTAAAATAGCCCATGGCTTCTTTATTTAACGAAGACATAATTTGTTCCAGATACACGTACAGAGGCTGGTACAAGGACTTGGCAAAAATATAAATATTTTGAAATCGTAGGCCATAAGGCGCGGTAATAATGTTCAGCAAAACATTGGTCTTTCCACAACCCGAAGGCCCTACCATAATACATCGAACGGTAGATGGGAATAGGGTGCCATGACGTTTAGGTTCGCACACGGACAGTGATAGCTCTGAAACTAAATCAGAGACGGGCAAAGCATGGGGTTGTTTCATTAATTCCATTGTGTCGACGACTGAGTTATTTTCATGTGTGTATAAGGTTTATATATATATAGGCAAGCGGTGAGTAGGATAGGTTAGTTAACGTCTATCACCATGGACGTCTTTGGGACAGCTTGTGTAACCATGGCCACGGCCGCCTCTTTGTCAAAACAGACACGAGAGGTGGCAACAAAAAGCTATGTCAATCGCAAAGTGCAAAGTGTCTATCAAATGGCCCCGAGACTAACCTCTGAGGGCTATTCAGCCAATCATCATCGTATTATTGATGTGCAAGAGCCTCGAGACGAAAATGATGTCTGCACGAAACGTTATGTGACCTATCAAATGAAAAGGCTTTATAAATTTGTCCCATATGTATTTTTAGTGTACCTGTCAAATCAAAAACTGGACAATGACAGAAACCATTCCCCACCACCACTGGTGAATGATGATCTTACCTATATGCTTGCTTCCGGTTTAAGTCGTTATCGACTGCATTATGATGGTGTAATTCATATTAAATATGCCATGCCTGATGAGAAACATTTAAAAATACAACTAAACGGTGATAGAGTGTTGGCCCACAACCATCAAAGAGTAAATGTTGGAGATGAATTATCCTTTCATCTTATGCTTACGTTTGAGGAAAAGGAAGCTGGAAAAACGGTGAATGATTTTCCGCTTTATATAGAATTGGAATATACTGCTATGAAATAAGGTTCTCTACGTTAGTTGTTACCGAATGTTTGCTGTGAAAGGTTCACCAAGTAGCAGCATGGTGAAAAAAAAGATATGTTATGAACATGAAAAAAAAAATCTCAAAAAGAGAAAAAAGCCAGGTCGGGAACCAAGTCGATCTGCCTCACGCCCAGTGTTAAAACTTAAAAAAAACTAAAAAAAAAACTAAAAAGAGTGGCTATAGAAAAAGCTTTACAAGCGGTGCGATTGTCTACATCTCCGAAATCGCAGCATCATGTATCGATAAAAAGAAAAGAAAGAAAGCAAAAACGTGGGCGAGTCATTCCTGTTGCTAAGCGTGGGGGTTTTTTGCCGGCTTTATTTGCAGGGTTGGCAGCTTTGGGGTCCCTTTTGGGTGGTGCCAGCGCTGTAGCGAAAACCATAAAAGCCGTCGAGCAAGGCAAGCAACAACTCAAAGAAAGCGAGCGACACAATAAAACGTTAGAAGCCATTGCGATGGGAGCTAGAAATGGCAATCCTTTAAAGCCAGTCTTTTATCCACAAGGTAGTGGCCTACCGTCTAAGAAAAAAAAATGTCCATCATCGATAAGCGCTTAAGGCAACTGCCTCGTCATGCCATGACCCATGAAGGAGTGGAAAGCTATGCCAAACAACTAAAGATTTCTCATTTTCGAGGTGTATTTATGCGAAATGAATTACCCAAAGCACTGTGGAAAGAAGAACGAGCCAGGATGAATTTAGATGATGATGCAGGCCCAGGAACCCATTTTGTAGCCTATGTGAAACAAGGTTCCACAGTATGGTACTTTGACAGTTATGGAAATTTACCACCCCCGATTGAGTTGCTGCGTTATTTGGGAAACCGGGCAAAGATATTCTATAATGTGAATCGTCAACAAACCTTTGACAGTCAAGAGTGTGGCCGTTTGAGTTTACATTTTTTATATAAGAGGTCGCGTTAAGCCAACAGTTTCATCATTATGAATGTCAACGCCAAGACCTTTACCGTGCACAGTCGCGGGCCTGAAGTGTCCCTGGATTTCCCCCCCCCCCCATTGAATTGCAACCAGAACAATCCTATGTGCTAGGATTAATTTCTTTGGAAAGTTACAACAGAATTTACAATATTCAACTGGATATTAATGACAAATTTTATTATGATGATTATATGTTGAGACCAACCCCCTGGAGGTTATACCATAGACGAGGTGCATGAGGCCATTAGTGTGTCGATGATAAAACAATTTGGTGTCAAACCATTTGCGGATGCGACACACAAATTTGAACTTACAGCCAATACAATAACTCATCGCTGTCGTATTTTCTCTACGTTTAACATTGGTTTTGAAACACGAGTTCATTCTATTGGTCCTTAACTAGGATTTAAACCAAGAGTGTTGGCAGCTCACCATCCCCATGAATAAGACTATCCAGTGAAATCCATCGAGGACCATCACATTTCTGTAACTTGCAATATTATTAGAGACGTATTTACGAATCAAGAACAAAGCCATTCCCTGTATGATTTTATTGTCACCTCTCCTTGCGGCTATATTATTCGTGAAAACCCTTCAGTGGTTCTATATCATACTGTGTGTGTCAGTGTTATTAGTAATATTACCTTACGCTTAGTGAATAGAAACCAACAACTGATTGCTTTGGACGCCAACACCCCCGTGACCTACAAGTTGCTTTTAAAGACGCTATGAAATTTATCTATAAAGCAACAACAACGTCTACGAGGTCGGTTAGTTGCCCGCCGTGTATGAAACGGTTGACACGAGTAAACCGACAACGCTTACAACGCATTGGTTATACGCTACACCCCAATCATGAACAAAGAGCTGTTGCAAGTGTTAAATCCCATACAAGTGGAAGATGGCGTCGTGCGCATTGATATGCATTCCTATCAACCTCAAGCAACAGGACTGAATAACAATGACGAGATTCAATTCGTCATTAACAATCAAGATATTTTTACTCTACCTCATGAAAGTGTCCTTCAAATTGAGGGTAAATTGATGAAAGCAGATGGCAGCACACCCACAACGTCTGCGTTGGCGAATCATGGTTTGGCTTTTCCGTTTTCTGAAGTACGTTATGTGATAAATGATATTATCATAAATATGACTCGAAATGTGGGCATGACTAGTCTTATGAAATTATATCCATCCTATAGCGAGGAGGAAAGTAAAACGCTTTCTATGGCAGGATGGTGTCCCAACAGTAGCAATGACTGGCTAGTTCATACCGATGGCACTTTTACAGGCTTCCTACCCTTAAAATTACTCCGTGGCTTTGCCGAAGATCACAAGCGTATTATTTTAAACGCAAGACAAAGTTTGTATCTGGTGAGAGACCGCAGTGATTATAATGCGCTGAAAGGAGGCTCTGACCAACTGATAGACTCAAAAATTCAACTGCTTCGATTACTATGGAAAGTGCCCCATGTGACGCTATCAGATCGTAAAAAGCTAAGCATGTTAAATTTGGTGCAAAAAGATAAAGCCTTGCCTATCGCCTTTCGAAGTTGGTGTCTACATGAATACCCCTTGCTACCTACCACAGACACACATAGTTGGAGTGTCAAATCGGCTCGCTCTACCGAGAGACCCCTCTATGTTATTATTGGTTTTCAAACCAATAGAAAATACCAACAAAGCAAAGATGTCACCTTGTTTGATCACATTCACTTGAGAAATATACGACTATTTTTAAATAATGTTTGCTTTCCCTATGAGGGTTGGAACTCAATTTTTCAAAAAATAAGTTTGGTCCCCTTTATGACATGTTCGTTAAATTTCAATCGTCTTATTATGAAAAACAGGATTGTCCTATGTTGTCGCCACAAGGGTTTAAAGCAAAAGCACCACTGATTGTTTTCGACTGTTCGTATCTAGAAGAATCTATGAAAATCACCACAATTGATTTAAGGGTAGATTTTGAAACACAAGAAGATGTCCCAGACCATACCAGTGCCTACTGTTTGATTATTCATGCTAGACAAGTGAAATACCATCCTTTGTCCAATTATGTCACCAGCATGTAAGCCATCTGTGGTCGAGTGAAAAAAAAAGAACATCATTCATAGGATTGATGATAAGCGTCTGCATGTACAGTATCTATTGTGCTCTGGCACTGTGCGCACATACAACAACAACAACAACAACAAACATCATGTATCCCTCAATAAGCCACAACAACAACAACAACAACAACAACAATGTGACAGACAAACCATGGAATTTAAAATGTGAATTTAATCGTTTGAAAACTTTTGAAACATGGACAGTTCCCTTTATGGATTGTGGAGAATTGGCTGCGAGCGGATTTTATTACTTAAAACGTGGGGATGTGGTCAGGTGTATTTTTTGCAACATTGAAATTGGAAACTGGGAAATAGGGGATCGACCCTTTAGCGATCATCAGCGATGGAGTCCAGCCTGCCCTTACCTCAATCGCTATGATGTGGGCAATATTCCATGGAGTTTGAATTATCCTGTTATTGTACCAGACCCTGCAAAACTAGGAGATACCTGTGGACCGTATGTGCAAACTATTCATTTGAATGGTGTTCCAAATTAAGCCAACAAACTTTGTAATAAAAGTGTAAGTGTTTTTTTTGTTACGAATAAAACCTCAAAAAATATTTAGCTGTTGTTCAATTCATTTGTTTCTTTTTTTCCATAAGTCCTTTGACTTGGCCATGTTAAACCATGGAATGGGTTAGTTGTTGATTAGACGTCAATGAGGTAACAAGTAAATATAAAAGCATGATCGTGGATTGTCAGGGGTTTAAAATTGCAGACAACAAATTTATATTTAAGGAAGTCGCTTTTATCGATTGTAGTACGTTTTGGGTGTCTAACACTATTCATTTGGTGTTTAAACCTCCCTATTCTTTCGAGTTGCTTAGTGAAAAAGATTTAAAAAAAAACAGAGCCAATGGATTGAAAATCATTTGCAGTTAGCATGGAACAAGGGTGATATTTCTTACAAGTATCTTGACATCGTCATGAAAGCCCATTTGTCCTCGGCCAATGTCTTATTTGTTAAAGGGAGTGAAAAACGCCAGTGGCTTCAACCATTTCTACCCTCTCACTGTCAATGTATTGACCTTTTAGATCTGGGTTGTCCATCCCTGCAAACGCTCATGGACACTTGTCCTTGCGACAATATTCAGAATAAAGCCTTAGCATATGCATGGCAATTGTTTCATTGGCTCACCACGAGTGCATGTTGGGAGTTGTTCAATAAAATTAAAACTGAAAGTGTATCGTCCAATGATAGCAGTGAGACGTGTACACGTGAGGTGATAACATCAACGTTATAGACATGGACGCCACTACAATCGACAAGGCTATTGGAAAGTTCTTTGTGTGCAAGAAAAAACTGATTAGCTTTACACAACATGAATTATTAGCACTACCTAAATCATTTCTTTTTATGTTGCTGCCAACGCTGTCAAAGAAATTTGGTAAAAGGCGCCTGCCGAGTGGACTAACGACTCTGTATTGAGTGAACTACAACCATGCAGTCATATTTCCCATCACAAGCAATTAACCATGGCAAAAATACCTTCCATTCGACAGTGTGCCACATGCCAATTAATGAAATTATATCATGGTCATAAAACTCAGTGTAAAGACATTGTTTCATCATTCCATGGCTTGTCATGCGGAAAACAACCACCACCTACCATGCTCGTCAGCAGCCGCCGACAAACAACAACAACAACAACAACAACAACAACAACAACAACAGCAAGAACAAGATGAAGAAGAACAAGAAGAACAACAACAAAAGTGTTTTTCACCGATTGATACCTGTATGTCCCAGGTGTACTGGCCGTGGAATTATTGATAACATCATTAAAAACTTACCATTCGAAGCTCACTTACCTGCTTACAGCTTTTGCGGCCCTGGTACTCGTCTTGAAGATCGTTTGAGGAGAGGGGATATGGGAATCAATGCTTTGGATCATGCATGTCTTAATCACGATAAAGCCTATGAAAACAGTGATCCCACACTACGACGCATTGCCGACAAAGTCTTGTTAAGCATTGCCAAGCAACGATTAACAGCTTCAGATGCCAGTCTAGCAGAACGAATGGCAGCATTTATAGTGATTGGTGCTATGAAGAGCAAATTACTTTTATCTAGATATGGACTTTAACGTAATGAATTTATTTAAAAAAAATGTATAGTATCACTGTTATCATGACAAAAAATAAATAAAAAGACAAGAGTCCATGTTGTGTTTTTTCCATTATTATTATTCACTCATAGTTTCATCATTATATTTATAAATAAAATGAATAAAATGACATAAATGACAAACAATAAAAAAGGGACAGCAGTGCATCGTTATAAAAATTACTAATTGTAGTAAATCTATTTTTCAATCACAAACAATAAAAAAAAGGACAAAAGTCCATCATTTTAACTAATAGTTTCATCATTATTATTATAAAAATTATACACATGGTAATTGTACTAAACCTATTTTTTAAATCACAAACAATCAAAAAAAGACAAAAGTCCATCATTATTCATCAGCTTCAAATGCCAGTCTAGCAGAACGAATGGCAGCATGAAATCTTTATCTATTCTAGAACCAGGTTTTTGTTAAACGCTTATTATTGAATAAAATAACATGTTACTAGAATTTGATCATTATAAATTATAATCATTATAATAATAATAATAATAATTAAAAATTGCTTAAAAATTGCTATAAATGCTATTTTAAATCACAAACAATAAAAAAGGACAAAAGTCCATCATTTTAACTAATAGTTTCATCATTATTATAAAAAATTATATACATGGTAATTGTACTAAACCTATAAACAAAAAATTCTACCATTAAGCATAAGTTTTGAAAATTGATTTTTATTATTATTTGTCATTGTAAACGTTGAGCAACAATTAATAAACGTCAAACTGTTGAGCACCAAAAAATAATTTTATTTTATTACCATATAATTATTGAAGAGTAGTGCATGAATAAACATAAAGTCACGGCTAGCGTACAATGATTATTCGTTTTCAATTTTTACAAAACGAACCACGCATCGATTATTTTTTTCACCCTCATAAATTAAATAGACAGGGTGAATACTGGAATTGACATCTTCCATGACATTATCAGGTAGGTTATTAAATCGTATGGGAAGAAATGTCTCAAAGTCTTGACAAATGCAAAGAGCTCGTTCACAAATTTGGTTTTCAGTTTTTGAATTTTATGTATGCAAAAGGGTGTTTGCGTAGGCAATTCACTCATTTTCTTGCGTGCAAACCCACAATCTTGACCAATGACGTTCAAGGCGTCCATGGTTGTCTATAACCAAAGAAAAGAGTGTTACTTTCTAACACTCCCGTTCTTATATTACATCAACAACAACAACAACAACAATAACTTTGTACATCAAAGTGTGTTGTTGTTTTTTTAAAGCCTGGGTGTTTATGACCTAAAGTTGTAGATAGATAGTATTGGATAAATTAACAAAAATATAATAATAATGTTTGTATCATTTTCAGTCAAAACATACATTTGGAAATTATTTAATAGGAAATGTTTTATCAAAATTAAGTGTGAATCATTTTCAAGATCTCTTGGAGGTAAATGCATGTGTCTGTTGTGAAAGGGAATTAGCCTATCATTCCCTTGTCGAATGACTTGTATTCGTTTGCCCTGTTGTTGTGCAAATTCACACTGCATTCTGTTAAATAAATAGTATCAACAGATACTAAGAGCTAACATCTGAATGCTGTTGGTAACCTATAAAAGGCAAAGTTAACACGCTATGCATTTAATAACCATGTCTACATCCAACAAACCAAGAAAGAAACAAAATTCAAAACTACAAATTTAAACCAGTGTGTATGTGTTCATCAACGTGAATAAACGATAAACTAAAACAAACAAAAAAATAGCCAAATGTATTCTAAACGTCAAGTATGCACCTGAAAGTCGAATTTAACAAAAAAAAGCCATAATCATGACATGATGTTGTTAGTTTCTAACAAATCTCATTCTATGAGGCGAATATTGATTAATAGGTAAGCTAAGACAAAAGTAGCGAAATGCTTGTTGTCGATACAAAGTGATTCGTTCCTCAGCAGGAAATTTATAAAAATGAAAACAAATCATTTGAGAAGTTATTGGAAAATAAACATTAAACAGGGGTTTTGTACATATTGTACACCAGAAATCTGCAAATTGATCCTCGTCAGCTAATTTAACAATCACCAAATTCATGGTTAAACCGTACCATGCTTTATGAACCACTTGCGTGGATACATTATTTTCAAAACCAAAATTTAGCATACAGGATTTACAATAGTGATGACCTGGATCATAAACTATGTCATCATCCATAATGTTGTCATAAAACATGGTATCAATGCGTACTTTTGTGTTTCTATATTCTGAAGGATAGGCCACACATTGAGGATTATGAGACACCATCGCGGCATATTCATTGAACGTGGTGTGTTTTGTGAAGATAAAACGATCTTCATCATGGCTCATTATTGAATCTGAAAAGTAGTCGTTGCCGTTTACTAAGTGAATAAATAAAAATACTATGTACTATATACACTGTCTGTCCCCTAAGTCAATAGCAAAGAGAAAATAAAAAATAAGCAAAACACAAATAAATAACCATCTGTCTGTTGACTTTTTTAGCTGTAGGCCTCAAGCATAACATGCAACAGGTTAAAAAAACAATTTCTATTCAGATATTGGACTGGTGTTGTTTTCAAATATATCACCACTCATAACTCTAGCCATAAAGTGAGAGATTGTGCACAGTAAAAGCAGCAGATTATTATTATTCTTTTGTTCTTGCATGAGACCTACTAAGCCACACCCTAGTGTGGCCTATTAAGCCGCATGCCTACTGAGGGTGAATGGTCACTTTGCTGAAACAAGAGGCCTACTAAGCAACATCAATAGTGAGGGTGGCTACTTGTTTGTTTTTTTCCTAACCTAACCTAAAAAAGCCAACATGTTTTAATCTAGCCTGTGCACAGCGAACCATGCAAACGTTGATGCATGGCTCTCTTTATGCGTTGACAGGCAAATAGCACAATACATACAGTTTATGTACGACTATTTACAGGCATTCACACATCCATGCATACATCCATGCACACAGGTCAAAAAACAAAAATTATATGATACACTACATTTTTTTATTTTTATTCCGAGGCTCAAGATGGCATCTCGCATTTGATAGCAACCAAACCAAACACTTGCCGTGTTGTACAACAACAATAGCAACAACCATTAGTGGTTGTAACCAAATGGGACGCTTGTCATCATATCCTGACACCACTGTCTCTTGTCGTCCAACAAAGCGAGTGTTTGTTTTCGCTGTTTCACTAAAAATAAATCATGATTTTTCGAGAGAATCCTAAACTGACTATGTGTCATGGCTGTGTGGGTCTGAAGGACATGTAAATAATCATCCACACATAGTCGTTTAACCACATGCTGGCTAATCCCTTTGGCTCGCATAGATTCGCATCGATCCACCTGTCGAAAACTATACATTTTCGGAGCGAGACCTACAAACTCAGTCATCATGGTGTCTGAACACTCATCTTTCATTAAACCAATTTCTTTTTTGTTCAGACGGGGGATATCGAACACGTTCTTCTCACTAAACGAGGACGTGTCAAACCATTTTGGGTTTTGTTTCATAACGACATACGGATCACAGTTACGGATATGGTAAATAAAACTATCCGTGTCTGTATATAACAAGGAAATGGTACCAAATCGCTGAATTGCAAAACCATAATGGAATTTATACATGTGCAATTTTGAAAAATCTAAAATGACTTGGCCTAAATAGATAGGCTTATTCATGACCACTTTGGCAAGATCAATAGTCAGTAGATCATGATCAATAATGTTTAAAGATTTGAAATTTGGTTTTGCAATATATTTTTGAGCTCCCCATTGTCCATGCCACGTGTTGTCCAATTTAATGTCCCTATACTGCCGTACATTTTCCAAACTCTTGCCATAGATACAATTATTCATCAGTTTAAAAAAGTTTATTTGAAATGGTTGAGTGGCACTTTGTCTGTGACTGGTATTTAAATCCATGTATGGTTTCAACCACGGTTTCTGACAAAAAGAAGTACCTCTATGGATTTTTTTCAGGGTTAAGCCCTGGGCTAAACATTCTACCAGCATGTCAATATGCAACACATAGTGATTTTTATCATACAAGGTACCCATCAGTTTCTTATGATTGCCCTTACTCTCGGGCGGCACCATTTTCTCTATGCAAAAGGGGAAATCACCATGTCGCTGTCTGAGATGGGGGGGATAAGCTAAGTCAACGTCAAGAACATATCCTACGTCCTACGTTGCTTGCTGGCGCTATGCACATTAAAATCTTTAATTTCATTCTCAGACAGCCAGACAAAGTTTCTGTACGGCAGTGGTCGACTCATAGCGTGACCCTATAAATTGTTTACGTCGAAATGCATTAGGTAGGATTCTGGTTCTTCGGGACAATAATCAGGCATGTAATGATTATTTGCCTTGGCATGTCGCTGATTGAGCGATACGAATCCCCCACGAATCCCTTTTTCCATCATCAGTACCATATCGGGATCCGTCAGTAAATCAAGCTCAATGTGGGTAAATTTGAGGGCGGCGTCCCAACTTAACCCTGGACTGGTATAGTAGTGGGCGGGGTCAAGGCCATAAATCGTGAGACATAGCTGACGAAACGTTTCAAAAACGTCGGTCAACAACAACACGTCTAATTTTAAGTAGTGCATAGCATACTGGCCCATGGTTTCTATGTCAAACACTCGCCAGACACTGTGTGCGTGAGCATAGTCTTCTTCACTAATGGTGCTTTGAGTTAACTGAGAAAAGAATTTTTCTCTTGGCGGCAAAGACGTTTCTTCAAGCATCTCGTAACTTCCCACATAATCATAAGGAAAATGGCCTTTACGAACACACAATTTAAATTGATTTATATCCGTAAAGTGGGAATGGGTATGTTTCAAATCATCTTCGCTTAAGCCTTTCACAAGACTATCCAGCGAACTAGACATAAATTTGAATGAGTCGAGAAACCGAATGCTCATGCTTCCTTTTCTCCATGAAAGTGAGGTAAAGCTCTCATGGTTCTTAGCCAAAATGCTGAATTTGCCCTTATCTACATGAGCAAATTGTTTTACAATGAAGTGAAGGTCATACCTGGAGAAATTGTGGAAGAAGACAGGGAGGAAGCGAGGTGTAGAGTACTTCAAATTGCATTCGTTAAGGGCAGCACCTCTAAAATGCCCTGTCCTGTGGCAGTGGTCTCTTACTTTCTTTTCTCCGCCTAAAATGGGCTTTTCACATATGTGGCAGGTGGTGGCTTGATCATATTCTCTTTGCTGTACATCATTCATCTGAATTGGTACAGGGTTGTTCAAAATAGTTTCCACTTTGCCTGCTAAAGCCGCCATTTGATCAACAAACCACCGCGCACAATCCTGACCTTCATGACTTACATACTCACATTGTGAATATCATAGTGACAGACAACATAATAGGCTACAGCAAAAGGCTCATGTTTCTGCACTGGATAGGTTGAGCTTGTATGGGGGCTTGGTTCACATCCCTGAATGGGAACAGTAAGGGCCTCAAAATCAGCGTAAACAGTAAATGGTACCATGTCTTGTTTATTAGTGGCTTTAAATTTTAAGACTGCGTCATTCCCTTCGGGCAAGACTAGCTTTACTGCCGTCTGCCCTTCACAGTCTTCCGCATGTCGTTGTAAAAGTTCAGCAGTTGTAAAATATTGAAGGCAGCGCTCACAAATATGTGTCTTACCATTATGGTTAGACACTTGGCTGCTTACTAGTTTTCCTAAATTCTTTATCCAACAATAATGGCTTTTATCCCCGTCAGACAGGAAAAGCAGGTGAATGTGATGTTGCTTTAACTGTTTGGTGGCATACAAGGGGCCCACAATATTGGATCCGTCGATGCCATACACCATAAGGGAGAAATTTGGATTATCTTTCTCAAATAAATGAATTTTATCTAGAGGCATGGGAAATGAAACACGCTCGAGATTGAGAGTTTGTTTCATGTAGTTAAACACATCTTTGTACTGCCCTGGTCTATCACTACGTGTGTCTTCACAGGGTTGCAGACAGCTAACTATACTCCACAAAAAGCAGTAATCGTCTTTATTGCGTATGTTGATCACTGCCTTTCTGGAAGCGATAAAGCTCGGTGTGGCAATATAGCTACTTCCTGCATTCAATGGATTGTATTTACAAATATTGATTTGCAAATAGGCAATGCTATTGAGGGCCAAGCCACTGGGACCCTGTTGCAACTTATCAAATTTAGTAATAAGCGCTTGAATAGCTTTCTCCTGATACCACGTTTCCAAATTATCAGCTATCAGTACTTTCTCCATTTTTATACAAAGGTTGAAGGTGTGTTTCTCTTCAACATTATTTTTTATCAACGTAAATTGACATAGTAGTTCGAAATTTATTTTTAAAGCCTGATGCAATCTTAAGCCTTGTTCACATTCACTCAAAAAAATGGGAAAACATAATTCCACAAAATCTTTAGGCAACAGACAGTGATTCGCATTGTAAATTCGGCCGGAGCAAACTCGCGTTTTGAAACATTTGGCCAAAGGCTGCCACACTAACACTTCACTCTCTGATATAGACATGATTATAAAATGGACTAAAAACGTGCAAACCTTACCTTAGAATAGGTTAATCCAAAACCAGCAATTCCACACGGCCACACTTATCGCTTTCACTGACTGGCACACAATCACACTCACAGGCACACAATGGTCGTAGCAATTTAATGATGATTCTTTACAATTGGCCCCAGCAGGAGATGATCACCAACAAAGGTTTCTGTTGATTTGTTTCCAACGATTTATCTGAAAAACAAACCAATACAATCCGTTATTAGTCATGGTTATATACATTAAACATGTGCATTCATTCATTCATTCATTCATTCATTCATTCATTCATTCATTCATTCATTCATAAGAGTTGCTAAAAAAAGGTTTCAAGTGTGCGCACATAGATAAGACACTCACTTGAAAATAACAAGGTCATTTACAAAGAAAAGAATTAATCTACTGTATATTCATAGCTCACCTTTTTTAAATATCGAAAGCGTCAAGGTAGTTAAAACCTGTTCACTCCATACACGTCTTCATTCTGAAACAATAATAAGTACACGCCATAAGTTTAGAAATTTCCGTGAAATAAATGGCATACATTTAACAACAACAACAACAACAAAAATAATGGAACAACATGTACTCACCATGTAATGAATTATAATGCTTTCAGCAAATGTGCTCTTAGCCGCCACTGTTACTGTCACTGTCACTGTCTCTCTGTCTGCTCTCCCAGACTTAATGACGTTTTTTTTAATCTACAAAAAACAATATCCCCAAAAAATACAATCAGTCACTAACTTACTTTTCACGCATACACAAAATAACAATAAAACCAATCATGTCATAATTAACAATAATGAACCTACCTTAGTACAAGTATGGCCGCGGTTCACGTAATTTTTTACAAAGAGTATAAGGCACTTGCATCCGTCGCCTTCAAAGATGATCACTAGAATAATGAGTCTCTCTTACCCTCAGAACATATATGTCTCCTCAACAACATGCAAAGTTAACACTTAACTTTTTTTGTTCCAACGCGTAGGATGTCGTGGAGCGCACAAGTCAGACTGATTCTCACAAGCATTGCAATCTCTGCATGAATGTGCGTGGGAATGCAATGATCAGCTTTTCGACAGAGCTGTATGTCCTTCATCGCGATATCGAGTTACACGTCTGGGTCAGATAACAGCCACCTGCATGCGAACAACAGGCTATTATCTCTCTCTGCCTGCGAGGCACGTACGATGATAAGACCAGTGTCTGTCTGGCTCGCTGTGGGTCAGCCTCAATGCTTTCAATTCTCATTTCATCAAGCAAGTTCTCTCTCTGCGTGTGAGCCCTGACAAGCCATGACAAATAATAATAATAATGCATAGGTGTTTTACCAACATCATAGCGCATAACATAACGTGACTTTATATCTGGTTTCTTACTTTTTCCCCAGTTTTCCTCAACGATCTCAAAAAAAAAAAATGACGGAAACCATGATTTCAGCTTTTCCATACCTACATTCCCGTAAACAGAACAACGACTCAAATACATCGACATGCCCGTCATAAAAATCGCCTCATTCGTATTCCAAATAACGCGAAAATTAACAAAAACACCTTTTCCATAAGAAAACCATGTTTCCAGCTTTTTACCTTTTCCATATCTATATCCCCGTAAAGAGAATAAAGAGACGAAAAAAATACTATCACACACTTCATCATCACGTTTTCAGTTTTCCAATATTAGGGAAAATCACAAAAACCCATTTTCCATAAAAAACATGTTTCCAGCTTTTTACCTATTCCATACCTACATCTCCGCAATGAGGACAATGAGACGAAAACATACTATCATACACGTCATCCTCACGTTTTCAGTTTTCGCAATACGAGGGAAAATCACAAAAAGCCATTTTTGACTAAAAAACATGTTTCCCGCTTTTTACCTTTTCCGTACCTACATCTCCGTAAAGAGGACAATGAGACGAATACATACTATCACACACGTCATCCTCACGTTTTCAGTTTTCGCAATATGAGGGAAAATCACAAAAACCCATTTTTACATCAAAAACCGTGTTTCCAGCTTTTTACCTTTTCCGTACCTACATCTCCGTAAAGAGGTCATTGAGACGAAAAATACTATCACACACGTCATCATCACGTTTTCCGTATTCCAAAAATCGGCAAAAATGTGAAAAACGCATTTTTAGACCCAAAACCCTATTCACCTTCTCCACACCTACATTCCCATAAAGAGCACGACGAGACGAAAAAAACGAATCCAAGCACGCCCTCCTAGCATGGCTCCTTCCATTCCAAGGTCGCGGGGGCTCACAACTTCCTAAGTGTAGCAGCTCCCCCCCTTACCACGTTTTTATTTTGGGGTGGATATACCCCGTCCATAGAAAAGGAGAGTTCACCGCGAGTCCTACGACACCTCATAGGTTTAAATCCGATTATTGGTTAGCGAGATAGTAAAAAGCCGATGACCTATTAGTTTTTTGGGGTTTATTTCAATACATATTAAAAAAACACTCATTTATAAATAATCATATAAAAAGCCCGCCCTCTTACAAAACTCCTGAAGTGCGCATGCGTATAAAAAACATTCATCGCCAAAATGTCAAAAAACAACATGTTTACCCCAAATGGCGTTTCCCAATTCCATCCATTTAAAAAAATAACCACACCATCACCTAGAGCGGAAAAAATACCATCTAAACGACCCCTCACTCGACCCTACTCCTCCCCCACCACCTAACCTTTTCCCAACATAGGCATACATATTCAAGCACGAGCGCGACTTGAGAAAACCAACACTACCCCACTACTCGCGAATGATCTTTTAGTTTTGGTCTTTTAATTAAATAAATAGGCTATAGGAAAGTAGGGGCGTCACTACGAGTGTTAGGACACCCTGTATGTTCTAATCCCATGTTTGGTTAGCGAGATATCAGGTTCGGGACCGATACGAGGAGGGTTCAAAAAGAAGTGTAATAGCTCTCTCATCATCCCACTACTTTTATGTTTATGGGACGAGTGTGTGGGTGTGTGTAGGAGGACTGGTTTCTTCAAGCTCCGATAGTGCTGATAAATAGACAATCGAGTAGTAGGAGGCGGGGGTGCTCGACTGTGCCTCTCCTCCACTTTAACCACTGCCACTTCCAACGTCATTACGGCATTTTGATCCGAGTTGCTGGCATGAAAACGAGTGCCCAAAAATAACCGGAATCGTACTCTTGCTCATGGTTTGCTTGTAATACGCGGTTGCACAGCTAGATGGCTGTTGTAGAACCTCTCCTAATAGGTCAGTCTGCCAAGCGGAGTTATCCGAGGATGGTTAGTGTGGTTTCTGTGCCAGTTTTGTGCGAATGTGTGGAGTGCAATCGTGACACGAAACAACAGCTGATTCACACGAACAACGTGTGGCTGTGAATATTTGTATTTTAATCGCCAATAACACAGCGGAAACTGTTGTGATGATGCAAACAGCTTATAAAGAAGCAAAAGTCAAGTGTGCAAATGGTTTTCTCGGATTAAAAGTGGGGGGGGGGGGGGGGGGGAATGGTCATTGAAGATCAACTAATATAACTTACGTTCAATGTTTTTATTCGTATTTCCAAATTGTTTCACCCTGCGCGCTGCTGTTCCTCCGCACGCGTCATTCGGCGGAATTCTGCCCCTATACCATGACTGGCGTTTTTTCTGTGCGCGTTCTTTCTGCTATTTTGCGCGTCGCTCGCGTAAATCCCCCTCTTCACTAATAATTAACGCGTCTGAAGGTGCGGTTCATTTCATACGTATAGTTTATACCATTTCCTAATAATAATAATAATAATAATGTTATTGGTTTTACTGTATGTCCCTTTTAACTCCAGAGTCTTTTAGAGACGCCAGGGTGCCGGAATTTTGCCCCGAAAGTGATCATTAACGTGCCACGGCTCCCTCACATTTACGCACACTCAAAAGCCAACTGACTGTGCAAGGATTCGATCCTTCAACCTTGGGAACAGCATGCGAGAACGTTACCCCTGCTCCACGCAATCAATCATACCATTACCTAGCTGACATTCGGTCGCGATTATTCGGTCCGTGTAACGTTGGCCTAATGCGGTTTCTTCAGCAGAAGTGAATATTACGTCGGAAATCCCGTCCTCACAGAGCTGCTCTAATCCAACAGTTTCTTCTGTAATTTTGGTGGGAAGATAGCCCAAACTTGGTGCCGTTTTCGGTTGGTTGGTGCCTTAGTTTAGGGGCTGTGACAACGTGGTCATGTAGCCCCGTGTACTTTGGGTGTGTGTAGAATTTGTCTGATAACCGGTGCTGATTGTGATGGCTGTATTAGTGTGTGTTATCTGTATTTCAGGAAGAAGGACTGCAGACGATAATTTTTTTAAAGTAGATCCTACTTTTCGTACTGTACCCTATACCTAGTTGAGACTATCGGCTACGCCAGTTGTGATCGAGCCATAGTTGAGATTTGTGGGCAAGGAGAAAAGATAGCGCTCAGATCGAGTCAGAAGAATGGTAGGAAATGACGTAGGAGGCCGAGGGAGATGGAGCCACTACCCCTCAAACATAAGGAATTATAGGAGAAATACTGGATGATTATGAAGATTAATTTGGAATAAAATCTTATCTAACCTCAGAAGGGAAGGAAATATCAAGAAATCTTATTGAAAATAACTTGAAGAAAGGTAGACAACTCCTTAAGTTATGTTATGACTTTATAGCTGAAGATAGTGTGGTCGAGGTTAGATCTGTGACGTCAGACAGCGGAAGGAAGGAGGAAGTCACGTGGTAGGTCAAGGCGAGACGGCCGAGTGCAGTGACACTAGCGAAGAGAAGTATTCCTGCAGTCCAGTTGAGTGGATCAAATTGTGCTATAACAGAACAGTTTATAAGGCAGTGCAATACGGAGAGTTACGTGCAGGAGGGAGTCGCTAGGCGAAGCCTGTATTGCAGTATCAGGAGTTCGGTTTTGGAGCACATGCTGTCCGTAGGGCAAGTCATGCAAGCCGTTAGCTTTAGCAAGGAAGCCGGTGTTTAGACACATGCTATTTCAACATCGCAGTCGTATTCACGTGGAACAGCAATGCTTTTTTCAAGCTTACAATTTACCGAAGCAATACGCAGTATTACACTAGGATTGAGAAACATTATTTAAGCTACATTCTCAATGTATAACAGCACAGCGAAGCAGTATAATGAGGCCAGTATTTAACCTCATATTACACATGGACAGTGAAGTGAAACGTGTCGTGCTGTGGGCGACATTTTGTTACCATGCGATGGTCAATGAGTTGAACATTACTCTGACATTTTGTCAAGTTTGAGATGTTAGGACTTGTATTTCAACAGTCCAATTGTGCAGTCCAGTTACAGTTATACACCTTTTATTATGGACATTCAGATAGACTTGAATTTATTTCAGCAGTATTACAGCATATTTCATAATGCATTTGAACCGAAATATTTAAGGCGACCATGGGGCCGTTCCAACATTACTGCTTTTGGCAAGTTAAAATATGTAAGCGTATGCACTTTGTGAATAGTGGCACGTGCAGTATAATAGTTACACATCATGAACAGTTATAAAATATCTTCATTACGAACACAGATAGAGAGTGTCTGACAAATCAGTACACTTTTGAAGCTACATTATTTTTCTATCAGTGCAATTCACCCGCTGTGATGACTAATATTATTATCGAATGCCAACCAAATAGTTTATGGAACAGTGGCGTGACATATTCGAAGAGAGTATGGGGTACTCTGTGTTTTTGAACTTTTGTGGAGGATTTTGGACAATATCCATGATGGATGATCTTCAGTTCATCATGTCGTGCTAGGCGGATACGGAGACGTGATGGCAGCTCAGAGCGATGGATTCGGTTCCTAACGAAGAGGATAAATATGACATCAAATTCACTTGGATGGAGTCAGGTGTTAGTTCAGTGGGTGATACAGCGTTTTCGTCGATCTAGCGAGAAATCTGTGTCAAACACTTGGATTACCGACGATCTTTGAATTCTATTAACATCTGGAATATGAAGGTATTGTAAGAGTTATGGCATTACTGATATGATTTTTCATGAACACTGGGCCTACTCGTATATATTTTTGGTAGGAGTGCTACTATTTTTTTCGACATGGCTTAAATATTTTATCACTCCATTTGCTAAAATATGGTGTTACCATATGATATGGCAGGCACATTTATCCAACGTTCTCACCATTGGTTGACTTTATTAGACAGGATTTTGGTCTTTATATTTTCTGTGAGGATAGTATTTCTTGATTATGGATATTTTAGCGAGTGTTTCGAACTCGAGATCTGCAATTGGATAATTAGAATTTTTCGTCAGTTCATTGCATACTAGCGAGTATGTATAATTCATCAGCAGGGATTTATTTTTTATTTTATTGGATTGTTTGGTGATATTAAATTTTATTCACTCAAGTGAATGCATATCGCTTTTATGTGACAAATAGAGTCTTGTTGATTCAAATCATGTACACTCATTCATTAGTCTACGAGACGGGGCCTGTTACTTTGAGTAACTGTGTGCTGGCACTCACCTTACCTGTCGTTTTAGGGATTTTTCATCATAGTCTACGAGGCGGGGCCTGTTACTTTGAGTAACTGTGTGGTGGTACTCACCTTACCTGCAAATCGAGGGTCTCATTTCATCATCCGAGTGTAATTAGGATAGTAAGAGGATTAAACAATAAACTACCAGTCACATATTAGTTGAATTTTGTTAAATAAATTAAAAATAAATGTCAGCAGGGTTACACTTTGTAATTCTTATTTTGCCAATCCAATAGTTTGTTGCAATACTCTTTTGAGGGTATATTCATTTAACAGTTAATACTTTTGATACTCTTTGTGAGTGATTTGATACCTTTGAGAAGGATTTCAAGTAATTGAATCTTGTAAGATGAGTTATTTATTGTCAGAATTTATTTTGAGGCAGATCATTATTAGATATTTTTGATGTGAGGTAATATAACACATAGGTGTTTTTTTAAGTGAATTTTGAGGATCTTAAGAGAATTTATGCTCTGAATTTAACCAGATCTTGAATTGGATTACGATTACTAAGGTAATTTTCCTATTGTTTAAGAAGTTGTCTAGATATGACAAGATTAATTACAGTTCTTGTAGATTGTGTGCGTTAATCGTCTGAAGCCAGTTATATTTTTTTGTGGATCATGCAACGTGATTATGTGAAGTATTTTTGATAGGTGTTTTTGAGGTTGCCAGGTGAAAGTTTGCAATATTGCCAATGATAATTTTGAGGCAGACATGAGGTTGTTGAACCCAGTCTAGCATATTTTTGAGATTCATGCTGTGTGCTGAATAATTGTGGTGTTATATGGAATAATTATGGTATTTGACAAAGTGAGATTAAGTGGTGAAGTTTTGGATAGTAAGATCCAACGTGATTTTGTGTAGGCAACGTATTATTTTGGCATGATAATTAAATATGAGGTATAACTTGGAACTGATAACATTTTAATACAACGTTCTATATAACCTATATTAAACAATTTTAGGAAATTAAATAAATAAATAATTTTGATAATCCAAGATTTTCTCATAATAATAATAATAATAATAATAATTTATGGAACAATAATCTGAAGTTTAAACATATTAATGATCTGACCCGATGAATTAAAAGTTGAATAAACTCGATGAATTAAATAAATTGATAGTTGAATAAATTGACTGAATTAAAAAAATTAACAGGTGATTAAACAGCTGATGAATAAATGAATTAAAAGGTGCAATTGCCACATATATTACCTTTTTCTTTAAACATATAAAAATATACCGTAACATATATTTTCCTTTTAAAGACACACTGCAAATCTGCATGCCAAGAGCTTTCGTTAGAATGCCATACGAAGCCAATCGGTTAAGTCGTTTTCAAAATCTCGTGTGTACAAAAAATACCTTAGTGTTTTAAATATATATGTTTTAAATGGCAACAGAGAATTCGTTACTTTACAGGAATGATAAAAGTGAAATATGTTTCTACACTGTAATACCAATCGTAGGAAGGAAGAAAACAAAAAAAAAAACATATCCGAGGTGGGAATCGAACCCTCTCGACCATGCAAAAGATGGCAACAGAGAATTCGTTACTTTACGGGAATGATAAAAGTGAAATATGTTTCTACAATGTAATACCAATCGTAGAATGGAAGAAAACGAAAATAAAAAAAACATAACCGAGGTGGGAATCGAACCCTCTCGATGGGAACAGAGAATTCGTTACTTGACGGGAATGATAAAAGTGAAATATGTTTCTACAATGTAATACCAATCGTAGAATGGAAGAAAACGAAAATAAAAAAAACATAACCGAGGTGGGAATCGAACCCTCTCGATGGGAACAGAGAATTCGTTACTTGACGGGAATGATAAAAGTGAAATATGTTTCTACAATGCAATACCAATCGTAGGAAGGAAGAAAACGAAAATAAAAAAACATATCCGAAGTGGGAATCGAACCCTCTCGATCATTTAGGGGCGTGGTGGCTCAGCGATCTAGCTGTATGCCTCTCACCAAGGCGGTCCGGGTTCGATTCCCGGTCAATGCATGTGAAATGCCATGTCCTGTGGTTCGGATTCCACGTAAAAAGGAGGTCCCGTGGCTCATAATCACCAGATTCACGGTCACGTAAAACTACAATCTTCCTTTCCTCTCGATCATGCATAATACAAATCTCTGGGCAGTAACCTTATCCCCTTGGCTATCCAGACAACTGTATGACTCTGCAGTATTAAGCTATCTAACCAGTATACACACTCAACCTGCAGTTTATGTCCTTCAATTCGTGGTTTATTTAATATAATTCTATTTCAATGCATATTGTAAAAACATAACTAACATTATTGGAGACCCTTTTTAATTCTCATAAGCAAAGATCTCAGTTAGACGCGACCGGAATCGCCATTTTCCTTGTTGAGAAAGGCCATTGTGCGCATGCGCGGGAGTGTCAAATATTACATATTTCTTTAATCATTTAAAAATATACCGTAACATATATTTTCCTTTTAAAGAAACTCTGCAAATCTGCATGCCAAGAGCTTTCGTTAGAATGTCTTACGAAGCCAATCGGTTAAGTCGTTTTCACAATCTCGTGTGTACAAAAAACAGCTTAGTGTTTTAAATATATAGATAATAAAAGGAGCTGATGACAATAAAATTTAAATAAATTTAAATAAATTTAAATAAGAGATATGATTTAAATAAATTGATGAATTGCAACTTAAATTAATGAATTGAACAATTTAAATGGATGGATTGAGATAATTTAATTTAAATGAGATAATGAAATGAGAGTGTGTGGATGATTGAATAATCTAATGAATTGATGAATATAATATTTATTTAAATGATCTGATGGTAATTAATCAATTATTCTGACTTGAATATAACGAATAATGGGATGAGAACTGATGTGAGAAACATTTTTTTTGATATGATAATGATGGTGATGACCGATGAATAGTGAAGTTTTCTTTGATTCACAACCAAGTAATGATCAGCAATAGTGTAAATATGGTGCATAAATTAATCGTTAAATTTTAAGGAGTAATTGTTGGGATTTCCAACATTGATTAATGCCATTTAAGCCATAGAAATGAGTGAATAATTAAATACGGTATATGTGTTTTTAGGGTATTTTGTGTTAGACAGATTCATATTTCTTGACATCCACATTACTGATGTTAAATTAACGAAAGGTTAGGTCACAGGGATCACGAAATGTCAGTGACGCAAATACATAGTGCTACGGTGGCCCTGAGAACTCAAGCGTACTTTAGTCATCTTTATTTTTTTATGTGGATGAAAAATAATTTGAAATAACACAGAGATGGTTCGATTTTTGAGGACTATAACAACATAACGTTTACAGTCGACCATACTCTTAGGCAGGGTTTGTGTTTCTTTTTCTGTCTGTCTGATTAAGTTTAAATAAATTTCGTTTTATCTTAGTTGTGATCTGATGATGATGTTGTTTTCCCAATCCTTTCCTTTGTCTCAATTAAGGCTTAACCAGGAAGGATGTAGTTTGCTAGGGGTTCAGTTGATGGCGCCCATTTCTATTTGCTATTATGATTAAATTTTAGCCCGTAACGACCCTAGAGATACTTTATCTCGTGTTACCCTCTGCTTTTGTGATATTTCAACTGAATTTCCGACACATTCCTTATTTTATTTCATGTTCATTTAACTCCACTCTGGCCTGGGAAGCCAGGCATGCGATGTAATGGCAGATGGGTCATCGCATACCTCGGATGAACGGGTGCAGTACCAACTGCTACCGTCCACGACACCTAGCCTCGGACGTGGCTACTAAATGCCATCGCAGTCAGCACCTGTCGGCGAACGCTGGAACTAATATAGCGTTATCAAACTAACATACAAATTTTAGCTTGCACAAGTGTAGTTAGTGGAAGGATTTTTCATGCCATAAATCTATTACATGGGACCATTTCTTCCTTACCAACATCGCCTTCGCTTTTGATTTGCTAATTTTGATATAGCCCGACACAGCGGCATGACCGGAGAGGCGTGGCTACTGAACAGTGGGAGGAGTGGGACCGTTCTAGCTCGACTCATCGCTCGCGTCTCTTTTGAACGTGATACGAATTGTCACGCGCACCGCTGGGTATAGTTTGGCAGGATACGGTTTCTAGATATTGTTACGTGTCACCCCCCTAGTGACACTTTTGTTAACTGGATTACGGTGGGTTGAAGCACAACACAGATTGTTCCTTTAAAGAAAAGTTAGCTTTATTGCTTGCCAGAAAGATACACTACTCATCAGCAAATACAAGCAATTAGGACCTTACTCCATTTTCCTCAAGTCTCTTCCTTATGGAGAGCTCTTGCCTCCTTTCACTTGTCAACAAACCACAGAAGTTAATCCGTGCTAATGAGTCTGGTGGCCTTGACAGAACTACATGCAACTCTTCCGTTTGTACACAAATTACAGTTACTTACGATAACCTTCTACTCGCTGCTTCGCTGTTCACGAGCTGGAGAAACAATGTCACTGGATTTCGTAACCCGCACGGCACTTCGTCACCACACTTCTGTCGCTCAGGAGAAAAACACGCACTAGCTCAGAAACACACACTCGCAGAAAAGACGGCCCCCTCACTTTGAGGCCGCTTATATAGCAGGCTGGTGACTCAATGAATTCTAGAATCGTCCAGGACACACGGCTTCAAGAGATTTCCTTCACTGGCTGGGTCACGAATATTCTGGACCATCCCTTTCACTTCGCAGCCCGTTGCGTAACGCGCACGTAATACACTGAGGCAGAGCACTCACAGCCTGGGGGCAGCTGTGACTCATGCGGCGAGCGATGACACAAACTCACAGCCGTAACAATATGAATAGGATGAAAGGCAGCATTTTTCTGAATATATAGAAACAATAATCACAATTCTACGTCCAGTAGTTTATTTTCTATGTTATTTTAAAATTGGCTGACAGCGTGGCTCAGCGGCAACGTTCTTGCTTGCTCTGCCGAAGGTTGCAGGATCGAATCCTGGCGCAGTCAGCTGGCATTTGAGGGTGCGCAAATGCGAGGGAGCCATGTCGGTAGATTTACTGGCGCGTTAAAGCTCTCCTTCGGGGCAAAATTCTGGCACCCTGGCTCTCTAAAAGCCGCAGTAGTTAAAAGGGACGTAGAACAAATAACAATAATATTTTAAAATTATTTGAAAGAGGACACCACTCATCGATCATTAATCACTCACTCATCAATTACTGTCCGTAAAACCTTCTGCAATGTAAGCGTGGATTTATATCAACATTGTTGTTGCAAAACACTTTCAGTGTGCAATGTTTTTAGCCTACTTTCGATTTTTGCAAAAAATGAAAGTAGACTTATGAGATCAACACAGGGCGAAAAAAGTGTGTCTGTCTGTGTGTGTGTATGTGTGTGTGTGAGTCTGTGTGTGTGTATGTGTGTGTGTGAGTCTGTGTGTGTGTGTGTGAGTGTGTGTACTCTGAATGTCTGTCCCCCCTATCAATTCGAACACGGTGAATGCGAATTGAACGAAATTTGGTACAAAGGTAGCACTAGCAAAGGACACCTCAGTGTCATGTTTTATATCGCCGCCATCTTTACTAAAACTGAATGGCGGCCACTCAAACGTTCAAAACGTAAAATCAAATAACGACTAACCAAATCATCCAATCTCTACCAAATTTGGTAACAACATACCTTCGTATAGGATGCGTCTTGTGACCAAACTACAAGGTCGTCCGCCATACCATTTCAGGATGGCGGCCGTGCGAATTATGCAAACTTTATAATCCATATCATGGGACCCACCAGTTCCGATTATCGAGCCGAGAATCGTTTTAACTGTTCTAAAGGAAGAGGCACGTACGAAATTAAAAGTTTATTTTGTAATACTATAGTGCAGACGTGATTTTAAAAAGCTCAGCTGATTCATTAATAAGACAAGATGGCAGCGGATATCTTGTGCCTGACTTATATTTCACTAATTTGAGTATTCCATGCAATATAGCGTACTGAAACAAAATAAATAAACTTTGTATGAAATGCTTTATATATAAATAATATACTTCAGTGATGAAATCGTTTAGTATAAATCATTATTTGCTAACAAGTTCTATGTAAGTCATTTTATATGGATCAATGTTCGTTGGCACAAACGGCTCCGTGGTAAAGCGTTAGTCTGTCATTCATATGCCTATGGTTCAAACTCCATCAGAGATATGTTTTTTGCTTGACATTTTACATATTTGTTGCTTTGTAATGACTCAGACGTTTTAAAATTAAGCGTTATATTGTGCATATTACGGTGCAAAACATATACTTAATTAAAACATAATTCGCCAGCAGATTTAATCGAGACATCTAGCTGACAAAAAGGTAACAGATTTTATTGAAAAGTTTCTTCTTCTGGCCGCTAGAATGCACTCGCTCTGTTAGGATTATATTGTTCGATATTTCACAACTAGATATCACGACTAGTTTTTATATTTATTGTTTCTTGAGTACTGAGACGTTATAAAATAAAGCTTTATATGGTGCTTTTTGCAATGGAAATTATATATTAAAAAAAACGACATTCTCCACTGGAGTGACATCTTCCAGCCTTCAGTTGTACTATGCAGAAACTATAGATTCGAGCAGCGCTCTATACCGGCCAGTTAGTGAACCCAGTCTTAACGACTGCTAGGAGTAATAAGACAGTAACATTCGTTTATTCCTTGTGCACAGAGGCGTTGTTGATAATCTCAAAACTTGCAATATGGATGATTTGGAGATGGATTATTTTGTTATACCGTGTATTTAAGATTAGCCTATAAATTAACGGGTTGCGAAGTTACTTCACTTAGTTCTATATCATTCGTACACGACACAGAACAACAACGTGACGTCAGTTTCTGATCTGCTCTGATTGGCTATTACATTGCTGCAGTCGGGTAGTTGGCAGTCAAGGATAAAATTCTCGACTGCCAACTGCCAGCTACCAACTGCAACTTCATGTTGTGTATGGTGCCTATAGTATACACGGAGTCGATCGCGACTGCCGACCGAGGACTACCAACTACGGACTGCCGACTGCGCATTGTAGATGGGCCTTATTAGAGCAACGAAGTTTCAATTATTGTAAGTAGTCGGTGTTTGGAGTGTTTGCTGATGAAATTGCAAAATGCTGGGGTAAATTATAAACTATGGTTTGAACGCCACTGTTCAAATCCTGTGTGCCAATTTGCACTTCAAATAGGAAGAAATTAGGAGATGATAAGGACAGAGAGTTATAACTATACCCATACATTTCGGAGAAAGTAGGCTATATGTTCTTTCCCGAACATCTTGTTTTAACATGTCTTGTCATAATAGAAACAAGCCTTAAAGAAAATAATCAGTTAGCACATCACACGAAATAAAATAAAATATTAAGAAAAGTACGGTACATGAAAATAGACAAACCCAAAGAATAGGAAACCGGGAATTTATTTATTTTGTGCTCAGTAATGCATTTCGTTCTTTGAGGACGAATGTCCTGCCTCTCCGTCAAAACTGTTCTGTTATTCAGTGTCTTCCTCCACATGAATCCCATTTTACGTAAAAGACGTCGTAATCTCTCTCTCTACTGCCTCAAAAATTAATGTCCTGTTGTTACTTAGAAAGTAACAGTCGAAGCGTGGGAATTTTCACTTCGTGCAAAGCAAAATCATGTATACATCGTCGTATAACTTCTTGATTGAAATTATCCGCTGAAGATTTGGTGGCTGCTCGCGGTCTTGCTTTACCAGGTGCGGATACAAATGTAGACAGGCATTCCATCTACTCTAAAACATTCTTTTTTTCACTTACCATCGCCCTAATTGTACGCTCAGGAACTCCAGCGGCCGCCGCTGCCCGTTTGCCGAATTTATTTATAGGTATATCAACACCCCTTTCCGCTTCTTGTTTCATGAAACTGTGCACATTAGATATTATTTCTCTCGCCTGACTGTGTAATGTTTTTGTTTTTAACTTGGACAACACCGGAGGCATTGCGACCGTTGATCGTCAGTGTCTTTCAAACCCGTGGCCTACTATAAGAAAACAACAAGGAGTTTACTTGTATATCAATATTACTCACGTATTCAGTCGAGAGCAAAGGATTTCAACACACACAAAACCTGCGATTTCAACTAGGCTAGAAAGAGCATCCCAGAAAACCAAGGTAAAGAGCAAACTCCTTCGATACTAGTCGCTGCTGAGCTGGAGAGCCAATGTAATGTTGCCAAGTTGTTGCACAATGACTAGCGGGTGAGCGGAGCTCTCGTCTACATTGCGTAGCGGCCAAGTCAAAGCAGAGAATGAACGATGTTGCTACATCGGGAGTCGGGGAGTCAGGACGTGTCACGTGTGCCAGAGGAGGTGGGAACGAATTCAAGTGCGTAACTGAGTCGCGGCAGACATTCTTGGGTCGGGCTTTACCAGGGACATTTCTGTCCATTTTCTAATATATTGGTTCAAGCAAACGTCATGAATATAGGAAAACTTTTTGTGATTGAAGTGTAGCCTATAAATATATCTATAAAATAAACACTCAGTTATAAATATGATCCCCACATACTGTCCCCAACAGAAAATACCAAACGAAAGGTTGAACTGAAAATTTGCAAAGCAAAGCAAAGCCAACTCCATACAGGCCATGGGTAGGCTTTCACTCTTTGTGATATCGGGACTAGATATAATGGAGTTTGTCAGCTCCATACTGGCCGCCTTTGCTCCCATAGGGGCCAATAGCCCAGATGTTAGGCCCCTTAAAGCAACAATTATCGTCATCATCATCATCATCCTTTGCTCCCAGGAATTACCCTGGTACTCATTTCTAGTGTAGGCTGACTGAACCCAGGGCTATTTGCGTTTCTGAAAGTGGTAGTGGTAGTTGGGGAACGAACCCACTCCCTTTCAGTTAGAAGTTCAGCGCCACGCAGCTGTCCCCTTTAAACCAAATCTAACTATTGATAAGCGTAATTTTCTCTACTTTATTCCTTAATTTCACAATATCCTTACTAAAAACATAAAAAATACTAATGTTATGTGTAGCGCAAAGGTATTCGTTCGAGAGACAAACCATGCCTTTGAAGATATATTAAAGTAGCTCAATTTATAAATTAACATTACCACTACTTCTACTTCGCTATTTCACTAATCTAATTTTAATATTTTTTACAAGATCACTTAAATACTATAATTATGTACGTAGGCCTAATATAACACCTACAAGGCTTTGCCTTCTGTCGTGTAGGTCACGTGCTACCCCTAATAGCAAGTTCGTTAATTGGATCAAAGTAGGTAAAGCACAACACAAATGGTCCTTTAAAGAAATATTAGCTTTATTGCAGGTCAGAAAGTTATACCACACAATAAACAAATAGAAACAATTAGCTGTCCTTCTTCGTGTTTGCTCCCTTATGGAGGACACTCACCATTTCACTTGCTCACGCAGTCAATCCCACGCTAATCAGACCGGTGGCCTCGGTAGAAATACCTGCAACACTTCCTTGAGTACACAAACTACAGTTATTTACGATAGTCTGGCACTCACCACTAAATGCTTGAATACCGCTCACTGCTTCGCTGTCCGCAAGCTAGGGAACAGTCCACTGGGTTTCGCAATTCACACAGCACTTCACCACAATAACCTCTGTCGCACAGTGAAACACACTCGCTCAAAAACACAGTCCGTCCCTCGCTGGCCAGGTCGCTTTATATAGCGGGGCTGGTGACTCAATGGATGTTTCCAGAGCAGACCAGGATACACGGTTAGTCGAGAATTCCATTACCGGGTGGGCCGCGAAGGTTCGAGACGGTCTCTTTGTTACTGCCTGTCTTCTGGTTGCGCAAACCGCTGGTTAACACAGGGGCAGGGGGCAGCCCGGGGCGGCCTGTGAATCACGCAGCGAGGTGATGAAGCAACCGTGCAGCCGTAACAATAGTATTCTTCCCTTACTCTGCTGAATTTGATATTCATCACATAGATTTCAGAATGTACATTTTACACTAATACTTTTACTTAGATAACGATAAGAAATAGGCTTAACTTACTATATGACGAAAAATGCACATTCAGTATTAATTATATCGGGACTTTCGGCGACCAAGAAATCAAGTGAAATTGTACAGTGTTATAGTGACAAGGGCAATGTCGATAAGTCATACGCTATGGCCTTGAACAAAGTGCGATACGGGTATGTCCTAATACTTCAAAATCTTTGTAAGTTATGTATTTATTTTCTCGTTTTGTTGGATGTAATATTGCTTATTCTAATAAATAAAATATTTTTTTTAAATCTTTCGACAGAGTCTGTCATTACAACCAGGTAATCAGCATTAGCTAGACTGCTCACCCAGTTACCACCTAACTGAATCCCACCCAGCCAGTTTCTGCCTTTCATCAAACGATCCATATACAAGTAAACAGTAACAGTGAATCTTTGCAGCCTTGCCTCACTCCTGTAACAAATATAAAGTAAGAACTCATCGTACCTTTATTATTATTATTATCATCATCATCATCATCAACATCATCGACCGTCAGCGGTAGCTACGTTCGCTAACGCTCAACGCTTGGCCATGGAGCCAAGCTCTCTGCGGACTCGGTAGACGTGGGTTTGAGCCCTACCATCAGCCGTCCTTGAAATAGTTTTCCGTGGTTTCCCCATTTTCAACTCCAAGCAAGTGCTGGGACGGTACCTTCTTACATGCCACGGCCGCTTTCTTCAACATCCTTGCCCAGTTTCATTCATCTTCATTCATTTCATCTCTCATCAACTCCTCTCATGTGTTTGGCGTCAGGAAGGGCATTCAGCCATAAAAAACATCCGCCACAAAGACTTTCATCGCATCTCCCGGGTGAAAAACAGGAATAATAAGAGGTAGATATACATTATTATTATTATTGTTATTATTATTATTATTATTGCATTTTGAAATAAGTCCTGAAGATTAAAAACCTTAAGTCAATATTAATTTGTACATTTTATCATTTTAAATGATCTAGTCGACTTCGTCGTTACGTTACGGTGACGTCACGAAATGTACCGAGAATGCACTGGGGTGTGTGACGTCATAGTACCGCTTGGTGCATGTGTACTGAGTTCACTGATGAGCTCTGGAGTTACGAGACGGCAACGACACGGCGAGCGTGACGTCATCCAGCCAGCCCCCTCCTTCCACCACGCGCTCCAGCTCCCCCATGACTTGTAACTTTCTAGCGTTATGATTGTTTCTTGATCATCTAACATGACAAGAGCCTTTGGCTTCGAGCGAAGCGAGAAGCCTCCAGCCTTTCTAACATTTTTCAGCATTTGTAGCATTTAAAAATGATATTAAGTCCAGTCTTTCAGACTGACTGTCTCTTTTATTGTACCGGTTTCGGCCACATTGCGGCCATCCTCAGCGCAAATAATGTGAATAGAAAAGCAAGACTGACAGCACATGAAAAACTTTACCACAAAAGAAGGTTGTTCTCAATTTTATATTTCTAAAAAATTAATCGTTTAAAAGCTAAAAAACACATACACTAAATTAAAAAAAACACATATCTGTTACAAAAATGTGTTAATTCGAAAGACATAAATCTTGATATGAAACCAGCTTGAAGAAGGAAGCAGTGATGCGGAAGTTATGTAGACAAAAATGTTGAGGTTAAGATAGAATTTGCCCTATCTACAGATTGGAATATTTTTCTCAACGATAGGCTATCTTTCCACTGCTTCTTCACATTTTTGTACTTGATCAGTACCATTCTGATATATTCTATTTTAACCTCAAAATGTTTGTCGACATAACATCCACATCACTGTTTCCTTCTTCAAGCTGGTTTCATATCAAGATTTCTTTCTTTCACATTAACACATTTTTTAACAGCTCTTTTTTTAAATTTTAGTGTATGTGTTTTTTAGTTTTTTAGCTTTTAGACGATTAATTTATTATGTCATATTATGTTGCATTTTGATCTGAAATATCTTTTAAATACTCACATTTTTGACACGGATAAGGATACCTTTTATTTATGTGATCTACAGTAATATGTGCAGTGTTGTCAGCGTCTCCTGGGGGTTTGGTTCGAAAAGCAACAATTTGTTCGCACACCGGAAGTGTTTACTTGTCTCTTTTCTTTACAGCCCCACCTCCACGAGTGACGGGCTACGAGTTCTATCCTGGTATTGGGTTTTACAAGCACCACAAGGAAGCTAGGACGTGGGACGATGCTCAGAAGACATGTGTCAAGGAAGGCGCCCATCTGGCGATCATCAACTCTGAGGAGGAGTCCAAAGTCATCCAGTCCATGATGGCCAGGGCTCCAGACGTTAACCAGTGGGCTTTCATCGGCTTCCATGACCGCTATGCTGAGGGCCAGTATCTAACAATATTTGGTAAATTGACACATTATATTGGGGATAAGTAATGTATCCAACACTTAAACATTCGCTTATTGCCGAGACCAGCTCGTGGTGTACTTATTTCAATTACTGTAAAGGATATTTTGAGTCAACATCATCATTTTGCACAGTTTCCAGCCACTGGCCGGGTCTGTTTGGAACACAAGCCTCTCCAACGTCTTCTGTCTTCCCACCATCTCTCAGCCTCCACCCTTGTCCAGTCTTCTCCTCTCTTCTTCACGCTTTCTTCCACCCCCTTCAGCCACCTGTCTCTCGGTCTTCCTCTCGATCTCTTTCCTTCCCACTTCGTCTCGTGTATCCTCCAGGGCATCCTCTTCTCCTCCATTCGTTTTACACGACCATACCATCTAAGTCTAGATTTCTCTATACCATCCTGCAATGGTTCCTCCTTCATTAATTCTCTGGTCCTCTCATTTCTTATTCTGTCCATGTTTGTAGCTCCAATACTGCTTCTCAAGAACCTAATCTCACTGGCCTGTATTTTGCTCTTCTCCCTTCCTTTCATCACCCAGGTCTCCGAGGCATACGTCAGGATAGGGACATGGTATGTCCGATATATGATCTTTTTGCTGTTCTGAGGGACATCCTTGCTCCATAGCATGCTTCTCACACTCCTCCGAAATGCTTCTGCCTGCCTCCCCCGCTCATTTATTTCTCTATCGTTTCTTCCATTATCTTGTATCAGGCTTCCCAGATACTTGAAACTCTCCACTTTCTTCAGCTGTTCCCCACCAATTGTTATTCCCGTTATTTTGAGCATATCATATTAATATACATCACTCAATATAATTTGACTCCCATCTACGTGTTGACCGACGGAATAAACAACCATAGAATCCAACATGATAATACTGAAAAGATGCTTTCTAACAGGCTTTAGGGCAGACAAACGTTTTAGGGGCAAAGCCAGATATAATACAAAATATTATAGGCGGGCCGAAAAGAAAAACAACAAATGTTTTCTTCTTCTTCTTCTTCTTCTTCTTCTTCTTCTTCTTCTTCTTCTTCAGCTTTTACGGCCTCATTGGACCACTTCAGTCAATCATTTATTGGTTCTCTTCTTAAGTAAGTTTTCTTTCCGAGTTGCCCAGTAGCTTTTCATTCGCTCTGATCTTCCCAGGCGTTCCTCATCTGTAAAATCCCTTTTTTTTTTTGTTGTATTACGTTTGTCTGAAATCTTATTTTTATATCTTTCTGTTTTTAATTTTTGTTTTGTTTTGTTTTGCAAGTCATCCAAGGTTATTTCTAATTCTTTCATAATCTTCTCTAATTTCCTTAATCCATCCTACTTGTTGTTTCATATTCCAAAGTTTCACTACAACTTTTCTAGATAAGCTGGTTTCTGGTGTCCTCATGATGTGACCAAAAAGAGAATCCATTTCTGCCGAATAGTAAACACATGTTTATAGATAGATTACTAGGTATAACATTTTTATTTCTGCATTTTAAATCAAACTAAAACTTATAGGCTACGAAAGTAGAAAACTTAGGAAATAAGAACACACCATTATTTGTTAGAAGAGGAAGGAGTGAGACCAAGTGAAACTGTTACTGTGCTTCTAAAAGATTTTCATAATCTGGGATGAGCTGGTTCTTATTAGCGCAGCTAAATGGTGGTCTATCAATCTATTTATGACGCTATTTCTGCGAGGCTTCGTTGTAGGAAACACCTGCTCACAGATAAAGGAAGATGCGAACATGGCAGTTATCTTCTGTGCATGAGATTTCAAGTTTGGGAAGCTTGATTTTGGTAGGGCCTTGTAGAACTTAATTTTCGAAACGTTGAGGAATAGTTGCTTCAATTATCATTGTTACATTGTAACTCAATGTCGCGGGCCGGATTAGATTAGCTCAAGGTCCGTACTTTGCCCATGTCTGCTTTAGGGGGTAACGGGATACTTGGAACGCCGTTACTAATAACAGTTAATTTTATGGTAACGAGAGGGAAATAACGTAGCTTTATAAAATTTTATTTTTTATTTATCGTATGGTTTTCAGTGCCGGGAGTGTCCGAGGACATGTTCAGCTCGCCAGGGGCTGCAGCTGTTTCCAGTGGACACCCTCAGGGTGAGCTACAAATTCCGTTCAATTTCATGTAGTTCCAACTTTCGCTACCAGATATCAATGATACTTACTGGTGAACGTTGGAACATTGATAGAGCGTTCCGACGAAATCTAACCTAACAATTTAGCTTCACACAAGTTTAGTCTGTGGAAGGATCTTTAACATGCCGTAAATCTATGACATGGGACCGCCGGCTTTACTTCCCATCCGAAGGAAGACATACTGAAGGATTTTTAACGCTCTTAAAAAATCCGACGACTTCGCCCGGGTTTGAACCCGCTATCTTGGGCACAGCAGTTCAGCATGCTACCAACTACGCCACCGAAGTCGAAGTAACTTTAACACCGTTACTAGTAACGGTTACTTTTACGGTAACGTAAGGTAATGACGTAACTTTTAAGAGTAACGTAAATGCTTGTTACTTTTTAAAGATGAAGCAATCTGTAGTTAATAGCACGTACGAATAGAACCAACAACATTCCATTCATTACAAACAATAACCATGGCACTCTCGTGTTGACCGACTGAAAAGCTTCTATTAATATATTATTATTGCTCTGGTTACTGGAATCCACTATTCCCTTCAAATCAAACAAATTATAGTATCGGGAAAATGGTTTATACAGTATAACTGGGCATCTTGTATCTAGACATGGCAGGAGAGACAACCTTATTGCTCTATTCTAATTGTCATATCTTCCGTAATTACTGACCAATCATGGTAATTCCTTCACTGTAACCAAACACATAATGTTATGCTACTGTACAATACAATACCAATCATAATAGTACATTATGCAACGAGCCTATAATTGCTATAATTAAGACACGAGTATATTTATAAAACGAGCGTATGCGAGTTTTATAATTTCCATACGAGTGTCTTAATTACCATTATAGGCGAGTTGCATACGACTGTTTATGTTCGACGATAATTATTATAACTATTTTATGTTCGAAGATAAATATTTATAAACATCTGTCGAGATTTCGCCAGTTTTATGTACTGAAAAGAGCGCATGAGACGCAGAGAATGCCTTGTATTTGACCATGGCCTTCTCGATTGCCCCACTATGCCACTAGGCAACGCAGTTCAGAAGGCCTTGGAACTCCACGCAGGTGCGATGCTAACCTTATCTAATTGGTCAAACAACTGTTTCTTGAGCTGTGATTGGTGGGAGAAACTGTTTCATAATGAAAAATAGTGTTATAATGACCATCATTATGATACAGTTTTCTAACACATAATAGTCAGGGTCGAACATAATAGTACATTATGCAACGAGCCTATAATGGCTATAATTAAGACACGAGTATTTTTGTAAAACGAGCGTATGCGAGTTTTATAATTTCCATACGAGTGTCTTAATTATCATTATAGGCGAGTTGCATACGACTGTTTATGTTCGACGATAATTATAACTTTATTATATGTTTTAACATAAATATTCATAAATAGGCTACCTGTTGAGAGTCATCCACTTGAATTTTTTGATTGGAGAGTGAGCGCTGGGTTTGACATCTCTGTCTTTCAAGATCTTTGAACGACCGACGCATGCGCTCTGTGTGCTTGCAAGGCCATATGTTTACATCTGCCGTCCCTCAGTAATATTGTCACCGGAGTCGTTTCAAGGCTGTGTAGAAATTAGTGATGGTGATATATTAAGGTGCAGTGCTATTTCTTGTCTCATATTCGCCAGTTTATTTACGCGAACATATGAACGGTGCGTATTCCATGTCGGTAATTTATTGTAGTTCGATGTTGTGTTTATGTCCGACATGTTGGATTTTGAGCACATGCGCGAAGGTATCGTTACCTAATTGGTCAATGATCGAGCTCTGATTGGCTGAAGAAACTGTATCATAATGAAAAACTGTGTTATAATGACCATCATTATGATACAGTTTTCTGACACATAATAGTGAGTGTCGAACATAAAATATTAAACATTTCAGTTTTCTCTTAAACACATCAATATGTTTGGGGAAAGGCCAAACCCGGCCGAAGTCGTTGGATTTTTTAAGAGCGTTAAAAATCCCTCAGTATCCCTACCTTCGGAGGGGAAGTAAAGCCGGCGGTCCCATGTCATAGATTTAAGGCATGAAAAAGAACCTTCCACTAACTACACTTGTGTGAAGCCAAAATTTGTAGGTTAGAATTGATAACGCTATATTAGTTCCAACGTTGGCTGCCAGGTGCTGGCTGCGATGGCATCTAGTAGCCAAGTCCGCAGCTAGGTGTTGTGAACGGTAGCATTTGATAGCAAAAGTAGGAACTACTGCAAGAATTGTTCGTCTGCAGTCCTTCTACCTGAATCACAGATAACACACACTAATACAGCCATCACAATTAACACCGGTTATCAGACATATTCTACACACACCCAAAGTACACGGGGCTACATGACCGCGTTGTCGCAGCCCCTAAACTAAGGAACCGACCAATCTAAGACTGAGGCAGGTAAATGAGTTCCAAATAATTATCAATTCCATGAATAATGAATAAATATTTCCCATAATTTGTAGCCTACGATGCGGTCGGCCTTTAACTTTGTGCGGATGATCTGTCCTGCTCAGATAGGTGGGATTTCCCAGACGTTTGCAAGATCTCCCCATGCTGGCCGATTAGAATAAGTCAGGCCGTTCCAGCCGAGCAATTCGCTCGTGAGCAGCGGAGTACTCGCCGCCTTCCGTGAGTAAACTTGCAACATGCAATACAGTTCTGCTGTAGGGGGCTGCCGTCACTTCGGGGTGGATACATCATGACTGGCATGAAGTGCATGATCTTGTGTTATGACCTTCGCCCAGTGACGCATTGGCTCTCACCCCCAGTCCCTCTCCAACCGTGCTCCGAGCATTACTGCTGAGTACTCGCGTGTACGCATACTCAAACGCATGGATTTGGAACAGCCTGGAATAAGTGTTAAACATAGCGTATAGTCTGGATTTCGTCCTTCTATCTTCAAGAGATTCCCACCCTAGGTTTTCTAACATTCGAATTACACTACTTCTAGGATTAAAATCCTTGAGCGCAAACCTAGCAGCCTTCCTTTGTACCATCTCCATCTCATTGACGAGCCCTACTTGAAATGGGTCCCAAACCTGTGAGCCGTATTCCAAGATTGGAGCTGGGTCCCGTGGTCGCCAGTCCACGTCCCCTGGAAAGGGTTTCTTTTCGGTAAGGTTATCTCATGGATACAAGATGGTCAGTTAGTGTGCCAGGGTAATAGAGTGCTTTGTGACAATCTAAAACACTCAGAAACTTAAAAACTCGTACGAAATTCCCAGCAAAAGAATACAACACAAAATTTGAATTTTGCATGCATGAATGTGTCCAAAATTTTGAAATCCTGTTATAGGGGAGCCGCTGTCCAGCACTGGCTTCAAGCGCTTGAAATTCGACAACTATGGTGGCAACAGTACTTACGCCGGGGAGGACTGCGGCTCGGTACATCGCAATGGAGTACTCAACGATCTGCCCTGCGGCTCCAAGGTTTCCTTCTTCTGTGAGCAAGAATTATGGTAGCAAAATTAGCTCCGGGAGCTGAGACAATCTTTGAAAATAAAATGGAGATACAATCTTATGTTGCCATTTGCCTGGTTGTACCCCAACCATCCTTTATATTCGTAAGTGTATTACTGATGTATTTATTTCAGTTAGGCGGCTTCGGTGGCGTAGTTGGTAGCATGCTGAGCTTCTATGCCCAAGATAGCGGGTTCAAACCCGGCCGAAGCCGTCGGATTTTTTAAGAGCGTTAAAAATCCCTCAGTATGCCTTCCTTCGGAGGGGAAGTAAAGCCGGCGGTCCCATGTCATAGATTTATGGCATGTTAAAGATCTTTCCACTAATTACACCTGTGTGAAACTAAATTGGATAGGTTAAGAATGTAAACAACGCTCTTAGGTTGCTACGTTCGTTGCCAAGAGCCGACTGCGGTGGCGTCTAGTAGCTAGTTCTGAACTAGGCCTAGTAGTCGTTGACGGTGGCGCTTGGCGGCAAAAGTAGGAACTATTTGAAAATTCAAAGTTGCAGTCCCTACTTGAATTAAAAAAACAGATACACACACTAATACAGTCATCACAATTAACACCGGTTATCAGACAGATTCTACACACACCCAAAGTACACGGGGCTACATGACCGCGTTGTCGCAGCCCCTAAACTAAGGAACCAACCAACCAACCATTTATTTCAGTTACTGCAAAGAACAAGGGCGGACAAACTATTTTGAGCTTGGGCCAGTAAATTGATTTAAATAAATTTGAAGGTCTATTTATACTAACTTATGCTATTTTTTCCTTTCTTTGTACATAGCTGAGATATTGGTACCAACTTTGTTTTCCTTAAAGGAACTATACTAATGTTTGCATTCAGTGTAACAGATTCACTGAGACAAATTCGACGGTGTTATTATTTCGCAAATCAGACAAGTACGTTTTGAAAAATCGAAGATATGAAAATTGTGCTAGGCCACGCCTTCTTTTCGTGACGCGTTGTGTGAATGGCTAGTACGTGGCGGCAGAGTGTGAATCAAGGCTTGTAGGTACACTTGCATAGCATAGCCTCTCACACAGGTGTAATCTGCTTCAAAACTAAATGAATATGCTGAAATCAGAATCGTAGTCGTTATTATCAGGGTACAGTTCTTTGGGAAATGTAAATAAGTGATTAAAGAAAATAGAAGAATGAAGTTTCATTTGTTGTCTAATAATTTATTACGTCACTGGCTGTTTGGTATAATGGGACGAAGAAACAGATGGTGGCGTTCATTGTCCGATTAAGGAAATAATAACACCGTTGAATTTGTCTCACTGAGATCAGTTACCCTGTATGCAAAAATGAGTAGCCTATAGTTTCATTAAGAAAAAAAAGTTGATACCAACATCTCAGCTATGCACAAAGAAAGAAAAACATAGTATACGTTTGTTTATGAGACCCTTAGCACCATTGAAAAAAGTGAAAAAAATTGGCGAGGGACATCTTAAGTGACCTAACCCTGCATAATCATAAAATTTATTTTATGCATTTTTAAAAATTTGCATAAAAGAAAACATATTGAATTATTATAGAAATACTCGACAAAATAGTTTTACAGTCTTGAAGACCGGTAATGTCAATTTAATATGATTTTTGAACTTCCTCAATACGAGTATTAGGTGTAATTTTTGATGTGCACAGAACAAGTATATTGGCAACATGTGTTTCTGTAATAGTTGAAAGTAATTTATTTTTAATAACATATAGGCCGATGGGAGAAAACGTTCGCATTGACGGACCATGCTTGCTAGCCATCTTAACTAACACTAACTGCTGTCACAGAGCAACACAAGCAGCAATAGAGTGTACCAACCTCACAGAAAATAATGTATCAACAATTATTAGGAACCGAATAGGTAAGACTGCACCATCTGTTACAAGAGGAGAAAATTAACTGTACTTGAAAATTAGCCTCTATGAATAGCACAGTCTGATACTTATAAAAAGGTTCGCATCGGTTCTTGAGCTATCGGTGGGCAATCAAAATGGCTTGACGGGCCATTAGTTGGCCCGCGGGTCTAGGGTTGGGCACCCCTGCTATAGAAGCCATTTTTCTGTGTTGCAAAGCTTTTCAGTAGGTCAATACACATTGTGCCCAATTACATTAAGTGGGAAAGCAAGTATTTAAACACCATGGTTGGTTGGTTCCTTAGTTTAGGGGCTGCGACAACGCGATCATGTAGCCCCGTGTACTTTGGGTGTGTGTAGAATTTGTCTGATAACCGGTGTTAATTGTGATGACTGTATTAGTGTGTGTTATCTGTGATTCAGTTGAAGGACTGCAGACGATTAATTTCTTCAATTAGTTCCTACTTTCACCACCAAATGCTACCGTCCACGACACCTAGCTGCGGACGTGGCTACTAAATGCCATCGCAGTCAGCACCTGGCGGCGAACGTTGGAACTAATATAGCGTTATCAAATTAACCTACAAATTTTAGCTTTCACACATGTAGTTATTGGAAGGTTCTTTCTCATGCCATAAATCTATGACATGGTTCCCCAAGGTTTACTTCCCCTTCGAAGGAAGGCATACTGAGGGATTTTTAACGCTCTTAAAGAAAATACGACTTCGGCCAGGTTTGAACCCGCGATCTTGGGCATAGAAGCTCAGCATGCTACCAACTAAGCCACCGAAGCCGCTTTAAACACCCTAACCATAAAGAAATAATTCACCTACATGAGATATTGATCATAAAATAACACGCTTTTAGGTACAAAAGGGTGGGGGTACGATTGAAACCTGTCATCCAATTAAGTATCCCCCCCCCCCCCTTACCGCTCCCGCCCGCTTCTGTACTTAAAAGCGTGTTATTTTGTGATAAACCTTTAATGTAATATTTCTTTCAGGTTAGGCCGTTTAAATACTTGATTTCCCACCTAATGTAGTAGGGCACAATTTGTGTTGACCGACTGAAAAGCTTCCTATAATAATTACTGTATAGATTTTATTTTGAGATTCGCCGCTCAATAAAATTAGGCTCCCATCTCCGTGTTGACCGACGAAAGATACAACCTTCGAAAGAAGCTAACAATAAGGTAGCTTTTAGTTTAACATGACTGTTAATCTGGCGGAAACAACCTTAGAGGCCAACAAGGTCACTTAATACTGCAAATATGCTCTTTAACAGCGTTGGGGAGTAACGGGTTGCTTGTAAAGTCGTTACTAGTAACGGTTACCTTACGGTAACGAGAGGGTAATGGCGTTACTTTTTAAAATAAGTAACTAAAGTCGTTACTAGTAACGGTTACTTTTTCCAGCTGGTGCAATCAGTTGTCAACACAATAACATTTACCATTACAGGTAATGCAAGATATTTTGTGTATTGACTCATAGGCTACTCGTATATTCCACTTAAAAGTAGTAGCCTACACCTATCAACACAATTCTCGAAACATCGATTGATTTAAAGTGCATATTTCGTCCATTCGATGGGGTCTTCTTCAGCTTATTTTTTTAATGTAAAATATAATCTAACGAGCAGTAGTGCCCGGCTTCACCTGGTGGATTTATTTGTTTTATGGATGATAATGAATACTACTACAGAACTGGAGCGCTCAAGGATAAGGATCGGAAAGCACCAACGCTTATTGCAGCTGATAACCTCAGTATACAGTATACTTATACAGAGGCATACTATTGTGATGATGAGAACTGTTTTAAGGGGCCTAAGAAATCCTTTTTACACTTATTACTCCCCCTGACTGCAATTATAAGCAGCTCGCAATTCTGCACCAGAACACTGGTAGGGGCGACGTGATGTAGCCCGCATTGCCAGGCGACAACAGACTTGGGTATTATTGAAGCTGTTCGGGAGCGCTTGTTCTTCCGACTTACTGAACAACAATCAATCTTTAAGGTTACCTGAGAGGTGTAGCCTAATGCTACATAGCCTAAAATCCGTCTTGAATCAGGCTATTATATACAAAAAGAATTTTTCGAATCCGACTGGTATTAGTTCCAGAGATTAGGGGGTTTAAGCACACAAACAAACAAACAAACTCTTCAGCTTTATTATGTTGGTATAGATTAAAACTGAGAATAAAAATAACATACTGTTAATAAATAAATATCCTTACAAAAAATTAAATTTAAAAATGAAGAAACATTATAATTTTGAATTATGTTAAAGGTGTTTTAGAGAATATTCAGTAGCTTTTGACACTGACAATAATCATAATTCCAGATTTCTAATTAAATATTGACGTTGGTGATCCATTGGTGCTGACATATGCTGATTAGAAGAAGAAAAAAATCCATGTTTTCTAACTAATGGTTTTGTATTTTCACGTTTCTAAACAGGGGAAGTTTTGTTGTTGTTATGGTTATTTTAGGGGATTGGCAGATCTTGGTCATCAGCTCTAACAAAAGTTTAAGAACATTAGCTGATTTTACAATTAAAAAATCCTGGTCATACACTTTTGTCAAAAATGTTTCCGTGATTAATAAACAAAACTGGCCTCTTATCCATCTGTTTATGCTCGAACATTTACTTTTAGCATTACGAATTCGTTATTAAATAACTTCTTTGGTCGCAAAATGATGAATACATGTTTAGCCTACTTTCATTTATGAAAAAAAGATTATGCTTATGAGATAACATTTTGTTCGTGTGTGTGGAGGTTATGTGTCAGTGTGCGCGTATGTGTGTGTATGCCTGTAATCAAATCTAAACGGCTGGATCGATTTCAATGAAACTCGGTAAGGTTATAGTACTATTTTGTCTGACCCCGACCATGCCCTTCGAATTTTATTACGTTTCACCAATCCACAATGGCGGGTGTCCGAAATATTTCACTACAATTCTATATCTCAGAAACTATTACTGATATCACCCTCAAATTTTATACGGATGATAAAGGGCACAACTAGAAGTTCATCTACGTGACTTTCAAAAGCCTCTTAAGTACAAAACGAACATGGTGGCCAGGAGAATTTGAAATAGTTACATAGAATTTTCTCGCGATTTAACCATTCGAGCGCAGTGAAACTTGGTATAGCAAATTTTTATACTGATTGTAATGCACTGATATATAATTTAGTTCTATTGTTTACATAACCTCAAGATGGTGGCTGTACGAAATTTTAAAATTAAATTTTTATTTCTTGTGTGCTAATCATGGGATCGAAGTCAACGTTTGAATAATGAACTTACGCATTAATCGTCACCTAATAGTATATAAGACTTTGGCCTACATATATAGAAATTCAACATGGCGACCATCCGAAATATTCAGACAGTTCTCAATATCTACTAATCTATGACAGCAATCAACTGAAATTTTGTATGTTAATAATGACAATTAACATAAGTTCACCTATGTAACTTTCAATAACCTGTCGAGCACAAATCCAACAAGACGGCGACGCGAATTTTAAATATTAAATGGACGTTTCTCTCGATTTAACCATCCAAGCACAGTGAAATTTGGTGCGGTAAATGCTTATACAAAAGTTAATCCACTGCCATCTAATTTATTTCAATTGTTTTCATAACCTCAGGATGGCAGCTGTGCGAAATTTTAAAATCTCGTTTTCTTTTCTTATGTCGTAATCATGCTATTGAAGTTTGAATAATAAACCTACGCAACAATCTTCATCTAATAGTAAATAGCTTTATGGCCTACACATATAACAATCCAACATGGCGACCATCTGAAATATTTAGACGGTTCTCAATATCTACGATTTATTACAGCAATCAAACTGAAATTTTGTATATTGATAGAGGCAATTAATATAAGTAGGATATATGAAAATGAGTTATTTAGTTCTTCACGGAACTACTTGTTTATTTTCATATTAGCCTATATTCTTCCCCCCATGGAATTAGCATGGCTTCAAGGCCTTTTTCGCTCTCGGCTAGTTGGTTTAGTGTCGACAAATTAATCCATCGGAAGAAAAGCTTGATTTTTTGAAAAACAAATTATTAGAACAAAATTCGTAATTCAAAAAGTAAATGTCTGAGCACAGATGCAGAAGAGACCAAGCTATTGTTAATATAATCAGGGGAACATTTTGTGACAATGGAATGACCTGGAATTTTTAATGTGTTATTAGTTATTGTTGTTTTAAGGGCTGGAATTACGAGGTCATCTGCCCCTAATTTTAGGTAGATTTCATTAGAATGCTAACTATTGCAATGGGCACCATGTTTCGACACTTCCGGAAAATTTCGACATATCTTCGCGTTTCACATCCCCCAGACCTCAAAATCACCGTCAGTTCAAAAGTTTATACATAATTTATGTATATATATGTAGATATATATGTATATCAGTTTCTTGTGGACACGATAACTGCCGTAAGTTTGCACCAATCACTTTGATTTTTTTACATAATATGTATCCCCTTAAAATCTCGGTCGAGTTCGTTAATGGGCAAAATCGGTCAAAGGGGGTGGAAAAGGGGGGAATTTTTCGAAAAAGTGACATATCGCTATAACTCTCTCAATACGTGAAATATCGAACCCATTCAAAGTTCATACTTTGTATCGAATAAGTGCCAAACATGTATGTTTAAAAAGTCTTTTGATAGCACCAACCATTGACCAAAGGGGTGGAAAAAGAGGGTTTTTCGGGAAACATTAATCATATCGCTCTTAATATGCACAATATCAAAACAGTACAGAATGGACAATATTCCCCTAATAATTACCTAAACCTTTTGTCTGAAAGAATTTTTGATATGACCCACCATTACGCCAAGGGATGAGAAAATAAGTCCTCTCGGCACGCCGGAAGGCGGAGGTAGATTTCACAGGACAAACTTGGGGATAGGAGAAAATAGGCAGAATATGCAGGTTTTCGTAGAAGGATCAGACCTCATTTATTGCGAGAAGGTATTTTATAATTGGAGATTAATTAACTTTGTTTTTCGTAATTTTATGCTTATTTTAAACATTTTATGTTCTTATGGGAACGGTAACCTTCTTGTCATTTGGGGTACATTTTTATACTTGTGGTCACACTGTCCTTATGCAAGGTTTCGACACTGATGTGTAACTATGTAACGGTCTGTTACTTCTTCACGCAAAATTATATCTCCCGCAGAGATTTTGGTTGGTTCCTCAGTTTGGGGGCTGCGACAACGCGGTCATGTAACCCCGTTTACTTAGGGATGGCTGTATTAGTCTGTAATTCAGGTAAGGACTGCAGACGGTCAATTTCAAGCAGTAGTTCCTAATGTTGCTACCAGGTACTACCGTCAACGACACCTAGCTGTGAACTTGGCTACTAGATGCCACCGCAACCAGCAACTCGCAACGAACGTTAGAACTTCCCCTCCAAAGGAAAGCATACTGAGGGATTTTAGCGCTCTTAAAAATCCGACGACTTCGGCCGGCTTTGAAACCGCGACCTTGGGCATAGACATTCAGCATGCTACCAGTTACGTCACCGAAGCCGTTTCCCACTTAGTCAGATGGAAATACTGAATCTGATCTCGTGCAAGTGCGTTGCCATGGCAACGTCTGATGGCTCATCCCTCATCAATTTAGTAGTGTTGCCATGGCAACCTCTGATAGCTCTTGGCATTTTCTTATAATTCGGAAATCATTTTTCTCATCCCTTGGCGTAATGGTGGGTCATATCAAAAATTCTTTCAGACAAAAGTTTTAGGTAATTATTAGGGGAATATTGTCCATTTTGTACGGTTTTGATATTGTGCCTATTAAGAGAGATATGATTAATGTTTCCCGAAAAACCCACTTTTTCCCACCCCTTTGGTCAATGGTTGGTGCTATAAAAAAAACTCTTCAAACATAAATTTTTTGGCGTTATCCGACACATAGTATGAACGTTGAACGGATTCGATATTTCACATATTAAGAGAGTTATAGCAATATTTCACTTTTTCGAAAAAAGCCCCCCATTTTCACCCCCTTCAACCAATTTAGCCCAGTAACGAACTCGACCGAGATTTTATAGGTAGGCCTATACATATTCGGTAAAAATTGCAAAGTGATTGGTGCGAAATTACGGCAGTTATCGTGTCCACAAGAAACTGATATACATATATATATAAACTTTTGAACTGACGGTGGTTTTGGGGTCTGGGGGATGTGAAACGCGAAGATATGTCGAAAGTTTCCGGAAGTCGAAACATGGGACCCATTGCAATAGTTACGGTAGCTTTCTAATGAAATCTACCTAATATTTCGGAATTATAAGATAATGCCAAGAGCCATCAGAGGTTACCATGACAACGCTTCTAAATTGATGAGAGATGAGCTATCATAGGTTGCCATGACAACACCATTGCACGAGATCACATTCAGTTTTCCATCTGACTCTGTGGGAACTGTGACGTACCTGGTAACATGCTGAACTTCTATGCCCAAGGTTGCGAGTTCAAAGCCGGCTGAAGTCGTCGGATTTTCTAAGAGCGCTAAAAATACCTCAGTATGCTTTCCTTCGGAGAGGGAGTTCCAACGTTCGTTGCAAGTTGCTGGTTGCGGTGGCATCTAGTTGCCAAGTTCACAGCTAGGTGTCGTTGATGGTAGTACTTGGTACCAAAATTAGGAACTACTACTTGAAATTGACCGTCTGCAGTCCTTACCTGAATTACAGACTAATACAGCCATCACAATTAACACCGTTTATCAGACAGAAGCCACACACACTCAAAGTACACGGGGTTACATGACCGCGTTGTTGTAGCCCCTAAACTGAGCAACGAACCAACATCTCTGCAGGAGATAAAATTTAGCGTGAATAAGTAACAGACTGTTAGATAGTTACACATCAGTTTCAAACCTTGCTTAAGGACAATGTGATCACAAGTATACAAATGGACCACAAATGACAAGAAGGTTACCGTCCCCATAATACAATAAAACGTTAAAATATGCACAGAAAGACGAAAAGAAACTTAATTAAGCTCCAATTGTAAAATACTTTCTCGCAATAAATTAGGTCTGATCCTTCTACGAAAACCTGCATATTTGGCCTATTATAGCCGATCCCCTGGTTTGCCCGGTGAAATCTACCTCCGCCTTCCGGCGTGCCGAGGGGATTTTTAGCCTACTTTTCACATTTTGCAAAAATGAGGAAAAAGTAGACATGAGATCGATCCGGGAAAATGTATGTCTGTCTGTCTGTCCTTCTGTCTGTCTGGCTGTGTGTGTGTGTCCCCCCTATCAACTCCTAAACGGCTGCAGCAATCAAAACCAAATTTAGTATGAGTAAAGATGTGCACCGGAATAGCTCACGTCCATATTTGAAAATGATGTCAGTGCTACCAACTGCTGAAAAAACGCACTAGAAATTTGAGCTCCATGTTGGATATCTTGCAAGGTATGCATGGGAGTTATTCCAAAATTGGCACACATGTAGATAAGACTATTTCAGTTTAATTTCCAGGAGGCCAACCATGACAGTGTTGCCAAAATAATTTTAAGCCTTCTGATAGGTCCAATGTTTAAATGCATATAACTTCTACACTATCAATTGGATTTCAACCAAATTTTGTATGTAATATCTGTACATAAACAGATATGACTGAGCGTATTCTTAAGAGCCACCAGGGCAGCCAACTGTTAATAATTGCTCTCTCTATTTTTTTTAAAATCCAAATACCAATATATCAGAAAGTATGCAAGCCAACAGCTTTAAACTATGCACACGTATATTCTGACATTTTAGATTAATTTGGAGTAACTTATATACGTCAGTTCTACCAACATGATTATAAGCCTGCTGATAGTACCAATTTTTAAATACATGTAACTTATATACTATCAGTTGGATTTCAACCAAATTTCGTATGTGATATGTGTACCATAACAGATATGACTATAAGTATTGTTAAGAGCAATCAGGGCTGCCAACTGTTAATAAATGCTGTCTATATTCTTTTTACCCTAATATCAATATATCAGAAAGTATCCAAGCCAACAGCTCTATACTTTGCACACGTATAGCACCTGACATTCTAGATTAATTTGGAGTAATTAATACAAGGCAGTGCTGCCAACATGATTCTATGCCTGCTGATATGTCCAATTTTAAAATACATGTAACTTCTATACTAACAAATGGATTTCATCCAAAATTGGCACAACAAGATATCATAATAATTCAGATTATTTCTGACCAGCACACGCATGGTATTGTTGGCAACATGCTTTTACGCGTACTGATAGTTCCAGTGTCTAACTGCATGTAACGTCCATTGGACTTCAACCAAATTTTGTATTCTGTACCTTAAGAGGAGGAACTAAGAATATATTCAGTCACCAGGGCTGCCAACTGTAGTGCTCTATTAGGCTACATTATACCAGGTATATTTTGAACTAATTAGATATTTCGATATTACCAACTTAATTTCGTCATTATTCTAGATAGGTTCATATACTCTAGAATAATCATTGGCATGAAAAGTAGGCTGTATAGTTCTTCACGGAACTTCTTGTTTATTGTGAAATAAGCTATGGTCTTAAACCTTTGTTAGGTACTGTAGTAGTGTGTATACTTGTATCAGTTGTTGTTGTTGTTGTTTCATGTGAGGGGATTGGACATTATGGTCATTTAGCCCTGTGTACTTGAGTAAGTGTGAAATTTTGTTTGATAATCTGTGTTATTGTGATGGCTGGATTAGTGCGTATTTGCAATTAAGGTGAGGATTAGGAAGTAAGCGGCCGAAGCTTTAAGTTAGGAACCATTCTGACATTCGTCTGATTGTGAGTAGATGTAGGACAAATTCCAGGATGGCTCAAGTGGGATTCAAAACGAGCTCTTTTCAGTTTTGCCTCACGAGGCTGAGTGGACCCCGTTCCAGTCCTCAGACCAGAAATAAAATTCCTGCATGAGCCGAGTAACGAGCCTGGACCTCCGGGGTGACAGCTAAGAATGATAGCCACTACACCATGAGGTGGACTAACTGTATTAGGGACAGAGATGGGGTAGGCTTCTTGGGACCGGTGTTTGCCTGTAGGGAGTGGGGAAAACCCCGGAGATAAGCCACACTCAGGTTAGCCACTGTCAGTGTCAGTGCTGGAATTCAAACCTGCGATCTCCGGATTACTGCATCTGCCCTCACAGCCGTGGTGCACTATTTAATGAGCGTCGCTACGCCACGGGGTAGGGCCATTTTAGACGCTTTAATTTTTATTTCTGTAAGAAATGAAGTTGAAGTCAGTAGGCCTACTTCCGTCGAATAATAATAATATAATGAGAAATGGACAACCGGTGCAAAGTGGTTGGATGATCGCCGTGCTCGACACAGCAAGTTAATGAAAACCTACATCAATCGTAAATTGAATAAACGCCAGAATGTATAGTGGAATCTATCGTGGTCCCCAGTTGGCCGATTAGCGAATAGTATATAAATAAATAAATAAATAAATAAATAAATAAATAAATAAATAAATAAATAAATAAATAAATAATAATGTGTGTATATTTATGTCTACCCCTTATTATTCCCGTTTTTCAACAGGGTCGGGGATGAGATGCGATGGAAGTCTTTGTGGCGGATAGTTTTTACGGCCCGATGCCCTTCCTGACGACAACCTCATGGGAGGAGTTAATGAGAGATGAAATGAATGAGGGTGAATGGAACTGGGCAAGGATGTGGAAGGAAGCGGCCGTGGCCTGTCAGAAGGTACCGTACCAGCATTTGCCTGGAGTTGAAAATGGGAAACCACGGAAAGCCATTTCATGGGTGGCCAACAGTGGGGCTCGAACCCACGCGTGTAGCCTCCACTGCCGGTATGAATAATAATAATAATAATAATAATAATAATAATAATAATAATAATAATAATACTGGTGGCATAATGGGAGTGATATGCGCAATACATTGGATTCACCAAGTGAATCCAACTAGCCTCTGTCACTCCAACTCCAACATGTAACCTACCCGAGGTGCCACTGTTAAGCCGAGCAACCTAGTGGAAGGTTGGGTAACCAATCCCAGCGGGAAACTAGGTCGGCGAGCCGATCAGTGTTGGGGGAAATGCAAAGATGGTCAACAGCTACAACGGCGGAAGAGGAAAATAATTCCCAACGGCGAAGAAGGTGGAAGAACTATCTTTGATGCAACTTAAATCCATTAGTGTCTGTACTGGTATCCAGCGGCTAATGGTCAGCGTCTGTTAGCTCAGTGAGCTCAGCTGGAAACACGATGTTCCAAAGGCCTCAACAACCTCTGGTCCTATATGGTCCTGGCACTCACCAGGCCAAACAAATCAAGTACAAGCAAACAAGAACTGTGCAAGCAATCACAACTCTACCCCAGGTGGTACCCAATCCACCCGTCCACAATCGGCAACAGGACTTTCGGATTCTGGGGAGTCCAGGCAAGCGCAGCAGAGAGAGTCGGAGATCTCTGGTCACCTTCCCTACAAACAGAAAACATTCATTGGAACACTAAACATTAATACCCTAATTCAAATTGGAAAATTATACAATCTCACGCAAGAAATCGACAGACAAAAAATTCTCATTCTTGCTCTTCAAGAAACTAGAATGACTGACAACGAAACTATGGACTATCGAAATTACCACATTTTCAAGAGCAAAACATTACAGAGAGTCGCGAAAGGGGCACCAATCTTCGGAATGGCTTTTCTTGTCCACAAATCCATCATTAACTCTGTCAAAGAAGTCACACCCATTAATGATCGAATTATGACCATGCGCATCCAGAGCGCCAACAAGAAATACACTCTTGTCAATGCTCATGCACCTACTAAGATCGACAACAAGAAAAATCCTGAAAATGTTGAAAAATTTTGGAAAAAACTGGAAAAAAATTATGAGTAACATTCATCAAGATGACGTGAAAATCCTGATGGGAGATTTCAATACCCAACTTGGCAAAGCAAATATCTATCGAAAAATCATTGGCAAAAATTCTGCACACCAAAATACAAACAGCAATGGCACACGATTGGTAGACATTTGTCATCAATTCAATCTCAAAGTTATGTCTACGCATTTCAGGAAACCTGCACACAAACAGAAAACTTGGCGATCTCCCATTCAACATCTCGGTGAATACCAAATTGATCATGTTGCCATCTCCTATGCACACTATAGAACCATCCATGACGTTCAAGTCCGACGAGGGGCAAACATTGATTCAGATCATTATCTCACAAGAATCAAAATGAAATTTTCACCTAAGAAAATTCATAAAAAAATATATTACATCCCAAAATTTGACACATCCAAAATTTAAGAAACAAAAATCGCAGAAGAATGGGATAAAGAACCAGTGAACAATTGGACGGACTTCTGCAGCAAAATTATCAGAAAAGCCAAAGAACTGATTCCACTAAAAAAGAAAGCAAAACACCCCTGGTGGGATTCCAACTGTGATCAAGTCATTATTGATCGCCGAATCGCATTCCAAAAATACAATAGCCACAAATCTCCAGAAACTTTACAACACTTTCTCGGCGTCCGCAAACAGGCAACCAAAATTCTCAGGACAACTAAACGTAATTTTATAACTAAGCAACTTCAGTCAATCGAGGATGACTTCAGGAATCACAACAGTCGAGATTTTTATAAAACTTTCGGGAACAGAATTAAAGGTTACACACCGCAAAATTTGACTTTCAAGAAACAAGACGAAAGTCTCGCACTCACTAACCAAGAAAACTGTGAAGAACTAGCACGTTATTTTCTGACCTCCTCAATTGTCCTGAACCACCTGAGCGATTTATACACAGTGTCCCAGAACACATACGACCCGAAGCCAAACCACCAACGCAAGAAGAAATCCATCACCACATCAAAAAACTCAAGAACGGAAAGACATCAGGAGAAGACGGAATCAACGCAGAACTATTGAAAAATCTAGTACCACGATCACTACAGGAAATCACACAGATCATTCTGGACATTTGGCGAAGTGAAAAACTACCGGACGAATGGAAATGCGCACTCATCCACCCACTCCATAAGAAAGGAGATAAATCTGATGTAAATAACTACAGAGGAATTTCCCTCTTACCCATCGCTTATAAAATCCTCTCCGCCTGTCTTTTACAACGCACGCAAGAACAACTCGAGCCACTCATCGGTGAATATCAGGCTGGCTTCAGACCAAACAGATCAGCCGTCGAACAAATCTTCAATCTGAAATCCACCTTGAAACTTCGATTCACACGAAATCTCCCAACCATCTGTACATTTGTCGACTTTCAGAAGGCTTATGACTCCATTGATCGAAAATCTCTTTTTAATGTACTCGAAGAAAACCATCTCGATCCGAAGACGAGACGACTCATCCAACAAACCTTAACCGACACAATTTCCAAGGTCAAATTCATTGGAGAGATCTCCCAACCTTTTTCCATTAAAACTGGTGTTCGGCAGGATGCTGGACTTTCTCCATTGCTGTTCAACATCGTTCTCGATAAGGTCATCAAAGATTGGGAAAAAGAATTAAAAAGTCGCAACATATGGAAACCTGTCGTGTTAGGAAGACAGAAGGATAATATCAATGTTACATGCTTAGCTTTTGCTGATGATTTGGCAATCCTCTCCTGAGATGAACGAACGGCAATTCACCAGATTGAAGTCCTCAAAGAATGTGCTGGGAAAGTAGGGTTGCAAATCTCCTTTACAAAAACTGAATTCATGGCTACAAAACACATTGAAACCAAACTTTGGTAACAAAATACGGTTCAATCAACAAGGTTAATCATTTCAAATACCTAGGTGAAATTATTGAACCTACAGGCACAGAAAGAATAGCACAAAGAACTCGTGAACTCAAAATGCGGAAAGCATATGGGAAAACCGCAAACATCTACAACAAAAAATGCATGAGCAGTAACACTAAAATTCGACATAACGCGACGGTCATCAAACCCGAAACACTCTACGCCAGTGAGACCTTAAACCTCAATTATCAAGGGGATCTTGAAAACATCAAGATAGCTGAAAGGAAAATCATCCGAAAAATTCTTGGCCCAAGACTTACAGATGAAGGATATCGTTTACAATCGCACAAGATCACAGAAAAATATTCAAATATTGAAACCGATTTCCGTAAACGACGCTTGAAATTTTATGGACACATTATGAGGCTAGATGACAACCGATTAACAAAGAAAATATTGATGTACTCACAAAAATTAAAGACGACAACGGTTTGGATTAAACAAGTCCAAACTGATCTCAATAACGCCAACATCACACCCACAGATATCGAAGACCGCAAAACTTTCAGACATAAGATCTACACTTGGGAAGCTGCATCAGAAGATACGCCCAGCAGACCTAGGGGAAAATGGACTGACAAACGTCGAGCTAATCATAGCGACATGATGAAAGAATTCTGGAAGAACAAGAGAAATAACAGCAACAGATCATAACTTGCTTTATGTGATTCTGTATGGGTCGAAACATACTAAATAAATAAATAAATAATAATAATACTGTTATTTTTGTATTGCGTTCCTTTTAACTACTGCGGCTCTTAGACACACCGGGGTACCGGAATTTTGCCCCGAAGGGTATCTTTAACGAGCCAGTCAATCTACTGGCACGTCTCCCTCGCATTTTCCAACCCTCAAATGCCAGCTGACTGCGGCAGGATTCGATCCTGCTACCTTGGGTACAGCAGGCGAGAACGTTACCACTGAGCCACGCAGCCAGCTTAAAAGAGGCCGCATTTTGATACTAAGGGAACCACATGCGTCTTCATGTTTCACACCAGTACGCTACTGAGCCGTCTTTCTGAATACTTCCATTGTCAACAACAATGAACTATTCTTTAAGCCCACAGGCAATAATAAAGCAAATGGCCGGAATATTTTATTCCCTTTATCCATTTTATATTCTCTTAGTCCACTATGGGATCGTGTATTGTTTGGGTCATCGACCTAGAAGCATCTGCGGCCTCAAAGCCCGCACGCGCAAGAAGCACATGACACCATCACAATAATATCTGTTGGTGGTTTTTGTCCCAAAGAAATTGTAAAGTACAACATTGTCCTCTTCGTCTCCCAAGCAATATCTTAAGGGAGATGAAAAATAATAGCAAAGAGCTGTTTTTTAATACGTGAGTGAGAATCCTTGTTCTTTTACGAGTTAGTCAAGCGATTACGATGATGCACATTTTCCTAGCGACAACAATGTGGCAAGACCGGGGCAGGCGCGCAACCCCCAACTCAAGGTTTCATCTGCTTCGATAGATTTTAAAAGCTCCCTTGAGATTATTTTCCCTCTCTTTCTAACATCGTCTCCTCCTTCTCCTTGTCCTTCTGTTCGGAAATATAGTAACTGGTAGATGGAAGGTACAGTATAGCTAGGTTTTGGTATATAGGCTTTTGGAGTTCAGCGTCTCGGAATTAACAGGAACACAAAGCTTCAGAAGGTGGGTGCAATCTGCCGATGGAAATATGGGGCTAGACAGACAGCAGGAGGAGGGAGGCGGAGCTCAGTCGATAAGTTGGCTTTAAGGTTCTATTAGACCATTCACAGGCTTGAGGCCAAGGAAGGAAAATCTTGTTGATTACATCAGCATCCACTCTTCTAGCCCCCAAAACAAGTTTAATTTCTTGTCTCTTCTTTCTTTACTTCATTGTTTTCTTAGTGGGTCGTTGGTGCCATACTCACCATTACCAGATCACTGGATCGAATTCTAACCGAAGTAGCCTAATTGTTTTTCTTTCTTACGGGCGGGAAAAATCCGCGCCACTCAAGTCGAACGGTGGATAGCAAACACAAAAGAAAGAAGGAAGGAAGAAAGAAAGAAAGGAAGAGAGGAAGAAGGGATGAAAGGAAGGAAACACGGGAGAAACGAATGAAGGAAGGACGGAAGAAAAGAAGAGGAAAGAAAAATGAAGAAAGGGATGAAGGAAGACAGGAAGAAACGGAGAAAGGAAGAGAGGAAGGAAGGACGGGAGAAACGAATGAAGGAAGGAAAGTAGGAAGGAAGAGTTGCAGAAACGAAGAGAGAAAGAAAGAGAGGAATAAAGGAAGGAAGGAAGGAAGAAACGAAGAAAGGAAGAGAGGAAGAAAGGAAGGGAGAAACAAATGAAGGAAGGAAAGGAGAAACGAATGACAGAAGAAAGGAAAGAAGGAAGAAAGGATGGCAGGAAGAGAGGAAGGAAAGAAAGGAGAGAGAGAGAGAGGAAGTAAGAAAGAAAGAAAGGGCGGAAGGAAGTAAGGAAGAAAGAAAGAAAGGACGGAAGAAAGAAAGAAAGAAAGAAAGAAAGAAAGAAAGAAAGGAGGAAACGAAGAGGGGAAGGAAAGAAAGATGAAAGAAAGGAACAGATGAAGAAAGGAATGAAGGATGGAAGTAAGATTGTAGTTTTACGAGACTGTCACCGGTAATCTCGCGATCATAATCCACGGGACTTCTTTTTTACGTGGAATCCCAATCACCGGACGTGATATTTCAGCTCGAATATCTCACAAGCATTAACCAGGAATCAATTCCGGTCCACCTAGTTAAGAGGGAAGCAGCTTGACTGTTTAGCCATCCATTTTAATAATTTACTATAGGCTACTTTATTTTCATATATGGTGGGCGTTTTGTTCTATGAATACCCCAAAATAATAATAATAATAATAATAATAATTATAATAATAATAATAATAATAATAATAATAATAATAATAAAGAGTAAGTAATAATAAACCCTTTTGTAAGAGGACTTTACCCTTCATGGGGATACTCAGTGGCTAGCTGGTCCAAGTCCCAGTAATCTCAGAGCCGTAAGCTAAAGGGAACTACTCGTGGTGGCTGCTGATCGCGTCGTCCATTTTATAAGTGAGAGTGGGTTAAGACCAGCAATCTTATTAGCCTACTTTTCTCATTTTGCAAAAATGAGGAAAAAGTAGACTTATGAGATCGATCCGGGAAAATATGAGTCTGTCTGTCCGTCTGTCTGTCTGTCTGTGTGTCCCCACCTATCAACTCCTAAACGGCTACAGCTATCGGCACCAAATTTGGTAAGCGTAAAGATCTATTCCTGAATATCTCCCGGCCATATTTTAAATTGACGTCAGTGCTACCAACTGCTGAAAAATCGCAATTGAAATATGATCTCTATGTTGGATGTCTCAGAGGTTATGCTTGAGAAGGATTTCAAATTTGGCACACATATTGATAATAACATTCCAGATTAATTTTCAGAAGTCCATACATGCCAGTATTGCCAACATGGTTCTAAGCCTACCAATAGGTCCAATTTCTAAATGCATGTAACGTCAATACTATCGATTGGATATCAACCGAATTTCGTATGTACTATGTGTACTGCAACAGATATGACTGTACGTATTCTAAAGAGCCACCAGGGCTGGCAACTGTTAATGAATGCTCTCTCTATGTTTTAACCGTAATATCAATATATCAGAAAGTATGCAAGTCAACAGCTCTAAACTTTGCACACGTCTACCTTAGTTTGGTGAAACATATATACATCAGTGCTGCCAACACGATTCTAAGCCTGCTGATAGGTCCAGTTTTTAAATGCATATAACTTCTATGCTAACAAATGGATTTCAACCCAATTTCGTATGTACTTTGTGTACCATAACAGTTATGACTATGCGTATTCGTAGGAACCAGCAGGGCTGCCAACTGTTAATAAATGCTCTCTCTCTCTCTCTTAGTTTAATCCTAATATCAATATATCAAAAAGTATGCAAGCCATCAGCTCTAAACTTTGCACACGTATTGTACCTGACATTGTAAATTAATTTGGAGTAACTAATATACCTCAGTGTTGCCAACATGATTCTAAGATTTCTGATACTTTCAATTTTCAATTATATGTAGCTTCTATACTAACAAATGGATTTTATCCAAAACTGGCACTGTAATAGATCGTAATATTTCAGATTAATTCTGAGCATTACATACATGACATTGTTCCCAACATGATTTTACGCGCACTGATAAATCCAATATCAAACAGCATGTGATGTCCATAATATCCATTACACTTCAACCAAATTTTGCATGTGCATTCTATACCTTAAGAGATGGAACTAAGAGTATATTCAAAGTCACCAGGGCTGCCAACTTAAGTAAGGTACTCTATTAGGCTACACTATTTCAAGTGTATTTCAAACTGCAATACCTAGAAATGTTAGTATTACCAACATGACTTCGTCATTATTCTAGATAAATCTTGGCATGAATCTTAATATTTAAGAAAAGTAGGCTTTTTAGTTCGTCACGGAACTACTTGTTATATTATAGATGTACCCGACATGCGTTGCAATGCCAATCAACCCTGACTATTATATGTCAGAAAACTGTATCATAATGATGGTCATTATAACACCATTTTTCATTATGAAACAGTTTCTCCCACCAATCAGAGCTCAAGAAACAGTTGTTTGACCAATTAGATAATTAGATACGCTGAGTTCCACGGCCTTCTAATTTAATTTTCACTGCCTGGCCTAGTGTCATAGTAGGGTAATCGAGGAGGCCATGGCCAAATAAAAGGCATTCTCTTCGTCTAATGCACTCTGTTCAGTACATAAAACTGGCGAAATCACGACAGATATTTATGAATGTTTATGTTCGAACATAAAATAGTTATAATAATTATCGTCGAACATAAACAGTCGTATGCAACTCGCCCATAATGGTAATTAAGACACTCGTATGGAAATTATAAAACTCGCTTACGCTCGTTTTATAAACATACTCGTGTCTTAATTATTGCCATTATAGGCTCGTTGCATAATGTACTATTACGTCCCCTTTAACAACTGCGACTTTTAGAGACGCCGCTCTGGGGTGACGGAATTTTTCCCCGAAGGGGATCTTTAACGTGCCAGTAAATCTACTGACACGACTCCCTCGCATTCGAGGACCCTCAAATGCTAATTGCCTGTGCCAGGATTCGATCCTGCAACCTTGGTCACAGCAGGCGAGAACGTTTCCGCTGAGCCACGGAGCCAGCCAAAGAAAGAAAGAAAGAAAGAAAGAAAGAAAGAAAGAATAAAACAAAGTGTTTGAATTGTAATTTCGTAATGATAATGATAATAATAGGCTAATGAAAAAGAAAACGCTTACTAAACGAACATGGTGAAATTTTAAAACTGATATAGGTAATTCACTTATTAAAACGACTCCCACGCCATTTATTGTAAAATGGATTTTCCAATTCGGAAATCTTCTACTCGGGCCTTATCTATTGTAAATACCTTCCCTGGAGTGTGCACAACAATGCACTGAAGTTTATTCGCAATCGGATGAACGCATAGGAGACACACAAACAAACTATCACGTAACATTGATTACATTATGTATATAGAAAATGAAAAATCCACAGCCTGCTTCCAGTCGACCGACCGGGTCAGGGAATGGAAAGAATGAAGCCCTCATCTAGCGGCGAGGATATGAACTGTGCCGGCTGCCGAAGCCTGTCGCACTCCCATGGGGCAATGATTAAATGAATGACAGATGAAATGAAATGATAGTGGAGAGTGTTGCTGGAATGAAATTGTGACAGGGAAAACCGCAGTACCCGGAGAAAAACCTGTCTGCCTCCGCTTTGTCCAGCACATGGTGTGACCGGGATTTGAACCACGGACTCAGCGGTGAGAGGCTGGCGTGCTGCCGCCTAAGCCACGGAGGCTTGCCATTATGTATATAGAGATAGCCTATTATTTGTTTGTTATTATATTTTTTTTTGTTAAATTAGCTGTTATTAGGCTGTCTTCAAATGGTATGGACTCTGACTTGAAATAATTCATGGTGAAAATCAATAAATGTATAACAATAATAATGGAATGCAGCCGCAGGAAATCAGAAACCTCAATTGGGTCAAATTGACAGGTGAAAAGCTAAAGGTAGAAGTCACCTCTGCTACTTAGGAAGCAATATAACCAGTGATGGATGAAACAAATGCGATATAGAAAGCAGATTAGCTCGGGCAAGGAAAACGTTCCTACAAAAAAGTAATCTGTTGACATCAAATATAGATTTATTAGGAAGTCATATTTGAAAACCTCTGTCTGGAGCGTGGCACTCTATGGAAGTAAAACTTGGCCTGTTTGCGCAGCAAAGAGGGGAATAGAAGCATTTGAAATCTAGTGTTACAGAAGAATGATGAAGATCAGATGGGTAGATTAACAAATGAAGAGTTATTAAGACGACTGGGAGAGGAGAGATGCTCCTGGCGACTGCTAATGAAGAGAAGAGATACTGTATGTTCGTGGGATACTACATACTAAGGCTCCCATGAATAGCAAACTTAATTATGGAAGTAAGGTTCGTGGACAAGAACTGTAGGGGTCTATCAAGGTTAACGTTAAACAGATTGCCTCAAATGTAGGGTGTGGTAGCTATGTAGAGATGAAACGATTAGCTCAGGATACGGAGGCATGGGCAAACTCTATTTCCTCGATTATATTTTCACAGTAACATCATCACAAATATATTTAATCTTACTCATGCACATGATATTATCAATACCAGACTCAAAATTGCTATGCTTAATCAATATCCACATTTGGCCTACTGATACTTTCAACTTCAAGCTTTTTTTTTCTTCAAGAACTATATTTTGACAGTAAACTTGTAATAGATCTGATGTTTTAGCCTATTTTCAGTTATGAAAAAAAAATAGGCTTATGAGTTCACCTTTTGTGATTGGGATTTGGGATTGAAGTCGCTTACAAAAGTGTAGACAGTATTGTGAGTGAGCATGCAGAAGATCAGCTTTCTTATCCTGAATAATTTCTTAACAGCCCAACACCAACCGGGATGCCTCCACACAAGATGAGCATGAAGAATGTCACTAAAGAATGTACTACCCTCAAAAGGCGTTTGTAATGTGACTAGATTTATAGTTAAAATGTTACGGCGTAATAGGCCTATACTGTAATAGAGGCAACTGTTACAGATTCCACTAAAATTGGAATTGTTCCCATATACCCAGAGTAACAATAAATTATTCCCTCTGACACATGCATTCCATTGAAATTTAAACGAAGACAGTTTCCAATACGGCGAGCTTTTTCAATTACGAACATTAAGTCTCAGGGTGAAACTTTTGACAAAATTTGCCTGTATTTGCCAAAACCAGCATTTAACCATGGCCAACTTTATGTAGGTATTTCACGAGTAAGATCGTTGAACTCGCTATCTGTTGTGTCACTAAGAAAGAAATGCATTCCGAGAAATTTTCGATAATGACAACCGTAACGTAATTTAGCAAAACTTTGCCAGGTCAGAATGCGAATTAAAATTCAAAAGTGTTTCTAGTCTTTATAGGAAATTATAATTTGAATATACTAGCACGTAGATAGCCTATTCTACGCCGTATAGGCTATGTTAGTTATTATATTTTTCTTCTTCTTAATCATATCAGCCTACTAAGGACCACATCATTTCAACTGTCTTCTCTGGACTTTGATCTTTGCCCAGTGCTCCTTCATACGTTGCCGGTGTAGCTCTTTTCTCTCTTCCCTACACATCTTTCCCGTCTTCAACTTTGGTTTTTCTTGAAAACCCTGGTGATCGTTTAGTTTCTTCCTGAGGGGATTGTGATCTTGAATATCTCCACAGGTAATCTCCATCTCGTGCAGGTCACTTTACATCTCTTCGAACCAGGCTGGCTTGGTCTTCTTATTTTTGAAATAGGCAAAGATCCAGTTCATCAATCGTGTGGGTTTCATTCTAAGCAAGTGGCCATAAAATGCAAAGTTATATTATTATTATCATCATTATTTTTGTCATCTTCCACATGTAGGCTACCCACACCTTCATGACTATTCGGGTAGATTCGACAGGCCCGCCGAAAGTGAGGGGCAAGTGGGGCTGTAGCCCCGGGGCCCGGATTTGCTAAATGGCCCGAGGCGATAAAAAGGACTTAGAGTTGACAACTTTATTTAACGTAATGTCTAAACTATTATGAAATTACCTTACATGATTCTGTTTCATGTAAATACAGCTAGTGAATGTTACCAAAACATTACAAAGAAAACATAAATAATTTTATAAATAACCATTGTGTTTTTCGTTTTTATTCCGGGGAAATGGCAAAGTTCGCTGAGTTGTCCATTTAATTTATAAAATGCTAAAGTTCAAGAGCTTCTTGTGGGGATCAATGTTTCTAATTCAATCTCAGAACAAATTGACTCTTTGCTACATGCATTTTTTAAAATTAGTGCACAGTGAGTAAGATATTAAAGTAAGAGAACAGCAGATGAGAGAGAGCATAAAGAGAGTGGCTGAACAAGTAAGGAAAGTAAATTAATATTCAGTTGGGCAAGCTTTCTTTTTATTATTATCCTTCTTGTCCGTTTCACCCACTTTGGGGTACGATAGATCAATCAGTGTTTAGTGGGTCGTGTTTTCCTGACCTCCCAGTATTTGTTCATCCTTTCAGATCTTGCCGTCCTCTCTTTTCCAGAAATTCTGTTTATTGTGGTGTTTGAAGCCATATTTTCAGTGTTGCCTTAGTAAACAAGAGTTTAGTGCTTTTCAGTCGGTCAACACGAATGCACCCAAAAGAGATGGGTTATGCCCTAATCCTGAAATAAATTACATGAGATTAATAAATTAATAAATTCTGTTTAGTCGATTGGTCTTGACCCTGTTCTGGAACCTCTTCATTTTATCTTTGGTTATATTCTTCGCGGATCCATCTGCAAGCATCCCTTCTGTAACTTGGAATTCTCGTAGGTCTTGCTCAGTCTTCTTAAACCAGTTCGGCTTGGTTTTCTTCTAGCGGAAAAAGTCGAAGATTCTTTTAGTTATCCTTTTCGGGTCCATTCTTAGGACGTGGCAAAAGTTACTTCTCTTTTTCTTTATTGTGTCGGCAATATATTCGGTTCTCATATACAGGGTGTCATTGCTGATGTGCGAGAGTTCGTTATTATGGAATTTGGGACTTAGAAATTTTCATAGTATTTTCCTCCTTGATCTCCAACTTTTCCATTGGACTATAATGTAGTTATGGACAGCCTTTCCGCAGCGTACATAGTTCTTTATGGTAATCCACAAACGCATTTCCTGCTATAATTATTAAACATCAATTAATATTATCATTATTATTTTCGCTTCGGTCGACTAGGGACCTTTGTCCTTTGCTGTTCCTTCTTCTTCCTTCAGTATTCATTCATCTCACTATGTTTCCTCTTACTTACCTCGGACCATTTCAAGCCGGTTTTCTTTCCCTTCCTCCCTTGGAATCCTTCCATTTGTAGCACATTTTGCCTGTGGTGTATCTTCTTCTCTGATATTGTTTCTTTCCAAATCCATTTTGACTTCTTGTACCCAGCTTGTTGTTGACTTCTTGTTCCACATGAATGTGAAAATCAATTATTATATATATATAATTCGCCGCCTCCGTGGCTTAGGCGGCAGCACGCCGGCCTCTCACCGCTGGGTCCGTGGTTCAAATCCCGGTCACTCCATGTGAGATCTGTGCTGGACAAAACGGAGGCAGACAGGTTTTTCTCCGGGTACTCCGGTTTTCCCTGTCAAAATTTCATTCCAGCTACACTCTCCACTATCATTTCATTTCATCTGTCATTCATTTAATCATCGCCCCAGAGGAGTGCGTCAGGCCTCGGCAGCCGGCACAGTTCATATCCTCGCCGCTAGATGGGTGCTTCATTCATTCCATTCCTGACCTGGTCGGAGACTGGAAGCAGGCTGTGGATTTTCATTTCATATATATAATTCGTTGAGGCCATCTAGGACCACGTTAAGTCTTGCTACACTTGGCAATTTGTTTCGCCTTCCTCTGAGCCCAGAATTCCCTCATTCTCTGTGAGTGGACCATCTTGCGCTCCGCTGTCCAGGTGGCACTTTGTCTTCTTTTCGGGTTCGATGTCTCGTCTCGGGTTAGCCCATTAGTCAGTATCTTTTTGCGGAAGAGATCTCTATTGAAGGCGTCGTCGGGTTTTAGATGCAGTATTTTGAGGTCGTCTTTGGTATTCATAAACCAGGGCATTGTGGTTTTGGGTTTGGAGTCAAAGAAATGAAAAATCTGTTTAGTCAGCCTGTTTCCGTCCATTCGTTTGAGATGACCGTAATACCGTGCCCGCCTTTTACGGATCGATTCTGAAATTTTCTCTATTTCACTGTAGTCTTCTTTGCTAGATTTTTTATAGTGGATACCATTCTTGTAATTTGATCCCATTATACCTCAGGCGATTTTGCGCTCTTTTTTCTCCAGTTCTTCAAGGAGTCCTTTTTTTTTTAGCATTTAGGGATAGGCTTTCGGCTGCATACATAACTACTGGTTTCAGAACAGTTTCATAATGACGTAGTTTAGTATTTTTGGACAGGCATTTTTGTTGTATCAATTATTATTATTATTATTATTATTATTATTATTATTATTATTATTATTATTATTATTATTTCTTTTTTGGTGGGGATACAAATTTGCTGTTTGAATAAAAATGGAGTGACCCGGAAGATCTTGTCCTAGGGCTTATGATTGCTCTCTACGGCCCTGGGATCCGAGTGTGTTACGTAGGCCTATACTGTAGGTGTCAACGCGAGTGCGTGTAGTAGTGTCTTTGTGTGCGTAAGTTTTGTTGTTATTTTAAGACTGACGAGTCTCATGAATGAAAAGCAACGTTCACCAGCTTGAAAGTGGGCGACGTTCCTTTGTTTCCTTTCTGTCAGCTCACCTCCACCTAATAGAGTAAAAGAAAAACACAACCATGTCCCTTGCTCCAAAAATAAAATAAATAAAAGGGAAAAGAAAACCTCGCAGCTAGTCTCGTCCCAATTGGTCAAATGATCCGGCGCAAAGGGGCCCTTCTGTGTTCGACAGATAATAATGGCGGCTGCCCACGTGACGATGATAAATTGTTATCTGTCCTGCCAATCACAGCTGGCCTCTGGCTTTTGCAGTGCGGTCACTGGACCAAAAACAATTGCCGCACGCGTCCCGTCACTGACAAATATCTCGAGGTTGAAATGGAATGGCGCGATAATCAGCGATGAGTGAGAGAGATAGAGAGAACAATCTCACCAGCAGAGCTGCTGCAATCTAGTGGAGTAACCATCAAATCAATATTCGCGGTGATAGGGTACAAGGCTATGGAATCAATCATCGGAAAGAGGGTCATATGTACAACAGATTAATGAATGGTGAGCTCATGGAGATCATTTGGAAAATTATGTTTTGCTGCCCGTTCCCTATACATAGTTCATTATGGTAATCCACAAACGCATTTCCTGCTATAAAAGAAAATCAATTGATATTTATAATTGATGTCCACTTTAAAAATTGTGTTCTAATCACCAGATTGGAGATAATTGGTACATGCCCAATAATTGATTCCATTGATGTTAATGGCTTGTGTTAATGTGTAGGTGTTCATCAGGTTTTTCTGTCATATAATTCGTTCATTAAATATACCGTGCAAAAAGAGAGAACAGGGGTTAATCGATGTTTTAATTCTAGCATAGTGTAGTGTTAAAGCGTTTTTAATTTGTGATTACATATTACACGGTTTTATACCAAAATTTGAGCTCCATTAACAAGCCAAAGCTTTGTGCAGACATAACCTACAAACAAAATGTTCGTGCTTATTTATTAAATTATTTTATATAAAGCAAATAACGTATCGTTTGTGGACATATAGTATTTTATCATCAACATAGGGTGTTCGAAAATATTTGGTTTAAACTAACCATAGGCGTAGTGCACGATCATTAGGTGACTGAGCGGGAGTATTCTGCAAGTGGAAAATGTTGGTCTCATGTCTGTTAGTTTCAAACTTTTCCGTTGTAATCGCAGTTGACTAAAGGCCTGTTTGCTTTCGGTTAGAGCTTCTACGCCCAAGATTGCGGGTTCAAACCCGGCCAAATTCGTCGTATTGTTAAGAGCGTTAAAATCCCTCAGTATGCCTTCCTTCGGAGGGGAAGTAAAGCCGGCGGTCCCATGTCATAGATTTATGGCATGAAAATGAACCTTCCACTCACTACACTTTTGGAAGCTAAAATTTGTAGGTTAGTTTGATAACGCTGTTTTAGTTTCAACGTTCGCCACCAGTTGCTGACTGCGATGACATTTAGTAGCCACGTCCGCAGCTAGGTGTCGTGGACGGTAGCATTTGGTAGCAAAAAAAAATACAAATTAATCGTATGCAGTCCTACGTGAATCACAGCTAACACACACTAATACAGCCATCACAATTATCACCGGTTATCAGACAAATTCTTCACACACCCAAAGTACACGGGACTACATGACCGCGTTGTCGCAGCCCCTAATCTAAGGAACCAATAACCAACCGCTTTCGGTAATCATATTTCTTGTCAATGCTTGTGGAAGATTTTGTATGATTCGTTATTGTAAAATTTTGAAACCATTAGGCCTATTTCAGTGTTGCCTATACAAGTTGTCAGTGGTAACTCTTCAGTCGGTCAACACAAATTTGCCCAATGACTGAGCGGGGGTTCAGTTTACGCCACAGTTTTTGGCAGGTCCGACCCGGTTGCCCAGTCGGCGAATCTTAGGCATGTGCAATTGATACAAGCCGGACGTTTGTTTTAGACGATTGCCCTTGACCTTGAAGGTTGCGGCTGAGCTTATACACAGCCACTCTCTCTCCCTCTCGTTAGTTAGTTATTGTTGTTTCAAGGGGGCGGAACTACGAGGTCATCTGCCCCTTCTAGCTCTCTCGTTTCACATTTGTCACCACCGGTCTGATGTAATGGAATTCAAGACTTGAGCACGTGACGACACCACCGCGCAGATAATACAGTGCACGTCGAAGTATTGTGTGACGCGGAAATACATGTTACATAGTTACGAACAGAACGCCATTATATTTGCCAATGGCTGTACTTCAGCAGTAGCCTGAGATAGCTTTGTCAATCATCAGACCGCATGGCCAGGTGACAACAACCACGGCCGACTGAATGCGCTCATACCGGCCTAGACAATGAGACCTTTTTCATGAAATCTTGTTAGTTACTCAACTGCTCACACAGCGCTGTTCACCAAGCATTGCACGACTAAGACTTATCTCTACTTAGTGTAAAACAAAGTCCCCGATTCTTGGATATCACGGGTAATCTCGAGAACCACTGGATGGATTTTGATGCGGCTTTCACCATTCTGTACAGGTAATATCGAGGAAGATTTCTGTAGAAAATAATTTATTTATGATCAAAGGGAGCCAAGCAGTAACGATTTTAGATTTCAGTGAATAGGTCGAAGAAAGAACTTGACGTCCGTGCGCTTTTTAAGCTTACGCTGGACAAACCGTTAAAAATATCAATATACTATGAGTGTAAGAATTGTTCAGCATGAAAAATTGTACAAAAAAGTCCGCGTGAGCATATCTCTATCTTCGATACATCGCTCACTATAAGTGTTTTTAGTTTGGACGGGAGGGGGATTTGGCTTGCACCTCGCCATTCTTAAATTACGTCTGACAGGAATTCCTTGCACATTCATAACTGTTCCCGGGCGAAGCCGGGGCGGGTTGCTAGTGACACTATTATATTATCATTATAATTCCCACAATATCAAAATGCAAATTATATCACAAAATAAAATAGCGTGCTAATAAATCTAAGAGAAATTAGACATACCTTGCACCTCGTTACAGTTGAATTCGATCAGAATCACTCGGTTTTCATTAAAGTTTATGCATTTTTCTGCTGAACGGTTTGGAAGTTCGGCAACAGGAAACTAGGACTGTTATTTACTTAAAATATTCATTTTTGTATTTTTGTACTATTTGTGTTCATGATTTCATTACATTGTCAGAATTACCGACAGTAGTGGCTACGCTGGCTAAAGCGCAGCGTTAGGCCATGGGGCCAAGCTCTCTGCTGACTCGGTAGACGCGTGTGTTCGAGCCCCACCGTCGGTCGTCCTTGAAATGATTTTTCGTGGTTTCCCATTTTTCAACACCAGGCAAATGCTGGGACGGTACCTTCTAACAGGCCACGGCCGCTTCCTTCCACATCCTTGCCCAGTTTCATTCATCTTCATCCATTCCATCTCTCATCCTGACGCGCAGGTCGCCCACGGGCGTCGACTAGAAAGACCTGCACTCGGCCTCTCAGGAGGCCACACGAAAAAAATGTCAGAATTAATGCTTTAATTAGTAGGGTATACTATTCAGTGTACCTATTATAAATAAAAACCGTGAGGTTTCTCACCTCCCCATATTACGAAACCCGGTTGCCTAATACGAGGAAAGTGCACTTTTAAAGTTAACAATATCAGAGGGTATTACAACACCAAACGTGCCCATATTTGTAATATACATAGTATATCGCCTGAGGTTAACATTGGTGAGAAAACCAAAATTATTCCGTTCCTTCTTATGTCTAATGTGAGCCCTATAAAAAACTCCCCATATTTGGCGACTTTCCTCTACCCATTTTTAGAAGATACCTTATGCACTGGACAGCTGAATCCGTGATTAATTGTATAGGTAGCTTCGTAAGTCTCAGAACTCAGGAAGTCCTTTCTAGCAGCGTTACTAGCAGCTTTCAAAGTTTCAAGGTAAGAAAGAAAATATTCCTCTAGCCAGTTTAGGCGACTGACATTTAATGAGAAAAAATGCCCTTTATCTGGATTTCTAGACTGAATATGATGATATGTGATGCTTACGTCATGCATAGCGAACCATTTATTAACGTTTTTCAAAAAAAATGGTTGCTTCTGCGTCCATGAATGTGTACGCTTCCGGGTGCATGCCTATATTTTCTTTTAGTGTACTAATGGCACCAATGACTTCTGACGAGAACACTTCCTTGGCACGCCGAACATTCATTTTTTCAAATTTAGTGGGTTCGATGTGTTTTTTAGTGAGGTGTCTGACCGGTTTGACGATCTCACCCTTTTGCATTGTGTATAGTAATGACAAGTATTTCCCTGAAATTATTCCAGTACCATCAGTAATCTCTCGTTACAGAAACTGCGTTCTAATGTTTCTTTTTAGAATGTGACAATGATCAAAACTAGGGAATACATTCCTAGACTCGTCGTATGGGTGATTGACCATTGGTTGCAAATTCCCTCCCCCTAAATGCCTCATCATTGTAGTGTTAGTTTTGTGATTATCAGAGACAGTTATTATAATTATGAAACCGCATTGTTCAACCTCGAGAATAACGTCCAGCAGGAGTTTATGTAAGTCCCGTCCTGACAGCTGCTTCGTGAAAAAGAAGGCACACGGTATCTGATAATTTGTCGAAAGATCTCTTAGCACAAAACACAACACACGATTAGCTGCTACTTGTTCCCGGCTGTAATTTTGATCCTCTCTTTCCTTTTAATGAGACGGTGTTGGAGTAGTGTCCTTGTACCCGAAGATGGTGCAAGGTATGTCTAATTTCTCTTAGATTTATTAGCACGCTATTTTATTTTGTGATATAATTTTAATTTTGATAATGCGGAAATTATAATGATAACCCGACCCGACTTCGCCCGGGAACAGTTATGAATGTGCAAGGAATTCCTGTCAGACGTAATTTAAGAATGGCGAGGTGCAAGCCAAATGCCCCTCCCGTCCAAACTAAAAACACTTATAGTGGGCGATGTATCGAAGATAGAGATATGCTCTCGCGGACTTTTTTGTAGAATTTCTCACGCTGAACAATTCTTACACTCATAATATAATGATATTTTTAACGGTTCGCCCAGCGTAAGCTTAAAAAGCGCACGGACGCCAGGCTATTTTTTCGACCTTTTCACTGAAATCGTTACTGCTTGGCTCCCTTTGGTCATAAATAAATTATTTTCTACACAAATCTTCCTCGAGATCACCTTTACAGAATGGTGAAAGCAGCATCAAAATCCATCCAGTGGTTCTTGAGATTACACATTTAATATACGTACTGTTCAGCTTATTCCTTATCGCGCCTATAATGGGAGGGGAGTGCGCTCTACCGGCAACGAGTAGAAACTTTCCAATTACATGTTATACATGGGTTCTGACTGGGAATGTCAAGGCCGGTATAGAGCGCAGCTCGTATTCAGTCGGCCGTGCAACAACACAGGTACTGTAGTAACTCGCCTCCAGGCTTCCATTATGATTTTTCACTCGTCTAAAACAAACGTCTAGCCTGTACGTGAGTTGTCAGTTGCACGAAAAGCAACTCTCGTATCAATTGCACATGCCTGATGTTCGCCAAATGTACTCCGTGGGCTACGGCTGAGCAAACCTAAAATGAATTGTTCTAAAAAGATGTTATAATGGCTTCCACGGCCAAGGAATTAAAACTCAGCAATTTTGCTAGGTTTATGCCGTGTATTGTGTCGGGTTTCGCCTCGGAGCACCAAGATAGGATCATCAGCGGTCTCTTGGTGTCCGTGCCCGGAAATTTATGAATTGTTCTGTTGGTTAGTGCCCTCGGTTGACATGGTTACATAATGTCCGCTAGTTCCAAACGTTGCCATAGCAGTCGCTGTGGACTAGGGGCCGGGAAAAAACAAATCAGTGTTACTATGCCTTAACTTAAAAGTGCTACTTAATAGTACATTATGCAACGAGCGTATAATGGCAATAATTAAGACACGAGTATGTTTATAATTTCCATACGAGTGTCTTAATTACCATTATAGGCGAGTTGCATACGACTGTTTATGTTCGGCGATAATTATAACTATTTTATGTTCGAACATAAATATTCATAAATATCTGTCGAGATTTCGCCAGTTTTATGTACTGAACGCATGGGACGCACAGAACACCTTGCATTTGACCATGACCTCCTCAAATACCCCACTATGACACTAGCCACGCAGTGAAATTAAAAATTAGGAGGCCGTGGAAGTCAGTGCAGATGCGATGCTATCCTTACCTAATTGGTCACACAACTCTTTCTTGAGCTCTGATTGTTGGGAGAAACTGTTTCATAATAAAAAAACAGTGTTATACTGACCCTCATTATGATACAGTTTTCTGACATATGCCGTAATATTTACATTTCGACATCTTCGAACATAAAGTCTAATTTACTTGATTATTTTAAGACATATTTTAAAGTAATATTAATCATGATTTATCCTCCACGAAAAGTTATCAAGAGTGTGCTTGCAACACGCAAACAGGCCGCAGCGATTGCACTAGAAATGTTAGGAACTATTTTATTTATAGTGGACATTATAGGCTGCGACTAAAATATTCTGCTTGCAGGATACTCCGGCTCAGCTATCCGTCAGTCTATCACCGTACTCACTCGCCACAGTGTGCCTCCACCCGTAACTTACCAACCTCAACACTTATGATTAGGCCTGGATTTTTAGGTGCTAAAAATCAGGAAAATATTTATTTTTTATGTATTAAAAATACCTGAAATATGTGGCAAAGAAGTAAAAATATTTCATTATAATTTAGTTTATTAATGTGAATATAAACAAAATGCAGTACTCACGAATGTAATTTATTCTATGTCTCACTGACTGCTGAAGCATTACAATACACAACGAGATACATCTTCACGTTGTCGATCACAAATGACCGACGATTATCGCAAAACACTTACTCTGAAGGCGTGAAACTGCAGCAATATGTTTCTTGCCCTTGAGATGTTGTGTAACTTGAGATCGCTGTTCAGCCTTGATTGCTTTCCCACATGGTTGGCAGTACAGAACGCCCCCATCAGAAGTACTTAAGAATAACACAGTTGCAAGCTGACATACGCTCTGCATGAAGATTAGATAGCTCACAGGTTCTTCCCCGTTGAAGTAACACAGAACAAAAATACAATAAACTGAAAGATCTATCATACTAATTTAAAAATGTAAATTTTATGTCGTTTTATGTGCTTATATGTGAAAAGCAGGAATTTATGTATTTATAGAAAAAATATTTATTTACGGTACCTAAAAATCCGAGCCCTACTTATGATAGTCTATTAAATAAATATCAAATTCCCATCAAGGACCACGTTAAGTCTTGTTTCATTTGACACTGAAATTGGCCTTCTTCAGAGCCCAGATTTCCCTCATTCTTTGTGAGTGGGCCTGCTTACGCTCCTCTGTCCAAGGGGCTTCGTATCTTCTCTTCGGTTGCTCGTCTTGGTTTAGCCCGTTCGTCAATATTGTCTTGCGGAAGAGAGCTGTGTTAAGGGCGTCTTCAGCTGAGATACAGTATGTAGCATTTGCAGGTTTTCTTTGGTATTTCTAAACCAGGGAATTGTGGTTTTGGGGTTTGAATAAAAAAAGTGAAAGATCTTCTTCCGTCCATTCTTTTCAGGTGACCGTAAAATCGTGCCTGTGTTTTTTGGATTGTGTCAGTAATTGTCTCTATTTCTCTGTAGACTTCCTCGTTGGATCTCTTTTGATGGATTCCAGTTTTGTACTTTGATCCCAAGATTCCTCTCACAATTTTGCGCTCTTTTTTCTCCAGTTCTTCAAGAAGTCCTTAGTTGGCATTTATTATTATTATTATTATTATTATTATTATTATTATTATTATTATATACATAAAACGCTAAGATGTATGTTTCACAGAACTCAATCTCTTAAACCAGAGGGAGTTAGAAGGTGCGGTTTGAACCAAAATATTCCAAATGGTCTCAATAGCTCAGGAAAAGTCTTGCATTTCTTGAAAGGTCAACGGATATATATTTATTTGTTTAAACAAATATACAAGACGATAGACCCTGGCAGAACTGTGCCGCGTCTAGCCCGCATAACACTAGAGCTGGGCGGGTGGTCTATACACATCGGGCGCTCACAAGTAACCGATTGTCCTTTCAAAGGAAACATACTTACCCGCAACAGTGACGAATTGCACTCTGATTTCATAAATATTGATAACTTGTTTAAAAAGTAACATTAAACAAATAGGGCTAAACAAGAAGCCCGCATAACAGTAAAGACGGGTGGGTGGGTTATGCACATGTGATAATTCTCTCACAGGTACCCTAGTTTAACTGGAACAAATTGGGATGCCAAATCTGAAAGGACTCGGAGTGAAACAATTCGAAAAATTCCCTTGCTTGTAAAAAGGCTTATACTGTAGGCTACGCGGCTTCGGTGGCGTAGTTGGTAGCATTGCTGAGCTTCTATGCCCAAGATCGCGGGTTCAAACCCGGCCAAAGTCGTCGGATTTTTTAAGAGCGTTAAAAATCCCTCAGTGTGCCTTCCTTCGGAGGGGATGTAAAGCCGGCGTTCCCATATCATAGATTTATGGCATGTTAAAGAACCTTCCACTAATTACACCTGTGTGAAGCTAAATTATAGTTAATCATTTGACAAACGCTCTTAGGTTCCTACTTTCGTCGCCAGGAGCGGTGTCGTCTGGTAACCAAGTTCTGCACTGGTAGTCGTTGACGGTGGCGTTTGGCGACAAAAGTAGGAACTACTTGAAAAAAAAAAGCAATATCAGCAGCCCTTACTTGAATTGAAAACAGGAACACACACTAATACAGCCACCACAATTAACACTGGTTATCAGACAGATTCTACACATACCCAAAGTACACGGGGCTACATGACCGCGTTGTCGCAGCCCCTAAACTAAGGAACCAACCAACCAACTAACTGTAGACTACACGATGAACTATATTTCTCAGTTCAATAGTGAACAAGGAAACTTGTTAAAGATTGCTCAACATTCGGCAAGATTTGCCAATGCCAAACGTAGATTCTGTTCCGTGCGGCTGCCCCAACTCCAACATGGTATAGTACAGGGTCTTTCACTCAAAGTGCGGCCGGCAGTGCGGCGCGTAGAGGCAGCTCACTGAGCTTAGGGTCGACAGTTCGAAGCATCAATCCAACAGCACTTCCTTGAAAATCCACAGCCTGCTACCAGTCTCCGACCGGGTCAGGAATGGAATGATGAAGCCCCCATCTAGCGGCGAGGATATGAACTGTGCCGGCTGCCGAGGCCTGACGCACTCCTCTGGGGCAATGATTAAATGAATGACAGATGAAATATAATGATAGTGGAGAGTGTTGCTGGAAGGAAATTTTGACAGGGAAAACCGGAATACCCGGAGAAAAACCTGTCTGCACAGATCTCACAGGGAGTTACCGGGATTTGAAATACGGACCCAGCGGTGAGAGGCCAGTGTGCTGCCGCCTAAGCCAACAGCACTTCCTTCCTTGTCTAAATATATGCTCGTCTGACCTTTATAGCTGCACGTTCTACCTAGAGCGCTGGGCCGGCCGCACTTTGAGTGAATGACCCTGTAGGCCTATAATTACCGTTACGTATTAAGAGTACATTTTTCTTATAGGAAGGCCCTAATAATAGATAATAATATCGTATGGCCTTGGGTGCCAGGTGCAAGCTTTGTTATTTGACGCCCAGAGGGCAGACTGCATGTCGAATTTTTGTCGTTCCTTGGAGCGCTATGAAAGTCAAGGAGGTTAGATATCTAAGCTCCTTGACACTAGCAAAGAGAGGAGGAACTTTGTTGTGGCAGAAAATCCCGAGATTAATTTTGCCATTATGAACAAGGCCTACTGAATTCAAATGGGTTATTTAACATGCCAACAACGTATGACATGCGTGCCGTGATTTTTGTCACCTTTCAAAAACACTTACCATGGCTAGGAGCAAACCTGCAAGCATGGGGTTGGTAGTCCGACACAATAACCACTCACCCACTATGGGAAGCGTTTTTATAGGTGAAAACCAAATTTCGCAGAATTCTAGATGTCGTGGCATCAAATCAATTCACATAACATAATCAGCATAGTATAAACTTCTCTAGGCCAGGGTGCCATGTTTGTTTTGAATAATACCCTCGCATCGCATTGGTCGACCCCTTCAGGCACTTGTCAAGTCTTGGGACAGAGTAGAGCTTGTTCTCATTGAACTCCACTGCCCTCAAACACTTTTCAGGTAGAAAGCAATTTGACAAGGAAACTTGTGAGGTTTTGATATTAGTTATAAAGGTTCTGTGAAATATTGGATTTGATATAAATTCATTGGATCCAGTGGCGAGTCGGGAGGGGGCAATTATAACGGGATCAACGTCCCATTTAAATGCTTTAATTTCGGTGACTCCTGGGCTGCGATATTGTTCCTCGGATGAGTTCTCTACGCGCAGCAAATATACTGAAATGGGTGTCTGGAATTTTTACATCTTTAATGACCACCCAACTGGGATTTAACCCGCAACCTTGGACAATGTAGTCGAGAACATTTCCAACTGTGCCACATTGCAGACCAAAAGAATATAGCCTACACAGGTCGGGCTAGGAAGAGATCCAAAATGGATTTGAAATTAAAACTCAACAATTTTTCAAGGTTCATGCAGTGTTTTGTGAGGGGTGAAAGCCAATATACCATATTTTTGGAAGCCTTTATAGGAAGATGAAAGACTGCCTGAGTTTTTTTAGCTCTCGCAGTAAATAAGCGCAGGTGCGCTTCATAAGAAGGGAAGTAGCGCGCAGTTCGCAGTCCGGGCATGGATCCCAAGAGCCCGCTGATGAGCCTATCTTGGTGTTCCTAGGCTTAACCCCGCACAAGACATGGCATAAACCTAGAAAAATTGCTGGGTTTTATATCCTTGGCCCCGAAAGCCAATATAGCCTACCATCTTTATTTGAGACTACAGTATCTTATTTATTTTTCAATTTAATAATTGCGCTGGAATTCTTTGTGCTAGCAATGATACACGATGCATTATACCGTATTTTAATGTCTATAAATTAGTTTTTCTTGTAAAAATTTGGACAAGGCTCATACGCTCATGTTGATTTTCGTATTCCGTCGTGTATTTTTAAGAGATGAAGTTCGTTCTTTTCCCCTCCCCTTTCCTCCACTTTGGATCCGTGCCTGAAATGTGATCTTTTACAAGGGACAACCATAAGAAGACACCCTCACGAGCCACTAGTGAGAGACGTCTTTCAGATTGTCATGTTATTGTCCTCACTGTTTTGACACTGGAGGCAGCACCGCGGAACGTGGAGAGAATGGCGACATCATTCAAATACCTCCAGGCACCAATATTGTGTGGCGACTTAACGAAATAGAGGTTGTCAATAGAACACAAACATGATACCACATTCAACTGTCTTTATTGTAGAATGTAAGTGTGCTCAAAGTGACATACTGTTTACAAGTTACCAATGTCGGCTGAAAGACATTTCATTCCGGGATGTGAAAAGAAATACCACTTGCTTGAATACCGGAAGGGGGAGAACAGAGGATATAACTGTGGCTGTTGGAGATTGTTGTCTTAAGAAGCGTAGTTTTCTGCCCATAAGGCGGCTTCGGTGACGTAGTTGGTACATGCTGAGCTTATTCGAAGAAGTATCCATTTCCGGTTCCGTGTTGACAGTTTAATTATGAAATATAAAAATTTCCAAAATCAACACATTTTTAATATTATTTTAGCGTCTTAAGGGTACATGTTTCGGAATTTTTACAATAATTCCTTCTTCAGCCCATCATACTTAATGCTAGGAATCATCAATAACAGGCAACCTTGAACTCATCATCAATGTCAAAAACACATATTTGCACTAAAATTAAAAACACTTAAAAACTACTAAAATCTAAAAATAATAACATGCATTTTTAGCCTATTTTCAATTTTGAAAAAATAGGCTTATGAGATCACCTTTTGTCCATGTGTGTGTGCGTGTGTGTGTGTGTGTGTGTGTGATTCGTGTGTGTGTCCCCCCCCCTAATAAAGTCTAAACGGCAGGAGCGATTTCAATGAAACTCGGAAAGTTCATAGCACTATTCCCGGCGACCTCGACCGTGCCCTTCAAATTTTGTTACGACTCACCAATCCAACATGGCGGCTGTGCGAAATATTTCACCAGCATTCAATATCTCCGAAACTATTACCGATATTACCCTGACATTTTCTATGGTGATAGAGGGGACTATTATAAGTTCACTTATGTGACTTTTGAAAACATGGTAACTACAAAACCAACATGGCGGCCAAGCGAATTTGCGACTTTTAAATAGACGTTTCTCGCGATTTGATCAACCAAACGCAATGAAACTTGGTACAGTATATGTTTATATACATTGTAATGCACCGACATCTAACTTCGTTCAATTGTTTACATAATCCCAAGATGGCGGATGTGCGAAATATTTCACCGGCATTCTATATCTCTGAAACTATTAGCGGTATCTCCCTAAAATTTTGTACGGAGATAAAGGGCACTACTGGAAGTTCATCTATAAGATTTTCAAAAACCGGTTAACTACAAAACGAACATGGCGGCTAAGCGAATTTGAACATTTTAAATAGATCTTTCTCGCGATTTAATGTTCCAAGCGCAGTGAAACCTGGTACAGGAAATATTTATACACATTGTAATCCACTGGTATCTAATTTAGTTCAATTGTTTACATAACCTCAAGATGGCGGCAGTGCGAATTTTAAAATTACGTTTTTATTTCTTGTGATGTAGTCATGCGATCGAAGTGAAAGTTTGAATAATGAACCTACGCAATAATTTTCCTTTAATGGTACATGACTCTATGGCCTATACATTTAACAATCCAACATGGCGACCATCCGAAATATTTAGACGATACTGAATATCTACGAATCAATTTAACAACCAAACTGCATTTTTTAATGTTCATAGGGGCTATGAACTTAAGTTCACCTATAGGACTTTAAATAACCTGGTGATCACAAATCCAACATGGCGGTGACGCGAATTATAAATATTCACATGGACGTTTCTCGCAATTTAACCATCCGCGTGCAGTGAAACTTGGTACAGTAAATCTTTATCCGAATGTTAATCCACTGGCATCTAATTTATTTCAATTGTTTCCATAACCTCAAGATGGCAGCTGTGAACATTTTTAAATCTCCTTGTTTTTTCTTGTGTCCTAATTATACGATTGAAGTTTGAATACTACACGTACACAATAATCTTCATGTAACAGTACATAACTCTAGGACCTACATATATAAAATCCAACATGGCGACCATCCGAAATATTTAGTCGGTTCTCAATATCTATGAATCTATTATAGCAATCAAACTGAAATTGTGTATGTTGATAGTGGCAATTAACATAAGTAGGATATATGAAAATAGGCTGTGTAGTTCTTCACGGAACTACTTGTTGAAAATATAAAACACTCCTACTTCTTACAGCGAATCACTATATTGCTGCTGTAATGACAAACATTGTGCTGCTTGGTAATGATTAACGGGCCACAGTTATGAAAACTGAAAGTAGAAAATTCTGGAAACATTTTGGCGGAAACTTTTGGAAATTCTTATATTTCACAAGCATGCTGAGCTTCTATGCCCAAGGTCGCGGGTTCAAACCTGGCCTAAGTCGTTGGACTCTATAAGAGCGTTAAAATCCCTCAGTATGCCTTCCCTCGGAGGGGAAGTAAATCCAGCGGTCCCATGTCATAGGTTTATGGCATGTAAAAGGACCTTCCACTAACTAAACTTGTGTGAAGCACAATTTGTAGGTTAGGTTTGTGATTAATGCTCTTAAGTTCCAAAGTTCGTCACCAGGCGCTGGCTGCGATGGCATCTAGTAGTAGCCAAGTTCACAGCTAGGGGTCGTGGATGGTAGTATTTGGTAGCGTAAATAGGACATACTTGAAATTATCGTCTGAAATCCTTACTTGAATTAAAAACAGATAACACACACTAACACAGCCATCACAATCAACACCGGTTATCAGACAGATTCTACACACACCCAAAGTACACGGGGCTACATGACCGCGTTGACGCAGCCCATAAACTAAGGAACCAACCAATCATCTGCCCATAATAAGAATGGGAACGTGAGGATCGTGGCAGGTGGACCGCTATGTTTATCAAGCAGGTGAAGCCATGGTTGTCGAGGGAACATGGTGAGGTTAATTATTACATTGCCATGTTTCTCTCTGGCCATGTTTATTATTAGTTAGTTATTGTTGTTTTAAGGGGCGGAACAAGGTGGTTATTATGAAGCATACCTCCATCGAATGGGAATAACACCGAGTTCACGATGTCGATATTGTGGTGATCAATGGGATGATGTTCAGCACACGTTCTTTGCATGCTTGAGGTAGAGAAATCTTCGAAGACTTCTGGAGACAAAGGTTGGAGTCATTACACCAGACAATGTGGTGGATAAAATATTCAGCAACAGAGAGAGTTGGGCACAGATTGCTGTCTACATCTCTGAGCTGCTAAAAATAAAACAAAAAAGAGGAGAAACCGAGAAGATTGGTTGCTGAAGACAGTGTTTGTACAATTTTATGATTTAAATTAAACTTTCAAAAATGTTGACACTTTTCCAATTTATATTGTGGCCATCATTTTCCAAAAATATTTTACAACAGCAGATTTTTCGACTTCAGCTAGAACAGGAATGTTTCATGATTTATTAGGAGAAGATTTAAGTCCTGAATATTAATATCAGTTTAATTTGAATAATTCATTCTGCATAGTTGTAGGTTGTGTGATGTAATTAGTGTGTATCTGTAAGTGTATAATGAGTCTTAAATGGCTTAATAGTACATTATGCAACGAGCCTATAATGGCTATAATTAAGACACGAATATTTTTATAAAACGAGCGTATGCGAGTTTTATAATTTCCATACGAGTGTCTTAATTACCATTATAGGCGAGTTGCATACGACTGTTTATGTTCGACGATAATTATAACTTTATTATATGTTTTAACATAAATATTCATAAACATCTGTTGAGAGTCAGCCACTTGAATTTTGTGATCGCAGTGCGAGCGCTGGGTATATCTCTGTCTTTCAAGATCTCTGAACGACCGACGCATGCGCTCTGTGTGCTTGCAATGCCATATTATGCAGGCCATATGCTTACATCTGCCGTCCCTCAGTAATATTGTCACCGGAGTCGTTTGAAGGCTGTGTAGAAATTAGGGTTGGTGATATTAAGGTACAGTGCTATTTCTTGTCTCATATTCGCCAGTTTATTTACGTGAACATATGGACGGTGCGTATTCCATGTCGGCAATTTATTATAGTTCGATGTTGTGTTTATGTCCGACATGTTGGATTTTGAGCGCATGCGTGAAGGTATCGTTACCTAATTGGTCAATGAACGAGCTCTGATTGGCTGGAGAAACTGTATCATAATGAAACACAGTGTTATAATGACCATCATTATGGTACAGTTTTCTGACACATAATAGTGAGGGTCGAACATAAACTTATTTTAATATCTCGTTGTCCTATTTACAGTTGATTCTATCATTATTTTAATGTATTTAATTGATTTTACTTCACGATACATTAGAATAAAAATTACCTTCACAAAGACCTTTCTGAGGTCTAAATTCTCCCTTCTTCACGATGGTATGAAGAGGGGACGGCAAAAACCCACGGGCCTAGGAGCGCATAAAATCTAAATCCGGCCCTGCAAGTAGCCTATACAGTAGGGTTTGTAGGGTTTTAGTAGGTAGCCTAAGAAACCTGCTCAGTTGTTAATCCGGAAGCTTGTAGTCTGTCTTTTGAAGATTTCAGCACGGTTTCCCTCGAAAAACTAAATGAAATAAAAACAAGTAGTTCCGTGAATAACTATACAGCCTCTTTTCATATAGCCCACATATTGCAACTATCAACATACACAATTTCAGTTTGATTGCTGTAATAGATTCGTAGATATTGAGAACCGACTAAATAATTCGGATGGTCGCCATGTTGGATTTTATATATGTAGGTCCTAGAGTTATGTACTGTTACATGCAGATTATTGTGTACGTGTAGTATTCAAACTTCAATCGCATAATTAGGACACTAGAAGTTACAAGGAAATTTTAAAATTTCGCACAGCTGCCATCTTTAGGTTATGGAAACAATTGAAATAAATTAGATACTAGTGGATTACCATTCGTATAAGGATTTACTGTACCAAGTTTCACTGCTCTCGGATGGTTAAATTGCGATAAACGTCCATGTGAATATTTATACTTTGCGTCGCCGCCATGTTGGATTTGTGATCACCAGGTTATTTAAAGTCCTATAAGTGAACTTGAGTTCATAGCTCCTATGAACAACAAAAAAATCAGTCTGATTGCTACAATAGATTCGTAGATATTTAGAGCCGTCTAAATATTTCGGATGGTCGCCATGTTGGATTGTTAAATGTATAGGCCATAGAGTCATGTACCATTATAGGAAAATTATTGGGTAGGTTCATTATTCAAACTTTCACTTCGATCGCATGACTACATCACAAGAAATAAAAACTTAATTTTAAAATTCGCACAGCCGCCATCTTGTGGTTATGTAAACAATTGAACTAAATTAGATACCAGTGCATTACAATGTGTATAAATATTTCCTGTACCAGATTTCAGTGCGTTTGGAGCATTAAATCGCGAGAAAGGTCTATTTCAAATTTTCTAATTCGCTTGGCCGCCATGTTTGTTTTGTATATAACCGGTTTTTTAAAGTCGTATAAATGGACTTCCAGTAGTGCCCTTTATCTCCGTACAAAACTTCAGGGAGATACCGCTAATAGTTTCAGAGATACAGAATGCCGGTGAAATATTTCGCACATCCGCCATCTTGTGGTTATGTAAACAAATGAACGAAGTTAGTTGTCGGTGCATTACAATGTATATAAACATATACTGTACCAAGTTTCATTGCGTTTGGTTGGATAAATCGCGAGAAACGTCTATTTAAAAGTCGCAACTTCGCTTGGCCGCCATGTTGGTTTTGTAATTACCGGGTTTTCAAAGATCACATAAGTGAACTTATAGTAGTTTCCTTTATCACCATACATGATGCCAGGGTAATATCGGTAATAGTTTCGGAGATATTGAATGCTGGTGAAATATTTCGCACAGCCGCCATGTTGGATTGGTGAGTCGTTACAAAATTTGAAGGGCACGGTCGAGGTCGCCGGGAATAGTGCTATGAACTTTCCGAGTTTCATTGAAATCGCTCCTGCCGTTTAGACTTTATTAGGGGGGGGGACACACACACGAATCACACACACACACACGCACACACACACGGACAAAAGGTGATCTCATAAGCCTATTTTCTCAAAATTGAAAATAGGCTAAAAACTGCCCCTAATGAAATGGTTGATAGTGAAAATAATAATGTGAATATGTATACTATTACTACTGGTACAAGTACTACTATTGTCGCCGTACTGGATTTCACGGCCAAGTGTTTAAACTCCAGAAAATATTCTAGTGTCTGTGCGGGGTTTCACCTAAGTGCACCACGTCAGGCTCATCAGCGGGCTCTTGGTACACCCTGCCCTGTACTAGAGATGCTTTACCCTAGCGGTGGGCTGACAAACCTAAAATATTTCCTGACATTAACTATCATTTTACGGTATTTATTTATTCATTCATTCATTCACTTCGCCTATATTAATCCAAATGTTTGAAAATGAAGAATAAATTAAATTTTCAAGTGGTCCCATGGCATTCATATACATGGAATTATAATGTATCTACATCAAAATCTTATATAGAAATATTTGTAACTGATTTATGATAAGAAATAGAGGAAACAGTCTAATATATCATATTTCTTGTGAATTTCTCTATATAAAAGTGAATGTTATGTGATAGTTTGTGTGTGTGTTTGTGCCCTTTATGTGTTCATATACCAATTGCGATAAAACTTTGGTAAGTTGTTGTGTACACTCCTGCAAAGGTTTCTGACTTAGTAAAACCACATTACAATAGGTAGCGCACGAGTAGATTCAACCAATGATTGATGGCTCGCTAATCGTTTCATCAAAGTCCCGTATGCGCCCATAAACCATTCATACGATTGCGATGATACTTTGGTGAGTTGTTGTGTACACTCCTGCGAAAGTATATGACTTAGTAAATCCATATTACAATACGTAGCTCATGAGTAGATTCAACAAATGAGTGACGGCGCGCGAATTGTTTCAACAAAGTCCCTTATACGTTCATATACCATTCATCCGATTGCGATGAAACTTTCTTGGGTTGTTGTGTACACTCCACGAATGTTTCTGAATTAGTAAATCAATTTTATAATAGTTTAGAGGCAGTTAAAGGAAAAAGAAAAAAACATGTGTATCCAAAAGCACTTCAACACACAATATTACAACGCTGATATTTTCTTTGGAATAAAATGATCGAATATAGAAGGTGATGCGATGTGATTTTCCACCATTATAAGTCGTTACAAACTGCCAGATATACTTCAAATTCGTATTCGCACCGTGTTTAAGAAAGTTCTTCAACGCATGCTGCATTCGAGGTGGTGTACGGCTTTGTGCGGCTTTGTACTGCTATTTTAGAGTGTGGTTTGTGGAGTGGGAAGAAGGGAGTATAATGCACGCCCTGGGGTTGGGAGCGTGCTATCATGAAGGGTGTATTTACCGTAGAATCTTCACCAAGTGAATGACAAAAAGTTCAGAATCACACACACATACACTGGAGGCTAGTGACAATGCGTCATTGTGAGCGATGAAAGAAAGAGCGTAGGCAGTCTGCATCATTATCTGAACCGACTGAAAGCTGCAGGCATCTGCTGGAAATTAAGTAAACCGGAGGGAGGTAAACCTGTTAGCATAGAGAGCCTCCTGACCGTGAAGACAGAACACATTTCATGGCGCACTGACTGTCAATACCCCCTGCTGTCACTGCCAGCAGCGCTCCACCTTCACAATTGCATATTCGGCAAGTACGTAATCCATGATGCTCATGCCTTCACGCTCACCCTGCGGTGTAGTGTAGCCGAGTGTGCTTACTCCAGCTCCGAGAGTTGAATCCCGCTGTAAAGCAATTCTGTTAACTAGCGGACTCATGCGAGAAGTCTCACATGTGTTTAAACCACTCGCCCGGCTTTATTGGTATGCGGGTTCGACGCGACACAGTTCTGGCAGGGTATTAATAGCCAGACGTTAGCGAATGAGCTACTGTTGCAATCATTCCTTCATCAGTTTACCACAGAGAATTTAGTTTCTTTGGAATATCACAGATATTGTTCAATTTAGGGCCTTAAAATGTGGTTTTCGGGACCGAGCTTTACGTCTCCCATTGAGGGGATCAAAATAAGCTTTGGTCGTCCATCTAGGATAATTCTTATATTTCACTATGTATTTTGAAATGTTTTGCCCTATAGCCACACTTTTATGAGAAGTACGGTGAAGAGTTATATCAATGACAAGTGCAGAGACACCTTGTGGCCGCGAGACAAACTAAACCTATTCAGACACCGTATCACCCAGATGACCAACTCTGGATGGGAAAACCATACACCAAATGACACCAGGTTCTATAATATGGCGAAATTTGACAACAAAAATTAAAAGATAAGTAACAAATCCAATCTGAAGCAATATTTACGTGACCAAAATGTAGAATGAACACACTTTTAGAACCACAAGATACAGTCAACACAACAAAAACTGTCGTCAAGGAAACCGCTAGCCTTAATTGTGAAAACTGAAGTTTCAGCTCAACAGGGTCTCCTTTCCCCACTAATTCTCCCAGGCCCGTACCCTTGGCAGTGGTTTCTCCTGAGAAGTTCATGAATAATTGACTTTCTGAGAATAATTCATAGTTATGCTTTTGTACCATAGGTGGCGGTGATGTCAAATTATTGGTATTAGCCGTAGGCTTCCATGGAAATGATTTAAAGACTAGTGGACCCGTCAGACTTTGTCCTGCCCGAATATTGTAGTGCGGGTTCATCATACATACTTGAATTTTCTATGAACTAGGCCTATAAGTTATAATAATTTAGATAGTAAACAATTTTAGAAATAGTTTTGAACATAACCTTTTTATAAATTTAAGTATCACACAGACTTGCAAATTCATGTTCTAGCCTATTAGTTAAATATCGTAATGGGACCGGAACCGGCACTTTGAATTCAATGAATAATACTTTTATTGACTAAAAGTATTTATTCCTTATCTATCAAAGTTTGTCAATAGGGATCACTTTGGGTAGACATGGTTATTTTCATGTCTTTATTATTATTATTATTATTATTATTATTATTATTATTATTATTATTATTATTTTCGTTTTGGCTATCTAAGGACAACGAGGCTCGCTTTAACTCTTCACATAGGCCTTCTGTTTCTTCTTAGCTGCGTGACTCAGCGGCAACGTTCTCGCTTGCTGGGCCCAAGGTTGCAGGTTCATATCCTGGGACAGTCAGCTGGCATTTGAGGGTGCGCAAATGCGAGAGAGCCGTGTCAGTAGATTTATTGGCACGTTAAATATCCCTTTCGGGGCAAAATTCCCCGGGCACCCCGGCGTCTCTAAAAGCCAGAGTAGTTAAAAGGGACGTAAAACCAATAACATATTATCTTCTTAGCCCAGAAGGCTTTCATTTTCTGGTAATGAGCAGACTTCGTCTCCTCTGTTCACTTCGATCTGGTGGTTCCTGTGATCTTCCTGCTGGTAACGGCTACTGGGAATACCCCTTGAAGAATGACCTGACGGAATTTGGCCCCATCATGTGCGGTGTCGGGAGAAATTTGAAGCTGTTGCAGGTCTGATTTCACTGTGGTGATCCATTTGTTCTTGGAGGCTTTGCTTCTACCTGTCGCGGTGAAGATCCTGTTCGTGGGTCTGCAGGGGTTCATGCGGGTTAGATGACCATAAAAGCTTAGTCGCCTTTCCCTTATCGATGTGATTATATCCTCTTGGAGATGGTACAGCTCACTATCGTGTCTGATCCTATAGGTGCCATCCATTTCTCGTACTGGCCCTAGTATTCTCCTTAGGATTTTTCGTTCCTTGAGCTCAAGCCTCCTTGGTTGGTTGGTTGGTTGGTTGGTTCCTCAGTTTAGGGGCTGCGACAACGCGGTCATGTAGTCCCGTGTACTTTGCGTGTGTGTAGAATCTGTCTGATGAAAAAATCCACAGCCTGCTTCCAGTCTCCGACCGGGTCAGGAATGGAATGAATGAAGCCCCCATCTAGCGGCGAGGATATGGACTGTACCGGCTGCCGAGGCCTGACGCACTCCTCTGGGGCAATGATTAAATGAATGAAAGATGAAATGAAATGATAGTGGAGAGTGTTGCTGGTATGAAATTTTGACAGGGAAAACCGGAGTACCCGGAGAAAAACCTGTCTGCCTCCGTTTTGTCCAGCACAGATCTTACATGGAGTGACCGGGATTTGAACCACGGACCCAGCGGTGAGAGGCCGGCGTGCTGCCGCCTAAGCCACGGAAGCTAATCTGTCTGATAACTGGTGTTAATTGTGATGGCTGTATTAGTGTGTGTATCTGTTTTAATTCGAGTAAGAACTGCAGACGATCAATTTTCAAGTAGTTCCTACTTTTGCCGCCAAACGCCACCGTCAACGACCAACTAGTTCAGAAATTAGTTACCAGATTCCACCACAGTCGGCTCCTGACGACGAACGTAGGATCCTAAGAACGTTAGTCAAATGTTTAACCTATAATAATTTAGCTTCACACAGGTGTAGTTAGTGGAAGGTTCTTTAACATGCCATAAATCTACGACATGGGACCACCGGCTTTACTTCCCCTCCGAAGGAAGACATACTGTTAGTAGAACCTTCCTGTTCAACAAGAGGCTTTTAGAGGCATAGAGTACAGAGGGCCTTACTACTGAGTTATAATATTTGAGCTTAAGATTCCTGGAAAGGTACTTGGAGATGTAAATTTATTCATGTCTGATCCGGTTGCAGTCAACATACAGCTTGATGGAGAATAAAAGTGCTACTGATATTCACTTCGAGTCTCGGTCAACTGTTATGAAAAATATCTCAAGTGGGCTGTAAACTACTGTATTGTATATATATAGTGTTCTTTTTTATTAGCGTTTGATTGATTGATTGCACATTTGGTTGAATGAAAGGTTGATTGATTTGTTATTTTTGATTGAATGTACGAGCGAACGAAGTACAGTAATGTATTTATTGTTTGCTGTGTGCCCATTTAGCAAGAAATATGCCAATCACAGTATACCAGCGTAGCTCAATTCGGGATTTCGGGGCAGCGGTAAGTTCCCCCACTCTGTGACTCACATATTTTGGATCAATTAGAGGATACACTTGCAAAATAACAACAAAAATCAACTCTTATTTAAACACATTTAATTAATAAAATTAATGGCGCTACAAACACTTTAACAATTTAATTACTGACCCAATAATCAACTGCTTGTTCCAAATGAACAAGGAATCACAAATATAAACAAATATTGTATTCAAAACCTGTGGTTTCCACATAAACCAACAATTCTTACTTAGTCTCACTTCCATAAAGCACTAACATTAAGTTTACATAACTCCGAGCTCTTTGGCTCCATGTATTTACATTTTTAAGGTGTCATTCTTGTACACCTCAAACACTATCCTTGATATTTTCTTATTTCTCAAAAACAAATATATAATTATATTTAAAATCTATGTTAATTATCTAACTCAATATTTTGGGCATGTCCACACATTCAGTTGTTATCATCTCTCTTTATTTCACAAATATATTAAGGTAATCAGAAAATCAATTTTGTACTCCAGAGCGTGAAGGTACTTGACACAGTCAAAAAAACTATAGTTACTCCCGAACTCAGTTGCCTTCAATCAACTCGTGGAATCCCACGTCCATACATTATTACAATAGGGATTGTTATTTATCTCTTATGTCTTAGTAGACCATTATCATATAAGAAACTACGATCTGAACCGGTAAACGAAAATATCCATCTATTAGGACCTCGGTTCAACGCCCGGGTCGTTAACAACTTTAAACACTCCTGGTGTATTCATTCTCTTTACAACAGCTTACGAGACGGTCTCTGTTCCCTCTCGCTTTAAGAGAGCTAGACTCTACTACTTGGGGTGCGATTTATGATACGTAGGGTGACGGCGACATCCTGTCTGACCCAACGTTAGTAGCTTATTTCCAAGGCTTTCAAAACAAACCTTCCCATTATATCCAGTTCTGGGGAGACCGGGCTTTACTGTACCGTATTCATTCAAACAACTATTCTTTGGTTCACAGACCATTTTCGTATCCTTGGCATTTATTAATTATGAGAGGGTCCTCATTGATTGGGAAGATTAATACACATACGACGACGGAGAATTTAAGGGGCTTTTATCATAAGAAGATTCTGCATTCGAATCTGTTCACGTGCCTCGGGAACCAATCCCTTACAGAGGACTTACACAAAATGCGATTTAGAGTCGGCCGTGGCCCATATGACATACGCTCAATAATACCATATATTAGCTCCCTTTTTAAATACCTACACAATGCCTCGTGATACTATGTCACAAATAGAGGACTTATACAATTATCAATTCACTGCAACCAACTACCCTCCATAAGTAATGTACCAAGTATTTTAACCACTACGCGTTCCTAGCGTGACACTTTAATATTATATTTGCGCTCATTATGCGCTATGCATTATTTTAAGCCGGAAATGTCTTCCCAAGAACTGATAAATCTCTTTAGTAACAATTCATATTATTTTAATTCACATATTAATCTTTCCATTGTCGATAAATCGCTCCCTGTTTAATATATTCCATTGAACATTAAGGCTTAACGCTCTTATGTTTCACATTAATTTATTTGATTTTTATTTAACATTTCCATATTTAATTATTATTATTATCTTTATTCTTTATACAAGCTCAAAAGCTATTTCTTTCATATCTCAACTTTACTTTATTTCAATGTCTTTCATGATAATTAATGATATTTCGCTTGCTCTTATGACATTTGTTAAATACATTAACCCTTTATTCACATATTTCCTCTCCGGGATTTATTCTTTACATAATTATTTATAATTTCTCAATTTTTTTATTATCGTTCAGACCGTGTTCTTGATTATTCAGTATTTATTTATTAAAACACATCCCTTTCACTCACAAACTCCGGTGGGTTTGTACACAATCAACTTCTGACACCAAAATAGCATGAATTTAGTACTCACATGTTTCCAGATCATCCCATGATCTTAAATCTGGTGCGGTGCTTCATTTTTGGGCCCACTTTGAACTTTTACTCCATATTAAAGGAATTCATCTTACTTAAAAACACTTTTTGATATACATTTAAAACACTTAACATTGACGACATTTTTATATACTGATGTGTCCCTTTTGAACACATAATAAACACTAAAAATATTAATTTAACACACAATCTTGATTATTTTACACTTCACAATTCTCGATCACTAGGCCGTATTTCTGAGCCTATCACACGTGATCTTCTTAAATTCCCGTTTCCAAGGGTGAAATTTATTCGATGTCGGCTTCCTATCCTGCAGAATGTGAAAGTCCCGAAACATCTACTGTTCCCTGGAGTCCAATTCTGCTACTCCTATCCTGGATAACCGGCTATTTATCTAGCTTGAACGGCTTCTTTGTAGATCTGTCTATCGATCCTAACGAAAGTCTATACGGATCGAGGTCTCCTCTAAGACCTATAGATTTAGTTTATAGCAGCTAGCACTTCTCAATTCTAGTATTTTTAGAATAGTTCGCCTGCTTTCTGGAGATAATGTTTATAGTCTCCTATCTTCTTTATTTGAACTGTTTTAACACTCCTACGTTTTTGATATACGTTCCGAACCTTATTCTGTTCTTCCCTTTTAGGTTTCTTTACTTTAAATAACAGTTTATCTGTCTGGTATGATACTTCCGTACGTTATGATCTATTCATTCGTACATTTAACGACCTATCGCCTTTAAGTCCGATGTTCGCAGCCTGCTCTGACTATATCTTATGAATTTTCACTTTAACTTGTATACAGTCGGGCCTAAATCCTATAATTAGGATTTTCCTAATATTTCACTACGGCGATACTTTAAAATTTCGTCTTGACCACTCCTTATGGAGGCAAGCAAGTCGTTAATACTGCGATGCCTGTGGCTATCGGATCTTACTTCTGCGGTATAACACAGCGTTTCTCCCCTCAAGGAGTACTGGTAGCTGTTTTCGATGTAACGCAGAGTTACGTCCCTCACGGACTGTCGGAATGACTACTTCTACGTCGTGGTGCAGCACTTCCCCTCACGGAGTGCTCGTATGACTGCAAGTGCTGATATAACTTCACGTCCTCCTGGACGGATTCGTACTGCGTGATGCGTGGCAACACCCCTCGGGCTGTTCAAGACTGCATTCAATGATGATCGTGACACAGTGACGTGCCCTCAGGCCGTTTGAAACTGCATTCGGTGCTTGTACTTGTTGCACAGTATGACCTCCCCTGAGGTTCATACGTTTGAAGACTTTGATGCAGCACCTCCGCTCACGGAGTCCTCGTTGTAAAACTGCATGCGATGTGACACAGTGACGCCCCCTCGGGCTGTCTGAATACTGCATGATTGGCTTGGAAACGCCCGAAGCTTTATACTATTTTACTAAAAAAAAATAAGACTCAAGCCTTTTCTGTGGTCAACTTCTAAAATAATGGTGCCACAAATATAAAAATTATACCTTCCGAAAGCTCTTCTTCTCAATGTCAAATGATCTTATTGCACCTAAGAATCGATCGTGCAATTCGGAGATATTAATTAATTTCTCGTCCTCAATTGTGTGGGTGTTGCATTTCTTTTGCTCTCTCCCCTCCATAGAGGCTTAGGTAATTCCCCAATGACGTCGTCTTACGTCGGCAGTTTTTTTCTGCGCAATTATTAAATGGTTTCTCTTTACTGAAAAATCTCTCATTCAAAATGATTCACTGTACTGTGCTTGTTTACTCATTATTATGCTCGTAAACGTGTTAATTTTAATTATTCCTCTTCTGGCGCATAAGCGGCGTTGTCAATTTCCAGCCACGTCAGCTCGAATTCCGATTCAGGCTTCCTTGTCTAACACGGTGGAAATTTCCATTCAGTTATTAATACTCGTGACCAGCCCTCTCTTGAATGTCGAGTGGGGGTGATCTCATCTTAGGAACCTCTGTCCCTAGTCGCTTGCACAATGTTAAGCTATAATCCTGGCTTAAAATCTCTCTCCGTTCCTTTAGGAAACTATACGTTTCTTTCATTTCTTTCTTAAGGACATGGGTTCGACCTTCCATGGACCCTATGGCACATGGGTTCATCTCTCCCCTCCTTAGGTAAATAAATTTTCGAAAAATTTTAAGGAAATTTATTTCAATTTAATTTGTATTTCTTTATTCGTCGAATCCATCATAACGTCATCCGTATTTACTGTTGTTTTTACTTCCTTAAAGTTCCTTCCACTAATTGTGTAGGTTGGGTATGCTCTATCTTTACCCTTTCTTTCTCCTTTATTACATTAAAATTTTCCTTTTCAATAAAATCAATTACTTCTTTAAAGTTCCTCTCCTTTCTGGTCTGTGTTTAGGTTGGGTCTTCAAGAGTTCCCATTCATTCATTTATTCCCTAGTGGACGTCTCCACTCAGGCCATAAATCTCTTGTCACGTTCGGTGTTTACAACTCTCTGCCCTCGTCTGGCACGCTCTTCTCCAAACTCGAGTCAACAGTTGGTTCCTTTTCTTCTTTTCATGAGACTGACTTCAAGTCGGTCTGTTCTTTATTCATTATATTTCTTCAACTTAATGACTTTATGTTAATTATCTTGCGGGTGCAATTAGCTTTACCCGTAACTTAATTCATTACAGTTCACAGACTTCAAGTCTGTTACACTTCATTCGAAATTTTTAAGAGCTCAGTCTGACCTCACCTGACTCTTTCTGGTTCTCTTCCCTCTTCCTTATCTCTCTTTGAGATGGTATTTCAGCAAATATTATACTTATTTCTCGTATTCTTTGACGGTTGCAAATATCTTTACCCGTTTGTTCCTATGGGATAATCCTTTTCCTTCACCTCGTATCGAGATGGCATTTTCCAAGAGTATTTCTTTTTCCTACTCTTCCAATTCTTTAGATTTTCCAAATCTCTTTTCTTTCTCTTCTTTTTATCCTTCCCTTTCTTCTTACGATGCTTCCAGCTGAAATATGCCTGGGCATCCTCTTTCTCCAAAGCATCGTTTGTTATTTCACCTCCTTTCCTTGTTTCCATGGGGTATCCATTTCCTAATACACCAATTATCAACGGCGGTTTTCTTCCTTTTGGCTCTTCTTCAGAGACGTCTCCTCTCATTTTTTTATTGCTCCCAACAATCTCATCTTTTTCTTTTAGGGTCTCTTGGCTCTTATTTGCATCCCTTTCCAGTCCTCTTTTCTGTCGTTGGCATTCCTGACATTTAATCATTAATTCGAAGATCTGGGCTTTCAATTTTTCCTCTTCTTCCTTTAATGCCCTTTTATTTTCCTGGTCCTGCATTTCTTCGAAGTTTTCCTTTTCCCTTTCTGTGAAATCTTGAACCTCTGTTTCCATCGGTGCTTCGTTGATATTTTCTATATTTGTTTCATCTAATTTCTCTATTTCTTCTGGAATTATCATTTCCGTTTCTTCAACTATCAATTCCTTTAGTATCTCCTGTTCCGAGATTATATCTTGTTCTTCCAGCTCGACTTTTTCATAAAAATGAGTCTCTTCAGTTTGCAGCTCATTTTCATTTTGGCTGTCCTCCTGGTCTGGACTTACTATTTCCTCTTGAGTTTCCATTGGTTTCTCTAGAAGGATGTCCAAAGTTTCCTCAGTTTCCACTGGAATCATTATAATTTCTACTTCTTGTTTCTCTTCTTTAATATCCATTTCGGGCTTTTCTGGCACCATGATTTCTTTTTCTTCTTCAATTTCAGCTTGTTTTTCAACTTCCGTCTGGACAGCTGTTCCATTTTTGACTGGGATAGCCATTTCTTTTCCTTTGAGGTCCTCTGCTAATATGTATTCATCATATTTCTTCTGAGTAGCCTCTAATATCTCTGTATATTCTGGAATCTTGACTTTCCTCAATTCAGCTATCTCCTGAATGCTCATTATTCCAGATTCGTCATACATGCTCATTCTGAAACCGTGCATTTTTTTCTGTTCTTTTGTTATCCAATCTTTCTGTTCCTGAACGTAATTTCTTCGGTCGTGCTCTTTGTAAGGGATCTTCCACCCAATCTTATTCCATTTATCTCTTAGTTTTCCTAGTTGCTCCCTTATATCACTTACTTCCTCAATAAATATATTTATCTGTTCCCACGGAGCTATTTCTATTTTTCCTTCTTTCTCCATGCGTTTCGCAAATTTCCTCTTTGTTTCTATCAATGATTCCTTCACATTAGGGATTTCTTTGTACAAGTCTTCTAATTCCTGTTTGGGTATCTCATACCTATTTTTACTTGCCCTTTCACGGAGCTCAGATATCTTCTTCCTTTCCTTAGAAATACTTTCTCTCTGTTCCTCAATTCCTTCCTTCTTTCTTGAATTGTAATCTTTTAATACCCAAAGTTCGCCATCCATCTTATGATACTTATTATCCGTTTCCCGAATTATATCCAAGAATTTCTTTATTTCATCCCAAGTCGCCATTTCTACCTTTTCCTGATCCTGAACGTCAGTACTATCGTTCTTTTCCCCTTCGTTTTCTGAGCCTACCTGGACCGACATTACTACGTGAGACTTTGTATTATCCTTATTCTTATCAATATCAATTACATTTTCCCTTGGAATTGGTTTACAAATTTCCTTTTCCTTTCCGAGCTCTAAAGGCTCAACATTTACCCCTTTGTCTGCAGACATGTTACCTTCTCTTCGTGTAACTATGTCTCCAGGTGCACGCATGCTTTCTACAGAAACATTTATAATTTCTTTAGTTGGGTACTCTTTTTCACCTGTAGTTTTCCTTTTATCTGGGCTCTCGGCCCTTACATTTTCAGAGAGCCTCCGCCTCTCTTCACTTAACAACATCATATTAAAATACAGTGGGCCTCTAATGCCACCACACTAGTACATGTTTGAGAGATGATACTCTGAATTAGTGTGTCCCAATTTCTTTAAACTTTACTTTGGTACGGGTATTCACTCACAACGTACCCTTTTGATACTTTTATTCAATTTCATAAAACCTTTATGGAAGTATTTAAAATTCAAAATTTCGAAAAACCATTTTTTTCAAAAAATGAAAGTTTTGATTTTTCGAGAAAAACTCGGGTTTTCCCTAGGAAAACTCAGCCCTACGTACTGGGCGCCAAAAAGAAATTGATTTGCTAGGGGGTTGATAATATAATATAATATATTCAGGGCTGCTCGGTATGAGTTTCCAGGGACCCATGCGGTCAGTTAATATTTTACGTTGTAGCTATTCCTATCATTACTTTAATTTTACATGAAATGACCGACTTAAGTGTTCCTCTAGTTATTAATCCAGCACATTATTTATATATCCCCATGTGCCCATTTAGCAAGAAATATGCCAATCACAGTATACCAGCGTAGCTCAATTCGGGATTTCGGGGCAGCGGTAAGTTCCCCCACTCTGTGACTCACATATTTTGGATCAATTAGAGGATACACTTGCAAAATAACAACAAAAATCAACTCTTATTTAAACACATTTAATTAATAAAATTAATGGCGCTACAAACACTTTAACAATTTAATTACTGACCCAATAATCAACTGCTTGTTCCAAATGAACAAGGAATCACAAATATAAACAAATATTGTATTCAAAACCTGTGGTTTCCACATAAACCAACAATTCTTACTTAGTCTCACTTCCATAAAGCACTAACATTAAGTTTACATAACTCCGAGCTCTTTGGCTCCATGTATTTACATTTTTAAGGTGTCATTCTTGTACACCTCAAACACTATCCTTGATATTTTCTTATTTCTCAAAAACAAATATATAATTATATTTAAAATCTATGTTAATTATCTAACTCAATATTTTGGGCATGTCCACACATTCAGTTGTTATCATCTCTCTTTATTTCACAAATATATTAAGGTAATCAGAAAATCAATTTTGTACTCCAGAGCGTGAAGGTACTTGACACAGTCAAAAAAACTATAGTTACTCCCGAACTCAGTTGCCTTCAATCAACTCGTGGAATCCCACGTCCATACATTATTACAATAGGGATTGTTATTTATCTCTTATGTCTTAGTAGACCATTATCATATAAGAAACTACGATCTGAACCGGTAAACGAAAATATCCATCTATTAGGACCTCGGTTCAACGCCCGGGTCGTTAACAACTTTAAACACTCCTGGTGTATTCATTCTCTTTACAACAGCTTACGAGACGGTCTCTGTTCCCTCTCGCTTTAAGAGAGCTAGACTCTACTACTTGGGGTGCGATTTATGATACGTAGGGTGACGGCGACATCCTGTCTGACCCAACGTTAGTAGCTTATTTCCAAGGCTTTCAAAACAAACCTTCCCATTATATCCAGTTCTGGGGAGACCGGGCTTTACTGTACCGTATTCATTCAAACAACTATTCTTTGGTTCACAGACCATTTTCGTATCCTTGGCATTTATTAATTATGAGAGGGTCCTCATTGATTGGGAAGATTAATACACATACGACGACGGAGAATTTAAGGGGCTTTTATCATAAGAAGATTCTGCATTCGAATCTGTTCACGTGCCTTGGGAACCAATCCCTTACAGAGGACTTACACAAAATGCGATTTAGAGTCGGCCGTGGCCCATATGACATACGCTCAATAATACCATATATTAGCTCCCTTTTTAAATACCTACACAATGCCTCGTGATACTATGTCACAAATAGAGGACTTATACAATTATCAATTCACTGCAACCAACTACCCTCCATAAGTAATGTACCAAGTATTTTAACCACTACGCGTTCCTAGCGTGACACTTTAATATTATATTTGCGCTCATTATGCGCTATGCATTATTTTAAGCCGGAAATGTCTTCCCAAGAACTGATAAATCTCTTTAGTAACAATTCATATTATTTTAATTCACATATTAATCTTTCCATTGTCGATAAATCGCTCCCTGTTTAATATATTCCATTGAACATTAAGGCTTAACGCTCTTATGTTTCACATTAATTTATTTGATTTTTATTTAACATTTCCATATTTAATTATTATTATTATCTTTATTCTTTATACAAGCTCAAAAGCTATTTCTTTCATATCTCAACTTTACTTTATTTCAATGTCTTTCATGATAATTAATGATATTTCGCTTGCTCTTATGACATTTGTTAAATACATTAACCCTTTATTCACATATTTCCTCTCCGGGATTTATTCTTTACATAATTATTTATAATTTCTCAATTTTTTTTATTATCGTTCAGACCGTGTTCTTGATTATTCAGTATTTATTTATTAAAACACATCCCTTTCACTCACAAACTCCGGTGGGTTTGTACACAATCAACTTCTGACACCAAAATAGCATGAATTTAGTACTCACATGTTTCCAGATCATCCCATGATCTTAAATCTGGTGCGGTGCTTCATTTTTGGGCCCACTTTGAACTTTTACTCCATATTAAAGGAATTCATCTTACTTAAAAACACTTTTTGATATACATTTAAAACACTTAACATTGACGACATTTTTATATACTGATGTGTCCCTTTTGAACACATAATAAACACTAAAAATATTAATTTAACACACAATCTTGATTATTTTACACTTCACAATTCTCGATCACTAGGCCGTATTTCTGAGCCTATCACACGTGATCTTCTTAAATTCCCGTTTCCAAGGGTGAAATTTATTCGATGTCGGCTTCCTATCCTGCAGAATGCGAAAGTCCCGAAACATCTACTGTTCCCTGGAGTCCAATTCTGCTACTCCTATCCTGGATAACCGGCTATTTATCTAGCTTGAACGGCTTCTTTGTAGATCTGTCTATCGATCCTAACGAAAGTCTATACGGATCGAGGTCTCCTCTAAGACCTATAGATTTAGTTTATAGCAGCTAGCACTTCTCAATTCTAGTATTTTTAGAATAGTTCGCCTGCTTTCTGGAGATAATATTTATAGTCTCCTATCTTCTTTATTTGAACTGTTTTAACACTCCTACGTTTTTGATATACGTTCCGAACCTTATTCTGTTCTTCCCTTTTAGGTTTCTTTACTTTAAATAACAGTTTATGTGTCTGGTATTTTACTTCCGTACGTTATGATCTATTCATTCGTACATTTAACGACCTATCGCCTTTAAGTCCGATGTTCGCAGCCTGCTCTGACTATATCTAATGAATTTTCACTTTAACTTGTATACAGTCGGGCCTAAATCCTATAATTAGGATTTTCCTAATATTTCACTACGGCGATACTTTAAAATTTCGTCTTGACCACTCCTTATGGAGGCAAGCAAGTCGTTAATACTGCGACGCCTGTGGCTATCGGATCTTACTTCTGCGGTATAACACAGCGTTTCTCCCCTCAAGGAGTACTGGTAGCTGTTTTCGATGTAACGCAGAGTTACGTCCCTCACGGACTGTCGGAATGACTACTTCTACGTCGTGGTGCAGCACTTCCCCTCACGGAGTGCTCGTATGACTGCAAGTGCTGATATAACTTCACGTCCTCCTGGACGGATTCGTACTGCGTGATGCGTGGCAACACCCCTCGGGCTGTTCAAGACTGCATTCAATGATGATCGTGACACAGTGACGTGCCCTCAGGCCGTTTGAAACTGCATTCGGTGCTTGTACTTGTTGCACAGTATGACCTCCCCTGAGGTTCATACGTTTGAAGACTTTGATGCAGCACCTCCGCTCACGGAGTCCTCGTTGTAAAACTGCATGCGATGTGACACAGTGACGCCCCCTCGGGCTGTCTGAATACTGCATGATTGGCTTGGAAACGCCCGAAGCTTTATACTATTTTACTAAAAAAAAATAAGACTCAAGCCTTTTCTGTGGTCAACTTCTAAAATAATGGTGCCACAAATATAAAAATTATACCTTCCGAAAGCTCTTCTTCTCAATGTCAAATGATCTTATTGCACCTAAGAATCGATCGTGCAATTCGGAGATATTAATTAATTTCTCGTCCTCAATTGTGTGGGTGTTGCATTTCTTTTGCTCTCTCCCCTCCATAGAGGCTTAGGTAATTCCCCAATGACGTCGTCTTACGTCGGCAGTTTTTTTCTGCGCAATTATTAAATGGTTTCTCTTTACTGAAAAATCTCTCATTCAAAATGATTCACTGTACTGTGCTTGTTTACTCATTATTATGCTCGTAAACGTGTTAATTTTAATTATTCCTCTTCTGGCGCATAAGCGGCGTTGTCAATTTCCAGCCACGTCAGCTCGAATTCCGATTCAGGCTTCCTTGTCTAACACGGTGGAAATTTCCATTCAGTTATTAATACTCGTGACCAGCCCACTCTTGAATGTCGAGTGGGGGTGATCTCATCTTAGGAACATCTGTCCCTAGTCGCTTGCACAATGTTAAGCTATAATCCTGGCTTAAAATCTCTCTCCGTTCCTTTAGGAAACTATACGTTTCTTTCATTTCTTTCTTAAGGACATGGGTTCGACCTTCCATGGACCCTATGGCACATGGGTTCAGCTGTTATCTAGATCCTCGAATGCCACTCTTGTATTGCTTTTTTCCAGTTTCTGAACTTTTTCTTCTTATCATTTTTTAATGTTTTTGCCTTTTTCCGTTTACTGTAGATAGTTTTGATTTTTCTGTAATAATTTTTAATGTTTCCTGAACAAAGGGATTGCATGAATGAATGCTAGAGTTTGGATGTTCGAGTGCGTGTATGTATGGTTGTGGTTGTTGATATATAAGGTGCGTTCAAAAAGTAACGAGCCGGAGGCTGGAATACGCAAACCGGTGACGACATCGGCTAATCGTGGCGTGTGTAACGAGGTGTGGTTCCGACCAGAGCGTTTGTCGTTTGGATTCTGGTTCGAAGTGATGACACCATGACTCATCTCCAGCCTCCACTCGTGCCAGGAACCCATTCCCTTCCCTCGCATAGCGCTGCTGATGACCAAGACAGTGGTCCATTCGATATGCGTCCTGGTGTGATTGAAGACTGTGGGGCACCCATTGGGCACACACTTTGCGCAAGTGCAATCGTTCCTTCATGATTGTGTGCACACTTTCGACGCTCAATCTGACCACGGTGGCTATGGCGTTCACTGTCACTCGGCGGTCCTGGGTAATGAGTGCATCAACCAGCTGGACGTTGTCATCGGTAATGCAGGGGGGTGCCCCAGACCGGGCATCATCGGCTAACGACACCCGTCTTTCCCTGAAGCGCTTGTGCCACGACTTGACTCTTGTAAGGGACATGCAGTGTTCGCCGTACACTTGTGACATTCGGCGATGAATGTCCGTTCCCCGTACTCCTTCCGCTGTCAGAAACCGAACAACACCTCTTTGCTCTTCGTTTGACGCCTCCATGTCACTGTTTGCAATGCGACTGGCAGCGTTGGACGATTGGTGCATGCTGCTGCTCGCTTTGTATCGTCACGTGACGTGCACGATTGCCCTCTAGCGACGGGCTGTGACCTTCCACACTCTGGTCGGAACCACACCTCGTTACACACGCCACGATTAGCCGATGTCGTCACTGGTTAGCACATTACAGCCTCCGGCTTGTTACTTTTTGAACGCACCTTATATAATAGTGTATTTCTATTTTTGTTCGTGTTTGCTGTTTTCGTTTTTTATACTTGTAAATTTTATTGTTAATTATTATTAATATTATTAAAAATTGTTAAAATATTAGTGTAAAATGACCTATTCATGGTTGTATCTAATAATTATCAAATAAATATTGTCACTAGAGGAGTCTGTCTGTCTGACAATAAAGAACACATACACACATACATACATACATACATGCATGAGTGATAGACACTCTCCAACTTGACACACCTGGCATCTATAGCCAAGTTCTCGCTTTCGTTTGTTGAAACCCACTCTCCTAAATTATTATTATTATTAAATAAAAAGTTGAAAATTAACATGGAAAATGTAGTTCCTTTAAGTACCGGTACATCCTCGCGAATAATCCTGTACAGATAAACACGTTATTTCTCAAGCGATATAAAGAATATGACTCAATAAATGTCACCTTAATTGAATATAAAAGCAGCCTATAATCATGTGTTGATCGAAAGGACAACACACTTTCCATCCTCTTCTGTCCCTCTAATTAATCCTCTCTGTGTCTCTGTCCCTCCCGGAAGGAAGATGAGACGCACGACTTCTGCTCCAGCGACCACAGGCCAGCCTGCCTAACCCCACCGAGCTCGACGAGGATTTCATTTTATGCCACTACTTTGATGTCTCTGATGCGTGCCTCTTCGTTTCTGGCTTTTTAACAAACTCATTTCTCTCTTTTTCGCCGCTGACTGCTGTCTCTGTGCGTGTGTACTGAGGTAGGGGGAAGAACATCCAACTCCCCACAACAAGTCATTTTATTTCGTTCCTCATTCCCATGATATTCTCAGCACATCTTTATGTTGGAACACATGTAGTGGAAACATTACTTGTGGAAATAGAATGTTTACTAATGCGTCTCGAAACTTAAATAAGGTCGAATTAGCCACTAAGTTAACTAGGTTATTCCTTTGTCTGTAACGAGGACAAAAGTACAGATATCAAAATCTCAATGAACAAAGTAATCAGGGCTGGGTAAGTTACTTTTGAAAAGTAAATTCTTTGCAGTTACCGTTACTTGCCAACTTGGAATATCCTTGGTCATCAGCCCCATGTTTTTGGGGGTGTTTGTGGAATTTGTCTGATAACCTGTTTTTTTTTCGTGGTTAGGAATGGGATTGTTGTTTGAGTCTTCAGTCTTTTAGCTGGTTTGATGCAGCTTTCCATGCCTCCCTGTCCTGAGCTAATCGTTTCATCTCCACTTAGCTACCACACCCTACGTGCGAGGCAATCTGTTTAACATATTCTAACCTTGGTCTACCCCCACAGTTCTAGTCCTCGACCCTTCCTTCCATTTACTAAGCTTGCTATTCTTGGGTGTCTTAGAATGTGTCCTACCAACCTATCTCTTCTCTTCATTAGCAGTCGCCATAAACATCTTTCCTCTCCCACTAGTCTTAATACCTCTTCGTTTGTAACCGTATCTACCCATCTGATCTTTATCATTCTCCTGTAACACCACATTTCAAACGCTTCAATTCTCCTCTTTTCTGCTGCACCAATATTCCAAGTTTCACTTCCATAGAGTGCAACGCTCCAGACACCTAAATCTATATTCGATGTCAACATATTCCTTTTCTGTATAAATGCTTTCCTTACCTGAGCTAACCTACTTTTTATATCCTCTTTGCTTCGTCCATCACTGATTATTTTACTTCCTAAGTAACAGAAGTCTCCTACTTCCTTTAGTTTTTCACCTGCCAATTTGATGTCCATAGAGGTGAAATAATGTACTATTACGGCATATGCCTGGTTGGTTGGTTGGTTCTTAAGTTTAGGGGCTGCGACAACGCGGTCATGTAGCCCCGTGTACTTTGGGTGTGTGTAGAAACTGTCTGATAACCAGTGTTAATTGTGATGACTGTATTAGTGTGTGTATCTGTGTTAATTCAAGTAATGGATGCAGACGATGAATTTTCAAGTAGTTCCTACTTTTGCCGCCAAACGCCGCCGTCAATGACTCCTAGTTCAGAATTTAGCTACCAGACGTCACCGCAGTCGGCTCTTGGCAACGAACGTAGGAACCTAAGTGCATTGTTTACATTCTTAACTTATACAATTTAGCTTCACACAGGTGTAATTAGTCGAAGGTTCTTTAACATGCCATAAATCTATGACATGGGACCGCCGGCTTTACTTCCCCTCCGAAGGAAGGCATACTAAGGGAGGCATATGCCTGAAGGGAGTATGGATACATGTGGGGGGAAAATTCACACTCGAATCTCGAACCTCGGTCTTGTAGCAGTTCCCCGTCGCGATTTAACGCCCATGGCTACACTGCGAGGAATAAAAATTAACTAGCCTGCTACAATCATATGCAAGTCCTAACTTACTTTTTGAATGCCCGACGTACCCACATCACTCTATCATGAATCCCAAACATTTTGATCTGCTTCCTATTGTCACAGCTACCCAATAATGTTCCAGTTTAAAGTGACCCAGCGATTATATTTTCCGCCTCATGGCTCTCAACCCTCCCGCTCTGGTTGCGATAATGATGTCACATTTCGACCACCGCGCTATGGAAATGAACTGCGATTACCATAAATGAAGAATGAGGCTCTTGAAAGGCGACATCTATTATTCTAACTTTTTCTTCGCTATCACTAGCGCTGTATCACGCTTCCGGCTTGACAAATGTCTTATTTCTCCCCGCGGGGACATACAGTAGTCTGCACCCTTTCTTCAGCCAGGCGGTGGACTTTTAATAAGCAAGGCAATGTGCCAATGTTCTAAGGGGTTTCAACAAATAATTCGCTTTCCCCTCTTCCCCCATTTTATTGCCACTTATGATGCGAAGAAAAGTGTTTGATCAGAAATCCAATACATCGCCTTATCCTATATCTTTTCAATGTGCTGTAAGTTCGAAACTCGTTACAGCAAATAACACAGCGCCAATTTTTTATGGTTTGCAGTGAAAGTTAATGATACGTATTTTGGTTCAAGCCATAATATTGGCTATTTGAATTTCAAATGTTATCGTAATATACTCGTACAATGGGAAGAGGGGGTTTGGAAATACAAATCCATTGTGGATATTCCAGTCTAGTAGTTAATAAAATATATTTTTATAAAGGTATAGCTAAGAGTTAGAAGAGTATGGGAAGTTATGTTTTAAAAGTAAATAGGTTACTGTTATAGTTTAAAAAAGTCCTCTGTAAAAAGAAGAGATTGAGAACATTTTGTGGAAAATTATTACAAGCCCATCTGTATACAATACCTCGGTATGATTTCAATAACGGTACCGTATACTAGAGCTGACAGTTTAACAGATATTCGGATATACAATGGATTCCGTTTGCAAATTTGTGCATTTTTAAATTAATCAGGGGCCGTGAGTCATAAAGGGCTGTTAAGGCTCCACCTACCTAGGACAGTTAGGCAGTATTGCACAAAATTTGTTTAATTAGTGTCTTTTAAAATTACTTCAAATTACAGATATTCTACTTAAAATAAGTGTTTCCCCCTTCTCACATCTCTAAAAGGAATTCAGTATAAGCTACGCAACTCATACCTAGCTTAAGTTCCTGACTGTCTCGTACGGTGTATTCAGTAATAGCGAGGGCCGCTCTACAGAACCTTCCATGTAAAGTACACATGAACTGTGGGGCGGTTGAGAAAACAGTGGTCATATCACTGTCTTGCACGTGAATTATTCTGTGTCATGCAAGGACTTTCCTTTCTCTTCAAAGGCCTGAAGAAACGTAGCGTTGAAGCGAAATAGAAAATCTCTCCATCTCACATCCTGCATCTGTCTCTGTTTGGAAGTCGAACAGGATTACGGGAGAGGGGTCTACCTCAAGCCCTTAATCAGGTACATTGTTCACAGCTTGCAGAAGTTAAGATTTTACACAAAAATATATTTATATATTTCAGTTGTCTGCTGTTCCAAATACAGTGAGTTCTGTGAATGAAGTAAATTTCTATAAATTAATGTGTTTTAACTCTTGAGCTACGATACGTAGTTATTTAATGTGCTGATTGTGTGCAATATATGAAAATGAATGAAGTGGAATTTGTATTAACAAAATCCATTCTTTTCTAAACCTCTGAACACAAAGTTAGAAATAAAATACAAAAATAGGACCCCTTCAACCATGCTGATAGATAAATTTGCTTCATCCAAGCACAAGAGTGGGGAGTATATATTTGCAAATGAGCAGCAATGAGTACTGTTTTTATTGCATAAACTATTTATAAACAAGAAGTTCCGTGACGAACTAAAGAGCCTTAATTTCTTAAAATTTAAGATTCATGCCAATGATTAATCTATATGGATCTATCTAGAATAACGACGAAATTAAGTAGGTAATATCGAAATTTCTAATTAGTTCGAAATACTGTATACCTGGCATAATGTTAGTCTAATAGAGCACTACAGTTGGCAGCCCTGGTGACTGAATATATTCTTAGTTCCATCTCTTAAGGTACAGAATACAAAATTTGGTTGAAGTCAAACGGATAGCATGGACGTTACATGCAGTTAAACATTGGATCTAACAGCGCGCGTAAAATCATGTTGGCAACAATGTCATGCATGTATCGGTCAGAAATAATCTGAAATAATATGATCTATTCTTGTGCCAATTTTGAATGAAATCCATTAGTTAGTATAGAAGTTACCTGCATTTTAAAATTGGACCTATCAGCAGGCTTAGAATCATGTTGGCAGCACTGACGTATATTAGTTACTCCAAATTAATCTAGAATGCCAGGTAGTATACGTGTGCAAAGTTTAGAGCTATTGGCTTGCATACTTTTTGATATATTGATATTAGGGTAACAAAAAGAGACAGCTTTTATTAACAGTTGGCAGCCCTGGTTGCTCTTACGAATACGCATAGTCATATCTGTTATGGTACACATAGCACATACGAAATGTGGTTGAAATCCAAATGATAGTATAGAAGTTCATGTATTTGAAGTTGGACCTCTCAGTAGGCTTAGAATCATGTTGGTAGCACTGACGTATATAAGTTAATCCAAATTAAAATAGAATGTCAAGTAATATACGTGTGCATAGATTAAAACTGTCGGCGTGCATACTTTCTGATATGTTGGTATTTGGATAAAAGAAATTGAGAGCATTTATTAACAGTTGGCAGCCCTGTTGGCTCTTAAAAATATGCTCAGTCATATCTGATTATGTACACATCCAATTGATAGTGCAGAAGTTATATGCATTTAAAAATTGGAACTATCAGCATGCCTTTAATCATCTCGGCAACACTGCCATGTATGGCCTCGTGGAAATTAAACTGCAATATTATTATATAAATAATTCATGCTTTTGGGCTAATGCCGTGTGTATTTTTAATTTAAAACCATACGTTTCGGAGAAACCTTGCCTCCATTTTCAATGGGAATAAACAATGTGGCCAAAGAAAGTATATCAATGAGATTACAAAAAATATAGATAAATTCCTCTGTTCGTCACCAGAGAGCAGCTGCCAGAAATAACTGTATGGACCATGGTGGAACGGCGGACAGAGTAGTAAGTAACAAGAAGGTAAAGGGGGCGGTGTAAAAAAATAGAAACTCCTCGAAGAATGAGGAGGGAGGGGGGAGGTGGGAGGGTTAGATGGATATAAGGAAACATAAACAAAAGGGAATAGTAGCTGAACGATACCTTACGTCATACAGTCAACGGCGAATAAACAGATGGAAACTCCTCCAGTGACGAACTAAGGAGATCAAATCCAGGCTCTGAGCCCTAGAGGGAAAATGTACAATTTTTAATATGTGAAGAACAGAGAGACTGAGAGGAACTATCTCCCTAGATCCTTAATAACTGGTAGCCAAGTGTCACTTAGCTGATATCCAGTGTCTCTGTTAAAATTATTGGGATTTTTACGAATTTCAACTGCCTCCCTTATAATTCTAGACCAGTTGTGCTTAACAAGGGCAAGCGCATAAGCATCCTTGAAACATACATCGTGCCCTGAAGACAGGGCATGTTCAGCTATAGCTGATTTGACAGGTTGGTTTAGACGGATGTTCCTTTGATGCTCTTTGATGCGAGTTGCAATGGAACGTTTTGTTTGTCCAATGTAGACTTTTCCGCAAGTACATGGGACTTCATACACCCCAGGTTGTAGTAATGGAGACAATTTATCTTTGTTTAATGCTAAACGTTGACCAATTTTCGTCATAGTTCCGAAACCTGTTTTTATCTTGTGCTTGCGGAGAATCTTAGCAACGCGGTCAGTGGTGTTGTGAATATAAGGGAGGTAAGCAGTTCCTCTCACGTCGGAGCTCTGAGAAGGTTGTCTATCCCTCCTTCTGGGATGTAGGGACCTATATATAGTGGATTCATTATAGCCATTACCCTTAAACATGGTTTGTAAGGCATGTAACTCTTCCTGAAGAGTTGATGCCTCACAAATACGTTCCGCTCTTTTGGCTAGAGTTGTTATAATTCCTTGTTTTTGTGCTGGGTGGTGGTGGGAGTCCGCATGTAAATAACGGTTAGTGTGAGTTGGCTTACGGTAGACGCTGTGCCCCATGGAGCCATCCGCTTTCCTCCTCACAAGAACATCCAAAAAAGGTAAGCATCCACCTGACTCTAGCTCCATTGTGAAGTGGATTGAAGGATGCATCTGATTTAGGTGGTTCAGAAAGTGGTTCAGTTTCTCAGAACCCTCCTCCCACACCACGAACGTATCATCCACATACCTCCACCAAATCACAGGTTTGAAAGACGCCGAAGATATAGCCTCCCCCTCAAAATGTTCCATGAAAAAATTTGCCACGACAGGCGAGAGTGGACTTCCCATGGCCACACCATCAGTCTGCTCGTAATATTTACCATCCCACAAGAAATAGCTGGAACACAAGCAGTGGTGGAATAATCGGGCAATGTCCTCAGGAAACAAATCCTTGATGAGTGACATGACCGAGTCCACCGGCACTCTGGTAAACAAGGACTCTACATCAAAACTCACCAAAATAGCATTTGGTTGAACGGCGATGGTTGACAATTTTTCGACGAAATGGGTTGAATCCCTAATGTAGGACTGTGTGCGCCCCAAGTGCGGCTGAAGCAACTTGCTGAGATATTGCGCAAGAACATACGTTGGAGAACCTATTGTGCTAACAATTGGTCGAAGAGGGACGTCTTGCTTATGGATTTTTGGAAGACCATACAATCTCGGAGGAACAGCATCTCTCGGAATAAGACATCTTCCCTCTTCTTTTGGAATAGATGACAGTTTAACAAGCTTAGCAGTGGCATTGGATACACGAGTGGTTGGATCACGAGTGCACAGTCTGTAGACAGGATCAGATAACAGAATCGAGATTTTACTTTTATATTCAACGGTATCCATCACCACTGTCGCATTTCCCTTGTCAGCGTGAAGAATAGAAATGGTGTCATTATTTCTTAGTTCCTTCAATGCCTTTCTTTCACCCCGAGTTAAATTGGGTGTGGGTACTTTAGAGGATCTTAATATCCTCACACTTTCTTGTCTAACTTCTTCAGCTTCATCTGGAGGTAAATTGTAGATGGCAGCCTCAACGGATGTGATCAACTCCTCTGTAGGAATTTTGGAGGGTGCGAGAGCAAAGTTGAGACCTCTGCTTAGTAAAGTTGTTTGATAGTCATCTAAAGGGGTATTAGAAAGATTGACTACAACTTTACTAGTATCAAGAACCGTACGAGGAGCTGTTTGTCTCGAGGACAATCGAAGGAACTTAGCTCTTTGTCTATCTACAGCCCGACAAAAATTATTCTCGGCCTGAATAGCGGAGATACGTTCAAAGAATAGCCACAATTCCTCTGAGAGAATGCTACTAAGAAGCAGATGTAAGTGTAACAACTCACGGGAAACTGCGTCCAATTCAGTACGAGAGTTCTGGATCCTCTCGATAACGAGTGCCTTGCTAGCGCGCTGATAAATTCTCATAGCTTTATGAGTGTGTATAGTTTGCTTCAATTTTACACAGTTGGGAATGGTGTTATGATCCCTGCATCTAAGAAAGAAGGATAACGATGAAAGGAGAGAGCTCCTTCTTCGCCTCAACTTACTAAATTTAGATGATTGTCGAACAACTTCCTCCCCATAGAGGTTTCTAATTTGCATATTAAGGCTTTCACGGCCCGGATTATTATATAAATAATTCATGCTTTTGGGCTAATGCCGTGTGTATTTTTAATTTAAAACCATACGTTTCGGAGAAACCTTGCCTCCTTTTTCAATGGAAATAAACAATGTGGCCAAAGAAAGTATATCAATGAGATTACAAAAAATATAGATAAATTCCTCTGTTCGTCACCAGAGAGCAGCTGCCAGAAATAACTGTATGGACCATGGTGGAACGGCGGACAGAGTAGTAAGTAACAAGAAGGTAAAGGGGGCGGTGTAAAAATATAGAAACTCCTCGAAGAATGAGGAGGGAGGGGGGAGGTGGGAGGGTTAGATGGATATAAGGAAACATAAACAAAAGGGAATAGTAGCTGAACGATACCTTACGTCATACAGTCAACGGCGAATAAACAGATGGAAACTCCTCCAGTGACGAACAAAGGAGATCAAATCCAGGCTCTGAGCCCTAGAGGGAAAATGTACAATTTATAATATGTGAAGAACAGAGAGACTGAGAGGAACTATCTCCCTAGATCCTTAATAACTGGTAGCCAAGTGTCACTTAGCTGATATCCAGTGTCTCTGTTAAAATTATTGGGATTTTTACGAATTTCAACTGCCTCCCTTATAATTCTAGACCAGTTGTGCTTAACAAGGGCAAGCGCATAAGCATCCTTGAAACATACATCGTGCCCTGAAGACAGGGCATGTTCAGCTATAGCTGATTTGTCCGGTTGGTTTAGACGGATGTTCCTTTGATGCTCTTTGATGCGAGTGGCAATGGATCGTTTTGTTTGTCCAATGTAGACTTTTCCGCAAGTACATGGGACTTCATACACCCCAGGTTGTAGTATTGGGGACAATTTATCTTTGTTTAATGCTAAACGTTGACCAATTTTCGTCATAGTTCCGAAACCTGTTTTTATCTTGTGCTTGCGGAGAATCTTAGCAACGCGGTCAGTGGTGTTGTGAATATAAGGGAGGTAAGCAGTTCCTCTCACGTCGGAGCACTGAGAAGGTTGTCTATCCTTCCTTCTGGGATGTAGGGACCTATATATAGTGGATTCATTATAGCCATTACCCTTAAACATGGTTTGTAAGGCATGTAACTCTTCCTGAAGAGTTGATGCCTCACAAATACGTTCCGCTCTTTTGGCTAGAGTTGTTATAATTCCTTGTTTTTGTGCTGGGTGGTGGTGGGAGTCCGCATGTAAATAACGGTTAGTGTGAGTTGGCTTACGGTAGACGCTGTGCCCCATGGAGCCATCCACTTTCCTCCTCACAAGAACATCCAAAAAAAGGTAAACATCCACCTGACTCTAGCTCCATTGTGAAGTGGATTGAAGGATGCAGCTGATTTAGGTGGTTCAGAAAGTGGTTCAGTTTCTCAGAACCCTCCTCCCACACCACGAACGTATCATCCACATACCTCCACCAAATCACAGGTTTGAAAGACGCCGAAGATATAGCCTCCCCCTCAAAATGTTCCATGAAAAAATTTGCCACGACAGGCGAGAGTGGACTTCCCATGGCCACACCATCAGAGCATTTTGAGGGGGAGGCTATATCTTCGGCGTCTTTCAAACCTGTGATTTGGTGGAGGTATGTGGATGATACGTTCGTGGTGTGGGAGGAAGGTTCTGAGAAACTGAACCACTTTCTGAACCACCTAAATCAGCTGCATCCTTCAATCCACTTCACAATGGAGCTAGAGTCAGGTGGATGCTTACCTTTTTTGGATGTTCTTGTGAGGAGGAAAGCGGATGGCTCCATGGGGCACAGCGTCTACCGTAAGCCAACTCACACTAACCGTTATTTACATGCGGACTCCCACCACCACCCAGCACAAAAACAAGGAATTATAACAACTCTAGCCAAAAAGCGGAACGTATTTGTGAGGCATCAACTCTTCAGGAAGAGTTACATGCCTTACAAACCATGTTTAAGGGTAATGGCTATAATGAATCCACTATATATAGGTCCCTACATCCCAGAAGGAGGGATAGACAACCTTCTCAGAGCTCCGACGTGAGAGGAACTGCTTACCTCCCTTATATTCACAACACCACTGACCGCGTTGCTAAGATTCTCCGCAAGCACAAGATAAAAACAGTTTTCGGAACTATGACGAAAATTGGTCAACGTTTAGCATTAAACAAAGATAAATTGTCCCCAATACTACAACCTGGGGTGTATGAAGTCCCATGTACTTGCGGAAAAGTCTACATTGGACAAACAAAACGATCCATTGCCACTCGCATCAAAGAGCATCAAAGGAACATCCGTCTAAACCAACCTGTCAAATCAGCTATAGCTGAACATGCCCTGTCTTCAGGGCACGATGTATGTTTCAAGGATGCTTATGCGCTTGCCCTTGTTAAGCACAACTGGTCTAGAATTATAAGGGAGGCAGTTGAAATTCGTAAAAATCCCAATAATTTTAACAGAGACACTGGATATCAGCTAAGTGACACTTGGCTACCAGTTATTAAGGATCTAGGGAGATAGTTCCTCTCAGTCTCTCTGTTCTTCACATATTAAAAATTGTACATTTTCCCTCTAGGGCTCAGAGCCTGGATTTGATCTCCTTTGTTCGTCACTGGAGGAGTTTCAATCTGTTTATTCGCCGTTGACTGTATGACGTAAGGTATCGTTCAGCTACTATTCCCTTTTGTTTATGTTTCCTTATATCCATCTAACCCTCCCACCTCCCCCCTCCCTCCTCATTCTTCGAGGAGTTTCTATATTTTTACACCGCCCCCTTTACCTTCTTGTTACTTACTACTCTGTCCGCCGTTCCACCATGGTCCATACAGTTATTTCTGGCAGCTGCTCTCTGGTGACGAACAGAGGAATTTATCTGTATTTTTTGTAATCTCATTGATATACTTTCTTTGGCCACATTGTTTATTTCCATTGAAAAAGGAGGCAAGGTTTCTCCGAAACGTATGGTTTTAAATTAAAAATACACACGGCATTAGCCCAAAAGCATGAATTATTTATATAATAATCCGGGCCGTGAAAGCCTTAATATGCAAATTAGAAACCTCTATGGGGAGGAAGTTGTTCGACAATCATCTAAATTTAGTAAGTTGAGGCGAAGAAGGAGCTCTCTACTTTCATCGTTATCCTTCTTTCTTAGATGCAGGGATCATAACATCATTCCCAACTGTGTAAAATTGAAGCAAACTATACACACTCATAAAGCTATGAGAATTTATCAGCGCGCTAGCAAGGCACTCGTTATCGAGAGGATCCAGAACTCTCGTACTGAATTGGACGCAGTTTCCCGTGAGTTGTTACACTTACATCTGCTTCTTAGTAGCGTTCTCTCAGAGGAATTGTGGCTGTTCTTTGAACGTATCTCCGCTATTCAGGCCGAGAATAATTTTTGTCGGGCTGTAGATAGACAAAGAGCTAAGTTCCTTCGATTATCCTCGAGACAAACAGCTCCTCGTACGGTTCTTGATACTAGTAAAGTTGTAGTCAATCTTTCTAATACCCCTTTAGATGACTATCAAACAACTTTACTAAGCAGAGGTCTCAACTTTGCTCTCGCACCCTCCAAAATTCCTACAGAGGAGTTGATCACATCCGTTGAGGCTGCCATCTACAATTTACCTCCAGATGAAGCTGAAGAAGTTAGACAAGAAAGTGTGAGGATATTAAGATCCTCTAAAGTACCCACACCCAATTTAACTCGGGGTGAAAGAAAGGCATTGAAGGAACTAAGAAATAATGACACCATTTCTATTCTTCACGCTGACAAGGGAAATGCGACAGTGGTGATGGATACCGTTGAATATAAAAGTAAAATCTCGATTCTGTTATCTGATCCTGTCTACAGACTGTGCACTCGTGATCCAACCACTCGTGTATCCAATGCCACTGCTAAGCTTGTTAAACTGTCATCTATTCCAAAAGAAGAGGGAAGATGTCTTATTCCGAGAGATGCTGTTCCTCCGAGATTGTATGGTCTTCCAAAAATCCATAAGCAAGACGTCCCTCTTCGACCAATTGTTAGCACAATAGGTTCTCCAACGTATGTTCTTGCGCAATATCTCAGCAAGTTGCTTCAGCCGCACTTGGGGCGCACACAGTCCTACATTAGGGATTCAACCCATTTCGTCGAAAAATTGTCAACCATCGCCGTTCAACCAAATGCTATTTTGGTGAGTTTTGATGTAGAGTCCTTGTTTACCAGAGTGCCGGTGGACTCGGTCATGTCACTCATCAAGGATTTGTTTCCTGAGGACATTGCCCGATTATTCCACCACTGCTTGTGTTCCAGCTATTTCTTGTGGGATGGTAAATATTACGAGCAGACTGATGGTGTGGCCATGGGAAGTCCACTCTCGCCTGTCGTGGCAAATTTTTTCATGGAACATTTTGAGGGGGAGGCTATATCTTCGGCGTCTTTCAAACCTGTGATTTGGTGGAGGTATGTGGATGATACGTTCGTGGTGTGGGAGGAGGGTTCTGAGAAACTGAACCACTTTCTGAACCACCTAAATCAGCTGCATCCTTCAATCCACTTCACAATGGAGCTAGAGTCAGGTGGATGCTTACCTTTTTTGGATGTTCTTGTGAGGAGGAAAGCGGATGGCTCCATGGGGCACAGCGTCTACCGTAAGCCAACTCACACTAACCGTTATTTACATGCGGACTCCCACCACCACCACCCAGCACAAAAACAAGGAATTATAACAACTCTAGCCAAAAGAGCGGAACGTATTTGTGAGGCATCAACTCTTCAGGAAGAGTTACATGCCTTACAAACCATGTTTAAGGGTAATGGCTATAATGAATCCACTATATATAGGTCCCTACATCCCAGAAGGAGGGATAGACAACCTTCTCAGAGCTCCGACGTGAGAGTAACTGCTTACCTCCCTTATATTCACAACACCACTGACCGCGTTGCTAAGATTCTCCGCAAGCACAAGATAAAAACAGTTTTCGGAACTATGACGAAAATTGGTCAACGTTTAGCATTAAACAAAGATAAATTGTCCCCAATACTACAACCTGGGGTGTATGAAGTCCCATGTACTTGCGGAAAAGTCTACATTGGACAAACTAAACGATCCATTGCCACTCGCATCAAAGAGCATCAAAGGAACATCCGTCTAAACCAACCTGACAAATCAGCTATAGCTGAACATGCCCTGTCTTCAGGGCACGATGTATGTTTCAAGGATGCTTATGCGCTTGCCCTTGTTAAGCACAACTGGTCTAGAATTATAAGGGAGGCAGTTGAAATTCGTAAAAATCCCAATAATTTTAACAGAGACACTGGATATCAGCTAAGTGACACTTGGCTACCAGTTATTAAGGATCTAGGGAGATAGTTCCTCTCAGTCTCTCTGTTCTTCACATATTAAAAATTGTACATTTTCCCTCTAGGGCTCAGAGCCTGGATTTGATCTCCTTTGTTCGTCACTGGAGGAGTTTCCATCTGTTTATTCGCCGTTGACTGTATGACGTAAGGTATCGTTCAGCTACTATTCCCTTTTGTTTATGTTTCCTTATATCCATCTAACCCTCCCACCTCCCCCCCTCCCTCCTCATTCTTCGAGGAGTTTCTATATTTTTACACCGCCCCCTTTACCTTCTTGTTACTTACTACTCTGTCCGCCGTTCCACCATGGTCCATACAGTTATTTCTCGCAGCTGCTCTCTGGTGACGAACAGAGGAATTTATCTATATTTTTTGTAATCTCATTGATATACTTTCTTTGGCCACATTGTTTATTTCCATTGAAAAAGGAGGCAAGGTTTCTCCGAAACGTATGGTTTTAAATTAAAAATACACACGGCATTAGCCCAAAAGCATGAATTATTTATATAATAATCCGGGCCGTGAAAGCCTTAATATGCAATATTATTATCTATACGTGTGCCAATTTTGAAATAGCTCCCATTCATACCGTCCAAGATATCCAACATGGGGCTCAAATTTCAATTGCGATTTTTCAGCTGTTGGTAGCACTGACATATTTTCAAATACGGCATTGAGATATTCAGGTATAGATCTTTACTCCTACCAAATTTTGTTTCGATTGCTGCGGCCGTTTAGGAGTTGATAGGGACACACACACACACACACACACACACACACACACACACACACAGCCAGACCGACAGCCAGACAGAAGGAAAGACAGACAGACAGGCAGACAGACTGAAGGACAGACAGACACACATTTTCCCGGATCAATCTCATAAGTCTATTTTTTCCCCATTTTTTGCCAAACGTGATAAGTAGGCTAAACATTGTTCCAAATGTTGTGTTGTGTGGAATTATGATGATGATGATGATGATGATAATTGTTTTAATGGGCCTAACATCTAGGCAATATTGGCAACAATGAATGTCAAATATAAAACAATGTTTAATATGAAACAACAATAATATAATTTGGCCCAACCAAACATTTATTCAGGAGCCGCCCCTGAAGTAATTTATCATTTATTTAATTATTCATCCAGTGTATATCTACGTATAGAATATTAGATATGAAACGCGGTTTTACCAACAGAAGAAATGTACTGCAGGTAATATCTGCGCTTACGCTCTTATATTAGGGGCAAAGTTCGCGGTGTCACCAACTGAGGTGCCTTCGGTGGCGTAGTTGGTAGCATGCTGAGCTTATATGCCCAAGATTGCGGGTTCAAACCCGACCAAAGTCGTTGGACTCTTTAAGAGCGTTAAAAATCCCTCAGTATGCCTTCCTTCGGAAAGGAAGTAAAGCCGGAGGTCCCATGTCAAAGATTTATGGCATGAAAAAGAACCTTCCACTAACTAGACTTTTGGAAGCTAAAATTTCTAGTTTTTTTGATAACGCTATATTAGTTCCAACGTTCACCACCAGGTGTTGCCTGCGATGACATCTAGTAGCCAAGTCCGCAGCTAGGTGTCGTGGACGGTAGCATTTGGTAGCAAAATTAGGATTTCCTAGAAAAATTGATAGTCTGCAGTCCTTCTACCAGAATCACAGATATCACACACTAATGAAGCCATCACAATTAACACCGGTTATCAGACATTCTACACACACCCAAAGCACACGGGGCTACATGAGCGCGTTGTCGCAGTCCCTAAACAAAGGAACCAACGAACCAACAGTATCTACCGATTGTAACTGGGCGAGATTCTCACAGCCCTTATTAGAGTTTAAAGTTCCTAACTGGAAACTGAAGAATATCAGCGTCACTCCCGGCCAGTTTGACAAGATTCCAACTGTCCTAACGGTCACATATTTGCACGATTGGACACAAAAAAATATCGTGACGCAAATAGGTGCTGTGATAGTACACGATCAGCGCCGTTCTCGAAAGAGCCCACTTTTCTTTCGAATGACGAAGTAACATTGTACCAGGTTATTTTATTTGCAGCGTATAACTTATGCAATGGGACCAAAGTTCGAAGTAAAATTCGAAATATCGCTAAATTTTGATTTTTTATGTTGTTTTGAGTTTACCAGGGACCTCACACGGTATAATCATAATATGCACATGCACCATTTTCCCAAAATTTCATAAAATACAATTTACCAAAACAAATAGAAATTTGAGTTTTTTAAAGAAACGGTGTGCTGTTCAGACTTGTCTGTGCTGTACCGTAATGGTGATAAATAAAAATCAATTTACCATCTGGATTTTTTCTCAAAACATTTACCATGGGACAGATGACTTCGTAGTCAGTAGTAAGACCTCAATAACTAACTAACTAACTAACAAACAATTACCATCACATTTATTACTAACTCAGAACGATGAAAATGAGAGTTTTTTTTAAAGAAAACAACATGCTTTTGGAAATTCAACTATTGGAAACAAACACACTCAGTTTCTTTTATTTATTCAAGTTGGTGCGTCTTTTCTTTCTTCTCCAATTAAGGGGCGTGGTGGCTCAGCGGTCTAGCTGTATGCCTCTCACCAAGGCGGTCCGGGTTCGATTCCCGGTCATTGCATGTGAGATTTTCGAAGTGAAATGCCATGTCCTGTGGTTCGGATTCCACGTAAAAAGGAGGTCCCGTAGCTCATGATCTCGAGATTAACGGTCACGTAAAACTGCAAGCTTCCTTCCTTCTTCTCCAATTCCTCACTTTTGCGGATTTTCACGATTTTTTTCAGGTATTTGACCAGGATTTAAAATTCATGTTGCTGGCTGCTCTCGTATACTAATAACCCCCAATTTGCGATAACGTTTGACAGCTGTGTTCGGACAGCAAGCGTGAACGTATTGTACAGCTAACTAAATGTATTACCTTAAAGGAAGAATTATTTCTAATTATTAATCAGGAGGACAACAGTGCAAAATATGTGGCAAAATTATTCCTGCAGTAAAACAAGTCTGTGCCCCTATTTCCACTATTAGGCAGGTTTCACAACATCAAACAGGAAGCAACATAACTAACGATGGCAAGCTAAGAGAAATAAAGGGGGGTTATAACGGGAGAAATGTCAAGAGGGAAGGATGTAATTTGTATCATATTCACAATAAACCAAGGCCTAATTTGGGCATTATTATAGATCATAAAATCACGTTTAGATGTCGCGTGCGCGATAGATTCGTGATCTATTTTACGCGTGATAAATTATAGAGATTGGTCTATAAACGCTGAGAAGGTCCAGAACCATTGCCATACACTACTATAAGTTGGGACTCGTTGCTCGCTCGATACACATAAAGAAATAAGTTGCACGATGCAACAGCAGATAGACCTACTGCTAGTATCGCTCAGGCGTGTCAACAACTGTATAGTTCAGGGAACAGCGATAGATAGCGGCAGCAACTAACGAGTAGGCAAACTGGGACTGCACGCGCCAGTCCACTGTGTGGACTGAGGGAAATGAACGTTAGTGCACGAACATCCAGGAATCAGCTACGTCTACACAACCACATATCAACTCAGTTATATCTTAGTATTTGTTCAAGAGATTAACCTAACTAACCAATTACAAAAGCTCATTACGTATAGGAAAATTGATAGTAACGGTTACAAGTTTATCTAAAAAAACTTAAGAAACGTTTTCATCAAAATTTATGGCTAACCTGTTTCCCGTTCCCCACTAGCGCTTAGAGACAGCCCAGCGGGGCAGTCAGCTGTTCCTCGTTGAGACAGACCAGCGCAGCGGGGCAATAAGAATGTACCCGAAATAAAAATACATATTCATTCCCTTTGCTTCTACATAACTAAAAATGATAAATGTCAATGGATTAGAACCTTAGCTATCATATAATTACATTTTATTGTATCTGATCATAATGCCGTGTGTTTTACATATTTTAAATTTCTAATGTAAAATTACATATTCTGTGTTTTTATTTTACATATTTGACCAAAATTACATTTTTTAAACATAATTTTTCTTTATATATTTAAAATTACATATTATGTATCTTACTGTAAAAAAGAGTATTTATTCGCAAGTGAAATATACGGTAATTCTTAACAGTCGGTAAATATTTGTTCACTAGAAACTCAGTTACATGAAACGAATTTTCCAAGCAATTCATAAGCTGTTGAGAAATGGCAAGGAAAGAAATATATTAGTGGAGCTAAGGGCATGGAATTTCACGTAGCACCCTGTCGGAAACTCAGCGGCTGGACTTTAGTTTATTTCTGTTGTCCAGTGAGTGCCTGAGGCTCTACTTTTCAACCTGTTAAACCTCCCACCCGGAAACAGAAAGTGCTCCAAACAATACTTATTCTTGAGTTCGTGCACATTTTCTCAGACATAATAAAAAATAATTTGTTTTCTATAATATGTATTACATAAAAATCCTAGCCCTAATGATCGGTCAAGGTTGTGAAGTTTCGGGTAACTCACGTTCTTATTGCCCCGCTGAGCTGGTCTGCCTCAACGACGAGTCCGGTCTGAACCCTGGCAGCGACCGGGTCGCTGCACTTTGCTTCGTTGTGAGTGACGTATTCGAGTGTCTAACTTTCAAGTCTTTTCAAGTACAGTAAAATTGCAACCAACAGTATTAGGAAAAACACTATAAAATGTGCTTTCCCCGACAAGGCCAATAAACCAGGCCCTGCGGAAATACATGAGTGGATTCAGTACACCCTAAAACTCAACGTGGACCAATTAGAAGCCATTCAACTAGACAATCTGGAAGCTGCTGTTTTCATCAAGTTCACCAGCAAACTACTGATGGAGAAGGTCCTCAACAGTACCAACGGAAAATCCCAGGTACGGAAATTTAATGGCTCTATAACTGAGGTAATTATAACTTGTGCGGATGTTGACAGCAAATTAATCCGAATCATGAACCTTCCCATTGAACTGCCGAATGACCGGATAATGTCGTACTTTAGTAAGTACGGGAAAGTTCGTGAAATTAGAAACGAACGATGGTCAGCTACCTACCTATTCAATATTTTGAGTGGTATTCGGGCTATGCGGATTGAACTAAAAACTGCAATTCCACCCATTATTTCTATCGATGGCTACAAAGCACAGGTGGTGTATGATGGACAACCTCGATCATGCTTTTATTGTAATGCCACTGATCACTTTAGACAGGAATGCCCAGTGAGGCGCGGTGAAACTGAAAATAAAACCGGCCCTAAGCTTCTCAGTGAAATTGTAGCCAACAAGGACAGTGACATTGTCTCGCCTGCCTTATCGCCACCTTGTTCATCTAACGTCAGTATTTCTGCCGAACAACTTGCCCCACTTGATACGTCAGCTGTAGCACAAGACACGATGGACGTGTCGCCTTCTCACTCCACCGCCTTATCGCAACAACCAGCTGGGCCATTGCCCTCCACTAGTAAACAACAACATACTCCCACATTACAACAGGAACTCCACGGGCAGACAGCGTTGCCAGGTTTGTCTGATACTAGCCAATACACCAATGGCAGTCTAGGTAGGACGGACAATTCTCTAGTTCCTAAAACTGACCAGAAACCTGACACTAGCACTGCCAGCCCTGATGCGGTCACAGAAGGCGTGACCTCAGGAGACAATGCTACCAGTATGCCACCCTCAAACCAGTCCATAGTTAGTTGTGAACCACATACCGCTGGTATACGATGGTCGGATGAAATAGAAGACGACCCCTCCAGACACATGGATACAGAAGAGACGGGGTCACGGGACCAGGGGATCATGGACAACAAGGAAATAACTCCTAATGAACAGGCACATTTGAAAACCTCCTCCAAAGCTAAAACAATCCGGGCGTCAAAAGAGGGAACGCACAAGCCTTATGCGGGTGTCAGGGACCCCCTACTACAAGGCGGGAAGTCAAGCGACAAGCGTTAAAGACCACCCCATCTCCATCTTGTTTATTTCGGTAAAAAACATGTCTATCTATCTGACGATGTTGTTGACATACACGCTAATGACACTCAATGTAAATTGCATTCAAACTGCTAGTAAACAGTCGCTCTTACGCAACCTCATACGAGACCAAGATGTGGATATTGTTCTGTTGCAAGAAGTGGCTACTGAAGACCTCCTTACCATCTCTGGCTACGATAAAATAGTTAATGTCAATGAGCACAAACGTGGTACAGCTATCTACATTAAGGACCATATACCATATGCGGATCCAGTCCAGTTAGTCAACTCACGCGGAATCAGTATCCGTATTCGAGATCTTTTGATTGTCAATGTATATGCTCCCTCTGGTTCGCAGGCCAGGATACAACGCCGGCTCTTCTATACCACAGATATTCTCCCACTTCTCCATAATCATACCGGCAATATAATCCTCGGTGGGGATTTTAACGCAGTGCTATCACCCAAAGACCAAAGTGGCCACTTTCAGGGCTGCCCTGCACTATCTGCGTTAATACAAGGGTTACGCTTAAAAGACACATGGGAACTGAAGCCGTCGGGGTCAGCCGGTTACACTACTACTACCATAATGGTGCTTCTCGACTGGATAGAATATATGTCAGCGGGGAATTGAAAGAACACGTGAGAGAAACAGATGTATGCCCGGTGGAGTTTTCAAACCATTGTGCATATCTGTGCAAGATTCGCCAACCAGAATTGGGACCTCGCCGTGGGAGAGGATCATGGAGGTTAAATGATTCTATTCTGACACACTTGGACATGAAAGATAGCTTTGCCACTGAATGGCATAACTGGACACGCCACATTCACCGGTTTCAAGATACTCTTGAGTGGTGGCTGAAGTATGCGAAACCCAGAGCTGTTAGGTTATTGAAGGCCTATAGTGCCGAGAGAAGACGCCACATCCATCAGACGACAGATTTCTACTATAAATGTTTACGACAGTTATACAATGAAGACCCTACCAACCCTAATACATATCGCCGAATAAAGAAAATCCGAGCGCAGCTCCTCACGCTGCAGCGCAAAGCAATGGAGGGACTCAAACTTCAAGCACAAGATCATCAACATCTGGCATCAGAGGCACCCTCCGTTTATCATTTTATACGGGCGTGCCGCAAAGGCCGTCAGAAGTACATCAACCGCATTATGACACCTGAGGGACAAATGGTGACTAGTCATACCTTAATCACAGGAACGGTAGAGAACTTCTTTCAGTCCTTCTACACAGACGACGCCCCAGTCCCACTTCACCACCAGCATCCGTTCTTCGATGGTGTACGAGGAAGACTTTTGCACAGAGAACAAGAGTGCTTGACCCAGGACATCACCGCCGAAGAAATATATACATCCATACTCCACAGTGCGCCAAACAAGAGTCCTGGTCCTGATGGCCTGGGGAGAGCTTTCTACATGACGTTTTGGACCACCATTCGCGATGAACTTACAGCCGTAGTGAATGATGCTTGTCGTCCTGGACGAAATATCGACACCCTGAAAGATGGCCTGGTGGTATTAGTCCCAAAAATTACACAACCAACACAGCTCAGGGACTTTCGCCCACTGACGCTTTTAAACTTTGACTACAAGATCTTCACGAAATGTATGAAAACGAGACTTCAGGCCTTTATGGAGGAAGCCACATCTCGCCACCAATCGGGTGGGGTACCAGGCAGGTGCATTGTCAACACTACATGTGCTATTCGCGATGTCATTAGTGAGTCGCTGGTCGGCAATAAGAAGAAACTGTTATTATCACTGGAATTTGACCATGCCTTTGATAGGGTAAACCATAAATACATCCTTGCGACCCTTCAAGCTATTGGCTTCGATATGCGGTTTATTGCCCTCGTGAGCAAAATTCTTCATGGTGGATCTTCAAAAGTGAGTGTAAATGGGTATTTCACACGGCCGCTCCTCATCCATCGTGGAGTCAGGCAAGGGTGTCCGATGTCCATGCTTCTTTTTATTCTATCCCTGGAACCCCTTCTTTGTAATCTCCATACATCTTTCAATGGCACGGAGATAAGTATTTTTGCATATGCGGATGATGTCACCCTTGGGGTGGATCGAACCGTTGACATGCAGCAATTGTTCACGGACCTTGATGAGTACGGGAGATATTCTGGTGCGCAGCTGAACCGACGAAAAATAAAGGCGATGTGGATTGGGAAATTGGACCGCGTCCAAGGGGTTCTCCCGGCGTGGGTAACGATCGCCTCAGAACTCAAAATATTAGGCATATCTTTCTTGAATAGTGTACACCAAATGATTAAAAAGAACTGGGACGTTGCCCTACATTCTGTGCGTGGTGCCTTGCAACAAGTGCGGTACCGCTCCTTCCTCTTACACCAACGAACAATGTACGTGAATATGTTCAGCTTAAGCAAAATATGGTATCTCAGTCAAATTCTTCCTATGCCAAGAATGGTGGGTACACGTATTATTTCCGCCGTCGGATGGTTTATTTGGCAAGGAGCTCTATTACGTCTTTCCCGCAGCACATTAACATTGCATAAATCCCAGGGAGGTCTGGGACTCATCGACGTTGAAAAGAAAGCTAGAACCTTATTCCTCAAACGACACCTGCAACTGCTTACAGGCTTCGGGACCGATGAGTCACATAACTTCCTACGGAGATGGTGTAGTCCCTATGACTGCTCGAACCCACCAGCTTATTATGATATCAATCATCATGCACCGCATGTCCGGTATCTGAGAGTTGAACTAAGCTACGTGCCACAAGACGTCATCAGGTCTATCTCAACGAAAAAGCTGTATCGTTCTATCATGGCACAACAGTATGTTGCCCCCAGAATTATGCAATCCGCATTGATCGTCAACTGGAATCGAGTCTGGAGGAATGTCTCCAATCGCATTCTTCCCTGCGCAGCGAAGGAAAGTTGGTATAAAGTAATCCATGACCTTATACCAACAAACAGCAGACTCCATCGCATTCACATGGTGGAGAACGCCTTATGCACTTCATGTTCCCATCAGGATACAATCCTGCACCGATTTACGCAGTGTGATACGATTCGATCGACCTGAAACCGCTTCACCCGGGTCCTGAATAGCTTCATGAACTGTCCTACTACCTCCATCACTCCTGAATGGGTGATCCGACCAACATTTAGCCTTCAACCGCCCCAACTGAACAGTGCGGTAGTGTTACTCCTCGGTTGCTATGTGCACTGTGTGCTGAAAACTACGGGGCCATATACAGAACTCGAAATGCTGTCCGAGTTAAGTGAGTGTGTCCTCACGAGCCTTCCCTGTACTACAAGAACTCGCCGGCTGGGGGACTATGCCCAGCAGCTCACCCGCATCATGTGAGTGTTTTGTGCATTGTGATAGTGATTGAACATTGAACATTAAGTAGACTAGTATAACTGTGATAAACTCATCAATATCCATGATTGTTATTCATCTACCACCTCACAATCACCTATGTACCTTAAATATATGAAGACAATAAACAAGTTTCCTTATAAATAAATTAAAAAAAAAACGAGGAACAGCTGACTGGGGATGCATGATCGGTAGCGGTCGTGGGTATTCGGGTCGCTTCGTCAGCCCCGCTGGGCTGTCACTAAGCGCTAGTCGTTCCCCAAGCCTTTCCCAATACTCGCTTTAAATGAGCTGTCAAGCAACAAATGCCTGACTTTGTCTCTGCCCTTGTCAATCAGCTTAAAATTCAGCTTTTAACTGAGCACCTCTATACTTAAATTACTGACATACACACATCAAAAAAAGTTTTGCATCACCTCGGTTCCAAGAGTTCCGGAACCTTTAAATACAAAGGGAATAGAGATCAACACAAACAACATTTCAGCTCGTTTTATTGCTCATGAGACCCACACATTGCATGTTGTACCATCATACAGCTAGACTTTCAGCATTTGTGGTCCAGATTGCAGTACACACCACTACCTCTAATACCCAGTAGCACGTCCTCTTGCATTGATGCATGCCTGTATTCGTCGTGGCATACTATCCACAAGTTCATCAAGACACTGTTGGTCCAAATTGTCCCACTCCTCAACGACAATTCGGCGTAAATCTCTCAGAGTGGTTGGTGGGTCAAGACGTCCATAAACAGCCCTTTTCAACATATCCCAGGCATGTTCGATAGGGTTCATGTCTGGCGAACATGCTGGCCACTGTAGTCGAGCGATGTCGTTATCTTGAAGGAACGCATTCACAAGATGTGCACGATGAGGTCGAGAATTGTCGTCCATGAAGACAAATGCCTCTCCAATATTCTGCCGATATGGGTGCACTATGGGTCGGAGGATGTCATTCAGGTATCGTAAAGCCGTTTCGGAGCCTTCCATGACCACCAGTGGCGTACGTCGGCCCCACATAATGCCACCCCAAAACATCAGGGAACCACCACCTTGCTGCACTCGCTGGACAGTGTGTCTAAGACGTTCAGCCTGACCAGGGTGCCTCCAAACACGTCTCCGACGATTGTCTGGTTGAAGGCATATGCGACACTCATCGGTGAAGAGAACGTGATGCCAATTCTGTGGGGTCCATTCAGCATGTTGTTGGGCCCATCTGTACCGCGCTGCATGGTGTCGGGGTTGCAAAGCTGGACCTCGCCATGGACGTCGGGAGTGAAGTTGCGCATCATGCAGCCTATTGCGCACAGTTTGAGTTGAAACACGACGTCCTGTGGCTGAACGAAACGCATTATTCAACATGGTGGCATTGCTGTCAGGTTTCCTCCGAGCGGCAATCCGTAAGTAGCGGTCATCCACTACAGTAGTAGCCCTTGGGCGGCCTGAGCGAGGCCTGTCATCGACAGTTCCTGTATCTCTGTACCTCCTCCATGTCCGAACAACATCGCTTTGGTTCACTCTGAGACGCCTGGAAACTTCCCTTGTTGAGAGCCCTTCTTGACACAAAGTAACAATGCGGACGCGATCGAACTGCGGTATTGACCTTCTAGGCATGGTAGAACTACAGACAACATGAGCAGCGTACCTTCGTCCTGGTGGAATGACTGGAACTGATCGGCTGTAGTACCCCCTCCGTCTAATAGGCCCTGCTCATGCATGGTTGTTTACATCTTTGAGCAGTTTTAGTGACATCTATGAACAGTCAAAGGGACTGTATCTTTGATACAATATACACAGTCAACGTCTATATGCCCGAGATCTGGGAACCGAGGTGATGCAAAACTTTTTTTGATGTGTGTAGTTTGGCAGTAGTCATTATAGCTTCGAAAGCAAGAGTTGAACTTGATCTTAACACGAGATAAAAAGTGATACAATAATCCACCTTCAACCTACAGGACGCACCTGCCTCCATCTTCGTCCTCGAAGAGAGAAGATATGATGATGATAATTGTTGTTTTAAGGGGCCTAGCATCTAGGTTATCGGCCCCTATTGGGTTGGGTGATCGTGTAGATGATAATGAAAGGTAAACTATAACTAAAACTAACTACTAACTTATATAGCCTACTAGAAGACGAAATGGTAAACAAAAGGAGAATAAGGCAAATAAAGGACAAGAGGAAAAGAAATGCCCTCAACCCTCGAAGTAGAGAGAGAGAGAGAGAGAGAGAGAGAGAGAGAGAGAGAAGAGGAAAGGCAGAGCAGATTCCAGCGGATATCCACTCCACGGAAGCACTACAGACAGACACATGGAAAGGTCCAAACTTCGAGCTCAAACATGTATGTACGAGATTCGTCGCCCACGGCTTTCACTGGATGATCTGCACAACTGGCGGCCACCACACACTGGATGACAACTGCAAATGCCAACTGTGTGGATTGAAATGTACGCAGTACCACCTGATGAACTGCACCAAAAGGACAATTACACTCGCCAATTACGCCAATGACCTATAGATTCATGTAAACGCGTCTTAAGTGCACATTGTGCTTTGTAAATAATAAACAAAAGTGATACAATTTTGTATAATTATATTCGTAGCAGAAATATGTAAGTACAACATTGAATAAGATACGTACACCATCTTAGTTTTTCTCAGTATGTCGATTATATGCGAGTCCCGCTCATTTCTGTTGAAGGCAGGTTTGGTTGTACTCTGTAGGCTACAGATTAACGTTGTCGATATGAACCCAAATAACATGATTTTTTATTCAATGTCGCCACGCAAGTTTTGAGGTCACCATGTTTATGTTTGTTTTTGTTAATTCCACACAGACACAAGTACACAAGACTGAATGACCATGATGTCGCTGAGACCATACACCAGGCGTTCTCAACCTTTCTGAGACTGTCAGCACCACCATCATGCCATACCAAGTTCCCGAGCACCATTAAATCGAATCCAATATAATAGAATAATAATAATAATAATAATAATTATTATTATTAGAGAAATTATTACCAGAAATGCTGAAATAGCTACGGATTCACCGCTCACCAGGCAAGCTGCAACTGTTTGCGTGACTCATGTAAGTAAGATACATTTACGTGTGGACAGAATTAGAATCTTTCGTGTCACTCATGAAATAGGGATGTCCAATTTCATTTAGACTACATTATTTATATTGAACGAAATCATAAAATTTCTGACTGTCAGAACTTATAATGAAAGCACTATTATTTCGGTTTGTGCAACAGAAATTCAATTGAAGAATAGATCTCAGGGGAGCTGGTGCTCACGAGCACTTTTTGGATCGTATGACGAGAGCACCAAATTTCATTTGAAGAGCACTGTGGTGCTCGCAATGACTCTTTCTGTGCTCCTCTGTCCAGGTTCTTTTGGATGCAATGTTTGGGTGGTCTTAAAATTGATGATTGTCTACTAGTTCTCTGAATTTAGATATGTCCAGTACCATGCCACTTGAGATGTCAATTTCTTGAAGGTCCTTTTCAACGTTAATCAGCCTTTCTTAGCTTTCTTTGAGAGAGTAATATTTAGAATTCTTTTAGTCAGCCTGTGATCACTCTATAGCCCTGCGCGGATGCGGATTTCCACGGATAAACCCGCGGATATCCGTATAATTTTTCGCCATGCGGATATAGTTTGCATGGCTGTGCGGGTAATGTTTGGAGTAAATTAGCGGATAGTTTTTTAGAATAAAATTCGAACTTGTTGAATATCATTACTAGGACCCGGATGTTTATGACATATTTATCCGTTATGGTTTTTTTTTCTTGACAATATTATAAGATGATGATTTTCGTTAATCTCATTCAAATTATCTAAATAGGCATTCATAACATTCATTTTAAACATAGCACATGACATACATGGCCTAAGGGAACGACTTTCTCCTCAAATGTATAAATGTGTTGCTTTAATACTTAATCTAATTAAAACTAATATTATAATGCCAGTTAGAGCCTCCGTGGCTTAGGCGGCAGCACGCCGGCCTCTCACCGCTGGGTCCGTGGTTCAAATCCCGGTCACTCCATGTGAGATCTGTGCTGGACAAAACGGAGGCAGACAGGTTTTTCTCCGGGTACTCCGGTTTTCCCTGTCACAATTTCATTCCTGCAACACTCTCCACTATAATTTCATTTCATCTGTCATTCATTTAATCATTGCCCCAGAGGAGTGCGACAGGCTTCGACAGCCGGCACATTTCATATCCTCGCCGCTAGATGGGGGCTTCATTCATTCCATTCCTGACCCGGTCGGAGACTGGAAGCAGGCTGTGGATTTTCATTATATTGCCAGTAGATTCGGATAAACGTGCGGATGCGGATAAAAGTTATTCGGTTGCGGGGCGGATGTGGATAACATCCGTGCGGATGCAGGGCGGATGCGTATAAGGTTGTGTTTATCCGCGCAGGGCTCTAGATCACTCATACTGAGAATATGCCCAAACAATTTTAAACGTCTTTTCCTTAATATGTTCGAGATTTTCTCCGAATGCTGATAAAGCTCCTTAGGATTTCCTTTCTATGCAAATTCCCTCACTACAAACTTAAGATTTTTCTTTCTTGCTTTATTATTATTATTATTATTATTATTATTATTATTATTATTATTATTACATTACATTATGCGAACCGGCCAAATCTAAGGACCACGCAAATATCATTTCATTTCCTTCTCATAGTTATTTCTTCCTTTCTCTTCCTCCACACTTCCTTCATTCTTTCAGTGTTGCGCCTTTCTCTCTGCTGCCCATCTTCCTCTCCTGCAAGAACCTTTATGTTCGAAAGAATTTCCCTGATTTGTGTTCTGTCTCGACAGTCGTCATCTGTAATTTCTAGCCTCCGGAGTTCTTCCTTCATCTGCTTGGTGTAACCCTCTTGGCTCTTCAGATTATATATTTTATTAAAAATTTGTTTATATAATCTTGTTGGATCCATTCTAACCATATGTCCATAGAAACGTAAACGTCTTTTCCTATTTGTTGTTTCCAGGTCTTCCACCCTTTCATATATATCCTTGTTTGATCTTAGTCTGTAGGTTCCCTGTACCACTTTTGGGCCGTAAATCCTCCGCAATATCCTCCTTTCAATCTTCAGAAGCTTTTCCAGGTTCATCAAATTTGCCGTCTCCTTACTATATAAGATCACCGATTTTACCACAGCATTGTAGTGTTGTAGTTTGGCATAGTGTAACTACTAGTGGTTTTAATCATCTACATTAATATTTTCTCATTATCACCTAATATGTTTAATCAATTATATATATATATATATATTTATATTTAAAAACATAAAAAATATGTAAATAATACAAATAATAATAATAACAATAATAATAATAATAATAATAATAATAATAACGTCCAGAAAGATCTTAAAGAAATGGGGATACGAGCAGAAGATGCACAAGACCGAAATCTTTATAGAGCAGCCATCAAGACATTTGGGACTTTCCGGGACGAAAAACGGACAACTGGTGGGAAATGGACAAAAGAACGTCGTGCTATACAGAGTGAGCTCATGAAGACAATGTGGATCAAGCGAAAAATGAACAAATGCCATAAAGTGAAATGAGGCTTATCGTGGTCCCTAGTTGGCCGATTAGCGAAATTTAATGAATCAATGAATATTAATTAAACAATAATAAAAATGAAAAAGTATCATCTCTTTTGCATGCACACTTGTATTGAAATACAATCTGTATTATATAGGTATGTTGACACAAGTCAACAAACAAAACATTTTGTGTTGAGTCTATTATTTACTGTCAACATCGAACAGTAACCAAAAATGCCACTCTATTAAAAAAGTTTGCTTTCTTACTTTGTGCAATGCCTCCGTTGCATATACAATTCGGCCACATGAAGCAGTTTGTAAAGGCTATTTGTCAAGATTCTGAAGATTTTCAATACTTAAAGGATTTTTCTCCTAAATTGTCAGGAGCTGGTATTTTCGTCGGTCATCAACTAAAGAAAATGAAGAATTTCCACAATTACTGAACGCCCACGAAAAACAAGCATGGTACAGTCTTAAAGCAGTGATCCATTGCTTCCTTGGAAAAAATAAAGCTGAGATCTACAAAGAGCTTATATCCACTGTGCTTGAGAACTTTAAACTAATGGGTTGCAGAATGTCCCTTGGAGTACACATGTTACATGCTCACTTGGACCAATTTAAAGATTACTTGGGAGCATATTCAGAAGAGCAAGGGGAACGTTTCCACCAAGACGTGATGGACTTTGAGCAACGTTATCAAGGACAATATACTGAGAACATTATTGGTGATTACATTTGGGGGCTAATACGAGAAAGTTCGTACCGACCCAGAAGAAGTACGATACCAAAAATATTCATTTTTAAAGCTTTTTTGTATTGGATTTTTTATTCGTAAATTAATTAATTACGTGATATAAATATACTAATTCTCGTTTGTTTTCGTCTGAACTTATAAAAATAGAGCATTTCCTTCAAATTTGAACTTTCGTTGTGGTAACTACAAAAGTAGGCTAAACTTTATTAGGTAAAGCTATTTTTTTTCCATTAGTTAGGCATGACAAATCAAAATCAGACTCAAAATTCTTGTTGACTTGGTTGGTTGGTTCTTAAGTTTAGGGGCTGCGGTCATGTAGCCCAAAGTACTTTGGGTGTGTGTAGAATCTTAGTTAGTTAGTTAGTTAGTTAATTATTGTTGTTTTAAGGGGCGGAACTACGAGGTCATCTGCCCCTAGTGTGTAGAATCTGTCTGAAAACCGGTGTTAATTGTGATGACAGTATTAGTGTGTGTTATTTGTCTTTTAATTGAAGTAAGGACTGCAGACTTTTGAATTTTTCAAATAGTTCCTACTTTTGCCACCAAACGCCACCGTCAACGGCTACTAGTTCAGAACTTAGCTACCAGACGCCACCGCAGTCGGCTCTTGGCAACGAACGTAGGAACCTAAGAGCGTTTTTTACATTCTTAACCTGTACAATTTAGCTTCACACAGGTGCAATTAGTGGAAGGTTCTTTAACATGCCATAAATCTATGACATGGGACCGCCGGCTTTACTTCCCCTCCGAAAGAAGGCATACTGAGGGATTTTTAACGCTCTTAAAAAATCCGACAACTTCGGCCGGATTTGAACCCGCGATCTTGGGCATAGAAGCTCAGCATGCTACCGACTACGCCACCGAAGCCGCCTTTGTTGACTTGTGTAATTAATATGTCTCACAGATAATCTGTACTGGATATTCCGCCAGGCTCATGATACGTGACACAGAAGTAACATCTATAGTATTTAATAAATTGGAATTGGAATTGAAATAATTATATTTGATTTGATGGTGTAGAGCCTCCGTGGCTTAGGCAGCAGCACGCCGGCCTCTCTCCGCTGGGTCCGTGGTTCAAATCCCGGCAACTCCATGTGAGATTTGTGTTGGATAAAGCGGAGGCAGACAGGTTTTTCTCCAGGTACTCCGGTTTACCCTGTCACAAATTTCATTCCAGCAACACTCTCCACTATCATTTCATTTCCTCTGTCATTCATTTAATCATTGCTCCAGGGGAGTGCGACAGGCTTCGGCAGCCGGCACGGTTCATATCCTCGCCGCTAGATGGGGGCTTCATTCATTCCATTCCCTGACCCATGTCAGTCGACTGAAAACAGGCTGTGGATTTTTCATATTTGATTTGACGGTGCTCGGGTAATTGGTATGGTATGAAGGTGGTGCTCATGGCCTCTTAGAGGTTGAGAACGCCTTTAGCAATACAATCATCTTAAAAGTCTCCAGCTCACGCGAGTAATGCTGGCGAATCAAAAGCCGCTCTCTACGCCCGGTCGACGCGAAGCGAGGCACTGAACAAATAAACTGTGAGTGGTGGGTCGGCCGCTGGCTGTGATGAATTAAACACACGCTGAACTAAGATACGTCCCCACAGGCGCGTCGCGTGGAAATACATTTTAAAAAGAATTTTAAATAAATCTCCTTACTACTGCTGCTTCTCTCTTCTCTCCAAAAGGTAAAATTCGAGAATACTTTATAAAAGCTCGCTGGGTTGCTTCTTGTGTAAGAAATCCTCTTGTAAAAATATTCCGCTCGTTCACCAGATAGTATAACACACGAGCAAAGAGTAAAACATACAACTGCTTTGCTTCAAAGATATTCCACTCTTCACTAGTTCACTTGATGTTGATGTTGTTGTTGTTGTTGTTTCATTTAAGGGGCTGGAACATCGTGGTTAATTACATTATGGGGTTTGAAGCCATTTTTCAGTGTTGCCTTAGTAAACAAAAGTTTGGTGCTTTTCAGTCGGTCAAAACGAATGTACCCAAAAGAGTTGGGTTATACCCTAATCCTGAAAAAAAAAATGACATGAGATTAATAAATCTGAAAAGCACCAAACTTTTGTTTAACCCTATGTACTTGGGTGGGTGTGGAATTTTTGTCTGATAACCTGTGTTATTGTGATAGTTGTATTAGTGTGTGGCCGGCCCCATGGTTGCGTAAAACGAAAAAACTACAAGCTTCTAGGGACTACACAGTTCTAGCCAAAAATTCTAAATGTTCAAAGATAAAATTTATATCTTGGAGTATTTCCTAACTTGGGATTTTCCTTTCCTACCTTGTGTGACATTTATTTACCTTCAGTTGAATACTTCCAACTTTGTTTGTTGTTTAAATATTTCATCTCAGTGGAGTAAATTTCTTGTTAAGCTGTTTTGTTAGTTCTCTATGTTTATTCCCAATTCCAAATAGGTAGTTAAGAACTTGTAATCATTCAACGATAAGTACGAGCTTATAACAGCCTAGTTACTAGCTGAGCAGTGAATAGGAACTAACCCATAGTAGGTTATAATTAAATAACCTTACACCAAATGCCTCTTTTTTTTTTTTTTTTTTCAAAAAGCATTTCATTTTGAGTTTCTTTCTCGCCATCAAAAGAACAAATTCTCCGCTTGTTACATTTTCATTTCGCCTGCAAATTGTACACTAAAACTTTTTATAGGCTATGCGTTATATATTGGAAGTAAACCAAGTTTTAAACTGCTGTCATCACGTTGAAAAAGTATACTTGTGATATCACTATGCGTGTATTACTCTATCATAATGATGTACGTGGTACAAAATGTTGTCTTTTCGCTCGTCTGAACGTTATAATTTACAATAGCTTCATTGATGCAAAATGCTGAATATGTGTGGTCAAAATTTTAATACTTACATCGCGAAATATCCATTGATACCATTTCAAATTCAGTTGACTGGTGGAACATATCTAAATTGTACATTTAACCCTACAATTGTATCGCCAATTGCAACGTTATCGGTAGCGATTCGCATCGGCGACGACTATGATTCTAGAAACTGATAATAAGTATCACTTACGACAAATTTTATTTCACTCTCTGGGCTAACAGAATGGACACTATTTTTGAATAATTTTGTTTGATTTTAGTTGTCTTTGTATGTTTTGTATTTTGACAATTTTTTATTTATTTATTGGTAATTTCCAGTTTGTTTTCACTAATTTTGACAAATTTTGATTGTTTTCTTTTTTGGATTTTGATTTTAAAACTGTCCTTTTGAGCGTTTTTGACTAACTTACTGGTTTAGTTGTTTTTGTTTGTAATGTATTTTGATTGTTTAAAATGAATTTTTTGGTATTTTTCAGTTTGTTTTCACTAATTTGACAATTTTTTTATTTTTTATTTTATTTTTGAGTTTTCTTTAACTAACTTACCGGTTTAGTTGTTTTTGTTTGTTTTGTGTTTTGACTGATTTTTATTTATTTTTTGATATTTTTCAGTTGGTTTTAACTAATTTTGACTAATTGTAATTGTTTTCTTTTTTGGATTTTGATTAATATTTTTAGACTTTTTGAGCTTTTTTGACTACCGTAACTTACTTTTTTTTTGTATTTTGACTAATTCTGATTTCTTGTGTTTTATTAGATTTTAGTATTGTTTTGACCTTTCTTTATTGTGCAAATTTTGAATATTTTTGTGGTTTTATGGATTTTGACTAATTTTTAGCCTACTTTTGCAAAAGTGAGGAAAAAGTAGACTTATGAGATCGATCCAGGCAAATGTGTGTCTGTCTGTCCTTCTGTGTGTGTGTGTGTGTGTGTGTGTGTGTGTGCCCCCCCCCCCCTATCAATTCCTAAACGGCTGCAGCAATCGAAACCAAATTTGGTATGAGTAAAGATCTATACCTGAATATCTCAAGCCCATATTTGAAAATAATGTAAGCGCTACCAACTGCTGAAAAACCGCAATTGGAATTTGAACTCCATGTTGGATATCTTGGAAAGTATGCATGGGAGCTATTCCAAATTGGCACACAAATAGATAATAATATATCAGTTCAATTCCAGGAGGCCATACACGGTAGTGATACCAACATGATTCTAAGTCTACTGATAGGACCAATTTTTTAAATACATGTAACTTCTAAAATATCAATTGGATTTCGACCAAATTTCGTATGTGCTATGTGTACCTTAACAGGATGTGACTATGCGAATTCTTAAGAGCAACCAGGGCCACCAACTGTTAATAAACGCTATCTCTATCTGTCTGTTTTCCCTAATATCGATAAATCACAGCTCTAAACTTTGCACACGTATAGTACCTGACACTTTCGATTAATTTGGAGTAACTAATATACGTCAGTGTTGCCAACATGATTCTAAGCCTGCTGATAGCTCCAATTTAAAAATACAGTACATGCAACTCCTATACCAACTAATGGATGTCTTCCAAAATTGACACAACAAGAGATCATAATATTTCAGATTATTTCTGACCAACACATGCATGACATTGTAGCCAACATGATTTTACGCACGCTGATAGATCCAATGTCTAACTGCATTTAACGTCAATGCTATCCATTAGACTTCAACCAAATTTTGTATTCTGTACCTTAAAAGATGGAACTAAGAATATATTCAGTCACCAGGGCTGCCAACTGTAGTGCTCTATTAGGCTACATTATACCAGGTATATTTCGAACTAATTAGAAATTTCGATATTACCAACTTAATTTCGTCATTATTCTAGATAGGTCCATATAGATTAATTATTGGAATGAATCTTAAATTTTAAGAAAAGTAGGCTCTTTAATTCGTCAAGGAACTTCTTGTTCAGTTTTTTTTTCACTAATTTTGACAAATTGTGATTATTTTCGTTTTTATTTATTTTGATTAACTTTTTTGACTATTTTTTTGCTCTTTTGACTATTTGATTTTGTTTTGGTGTTTTGATTATTTTTTTTCTAAGATTTTTAGGCTAGAGTAAACTGTGGCTTTTCACCAATGTCTCAGTCTCATTCGTGGCTGTGATTATATGGAAGCTACTGAAGTATGAGTGGTGCTCAGTAATGGCCTCAAAGCACAGATAGTTCCTGTGGATGTTGCGAAAGGTTCTGCTCATAGGGTTAATACAGTTGTACTGACTCAGTGAGGAAAGCAATGACAAACTACCTCATTCCTAACCTTGCCTAGTACGCCTCATTATAGTGCTCCCTTTGGTTTTGTGGGTTTCTACCACATAACCTATGGTGATGCTTTTGAGGATCCAAACAACCTCCAGGCTGACTACCTAACAGACAAACAGATTTTTAGTATTTTTTTCGTTTTGATCTTTTTACTTTGAGCTTTTTCCTTTTTGGCAAATTTTGATTGTTTTTGGGGTTCACTTACCCTGCTGGTGCCTTACATGTTGCTCCTCACCCGTGTGCTGGCTGATTTCCAGAATGTATGGCTATGTTCAGAATGGCACAAACTGAATGTGGTTTGAGTTACAAATAAATTGAAAAAGCCGTTCGATTTCCGAATCCTTACACTACAGATTTAATAAAAATCCGACACGATTGAAAAAAACTATATTGTAAAAAAATGCCGTAAAATTACACATTTTTAGGAAGAAAAAATAAAAATTGTAAAATCAAATGTGCATGCACTACACTGTTGAAATAAATTTCAATAATCATTTCATTGGCATAACACCCTACTTTGAACTTAAAACCAAAAATGTCACTTCTCATAATGCACTACGGTATGGTAAATTTTGAAACAAGAGGTGACACAAAGTCCAACGAGGGAAGCGCCTTCGCTTGCCTTCGAACAGTGCGATATTCTTCCGCTGAATAGTGACGTGGTGCTATCTAGCGATAGTATGTGCAACTTCATGCTTACTGGCACCCACACGCGAGTGCTAGAGCTGTAATATTACGTTCGTCTCCAACACAAAGCGTTAGAAATCGATCAACGTAATATTACGCTCGCCGCAGTTTTAAAAAGTTACCTTCAAACGTAATAGTATTGCGCCTGCGCTCTAAGTGTTATGGATTTTGATCAATTTTAATTTTAATTTTAATTTTTATTATTTTATATTGACTAATTTGCTTTGTATTTTAGGACTGCCAAACACTGCTGGGGATTAGGCTAAAGGGAAAAGTGGAGCGAAGCTGAAGTGTATCCCGATTTTGAAAGTTCTATCGGGCTGATTTCTTTTTATGTCGTAACCATCCGGCCGCACTGAGTGCTGAGTTAGTTAGTTAGTTATTGTTGTTTTAAGGGGCGGAACTACGAGGTCATCTGCCCCTCTTAACACAGATTAAAGAATACAAATTTGGAATTGAATTTAAAATTTTGAGGTGTACATCTAAATTTAAAAAGACCAAAAATTAATAAAACAAAAACAAAAAATTAAATAAAAATAAAAGTTATAAAAATAAACAAAAATTACGGAAAAACAAAAAATTATCATTAAAAAACGAACAAGTCGTTGAGTCAATTTATACTGGAACATTCAGATTGCTGGCTCTAACCCACTCTCACTTATAAAGCGGATAACGCGATCAGCAGCCACCGCGTCATCGGCTAATATAAGTTTGAGTGTCGTCTGCAAACCAAGGTTTCTTCGTACTGTAAGTCAGCAAGATTCACACACTCGGTTAAAATGTGAGGCACGGTGAAAACGGCTCCACAGGTACAAAGTGTGGGGGGGGGGGGGGGGTCTTCCCTTCTCATTAGGTACGAGTGGGTGGATCTTGAATGACCTATCCTTAGCCTACACAATATGACGGACTCTCTCCGTGACCGGAAAGAGCTCCGCCACACGCGAGTAGTTCCCTTGATCGCTCTCAGTTTACTGAGCAGTGGGTCAGCTAGCCACTGACTCTCCCAAAAAGCCAGAACTTGTAGGCGTAACTGAGAGCGAATATCTCTAGCGGGTACCTCCATTGGTCGAGCTGGTAGTGATACCGCCTCTTTTGCAGCTTGATCTGCTAACTCATTTCCCGCAATTCCCATGTGGCTTGGAAGCCACAGAAAGGTGATTCGAGTGTCAGCGTGGCACAGCCCGGCTAGTAGGTCGTGGATTCGCTGCACTAGGGGGACTGAGTGCTGAGTGTTGCCATCTCAGTTCTCCTGTGATGCATTGGAGTACGGGTTATGGAGGAGCCAGGAAACTTCAGTATTTCCAGTTGGAAACACTGGAAATATATTCCACCTGCCAGATGTTGTTTTCCTCCGTACTTGCAGTTATAAGTCAAGGTTGAAATAGGGGGTGTTCGCCCCTGCAGTACTCAGTACTGCGCGCACTCATATGTTTAAGTAATTTTACAGTTCGAATATCGGTGTGGTTTATTGCAAAATACACTCCCTGGCATAAAAAGCGAAACACTACGAATTTCAGACAAAACTCAATGTCTGACCGTTTCAAAGCTGGTATAAATTGAATGTTATGACTTAGCAGCGATAAGGCAATGTGTCATGAGTAGAATTTTGAAATCCGAAATTTAGCATTTTTATTCGAACATTTAGTACATAGCCTAATAGCTTTTATACATTTTCAATTCATCAATTTGATAGCATAAAAAATGGGTTAAATCTGACAGATTAGTAATGTGTTTTGAAATTCCTTTAATGTGAAATTAAGGGACACTAGGGCTGAGATTTTAGGCAAAAATGACAAAATAACTGTTTTTGTTTTGTTTTTCCCATATATATATATCTTTTGGACACCTGCGGATAATTACAGTAAAACAGATTTTTAAATCTCCTCTGCGGAAGAAGATGGAAGGCAAATCATATGAAAGTAGGCTATATTGTTAGAACTAGAAATCCTAGAAAGTCGTATATTATCTCAAACGAAAGGTCTCAATGCTCTTTATCTCTACAACAAAACATTGTATTTTTCAGATTTTTTTTCAAAAAAAGTTTCATTAGGTGATTTAAACTGGATAATATAGCATGCGATTATATAAAAATGCTTTTATCTCCAAACAACATCTTTAGATAATCAAAATGCTCCATGTGCATGAGGAATTCACCAATTTTACTAAAAAATCACTGGATATTAAGAAATACATGTGTTGTAAGATAACGTTGCAATATCTCCAGTCACTTTGTAAATTACAGATAAATAAAATACATAGTTGTTGTATGTATATGTAATGAGAAAATCAAGCGTTTTACATAATTTCTACTACGCGTGGAGCATTTTGATCACACTGTATATTTTAATAACAGAATTAGTAAAAAATCAATTAAATTTCATCCGATTGTTTTCAAAATCGGTATGTGCCTTAGTGTTACTATTTTAATTATGCAATATAAATTTCAACTCATTATGATAAAAAAAATGTGTAAGTAGAAAAATTCAGTCCTAGTGTCTTTTGAAAACACAATTTGCAAAAGGTTAATAGTGAAATAAAATGGATGGAGTAAATTGTGTATTTATTTTAATATAATCAGCTTTAAAGTATGGATGGGCAGGTCATCGGCGCATGAGGATTCTTCTTAAAGCCCGAGTAGAACACTGAGACCACTAAATATGCGCATGCGCTGCCGAGGACACATTGCACACTTTATTTGCACTGATCACAAAGGTATGAAGGCTCACTGTGGGTGGAGACACCACTGCGCATGTACAGGGTAATTATCAATGTGCGCCCCGATAAACACGGCAAGCTAAGCCGGCTGTGACTGGCGCAGATCGCGGGCGTACGTACCTGGTTCAGCCGGTGGTTGGTGCGCACTTTCACACTTTTACCAAACATGTTCAATAATGTGTACTTACAGTGCTCATAGGCGATACTGAAAATGTCCTCCCTCTCTTGTAACACACACCTGACATCTTGTGATGAAAGAATGTCTGTCAACCCTTTTATTATTTACAGAGCCTGTTTCCTTGAATCGTTTAGAGAGCCTGCTAATTGTACTGGCATTAGGCACAGGCCTTCCTGAAAACTTCATTCGAAATTTTCGTCTCGTTTCAGAACAAGATTTTCTGCTTTTCTTATATGTAAGAAAATATATGTATTATGGATATTCACACGTTCGCGCAATGTGAATTGGTGTCTAGGCACGGCCAACAATCACATTAATCACGTCTAAGCTTTGCAGATACACGCCCAAATGAATGACAAACACGTGTGAACTAACGATATGAGTCAGTGGAGCGCGCCACCACCTTCCGAACCACGTACGCGCGCTCACGATCTGCGCCAGTCACAGCCAGCTCAGCTTGCCGTGTTTATCGGGGAACACATAGATAATGACCCTGTAGTTTGTACCGGTCAAGAAGAAACGGCCCACTTATAACAAAGAAGGAAATTGTTATAGGCTAAAGCACTACTCAGAAAAAAGATAGAAATTTATACTGATGCAAAACCAGAAAAATACAGAGAAAATACACACAAAATCAACTCAAGTCTTGCTTCAAAATCCACCACAGTGAGTAAGTGCGAGAATCATTAACATTGTTGAATGAAATCTTAGAAGTGTTTTGTATAGTGGCGACTCCTGATTTTATCATTTGAAATGATCTTGTCGACTCCGTCGTTATGCTTGGGTCTAACGTTATACGTTACGGTTATGTCGTGTATGACATCATGCAGCAGAGTGCACTTCCCGCTCCCCGTTCCCCGCGCGGGAAGCCTACGCGCTAGCTGCGAGATACTGAATGACTTGAAACTTGTTGATCATGAAGCGTTCACGTGATTCTTGCTATCTCTGTACTTGCGGATTCGTTCGTTAAACTCGCTTACTTACAGTTTACAATTTGTGCAGGGTAGTAATGTGTGTTAATAATGGGGTATGTGGATCGTTCGTTATACTTGCTTACTTACAGTTTACGTAAAGTGTGTTAATAATGGAGTCTGTTGACAGTATTAGTGCTATTATATCTACTAAAGCTAAATCTCGTGCTGTAATGGAGTCTGTTGAAAGAGTCCTGGGGCTTTGAGCGAAGCGAGAAGCCCTCCTGAGCCTTTCTAACATAGCATTTGTTGCATGCGTCATTTGAAATGATATAAAGTCTAGTCTCTCAGACTGACTGCATTTTTTCCTACCCCTGATTTCCTGATTTCGCGAAATATTGCCTTTAACGACAAGTATTTAAGCTCCAGGATATCTTGTACGTTTATTGCCGTGTCTCCGCTGCTTTGTTACGGTTCCTAGTTCAGTTTTAATCATCCCGTGTGTCATGAAGAGAAACCGGCTGTAAAAACCACCCACGTCAACTCACCACATGACTCACGAGGCAATCGTTGTACTATAAGAGGATACCGTGCGGAAAATCAGCCGCCAGATTAAACTACAAGGCGAATCCCTCATGTTAATCAATGGAAAGTAGCGAGTACCGTACATGTTGGTACGGACAGCCCTGACGGCTCAGGCACTCAAGGCCGGTGGGAAGCAACCGTACGCTCCAGTCAGTATATATGCCCCACCTCGCTACTACTCCGAGTGCCATGGATGTCCAGCTACGTCAGCCATCATGCCTGCGTACTGGGATGTCAGGTGGGATTTCGGAGCTTTGGAGTTCAATCCGGCGGCTGATTTTCCACACGTTGTCCTCTTATAGTACAACGATTGCGTCCATCAAGTTTCAAGATAGGTTTTGATCTGTCTTACCTGATACTTCCCTTGTGAGGAGTGTACCCTGTTCCAGCTCTCAAACCAGAATTAAACTTCTTGGCAGAGCCGGGAGTTCGTTGGTTGGTTCGTTAGTTTAGGGGCTGCGACAACGCGGTCACGGTCATGTAGCCCCGTGTACTTTGGTTGTGTGTAGAATCTGTCTGATAACCGGTGTTAATTGTGATGGCTGTATTAGTGTGTGTAGGCCTATCTGTTTTAACATTTCAAATGATCTAGTCGACTTCATCGTTATGCTTTGGTCTACCGTTATGCGTTACGGTTACGGCGTGTATGACGTCATCATGTTGTTCAGTGCATATGCACCGAGTCTGAGTTTACTCCTGGGGTCTGGCGTTATGAGATACGGAGACGGCGAGTGCGTGACGTCATGCAGCAGAGTGCATCTCCCGCTCTCCGTTCCCCGCGCGGGAAGCATAAGTTAATGGGTAATGGAGTCTGTTGAAAGAGAGTCCTTTCTAACATGTGTAGGATTTGTAGCATGCGTCATTTGAAATGATATAAAGTCTAGTCTCTCAGACTGACTGTATATTTTTCAAGTAATGACTGCCGAACGTTGGATTTTTTTTAGCGTATGGCTTTTAGTGCCGGGAGTGTCCGAGGACATGTTCGATTCGCCAGTTTTGTAGCTGCTTCGAGACGGACACTCAATGGGTGAACTACAAGTACCGTTGGGTAGGAAAGTTGGAATGTAAGGACGAGGAGTTGGAAGGTAGCGGCTGTGCCCTATAGTTAGGGACCAACCCCGGCATTTGCCTTCAAGGAAGATGGGAAACCACAGAAGACCATCTTCAAGGTTGCCGGTGGGGGGATTCGAACCTCCTCGCCTCCCGGATGTGAGCGACTGCCAGCAGTAATGCCGTAACGACCACGGCTAACTCACCAGGTACGTTGGAACTAATAGAGCGTTATCAATTCTAACCTACAAATTATGGCTTCACACAAGTGTAGTTAGTTGAAGGTTCCTTTTCATGCCATAAATCTATGACATGGGACCTCCGGCGCCGGCTTTTCTTCCACTCCTAAGGAAGGCATACTGAGGGATTCCTTGGCAGAGTCGGGAGACAGCCGAGTATGCTGGCCGCTACACCACGAGGGCGGAATGATGCATTGATATTTTACGATCGCTTGCTCTTTTTAAGGTGTGGTACCGTCGCGTGAGGGAGTGAGCGCCCTATGTCTGCATATAGGCCAATCTATTGCTCATTACATGGAGCAGAGCGGAGGGCGAGCAGTCTTGTCGGGGCGGGTAATGCTGAGAATGCTGTCATTAAGAGCGAGTAAGCCGCACTGGTGTTGCCATGGTAACAGCACGGGGGCGCACAGGTGTGCTGTGGGGTGGGCTTGCTGCCGGAATAATTAGATGTGTTATTCAAGGTAAGTTAATTGCAAGGCAACAATGAGATACAAGCTTTAATTTTTTTGAAAGAGATAAGCCCAATGAATGAGGTAGAAACTTAATGACGAGAAGATAGCGTCACGAGAATATACTGAGTACATTTGAAAAGTTAATATTACACACAATATTTTTGTGGTAGAACAACAGCTCGTAAGCAAACTTAGGCTTACCCAATAATGGTATATTGACTTTCACGGCAGTAAATTAAAATTCAGTAATTTTTCTAGGATGGCATTTTCTATCATTAATACATACGGATTAAACACGAGTAGAGCTTTCCCTTGTACACAACTAAAGATCATACCTTTCTTGGTGCATTTTACAACTATTATTTTTCATAACAACAACAATTTGCTCAGTTATAGGCAAGGAACACCGAAGTGCACAGATCCCATTACTTTCATTACCAGACTACTAAACCGGAAGCTGGGAATGCATAAGTAATCGATGGTGGCGCGTCACACGGCAAGCGAACGAACGAAAATATGTATTCCTCTCGGCATGCCGGAAGTAGAGGCCTGCGCGGAAACGCTATCCGCATCCGCCGCGCATCGGTCCCGCATCCGCACGACTGTTATCCGCATCCGCCCCGCATCCACACGACTTTTATCCGCATCCGCACGACTGTTATCCGCATCCGCCCCGCGACCGCACTACTGTTTTCCTCATCCACCCCGCATCCGCACGACTGTTTTCCTCATCCGCCCCGCATCCACACGACTGTTTTCCTCATCCGCCCCGCATCCACACGACTGTTTTCCTTATCCGCCCCGCATCCGCACGACTGTTTTCCTCATCCGCCCCGCATCCACACGACTGTTTTCCTCATCCGCCCCGCATCCGTACGACTGTTTTCCTCATCCGCCCCCTTGGTCCGATTTCGCCCATTAACGAACTCGACCGTGATTTTGAATGGTTATATTTTTTTATGTATGAATTTAAAAGTGATTGGTGCAAAATTACAGCAGTTATCTTGTCCGCATGAAAGTAATAATAATAATATCGTAAGGCCTCGGGTTCCAGGTGCAAGCTTTGTTATTTGACACCCAAAGGGTAGCTTGCATGTCGAATTTCGTAGTTCCTTGAAGCACTATGAAAGTCAAAGAGGTTAGATATCTAAGCTCCTTGAGCACTGTAGCGCTTTCTACTAAAGAAAAGGGGGCTTGGTGGCTCAGCGGTCTAGCTGTATGCCTCTCACCAAGCCGGCCCGGGTTCGATTCCCGGTCAATGCATGTGAGATTTTCGAAGTGAAATGCCATGTCCTGTGGTTCGGATTCCACGTAAAAAGGAGGTCCCGTGCTCATGATCTCGAGATTGACGGTCACGTTAAACTACAAGCTTCCTTTATCCTACTAGAGAAATGAGGAACATTGTGTTGGCGGAAAATCCCGAGATTAATTTTGCCATTTTGAACACGGCCTACTGAATTCAAATCGGTTCTTTGACATGCCAACATCGTATGACATGGTGTCGTAATTTTTGCCTCCTTTCAAAAAAATCACTTACCACGGCCAGGAGCGAACTTGAAAGCTTGGGGTTAGTAGACCGACACGTTGACCACTCACCCACCGTGGCAAGCCACATGAAAGTGATACACAGTTATCTTCCTCGCCTTTTGAGACCACAAAGGATCACTTTAACCAACCATTAGTTCGTCGACTTGTGGGAACTGTACGAGCCTTGCGGTCTTCCCAGTACTTCTTCATTCGTATTGATCTTCTTGCCCTTTCTTGGGCGGAAAATATTCTTGTTGGAATTTTCTTTTTTATGAGTGGAAAGTGAAGTCATATTTTTAAGTGCTGTAGTTAAACTTTTCTTATTTGCAGCATCTTCTGTTGTTAGGCCGATTTATTTTAAGTCTTCTCTGATTTCTTTTAACCATCGGCATCCAGTTGTTGTGTTTTTGATGTGTAACATCTTTCCACTCGGTTGCTGGATATTTTTGTGGGAGTGATTTTGAAAAATGTAACGGAAGTGGATCGGAACGATCTAGCTGGCAGTGGTGAATCGAACGGAAGTCTGCCCGCTCGCAGTGGTAAGAGGAAACAATGAGGAATGCATATGACATACTGAACGGTAAACGCTCATGCGAACTCTGGTGTCGATGAAATTGAGGAAATATCGCTGACCCAATTGTAGATTTCCGACGAAAGACTCAGCATTTGCCCTTTGTTATTTTTGTATTTATATCAGTGTCATTGGGTACTGTCTTTGACCGTCTTAGTTGAGCAAACGTGTATGTAAGCGCCGGAATATCCCAGGTATTAAAAGCTTTCATAGTATTCCTACAGAACTGTTTTGATATCAGTATTTTTTGCGAAGTTCGCATTACATTCTCCTTTATACTTTTGCTGTGGAATGCTTCGAGCATACAATAGGATAGAGAGTGCGCCCGCTATGCTTCTACCGGCCGACCGTGGTGTAATGTATTAAAAATTAAATAGGTATCTCTAAGAAGATATAATCCGGGAAGGCGCCATTTCATAGGTTATACACTATGAAAAATATTTTAATATGCTGCACGAGAATACTCTTATCCCCAGGCATGACGTGTCTCCGACACCAACCAGGACACTACAGTAAACAAGGTAGATTAATGTACACAGTAACATAATCACAATTCATCGTAATGCCACTTACTATTTTGTAGTACCAAGGGATGTAAAATAATATAAATTGTATCAATAGTGCCGTCACAACAAGATACAATTTCCAGTTTCATACCGTCATTCAAATACTCATTTTATTCTGGTTTCCCTTCTTAGAACAATTTATTTTAGAAACTATCGTCATATAACCATTACGATGCAATAAAGAAGACAGAATGATTCAATCTATAACTTCCTTCACGTTTATCTTTCATATAACGTCTTTCATACAATAGCTTTTTTTTATCAACGCCAATAACCTCTAACCTCCCTCTATTTTGTTTAACTCTCATTGTCCCTCTCTATCTCTGTTTTTTTTTAGAGTAAGCACTCCTATTCCACTAGTTCAACTTACAACCACCCCCAACCTGCGCTAACCATTTTGCTTCCAAAAACTAGCAATCTAGTTCCACCTTTCACCACAATCGCAAAGAATATGAAGCTAACCAAATACAGATATACCACTGCCTGCACGATTTCAGTAAATATAACATTTCAGTGGGGCCAAAATAAAATCAGCTGATGTTCAAAACTAAGTTGTTTCCCATAAGAATACCATTATGAAGTGACTTTAAATCCCGCTTCAAGCGTATTCCTTGTGATTAACCGACTATTTCCTTTGAAGGTGGCGTTAAATACAATTCCTTCTGAATATTGCTGTTTTTTTTAATGAAAAGTGTGAAGTATCATCACTATATGTGATATTTTGGTGAGTTGACATATTGTACCCGGATCGTTCACACGTCCGTGACATGTTGACGTCATTATTATAAAGCAGAGATGTTGATTGATTTGAGAGATGGAGCGGCTGATATTTTGAATAGCGCGCTAGGAGACTCCGAGTGTTGAGGGAAGTATGCAACGTAGGAGTGAGTGACGTGGAATTGTGACGTGGGAGCTCGCCGACGTAATGAAAATAAGTTTTCTAGAATTTCCTCTAGGAGAAGGAATGGAATCTAGAAAAGTAGTACAGTTTACTGGAAATTGAATGAGAAGAAATTTGAGCTATCAAGCATGAAAATCCGTTCAGTAGAAGCCGAGATACGGAATGGAAGCTTCTAGAAGGAAGACCGCTTGGACTATATAAGGAGCCAGAGAATCCAGGCAGTATTGTATTCCATTAGAGCACTTGCTCATGTGCACATCTACGATACATCAAATACGAGTGTTTACGCCGTGATTCTGACCGCCGAAGAACTTAGTCGCTGGACGAGCAGTCAGTGGACTTAGTTTTTGTTCAGATGAATGAACATATACACTCACCGGCATAAAAAAGCGAAACACTAAGAATTTCAGACAAAACGCACTGTTGGACCTCTTCAAACCTGGTACAAATTGAATGTTGTGACATTGCAACGATATGGCAATGTATCATGAGTTAATTAAGCCCATTTGAGAAGCTTCAGTGCAATAATTGATAAACATTGTTGATCGTGACAATTATAGCACCAATATTACTGTTTCCCGCCATTGGACACGAATAACCACAGGCGGCTGTCGTAAGGTTTATTGCTGTGAATTCTCGTGCCGCGTATTTTCGTGGACATTACGGCTAGACTACAAGTTATTCTCGCTTCTAAGTCAGATCATAATGGCTCTTTCTCCTGAAAACGCAGCAAGGGCAGTGGCATTAGTTTAGAATGGGCGCAGTATACGTTATGTGGCAAACGTTATAGGCACATCTTGTTCTAACGTGTACAGTACTGTTAAAAGGTGCAGAGAGGACAATATCTACTCCAGGAGGCCCGGTTCTGGTCGTAGGAGAAGCACTACTGAGCGCGAAGATCGCTTTCTCGCAATGCAAGTTCTTCTTGATCGACACAAAACAGTTGTGGTGGCCAGAAATCACTTGCAGAAAGTACGGGGCACGAACATCTGTGAAAGGACAGTAAGAAGGAGGGTGTAGGAAGTGGATTTACAGTCCAAGAGGCCCGCCACAGGACATCTCCTTAGACGTGAGCACCATGCTGCTCGTATGCAATTCGCCGACGTCCATCGAAACTGGACTATGGAGCAGAGGAGTTCAGTGCGGTTTACGGATGAATCCCGATTCTGTTTGAGGGCACCGGATGGGAGGGAGAGAGTATGGAGAAGGCCCGGGGAACGTTATTCACCCTGTACTTTCTCTGCGAGGTCACTGTTCAATGGGGGCCCTGTGATGGTCTGGGCCGGGATTACCACGGATTCGAGAACGGAGCTTGTGTTCGTTGACAATGAGAGCCTGACAACCCACCTGTCGAATACATAGAATACGATGTGGTGGACTGTATAAAGAAATATATTTTACACTGTATGTACATGATTAAACACTGAATAAGTACAGTAGATATTACATGCGTGCTATGACACCATGTCCGGTAGCCACTGCTACCTGCTTGCAAGTGAGTCCTGCTTGACGCAGGTAAGAAAACGACCCTTCCTCTTAATGGGTCAACAACCCTCCAGCAGGGGGACCAACTGTCATTAGAGTATGTACAGTGCCAGAGTTGCCAACATACTCCCCCCCCCCCCTTGAAATAGCAAATATTTCAAACAAAAATTAAATACTGTCACTTTGTTCTATTAACTGGAATGAGAGTTGAAATAAACACTATGTACACAAACATTTAAACAATTCACTTCTCTTCACTCAACAATGGGCAAAGTCTTGACACTGCTCTTTTCAAAGGAGCTCCGCTGGGTGTTTTGATGGTAACAACCCTCGTAACTCCGTCGGTTCCTGGATGCACTGCTGTGACACGGCCCAGTTTCCAATGAAGTGGAGGCACGCCCTCTTCCTTCAGAACAACCAGAGTGTCGATTTGTGGGGATTGTCCGGGCGACCGCCATTTAGAACGCTGTTGGAGTTGTCCGAGATATTCCTTGGACCATCGACGCCAAAATTGCTGGAACATAGCCTGAAGCAGTTGCCAGCGCTTCAGTCTATTCAAGGGAGTCTGAGACACATCTTCTTCCACAGGAAGATGAAATGAGCCACCGATCAGGAAGTGGGATGGGGTTAATACTTCCGGATCATTGGGATCAGAGGATAGTGGGCAGAGGGGGCGCGAATTCAAAACTGCCTCTATCTGTACAAGCACTGTAGTCATTTCTTCAAACGACAATGCAGCATTTCCTACTATTCTCTTAAGGTGATACTTAGCTGATTTAACTGCAGCCTCCCACAACCCTCCGAAGTGAGGTGAACCAGGAGGACTAAAATGCCACTGAATCCCCTTCTCAGTAGCAAAGCTTATGAGTGACTGCTTGGTATTCATATCATTAAAGAATTTCTTTAGCTCACGTGATGCACCTACGAAATTAGTTGCGTTGTCAGTGAATATGTGGGTGCAAGTTCCTCGTCTAGCCATGAATCTTTTCAGTGATGCTAAAAAAGCAGCTGTAGACAGATCGCTTACAAGTTCAATATGTACAGCCTTTGTGGCAAAACAAACCAACATAGCTATATATGCCTTAATCCGAGCGCCCTTCCTGGAGGAAGGCCGTAAATATACTGGGCCACAGAAATCTATTCCTCTCTCTTTCCTGATACTGATCGGGTGTCATAACCTGACCTTGAGGATTTTGATTTCTATTTTGGTTCTGGTTATTTCTATTATAATTTCTGTTATAACCATTATTGTTGTAATATCTGCCTCTTCCATTGTTGTAATTGCCTCGATTATAGTTCCAGCCTCTTCTCTGTTGATACGGACGGTAACCTTGCGATCTGTTATTTCTAAACTGATTATTCCTGTGAGGACCTACATTGTCAGTTTTCTCTTCATCTGGCTTGTCAGTTTGTTGGACTTGGTCCATATATACCGTATTTATTTCTTTAAAGTCATGCCTTTGACCTTTCTGTACCACGTTAGGCATTGGACTTGTGTAGTCTAACCTCCTCAGTAATTCATCCATGCTGGTCAAATCCCTTATGTTTGATGAAATGATTAGTCTCCTCACCTCCACAGGCAGCATACGAGAAATCGCATCAATTAATTGCTCCGTTGACAAAGGGGGTTGCAAAAATCTTAAGCGGGACAATTGACTCGTAAGGAAATCAGCGTACCGCGTTGGAAGAGTACCTGAGTATTTTCTTGAATAAACCTCCGCTCTTAACGAATTCTGCGCTTCGATGGACCAAAATCGCTTGATTAATGCCTCTGCAAACTCGTCAAAGTTACTGAACGTGTATCTAAATGCGCGAAACCATTCAAGGGGTCCTCCAATCAAAAATCTTTCCACAATCTTCATCTCTCTCTCTCTGGGAATGTGAGCTTCGATGAAATAATCTTTGAGGTTCCTGACATATTCTATAGGCGTCAAACTGTCAGTGTTGCTGAACTTTTGTGGTTTGTCTTCAAAATTCCTGATGACCGTGACATTCTTCGGATATGAATCCGGGTAGTTTTTCCCACTATCTCGATAGTTCCACTCAGGTTCCATATTCCTCTCGTCATCTTCCTCCCTGAATCTGGATATACGTTCTTCAGGAGTCACGTCTCTCTCTTCTGGATCTAGGTTATATCTTCAGGCATAATTCCTATTGGTTTCGCAAGCCAAGCCTACTGTATCCTTGTCAGTAATCTCCGTTATGACTTTCTTGATTAACTCTTCTTTGTAGGTCTCCATCAAACTAGCTTCTCCTAGCTTCAATCTCCTTCATGCTTTCACTCATCTGCTTCATACTGCTATTCAAGCTAGCAGACATCTCCTCTAACATCCTCCTCAAACTTTCGTCTGCCATTACAATATTATTCAAAAATAGACTGCTGTAGGGACATACATCAAAAGAGCAAAATAACAACATCTGAGCAACACTTTTCACCATATATAAATTTGATCAATTTTCTGTCTTAAATCTAACTTATAACTACCTTATAATTAACCTTCGAAGACACTTCATGTTGAAACAAACTCAAGCACATGTTCAAATTTCCCTGGCCCATATTAAAATATCCTAACACAAATATTTTACATTTACAATCCAAATAATTTAATTTTATCTTTAATATGACTAAAATGTCATAAGCCGGTCAAATAAAATAAGATTCCAGATCATAGGCGATTTTCCTAAGTTTCCAGCCTATTTAACCTTTCTCAAGTTGTATAAGATCTGATCTTTTCTGAGTGTAATTTTCCTACTACAATACAACATTTAATTCCTATATAATCACACACTTAAATTCTACAATTGGCCTAGACATCTAACAAAGAATCAACCTCTTTATTTGAGTCTATTGATCCACACGTTTTAGGTTTGCCAATCCTACTGGCGTTCAACCTGGTGATCCAGTTATGTTGAATCGAGCCCCATACGTTGACTGCGCCAATCCTTCTGTCCCCGTTTACCCGGATAGTAGGCTGTCAGATATCCGCCCCCTCAATCGGATTGCCAATAATCCACCGCGCCGGCTCAGCTACACCAATGAAAATGGCACTGACAGATACTACCGAGATTTGAGCACAGAAGTTAACAAGGAATTATTGTGGAACACACCAAAATAGACGGGGGTCCATACTTACCTCTACTTACCTCTTAAAATATCTCGGGGATTGGGTTGACAACAGGATCTCTAAAGTATGCTCCCACAATAACCTTCATCATGACATTTAAAAATGAACCAGAACGACGGCAAGAACCTTGAACTGTACAAAAGCTTTATTTCAAATAAAGGGAATGAATTTAACACACTCAACAAAATAAATGTGGCTATCAGTAGCCCATGTCAATCTGACTATGTCCTCCTATAGGACTTGCAAAGTTATCATACAACATGTTAGCTCCCACGAGCTCAAAATAACGTAATATTCATAGCACATTTGGTCTGGATAAGGAAGTCAGGATGAGACACATTTATAGAGCATTTGTTTTCTTTTAATAAACATGACACTTGTATTTATAGGCGCAAGGCCACAATGCAGACGACCTCGTCCGCTGATAACCAGTTGTCTGACCAGCTGTGGTCTACCCTTCAAACCTGACGTACACCTGTCAAATGGGCTCACTTATCAAGCCACATTGCGTAAGAATCCAGCACTCTCTCAAAAGTTTTAAATGTCCGCAAGACATCACAAAATATTGTTACGCAAATCTTTCAAATGCTTTACTCACATACCACTGGATTATTCTGACAATCCCTAAACTTGTTTAATTAGCATCCAAATGTTTAATAAGCATTGTTTAGAGTATAAAACAAACTCTTAAATGTTTATAACAAAACTCATAAATGTTTATAACAATTAGAAATTGTTTATAATATAGTTAAAGACAAAAAGAATTTTAAACACGCCTTTAACATTACTTCCTTTCCACATTATTATCAAAGATATTTACATTATTTATTTACAATAATAACATTTAAATTATTCAAATTATTAATTTTAAGAAATACATTAACCACATGTTCATCCGGTTGGTAATTTCATAATCGTGTTAATATAATCGACCAATGAAGGTTAGTTATACATGTTAATGTCACAATCTGGTTTAATAAAGGTTTAATAATTATTATAATTATTTGTGACGGTAATCTTCATTCAAAATCTTATCTCAAATTCTTTCAATACTCTTGTTAATTATAACAGTAAATTCACTTGATTAATTTTCAAAGGACAAATACAATACACTCCAGCGGTAAATACGTCGCTTACAAAGAAAATGCACAAAACTGCATTAAAATAAGCCCAAAATTCATCATATATTAATATATACGGCATCAAAATCTTCCACAGAATTTACAAAAACCTCCACTAACAAATTCTTCAATATCATTAATTACTGTGGGAACCTCCTTCATTTACTTCAAGGGCATTATACATCAGCGACTTTCAACACGTTCGCTGCACTAGCGATTATACATTCATAGTTCCACTTCAAAAATTCTTATAATCATTAATAGTTTCAAAACTGTTGACATTTAACCTTCGTGGATTTCATTCATGAATCGAAATGAAGTAAAAATTTGCCAATCACAAACAAATTTAATAGTGAATACACTTATATACGCTTCTCTGGTCTATCAAAATTTAAGATTATCATCTTCAAAGTATTGTAGTATAAAAATACTATCATCAAACAAAGTGCGACTAAACTGCAAAATAGTCGAATAGAATCCAACTAGACTGTGGAATGCAAACATTATTATTCAAATCTCTAATTGAGAAAAAACTCCTAACAAAAGTTCAAGACTTTAATGCATTCAATAATTCATAATTAAAGTTCATCTTTCACAAAATTGTCTATGATGCAATGGTCGTTCATAACTGACGATCAATGTCTGTGTTGCAATCAATTTCAAATAACGACTAGTATTTCCAAGATCGTCGACAACGCAAGAGATTTTAACGCTCTAAAATCATTTAAATGTTCTTCCTTCTTGATGATGACAGAAAATTGGTCAAAGTAATTAAACTGGGGTAGAAATTACTTTAATAAAGTGACACGCTGTCTGAAATTAAATCTGCCATGAAAATCATTAACTTATAGTCAAATCGTGACTACAAAAAATAAGAAAATTATTGAAATATCTAAATATCAGTCTCAACTGATCCAAAATCATTTAACTATGCCCATGACATAACAATGTCTTAATAAATCGTCGAAAAAGGCATAACTCATCAAGGTGTACTGAGAATAGGAATCTCAAACAAGAATATAGGGCAAAATACATGAGGACAAAAATATGGGAAAATGGTTGCTCAGATATTGCTAGAAAACTCAAATACAATAAACGTTCACGACTACCTTATCTGCCGATTGAAGTTCCAGAGGAAAATTCCCCAAAGAAGACTGCTGATGGATCCATTTCACCAAGTTAAAGCTGAGCCCCATCCTCGAAACAGGAAACAGCACCCTCAGAGAATCGAACCGCTTCCTCCTTGATGATGACAGACATCCTTCCGGCAAAATTCTTCTTTGTGAGTCGGGACAACCCTGACCTCTCTTGAAAAATCCCTGAAGATCTTGTAGAAAATCGCCATGAAGTTTTTGTAGTAATTTCCATCGAAATATTCATATTCAGAGAGTATGAAATCGTTTTCATTGCTGTTTGATAGTATTCAGCGTTGAGCCACGAAACATGGGTGTAGATGGTTGTTCACCACATGTCCGCTTGTATGGAATGGCAATTAGCGAAGTTCCATGTTGCTATCTTACTCCAACAATGTATGTCCCAATTGCATTAAAGTCCTTTAGCCTTCCATCTTCTCTTCGGTTATGGTAATAGAAGAACAAACTGCCTTATTAAACTGCTCCATAATACTGTAGCGATGAGTCACAATAGCAATCAGAATTCTCCCTGTTATACTAGCAGTGTCAGCCGTAGGGTAGAATCAGGCGATACAGAGTGCTTCTCAGGTAGCGAGAAAATCACTTTTGTCAGTCATCTAAAATTGCTAATATCTTCTGAAATAACTCCTTGAAATTGTTCAAATTTCCTACACTGCTTAATGTAGCACTGCACAATAGGATTAGCTTGTAGGCAACCGCTAACTGTTCATAGCCAATCTTGTAGACGCGTTATAATGTGCGTTTTAACTTCACCTAGTTTTACTCACAGTAAACTTGCACTGCTTGTCTGCTTGAATCACGTTTAATGCGGTGGCTTCACCACGCGTTATAAAGACGACTCTTTCTACCAATGTCACTCGACGTTTCACCAAAACGACTATATAAGCACTCTTGTAGACGATTTGAGATATGCGATATGAGACGATTGAGACTCCTCTCTTCTGCGCAAGGCCTTTTATAAACTTCATAAGGGGCGTATCCATCCCTTCCATAGCGTGTTACTGCGTCATCGCTCGAAGTTCCAACTTCGTCAATACTTGACGGATTTTCAAAATTCAAAAACTGAAAATAAATTTCACCAAAATTCCAAAACAATGCCTCTACTGCAAATGGGTTTCCACAATTCTGCATTCCAAAAAGTATTAAAAATACCATAGTTTTAGCAATCTCCGTCTTCCTTCAAACAACCGTTCATTGGTTCAAGCCTCCCCTCCAATAGCATAATTTCTTCCTCAGCACAATTCCACGTTTCCTGCGACTGCGTCGTAAATCTCGGATCTTTCTCGAATAAATGCTGACGTCACTGAGAATCTCAGCTCAAGTAGCCTGCTGGCATAACGTCTGCGTCATCCGTGCTTACGTCATGACTATCCACGTCATAACTATGACAGCCATAACTTTCTTTATAATTTCCAATATAGCCACCGTGGTCTCTATATAATTCAATTACGGGGGCAGTACCCAACCAAGGATAATGTAGACATTTCCTTAGAACGCATGCGTGCATCTAGAGGCATAGTTGCACGAAGAGAATGTAACATGTCTTTAGGAAACAGGGTAAAGGTTGAGCCTATGGAGCTCCAAATTGAGTGTGAAACATGTAAACCGATTCAAAGGGAGTGCGTGCATAGTAAAATTAATAATGAGGATAATAATGAGGATGATTCAAAGTCTCATTTAGTAACGCGAGTTCAAGTGTCATCGGAAAGCGAAAGTGAAAAGAATGATAGTTGTAGCATTCCACATCAGGAAAAGGTAAAAATGGCTACTTTAGAGGAGACACAGGAATATAGCGCGTTAATAGAAGAAATACTTATGAAACCTAGGGAAATGATAGAGGAACTTTGGAAGTTTCAAATGGAAGTAGGGTTTCTGGAAAAGCGTTTGGAAATCAGAGCATTAAGGAGGGAGATTGAGAAAGAAATTGACGTTATAGATGAGGTCAGGGAGAAAATAGTTCAGAAACTATTTGAAATATCTAGCCAAGAGTTAGAAGAGGCATTCGCGAAAACCCCTAGTATTAAAAAGGCAGTGAGAGAAATGGAGAAGAAATTTGTGAAACGCATGGTTGAAGAAGGGAAAGTAGAATTAGCTCCTTGGGGACAGATAATAATGTTCATTGAGGAAGTAAGTGAAATAAGGAAGCAATTATGGAAAATATGGATGAACTGGGAACATTTTAAGTGTAAGATCGATTACCAAGAGCACGACAGGAGGAAATACATTCAGGAACAGATGGATTATACAATAGAAGAACATGTTAAGTTGCATCAGTTCAGAATGAGTACGTATAACGAAAAAGATATAATAACTATTCAGGAGTTAGCCAAATTGAGAAAGGTTAAAATCCTTGAATATGAAGAAATCCTGGAGGTCACTAGGAAAAAGTATATGGAATTTTCACAAGTACAGGACCTTGAGTGGAAAGAGATTGTTGAAAAAATTGGAATCCCCGGAGAAGAAAAGGAAATAACGGTGCAAGATCCCGAAATTTGTCATAAAGAAGAAGAAATAAAAAGGGAAGCAGAAATCGTTGTGACTGATGTGGAAATGGAGAAAATTATGGAGCCACAGGAAGAATAAGTCATAGAGATTCAGGAGGAAATGGAAATCCCAGGTCAAAAAGAATGCCAAAATGAAAATGAGTCACATATAAAAGAGGACCATTCGTACGCACGATTTAAGCAGGAAGATAAGTCAGAAGAAATACTTGAAATCGAAGAAGTAGAAGGGAAAAATGAAATAAGAGACAACCAGGTTGAGTCCCAGAATGAGATTACACAAGAAGTTGAGGAGATTCCTGAGGAAAATTACCAGTCCGGAAAGGACAGGATGCAAATAGACATCCCAGAGGAGGAGGATGAGAGTAAGGAGCAGGAAGAGAATGGTCAAAGTCAGGAAAATAATGATGAGGATATGGAATTGGAAGAAGAACAGCTGAAGGCACAAATTTTGGAACTCATGATGAAATATCAGGAATGCAAACGAAAAAGGGCCGAGCAAAGAAAAATTGAAATAGACTCAAATGAGAGAGAAAATCTCATAGAAAAGGATGAAACCATTGGGGACAGTGAAGTAAATAGAGGAGATGTCTTTGAGAGAGATAATAATATCGTATGGCCTCGGTGCCTGGTGCAAGCTTTGCTATTGGACACCCAGAGTGTAGCTTGCATGTCGAATTTAGTAGTTCCTTGACTATGAAAGTCAAGGAGGTTAGATGTTAGATATCTAATCTCCTTGAACGCAATAGCGCTTTCTAGTAGAGAAATGATTTGAGAGAGATGGTAAAATAGGAAGAAAACCGCTAACTGTAGCAGGTTTACAGGATGAAAAAAATCCGATTGAAACTATGAGAGGGTTAGATATAGCCCAAATTCCCATGGAGAAAGACAACTCGTAGGCGTTTTACAGTTGGAAGCTTAGAAGAAAGAAATGGAAAAAGGGAGATAGAAGGAGAACACGTTTATGGACAAGGATGAAAGGAAGAAGGATTTGTTTCATAAAACAAAAGAGATATAGGGTGTGGATAAGAAGAAATAAAACTTATCGTCTAGGGATAAGAAGACAAGAGAATAGAGGATATGAAGAAACCCTAGGGGAAAAAGATAGAGTCAAGGAGAGCCAGAAGGATGCTAAGAACATAGAAAAGATAGAGCACTAAAAAAGAGCCATAGAAAGATGTGAAGGAGATGAAGAAAAAATGATGAATTGTTTAAAACAACTATATAATTTACCAATCACCGTTCAGCATCTGGAGAGAACAGGAATTGGCAAGAGTGTCAATGGAATGAGGAGACGAGAAGGTATAGTGGGAGATGCATCCCGAGCGTTGGTAAATCTTTGGAAGGAAATGGTAATGGAAGACCAAAGTGAAGAGGAAGAATTTGAACGTGAAAAAAGAGAGAGATTCTATAGAAATGGGAGGCAATGAAAGTGAAGAGGAAGAAGAAGAAGACGAAATAGAGTCTATGGAAAGGGAAGACAATGAAAGCGAGGAAGAAGACGAAGAACTAGAAATGGTGGGATACGAAATATGGAATTAACGAACACCATCATGTATTACCAAAAAGCCATCGAAAGGTGTATGGAAAATGAAAACGTCTTATTGTATTGCCTAAACATACTAAGAAACTTACCCATAACAGTCCGTCAATTAATTGAGACAAAAGTCGTTGAGACAGTGGAGAGTACTCACGAACGAGGAGGAGATGTGAACATTCGAGCTCAGGAGTTACTGATCAAATGGGAGAATGAAGTGATAGAAGATTTGAGGGCAGGAGAAGAAGACGTTATGGAAATTGGAAACATGATTGAGGAAAGTAATGAGGAAGACCCAGAAGAGGAAGAAAATGAGGAAGAAGAACAGGGAGGAATAATAACAGTCGGAGATGTGAGATGGAGACACAAAGGGTAGAATGGGTTATCCTTTAAATAAATGCTAACGGATTAGGCCATATGCACCCTGTTGTAGCATGATATGGTGAAATTTTGGAGAAGAATCGTAAATATAGAATAGGAAGTATGATGGAAGAAAACAGAGAAGGATACGGGTAGGGATAGACCACACCCGTAACGAAAGATGAAGTTCTGTAGTCTTTTAGTCCAGAAAGCAAGAAAAGGAATAACGGGGTAGGGCAAGATCTTACCCGTGGAGCCTTAAAGTGATGTAAATAGGTTAGTAATTGGAAGAGAAGAAAGGAGACAGACAGGCAGAACGCCAGTCCCAGGAAATAAAGATAGAGAAAAAGGAACCTGTCTGACACAGGTCTGGAGTGCACGCCAGACTGTGCGGATGCAGAGAAATACTCGAACGAGACAAGAGGTTTATGACCTTAAGTGTAGACGTCCGCTTAAAGGGAATGAATATAGGAAACCCTGTTGAGACTATAACAAGCCAGAGAAAGGAAGTGCTTATAAAAGGGAGACCAGAAGGTACTGCGAGATGTTATGATGGCTTCGACACTGAAAGGATGAAATTTTTTATGAAAAATATTTAAATAAATTTCCTCAAATTTCGAAAATTTATTTATCTAAGAGGGGGAGATTGGAACCCTTCTGGATTGGTTCCAGCGTCGAATCCATATTTTATATGTAAAAAAAAGAGAGGAAATAATGCAGTCTTTAGAATGAATTTGTAAGATTTTAAGGGTTAATAAGAAGCTGGGCTGTTACAATGTGATGCAAGAGCGGGTGACCACTAGTCACGCGGGCATGAGATCACGCCTGATGCATCGATAAGAAGCTAGCGCATGATTATTAATAGAGCTGGTAGCTTTCCGCTGCGAGTGAGTGAGAAGGAGTTTCGGAAAAAGGTCTTACTCAGCTATAAAATGGCAGCATCGCAATGACGCAAGAAGAGAAATAGTTAAAATTAAGCCATTTGTAAGCATTTAATTAATGAAATGAACCCGTCACTGTTGATCATCCTGGAAAAGAGATTTTTGTGTGTGGAAAAAGTTTATAATAATTGCTCAGGAAATAAGTGCATACGCGGCATTACGTCGATAGTTATTCCCCGAGCCCAAAGTTGGGAGAGAGGGAAAAATAAACCACACTACCCACGCATCTGAGGAGCCAAATTATTTAATATCTTGGATTTGTGTGATCGATTTTCGTGATCAAAGAAACACTTTTACGTTAAAACGAGAGCTTTCAGGAGACATATTTTTCAAAATTATACGACAATTATTTTAGAAGTTAGTGTTGGAGAAGAAACAGATCTGATCTTTTTGTGGCAGATTTCAATATAAACCCTGGACGCGCCAGGAAATTCATCCAGTCTTCAACGTCCTGGAGGGGCGTGTTGCTGTTTCAACCAACAACAATTCAGTCTTAGTGAGCGCATAGGCGCTGCACGCTGGATCAATCATCGTTAAATGCAGTATTCAGTACTCACTAGACCGTGATCGGTCGTGTTACTCTGTATCGCAGACGAGCACCCCGTATGGGAGTAGCCGTCTAGTATCGTCAATAGTATCGCCGTGCGAAGACACATCAGAATCCTTGTTAATGGAAATAATATCATCAAGCTTCGGACCAGTACAGTCAAAGTTTAGACTGTGGACTTATGAAATTACCGGCGTTAGGTACTCGAGTTTATATAGTTTCAGTTATAGAACCGACGCATCATAGGATTTCGAAGTACCCAAGGACAGTGAACTATACAATTCTATCTACGTTAAATAACCAGATCAGGGGAGAACGTGATAGTAACGCCTAGTGTTCCTGAACTGAGGGGACTAGAGCGGAATACGATAGAATTTAGGAATCGAGATTCCAGGCTTTGTCTAGGTGTAGACAAATGAACAGTCGGACATTGGCATTACTCCAATAAGTCAAGAATCGTAGTAACAGAAAGTAAAATCCACGTGTGGATTATTGGAAAGGAAATTACTAGGTCACCGTTATACAAGTTCAAGCGATCATAAAAGTAAAACATGAGTGACAGACTTCTATTAGACGAACAAGTTAGCGTCTAGCAAGATACGATATCGTGCAGTAAAATTAATCAGCCGATAGTCAAACCCAGAATAAGAGGATCAACCGTCCCAGTGAGGGTAGTTCGATCGAGACTTTCAATCATCTCATCAGATTAGGAAGCCGACGTACATAAAGTGCAACCCTTGGAAACGGGAAGGAATAAGGGAATCACGTGTGTTAAGGCAAATAGTTAATGCCAGATTGATAAAATTTTATGTAATTCAAGTATAGTGAAAATTTTGAGTGTAATATTTTTTAGTGAAATTGTATTTGTGTTTAAGTGAAAATGAATCCAAAAATGGTATAGATTAAAAGTGATTAGTGTATATGTTTTATGTGATGTTAGGAAAGTGTTATCAAGTGTAGATATGATCATGAATATGGCTTAAGAAGCAATTGGTTGGTGAAATGTTCCATCGTTGGAGAACTCAGTCTCTGACCGTAAAATCATGTGAGTACTAATTTCATTATTATGTGTTTTGGGAAGATTTGCGTATAATCCTCAGGAGTGGAAGTTGGGATGTTTGAAAACATGTGAAATAAGGGTTGCGCGATCTGAACGATTAATTTGATTGAAATATAAATAATGTGAAGTGTTAATGAATCCCTTGTGGAAAATATTCAGTGGAATATCAGTATAATGGTAAATAATATAAATATGGTAAAGCAAGCGCGATAATAATAATAATAATAATTAAATAAATTATTTATGTGATGAATTATATATTAAAGAAGTGGGAGCTGCAAGAGCCCCTTTGATGAATTGTTAATTGTTGTGAATCAATATGTTCTTAATGTTATAAATGATTATTGTAGATGGAGGCTAAGGCTGAATATATTATCTTTGAGACGAAGATCAAACTTTGATTTGAATTTATTTCGTTCTTTGTAAGGCAACTTGGCTATTTTATGTATGAGCGCCATGTCGCGAAATTGAAGTAATTTGTCACGCTAGAAACGCGTTGAAATGCTCGGTAAAAATAATTGTGAGGGACAGTTAGTTGCGGAAATGAGTTATGTTGAATTGTGATACTATGCAATACTGAAAAGGGTCAATTTATGTTGTATTATGAGCGCTGGTTGCGTGCTATGCCTTCCTTAAGTCGCTAATGTTGTAAGTCCTCAAAGTTGGGATATGGTTCCCGAGGCAGTTTTAAAGGATTGAACTCAGAGTCGTCCGTGTTGAAGCCCCTTAATATTTGTTGTTTTATTGGATTTTCTTACCCGCTAATGAGGACACTTCATAATTATACTTTACCGAAGCTAAAAGAATAGGTCTGTAGAACCTAATATTGTCTTGTTGTTAATTTGTATTATGCGCCATGTCATTCAATGGAACGCATTTGAAGCAGCTGGTTGTAAAGCTGAATAGCCAGTCCCTTGTGGAAGCGAGACTGTAGGTTCTCCTCCCTCCATAGCCATAAATCAGCCAAGTAGTTGAGACAGACCCTTACACTCTCTTATAGAGATAGGTCAGGAACGGGCTGTCTGATTCACGGTACACGGAAGGGTTTAAGATTGTTTTAACGACCCAGTATTTGAACTGAGGTCCTTTTACATTCATTATTATCGCTTGCAGAGTTCAGATCGTTGTTTCCTTAAGATATAATTGTCTTTGAAAACAATATAATAAAATCCCTAACGTTATTATTAAATGATTCAGTGATTCACGTTTTATTATGAAAATATTAAGATTTTGGGAGTAATCTTGAGTTGACTTGGTCAATAGTTTTCTATAACTCGGGGATACGCAGATTTTTCCAATCACGGTAGTGAGTTGGTAGCTTGAGAAGAGAGAAGGTGACAGATGAACATTGTGGGAGCCTAAAATTAATTAATGAGTAGCCATACTATGATATTATGATTAAAGCAAGATATACTCATGTAAAAATTAAATGATGTGTGTTTAATTGTTAACACAATGCATGTAAACTTTACCGAGCCATTTGGAGCTCGTTTTTAAAGAATTAGGATTGATGCCATATGGGAGTGAAACTCAGTTGGAGTTTTTGTTTGGCTTCTGGATAAACAGTAATTATTATTTTGTGATTTTTTAATTTGAATTCCTTGTTCATCTTTGGACAAGTGTGAAGTGTGGTGTCAGTATTTTTATTGTTTATTTTTGTAGCGCCATATTTTGGATAATTAAATGTTTTGATATTAGAATTTTGATTTTGATTATTTTTGGAAGTGTATCCTATGCTTAATCCAAAGTGTGTAAGTCACAGAGTGGGAGAACATACCATGAACCCCGTTACTCCCGATTGAGCATTGCTGGCGAACTGTGATTTGCATATTTCATTGTTGAAATGGGCACAATACCACAAGAGAACATTGGTGATTGCATGCTGAGCATGCCTGATCGAATCACAGTTGTAACTGTGGCTAGAGGTGGTAATACCCGTTATTGAGCCAATGGAAATGTTGTGCAAACAAGTGGACAAACGGACTAAGTCGTAAAGTAAACATTCGTTATTATACAGTGTAACGGGTCGGAGGACAGTACGATGGATTCCAGGTTTCGACATTTCCAAATTTGTGTTTGTGCACTGTTGTGATTGTTATGATAATTAATTTGTATCAATTATTGTGTTTTTTAGGGTAATTAACTTACGATTCATTGCCATGTTGTTTTAATGTCATAATATTTGGTTAATACCAGGTTTGAAGCGGTCCAACATTGAGTTTTATCTAAAATTCATAGTGTTTCGCTTTCTATGCCGGTGAGTGTATAATATCAGCGAAGGACTTAGAATATCGACTGACTTTATGGTCAATTATTCTAACCAGTCAGGTGATGGTAGTTTTGTAAAGCCATTCACGGAAGTTAGCCTACAAAATGATTTGTTTCTTGTGGTGAAACGGTACATCAGGCACTTCAAATAATATCAGGAAGAATTTATTCTTACAGTTCGTTCTACGCAGCTAACAGGTGTTCTTGTAATAGCAGGCGAACGAAACCGCATTTTTCGGATATGGGACTTGTTCTCAATCTTTCAAGAGTACTATATCAATATAAGCCTGTACAACATTTCAAGATGTTAGACTGTACCGAGAATAACGGGAGTTTTTTTGAACGAGTGACATTAAATATCAGCATGCGCCGTTAAACTACTCGAGGATAGGTGAGATATGGAGGCGAACGAAGTGATATGGAACCGCAGATGACCATGGGAGGACACTATTGGAATAGTGAACACCGAAGGACATGCTCTACCTACACAGCAAGAATGAAGTAAGACAACTATTCATGTACTATCCACTAGCCTAAAATAGTATTTGAGAATTCCATTTTTATACTGTCACTATAAGAAATCAACATAATCATCATCGCAATGAGAACGTCTATTATATTTGTCCAGGATGACAAATGGAGCTTGTAGTCCGACAATTTATTATTCTATTTGACGATTTTTATCAGAACAACAGTCAGTTCATGTGTTTCGACATGAAATGTTTAAGTTATTTCCCAGGGATAGGAACATTTTTTTTCTTTTACTCTTATTATGAGAAGAGACTCGATTATAACTTGGATTATTTAAATAATTTGATTTATTTAATAATAACAAATGACTGGGAAATAAATAAGTTAATAATATTAAAAATATAACTACACCATTTAAAGTTATAAATAATTTATTTAGGGAGATGATGGCACCAATTTAGGAATTAAATTAAATTGTTAATTGTGATTAAATAGTTACTGCATTAATAATCAGAAAGTGAGATGTTATTAATAATCATTTGCAAAGAGGATTTAAACATTTATTTATTTATGGATGGAATAGGGCAATAATAATCATTATGAGGTTGTAATGAAGCAACGATGCCTAAATATTTTTTCCAGTAATAATAATAATAATTTGTGGAAGAATTTAAATAATTGGAAGAATTTGAGTAAAATAACTTTGTTTATTTGTGGAATAGAAATTTGGATTTATAAATAAATTTAAATGAGTTTATGAATGAAGTGAAATAGTATGATTTTGAGCTCAGTAAAATTTTCCAAGAGCACTAAAAATATTTAGATGAAGAAATAGTAAGCGGCAGGTATTAAATGTATAAATTAGGGGAGATTATGTAAATGGGAGGCAAGGAGAAATTGACCAGAATTAAATACATCTTTTCATTGGAAAAATAGAATTGAAGAACACACAGTACAGTGATAAGACAGAATATTACAAACAGAAATAAAATATAATAAAAATATATAATGCTTTGTGGAGAAGAATATTTGAAGTCAAATAATATGATGATTTTAGTGTGCGAAATGTCGACACTTAAAGTTGTGTGGAGACCAAGGGGTCATCCAAGAGGGCATTTGTTCCCGTAGTTATGGGCACACATGGATGTGCGTGTGTAGGTAGAAGAGCATGTGGGCTCAATTGTAAAAGAAGGGTCAGGCAAGTAGACCGCCCCATATTCTAGTCAAATTCCATTTAACTGTCAATTCAAATATTTAATATATTTTTCTGGATCAACTTGAATTTCAAATAGTATGCCTAAATAATTGAAGAACATGAGTTTAGATTTGATGAACCTGACCGAGAAAAAAAAAATCAAATGAATAGTTGCAAATGCAAAGATAAAATAAATAATTGAAGGTATTTTTATTTTGTGCATGGAATAATAATAATAGTAACAGTGGAAATGAGCATTAAATATTCACAATATGAGAGGGTGAGAAAATTTATTGTAAATTGATGAGAAATTTTGAAATTAATAATAATAATAATAATAAATTCTGTGATTAACGTTTATTTTGTGTGAGATATTATGTAAATTTTCTGAATGAGAAAAGTTTGTGGTGAAAGAGATAATGATTTATTCCACTGATAGTGGATAACAACAATTTATATTTTTAACAACAATTTATGCTAATGTTCATAACAAATTTTGAAATGAGTAAATTTAAATTTTGTTTACATTGAAACAAATGATTATGAGAAAAGAAAAAGATTAATTTTTCAAATTATTATGATAATGAAAAATTTATAAACAATTTTTGTTTTTGGAAACAAAAATTTTACAAACATAAAAACATTAACATTCGACTATACTGTATGTTAGCCGAATATTGATATGAGGTTGTTATTATACTTCAATGAAACAATGACATATTTTTTTTCAATATTTTTTTTGGAAACATCATCGAATTAACCAAGTGATAATTTTCCGAAATATCTTTACAACGTGTACTTGAACAATCAAAGCAATTCTTCGTGAAGTGAAGCTACAAATATTTAAATAGAGGGATCACTCGAACTCTTCATTAAATAGTGATTACCCCAGTGTAAATAATTAGAAATTTTCGTTTTTGATATCAGAATGGACTACTAATTTTTCTGAATATCAATTTTGCGGAGTTCAAGGGTATTTTTAGGGACTGTTGATTTTTTATGTGTGATTCTTTTCTTTGTGTTTTTAGGTTATTGCCAGCCAATTTAATATTTTAACTATAAATAAATTGAGATTTTTAAGAAGTGTGCTATTTTCAAAATAATTTCTTTTCTTACCTTACTTGTGAATTACCGAGATCATGGATGCCAGATATAGACCTAATATTCACCTAGATAGACCCTGAGATGGATTTTTTCGTGCTAATCTGATTTCGGTATTTTACAAAATGTGGTCTTTGGATCTTGTTCCAATCGGGCACAATATCAGTGTTGGAATGCATAAAATGGTGACGTGTGAACATGGTTAGGAAATTATAAGACGGCGAATACAATATTTTACGTCTAATTTTGAACCGTAATAAACTCGACAAAGCATAGGCCTACTAGTAACATGTCTGACTCTATTATGCTGGTTATGCTTTATAAATCAAGAATGTTGGCCGGTAATCACCCGATCGGATCCATTAACCTAATTATAACTATCATCAATGAATATTTCAAAACACGATCATTTTATGCTGCTGATAACCTTTGTGGCCTGCCCTAAGAACCACCAACACTTACGTTATAAATTTCACAGGCCTGCACAGTTAGTTTATACAGTTATGAATGATCATGATGATTGTTTTAAGGGGCCTAACATCTACATTATCAGTCACTATCAGACACTCGTCACAAATTATTTAACATGTCTAAAAGTTCAGACTATATCAAACTATAATAAATGTGTTAATGTAGCCTAATGAGTAGTACCAGACAGCAAAATATTCAGAATTACATATATTTCCATTCTTAGAATACATTCGAGCAATAATATGACGAATAAATTGACTTCACATATATTTCATCTCAATTTCATGGTAGGGTAACATGTCAGATGTTACACATCATATGCGACTACTGTAAGGCTCGTATCTTTTTTGAAGCAAGATCGTACTGTACTAGTTGTTTTCGAAGACGTGAATCTGGCATTCTCATAATGTGCCCAAAGAATCCCAGTCTTTTCTTTCGCATGGTATCAGTAATGGGTTGTAGGTTGTTATAGACAATATTGTTAGGTATTATTCTTCATTGCCCATCTTTTTTATAACGTTGATTGATACAAGTTCTTCCAATTCGCCTTTCGATCTTCTGTAATCTGTCGGTTTTAGAATGTTCATTTAGATGGAATAATGTTTCTGCTAGTGATATAAATATATATATATATAAATTATGTATAACCCTTTCAACTGACGGTGGTTTTGGGGTCTGGAGGATGTGAAACGCGAAGATATGTCAAAATGTTCCGGAAGTCACAACATGTTACCCATTGTGTATAGTTTAGTTTCATTGAGAGCTAGCGCGCTACACAATGAGAGTGAACTCAGCTAACCTCAGCCCCCTCCCGATAAAGCTGATCACTGAACTGCACCTAACTTCCAAATTAGATTTTAATTGCGTTTTCTCCGACGGGCCATTTCCGTTTAGAATGGGGAAAGCCGTGCGCTGAGGTAATGGCTAAATTATGTGTGAGCGCGGGGAACACGAGGTGAACTGACTACAGGCCAGACCATTATCAGCCACTCGTCTCCTTCTTACACGACTTCCTTCCTCCTCCTTTTTAAGAGGCTCTACCGGGTGTTAAAACATAGGCTATCTTTCTCGCGTTTCCTTTATAAGGTGCGTTCAAAAAGTAACGAGCCGGAGGCATAATTACAGAAACCAGTACCTGTATGTTAGAAGTACTGGCCCTGGCTGTCGAGGTACTTGTCCCACTGTGACACGAGATGGTGAATGGCTGTCTCATAAAATTCCCTGGGCTGCGATGTGAACCAGTTCCGCACGAACAGCTGGACGTCGGCGTCCGAGGTGAATCGTTGACCCCGTAGAGCCCTTTTCAGGGGACCAAACATGGCATAATCACAGGGAGAGAGATCTGGCCTGTATGGAGGGTGGCCGAGAACCTCCCATTTGAATTTCTGCAGGAGTGTCGCGTCTGTGTTGGCCGTATGATGTCGTGCATTGTCGTGGAGCGACCACGGCGGCTATGGCGTTCACTGTCACTCGGCGGTCCTGGGTAATGAGAGCATCAACCAGCTGGACGTTGTCATCGGTAATGCAGGGGGGTGCCCCAGACCGGGCATCATCGGCTAACGACACCCGTCCTTCCCTGAAGAGCTTGTGCCAAGCCTTGACCCTTGCAAGGGGCATGCAGTGTTGCCGTACACTTGTGACATTCGGCGATGAATGTCCGTTCCCCCTACTCCTTCCGCTGTCAGAAACCGAACAACACCTCTTTGCTCTTCGTTTGACGCCTCCATGTCACTGTTTGCAATGCGACTGGCAGCGTTGGACGATTGATGAAGGCTGCTGCTCGCTTAGTATCGTCACGTGACGTGCACGCGTGCCCTCTAGCGACGGGCTGAGACCTTCCACGCTCTGGTCGGAACCACACCTCGTTACACACGTCACGTTTAGCCGATGTAGTCACCGGTTTGCGCATTCCAGCCTCCAGTTCGTTACTTTTTGAACGCACCTTATAACTCCTGAGTTACACCTAGGTGTGGTGTTAAAGCTGAGTCGAGTTACCCGAGTGGAAAGCTATTGAGGGCGCAGTGTGTGCTATATGACGCTAATTGGCAGCTAGGGCCAGACAAAAGACATCCAGCACGTATGACAGGCTGCAATGCTCTTCTCTTTTATGTGTAGGGACCAGATTGTTTGTTTTTAAAATTGTCATTTTAGGTTTTCAAAAACATAAAGTAGTTCTTTTTAGGTTTATGACAGGTAGAATATGTATTGAAATAGGTTTTTTATTTTTAAAGTGTAGGAAAAGTTGCCATAAACTGCGCAAATCTTAAAAGTAATGCCCAGTGCTTGATGAGGTTCCGGTACTATGGGCCATTATAAACTTTTGTTAGCTCGGAACAAATCTACATCTCGGTTCTGCAGTTCTTCACTAACTTCTAATAGTTCTTGAAGTGCATCACACATTCGAATTTTCCCCCGATCAGAGGTTTCGGTACGGCGTACCGGTGCGTACCGTCACAAATCTGGCCCTGGTAATGCCTAATTGTTAGTAGAAAATCTGATTGCAATGAGAATGTAAATATTTTACATAATAATACGTCATCAAATTATCACCGAGATCTTCACACTTTTAGGCAACATTAATTAAATAAAAATACATATGTTAATTATTCAAATTCAATAAAACTAAGGTTGTCAGAGGTGATTTTCACACTCTAGCCCGTTTAATTATTATTTTTTATTTACAATAAAGGGAAATTGCAAACATAAGAGATGTATTCCACCTTTCCTGACGGTACATAACCAAACATGTGCAGCAAGTATTTGAATGTTCTGGCAGGTAGGATTTCTCTCCATCAACTAGAGCAAGGAATAAACACTATCTTCAGATTTACTCTTTAAACATTATGGACTAAAAATTCAAATATCTCTACTTAGTATAAAACAAAGTCCCCGGTAATCTCTAGAACCACTGGGTGGATTTTGATGTGGTTTTCACCATTCTGTAAAATATATTTCTAGAAAATAATTTATTTATGATCAGAGGAAGCCAAGCAGTAAAGATTTCAGTGAAAAAAAAAAATCGAAAGGAAAAAAAACTGGCGTCCGTGCGCATTTTAAGCTTACACAGGGCAAACCGTTAACAATATCAATATATTATGAGTGTAAGAATTGTTCAGAATGAAACGTTCTACAAAAAAAAAAAAAAAAAAAAGTCCGCGAGAGCATATCCTTATCTTCAATACATCACCCACTATAAGTGTTTTAACGTTTTCATTTCTTCCAACAATCTTCATTCAATTACTGAGGCGACAGTTTAAGAGCTAGCTAGGGGCGAGCCTATTACCCCCAGATACAGCCAGCAGCAAACTGTTGAGTCGTGTTGAGTTAAGACGTCAGAGAAGAGTGGTTGTGTTTGGAGTTTCACCGGAAGTGCAACTCGGCTTTTCTTCATTTCGCCTGCGAACATTTCGTTCCACAAAATACACAGTCAAGTTAAGATTGGACGCAAGGGGGATTTGTGTTTCATTCACCTCGCCATTCTTAAATTACGTCTCACAAGAATGTGTTGCGCATGCATCTCCATGATAATATAATTAATAGTCCAGTCAGTGATTTTAACCCATCATTCCGAGACGTAAAACAGATATAGGTAGAAAAAAAGCGCTTATCACGTAATGCATTTATAACTGTTCCCGGGCGAAGCCGATGCGGGTTGCTAGTACTACAATAAATGGAATAAAACTGCTATTATGTACTTTTATGTGCTCGCATATCATTTAGGTTTTACCGGGTGAGTTAGCCGTGGTGGTTACGGCATGACTGATGGCAGTCGCTCACATCCGGGAGGCGAGGAGGTTCGAATACCCCCGCCGGCAACCTTGAAGATGGTCTTCTGTGGTTTCCCATCTTCCTTCCAGGCAAATGCCGGGGTTGGTCCCTAACTATAGGCCACAGCCGCTACCTTCCAACTCCTCGTCCTTACATTCCAACTTCCCTCCCCAACGGTACTTGTAGCTCACCCATTGGATGTCCGTCTCGAAGCAGCTACAAAAACTGGCGAGCCGAACATGTCCCCGGACACTCCCGGCACTAAAAGCCATACGCTAAAAAAATAGGTTTTTAGGTACTACAGAATTCATGAATATGGCTCGAGTGTGATTTGGAGAAGAAGCATATCATTTTTGAATATTTAGAAGCAAGGAAAATAACAGGTAGAAACCTAAGAATTCAGTCCCTATGTGGATAGGACAATTCATTACCCCATTTAATGGAACTAGAAGAACCGTGAAGAAGTGCTATATGATTTCAACAATCCTATAGCACTTCATTCCATATGACATTTATGTTCATATGCATTTATACCAATGACCTGAACAAACAGTTTTGTAATATTTTTGTAATATCTGTGATTTATTGTCGTCCTGTCTTCTGGTAATCTGTAACAAATACTTTTTAATCACATGCATTTTTTTTTCAGCTTGATTTCACATTTTCCATTCAAAGTATACATTATACGCCAATCAATACTTATATCTATACAAGCTGTACCCGACATGCAATGCCAATCAAAAAAGTGTTGGCATTGTAAATTTTTTCCTTGAAGTGCTTTTGGATACACAATATTTTCTTCAATTTCCGTTAACTGCCTATAAGCTATCGTAAAATGGATTTACTAATTTTGAAACATTTGTGGGAGCGTGCGCAACAACTCACCAATGTTTCAACGCAATTGGATGAATGGTATATGAACGCAGATGGAACTTTGCTGAAACGCTTCGCGCGTTGTCACTCATTTGTTGCATCTACTCGTGCGCTACCTATTGTAAAATGGATTTACTAAGTCGAAAACCTTCCCTGGCGTATACATAACAAATCATCAAAATTTCATCGCAATCGGATGAATGGCATATGAACGCATACGGGATTTTGTTTAAACGATTCGCGCGCCGTCTCTCATTTGTTGAATCAACTCATGCGCTACCTATTGTACAATGGATTTACTAAGTCAGAAACCTTCCCTGCAGTGTGCACAACAACTCACCCTAGTTTCATCACAATCGGATGAATGGTATATGAACGCAGATGGAACTTTGTTGAAACGGTTCGTGCGCCGTCACTCATTTGTTGAAACTACTCGTGCGCTACCTATTATACAATGGATTTCCTAAATTAAAAACTTTCCCTGCAGTGTACCCAATAACTCACTCAAGTTCCGCAATCGGATGACTGGTATATGAACGCATAAGAGATTTTATTTATATGATTCACGCACCGTCACACATTTGTTGAATCTACCCGTGCGCTACCTATTGTACAATGGATTTACTAAGTCAAAAACCTTCCCTGCAGTGTGCACAACAACTCACCCAAGTTTCACCGCAATTGGATGAATAGTATATGAACCCATACGGGACTTTTTTGAAGCGATTCGCGTGCCTTCGCTCATTAGCTGAATCTACTCGTGCGCTACCTATTGTAGAATGGATTTACTAAGCCAGAAACCTTCCCTGGACTATACACAACATCTCAGCCAAGTTCCACCGCTATCGGACGAATGGTAGGCCTATATGAACGCGTACGGGACTTTGTTGAAACGATTCGCGAGCCGTGACTCACTTGTTGAATCTACTCGCGCGCTGCCTATTTTAAAATGGATTTACTAAGCCAGAAACCTTCTTTGGAGTGTACTCAACATCTCACCCAATTTTCACCGCTATCGGACGAATGGTATATGAATGCATACGGGACTTTTTTGAAACGCTTCGCGCGTCGTCGCTCATTCGTTGAATGTACTCGTGGATTTTGTATTTAAACCAAATCTACTTGTTAATTGTCACTTTAACTCAGAGAGTCATATCGTTACATACAGACAATAAACACATAGATAACATAAATTTACAGTATGGCGTTAGATAATTAAACCAAATGTTCATTCGGCATTTCATAGCTTCCTAGTTATTTCAAAACTTAATAATGCTTTGCAGTAGTTATCTTCATTCACAATATCACTGGGCAACTTTTCTGATGGAGACTGCACGAAGTTCTTTCTTAATCATAAATGTGGACACAGTGTTCTTCATTTTTTGACAGTTCTCCATGGGAGACACGTCACAGAAAGAATTACTTTTATTTCCCTATCGAGCCCTTACTGGCTGTAAGAGTCTGATAAGTTTTGTAGTAAGGAAAAAAAACACATCAAACTCACAGGAAAAATCTACAGACAGCAATATGTGGCTGTACTGTAGTAATCGTGTACCTAGTTAATACAGATAGGCTCTCCTAGGCTTTAACAAGATTTATAGCTTAGGAAGCCATCTCCTGTACTTGAATGCTTAATTTACATGCATCTTTGTGTAGAATGGATTTACTAAGCCAGAAACCTTCCCTGGACTGTACGCAACATCTCAGCCAAGTTCCATCGCTATCGGACGAATGGTAGGCCTATACGAACGCGTACGGGACTTTGTTGAAACGATTCGCGAGCCGTGACTCACTTGTTGAATCTACTCACGTGCTGCCTATTTTAAAATTGATTTATTAAGCCAGTAACCTTCTTTGGAGTGTACTCAACATCTCACCCAATTTTCACCGCTATCGGACGAATGGTATATGAATGCATACGGGACTTTTTTGAAACGCTTCGCGCGTCGTCACTCATTCGTTGAATGTACTCGTGCGCTACCTATTGTAAAGTGGATTTGCCAAGCCAGAATCCTTCCGTAGAGTGTACTCAATATCTCACTCAAGTTTCATTGCTGTCGGACGATTGGTATATGAACGCATACGGGACTTTGTTGAAACGCTTTGCGCGTCGACGCTCATTTGTTGAATCTACTCGTGCGCTACCAATTGTAAAATGGATTTACTAAGCCAGAAACCTTCCCTGGAGTGTACACAACATCTCACCCAAGTTTCATCGCTATCGGCCGAATGGTATATGACCTTATACGGGACTTTGTTGAAACGCTACGCGCGTCGTAGCTCATTTGTTGAATCTAATCGTGCGCTGCCTATTGTAAAGTAGATATACTAAGCCAGACACCTTTTCTGAAATGTACACAACATCTAACCCAAGTTTCATAGCTATCGGACGAATGGTATATGAATGCTTACGGGACTTTGTTGAAACTCTTTGCGTGTCGTCACCCATTCGTTGAATCTACTCGTGCGCCATCTACTGTGAAATGTATTTACTAAGTTGGAAACCTTCACGTATATGTACACAACATCTCACCCAAGTTTCATCGCAATCGGATTAATGGTATATGAACGCATAGGAGACATACCCACAGACAGACCCACAAACTATCATGTAACATTGATTTTTAGCCTACTTTTCACATTTTGCAAAAATGAGGAAAAAGTAGTCGTATGAGATCGGGCAAATGCGTGTGTGTGTGTCTGTCTGTCTGTCTTTCCTTCTGTCTGTCTGTCTGGCTGGCTGGCTGTGTGTGTGTCCCCCCCCCCCTATCAACTCCTAAACGGCTGCAACAATCGAAACAAAATTTGGTAGGAGTAAAGATCTATACCTGACCATCTCACGGCCATATTTGAAAATGACGTCAGTGCTACCAACTGCTGAAAAATCACAATTGAAATTTGAGCTCCATGTTGGATATCTTGGAAAGTATGAATTTTAATTTCCAGGAAGCCACACATGGCAGTGTTGCCAAACTGATTATAAGCCTGCTGAGAGGTTCAAATTATAAATGCATATAACTTCTACACTATCTATTAGATTTCAACCAAATTTCGTATGTGCTATGTGTACATAAACAGATATGACTGAGCGTATTCTTAAGAGTCACCAGAGCTGCCAACTGTTAATAAATGCTCTCAATTATTTTAAATCCAAATAGCCATATATCAGAAAGTATGCAAGCCGACAGCTTTAAACTATGCACACGTATAGTTCCTGACATTCTATATTAATTTGGAGTAACTTATATACGTCAGTGCTACCAACATGATTCTAAGCCTGCTGAGAGGTCCAAATTTAAATACATGTCACTTCTATACTATCAGTTGGATTTCAACCATATTTCGTGTGTGCTATGTGTACCATAACAGATATGACTATGCCGATTCTTAAGAGTAACCAGGGCTGCCAACTGTTAATAAATACCATAACAGATATGACTATATGCCGATTCTTAAGAGTAACCAGGGCTGCCAACTGTTAATAAATACTGTCTTTACTTTTGTTACCCTAATATCGATATATCAGAAAGTAGACAAGCCAATAGCTCTTAACTGCGCACACGTATAGTACCTGGCATTCTAGATTAATTTGGAGTAACTAATTAATATAGGCCTACGCCAGTGCTGCCAACATGATTCTAAGCCTGCTGATAGGTCCAATTTTAAAATGCATGTAACTTCCATACTAACTAACTAACGGATTTCATTCAAAATTGACACAACAATAGATCATATCATTTCAGATTATATCTGACCAATACATGTATGTCATTGTTGAAAACAGGATTTTACGCGCACTGTTAGATCCAATGTTTAACTGCATGTAACGTCCATGCTATGCATTGGACTTCAACCAAATTTTGTATACTGCACCTTAAGAGATGGAACTAAGAATATATTCAGTCACCAGGGCTGCCGACTGTAGTTCTCTATTACGCTACATTATGCCAGGTAAACAGCATTTCGAACTAATTAGAAATGCCGATATTACCAACTTAATTTCGTCATTATTCTAGATAGATCCATATAGATTAATCATTGGCATGAATCTTAATTTTAAGAAAAGTAGGCTCTTTAGTTCGTCACGGAACTTCTTGTTATATATATAGAAGACTAGCTGAAGTACCCGTGCTTCGCTACGCGTCATAAATAAATTAAAATGTGAAGGTGACAGTTAAAAATGGGGATAGGCGAGGTGCTGCGCAGAGGGAGATTAAGGATGGAACATTTGTCCAACTACACCTCTCGGCGTTGACCGTGTTTTATAGTGCAAATTTAGGTTTCACTCGCTAACCGTTGGAGATACCTTTCGGACATAAAATGTAATTTTAAACCTCGTATATGCCATCAAACGTTTGCTATTTCTTAGCGTTCTCTTTTTATTTGAAATGGAAATATGAAAGTTTGAAACCAAAGGGTGTAGTGACGTCACTAAAATGGTCGCCATCTTTAAATAGTGCAAAGTATTGAAATCAAAAGTAACCTATTTTAACCAGGTAAATCAGCTACTTCCATGTAAAATTCATGTAAATCGGACCAGTGGTACTTGCGTGATTGTGTAATACACAGACACACACCATCTCATTTTTAGCATCGCTTCGCTCGCGTCATAGTCGTGTCATATTGTTATTCAATGAAATGCAGGTTTAACCCCGTTAACACTCCTTTAGAACCTGAATATCCAAAAATCCCTCCTTAGTAGACGTTTTCGACACACACCAAACATATCCACAAAATATCATTCTTCTAACATTAATAGTTTTGGTTGGTCGATGAGGGTGAACAACTTAAAATCCATCCTTAGTGGACGTTTTTCCTCCAGAATTTCACCCCTCCCCATAGGCCCCTTAAATTGCATTTATGAAAAAAACGGTCGAACACCTATTTATTTCTGTGTGTGTGTTATTTTAAGCTGATTTATTTCCTCTGAGTTTCAAACTCATCGCCTATGTCGTTTAAGAGATACACGCTCCGTCAGGAATCTTTCACCCCCCACTTTTCATCCCTTTCACCTCATAATATACACTATATCGAAAACCCATTAGACATGTGTCAGCTTATTCTTAATGATTAGTATATATGTCAAGTATCACATCCCCAAATGAAACCACTCGTGAGATATTGTTACTCAATGAAATGCACGTTTACCCCCTTAACACCTCTAGAACCTGAATATCCAAAACTCTTTCCTTAGTGGACGTTTTCGACATACAACGAACATTTCCCCAAAATTTCATGTTTCTAACTTCAATAATTTTGGCTGGGCGATGATGAGTGAGTGAGTCAGTCAGGACATTTTCTTTCATTTGTTTTTGATAATTTCACCCCTCCCCATGAACCCCTTAAATTGGATGTATGAAACAAACGGTCGAACGCCTATTTACTTATTTAAAGCTGTTTTCCACCTGAGTTTGATGAGTGAGTGAGTAAGTGAGTAAATCAATTAGGACACTTTCTTACCTGTTTTTTTTTCTCTCCAGAATTTAACCCCTCTCCAAGGGCCCCTTAAATTGGAATTATGAAAAAACGGTCGAACACCTATTTACTTGTATTTTAAGCTGTTTTTTCCCGACGAATTTCAAACTTTTCGCCTATGTCGTTTCAGAGATACACGCTCCGTTAAGAATCCCTCAACCCCCAATTTTCACCCCTTTCACCTCATAATATACACCACATCGATAAACCCTTAGACATATGTCTGATAATTTTTATGATTAGTTTATATACCGAATATCACATTCCCAAAGAAACACCTCATGAGATATCGTTATTCAATGAAATGCACGGTTACCACCTTAACACTTATTTAAAACCCGAATAAAAAATCATTCTTTAGTTGACGTTTTCGACATACAGCTAACATATTCCCAAAATTTCATGTTTCCAACTTTAATAGTTTTCGCTGGGCGTGATGAGTGAGTGAGTCAGACAGGACATTTTCTTTCAATTATTTTTACCAGAATTTCACCCCTCCCCATGGGCCCCTTAAATTGGATTGATGAAAAAACTCTTGATCACCTATTAACTTATTTGTTAAGCTGTCTTTTTCCCATGAGTTTGATGAGTGAGTGAGTTAGTCAGTCAGTTAGGACACTTTCTCTCCGTTTTCCCCCCAGAATTTCACCCCACCTTAAATTAATTTATGAAAAAAAACGGTCGAACAGCGATTTACTTACTTTTTAAGCTGATTTTTTTTTCGCTGTGTTTCAAATTTCTCGCCTATGTCGTTTAAGAGATAGGCCTACACGCTCCGTTAGGAATCCTTCAACCCCTAATTTTCACCCCTTTCACCTCATAATAATACACCACATCGAAAAACCCTTAGACACATGTCTGTTTATTTTAATGATTAGTTTATATGCCGAGTATCACATCCACAAATGAAACCACTCGTGAGATATTGTTATTCAATGAAATGCAGGTTTAACCCCCTTAAGACCCCTTTAGAACCTGAATATCCAAAAATCCTCCCTTAGTGTACGGTTTTGACATACAACGAACATATCCCCGAAATGCCATGTTTCCAACTTCAATATTTTTGGCTGGGCGATGATGAGTGAGTGAATGAGTCAGGACATTTTCTTTTATTTTTTTTTCTTCAGAATTTCACCCCTCCCGATGAACCCCTTCAATTTGATTGATCAAAAAAACTGTCGAAAAGCTATTTACTTACTTTAAAGCAGTTTTTCCCCTGAGTTTGATGAGTGAGTCAGTCAGTCAATCATTTAGCACACTTTCTTTCCTGTTTCCCCCTCCCCCCCCCAGAATTTCACCCCTTCCCATGGGCCCCTTAAATTCGATTTATGAAAAAACGGTCAAACACATATTTACTTATTTTTTATGCTGATTTTTTTCCGCTGAGTTTCAAACTCCTCGCCTATGTCGTTTCAGAGATACACGCTCCGTTAGGAATCTTTCAATCCCCATTTTCACCCCTTTCACCTCATAATATACACCACATCGAAAAACCCTCAGATACGTGTCTTCTTACTTTTTAATGATGAGTTTATATGCCGTGTATCACATCCCCCCAATGAAACCAATCGGGAGGTATTGTTATTCAATGAAATGCAGGTTTAACCCCCTTAAGACCCCTTTAGAACCTGAATATTCGAAAATCCTCCCTTAGTAGATGGTTTTGACATACAATGAACATATCCCCAAACTGTCATGTTTCTAACTTCAATAATTTTGGCTGGGCGATGATGAGTGTGTGAGTGAGTGAGTGAGTCAGGACATTTTCTTTCAATTTTCTTTTTTCAGAATTTCACCCCTCCCCATGGACCCCTTACATTTGATTTGTGAAAAAAAAAACTGTCGAACAGCTATTTACTTACTTTAAAGCAGTTGTTGAGGACTGTTATATCTTTCGAGAGGGTGAAGGACTTTGGTCACTACTCTTTGTTTATCTTTATATTCCAAGCGGGCTCAGTATTATTATCTCTGCGGTCTGTTTTGGAGGACATGACTGATCATTGTCTACTTTGATTTATTGAAAATAAAATAAGTACCAGTACGGAATTATAAATGAACCTATACGCCGGTTAGGCTGTCGATAGTTACAATTTCCTTTCGTAATATTGTGGCGACCTTTGTCAGGATAAAAGAGAAAATGGATTCTCTAATAAAGAAAATAAGTATTATTCGGAGTTCATTTACGCATATATACACCAACGTGGACAATGATATAACGAAGAATAGTGATGAGATGCTTGTGGAGGCAAACCTGGCGGTGTTCAAGAACAAAGCCAGAGATCTAGAAAAACTGGATGAAGAACAGAAGACTACGCAACTGCAGATCTGGAAAAGGAAATGACTTCTGCGGACGAATATGCAAGTAAGGCCAAACTATTGGAAGTAAAATATGAAAACTACATGAAAAGTAAGATAGCTGACATGTTAAATGCTTCATCTGACCTGACGCCTTCAAACGAAGCCCATGCAAAACGCAAGTTTAAATTACCCTTGTTAGAATTTAAGAAGTTTGGAGGGGATGTAAGGGAATGGTTGGCGTTCTGGGGTCAGTTCCGAAAAATACAAGAAGATCCTGATATAGCCCAGGAAGATAAGTTTCAGTACTTATTACAATCAACATTACCTAACTCTCGCGCCCGCGAGATAGTTGAAAGTTTCCCACCAATTAGTGAAAACTATAAAAAGGCTCTCGATAGTTTGAAGTCTAGATTCGGGCGTGATGAATTACTTGTTGAAGTATATGTTAGGGAGCTTCTGAAACTAACCCGTAATTTAACCACCAGTAGCGATAAACCTGATCTTTCGTCCATGTATGATCGCATAGAAACACAACTTCGTGCTTTAGAGACGCTAGGAGTGACATCACAGAAATATGACGCAATGCTTTTTCCTCTTGTGGAATCGTGCCTGTCAGAGGATCTGTTACGTGCTTGGCAGAGGAGTTCATTCACCTCGGGGGAGTCAGCACAAAATTCAAAGCTGGGTAACTTGATGGCATTTTTGAAGCAGGAAGTGGAAAGCGAGGAAAGGATATCTATGGCTATAGAAGGATTTCATTTAGATTCAAAAGGCAAGAATGTTAGTGAAAGTACGTTACCAACTGCGGCCTGTCTAATTAATGTTAAATCTTCCAAACCCGTATGTATCTTCTGTGATGGAACTCATGACAGCATGGACTGTTACAAAGCTCGTAAGTTTAGTTTGGAAGAGAAGAGGAAAGTTGTCAGAGATAAAAGATGCTGTTTCGGCTGCTTGAAACCCAACCATACTAGTAAGAAATGTAAAACGTTTTTAAAATGCATTGTTTGTGAGGGTAGGCACGTACCTCTCATGTGTAACAAAGCCAGCGTGTCTGCCAGATCTGACAAAATCGATATTCCTTCAGTCGAGAACAATTTGTCAAATGTGAATTGTGGACAAGTTCTTTTGAAAACATTGACTGCTGTAATTAAGGGTGTTGCTTAAAAACCAATACGTGTTCTGTTCGATGACGGTTCTCAGAGATCCTATGTTAGGAGTGACTTAGCCAAACAGATGGAATACCAGTCTATAGGCAGTGGTAGTGTGGTACATGTACTCTTTGGTGGTTCCCATTCTAAGCCATATGAACACCAGTGTTACAAAATAAGGTTAGGTAGTATGGATGGGAAATATGCATGCAACTTTGATGCTTTGGATCAGGACGTTATTTGTTCAAATGTGCCCACTGCTCGAGAAGGTCCATGGTTGAGCGAACTGGAAGACGAAGGAATAAAGCTTACTAGTGATCATGGGGATCCTATCGATGTGTTGATTGGAGCAGATGTTTGTGGTAAGCTGTTGACTGGTAAGAAGAAGAATCTTAATTATGGTCTTGTGGCTATCGAAACACACTTGGGATGGACAATCATGGGGAAGAACAAAAATGAAATCTCAGGGAACATTAACCGTTCAATGATGGTCTTGTCAATGTTGTCCACTGAGAAGTCGTTAACTACCTTGTGGGACTTAGATGTATTAGGAATTGAAGATCCAATAATGAGAACCAGCAAGGCTGAGATGAAACGCCTAGCCAAAGACCATTTTGAGAAAACTGTTTGTGTAAATGAAGATGGAAGGTATTAGGTTCAGTTGCCCTGGTTAGAAGATCACCCACCCCTTCCGGGGAATTTCAACCTGGCAAAGCGCAGATTGGACTCGACAGTGAAGAAGATGGCGGGCAGTAATTCTTTTGAGCGTTATGATGCTGTGTTGACTGAACGGTTAAGGGATGATGTTATAGAAGAAATACCAAGAGAAGAGTGGGACAATGGACATTATCTTCCGCATAGGCCTGTTTTTAAAGAACATAGTACAACCCCCAATCGGCCAGTCTTCGATGCTTCAGTGAGAGAGCAAGGGTGCCCATCTCTAAACCAATGCATTGACAAAGGCATTAACTTGATCGAGTTAATTCCACCACTTTTGCTTCGCTTCCGACTTCATGAGATAGGAGTGATAGCAGGTATAAAAAAGGCTTTCATGCAGATCAGTCTTGCTAGAGAGGACAGAGACTTCCTAAGATTTTTGTGGTTTGACAAGTCGGGTAACTTGAGAATATTTCGACACACCCGAGTAGTGTTTGGTGTGACTTGCAGTCCCTTTCTGTTGTGTGCTGTTTTAGATCACCATCAAAAGATCTGTTTGATGCCCAGAAAAGATGGAAATTCTTCCTATACCTCAAATACTATTACTACACTGCTGAAGTCTTTCTATGTGGATAATTGTGTAGCAAGTGTTCGTGATGAAAAGGAGCTAGATTGCTTCATAAAGGAATCCACTGATATATTTACTAAGGGCAAGTTTTATTTAAGAGGGTGGGAGTTTACCAATCCTGAACTTCCATTGAAAGGCATTAAGCCTACTTCAGTTTTAGGTCTTCTTTGGGACAAGAAAGAAGATGTCTTGTTTGTGAACACTGATTTCTGGGAAAGTGAAGACATGAACAGGATCACTAGAAGATCAGTATTATCTTTAGCACAGAGGTTATTTGATCCCATTGGCTTTTTATGTCCAGTGACACTTTTCCCCAAGATTCTTCTCCAAAAGTCTTGGATAACAAAAAATGGTTGGGATGAATTGCTGGAAGAGGACCTCAAACACTCTTTCATGGCTTGGATGGCAGACTTGCCACTTCTGACAGATATTAAGATTCCAAGATGGATAACAATGGTAGACAGTGATAATACTTTGAGTTCTATCCATTGTTTTTGTGATGCCAGTCAGGAAGCCTATGCTGCTGCAGTGTTTATTAGATTAGAGAACAGTTCTAGGGTAAGGATTCAGCTCATTCAAGCAAAATCTCGCGTGGCACCGATAAAAGACATCAGTATTCCTAGGCTTGAATTGCTTGCAGCAGTTATTGGTGCGCGACTGACCACTTCCATACTACAAGAGATGGAATTTAAAGGTTTTCAGCTGTTCTTCTGGAGCGACTCGTCTACCGTTATAGCGTCGATCAAACGAGAGGAACAGTGGAAAACCTTTGTGAGTAATCGAGTGGATGAAATTAGGAAACTTACCCCAAAAGAAGCATGGAGACATATACCTAGAAAAGAAAATCCAGCTGATGTACCTAGCAGAGGGTGTCCTATTAGGAAGTTTGTAACATCAAAATGGTGGAAAGGACCGGAATGGTTACAACTTGCACGAGATATGTGGCCAGTACAAGAGAACCAGATGGATGAAGAAGAAGAAGAAGTCATTGTGGAAAAGAAAAGGGATATTATATCTTTGCTCTGCGAGAATGGTGATGGTGATTGGTCCTACTCCTACTTTTCAAGATTTAACAGGATCGTGAGAACAATTGGGTGGATTCTTCGATTTGCATTAAATTGTCGTCTGAAACGAGAAAGAGTTGAACTGATGAAAGTGAACTTCTTGCAAAAGAAATGGAAGAGGCGGAACTAAGGGTCATGAAACTTGTCCAGAAGGAGTCGTTCATTGGAGTTCAAGATAAGCAACTTGCATCACTCGCTCCTTACGAAGACCATGATGGAGTAATCCGCTTAACTACGAAGGTGACAGAAAGGAAAGATTTGATGGATTTTAGATTGCCTGTAGTGCTTCCCTCTAAACATGCAGTGGTTTGCCGATTGATTTATGACACACATGTGAAAAATTGTCATGTTAGTGTTCAAGGACTATTAAGTATCTTACGAGAGAAGTATTAGATTTTACAAGGAAGGAGGTCTGTGTGCACTGTTATTTCAAAATGTGTCACCTGCAAGAGACATGGTGGGAGGAAGATGGTTGTTAGCTCCCCGCCTTTACCGGAGACACGTGTAAGAGATGCTGCAGTGTTTGAGATAATAGGTGTTGATTTAATGGGACCACTATATACTCGTGAAAATAAGGTTTGGATTTGTCTCTTCACGTGTGCAGTCTACCGAGCGATTCATTTGGTGATAGTCTCTTCGTTATCTTCTGGACACTTTTTGCAAGCCTTTCGGCGATTTGTGGCTCGTCGTAGAAGACCAGCCATTGTGTATTCATATAACGGAACCAACTTTACAGGAGCCTCCAATATGTTAAAAGCTATTAACTGGGTGAAAATAGCAGAATACAGCAATGTGGAACGGATTGACTGGCGGTTCAATTCACCAACTGCTGCATGGTGGGGTGGCTGGTGGGAACGGCTAATCGGTCTTCTGAAGCAGCTTCTGAAGAGAACGCTTGGGAGATCTAGATTAACAGTGGAGGAGTTGTCAACAGTACTGTGTGACTGCGAAGCAAAATTGAACTCCAGACCCTTGACCTACGTCTCAGAAGACAATTCTGATTCTGTTCCCATCACTCCTTCTATGTTTATACAAGGTGTAAAGGAGATTGGAGTACCCGATTGTGATACTGCTTATGCCACTGATTTAGGAAAAGGACTACGGTATCTACAACAATCGAAAGCTTGAGGCAACGGTTCAGAACTGAGTATCTTGGCCAACTCAAACTTACTTCCAAGAATCTGAAGCACAACCTGATGGCTGGGGAAGTTGTTCTAATAGGCTCAGACAACAGCAAGAAAATTGATTGGCCTATTGCTATTGTACAGGAACTTATCCCAGGGAAGGATGGAGTTGAAAGAGTAGCACGGCTGAAGACACCATATGGAACTCTGATTCGGCCAGTCCAAAGACTTTGTCCTTTAGAGATCTCATCTGGAGCTTGGTGTAGTGGTAACCAGTCGACCCTACCTGTAGGAGACCAGTCATCGTTGGAACCAGTAGCTGAGGAGATACCTGTAGTTGGCTATTCCATGGTGAAGACAAGATGTAGAAGAAAAATAAAAGGGCCATTAAGGTTTTCGGAGTGAACTGTAAATAATGCGTGTTGAGACAAATGTCTCCAGGTGGGAGTGTGTTGAGGAATGTTATATCTTTCGAGAGGGTGAAGGACTTTGGTCACTACTCTTTGATTTTCTTTATATTCCAAGTGGGCTCTGTATTGTTATCTCTGCGGTCTGTTTTGGAGGACATGACTGATCATTGTCTACTTTGATTTATTGAAAATAAAATAAGTACCAGTACGGAATTATAAAAGAACCTATACGCCGGTTAGGCTTTCGATAGTTACTATTTCGTTCCGTAATAGCAGTTTTTCCCCCTGAGTTTGATGAGTGAGTCAGTCAGTCAATCAGTTAGGACAATTTCTATCCTGTTCCCCCCACCCCACCCGCAGAATTTCACCCCTCTTCATGGGCCCCTTAAATTGGATTTATGAAAACACGGTCAAGCACATATTTACTTCTTTTTTATGTTGATTTTTTTCGCTGAGTTTCAAACTCCGCGCCTATGTCGTTTAAGAGATACACGCTCCGTTAGGAATCTTTCAATCCCCACGTTTCACCCCTTTCACCTCATAATAAACACCACATCGAAAAACCCTCCGACACGTGTCTTCTTATTTTTTAGCCTACTTTTCACATTTTGCAAAAATGAGGAAAAAGTATACTTATGAGATCGATCCGGGAAAATGTGTGTCTGTCTGTCTGTCTGTCTGGCTGTGTGTGTGTCCCCCCCTATCAACTCCTAAACGGCTGCAGCAATCAAAACCAAATTTAGTATGAGTAAAGATGTGCACCTGAATATCTCACGTCCATATTTGAAAATGATGTCAGTGCTACCAACTGCTGAAAAACGCACTAGAAATTTGAGCTCCATGTTGGATATCTTGCAAGGTATGCATGGAAGCTATTCCAAAATTGGCACACATGTAGATAAGACTATTTCAGTTTAATTTCCCGGAGGCCAACCATGACAGTGTTGCCAAAATAATGTTAAGCCTTCTGATAGGTCCAATGTTTAAATGCATATAGCTTCTACACTATCAATTGGATTTCAACCAAATTTTGTATATAATATCTGTACATAAACAGATATGACTGAGCGTATTCTTAAGAGCCACCAGGGCTGCCAACTGTTAATAATTGCTCTCTCTATTTTTTTTTTATCCAAATACCAATATATCAGAGAGTATGCAAGCCAACATCTTTAAACTATGCACACGTATATTCTGTCATTTTAGATTAATTTGGAGTAACTTATATACGTCAGTTCTACCAACATGATTATAAGCCTGCTGATAGTACCAATTTTTAAATACATGTAACTTCTTTACTATCAGTTGAATTTCAACCAAATTTCGTATGTGCTATGTGTACCATAACAGATATGACTATAAGTATTGTTAAGAGCAATCAGGGCTGCCAACTGTTAATAAATGCTGTCTATATGTTTTTACCCTAATATCAATATATCAGAAAGTATGCAAGCCAACAGCTCTATACTTTGCACACGTATAGCACCTGACATTCTAGATTAATTTGGAGTAATTAATACAAGGCAGTGCTGCCAACATGATTCTTTGCTTGCTGATATGTCCAATTTTAAAATACATGTAACTTCTATACTAACAAATGGATTTCATCCAAAATTGGCACAACAAGATATCATAATATTTTAAATTATTTCTAATCAGCACACGCATGAAATTGTTGGCAACATGCTTTTACGCGTGCTGATAGATCCAGTGTCTAACTGCATGTAACGTCCATTGGACTTCAACCAAATTTTTTATTCTGTACCTTAAGAGATGGAACTAAGAATATATTCAGTCACCAGGGCTGCCAACTGTAGTGCTCTATTAGGCTACATTATACCAGGTATATTTCGATATTACCAACTTAATTTCGTCATTATTCTAGATAGGTTCATATTCTGTAGAATAATCATTGGCATGAAAAGTAGGCTGTATAGTTCTTCACGGAACTTCTTGTTAATGATGAGTTTATATGCAGAGTATCACATCCCCCAATGAAATGTAGGTCTACCCCCTTAACATCCCTTTAGAACCTGAATATCCAAAAATCCTTTCTTAGTGGGCGTTTGCGGCCCTTGAGGAAGCTGCATACCAAATTTCATTCCAATCCGTTGGGTGGTTTCTGAGATTTCGTGATGAATGAATGAGTGGGTGAGTGAGTGAGTGGTATTTGACAAATATATAGTAGACTAGCAGGTACCCGCGGCTTCGCTCGCGTCAGTCGTGTCATATTGTTATTCAATGAAATGCAGGTTTAACCCCGTTAACACCCCTTTAGAACCTGAATATTCAAAAATCCCTCCGTAGTAGACGTTTTCGACACACAACAAACATATCCCCAAAACATCATTCTTCTAACATTAATAGTTTTGGTTGGTCGATGAGAGTGAATATCCAAAAATCCTTCCTTAGTGGACGTTTTTCTTCAAGAATTTTACTCCTCCCGATAGGCCCTTTAAATAGGATTTATGAAAAAACGGTCGAACACCTATTTATTTAATTATTTTTTATTTTTTATTAAGCTGAGTTTCCTCTGGGTTTCAAACTCCTCGCCTATGTATTTTGAGAGATTCACGCTCCGTTAGGAAACCTTCAACCCCCACTTTTCACCCCTTTTACTCAAAATATACATCACATCGAAAAACCATTAGACGTGTGTCAGCTATTTTTAATGATTAGATTATATGCCGAGTAACACATCCCCAAATGAAACCACTCGTGAGATATTGTTATTCAATAAAATGCACGTTTATCCCCTTAACACCCCTTTAGAACCTGAATATCCAAAAATCTTTCCTTAGTGAACGTTTTCTACATACATCGAACATATCCCCAAAATTTCATGTTTCTAACTTCAATAAGTTTGGCTGGGCGATGGTGAGTGAGTGAGTCAGTCGGGACATTTTCTATCATTTATTTTTGAGATTTTCACCCCTCCCCATGAACCCCTTAATTGGGATTTATGAAAAAAAAACCGGTCGAACACCTATTTACTTATTTCTTAAGCGGATTTTTTCCGCTGAATTTCAAACTTCTCGCTTATGTCGTTTATGAGATACACGCTCCGTTAAGAATTCTTCAACCCCCAATTTTCACCACTTTCACCTCATAATATAACTTACATCATATCGATAAACCCTTAGACATATGTCTGCTATCTTGACTGATTAATTTATATGCAGAATATCATATCCCCAAATGAAACAACTCGAGAGATATTGTTAATCAATGAAATGCAAGTTTAACCCCCTTAACACCTCTTCAGAACATGAATATCCAAAAATCCATCCTTTGTGGACGTTTTCCACATACAACGAACATATCCCCAAAATTTCAAGTTTCTAACTGAAATATGTTTGGCTGGGGGATGATGAGTGAATATCCAAAAATCCTTCCTTAGTGGACTTCTTTCCCCAGATTTTCACCCCTCCCCATGGGACCCTTAAATTGGATTTATGAAAAAAAAAAAACGGTCGACCACCAATTTACTTATTTTTCAAGCTGATTTTTCCTCCTGAGTTTCATACTTTATGCCTCTGTCTTTTAAGAGATACTTGCTCCGTTAGGAATCCTTCAACCCCCACTATTCACACATACACCTCATAATATACACTACATCGAAAAACCCTCAGACTTGTGTCTTCTTATTCTTAATGATGAGTTAATATGCCGAGTATTGCATCCCCCCAAGGAAACCATTCGGGAGATATTGTTATTCAGTTAAATGCATGTCTACCCCCTTAACACCTCTTTAGAACCTGAATATCCAAAAATCCTTCCGTAGTGGACGTTTTCGACATACATCGAACATAACCCCAAAATTTCATGTTTCTAACTTCAATTATTTCGGCTGGGGGATGATGAGTGAGTGAGTAAGCCAGGACATTTTCTTTCATTTATTTTTCAGAATTTCACCCCTCTCATGAATCCCTTAATTTGTATTTATGAAAAAAAAAAACGGTCGAACACCTATTTACTTATTTTAAGCTGTTCTTCCGCCCTGAGTTTGATGAGTGAGTGAGTTAATCAGTTAGAACACATTCTTTCCTGTTTTTATTTTCAGAATTTCATCCTTCTCCTAGTGCCCCTTAAATTGGATTTATGAAGGAAAAAAAACGGTCAAACACCTATTTACTTATTTTTTATGCTGATTTTTTCCCGCTGAGTTTCAACTCCTCGCCTATGTCGTTTAGGAGATACATGCTCCGTCAGGAATCCTTCAACCCCCAATTTTCACCCCTTTCACCTCATGATATACACCACACCGGTAAACCCTTAGATATATGTCTGCATATTTTTAGCCTATTTTCAATTTTGAAAAAATAGGCTTATGAGATCACCTTTTGTCCGTGTGTGTGTGCGTGTGTGTGTGTGATTCGTGTGTGTGTCCCCCCCCCCCTAATAAAATCTAAACGGCAGGAGCGATTTCAATGAAACTCGGAAAGTTCATAGCACTATTCCCGGCGACCTCGACCGTGCCCTTCAAATTTTGTTACGACTCACCAATCCAACATGGCGGCTGTGCGAAATATTTCACCAGCATTCAATATCTCCTAAACTATTACCGATATTACCCTGACATTTTATATGGTGATAGAGGGAACTACTATAAGTTCACTTATGTGACTTTTGAAAACCTGGTAACTACAAAACCAACATGGAGGCCAAGCGAATTTGCGACTTTTAAATAGACGTTTCTCGTGATTTGACCAACCAAACGCAATGAAACTTGGTACAGTATATGTTTTTATACATTGTAATGCACCGACATCTAACTTCGTTCAATGGTTTACATAATCACAAGATGGCGGATGTGCGAAATATTTCACCGGCATTCTATATCTCTGAAACTATTAGCGGTATCTCCCTAAAATTTTGTACGGAGATAAAGGGCACTACTGGAAGTCCATCTATAAGACTTTCAAAAACCGGTTAACTACAAAACGAACATGGCGGCCAAGCGAATTTGAAAATTTTAAATAGACCTTTTCGCGATTTAATGTTCCAAGCCCACTGAAACCTGGTACATGAAATATTTATACACATTGTAATCCACTGGTATCTAATTTAGTTCAATTGTTTACATAACCTCAAGATGGCGGCAGTGCGAATTTTAAAATTAAGTTTTTATTTCTTGTGATGTAGTCATGCGATCGAAGTGAAAGTTTGAATAATGAACCTAGGCAATAATTTTCCTTTAATGGTACATGACTCTATGGCCTATACATTTAACAATCCAACATGGCGACCATCCGAAATATTTAGACGATACTGAATATCTACGAATCTATTTTAGCAATCAAACTGCATTTTTTAATGTTCATGGGGGCTATGTACTTAAGTTCACCTATAGGACTTTAAATAACCTGGTGATCACAAATCCAACATGGCGGTGACGAAAATTATAAATATTTACATGGACGTTTCTCGCAATTTAACCATCCGAGTGCAGTGAAACTTGGTACAGTAAATCCTTATACGAATGTTAATCCACTGGCATCTAATTTATTTCAATTGTTTCCATAACCTCAAGATGGCAGCTGAGAAAAATTTTAAAATCTCCTTGTTTTTTCTTGTGTCCTAATTATGCGATTGAAGTTTGAATATTACACGTTCACAACAATCTGCATGTAACAGTACATAACTCTAGGACCTACATATATAAAATCCAACATGGCGACCATCCGAAATATTTAGTCGGTTCTTAATATCTACGAATCTATTACAGCAACCAAACAGAAATTGTGTATGTTGATAGTGGAAATTAACATAAGTAGGATATATGAAAATAGGCTGTATAGTTCTTCACGGAACTACTTGTTAATGCTTAGTTTATATGCCGAATATCACATCCCCAAAGAAACAACTCATGAGATATTGTTAATCAATGAAATGCACCTTTACCCCTTTAACACCTCTTAAGAACCCGAATAAACAAAAATCCTTCATTAGTTGACGTTTGCGACATAAAGCGAAAATATTCCAAAAATTTAATGTTTCCTACTTCAAATGTTTTCGCTGGGCGATGATGAGTGAGTGAGTCAGTCAGTTCATTTTATTTCAATTATTTTTACCAGAATATTACGCCCTCCCTATGCGCCCCTTAAATTAGATTTATGAAGAAACGCTCGAACACCTATTAACTTATATTTTGAGCTGTCTTTTCCCCCTGAGTTTGAGGAGTAAGTGAGTTAGTCAGTCAGTCAGGACATTTTCTCTCTTTTTTTTTCTAGAATGTCACCCCACCCCATTGGCCCCTTAAACTGAATTTATGAAAAAACGGTCCAACACTGATTTACTTATTGTTAAGGTGGTTTTTTTCCGCTGAGTTCAAACTTCTCACGTATGTCGTTCGAGATACACGCTCCGTTAGGAATCCTTGAACCCCCACTTTTCACCCCTTTCACCTTATAATATACACCATATCGAAAAACCCTTAGACACATGTCTGCTTATTAGCCTACTTTCGATTTTTGCAAAAAATGAAAGTAGACTTATGAGATCAACACAGGGCGAAAAAAAGTGTGTCTGTCTGTGTGTGTGTATTGTGTGCGTGAGTCTGTGTGAGTGTTTGTGTGTGTGTGAGTGTGTGCACTCTGAATGTCTGTCCCCCCTTTGAATTCGAACACGGTGAACGCGAACTGAACGAAATTTGGTACAAAGGTAGCACTAGCAAAGGACACCTCAGTGTCATGTTTTATATCGCCGCCATCTTGACGGAAACGTAATGGCGGCCACACAAATGTTCAAAGCTTAAATCAAATTACGACTAACCTAATCATCCGATCTCTACGAAATTTTGCAACAACATACCTTTATGGAGGAAGCATCCTCTGACCAAATTAATTGGTCATTAGCCTAATAGTTTGCGGATGGCGGCCATCTTTGTGTCAAAATCGATTCCCCCTATTAATTCAAACACGGTGAAACCGAATGGAACGAAATTTGGTACAGAGGTAGCTCTAGCGAAGGGCACCTCAGTGCCATGTTTTACATCGCCGCCATCTTGACAGAAACGTAATGGCGGCCACACAAATGTTCAAAGCTTAAATCAAATTACGCCTAACATAATCATCCGAGCTCTACCAAATTTTGCAACAACATACATTTATGGAGGTAGCATCCTTTGACCAATCTAATAGGTCATTAGCCTAATAGTTTGCGGATGGCGACCATCTTTGTGTCAAAATCGATTCCCCCTATTAATTCGAACCCGGTGAAACCGAATGGAACGAAATTTGGTAGAGAGGTAGCACTAGTAAGGGGCACCTCAGTGACATGTTTTATATCGCCGCCATCTTGACAGAAACGTAATGGCGGCCACACAAATGTTCAAAGCTTAAATCAAATTACGATTAACCTAATCATCCGATCTCTACCAAATTTTGCAACAGCATACCTTTATGGAGGGAGCATCCTTTGACCAAACTAATAGGTCATTAGCCTAATGTTTTGCGGATGGCGGCCATCTTTGTGTAAAAATCGATTCCCCCTATCAATTCGAAAACGATGAAACCGAATGGAACGAAATTTGGTACAGAGGAAGCTCTAGCAATGGGCACCTCAGTGTCATGTTTTATATCACAGCCACCTTGACAGAAACGTAATAGCGGCCACCCAAATGTTAAAAGCTAAAATGTAATTACGACCACCCTAATAATCTAGTCTCTACCAAATTTTGTAGCAACATATCTTTATGTGGGAAGCATATTCTGACCAAACTGCAAGATCATCAGCCCAATAGTTTGCAGATGGTGGCCAAGTATGTGTACAAATCGATTCCCCCTATCAATTCAAACACGGTGAAACCGAATTGAACGAAATTTGGTACAGAGGTAGCACTAGCAAAGGGCACCTCAGTGTCATGTTTTATATCGCCGCCATCTTGACGGAAACGGAATGACGGCCACCCAAATGTTAAAAGCTTAAATCAAATTACGACCATTCTAATAATTTGATCTCTACCAGATTTTGCAACAACATGCATTTTTGTGGAAATCATCTTATGACTGACTACAAGGTCATCGGCCCAATAGTTTGCAAATAGCGGCCATGTATGTGTGCAAATCCATTCCCCATAACAATTCAAACACGGTGAAACCGAATTAAATGATTTTTTTACAGAGATAGCATTAGCAAAGGGCTCCTCATATCCATGTTTAATATCCCTATTGCACGTTGTATTTCAACAAGCTACTACAACCAACATTCCATTATATTGCTTGAAAAGGACAAAGAGTTATAACAATGCCCATGCATTTAGGAGAAAGTAGGCTATATGTTCTTTACTGAACATCTTGTTTTTAATGATTAGTTCATATGCCGAGTATCACATCCACAAATGAAACCACTCGTGAGATATTGTTATTCAATGAAATGCATTTATAACCGCCTTAAGACACCTTTAGAAGCTGAATATCCGAAAATCCTCCCTTAGTGTACGGTTTTGACATACAAAGAACATATCCCAAAAATGTCATGTTTCTAACTTCCATAATTTTGGCTGGACGATGATGAGTAAGTGAGTGAGTCAGGACATTTTCTTTCATTTTTTTCTTCAGAATTTGACCCCTCACAATGAACCCCTTAAATTTGTTGCTTGAAAAATAAACTGTCAACATTTATTTATTTATTTTTAAGCTGTTTTCTCTCCCTGAGTTTGAAGAGGGAGTGAGTCAGTCAATCAGTTTGGACACTTTCTTTCCGGTTCCCCCCCAGAATTTCACCCCTCCCCATGGGCCCCTTAAATTGAATTTTTGAAAAAAAAAAAAAAAAAAAAGATCGAACATCTATTTACTTATCTTTTAAGCTGATTCTTTTCCACTGAGTTTCAAACTCCTCGCCCATGTCGTCTAAGAGATACAAGCTCCGTTAGGAATTCTTCAACCCCCACTTTTCACCCCTTTCACCTCATAATATACACCACATCGAAAAACCCTCAGACACATGTCTTCTTTTTTTTAATGATGTGTTTATATGCCGAGTAACACATCCCCCAATGAAACCAATCGGGAGTTATTGTTATTCAATGAAATGGAGGTTTATCCCCCTTAAGACCCCCTGAATATCCGAAAATCCTCCCTTAGTTGACGGTTTTGACATACAATGATCATATTCCCCAAAATGTCATGTGTCTACCTTCAATAATTTTGGCTGGGCGATGGTGAGTGAGTGAGGACTTTTTCTCTCAACTTCCTTTTTTCAGAATTTCACCCCTCCCCATGAACCCCTTAAATTGGGTTTATGAAAAAAAAACTGTCGAACACATATTTACTTATTTTTAAGCATATTTTTTCCCCTGAGTTTGATGAGTGAGTCTGTCAGTCAATCAGTTAGGACATTTTTTTTCCTGTTTGCCCCCCCCCCGAATTTCACACCTCCCTATGGGCCCCTTAAATTGGATTTATGAAAAAAACGGTCAAACACCTATTTACTTATTTTTTAAGCTGATTTTTTTTCAGGTGAGTTTCAAACTGCTCGCCTATATCGTTTAAGAGATACACGCTCCGTTTGGAATCCTTCAACCCCCACTTTTCACCCCTTCCACCTCATAATATACACCACATCGAAAAACCCTCAGACACGTGTCTTCTTATTTTTAATGGGGAGTGTATACGTCGAGTTTCACATCTCCCAATGAAACCAATCGGGAGATAATGTTATTCAATGAAATACAGGTCTACCCCCTTAACACCCCTTTAGAACCTGAATATCCAAAAATCCTTCCTTAGTGCGCGTTTTCGACTTACTGCGAACATATCCCCAAAATTTCATGTTTCTAACTTTAATAGTTTTGACTGGGCGATGATGAGTCAGTGAGTCATTGAATCAGTCAGTCAGTCAGGACACTTGTTAGCCTACTTTCGATTTTTGCAAAAAAATGAAAGTAGACTTATGAGATCAACACAGGGCGAAAAAAGTGTGTCTGTCTGTGTGTGTGTATGTGTGTGTGTGAGTCTGTGTGTGTGTGTATGTGTGTGAGTCTGTGTGTGTGTGTGTCTGTGTGTGTGTGTGAGTGTGTGTACTCTGAATGTGTGTCCCCCCCTATCAATTCGAACACGGTGAATGCGAATTGAACGAAATTTGGTACAAAGGTAGCACTAGCAAAGGACACCTCAGTGTCATGTTTTATATCGCCGCCATCTTGACGGAAACGTAATGGCGGCCACACAAATGTTCAAAGCTTAAATCAAATTACGACTAACCTAATCATCCGATCTCTACCAAATTTTGCAACAACATACCCTTATGGGGGGAGCATCCTTTGACCAAACTAATAGGTCATCAGCGTAATAGTTTGCGGATGGCGGCCATCTTTGTGTGAAAATCGATTCCCCCTATTAATTCGAACACGGTGCAACCGAATGGAACGAAATTTGGTACAGAGGTAGTACTAACAAAAGGCACCTCAGTGTCATGTTTTATATCGCCGCGATCTTGACGGAAACGTAATGGCGGCCGCACAAATGTTCAAAGCTTAAAACCAGTTAAGATTAACCTAATCATCCGATCCCTACCAAATTTTGCAACAAAATACCTTTATAGAGGAAGCATCCTTTGACCAAATGAATAGGTCATTAGCCTAATAGTTTGCGGATGGCGGCCATCTTTATGTCAAAATTGATTCCCCCTATTAATTCGAACACGGTGGAACCGAATGGAACGAAATTTGGTACAGAGGTAGCACTAGCAAATGGCACCTCAGTGTCATGTTTTATATCGCCGCCATCTTGACTGAAACGTAATGGCGGCCACACAAATGTTCAAAGCTTAAATCAAATTACGATTAACCTAATCATTCGATCTCTACCAAATTTGGCAACAACATACCTTTATGGAGGGAGCATCCTTTGACCAACCTAATAGGTCATTCGCCTAATAGTTTGCGGATGGCGGCCATCTTTGTGTCAAAATCGATTCCCCCTATTAATTCAAACACGGTGAAACCAAATGGAACGAAATTTGGTACAGAGATAGCACTAGAGCACTAGCAAAGGGCATCTCAGTGTCATGATTTATATCGCCGCCATATTGACAGAAACGTAATGGCGGCCACACAAATGTTTAAAGCTTAAATCAAATTACGACTAACATAACCATCCGATCTCTACCAAACTTTGCAACAACATACCTTTATGGAGGGAGCATCCTTTGACCAATCTAACAGGTCATTCGCCTAAGAGTTTGCAGATGGCGGCCATCTTTGTGTCAAAATCGTTTCCCCCTATTAATTCGAACACGGTGAAGCCGAATGGAACGAAATTTTGTACAGAGGTAGCACTAGCAAAGGGCACCTCAGTGTCATGTTTTATATCGCCACCATCTTGACGGAAACGTAATGGCGGCCACACAAATGTTCAAAGCTTAAATCAAATTACGATTAACCTAATCATCCGATCTCTAGCAAATTTTCCCAACAACATACCCTTATGGAGGGAGCATCCTTTGACCAAACTAATAGGTCATTAGCCTAATATTTTGCGGATGGCGGCCATCTTTGTGTGAAAATCGATTCCCCCTATCAATTCGAACACGGTGGAACCGAATGGAACGAAATTTTGTACAGAGGTAGCACTAGCAAAGGGCACCTCAGTGTCATGTTTTATATCGCCGCCATCTTGACTGAAACGTAATGGCGGCCACACAAATGTTCAAAGCTTAAATCAAATTACGACTAACGTAACCATCTGATCTCTACCAAACTTTGCAACAACATACCTTTATGGAGGGAGCATCCTTTGACCAATCTAATAGGTCATTCGCCTAATAGTTTGCGGATGGCGGCCATCTTTGTGTGAAAATCGATTCCCCCTATTAATTCAAACACGGTGAAACCGAATGGAACGAAATTTGGTACAGAGATAGCACTAGCAAAGGGCATCTCAGTGTCATGATTTATATCGCCGCCATATTGACAGAAACGTAATGGCGCCCACACAAATGTTTAAAGCTTAAATCAAATTACGACTAACATAACCATCCGATCTCTACCAAACATTGCAACAACATACCTTTATGGAGGGAGCATCCTTTGACCAATCAAATAGGTCATTCGCCTAAGAGTTTGCTGATGGCGGCCATCTTTGTGTCAAAATCGATTCCCCCTATTAATTCGAACACGGTGAAGCCGAATGGAACGAAATTTTGTACAGAGGTAGCACTAGCAAAGGGCACCGCAGTGTCATGTTTTATATCGCCACCATCTTGACGGAAACGTAATGGCGGCCACACAAATGTTCAAAACTTAAATCAAATTACGATTAACCTAATCATCCGATCTCTAGCAAATTTTCCAACAACATACCTTTATGGAGGGAGCATCCTTTGACCAAACTAATAGGTCATTAGCCTAATATTTTGCGGATGGCGGCCATCTTTGTGTGAAAATCGATTCCCCCTATCAATTCGAACACGGTGGAACCGAATGGATCGAAATTTTGTACAGAGGTAGCACTAGCAAAGGGCACCTCAGTGTCATGTTTTATATCGCCACCATCTTGACGGAAACGTAATGGCGGCCACACAAATGTTCAAAGCTTAAATCAAATTACGATTAACCTAATCATCCGATCTCTAGCAAATTTTCCAACATACCTTTATGGAGGGAGCATCCTTTGACCAAACTAATAGGTCATTAGCCTAATATTTTGCGGATGGCGGCCATCTTTGTGTGAAAATCGATTCCCCCTATCAATTCGAACACGGTGAAACCGAATGGAACGAAATTTTGTACAGTGGTAGCACTAGCAAAGGGCACCTCAGTGTCATGTTTTATATCACCGCTATCTTGACGGAAACGTAATCGCGGCCACCCAAATGTTAAAAGCTAAAATGTAATTACTACCAACCTAATAATCTAGTCTCTACCAAATTTTGCAACACCATATCTTTATGTGGGAAACATATTCTGACCAAACTGCAAGGACATCAGCCCAATAGTTTGCAGATGGTGGCCAAGTATGTGTGCAAATTGATTCCCCCTATCAATTCAAACAGGGTGAAATCGAATTGAACTAAATTTGGTACAGAGGTAGCACTAGCAACGGGCACCTCATATTCATGTTTAATATCCCTATAGCACGTTGTATTTCAACAAGCTACTACAACCAACATTCAATCATACTCCTTGAAAAGGACAAAGTGTTATAACAATACCCATGCATTTAGGAGAAAGTAGGCTATATGTTCCTTTCTGAACATCTTGTTTTTATATAAGAGATAGTGTCAAATCTTTGTTATGCTAAACTCGGTTGACAGTGCTGTGTGAGCAGTTGAGTAACTAACGGGATTTCAAGTAAAGATCCTCATTTTCTATACCGGTAGTGCAGAGTGCAACTCGGATCCAGTCGGCCGTGTCTCGACTTGAGCTATGTTGCCATGGAAACTATCTACCTTGCCATTCCTTCATGAGTATATTTTATGATTTGATTAGCCTGTGCTTGAGTGCAAAAGGGCCGAAATTAGAAGAATGAGAAAGACTATCGAAAATTCATGTAGCCAGCGGTTCCTTCTGGGTTTTAAACTATGTGTATGCAAAATTTGTTTGAGATTGGTGGAACGGTGTAGATTTGTATGCGGAACAGATATACATACCCACATACAGACTTTCACTTTTATATATCCCTATATATATAACAAGTAGTTCCATGTAGAATTATACAGCCTATTTTCATATATCCTACTTATGTTAATTGCCACTATCAACATACAAACTTTCAGTTTGATTGCTGTATTAGATTCGTAGATATTGAGAACCGACTAAATATTTCGGATGGTCGCCATGTTGGATTTTATATATGTAGGTCCTAGGGTTATGTACTGTTACATGAAGATTATTGTGTACGTGTAGCATTCAAATTTCAATCGCATGATTAGGACACAAGAAGTAACAAGGAGATTTTAAAATTTCGCTCAGCTGCCATCTTGTGATCATGGTAACAATTGAAATAAATTAGATGCCAGTGGATTAACATTCGTATAAGGATTTACTGTACCAAGTTTCACTGCACTCGGATGGTTAAATTGCGAGAAACGTCCATGTAAATATTTATACTTCGCGTCGCCGCCATATTGGATTTGTGATCACCAGGTTATTTAAAGTCCTATAGGCGAACTTAAGTTCATAGCCCCTATAAACATAAAAAATCAGTTTGATTGCTATAATAGATTCGTAGATATTCAGAGCCGTCTAAATATTTCGGATGGTCTCCATGTTGGATTGTTAAATGTATAGGCCATAGAGTCATGTACCATTAAAGGAAAATTATTGCGTAGGTTCATCATTCAAACTTTCACTTCGATCACATGTCCACGACACAAGAAAAAAAATCTAATTTTAAAATTCGCACAGCCGCCATCTTGACGTTATGTAAACAATTGAACTAAATTAGATACCAGTGCATTACAGTGTGTATAAACATTTGCTGTACCAAGTTTTATTGCGTTTGGAACATCAAATCGCGAGAAAGGTCTATTTAAAATTTTCAAATTCGCTTGGCCGCCATATTCGTTTTGTAGTTAATCGGTTTTTGAAAGTCTTATGGATGAATTTCCAGTAGTGCCCTTTATCTTCGTACAAAATTTCAGGGCAATACCGTTAATAGTTTCAGAGATACAGAATGCCGGTGAAATATTTCGCACAGCCGCCATCTTGAGGTTATGTAAACAATTGAACGACGTTAGATGTCGTTGCATTACAATGTGTATGAACATATACTGTACCAAGTTGTATTGCGTTTGGTTGGTCAAATCGCGAGAAACGTCAATTTAAAAGTCGCGAAATCGCATGGCCACCATGTTGGTATTGTAGTTACTAGGTTTTCAATCGTCACATAGGTGAAATTCTAGTAGTTTCCTTTATCACCGTAAAATATTCCAGGGTGATATCGGTAATAGTTTCGGAGATATTGAATGCTGGTGAAATATTTCGCACAGCTGCCATGTTGGATTGGTGAGACGTAACAAAATTTGAGGGGCACGGTCGAGGTCGCCCGGAATAGTGCTATGAACTCACCGAGTTTCATTGAAATCGCTTTAGCCGTTTAGAATTTATTAGGGGGGGGGGGGGGACACGCACACACACACACACGCGCGGACAAAAGGTGATCTCATAAGCCTATTTTTTCATCATTGAAAATGGGCTAAAAATGAAAGTTTGTCGTTTTTTTTTCTGAATTTCCACGGAATTTTGAGTTAATAACGCGTTTCAGACTGTTTTATGACGGTTGCGCGCAAAAACAATTTTTTTGTCTGTCTGTTTGTCTGTTTGTTTGTCTGTGTACAATTTTGCACGCGCATCACTCGAGAACGGCTGAGTGGATCAACGTAAAATTTGGTACAGAAGTCCATCAGAGGCACAAAAGTAATCATTGATGTAACTCTTCTCCGTTCCTCTCATAAAAGAGGGCCTAACCCCTTAAAATACATGCTGAAATGGGCGTAGAAAAACGTGACAAAGCTCATTTTCAGCGTCTCAATGTGAGAAACAAAACTCGGGAGCCCTACGGGCCCCGAAAACCTCATTCTAAGGTCCTAAAACCAACAGTTTTTGAGATATACCCAGAAAACTAATTTCATTTATTAAGCTATTAAAAGAATGCAGGCCGGTAACCATGGCAACACGATCTCAGAAGTCCATCTATTTCTGTAAGACGCAATGCCATTCCATTTATTACATTACTGTGAACGTTCGCAAACGGCTACACGGTTATCACGGAACCAACTTAAGCTGTAAAATTCATAAATACGTATATAATACGCTTAAGGGGGTCAAGGGGTGCTAAAGAACTATTATATCTCTATCCCTATATTATTATTATTGGTGGTTATAGTGTCGGACTACCAACCCCAAGATTGCAGGTTCGCTCCTGACCGTGGTAAGTGATTTTTGAAAGGCGACAAAAATCACGACACTCATGTCATACGTTGTTGGCATGTTAAAGAACCCATTTGAATTCAGTAGGCCGTGTTCAATGGCAAAATTAATCTCGGGATTTTCCGCCAACACAAAGTTCCTCCATTCTCTACTTGAAAGCGCTGTAGTGTCAAGGAGTTTAGATATCTAACCTCCTTAACTTTCATAGCGTTCAAAGGAACGACGAAATTCGACATGCAAGCTACCCTCTGGGTGTCAATTAACAAAGCTTGCACCAGGCACTCGAGGCCATACGATATTATTATTATATTATTATTATTATTATTATTATTGTATTATGGCGTACAAGGACGAGCAAAACTCATTTTCAGCCCCTCAGTGGCTTGGAGGCTACTAAGTTTCAGGGCTCTGAAACCACGTTTCTGAGATATTCCCAGAAAACTAATTTCATTTAATAAACTAATAAAGACCACCTCGTGGCGCAGTGGCTAGCATTGTTGGCTGTCACCCCCGAGGTACGGGGTTCGATCCCCAGCTCTGCCGAGAATTTAAAAGTCTTGGTATGGTCTGGTACGGGGTCTCCCAGCCTCGTGATGCAAAATGGGAACTTGCCGGATGCTATGGTAGGAGGAGGAGTGGAAAGGAACTGGCCAGCCTACCACACGCAAACTCCGGCTCGGGATGCCTGGTTAGTAATCCCTTGACTTAGTCAAGGGCTCTTATTCAGGTTGCCTACGTCCCTGGAGGGGATATGGCACTCTTTTATTTTATAAACTAATAAATAGATGACGAGTACAGAAGAAGACCAAATCAGGGGCTATATAGAAATACTGAGAAAATCACAGATGTGGCCAGGAAGAGACGTCTGGCTTTCTATGGACATGTCTCATGGATGAACCCAACAAGACTAACCAACCGGCTTCTCAACTACTGGGGGAAGAGAAAGAGTGTGACACCGTCGCTAACAGTAGTTAACAAGGATATCCAAGAACTGAAGATAATGAAAAGTGATATTAGAAGCCGATCATATCTCAGAAAGATATTTAAACAGAAGAGTTTTCAGGACAGACCACCCTGTAAGAAAACCGGCATCATCTGGACAAAAGAGAGGAGAATGCGCGAATATTGGGCAAACATCAAGTCCCTCGCCAAGCTGAAAAGTTGAACGTCGTGGTCCTTAGCTGGCCCATCCGAAAGAAGAAGAAGAACTAGAAGAATCTAATGAAGTAATGCAAGCCGGTAACCATGACAACAGTGTCACAAGAGGTGACATCCAACTTTCCATCTATTTCTGTAAGAAGCAATGCCACTCAATTCATTACATTTCTGTGAAAGTTTGCAAATGGCTATAAGGTTATCGTCGAATCAAACATAGATTGTACAATTCAACAATGCGATCAAGGGGGTCAAGGGGTACCCTAGAATTTTTACACGTGACTTACCCGTGCGATATGCGATATGTTGTACAGAAGGTCTATTATATCTCCAAACAGCAACATTATTTTCAAAAATTCCTGAATTGGAATAGTGTTTTTTGCAGCTTTTGGGAATTTGTTCTATTGGAGGCTAAAAAACCCGAATTTAATGCACCACGAGCATTTATAATTTATTAAAGGGGTCTTCCTGGGGATGGGGACTTTCCACAACGGTAAGGGCCAGTTTTAATTTGACACATATTGCGTTTCGTCTACGTGGTTTTCAATATTATTTTCACGTCAGGAAGTACACATTAGGTGAATTTAGTTTGAGAGCACATTTTAAGTAATCATATTTTTGTCGACAAACGGGTTCATCGTAAAGATGATTTTGTTTGATACTGTGTGGTTGATATATATTTATGTTTTTGTACGTCTATAATTCATGTTCGGGTGCTTTGAGCATTGTAAAATTAGGTATTGTAACCATGAGTCAATACACCAATCATTTAGAAAACTCTTCAACGCACTTATTATTATTATTATTATTTATTTACCATAAATCGTACACGAAGTATGGAAGGCCTAGTGAAAAAGGGCAAGTCCCACATACATATTTCATGCTTCACAGGCACAGCTTACATCTACATTTGTTTTAACAATATTTACAAGTTTTACAAAGATATTTGCAGTATTTACATATTTAGAATATTGACATAGTACATTTTCCTGTTCACTCACTCTCTCACGCACGCACTTTCATAACCTCGATCACGCGATACATACATTCATTCCATTCGGATACTCATTCATTCAGCGAGACAATCAATCACTCATACATACGTTTATTTATACAATGTACTTTTTTACGTACGGCTTGAATTTCCTAAGAGGCAAGATCTTGGCATCCCCTGGCAGCGCGTTCCATAACCGCGCTGAGCGGCCGTAGAAACCTGTCAGGTAAGCATTGCTACGTGCGAAGGGCGGAACGAGGGTTACACCTCGTCCTCTCCGAACTGAGCGATATGCCAATGACAGTCGGCAAAAAGGGTCAATATTAATGGAACCTGTAAGGGATTTTTTAAGAAAAATTAGATCAATTTGTTTGGCTGTTGCCTCTATAGATGGAAATTTTGACAAAGGGGAAGGGGAATAACGAGCTATTAGCCTTTCTGCGCGGCGCTGTACACGCTGGAGCTTGTTCATGTTTTCCGCTGTAGTGGGATGCCAAGCAGGTAAGCCGTACGTTAATATCGGACGGACCATGCATGTGTAAGCCATCCTGAAGGCTCTAGGTTTACAACCTCTCATGTTTCTGTACAAGAAACCCAGAACTTTGGTGGCCTTACATCTTGCCTCTTCACTTTGCATGTTCCAATTCAGGGTGTCGGAGATTGTTACCCCTAATAGCTTTAAGTTTGTGCACTGTGGGATGACACTGTTCATAATTTTGTATTCATTCCCAATGGGTTTTTGTGACCTGGTTATTCTTATGTATTTACATTTTTGTACATTAATATTTAAATTATTCACAGAACACCACAGCGATAAGTTGTCCAGATCTGATTTAAGACAGAGGGAATCTTCTTCACATTTAATGCCCCTGTATAGCACGGTGTCATCTGCATATAGTGACATTGATGAGGTGACACAGCCAGGAAGATCGAGCACATATATAGTGAAGAGAAGAGGTCCGATCACAGAGCCCTGAATCACTCCAGAAGTAACTTGAGCAGCCTGCGATCGAGCTCCTCCGTACACCACACACTGTGTTCGACCCTCTAGGAATGACCTCACCCATGCAAGTAAGCTACCCCGTATGTTAAGCTGCTGTAGCTTTAACAAAAGTCTTTCATGAGACACTTGATCGAAGACCTTAGCCCAATCCAGTGCAATACAGTCCACTTGTTTCACTTCTGGCTGATTCAAGTAGAACTGAAACTCATCAATGACTTTTGTCAATAGAGTAGTGCAAGAACGACCCGGAAGAAAACCGTGCTGATTTGGGTCGAGCAGATTGTTATCCCGTAGGAATTCCAGCACACTGTTTGCTACTAGCCGCTCCATACATTTACAAATTATAGATGTTAGACACACCGGTCTGTAATTTGCAACATCTTCTCTGTCACCTTGCTTATAGATTGGCACCACGTTAGCACATTTCCACCCACACGGCACAGAACCTTGGTTGATAGACAGGTTGAATAACGCACACAGAGAGGGCGCTAATGCTTCCGCACACTGCAGCAGGATCCGCCCGGGAACATCATCTGGGCCGGTCGCCGCATGTGGTCTAATCTTCCGTAGGCTCTGAATCACCTCAGTTGTTGTGAAGTACAGGTTGGAGAGTGGGAGGGGTGGAAGTGATGACTTTGGCAGAAGCAGGTTCGTGGTCATATCCGGCTTAGAAAAGTTCTGCTTGAAACTGTCACTGAACGCTGTTGCAATATCTTGGGGTGCACTGAGGAATGTACCGTTACAGTGAAATGAGGCTGGCGCAGCGGTGCCGCGTCTTCTGGACAAAAATTTCCACATTTCACTGGTGCTGCTTATTTTGTGAATATAATTGTCGTATGTTTCGCGAATTAATTTCTTTGTTTGGTTCCTGATGTTCTTGTATTTTTCCCACATGATGTCAGTTGAGCAACTTTTCCATTTCTTGTATAAAACGTTCCTTTTCCTAATCATTTTAATGACTTCCTTCGTCACCCATGGAGAATTTTTCTTCCCACTAATGGTTATTTTCGGTATAGCTATATCCACACATTCAAAGAAACAATTTCGCCAGGCGTGCCACACTGAGTTGATGTCGCTGGTGTCCAGAATACATGGGGTGGGAAGGTGTTCGAGGAATAAAGATGATAGCAATTTCCAGCCTGCCTTTTTGTAATTGTATACTGAGACCGTTTAGTTGATGTCAACAACCACGATGACTCAACTAACGACACATAAATCGAATAAAAAGAAAAGTACCGTGAGGATCAGGTGACCTTCCATAAAGGCTAAAGCGGCACGAGAGTCCGTAGTCCACAGGGATCGTGGTACATGGTGACGATGGTCATAGACCGCCTAAGGAAAGGTTCACCTTAAAACTAGACTGAGAAAATAAACATCCAGACTCATGTAAAACACCGTGAAAATTTATTAAAATTCACAAGCCCCTAGCCTAGTTCGGAGGGTTATAATCGGCTAGTCCGCAAATTAATAAATAAACTAAGATAAAGAACAGGTCCCCTACCTGAGAAGTTACTGAAAACCCTCGCGAAAGATCTAACTCACAATGATAAAGCAACAACAGCAACGCTAGGAATATGGCACGACGCAAGTCCCTAGTTCAAGTTACAAGATCAAGCTAATATCTGAATTTACATTTAACAGGGTAGCAAAACAAATCTAGGTTAGGATGGTACCATTTCGACATTTAAATTTAACATTAATTCAACTAGCTAAGTCCTATCAATTAACAAAATTTACGGCGATGACGTCCGTAAAAGAAAACCATTACATCCAAAAGCTAAGTGTACAGCCATGAAAAACAAACAATTTAATTATGCTTAATAACTATGTGCTAACAGCACACAATAAAGTAACATGTAGGGTTTAATACACTTGACATCATAAATTAATAACGAAATAGACATAGTAGTTTTATTAAAAATTCCTGCCTACACCTTGGTTTACTCTTTGTAAACCATAGTCATCTAATGTGTATAGTTACGGTGACGAATGCGCAGTTGAGACCACGTCTGACATCGCATGGCCTGAGCTCCACAAGCTACGAACTCTAGGTTCGCACATGCTTCAGGTCGCTACAAAAATGTCAACTGTCCTAGTCATTTCCTCACAAGGAAATTATCTTCAACTGCACGGCTATGTCAACAGTTCCAGAATGCAAAGAACAAAGTTAGATAGAAAGAATCGTTAGTTAGGCTTGTTTTATAACAATTATGCATTTTATTATTAGAATGTCGGTTTATAGGTTTATCGTAGGTTTATGGCGAATAACATTGACAATAGCCTGGGCACGGAGTGTCTCCAACTGAGATCATTCTCCACCAAAAAGCCTCGACTCAACAGTCGGAATATAATCATCGAGTATAACAACTCGGACACACAATAACACGGGTTACCAGCGGCGCTAAGCTCGCGTTCAATAACTCTGGGATAGGCCTGTACAACAGTTACCTTCCAAAAACATCTGGTCAACGGGATCATCCCCGGACAAAGCATACAATAACATCCTGCTATAACAGGGTAGACTTCACCATCCTATAGAAAACCTCACATAACTGTACCTGTCATACGACAATACACGCAACAGAGCGCTAAACTAACAAAAACCGATCCATAAAACAAGTGATCAAATACAAGAGTGGAAACTGGTTTCCATAAACAAAATAGCAATGAAAGGAAAAGCGAATACAAATTGTACTCTGTCCTTGTCTATAGTAGTTTTGTCTCACAATGAAGCAGGCGTGCTCTAGGTCACTGAGTTACATAACCAGTTTATTCAAGGCCGGCGATTTAATCAATACAAAACCTGCACTTGGCCGGTTCATAAAAAACATTACCATATGTTACGGATCTCTACAGAGTCCGTGTATCAAACGCACGCTATAAATCTGAGTATAGTAATACACTTCCGTCTTTCTACCAAAGACGTCTAAATGAAAGTAAACTTACAATAACTGAAGCTCTTTGCTTTAAAAATGCAACTCAGTAGTTGCTAGAACATCAAATAAAAACGTGTCTCACACGACACAAGCAAAATATGATAAATGTGGCACAGATTCACACACTAGATCTGCTTAATGATACGTTGGGAACCGCGTTCGATGCTAGGCAACGAAACATTCCTTCTAGTTGTTAGGTTCAAACATGACCAAGAATAGCTTCTGAGCTTATTCAAAATGAAATATAATGCATTTACAAACTGGTAGTTACTGTCGACTACCTAAATGATACGACCGTTCTAACGACAGTCAGGGGTGTAACAAAGGATGGCTGCGAAGAATGCAGTCAATTAATAACCAAGGCATCTGATTGCCATAACTACAGTCAGCAAAGATTTGAAAATTACCCCAAGTAGGGTTGAACAAAATAGCCTCAAAATGACTACGATCAGGTTCAGCAAAAAGGTAGGCATTGACGTTCCACGACGTTCACCAAGCTGCACCAGGGCTGACCAAAATGTCTGACCCCAAAGGTGTCTCACTCTAAACTGAAATAAATGACATCTAACTAATCTAGTTACATCCCTACCTAGAAAAATGGCTGACACTGAGTGTGGTTGATTCACAAACTACATTAAAACTACTACACCACCAGAAACTAGAACAAAGAAGGGGTGTGACAAAAACTCACGAAATGGAGGAGCTCTCACTCAGCTCTCTATTCCACAACAAGGGTTGTACATAAACCTCTCTGGCTCTCTGGATCGGTATCCTCCTCATCAGGATTCCCATCTGGACTCCCCCAAAGACCAGGGTTCGATTTGTCCCTGTCGACATCTTCGTGGATATGCCTGGAAATGGCATTTTGGCTCCTTCCCTCTCGTTCATCGTTCTGGAAGTTCCACCATCATGCTGGTTCCTGTAGAAACGTCACCCCCCATACTGGGATGGTATTAGCCCATGGTGACTGCTTCAACCATGGTGAATAAAAGTCCAATCACGTGGGTAGCGAAATAAGTTGCGTGATTATTCATCCTCTCACTTCCAAAATTATAATGTCCGTCGTGACTATCATAGGCTTCAATTATAAGATACGACACAGCCTTAATCTTGCAGATGTGGATTAGCATGTGAGCTAATACTATTTTATAATGCTGCACGTGCTAGTGACGCTACTTTTGTATCACGCAGCATCCGTGAATTGTACGACGTTTCAAAGATGAAATTTCCACTTTGGCAATTTAAATATCTCATACAATTATAATCACACTTATTCAGGATAATTGTAACACTATTACCTGTATATTTCCACTAGGCATCTGCCCTCCACATACGCGTGGGTAATATGTGATGTCACAGCAATGTTGTGCAATACACTATACTTGCCAATAATTATTTCCCAAGCTTCTTATTTAATTCACTGGACTTCATCGACAGTGAATATTAGTATTTGCTTGCTCGATGGCACTTTATAATCACTTTGAACGCTAAACAGCGGATATTCTTCTACGACTCGTAGGACAAATGTAATTCCACGCCTACACAAGGCGGATTGTCAAGACGCAGTGCTCCGGTACTGGGTGTCTCTAGAAAGTAGGTCGTCAAAACGAAAACGTTGAGCGACTACTTACGTTCCTTTTTGCGTATCTGCAAGGGTATTACCTTACCTAAAGTAAAAATAAACATTCTCCAAAATGTTTTAATAATGCAGCATGACGAAATGGAATATTCTGAGTCTCGTAGGAAAGATAAAAATAATTAATCAGACCTCAGATAATAATTAGCAGTTTACACCAAAGTCAAAAGTGCGATTCACCGCTACTTCAAAATATCGCGTGATCTCTCAGCTTCACGTGGCTTCCTGGGTGTGTTCAAAAGTACAACATCCCATCATAAATGCTCTGTCATAAAAAATATCACATGAACCATAGCTCAGCGGGTTCATCTGCCTCTCTGTCGTTTCAAATAAAATGTTGGGATAACATTTTTATTTGCTTTGCTTTGAAATTCATTTTTTTAGATTGGCTGCATTAAAGGTTCCAATGCGTTCTCCTGTCCTAATGTCTTCTATCACATAACTTCCATTGTTTAAAGGCTGTCGGATACGACTAGGGCCATAATACAAGGATAGAAATTTCCCATATATGCGGTCTATAGGACTAGAAATTCCGGGTCTCCTTATAAGGATAAGGTCTCCTTCTACTAGTGGTTCTCTAAACCTCTGGCGTCTAGTTCTTCTCAAGCGCTTGGCAGCTTGTCTGTCCATAGTCTCTCTTGCAGCTAAAAGTCTGCTGGCATGTGATGGTTGTAAACAAGGTGGATTTACAATCACACGATCCCATATTCTCAGCGGCATCTGGTTCAAATGCAAGACCATAGGTATTTGACCAATGCTTTCATGTACTGTTGAATTAATACATTTTGCCATAATGACAAGGACTTCAGTCCATCGCCAGTGTTCTTCTTGACAATATAATCGACAGAATTTTGCGATAATAGACATCACGCATTCTGCTGGGTTGCTCTCTGGATGTCGAATAGATGATAAAACATGACCTATTTCAAGCTCATTCATGGCATTGGCAAATTCTGCTGAGGTGTACTGTGATCCGTGATCAGTCAACAAGAATTGTGGCTTTCCTGCCTCCGGTATCACTTGACGTCTAATCCTCTGAATAATTTGATGTGCAGTAGCTTTTTGAATTGGATGAAGCATCGTATATTTCGTGAACACATCCACCGTTACAACGATGTATCGATTCCCACGACGAGCCTTAGGTATTGGGCCATACAGGTCCTGTGCATACAACTCTCTAGGTTGAGTTGGTAGTATTGGTCTAGGTTGTTCCTTCAGCAAGTGTGACGTGTATTTGTTCCGCTGGCATGCGTCGCAAGCACGTAAACAATGTCTAACGGTGGCTCCTAACCCTTTCCATGTGAAAGACTCCTTGATAGTTGCAATGGTTTTGTCTGTTCCACCATGTCCAATGGATAAATGTACCATAAGAATAACAGATTCTTGGTATCTCCTAGGAATAACTGCACGCAGTTGAGTGTGGTCCTCGTCTACAAACTTGTATAAGACACGATGATAAATCAAATAATCATCTGCAACAGCAGCAATCCTTGCATAATGATCATCCTGTGGATCCATTCTTCGTTCTAGGAAACAGATAATATGTCTGAGTTCCTCCTCACGTCGCTGTCCTTCAGGTAAATGACGAAATCGGCGAAGGTGTTCCTCGCATTCTCCCTCGATGTCTATGGCATTAACAGTAGTTTCAGGATTCCGGCTGAGGATGTCGGCCAACACATTCTCTCTGCCTGGTCGATAAACTATTTCCAAATCGAACTGTTGGAGAAACAGCGTCCAACGTGTGATCCTGTCGCTTGCCAGTCTTGTTCTCAAGATGAAGGTCAACGCATGATGATCGGTTCTCACAATAATCCTCTGACCTAACAGAAGTTTCTGCCAGTATTCAAGTGCGTAAACAATTGCAAGTGCTTCTATCTCGGTCGTGAAGTAGTGAGATTCATGTGCTCTTAAACGTCGGCTTAAGAAAGCGATGTAATGACGTTTCTTCTCATCATCTTCCTGCAGTAAAATGGCTCCTATACCAATGGCAGATGCATCAGTTTCTAGAATAAAGTTCCGAGAGTAATCTGGATATTCTAACTGAATTGAGTCCACAAGCATCTGTTTAGCTCTCCTGAAAGCTATCTCGCATTCATAATTCCAGTTCCACCTGCAGTTCTTTTTCAATAATCCTTGCAGTGGTGCAACAGTTTCGGAATACTTCTCACAATGAGCAGCAAAGAATTGGAGAATTCCTAAGAATTGTCTCACGTGTTTCACACGGGTTGGTGTTGGAAATGCAGCAACAGTTCTAATCTTTGCCGGATTCGGTCTATATCCTTCTCCATTGATTATGTGTCCTACGAATTTCACTTCTTCCTGAAAAAATCGACACTTGTCAAACTTGACCTTAAAATTTGCCTGTCGGAGATTCTCAAAAACAAGGCGCAATGTCTTTAAATGCTCTTCTTCTGTTCCCGAAGCTATGATTATGTCATCCACATAACATATTACTTTCTGCTTCACTTCATGAGTCAGCTTGGCATCAAGTGCTCTGATTAATGCGGCTCCGGCATTTTTCAATCCAAATGGTAGTTTTTGGAATACATAAGTAGTCTGATCATACAAGAATCCAGTATATTTCTGAGTATGCTCAGATAATCTGATATGGTAATAAGACTGAACCAAGTCTAATGATGAAAATATCCTTTTTCCTTTGAACTTCCTGAGAATGTCCCTAATCTTGGGCGGTCTGTCGTGCTCAGGAGCTAGGCGTTCATTCAAGGCTCTGGCATCAAGACAAAGTCTCAAACTTCCATCTACCTTAACCACAGGTATTATGGGATTCAAGAAAGGAGTCGGTGATTTCTTGATTGTACCTGCTGCTTCCATCTCATGGATCTTCTTAGCAGCTTCTTCGAGATGTTTCTCGGCAATCGGATAGATCCTTTTCTGGAATGGGGAATCGTCCAGTAATACAAGATCATACTCGTAGTCTAATATCTCACCAGGTGTGGTGTCGAATATATCTCTGTATTCGTTCAGTATTGCCTCAAGATCCTCATGTGTGGGTGCTGATAACGATTCTGCCTCTACGTCGGCATCTAGTGTCGCCTCAATTTCCTTGCCCTTTAATGCTTCGACTACATCTACTTCGGATAGGAATTCCGGTTCTTCTTCAATTAGGCTCATCTGAATGGGTTCGTTCGGCTTGAACTCTACCGTATTCCGTCCCATGTCAATGATTCCATCATATTTTCTAATGAAGTCTGCGCCTAAAATGGCATCATGATGCAGGCCCTTCATTACGAGAAATTCGTGCAAGTACACGTGGCTCGAAATCTTCACAGTACACAAAATCTGGATTTTGCACGTTACAACGCGGTCAGGTATGACACCTCTGACTCTTATAGCTGAAATGGGCAACTCCGTCACCTCAGAGTTTGCTCTAAGTCTGGCATGGCAATCGGCGGAAATTACACTAATCATCGCCCCAGTATCGATGAGTATGACTACACTGACTTCATTCAAGGTGGCTACAATCTTGGGTAGACGTGTTAATTCATAATTGTGGTTCGTCGTTCGTCGTTCGTCCAACAAGTCTTCTTGGATTGGCTCCCAGAGTAATATAGAGGCAGTTACTCGGTGCTCAACCAAACAAGAATCTATTGATTTTTCGGAGTTTTTTTTTCTGTCATGGCGAGAAGTACTGGGCTGGTTCTGCTCCGTTTCCTGCGCCGAATGTCTATTTTCCCTCGAAGTAGGGTTCCGTTCTCCCTCTTCTTGGATCTGCAATTCTCTCAATTGTTGGAGGTACTCACGGCTCTCCCGCGCTCTTCCTTTCCAATCCCTGTCTGGCTGGTATCTAGGGTCTCGATTTCTGTCGTAACCCCCACTATATTGATAGTCTCTACGGATACGTCCGTGTTGCTGATTTCTTCCTTCATTCCCTCGGCGGTTGTTTTCATGACGTCGGTTGTCGTCCGTCCTTCGGTCGAATCGCCGGTCCCAATGACTTCGCCGGTCATCATGTTGATTTCGAGTATACGGAGTGTTGTTCCATTCTCTCCTGTTATAACTGTAATTGTTATCACGTCGCCCAGAATCCTCTGTGGTTTGTGTTTGTTGTGGCGTCTGGCTTACTTTATCAACAGTCGTCAGATTCATATGTCTATCCTCGCGTCTATCAGCCTTCTGCTGACGGTGTGTAGGAAACTGTTCTGTGTTAGCGTCCAACCTTCGCAGTATCTGGTCACACTGCTGGAAAGTGGATGCCCCTGCAGCGATTAACACACGTTGTACATCCGCAGGGTACTGCCAAACAATTGTGTTCACCAAATCTTGTTCGGACAATGGAGGCTGAAGACAACGGAGCTTCGCGAGCTGTATGGCGAAGTAATTCGCATAACGAGTAGGTGTATTGGAACTGTACCTTCGAGTGTACATCTCAGCTCGGATGCTCTGCTGGATGTCGCTCGACCAATATGTTCTTAATAACGCTTCCTTAAAGTCTTGGTAGCCTGTGAATGAGTATCGGAATGCTCTGAACCAGGTACCGGCTTGTCCCTCAAGCAGTCGCTCTATAACTCTTAGTTCCCTCTCTGGAGTTACCATAGTATCACGTAAGTAGCTTTCGACATTTGCTAGGAATTCCACTGGAGTAACACCGCTCCCAGTTCCCGAGAAGCGAGCTGGTTGCTCCTCTCTTGAACGAATTATGGTGACATTTCCCTGCGTATTCGCGGGTCTGAAAGTATTTTGCATGTAACTCTGCGTAGGAGTGTTAGTCTCATGACTAATTCGATTAGATGCTGGTTGAAACGGGTGAGCGTCAAAGTTCAAGGTCTGACCTTGCGCTAAATCAGTGAATTGTGACGGTTGCGGTTCCATAGGCGCGCTGGGTTGGAAATGGGTAGGCATCATTCCTCCTGATTGAGATATAGGCGTTTCCTGAGATTCTCCCATCTGTGGGTGTACGTGTCTCTCTCTTGGAGTCGTCTCGAGTCTGTCCAGGCGTCTTTCTATTACTTCAAGACCTGGGATGGTTCTGGCTGCGACTTTGTTGCCTAAGTCGTTCAATTGCAGCTCGATCCTGTCAACCTTTCCCTTGAGGTTTGTGTCTACCTCGCGTATGGCCGTCCTAAGGTTATAACTGAGGTCTAACCTCTCGGTCACCGCGACTTCCTCAAATCTCTTTTGTAAGGAATCGATATCTCCTTCAACTCTGGACATATTTTCTTGGATTTTACCCACATCGTCTCTAACCTCGGCTACCTTAGCCTCGACTGTAGCTTCGTGTTCGTTGAGGTCACCTCTCAATAACATGAGGTCAATTTTGTGTTCCTCATGATGAACATCAACTGTCTCACGTAGACAGGCTACGGTTTCCGTCAATTCAGAAATGTTTCTCCTGTTGGTGTTAAGTTCCTCTTTAATCTCCATCATGCCATCAACGATAGTCTTCACGTTGTTCTTAACGGCATTGGCAGCTCCTCTCATCAAGATTAAACCAACGTTCATGGTTGCCATGTCCTTCTTCACATTTCCGATAAATCCCTCGACGTGATCTAGTCGAGTCCCGAATTCTTCCCTGGTATGTTCCAGATCTGCTCTCATGTCTATCTGGACTTTATTCAAGGTTGTCTGAATTTGAGCTGTGTGCTCCTCCAAACGGTTTTGCACCTCCTCCCTAGCTCTATTCATCTGGTCGGTTAAGCAATCTACGCGCTGGTTAGCCTCCTGATGGTGTCGTATGACATCAACCCTAACAGCTGCTAAACCTGTCGTCAGATCATTTCTCGCTTCGATCCTATATGTGTCCATGTCTGCCCTGACTTGAGTTAAATCAGCCCTAACATTATTTACAGAGTGAGTGTTAATCTCTAAGTCCTGTCTTACATTGTTCATAGACTGAGTGTTAATCTCTAAGTCCTGTCTTACATTGTTGACTTCCTGTCTAACCTGGTCCACATGACCACTGACATTGTTGACTTCCTGTCTAACCTGGTCCACATGACCACTGACATTGTTGACTTCCTGTCTAACCTGGTCCACATGACCACTTACAGTATTTACAGCCTGAGTATTCTGACCTAAGTCAGCAGTAATCTGTTGAAGATTGGCATTCACACCTGCCATCATCTCTCCAAACACACGACGAATAGTTTCCTCATCCATAGATAAGAAATATATGAGAAAGTGAGGGATCAATTTCTACTGGAACTCACAGCTATGATTAGTTACTTGGTGGTATAAAGCTTGCTTCATTTATATAAATATCACGAGTACAGCTGGAGTATGCAAACTAAGTGCTTCTACATTTACAAAGACAACGGTGAGCAAAGCAAAGTATTACATTTACTTAGGATGAGGCATCATCAAAGAAAATCCTATCCTTCATTTATTCAACACTAAAGCCTCACCCCATGGACTTCTATCAAACATGAATGCCATGCGGTCAATTGATCTGCAGTACGACTTTCTAAGTTCGTCCCAGTCCTGTCAATTTACCATTAATCAACATTAGGATCCTCAAAAAAAATAACATGGTACTGAGGGTCACCACGTTAACGTCGGCACATGAGTTGGGCGCCATTTTATGAGACCGTTTAGTTGATGTCAACAACCACGATGACTCAACTAACGACACATAAATCGAATAAAAAGAAAAGTACCGTAAGGATCAGGTGACCTTCCATAAAGGCTAAAGCGGCACGAGAGTCCGTAGTCCACAGGGATCGTGGTACATGGTGACGATGGTCATAGACCGCCTAAGGAAAGGTTCACCTTAAAACTAGACTGAGAAAATAAACATCCAGACTCATGTAAAACACCGTGAAAATTTATTAAAATTCACAAGCCCCTAGCCTAGTTCGGAGGGTTATAATCGGCTAGTCCGCAAATTAATAAATAAACTAAGATAAAGAACAGGTCCCCTACCTGAGAAGTTACTGAAAACCCTCGCGAAAGATCTAACTCACAATGATAAAGCAACAACAGCAACGCTAGGAATATGGCACGACGCAAGTCCCTAGTTCAAGTTACAAGATCAAGCTAATATCTGAATTTACATTTAACAGGGTAGCAAAACAAATCTAGGTTAGGATGGTACCATTTCGACATTTAAATTTAACATTAATTCAACTAGCTAAGTCCTATCAATTAACAAAATTTACGGCGATGACGTCCGTAAAAGAAAACCATTACATCCAAAAGCTAAGTGTACAGCCATGAAAAACAAACAATTTAATTATGCTTAATAACTATGTGCTAACAGCACACAATAAAGTAACATGTAGGGTTTAATACACTTGACATCATAAATTAATAACGAAATAGACACAGTAGTTTTATTAAAAATTCCTGCCTACACCTTGGTTTACTCTTTGTAAACCATAGTCATCTAATGTGTATAGTTACGGTGACGAATGCGCAGTTGAGACCACGTCTGACATCGCATGGCCTGAGCTCCACAAGCTACGAACTCTAGGTTCGCACATGCTTCAGGTCGCTACAAAAATGTCAACTGTCCTAGTCATTTCCTCACAAGGAAATTATCTTCAACTGCACGGCTATGTCAACAGTTCCAGAATGCAAAGAACAAAGTTAGATAGAAAGAATCGTTAGTTAGGCTTGTTTTATAACAATTATGCATTTTATTATTAGAATGTCGATTTATAGGTTTATCGTAGGTTTATGGCGAATAACATTGACAATAGCCTGGGCACGGAGTGTCTCCAACTGAGATCATTCTCCACCAAAAAGCCTCGACTCAACAGTCGGAATATAATCATCGAGTATAACAACTCGGACACACAATAACACGGGTTACCAGCGGCGCTAAGCTCGCGTTCAATAACTCTGGGATAGGCCTGTACAACAGTTACCTTCCAAAAACATCTGGTCAACGGGATCATCCCCGGACAAAGCATACAATAACATCCTGCTATAACAGGGTAGACTTCACCATCCTATAGAAAACCTCACATAACTGTACCTGTCATACGACAATACACGCAACAGAGCGCTAAACTAACAAAAACCGATCCATAAAACAAGTGATCAAATACAAGAGTGGAAACTGGTTTCCATAAGCAAAATAGCAATGAAAGGAAAAGCGAATACAAATTGTACTCTGTCCTTGTCTATAGTAGTTTTGTCTCACAATGAAGCAGGCGTGCTCTAGGTCACTGGGTTACATAACCAGTTTATTCAAGGCCGGCGATTTAATCAATACAAAACCTGCACTTGGCCGGTTCATAAAAAACATTACCATATGTTACGGATCTCTACAGAGTCCGTGTATCAAACGCACGCTATAAATCTGAGTATAGTAATACACTTCCGTCTTTCTACCAAAGACGTCTAAATGAAAGTAAACTTACAATAACTGAAGCTCTTTGCTTTAAAAATGCAACTCAGTAGTTGCTAGAACATCAAATAAAAACGTGTCTCACACGACACAAGCAAAATATGATAAATGTGGCACAGATTCACACACTAGATCTGCTTAATGATACGTTGGGAACCGCGTTCGATGCTAGGCAACGAAACATTCCTTCTAGTTGTTAGGTTCAAACATGACCAAGAATAGCTTCTGAGCTTATTCAAAATGAAATATAATGCATTTACAAACTGGTAGTTACTGTCGACTACCTAAATGATACGACCGTTCTAACGACAGTCAGGGGTGTAACAAAGGATGGCTGCGAAGAATGCAGTCAATTAATAACCAAGGCATCTGATTGCCATAACTACAGTCAGCAAAGACTTGAAAATTACCCCAAGTAGGGTTGAACAAAATAGCCTCAAAATGACTACGATCAGGTTCAGCAAAAAGGTAGGCATTGACGTTCCACGACGTTCACCAAGCTGCACCAGGGCTGACCAAAATGTCTGACCCCAAAGGTGTCTCACTCTAAACTGAAATAAATGACATCTAACTAATCTAGTTACATCCCTACCTAGAAAAATGGCTGACACTGAGTGTGGTTGATTCAAAAACTACATTAAAACTACTACACCACCAGAAACTAGAACAAAGAAGGGGTGTGACAAAAACTCACGAAATGGAGGAGCTCTCACTCAGCTCTCTATTCCACAACAAGGGTTGTACATAAACCTCTCTGGCTCTCTGGATCGGTATCCTCCTCATCAGGATTCCCATCTGGACTCCCCCAAAGACCAGGGTTCGATTTGTCCCTGTCGACATCTTCGTGGATATGCCTGGAAATGGCATTTTGGCTCCTTCCCTCTCGTTCATCGTTCTGGAAGTTCCACCATCATGCTGGTTCCTGTAGAAACGTCACCCCCCCATACTGGGATGGTATTAGCCCATGGTGACTGCTTCAACCATGGTGAATAAAAGTCCAATCACGTGGGTAGCGAAATAAGTTGCGTGATTATTCATCCTCTCACTTCCAAAATTATAATGTCCGTCGTGACTATCATAGGCTTCAATTATAAGATACGACACAGCCTTAATCTTGCAGATGTGGATTAGCATGTGAGCTAATACTATTTTATAATGCTGCACGTGCTAGTGACGCTACTTTTGTATCACGCAGCATCCGTGAATTGTACGACGTTTCAAAGATGAAATTTCCACTTTGGCAATTTAAATATCTCATACAATTATAATCACACTTATTCAGGATAATTGTAACACTATTACCTGTATATTTCCACTAGGCATCTGCCCTCCACATACGCGTGGGTAATATGTGATGTCACAGCAATGTTGTGCAATACACTATACTTGCCAATAATTATTTCCCAAGCTTCTTATTTAATTCACTGGACTTCATCGACAGTGAATATTAGTATTTGCTTGCTCGATGGCACTTTATAATCACTTTGAACGCTAAACAGCGGATATTCTTCTACGTCTCGTAGGACAAATGTAATTCCACGCCTACACAAGGCGGATTCTCAAGACGCAGTGCTCCGGTACTGGGTGTCTCTAGAAAGTAGGTCGTCAAAACGAAAACGTTGAGCGACTACTTACGTTCCTTTTTGCGTATCTGCAAGGGTATTACCTTACCTAAAGTAAAAATAAATATTCTCCAAAATGTTTTAATAATGCAGCATGACGAAATGGAATATTCTGAGTCTCGTAGGAAAGATAAAAATAATTAATCAGACCTCAGATAATAATTAGCAGTTTACACCAAAGTCAAAAGTGCGATTCACCGCTACTTCAAAATATCGCGTGATCTCTCAGCTTCACGTGGCTTCCTGGGTGTGTTCAAAAGTACAACATCCCATCATAAATGCTCTGTCATAAAAAATATCACATGAACCATAGCTCAGCGGGTTCAATACTGTCCTCACTGTGCTCTTGCTGCGTGGTTTGTTGTAATGCAATGTGGTAAAGATGGCTGCGTGATCACTGAAACCGGGTATGACTTCAGCTTTCTGTACGGAGGAAGGAAGGCTTGTTAGGAATAGGTCTATTGTGGAGCGTGTAGTTTGTGTGATTCGAGTTGCTTCGGTTATTAATTGGTCAAGGAATAAATCGTAGAATGCGGTAAGGAATTCATTAGCAATGGGATCCTTGGGAGTGGGAGGAGAGTTTTGCCAGTCTATTTCTAAATTAAAATCGCATGTTATGTAAATGGCCTTGTATTTGTGCTGGATGTATTGTACACGACGGAGGGACTCCAAAAGTTCATCATTGATGTGCCGAGTTGAATTTGGAGCACGGTATACAGAGCCTATTAGAAATGTATTGTTCGCACACGTGAATTCCACCCACACAGCCTCAGCATCAGTTTCAAGCTCCCGTTGGCGAACAGGCCTTAACTCTGGTTTCATGGCTATTAGTACCCCTCCCCCTGATGTCCAGGTTCGATCTTTGCGGAACATGGTGTATGTTACCGGAAATATTTCTGGGTCGTTAGTGGATCTTTTCAGCCATGTCTCCCCTGAACACACAATTGACGGATTAAGTGCTGTGAGACAAGAACGCAGGTCCGGTTGTTTGGAGGGACATGTTACACTTCGAGCATTGAAGGAAAAAATGGACAATGCTTTGCTATCCGAGGGTGTTACGTCACTATCTACACTATTTGCACTCTGTGTCGATGTATTAAAAAATGAGTTAGAGAACTGAGGTAAAGAACAGTTCCAACATAGCCACGATTGTTTCCCAGAGGTGATTATTTTGTGTTTTGAAGCACTGATTTTTGCACAAGTTCTGTGCGCTTGAGAGTGGCAAGATGTACATGTCACAAATAACTGATTCACACGACCCTTCGAATCACAAATTATACACACCTTATTCGGCCCTGGGTTCATCTCCACATCTCCACTGAGAGCCACAGACAGCACCACGAGATGTAATAATGTAGCGGGCGGTCTGGCAACCCCGCGCAATGCTGGGCGCCCTCTGCCTGCTGCCGTGACTATCAGCCCCTCGCTTCCACACCATGTGAGAGAAGATATATTGAGTTTACAAGCTACCATGAGGTGTTCCTTCAGGTCCGAGTTCACACACGAGTCTTCAATTGTTAAAGAATGATCGAGGATCTTTTTCGAGGCACCCACTGAGCTTTTTACTAGGTAGAACACGAGGAAAAGTTGGAGCACTCTAACTGCTACACACCTGCTGGCCGCCATCTTGACGCCAGAGGGTGGGTATAAGGAAAAACTTTTCAAAATACATGCTAAAATAGGCGAAAAATAAAAATTCTCCTAGAAGGACGACAAAAGCATATGTTGCGCTTCTCAGTATGTGATACAGAACTAGGGAGTCTATAAAGGGTCTCCGAAATCCACATTTTACGGCCCTTAAATTAACAGTGTCTGCGATATACCCAGAAAACTAACTTCGTTCTGATAAACTTATGAAGGAATGACAAGCCCCTAACCATTGGAACAGTATCTCATTTGATAACATCTGGTTTTTAATACCGAAGACCGTTCGAAGAGCGGGTACTTCTGCTAGTTAGATATATAAAAATGAATGTTACGTTATAGTTTGTCTGTGTGTGTGTATGTCTCCTATGCGTTCATATACCATTCATCCGATTGCGATGAAACTTGGATGATATGTTGAGTACACTCCAAGGAAGGTTTCTGGCTTAGTAAATCAATTTTACAATAGGTAGCGCACGAGTAGATTCAACAAATGAGCGACGACGTGCGAAGCGTTTCAACAAAGTCCCGCATGCGTTCATATGCTATTCATCCGATTGCGATGAAACTTTGGTGAGTTGTTGTGCACGCTTCCAAGAATGTTTCTAAGTTAGTAAATTCATTCTACGATAGTTTGGAGGCAGTTAACGGATATTGAAAAAAATATTGTGTATCCAAAAGCACTTCAAGAAACAAAATTACAACGCCAACACTTTCTCTGATTGGCATTGCAATGCATGCTGGGTTCAGCTTGTCTATTATATATTGTACATGTTCCGACATGACATTGGGGCATTCTTCAGCTCAATTAAGAATGAAATCAATTAAAAATAAAATATTATAGATGTTCTTAAGTACATCAAGCAAACATTACACTTAAGTACATCTTCTTCTTCTTCTTCTTCTTTCTTTTTGCGTTTTGCCCATTATAGAGCGCGCTTGAATTTGTTTTTCGGCTTGATGATATTCGCCTTCCTATCTTCCCGAAATCTCTTCATGAAGTCACTGTGCTGCTTCTTCCGTTCTTCTGTCCACTTGGTTCCAGTCCTGCCACTAGTTTTCACCCTAAACTTGTGCTTTGTTACTGCGGTCCTGAAGACTTTGCGGTTTCTCAGAATATTTTCTCCGATGCTCAACTCTTGCAGGTCCTCTCTTGATTCATCCAGCCAGGCTATCCTTGACTTCTGAGAATTTATTACATTGAATAACCTTCTTGTAAGTCTATAATCGTCCATCCTGAAGAGGTGTCCATAAAATGTTAAACGTTTTCTTCGTACAGTGTTGCTGAAACTATCTGTGTGACGGTATAGATCTGAATTACGTCTTTTAATCCAAATTCCGTTTTCTTGTATGGGGCCGAATATTTTTCTAAGAATTTTACGTTCTTGCTTTTCTATATTTGCAATTTTAGAATGACCTCCTAATGGTATGGTTTCTGAAGCATATAAAGCTTCCGGTAGTACAGCTGTTTTGTAGTGCTTCAGTTTTGCATTATATGGCATTACTCTTTTATTATAGTGATCCCATGTTGGTCTGAATGCTCTATGAAGTTTTGAGGCTCTTTCTGTGTTAGCCAAACTGTCCAATCCTGAAGGAAGAATTATTTCTCCAAGGTATTTAAAAAATCTACTTGGGATATTGCTCCATACGCTGTTTCTATTTTTTCTTTCTTGTTCTTTTGCTGAAAATTCTGCATGTACTTGTTTTTTTCAATTGATATTTGAAGGCCTGCTTGTGATACTATTCTGGATAATGTCTCAATAGCATGCTTAGTTTCTTCTTTGTTCCTAGTGATAATCGCTAGGTCATCTGCGAAAGCCAAGCATTTCACATTGGTTTTGTTTCCAGCAGTTCCTATGCTAACGCCTTTGATGTTCTTTTCCAACTCTCTGATGACTTTATCTAGAACCAGGTTAAATAGAAGGGGTGAAAGTTCGTCTCCTTGGCGAACACCTGTTCGTACTTCAAAAGAGTCAGAAATTTCCCCAAGAAACTTCACCTTCGATGTTGTATTGGTGAGAGTCTGACGAATCAGTTCTCTGGTCTTCCTGTCCACTTGAAGTTCTTCTAGCGTCTCAAACAGGGTCTGCCTGTCCACAGAATCATATGCTTTCTTTAGGTCCACAAAGGTGACAATTGTGGGGTTGGATCTGCGGATCTTCAAAATCATCTTCAGATTCCATATCTGTTCAGCACATGAACGCCCTTTCCTAAAACCCGCTTGATATTCACCAATCAAATGGTCTGTTTGTTTCTCTAGTCTGTTCAGAAGAGCTTTAGATAGGGTTTTATAGGCCACATATAATAGGGATAAACCTCTGTAGTTGTTTGGATCAGTTTTGTTACCTCTCTTGTGCAATGGATGTATTAACGCAAACTTCCAGTCCTGTGGGATCACTTCTGTTTCCCAAATTGCTTTTAAAATTGCGTGGATTCTTCTGGTGACCTCTTCCCCACCGAGTTTCAACATTTCAGCGGTAATACCGTCTTCTCCTGGTGCTTTGTTATTTTTAAGAGATTGAATGATTTCTGCTGTTTCTTCCATTGTCGGTGGATGTGAATCTGGATTCGGTGCAGGCTTTTCAAAGTGCATTTTTTCTTTCGGTGGGTCACAATTGAGTAGGTCTTGGAAGTAATCTGCTAAGATCTTGCAGTTTTCCTTGGTGTTTGTTTCTAGTGAGCCATCTGGTCTACTGAAACATATGCTAGGTGGTTGATAACTAGACAGACTCTCACGGAAGGTCTTATAGAAATTTCTGGTGATGTTTTTTAGGAAATCCTGTTCTATCTCTATGAGTTTATTCCTGTCGTATGTCCGCTTCTCCCTGCGGATGACCTTAGCTGTACATCTATATTATTTTCTTTTTATTCTTAATTGAGCTGAAAAAGATATATTTGTGTATTAACTACTTGAAATTGAACGGAACGTATAGCTCACCCTATGGGTGACCGCTTAAAGCAGCTACAGCCTGTGGTGAGCCGAACATGTCCTCGGACACTCCTGATACTAAAAGCCATACGATAAATAAGTAAATTGTGTAAGTACTGATTGGCGTATAATTTGATCTTTGAATTCATCAATCAATACGGATATCTACAAACATTTGTGCTATCAAATGGGAACCGTACTTACTTCTTTTTAGGGTTATCGGGGCCATGCGTGGGAGAGCCAAATTGTAACATTTCACTACCATATATTTTTGATATTAGTTCACAGTAAAGCATATCATTCCATATCATTTTCCTTTTCCAACGTCAGGGGGCGTGGTGGCTCAGCGGTCTAGCTGTATGCCTCTCACCAAGGCGGTCCGGGTTCGATTCCCGGTCAATGCATGTGAGATATTCGAAGTGAAATGCCATGTCCTGTGGTTCGGATTCCACGTAAAAAGGAGGTCCCGTGGCTCATGATCTCAAGATTAACGGTCACGTTAAACTACAAGCTTCCTTCCTTCCTTCCTTTTCCAACGTCATCAAAACCAATACTCATACAGATCACTCGATACAAAGTCCAAGAATAACAAAAAACAACACACCATAATAAAAAGAACATAGAAAATAAGCCTCATTGGCAAGGCCCCCCATCACCTCACTGCTAGAAACTACAGTATATATATATCACTAACTTTGGGTAATGGACAGTACTCCCAGCAAGCGCCATTTTCTTAACTGTGAGCTCTGTAACCAGAATGGTTACACAATGGCACGTGTATTTGCATTCACATTTTCTAGCAACTGAGATTATATTGTGCTGACCAACTGTTTGTTGCAATATCAATCTGAAATTGTGGTTCGATTCCAACTCGTTATACAAATCACCGATTTGAGAGCACACACAAACCTCTAAGAACGAATCTTGAAACAAAACGCAATCAGTCAAAGTGCTTGCATGTTGCAGCGGGACAGGTTATCTGGCTGCTGGGCACATGCCCCCTCACTACGGCCGGCATTCAGATTATTCAGAAGAATGACCTTGGTGAAATAATTATTCGCAATTATATTCACATATGGATGGCAGAATCAAGTAGGATATTGTTCAATGGTTAATGAGTGGTGTGCATAATGTCTCAACCCAGGGGCGTACACACAATTCTTTTTCCGGGGGGAGGGGTGACTCTCCTGGAAAATTGTGAGTATTCTCAGGGGATTGTCACCGCAAAATCCCCAGAAATATCAACCAATATCTTAGAGCATATAACTTTGTGTAAATATTTTTGATAAGAGTTAATTATACAATTCCAAGTTCATATAGCCTACAATTAGTGGCAATACAAAAAAAAGTTGCACAGTTTTTTTTTAAATTGGCAATTTATTGTTTATTTCTCAACAGTATCGTACTGTCGAATTCTCAGTTTGGCCTCACAAGGCTGAATGTACCCCTTTCCAACCCTCAGACCAGATCTAAAATTTGTTGGCAGAGCCAGGAATCGAATTTGGACCTCCGGGGCGGCACTGAAGAATGTTAGCCACTACACCGCGAGGTAGTCTAATATGCCCCCTGTCTCAAGCCAAAAAACGTCCTCGTAGCATAACTACTTGTTAAGATATTTCAGTTTAAAAAGGAAGTTTATACGTGACCGTAAATCTCTCGATCATGAGCAACAGGACGACTATTTTTACATGGAATCTTAACCAAAAGACGTGATATTTCACTTTGAAAATCTCACGTGCATTAACCGGGAATCGAACCTGTCCGCCATGATGTGAGGTTAGTAGCTTGACCACTGCACTATCAGTTTTAGTAAAAGGGGGAAATGTGACCAAGGTACAATAACATATTCGCAAATGATTATACACATATGACAGGCGGCTTCGGAGGCATGCTGAGATTCTATGCCCAACATCGCGGGTTCAAACCAGGCGCAAGTCGTTGGATTTTTTAAGAGCGTTAAAAGCCCTCAGTATGCTTTCCTTCGGAGGTGAAGTAAAGCCAGCGGTCCCATGTCATAGATTTATGGCATGTAAAAGAACTTTCCACTAATTACATTTGTGTGAAGCTAACTTTTAGGTTAGATTTGACTAACGGTTTTAGGTTCCAACGTTCGTCGCCAGGAGCGGCCTCTAGTAACCAAGTACAGAACTAGTTGTCGTTGATGGTGGTGTTTGGTAGCAAAAGCAGGAACTACTTGAAAATTGAATGTCTGCAGTCCTTACTTGAATTAAAAACAGGTAACACACACTAATACAGCCATCCCAATTAACACTGGTCATCAGACAGCCCCTAAACTGAGGAACCAACCAACACATATGACAGAATCAAGTAAGTCGGGGCTCAATAGATAATTCTTAAAGTGCATAGTGTATCAAGCTAACAAACGTTATCGTAGTACAATTTATTACTTGTCAAGATATTTCACTTTTGGGAAAGATAGGCTCGCTCACTAGCTCGTAAACACGCTCCGAAGTTAATAATCTAAATTTCCACTGAATGGAGATTGTTGGAAGAAATGAAAAGGTAAAAACAGTTATAGAGAGAGGGTAATGCATTAAAAATAAAGATAGGCCCTATGCTGTCGCGGACGTTTTTGTAGAGCTGAACAATATTCTTACACTCATAACATATACTGTAGATAATTTTAACGGTTTACCCAACGTAAGATTAAAAGGCGAACGGACGCCAGGCTTTTCTTTGACTCGATTCACTGAAATCGTTTCTGCTCGGCTTTCTTTGGTCATAAATGATTGTTTTTCTACAAAAACCTTTGCCGAGAAACCCTTCACAGAATGGTGAAAACCGCATCAAAATCCATCCAGTGGTTCACGAGCCTACCCTTTACATCCAAGAATCGGGGACTTAGTTTTGTACTAAGTAGAGATTTTTATTATTAATTTATTATTATTATTATTATTATTATTATTATTATTATTATTATTATTATTATATTCACTGATATGATGGTCAACTGTGGTCCTGAAGAGGACCTAGATGATGTTTCCGGTGTGAAAGGATTAGCCGGCGTTTTCGCCTTTGCTCAGGGAACGCCCGATTGCTTCATAACTCTACTGTAGGTCACAATCTTCGGGGAGGCCAGTAGCTGAAGAACTACCACCCGGACTCATCGAAAGCTGGTTGGTGTGGACATCTCTAAACAGGTTACGATCAGGAGTTTGAAGATCACGTGACCATCTGTGGAGATGGGGCCTCAGTACATGTGACACATCTTGCGAATGTGGACAAGAACAAACCACAAGACACATGCTTCATTGCCCTCTGTGCCCTTCATCTTGTGCAGAGGAAGATCTAATCTTAGCCACTCCGAGCGCCTTGGATGTTGCTCAGTATTGGGCACGTGTTATACTGTATAATTAGACAGTTTTACCCTTATAGCAACTGTAAATTTGTATGTTTCCGACACGAGAAATAAAATAATAATTATTATTTGACTGCTATTATTATTATTGTTATTATTACTACCCTACTTATTTATTTTTCATACGGCTTTTGGTGCCGGGAGTGTCCGAGCATGTTCGGCTCGCCATAGGCTGTAGCTGCTTCAAGCGGACACCTCTAGGGTGAGCTACAAGTTACGTTCAATTTCAAGTAGTTCCAACTTTCGCTACCAGATGTCAATGATACCTAGTGGTGAACGTTAGAATTTTGATAGACCGTTACAACGAAATATAACATAGAAATTTAGCTGCACACAAGTTTAGTCTGTGGAAGGATCTTTTACTTGCCATAAATCTATGACATGGGACCGCCGGCTATACTTCCCCTCCGAAGGAAGGATTTTTACGTGGTCCTTTTAACGCTTTCAACGCTCTTAAAAAATCCGACGACTTCGGCGGGGTTTTAACTCGTGATCTTGGGCGCAGCAGTTCAGCATGCTACCGACTACGCCACCGAAGCCGCTACTACCATACTTTTACTAGACTATTGCTCTTAAATTTGCAGTACAGGAGACAGGAGGCGAAATTTCCTCGCTAATTAATTGGACAGAAGAGTATTTGAGATTATTGTAGTCTTCCATCTACCTGAATGTAAATGAAGCTGTCGGCTGTCTAGACTAAGAAGTTAAACCCGACCCGCAAGGGGAGGATAGGATGGGCTTGGCTTGGCTGGCTTGGGCGCTACTTCTTCGATTAACGAAGCGTAAGGGCACGCCTCGTTGCTTCTTGCAAGAAATTCATAAATATGGATGCTGTCTTGGGCGCTAAACTTGCCTTAATGGAAATACTTCAATTAACTTTGTTTCTAAAGACTGGTAAGAGAAAGTCTGCCGTAACATGGAGGAAAGTTCAAAATATATAGACAAAGCATTATTATAACTATTACAGCAATACATTTGAGTGATCACTATTATTATTATTATTAGGCTATTTATAATAATTATAATTATAAATAATAATAATAATAATAATAATAATAATAGTTTTCTAATCGCCTATCCTCTCAGTTCGGCTTCACCCACGAATTCTGAGAAGGTTCATTCCTCAATCGTCACAAGGACACACATTGTCAGCAGATACAATTGGGGATGGTGACAGTCCAATCGCTCAGGTGACCGTTAACTTGGGTCTGAAAGTCAGCGAAGACCGAGGACCTGTCGAAAGGAACCATCCCGGCATTTTCCTAGTGGTGAAAATGGGAACCACAAAAACCATTTTGAGGACGGCTGAGGTGGGATTCGAACCCAAGCTCTCCGATGCCAGCGAGGGACGAGGTAAGGCGTAGCACTCTTGGCCAGCGCAGCTGGTATTGTTAACAGTATTATTATTACCATCATTATTCTTTGCCACGGTGGGTGGGTGGTTATCGTGTTGGACTACCAAACCTAAGCTTGCAAGTTTGCCCCTGGCTGTGGTAAGTGATTTTTGAAAGGCGACAAAAATCACGAGACGCATGTCATACGTTGTTGGCATGTTAAAGAACCCATTTGAATTCAGTAGGCCATGTTCATAATGACAAAATTAATCTCGGGATTTTCCTCCAACATAAGAGTTCTTCCTTTCTCAACTAGAAAGCGCTATAGTGCCAAGGAGTTTAGATATCTTACCTCAAGACTTTCATAGCGCTCCAAGGAACAACAAAATTCGACATGCAAGCTGTCCTCTGGGCGTCAAATAACAAAGCTTGCACCCGGAACCCCAGGCCATACGATATTATCTCATATATTAAAGTAATTTGGAAGAAATTTCACCCTTTACTAAAACTGAAATATGTTGGGAAGTATTTGCGCTACGACGACTTTGTTGTCTTAAAATGTAATGTCTGTCACACATTATCGATTGAACCCCACCTTACTAGATTATATCATCCGTGTATTAAAATAATTACGAATATTCATTTCTTCTAGGTCACACGAAAATAGTCTAATAACTTGACGGACATATTGTCGCTAGGCGACAACGGCTTACACTGTATCATGATAGTCAACACCGCACCAATACTAAATCCAACTTGATGGACAAATTGTCACTAGGCAACAACGATTTACTCTGTATCATGATAGTCCGGTAAAAGTTGCTAAAGGACTCATGGGAAAACTAACCCATTGTGAATCAAGGATTGTATTGGACTGTAGTATTCTCTATGCTATCGTATTGTAGAGCGCGGGGGCAGTACCCCCTAAGACCGACCCCTCCATCTTTCATCAAAACCACCCTCATAGGCATACCATAAGCCTCATGCACTTCTTCAAACACAAGCGGGCCCGGCATACTGCTGACAGCCACGCTTACGTAATACTAACACAAACACGGTAACTGGAACAACAGCAATGAGGAAGCGCTGACCAGGCAGTGGAGGGAGGCCTTAAAGGCTAGGCCCGGAGGAGCCCCATTATCTGTTCTTGGCCAGCGGCCCTGTCCGACGAGGTCCGTTCCAGCTCTTCGCCAGGTGAGATCTAGCCGTGTGCTCAGGTTCCTTATATTTGTAAACACCTACCCCAAACATTTGTGCACCTTACAACTTGTACTTCATTTTATATTTGTTTAACTCCCCAAAAGGGACATCACATCACAGCTACTGGCCAATAAACACTTGGTCAGTAAACACACACGTTTATTACTAATCACACTCCATTTTACATCCTTATACCCAACCTGACCTTAGTCATAATTGCCCCTGATCGTGTGACCAGTAACTGCATCGTCAGGAGTCTTATTGTACTCGAGCAAGCGGCCTGACTGCCGAGTGTCAAGTCGCCGACTCTGCACGTTCGCTGAATTGCTCACTCTACTTAATTGGCAGGCTAGATTAGCAGCCTGCACTTAGTCATTCATCCCCTAGCAGGTAAGCGCATCCTGCAGGGACGCCCCAATAGATTAAGCACTCACACCATCACACTACACTGGTAGTCTCTCCCAATCACGGGAAACTACCCTCATCCGGAAACAGCCCTTAAAATTAGCACACCTACACTACTCTGTTTATCCCACCCCCAACAAAGGGATAAAACAGTATGCGCAGTTAATCAGCATATTAGCAAAATGTAATGTAATGCTATCCTCTCAGAGAAAAATAGTGGCAAACATTCCTACATTCTCCTATCACCATTTTGCAGTTTTCATGTGTTGTTATTTCATTTGGGAGGCTTAGACATCGTGGTCATGATGCCCCGTGTACATGGGTGTGTGTGTGTAGAATTTTTGTGATAACCTGCGTTATTGTGATTGTTAAACTAGCATGTGTAAATTAGAGATAGAATATGGTATGTGAAGCCAATTTTCAGTGTTGCCTTAATAATCGAAATGTAATGTTTTTCAGTCGGTCAACACGATTGTACCCAATTGTTATTGGAGGTTCCCTAATCCTGAAAAAAATATTGCAAGATATTAATAAATACACTTGGATGATTGACGATCGAAACTGGTCATCCAAGTGTAGCCTAACTTATTTATTAATCTCATGCAATATTTTTCGGGATTAGGGAACCTCCAATAACAATTGGGTACAATCGTGTTGACCGACTGAAAAACACTTAATTTCGATTAAGCATACAATAATAAAATGAGTGGAGTGGATAGGAACGGATGAAAAGTGTGGGGGGGGGGGAGAGGACGGGGCATTGGCGCTTTACGCTATACGCGATTATTTTGTTTACCAAATTAAATTCTACATGTTTGGGTCAGTTGCAGATACCGCTACAGTCGAATGTTGGAACCGCCATTTTGTATTGTGTTTCCGATTTTTCTGTTACGGTATACTTTGGTCTCACCAGCTACAAACTGTCTTCTTTTTGTCTCATCATTGGTCCTTATAGGTTGCGTGTTCAATCAAAACGATGATTCATATGATGAGTGAGAGGCGACCTTCAATTATTGCAAATGTTATAAAAATTAAAGGTGGCGGATATTAATTGTCTGTTCAGGGCATTGGCTTATTGTGTGTACAAAAATCAGAGTTTATGAATTGTTAAACATGTAACAGACAACTGGAATAATTATTCCCCTTTTATTATTGGCATCAGCGATACGTTTGGAATTGCTATCAATACGAGCGATGATTAAAAAGTTTATATGTCAATGAGTAGAATTCGTGGAGGTCATGTTGAGTTAGTTGCCGCTGCTCAAGTTTACAAAATGGATATTGACATAATTACTAATAATAAAACGCATAGTGTAAAAGCAGAGAATTCGCCAGCAAATAGAGCAATTTCCTTGCTATACTCCGGGGATGGGTGGAACGGTCATTATGACATCTTAATACCGGTATCAGTACTAACTCAGTTGAGAACGTGGATACCAAGTCACTCGATTTAGTGGTTGATTTACAGTTTCAAACTAAGTGTTGGTTTGCGTGCAGTAAAACCCCAGGATCGTGTCGGAAGTGAACCTCGGAACCAGTTAGCCAGAGACAAAATGTGATAAAAATTCAAGGTGACGGAAATTGTTTGTTCAGATCATTGGCATATTGTGTGTACAACAATCAGAGTTTATCTACACAGGTTAGAAAAGGAATTCTTAACATGTTACAGATAACTGGATTAATTATTCTTCCTTTATTGTTGACAACAGCGATATGTACGAAACTGCTATCAATACGAGCGATGATTACAAAGTATATGTCTATGAATGGAATTCATGGAGGTCATGTTGAGTTGCCGCTGCTCAAATTATCAAAATGAATATTGTCATAGTGTAGTTACTAATAATAAAACGGATACTGTAAACGCCGAAAATACGCCACCAAAGAGAATAATGTATTTAGGCTACTATACTTTGGAGATGGCCGGAGATATCAGTGCTAACTCAGAGTCAAGTGTGATTAAAAACGTGAATACCAAGAAACAGAAACGAGCACTACGCGACTCAAATCAATATCAGAAACAGATTGTCACAAAACCGTTCTCAGTCACTTATTGATGTGCTGTTTATGATACTATTCCCTGCATAGTACCATTCTCTATTGGAAGTCTGTGTAACATTTGTCAGTACTGCTCAGTTGTATACTTAAAAAATTACAATTGGTCACTATTCTCATTGCTGTATCGATGGCAAAGTGAAACTTCCACCATATACAATACTTCCAGAAATTAAGCAGTTGTTTACGAATTGTGACGATATCAGTAAAACTTTTAGGAAAATTGTTCGGCACTTTAATAATGCTATGTCGTTTGTATCCTTTGGTGCTACTGTTGAGCTACTACCGAGCCATGAGTCTTACTGTATTGAAATCAATGGTGTCATTAATCATAGAATTTCCCCTGTATATGCCAGAAAACAGTTCATATGGCCAATTATACATCTTATAATTTTTAGAGGCAAATGATTTAAGGCTACTGAATATGCTAATAACGAACTGAGAGAAGATACCCTCAGTATTTTAAATAGTTTATTAGATCAGCACAATCCTTACGTGCACTCATATAAAACAATGCACTAGAAAGTAAGTGAAGAGAGGAAATCAGATCTAAAAGATAATCGTCGTCAAATGGAATTGGTAATGCGTTTCTAACATGAGCCTCCCTCAGATCCAAGACGTTATAATGACCCCTCATGTTCAGAAATTGCTCCTGTATTTGGAACTGTTGATGGAACTCCACCATCTCATAGACACATTGCAGTATATGAGAGAGAAGGTGGCTTGAGGAATGTTGATTTTGATAGTATGCTCTGTGATCCTATGTATTATATCTTGATTTGGCCTTGCGGAGAGTCTGGTTGGCACATTTCAATGCCAACTGCTGGAGTGAGAAAAACTAAAATACGTCATACTGTAACAATGCATGAGTATATTCTGTACAGAATTGCCATTCGAGGTCTAGGTGCTGAGGTCGATTTCAATCACGTTATTAACGTTGGAAAATTAACTCAACAGCTATTCGTGGATTGGTTGGTTGGTTCCTTAGTTTAGGGGCTGCGACAGCGCGGTCATGTCGCCCCGTGTACTTTGGGTGTGTGTAGAACCTGTCTGATATCCGGTGTTAATTGTGATGACTGTATTAGTGTGTGTATCTGTTTTTTTTTATTCAAGTAAGGACTGCAACTTTGAATTTTTCAAATAGTTCCTACTTTGGCCGCCAAACGCCACCGTCAACGACTACTAGGCCTAGTTCAGAACATAGCTACTAGACGCCACCGCAGTCGGCTCTTGGCAATGAACGTAGCAACCTAAGAGCGTTGTTTACATTCTTAACCTATACAATTTAGTTTCACACAGGTGTAATTATTGGAAAATTCTTTAACGTGCCATAAATCTATGACATGGGACCGCCGGCTTTACTTCCCCTCCGAAGGAAGGCATACTGAGGGATTTTTAACGCTCTTAAAAATCCCTCGTGGATTACTACTGTCGTATGGAAGGCGACCAGTTTTTAGTACATACGTCATCAACAAACGAAGTTGCGTGTTTTGCAGACTCCGTGCATGTACGAGCAGAAAATGAAAATCCGAGAGTCGGTCGTATTGAGGTTTTGTCATCTTCTTTTACAGGTAGCCCAAGGAATATGATACAAAAAGAACAGCCGCCCATGTGTCTTTTAAGCTTACGCTGGGTAAACCGTTAAAAATATCTATATATTCTGAGAATTGTTCAGCAAAAGAGTCCGCGACAGCTTCCACATCGCCACTATAAGTGTTTTTACGTTTTCATTTCATCCAACAATCTCCATTCAGTGGAAATTTAAATTACTAGCTTCGGAGCGAGTTTACGAGCTTGCAAGCGACCGTATCACCCCAGATTCGGCCAACATCAAGATGTCGAGTCGTGTTGAATTAATCCTTCAGAAATGAGTATAGCCTATGTGTTTGGAGTTTCGCTATTCACCTCGGCTTTTCAGAATTGCGTCTGGGACCTGCCGTCCATGTGCCTTTTAAGCTTACCCTGGGTAAACCATTAAATATAAGGTGGGACACACACACCGAGGACAGGCAGACACCCACACATTTTATCCCATACGTCTACTTCACATTTACCCAATAGCAACGGTACCGTAACTGTCTGTTCAGGTCACTAGCATGAAGACATTTGAACAGCAAATGTCACATGGAAAGAAGTGCTATTGACGTCAGAAAAGTTAGATGGCGCAGCCACGCGGCAAAATGTTGAAGCTGTAACATTGTGACTGGTGAGATTTATTTAAATGGTGAAGCATTGACGTCGTGATGGAAACAGAAATAAATTTGTCAAATTCGAGGAGTTACTGCTCTGTATACGGTTGCAAATCGTATAAAACGGCTACGAAATATCTTCACTACTTTCCTGTACAAAAAGTTCAGAGAGAAAGATGGGCTTCGGCGCTGTCAATTGGAAAACGTGTTACATGTTACATGACAGTGTGCAGCCTGCATTTTTGTGAAGACGACTTCTTTCCACCGGTACTGTTGATTATTGTTAGTTATTGTCTCTAATTTGTATTCACATGGATTTACCTACATCAAAAATACTGATAAACTTATAGCCTATTACTTCTGTGCCGTACAATGAATGTAATCCGCTCTTCGTAAACTTATTTTAGGGGTTCTTCCGATTGACAATAGCCGAATGGTTAGAAAACTTAAGAAAAATGCTGTTCCTAGCCTTAATTTGCCAGAGAATTTATATTCTTGCCTTTGAACAGCAAGTATGTAGGTCATTGAAGTATGATTTGGCGTAAATTGTGTTTTTGGCTATGATCTCCCTACTGTTGAATTAAGTTGATTAATGAGTAAAATCTTAGTTTTAAGTACCGGTTTTAGTGACCCATCATCCCAGGCAGGCCGGCAACACCTATACTACTCAGGCAGATAGGTCACTTAGCCGTAATTTTGAAGTTATAGTGATGTTAAGTATACATATGCGGTAATGTAGCAGGAGACCGGATCGGCCTAGGCTATTCTAACTTTAAATAGTTCCCATTTCAGGGTTTTACAGTTTTGAGTGCTAATAGTTGGTTTGAAAGTTGTACAACAGTAAGGAGAGTATGTTTTGTATAGGTTTTAATTGGTATTATGGTTTATGTCGAGCTGAGGAGTGAATTTGGTTTGGCTTAAAGTGTAGTTTTTGATCTGTTCCGTTTGCTTATGACAAGTTCAAATGGAGACTCCAGCTATGTTAAATGTCTGTATTTTAAATATTTAATTAAATATATTGATAAAGAGGATGTCTGCATTTTAACTTGCCTGTGGCAAGGGATTAATTAATTAACATTCTTGCCTTTGAACAGCAAGTAAGTAGGTCAATATTTGCAATATTGAAGTATGATTTGAGCATCCCAAGTAACGCTTCTTTGACCCCAAAACATTCATGCAAATTCAGGGTTGCTTGATTCAATTTATTATCAGGGAGTCGTCCTTTGTGTTAAGTGAGACATATATATATTGTGAAATTAATAAAAACATCGATACCGCTAGGCTCCCAAGTACAGGCTTCATATAGGCCTATGTAACAGCAGACAGTAAATTAACTCTCTACATGTGGGTAATATTTTTAACTGGTAGTAATTAGGCACTGCATTTAAATTGATTATAAAAATATTTCTATCAATGAAAGGAAATATGTAATATTTTGCCATCATAAATTTGAAGCCATAACAAACGCACACCCAATTACTTAACGTCACTATATCGCCGCCATATTGCAAACAGCTGACCGTAAGCTCCTCCCCCGTTTCGGACGTCAATAGGATTGTTGAAATGAATGCTGCGGAGCAGCACTGGTCTTCTATATATATTATTTCAGTAGTATATATCCCTCCTGCGGCGCTCACAAGCGACCAATCATGACAAATGAGCATTCAAATGAAAGAGAATAGACATTAGCAGTGACCAATTGCACTCTAATTTCATAAATATCTATAATTTCTTGGGAAAATTACTTTTAAAAATTGTACGAAGTGTACGATTTGCAGATACTGTTGCTGTAGGAAATACGCTTCATAATTGCTGTCCACTTTATATTTTGGCCACTGTGACTCCTGTTTCATGTCTTTTTTAACATTCTGAGGTCATTTCCTTTATCATTTTGCATGGATTTCAGAAACAGTAAATCAAAGGAATGAGTACTCAAATCGTATAATTTCATAAATATCGAATAACCAGTGAGTGTTATGTTGATCCAATTTTCAGTGATTTCCTTCTTAAGTTAGGGAACGTAGAACTTGGAATTCTAGCTGAAATGTAAATAGTGTTCTATAATCATTTGATTGAAATAAAAACATAACAACCTATCCCCTTAAGTCTCTGATTATAAACCTATTGGGGAAAGTGTGATTTATGAACATGCGAGATTTCTCGCACGGGTCCGCTAGTAATCCTTTGTTTTAGGGCCTATGCTATACGAAGTTAGCACCAAATAGCTAATGAGATGGCTATTTGATCGCTCTATTAGTGTTATCTCAGTGGACTATGAAATGAACGCAACAAACCATGCGTTTAACAGTAAGCCCATAACCATAGTGATTGAACATTATCATTTAACTAATTCCATTGCGGTAGATTTATTATGAACTGGAGAATGTGTGTGCTCTTCTACATGGATTTCGCTGCGCACGTCGACATAATATCCAGCATCATAATGGATTTGTTCTTCCGTAAAACTACCGTCTCGGCGTTCCTGCCCCTGGTTATAAGATTCGGTCTTCACGCAGTTGCTTCTTCAGTGCTCTTCATCAATTACACTCATTTGGAAGAGGGAGGATCGTTCTGCCTCATACTTGCACTCCTGGGCCTCCTCAACGTAGTCGTCATGCTTATGGACATACTATTATCCTTCTGTAGATAAGCTCTCAATATTGTGCAAGTAGTCCTAGTTCATTAAAATAGCCTACAGACGTGAAAGAAAAAAGCTATGGCTACCCTGAGAGACTATCGATGCCGTCCAACCTCTTTCCAAAACCTATGCCTGTTCTTGCGGCCAATGGTCTAAAGAGAACTTCAAACCTGTCGTATGGCCGTTCCAGATATGTTTTCGTGTCATTCGGAATGTCAGTGAGGAGGTTACGTACCCATAACTGGACCACCATTGGCAGTGAGACTGCTGTATCATTCAACACCCTCCCATTCATGTGTGTCTAATGGGGAGTTTGTGTGTATGTGTGTGGTTTTAAGTTTTCTTTGGACCATTGGCCGCAAGAACATGCGTTGTTTTTGTAAAGAGGTTGGACGACATCGATAGTCTCTCAGGGTAAGCATCGTTCATAACAAATCTACCGCAATGGAATTAGTGAAATGATAATGTAAAATCACTATGGTTATAGGCTTATTGTGTGTGTATTACTGTAAAAGATTACTCTAGTGTACAATAGCTCGAGCTCTAGTGAATGGGTTCAGATTGAATGAATATACAGGAGAATTCTCACAAGATTCAGCTAGCAGTTAAACATCAACTCTGAGGCACATCTAAATAACAACAAGAAGACGGAGGGTGAGAAATTGCATGAAGAGGGAATACTAATGTTTAGGTGATAGCACTGTGTCAGTCCAGAAGACACACAAGAGTGAAGAATAAATATAATCAACTGAATTATTTAGAAAATACAGTAACAACGGACGTGATTATAACTTCAATGTTTCAAGGAAGCTTGGACGGCTCGTCAACACCGACAAACAGAATAACCAAACGTTACGAGCAGTTTACAGCGGAATGTAAGCAGTTTCAGAAGGAAACGAACCCGAATTTAAATGTGGACTACCTCAAATGCCACAGAAATCGTGGACTAGGCCTACTGGGGAGACCACGTTAAAAAAAACGCGCCATGTACTCTACCTCCTGGTGGTGTGGAAATGAGTATTCCTGTGCGGTGCAGACCGAAATCTGTATTAGTTTCAACACTTAGCCTACGTCTCTGAGAAACGCTCAACTTTATAGTAGAGTTTAATACCCAGTTATGCAAGACACGTTTTCCGGTGGCACTTGACGAGTTGTCTGGTGCGAGTGCGAAGTGCGAGAATGCAGCCTGTTACACGGCATAAACCTAGAAACATTGCTGAGTTTTAATTCACTGGCCGTGAATGCCAGCTTGAGGTGTCTGGTGGTGTGGTACTTGAGGTGTTGTCTTATGGTAGGTAATGAGTCTGGATAACACTCAGCAATGTTTCGAGGTTTGTGCCGTGTCTTTTGTGGGGTTTCGCCTAGGACACTAAGCTGGCTTGGTGGAGACACCAAGAGCCGGCTGATGAGCCAGCTTGGTGCCCTAGGCGAAACCCCACACAAGACACGGCACAGACCTTGAAAAATTACCGTACTTGACGTTACAGAGAGGAATATGGCTTCGAGTAGCGGAGAAAGCCGAAGTGTTACGATTGGTTACGAAGTACATCATGTCTCGAGTCACCACATGATAGCGGAAAAAGCCGTAGCTTTACGATCGGTTACGAAGTGAGAAGCTTATGATTATCTTCTTTGTTTCAAAGGTTTGTATCACGGGCGCGATTTGCCTATGTGTGATAAAGTGAATATTGTGAACATTGTGGGGTTTGAAGCCATTTTTTTCAGTGTTGCCTTAGTAAACAAGAGTTAAGTGCTTTTCACTCGGTCAACACGAATGTACCCAAAAGAGCTGGGTTATGCCCTAATCCTGAAATAATTTATTAATCTCATGTAATTTATTTCAGGATTAGGGCATAAACCAGCTCTCTTGGGTACATTCGTGTTGACCGATTGAAAAGCACTAAACTGTTGTGAATACTGTGGTACAGGCAGTAATTTTCGGCCACACAGAAGCCAGTAAATTCTCACTATGCTTCGTGAGTCTGTTGATATCTAGGGGCGTGGTGGCGCAACGGTCACGCTATTGGTGTCTCACCGCGGTGGACTAGGTTCGAATCCCGGTGAGTACAAGAGTGATTTTTTTTTAATATATATTTGCAGCCAATGGTCATAGAGGGGTATTTTCAAAGTGAAATGCCATGTTCTGTGGTTCTGATTCCACATAAAATGGAGGTCCCGTCGCTCATAATCATGAGATTAACGGTCACGTAAAACTGCAAACTTCCTTCCAATAGTTTATCGCTTAGCTTGCTACGCATGACCTGTGTCGTGTATTTTGTGTACCATACATTGGCAACAACCTGTGTGCGTCTCGGTAACAGTTGAAGACACCTTATGCGCCTCTTCCAGTAACAGTTGAGCAATGACAATTGCCGTCTTTGAGTGAACAAGAAATAACGACTCAAGTCACATATTTATGTAATTCAGCACATATTTCCTATGCAGTAGTGATTTTTTTTAGCGTATGGCTTTTAGTGCCGGGAGTGTCCGAGGACATGTTCGGCTCGCCAGTTTTGTAGCTGCTTTCGAGACGGACACCCAATGGGTGAGCTACGAGTACCGTTGGGGAGGAGAGTTGGGATGTAAGGACGAGGAGTTGGAAGGTAGCGGCTGTGGCCTATAGTTAGGGACCAACCCCGGCATTTGCCTGGAAGGTAGATGGAAACCCACAGAAGACCATCTTCAAGGTTGCCAGCGGGGGGATTCGAACCTCCTCGCCTCCCGGATGTGAGTGACTGCCAGCAGTCATGCCGGAACGACCACGGCTAACTCACCCGGTGCAGTAGTGATAATGGACAGTAATTGCAATACCATATACCGGTACCAAAATCAGCTCACACAACCATTGATTACATCGTAGATAAATTAATTGTGTTGTTTGACAATGGAATACTGGACATCGAGTAGACTAAGCGACTGAGTCTTGCTACCATAAGATGTTCGAATATGAGGAAGGACTTATTAAAAATACTTATAGTTTGGTGAAATCCTACGAGGTGAACATTTATAACTATACCCGGTATCAAAATGGCTCTCAAAGCGAAAGCCATTCGACTCTCTCCCCTGCTGTTCACTGATTCGAAGCCATTTTCCTCTCAGTAACGTCAAGTGAAAAATTGCTGAGTTTTAATTCACTGCCCGTGAAAGCCAATATACCATCTGTCTGGGTAGAATTTAAAAGTACGAATATAATGTTAATCTTATACTAATAGAAAGGATTTTTTTAGTTCCGTTTGGGCCGGCTGCGGACCACGTGGTTCTTATCTCTGGTAGCTTTCATTTTAGCCCAGTATTCCTTCATCCTGGAACTGTGAATGTCCTTCCGCTCCCGAGTCCATTTCACACCTACTCCTGGACGCACTGCTTTTACTGTTAGTGACTGAAGAGAATCTGATGTTCTGATCAAAGTCATATATATTATTTCAGTAGTATAGATCCCTCCTGCGGCGCTCACAAGCGACCGATCGTGACAAATGAGCATTCAAATGAAAGAGAATAGACATTAGCAGTGACGAATTGCACTCTAATTTCATAAATATCTATAATTTCTTTAAAAGATGACTTTAAAAAATGTACGAAGTGTGCGATTTGCAGATACTGTTGCTGTAGGAAAATACGCTCCATAATTGCTATCCACTTCACATTTTGGCCGCTGTGACGCCTGTTTCATGTCATTTTAACATTTTGCATGGATTTCAGAAACAGTAAATCAGAGGAATGAGTACTCAAATCGTATAATTTCATAAAGATCGAATAACCGGTGAGTGTTATGATCCAATTTTCAGTGATTGCCTTCTTAAGTTAGGGAACGTAGAAATTGGAATTCCAACCGAAATGTAAATAGTGTTCTATAATCATTTGGTTGAAATAAGAACCTAACCACCTTGCTCCTTGAGTCTCTCATTATAAACCCATTGGGGAAAGTGTGGTTTATGAACATGCGAGATTTCTCGCACGGGTCCGCTAGTTATTATATTATTATTATTATTATTCTCCTTCTTCTTCTTCTTTCGTTTCACCCTCTTTGGGGTTCGTTGAATCAATCATTTCCCTGTACGCTGTTCTTTCCGTTGAGCCCAGTACTTCTTCAGTCTTTCCGATCTTCTTTTCCTCTCTTCTTCCGAGATAATGGGTTTGGATTTTAGTGTAGCTCTGTCCTGGACCTTATAATTTCGTCTTTAGTAATTAATTTGGCTGGTCGATCGAGTAATAACGTTTCTGTCATTTTCAATTCTACTAGGTCTTTTTCAATTTCTTTAAACCAGTTGGGTTGTGTTTTACGATTACGGAAAAAGTCAACGATTTGTTTCGTTAATCTATTAGAATCCATTCTCAGAAGATGACCGTAAAAATTTATCCTCCTTTTTCGCAGGGTATCTGAGAGTTTTTCAATTTTCTGGTAGAGAGTTTCATTCGTAATGAATATAATCTTGTTATCCTGAAATGTTGGTCCTATAATTTTTCTTACAATTTTCCTTTCTTTCAGCTCGTGTTTTTCCATTTGGCCCTTAACATTTATAGTTAGTGTTTCTGCTGCGTACAGTGCTTCTGGCTTAATCACTGTCTTTTAATGTTTAATTTTGGACCCCCATGAAAGGGATTTTTAATTATATGTATCTTTTGTTAATTGGAAGGCCAGTTCAAGCTTACTGTATTTTTCCTGGATTCCATTGCTTTACGTTCCCCAGCATTCCAACTAATCAATTCTTCGAGATATTTGAATTATTGTACTATTTCAATTTGTTGTTGTATAACTTTGAAGTATTTACGAGGGTGTTTGTTGTTCGTCATGATCTTGGTTTTTTCGAAAGAGATGTGAAGACCTATTTTAGCTGCATGTTTCTCTAGTTCAAGGATTTGCTCCCTTGCTTCCTCCAATGTTTCAGCGAACAAGGCCATATCATCAGCAAAAGCTATACAATTGATTTTAAGGCTCTTCTTTGTGCAACCGAGTCTTATTCCACTCTTTATATTCGTGTTCCATTCTCTGACTACGTACTCCCGTTCTCATTTCGAAGGAGTCGGATATTTCACCCATGAATTTAACTTTCGAAAACGTATTTGTGATAGTCTCTTTTATGATATTACTGCAGTTGTTTTCTTATCCAAACCCAATTCTTTCAGTACTAATAAAATAAATTCTCTATCAATCGAATCATACGCTTTTTTGAAATCAATGAAGGTATAATATTATTATTATCAACATAATAATAATAATGATAATTATCATTCCTTTGTTTCATTTCAGCCAACCGAGGACCACGTCATTTCAACTGCTTTCTATTCAGCTTGAAAATTAGTTCAGTATTCCTTCATTTGTTGACGGTGTTGTTCGTTTCTCTCGTTTGTCCACACCTTTCCAGTTTTCATCTTCGGGTTTGGTTGGACCTTCCATTAACTACACTTTTGTGAAGCGAAAGTTGGAACTACTTGAAATTGAACGGAATTTGTAGCTCACCCTATGGCTATCCGCTTGAAGCAGCTACAGCCTCTGGCGAGCCGAACATGTCCTCGGACACTCCTGGCACTAAAAGCCATACGATAAATAAATAATAATGTAAAGCCAACATTTGTAGGTTAGAAATGATAACGCTCTATTAGTTCCAACGATCACCGCCAGGTGCTGACTGCGATGCAATCTAGTAGCCAAGTCAGCAGCTAGGTGTCGTGGACGGTAGCATTTGGTAGCAAAAGTAGAAACTACCTGAAATTATCGTCTGCAGTCCTTACTTGAATTAAAACAGTTAACACACACTAATACAGTCATCACAATTAACACTGGTTATCAGACTAATTTTACCCACACCCAAAGTACACGGGGCTACATGACCACGTTGTCGCAGCCCCTAAACTAAGGAACCAACCAACCAGTAAAATTAGTCTGATAACCAGTATTAATTGTGATGACTGTATTAGTGTGTGTTAACTGTTTTAATTCAAGTAAGGACTGCAGAAGATTATTTTTTTCAAGTAGTTCCTTCTTTTGCTACCAAATGCTACCATCCACGACACCTAGCTGCGGACGTGGATACTAAATGCCACAGCACTCAGCACCTGGCGGCGAACGTTGGAACTAATATAGTGTTATCAAACTAACCTACAAATTTTAGCTTCCACACGTTTAATTAGATGAAGTTTCTTTTTCAAGCCATAAATCTATGACATGGGAACGCCGGCTTTACTTCCCCTCCGAAGGAAGGCATACTGAGGGATTTTTAACGATGTTAAAAATCCGAAGACTATGGCCGGGTTCGAACCCGCGAACTTGGGCATAGAGGCTCAGTGTGCTAGCAACTACGCCACCGAAGCCGCTCTTTAAATACTCTGATATTCTAGGAGTTTTGTCTTAAAAGAGTCACGCTTCTGGATATCTTCACATGAGATCCCAATCTAGTGCAAATCTTTTCTCTATCTCAATGAACCAGGGTCTCTTTGCGCTAGGTAATCGTGTTGACTTCATTCGGGTCACTTGCCTATAAAACGTATTTCATCTTTATCGAAACGTGTCAGCAGGCTAATTGTCTCCACATGTGTATGTAAATCATAGTTATGCTGTCTTCATAACTCGCCATTCTCTTCGACCGGACTTAAGATTTTTCTCAAAATCTTCCCTTCCTTGGTTTCCAATATCTCCATTGTCCCTTCTTGTTCATGGTAAGACAGTCCGTTGCATATGGAGCCAATTATGGTTATTGATCAGATTAGGGGTTGCACCCGGTCGGCAGAGGCGCCGAGCTTTTAAGTTAAAGGGAGTGAGTTCGACGCCCACCCGAGCACTAAATTTCAGAAACAAAACTACCACTTTCAGAAACGCACTTGGCTGTGGGGTTCACTCAGCCTACACTAGAAATAAGAACTAGGGTAATTTCTGTGAGCAAAGGAAGGCGGGCATGGAGCTGACAACTCACGAAGGGTGGAGGCCTCTACGTTCCACTGCTCCAAAGGTCCTCATGGCCTGTACACTTTGTAGAGTTGGCTTGGTTTTATTGATCTGGCTATTAGGTTGAGACATCCCCTGTGCTTTTAGGGTGCATTGAGACTCCGCTACAAAATGTCATGGCTTCGAAGAGATATTTCCCTAGTATCCAACTTCTCTGAAACCAAGAATATCATCATAATAGTGCTGCTTTAAGAGCAAGAGAGAATCATAAAGCATCAACCAAGGTCAGGGCATATAGCCTACTTAAGAAGTGGTCTAAGAGCAAGAGAGAATCATAAAGCATCAACCAAGATCAGGGTATATACTTAAGAAGTGGTCTAAGAGCAAGAGAGAATCATAAAGCATCAACCAAGATCAGGGTATATCCTTAAGAAGTGGTCTAAGAGCAAGAGGGAATCATAAAGCATCAACCAAGATCAGGGTATATACTTAAGAAGTGGTCTAAGAGCAAGAGAGAATCATAAAGCATCAACCAAGATCAGGGTATATACTTAAGAAGTGGTCTAAGAGCAAGAGAGAATCATAAAGCGTCAACCAAGGTCAGGGTATATACTTAAGAAGTGGTCTAAGAGCAAGAGGGAATCATAAAGCATCAACCAAGATCAGGGTATATACTTAAGAAGTGGTCTAAGAGCAAGAGAGAATCATAAAGCATCAACCAAGATCAGGGTATATACTTAAGAAGTGGTCTAAGAGCAAGAGAGAATCATAAAGCATCAACCAAGATCAGGGTATATACTTAAGAAGTGGTCTAAGAGCAAGAGAGAATCATAAAGCATCAACCAAGATCAGGGTATATACTTAAGAAGTGGTCTAAGAGCAAGAGGGAATCATAAAGCATCAACCAAGGTCAGGGTATATACTTAAGAAGTGGTCTAAGAGCAAGAGAGAATCATAAAGCATCAACCAAGGTCAGGGTATATACTTAAGAAGTGGTCTAAGAGCAAGAGAGAATCATAAAGCGTCAACCAAGATCAGGGTATATACTTAAGAAGTGGTCTAAGAGCAAGAGAGAATCATAAAGCATCAACCAAGGTCAGGGTATATACTTAAGAAGTGGTCTAAGAGCAAGAGAGAATCATAAAGCATCAACCAAGATCAGGGTATATACTTAAGAAGTGGTCTAAGAGCAAGAGAGAATCATAAAGCATCAACCAAGATCAGGGTATATACTTAAGAAGTGGTCTAAGAGCAAGAGGGAATCATAAAGCATCAACCAAGGTCAGGGTATATACTTAAGAAGTGGTCTAAGAGCAAGAGAGAATCATAAAGCATCAACCAAGATCAGGGTATATACTTAAGAAGTGGTCTAAGAGCAAGAGAGAATCATAAAGCATCAACCAAGATCAGGGTATATACTTAAGAAGTGGTCTAAGAGCAAGAGAGAATCATAAAGCATCAACCAAGGTCAGGGTATATACTTAAGAAGTGGTCTAAGAGCAAGAGAGAATCATAAAGCATCAACCAAGGTCAGGGTATATACTTAAGAAGTGGTCTAAGAGCAAGAGAGAATCATAAAGCATCAACCAAGATCAGGGTATATACTTAAGAAGTGGTCTAAGAGCAAGAGAGAATCATAAAGCATCAACCAAGGTCAGGGTATATACTTAAGAAGTGGTCTAAGCGCAAGAGAGAATCATAAAGCATCAACCAAGATCAGGGTATATACTTAAGAAGTGGTCTAAGAGCAAGAGGGAATCATAAAGCATCAACCAAGGTCAGGGTATATACTTAAGAAGTGGTCTAAGAGCAAGAGAGAATCATAAAGCATCAACCAAGGTCAGGGTATATACTTAAGAAGTGGTCTAAGAGCAAGAGAGAATCATAAAGCATCAACCAAGATCAGTGTATATACTTAAGAAGTGGTCTAAGAGCAAGAGAGAGTCATAAAGCATCAACCAAGGTCAGGGTATATACTTAAGAAGTGGTCTAAGAGCAAGAGAGAATCATAAAACGTCAACCAAGGTCAGGGTATATGCTTAAGAAGTGGTCTAAGAGGAAGAGGGAATCATAAAGCATCAACCAAGATCAGGGTATATACTTAAGAAGTGGTCTAAGAGCAAGAGAGAATCATAAAGCATCAACCATGGTCAGGGTATATACTTAAGGAGTGGTCTAGGAGCAAGAGAGAATCATAAAGCATCAACCAAGGTCAGGGTATATACTTAAGAAGTGGTCTAAGAGGAAGAGAGAATCATAAAGCATCAACCAAGATCAGGGTATATACTTACGAAGTGGTCTAAGAGCAAGAGAGAATCATAAAGCATCAACCAAGATCAGGGTATATACTTAAGAAGTGGTCTAAGAGCAAGAGAGAATCATAAAGCATCAACCAAGATCAGGGTATTGTACCCGATTGTCACCATGTGGACCATGTGTTCGTATCCCAACTAGCTCACGGTCTTTCGAGGTATGGGACGTTCCTGCCCACAATACGACCACATGTTCAGGATTTGAGTCTACCAGGCAACTACTCTACAGGAAATACACAACATTCCTATGAATAAAATATTTACTGGTCTAAAATCATGGCTGTACAACAAATACAAAACAAAGGACAAATTACAATTAATTCCCACAACTAAATAGGGTTATTCTGTGAGCTTTCTCCTTAAAAATAGCGCTACAATGCACTCAAACCTACTTCTAATATCCTGTCAATAATAGTTCAGATTACAAGGTTTTCATAGTGTCCGTCATGTGACACAATTTTATTTAATGGAAGTATCTTAACACAAAAACCACATGTTACATAAACATGAATTTCTAAGACACTATTCCGTCTCCTACGACATTTACTTTAATTATCATTACTTCAATGTTTCCTACATTTATTAGCAAATATTTTGTTGTGTCGTGCGAATCATCTTCCTTCTTTCCATCCCTATGAACGCTCTAGGAAAATGAGTCATGCTTCTTAATCATAAAATAAACATAAACATGGATAGAATATTTATAGTTTCACCATGTAACGATTATCTGGGTCTTGTCGGACTTATTATAGATACAACTGTGTCATGTTCTGGGAAAAACACATACCCGTTTTTCCTAAATTAGCATAAACTGGCAAAATGCACTTTAAAGAAGATGCCTACATTATTTTGGTTCAGCTTTCCCCCTCAGAGGATAACTTCGCCAAATATCATCTGATTTCTATGGTTCAACCACATATGTGAGTTGCCATATACCAGTTAATTCCATTTGCATCACTAAAATACTCATTTTTTAATTGCATTATTGAATACCGAGACCTCTCAGTGTCCTATTTTGACTGTAATTGACAAGGGATCGGTCGAGTGACCTCCCTCCCCTCAGCAGGTCATAAAATTAGTTCCAGACAGCTCTCCAAGATGGCTGCCACGGAAATGGTCTACATTTCCTGTCTCTCTCTACCGTCAAGGTCAAACTTGTTTACAATTATATAACAATAAAGATCCGCTAGGCATAATCCTAAGTAATTGAGTCATTTAATTAATTAACACCTAACTTTACAGTGTATTTGGGCTCAAATGGCTCCTATTAAACATTCATGGCAGGGGTGGAATTCTAATGATAGCATTGCCGTTCTGAGGTGATTACTTTGTGGCTTTAAAGACGCGCATCATAATGAAACCCCATGGTTATCATCAGCAGCTGTTATTTACATATATATGGGAACCACGTTCCTCGTCGACGAATATGATTCTACCTCTCGGGCAGACCATAAGTAAAAATGCTCACCGCGCCTCGCTGGGCGTCCATAGTGGCTATAATTTAATGCAAGCGTTGGCAATAGACAGAATCTATCCAAATCGCTGCGTAACACATACAGTATGCACAAAGGCGATACTTCTCGAAGATTAAGCCAATTTTCACCTCACGCGCAAGCTATACTAGTCTTTCCCGTGCTTATCTTACGTAAATCACTGGATTCTACGTTAATCTGCACGCTATATGCGGCTAAACAATATTTCACATATATGACTCCATTATCAAGGTACCTGCGTTCTTCCTGTTATACTATTTAAGCCAAAGCTTTACATAGCTCCTAACACAAATGTATAAATATACTGGCTTACTTTAATTTCACATATTTATTCAAATTTTCACTGACACTGAGAAAAGCTCTCGTATTCGCGATATTCCACACTACATTCTTTACTGTTTACCAAATGACAGTATCTTAAATTAGACATGACACTATTTGAACATTACTTAGGCCAATTTTGCCCTTACTTTATGATTGCCGACCCCAGTTATTATTATTATTATTATTTTAACGTTTAGATCCATCACTATTTTTGACCTACATGGTCCTAAGCAAATCACCTTCCAAGTCATACTTTATTCAAGACGAGTGGTGAAAACTCGTTCAGTAAGTGACTATTACTTCTTTAATTTCAAAGTGATTAATCGTTACATGGTGAACTATGCCATTATAATGTTATTATTTGCATGTTTACTCACGTTTCCTTCTGGCTGGAAAGTACCAGTATCTCCGCCTGAGCTCTACCATGACGATTTGACTTAATCCATCATGATATCCAATACACAACACTGAGATTCACACTTTTTACACATGATACACATATTACCACAAGTGGCCTTTACCACTGATAAACACTGAATATTAAACATTAAACACATTAACACTTTAAATTATTATTTCACAATTTATACACTTCATCTATCATTTCACATGTTGATCCTTAATCTGGATTTCACCTACGCTTGACCTCAGAGATGCGATGACTTATGATAACCGCTGGTCTCCGTGAAATCTAGTAGCGTTTTTATAGATGTTCAATCCTAGTTCCCTGCACTCCCGTTCACCTCACTGTCCTGGATAGGTGGCAATAACTTCCACTCTCCCATCACTGGAGTGCTCCTAATGCTGATGTCATATAATTGACAATACCTTCCGGTATACGAACTGTTCCAAACATTATCAGTTCCTATTCGCTGTAGCGAATTTATATCTGTGTCAGATAATAAAGCAATATCTGCACTTTGTTACCTTTTATGCACTTCATTATTACTGATGAAGCTTACAATTTGCCTCCATTGTCTTCAACGGCGGTACGCTGATATTTTAATAATTGGCGTGCTTACTGCAGAGCGCTTGTAGACAAAGGACTAACTTCCAACTCGAGCGACCGTCTGACGTCTTCAACTGCTTTCCACTGAACCATAACTGACCATAACTGACCCTTGGCGTAGGGTGCTCTTCCCTTATATTGGTTTCTTGCACAAAATAGTTCACGGGACACGTGAGAGCGACTCCCTTCTTGAAATACTCCGTCTTCAGCCGAAATAACAACTGCATCTTGTTTATCTAGGCGTGGAGGTTTTAAAAACACTCGCGTGCCGGCGATCGCTTCGGCCAATTAATTACAATTAATTGCCTTAGTTCAGCGCGTGGGATGCTACGGTGGGGATTTCCCGCTGGTTGGTTAAAGTATTCATGCTCTCGAGCGTGAGTTAGGTTGTAATGCGGTCATTTTGAGAAATAGGCGTAATTTTAGGTGAAAAACCACTCCTAAATTACTCCTCCGTGAATACATTCATCTGTGTGTATGTTTCATTGCATTACAATACTCCATTTATCTGTAATTAATTAATTTCTTGTGGGCTTGGTCCCGCCAAAGCTTTGCTCGTTGTCGACCGGTGGATTCCCGGGTCATTAATTTTGAGCTGTCTGACCGCCCTAGACGGAAATAGTTCCGTAGGCGCCAGGGCTACTCCGCCTACTTTTTAAAGTCATTTGTCAGACTTCAATACTAGCCTCTCTCGACTTCGTATGCACTGAAAACGTACATTCCCTTGCATTTTGCTTATAATTTCTCCTTTAAATTGCTATGATTTGCACCTAAATAATCGTGAAATCACGCTAGACTATTATGTGTCAGTAGACCTCTCATTGCTCTGTGGGTTCCATATAATGGCTCCCCCTTAGAGACCACTGGTTCGACCTTAGGCATAACCATTTGCCTGGTCTTTTCTGATAAGGCCTGAGTTCGATACCAGACTGCCGTGACCAGTTGGGCACATCTTTCTCCTGCTAAGTTCGAAAAATTCATTTCATAAGTGAATTTTTCGGGCCTATCAGCTGGTATCAACTCCTTGCAGTGTTTGCTTTAAGCGGTCATTGCTCTCGGCAATGGGCTTTCACGTTTTCCCACTCCACTCTTGTCTGCTGTCTCGTAGACTTTCGTTTTCCTGTCTCAATTGTTCATTCATCTCCTCTAACTCCACAGCGGCTCCCTTCAACTGGTCGTAAAACTCCTGCAGTCGACAGCTGCACTCTCCCCTCGTGTCCGCTGGGCTGGCGAGCTGTTTTCTTTTCTTCGACCCTTCTCGAGCCTGCAAGCTTTTCTCCAGAACCTTTCCGTGCATACGTATTGATTCCCCGTTTACTTGGATGTGTGTAGCTTGCTCTTCTCTCGCTTCATAGTCTTCTGGTGGACTATATAACTTCAGATTAGCGGCATTTACCACAACTTCTCTACCTGTTGCCTCATCTTTAATCCGATATGCGTTATTCTGCAGATCCCTTATAATCAGGTAGGGTCCGAGATAAGCGTGCTGGAATTTCTTATATTTCCTGCTCTCTGGATCTGAACTGGCGGTTTTTTTTAATAAGACGTATTCTCCCACGAGTAGCGGTCTATGATAACGTTTCCTCCTGTTTCTCCGCTGTCGTTTATCTGCTTGTTTCTTGAGATACTCGAACGTCCTCTGGATTCTCAACTCACGTCCAAGTTGTGCATCGACGGGTGTCTGGATGACATTATTCCATGGCCTCTCGGGTCTTCTGTCGAGATGTAGGCTCACTGGCACCTCTCCTGTAGCTTCGTGCACAGTATTGTTGATACAATATTCAATAATCTCAAGCACGTCAATCCATTTCCAATTCTCAGTAGAGCAGTATATCTTCATGTATTTTTGCACCTCCCTCATAACTCTCTCAGCTGAGTTCGACTCCGGGTGCCTAACCGTGGACAAAATCTGTCTTATGCCCAGATTTTCCAACTCCCTGCGAAATTCTACGCTGGTAAAACAGCTTCCGTGATCCGATAAGATGTTTTCTGGCTGTCCTAATATAGGAATGATTCTTTCCTTCAGCCTCTTAAGTACTTGTTTTGTACTGGTTTTCTGAATTGGACACAGGACTACCATTTTGGAAAACACGTCTAGTGCAACTAGGATGTGTTTATTTCCTCTTCTAGCTCTAGGCAGGGGCCCAAAGTTGTCCAGCGCCAGGAGCTGACATGGCTTCTCTCGTAAGAGTGGTATAGGTTTCTGCCTCATTAAGTATGAGTTAGGCTTTACTCGTTGGCACATATCACATGTCCTGATAGTATTTCTGACTGTTTCTCTAAGTTTAGGCCAAATAAACGCCTCTTTAAGCAGGGCAACAGTCTTATCTACACCTGAATGTCCAAAAGCTCGGTGTGCTAGCCAAACTAGCCTTCTCTGCAATGCTGGTGGTACAACAATCCTAGGTTTTGTGTGGTCAGAGTCGCTCCATTTATGTAACATCTGGTTAAACCATAGATATTCCGTTGAAAGTGCTTCAGCTTCCATATACATCGGGGTTCCTCTATTCAGCTTTCCCTCGAAGTAATTTATCATCAACCGTATCCAGGGATCTTCACGTTGAAAAACGGTGATGTTCCTCAGATCATCTAAGGTCTTCTGATCTCTATCTTCTATTTCAATAGCTAGAGTTTCTTCTTCCTCTGCTGTAGGGTATCTGCTTAGCAAATCAGGTATGATATTGTCCTTCCCCGGGCAATATTCTATTTCCACTTGAAATTGTTGTATGTACAGGGACCACCTTGTCAGTCTCTGACTCGACAAGTCAGTTTTCAGCAGAAACGTTAGGGCTTTATGGTCTGTTCTCAAAATAATTCTAAAACCATAAATCAGCTTGTGCCAACACTGTAATGCATACAGTATCGCAAGTAATTCGATCTCCGTGACCGTATAATTCTTTTCATTAGGCCTCAACCTTCTACTGATGAATGCGATATAAGTTCTCTCCTCTGGCCTGTCCTAATTTTCCTGATACAACATAGCTCCAATGCCTATGAAGGATGCGTCAGTCTGGATGATAAATTTCTGAGTGTAGTCAGGATATCCCAATTTCACATAATCTAACAACATCTGTTTAGATTTCACGAAGGCTTCCTCGCATTGCTCCGTCCATCGCCATCTTCCTCCCTTTTTAAGTAAGTCTTGGAGTGGTGCTACAGTCTCGGTGTACTTCGGACAATGGTTCGAAAAGAATCCAATAACGCCTAGATATTGCCTGACGTTCTTCACCTCCGTTGGTCTCGGGAAACGTTTTATGACTTCCAGTTTTCCCGGATTAGGCCTAACTCCTTGTGCATCGATTACATGACCTAGAAATTTAACTTCTCTCTGAGCAAAGTTAGACTTCTTTATATTGACCTTGAAGTTAGCCTGACTTAGGTCATATAACAACTTGCGTAGATCTCTGACATGTTCTTCAACTGTTTCAGAGGTCAGTAGTATATCATCTACGTAGCATATGGTTGTAGCTTTTACTTCTTCGGATAGGTTCCTATCTAGCGCTCGTATCAACGCTGAACCTGCTGTTTTTAATCCAAATGGAAGACGGACGTAGGAGTACGTGTGCTGGTCAAATAAAAATCCGGTTAACAGACTTGTTTTCTCTTCCAGAGCAAGATGGTGAAAACTTGCCGTGAGATCAAGATTTGAGAATACAGTCTTTCCTTTGAACCTTCTGAGTACCTCCTTAATGGGTGGAACTGTATCAAATTCCGGTATAACCTTGGAATTCAAATTTCGTAGGTCCAGGCATATCCTCACACTTCCATCCTGTTTCGGTACAACTACCAGTGGGCTGACATAAGGTGTGGCTGTCTTTACAATGACGCCTGCTTCTAGCATTTCCTGTATCGCTTCTTTGACCTTTAAATAATGTTTCTCAGCTACAGGATACGGCTTCTGTTTGAATGGCGTCCAATCGCTGACTTGAAACGCATACTGGAAATTCTTGATCCGGCCAGGTCTCGAATCGAAGACTCCTTTATACTCGAATAGCAGTTCCCTTAGCATTTTCTTATGTTCTGGACCAAATTTAGCTTCCTCAATCTTCTCTTCCAGGCATTCTTCAAATTTTGGTTCGAGATCTTTTTCAATGTCTGCGGCCAGTGTTGCCAACTCTTCCTCAATATCTTCTATTGTCGACACTGCCTCCCCAGTCATATCTCCGTATGTATGCCATACGTATTCTTCTTGTCTCGCTTCATTATGCCTTAATGAGAGTTCTAAGTCTTCCTTTCCCTCACTTGCGCGAAACATTACAATGTCTTGCGAGAGATCTATAATAACTTTATACTCTCTTATGAAATCCATCCCAACAATAAGGTTATATGGCAGCTTATTTACAAGTAGGAAGCTCTGTGAGAATGTAGAGTTCCCTATCTGCAGATCTAAAAATACTTGGTATCTGCATATCATAACTTTGTCTGGTATGACACCTTTTATTTTCACGCTTGAAATGGGTATTTTCAATACGTGGATTTTACTCTGGATTTCATTGTATAATGCCTGGGTTATCAAACTCACTGTTGATCCTGTATCGATGAGACTTCTTACTTTCGTTCCCGCAATGTTTACAATATTAATAGGTAGTTCCCTTCTTACATTGACCGTTCTTTCATCGAGGTCTTCGATAAGCTCCTCAGGTTTGGCAATCCAGTTAATAACATTTACTGTACTCCATCCTGAACCTATCTCTCTCTGGTCATTTAAAATTGGTGTTTTTTTTTTTCAATTGCTCCATTCTTTGTGGAGTTCTTCTGCCTGTCTTCATGCTGTTGAAGTTCCAGACTTTTGGCACCATCATCATTTTGATATATTGTGCCCATTTAGCAAGAAATATGCCAATCACAGTATACCAGCGTAGCTCAATTCGGGATTTCGGGGCAGTGGTAAGTTCCCCCACTCTGTGACTCACATATTTTGGATTAATTAGAGGATACACTTGCAAAAATAACAACAAAATCAACTCCTATTTTAAAAACATTTAATTAATAAAATTAATGGCGCTACAAACATTTAAACAATTTAATTACTGACCCAAATATCAACTGCTTGTTCCAAATGAACAAGGGATCACAAAATAAAATAAACAAATATTGTATTCAAAACCTGTGGTTTCCACATAAACCAACAATTCTTACTTAGTCTCACTTCCATAAAGCACTAACATTAAGTTTACAAAACTCCGAGCTCTTTGGCTCCATGCATTTACATTATTACGGTGTCATTCTTGTACACCTCAAACACTAGCTTTTATATTTTCTTATTTCTCAAAAACAAATATATAATTATATTTAAAATCTATGTTAATTATTTGATTCAATGTTTTTGGGCATATCCACACATTCAGTTGTTATCATCTCTCTTTATTTCACAAATATATTAAGGTAATCAGAAAATCAATTGTGTACTCCAGAGCGTGAAGGTACTTGACACAGTCAAAAAACTATAGTTACTCCCGAACTCAGTTGCCTTCAATCAACTCATGGAATCCCACGTCCTTACATTATTACAATAGGGATTGTTATTTATCTCTTATGTCTTAATAGACCATTATCATATAAGAAACTACGATCTGAACCGGCAAACGAAATATCTATCTTTAAGGACCTCGGTTCAACGCCCGGGTCGTTAACAACTTTAAACACTCCTGGTGTATTTATTTCTCTTTTACAACAGCTTACGAGACGGTCTCTGTTCCATCTCGCTTTAAAAGAGCTAGACTCTACGACAAGGGGTGCGATTTATGACATCTTAGGGTGGCGGAGCCATCCTGTTTGACCCAACATTAGTAGCTTATTTTCAAGGCTTTCAAAACAAACCTTTCCATTCTATCCAGTTCTGAGGAGACCGGGCTTTATTGTATCGTAACATTCAAACAACTATTCTTTGGTTCACAGACCATTTTCATATCCTTGGCATTTATTAATTATGAGAGGGTCCTCATTGATTGGGAAGATTAAATACACATACGACGACGGAGAATTTCAGGGGCTTTTATCATAAGAAGATCCTGCATTCGAATCTCTTCAGGTGCCTCGGGAACTAATCCCGTACAGAGGACTTATTACAAAATGCGATTTAGAGTCGGCCGTGGCCCAATGACATACGCTCAATAATACCATATATTAGCTCCCTTTTTAAATACATACACAATGCCTCGTGATACCATGTCACTAATAGAGGACTTACACAATTATCAATTCACTGCAATCAACTACCCTCCATAAGTAATGTACCAAGTATTTTACCACTACGCGTTCCTAGCGTGACACTTTAATATTATATTTGCGCTCATTATGCGCTATGCATTACTTTAAGCCGAAATGTCTTCCCAAGAACTGATAAAATCTCTTTAGTAACAATTCATATTATTTTAATTCACATATTAATCTTTCCATGGTCGATAAATCGCTCCCTGTTTTAAAATATTCCATTGAACCTCATTTCTTACACATACGTTAAGGCTTAACGTTCTTATGTTCATATCAATTTATTTGATTTTTATTTAACATTTCCATATTTAATTATTATTATTATTATCTTTATTCTTGATACAAGCTCAAAAGCTATTTCTTTCATATCTCAACTTTACTTTATTTCAATGTCTTTTATGATAATTAAATGATATTTCGCTTGCTCTTATGACATTTGTTAAATACATTAACCCTTTATTCACCTATTTCCTCTACGGAATTTATTCTTTACATAATTATTCATAATTTCTCTATTTATTTATTATTGTTCAGACCGTATTCTTGATTATTCATTATTCATTCATTAAAACACATCCCTTTCACTCAAAACTCCGGTGAGTTGCACACAATCAATTTCTGACACCAAAATAAAAATGAATTTTGTACTTACATATTTTCAGATCATCCCATGATCTTAAATCTGGTGTGGTGTTTCATTTTTGGGGCCCACTTTGAACTTTTTACACCATATTGAAGGTATTCATCTTACGTAGAAACACTTTTTGACCTATATCTAGAACACTTAATATTGACGACATTTTTATATACTAGTGTGTCCCTTTTGAACACATAATAACACTAAAAATATTATCTAACACACAATCTTGATTATTTTACACTTCACAATTACTCGATCACTAGGCCGTATTTCTGAGCCTAATCACACGTGATCTTCTCAAATTCCCGTTTCCAAGGGTGAGATTTATCCGATGTCGGCTTCCTATTCTGAAGAATCCGAAAGTCCCGAAACATCTACTGTTCCCTGGAGTTCAATTCTGCTATTCCTATCCTGGATAACTGGATATTTATCTAGCTTGAACGGCTTCTCTGTAGATCTGTCTGTCGATCCTAACGAAAGTCTATATGGATCGAGGTCTCCTCTAAGACCTATAGAATTAGTTTCTAGCAGCTAGCACTTCTCGATTTTAGTACTATTAGAATTGTTCGCCTGCTATCTGGAGCTAATATTTATAGTCTCCTATCCTCTTTATTTGAACTGTTTTAACACTTCTACGTTCGAACCTTATTCTGTTCTTACCCCTTTTAGGTTTCTTCAATTTAAATAACAGTTTATCTGTCTGGTACGATACTTCCGTACGTTATGATCTGTTCGTTCGTACATATAACGACCTATCGCCTTTAAGTCCGACGTTCGCAGCCTGCTCTGACTATATCTTGCGAATTTCCACTTTAACTTGTATACAGTCGGGCCTAAATCCTATAATTAGGATTTTCCTAATACTTCACTGCGGCGATACTTTCAAATTTCGCCTTAAATGCTCCTTATGGAGGCAAGCAAGTCGTTACTACTGTGACGCCTGTGGCTATTGGATCTTACTTCGGTGATGTAAAACAGCGTTTCTCCCCTCAAGGAGTACTGGTAGCGGTTATCGATGTAACGCAGAGTTACGTCCCCTCACGGACTGTCGGAATGATTACTTCTACGTCGTGGAGCAGCACTTCCCCTTACGGAATGCTCGTAGGACTGTATGCGATGTGACACAGCGACGTGCCCTCTGGCTGTCTGAATACTGCATGTGCTGATATAACTTCACGTCCTCCTGGACGGATTCGTGATGCGTGATGCGTGGCGATACCCCTCGGGCCGTTCGAATACTGCATGATTGGCTTGGAAACGCCCGAAGCTTTATACTGTTTTACTACAAAAAAATAAGACTCAAGCCTTTCCTGTGGTCAACTTCTAAAATAATGGTGCCACAAATATAAAAATTATACCTTCCGAAAGCTCATCTTCTCAATGTCAAATGATCTTATTGCACCTAAGAATCGATCGTGCAATTTGGAGATATTAATTAATTTCTCGTCCTCAATTGTGTGGGTGTTGCATTCTTTTTGTTCTCTCCCCTCCACAGAGGCTTAGGTAATTCACCGATGACGTCGTCTTACGTCGGCAGTTTATTTCTGCACAATTATTACATGGTTTCTCTATACTGAAAAATCTCTCATTCAAAATGATTCACTGTACTGTGCTTGTTTACTCATTATTATGCTCGTAAACGTGTTAATTTTAATTATTCCTCTTCTGGTGCATATGCGACGTTGTCAAATTCCAGCAACGTCAGCTTGAATTCCGATTCAGGCTTCTCTTTCTATCACGGTGGAAGATTCCACTCAGTTATTAATACTCGTGACCAGCCCTCTCTGGCATGTCGAGTGGGGTGATCTCATCTAAGGAACATCTGTCCCTAGTCGCTTGCACAATGTTGAGCTATATTCCTGGCTTAAAATCTCTCTCCATTCCTTTAAGAAACTATACTTTTCTTTCATTTCTTCCTTAAGGACATTGGTTCGACCGTCATGGACCCGATGGCCCATGGGTTCATCTCTCCCCTCCTTAGGTAAATAAATTTTCGAAAATCTTGAGGAAATTTATTTCAATTTAATTTGTATTTCCTTTCCGTCGAATCCATCATAACGTCATCCGTATTTACTGTTGTTTTTACTTCTTTTAAGTCGTATCCGGTAATTGTGTAAGTCGGGTATGCTCTGTCCCTACCCTTTCTTTCTTTCTTTCTTTATTTGTCTGGACTTTAAGTTCCCAGAACCTCATTCTTCCTTACGGGTTTGGTCTATCCCTACCCGTTTCCTTATTTCATCATTTTCTTTTCTTAAATTGGAATTTTCTTCTTCAATAAATTCAATTATTTCTTTAATTTCCCAATATACTTTCTCCAATTCGCATTCGCACTCGAATGCTTGAGCTCTATTTTCTATTTCTTCCTCATTCTTGTTTATGTCAAAAGCGGATTCATCTCTAAATGTTTCCATGACCAGGGCTTGCTCATTTTCTTCATCAAAATCTTCGGGAGGGTAATATAATTTCAAATTTGCTGAATTCATGGTCACTTCGTGATCCGTTTCACAGTGCCGAATTCTATATGCGTTATTCCTCAAATCTCTGATTATCTGATATGGTCCGTGGTACATTTTCTGGAACTTCTTGTACACACGGTTCCCTGGATCCGAAATGGCTGGTCTTTTCACTAACACCATTTCTCCTGCTAATAATGGTCGATGATACCTCTTATGCCTATTTCTTCTCTGCCTCCTGTCGGCTTGAGCTTTTAGATGCTCAAAGGCTCTCCTAATTCGTACATCTCTACCCGGCTGAGCGTCTGCTGGTCTAGGAATTACCAGATTCCAAGGTCTTTCTGGTTGCTCATTCCGATGTAACGTTATGGGTATCTCTCCTGTGGATTCATGGATTGTATTATTTATACAAAATTCAATAATATCCAAAATATCTATCCACTTCCAATTTTCTTCGGCACAGTATATTCTACAATACTTGGCCGTTTCTCTCATAACTCTCTCTACAGGGTTTGCCTCAGGATGGCGAATACTTGACAAAATTTGACGTATTCCAAGTCTTTCTAATTCTCGTCTAAACTCTACACTGGTGAAACAACTGCCGTGATCCGACAACAAATTCTCAGGTTTCCCCAGAATCGGTATCACTTTTTCTTTAAGTCGTTTTAACACCTGTTTGGTACTAGTCTTCTGTATGGGAGCAAGGACAACCATTTTAGTGAAGACATCCATAGCCACCATTATGTGTCGATTTCCTCTTCTTGCCTTTGGCAAAGGTCCAAAATTATCGATAGATATGATTTGGCCGGGCCTTTCAGGCAACAATGGTATAGGCTTCTGTCTCATCAGAAATGCATTAGGTTTAATCCTTTGACATAGATCACATGTCTTTAACGTGTCCCTTACAGTTTCTCTCAGTCTCGGCCATATAAATGCTTCTTTCAGCATCGAGACTGTTTTGTCGACTCCCATATGTCCGAACGATCTATGGGCTAACCATACTATTTTCCTCTGCAAAATTGCAGGTACAACAATCCTTAATTTCGTATGGTCAGAGTCCACAAACTTATATAATAACCCATTATAAAACGTGTAGTCTTGCGCTATCTTCTCAGCTTCCGTGTACGCTGGTGTTCCTCTTATCAAGCTTCCCTCAAGGAATGATATGAGCATGTTCATCCATGGATCCTCCCGTTGCCTTTGACTAATGCTTCTTAACTCATTAAGAGTACGCTGATCCCTGTCTTCCAAATCTATAGCCATTACTTCCTCTTCTATGGACTCTGGCTGTCTACTTAAGTAGTCTGGAACTATGTTTTCCTTTCCTGGGCAGTACTCTATCTTGACATCAAATTGTTGAATATATAAAGCCCAACGCATCAACCTTTGACTGGATAAATCCGTCTTCATCAAAAAGGTTAAGGCTTTATGATCCGTCCTTAGAATGACCTGAAACCCATATACGATCTTCCGCCAATATTGCAACGCGTGCAATATCGCTAACAGCTCGATCTCGCTGATCGTATAATTTTTCTCGTGTGGTTTCAGTCTCCTACTTGTGAAAGCTAGATAATTCTTCTTATCAGGGTTTTCCGGGTTCTCCTGATATAGCATTGCCCCTATTCCAATCTGGGATGCGTCTGTCTGAATGATAAATCTCTGATTAAAATCAGGATATCCTAGCTTCACGTAATTTAAGAGCATTTCCTTGGCTTCCACGAATGCTTTTTCTGCTTCCTCCGTCCATTTCCACTTGCCCCCCTTCTTCAGAAGGTCCTGTAGTGGTGCCACAGTTTTGGTGTATGATGGACAATGTCCAGAGAAGAACCCAATCAATCCCAAAAACTGGCGAACGTTCTTCACTTTCAAAGGCCTTGGAAAATCCCTTATCGATTCCAATTTGCATGGATTTGGTTTAACGCCATCCTTGTCAATCACATGCCCTAAAAATGTCACTTGCCTTTGACAGAAGTTCGACTTCTTTAAATTTATCTTAAAATTTGCCCTTCTTAGGTCTTCTAATAATTTCTTCAAATTTTCTAAATGTTCCTCAATGTTCTCCGAGGTAAGCAAAATGTCATCTACGTATCGGATAGTGCACTCTTTCACTTCCTCTGACAGGTTTCGATCAAGCGCTCTTATTAATGCGGATCCTGCAGTCTTTAATCCAAACGGACATCTTCTAAAGCAGTATGTTTGTTGATCGAACTGAAATCCAGTCAACAAGCTGGTTTTCTCTTCCAGTTCGAGATGATGATACGAAGAAGTCATGTCAATATTCGTAAAAATCTTCTTGCCTTTAAACTTCCTCAGTATTTCTTTTATGGGTGGTGCCGAATCATTTTCTGGTATAATTTTTGCATTCAAATTTCTGGCATCTAAACACACCCTTACTGAGCCATCCGGTTTACTCACAATCACTAATGGACTAACATATGGTGTCGCCATCTTTTCTATAACACCTGCATTCATCATTTCCTGCAGTGTTTTCTTGGTTTGTGGGTAATGTTTTTCCGCAACCGGGTATGGTTTTTGTTTGAACGGTGCCCAATCGTTGACTTGGAACGCGTATTTAAAATTTTCAATCTTCCCTGGCTTGGAATCAAATACGTCCCTATAATCCAATAATAATTTCTTTAACTGTTCCTTAATTTCGAGGCTGACTTTAGCTTCCTCCACTTTTCCTGACAGGTTGGTCTCGAACTCATTTTCTACATTATCTTCGAGTTCTATGTTGAGGACTTCAAATATTTTCTCTATGTCCTTATAATCTTCCTCAATCACTTCTTCCATATGCCATACCTGTTCTGCTATTTTCACCTCCTGATCCTGTAGGTTAATGTTTTGCTCATCCACATCCTCTCTTTGAATTCTAATGCAATTTTGCGCTAGGTCTATAATGACCTTGTTCTCACGGATAAAATCAATACCTAAAATGACATTATACGGTAATTGATTTACCAGCAAAAAGCACTGCGAAATTTCAGTGTTACCCATGATTAAATCAATGTATACCTGAAATTTACATGTCAAAGATTTTTCAGGGATAATTCCCTTAATCTTTACACTTGATGTGGGAATCTTTAGTACTCGGCCCCTTGTTTCCAATTCATTTAAAAGGGTTTGTGTAATTAAACTTATTGTGGATCCAGTATCCATCAATGCTCTGACCAATAATCCTTCTATCCTAAGCATAATTATAGGTAGTTCTCTTTTAACAGGTGGGATTCCTTCCACATCCTCGTTAATTAGTTCATCTGGTCTGGCTATCCAATTTACAATTTCTACCTCCTCCCAGCTCCTGGTATGTTTCCACTTTTGACAATTTAAATTTGGAGTTTTTTTTATCCTGAGGGCTCCCTTTTCCCTCATTCTTTAGCTGAGTTTGTAGTTCCAAGCTTTGAGCTCCGTCTAGTCGGTCGGGTGATTTCCGGTTCTTGATTGCCTCACTCCAACGGACTTTTTGCCTATCAGGTTCATCTGGTCTTTCGTTCATATAACGAAGACTCTCCTGATATCTTTCTTCTATTTCGGCCCGATATTCATCATCCCTATCGTCTGGCCTTACATTCCTCCTGGGATAATTCTCCCATTTCTTTCTATTGTCCGGCCTTTGCTGGTTATTATTATAGGGTCGGCTTTCCTGTTGCCGATAACCCGTCGTTCTAGGATTTCTTCCTCGATATCCTCCCCTGTAATATGGCTGTATCCTTCTAGGCTCCTGGTGCCCATACTCTCGATCTCGTCCTTGAGTATCCGTACTAGTGGACTGATTCCTGGTCGCTGGTTTTTCTCCAGTTTCCTGACTGCTGGCCATGTGTACTTGCTCAGTTTGTCTCTGATGCCGAGGTGTTACGTGCGAAGTCGTCATATCTAACTGACGTAATACGCTTTCCACTTCCACAGCACTTCTGGCTTTGGATGAGATTAACAGCCTCTGAATCTCATATGGAAGCTGTCTTGCAATGGCGGCACACAGGTCGTTTTCTGCCGGAGCAATATCCAGTTCGCGGAATTTACACAGCTGAGCGGTGAAAAATTCCGAGTATTTAGTGGGTGCATTGGTGCTGTACTTCCTAGAGTACAGATCTAGCCTTAAATTTTCTTGGACATCTGCTGCCCAATATCGCTTTAAAAATGCTTCCCTAAAGCCTTCCACCGTATCAAAAGTGTATCTGAAGCTTCTGAACCAGGTGAGACAATCACCTGCCAACAGCTTTTCAATAGCTCTCAGTCTCCGATCCTGAGGAACCTTCATTTCATTTAGATACTCTGCCACTTCTTTGAGCCAGTATTTTGGAGTAATAGACATGTTGTTACCCGTAAACTTTACTGGTCTGTCCTCATTGGATTTAATAATGTTTATTATTTGGCCATTTGTCTGATTTGTGTACGGGGTTGACATTGCCATTTGATATCCTGGGATCTTATAAGGGCTCTCCCCTCCTAAGTCCCTCTCCGTATCTGTGCCTTGTTCACGGGAATCTACCCATCCTGTTTTTGGAAACTCCTCCTGATTTTCGAATTCTAGCTTCCTTTCTCTTCGGGCACTTTCTTCATTTGCCATGAGTTGGATTTCCATTTGACTGTTCTTATGTTCCGTCCTCTCCAATCGGGATCTTAATTCATTCTGAATTCTTTCTTGATTCATTTTAATATCTTCCTCTATCTTTTTGAGTTGGAATTTCTCATCCCTGAAGCTATCCCTAAATCCATTTATTTGGTCTTCTACCTCTTTCTTAATGATCTTAGCATGTTGGTCTATAATTTCTGGCTTAACGTCACCTATGGTCTCCAGGCCCTCTCGTATCTCCTTTATTTGCTTCTCCACTTCTTTTCGTCCTTTGACCATATCTATTTTCATTCCTTCAAGCCTTCCCTCGGTCTTCTCTTGACTCTTATACAACTTCATCATTTCATCTTGGACCTGACTAATTTCCTTATTGGTTTTTCCTACATGAACCTTTAATGTTCCGATGGTTTCCTGAACCTCAATAATACCCTGACTTATTTCATTTATTTTATGGGTGTTATCCTTATTTTCGTCCTCTCGTTGTTTTCTTTCACCCTGGATATGCCCCTCGTAGATACCTAATCTTCGATTTATTTCACCCTCATACTTCTTTAAGTTATCATCTACCTGCCCGGTAAATAGCTCAAATTGATCTTTCATATCCCGCGCATCCTTTATATTTTGATTTTTCATCTCAGTTACCTCAGTCTGAACTACACCGATTTTGTTCTCGAGGATCCCTACTTTCTCTTCAACCCCTTCAAATCTATCTCCTAGCTTATTCACGCTTTGTTTTATTTCATCCCGGGATGCCTTACAAATATCGCTGTTATATTTTATCTGAGCTTCTAACCTTTCCTGCACACCTTGGATCTGGGTTACAAGTTTATTTTCACACTCATCACCCTTTGTTTCTATGTTCATTAATTTAGTTTCTATAGAACCAAATTTATTTTCCATGGTATCAATTTTATTCCCTATACTTTTAAAATTATCTTGGCACTCCTTTTTGGATTCTATACTATTTTTGTTCATAGTCTCTATTTGGACTTGTATTCCTGAGTAAAATCCTTTACTTTCCTCTTTAATTTCACTTAGCTTAGTCTCCAACTTAGTGTCAAAACCTTGGAACTTGTTATTTATTTTATCTATCTCAGCCTTTACTTCATTGTTCATTGTTACACAGTTAGCCTCGATAGCTTCTAACTTAATTCCCATGGTATTACCTTTAACTTCGATATTCTCTAATTTAGTTTCCATGGTATTACTTTTAGCTTCGATATTCTCTAATTTAGTGCCCATATTAGCACTATCAGTTTTTATTAACTCCAAACTTTCATTTATGGATTCGAACACTATGTTATTTTCCTCCTTTTGGAGACCCAATGTATTGTCTATTGTTCCCAATTTATTGTTTATGGCCTCCAAGAGCCGCTGCATCTCTTCACTCAATGCCATCTTATGAGAATACAGTGGGCCACAAATGCCACCACACTAGTACATGCTTGAGAGATGATACTCTGAATTAGTGTGTCCCAATTTCTTTTAAAATATTACCTTGGTACGGGTATTCACTTACAACATACCCTTTTACTACTTTTATTCAATATCATAAACCTTTATGGAAGTGTTTAAAATTCAAAATTTCGAAAAACCATTTTTTTTTCAAAAAATGAAAATTTTGATTTTTCGAGAAAACTCGGGTTTTCCCTAGGAAAACTCAGCCCTGCGAACTGGGCGCCAAAAAGTTAAAGAGGTGGTTTTGCTAGGGGGTTCATAATATAATATATATTCAGGGCTGCTCGGTATGAGTTTCCAGGGACCCATGCGGTCAGTTAATATTTTACGTTGTAGCTTTTCCTATCATTACTTTAATTTTACATGATATGACCGACTTAAGTGTTCCTCTAGTTATTAATCCAGCACAGTATTTATATATCCCCCTGTGCCCATTTAGCAAGAAATATGCCAATCACAGTATACCAGCGTAGCTCAATTCGGGATTTCGGGGCAGTGGTAAGTTCCCCCACTCTGTGACTCACATATTTTGGATTAATTAGAGGATACACTTGCAAAAATAACAACAAAATCAACTCCTATTTTAAAAACATTTAATTAATAAAATTAATGGCGCTACAAACATTTAAACAATTTAATTACTGACCCAAATATCAACTGCTTGTTCCAAATGAACAAGGGATCACAAAATAAAATAAACAAATATTGTATTCAAAACCTGTGGTTTCCACATAAACCAACAATTCTTACTTAGTCTCACTTCCATAAAGCACTAACATTAAGTTTACAAAACTCCGAGCTCTTTGGCTCCATGCATTTACATTATTACGGTGTCATTCTTGTACACCTCAAACACTAGCTTTTATATTTTCTTATTTCTCAAAAACAAATATATAATTATATTTAAAATCTATGTTAATTATTTGATTCAATGTTTTTGGGCATATCCACACATTCAGTTGTTATCATCTCTCTTTATTTCACAAATATATTAAGGTAATCAGAAAATCAATTGTGTACTCCAGAGCGTGAAGGTACTTGACACAGTCAAAAAACTATAGTTACTCCCGAACTCAGTTGCCTTCAATCAACTCATGGAATCCCACGTCCTTACATTATTACAATAGGGATTGTTATTTATCTCTTATGTCTTAATAGACCATTATCATATAAGAAACTACGATCTGAACCGGCAAACGAAATATCTATCTTTAAGGACCTCGGTTCAACGCCCGGGTCGTTAACAACTTTAAACACTCCTGGTGTATTTATTTCTCTTTTACAACAGCTTACGAGACGGTCTCTGTTCCATCTCGCTTTAAAAGAGCTAGACTCTACGACAAGGGGTGCGATTTATGACATCTTAGGGTGGCGGAGCCATCCTGTTTGACCCAACATTAGTAGCTTATTTTCAAGGCTTTCAAAACAAACCTTTCCATTCTATCCAGTTCTGAGGAGACCGGGCTTTATTGTATCGTAACATTCAAACAACTATTCTTTGGTTCACAGACCATTTTCATATCCTTGGCATTTATTAATTATGAGAGGGTCCTCATTGATTGGGAAGATTAAATACACATACGACGACGGAGAATTTCAGGGGCTTTTATCATAAGAAGATCCTGCATTCGAATCTCTTCAGGTGCCTCGGGAACTAATCCCGTACAGAGGACTTATTACAAAATGCGATTTAGAGTCGGCCGTGGCCCAATGACATACGCTCAATAATACCATATATTAGCTCCCTTTTTAAATACATACACAATGCCTCGTGATACCATGTCACTAATAGAGGACTTACACAATTATCAATTCACTGCAATCAACTACCCTCCATAAGTAATGTACCAAGTATTTTACCACTACGCGTTCCTAGCGTGACACTTTAATATTATATTTGCGCTCATTATGCGCTATGCATTACTTTAAGCCGAAATGTCTTCCCAAGAACTGATAAAATCTCTTTAGTAACAATTCATATTATTTTAATTCACATATTAATCTTTCCATGGTCGATAAATCGCTCCCTGTTTTAAAATATTCCATTGAACCTCATTTCTTACACATACGTTAAGGCTTAACGTTCTTATGTTCATATCAATTTATTTGATTTTTATTTAACATTTCCATATTTAATTATTATTATTATTATCTTTATTCTTGATACAAGCTCAAAAGCTATTTCTTTCATATCTCAACTTTACTTTATTTCAATGTCTTTTATGATAATTAAATGATATTTCGCTTGCTCTTATGACATTTGTTAAATACATTAACCCTTTATTCACCTATTTCCTCTACGGAATTTATTCTTTACATAATTATTCATAATTTCTCTATTTATTTATTATTGTTCAGACCGTATTCTTGATTATTCATTATTCATTCATTAAAACACATCCCTTTCACTCAAAACTCCGGTGAGTTGCACACAATCAATTTCTGACACCAAAATAAAAATGAATTTTGTACTTACATATTTTCAGATCATCCCATGATCTTAAATCTGGTGTGGTGTTTCATTTTTGGGGCCCACTTTGAACTTTTTACACCATATTGAAGGTATTCATCTTACGTAGAAACACTTTTTGACCTATATCTAGAACACTTAATATTGACGACATTTTTATATACTAGTGTGTCCCTTTTGAACACATAATAACACTAAAAATATTATCTAACACACAATCTTGATTATTTTACACTTCACAATTACTCGATCACTAGGCCGTATTTCTGAGCCTAATCACACGTGATCTTCTCAAATTCCCGTTTCCAAGGGTGAGATTTATCCGATGTCGGCTTCCTATTCTGAAGAATCCGAAAGTCCCGAAACATCTACTGTTCCCTGGAGTTCAATTCTGCTATTCCTATCCTGGATAACTGGATATTTATCTAGCTTGAACGGCTTCTCTGTAGATCTGTCTGTCGATCCTAACGAAAGTCTATATGGATCGAGGTCTCCTCTAAGACCTATAGAATTAGTTTCTAGCAGCTAGCACTTCTCGATTTTAGTACTATTAGAATTGTTCGCCTGCTATCTGGAGCTAATATTTATAGTCTCCTATCCTCTTTATTTGAACTGTTTTAACACTTCTACGTTCGAACCTTATTCTGTTCTTACCCCTTTTAGGTTTCTTCAATTTAAATAACAGTTTATCTGTCTGGTACGATACTTCCGTACGTTATGATCTGTTCGTTCGTACATATAACGACCTATCGCCTTTAAGTCCGACGTTCGCAGCCTGCTCTGACTATATCTTGCGAATTTCCACTTTAACTTGTATACAGTCGGGCCTAAATCCTATAATTAGGATTTTCCTAATACTTCACTGCGGCGATACTTTCAAATTTCGCCTTAAATGCTCCTTATGGAGGCAAGCAAGTCGTTACTACTGTGACGCCTGTGGCTATTGGATCTTACTTCGGTGATGTAAAACAGCGTTTCTCCCCTCAAGGAGTACTGGTAGCGGTTATCGATGTAACGCAGAGTTACGTCCCCTCACGGACTGTCGGAATGATTACTTCTACGTCGTGGAGCAGCACTTCCCCTTACGGAATGCTCGTAGGACTGTATGCGATGTGACACAGCGACGTGCCCTCTGGCTGTCTGAATACTGCATGTGCTGATATAACTTCACGTCCTCCTGGACGGATTCGTGATGCGTGATGCGTGGCGATACCCCTCGGGCCGTTCGAATACTGCATGATTGGCTTGGAAACGCCCGAAGCTTTATACTGTTTTACTACAAAAAAATAAGACTCAAGCCTTTCCTGTGGTCAACTTCTAAAATAATGGTGCCACAAATATAAAAATTATACCTTCCGAAAGCTCATCTTCTCAATGTCAAATGATCTTATTGCACCTAAGAATCGATCGTGCAATTTGGAGATATTAATTAATTTCTCGTCCTCAATTGTGTGGGTGTTGCATTCTTTTTGTTCTCTCCCCTCCACAGAGGCTTAGGTAATTCACCGATGACGTCGTCTTACGTCGGCAGTTTATTTCTGCACAATTATTACATGGTTTCTCTATACTGAAAAATCTCTCATTCAAAATGATTCACTGTACTGTGCTTGTTTACTCATTATTATGCTCGTAAACGTGTTAATTTTAATTATTCCTCTTCTGGTGCATATGCGACGTTGTCAAATTCCAGCAACGTCAGCTTGAATTCCGATTCAGGCTTCTCTTTCTATCACGGTGGAAGATTCCACTCAGTTATTAATACTCGTGACCAGCCCTCTCTGGCATGTCGAGTGGGGTGATCTCATCTAAGGAACATCTGTCCCTAGTCGCTTGCACAATGTTGAGCTATATTCCTGGCTTAAAATCTCTCTCCATTCCTTTAAGAAACTATACTTTTCTTTCATTTCTTCCTTAAGGACATTGGTTCGACCGTCATGGACCCGATGGCCCATGGGTTCAATATGTCGGGTGACCTTCTATTTCGAATCGCTTCATCCCAGTGAACTCGCGATTGTCTTGGATCATCTCCGCGCTCTTCCATGTATCTTAAAGATGCATGATAGCGTTCTTCCGCCTCTTCATCGAACCCACGACTCTGCTCTTGGGATCTCCATCCTTGGTTATTCCCATTTCGGCCGTAATTTCTTCTGTTGTCCAGCTGCTGGTCTCTGGTACCACGCTGATTCCAGTTTTTCCTTCCTCGGTTACCACGGTTCGAACCTCCTCGATACGCTGGCCTCCAATTTTGGTTTTCGCGTCCTTCGCGGTGCCAGTCGGATTTTTCTGTTTCGGTGCTTGTAGACTTGCATTTCGTCTGCACCTTCGTTGGCTCGATCGGCGTATTCGTCATATTAACTTGTTCCACATGTCGGCTTTGTCTTGCGTGCTGCACTGTGGTTAAATCAAGTTGTCTCAGCACCTCCTCCATATCGATTGCAGTTTTTGCGTTTGCTGAGATTAGCAGGCGCTGCACTTCATACGGCAGCTGCTTAGCTATTGCTATGCATAAGTCTGACTCTCTGAGTCCTTCATCGAGCTCGCGAAAACGGCATAATTGGTTCACAAAAAACTCTCCGTACTTGGTCGGGTTACTAGTACTGTAACGCCTGGAATACAAGTCCAGTCTGAGGTTTTGTTGTACGCTCGCGTTCCAATACCTGCTTAAAAATGCTTGGCGAAATTCCTCAACGGTGTCGAACGTGTACCTAAAACTTCTAAACCATAGAGCACACTCTCCATCGGTTAGTTTTTCAATCGCTCTCAACCTGCGCTCTGGCGGTACTTTCGCATCATTCAAGTACTCGGAAACTTCTTTAAGCCAGTACTTGGGTGTCATATTAGAATTACTCCCAGAGTATTTCTTTGGTTTTTCATCACTAGCCCTTATAACTGTGACTATTTGGTTCTGTACAGCATTTTCCTGCGGTGTTGACATAGCCATTGGCATACCAGGTGTGGTATACGGGCTGTCACTTGGCATTGCTGCATTCTTTGGAGTGGGCTGTATTTCTATCTCTGCCCATTTATTCCTCCTATTCTCGTCTATACTTCCTTCGCTAGACCTAGGATTCCGCAACATGGATTCTTCCTGCGCTATCATTCTCGTTTCTAACTGGCTGTGCCTGTTTTCAGTCCTTTCCAAACGAGCTAATACCTCTCGTTCTATTTTCTCGAGGCGATCTCGGTTTCTTTCTGCCATAGAAAATACCTTTTCTTTATTATCCTTAAGGTTTTCCTTCAGGTGGACCATTTCCCCTGCTAGACTTTCTCTTACTTCGGCAAGAGTCTTATCACTGGCTTCAGTCTTTAAGCCTTCTCGAAGCTCTAACTCTTCGCGTAAGCCTGTAACTTCCCGTTGAATGTGACCTTGTATATGAGAGATTTCAGTCCTCATTTTCGTGATTTCTCCTTGGTCTTCGTCCTGTCTTTTATGGAGAACTGCTAAGTCGTTCTGAGTGTGTTCCAACTCTTTCTGCACCTTTCCAACTTGTATCTTCATATTAGACATTATTTCCTTATTATCTCGATCAGACGTCTTTATTTCCTGCATTTCCTTGCATTGGTCAAGGATATTCTGGTCCTGCTTTTTTAAAGCTTCGTCCACAGCCTTGGCATACCCTGCCATTCGCGTATTCCATTTTAGTTCATTATCCTCGAACCTATGATCCACGGTCTGAGTAAACGTGTTAAATTGCTCTAACTGACGTTTCGTGTTAGCTTCATTCTGACTTTGAATGTCTTTAAGCTCCCGGGACATACTGTTTAAATTATCGTTAATTTCACGCTGTGACTCTCTGCACATTTGCAAATTGCTTTCTAATTTTAATTCAATAGACTTAAAGCGTTTTTCGTTATCATTTTGCATTTCTGAGATCACGCTAACAATATTCTTAGTTACCTGTCTCTGGACAGACTCTTTAACCTCGTCCATTTTCTTATTAACCTCTACTAGGTTTAATTCTAACTGCGTGTTTACATTAGTTTGACTAGCCTCTAGTCTAGTATTTATTTCGGCTTGATTAGCTTCTAGTCTAGTATTTATTTCGGCTTGATTAGCCTCTAGCCTATCCGCTATTTCATCTTTTAATGCTTTGGATTCTTCCTTACTTTTAGCATTTATAACATCGAAATGTTCCCTTAACTCGGCGATACACCTGAGTACTTCTTCCGTTCCGGCCATCCTGTACTACTTAATTTGAGATTCAGGTAGGCCGTAGCTGAAGACACTGGCGCGTTCTATTGGAAAGAAAAGATTCCGATCCCGCGACGACAACAACAACAACATATTATAAAATGTCAAAACTAACTATGGAATGGGTATAGACCCTCGTACCCGTCTGACAACATTTGTCTGACGTCTGAACATCATCTAGAAAGACTCACAATCGCTCAAACCAAGTTTGAGGAAAAAAAAATATTTCTATGGTTTTCCCCATGAAAACCATGCTATTATTATGGGGTTTTTCTGAATCCCATAAGCCAACCACGTACGGGCGCCATGTTAATCTTAAACTCATGGTGGCCATCGTAAGACATCGGCCATATTCTAATTTATATTTAAAACTGTCCAAGGAGTGGTTTTTACTGCCGAATGCCCCACGTTGGGCGCCATGTTAATCTTATACTCATGGTGGGTGACATGTTAAATTAGGGTAGTCAACATGCTTATTTATGCCATGCTCATGATGCTTAAGTGGAGGTTACCTGTATTTTGAACTGGCCCCACATATCAGCGTCATGTTATTTTATATGGGTTATCTATGGCTATGGTTTATGAAAGTTACAATTATATAAGCATGTCTTATGGAGGATTAACAATTATTTTTAATGTGGTGGCTTACTAACAAATGGGATGCGGTCTTCCTATTCTGTCCTAATTTCTATGCTATATTTGCTTCTACCATTAATACCTTGACCGACTTAAGTAATTACCTGTGACTCAATCCAAGTACAGAGACAACTCCCCCATGTACCCGATTGTCACCATGTGGACCATGTGTTCGTATCCCAACTAGCTCACGGTCTTTCGAGGTATGGGACGTTCCTGCCCACAATACGACCACATGTTCAGGATTTGAGTCTACCAGGCAACTACTCTACAGGAAATACACAACATTCCTATGAATAAAATATTTACTGGTCTAAAATCATGGCTGTACAACAAATACAAAACAAAGGACAAATTACAATTAATTCCCACAACTAAATAGGGTTATTCTGTGAGCTTTCTCCTTAAAAATAGCGCTACAATGCACTCAAACCTACTTCTAATATCCTGTCAATAATAGTTCAGATTACAAGGTTTTCATAGTGTCCGTCATGTGACACAATTTTATTTAATGGAAGTATCTTAACACAAAAACCACATGTTACATAAACATGAATTTCTAAGACACTATTCCGTCTCCTACGACATTTACTTTAATTATCATTACTTCAATGTTTCCTACATTTATTAGCAAATATTTTGTTGTGTCGTGCGAATCATCTTCCTTCTTTCCATCCCTATGAACGCTCTAGGAAAATGAGTCATGCTTCTTAATCATAAAATAAACATAAACATGGATAGAATATTTATAGTTTCACCATGTAACGATTATCTGGGTCTTGTCGGACTTATTATAGATACAACTGTGTCATGTTCTGGGAAAAACACATACCCGTTTTTCCTAAATTAGCATAAACTGGCAAAATGCACTTTAAAGAAGATGCCTACATTATTTTGGTTCAGCTTTCCCCCTCAGAGGATAACTTCGCCAAATATCATCTGATTTCTATGGTTCAACCACATATGTGAGTTGCCATATACCAGTTAATTCCATTTGCATCACTAAAATACTCATTTTTTAATTGCATTATTGAATACCGAGACCTCTCAGTGTCCTATTGTGACTGTAATTGACAAGGGATCGGTCGAGCGACCTCCCTCCCCACAGCAGGTCATAAAATTAGTTCCAGACAGCTCTCCAAGATGGCTGCCACGGAAATGGTCTACATTTCCTGTCTCTCTCTACCGTCAAGGTCAAACTTGTTTACAATTATATAACAATAAAGATCCGCTAGGCATAATCCTAAGTAATTGAGTCATTTAATTAATTAACACCTAACTTTACAGTGTATTTGGGCTCAAATGGCTCCTATTAAACATTCATGGCAGGGGTGGAATTCTAATGATAGCATTGCCTTTCTAAGGTGATTACTTTGTGGCTTTAAAGACGCGCATCATAATGAAACCCCATGGTTATCATCAGCAGCTGTCATTTACATATATATGGGAACCACGTTCCTCGTCGACGAATATGATTCTACCTCTCGGGCAGACCATAAGTAAAAATGCTCACCGCGCCTCGCTGGGCGTCCATAGTGGCTATAATTTAATGCAAGCGTTGGCAATAGACAGAATCTATCCAAATCGCTGCGTAACACATACAGTATGCACAAAGGCGATACTTCTCGAAGATTAAGCCAATTTTCACCTCACGCGCAAGCTATACTAGTCTTTCCCGTGCTTATCTTACGTAAATCACTGGATTCTACGTTAATCTGCACGCTATATGCGGCTAAACAATATTTCACATATATGACTCCATTATCAAGGTACCTGCGTTCTTCCTGTTATACTATTTAAGCCAAAGCTTTACATAGCTCCTAACACAAATGTATAAATATACTGGCTTACTTTAATTTCACATATTTATTCAAATTTTCACTGACACTGAGAAAAGCTCTCGTATTCGCGATATTCCACACTACATTCTTTACTGTTTACCAAATGACAGTATCTTAAATTAGACATGACACTATTTGAACATTACTTAGGCCAATTTTGCCCTTACTTTATGATTGCCGACCCCAGTTATTATTATTATTATTATTTTAACGTTTAGATCCATCACTATTTTTGACCTACATGGTCCTAAGCAAATCACCTTCCAAGTCATACTTTATTCAAGACGAGTGGTGAAAACTCGTTCAGTAAGTGACTATTACTTCTTTAATTTCAAAGTGATTAATCGTTACATGGTGAACTATGCCATTATAATGTTATTATTTGCATGTTTACTCACGTTTCCTTCTGGCTGGAAAGTACCAGTATCTCCGCCTGAGCTCTACCATGACGATTTGACTTAATCCATCATGATATCCAATACACAACACTGAGATTCACACTTTTTACACATGATACACATATTACCACAAGTGGCCTTTACCACTGATAAACACTGAATATTAAACATTAAACACATTAACACTTTAAATTATTATTTCACAATTTATACACTTCATCTATCATTTCACATGTTGATCCTTAATCTGGATTTCACCTACGCTTGACCTCAGAGATGCGATGACTTATGATAACCGCTGGTCTCCGTGAAATCTAGTAGCGTTTTTATAGATGTTCAATCCTAGTTCCCTGCACTCCCGTTCACCTCACTGTCCTGGATAGGTGGCAATAACTTCCACTCTCCCATCACTGGAGTGCTCCTAATGCTGATGTCATATAATTGACAATACCTTCCGGTATACGAACTGTTCCAAACATTATCAGTTCCTATTCGCTGTAGCGAATTTATATCTGTGTCAGATAATAAAGCAATATCTGCACTTTGTTACCTTTTATGCACTTCATTATTACTGATGAAGCTTACAATTTGCCTCCATTGTCTTCAACGGCGGTACGCTGATATTTTAATAATTGGCGTGCTTACTGCAGAGCGCTTGTAGACAAAGGACTAACTTCCAACTCGAGCGACCGTCTGACGTCTTCAACTGCTTTCCACTGAACCATAACTGACCATAACTGACCCTTGGTGTAGGGTGCTCTTCCCTTATATTGGTTTCTTGCACAAAATAGTTCACGGGACACGTGAGAGCGACTCCCTTCTTGAAATACTCCGTCTTCAGCCGAAATAACAACTGCATCTTGTTTATCTAGGCGTGGAGGTTTTAAAAACACTCGCGTGCCGGCGATCGCTTCGGCCAATTAATTGCCTTAGTTCAGCGCGTGGGATGCTACGGTGGGGATTTCCCGCTGGTTGGTTAAAGTATTCATGCTCTCGAGCGTGAGTTAGGTTGTAATGCGGTCATTTTGAGAAATAGGCGTAATTTTAGGTGAAAAACCACTCCTAAATTACTCCTCCGTGAATACATTCATCTGTGTGTATGTTTCATTGCATTACAATACTCCATTTATCTGTAATTAATTAATTTCTTGTGGGCTTGGTCCCGCCAAAGCTTTGCTCGTTGTCGACCGGTGGATTCCCGGGTCATTAATTTTGAGCTGTCTGACCGCCCTAGACGGAAATAGTTCCGTAGGCGCCAGGGCTACTCCGCCTACTTTTTAAAGTCATTTGTCAGACTTCAATACTAGCCTCTCTCGACTTCGTATGCACTGAAAACGTACATTCCCTTGCATTTTGCTTATAATTTCTCCTTTAAATTGCTATGATTTGCACCTAAATAATCGTGAAATCACGCTAGACTATTATGTGTCAGTAGACCTCTCATTGCTCTGTGGGTTCCATATAATGGCTCCCCCTTAGAGACCACTGGTTCGACCTTAGGCATAACCATTTGCCTGGTCTTTTCTGATAAGGCCTGAGTTCGATACCAGACTGCCGTGACCAGTTGGGCACAGTATATACTGTACAGGCCCGGGGGGCTGTACCCCCTGAGAGCCACCCCCCATCTTCTACTAAAACCCACCCCAACTGGCAAGCATCATAAGACCAGAACATCACTTTTACACGGCAAGAGGCGACCACCCAGCTCGGGAGGTTAGCCAACCACTGGCAACACATTCATAAACATTAACACTACAACTAACTGGGGCAGCTACGTCAATGGAATGCTGACTAAGCAACGACAGAAACTATAAGAAGGAAGGCCTTTTTGGAGCATTATCTGTCATACAGTGTGTGTCGCCGAAGGCCCTGCTCCAGCTACCATCATCAGGTGAGACTCAGCAAGTGTTCAGATATCCTTTACTTTGTAAACACCCATCCACAATCTTGTACACTTAATTTGTATCAGTACTTACATTCCCCTAAAAGGGACTTACAATTTCACACTCACTGACCAATAAACACATGGTCAGTAAACTACACTTGTCTTGATAATTACACGCCTCTTTACATCCTCATACCCTTCCTGACTCTCGTCACGATTGACCGTGACCATAGTAGCCAGTTATTGCTTGCTCAGGTTTCATTGTGCTTCCCGCAGGCGACTCGACTGCATAGCAGCGAGCCGCTGACATAAGCACGTCTGTTATATCACTCACTCCGCCCAGCTGGCAGGCCGGCATACTAGCCTGCACTCAGAGGTTCATCCCCTAGTAGACTCTTGCATCTTTGCAGGAACACACCCTAGCATTTGAGCACCAAACAACACGCTACACTGGTAAGCTCTCCCAGCTACGGGAAGCTGCCGGCATTTAGAAACAACCTACCAAATTAGTACAGTGACACTAAGTTTTATCCCTAAACAACCCCCCAACTAAGGGATCTAAAACATATTGGTGGGGGCGCTGCTACCACGCACAGTAAGGGTAGGACTCATACAACGAGCCCTCGTTGTAGAAACGACCCCTACCGCACGCAGCCAAGCGAAAAAGTTGAATTTTTTTTTAGAAGGCATTATTTTTTTCCTTTACCATAGCTACACAAGGGATATTTTTTCTCAAACCCACCCTCACCCCCCGAAAGAATCAGAGATATAATACATTGCCGAGCATACACAGTTTTTTTTGTTATATACATACACTTGATTGAGCATGGCCCCTCTATACCGCCTAGCTGTGCTGAGGAGCATTGGGGAATACCAGGAGTTAATTGCCTGGCACAAGGTCTTTGAAACAAGACAGGACTACCCCACAAGGTTCCAACAGCTCCTGCACTCCCAGTATATGCGGATTATAAGGGCACTTGTCCGGCCACTCCGCAGCGCCAAGAATCGCAAGATTCGGGCGAAAATCCCCACCCTCCGTACACAAATCATTAAGGCACACTGGCAACTACACTGCCGACACGAATTTATGTTCCAGCAATGGGAAATACTCATCAGGGAACACCAACGGATAGGGACTAGTGGCACAAAAGTCGCTGAACAGGTCATGAGCCTCAACAGGCAGTATGCCCAAATTTGGGATGACTATCGCGAGCTCCAGGCTAACAAGCCCAGCCTAGAGAGGACATAAGCGTGGATACGCTAACGCAGCAATTTGCGAGGATGTCCCTCTCAGACACTTACACAACACAGGGGAAGGAGTTCGCCGTGGCCACAGTCCAGAAGACGGCCAGGCTAGACTCCAACACACTACAGGGGCAAGATCACAGGAATACACGTCCCTCAGCTCCGGATCGGAAGGCCATTTTGCCAAACCGAGGAGCAGAACCTAGGCCAACCCCCTCAAAACGGACGAACGAGAGGGAGTTGACGCCAGGACTCTCGGGCACACATAACAACACAGGGGGAAAACGGGAGGTAACCATGTCATGGGCTGAGGACATAGAGCCCGTCCCACAGCACATTAGGCCCACACAAACCTACACACATAGGCAAACACAAAGGCAGGAGTCTACCGTGGCCATAGGCCAGAAATCGGGTAGACTACACTCCAATACATCGCTAGGGCAATCACAGGCAATTAAACGGCCTTTGCCGCTGGTTCAAAGGGCAATTTTGCCAGGACGAAAGCGGGCACTAGCATGTGTACCCCAGGTGCAAATGCATAAGAGGGTGTTGCCTTCAGGCCCTCAGGGTGCACAACACACACCCGCGCACTCTGACCAGCCACAAACACACAGGACACGGGGTATAAGAAAGGTCTTATTACCTACCCCACGAGACCGGGCAGTCAGGAATACACACACCCCTATAAACACTGCTAGGGTAGCGTGGAGCGCAATCAGCCCCTCAGACACAAACACACTCAGACCAAGGCACTACGGTGAAAGTAGGCCCAGGCTTACTTTGCTACAAACTCCCTCAGAAAATAGCAAAGAAGCACCTCAATGGGTTTCAGGGGCCTACGCTTTAGTGACAGGGCGCAAGTCTTCACTTTCTCGAGCAATGACGCTCGAACGTGGATAACGACTTTCATCATGAGTATAACACACACTGTCACCTGAATCACAAATATATATACGGGCAGGTTCTTTTACACGTGAGAAACACGATAATGGATACACAAAGGGCAGATTCCATCCCTGTAAACGGTAGACACACAGAGACTCACGGACAAAAAACTGCCCATGTTTTCATGTATATACAGTGGAACATGGCTAAGTCAAAATCGCATAATTCAAATTTTTTTCTTAAGTTCTTTCTTGGCCCCTAGCATTTCTTAGGCCATCAATGGATTATAATCGGGGTTAATTCAGGACATATTTTGGACAATTCAAAGTTTTTAATATGCAAAGCCAAGCGGAAGCCAATCAGTTGGGCCACGCGGCTCAGGGTCGGCAAGAACGGTCCCGAATACAGCCTAAGCAACAAACCACAGCATAGAGCTTAGGCGGGTCTTCCTAAGTAGAAATGACTAAGTGTTCTATGTTCCGTTCCTACAACTTGCTAGAATCTCTTGTGATAGCCGAGAGCCCTAATCGTAAGAAACAGTCAAAAATCTCAAACTATTTTTGAAACATAGTAGATTTCTCCGCGACATAACTTGATTACTGCCTTACTAACGGCATCAAATAGGTGCATAGTACAATCAGGTTTCAACTTTCATTTGAAACTTTTGAAATTAACTACGGTACAATCGTTATAAAGTACCATCGTTTATTAATTTGCTTTAGTGAACGTAAACCACTATGTAAACGTCATACAATGTATTTTCCCTACTCTTTCTTTCTTAATGCAAATGTTGGCATAACTCAATTTTGCTTTCACTCATCCCGTGAAATGCGAATTACCCAAGTGAACCGTATATATTTAATCCATGGGTATACGTTATATATATTACACTGCCTATAACATGAAGTTTTCTCGTCCCCCATAACAGCGCGCAAATTAAACATAAACACCATAGGGTGAAAATCCCAGACTTTGGGAAAACCAACATATTTCTGGAAGGCACACAGTCAACTCACAGTGCCACATAACAGTTAATACACTAGCAAACGTCTCGGAGACACAAGCCTAAAAGGCACCAGGAATAATTATCCTGGACAAAGACGGTCTCGAACCCGCAACCTCCTGAATACCAGGAATGCAAGGTCGGGTAACTATCCAGTTACAGGATAGGGAAGTAAGGGATAATCACACTGACAGACATTTATATGCATAAAACAATAAAATCACCTCCGACACCTAGTCACCAAACACGCAACTAGCGGCCCAGTGACACACATGCATAATGACATCTGGTACTGTGCCCGTTTAGACCGGAGTCCGCACGACCACATATGCATTTTACCAAGAATCAGTCAGCACGAGAGTCAAAATATCCCGGAGCGCTAGATGGGTTAAAGCTAATCGCAAAAACGACATCAAATAAAAAAAAATGCTTTACTGATTTTTGGCTCAATGCGACAATAAGGATAGAAGGAGATTCAACTGGGCATAACACATCATGTAAAATTATCTCATTTTATTTTGAATTTAAAATTGACTGCAAAAATGCTCAAAGTAGCATCACTCACGTGTGGCGACCCACACTCCTATTTACACAATGTACAGAATTTTTCCAAACACATTTGACAATTATCTTTGGAAACACAAGTCTGATTATTAGTCCTGTAGACTGTGTTCCAAAATTATTTATGATTAAATCCAGTTCAAATTTAATTGTCTCTACTGGAAATATCGTAGTTCACTGTTTGAATTTTTACATAACATTAACACTCGTAGAATAAATGTTCATAGAATTTTTAACTTTCACTTATTTTCCAGTTTCAAAAAATATTGTCAAAAATATTATTTCTTCTGAATCAACACAAATTATTTACACATATTAATAACATCTGAAAAGTATTTGACCTTGAGCATAACATTGAAGAACTGTGCGAAGCACAACAAAAATTAATTGTACTTCTGACATTAAACATTTCGAGAAGTGACTCGATTATGAACTTCAAGTTCCTAACAAAATACATGATTTCTGAATCATCAACTTGATCAATAAATTGTTAAACCATTCAACTATTTCATTTTCCACTTGGAATCATTATTATGAAAAATATTTATATTCATGGCCATTTTAGTAATTTTCACAACTTGCAATTCTTCGACAGAATGCGGAAATAAGAATTGTAGCTTCATAATAAATTCATTTAGTTCATGGCACTAGGATTGAAAACATCCTTCAAATTATTCGTGGTTATAGAATTATTTTTAATTGGCAGTGGCCCATTCTATTATTTTCATAAGAATACAATATTCCAACAACAACGGCAAAGGTCTTCCTTTGAAGAAGAATAAACTACTATCATGACAAATCCGGGTTCTAGCAAAATCAAAGTCTTAATGGAATCCGTAAACAAGGTTGAAATAAGAACTGATGGTTTCTAAGAAATAACCTTCGGGTCATTCATACGACGAAATGTGTAGTTCCAATACTCCTACTATAAACCTGAGCCATCGAACCTGCTATTTGATTGATGCTCGAAAAAACCTCTTCATTCCTGCGACTTAAACATGCGCACCTGAGAATGGCATTTCAACTACTCCACACACATAAATTTTCTTCCCAAAATTTATACAATAAATCAAGCCTCTGCTTGTTATCAACACTGGAAGATTAATAAACTTACAAGTTTATTTTATTTTACCATTCAGTTCAACCCGTGAATTTACCATACTTATGAAAATCTTTATTTCACTTTCGAGTGTATTTACGTCATGATTTTATATAAATACAAAAATATCCTACTTGATACAAATATCATTTGCTTCCCGTTTCATGCCTCTCCGTGTTATCTGAAAAATATACTTTGCTCATTGCAAATATCAACTGTTCAACCAGAACTGAAATGTTGGTTGAATGCGGGCTTGCGCTAACCACTCTCCTTCGGAAAATCTCCTGTTCCAAACTAGAAATGATTAAACTACTTCATAGGCTCTCTCTCGATAAATGTGATTATTAGAAAATATAATATCCAAGAATTATTTAGAAAAGTTATAAAAATTATTATTATTATTATCAGTGGATTATTATTATTATTATTAGTTATATTATTTTAAATATATTTAATTATCATCTCATTATGTGAGAATCCACATGTTCGAACCCTCGAATATGGAAAAAATATCCATTCCTCAACAAAAATAATTTAACTTTTACAGTTACATCGGCTGATTACCGTGATTTCCCAAAAATATGAAATATTCAAATAAATGCTCGATATGCTCGGTCATCGATCCTAAACTGTCCTGAGTGCTGAAAATACTCAGAATAACTCTAATATGTCTTGTTCCAATTAGCTAGGTATAATATAAAGTCAAATGTAGCTTACATTTCTTGATGGTCTTGAAGCGTAGCGAACCTGGTCTGTACCAGATTTATCCATAGACATGCCCTATCGGACAAGCACGTATAATCCTTGTATCGGCCGCCATTATATACCCACAATCCGTCTAACAAGACATAGTGGTAATATCTCTTGACGTTTGAAGTAACTGTTGATCCATTTCAATATTGGCTTCTGTTAAAGCCATAACAGTTTGCTTAAATGGGGTCAGATCTAAGTGATCTATTCTTAGATATGTCAGTTGTAACATAACTCACGGTAATCTTTTCAGTACAAGAAAACACTGACAATCTAACCAATCAACGGCTGTTCTGAAGATCGTTCCCTGGGCATGGCTTCACACCATCTACCATGCGCGAAGCAACATGTAGTTTCCCTGCATTGGCTAATGAACACCACCGTGATAGACTGGTCTTCAATGTACTGATAGATCGAAGTGGTTATTAAGTTACAAATATGAAAACTGACTGAATTGGACTTAAAATATCCAAGTATTAGGTTATTACTGGACTGTGACAAAGTACTAATTCTAGACAAAGTCTAGCATATGTCCATGTGAAAATAAAAATATTTCACCAGTGTCCGTCGAAAAAATCAATCACCTCAGTGATTCTCCTTGCCGGAAACTTACTAAGTTCCACTCGTAGCTCAGCACTTTTGTGACTATCACAACTTTGAAAATAACTTCTGCGTAGATCCGGCAACCATGTGCCTTGGCTCAGCGTAGTGGCACCTTGCTAGGCAAGTGCTTGTGTCGAAGTGAGCTATTGATGCCTGAGCCGGCCGGCTTTTATTCAAAACAGTCAGGGTCACGCGTCATCACGCTGAAATCTAGAAATCCTCATATCTCTGGTATCCCTGGTCCGATTTACTTGATACTAAGTGCATTCTCTTTCATTTGGCCGTGCCAGTAATCTGATCCAAGTCTCAAGTCTCTACTCCATGGCTAACTATTTAATCAATAAATAGCCTCGACCTCTGCTATTACTCGCTACGTCACTTGACATGCTCTTAGCGGTATATTCTTTCCAATTGCTTCGAGAAGCAATGTAGCGCGATATTCAAATATCTCAACTTTCAAAAGCGGCTGTAGCCTTTCCCTTGATATCTAGGTGTCTGAATCTTGGAATACCCATTCCTAGAGTTGGGCACAGTACCACTAACAAGAATATATTCATCACACGCCTACAATAACATAAGATTTGGGGGACACGAACGTATTTAGTCGAAGGTTCTTTTCCATTACGGAAAGCCATGCTCACAACAAGAGAGCGAGCAATCAAGCTCCCACACACACACGTGCTGGACATATGCACATCGCCAGACAAGTAACAGATAGTGCCCACGTCAATGAAATTAGACACCATCGCAGTCAGCGATAACACACTCATGAGTGCGCGACCTTCACCAGCGCAGGCGACTTACGAGCGGCCTGGACTGGCTGTGATACACACGGTCATTCACGCTGTTTTCAAAACCCCACAACTCTCAAAATTAGAATACGAGGGGCATTCCAAAAGACCCAAATTGTTCACGCCAAAGCGTATTTTCAGCTGCGTGTCTCAAACACACGATACACGTGCCATGGGACATACAGTACAAAAAATTGTAACACCAGGACCTTAAACCAAGGCGGGTGCGAACCCACGATCACACAACACAGTCGTGCCAAAAACAAACTAACCAACGGTATTTTTGGCGCGAAAAACACAATCAGAAACCACACTAGAAAGGCAAAAATCCCAACAGACAACGCAGACATGAAACACGGAGAATTACACGGGATCGCGGGTCCGAATGCCCAGTAAAAATCGGACGCCATGGAAAACAAAAATCCAGAATCCCATTCAGACGGAAGTTGGCCCCATACAAGTACATAAACAGGTAACACCACATTTTCTCCGGCCAAAAACCATGCAAAATTTCGATTACCCCAGACATAGGAAATAGATTTCCCAAACACAAGTATAGCAATTTCACAAGGCAAAGGCCTTACGGAATAACTAACCACACAACGTTGCTAGCAAAAACAGGACAGATTGACACATTGGCCCGCCCGGAATCCCAAACAGTGACAACACTCGGACATTGGCAAAAGGCACGTTCCGGCAGCCGACATACGTAACATCAGAGGCTTCCCGTATACAAGCATATGAAAACATAAACACAACACCACTGCGTTGCAAATTCTCGCGCATTTCAACATTGTTGCCGGTAGACATTCCTAGAGCACCCAGACGTGTTGATGGCACACAAATATGATGACACTATCATACGAAAACAAAAACTATACCAACACTAACATACACTACACATGAATATTGGCACAGAATTCAGCAATGTTACAATAGGCCTGGCATTTAGCAATATGCAGATACTGTGGGCCATATTATCTTCGGACCATAGGAGCATGTTTACAAAGATGTTGACAAGCCACACGCCCCACCTGACACTCAGCCACGCGACACACGATAGGACTTAGGCGATAACAGCCCACCCGTCCGCATGCTGTAGCGGAACATAGCCACACACACGCAGCTGCGCTAATCACAATTACGACCACGTCCTTCCCACACACGCGCTCACTAATCAGGGGCGAATACAGACAGGTGCTCTGAAGGAACAACCCCACCCCCCCAATAACTACTTCTCTTTTTACTTTTTAATCCCAAAACCATCATAGGCGATCAGGACATGACCAGTCACATTACAAATTCACTTGCTACATTAACATTACAAATGAGAGACGTCACAGCGTCACCGCATTTAACCATCCCAAAGAACGGATAGAAAGCGGATATTGACCAAGTGAGGATGACAGGAGCAGAGATGGATGGTGCCAGCAAGATGGCCATGGCACCACCAACAGGCTACCATTATACCACATTTCTCCATCCATAACCTTGTCACTCACAACATTAGCCAACACAAACATATAAACACATAAAAACAGCTAAACTACATGCCAAAATATACATCGGGGTTGATAGACTTCATGCGTTTAAAGAGAGGGCTCACTACGCCCTGGCTCTCAATGCTAACACCCGAGTATTAGGGGTGTGTCAGAAAGAATAGCAAGCGTCATGCACATCTCAATATAAAGAGATGCGGCTACACTTAAACTAACAAATATTTTCTTATTAAATAATCACGCATGCAAGGGACATAGTATTATTACACCTCGACCTATACCTATCCTTAAATGAGAGCGGATACGCCTCATATCCATCCGCACGCATGAAATATCCTACCCACTCACCTGGGTTATTATTATTGAACCTGCTTGGCATTTTCTGAAAATTTTTGCAAACCTGGGAAATACCTACCCCCGTCCACTCACTGTAAAGACATCCTGATAGCATCACCGGCTCCAGGCCACCATTAACATGGAGTCCAAAGATGCGCAACCCTCTCCTACCATGCTTTAAGCCTATTCAACAAATAACACCCCCCGGATCCCAATAACAAGGTACCCAACGACATGGAAACCTACTAACGCCTCCAGGAAACTCCACAAGGCATCAACGCTAGACATCTGACATGGCGACTACAGACCTAAAGTAGTCCATGCATTTAGAAGATTCTACAACCACAGAACACTTAAAAATTTTACATATTTACACAGTAAATTATTTACAGATCACACTATTTTTTATTAACACAAAAGGAATCTGATGACACGCTGAATGGTGATGACAGCGTAAGCAGAAGGGCAGAGGCGCCACACAGGAGCAAAGCTGGGGAAGGCGATGATGAGCCATACCCCAGTTGGCTCAATGACCCAGACCAAAGAGACGAACTACGTAAGGTTGAAGCATTCATGGCCTGGCGCGGGCAAACGCCAAAACCGGGGGTGCGTCTAGCCTAACCCCCGGTAGAGGAAAGTTACACCCACTATGCGCCACGGTCGTCGAAGCCGAGACCTGCTGGGGAGACTTTTGACGAACGGGGGGAGAATTAGCCAACTCCGCGCCGGACTCAGGAGAGGAACCAAGGGACGACCAAATTACGACTAGACTACTAGTTTAGCATGTAAGTAAGTAGAACTTCCATGGCGGGAAGTTAGTCTCCTACTCGCAGGAGTGAAGCAGGGTCTCAGGATTCAGGGGGATCAACCCTGGATCCGACAAGTCCTTGCCCCGCGTAGCATAGGTGAAGACAACCAAACAAATGAAGAATGAATTAACAAATAATCAATAATATATATGGAATGAATGCGGTCATTCGACCCCGCGCCCACATAAATGGTTGACAATGGGTCACCAGAGATATTAAATGGTGACGCAGCGGGCAGCCAGAGATACTAAATAGGCATGCAGCGAGCTGTCTAAAGGGGTTCTGGTGGGCAAACCCAACAATGCCAATATCGGCGAAGAGGAGCCCGGACGCTAAAATTCCCTGATGTTATTATTACTGCCAATATAGGCGAAGAGGATCCCGGACGCTCAAATTCCCGGACGATACTATTTTATCGGACGATTTTTCCCGAACGATGTCCAGTGCCCACATAAATGGTGACGCAGCGGGCAGCCAGAGATCTTAAATGAGGAGCATAGCGAGCCCTTACAGGGGTTCTAGTGGGCAAGCCCAACAATGATGAATACATCAATAAAATGAACAGGATGGCCGGGCGAGGCGTTTGCGCTTTTGGCACCGCAGTCGCCCGGGACTTTATTATTTACTAGTTATTAAGTAATAATATAAATGTCGACAACTAATATTAAGGGAGCGGAATCCATCGGTTCTAGAGACAACCGGTGTTTCTAGAATACGTGCGGGTGGTGATCTGGGGAGGTAAAACTGCCCCGGGCGATCGCTCTGGTCGAAATTTTAGCATGTAAGACAGTTGCATTTGACACGCAACTTACAATTAAGCAAATTTTATAATCGCTGTTGCTAAACATAGCACAGCATATTTCGGCAATAGATTAAGGCAAAACCATTCTTCTTATAGATATCAAATTTTTCACCCCCACTTATCATAATTTAGACTAAACATTTCGGCACCTGGCGACTCAAATCCATATCCAGGGTAAGCCCGATAACACAATAGGATATAATACATTAAGATAAGTAAGATTAAGGCAAAATATTTCGGCGCCTGATGACAAACAAACCAGTCATCAGGGTAAGCCCAACAATACGTTAAGCTAACCTAGATTAAGTTAGACTTAAGTGGCGCCATAAGTGATTTTTTATAATATGCGCAGCGATGGAAATGCTACATGTATTAACATATTCTATTTTTGCAGGAAAGCAAGGAATGTACATGTTTCCAGATAAACGGCCATTAACACATTTTTGTTTTGCAGATGACGAGGATTGCACAGAAGCCTTTTGTAAATATATTTCCAACACCAACTTGTACACACTCTCCTATATCATAAACACATACACCCTCGCATACTTTTAGTTGCATCCTTAAAGGTGACAACGTCAGCGGTCAGCGGTGGACAGCATACGTGGGATGATGAACATCGCTGAACGCAAACACATCCCGCATACGCAAATGAAGCGTTACTTCAGGATCGAAGGGTGGCACGGAGGTTGTAAGTGCCAAACCTTCGACCCTAAGGTGGAATTCCGACCCAGGACGGAAAACCACGAGGTTATACAATAAGTACAAGGAAGGAATAGCGGACTAGCCACTAAACCGCACCAGGAACGGCCGAATAGGGAGCGGTAGTCAAGGCATGATCGTAAAATGCGCACAAAGAGTAAGAGGTATAAAATAACTGGCCACGTAAAAGAGCTCTACAAGGTATATATGATAGTTGATAATTGGAAATTGTAAATTATTTTGTATTTTCTCGCCATATCATGATAACGTCATACAATTAAAAGGTTCCACATGGTTGGCCAACATACCTATATATAGGGTACCAACATGGCAACCATTATTTTTTCTATGTTCATTATTATTACTATGTTTTCTATGTTTACTTATAAATTATCAGGAATATTATAAATGTAATGATTATCATTATTATTATCAGGTCATACCTGTTATCATCATCATCATGACCACCAATGTACACACATACACGCACACTGATTATGCTTTTGTTTCTTTCATTTTTCTTTCTACTAACGATAAAATGTGTGAAGGTGTCCCGTTTTACCCCAACACAATAAACTATATTTTACGTATTCCTTTAACTTATACCCTGGGACACCTATTTTTCTCTATTTTCTTCCATCTTTCACACTAAAACATTGCAGGGAGCAATTTTTTCCCCAATACAGCGCCGGACGGCACAACCACCCGTCCAGCCCTGGGTTTTTCCTCCCTGCACAATACCAACATATATATAATGTCAAAACCACGTATTTTTTGTTGTACTTTTTAATATTTCAAATGTCAACTTTTTAAATGAAATGTTATAAATTATCATATGTATATCCCAAAACCTACCCCCCTGAGCACATGCTGGTCTCACATCAACACGACATCGCTACCCCTACACGACATCAACACAGAAGAAAAGAAGAAGAAGTACAAGGAGGAATCAAAATCGGTCCATCACATCAACACCCCCACTCCACGTTCCGTTCCCGTTCGCGGGGACGCGAACTAATCGAAAAAGAAGACTTGTACAGGCCCGGGGGGCTGTACCCCCTGAGAGCCACCCCCCATCTTCTACTAAAACCCACCCCAAGTGGCAAACATCATAAGACCAGAACATCACTTTTACACGGCAAGAGGCGACCACCCAGCTCGGGAGGTTAGCCAACCACTTGCAACACATTCATAAACATTAACACTACATCTAACTGGGGCAGCTACGTCAATGGAATGCTGACTAAGAAACGACAGGAACTATAAGAAGGAAGGCCTTTTTGGAGCATTATCTGTCATACAGTGTGTGTCGCCGAAGGCCCTGCTCCAGCTACCATCATCAGGTGAGACTCAGCAAGTGTTCAGATATCCTTTACTTTGTAAACACCCATCCACAATCTTGTACACTTAATTTGTATCACTACTTACATTCCCCTAAAAGGGACTTACAATTTCACACTCACTGACCAATAAACACATGGTCAGTAAACTACACTTGTCTTGATAATTACACGCCTCTTTACATCCTCATACCCTTCCTGACTCTCGTCACGATTGACCGTGACCATAGTAGCCAGTTATTGCTTGCTCAGGTTTCATTGTGCTTCCCGCAGGCGACTCGACTGCATAGCAGCGAGCCGCTGACATAAGCACGTCTGTTATATCACTCACTCCGCCCAGCTGGCAGGCCGGCATACTAGCCTGCACTCAGAGGTTCATCCCCTAGTAGACTCTTGCATCTTTGCAGGAACACACCCTAGCATTTGAGCACCAAACAACACGCTACACTGGTAAGCTCTCCCAGCTACGGGAAGCTGCCGTCATTTAGAAACAACCTACCAAATTAGTACAGTGACACTAATGTTTTATCCCTAAACAACCCCCCAACTAAGGGATCTAAAACAATACCTAAGAAGTGGTCTAAGAGCAAGAGAGAATCATACAACATCAACCAAGATCAGGGTATATGCTTAAGAAGTGGTCTAAGAGCAAGAGAGAATCATAAAGCATCAACCAAGATCAGGGTATATACTTAAGAAGTGGTCTAAGAGCAAGAGGGAATCATAAAGCATCAACCAAGTTCAGGGTATATACTTAAGAAGTGGTCTAAGAGACAGGGTATCTTAATGCAACAGTCATGATCAGTTTAGAAGTGCTCCAAGAGCAATAGAGAATCATAAAGCATCAACCAAGATCAGGGTATATACTTAAGAAGTGGTCTAAGAGCAAGAGAGAATCATAAAGCATCAACCAAGATCAGGGTATATACTTAAGAAGTGGTCTAAGAGCAAGAGAGAATCATAAAGCATCAACCAAGGTCAGGGTATATACTTAAGAAGTGGTCTAAGAGCAAGAGAGAATCATAAAGCATCAACCAAGTTCAGGGTATATACTTAAGAAGTGGTCTAAGAGCAAGAGGGAATCATAAAGCATCAACCAAGTTCAGGGTATATACTTAAGAAGTGGTCTAAGAGCAAGAGAGAATCATACAACATCAACCAAGATCAGGGTATATACTTAAGAAGTGGTCTAAGAGCAAGAGGGAATCATAAAGCATCAACCAAGTTCAGGGTATATGCTTAAGAAGTGGTCTAAGAGCAAGAGGGAATCATAAAGCATCAACCAAGTTCAGGGTATATACTTAAGAAGCGGTCTAAGAGCAAGAGGGAATCATAAAGCATCAACCAAGATCAGGGTATATACTTAAGAAGTGCTCCAAGAGCAATAGAGAATCTTAAAGCATCAACCAAGATCAGTGTATATACTTAAGAAGTGGTCTAAGAGCAATAGAGAATCATAAAGCATCAACCAAGATCAGGTTATATCCTTAAGAAGTGGTCTAAGAGCAAGAGGGAATCATAGAACATCAACCAAGATCAGGTTATATCCTTAAGAAGTGGTCTAAGAGCAAGAGGGAATCATAAAGCATCAACCAAGTTCAGGGTATATACTTAAGAAGAGGTCTAAGAGCAAGAGAGAATCATAAAGCATCAACCAAGGTCAGGGTATATACTTAAGAAGTGGTCTAAGAGCAAGAGGGAATCATAAAGCATCAACCAAGGTCAGGGTATATCCTTAAGAAGTGGTCTAAGAGCAAGAGGGAATCATAAAACATCAACCAAGATCAGGGTATATACTTAAGAAGTGGTCTAAGAGCAAGAGAGAATCATAAAGCATCAACCAAGATCAGGTTATATACTTAAGAAGTGGTCTAAGAGCAAGAGAGAGTCATAAAGCATCAACCAAGGTCAGTGTATATACTTAAGAAGTGGTCTAAGAGCAAGAGAGAATCATAAAGCATCAACCAAGATCAGGGTATATACTTAAGAAGTGGTCTAAGAGCAAGAGAGAATCATAAAGCATCAACCAAGATCAGGGTATATACTTAAGAAGTGGTCTAAGAGCAAGAGAGAATCATAAAGCATCAACCAAGATCAGGGTATATACTTAAGAAGTGGTCTAAGAGCAAGAGAGAATCATAAAGCATCAACCAAGATCAGGGTATATACTTAAGAAGTGGTCTAAGAGCAAGAGAGAATCATAAAGCATCAACCAAGATCAGGGTATATACTTAAGAAGTGGTCTAAGAGCAAGAGAGAATCATAAAGCATCAACCAAGATCAGGGTATATACTTAAGAAGTGGTCTAAGAGCAAGAGAGAATCATAAAGCATCAACCAAGATCAGGGTATATACTTAAGAAGTGGTCTAAGAGCAAGAGAGAATCATAAAGCATCAACCAAGGTCAGGGTATATACTTAAGAAGTGGTCTAAGAGCAAGAGAGAATCATAAAGCATCAACCAAGATCAGGTTATATCCTTAAGAAGTGGTCTAAGAGCAAGAGGGAATCATAAAACATCAACCAAGGTCAGGGTATATACTTAAGAAGTGGTCTAAGAGCAAGAGGGAATCATAAAACATCAACCAAGGTCAGGGTATATACTTAAGAAGTGGTCTAAGAGCAATAGAGAATCATAAAGCATCAACCAAGATCAGGTTATATCCTTAAGAAGTGGTCTAAGAGCAAGAGGGAATCATAAAACATCAACCAAGGTCAGGGTATATACTTAAGAAGTGGTCTAAGAGCAAGAGGGAATCATAGAACATCAACCAAGGTCAGGGTATATGCTTAAGGAGTGGTCTAAGAGACAGGGTATCTTAATGCAACAGTAAATGCTTCAAACGTGCTCCAAGAACAATTCTTAAAGCAACAGTCATGATCAGATTCAAAAGTCAACCCCTGCACTACAGGCCATGAAGGGCCTAGGCCGACCAAGCGACCACTGCCCAGCCATTTGGCGTGATCAGCTCATCGGATCCCCCGGCCGTTAATCTTGGTTTTCGTGATCGGTGCGCTGCCTCACTGTCAGACAGCTACTCAATTGTCCTCTCGAGGCTTAGTGCACCCCGTTCCAACCCTCACGTCAGTTTTAAAATCCCTGACGGAGCCGGGAATCGAACCCGGGGCCTCCGGGTGAGAGACAGGCGCGCTACCCCAACATCACGGGGCCTCATGATCAGAGTAAATGCTTCAAATGTGCTTCAAGAACAAGAGTATCTTAAAGCAACAGTCATGATCAGAGTAAATGCTTCAGAAGAGCTCCAATAGAATCATCACAGCAGTATTAAACACAAGTGGAGTTGTAATTGCTGTAATGGTTTTGTGTTTAAGATACATTGGTAAGCTGTTGAAGCAAGACACTGACTCATGACATGTAACGTAAAATTATATTACGGTGAACGTTTAAGTACGGTACTGACAAGGCGAATCACTCAATAATATAAACATGTCTATCAATTTACTGTACAGTATGTGAAGGATTTCCCTGATTGAAGGCTGTCTTGGTTTCATTAGTTTTGCTGACTAGATCTCCGTTACTCAGTCTATAAGCTGTTATTTTGATTCAAAATTCCTTAAGATGTTTTTAATGGAGAGTTACATCAGGTCGGGAACTGCTCGGGTCCAAGCTCTGTGAACTTGCGGGGTGAGGGGAAGGGGTAGAGAAGGGCCAGGCGAGAAGAGAAGGGTCTGTCAACAGCCCGCCGTGATATATGGTATTCCTTTCTATTCCAAAACTGATAACATAGGGCCGTTGCTCAAATCACTGTGGTGTTACGAATGAGTGAGTGAGTCACTGACCAATGTATTTGGTTCTGTTATTACGCACGGAGATGCCTCCGTGGCTTAGACGGCAGCACGCCGGCCTCTCACCGCTGGGTCCGTGGTTCAAATCCCGGTCACTCCATGTGAGATCTGTGCTGGACAAACGGAGGTAGACAGGTTTTTCTCCGGGTACTCCAGTTTTCCCTGTCACAATTTCATTCCAGCAACGCTCTACACTATCATTTCATTTCATCTGTCATTAATTTAATCACTGCCCCAGAGGAGTGCGACAGGCTTCGGCAGCCGGCACACTTCATATCCTCGCCGCTAGATGGGGGCTTCATTCATTCCATTCCTGACCCGGTCGGAGACTGGAAGCATGACCGGGTGAGTTAGCCGTGGTCGTTACGGTATGACTGCTGGCGGTCGCTCACATCCGGGATGGTGTATTCTTGGAATACACGGTAAGATAGAGTATTTTTAATGCTCTTTGCTTGTTCATTCCTTCCTTTTTCCCAAACACCAACAGTGATCTCCTATGTTCTCTTTGCTGTTTAGGGTTCTCATGTTATTCGTGAGTCTGTTCTAGATATATATCTTCCATGACTCACCTAACGTCATCTAGCAGCGAATCTCTGAAGTTCCTCAATTCTTCCCGGTGCAAGAGGACTTCCTTATCAATCTGGCCACCAGATCTCGTCGCCATCGTCAGCTATCATCTCCGTGATCAAGAGAACTTCGTCTACTTTTTCACCCACCAGGCTGCGATAGTGTCGCCTACTATCAACTCTTTGAAGACCATCTTATCAAGAGAATTTAACTTTTTAATGTTGGTTATGCTTATATGTTTTCCTTTTGTCTCCTACCCCCACTCTTTTCCCTTTCCTGGTCCCTCTGGGCTTCGCTGAGTGGGTCTCACTTGTACGTCGGCAGTCGACTTAGTCAGTCAAGGCTCAACCCGAGCTAGCCTCCTCAAATAACGAGGCATTCTCTTCATTCCACGCCATGCTGGAACTTGAATCGTCAAAGGGAACTTCATCATCCCATGAAGCAAAGATAAGTACAGACTTCAAGTTTTAACCTCATTCTCATCGCCTTTTAACAACTACATGCTTTTAATAATCATTTATAGGCAGTGTGAGATTACTTATTTGTGGCAATAATCATCCTTCGCGGGATTTTCCATATTGTGCTTTGTCTGTCTAAGCCAATCTTCGTAAAAAGCAACACTTCTTATGCTTGTTAAATGAGAGATCTTCTCACAACGTGGGATATTATTGAATACCCACTGTCTATAAAATATTAAGCTCGTTCCACCGCTGGAATAACTTTGGCCCTATTCTTCTATTAGGATCGTTCTGGAACCTTCCAGAATCTGCACTCTATCTACAAGTCGTGCCGTCATGTATTTTCCACTCACTTGTGGGAATACTATTTAAAAATGAGGAATCTTCCTTATAAATTACTGCTCAATAGCTAATGTTCCTTCCTCCGATGGAATTTTCTCTGGCGTATTTAATGATAATCTACAACCTTCTCAAGCAATAGACTCTCGCCTATCCAGTGTAACTAGTTATTTTCCATCATTGCAATAACTTTCTTTGCCACAAACTTTTGCGCCACTACAGTGAACTTTTCATCCATTTCAACAGACTATAGTGAAAAACAGTGTTCTTTCAGTATTTCTTCCGCGTCGCGCTCGTCCGATTATTATAAATACGGCCATGAACATTTACCTTCCATCCCAGTTGATCTTTCATAAACCCCTTACTAACAACCCAAAATAAAATTGTTACTTTAGGTCTTTTTCAATGAGGTGTCACGCTTAAGAAGTGCCCTCCCACTTTTGCTTACATGTAATTAACTTCTGCACATTTACGTGTCTTGTACACGTTTCTAATTATCTTGTTTCTCCCTTCTAATTAGGGAATACAATTCTTTCAACTCATAAGTGAGTTATTTCTAGGTTTCACGAAAGGGAAACTTGCCCCATTTGTCTCGTGATTCCTACTTAAACATAGGAGGTCTAGAACCTTCCTTTTGACTTTCTCTTCAGGTTTCACAGTAAGTGACCTGCCCTATTTGTGTAATTACTAAAAGTAATTCAGCTTCAATACAAGAAGTTATAGGAACTTCTCTTTTATTCTACCTGCTTTTTATTGTTGTTACGTTCAAAATTGTTACTCCTTTCAAGATATTTACCCTGAATTTCTTAAAGTACACACCTTGTACTCGATTTATTGTCAAACTTTAATCACTTTAATTGTCTTTAAATTTTGTATTTTATCTTCGCTATTTCAAAATCAAGCTTGGCCAAGGTGACCGCAGCAGCGGTTAACAAAGCCGCCGCATGGCGCTCTTATTTTATATGAAAGACCCTGTAGATGTAAACCCCTGGGGGGCAGTACCATTGAGTCAGCTATGCAGTTCATTGGTTCTAAAGCTCGGAATGTAAATAATTCCTTGAAAGAGTGTTATGACTTCTTTCTCCCGTGCTGACATGGAGACATGTGATGGTAAGCCACAATAGTATCTTGGATAGACGTGAGCAGAGCGGTGTGGAGCTCGTGGCTTTATTTGTCACCTGCCACTCACACAGGCCCGTGCATGTGACAGCACATTGTACGACTACAGGCTATCTCTAATGAGATCTCATCTCAAGAGGACAGGATCAGCTCACTGATACCAATCGATGGGGGAAACGAAAACAGTTAGTTCAGGGTTGCCACTTCCACTAGTCACCGTTCTGGCTTCTTTGTTAAATTAAGTTGGCTAATATAGTAGCACTCGTTAAGTTGTGCACCATGACTGCACGAGGAGCTGAAAGTCCGGGGATCATAGGGTCGATTCCTGGCACTGGCAGTGACAATCCTGAGTGCGGTGTTTTCCAGGAGCGAATGATACAAAAGTAAGTATTTAATTAGAAGACGTTCCTAGGATAAAACCAGGATTCTTTTTATGTATTTATTTATTAATTTAATTTATTTATTTACAAAAGTTTGGTGCTTTTCAGTCGGTCAACACGATTGCACCGAAATGATATGGGTTATTCCCTAATCCTGAAAAAAATATATGAGATTAATAATTTTAATACACTTGGGCTATAAAATCTGATGTATGTCTGAAAATATGGGTGAAAATATTTACAATGTGTACACTTATTTGTTGTTGTTGTTCGAGTATTCAGTCTTTTGACTGGTTTGATGCATCTCTCCATGCCTCACTGTCCTGAGCTAATCGTTCCATCTCTACATAGTTACCACACCCTACATTCGAGGCAATCTGTTTAACATATTCTAACCTTGGTCTACCCCTACAGTTCTTGTCCTCGACCCTTCTTTCCATAACTAAGCTTGCTATTCCTGGGTGTCTTAAATTTATGTCCTACCAAGCTATCTCTTCTCTTCATTAGCAGTCGCCAGAAACATCTCTCGTCTCCCACTCGTCTTAATACCTCTTCGTTTGTAACCCTATCTACACTTATTTAGTTGCAGTATTGGTGATGCAAGTCGTCAGTATTTGTTGTAGTCTATGCGATGTTTTGTTGAAATACTGGAAGTGGCGATTGACCTCCGGAATTTGCCTAAGTGCCTAAGTGTCATGGATCTGATGATGATCGCTTGACGATCGAAACTGGTCATCCAAGTGTAATTATTAATCTCATGTAATTTTCTTTCAGGATTAGGGAATAACCCATCTAATTTGGGTACAATCGTGTTGACCGACTGAAAAGCACCAAACTTTTGTTTACTAGGGCAGCACCGAAAAATGGCTTCAAGCACCATAATTTTTTTATTTACTTATTTGATTATCATTTTTTCAAAGCACGTTAAATCAATACTTCAATTCTTGGTTTGCAGACGACACTCAAACTTATATTAGCCGATGACGCGGTGGCTGCTGATCGCGTTATCCGCTTTATAAGTGAGAGTGGGTTAGGGCCAGCAATCTAAATTTTCCAGTGAACATTGACTCAACGACTTGTTCGTTTTTGAATGATAATGTTTTGTTTTTTCCGTAATTTTTGTTTATTTTTATAATTTTTATTTTTTATTTAATTGTTTGTTTTTGTTTTATTCATTTTTGGTCTTTTTAAATTTAGATGTCCACCTCAAAATTTTAAATTCAATTCAAAATTTGTATTCTTTAATCTGTATTAAGAGGGGCAGATGACCTCGTAGTTCCGCCCCTTAAAACAACAATAACTAACTAACCTAACAGTAGCCAAGTGTCTTCTTCTTCTCTGCCCACAATTGTTTCATCCTTTCTGATCTCTGCTTACTGAGTTGCTCGATGTTTCGTGACTGCTTTCTTTTATTTTTATTTTTTTAATTTGCGAATTGACCACTTCGGATCACGCTACAATTTCATTTTTTCTTTGCCTGAAGTTTCCTCTTCCTCCAGTACTCCTTCATATGGGCGCTATGCTGTTTCTTCTGCTCATCCGTCCAGGCTCTTCCCTTCTTTGTGGTTCTTGTGACGTGAAACCCTTCCAAATTTTGAATTATGTACCGAAATGTTTCCCTGTTTGACATCTGAACTTCCTGGATGTTGGAATTTTCGAGATCTTTTCGAACTTCCTTAATCCATGTCGTTGTTGTCTTCTTGTTCCACAGGTAGTCGAATAACTGTTTGGTTAGTCTAGTTTTGTCCATTCTGTACAAGTGTCCGAGAAACGATAACCTCCTCTTCTTCATGGTCTCTGAGATTCTCTCCACATTTTTATAGACTTCATTGTTGCTCCGAAGTTTCCAGCCGGTTTCAGTCTGGACTGGGCCCATGATTTTCCGTAGTATTCTTCTTTCTAGGATCTCTAGCTTCTCCAACTTGTAATTCATCGAGAGGCATTCGCTGGCATACAGGCATTCTGTTTTTACTACCGTGTTGTAATGTTTTAGTTTGGCATTCCATGAGATGCATTTCTTGTTGTAGATGTTTTTAGTTAGCTCATAAGCTCTTTCCATTTTTGAGATACGATCTTCTACAGCAGCTTTCTCTAGGCCGTTCTCTTGTATGGTTTCACCGAGGTATTTGAACTTTTTCACCCTCTGAATCCGTCCAATCTCTGTTTCAAGGAATTGTGGTCCATGTTTGTCATTCATCATGAACTTGGTCTTCTCTTTCGAGATCCTAAGTCCTGTCTTGCTAGCGATCTTTTCTAAGAGGTTGATCTGTATGGCCGCTTCTTCTAGGTTTTCTGAAAGTATCGCAAAATCATCAGCGAAAGCCAAGCAATTGACTTTGATTCCTCCCGTTTTTCGTCCTAGGCAGATCGGGGCTATCTCTTGATTTTCAAGTTCGGAATTCCAAATTCTCACAATCCTCTCGAGGACACAGTTGAATAGTAATGGTGATAATCCATCACCCTGTCGCACACCTGTCTTGATTTCAAATGACTGAGACAATTCTCCCATGAACTTCACCTTAGAAGTTGTGGCTGTTAAGGTTTCTCTGATAATATTGGCCAGTTTGGTTTTGACTCCAAATTCTCTAATGATCTTATCTAGGGTCCCTCTGTCCACCGAGTCGAAGGCTTTCTTGAAGTCAATGAATGAAACCACTATACTTTTGCCGTTCAGCGCTCTGTGGCGAATTATTGATTTCAAATTTAGGATTTGTTCGGCACAGGAGCGGCCTTTCCGGAACCCACCTTGGTATTCTCCAAGTTGCTTATCTAGGATTCCTTCTATTCTATTCAGAAGTATCCTTGAGAGGATTTTGTAAGTGACTGGGAGTAGCGACACGCCTCTGTAGTTGTTAACATCTTGTTTGTTCCCTTTCTTATGGAGTGGGTGGATCAGCGCTGTTTTCCATTCGTCTGGTAGCTTTTCCGTCTCCCATATTTGTTGGAAGATATGGTGCAGGTCGTCTAGGATTTCCGGTTCTGCCCACTTCAACATTTCGGCTGATATGGAGTCTTCCCCGCTTGCCTTGTTGTTCTTGAGACTTTTCAGGGCTTCCTTTATTTCTTCTTTTGTTGGTGGCATATCATCTTCTGAGTTTATAGGATGAGTCTGAAATTCTAGTTTGTTGGTTGGAGGCGGGCAGTTGAGGAGTTTCTCAAAGTATCTGGCTAATATATTGCAGTTTTCTTGATTGTTCAGTCCAATTTTTCCTTCTTCGTTTTTGAAACTTATTATTATTTTATTATTATTTTAAATGATCTTGTCGACTTCGTCGTTACGCTGAGGTCTGGCGTTACGTTACGGTGACGGGACGAAATGTACTTAGAATGCACTGGGGTGTGTGACGTCATAGTACGATGTAGCAGCCGAGTACCAAGAAGGCAATGCGAGAACAGAGTTTCAAGAGGCCGTGCGAGAACAATCAAGTAGGCAGTGAAGAAACAAAATAGAATCTTGAAACTCTGTTCTCGCACTGCCTTCTTGGTACTCGGCTGCTAGCATTTAAAATGTTATAAAGTCCAGTCTTCCTGACTAACTATCCATGTCTTTTTCTTTCTTGTTCATCTCTGAAGATTTCCTCTAAATAAATCCCTTTTTTGGCCTTTCTGGATTTGATTACCGGGTGTCGAGATGGGAACTATTCTTTGTTTACACGTGTCACTCTATCCCACCTGCTTGGTTGACAGGTACAGTTGCGTGAGTAGGATATGACTCAGCTCGAGTAGCCTCAGTCATCGTTCAACTGTCCGTGGTGAGATGAGCTGAGCTCCTGTGACGCGCAATCCTGCTTGACTAATGTGCAGACGGCACTCCGTCATCGCTGTCCCCTCCTGCTCGTCCCGCAAGGCCCTGCTGCAATAAACAGGTTCAGTGGCAATCAAATCTTGAAAAGCTAATATTGTAACCCAAGGAGGTTACATGTTATAAGTAAAGGAGTATAAGGCCATGTATTATCCACTTTAAGATTTCCAAGCTATTTGGAAGTTCCAATTTTTAGATCTCCAAGCTATTTGAAAATTCTATTTACGATGTTAGTTTGTTTTTTATATATCTATGGATTATTCTTAGACTTAGATTTGTTAGTTCCATGAGGGATGATTATTAAGATGTTTTGGATAGAAAGACAAGGAGAGAATAGTATTAGTAGAAAGGAATGAGATTAAGGAAAGAAGAAAGGAGTAATGATGAGTAATGATAAAGAACAAGATGTGTGGAAGGGTATGCGTTATTGTAGATAAAGATAAATATATGTTTTGTTTAAAATTGCTCTCCCTTAGTGTGAATAGGCTACACACTCGCCCCTCAAACTCCACCATAACCCAAATAAGTGTACGGTTACAATATGTATATTTTTAACGTCAATGGTGGCTTCCTGTCGGTCTTTCAATGCCTGTGTAAACCGCGCTGGTTGTACTTTAAGCTTTAATTTCATACTTGTTTCTACTTATCTCCATTAGCTTGTGATGATGATGATAGACTCTCACTAGCTAACGAATATGATGTCTTCTTTGGGACTACAAGTCGTCAATGTCTGTGGGTCCTCTAATGACTGTGTAGACCAATTCTGGTGCCGCAAACTCTTCCACAATGTTCTCAAACTTATATTTCATCCACAACTCGCTGAGGATTATTCCCTTGAGCGGTCATTCGTTCTTTCCTTGCCTGTCGCATATCCACTGCATGCATTCGACGTTCGTGTTCGAAGTGTTGTGGACCTCCGTGAACAAACCGATGCCATACTTGTCGGTTAGAAGCTGTGGTCTCACAGTTTTCGGTGTTGATCATACATATCTGCATGTTAGATTTCAGGGCATGTTTGTACCTTTTGCTCTGTCCTCCCTGAGTACGGTGTCCATTTGTAAGTTGAGCATACACGATTTGCTTAGGGAGACGACAGTCGGGCATACGGACATCATGACCAGTCCAGCGAAGTTGATGTTTGATTATTATGGCCTTGATGCTTGTATTGGCTTCTTCGAGGATGCTGATGATGGTACGCCGGTCTTGCCATGTTATTCTCAAGATTCTTCTCAAACAACGTTGGTGATATTTCTCCAAGCAGATCATGTGTCTCCTGTAGGTGGTCCAAGTTTCACAGCCAGAGTAAGGCTTGGCATTACGATAGATTGGTATACGTACAGCTTAGTTCGAGTGCTGATATTATGATTATCGAGCACCCTTTCTCGTAGACGACCGAAAGCAGTGCTAGCACATTTGAGTAGATGCTGAATTTCAGCATCAATATTTGCACTTCAAGACAGGTGGCTTTGATACGGAAAATATTCTGTGATCTCCAGGAGCTCGCCATTGATTGTAATGGTAGGAGGCACTGCTTGAGCAGTACAAACAGGTTGATACAGAAGCATTAGCTTATACATTGCTGACGAAGGTCATAATGTGACCAAGATCGGTTATTTAGAACATTAGACATAATAATAATTTTATTTACTGGAGGTATACCAGGTGGCTCATTTGCCCCGCACAATCTACTTATAAGTGTCCCGCATACATTACTGCTGTATGGGATGTGTAGCCTAATAGCTGATTTCCACAGGGGTCGCACTGCATGCTGGCAGATTACGTCAAAATACGTAGGTATAACAACCGGACGGCCGCTGGCTACATGTTCCTCAGCACTAACCGTATAATGCGCCTCATTGCGTTATGAAACCTTGTATTTGACAGCGTAATAGGCTTATATGTGGTGCAGCAACACGGTAGTTGCTGGCTACATATGGACAATGACTGGTGTATTCAGCAACAACAAGTACACTGACATCTTACTAATCTACAGAAAAGATGGTCGTAATGCCGTCGAAGCTTAGGTTTCATAGCGCATTAGACGACACCACTTACAAGGGAAGTATCAGGTAAGCCAGGTTGAAACCTGTCTTGAAACTTTGTGGACGCAATCGTTGTACTATAAGAGGACAATGTGTGGAAAATCAGCCACCAGATTGAACTGCAAGGCTCCGAAATCAAGTGGCGAATCTCTCATATAGATCAATGGGAGGTAGTGAGTACCGTATATGTTGGAATGGACTGCCCTGACCGCCCAGGCACTCAAGGCCGGTGGGAAGGAGCTACACGCTCTAGTCAGCATATACGCCCCGTCTCGCTTCTACTCGGAGTGCCACAAGGATGCCCAGCTCCTCCAGCCGTCATGCCTGCGTGCCAAGATGTCAGGTACGATTTCGGAGCCTTGCAGTTCTATCTGGCAGCTGATTTTCCGTACGTTGTCCTCTTATAGTACAACGATTACGTCCACAAAGTTTCAAGATAGGTTGCAACCTGTCTTACCTGATACTTCCCTTATGAGGAACATGTAGCGAGCGGCCATCTAGTTGTTATCTCTTCGCATTTTGACGTAACCTGCTTGCATTAAAGGATACCCCCTTAGGAATTCACTTTTAACCTCCCATTCATCATTAGTAGGTTACATGCGGGACACCTAAAAGTAGATTGTACGGTGCAAATGAGCCACCTGGTATATTCGTTGTCTCTGAAACTTTGTTAATAAGGGTCATTTTCTAAACAAGGTTATCTTCCTGTCTCTACGTATAGCCTATTATCTAGAGATGCCTTTATCGAACCAGGCCGCGTGTAAGCGATCCTAAAAATAAAATAAGTAAAATTAGTTAAATATTTACCTGGTTCTACTACGAGATAGTGGGCCCTCAGTTAGATCTAAATAACCAACTTTGAAGCAGAGTTTTTAAGATAAAAACAAACTCCTGGTCAGTTTTCCTAAATTAAACTTGATTAAGCCCTACTTCGACTAAAAACGATACTAACATGCACAAAACGCTGTAAAAACTGTAAGAAGTAAGCTGTATTAGACGTACAAACAAACAAAAGACACTTCAGGAAATCTAAAAACATGCTCCTTCGTTCTATTTAGCTTATTTTCCTTCAACCCCATGTTTTGGTCAGTTAAAACCGCGTTGATTGAAAAAAATTATTAAAAAGTCGAATTTTGCGCGTTTTTTGTTTTGTTTTTTATTCGAACGGAAGTGACCGAATGCTGTTTTTCATGCGTTTTTTAGAACCTGCATGTTTTCCTCTTTCATTTGATACCATACTTTGTCAATTTTGGATAAACGATTCGTGTTTTGTGGGCGCTCCTGGAATATCCTGAAATTCCAGGTTTCCAGGCCTGGAAAACAAGGAAGCCGGCATCGGAAGCTTGGAGAATTTTAGTATGTTGTTCCCCAGGGTCAAATTATCAAATTATGAGAAAATTAGCTTTACATGATTTTTTTCTAGGTGTTGACGATTTTTAGACTAAAATGCCTGGGCTATAATAAATCTACTTATTATAAGACTGACCAGGAAAATTTTAATCAATAAATTGGACGCTGATCAGAGAACATAGCTCATGGCACAAGCCACTTGTTTACTGCCCGGAGAAATAATGACTGTGGGACGTGCTGAGAGATGGATGGCTCCAGGCTGCTGTGAGGTGAAGACAGCCCCACAACTAACAAATGTTTGCGCCATCCTCTTCTTTCTTGCGTGTGTGGGCTCACAGATTTATTATTCCTGTCCGGAGTCATGATGAATCACCGGGAATCCAAAGCTTCAGCAGCTTGGATTGATGGAGCCTTGGCTTGGCTTGGCTTATCGCAATGCGTGCCAGGTCCGACACAACTTCCAACAAGATGGAAGATGATGTTTACATGCCTGCTACATCAACAAGCACGTCTGTCAACATGCAAATGGGAAGGAAGTCACATTTAATGCCACGATATAGAAATCTCTTTCGAGGCAAAATAAATGACACTGCTTGGAAATGGGATGCCGAAAACAATGAATTCTTCAGAAATAGGAAATTACAGTGATTGAAAACATATTGATGACAATAACTGTCTGTTTACTAATTTCTGTAATTTGATGATCATAATCTGTCTGTTTACTAATTTCTCTAGTTTGTTGATAATGATCTCTATGATTACTAATTTCTCTAGATTATTAATAATAATCTGTCTGTTTACTAATTTCTGTGATTTGGTGATCATAATCTGTCTGTTTACTAATTTCTCTACTTTGTTGATAATAATCTGTCTGTTTACTAATTTCTCTACTTTGTTGATTATAACTGCCTGTTTACTAATAATTTCTCTAGTTTGTTAATAATAACTGTCTGTTTACTAATAATTTCTATAGCTTGTTGATAATAATTGTCTGTTTACTAATTTCTCTACCTTGTTGATAATAACTGCCTGTTTACTAATTTCTCTAGTTTGTTAATAATAACTGTCTGTTTACTAATAATTTCTCTAGTTTGTTAATAATAATAACTGTCTGTTTACTAATTTCTCTACTTTGTTGATAATAACTGCCTGTTTACTAATTTCTCTAGTTTGTTAATAATAACTGTCTGTTTACTAATTTCTCTACTTTGTTGATAATAACTGCCTGTTTACTAATTTCTCTAGTTTGTTAATAATAACTGTCTGTTTACTAATAATTTCTCTAGTTTGTTAATAATAACTGTCTGTTTACTAATAATTTCTCTAGCTTGTTGATAATAATTGTCTGTTTACTAATAATTTCTCTAGCTTGTTGATAATAATTGTCTGTTTACTATTTTCTCTACTTTGTTGATAATAATCTGTCTGTTTACTAATTTCTCTACTTTGTTAATAATAATCTGTCTGTTTACTAATTTCTCTAGTTCCTTGAAAACATATTTGCATATCAAATAAAATTATTTTATAGGGGGAGATAAGATGCATATTTAAGTATGAAATGGTTATTTGGACAAGTTGATTAAAAAATAGGAATGTACATATGCATGTGGTTATTAAAGCATCAAGCAAGCCTCATTTTACCTTTAGAATACAGCACTTTAAAATTTATGTTTACATGGATATTTTAAAATAAATTGTGTGTACGTTGGTATCTCTTGCCCTTTGTGGCACCTCACAACTGATGTATTGAACCCATATGCTATTGGTTCAAGGGTCGAATCCATAGTTTATTGGTAAAAGAAGAGAGGAAAAATACAGTCTTTAGAATGACTTAGAAAGATTTTATGTAGAGGACTGTTATAACGTGGCGCAATAATAAGGGACCACGAGTCACGCGGACATGATATCATGCATGACGCATTGATAAGGAGCCGATCATGACTATTAATAGAACGATAAAAACTTTCCACTGTGTGTAAGAGAGAGGAGGTTTCGGAAATTAACCTTACGCAGCAATAAAATGACAACCTCGCAATTGCTCAAGAAGAGGAATAATTAGATTTAAACCATTTGCGAGCATTTAATTAATAAAAGAAATATATCATTGTGGATCATTTTGGAAGAGAGATTTTTGTGTGGGGAAAAAGTTTATAATATTTGCATAGGAAAGAAGTGCCGACACAGCATGACGTAATAAAAGTTCCCCGAGACCAGAGTTGGTAGGGATAGAAAATAAACCGCAACACCCACGTATCTGAAGAGCAAAATTATTTAATATCTTGGAATTGTGCGATCGATTTTCATGTTCAAAGAAACCAGCTGACGTTTAGAACAAGAGCTTTCCAGAGATATATTTTTCAAAATTATACGACTATTACTTCAAAAGTTAGTGCTGGAGAAGATGAGGATTTTATCTTTTTGCTGTCGATTTGTATAAAAACCCTGGCGAAGCCAGGAAGATCATGCAGTCTTTACCAGACCTTGAGAGGTCGTGATACGCTGTATCACCAACACCAACCCGTAGGGGAATGGCCGAGCAGTATCGTCATTAGTATCGCCGTGTGGAGACATATTAGAATCCTAGTATAGGATTAATCTCAGCAAGCTTCAGACTTTATCGTTAAAGTTCATTAGTACAGTCAAAGTTAGGCTGCGAAATTGAAGAAATAACAGGCGATAGGTACTCGAATAATAGTTCAGTTAAAGACATAAAGCGTCATAAAGTTTCGAAGTACCCAAGGAAGTGAAATAAACAGTTCTATCAACTTTAAGGAACACGATCAGGGTCGAACGAAATAAATAACGCCTAGTGTGCCGGAAAGGTAGGGACTAGAGCGCAGAACGATAAGAATTAGGAATTGTAGTTCCAGGCTTGTCTAAATAGACAAACGAACAGTAAACATTGGGGAGGACACCAATAAGCTACGAATTAAAGAAATAGCAGTTAATGCTAGGAAATTATTAGGTCACCGATAAACTATTCGAGAGGCCGTAACCAGGACAGACTTTATCGAGACGAACTAACTAGTGTCTAGTAGGAAACGACATCGTGCAAGTAAAGTATAGAAGCCGATAGTCAAAACCCGGATTTGAAGATCAGCCGTTCCAGTGAGGTGTAGATCGATCGAGACTTTCCATCATCTCGTCAGATTAGTGAGCCGACGTTCTAGAAGTGTCACCCTTGGAAACGGGTAAGAATGAAATCACGTGTGTAAGGCGAAAATTAACGCCCAAGTGATTAAAAGGCTATGTAATGTAAATATAGTGAAAATGTTTGCGTGTAATAATTTTAGTGAAGTTATATTGTGTTAAGGTAAACGAATATAAAATGGCATTCAGTATGTTACAAGTGATTAAGGTAAATAATTTATGTGTTGATAAAGAAGTGTCATTGAGTGTAAGGGTATCCATGGAGATGGCTTAAAAAGCAGTGAGTGGGCAAAAATGAAACATCGCTGGAGGATTCGGTCGCTGACCGTACAATCATGTGAGTAACTATTTCATTATGTTGTGTGTTTGGGAAGATTTGCGTATAATCCACATGAGAAAGAGAGAATAGGGATGATTGAATAACAAATAAATGAATAATAGCGCGATCTGAACGAATAATTTGAGAAAATATACAATAAATATGTGAAATGTAAATGATTCCCTTGGTGAATGCATTCAGTAAAATATCAGTGTAATTGATAAATGATATAAATATGAGAAAGCAAGCGTAATAATAATAATTAGATAAATGAATGAATATTATGATGAATTTTATATTGGAAAGTAGTAGCTTCCGAGCTCCTTTAAATGAATTAATACATGTTATGAATACATGTTCTTATGGTAAAAATGATTATTGTCTAGGGAGAAGAGTAAAAATATAATTGAGATGTAGATCAAACATTGATTTTGAATTTATTAGTTCTCTGAAGGCAACTTGGCTAATTAATGTATAAGCGCCAGTGTAGCGCATTGAAGTAATTTGTCTCGCTAGGAATGCGTTGAAATGGTCGGTAAAACTAATTATGAGGGGCAGTTGGTCGTGGTAATTGAACTATGGTAAGTCCTCAAAAGTTGTGATATGATCACGAGGCCGCGTGTGTGTTGTATGGTAAAAAAAAAGGGTGCTAATTATGTTGTATTATGAGCGCTGGTATAAGGCAAAAGGCCTGCCCTAAGTCGCTAATGTTATAAGTCCTCCAGTGTGGGATATTGCTCCCGAGGCATTTGAAAGGATCGAACTCAGAGTCGTCCATGTTTAAGCCCCTAAATATTTGTTGTATTATTGAATTATTCTTACCCGCCAATGAGGACACTTCATAATTACTATATGCCGAAGCCAAGAGAATAGGTTTGTTGAGCCTAAATATGTTGTTTTAATGAATCAGTATGAAAGCCTTGTCATTCAGGGAATTGCATTTAAGAACAGCGGTAGGAAAGCTGAGGGTAGCCCGTCTCTGGTAGAAGCGAGACGGTGAAATCTCTTTCTCCCTGTAATAAATCACGCTAAGTAGTCAAGGCCAGACCCTTACCATTGATGTATCACGGTAGGTCGGGGAAAGGTTTGTTTGAGTTATAGTACACAGAAGTGTTTAGAGTTTGTTTTAACGACCGGTCTTCGAACCGAGGTTCCTTTAGATAAATGATTACCGCTTGCAGAGTTCAGATCGTTGCTTTCTTATAATATAACGGTCTTTTAAGACGAATAATGATAAATCCCTAACTTTATGATTATATGATTCAGTGATTCACGAGTTTTAGTGAAGACAATTAGATTCCGGGAGTGATCTTAATTTTTGACTTGTTCAAGTAGTCTTCTGTAGTTCGGGAGTACGCAAATTTTTCCCAATCACAGTAGTGAGTTGTTGACTTGAGAGAGAGAGAGAGAGAGAGAGAGAGAGAGAGAGAGAGAGGGAGGGATGGTAACATATGAGCGTTGTGAAAGCCCAAAATTAAGTGAATGATTAACAGTACTTTGGTAAATTTTGATATTTTTGATTAGAAGATATACTCATGTTGTTACGAACAGAAACGTCACTTCGTACTTATTCGGGAAAATGAAAAGATATTTATTCACAAGAAAAAATGCACACACCTTACAAATAACACTCAAAAGACTCCATCTTGGATGCACTGTTCCTTGTCCTTTTCTCACAAAAGACAAAAATAACTGTTGCCAACTGTCTGTCACATCCTCCCACCGTTGAGGAAAGACATCCTCAACAAGACATCCTCAACTACTCCACATATCTTGCAGGAACGTTGACAGTTCTACCCGAACGTGTAGTCTTTGGGGGTTGAACACCAGTTCCAGTCGGCTCTCCTAAAGCAGTAGCCGTTTTCTTATTCAAGCCAGTCCTTAAAGGTGTGCTGTCTTCATCAGGTACTTCTAGTGGGTAGAGTCGCTGTATTGGTCTCAAGAGTTCTCCTTTTGATGTAACAACCCTTGCAAGTCTTGTATTACCATCAGTTCCAGGGAACAAGTCCACAATTTTTCCAAGGGGCCAATCTATCCTCTTAGTGCCATCTGATCCAACTAGGACAATGTCACCTCTCTTGAACAAAAGAGTTGGTTTACAACTCGGTTTACCGAGTGCCAAAAGTCCCAGATATTCCTGCTGGAATCTTTTTTTCAATGCCATTCTTAGGTTCAGAAGATGACGATTTCTTTGATTCAGGGTTATAGCATCCAATGCATCACATTCTGGAACTCCAGTTGTCTTAATTTCTTGTAGAAAGCAGGCAGGGGTGAGTGGACTTATATCTTCACATCCATCGGTCAGATATGTTAGCGGTCTTGCATTTATGGTGGCTTCTATACTGCAGAGAAGGGTAAGCATTTCTTGGTAAGTTAGACAGGCTTTACCCAAAACTCGTTTCAGAAGCTGTTTAATTAGACGTATTAACCTTTCCCAGAAGCCTCCCCACCAAGGAGCACTAGGGGGATTAAATCTCCAAGTAATACGTTCAACCGAATGGTGTTTGGAAATATTCTCCCAGTCAACACTTTGAAACGCGTTATCTGTACCCGTGAAATTTGTACCATTGTCTGAGTAAATCACAGAGGGGCGTCCTCTTCTTGCTACAAACCCCCGGAACGCTTGCACAAACGCCTCTGTGGAGAGAGAAGTAACCATTTCGAGATGAACAGCGCGATACACCGCACATGTGAAAACTACAATCCAAGCTTTACTTTCATCCCTCAGGAACACCGGACCTGCCAAGTCCACTCCTATCACTTCAAATACACAGGCTTCCCGTATGCGGTCCAGGGGCAGAGGGGCCTGAGTGATTTCGGTATGTTGTCCATCATGCCTCCGGCACTTGACACATTTTCTTATAATTTTTCTAACTGTCCTCCTTCCACCGATGATCCAGACGCGTTGTCTCAGATGATTAAGAAGAAGTTGTACTCCAATGTGATTTTCTTTCACGTGCTCATCCATAATCAAGCGAGAGGTGATGACATGGTTCACCGGGAGAATCATTGGGAACCTGAATTGCTTCAAATCTTCTCGCAGTAGTAGTCTCGTTTTAACCCTGAGAACACCATCTTCCAGGAATGGATGTAGTGAAGATAGACGTTTATCAACTAATCCGTGGAAGCTTTCTCGTTGAATTATAGAAATGAGTCTAATTTCAGCCCTTTCTAACTCTTCAACTTGCAGATTTTCTTGCGAGATCCTCTCACGTCTAAGACAATTCTTACAGAAACGAAGAATCCATGCGATTAGATGAACTATTCTGTGATAGCTGGAAAAATACCTGGCATACCAGAGGGGACCTTCATTGGTTGCAGTCATAGAATTCACAGGGTTTTTCTTCATTTCCTTTGCGATACTCTCTTCGTCATACACCACTTTTGTTTGAGGCCAACAATCTGGAGATTCGTACAACCAGGCAGGTCCCTCCCACCATCGAGAGGCTACTAATTGCGAAGCAGAACAGCCACGTGACGGTAAATCAGCTGGATTCAATGAACCTGGAACATGTCGCCAGCAGTTTAAATTGGTCAAATTCCTGATCTCATTCACACGATTGCAGACAAACACCGACCAGTTCTCAGTCCTGCAGATCCATGCTAGAACTGTGGACGAGTCAGACCAGAGAAAAAACTCATGAACTTCCAGTGAAATAGATTCCAACACACATTTAAGCAACCGTGCACCAATTGTAGCTGCCAGCAATTCCAATCTGGGGATTGTCACTTCCTTGAGGGGGGCCACACGAGATCTTGCATCACATAACTGTACACTCACTTGATTGTTGGAATCGCATCTTATGAAGACTACTGCTGCGTATGCAAGTTGGCTGGCATCACAGAAGACATGAATTTGCACATGGTCACTTCTTCCAAACCATCGAGGAATCTTGATTTCTACCAGGTGAGGTAGATCCTTTACCCAGGCCAGAAACTCGTCTCTGGACTTCTCATCAACTGCACTATCCCATCTTATATGAGTCTTCCAGGTTCTTTGAATCAACAGTTTAACACAAAGGGTGACAGGACATGTCACACCAACTGGATCAAAAATTCGATGTGCGAGTGACAGAATTGTCCTTTTTGTCACTTCTCCCACCTGAAGGCTATTCAACCAATGCAAATTTAAAGCAAGTGTATCCTCCTGTCGATCCCATAACAGTCCCAAAACAGATGAAAGGGTAGCAGACTGGTCATCATCCTGAGAGAACTGCCATCCCCTCAAATTAAAACTGCCTTCTGATAATACCCTACTAGCTTGATTGATAAACTCGCCCACCTCCGATTCCCTGTCAAGGCTAGTGACAACGTTGTCCACGTAGAAGCTCTGTAGAAGTCTCTCGATGAATAGGGGATTGAATTGCGGGTTTTCCAAGTACTTCTTCAGGTGATACTCCAAGACCGCCACCAGGAGAAACGGACTACAAGTTAAGCCGAAAACCAGCCTGGCATGCTTGAAGATCTTGTAATTATTCCCAACGTCCTGCCACATCAGGAAGCAGATATAGTTTCGATCTTCTTTCCGTATGCTTATCTGAAGGAAGGCCTTCTCAATGTCTGCAATAATTCCTACTTTCCTCTCTCGGAATCTAAGAAGAATAGCAGGGATTAGCTCAATCAGGTTGGGGCCATCATACAAACAATCGTTCAAAGCAGGGGTTCCCGCTTCCTTCGCTGAGGCGTCAAATACAGGACGAACAGGTGTCGTTGAACTACTTTCCTTCACAACAGCTCGATGCGGTAGATAGTGTCTGAAGTTTTCATCCTCCTGAACCGGTTCAATAACACCACTCCTTTCCCACTCGTTGAAAATATTTTCATACGTCTCGCCTAGTCCAAAATTTTCCACTTTCTTCCTTGTGTTGACTAACCTCTTCTCAGCCATGACCCTGTTAGATACAAGAAATGATTTGTTTTCTTTCCAGGGTAAATGGACTTCATACCTAAATTCTCCATTAATAGACACGGTTTTCTGAAAGTGCTCCATTGTTGCAAAGTTTTCTTCAGTTTTAGTTTTCTTTACGGCAGGATCGCTGATACCTAGCACGTCCAGTTCCCACAGATTTTCAACTGAAGCATCTCTGATAAAGAGAGAAGTGACGAGGTTGGTCATGCTTGATTGATCTCCGGAAACTACTTTACCCATCACAGTCCACCCCAGCAGAGTCTCAATACATACAAGACCATTGCTTAGTGTACACGTTTGTCCAGTCATTAACTTTCCAGCGACATCAGCGCCTATTAATAGTTCAATGGGACCTTCAGTATCATAATTCTGTATCCCTTTTGCTCTTAGTTCTTGCAACCATGGGCCCTTTAACATAGTATTGTACCCTGTAATTACTTGTTGCCCTAAGACTTCAAAATTGCAGGCATAAGGCTTTCCTAAACTCTCTATGTAGATCCTATAGCACATATGCTGTCTCTCTTCGGTGACTACCCCACCAAATAGTGAATGGCGTAGCATTTCTGTGCGATGACTGCTGTAACCTAACTTCTGTGCCACTGATTCAAGCATATAAGATCTCTGACTGCCAGTATCCAGTAGAGCCCTTACCTCCATTGCAGAGGATTCTCCAATGACCTTCACCTTTAATGTTTGCAAAATAACACCTTGCACACCACTACGTTCTTCATTTGAAATCAAAGAGTGAGACTGAAGTTTCTCATTGGTAGCTTCAGAGGAATGTGTTGGGCCTAGACATATTAGGCTGTTATGTTTTTTGCTACAGGAATCACATTTTAACTGACTTCTGCACATCTTTGAAACATGTCCTTTCTTCAGACAGAGAAAACATGCTCTCTTATTCTTCACAATTGAGACTCTCTCCTTTAAAGCCATCTGCTTTGCCACGGAGCAGTTTGAACTAGCATGGGACCTATCACAAAATATACAGTTTAGTTTAAGATTACAATCCACAAGTGCAGCTGCGGTAGGTGGCGATTCACTGTAAATGTCAATTTTCTTCGTACCTTTTGACTTGTCAGGATTCACATTGATGTTACCTTTACTTGGGATGGCCAGTTTGATCCTTTCCTCACTCTCTACTTCATTCTCCAGGAATTTCATCAAACCTTTAAGACGTTCACTAGGTTCACATTCCTTCCCACCGCCACTCCTCTGCCAGGCACGTAACACATCTATAGACAAGCATGATTCAATCATAGGAAATAACATTGCTGCATATTTCTCGGAAGTTACACCTAGGCTCTCCAAAGCACCAAGTTGAGTTTCGAGTCTGTCATATAATGATGAGATGTCAAGACTACTACAAGAATTCGTCATTGTCAATAGTTCTCTAGTGTAGACTTCCACCAACAAAGAATCTTTGCCAAAACGTGATTTAAGTTTCTGTATTGCTTTAGGGTAATTTCCACTTGTGGCTGGAAAACTATCAACGATGTCGCGAGCTTTGGAGTTTGGCAATGTTGCTTGGATAAGATATTCGTATTTATCGGCATTATCTAACCCTTCATCTTCATCAATCTTTTGAAATTGATTCCAGAAACCTAACCAATCTCGTAGATTTCCACCAAATTTTCGGAATTCGATCTTTGGAAGGCGATAATTACTTTTTAGGTTATGAGTGTTACTGGTGCTTACTGTTGACTGGACTTCGTCTTCACGTTTTCTCTCCATTGCAAGAGCATCGGAAACAGCCGCTGCTAACATATGAAACTTGCGTTTATAGTCATCTACTCCGTCTACTTCTGTGATCAGGTCTTCTTCTGACACCGCATCTTCCATGAGGTGTTGGAAGATCTCCTGGTCCAGATTACTTATGAGGTTAGCCTTCTCTTCCACTAAGGCGTAATCTCCTCGGATAGCGACTATGTCCTTTATTTCTTTCTCCAACAAAACTTGAAGTGAAGCTACAATTTTCGTGAACGATGCACGGTATACACCACGTTTTCTGATCAAACTTCGAGTATCGCTCATTTTCCTTTCTATATCCTGTCACGGTCGCCAGATGTTACGAACAGAAACGTCACTTCGTACTTATTCGGGAAAATGAAAAGATATTTATTCACAAGAAAAAATGCACACACCTTACAAATAACACTCAAAAGACTCCATCTTGGATGCACTGTTCCTTGTCCTTTTCTCACAAAAGACAAAAATAACTGTTGCCAACTGTCTGTCACACATGTAATAGGAAGTGATGTGTATTAAATGGATAACACAGTGTATATAAACATTATCGAGCCATTTGGAGCTCTTGATTTTAATGAATTTAAAAGGACACTATATGGAAGTGAAACTTAGTAGAAGTTTGTTGGTTTATGGAAAACCATTTATTATGATTTTATATTTGTTTAACATGAATTTCTTGTTCAACTTTGAACAAGTATAAATTGAAGGGTCAGTATTTTATTTGTTTAATTTTTTGTAGTGCCATATATTTGAATAATTAAATGTTTGCATATTAGGAGTTGATTTTTTGTTTATTTTTGGAAGTGTATCCTCTATTTAATCCAAAGTGTGTAGTCACAGAGTGGGAGAACAAACCATGAACCCCGATACTCCCGATTGAGCATTGCTGGCAAACTGTGATTTGCATATTTCATTGTTGAATGGGCACAGTATGAAGAATTAAAAGGACAAATAATTGTTGTTGTTGATTGATTTAGGGGCTTTGCGACATTGAGGTCATATAGCCCCGTGTACGTGTGTGTAAAATTTGTCTGATAACCTCCGTTATTGTGATGACTGTATTAGTGTGTATATTTGTAATTTAGGCGAGGATTAGTTAGGAAGCGGTCGTGGCCGTAAGTTAGGAACCATCCCGGCATTCACCTAGAGTAGAAGTGGGAAACCATGGCTAATCCCTTTCAAGATGGCTGAGATGGGAATCGAACCCTCCTCTTCTCAGTTTTGCCTCATGAGGTTGAATGTACCCCGTTCCAGACCAGAATTAACATTTCATGGCAGAGTCGGGAATCGAACCAGAACCTCCGGGGCGACACCCAAGAATGCTAGGCGCTACACCACGAGGTGGTCAAAATAAAAATAAATTAAGTAGGCTATGCTAATTTATTTCTTTTAATAACTGTCTTAGACAGTTATGTGAATTCATGGCATTAATAATTAAGTTCGCATTGTCTATGTAAATAAAATCGCCTTTCTGTTTGTGCAATTTTGGCTAACCCCCTACAACGTTAGCGTCAGGAAGGACTATTGGCCAGTGGTGGTAGCCATGCACAGTTAAAGAGTTGACAAAATGTCGCAAGACTTGGTTCGCTTCTGCCCAGGCTCTATTTAGTAGAACTCCATACAAATATCTTCTCTATTTAGGGTTCGATTTTCTATTAACCTCTTCCAGGGCCCCGTAGGTAACAGCAAGAACTTGTACTGTATTAAATCCTCTAATAGGAAGGACTCTCTAGCAAGTTCGTATACCTGCCTTGAGCGGGTGTACTTATATACTCCAAGCACCATCTCCAGTGGTAAGTAATCTCCAACGCTTAGTTTCTCCCATACTACCTCAATTCCATATTGGTAAGATTTTGGTGCCATTCAGTACCAAGGCAGTACTCAGGGATAATGTGGTTTGTCATGGGTTATATTTAAACTACTGGTGTGGCATGTCAATTGGTATTTAACCGAAGTCAAGTTTTATTTACTTTTGGAAGAAGACTAGACCAGATTATTTGTGCATAGCCTAAATTTAAGTTGAAGAGGTTAGGAGGGGCCCTTAAATCAGTTTTCAATCTTTTCTTTATCATTAATTTAAAAATGTATAGGCTACAGGAAAAATCCCCGAAAATATATTGAACATATTTCGGTCGTGGCACTTATTTCGCTAAAACTTAACTGAAGGTTAAAGTAGGTAGGCTCAATGTTAATGGATTTCAACCCAGCACCGTAGTCGTAGGCTACATGTTGTTGATCACTACGTTTCTATTGGAGAGCTGGGAGTCCGGAGACCAAAGGCCGTAATAATAATAATAATAATAATAATAATAATAATAATAATAATAATAATAATAATAATAATAATAATAATAATAATATCGTATGGCCTCGGGTGTCGGGTGCAAGCTTTGTAATTTGACACCCAGAGGGTAGCTTGCATGTCAAATTTCGTTGTTCCTTGAATCACTACGAAAGTCAAGAACGTTAGATATCTAAGCTCCTTGAACACTATAGCGCTTTCTAGTAGAGAAATGAGGAACTTTGCGTTGGCGGAAACTCCCGAGATTAATTTTGCCTCTATGAACACGGTCTACTGATTTCAAATGGGTTCTTTGACATGACAACATCGTATGACATGCGTTACGTATTTTTTCCGCCTTTCAAAAATCACTTACCATGGCCAGGAGCGAACTTGCAATCTTGGGGTTAGTAGACCGATACGCTATCCACTCACCCACCGTGGCAAGCTAAATACCGTAATGACAGTGACCATTCTGAGTGTGGTTTATCTCTGGAGTATTCCACACTCCCCTCCAGGAAAATGCTGGGAATGTCCTGAGTCATCGACCCCATTTAGACTACACACACTACCAACACCACGATAGAGGAACATGGGACTGATGATAAAGGTGTCTGAAGCTCCTCAAGGGCTTTGGCGTTGGCGAATCTCTGGCCTGCGCTTGGAATCCTGCCCCCCTTTATGGTAGGCCTACCCGCCTTACACGAACGTATAGTAGGTTGCATGATCCACGCCTTTAAACACAACCCGCGAGGGCTGGCGCATGGGTATTTTTGACTGGAGACTTAAATGAAAAATCCACAGCCTGCTTCCAGTCTCCGACCGGGTCAGGAATGGAATGAATGAAGCCCCCATCTAGCGACGAGGATATGAACTGTGCCGGCTGCCGAGGCCTGACGCACTCCTCTGGGGCAATGATTAAATGAATGACAGATGAAATGAAATGATAGTGGAGAGTGTTGCTGGAATGAAATTGTGACAGGGAAAACCGGAGTACCCGGAGAAAAACCTGTCTGCCTCCGTTTTGTCCAGCACAGATCTCACATGGAGTGACCGGGATTTGAACCACGGACCCAGCGGTGAGAGGCCGGCGTGCTGCCGCCTAAGCCACGGAGGCTTCGGAGACTTAAATAATGCTCTTTATTTTCGTTTTGGTCAGCCCTTACTTCCTATCGCTTACAGTACCTTCCTTCCCAGCCTTGATTTTCACCCTGCAACAGAAACATGTCCATAGCTTTTTGAACACGCAAGTATTTCTATATTATTTACAGTCGGGTCAGATTTACCCATGGCGCCAGTCAACGCGTGACAATTTTCCGCCTACGTTAGACGGGATAATCTGTAAAAAAATAGGCCTAAGGGAGAAAATCCAAATATTTTGGTGCAACACAATCACATAGCTCACGTTCTTGTTGATCCAAATTTAGGGCTCAGGGACACCTTGGTCATCAGCTTCTTTGATCAAAAAAATCGAGATGACTGCTTAACTGCCATTATCAAGGCCAATGATACTGTTACGAAAAATTGTCATTTCTCTGCATGTTAAATTTGAAATATATAAATAAACTTCTTTTTATACTGGGAATAGTTCATAGGAAGACACCAAGTGTAAAATTACTTCATTAAAATACGTACGACTATGACAAAAAGGTAGTGACACACTATGGGTCAAAATGACCCGGCGCCAGTTCACGTGTTATATTTCTTCACGCATGTTCTCAAGGTTTTTTTTTTGTCGTGTAACCTCCTGAGAGGCCGAGTGCAGGTCTTTCTAGTCGACGCCCGTGGGCGACCTGCGCGTCGGGATGAGAGATGGAATGGATGAAGATGAATGAAACTGGACAAGGATGTGGAAGGAAGCGGCCGTGGCCTGTCAGAAGGTACTGTCCCAGCATTGCCTGGTGTTGAAAATGGGAAACCACGGAAAACCATTGCAAGGACAGTCGACGGTGGGGCTCGAACCCACGCGTCTACCGAGTCAGCAGAGAGCTTGGCCCCTTGACCTAACGCAGCGCTTTAGCCCACGTAGCCACTACTGTCGGTTTCTCAAGGGTTAAAACGAAACACTGCATAATAGTCGGAACCATCTTACTTTAAGCATTTAGAAACAAGTAGTTCCGTGAAGAACTATACAGCCTATTTTCATATATCCTACTTATGTTAATTGCCTCTATAAACATACAATATTTCAGTTTGATTGCTGTAATAGATTCGTAGATATTGAGAACCGACTAAATATTGCGGATGGTCGCCATGTTGGATTTTTATGTATGTAGGTCTTAGAGTTATGTACTGTTACATAAAGATTATTGTGTACGTGTTGTATTCAAATTTCAGTGGCATGATTAGGACACAAGAAGTAAAAACGAGATTTTAAAATTTCGCACAGCTGCCATCTTGTGGTTATGGAAACAATTGAAAAAAAAAATAGATGCCACTGGATTAACATTTGTATAAGGATTTACTGTACCAAGTGTCACGGGACTCGGATGGTTGAATTGCGAGAAACGACCATGTGCATATTTATACTTCGCGTCGCCGCCATGTTGGATTTGTTATCACCAGGTTATTGGGAGTCCCATAGGTGAACTTATGTTCATAGCCCCTATGAACATTAAAAATTCAGTTTGATTGCTGTAATAGATTCGTAGATATTGAGATCCATCTAAATATTTCGGATGGTCGCCATGTTGGATTGTTATATGTATAGGCCATAGAGGCATGTGCCATTAAAGGAAAATTATTGCGTAGGTTCATTATTCAAACTTTTACTTCGATCGCATGATTACGACACAAGAAATAAAAACTTAATTTTAAAATTCCTGTCGCCTCCGTAGCGTAGCGGTCAGCATGATTAGCTGCCGCCCCGGAGGTCCTGGGTTCGATTCCCGGCTCTGCCACGAAATTTGAAAAATGGTATGAGGACTGGAACGGGGTCTACTCAGCCTCGGGTGGTTCAAATGAGTAGAGGGGGTTCGATTCCCACCATAGCCATACTCGAAGTGGTCTTCAGTGGTTTCCCACTTCGCCTTCGGGCAAATGCAGGGATGGTACTGCACCATTATTCCTAAAGGTCTTAAGTACCGACATGGTTACAGTATTTTGGGAACGCCCTGTAACTTTCTAGCTAGCCTCTGAAGTCTCTCATAACAGCTGGTCTACAGCAAGCAAAAGTTTTGCTATCAAGAAAGAGATCGGCAGAGCTCGTGTTTCCGACGAGAAACCCGAAGGTCATCGATAATAACCATGTTGACTTTGTCTAACATTATATCGATCGATTCACCTGAGAATGATTAATAAAAATTAAAGTATATTTAGCGCTATATGTAAGCAGTTATATATGTCTGTATGTATATGTCCATGGCAGAAAGCTATTATTAAGCGAGTATGAAAAACAGAAGATGTTCTGTTAAGTCACTGCTGATTACATTTCGACTGCGATATATTTTATATCGAGTCGTGACGTATTGAGGAGTGGGGGAGCGGATGTGGTGCTCAAGCGACCTCGTGCGGAGAGCAAGTACTAGAGAAACCGACAGCGTGCAGGTTTGAGCCTGGAAATAGTGAAAGTGAAGTCGCCAGCTAACGGGATTTTAAAAACGTGTGACCGTGCCGAAGTGTATACGCTAGTTCGTTCAGCATTCTACGTGGAGTAGACACGTGCTTAATGGGGTTGGTCTTAAACATGTAATAAGTTTATCTTTGCGACCGTGTATCTACAGCTACTAAAGGGCCATGCGGGAGAATACTTTCATAATTCCGACCGCCAGCTCGGCTGTATTGTGTCGTAACACTCTGCATATAAACCTTCGTGGAAATGCAGCCTAGAATTGATTCAGACTTTTCACAGTGGCTATACTTCTTAAAAAAAGCACATTCTTAAGCAAGGTGTCAGAGGGAAGGAATACTATGAAGCTTATATCCTTTACGATGGTAGGCTAGATTAAAATAAGAATACTGCATTAGCAGGGTGTAGCGGAGACATGTTGGCAGCAACTTTCATTTACCATGAAGTGTGCAAGCGACTCTCGTAATGCAAGGGGCCGCGTGGACACTTGTGAACTTGCTCACATTCGCGTCCTTATATTGGAACTATTTAGCGGCTGTTCAAGTTCACCCTCGCTTCGTGACGAGTTGATAAACTGTGTGCGGTCCGGCCATCGGTATTCTAATATGTGTGGGAAGGTATCGCCAGGATATTTTGGGATCATTTCGACCGACCGGGTGTTGTTCGAGCCTAGGAGGACTATGGTTCGTTCTCTGGAGACCCAGTTGGAGTCCGGCATGTTTTCTGTTGGTCTGGAGCTTAGTATGGCCAACGATATCCTTTTTTCCTCATCTAGATTCGCCAAAGGTACAGATCACTTCAACTTGTTACAGTAGCGTAGCGTGGACATTTTGAACTACCACACATTGCCATATTTGATTTTGTAGATTAAATGGTTGAGTAGAAAGTGCAGGTTCGATGTTTATTTCGAAGCTGACCTTCTATGATGCCAGGATTTTGACTCATCAAAATGAGTGCATCCTTTGTGTTTTGATGGATAAATTTAAAATGTCAGTAGTATTTTACAGTATGTAAACTGATATGCTCATTCTTATTTGTCGAGAAATCAATGTAGGAGGAAGACCTACAGTTTTTTTGTGTAAGAACATTTTAGTAACACATTTTCTTTTTGAGAACTCTGACTGAGTTTTTCATATTCTAGTGTATTGTTCTTTAAGCACTTTCACGTGGATCATCGTATTCTGTGAGGAGAATTTTCCTTTCCGTATTATTATTACGATATTAGGAAGTTTTCGGACCCTGTTATTCTGAATGTTACTTCGAGTCCTTTGACTATTTTTCTTCGGTTTATTAACAGATTTAACTTGTATTTTCTGAGCGTGATTTTCGAAATGGATTGCCTAATGGGTCATTAGTCGCTTAGCCTTTGTTGCTAACCTAGATCCATGCTGTAGGACTAATCCATCGACATTTTCGCGTTCGGGAAAATCAGGGAAGATCTTATTTTGAGATTGGATTTATTTTTATAAATTGCTTTTTCAACCTCAGTTTGAGTGGTTGGGAGTGTTATACTTTTCTTCTTTTATGAAACACTGGATTAAATTGATATCATTGCCTTTGGTGCAATAGTTTTTCTCTATTAAGAGGGTATTTGAACGACATCCAAATTTGCGAGGATAATCCCAGGAATGACTTACTATAAGTCATACGTTTAAGAATTATGAATAATTTAATACATCAATGTAAGGCAAGTTTTCTAAAAATAGGTGGAATATTTCTGGAATCCACTGGGCTTTGTCAGTAATCTGTTACAGAATCATATTATTTTTTTTGAACACGAGTTCAGGCTTTTATTATAAACAGCTGATTTTCATAATTGTGGATTTATAACAGTAAGGCTCCAATTATATGTGCATGTTCGATTCTAGAGAGGCATGTATTAGGAATAATGCCCTTGTGTTTAAGCATATTGATACAGTGCTTTGCGAAGCAAAATTTTTCTTGTTGAGGATTGAGCCAGGTGTGCCAATCAGGATTAGATTGAATGGGGTTTTAACCCAGAGAGGCGTTGTTTTCAACCTAGTATTGAACCCATGGGCCATCGGGTCCATGACGGTCGAATCCATGTCCTTAAGGAAGAAATGAAAGAAACGTATAGTTTCTTAAAGGAACGGAGAGAGATTTTAAGCCAGGAATATAGCTTAACATTGTGCAAGCGACTAGGGACAGATGCTCCTTAGATGAGATCACCCCACTCGACATGTCAGAGAGGGCCGGTCACGAGTATTAATAACTGAGTGGAATTTTCCACCGTGATAGAAAGAGAAGCCTGAATCGGAATTCAAGCTGACGTGGCTGGAAATTGACAACGTCGCATACGCGCCATAAGAGGAATAATTAAAATTAACACGTTTACGAGCATAATAATGAGTAAACAAGCGCAGTACAGTGAATCATTTGGAATGAGAGATTTTTCAGTATAGAGAAACCATGTAATAATTGTGCAGAAATAAACTGCCGACGTAAGACTACGTCAGAGGGGAATTACCTAAGCCTCTGTGGAGGGGAGAGAGCAAAAAGAATACAACACCCACACAATTGAGGACGAGAAATTAATTAATATCTCCGAATTGCACGATCGATTCTTAGGTGCGATAAGATCATGTGACATTGAGAAGACGAGCTTTCGGAAGGTATAATTTTTATATTTGTGGAACCATTATTTTAGAAGTTGACCACAGAAAAGGCTTGAGTCTTATTTTTTTGTAGTAAAACAGTATAAAGCTTCGGGCGTTTCCAAGCCAATCATGCAGTATTCAGACAGCCAGAGGGCACGTCACTGTGTCACATCGCATGCAGTCCTACGAGCATTCCGTGAGGGGAAGTGCTGCTCCACGACGTAGAAGTAATCATTCCGACAGTCCGTGAGGGGACGTAACTTTGCGTTACATCGATAACAGCTACCAGTACTCCTTGAGGGGAGAAAACGCTGTTTTACACCGCCGAAGTAAGATCCAATAGCCACAGGCGTCACAGTAGTAACGACTTGCTTGCCTCCATAAGGAGCATTCAAGACGAAATTTTAAAGTATCGCCGTTGTGAAATATTAGGAAAATCCTAATTATAGGATTTAGGCCCGACTGTATACAAGTTAAAGTGAAAATTCGCAAGATATAGTCAGAGCAGGCTGCGAACGTCGGACTTAAAGGCGATAGGTCGTTAAATGTACGAACGAACAGATCATAACGTACGGAAGTATCGTACCAGACAGATAAACTGTTATTTAAATTGAAGCAACCTAAAAGGGAAGAACAGAATAAGGTTCGAACGTAGGAGTGTTAAAACAGTTCAAATAAAGACGATAGGAGACTATAAACATTAGCTCCAGAAAGCAGGCGAACAATTCTAATAGTATTAGAATCGAGAAGTGCTAGCTGCTATAAACTGAATCTATAGGTCTTAGAGGAGACCTCGATCCATATAGACTCTCGTTAGGATCAATAGACAGATCTACAGAGAAGCCGTTCAAGTTAGATAAATATCCAGTTATCCAGGATAGGAATAGCAGAATTGAACTCCAGGGAACAGTAGATGTTTCGGGACTTTCGCATTCTTCAGAATAGGAAGCCGACATCGGATAAATTTCACTCTTGGAGACGGGAATTTAAGAAGATCACGTGTGATAGGCTCAGAAGTACGGCCTAGTGATCGAGTAATTGTGAAGTGTAAAATAATCAAGATTGTGTGTTAGATAATATTTTTAGTGTTATTATGTGTTCAAAAGGGACACGCCAGTATATAAAAATGTCGTCAATATTAAGTGTTCTAGATATAGGTCAAAAAGTGTTTTTACGTAAGATGAATACCTTCAATATGGTGTAAAAAGTTCGAAGTGGGCCCAAAAATGAAACACCACACCAGATTTAAGATCATGGGATGATCTGGAAATATGTGAGTACAAAAATTCATTTTTATTTTGGTGTCAGAAATTGATTGTGTACAAAATCCACCGGAGTTTGGAGTGAAAGGGATGTGTTTTAATAAATAAATGCTGAATAATCAAGAATACGGTCTGAACAATAATAAAATAAATAGAGAAATTATGAATAATTATGTAAAGAATAAGTCCCGTAGAGGTAATATGTGAATAAAGGGTTAATGTATTTAACAAATGTCATAAGAGCAAGCGAAATATCATTAATATTATCATGAAAGACATTGAAATAAAGTAAAGTTGAGATATGAAAGAAATAGCTTTGGAGCTTGTATAAAGAATAAAGATAATAATAATAATAATTAAATATGGAAATGTTAAATAAAAATCAAATAAATTAATATGAACATAAGAGCGTTACGCCTTAATGTATGTGTAAGACATGATGTTCAATGGAATATTTTAAAACAGGGAGCGATTTATCGACCACGAAAGATTAATATGTGAATTAAAATAATATGAATTGTTACTAAAGAGATTTTTATCAGTTCTTGGGAAGACATTTTCGGCTTAAAATAATGCATAGCGCATAATGAGCGCAGATATAATATTAAAGTGTCACGCTAGGAACGCGTAGTGGTGAAATACTTGGTATATTACTTATGGAGGGTAGTTGATTGCAGTGAATTGATAATTGTGTAAGTCCTCTATTTGTGACATGGTATCACGAGGCATTGTGTATGTATTTAAAAAGGGAGCTAATATATGGTATTATTGAGCGTATGTCATATGGGCCACGGCCGACTCTAAATCGCATTTTGTAATAAGCCCTCTGTACGGGATTGGTTCCCGAGGCACCTGAAGAGATTCGAATGCAGGATCTTCTTATAAAAAAAGCCCCTGAAATTCTCCGTCGTCGTATGTGTATTTAATCTTCCCAATCAATGAGGACCCTCTCATAATTAATAAATGCCAAGGATATGAAAATGGTCTTTGAACCAAAGAATAGTTGTTTGAATGTATATGGTACAATAAAGCCCGGTCTCCCCAGAACTGGATAGAATGGAAAGGTTTGTTTTGAAAGCCTTGAAAATAAGCTACTAAATGTTGGGTCAGACGGGATGTCTCCTCCACCCTAACATGTCATAAATCGCACCCCAAGGAGTAGAGTCTAGCTTTCTTAAAGCGAGAAGGAACAGAGACCGTCTCGTAAGCTGTTGAAAAGAGAAATAAATACACCAGGAGTGTTTAAAGTTGTAAACGACCCGGGCGTTGAACCAAGGTCCTTAAAGATGGATATTTCGTTTGCCGGTTCAGATCGTAGTTTCTTATATGATAATGGTCTATTAAGACATAAGAGATAAATAACAATCCCTATGGTAATAATGTATGGACGTGGGATTCCACGAGTTGATTGAAGGCAACTGAGTTCGGGAGTAACTATAGTTTTTTGACTGTGTCAAGTACCTTCACGCTCTGGAGTACACAATTGATTTTCTGATTACCTTAATATATTTGTGGAATAAAGAGAGATGATAACAACTGAATGTGTGGACATGCCCAAAAACATTGAATTAGATAATTAACATAGATTTTAAAGATAATTATATATTTGTTTTTGAGAAATAAGAAAATAAAAAAAGACTGTGTTTGAGGTGTACAAGAATGACACCGTAATAATGTAAATGCATGGAGCCAAAGAGCTCAGAATTATGTAAACTTAATGTTAGTGCTTTATGGAAGTGAGACTAAGTAAGAATTGATGGTTTATGTGGAAACCACAGGTTTTGAATACAATATTTGTTTATTTTATTTTGTGATCCCTTGTTCATTTGGAACAAGCAGTTGATATTTGGGTCAGTAATTAAATTGTAAAAATGTTTGTAGCGCCATTAATTTTATTAATTAAATATGTTTAAATAGGAGTTGATTTTGTTGTTATTTTTGCAAGTGTATCCTCTAATTAATCCAAAATATGTGAGTCACAGAGTGGGGGAACTTACCGCTGCCCCGAAATTCCGAATTGAGCTACGCTGGTATACTGTGATTGGCATATTTCTTGCTAAATGGGCACAGGGGGATATATAAATACTGTGCTGGATTAATAACTAGAGGAACACTTAAGTCGGTCATATCATGTAAAATTAAAGTAATGATAGGAAAAGCTACAACGTAAATTATTAACTGACCGCATGGGTCCCTGGAAACTCATACCGAGCAGCCCTGAATATATTATATTATAAACCCCCAAGCAAACCACATCCTATTCTTTTTGGCGCCCAACGTGGGGCTTCTAGCAAACCTCTTCTTTAACTTTTTGGCGCCCAGTACGCAGGGATGAGTTTTCCTAGGGAAAACCCGAGTTTTCTCGAAAAATCAAAATTTTCATTTTTGAAAAAAATGGTTTTTCGAAATTTTGAATTATGAATACTTCCATAAAGGTTTTATGAAGTTAAATAAAAGTAGTAAAAGGGTACGTTGTAAGTGAATACCCGTACCAAGGTAATATTTTAAAAGAAATTGGGACACACGGATTCAGAGTATCATCTCTCAAGCATGTACTAGTGTGGTGGCATTTGTGGCCCACTGTATTCTCATAAGATGGCATTAAGTGAAGAGATGCAACGGCTTTTGGAGGCGATAAAAGCCGATAGTAATGAGAAGTTGGAGGCGATAAACAAGACATTGGGCCTACAAAAGGAGGAAAATAACATAGTGTTCGAATCCATAAATGAAAGTTTGGAGTCAATAAAAACTGATAGTGCTAATATGGGCACTAAATTAGAGAATATCGAAGCTAAAAGTAATACCATGGAAACTAAATTAGATAATATCGAAGTTAAAGGTAATACCATGGGAATTAAATTAGAAGCTATCGAAGCCGACTGTATAAACATGAATAAGGAACTGAAGGCTGAGATAGAAAAGATGAAAACAGAAAGTGGGGAAACCATTAAACACCAGTGGGAAGTGATGAAAACGGAGACGTTAGAGTCTCTGAAAGCCAACAGTAAAGAAAACAATGGAGTACTGAAGGCTGAAATAGTAGAGACAATGGAGATAACATTTAAAAATTTTGATGAAGGGTTTGACACTAAGTTGGAGACTAAGCTAAGTGAAATTAAAGAGGAAAGTAAAGGATTTTACTCAGGAATACAAGTCCAAATAGAGACTATGAACAAAAATAGTATAGAATCCAAAAAGGAGTGCCAAGATAATTTTAAAAGTATAGGGAATAAAATTGATACCATGGAAAATAAATTTGGTTCTATAGAAACTAAATTAATGAACATAGAAACAAAGGGTGATGAGTGTGAAAATAAACTTGTAACCCAGATCCAAGGTGTGCAGGAAAGGTTAGAAGCTCAGATAAAATATAACAGCGATATTTGTAAGGCATCCCGGGATGAAATAAAACAAAGCGTGAATAAGCTAGGAGATAGATTTGAAGGGGTTGAAGAGAAAGTAGGGATCCTCGAGAACAAAATCGGTGTAGTTCAGACTGAGGTAACTGAGATGAAAAATCAAAATCTAAAGGATGTTAAGGAGATGAAAGATCAAATTGATCATTTTACCGGGCAGGTAGATGAGAATCTGAAGACATACGAAACGAAAATAGATCAAAGATTAGGTGTATACGAGGGGCATCTCCAGAGTGAAAGAAAACAACGAGAGAACGAAAGTAAGGAAAGTACCCATAAAATAAATGAAATAAGTCAGGGTATTATTGAGGTTCAGGAAACCATCGGAACATTAAAGGTTCATGTAGGAAAAACCAATAAGGAAATTAGTCAGGTCCAAGATGAAATGATGAAGTTGTATAAGAGTCAAGAGAAGACCGAGGGAAGGCTTGAAGGAATGAAAATAGATATGGTCAAAGGACGAAAAGAAGTGGAGAAGCAAATAAAGGAGATACGAGAGGGCCTGGAGACCATAGGTGACGTTAAGCCAGAAATTATAGACCAACATGCTAAGATCATTAAGAAAGAGGTAGAAGACCAAATAAATGGATTTAGGGATAGCTTCAGGGATGAGAAATTCCAACTCAAAAAGATAGAGGAAGATATTAAAATGAATCAAGAAAGAATTCAGAATGAATTAAGATCCCGATTGGAGAGGACGGAACATAAGAACAGTCAAATGGAAATCCAACTCATGGCAAATGAAGAAAGTGCCCGAAGAGAAAGGAAGCTAGAATTCGAAAATCAGGAGGAGTTTCCAAAAACAGGATGGGTAGATTCCCGTGAACAAGGCACAGATACGGAGAGGGACTTAGGAGGGGAGAGCCCTTATAAGATCCCAGGATATCCAATGGCAATGTCAACCCCGTACACAAATCAGACAAATGGCCAAATAATAAACATTATTAAATCCAATGAGGACAGACCAGTAAAGTTTACGGGTAACAACATGTCTATTACTCCAAAATACTGGCTCAAAGAAGTGGCAGAGTATCTAAATGAAATGAAGGTTCCTCAGGATCGGAGACTGAGAGCTATTGAAAAGCTGTTGGCAGGTGATTGTCTCACCTGGTTCAGAAGCTTCAGATACACTTTTGATACGGTGGAAGGCTTTAGGGAAGCATTTTTAAAGCGATATTGGGCAGCAGATGTCCAAGAAAATTTAAGGCTAGATCTGTACTCTAGGAAGTACAGCACCAATGCACCCACTAAATACTCGGAATTTTTCACCGCTCAGCTGTGTAAATTCCGCGAACTGGATATTGCTCCGGCAGAAAACGACCTGTGTGCCGCCATTGCAAGACAGCTTCCATATGAGATTCAGAGGCTGCTAATCTCATCCAAAGCCAGAAGTGCTGTGGAAGTGGAAAGCGTATTACGTCAGTTAGATATGACGACTTCGCACGTAACACCTCGGCATCAGAGACAAACTGAGCAAGTACACATGGCCAGCAGTCATGAAACTGGAGAAAAACCAGCGACCAGGAATCAGTCCACCAGTACGGATACTCAAGGACGAGATCGAGAGTATGGGCACCAGGAGCCTAGAAGGATACAGCCATATTATAGGGGAGGATATCGAGGAAGAAATCCTAGAACGACGGGTTATAGGCAACAGGAAAGTCGACCCTATAACAATAACCAGCAAAGGCCGGACAATAGAAAGAAATGGGAGAATTATCCCAGGAGAAATGTAAGGCCAGACGATAGGGATGATGAATATCGGGCCGAAATAGAAGAAAGATATCAGGAGAGTCTTCGTTATATGAACGAAAGACCAGATGAACCTGATAGGCAAAAAGTCCGTTGGAGTGAGGCAATCAAAAACCGGAAATCACCCGACCGACTAGACGGAGCTCAAAGCTTGGAACTACAAGCTCAGTTGAAGAATGAGGGAAAAGGGAGCCCTCAGGATAAAAAAAAACTCCAAATTTAAATTGTCAAAAGTGGAAACATACCAGGAGCTGGGAGGAAGTAGAAATTGTAAATTGGATAGCTAGACCAGATGAACTAATTAACGAGGATGTGGAAGGAATCCCACCCGTTAAAAGAGAACTACCTATAATTATGCTTAGGATAGAAGGATTACTGGTCAGAGCATTGATTGATACTGGATCCACAATAAGTCTAATTACACAAACCCTTTTAAGTGAATTGGAAACAAGGGGCCGAGTACTAAAGATTCCCAAATCAAGTGTAAAGATTAAGGGAATTATCCCTGAAAAATCTTTGACATGTAAATTTCAGGTATACATTGATTTAATCATGGGTAACGCTGAAATTTCGCAGTGCTTTTTGCTGGTAAATCAATTACCATATAATGTCATATTAGGTATTGATTTTATCCGTGAGAACAAGGTCATTATAGACCTAGCGCAAAACTGCATTAGAATTCAAAGAGAGGATGTGGATGAGCAAAACATTAACCTACAGGATCAGGAGGCGAAAATAGCAGAACAGGTATGGCATATGGAAGAAGTAATTGAGGAAGATGATAAGGACATAGAAAAAATATTTGAAGTCTTCAACATAGAACTCGAAGATAATGTGGAAAATGAGTTCGAGACCAACCTGTCAGGAAAAGTGGAGGAAGCTAAAGTCAGCCTCGAAATTAAGGAACAGTTAAAGAAATTATTATTGGATTATAGGGACGTATTTGATTCCAAGCCAGGGAAGATTGAAAATTTTAAATACGCGTTCCAAGTCAACGATTGGGCACCGTTCAAACAAAAACCATACCCGGTTGCGGAAAAACATTACCCACAAACCAAGAAAACACTGCAGGAGATGATGAATGCAGGTGTTATAGAAAAGATGGCGACACCATATGTTAGTCCATTAGTGATTGTGAGTAAACCGGATGGCTCAGTAAGGGTGTGTTTAGATGCCAGAAATCTAAATGCAAAAATTATACCAGAAAATGATTCGGCACCACCCATAAAAGAAATACTGAGGAAGTTTAAAGGCAAGAAGATTTTTACAAATATTGACATGACTTCTTCGTATCATCATCTCGAACTGGAAGAGAAAACCAGCTTGTTGACTGGATTTCAGTTCGATCAACAAACATACTGCTTTAGAAGATGTCCGTTTGGATTAAAGACTGCAGGATCCGCATTAATAAGAGCGCTGGATCGAAACCTGTCAGAGGAAGTGAAAGAGTGCACTATCCGATACGTAGATGACATTTTGCTTACCTCGGAGAACATTGAGGAACATATAGAAAATTTGAAGAAATTATTAGAAGACCTAAGAAGGGCAAATTTTAAGATAAATTTAAAGAAGTCGAACTTCTGTCAAAGGCAAGTGACATTTTTAGGGCATGTGATTGACAAGGATGGTGTTAAACCAAATCCATGCAAATTGGAATCGATAAGGGATTTTCCAAGGCCTTTGAAAGTGAAGAACGTTCGCCAGTTTTTGGGATTGATTGGGTTCTTCTCAGGACATTGTCCATCATACACCAAAACTGTTGCACCACTACAGGACCTTCTGAAGAAGGGGGGCAAGTGGAAATGGACGGAGGAAGCAGAGAAAGCATTCGTGGAGGCCAAGGAAATGCTCTTAAATTACGTGAAGCTAGGATATCCTGATTTTAATCAGAGATTTATCATTCAGACAGATGCATCCCAGATTGGAATAGGGGCAATGCTATATCAGGAGAACCCGGAAAACCCTGATAAGAAGAATTATCTAGCTTTCACAAGTAGGAGACTGAAACCACACGAGAAAAATTATACGATCAGCGAGATCGAGCTGTTAGCGATATTGCACGCGTTGCAATATTGGCGGAAGATCGTATATGGGTTTCAGGTCATTCTAAGGACGGATCATAAAGCCTTAACCTTTTTGATGAAGACTGATTTATCCAGTCAAAGGTTGATGCGTTGGGCTTTATATATTCAACAATTTGATGTCAAGATAGAGTACTGCCCAGGAAAGGAAAACATAGTTCCAGACTACTTAAGTAGACAGCCAGAGTCCATAGAAGAGGAAGTAATGGCTATAGATTTGGAAGACAGGGATCAGCGTACTCTTAATGAGTTAAGAAGCATTAGCCAAAGGCAACGGGAGGATCCATGGATGAACATGCTCATATCATTCCTTGAGGGAAGCTTGATAAGAGGAACACCAGCGTACACGGAAGCTGAGAAGATAGCACAAGACTACACGTTTTATAATGGGTTATTATATAAGTTTGTGGACTCTGACCATACGAAATTAAGGATTGTTGTACCTGCAATTTTGCAGAGGAAAATAGTATGGTTAGCCCATAGATCGTTCGGACATATGGGAGTCGACAAAACAGTCTCGATGCTGAAAGAAGCATTTATATGGCCGAGACTGAGAGAAACTGTAAGGGACACGTTAAAGACATGTGATTTATGTCAAAGGATCAAACCTAATGCATTTCTGATGAGACAGAAGCCTATACCATTGTTGCCCGAAAGGCCCGGCCAAATCATATCTATCGATAATTTTGGACCTTTGCCAAAGGCAAGAAGAGGAAATCGACACATAATGGTGGCTATGGATGTATTCACTAAAATGGTTGTCCTTGCTCCCATACAGAAGACTAGTACCAAACAGGTGTTAAAACGACTTAAAGAAAAAGTGATACCGATTCTGGGGAAACCTGAGAATTTGTTGTCGGATCACGGCAGTTGTTTCACCAGTGTAGAGTTCAGACGAGAATTAGAAAGACTTGGAATACGTCAAATTTTGTCAAGTATTCGCCATCCTGAGGCAAACCCTGTAGAGAGAGTTATGAGAGAAACGGCCAAGTATTGTAGAATATACTGTGCCGAAGAAAATTGGAAGTGGATAGATATTTTGGATATTATTGAATTTTGTATAAATAATACAATCCATGAATCCACAGGAGAGATACCCATAACGTTACATCGGAATGAGCAACCAGAAAGACCTTGGAATCTGGTAATTCCTAGACCAGCAGACGCTCAGCCGGGAAGAGATGTACGAATTAGGAGAGCCTTTGAGCATCTAAAAGCTCAAGCCGACAGGAGGCAGAGAAGAAATAGGCATAAGAGGTATCATCGACCATTATTAGCAGGAGAAAAGGTGTTAGTGAAAAGACCAGCCATTTCGGATCCAGGGAACCGTGTGTACAAGAAGTTCCAGAAAATGTACCACGGACCATATCAGATAATCAGAGATTTGAGGAATAACGCATATAGAATTCGGCACTGTGAAACGGGTCACGAAGTAACCATGAATTCAGCAAATTTGAAATTATATTACCCTCCCGAAGATTTTGATGAAGAAAATGAACAAGCCCTGGTCATGGAAACATTTAGAGATGAATCCGCTTTTGACATAAATAAGAATAAGGAAGAAATAGAAAATAGAGCTCAAGCATTCGAGTGCGAATGCGAATTGGAGAAAGTATATTGGGAAATTAAAGAAATAATTGAATTTATTGAAGAAGAAAATTCCAATTTAAGAAAAGAAAATGATGAAATAAGGAAACGGGTAGGGATAGACCAAACCCGTAAGGGAGAATGAGGTTCTGGGAACTTAAAGTCCAGACAATGAAAGAAAGAAAGAAAGGGTAGGGACAGAGCATACCCGACCTACACAATTACCGGATACGACTTAAAAGAAAATAAAATAACAGTAAATACGGATGACGTTATGATGGATTCGACGGAAAGGAAATACAAATTAAATTGAAATAAATTTCCTCAAAATTTTCGAAAATTTATTTACCTAAGGAGGGGAGAGATGAACCCATGGGCCATCGGGTCCATGACGGTCGAATCCATGTCCTTAAGGAAGAAATGAAAGAAACGTATAGTTTCTTAAAGGAACGGAGAGAGATTTTAAGCCAGGAATATAGCTTAACATTGTGCAAGCGACTAGGGACAGATGCTCCTTAGATGAGATCACCCCACTCGACATGTCAGAGAGGGCCGGTCACGAGTATTAATAACTGAGTGGAATTTTCCACCGTGATAGAAAGAGAAGCCTGAATCGGAATTCAAGCTGACGTGGCTGGAAATTGACAACGTCGCATACGCGCCATAAGAGGAATAATTAAAATTAACACGTTTACGAGCATAATAATGAGTAAACAAGCGCAGTACAGTGAATCATTTGGAATGAGAGATTTTTCAGTATAGAGAAACCATGTAATAATTGTGCAGAAATAAACTGCCGACGTAAGACTACGTCAGAGGGGAATTACCTAAGCCTCTGTGGAGGGGAGAGAGCAAAAAGAATACAACACCCACACAATTGAGGACGAGAAATTAATTAATATCTCCGAATTGCACGATCGATTCTTAGGTGCGATAAGATCATGTGACATTGAGAAGACGAGCTTTCGGAAGGTATAATTTTTATATTTGTGGAACCATTATTTTAGAAGTTGACCACAGAAAAGGCTTGAGTCTTATTTTTTTGTAGTAAAACAGTATAAAGCTTCGGGCGTTTCCAAGCCAATCATGCAGTATTCAGACAGCCAGAGGGCACGTCACTGTGTCACATCGCATGCAGTCCTACGAGCATTCCGTGAGGGGAAGTGCTGCTCCACGACGTAGAAGTAATCATTCCGACAGTCCGTGAGGGGACGTAACTTTGCGTTACATCGATAACAGCTACCAGTACTCCTTGAGGGGAGAAAACGCTGTTTTACACCGCCGAAGTAAGATCCAATAGCCACAGGCGTCACAGTAGTAACGACTTGCTTGCCTCCATAAGGAGCATTCAAGACGAAATTTTAAAGTATCGCCGTTGTGAAATATTAGGAAAATCCTAATTATAGGATTTAGGCCCGACTGTATACAAGTTAAAGTGAAAATTCGCAAGATATAGTCAGAGCAGGCTGCGAACGTCGGACTTAAAGGCGATAGGTCGTTAAATGTACGAACGAACAGATCATAACGTACGGAAGTATCGTACCAGACAGATAAACTGTTATTTAAATTGAAGCAACCTAAAAGGGAAGAACAGAATAAGGTTCGAACGTAGGAGTGTTAAAACAGTTCAAATAAAGACGATAGGAGACTATAAACATTAGCTCCAGAAAGCAGGCGAACAATTCTAATAGTATTAGAATCGAGAAGTGCTAGCTGCTATAAACTGAATCTATAGGTCTTAGAGGAGACCTCGATCCATATAGACTCTCGTTAGGATCAATAGACAGATCTACAGAGAAGCCGTTCAAGTTAGATAAATATCCAGTTATCCAGGATAGGAATAGCAGAATTGAACTCCAGGGAACAGTAGATGTTTCGGGACTTTCGCATTCTTCAGAATAGGAAGCCGACATCGGATAAATTTCACTCTTGGAGACGGGAATTTAAGAAGATCACGTGTGATAGGCTCAGAAGTACGGCCTAGTGATCGAGTAATTGTGAAGTGTAAAATAATCAAGATTGTGTGTTAGATAATATTTTTAGTGTTATTATGTGTTCAAAAGGGACACGCCAGTATATAAAAATGTCGTCAATATTAAGTGTTCTAGATATAGGTCAAAAAGTGTTTTTACGTAAGATGAATACCTTCAATATGGTGTAAAAAGTTCGAAGTGGGCCCAAAAATGAAACACCACACCAGATTTAAGATCATGGGATGATCTGGAAATATGTGAGTACAAAAATTCATTTTTATTTTGGTGTCAGAAATTGATTGTGTACAAAATCCACCGGAGTTTGGAGTGAAAGGGATGTGTTTTAATAAATAAATGCTGAATAATCAAGAATACGGTCTGAACAATAATAAAATAAATAGAGAAATTATGAATAATTATGTAAAGAATAAGTCCCGTAGAGGTAATATGTGAATAAAGGGTTAATGTATTTAACAAATGTCATAAGAGCAAGCGAAATATCATTAATATTATCATGAAAGACATTGAAATAAAGTAAAGTTGAGATATGAAAGAAATAGCTTTGGAGCTTGTATAAAGAATAAAGATAATAATAATAATAATTAAATATGGAAATGTTAAATAAAAATCAAATAAATTAATATGAACATAAGAGCGTTAAGCCTTAATGTATGTGTAAGACATGATGTTCAATGGAATATTTTAAAACAGGGAGCGATTTATCGACCACGAAAGATTAATATGTGAATTAAAATAATATGAATTGTTACTAAAGAGATTTTTATCAGTTCTTGGGAAGACATTTTCGGCTTAAAATAATGCATAGCGCATAATGAGCGCAGATATAATATTAAAGTGTCACGCTAGGAACGCGTAGTGGTGAAATACTTGGTATATTACTTATGGAGGGTAGTTGATTGCAGTGAATTGATAATTGTGTAAGTCCTCTATTTGTGACATGGTATCACGAGGCATTGTGTATGTATTTAAAAAGGGAGCTAATATATGGTATTATTGAGCGTATGTCATATGGGCCACGGCCGACTCTAAATCGCATTTTGTAATAAGCCCTCTGTACGGGATTGGTTCCCGAGGCACCTGAAGAGATTCGAATGCAGGATCTTCTTATAAAAAAAGCCCCTGAAATTCTCCGTCGTCGTATGTGTATTTAATCTTCCCAATCAATGAGGACCCTCTCATAATTAATAAATGCCAAGGATATGAAAATGGTCTTTGAACCAAAGAATAGTTGTTTGAATGTATATGGTACAATAAAGCCCGGTCTCCCCAGAACTGGATAGAATGGAAAGGTTTGTTTTGAAAGCCTTGAAAATAAGCTACTAAATGTTGGGTCAGACGGGATGTCTCCTCCACCCTAACATGTCATAAATCGCACCCCAAGGAGTAGAGTCTAGCTTTCTTAAAGCGAGAAGGAACAGAGACCGTCTCGTAAGCTGTTGAAAAGAGAAATAAATACACCAGGAGTGTTTAAAGTTGTAAACGACCCGGGCGTTGAACCAAGGTCCTTAAAGATGGATATTTCGTTTGCCGGTTCAGATCGTAGTTTCTTATATGATAATGGTCTATTAAGACATAAGAGATAAATAACAATCCCTATGGTAATAATGTATGGACGTGGGATTCCACGAGTTGATTGAAGGCAACTGAGTTCGGGAGTAACTATAGTTTTTTGACTGTGTCAAGTACCTTCACGCTCTGGAGTACACAATTGATTTTCTGATTACCTTAATATATTTGTGGAATAAAGAGAGATGATAACAACTGAATGTGTGGACATGCCCAAAAACATTGAATTAGATAATTAACCTAGATTTTAAAGATAATTATATATTTGTTTTTGAGAAATAAGAAAATAAAAAAAGACTGTGTTTGAGGTGTACAAGAATGACACCGTAATAATGTAAATGCATGGAGCCAAAGAGCTCAGAATTATGTAAACTTAATGTTAGTGCTTTATGGAAGTGAGACTAAGTAAGAATTGATGGTTTATGTGGAAACCACAGGTTTTGAATACAATATTTGTTTATTTTATTTTGTGATCCCTTGTTCATTTGGAACAAGCAGTTGATATTTGGGTCAGTAATTAAATTGTAAAAATGTTTGTAGCGCCATTAATTTTATTAATTAAATATGTTTAAATAGAAGTTGATTTTGTTGTTATTTTTGCAAGTGTATCCTCTAATTAATCCAAAATATGTGAGTCACAGAGTGGGGGAACTTACCGCTGCCCCGAAATTCCGAATTGAGCTACGCTGGTATACTGTGATTGGCATATTTCTTGCTAAATGGGCACAGTATGGTTAATATTTGGTCATAGGGGACTTTATCGCTGTTATCGTGAAAATGCCTGTGTGAAGATTAATATTTTTCTGAGCAGTATTGTTGAGAATCTTGAGTGGATATCCAGTTCAATATTTCCAGTAAAATTAATATAACGACTTTGCCATAGGATGTTTGTTTAACAAGGATCACCGATAACTATTTAATGCTGAATCTATGATTAATTTTTGCTTAACTTAACTGTTCGGCAGAAATACCCTGGAATTAGAAATGAAACAATTTTAAGCAGAAATGAATGTCGTGACATTAAGCCAGTGGGAGGAGAATAATCGAAATTATTTTAGAATTTTGTGTAAATTATATTCTGTAAATATGCCATATGAATTTCATCGTTCAATAACAAGACCATATAATGCTACTAAAAATGTCGTGTAGGATTATTGGTTATAATCAGGATATTTTTGTATAATATGTTCTTTCAGTTAAGGAACCGAAATGAATTTAATTTATTCAATTCTTATAATATATTTTTTTGTGTGTGCTTATCCTATGGGATTGACCATTATTATTATTAATATGCCTTATATTTTAATAAACTAAAAGTTAGTTGAGATAATGAGTAATTCCTTTTTGAAAGTCTTTCCCATTTTCCACAGTTGAAAGACAATCCAGTATAATCAATGAGATTTTTTGATTGGTCGTGGTATCGACAAAATTGATATTTCTTGTCATGTTTATTCTTGCAATAAACTAATTTATTACTTGGTTTTAATTATTGCGTGATGCTTTATAGAGGTGATGGAAGGGTGTATTAAGGGGGCCATCGCTAGGTATTTTAGGGTTTACCACACCTTTGAGATTCTTTCTTCCTTTTGAAGAATTCTTGTGTTTTGAGCAAGTCCTTTCTTTCTCTGAGCCTTGGTCAGTCTTAATACATCCTGTTAGGTATTCGAGTGGCCCTATTATCCCTGTGTCTGTTGGTAGAACTTGGGGGTCTTTAGAGCCGGGGAATTTTCAGGTTCTACGATCCAGCTGCTATCCAGGGATTCAACAGGTATTGGTAGGTAAAAGGGTACATTAGGTGGCGCCCAACGTGGGTCCTTCGAAAAACTGGAATACCAGAGCGAATACCAGGGAGTTGAATGCCATAAGTCTGCCAAAATTGAAACTGAAAGTACAAAGTGGAAATTAGTTACATGATCATGTAACACAGATCGCGAATTGGAAGACCGTGTTTCCTGTGTGACCATGAATCAAGGCAATAAAATAATGGTGAACCAATATTTTGGCACGAACTATTGGAATTCCTATGGATCAAAGCAATTACGAGGATACTCGAGCTACTTGACTTACAAGTTGTATTGCAACAATTATTAATTTTATTTTATTTTATGTATTGGAGTGGTGCCACACGCTTTGTTAATAATTTGTTCTACTTGTTTCCGGCTGATGATCATTGCTGACATCATTAAAAATAGAAGTATTTGTAGCAAATTTAAAATTTAAGTAATGGTAGAATCATAGACCTTCACCGATATAAACCAACACGCACTTGTATATAGTCGATCCCAAATCAAATTGGGCACTTTGTGTTTAGACATAAGCTTATTTTAAGGTAATGCCAGACAATAAGAATGAGCATGTATGGTAAATGGTGGTTGTTTGTAGATGTTCTCGCTGTGCTTTGTTGGTGTGGTATTCTTATTTCTTGTGAAGTGTAGTGAAGCATGTCTGAAGGTAATATGGTGACTGTTGGTGATGTTAAGAAGATGTTTGAAATTCTTCAACATAAAATGGACAATTTTAATCAGGACATAGAAAATATTAAGGTCCAAACTAAATCTGCATTAGACCATATGTCCGAAACTGTTATTCAAAGTCAGGGAGTGATAAAAGATGCAGTTGCTGAGGGTATCAGGGGGGAAATTGATACTATGCAATCCTCCTTGAAAGCTATCAATGACAGTTCTAAAAGGGTAGAAAAGAAGGTTACCAGTGTAGAATCTAATATCGAAGATATCCAGGACGATAATAGAAAAACACAACTAGATATCAGTACACTACGGGCTTGGTACAGGTTAGCCAAGAAAGAATCCAAACTAGTCAAACATCAATGCAAAATAGTCAAACTTCAATGCAAACAGATCTTAAAAATATCCAAACTAGTCAAACATCAATGCAAACAGATCTTAACAATGTTCAGACTAGTCAAAGGGGAATTGAGGAAACAGTAAAGGATGTAAACTCTAATGTAAGGATTATGCAATCCCAAATCAATGATTTAAAAACAGATGTGGGATTAATAGAATCCAGTCAAAAAGAGATTCAGTCCCAAGTCAAAAATATTCAGAATGATGTAAATCAAATTGAATCCAGTCAAAATAAAATGGAGCTAGAGGTCCAAAAAATCGAATCTAGTCAAAATCAGACGGGGGCTAAGTTAATGGAGCTAGAAAAATCTAGTAAAGAGTTTCAAGTTGAGATTAAACTAGACTTTGAAAAAAGTGTGAAGCTCAGTAAAAAAAAATTAGAAGCACTTCAGCTACAGTTTTCCCATGACACTAATCAGACCCAGAATAGCCTGGAGCAGTTGAAATGTGAAATGGGGACACTCCGAGCTCAAGTCACAGATCATACGAAACTTCTCAGGGATGATTTTGACATAGATTTGAAAGGGATCATAAGAGATAATATTGTAACATTTCGTAAAGATATCATGAAAATTAATGAGGAATGTTTTAAAGTTGAGAAATCTAAGTTAGAATCCAAACTTGCCACTGGTCTTGCAACTAATAGCAAAGACATAATAAATGTTAGGGAAGATCTAAGCAAAAGAATGGATGGAATTCAAAATACACAGGTTAATAACATATCCGATTTAGAGAAACGTATTAACAGTGTTGAAACTAAAGTCGACCAAAGTAAGATAGAGTTAAATGAGGTCAGGGAGAAGAAAACTTCCGAGATTAATGAAATTAGAAAGGGTCTCGAGCAAATTAATCTAGAGGGGCATATCAATTTGGATACGCTAAAAGATCAATTGCGATCACTTTTACAGTCCGATTTTAGAGTTGTAGTTGAACAACCTGAAGTGATAGTACCTGATGGTAGGGAAAGGATGATGCAGGAATCTCCCAATAACGAACCCAACGTTCGGCTCAGTCAAATGGAACATCCAAGTCCCATTCGAACAAGCAGGGAAACTTTTAGTTCTCCGAACCCCAACGTAGGCGTGGATGATTATACTTCGAAATCATTGGAAAGGACACCGAATGTAACCATAATAAATAACTTTGATGACAAACCTAGGAAGTTTAGCAACTTGGATGGAATGACACCAATCGAATTTGTAAGGGCATTAAGAGATTACTTTTTGGAGTCACATGTGCCACGTGAGCGTGAGCTACATATGGTGGAAAGGTTTCTTACCGATGCTCCGTTACAATGGTTCAGGGCCTTTCGTTACACATTTGACAATTTTGAACAGTTTTCGGAGGCCTTCATACAAAGATTTTGGTCGATCGAGGTCCAACAAAATGTGAGATCGGAAGTCTATTCACGCAAGTACTCCAGTACAGGACCAACCAGCTATGCTGAGTACTTTGCGTGTCAGTTAGCAAAACTCCGTTTTCTTCAGCCGCCGTTAACCCAGGAAGAACTCCTTGAAGCTATCTCACGTCAATTGCCTGCGGAAGTAAGGAGATCAATTATTTCTTCCGGAGTATCGTCTTTAACGTCGTTAGATGACTTGTTACGTCGATTAGATCACATGAGTATGATGACGCAACCTACCATAGTCAAAAATGCCAGGCAGGAATCGAAAGTTGTAAACGCGGTAATGATGAACCGTACACAGCAGACGGATCGTTTTGAGCAAAGAAGAGATGATAGAATGGGTCCTATTAGAAATACCCATCAGGAAGAGAGGAGATGGGAAAACCAACGTAGGGATGCCCAGGAGAGGCCATGGCAACGTCACTACGAGGAGAGAAATTTCTATCGAAGAGATAATGATCGAAACCGGAATGATCACCGAGAACCGCCTTATAACGGGAATTACAGATATGATCAAAATAATCGAGATAACAGATATAATAGGAATGATAGGGATACCCGTGACAACAGAGATAAGAGACAAAATCAAGGGTACTCAAGATACAACAATTATCGGACGGAGGCATCCGATAAGAAAGTGCAACAGGAGATGCTCAAGAGAGGGCGAGATAAGTCCACGGAGGTTGGACGAAGAAAATCGAAGGAAAGAAAGGATGAAAATCCAGATAAGTCACGACCCAGCAGTAGCAGAGAAGGTCGGAGTTCAGAAAGAACGCCTGACCGGGACAAAAGAAAAACATTTTCGAAAAGAAATTAAGCACTGAGATGTCACGCATTCTCCCTGTCCACGACTACAAGAAAGTGATTACCATGACAGAGAAGTCATTATAATAAAATGAAATAATTGTTATGAGGTAGTAAGCCTAAGTGGAAGAGAAATGATAGGTCGTTTCAATGCAAAAAACCTGAAAAGATATGTGAAGAAGATAGTCTGAGTATTGACTGAATAATGCTACATATGCCGAGATTACCTGGAATGGTGTAAATAAAAGTTGAGGAGACTTTTATTTAAGGTATCAAAGGGAAAATGCACCATTATTCCTAAAGGTCTTAAGTACCGACATGGTTACAGTATTTTGGGAACGCCCTGTAACTTTCTAGCTAGCCTCTGAAGTCTATCATAACAGCTGGTCTACAGCAAGCAAAAGTTATGCTATCAAGAAAGAGATAGGCAGAGCTCGTGTTTCCGACGAGAAACCCGAAGGTCATCGATAATAAGCATGTTGACTTTGTCTAACATTATATCGATCGATTCACCTGAGAATGATTAATACAAATTAAAGTATATTTAGCGCTATATGTAAGCAGTTACATATGTCTGTATGTATATGTCCATGGCAGAAAGCTATTATTAAGCGAGTATGAAAAACAGAAGATGTTCTGTTAAGTCACTGCTGATTACATTTCGACTGCGATATATTTTATATCGAGTCGTTACGTATTGAGGAGTGGGGGAGCGGATGTGGTGCTCAAGCGACCTCGTGCGGAGAGCAAGTACTAGAGAAACCGACAGCGTGCAGGTTTGAGCCTGGAAATAGTGAAAGTGAAGTCGCCAGCTAACGGGATTTTAAAAACGTGTGACCGTGCCGAAGTGTATACGCTAGTTCGTTCAGCATTCTACGTGGAGTAGACACGTGCTTAATGGGGTTCAGACATGGTCTTAAACATGTAATAAGTTTATCTTTGCGACCGTGTATCTACAGCTACTAACGGGCCATGCGGGAGAATACTTTCATAATTCCGACCGCCAGCTCGGCTGTATTGTGTCGTAACACTCTGCATATAAACCTTCGTGGAAATGCAGCCTAGACTTGATTCAGACTTTTCACAGTGGCTATACTTCTTTAAAAAAAGCACATTCTTAAGCGAGGTGTCAGAGGGAAGGAATACTATGAAGCTTATATCCTTTACGATGGTAGGCTAGATTAAAATAAGAATACTGCATTAGCAGGGTGTAGCGGAGACATGTTGGCAGCAACTTTCATTTACCATGAAGTGTGCAAGCGACTCTCGTAATGCAAGGGGCCGCGTGGATTCTTGTGAACTTGCTCACATTCGCGTCCTTATATTGGAACTATTTAGCGGCTGTTCAAGTTCACCCTCGCTTCGTGACGAGTTGATAAACTGTGTGCGGTCCGGCCATCGGTATTCTAATATGTGTGGGAAGATATCGCCAGGATATTTTGGGATCATTTCGACCGACCGGGTGTTGTTCGAGCCTAGGAGGACTATGGTTCGTTCTCTGGAGACCCAGTTGGAGTCCGGCATGTTTTCTGTTGGTCTGGAGCTTAGCATGGCCAATGATATCCTTTTTTCCTCATCTAGATTCGCCAAAGGTACAGATCACTTCAACTTGTTACATTAGCGTAGCGTGGACATTTTGAACTACCACACATTGCCATATTTGATTTTGTAGATTAAATGGTTGAGTAGAAAGTGCAGGTTCGATGTTTATTTCGAAGCTGACCTTCTATGATGCCAGGATTTTGACTCATCAAAATGAGTGCATCCTTTGTGTATTTTGATGGATAAATTTAAAATGTCAGTAGTATTTTACAGTATGTAAATTGATATGCTCATCCTCATTTGTCGAGAAATCAATGTAGGAGGAAGATCTACATTTTTTTTGTGTAAGAACATTTTAGTAACACATTTTCTTTTTGAGAACTCTGACTGAGTTTTTCATATTCTAGTGTATTGTTCTTTAAGCACTTTCGCGTGGATCATCGTATTCTGTGAGGATTTTCCTTTCCGTATTATTATTACGATATTAGGAAGTTTTCGGACCCTGTTATTCTGAATGTTACTTCGAGTCCTTTGACTATTTTTCTTCGGTTTATTAACAGATTTAACTTGTATTTTCTGAGCGTGATTTTCGAAATGGATTTCCTAATGGGTCATTAGTCGCTTAGCCTTTGTTGCTAACCTAGATCCATGCTGTAGGACTAATCCATCGACATTTTCGCGTTCGGGAAAATCAGGGAAGATCTTATTTTGAGATTGGATTTATTTTTATAAATTGCTTTTTCAACCTCAGTTTGAGCGGTTGGGAGTGTTATACTTTTCTTCTTTTATGAAGTTAACACTGGATTAAATTGATATCATTGCCTTTGGTGCAATAGTTTTTCTCTATTAAGAGGGTATTTGAACGACATCCAAATTTGCGAGGATAATCCCAGGAATGACTTACTATAAGTCATACGTTTAAGAATTATGAATAATGTAATACATCAATGTAAGGCAAGTTTTCTAAAAATAGGTGGAGTATTTCTGGAATCCACTGGGCTTTGTTAGTAATCTGTTACAGAATCATATTATTTTTTTTTGAACACGAGTTCAGGCTTTTATTATAAACAGCTGATTTTCATAATTGGGATTTATAACAGTAAGGCTCCAATTATAGGTGCATGTTCGATTCTAGAGAGGCATGTATTAGGAATAATGCCCTTGTGTTTAAGTATATTGATACAGTGCTTTGCGAAGCAAAATTTTTCTTGTTGAGGATTGAGCCAGGTGTGCCAATCAGGATTAGATTGAATGGGGTTTTAACCCAGAGAGGCGTTGTTTTCAACCTAGTATGGTTAATATTTGGTCATAGGTGACTTTATCGCTGTTATCGTGAAAATGCCTGTGTGAAGATTAATATTTTTCTGAGCAGTATTGTTGAGAATCTTGAGTGGATATCCAGTTCAATATTTCCAGTAAAATTAATATAACGACTTTGCCATAGGATGTTTGTTTAACAAGGATCACCGATAACTATTTAATGCTGAATCTATGATTAATTTTTGCTTAACTTAACTGTTCGGCAGAAATACCCTGGAATTAGAAATGAAACAATTTTAAGCAGAAATGAATGTCGTGACATTAAGTCAGTGGGAGGAGAATAATCGAAATTATTTTAGAATTTTGTGTAAATTACATTCTGTAAATATGCCATATGAATTTCATCGTTTAATAACAAGACCATATAATGCAACTAAAAATGTCGTGTAGGATTATTGGTTATAATCAGGATATTTTTGTATAATATGTTCTTTCAGTTAAGGAACCGAAATGAATTTAATTTATTCAATTCTTATAATATTTTTTTGTGTGTGCTTATCCTATGGGATTGATCATTATTATTATTAATATGCCTTATATTTTAATAAACTAAAAGTTAGTTGAGATAATGGGTAATTCCTTTTTAAAGTCTTTCCCATTTTCCACAGTTGAATGACAATACAGTATAATCAATGAGATTTTTTGATTGGTCGTGGTATCGACAAAATTGATATTTCTTGTCATGTTTATTCTTGCAATAAACTAATTTATTACTTGGTTTTAATTATTGCGTGATGCTTTATAGAGGTGATGGAAGGGTGTATTAAGGGGGCCATCGCTAGGTATTTTAGGGTTTACCACACCTTTGAGATTCATTCTTCCTTTTGAAAAATTCTTGTGTTTTGAGCTAGTCTTTTCTTTCTCTGAGCCTTGGTCAGTCTTAATACATCCTGTTAGGTATTCGAGTGGCCCTATTATCCCTGTGTCTGTTGGTAGAACTTGGGGGTCTTTAGAGCCGGGGAATTTTCAGGTTCTACGATCCAGCTGCTATCCAGGGATTCAACAGGTATTGGTAGGTAAAAGGGTACATTAGGTGGCGCCCAACGTGGGGCCTTCGAAAAACTGGAATACCAGAGCGAATACCAGGGAGTTGAATGCCATAAGTCTGCCAAAATTGAAACTGAAAGTACAAAGTGGAAATTAGTTTTATGATCATGTAACACAGATCGCGAATTGGAACACCGTGTTTCCTGTGTGACCATGAATCAAGGCAATAAAATAATGGTGAACCAATATTTTGGCACGAACTATTGGAATTCCTATGGATCAAAGCAATTACGAGGATACTCGAGCTACTTGACTTACAAGTTGTATTGCAACCATTATTAATTTTTTATTTTATTTTATGTATTGGAGTGGTGCCACACGCTTTGTTAATAATTTGTTCTACTTGTTTCCGGCTGATGATCATTGCTGACATCATTAAAAATAGAAGTATTTGTAGCAAATTTAAAATGTAAGTAATGGTAGAATCATAGACCTTCACCGATATAAACCAACACGCACTTGTATATAGTCGATCCCAAATCAAATTGGGCACTTTGTGTTTAGACATAAGCTTATTTTAAGGTAATGCCAGACAATAAGAATGAGCATGTATGGTAAATGGTGGTTGTTTGTAGATGTTCTCGCTGTGCTTTGTTGGTGTGGTATTCTTATTTCTTGTGAAGTGTAGTGAAGCATGTCTGAAGGTGATATGGTGACTGCTGGTGATGTTAAGAAGATGTTTGAAATTCTTCAACATAAAATGGACAATTTGAACCAGGACATAGAAAATATTAAGGTTCAAACTAAATCTGCATTAGACCATATGTCCGAAACTGTTATTCAAAGTCAGGGAGTGATAAAAGATGCAGTTGCTGAGGGTATCAGGGGGGAAATTGATACTATGCAATCCTCCTTGAAGGCTATCGATGACAGTTCTAAAAGGGTAGAAAAGAAGGTTACCAGTGTAGAATCTAATATCGAAGATATCCAGGACGATAATAGAAAAACACAACTAGATATCAGTACACTACGGGCTAATGTTGGCTTGGTACAGGTTAGCCAAGAAAGAAATCAAACTAGTCAAACATCAATGCAAATTAGTCAAACTTCAATGCAAACAGATCTTAACAATATCCAAACTAGTCAAACATCAATGCAAACAGATCTTAACAATGTTCAGACTAGTCAAAGGGGAATTGAGGAAACAGTAAAGGATGTAAACTCTAATGTAAGGATTATGCAATCCCAAATCAATGATTTAAAAACAGATGTGGGATTAATAGAATCCAGTCAAAAAAAGATTCAGTCCCAAGTCAAAAATATTCAGAATGATGCAAATCAAATTGAATCCAGCCAAAATAAAATGGAGCTAGAGGTCCGAAAAATCGAATCTAGTCAAAATCAGACGGGGGTTAAGTTAATGGAGCTAGAAAAATCTAGTAAAGAGTTTCAAGTTGAGATTAGACTAGACTTTGAAAAAAGTGTGAAGCTCAGTAAAAAAAATTAGAAGCACTTCAGCTACAGTTTTCCCATGACACTAATCAGACCCAGAATAGCCTGGAGCAGTTGAAATGTGAAATGGGGACACTCCGAGCTCAAGTCACAGATCATACGAAACTTCTCAGGGATGATTTTGACATAGATTTGAAAGGGATCATAAGAGATAATATTGTAACATTTCGTAAAGATATCATGAAAATTAATGAGGAATGTTTTAAAGTTGAGAAATCTAAGTTAGAATCCAAACTTGCCACTGGTCTTGCAACTAATAGCAAATACATAATAAATGTTAGGGAAGATCTAAGCAAAAGAATGGATGGAATTCAAAATACACAGGTTAATAACATATCCGATTTAGAGAAACGTATTAACAGTGTTGAAACTAAAGTCGACCAAAGTAAGATAGAGTTAAATGAGGTCAGGGAGAAGAAAACTTCCGAGATTAATGAAATTAGAAAGGGTCTCGAGCAAATTAATCTAGAGGGGCATATCAATTTGGATACGCTAAAAGATCAATTGCGATCACTTTTACAGTCCGATTTTAGAGTTGTAGTTGAACAACCTGAAGTGATAGTACCTGATGGTAGGGAAAGGATGATGCAGGAATCTCCCAATAACGAACCCAACGTTCGGCTCAGTCAAATGGAACATCCGAGTCCCATTCGAACAAGCAGGGTAACTTTTAGTTCTCCGAACCCCAACGTAGGCGTGGATGATTATACTTCGAAATCATTGGAAAGGACACCGAATGTAACCATAATAAGAAACTTTGATGACAAACCTAGGAAGTTTAGCAACTTGGATGGAATGACACCAATCGAATTTGTAAGGGCATTAAGAGATTACTTTTTGAGGTCACATGTGCCACGTGAGCGTGAGCTACATATGGTGGAAAGGTTTCTTACCGATGCTCCGTTACAATGGTTCAGGGCCTTTCGTTACACATTTGACAATTTTGAACAGTTTTCGGAGGCCTTCATACAAAGATTTTGGTCGATCGAGGTCCAACAAAATGTGAGATCGGAAGTCTATTCACGCAAGTACTCCAGTACAGGACCAACCAGCTATGCTGAGTACTTTGCGTGTCAGTTAGCAAAACTCCGTTTTCTCCAGCCGCCGTTAACCCAGGAAGAACTCCTTGAAGCTATCTCACGTCAATTGCCTGCGGAAGTAAGGAGATCAATTATTTCTTCCGGAGTATCGTCTTTAACGTCGTTAGATGACTTGTTACGTCGATTAGATCACATGAGTATGATGACGCAACCTACCATAGTCAAAAATGCCAGGCAGGAATCGAAAGTTGTAAACGCGGTAATGATGAACCGTACACAGCAGACGGATCGTTTTGAGCAAAGAAGAGATGATAGAATGGGTCCTATTAGAAATACCCATCAGGAAGAGAGGAGATGGGAAAACCAACGTAGGGAAGCCCAGGAGAGGCCATGGCAACGTCGCTACGAGGAGAGAAATTTCTATCGAAGAGATAATGATCGAAACCGGATTGATCACCGAGAACCACCTTATAACAGGAATTACAGATATGATCAAAATAATCGAGATAACAGATATAATAGGAATGATAGGGATACCCGTGACAACAGAGATAAGAGACAAAATCAAGGGTACTCAAGATACAACAATTATCGGACGGAATCATCCGATAAGAAAGTGCAACAGGAGATGCTCAAGAAAGGGCGAGATAAGTCCACGGAGGTTGGACGAAGAAAATCGAAGGAAAGAAAGGATGAAAATCCAGATAAGTCACGACCCAGCAGTAGCAGAGAAGGTCGGAGTTCAGAAAGAACGCCTGACCGGGACAAAAGAATAACATTTTCGAAAAGAAATTAAGCACTGAGATGTCACGCATTCTCCCTGTTCACGACTACAAGAAAGTGATTACCATGACAGAGAAGTCATTATAATAAAATGAAATAATTGTTATGAGGTAGTAAGCCTAAATGGAAGAGAAATGATAGGTCGTTTCAATGCAAAAAACCTGAAAAGATATGTGAAGAAGATACTCTGAGTATTGACTGAATAATGCTACATATGCCGAGATTACCTGGAATGGTGTAAATAAAAGTTGAGGAGACTTTTATTTAAGGTATCAAAGGGAAAATGCACCATTATTCCTAAAGGTCTTAAGTACCGACATGGTTACAGTATTTTGGGAACGCCCTGTAACTTTCTAGCTAGCCTCTGAAGTCTATCATAACAGCTGGTCTACAGCAAGCAAAAGTTATGCTATCAAGAAAGAGATCGGCAGAGCTCGTGTTTCCGACGAGAAACCCGAAGGTCATCGATAATAACCATGTTGACTTTGTCTAACATTATATCGATCGATTCACCTGAGAATGATTAATACAAATTAAAGTATATTTAGCGCTATATGTAAGCAGTTACATATGTCTGTATGTATATGTCCATGGCAGAAAGCTATTATTAAGCGAGTATGAAAAACAGAAGATGTTCTGTTAAGTCACTGCTGATAACATTTCGACTGCGATATATTTTATATCGAGTCGTTACGTATTGAGGAGTGGGGGAGCGGATGTGGTGCTCAAGCGACCTCGTGCGGAGAGCAAGTACTAGAGAAACCGACAGTGTGCAGGTTTGAGCCTGGAAATAGTGAAAGTGAAGTCGCCAGCTAACGGGATTTTAAAAACGTGTGACCGTGCCGAAGTGTATACGCTAGTTCGTTCAGCATTCTACGTGGAGTAGACACGTGCTTAATGGGGTTCAGACATGGTCTTAAACATGTAATAAGTTTATCTTTGCGACCGTGTATCTACAGCTACTAACGGGCCATGCTGGAGAATACTTTCATAATTCCGACCGCCAGCTCGGCTGTATTGTGTCGTAACACTCTGCATATAAACCTTCGTGGAAATGCAGCCTAGACTTGATTCAGACTTTTCACAGTGGCTATACTTCTTTAAAAAAAGCACATTCTTAAGCAAGGTGTCAGAGGGAAGGAATACTATGAAGCTTATATCCTTTACGATGGTAGGCTAGATTAAAATAAGAATACTGCATTAGCAGGGTGTAGCGGAGACATGTTGGCAGCAACTTTCATTTACCATGAAGTGTGCAAGCGACTCTCGCAATGCAAGGGGCCGCGTGGATTCTTGTGAACTTGCTCACATTCGCGTCCTTATATTGGAAGTATTTAGCGGCTGTTCAAGTTCACCCTCCCTTCGTGACGAGTTGATAAACTGTGTGCGGTCCGGCCATCGGTATTCTAATATGTGTGGGAAGATATCGCCAGGATATTTTGGGATCATTTCGACCGAACGGGTGTTGTTTGAGCCTAGGAGGACTATGGTTCGTTCTCTGGAGACCCAGTTGGAGTCCGGCATGTTTTCTGTTGGTCTGGAGCTTAGTATGGCCAACGATATCCTTTTTTCCTCATCTAGATTCGCCAAAGGTACAGATCACTTCAACTTGTTACAGTAGCGTAGCGTGGACATTTTGAACTACCACACATTGCCATATTTGATTTTGTAGATTAAATGGTTGAGTAGAAAGTGCAGGTTCGATGTTTATTTCGAAGCTGACCTTCTACGATGCCAGGATTTTGACTCATCAAATTGAGTGCATCCTTTGTGTATTTTGATGGATAAATTTAAAATGTCAGTAGTATTTTACAGTATGTAAACTGATATGCTCATTCTTATTTGTCGAGAAATCAAAGTAGGAGGAAGATCTACAGTTTTTTTTTGTGTAAGAACATTTTAGTAACACATTTTCTTTTTGAGAACTCTGACTGAGTTTTTCATATTCTAGTGTATTGTTCTTTAAGCATTTTCACGTGGATCATCGTATTCTGTGAGGAGAATTTTCCTTTCCGTATTATTATTACGATATTAGGAAGTTTTCGGACCCTGTTATTCTGAATGTTACTTCGAGTCCTTTGACTATTTTTCTTCGGTTTATTAACAGATTTAACTTGTATTTTCTGAGCGTGATTTTCGAAATGGATTGCCTAATGGGTCATTAGTCGCTTAGCCTTTGTTGCTAACCTAGATCCATGCTGTAGGACTAATCCATCGACATTTTCGCGTTCGGTAAAATCAGGGAAGATCTTATTTTGAGATTGGATTTATTTTTATAAATTGCTTTTTCAACCTCAGTTTGAGTGGTTGGGAGTGTTATACTTTTCTTCTTTTATGAAGTTAACACTGGATTAAATTGATATCATTGCCTTTGGTGCAATAGTTTTTCTCTATTAAGAGGGTATTTGAACGACATCCAAATTTGCGAGGATAATCCCAGGAATGACTTACTATAAGTCATACGTTTAAGAATTATGAATAATGTAATACATCAATGTAAGGCAAGTTTTCTAAAAATAGGTGGAGTATTTCTGGAATCCACTGGGCTTTGTTAGTAATCTGTTACAGAATCATATTATTTTTTTTGAACACGAGTTCAGGCTTTTATTATAAACAGCTGATTTTCATAATTGTGGATTTATAACAGTAAGGCTCCAATTATAGGTGCATGTTCGATTCTAGAGAGGCATGTATTAGGAATAATGCCCTTGTGTTTAAGTATATTGATACAGTGCTTTGCGAAGCAAAATTTTTCTTGTTGAGGATTGAGCCAGGTGTGCCAATCAGGATTAGATTGAATGGGGTTTTAACCCAGAGAGGCGTTGTTTTTAACCTAGTATGGTTAATATTTGGTCATAGGTGACTTTATCGCTGTTATCGTGAAAATGCCTGTGTGAAGATTAATATTTTTCTGAGCAGTATTGTTGAGAATCTTGAGTGGATATCCAGTTCAATATTTCCAGTAAAATTAATATAACGACTTTGCCATAGGATGTTTGTTTAACAAGGATCACCGATAACTATTTAATGCTGAATCTATGATTAATTTTTGCTTAACTTAACTGTTCGGCAGAAATACCCTGGAATTAGAAATGAAACAATTTTAAGCAGAAATGAATGTCGTGACATTAAGTCAGTGGGAGGAGAATAATCGAAATTATTTTAGAATTTTGTGTAAATTATATTCTGTAAATATGCCATATGAATTTCATCGTTTAATAACAAGACCATATAATGCTACTAAAAATGTCGTGTAGGATTATTGGTTATAATCAGGATATTTTTGTATAATATGTTCTTTCAGTTAAGGACCCGAAATGAATTTAATTTATTCAATTCTTATAATTTTTTTTTTCGTGTGTGCTTATCCTATGGGATTGATCATTATTATTATTAATATGCCTTACATTTTAATCAACTAAAAGTTAGTTGAGATAATGGGTAATTCCTTTTTGAAAGTCTTTCCCATTTTCCACAGTTGAAAGACAATCCAGTATAATCAAGAGATTTTTAGCCTACTTTCGATTTTTGCTAAAAATGAAAGTAGACTTATGAGATCAACACAGGGCGAAAAAAGTGTGTCTGTCTGTGTGTGTGTATGTGTGTGTGTGTGTGAGTGTGTGTGTTTGTATATGTGTGTGTGTGAGTCTGTGTGTGTGTGTGTGTGTCTGTGTGTGTGTGAGTGTGTGTACTCTGAATGTCTGTCCCCCCTATCAATTCGAACACAGTGAATGCGAATTGAACGAAATTTGGTACAAAGGTAGCACTAGCAAAGGACACCTCAGTGTCATGTTTTATATCGCCGCCATATTTACTAAAACTGAATGGCGGCCACTCAAACGTTCAAAACGTAAAATCAAATAACGACTAACCAAATCATCCGATCTCTACCAAATTTGGTAACAACATACCTTCGTATAGGATGCGTCTTGTGACCAAACTACATGGTCGTTCGCCATACCATTTCAGGATGGCGGCCGTGCGAATTATGCAAACTTTATAATCCATATCATGGGACCCACCAGTTCTGATTATCGAGCCGAGAATCGTTTTAACTGTTCTAAAGGAAGAGGCACGTTCGAAATTAAAAGTTTATTTTGTAATACTATAGTGCAGACGTGATTTTAAAAAGCTGACCTGATTCAGTAATAAGACAAGATGGCAGCGGATATCTTGTGCCTGACTTATATTTCACAAATTTGAGTATTGCATGCAATATAGCGTACTGATACAAAATAAATAAACTTTGTATGAAATGCTTTATATATAAATAATATACTCCAGTGATGAAATCGTTTAGTATAAATCATTATTTGCTAACAAGTTCTATGTAAGTCATTTTATATAGAACGATATTCGTTGGCACAATTAGCTCAGTGGTAGAGCGTTAGCCTATCGCTCAAATGCCTATGGTTCAAACCCGATCAGAGCTAGGTTTTTTGCTTGAAATGTTATATGTTTATTGTTTTGTAATGACTCAGATGTTTTAAAATTAAGCGTTATATTGTGCATATTATGGTGTAAAATATATATTTAATTAAAACATAATTCGCCAGCAGATTTACTCGAGACATCTAGCTGCCAAAAATGTAACTGCACGCCGATTATTAGCTTCCAGATTTTATTGAAAAGTTTCTTCTTCTGGCCGCTAGAATGCACTCGCTCTGTTAGGATTATATTGTTCGATATTTCACCACTAGATGTCACGACTAGTCTACGTGGGGATCCATTGATTACTATACCATTGGCATTCTATGCGCATCGAATTTGAAGAATGACAAGATGATACTACGATACATTTTTACTTTTTATTTTAAAGGGTTTGTAACAGCCTATTTTGCGTTACTTGAAAATGTTATTTGAAGTAAAGAACAAAACGATTTCACATAGTAACTGAATTCAAGCCGTTGGTGTTAGTTCATGTTATTAATTACTACTTTTATTTCAGGCAAATAGCAATCGAAAATATCCACATAGTTTGTATACACACGTCTCTGTAGGGTCATGGAAAGATTTGTTAATTCAATTAGGGTTGTGAAAGCCATGCACAACCAGACGTGTAAAGACATGCCTCAACTCAAAGTTGGATGTTGCCCACGGCAGGTCGTATATGTAATAATAATAATAATAATAATAATAATAATAATAATAATAATAATAATAATAATAATGTTATTGGTTTTACATCCCTTTTAACTACTGCTGCTTTTAGAGACACAGGGGTGCCGGAATTTTGGCCCGAAGGGGACCTTAAACGTGCCCGTAAATGTACTGACACGGCTCCCTCGCATTTGTGCACCCTCAAATGCCAGCTGACTGCGCCAGGATACGAACCTGCAACCTAGGGCCCAGCAAGCGAGAACGTTACCGCTGAGCCACGCAGCCAGTCCGGTCGATTATGTCTCCAGATCCATAACATTCTTGATATACTTCTTATCTTTCTTTCTTCAATGATGGTAGCAGTTTTTATCTAGGTTGTGGCGTTTGGTAGAGGTAAATTGTTTCTAAGGTCTTCAACAAAGAATAGTTCTATTATACTCTTTGATAATAACAACGAGTTAAAACTATACTCATACATTTAGGAGAAAGTAGGCTATATGTTCTTTACTGAACATCTTGTTTGATTGGTCGTGGTATCGACAAAATTGATATTTCTTGTCATGTTTATTCTTGCAATAAACTAATTTATTACTTGGTTTTAATTATTGCGTGATGCTTTATAGAGGTGATGGAAGGGTGTATTAAGGGGGCCATCGCTAGGTATTTTAGGGTTTACCACACCTTTGAGATTCTTTCTTCCTTTTGAAGAATTCTTGTGTTTTGAGCTAGTCTTTTCTTTCTCTGAGCCTTGGTCAGTCTTAATACATCCTGTTAGGTATTCGAGTGGCCCTATTATCCCTGTGTCTGTTGGTAGAACTTGGGGGTCTTTAGAGCCGGGGAATTTTCAGGTTCTACGATCCAGCTGCTATCCAGGGATTCAACAGGTATTGGTAGGTAAAAGGGTACAGTACCTACTGTAAGGCCACGGCCGCCTCCTTCCCTCTTCCTCGCCTATCCATCCCAATCTTCCATCCCTTCCCGTCCCTCATGAGGCCCCTGTTCGCTTTGCAGGTGAGGCCGCTTGGGCGAAGTGCTGATCACACCTCCCCAGTTGTATCCCTCCCGACCAGATGTTCCAGGCTCCAGGACATTGCCCATAGAGGCGGTAGTGGTGAGTTCCCTCGCTGAGTCCGTGGGAACCACCAACCTTGAGGGTAAATTGACTAAATAATAAAAAATAAAAAAATTCGCACAGTCGCCATCTTGAGGTTATGTAAACAATTGAACTAAATTAGATACCAGTGCATTACAATGTGTATAAACATTTCTTGTACCAAGTTTCATTGCGTTTGGATCATTAAATCGCGAGAAAGGTCTATTTAAAATTTTCAACTTCGCTTAGCCTCCATGTTCGTTTTGTCGTTAACCGGTTTTTGAAAGTCTTATAAATGAACTTCCAGTATCGCCCTTTATCTCCGTATACAATTTCAGGGTGATACCGTTAATAGTTTCACAGATATAGAAAGCCGGTGAAATATTTCGCACAGCCGCCATCTTGAGGTTATGTAAACTATTGAACGAAGTTAGATGTCGGTGCATTACAATGTGTATAATCATTTGCTGTACCAAGTTTCATTGCGTTTGGACCATTAAATCGCGAGAAAAGTCTATTTAAACTATCAACTTCCCTTGGCCACCATGTTGGTTTTGTAGTTACCAGGTTTTCAAAAGTCACATAGGTGAACTTCTAGTAGTCCCCTTTATCACCGCAATATATTTCAGGGTGATATCGGGAATAGTTTCGGAGATATTGAATGCTGGTGATATATTTCGCACAGCCGCCATGTTGGATTGGTGAGACGTAACAAAATTTAAAGGGCACGATCGGGGTCATCCGGAATAGTGTTATGAACCTACCGAGTCTCATTGAAATCGGTCCAGCCGTTTAGATGTTATTAAGGGGGGGGGGGGCGGCACACACCATCTCACACACACACGCACACACAGACAGACACACGGACAAAGGGAGATCTCATAAGCCTATTTTTTTTTCATAAATGAAAATAGGCTAAAAACACAAACAAACAAACCGTTATGTGAAGAAGATTCCTCAACCGAGATCATGCTGCTATTATACAGTAGCCTATGTCCAAGTCAATGTGATAGTTGGGCTTCTCATCAGCTGACTGGGGGCTGGCTGCGTGGCTCTGCGGTAAGGTTCTCGCTTGATGGGCCCAAGGTTGCAGGTTCGTATCCTTGCGCTGTCAGCTGGCATTTGTGGGTGCGCAAATGCGGGGGAGCCGTGTCAGTAGATATACTGGCATGTTAAAGATCCCCTTCGGGGCAAAATTCTGGCACCCCGTCGTCTTTAAAAGCCAGGGACGTAAAACCAATAACATTATTATTATTATTATTATTATTATTATTATTATTATTATTATTATTATTATTATTATTATTATTTCAGGTCGCCTCCGTAGCGTAGCGGTCAGCATGGTTAGTTGCCGCCCCGGAGGTCCTGGGTTCGATTCCCGGCTCTGCCACGAAATTTGAAAAGTGGTATTAGGACTGGAACGGGGTCTACTCTGCCTCGGGTGGTCCAAATGAGTAGAGGGGGTTCGATTCCCACCTCAGCCATCCTTGAAGTGGTTTTCCGTGGTTTCCCACTTCGTCTTCGGGAAAATGCCGGGATGGTACTGCCCCCGGAAATTGAATTATATTGAGACCACGATGGCTGTATTGGAAAATATGAGTAAAGTTATGGATGTCATAGTTGTGACGTGGATATTCATGACGTAGGCACGGATGACGTATACTTCATGCCAGTAGGCTGATTGAGCTGAGATTCTTGGTGACGTCATGATTTTGTTCGAGAAAGATCCGAGATTTACGACGCAGTCGCAGGAAACAAGGTATTGTGCTAAGGAAGAAGCTACGCTATTGGAGGAGAGACTCGAACCAATGAACGATAGTTTGGAAGGAAGACGGAGATTGCTGAAACTACGATATTTGATTACTTTTGGCATGCAGATTTGTGGAAATCTATTTTCAGTTATGGCATTGATTTGGAATTTTGAAGAAATTAATTTTGAGTTTTTGAAATTTGAAAATCCGTCAAGTATAACCAAAGTTAAAACTTCCAGCAATGACGCAGCAACAGGCTATGGAAGGGATGGATACGCCCCTTAAGAAGTTGATAAAAGGTCGTGCACAGGAGAGAGGAGCTCTCAGATCTCAGAACTCAGAACTCAGATCTCATATGTCAGATCGCATATATATTTCTGGTGATATATAGTTATTTTCAAGTGATTCAGTGAAGTAAGTTGTCTTGAGCGTGGTTAAAGCACGGCGCATCGAACGAACTCGGAGCAGTTCCATTTTACGCTGCTCGAAACTAGGTGAAGTTGAAACGCTCACATTAACGTTTCCACCAGTCAAGATATCAAGCGCTAACTTCAGCCTGTATTATAATTCTATTGGGCAGTATAACATTGAGGTGTATAGAAGATTTGAACAGTTTCACAGTTATACTTCGAAAGATATTAGAACTTTAAGGCTGCCAACAAAAGTGATTTTCTCGCCACAGGAGAAACACTTTTAAATTCCACATTATACACTACGGCTGACACGTGGAGTGCAACAGTGATATTGGAGAATACGTTTGGTATTACAACGATACATTCGACTATGGAACATTATAATCTTGCAGTGCTTTCAATGATTATAACAGTAGTTGAGATGGAAGGCTAAGGCTTTAATGCAATTGGGACATATATCGTTGGAGTAAAGTAACAGCATGGAACTTCGTTAATCGTCTTTCTACAAAAGCGAGCATGTAGTGAACATCCAACTACACTCATGCATCGTGAATCCATCGCTGAATTATACCAGAAGGCAGTGGAAATATTTTCATACTCCACAACTATGAATATTTCTGCGGAAATAACTACATTAAACTTCATGGCGAATTCCTGCAAGAACTTCAGAGAACTTTCAAGAGAGGCCAGGGTTGTCCCGGCGCACAAAGAAGAGTTTTGCCAGAAGGATGTTTTTCGTATCCACGGAGCAGTGCAATTTCGGAGGAGGAAGCAGTTCGATTCTCCGAGGACGCTGATTCCAGATTCGAGGACGGAGCACATCTTTACGCTGGTGAAATGGAACCAACAGCAGTTTTCTTTGAAAACTTTCCTCTAGATCTTCAATCAACAGATAAGGTAGTCGTGAACGTTTCTTGTATTATTTGAGTCTTGTAGCGATATCTGAGCAACCATTCTTCCCATATTTTCTGTCCTTTCTTTTGCCCCATTTTCTTGATTGATATTTCTGTACTCAGTACACTTCGATGATTTATGCCTTTTTCTTCGATTTTTGAGACATTGTTATGTCATTGGCATACTTAAATAATTTTGGATCAGTTGAGACTGATGATTTAGATTCTTTCAGTAATTTGCATATTTTTGTAGTCACGATTTGACTGTAAAGTTAACGATTTGCTATGGCAGATTTGAATTCAGACAGCGTGTCATTTTATTAAAGTAATTCTATTCAGTAAATTACTTTGACCAATTTTCTGTCATCCTCAAGAAAGAAGAATAATTAAAAGATTTTAGAGCGTTAAAATCTATTACGATATCGACGATCTTTGAAATACTAGTCGTCCTATGAACATGATTGCAACATAGACATTTATCATTGCATTATAGACAATTTTATGAAATATGAACTTTTATTTCGATTTATTGAATACACTATAGTAATGAACATTTGATAGGAGTTTTTCTCAATTATAGATTGGAACAATAATGTTTGCATTCCACAATCTAATTGTATTCTATTCGACTATTTTGCAGTTTAGATGAATCTTGATTGAAGATAGTATTTTTATACTGCGTTACTTTGAAGATGTTAATCTCAATTTTGATAGACCAGGCAGGAGTGTCTAATCGTATTTGCTATTAAATTTATTTGTGATTGGCAAATTTTTACTTCATATCGATTCATGAATGAAACCCACGAAGGTTAAATAATAACAGTCATTATTACAATTGATGAATATAAGAATTTTTAAAGAGGAACAATGGATGTATAATCGTTAGTTCAGTGGACGTGTAAAAGTCGCTGTTGAATAATGCCCTTGAATAATGAAGGAGGTTCCCACAATAATTAATGAAGTTGATGAATTAATAAGTGGAGGTTTTTGTGTGTAGTTTGGAAGATTTTTATGCCATATATATGAAGATATATGATGAATTTTGGGCCAATTGTTGTGTAATTTTGTGCGTTATAAGCGAAGTATTTTCCCGCTGATTGTATTGTTCTTGTTCTTTGAAAGATTATTCATATGAAGATACTGTTAAAATTAACAAGAGTGTTAAATAATTTGAGATAAAGATTTTGAATGGAGGTTACCGTCACAAATATTAATAATTATTATTAAACCTTATTAAACCTGAACTTGACAGTTAAATATAACTAACCTTCATTGGTCGATTATATCACCACGATTTAAGTAATTATCAACCGGATAAACGTGTGGTTTAATGTATTCCTTGTATAAATAATATAAACAATATAATATTGTAAGATAATTTTGTAAATATCTTTGATAATAATTTAAAATGATAATGATGAATAGAGGCGTGTATAAAATTTTCAATTGTCATTTGACATTGTTATAAACAATTTATTATTGTTATAAATAATTAATGAACTTTTGTTATTAACATTTAGAGTTTGTTTATACTCTAAACAACGCTAATTAAGCAAGTGGTTTGAACAATTAAACATGATTTGGGATTGTTGGAGTAATCCACTGGTGTTTGAATGAAGCATGTAAGACATTTGCGTGATAATATTTCAGTTGAGATGTGAACATATACGTGTTTGAAAAGGGAGAGCCGAGCTCTGAGGTAACACGCTTATGCTAGGGTAGAACGAACGGGAGTCCACTTTGACGGTGCAGGTGCATTGCAGCTGGCCCGGACAACTGTGTTACTGAGGCCAATGACGTTCCATAATAGCCTTGTGGCTATAAATAAAATGTGAAGTATATAAACACGCAAAACAATTGATATGTGTCTCATCCCAAATCCCGTTTCCATTCCCAGTGCATTATTATTTTACGTTGCTATGAGCTTGAGAAAGCTGAAACATTATATGTAGAGAATACAGGTCCTACAGGAGGACATGGTTATGTGGTCGATGGCTTCTGATTGCCACATGGATTTTGTTGTTGTTTTTTTTTTTTTTTTTTGTTAAATCATTCTTTATGTGAAATAAATTATTGTGCAGTTTAAAGTTTCTCGTCTCCATTCTGGTTCATTTTAAATATCATGGTGGAGGTTATTGTGTGGGCATACTTTAAGTGATCCAGTTGACAACCCAGTCCCCGAGATAAATTTAAGAGGTAAGTAAAGGTAAGTATGAACCCCCGTATATTTTGGTGTGTTCCACAATAATTTTCTTGTTAACTATTGTGCTCTCATCTCGATAGTATCTGTCAGTGCCATTTTCATTGATGTAGCTGTGCCGGTGCGTTTGATTATTGGCAATCCGATTGAGGGGGCGGATATCTGACAGCCTACTATCAGGATATCGGGTACAGTAGGATTGGCGACCCTAAAACGTGGGGATTGTTCTACAAAACTGGATTACCAAGTAGGATTGGCGCAATCAACGTGTGGGGCTCGATTGTCTCGATTGGCACGATCAGCAAAACATTGGATTACCAAGTTATTGCAGTAGAATTGACACCGCAATTTTTGTGGAGTGTTCGAGTAACATTGGATTACCAAGTTATCGATGTCAAAGGGATTGTGAAGACTCAAATAAAGAGGTTGATTCTTTGTTAGATGTCTTAGCCAATTGTAGAATTTGAGAGTGTGATTATATAGGGAATTAAATGTTGTATTGTATTAGGAAAATTACACTCAGAAAAGATCAGAACTTATACGACTTGAAAGAGGTTAAATAGGCTGGAAACTTAGAAAAATCGCCTATGATCTGGAATCTTATTTTATTTGACCGGCTTATGACATGTGTAGTCATATTAAAGATAAAATTAAACTATTTGGATTATAAATGTAAATTATTTGTGTTAGGATATTTTAAAATGAACCAAAGAAACTTGAACATGTGCTTGAGTTTATTTCAACATGAAGTGTCTACGAAGGTTAATTATAAGGTAATTATAAGTTAGATTTAAGACAGAAAATTGCTCAAATTTTATATATGGTGAAAAATGTTGCTCAGATGTTGTTATTTTGCTCTGTTTGATGTATGTCCCTAAAGCAGTTTATTATTGAAATATTATTGAAATGGCAGACGAGAGTCTGAGAAAAATGTTGGAAGAAATGAAAGCTAGCATTAATGAAGGTGTGAGGGAGATGGAAGCTAGGAATACTAGTCGAATGGAGGAGAATGCTAGTAACTTGTCTGCTAATTTGTCTATTAGAATGCAGGAGATGATGAAGGAGAATGCTAGTAATTTGTCTACTAGGATGGATGAAAATTTGAAAGTTCTTCAGACCAGTTCTGCAAACTTAGAGAATAATGTGTCGCGTTTACAGATCAGTACCCAGGGAATCGAGAATGCTGTAACTGACATGCGCACAGACGTGTCCAATGTGCATAAAGATGTGTCTGTTGTTAAAATAGATGTGTCTAAGGTACAAAAAGATCTTACTATGTTGAATCTTGATGTTGCTAATGTCCGGGGTGATATTTCATGTGCTAGAGCTGAAGTAATTGTTGTAAGGAATGATGTTGCTACTGTACAGGATAAAGTAGAAGAAGTTCAAAGAGAGGTTAGTAATGTTCGAACTGATGTGTCAAATGTTCAAGTAGACATCAATAATATTCATTCAGATGTTAACGATATGCAAAGCGATATCAATAAAATACAAGTAGAAGTCAATACTGTTTTTGTAGACATTGCTAAAGTTCAGACTGATGTTAACAAGGTTAGGGAGGAAATTGAAACTTCAAAAACACTTTGTACTCGTAACATTAGTGCATTAACAACTCGATTAGTTGACGAGTCTGTCAGGACAACAGCTTCTTTAGCTGGTTTAAAATACGATGTAGAGGTCATGAGAACCCAAGTATTAGATCACAATCGTTTACTTAAGGAGGACATCGAAGTAGATATTGCAGAAATGTTAACTGCAAATGAAACAGTGTGGAAAGATGAATGGAACAGGTCAAGTGGGGAACATGTAGATCAGATTCAGGAACGAATTGAAAGAAAACTTGCCAGTACACAAGTAGACATTAATAACGAAGTAGTTCAGATTAGGAAAGACTTGAATGTAAGGATGGATTCGCTATCCGAAAAGCAGGTAGAGGATAGAACACAGATGGGTCAGGACGTGCAAACATTAAAGGAACAAATTCATAAGGTTGTCTCTGATTGTAACGAAACTACGAGCAAACTGCAGAATTTGAAACTAGGAGAAGCTAGCATGATGGAAACCTATAAGGAAGAGTTGATTAGGAAAGTCATCACGGAAATCACAGACAAGGATACCGAAGGATTGACTGGTGAAGAGGAGAGAAATTACGTGAGAAGAGGTCACCTTACTACAGAAGAGAGAGATATTAGTCCGGAGGAACGTATATCCAGATTCAGGGAAGAAGAAGAGGATCGGAATATTGAACCCGAATGGAAGTATCGTGATAGTGGGAGGAATTATATGGATTCATATCCGAGAAATGTGACAGTCATCCGGAATTTTGAAGACAAACCTCAAAAATTTAGCAACACTGATAGTCTCAAACCGATCGAATATATCAGGAATCTTAAAGACTACTTCATAGAAGCCCACATTCCTAGAGAGAGAGAGATGAGAATCGTAGAAAGATTTCTAGCTGGAGGACCCCTCGAATGGTTTAGAGCATTTCGGTACACTTTCAGCAATTTTGACGAATTTGCAGAGGCACTGATTAAACGATTCTGGTCAATAGAAGCTCAGAATTCACTAAGAGCTGAAGTATACTCGAGGAAGTATTCAGGTACTCTTCCAACACGGTACGCTGATTTCTTCACGAGTCAACTATCACGCTTGAGATTTTTGCAACCCCCATTGTCAACAGAGCAGTTGATAGATGCGATTTCACGTATGCTGCCTGTGGAGGTGAGAAGACTGATCATATCGTCAAACATTAGAAATTTGACAAGCATGGACGAATTGTTGAGAAGGCTTGACTATACGAGTCCAATGCCAAATTTGGTACAAAAAGGTCAGAGGCACGAATTCAAAGACGTTAATACGGTCTACATGGATCAAGTGCAACAAACTGATAAGCCTGAGGAAGGAAAAACTGAAAATGTAGGTCCTCACAGGAATAATTATTTCCGCAACCACAGATCCCAAGGTTACCGTCCATATCAGCAAAGACGAGGCTGGAATAATAATAGAGGGAATTACAACAACGGAAGAGGTCGATACTACAACAATGGTTATAATCGAAATTATAACAGAAATAACCAGTACCAGAATCAGAATCAGAATTCTCAAGGTCAGGTTATGACACCCGACAAGTATCAAGAAAGAGAGAAAGAAAGTCAGCAGTATCTGAAGGAATTACGAGAAAAGGAAGCTGAAAATCAAAAGAAAAGACAGGATGTAGTGATCGATCCTGGTCCTTCTACAAGTCAGCAGAATTCGGAAAACAGGTATTCAGGACAGAAGAGACAGTAGAGAGGAGAGAATGCATTCGCCACACACAAACCAGAAAAGAAGAGACTTATGATTAAGGAACATTGAAGAAATATTATCCAAGAGTAAGCCAATTATAATTCAATTTCGTGTTCAAGTGAATTGAGATATTTATAACACAGAGTTTAAAAACAATTTGCAACTGTTTTTAAAATGTGGTGAAGGGAGAATGCCCCCGGAAATTGAATTATATTGAGACCACGATGGCTGTATTGGAAAATATGAGTAAAGTTATGGATGTCATAGTTGTGACGTGGATATTCATGACGTAGGCACGGATGACGTATACTTCATGCCAGTAGGCTGATTGAGCTGAGATTCTTGGTGACGTCATGATTTTGTTCGAGAAAGATCCGAGATTTACGACGCAGTCGCAGGAAACAAGGTATTGTGCTAAGGAAGAAGCTACGCTATTGGAGGAGAGACTCGAACCAATGAACGATAGTTTGGAAGGAAGACGGAGATTGCTGAAACTACGATATTTGATTACTTTTGGCATGCAGATTTGTGGAAATCTATTTTCAGTTATGGCATTGATTTGGAATTTTGAAGAAATTAATTTTGAGTTTTTGAAATTTGAAAATCCGTCAAGTATAGGCAAAGTTAAAACTTCCAGCAATGACGCAGCAACAGGCTATGGAAGGGATGGATACGCCCCTTAAGAAGTTGATAAAAGGTCGTGCACAGGAGAGAGGAGCTCTCAGATCTCAGAACTCAGAACTCAGATCTCATATGTCAGATCGCATATATATTTCTGGTGATATATAGTTATTTTCAAGTGATTCAGTGAAGTAAGTTGTCTTTAGCGTGGTTAAAGCACGGCGCATCGAACGAACTCGGAGCAGTTCCATTTTACGCTGCTCGAAACTAGGTGAAGTTGAAACGCTCACATTAACGTTTCCACCAGTCAAGATATCAAGCGCTAACTTCAGCCTGTATTATAATTCTATTGGGCAGTATAACATTGAGGTGTATAGAAGATTTGAACAGTTTCACAGTTATACTTCGAAAGATATTGGAACTTTAAGGCTGCCAACAAAAGTGATTTTCTCGCCACAGGAGAAACACTTTTAAATTCCACATTATACACTACGGCTGACACGTGGAGTGCAACAGTGATATTGGAGAATACGTTTGGTATTACAACGATACATTCGACTATGGAACATTATAATCTTGCAGTGCTTTCAATGATTATAACAGTAGTTGAGATGGAAGGCTAAGGCTTTAATGCAATTGGGACATATATCGTTGGAGTAAAGTAACAGCATGGAACTTCGTTAATCGTCTTTCTACAAAAGCGAGCATGTAGTGAACATCCAACTACACTCATGCATCGTGAATCCATCGCTGAATTATACCAGAAGGCAGTGGAAATATTTTCATACTCCACAACTATGAATATTTCTGCGGAAATAACTACATTAAACTTCATGGCGAATTCCTGCAAGAACTTCAGAGAACTTTCAAGAGAGGCCAGGGTTGTCCCGGCGCACAAAGAAGAGTTTTGCCAGAAGGATGTTTTTCGTATCCACGGAGCAGTGCAATTTCGGAGGAGGAAGCAGTTCGATTCTCCGAGGACGCTGATTCCAGATTCGAGGACGGAGCACATCTTTACGCTGGTGAAATGGAACCAACAGCAGTTTTCTTTGAAAACTTTCCTCTAGATCTTCAATCAACAGATAAGGTAGTCGTGAACGTTTCTTGTATTATTTGAGTCTTGTAGCGATATCTGAGCAACCATTCTTCCCATATTTTCTGTCCTTTCTTTTGCCCCATTTTCTTGATTGATATTTCTGTACTCAGTACACTTCGATGATTTATGCCTTTTTCTTCGATTTTTGAGACATTGTTATGTCATTGGCATACTTAAATAATTTTGGATCAGTTGAGACTGATGATTTAGATTCTTTCAGTAATTTGCATATTTTTGTAGTCACGATTTGACTGTAAAGTTAACGATTTGCTATGGCAGATTTGAATTCAGACAGCGTGTCATTTTATTAAAGTAATTCTATTCAGTAAATTACTTTGACCAATTTTCTGTCATCCTCAAGAAAGAAGAATAATTAAAAGATTTTAGAGCGTTAAAATCTATTACGATATCGACGATCTTTGAAATACTAGTCGTCCTATGAACATGATTGCAACATAGACATTTATCATTGCATTATAGACAATTTTATGAAATATGAACTTTTATTTCGATTTATTGAATACACTATAGTAATGAACATTTGATAGGAGTTTTTCTCAATTATAGATTGGAACAATAATGTTTGCATTCCACAATCTAATTGTATTCTATTCGACTATTTTGCAGTTTAGATGAACCTTGATTGAAGATAGTATTTTTATACTGCGTTACTTTGAAGATGTTAATCTCAATTTTGATAGACCAGGCAGGAGTGTCTAATCGTATTTGCTATTAAATTTATTTGTGATTGGCAAATTTTTACTTCATATCGATTCATGAATGAAACCCACGAAGGTTAAATAATAACAGTCATTATTACAATTGATGAATATAAGAATTTTTAAAGAGGAACAATGGATGTATAATCGTTAGTTCAGTGGACGTGTAAAAGTCGCTGTTGAATAATGCCCTTGAATAATGAAGGAGGTTCCCACAATAATTAATGAAGTTGATGAATTAATAAGTGGAGGTTTTTGTGTGTAGTTTGGAAGATTTTTATGCCATATATATGAAGATATATGATGAATTTTGGGCCAATTGTTGTGTAATTTTGTGCGTTATAAGCGAAGTATTTTCCCGCTGATTGTATTGTTCTTGTTCTTTGAAAGATTATTCATATGAAGATACTGTTAAAATTAACAAGAGTGTTAAATAATTTGAGATAAAGATTTTGAATGGAGGTTACCGTCACAAATATTAATAATTATTATTAAACCTTATTAAACCTGAACTTGACAGTTAAATATAACTAACCTTCATTGGTCGATTATATCACCACGATTTAAGTAATTATCAACCGGATAAACGTGTGGTTTAATGTATTCCTTGTATAAATAATATAAACAATATAATATTGTAAGATAATTTAGTAAATATCTTTGATAATAATTTAAAATGATAATGATGAATAGAGGCGTGTATAAAATTTTCAATTGTCATTTGACATTGTTATAAACAATTTATTATTGTTATAAATAATTAATGAACTTTTGTTATTAACATTTAGAGTTTTTTATACTCTAAACAACGCTAATTAAGCAAGTGGTTTGAACAATTAAACATGATTTGGGATTGTTGGAGTAATCCACTGGTGTTTGAATGAAGCATGTAAGACATTTGCGTGATAATATTTCAGTTGAGATGTGAACATTTACGTGTTTGAAAAGGGAGAGCCGAGCTCTGAGGTAACACGCTTATGCTAGGGTAGAACGAACGGGAGTCCACTTTGACGGTGCAGGTGCATTGCAGCTGGCCCGGACAACTGTGTTACTGAGGCCAATGACGTTCCATAATAGCCTTGTGGCTATAAATAAAATGTGAAGTATATAAACACGCAAAACAATTGATATATGTGTCTCATCCCAAATCCCGTTTCCATTCCCAGTGCATTATTATTTTACGTTGCTATGAGCTTGAGAAAGCTGAAACATTATATGTAGAGAATACAGGTCCTACAGGAGGACATGGTTATGTGGTCGATGGCTTCTGATTGCCACGTGGATTTTTTTTTTTTTTGTTAAATCATTCTTTATGTGAAATAAATTATTGTGCAGTTTAAAGTTTCTCGTCTCCGTTCTGGTTCATTTTAAATATCATGGTGGAGGTTATTGTGTGGTCATACTTTAAGTGATCCAGTTGACAACCCAGTCCCCGAGATAAATTTAAGAGGTAAGTAAAGGTAAGTATGAACCCCCGTATATTTTGGTGTGTTCCACAATAATTTTCTTGTTAACTATTGTGCTCTCATCTCGATAGTATCTGCCAGTGCCATTTTCATTGATGTAGCTGTGCCGGTGCGTTTGATTATTGGCAATCCGATTGAGGGGGCGGATATCTGACAGCCTACTATCAGGATATCGGGTACAGTACCTACTGTAAAGGCCACAGCCGCCTCCTTCCCTCTTACTAGCCTATCCATCCCAATCTTCCATCCCTTCCCCTCCCTCATGAGGCCCCTGTTTGCTTTGCAGGTGAGGCCGCCTGGGCGAAGTGCTGATCACACCTCCCCAGTTGTATCCATCCCGACCAGATGTTCCAAGCTTCAGGACACTGCCCATAGAGACGGTAGTGGTGATTTCCTTCGCTGAGTCCGTGGAAACCACCAACCTAGAGGGTAAATTGACTAAATAATAAAAAAAAAATTCAGCTGACTAGTTATTCGAATTGTGGATCCGATTTCGCAACGTTTATGAATAAATCGTTTTCTAAATTTAGACGGTTTTTCTGTGTAGGCAACTTTGTTTACACCACAGACGAAAATGTTAATTCATATAGTCTACCGTAGTTAGGATGTGGCAAATTGAATCAAATATTTCAAAGCTTCTGTCATCAATGCTGATTTTTAGCCTATTTTCATTTATGAAAAAAAAAAGGCTCATGAGATCACCTTTTGTCCATGTGTGTGTGTGTGTGTGTGTGCGTCCGTGTGTGTGTGTCCCCTAATATCTTATAAACGGCTGGAGCGATTTCAATAAAACTCGGTAAGGTCATAGTACTGTTTCGGCCGTTCTCGACCGTGCCCTTCTTATTTTATTGCGAATCTATTACATCAATCAAACTGAAATTTTGTATATTGATAGAGGCAATTAACATAAGTAGGATGTATGGAAATAAATAACGGAACTACTCGTTGTACATAAAAGCGTGTTATTTTGTGATAAATATCATATGTTATATTTCTTTCTGGTTAGGGTGAATAATTGGGCTACTTGTTTTCCCTCCTAATGGAATTAGACACAATTTGTGTTGATCGCTTGGAAAGCTTTTTTTAAATAACTTAGAACTAGGAAAAATTGAAAAATGACTTCTATAACTAAGGCCCTGCGCGGATAAGGATATCCGTGGATAAATCCGCAGATATCCACAAAATTCTTCGCCTTGCAGATATAGTTTGCATGGCTGTGCGGAGAGCGGATAAGCAGCGGATTATGTTTGGAGTAAATTTGCAGATAGTTTTAGAATAAAATCCGAACTTGGTGAATATAATTATTCATTACTATGACCCGAATGTTTATGACATACTGTATCATACTTTTCAATTATGATTTTTTCATTACAAATGTAAGATGATGATTAACGCTAATCTCATTCAAATTATGTCATTAAGCACAATTAACAGTCCGAACTGAAAAGGGTTGCAATTCAGGCTGTATAACAATCATTTTAAACATAGGCCTAGCACATGCCATAGGCTAGAGGAACGACTTTCTCCTCAAATGTCCAAATGTATTTCTTTAATATTTTATGTTCGACCCTGGCGAAATGTAAATATTATATGTCATAAAACGGTACGAAAATGAGGCTAATTATAGTACAAGTTTTCAATATGATACACTTTCTCCCACCAATCAGAGTTCAAGAAACAGTTGTGTGACCAATTAGGTGAGGATAGCATCGCACCTGCGCTCACTTCCATTGTCCCCTATTTCAAACTTTCACTGCGTGGCGAGTGTCATAGTGAGGTAATCCAGAGGGCCATGATCAAATACAAGGTATTCTCTGCGTCCCATTCGCTCTGTTCAGTACATAAAACTGGTGAAATCTCGACAGATATTTATGAATATTTATGTTCGAATATAAAGTAGTTATAATTATCGTCGAACATAAACAGTAGTATGCAACTCACCTATAATCCCTCCCTATATTATTCTGCTAAGGTCCCATTCCAGTTTTGTACCGAAAATAAGGTCCCATTAACACCAACCTACACATATGGGGTACCTACTGATTCAGCATAACCCAATGCGTAAGCGAAACGCACTCACTTACTCTTTAAAAGCCTCACAATTAAATAAATACCTTAAAACATGTATATTTACAGTGAAATAATGAAAGAATGCAATACGGTAACCATGGTAACAGAATTTCACAGGTCCATCTATTTCTGTAAGACGCAATGCAATTCCAATTATTAAATTACTGTGAAAGTGTCCACACTGTTATAAGGTTATCACGGAACCAAATTAAGCTGTAAAATTCATCAATGCATACAGCATAATGCGCTTAAGGTGGTCAAGGGGCACTCTAGATCTTTTTTCACGCAATTTTCACGTGTGAGTGAGGTACGAAAGTCTTTTTCACCCGACTATAAAGGGTCTCCGAAAACCACATTTTTAAGCCCTTAAATTAACAGTGTCTGTGATATTCCCAGAAAACTAACTTCGCTCTGATATACCTATGAAGTAATGACAAACCCCTTACTACTGCACCAGTATCTGAATTGATAAAGTCTGATTATTCATACCAAGGATAAATCAGTCATAGCATTCATGATGGAGATTTTGCTGCAACTAGAATATTCGCGGGTGAAGCCGCGACGGGTAGCTAGTGGTAATTAAGACATTATAGGCCCTTGCCATTATAGGCTCGTTGTATAATGTAGTATTTTTTTCACCTGATGTAATTGGGTACAATTTGTGTTAACAGACTTTCCAGTCTGTCTAGCTTTCTTTAATGGAACTAGACAAAACTGAAAAATGGCTTCTACCACTTCAACAACTACCACAAAAAAACAAAACAAAACAAAAACTACGGGATGTTAGATGCATTGGGAGGTGAGAGGGTCGAGGATTTTGGTTTCTAAGTGGGCCGCGCTGAGAAAACGTTGAAATACACTGGTCTACTGGAAGAAGGGTCTGCTGCTCATTTTGGTCCACATGTGGAAACGTGGTGCACCGTACACCTAACTCTTAGGGTGTTGAGAGAGGATTTTGTTTATTTATGACTCAGATAAAAGCAGCATCTTTATGCATTAGAGAAGACAGTTGAGCTACAGTATTTCCGGAGCATAAAATCACGCATATGCAAACATGCATCAGTATGCATTACAAAACTCCATAATAAACTGCGTTTGAAATGCAAATTTTTCTCTCTCTCCCCCCACCCCGTGACTTCGCTAACCCCCTTAAAGTCTTGACATGCAAAATAAGCCAAGGAGAACGTAGGTCTACCTCCCTGCCACCCTTGTTAAAACCGGAAAGAGATTCTATGCGAACGAACGTGACGTCATGGTGCACCGGAAGTTGTCTTGTTTCCTGTGTTATGTTGGCAGCAGTGGCGCTATCAATCAGCAGCCCGCTATGGGGCACACCGTAAGACATTTATAGCCAGTAAGAAGCAGCTGAAGATGACAAAACGGTCAACCATATTTCTAGACGCGGGCTGGCTTTTATAGTTTAGACTTTTATAACAAGGCACGGAGGGAGGCAGAAGGAAGGGGTGTACACTGTAGGAGGAGCTTGCGACTCCACCCACCAGAGCTCGCGAAGAGACTCTTACTTGGTATAACGGGACCAACAATATTATCAGGGTTGCTGAGTAGCGATGATCCTAGTGACCGATATTTGTGCGGTAAGGACGTTAACAATTAAATTAAATAACTGTAACGCCATTATTAAACTGTTATTTATGTAGTAACCGGGGAGTAAGGACGTTCTAGTTAAATTAAATAACTGTAACTCCACTATTAAACCGTTATTTGTGCAGTAACGGGGAAAGTAAGGACGTTACTAATTATATTAAATAACTGTAACGGACTATTAAACCGTTATTTGTGGAGTAACGGGGGAGTAAGGACGTTCCTAGTTAAATTAAATAACTGTAACGCTACTATTAAAACGTTATTTATGTAGTAACGGAGGAGTAAGGACGTTACTAATTTAATTAAATAACTGTAACGGACTATTAAACCGTTATTTGTGTAGTATCGGGGGAGTAAGGACGTCACTCATTAAATTAAATAAATATAACGGACTATTAAACCGTTATTTGTAGAGTAACGGGGGAGTGAGGACGTTACTCATTAAATTAAATAAATGTAACGGACTATTAAACCGTTATTTGTGTAGTAACGGGGAGTAAGGACTTTACTAATTAAAATAAATAACTGTAACATCACTGTTAAACCGTTATTTATGTAGTAACCGGGGAGTAAAGACGTTCCTAGTTAAATTAAATAACTGTAACGCCACTATTTAACCGTTATTTGTGCGGTAACCGGGGAGTAAGGACGTTACTAATTAAATTAAATAACTGTAACGCCACTATTAAACCGTTATTTGTGCGGTAACCGGGGAGTAAGGACGTTACTAATTAAATTAAATAACTGTAATGCCACTATTAAACCAATATACTCTAACTACATTGTATTAAACCGTTATTCGTGCGGCATCGGGGGAGTAAGGACGTTCCTAGTTAAATTAAATAACTGTAACGCCACTATTAAACCGTTATTTGTGCGGTAACAGGGGGAGTAACGACCCCACTATTAAACCGTAATTTGTGCGGTAACCGGGGAGTAAGGACGTTACTAATTAAATTAAATAACTGTAATGCCACTATTAAACCGTTATTTGTGCGGTATCGGGGGAGTAAGGACGTTCCTAGTTAAATTAAATAACTGTAACGCCACTATTAAACCGTTATTTGTGCTGTATCGGGGGAGTAAGGACATCACTAATTAAATTAGGTCAACTGTAACGCCAGTATTAAACCGTTATTTTTTCAGTTACCTGGGGAGTAAGGACGTTACTAATTAAAATAAGTAACAGTAATGCCACTATTAAACCGTTATTTGTGTAGTAACGGGGCTCTAAGGACGTTAGTCTACTAATTAAATTAAATAACTGTACCGCCACTATTAAACGGATGAATGTATGATGATATAAATTTATAATGTGCACAGTCTCTGCTCAATCACTGTGTGTATCTATGGTTACGTCTTCACTACCTGATCCTAACACTTCACTAATTCTTAAAACACAGACACGTGATGAACACACACAATGAATAAGATAAACGCAGAGGAAAACCGTGACAAACAACTACAGCATGTGGTTTCAAACTGGGTTCGAAGTAACACTACTGCATTTCTTCTATAAGGTCCACTGTCAATCACAACTTGGTCACCTGGCCACTTTTACAACAACAGTAAAAATATGCTAACTTCGCCACAACCGATATTACACACATCCTTCAGAAGCACAGCGGATACGTAAATTATACTATATTCCTACGCTGACAATATGGTGCTGCGGTCATCCAACAGATTCGTCCTGCAAGGAACCTTTACAGAGCTGGAGAAATGGCTAATGAAAATTTGCCTCGCTTTCAATTTGGAGAAGACAATTCAAGTAACTTTTCAAAAAGAAGGAACAAACGAAAATAGTAACTCTCTCATCCTTAATGGAGAACCCATGAAAATCATCAATCACTTTAGATACCTTGGAATTACCCTTCAAACTACTAAAAAGCCATTTAGACGCCATATTCAAAAGAGAACTGCGGCAGCCACACGAGCAATCCCGGCCATAAAGAACATTCCGGCTCTGGCCATAGCTACAGCAATGATACGTTTAACACCACCATATCTCCCATAGTAACTTATGGATTAGAACTGATCTGGGAACGTCTAAAACTCAGGAACATTGAAAAAATATAAAGGGTCAAAGCCCGTTTCCTCAAAAATGCATTAAGAGTGGTAAAAGCAGCACCGACAAGAATGGATTATACAGGGTGATTCTTATTAACGTTTAAAACTCTCTGTAGCGACGTAGATGGCATTGAGACAAGCAATTTGATATAGGACACTTAGGGTCGCAAGTGTCCGAAAATACCTTAAAAGTGAACCACAACTGTTAAACATATGACGTCATCAGGTGACGGCTCAGCTCGAGCGGTCTGCCCGTGCTCTCTTACGCACACCAAAGCATCCAAAGCAAAGGTTGAATGTCATATCACTCTGGCTCCGTGTCTGTGTGTGCGACTCAGGCGCGTGAGGTTCGAGGTTCAATTCCGTGCCCTATCCATCATCATTTTTTCTCTCTCTTCGCCTTTTGCGCATGTATCACCGAACTTTCTTGTTGTTAAACATTACAACCCACAAACGGCTGAGGGTCACGTGAGAAGGCAGAACGTGTTGGGGTAATCGTTGTTGGTACAGCCGCCTTGCAGCAAGTGCTTTCGAATTTGCAGCACCATAACAAAGGTGCATGTCTGCAATCTCATGGAATGTAAAGCGCTTCATTTGACGTACTGTATTGAACTGTGCGGCTGAGTACTCTCAAACCGTTGTTATCTAGTACAGCAGTTCTTGTCGAATGACTAATTTTGCCCCATCCTATCGAATCCAGTGTAAAATTCCCGAACGCTTCCGATGACATTTGTAGTACAAAGCGTTCTTAATGTCAACTAACAATGTGCTTCCACCTGAAAGGAGAGGAGAGAGAACAAAAAAAAAGACGATGTATAGGCCCCGGATTCGAATCTCGAACCCCACGCTTCCAAGTCGCACACCCACACACGGAGCCAGAGTGATATGATATTCAACGTTTGCTTTGGATTTTTTGGTGTGCGTATGCGTGCACGGGCCAGACCGCTCGAGCTGAGCCGTCACCTGATGACGTCATATGTTTAACAGTTTTGGTTCACTTTTAGGGTATTTCCGGACACTTGCGACCCTAAGTGTCCAGTATCAAATTACTCGTCTCAATGCCATCTACGCCGCTATAGAGAGTTTTAAACGTTAATAATAATCACCCGGTATAATAGCCAAGGAGACCTTCTACGCAGAGGACCTCAGGACCCAACTGCTTCTATCAGCTACAGAACAACATACAAAACATCTGGAGAGAAGAGAGGCTAAGATTGAAGATTTAGAATCGAACTTCTATGCTACAAGCGCCATGGTGGGGAGAAACTGGCAGAAGAAAAATGAGGACCTCCAACACGTCGCGACTATAAGCACATTACAGAATAGGTGCGGCCAAATCGTATCACAATCCCAGTGACAATTGTGAATGTGAGCTGTGCACCTGAGAATTTGACAAATAGGCCTATAACTTCACAAAGTGTCCTAAAAGATGGTTCCTCAGTTTAGGGGCTACGACAACGCGGTCATGTACCCCCTTGTACTTTGGGCGTGTGTAGAATCTGTCTGATAACCGGTGTTAATTGTGATGACTGTATTAGTGTGTGTTATCTGTTTTAATTTAAGTAAGGACTGCAGACAATAATTTTAAGTAGTTCCTACGTTTGCTATCAAATGCTACCGTCCACGAAACCTTGCTTGCGGACTTAGTCACTAGATGCCATCGCAGTCAGCACCTGGTGGCAAACGTTGGAACTAATAGAGCTTTATCAATTCTAACCAACAGATTTTGGCTTCACACAAGTGTTGTTAGTGGAAGATTCTTTTTCATGCCATACATCAATGACAAGGGACCGCAGGCTCTACTTTACTTCCGAAGGAAGGCATACTGAGGGTGTTCTATTAATTGAATACAGTAAAATGTAATTTTTATGGCCTTTCGGCTGCACTAGCACTTCTTTGGACAGTGCCTAAAGATTGTGCAAGTGAAACTTTTAAGTTGCACCACACCCGCAGAGGACTGTAGATTTTAGCCTACTGGCCACTTAATCCACGAATTTCAATGGTCTCTCTTTATAGGTTTACTGAGGTCTCACAGGTAAATGTCCACCGGTTTTATGCATTTTGAACATTAAGTCGTTCATTCAAGTTATAACAATGAAATTGCCAAGAACGTACGTAGATGATAAATCCATTAAACCTTTAGCATAGACACATATAGCGGCTTCGGTGGCGTAGTCGGTAGCATGCTGAACTGCTATGCCCAAGATAGCGGGTTCAAACCCGGCCGAAGTCGTCGGATTTTTTAAGAGCGTAAAAAATCCTTCAGTATGCCTTCCTTCGGAGGGGAAGTAAAGCCGGTGGTCCCATGTCATAGATTTATGGCATGCAAAAGATCCTTTCACAGACTAAACTTGTGTAAAGCAAAATTTGTTAAGTTAGATTTCGTCAGAACGCTCTATCAAAGTTCCAACGTTCACCGCTAGGTATCATTGATATCTGGTGGCGAAATTTGGAACTACTTGAAATTGAACGGAACTTGTAGCTCACCCTTTAGGGTATCCGCTGGAAGCAGCTACAGACTCAGGCGAGCCGAACATGTCCCCGGACACTCCCGGCACTAAAAGCCATACGATGAATAAATAAATAAATAAATAAATAAATAGACACATATGCAATATTAACATCTAGATTACGGTGTGTAGATAGAATGAATTGGTTATTAATAATTGGTCGATCTTGAAAACCAAACATTACAACGGTGAGGACCTTGCGAGATTGAAGTGACATGGGAGTAATCTATATCTTATACGCTAAGGTGTAGGCTATGTTTCACAAAACTCAAGCTCCTAAACCAGAGGGAGTTAGAAGGTGTGGTTTGTACCAAAATCTTCCAAATCGTCTCAATAGTATAGGAAAAATCTTGCATTTCTTGAAAAGTCAACGGAAATATATTTATTTGTTTATCAAGTGCTTTTAAACAAAGAAACAAGACGATAGCCCCTGGCAGAACTGTGCCGCTTAAAGCCCGCATAGCACTAGCGCCGGGCGGGTAGTCTGTACACATGGGGCGCACACGGCCCATTGATCAACCAGCAGCAGTGATGGGTTGCTCTCTGATTTTATAAATATCAACGATTTGTTTAAAAAGTGAGTTTAAAGAAATAAACATATTTATAGAAGCCCGCATAACAGTAAAGTCAGGCGGGTGGTTTATACACATGCGAGAGCTCTCGCACTGGTCCGCTAGTTTAACGTAAATATATTACCGAGTTTAAAAGAATCTTAAGTACAGGAAGCAAAGTTTTGATCACCCCTGCTCCTTGGCTTGAAAAGATGCGAGGGTTGACTCTTTATATATGACCACGGAATGGAGTATCCCCATATCTCGCGGGACGGGCAGGCAAGGTGGCGTGGGGGTGGAAGAGACGCCGCTCTATGCCGCAAAGACATGCAAAGTAGACATAGCGCTTCATATTATTCTCAACGACCGCCATCATTGGAATCTCTCGTCTGGAACAAATTTTTGATTTTTTCTACATTTTTAGTAACTTCCTTCTCCTCTCTTTTTCTTTTTGGTGCTCATTTTTCTTGCATTCGTAGACCTCTATATATTCATTCTGGGCCTACCACTTCCTCTACATGCCCATAAAAATGTTTCGGTAGAGAGGAAGCAAGCTAGCAAAGGGGAAATAAAGGACTATATCTTCAGCTTTTTTGTTTTGTTCTCTGAGCAAGGAAGAGGAAGAATCTCATATGATGTGTGTACATGCTCTTGGTAAGTTAGATGTTATTATTGGCTCGACGTCTTTATATGTTGCTCATCTTGTAAGCAGAGAAAAGAATAATAATACCAATATTTAAGGCTAGAATATAGGCCTACTGGCACTTTAGGTTTAGTGAGGAGGACTGGCATGAAATAATGTTAACTAGCATATAGCCTACCACGTAGAATATCTACGGGCTAGTATTTTTATTTTTATTTCCTTTAAAGATTTGAAATACTTTTGAAGTTAAATTTACATTCACATTCTGACCTCGTAAAGTTTTGCCAAATTTCGTTATGGCAATCATTATCAAAAATTTCTCTGAATGGACAATTTGTGATTTCTTTACTTGGTGACACAGCAGATAGTCAGTTGAACGATCTTACTCGTGAAATTCCTACAAAGCAACGTCCCTTGAGGTGTGTTTTCAATCTCGGGAAGACGAAATAATCTGGTCTCAAATCGAGCGAATACGGAGGCTAATGAAGCTGAAGAGCCACACCAATGTTCTTACTGGCCAAATACTGGTTCACTAAAATCGCTGTGTGATAGGCACATTGCCGTGATGCAACATCCAGTTCTGTTTGACGTTTGGTCTCACACGCATGACCCTTTTGCGAAGTCTTTCAAGAACCTCTCAGTAAAAGTATCACTCATTGTCAGAACACACAAGCAAGACCTGTGTCACTAAAATAGTCGTTGCGGACAACCAACATGACTCTAGTGAGGTCCAACTCGCACTGATGGCGTATCACATGTTCATCTGCCAGTCCCGCGTCGCCAGTGTTGCCCGATCGCACCCTACGCTACCAGTCTCAATACATAATTTACACACCGCGTCGGCCTATGTGGCTTAGGCGGCAGTACGCCGGCCTCTCACCGCTGGGTCCGTGGTTGAAATCCCGGTCACTCCATGTGAGATCTGTGCTGGACAAAACGGAGGCAGACAGGTTTTTCTCCGGTTACTCCGGTTTTCCCTGTCACAATTTCATTCCAGCAACACTCTCCACTATCATTTCATATGTCATTCATTTAATCATTGCCCCAGAGGAGTGGGACAGGTTTCGGCAGCCGGCACAGTTCATATCCTCGCCGCTAGATGGGGGCTTCATTCATTCCATTCCTGACCCGGTCGGAGACTGGAAGCAGGCAGTGGATTTTCATTTCATTTTTCGTAGGCCTAGCCTATGTAGTTTGTTACGTTGAGGTTTGCATGTGACTGTTTAATCCCCGGTGGGCGCAGCTTATGTTAGCGTCTGGAGATATCCTGAACTTTGATCTCCCGGATCATAGTGATATCATCAAATTCCGGCACCCGCGTGTCTCTAAAATTCGCAGTAGTCAAAAGGGACGTAAAACAATAACATTATTATTATTATTATTAGTAGTTTTGAAATATTAATTTGAGGATGTAGGCAACAATAAAAAGGTTTGGTTGGTTGCTACCTCAGTTTAGGGGCTACAAAAGCGCGGTCATGTAGCTCCGTGTAGCCTACTTTGGGAGTATGTAGAATCTGTTTGATAACCGGTGTTATTGTAATGGCTGTGATTCAGGTAAGGGCTGTAAACAATCAATTCCAAGTTGTTCCTACTTTTGCTACAAATGCTACCCTCAATGACACCTAGCTGTGAACTTGGTTACTAGATGCACCGCAACTGGCACCTGGCGGTGAACGTTGGAACGAATAGAGCGTTAATCAGATCTAACCTACAAATTTAGCTTCACACATTTGTAGACAGTGGAAGGTTCTTTTACATGCCATAAATCTATGACATGGGCCAAACGGCTTTACTTCCCCTTCGAAGGAAGGCATACTGAGGGATTTTTAAAACTCTTAAAAAATCCGAGGGCTTCGGCCGGGTTTGAACCCGCGATCTTGGACATAGAATCTCAGCATGCTACCGACTATGCCACCGAAGCCGCTATATACAAAGGTTTGTTAGGCGTAGAGAAGAAACAGAGCCTGTTTGCGGTATTTGCCGAGGTGGCCATGGAACAGATAGGTCTAGTGTCCTCGTGGATCACATCATATCATGGCCCTCTGAGCACGACCGCGCGCCCGCTTTGAAGTCGCCGACATTCCGCGGTGGCCTTGAGGATGTCGGTGAAGTTCTTTTACTCAGGCCTGCATTGTGTATCGGGCCTTTACAATGACGATCACAAAATGGACGTTCAACCATGAAACTATTGTTTCGTTCTTCCAAGTCCATCATTTGCATCTCTGAAAGCTCTGCCAATGAGGTCACTACAAGTAACTATGTTTTGATGTAGACCTATTGCTGAAGACAAATTAAGGGGCCTTCTTCTCTTTCTTTCTTTCTTTCTTTCTTTCTTTCTTTCAAAGCGAAGCTCATTCATCTTCATTAATATTTTACATTGAGGTCTACAGTATATTGCGACTGATGTAAGAAACTAAAACACTGCAAAAAAAGATGGTAGCCTATATTGGATCTCACGGCCAGCGAATTAAAACTCAGCAAAAACTCCGGGACACCAAGAGCCCGCTGATGAGCCAGCTTGGTGTCCTAGGCGACATCTCGCACAAGATACAGCACAAACCTAGAAGAATTGCTGAGTTTTAATTCACTGGCCTTGAAAGCCAATATAACATCTTTTTAAATGCCTTCATAATAAGTTTATGGCTGCTTGAGCTTTTAGTTCTCGCAGTGAAGAGGCGCAGGTGCGCTTTATAAAAAGAGAGGTAGCGCGCTGTTCGCTACTCCTGTCGGGGTCCGGGCGGGGACACCAAGAGCCCGCTGATGAGCCAGCTTGGTGTCCTAGGGGAAACCCCACACAAGACATGGCACAAACCTAGAACAATTGCAGAGTTTTAAAACACTGCAACTCATGTGGCGTAGCCGTACTCATTAAATCGTGCACAGTAGCCACGTGAGCATCTGCAACAAGTCCAGATATCATGGGTTCGAATTCCGGCACTCATAACGGCTATCCTGATTCCTGAGTGTGGCGTTTTCCCGGGTTTATTCACACTCTCTTCAGGAACATACCGGGATAGTAGCTTACCTTATTTCAAGTAACGTGACACCTGCCTCATCCCTGTTCATAATACAGCCAGACACACTAATACAGTCACTAAACAAATACAGGTTATCACACAAGTTCAACACACACCTAACCACACGGTCCTGATGACGAAAGATGTCCCAAGCCCATAATAGTTTAATAATAATAATAATAATAATAATAATAATAATAATAATATGGAACGATAAACCGTGTTAATAAATTTAAATATCTTGTGGAATAGATCCAGCAAAATGGCCATGGCAAGGAAGCCATAGAAGCAAGAATCAAGAAAATGGAAGTCGCTTTTCATACCACCCGCAACATAGATAACAAAAAGTGCTTTTCTATGAACACAAAAATTCGTCACTACAACACTGTCATCAAACCCAGTAGGCTACCGCTGTATGCATCTGAATGCCTTATCCTATCCGAGAAATGTTTGCTCGCGAAGTTAGAGAGAAAAGATAGAAAGAAAGAAAGAAAGAAAGGAAGATCCTACACATCATACTTGGCCCGGTCTACAAAAATGGCATCTACATTAGAAAATCCAGGCAAGAAATATACTCTAAGATAGAGAAGATCACAGACACAATGCGAAAACGCAGAGTTTGCTTCTACGGACATATACGACGGATGATCGACTCCCGATGGACGAAATGAATCTTCAGTATGTTCGACTCAAAACCAAAAACGACAATGCCATGGTATGTTAACGACCAGAAAGATCTGAAAGAAATGGGGATACGAGCAGAAGATGCACAAAACCGAAATCTTTATAGAGCAGCCATCAAGGCGTTTGGGACTTTTCGGGACGAAAAACGGACAACAGTTGCGAAATGGACAGAGGAACGTCGTGCTAAACACAGTGAGCTCATGAAGACAATGTGGATCAAGCGAAAAATGAGCAAATACCCTAATGTAAAATGAGGCTTATCGTGGTCCCTAGTTAGCCGATTAGCGAAGTTGAATGAATGAATGAATAATAATAATAATAATAGTAATAATAATAATAATAATAATAATAATAATAATAATATCGTATGGCCTCGGGTGCCGGGTGCAAGCTTTGTTAAGTGACTCCCTGAGGGCAGCTTGCATATCGAATTATATTGCTCCTTGAAGCGCTATGAATGTCAAGGAGGTTAGATATCTAAGCTCCTTGACACTAGAGCGCTTTCTAGTAGAGAAATGAGGAACTTTGTGCTGGCGGAAAATCCCGAGATTATTTTTGCCATTATGAACACGGTCTACTGAATTCAATTGGGTTCTTTAACATGCCAACATCGTATGACATGCGTATCGTGATTTTTGTCGCCTTTCAAAAATCACTTAACACGGCCAGGAGCGAACCTGCAAGCTTGGGGTTGGCAGTCCGACACGATAACCACTCACCCACCGTGGCAAGCCCATAATACGATTTAACAACAACTTAATATCAACACAGAAGTAGGCTAACATGTCGTCGGTGCGCCTGAATGATCTCCTATGTGGCAATATCATTCACTTCCAATCTGTCTCTCCCGTTTCTGCCAAGAAATTTAATTCTGGCCTGAGGACTGGGACGGGGTACACTCAGCCTCGTGAGACAGAACTGAGAAGAGGCGGTCTCGATTCCTACCTCAGTCATCCTGGAAGTGGTTTTCCGTGGTTTCCCCACTTCCACTCCAGGCAAATGGCACGATGAAACCCAATTTATGGCCACGGCCGCTCACCCATATCCTATCACAATTACAAATACACACACTAGTACAGACATCATAGTGACACAGGTCATTAGACAAATTCCACTCACATCCAAGTACACGGGACTGCAAAGCCCCTAAAGAATCAACAACAACATTAATATAAAATGTCAAAAAATCGTTATGTTTTCAATTAGTTTCACTTTTCTTCGCTTCATCTCTGGAAGGGTTAAATTCCACTATGCTTAGTGAAATTCCGCTACGGTTGGCAACACTTCTTGTTTTCACGCAAGAGAGCTCTGGTCAATTCCCCTCATTTCTACCCGCACACACCTCCACCACCACCACCACCACCACCACCATCACCATCACCAAGGGAATTTGATGATGATGATGATGATAATTGTTGTTTTAAGGGGCCTAACATCTACGTTATCGGCCCCTAATGGTTTGGGTGATCGTGAAGATGAATATGAAACGGAAACTAAAAAAAAAACAACTACAGTACTGACTTATATACTAGAAGAAGAAATGGAATACTAAAGGAGAATAAGCAAATAAAGGACAGGAGGAAAAGAAATGCCCTCAACCCTCGAAGAATGCGGATTGAGGGACTTGGAAGGAAGGAGAGCCATGAAAGGCAGATATGAAAGGGAAAGAGGAGAGGGTCCCCCCCAAAGGTAAGGGACAAAAGGGGAAAACAGACCCAGCTCAGGAATCCCTCGGGGACGCCAACTCCCGAAATCACCAGCCGTGAGCCCCTGAGGGTGTAGCACTATGCAGGGTGCACCAGAAGTGGTGGGGCTACATACACCCTGCCTCCTTGAGGGCCTTGAGCAGAAGGCAGGAGATAACATGAAACGAAAAAGAAGGCTGACCCCTCGCAGAAGGAGGGAATCGGAAAAGATGAGACAAGGGCCAATTAAGGCGGCTAAGGAAGAGACTCCCTAGGCCACGGATACTCTAATACCGTCGGGGTCGGAAGAGAACAAGAGTTGACCAAGGGAGGTCGACAGGAAAGAAGACAGAGAGGAGCCCGGCACAAGTAAGTGGAAGCAATGCCGGACTCAGCTGGGGCCCCGTGGTAGCCAACCCACGTCCAACTAGATGTGAACCCCTGAGGGAAAGGGAATTTGAGTAAAGGGTGTGTGTGATGTGTGGAATTTTGTCTCATAACCCGTGTTACTGTGAAGTCTGTAGTAGTGTGTGTATTTGTAATTCAGGTGAGAATTGGAAAGGAGGCGGCCTTGCCCGTAAGTTAACAACCATCCCAGCATTAGCCTGGAGTGGAGTGATTTTGGTTTAAGAGCTGCGAGAACGTGGTCATGTAGACCCGTGTACTTTGGGTGTGTGTAGAATCTGTCTGATAACCGGTGTTAATTGTGATGGCTGTATTAGTGTGTGTTATCTGTAATTCAGGTAGGGACTGCAGACGATCGATTTCAAGTAGTTCCTACTTTTGCTGCCAATTGTTACCATCAAGGACACCTAGCCACGAACTTGGCTACTAGATACCACCGCAACCGGCACCTGGCGAATAACGTTGGAACTAATAGAGCATTAATCTAATCTAAACTACAAATTTAGCTTCACACACTTGTAGTTAGTGGAAGGTTCTCTTACATGTCATAAATCTATGACATGGGTCCCCTCTGAAGGAAGCCATACTGAGGGATATATAACGCTCTTAAAATATCCGGGTTTGAAGGAGCGGAGCGAGAAACCACGGAAAACTACTAACGTGGGAATCGATCAACATCTTTTCAGTTATTCCTCATGAGGCTGAGTGTACACCATTTCAGCCCTCAGACAGAATTAAATTTCTTGGCAGAGCCGAGGATCAAACCCGAACCTCAGGGGTGACAGCCAAGAATACTAGCCACTCTACTACGAGGCGGACTTGAAATGTATACGAGATTTGTTCAATTGACACCCGTTCGATACACGCTACGTGATGAGTTGTCGACTGAGGTTGGTAATACTGTGGTCGATAATTGCACTTTGTTTTGATTGTAGACTTTTGTTGTTTTCAATTCATACACACATCAAAAAAAGTTTTGCATCACCTCGGTTCCCAGATCTCCGGCATATAGACGTTGACTGTGTATATTGTATCCAAGATACAGTCCCTTTGACTGTTCATAGATGTCACTAAAACTGCTCAAAGATGTAAACAACCATGCATGAGCAGGGCCTATTAGACGGAGGGGGTACGACAGCCGATCAGTTCCAGTCATTCCACCAGGACGAAGGTACGCTGCTCATGTTGTCTGTAGTTCTACCATGCCTAGAAGGTCAATACCGCAGTTCGATCGCGTCCGCATTGTTACTTTGTGTCAAGAAGGACTCTCAACAAGGGAAGTTTCCAGGCGTCTCAGAGTGAACCAAAGCGATGTTGTTCGGACATGGAGGAGGTACAGAGATACAGGAACTGTCGATGACAGGCCTCGCTCAGGCCGCCCAAGGGCTACTACTGTAGTGGATGACCGCTACTTACGGATTGCCGCTCGGAGGAACCCTGACAGCAATGCCACCATGTTGAATAATGCGTTTCGTTCAGCCACAGGACGTCGTGTTTCAACTCAAACTGCGCGCAATAGGCTGCATGATGCGCAACTTCACTCCCGACGTCCATGGCGAGGTCCAGCTTTGCAACCCCGACACCATGCAGCGCGGTACAGATGGGCCCAACAACATGCTGAATGGACCCCACGGAATTGGCATCACGTTCTCTTCACCGATGAGTGTCGCATATGCCTTCAACCAGACAATCGTCGGAGACGTGTTTGGAGGCACCCTGGTCAAGCTGAACGTCTTAGACACACTGTCCAGCGAGTGCAGCAAGGTGGTGGTTCCCTGATGTTTTGGGGTGGCATTATGTGGGGCCGACGTACGCCACTGGTGGTCATGGAAGGCTCCGAAACGGCTTTACGATACCTGAATGACATCCTCCGACCCATAGTGCAACCATATCGGCAGAATATTGGAGAGGCATTTGTCTTCATGGACGACAATTCTCGACCTCATCGTGCACATCTTGTGAATGCGTTCCTTCAAGATAACGACATCGCTCGACTACAGTGGCCAGCATGTTCGCCAGACATGAACCCTATCGAACATGCCTGGGATATGTTGAAAAGGGCTGTTTATGGACGTCTTGACCCACCAACCACTCTGAGAGATTTACGCCGAATTGTCGTTGAGGAGTGGGACAATTTGGACCAACAGTGTCTTGATGAACTTGTGGATAGTATGCCACGGCGAATACAGGCATGCATCAATGCAAGAGGACGTGCTACTGGGTATTAGAGGTAGTGGTGTGTACTGCAATCTGGACCACAAATGCTGAAAGTCTAGCTGTATGATGGTATAACATGCAATGTGTGGGTCTCATGAGCAATAAAACGAGCTGAAATGTTGTTTGTGTTGATCTCTATTCCCTTTGTATTTAACGGTTCCGGAACTCTTGGAACCGAGGTGATGCAAAACTTTTTTTGATGTGTGTATTAGGGGCTTGGGACATCTTGATCATCTGCCCCGTCTAGTTGGGTGCGTGTTGAATTTGTCAGAAAACACTGTTCAACAATGACATTTTTACATAAACAAAAATACCCAACCTTTATAGATTTTGGTACGCTGACTTTCCGTTTTTTAGCTCCCGTTTTCGTGCTATGTGAAGTTTGTTACGCCCTTGTTTCTATTTTAGCTCTCGTTTCTTCTTTTTTCAGCAATGCCAATGAAAATGAAAATCCACAGCCTGCTTCCAGTCTCCGGCCGGGTCAGGAATGGAACGAATGAAGCCCCCATCTAGCGGCGAGGATATGAACTGTGCCGGCTGCCGAGGCCTGACGCACTCCTCTGGGGCAATGATTAAATGAATGACAGATGAAATGAAATGATAGTGGAGAGTGTTGCTGGAATGACGTTTTTGACAGAAAAAAACGGAGTACCCGAAGAAAAACCTGTCTGCCTCCGTTTTGTCCAGCACAGATCTCTCATTAACAAAGGAAAGCCTGCCTCAACGCCGTGGGTGATTTTTAGCCTACTTTTAACATTTTGCAAAAATGATGAGTCTTATTAGATCATCCGGGCAGATGTGTGTCTGTCTGTGCATCTATCTGTCCTTCTGTCTGCCCCCCCCCTTTCAATTCCTAAATAGCTGCAGCTATCAAAACCAAATTTGGTATGAGCAAATATATATACCTGAACAACTCACGACCATATTTGAAAATGACGCCAATGCTACCAACAGCTGAATAATCACAATTGAAATTTGAGCTCTGTGAAGTTATGCATGCAAACTGTCCCAAAATTAGCACACATAGGCTATAATAACATTACAGATTAATTTTCAGGAGCCTATGCATGACAGTGTTGCCATCATGATTCTAAGCATGCTGATAGGTCCAATTCTCATATGCATTGTAACGTTTCTTATATGCATTGTATCTTCTATATTATCAATTGGATTTCAACCAAATTACGTATGTGCTATGTGTACTATAGCAGATATGATTATGCGAATTCTTAAGAGCCACCAGGGCTGCCAAATGTTAAAAAACGATTTGAAGGTAAGACTGTCCCATTAACTTTTGTCTGTTGATTTCATGTAGGTCATTTTTAATATCGATTATCCAGTTATTCTGAACTTTCAATGAGGAGGCATTAGTAAGTGGCCGAGACAGCTAACGAGCTACCTCGTGCCTCACTGACATTGAGAGAGCATGGGTTTGAATCCCACCTCGGCCGTCCTGAGAATAGTTTTCGGGGTTTCCCATTTTCACCACCAGGCAAATTCCGGGACGATTCCTTTCAATAGGTCCACGGCCGATTTCCTTCCAATATCCCTTCCCTGACCTGTCCTGAATAGAAAGGTACATGGCCATTGGCTGCATTAATGAAATTATTATTAGTAAGACTTTTATTGTCCATTCTTTGATTATTACTAGGGCCCGGATGTTGTTACCATTAAAAAGTTTAAAAAATGCACTTAAAATTTTCAAAAATGACTGTAATAAATGACCTAAAAATCGAAAAATTCACTATAAAATGGAGAAAATTATCTTATAATGATAAACTCACCAATATTTCAAAAATGACATCTGAAGCTCAAACTGAAAAGTCAATGAAAATAGATTTCTAGCACTTAACAACATGTTTATGTTCATAGCTACTAGCTTCTTCTTAACTCTGAGAGACGTAACTCCCTCATATAAAGCTGTGAAATGACTAAATTGGGGGGAAAATACCTTAAAAGGCTGATTCCTCTAAAATATGACCAAAAAGTCTACCAAACTTAAAAAAATGCTCTTAAAATGGAAAAATAGCACACAAAAAAAGATGCAAAATAAAAATGACATATTTGAAGACGGGGTGGCCCGTCCGGAGTTTCTATGTACTTCAGCATTGTTTTAGACAGCTCAGTAAAAAGATGACAAGTCATTACCATCCGGGCCCTAATTATTACCATCAAATATCAATCGTCTTTTTCTAATAGTCTGATATTTTCTCTGAATGTTTACAATATTACTATTTTTATAATTATTATTATTTAAAATATTCCGTAGCGAATCACTTTAGTTGAATTCTTTATAATTGCACATTATTGTTACAGTCCTGTGGCAGCTTAATGTTTCGATCTCTTAGTATACAGTAAGGGTGGATATATTTCCCTTTTCCTTTGAGCCATGTCGGCGCTCCCTGTTCCTGGGAGTCTTTGAGGATAAACTGTGATACAACCGGTAAAGAAACCCACATTCTGTATCACACATTCACGCAGATTTGAACCCCAATCCCTTAACAGTGCATTGTGTTTTACGGATAGAGACATATCCGTATCTTGCGAGCGCGAGTGGTAGATAGTGCCCCACAATAGCTTCTGTGCTGGACCACCTGAGCGTGTGATGCGCACATTACCACGGCTCAATTGTGAAAGAATTCTCCTTACCTTGTTTTGCCAACGGAATTCTGGCCCAGTTGGAGTTCAGAGTAATACACGACCGCACAAGGGCGGCAGCTTTGATGCTCTCACCTTTAATTACGGGAGAGAGAGAAAAACGTTAATCCCTAGCACAGGTTAGGGAAGAAGGTCTGTAGCTTACTCTGAATTCGTGTCATTCTTTGTAAAATAAATATAATTAAATCCTGTTATAATCCTCACGTATTCTCCAAGTGGAATACATAAGTTTGCTGTTATAGCGTCATAGTGTTTGTTGTGAATTCTGTACCGAAAGACAACAAGCTCAGTGCGGTGTGCAGCAGGAATGTGCGATACCTTCCAAATCACTGTTGGTGTCCATCAAGGATCAGCCTTGTCCCTCTTGCTCTTCATACTCTGCATGAAAGCCATCACAAATGGCATCCAAACCAGGCATCCATGGACATTATTATATGAGGATGATGTCATGTTAGCTAACGAGATCCGTGGGCGCCTCGAACAGCAAGTACAAGAGTGGAAGATGCGTCTTGAAGAATTTGGGATGAAATTGAACCTGAAGAAGACGGAATACCTGGAATGCGGTGACCAAACTGATGGCACGATCACTGTTGGTGAGGTTCAACTTAATAAAGTGACCCAATTCAAATACCTTGGGTCATGCATCACCTCAGACTGCAGCACGATTCCGGATGTCAAAACAAGAGTCACTGCCGCATGGATGAAATGGCGTCAAGTTACTGGAGTCCTATGCGATAAGAAAATTCCATTGAATTTAAAATCTAAGGTATATCGCACAGTGATTAGACCGGTGGCCCTTCATGGATCTGAATGCTGGCCTACAACATCGATGCACGAACAGGCGCTTCATGTAATGGAAATGAAGATGTTGCGGTGGTCCAATGGTTTGACTCGACTGGACCATATTAGGAATGATGCCGTGCAGAAGGATTTCAAGGTTGTCCCAATCACAGAGAAAATGCGTGAATCACGTCTGCGGTGGTATGGACATGTGCTCCGTAGCAGTGAAACCTCAGTTGCTAAGACTACCCTTCAACTAAATGTGGAGGGTCGTCGACCTCGAGGGCGACCTCAAACACGCTGGTTGGATAGGGTGAGAGATGACATGCGGCTCGCTAAATTCCGCCCTCGGGACGCTATGGATCGATTGAAGTGGAGGAAACATTGCAGGAAGGCAGACCCCACATAAATGGGAAAATGCAAAGAAGATGATGAGTGTTTGTTGTAAATCTTAATGTCACAACCCATCCTATCTAAGTTATGTAAAGAATGAAGTTATTTAGTTGCAGTAGTGGTCATTAACGAAGAAGCAAGCCTCGAAGTTAGAAGTGTGCCAAAAGGAAAGTGGAGAGAAAGCTCCTAAACATTACATCTCTACATGGTATAAAAAAAGTCCCCGAATATTGGATGTTACGGGTAATCTCGGGAACCACTGAATGGATTTTGATGCGGGTTTCACCATTCTGTAAAGGATTTCTCCAGGAAGATTTCTGTTGAAACATTATTCATTTATGACTAAAGGAAGTCGAGCAGTAACGATTTCAGTGAATTGAGTCAAAGAAAAACCTACCGTCCGTTCGCCGTTTAAGCTTACGCTGGGCAAACCGTAAAACATATCTATACAGGGTGATTATTATTAACGATTAAAACTCTCTATAGCGACGTAGATGGCATTGAGGCAAGTAATTTGATATAGGACACTTAGGGTCGCAAGTGTCCGGAAATACCTTAAAAGTGAACCACAACTGTTAAACAAATGACGTCATCGGGTGACGGCTCAGCTCGAGCGGTCTGGCCCGTGCTCTCTTACGCACACCAAAGCAAACGTTGAATATCATATCCCTCTGGTTCCGTGTCTTAATATCAACAATCTGCTTCCACTTGGAAGGAGAAGAGAGAAAACAAAGAAAGCTAATGGATAGGCCCCGGATTTGAACCTCGAACCCCACGCGCCAGAGTCGTACACGCAGACTCGGAGCCAGAGTGATATCATACAACGTATGAGAGTTTTAAACGTTAATAAGAATCATCCTGTATACTGTAAGTGTAAGGTTTGTTCAACATAAAAAGTTCTACAAAAAGAGGTAGCCTACGCGGCAGCATATCTCTATCTTTAATACATCTCCCACTATAAGTGGTTTCACGTTTTCATTACATTTCTTCCAACAACCTCCAATCAGTGGAAATTTAATTTTCTAGCTTTGGAGTGAGCCTATAACGCCAGATTCGCCAATTATCAGACTGTCGTGTCAAGTCGAGTTAAGACTTCAGAGAAGAGTACATGTGTTTGGAGTTTCGCTGTTCACCTCGGCTTTTCTGAATTGCATCTGGGACCTGCCGTCCGTGTGCCTTTTAACTTACGTTGGGTAAACCGTTAATGATACCGGGCGAAGCCAGGACGGGTTGCTAGTTAAGTGTTTGTTGGTTCCTCACTTTAGGGGCAGTGACAACGCGGTCATGTAGCCCCGTGTACTTTGGGTGTGTGTAGAATCTGTCTGATGACCGGTGTTAATTGTGATGGCTGTATTAGTGTGTGTATCTGGTTTTTAATTCAAGTAAGGACTGCAACTTTGAATTTTTCAAATATTTCCTACTTTTGCGGCCAAACGCCACCGTCAACGACTACTAGGCCAAGTTCAGAACTTAGCTACTAGACGCCACCGCAGTCGTCTCTTGGCAACGAATGTAGGATCCTAAGAGCGTTGTTTACATTCTTAACCTATACAATTTAGCTTCACACAGGTGTAATTAGTGGAAGGTTCTTTAACATGCCATAAATCTATGACATGGGACCACCGAATTTACTTCCCCTCCGAACGAAGGCATACTGAGGGACTAGTTAAGTGTAGGCCTATATATTGAAAATATCAGAACCCATAGACCTACAGTACTTGTAGACATAGTGTAGATTTAATAGCCTGAGAGTAAAGGATCTGATGGTGATCGCTTTACGATGGAATCTGGGTATCCAAGTGTATTTATTACAGTAATTTCATGTAATTTGTTTTTTCAGGTTTAGGGAACCACCTATTACTATTTGGCTGGTTGGTTCCTCAGTTTAGAGGTTGCGACAACGCTGTCATGTAGACCCGTGTACTTTGGGTGTGTGTAGAATCTGTCTGATAACCGATGTTAATTGTGATGTCTGTATTAGTGTGTGTTATCTGTTTTTAATTTAAGTACAGACTGCAACTTAGAATTTTTCAAATAGTTCCTACTTTTACCGCCAAGCGCTACCGTCAACGACTACTAGGCCAAGTTCAGAACTTAACTACTAGACGCCACCGCAGTCGGCTCTTGGCAACGAACGTAGAAACCTAAGAGCGTTGTTTTATTCTTAACCTATACAATTTAGCTTCACACAGGTGTAATTAGAAGAAGGTTCTTTAACATGCCATAAATCTATGACATGGGACCGCCGGCTTTAATTCCCCTCCGAAGGAAGGCATACTGAGAGAGATATGGAAAATGCTCTGAATCACATAAACGAATTATTGCATGAAGAGTGTGGTATGAGGATAAACAAAAAGGAATCCAAAGCTCTAATGGCATGCACTAGGGATGGCGACCAAAGAGCCAATGTGCTAATGGATGGTGAAAAACTAGACCAAGTAAAGAATTTCAAATATCTGGGGAGCTTGATCACATCAAAATGGAAAGTGTACGAGAGAAGTAAATGCTCGAATCGCACAGCCAAAAGAAGCCTTCTCAAAAAGGAAGTCTTGACTAACATCCAAGACACTCAGAGGTGCGAAAACACTTCGTGAAAAGTTTTGTACGGAGTATTGCAAGTTATGGCTCTGAAACAAGAACTCTGCGACAAGCAGATGTATCAAAACTTAGGGCATTCGAGATGTGGTGCTGGTGACGACTACTAAAGATACCTTGGACTGATAAAGTCACGAATGAGAATGTTCTCAAAAGAGCAAAGTAGACACCTACCTTGGTTGAATCCTTAAACAGAAGAAGGAATAGTTTTGTTGGCCATTTGATTCGTCATTCTGACTGGTGCACCACACTCTTCGGAGGGAAGCTAGAAGGAAAGAGGAGTCGAGGAAGACCAAGGACTCAATTTATAGACAGCAATAAAGGCAAGCACACTTATTGACATTTGAAACTACAGGCCGGAGAAAGAACACGTTTTGGAAGACATGCATGTTACCCACCAACCTAGCGGTTGAGGAGAAGTGGTAGAAGAATCTATTTTGGGTGCGTTATGACGCTTGTTATCATTGTAGGTATATTTTGTGTTCAGATGGCCGACAATGCAGTTCCATCAACATCACGAGGCCCAGTACAGTATTACCTCTCGATTTCACCGACCGTGCGGGACACGCACTTGGCGTGTGAGCAGGATAAGTAGGACAAGCTAGGTAGAAGTCGTCTTACCAACGTTGAAAACTCCAATTATTACGACTTTTAAAGAGTACCACGCAAATATCTCACTCAGTTTGGAGGAAAGGCAGTAAACATGTTAACATTAATGAAGGCGTGGTGACTCAGAGGAAAGGCAGCAAACATGTTAACATTATTGAAGGCGTGGTGACGCAGAGGTCAAGCTGTTTGCCTCTCACCAAGATGAACCAGGCAGGGCCGTAGAGAGCGATTACGGGGCCTAGGACAAGGTCTTCCGGTCATCTCCATTTTATGGAATTACTGTATTAAGGTTGCAAATTTTAACCCCACTCCTTCCAAGAAAGCTCTGTGGAATTTAGCTTGACCAAATGAATTTACTTTGTTTTTAGTTATCCAGGCAATCTTCTCCTTTTTTTTTCTGTTGTTGTCGCTCATTGGTTGCTCTTTTACGTCAAGATTTTGATCGCTGTGCATTAAAATTCCATTTTCGTTGTATGTGAACGTGTTCAGGTACCACAAGAGTAAGCCATACTCGTTTCAGAAATGTATCAAGTAAAGAGTCCGTATTTTCTGAGATTGAGTTAGAAACTTATGCTCCACAAAGAGCTCTGGAACTTAAGCATGTTATAAATTAAATGGACCACTCTGCCATTTCCATGGAATAAATGCAATGGTTACTTATAACATTAATTTATGTGTTCTATTTGTATTGTTTTGTATACTATTTACTGGCTGTATTTACATCGAACAGAGTCATCTCAGAATATGCCATAGCCTAATAGTTTAGACATGAAATTAAATTAAGTTGTCCACTCCTCGGGCCACTTAGCAAATCGGGGCCCTGGGACTACAGCCCCGCTTACCACTCCCTCTTGTCGGACCTGGAACCAGGTTCGATTTTCGGTCAATGCTTGTGAGATTTTTGATGAGAAATGGTATGTTCTGTGGTTCGGATTCCTCTTAAAAAGGAGGTCCCGTAGCTCATGATCGCGAGATTAACGATCAGGTAAAACTACAAGCTTCCTTTCTTCCTTCTTCACAATATTATTCAATTCTCATCGTGAACGAATCTTTCAGATTTAGGGAATAACTTTTTTCTTAGTCGTTTTACCCTCCAGGGTTGGCGTTTCCCTCGGACTCAGCGAGGGATACCACCTTTACCGCCTCCAGGGCAGTGTTCTGGTGCTTGAAACTTCGGATCGGGGGATACAACTGGGGAGGTGGGACAAGCACCTCGCCCAGGCGGCCTCTCCTGCAAAGCGAACAGAGGCCTAATGAGGGATGGGAAGATTGGGAGGGATAGGCAAGGAAGAGGCAGCCGTGGCCTTACGTTAGGTACCATCCCGGCATTTACCTGGAGACGAAGTGGGAAACCACGGAAAACCATTTCGAGGATGGTTGAGGTGGGTATTGAACCCCCTCTACTTATTTGGACCACCCAAGGCTGAGTAGACCCCGTTTCAGTCCTCATACCACTTTTCAAATTTCGTGGCAGAGCCGGGAATCGAACCTCGGACCTCCGTGGTGGCAGATAAGCACGCTGACCACTACACTAGGGAATAACACCCATTGCAATTGGGTACAATACTGTTGATCGACTGAAAACCATTTTAATATTTCGATTATTGCCTTCAATTACATCTGATGACAAATACATTACAATGAAGTTTATTTCATTATCAGAAAATCAAATTAGCCTCCTGTTCAATTCCATGTAGGGTATTCAGAAGTTTGGCGGCTTCGTTGGCGTAGTTGGTATCATGCTGAGGTTCTATGCCCAAGGTCGCGGGTTCAAACCCGGCCGAAGTCATCGGATTTTTTAAAAGCATTAAAAATCCCTCAGTACGCCTTCCTACGGAGGGCTCGTCAGTGCATGTAACGCTGAGACCGGGGTGACCTTTGTTTAGCTTTCTAGCCACATGGGTATTGCGGGAAACGAGCTTGCTGATCAGGCGGCGAGAGAGGCAGTCGCACTGCCCTCGCTACCGTATAAGGTGCCTGCTAGTGATGTGCGCTCCCAGTTGCGGCATTCGATCTTGTCCCATTGGGAGGAAGCGTGGCGTGCCACGCCTCCACCCAACAAACTGAGGGGCATCAAGGAGACAACGAAGGTGTGGAAATCTTCCGAACTCTTCGGAAGGAAGCTGTGGTACTCTGTCGACTCCGGATCGGCCATGGGATTGCTACGCACTCCCATTTGCTAAAGAGAGAAGACCTCCCTGTGTGTACTTGCGGCGCCCACCTAACCGTGGCACACATTCTCTTGGAGTGTGTGGATCTGGCCGATCTGCGAAGGACTCTTAAACTGCCTAACACCCTGTCCCTTATTCTCCGTGATGACGGGCCGTCAGCAGACCTCGTCATCCGGTTTATGAGGGAGAGTGGTTACTTTATCAAGTTTTAATGTCAGTTAAGACTTTTAATTCAGGCTAAGTCTGTTTTATGTTTTATTTATTTTTTATTTTATTACGTTCATCTATTTTATTGTTTACTATGCCTTATTTGTTTTATTGTTTTTACCACCCCCTTTCACTATTTTTTATTCAAATAAGGCATAATTGTTGGGGCGCGCTGTCTGTTTTATAGACACCATTTTCGTTTCATCCAGGACTGTGATCTGTTTTCTTTAATCTTCATCCTTTCATTTCATTAGGGGCCGATAACCTCGATGTTAGGCCCCTTAAAACAACAATTATCATCATCATCATCATCACCTACGGAGGGAAAGTAAAGCCGGTGGTCCCATGTCATAGATTTATTGCATGATAAAAACCTTCCACAAATTACACTTGTGTGAAGCAAAATTATAGTTTATATTTGACTAACGCTCTTAGGTTCCAACGTTCGGCACCAGGAGCTGACTGCGGTGGCTTCTAGTAACGAAGTTCAGAACTAGTTGGTCGTTGACGGTGGCGTTTGATAGCAAAAGTTGGAACTACTTGAAAATCGAAATGTCTGCAGTCCTTACTTTAATTAAAAACAGATAACACACACTGATATAGTCTTCACAATTAAAACTGGTATCAGACACATTCTACACTCACCCAAGTACACGGGGCTACATGACCGCGTTGTCGCAGCCCATTAACTGAGGAACCAACCAACCGGTATCCAGAAAAGTAATTTACTCATCGGCTACTTTCAGACCCTCATTCGGTATCTGGTGTAAGGCCGTCATTTGCAAGTCGGATGGTCTTGTCTAAACATCCACTAGAACGAAAGCAGCGCTCTTCTTTGTGTGGACCAGTTGAGTGACCGATAGTAGCGTCACAAAGGTTTACCGCAACAGGATACACGTTACGGTACGGAGAGACACAATCTCATGCGCGTCACACTAGAAAGAACCAATCACATCACATTACCTGGTGGGGAAAATGGAAAACCGTAAAAATCATCTTCAGGACGGCCAAGGTGAAATTCAAACCCACTTTCTCCAGATGTCAGAGAGGCAAGAGCTAGCTGGTTACCGTTGTCGGTCACCGTGGCCGGTCTAATAATAATAACAATAATTACTTGAGAAGACATGATGCAGATTCTTCAGGCAAATATTGTTACGGCTGTGAGTTTGTTTCGTCGCCTCGCCGCGTGAGTCACAGCTGCCCCGGGCTATGCTCTGCCTCTGTGTATTACCTGCGCCTTACGCAACAGGGCTACTAGGACAAAGGGATGGTCCAGAATATTCGTGACCCAGCCAGTGATGGAAACCTCGAGAAGCCGTGAGTCACCAGCCTGCTATATAAGAGCCACCTGGCCAGCGAGGGGACAGTGGTTTTGAGCTAGTGCGAGCTTTTACCTGAGCGACAGTTGTTGGTGACGTGACTTGCGAAACCCTAGTGAAGCTGATTCTCTTGACAGCGAAGGAGTGTGAAGCCTACGGAGGGACTGTATTTGAAGAGCGTGTGTTTACCTAGTGCGGCAGAGATATTGTGGTGAATTGCAAAAACACCGGGGGCTGTTTCCTTAGCCAGCGGACAGCGAAGCAGAGTGTAGTGGTGAGTGACTGGTTATCGTAAATAACTGTAGCTTGTGTATTCAAGGAAGTGTTGCAGGTAGTTCTACCGAGGCCACTGGTCCCGTTAGGAGGGATTAACTTCTGTGGCTTATTGACAAGTGAAAGGCAAGTGTTCCCTACAAGAGGAAACTAGAGTGAGATAATAATTGCTTGTATTTTCTATTGTGTGGTGTATCTTTCTGGCCCGTAATAAAGCTAACACGTTTCTTTAAAGGAACAATTTGTGTTGTACTTCTACCCACCGTAATCCAGTTAACGGAAGTGCCACTAGGGGGTGGCACGTAACAATATGCACAGGAGTCAAACTGCCAATTACCTTTTGACGCAGATGACCTATGGGATTGGAGCAGACATCCTTCTTCTAAGCAAACCGTATTAGACAGAGATCACTCAGGATGGCGAAGAAGAATTGAAGGAAGAATCATAAGAGGCTTTACGCACGACGGTGCCCTGAAGTAATGCGAGAGCGGTTCCGGGGCGGAGTCACACGTCGTGGGAGAAGTGTGTGTGGATTTTTAGTGGGTAAGAATACCGCACCCTTGTGGAGTGCAGACTCCCACAAGCATCTCAGGCAAGATTTTCCTCATTCCCTCATTAAAAATAAATAAATAAATTACGAGCCTTACAGTAGTCGCATATGATGTGTAACATCTGACATAGAAGAAACCTCACGTGAAATACACCGGTATTTTATACTATTATTGGCACAAATATTAATCTGTTGTAAAAGGGAGTGTTTTACAGATATTGTAGTTTATAATACGGAACTCATTTTATTAGATGATTTGTAGCTTCCACCAGCACTAGCCTAAATAAAGAATACGATATGGATCAACTAGATTAATAGACGCGACACCGCTCATAACCTTAAATTCCTTATAAACAGGTCCTCTTGATTCACAGACCAACACGTATTTTCATATGGATTCTGTTAAAATGAGTCAAATTTCGGTAACAGTGCATCTTAGGCCATCCTTTGTATAAATTTATTTAAAAACTGAAATTACCTGATTTAATAGTTGGGAGGATATCAGGAGAGGATTGAGTATTAGATGTTTACTGCTCCGCTGTCATAGACCCGCCATCCCGCCCAAATAGCAGCACGACTTGTATAGCCTAGTTGAAATCGAAGTTCTCACCTCCATCTTTCTCACTGAGTCAGTAATGCCAACCCCACGCGTTTGGTACTATTTCGCACGTGATTTATGAAATCTGGAAAGTGTACTCAATTACAGCGTTTATTTATGTATTTATAATGTTTTACATACAAAAACAAACCTAACCTGGGGCTTAAGCCCCAGACCCCCTTGCTTGTGGTACTAGCATTCAGTTTCGACCAGGCAGTACCTAACCTAGTAGCGGACATAAATTCTAGGTATCTTATTAATGTTTTACATACAAAAACAACCCTAACCTGGGGCTTACGCCCCAGACCCCCTTGCTTATGGTAGGTACTAGCAGTAATTTTCCGAAAGACAGTGCCTAACTTAGTAGTGAAGGCGTGTGGTGAATTTCTTTATTCAAGTTGGTAACGTAGTCACATGATCGTCTTTCGGGTGTCACATGACTGTCCAAGATGGCGTCCGTAAGTGAAGGAAAATGCATTATTTCCGCGAAATAACAATTATTGCGGTGCAGCAGTGGTTATTGAGTATGAAGAGATTGCCCAACAACTCCCAGAAAGATATGTATATCATAAAATATATATGTTCAATAAGCTAAGGTGTAAAAAGTGATGAAAAGGGAGGATGGTCTAAAATTCACAATAAATAAATTGATATGATAAATATCGTTTAAAATGATAATCTGGTGGCAAAAATATCTACCCCGCCCAGGAATCGAACCCAAGATCTCTAGATTCACAGTCATACGCACTAACCCCACGGCTATTTCGACTACGCAAATATTGTGCACAAGATGGTGACTTATTTCCATGTTCCAATAATACTGCATTACGGAATTAAGTTTCATTTATATTTTGCCTGTTTCGATAATGTTCCTGCGTGAAATTGAGTTTAAAATGCCTTATGAATAGGCCCTTTTGTGAGTAAAGAGAATGTATTGAGTAATAGTTCATGAAGGCTTGCTCAATTCTCGTATAACCTCAACGATTATATTATATTGATGACTGCATTACCGTTATGTGGGTTAATATAAGAATAGCCATTGTGCAGAATACCGGCAATGCCGACTACTTACAATGTTTGATATTAAGGCATTTTACTATTTAAATACTGATACGAAGACTTCGAACATGTACCATGTCATTTGTTTCAATCACTTGACACCAGAGTTCGCATGAGCGTTTTCCGTTCAGTATGTCATATACATTCCACATGGCCAAGAGTGCGTCATGGTATCAATTCCCGACACCGCGCGCTGATTGTTTCTCTTACCAGAGCCAGCTGGATCGATCGATGGAGTTGGCAGTGCGTCTTATACTTCCGTTCGATCCACCACTGCCATCTCGATCGTTCCGATCCACTTCTGTCCCCTATTTTCAAAATCACTCCCACAAAACTATCCAGCAACCGAGCGGAAAGATGTTACACATCAAAAATAAAGTTCATATTTGTATAATACTATAGCCTACCTCGAAAATGGAACGCAACGTTTGGTTCTATCGTCATTTTGTCAATTTCTCAATAAGAATCGTTACCGTACCCCCAAGGTTACGAGTATCAAAGTTCGAAAATCGCTGGTTTACCCTGTTCATAAGGTACTTGAGCAAAATAAGACCCGGTTCCAAATAAGGCCCATCTGTAATTTTATTAGCAGAAGATCCGAAATTCTACAAGATTCTTAGTGATTCTGATAGCTACTAGCCTTTAACGGCTAGACTAGAAACTACAACTGTTGAAGTGAAAGATTCCTCGGTGTTTGCTTCAGTCGAGTAGTAAACGGTGTCCGAAGCTCATTTAATTACCATTTCTAGGTATTTTAATAAACCTTCTTCATTGTTCTTGAAATGTAACAGGCATAAACCTGGTGTATATAATTTTAAAGAATGTGAATTGTAGATTAATGCACTGTATTGATATTTTCCGCATTATGTGAATTCCTTTATCTCTTTTCATTTACATTTGGGAACAAGTAGTGGGCCTTATTTGGGAACAAGTAGCGGGCCTTATTTGGAACGGGTGTTCTTAATAAGACCCGCTCCTCACATTTTAAATATTGTATTGATTATATTGATTCTAATTATCAACCTATGTTTTCATTACTGCTTGCCTTCAAGTTAAATCCAGAACAATGTTCAGAATATTTCCCCCTCTATTAAAAATACAAAAAATATTTAAACGTTAAGTGGGCCTTAAATGGCATATTTACCTAGTTCTTCCACGAGCCGATTTAATTGGTGTTTTAAGTCTCGCTAAAGACAAGTGGTTATTTATTTTTTATTTATCGTATGGCTTTTACTGCCGGGAGTGTCCGAGGACATGTTCGGTTCGCTAGAGGCTGTAGCTGCTTGAATGCGGACACCCATGGGGTGAGCTACAAGTTCCGTTCAATTTCAAGTAGTTCCAACTTTCGCTACCAGATGTCACTGACACCTAATGGTGAACGTTTGAACTTTGATAGAGCGTTCCAACTAATTCTAACCTGCAAATTTAGCTTCACACAAGTTTAATTAGTACAAGGCTCATTTACGTGCAATAAATCTATGACATGGCACCGCCAGCTTTACTTCCCCTCCGAAGGAAGGCATACTGAAGGATTTTAACGCTCTTAAAAATTCGACGACTTCGACCGGGTTTGAACCCGCGATCTTGGGCATAGAAGCTCAGCATGCTACCGACTACGCCACCGAAGCCAACCTGTGGTAGAAACACAGTATTAATGTAGTACTGCGTAAGATATTACCATGTTCCTTAGACAATCAAAGAAGAAAGTATGTATTTGTATAATTGTATAGGCCTACCTTGAAAATTGAACGCAACGTTTGGTTCTTTCGTCATTTTGTCAATTTTTCAATAAGAATCGTTCCACAGTTTGAAAATCGCTGATCTACCCCAATCATAGAACTTCCACGAGCTGATTTAATTGGAGTTTTAAGTCTCGCTGAAGACAACTGATGACGGTTCTAAAGTGTAGCTCTTTAAAAAGCAGATGTACGTTGAAATACAAAACTCCCTAAGATTAGTGACGATGAGAGCGATGCTAATTTTAAACTGGACTATTTTTAACAACTTGTTTTGAGTGTGGTGTCGCTATTGGGGGCGTCGTGAAGCCGCGTGGCTGGACTTTACTCCAACAAAGGGAACAATGTGCCGGCCGGTTACAATTTATGCCAGACAAGAAATAATAAAAAAGTTTTGGCACGTCGCGTCGTGTGCTTGGGGGGAACCCCCTCTCCCACCCCCTTCCTTGGCGCACGGGCGGCCGGTCACGTGACGACGCGTGGCTTACAGGATAACGAGGAATAATAATGTCGCCCAATCTAAAAACGTCAGAACAGTGTTGAAGCCTCGTTTATAAATGCTGAAGTCTCAATCTGGTGCTGGTACAGTCTCAGCTTGTCAAGGGGGTGACAGAACATATTAGAAACATTTACAGTAGTACGCTTAGAGTCATCCTAATTTGACGTCCGAAAGACTAGTTAGGGCATATTTCTTTCTTCTAGGAACAGCAGAACCTCCATTATACGAATTTTCGATAACTCAAAGTTATTATTATTATTATTATTATTATTATTATTATTATTATTATTATTATTATTATTATTATTATTATTATTATTATTATTGATGTGTAACGAAGCCTCCGTGGCTTAGGCGGCAGCACGCCGGCCTCTCACCGCTGGGTCCGTGGTTCAAATCCCGGTCACTCCATGTGAGATTTGTGCTGGACAAAACGGAGGCAGACAGGTTTTTCTCCGGGTACTCCGGTTTTCCCTGTCACAATTTCATTCCAGCAACACTCTCCACTATCATTTCATTTCATCTGTCATTCATTTAATCATTGCGCCAGAGGAGTGCGTCAGGCCTCGGCAGCCGGCACAGTTCATATCCTCGCCGCTAGATGGGGGCTTCATTCATTCCATTAGTGACCCGGTCGGAGACTGGAAGCAGGCTGTGGATTTTCATTTCATTGATGTATAACATCTTTCCACTCGGTATCTGGATATTTTTGTGGCACTCGGTAGCTGGACATTTTTGTGGGAGTGATTTTGGAAAAGAGACGGAAGTGCATGGGACGGAAACAATGAGCGCGCGCGGTGGCGGAGATCGGTACAACGACGTACTGTAAGCCATGTGACTATGTGGAATGTAAATCGCATACGGTTTACCTCAAGCTTTGGAGGCCCCATTAAAGAAATTGCTTCAATAAATCATCTTTAAATTGTCGTTCTTTGGTGTGAAAATATTCATTATATCATATTTGCTCAAAACAATTATGATTTATTAAATCTTCATACTTTTGCTGTATTCTTATTTAATGTAAGCACTCGATACCTCGAGTGCTATATCGCATCAACCAACACTCCAAACAACGTAGGAATTCAGTATATTAACACCGACTACTAACAATAATTGAAACTTCGTTGTTCCAAATAGCTTAATCACTAATCACTTTGTATTTTGTAATGAAAACACCCATACATAGCCCATAAGTTACTCTTCTAACATGTGCAGATAAACTTGCCAGCTGATTGAAATCGAGTTCGTAGTTGTCTGCGCGAACCGCTAGATGGCATGCATAATCGGTGTCGCCAGTTTCTCGTGGGAGTTTCCACTATTATCATATTAAGCTATTTGGTTGGTCTAAACGTATCACTGGGAGAAACGCCTTTAATATACCTACTACACACCTAATTTTAATCGCACCTATACTTGGCAGTGCGCTATATCGGCAATAAGAGGCCATTTTCAATAACACCTCTGGCATGGGTTCACTAACTGGCCGGTATAAAGCGCAGCTCGCATCAAGTAGGCAGTGGATTGCTCCCGCATATAGTTCCCGGTATATGTCACTACTGCAGATGCATTGGAAAATCCTTTCATGTTTGCTGGCACAAGGTAGCACTATGAGTTCATTCTTTAAAAAATGCGAGTAAGTAATATGGAATTATTCGAATAACATGTCAGATGTTTCACATCATATGCGACTACTGTAAGGCTCGTATTTTTTTTATTATTATATAATGTTTGCCCTTATGGACAGTGTTTGAACTAATGATGACACAATTTTCACTTCTCTCCCTTCTTCCTCTTCTCTTCCCAAAATCTCTTCATCCTTTGACTGTGTCCTGTTTACGTTGTTCTGTCCACCATTTTCTTGTCTTTATCTTTTCATTTGCCTTAATGTTGTATTCTTAATGTTGTTTCTGAATTCTCCTCTGTCTCCAATCATTTGCCTGTCGATCCCCACCTGCCTGTCTGTAAGTCTTCCTCTATTTCATGACACCAATTAGTTTTCCTGCTTGAGCTGTTTACTACATCAAATATATTCTTCTTCTTCTTCTTCTTCTTCTTCCTCTTCTTCTTCTTCTTCTTCTTCTCCTTCAAAGTTATTATTATTGTTATTTCCCCAAAATACTTGCTATAATTTACATGTTTTTTTTTTCTCTTTAAGTCAACTTTCTATAACTAGAAATTTTCGATATCTCAAAGCTTAAATTACAGTCCCTAACAAAAGTTTAAGACAATTAGCTTACTGTATTTCACAGAAAAAATCCTGATCATACACTTTTGTCAAAAATGTATCCGTGATTATATTAAAAATAACTTGGCCTCTTCTACATCTGTGTATGGAGAAACCATTGTACTCAGATATTTATTTTTTGAATTACGATTTTTTATTGAAAAGTTGTTATTCAAAATTTACAAAACTTTTCTTTCAACTGATTAGTTATAGAGACTAAACCAACATATTTATTCTAGTATTATATGTTTTTGCAGAATTACATGATATCGATGAACGTTTTGGCAAAAGAAATAACAATGTCCTTATAGTTTTATAATTTTGTCCATACTTTCTGGAAAGTTAAAAAATAAATAACCAAGGAAGTTTTTAATACAAAATTCGTAATTCAAAAAGTAAATGACGGAGCACAGTAGTTTTGACATTAGCGGATGGAGAAGAGACCAAGTTATTTTAAAATAATCACTAAAATATTTGTGACCAGGAATCTTTTATGTGAAAGAAGCTAATGGTCTTAAACTTTTGTTAGTGTCTGTACATTCCTGGCACTTCAATTTGTTCTTAACGTCGAATATTTACGTATTTTTACAGAGCAACTTGTCTCATTCGAAGGTTCTAATTCGAATTTTCCACCATAGTTGAGTGAACCGTATGCAACTTTTATACTTAGGCTTACCTACTGAAATATGCAACTTAGATAATGTAAAGAAGTTGTTATCATTACCAACATCCATTTTATTACATAAATATTGTAACCCTACTTACATAAAACTTATGACTACCAAATTGTCTTTTCGTAAATATTGTTCTGATAACGTTATTAATTTCAGTGTGACTTTTTTTTGACTCTGCTACCATTTTTCTTCCGTATAGTACAAGTAATTTACTTGATAAATTTTAACAATTTTTCTACGTATCTCCATAACTCGAATTTTCGATAAGCCGAATTTATTTTGACATTCTCTAACGATTTGAGATGTCGAGGTTCAACTGTATTTATTTTCGTAACCATTATAACATCATTACAGATGGCATGATCTTGTACCAATATCTATACCAGTGTTTTCCAACTGGTGGCCCACGAGGCAAGTTTTTGAGGTACAGGAAAGATTTTAGACAAAAAAAATCTTTAAATCATGAAATAATACCTATTTCTCTGCTCGTTTTAAAGTACTATGTATTTCTATTCGGCTATAAATGAACAAAGTAATTTGATAATTGATGGCGAGCTGTTATACAACGCGCCGCATCACACAGTGCAGTAGGGCTCTGACCTCCCTCCCTTTACTCACGGAATAGTGAACTCATTTTGAATATTATTCAAAGGAAACTTATTACTACCAAATTGTCCTCTAGTAAGTATTGCGTTGATAACATTACTAATTTGTGTGAGTTTAGTTTTTTGGCTCTGTTTACCATTTTTATACTAACTCAGACTTGCATTGTTGAGGTTTCTTCATCAAAACAACATTTTTCTTGGTATCTTTAAGTTAACTTTTTATGGAATATTGTAGAATAGTTTTTCAGCAATAAAATCGAATCCCGCTGATTGCTGGGGTATGATCTTCAGTTGAAAATTTCTGTGGTATCAGGAAGGGCATCAAGACGCAAGTTTCATGAAAATTAGCATATTATTAAAGTGCGGCCCGCAACCATACCCACAATTTCATTTTGGCCCTCAATCCCTTACAAGTTGGGAGCCACTAATTCATATCTAGGCCTAGTATAAAATAAAGTCTTTGATTTTGTCTGGGATTTTCTCGAGAACTACTGGATGGATTTTTATGTGTTTTTCACCTGTCTACAAAGCATTTTACGAGAAATGTTCTAGTATGTAGAAACATTTATTTATCACCAAGATCGCATTTGGTTCAATTCGGATTCGTCATGCTTGAGTTGACACACTCACACGGACATTTGGCCCGTGCAGATCTCATAAGTCTACTTTCTTCTTTCTTCTTCTTTATTTGTTTCACCCAACTTTGGGGTACATGAAATCAATCACCTTTTATTGTTTAGAGCTTTCCTTAGGGTCCAGTATTGCCTATCCTTTGAGATCTTGCTTCCCTTTCTTCGGCAGAGATGTGGATCGTACGCTTTTGTTTGAGTTTCACTTGGAACCGTTGTTTCTTAACCTTGGTGACGGTTTTGGCTGTTTTGTCCATGAGCATGGTGTCTGTAATTTGGAGTTCCACAAGGTCTTTCTCGGTTTCCTTAAACCAAAGAGTTTTTTTTATTACGGAAGTGGTCGAAGATCATTTTGGTTAATCTATTTGTATTCATCCGAAGGATGTGCCCATAAAAATCAATTCTCCGTTTTCTTATTGTGTCCGAGAGTCTTTCAATTTTTTGGTAAAGAGTTTCGTTCCTGACATGGATTAATTTGTTGTTATGAAATTTGGGGCCTAAGATTTTGCTTATTATCTTTCTTTCTTTCTTTCTTTCTTTCTTTCTTTCCTTGACCTCCAGCCTTTCAAGCGGTCCCTGGGGGAGGGGGTGAGAGACAATGTTTCGGCTGCATATAAGGCTTCTGGTTTAATTACCGTGTTATAATGTCTTATATTGGTATTCCAGGAGATAGACTTCTTGTTATAAGTGTCCTTCTTAAATTGGAAGGCCAATTCAACTTTATTTCTCCTAGATACCATTGACTTTAAAAAAAATGAAAGTAGGCTAAAATGTTAATAATTGTAACATTAAGCAATTTTATGACCCATCATACCGAGAAGGAAGCCAAATTAGTTATAGGTCGTATAGTACATCGGACTCTAAAAAGAAGCTTTTATCCCTTAAACTGCTCCCGTGCGGGGCTGAGCCGGGCATCTACTATACGTTCTATAATACGTATGCAGCCTACTTGAAATGAAACTGTATCAATATTCCTTAATATGCCTTGTATTACAGATCACCTTATGTTACCAACCCTCCGTTGCAGTTTTTGTTTCTGTAAGTGGTCTGCGAGTAGGTGACGCAGACTATACACGATCGTGAGCCTGTATTTGTTTGGCTATTGATGACATATCACATTGTGCATTGTACTAACATCGAACGTGACAATGTTCATACAATATTATGATTAGCTATATGATATTTGTCTGCCCTCCAAGCCGAAGGGCTAATGTTCCTAGTCAGGGTTCGAGTTAACGGCTGGCATTGACAATCGTGGATCGAGAAGTGGAGTAAGTAAAGACGCATCCTCACTGACGTGCGTGGGCTTACTGCTGGTAAACCTCTCACCTATAGCGCCCAAGGTACTTGTCACGGTGGGTGAGTGGTTATCGTGTCGGACTGCCAACGCCCCCCCCCCCCCCCAAGGTTGCAGGTTCGCTCCTGGCCGTGTTAAGTGATTCTTGAAAGGCGACATAAATCACGACACGCATAGACTATCATACGTATTTGGCGTGTTAAGGAACCCATTTGAAATCAATAGGCCGTGTTCATAATGGAAAAATTAATCTCGGGATTATCTGCCAACACAATGTTCCTCCTTTCTCTACTAGAAAGCGCTATAGTGTCAAGGACCTTTGATACCTGAACTCCTTGACTTAAATAGTTCCAAGGATCGACTGAATTCGACATGCAAGCTGCCCTCTGGGCGTCCAATAACAAAGCTTGCACCCGGCACCCTAGGCCATACGATATTATTATTAGTGCCCGGGCTTGAATCTTGGTCGAGTCGGTTAACATTTTAATGTCCTTAATTGCGATAAGCAAGTGTTAATAAATTTATTGGCACGCTCAAGATCTTTAGGGCAAATTTCTGGTAACCAAAGCGAAAGCCACTGAAGTTCAATGGTACGTTCAACTTATATATTATTATTTGATAAAACACTAACTTGCATATTTTCGGGGGTTGCTTGAATGACGCATCGTCCGTAAAGTCATGAACGCTGTACGTAGATGATACATAGATACAGCGACGCCTAATAATTGCAAATTTGAATTATCTGATTATCTAGACCAGCGTTTCCCAAACTGTGGTACGCGTACCACAGGTGGTACGCGGTGATGTTACGAAAAATATTTAAACAATATTAGATACGTTACGAAAAATATAAAATCATTGATAAGTTGCTGGAGGACTTTAAGGCCATAGATAAGCAGTATTATGAATTGAATTGTGATTCAGACATAGGCAAACTTTTTCAAAAATGTCTCTTGTGAACTTTTGGGTTGAGAGGCGTGCAGACTATGCAGACATAGCTGACAAAGCAGTTAGATTTTTACTGCCTTTCACTACGTCATACTTGTGTGAGACTGCATATTCTTCACTTGTTTATCTCAAGAATATCTTCACTTGTTTATCTCAAGAATAAATACCGGAATAAACTCCTTACAGCGGAAAGCGATCTCCGCTTGAGACTCAGCAATCTTAAACCAGACATTCCTAAGATGGTTTCTAATCTTCAAGCTCACCCTTCGCATTGGAGTTCTTAGTTGAACTTTGGTTTTTATGTTTAGTTATTCAGAGTTTTTTAAATTAATATTATTTATACAGTGTCATTTCTGAATGTTTGAATTGAATACTTATTGTAATAAATAATAAAACAACTGGACACACTTTTTATTATTGGAACTTTAACTCTAACAGTCTAACTCTAACAAACACAATTTACAATCCATCTTTTGGTCTGCTACGTAGTTACTATATCTCCCAACCAATAATCTCGGAGTGATATTTGATAGAACACTGTCGTGGGCAGAGCATACGTCTAATGTGGTAAGGAAGGTTGTATCAACTATGCATCTCCTGAAAAGAACTGTTTCTTACACCCCACCTAACATACGTAAGCTCTTCGTCCAAACTCTCATCTTTCCAATCATTGATTATGGCTCTGCTGTATACAATGATTTACCAGAAACACAGAACATCAAATTACAAAGAGTCCAGAATGCATGTGTTCGGTACATTCTGGATGTAAGGCGAGATGAACATATCACACCTTACTACGTGCAGCTGAAATGGCTGACACATAAAATATTACATACCAAGACCCCGTTATATCTCTACAATGCCTTTACACCAATGCATTCTGTTCATAATCGAGAAAATAGATACACAAAATTAACACTCCAGTTTCCTATACACCGGACCATGAAGTTCAATAAATCTTTTGTTTGCACCGCCTCACGCCTCTTCAACACCTTCGATTTATATAAGTTCGTCAACATTGCAAGCACTGCAGCTTTCAAAAGACATCTTTCATCCTGCTTCTTGGTGCAGTATACCTCTCACATTTGATTACTGTATTATGTTAAAATACTTTTTTAAAGTTCAATTATAACATAAGGACAATAGCTGACAACCTGTCTACTTCAATAGCTCTTCTTGTACAGTATATGGTGTTTGTTTTTCGGGCTGATAGTCTGTATGCACTCTCACTCTTTTGTATATAATTTTTCCATTATCATTAGTAATATTATTATTATTATTGTATTGTTACTATATTTTTGTTACTATAATTGTTAGACTATGATTATTTATTTTGTGAATGTAGGTGAAATGTTTTATTTTTATAAGCCCTACCCTTATTTTATGTAGGGCGCTACTGTAAAGGAGCTCTTAAGCTCTAAGTGTAGCAGTGAAAATAAATCAAAAAAAAATAAAAAAATCAAACCATTAGGTGGTACGCGAGAGATTCTCATCCTTTAAAGCGGTACACACACAAAAAAGTTTGGGAAACACTGATAGACCACGCATTATATTCTCGAAATAATCACGCCACCAAATTTGTTCAATTAGGACAGAAGTCAGCAAGTAATGAAACTGTGACAATATAGGCTACACCCTCTGTCCGAAAAGTTCGGTAAATGGGTCTATATCACGAACGGCCGTTACTGTCCTTCGAAGTAATCCCCGTGGATGGTTATGCACTTCTGAGAACGACTGAACAAGTCCAGGAAACTCCTGGCATAGTCTTCTTTAGGAATAGCCTTCAGTTTGGGTCGTCAAATCTCTCAATTGAAAGCAAGAGAGAAGCGTGAATGTATGCAACCTGCCTTGCACACCTGATAGACAGGCAGCAGTGAGAAGGGTGAATTTATGCAACCTAACGTGCACACCTGTTCGACGGGTTGCAGTGAGAAGGGTGAATGTTCCATGGAATGGAATGGTCCTGAAAACCATCGTCACGGGTGACGAGACCTGGTGCCTGAAGTGCGACCTCGAAGGCAAGCGTCAAAGTATGGAGTATCGCGGTCCAGGGTCGCCGAAAAGCCCTAAAGGGCCAGAGGTTTTCGGACATTTCGGACATCCAACGTAATGTGACGACCCAACTGAAGGCTATCCCTCAGGTAGACTATGCCAGGACTTGTACAGTTGTTCTAAGAAGGGCATAACCATCCACGGGGATTACTTCGAAGGATAGTAATGGCTGTTTCAGGTAAGGCAACAATCCGTTCGTAATATAGACCCATTCACCAACCTTTTCAGACAGAGGGTGTGTATACTAAACTAATATAGCCTACCAGGTGGAAGCCTCCGTGGCTTAGGCGGCAGCACGCCGGCCTCTCACCGCTGGGTCAGTGGTTCAAATCCCGGTCACTCCATGTGAGATCTGTGCTGGACAAAACGGAGGCAGACAGGTTTTTCTCCGGGTACTCCGGTTTTCCCTGTCACAATTTCATTCCAGCAACACTCTCCACTATCATTTCATTTCATCTGTCATTCATTTAATCATTGCCCCAGAGGAGTGCGGCAGGCTTCGGCAGCCGGCACACTTCATATCCTCGCCGCTAGATGGGGGCTTCATTCATTCCATTCCTGACCCGGTCGGAGACTGGAAGCAGGCTGTGGATTTTCATTTTTCAATATAGCCTACCAGGTGAATCAGCTACCCCTAGTAATATTGTTGTATGCAGCCCAACTAGCGTTGTTATCAGGAAGGTCGATATTTCTCTGCTTACATCCCGTATGGAACTAATGCACTGCAAGCATTTCCTGCAAACGATACTGAACACTATTAATAATTTTCCCTCGATGTGATTACAGACTAATAAGGGAAATATTTGTATTTGTTGTTTTTTGTATAAACTATTTTTTTATTGATGTGTAACATCTTTCCACTCGGTATCTGGATATTTTTGTGGCGCTCGGTAGCTGGATATGTTTGTGGGAGTGATTTTGGAAAAGGAATGGAAATGTATGGGACGGAAGTGCATGGGACGGAAACAATAAGCGCGCGTGGTGGCGGAGATCGGTACAACGACGTACTATAGGTCGTGTGGCTATGGGGAATGTATATCGCATACAGTTTAGTTCAAGGTTTGGAGGCCCCATTTAAGATATTCCCACAATAAATCATCTTCAAGTTGTCGTTCTTTGGTGTGAAAATATTCATTTTATCATATTTGCTGAAAACAATTACGATTTATTAAATCTTCATACTTTTGCTGTATTCTTATTTAATGTAAGCACGCGATGTACTGTCGGCCATGTGGCTATGTGGAATCTATATCGCATCAACAAACACTCCAAACAACGTAGGAATTCAGCATATTAACGCCGACTACTAACAATAATTGAAACTTCGTTGGCTTAAACATATCACTGGGAGAAACACATTTAATATACTTCCCACACACCTAATTTTTAATCGTGCATATACTTGGCAGTGCGCTGATCGGCAAGACGAGACCATTTTCAAAAGCATCGCTGGCATGGGTTCACTAACTGGCCGGTATAGAGCGCAGCTCGCATCAAGTAGGCAGTGGATTGCTTCCTCCACGGCAAATAACAATTATGATTCATTACGGTCAGGATTTGGCACTGGCGTTATACAAGTAGTTATTTCAATGTCCAACAGAGTTCACTGTCAACAAGGGATTTGGGCTCCCGGGACACACATAGTAGGATAACATGTCAATGTTACACATCATATGCGACTACTGTAAGGCTCGTATATTTTATTATTATTATTATTATTATTATTATTATTATTATTATTATTATTATTATGTAAAGCACGTCCTATAGCGGTTGTCAATTGACACATCGACTGTTCTCTTTGTTTTACCACCAAGATGACGGAAGTTACGACAGAATATGAGACGTGAAGTGGTGGTCTAAGTTTAATTTGCCAGTAGCCTTGTGCAGTGTTTACGTAGCTAATTGTATGCCGATCTGTTCCCTGCTGTCAACTAGTGGCAGGCAGCCATTGTGTTTCTCAAATTGAGATGTCATAGCGCGACCCTAGCGGCGCGTGCCGCACCTATTAGCAATAATACAATTCGATATACAGACTTAACTTTTATTGTATCTCTGGACATGACGCATGCCTTTGATTTGCAGAGCTTGTATCATTTTCCACACAGATGGCGATGTCTCCCCATTACATTAAGATGAAATGAGCTCTTTTCTTCGCCACATGTTTGATATAAATCTAATTATAATTTTAAATAAGCACAATAGTCTGGTGAATTCCCATGAAAATAGCCCCTTCTTTCGTCTCAAGGTACCTAATGAGAATGTAGTCCCAGAAGTCCTGGGTTTGATTGCAGGATCTCTGGTCTGAGAGTTGGAACGGTGTACACAGAGACTCAGGAGGCAAAATTGAAAAGAGGTGGGTTCGAATCCTACTTTTGCCTCCCTAGAAGTGGTTTTTCCATTTCCCCCAAATGCTGGGATGGTTCCTAACTTTAAGGCCACCGCCACCTCCTATCAATTGCAAATATATACCCTTATACAGACACCGGCCAACGGCCTGGCCATGTTAAAACACCGGATCCCATGAGAACTCCGCAGTTAAGCAGTTGGAGGAGAACAGGAGGGGCACAAATGCACAGGCAACCCTACTACACGTAAACTCCGGCTGAGGATAGCAGAATACCAATAATAATAATAATAATAATAATAATACAGACACCACAAGTGCATAGGTTATCATACAAATTCTAAAAAACAAGCAAATACACAGGGCTGAAACAATCACGATGTTGAAGCCCTTAAATAAAACAACAACAACAGCGCATACATATTTGGTCACCTCGTGCTGTAGTGTCGGTAGTGGTATAATAGTCCGAATTTGACCCCCGACTCTGCAAGCAATTTAATTCTGGTCTAAAGAGTTGGAACGGGATAGACTACACTCAGCCTGATGAAGCAAAAATGAGATTAGGTGGGTTCGATTCCCACCTCAGCCAGAATTAGTTATATCCCGCTTCTACTGCAGGCAAATGCGGGGATGGTTCCTAAGTTAAGGCTACGGCTGCTTCTTTCCCAATCCTTATCTCATTACAAATAGACGCACTTCTACACAGACACCGTAATAGCACAGGTTTTCAGACAAATGCCTTCCCCTCGTTCGGAGACCCTGGCTTGATTTTCGGTTCTGTCAGGGATTTTAGAAACTTACGTGAGGGCTGGAGGCAGCATCCCGATCAAGAAAACCAAGATTAATGGCCGAGAATACTCGACGCGCTGACAACGCGAAATCTGTAGGCAAAATGGCTAGGCAGCAGTCGTTTGGTAATTATTATTATTATTAGGGTCGGGAATGGGATAGATGCCCCGGGACTTCGAATGAGACACTATTTTCCTGGGGGGGGGGGGGGGGGAACCCCCGTTGGGTGGTGAGCGTTTAACCCTTTATGGGATAGTGGTCTCTACTGTATATTAACCACCTGTCATAAGGACAGTTTATGCTTTCAAAGATGCTGATAGTTGAATCTTTTGGCCACATTTCGGAGAATGTTCATGCCGAAGTGCTAGTATTTCGAAAAATCAAATATCATACACATATCTACTTGACGTAATGCGTGGATAAAATTAAAAAAAAGAAAACATTAACAATTTAAGTGTAAAAGCAAAATATAAATATAGAAATAAAAATAATAAAATTACAATAATAAAAGAAACATAAAAATTAAAATAATAAACATAACTATAAAGAATATGAAAATATTGTAAAATCAATTGGAAATTGGTTAATTAATTAATTCAATAGAAAAATATCAAAATTAAATCTATAAGTACAAAAATTGAGAATTTCACATAAATATATAAACATGGAAATTAGAGAAACCAAAAATAACAATATTAATTTTTATACACACAGTTATACAGAATTTGGCCAATTACAGACCACTTAAAATCCAAGACAAAGCTGTACCTCAGAACCAGACGAACGTAAGTCCAAAAATTATGATTTTCAGGTTATTACATCATTGTATGTAGAATTTGATTCTACATTAAGCCATTACAACTTAAGTCCGGTGAGACATCGCGTTTTGTTTTTACTTACGGTTGTAAGAACGTAAGTCTCAACCTATGATTGAGCCAGACAAACTTAAATCCACTTACGTTATTGTGGTTCTGAAGCGTTAAAAATGCATTAAAACGCAAGTCCCATTAACACACCTTGTCATAGTGCTAAGTCCTAAACCTGGTTTTATAAGTACAGCCAATAATAACGCATGTCCAGTCTTAAGTCCTAGAACGATTTTATAAGTACAGCCAATATAACGCATGTCCAGTCTTTAGTCCTAGAACGATTTTATAAGTACAGCCAACATAACGCAAGACCAGTCTTAAGTCCTAAAACGATTTCATAAGTACAGCCAAAAATTCGTAAGTCCAGTCCTGACTGAATATTGCGTTAATTCTAAAGGAAATACCAATAAAGGGGTTAAGTATTTACAACTTTAACAATGTCAATAGTTTTTTGCTGCCTAATTCAAGTGTTAGGTATGCAGTCAGACATAGAGTTCATTTTCTACAGTTTTTATCTCCTGAAAAGTTGGCATAATGTGACTTACGTTAGTCTGGTTCTGAGATGGTACATTATTTTTCCTTTTCCTTTCTTCCCAGAACTTTTTCATTCGGCGGCTAATCGTTTGCCGTTGTTCCACTGACATCACCCTCGTAGGCCGCCGTTGGACTTTGAAACGTGTAACATCTGCTGAATGGACCCGTCGCCCAAATTTCTCCCTGTCCGAGATGATAGCATCCGTGATCTTCAGTTGTTGCAGTTCCCATCGTATCTCCTCCAGCCATCCTGTAGAGGTTTTAAATTTAGAGATTTAAACAAAAATTTTCTTTGAGAGCCGATTACTGTTCATCCTGTGAAGATGTCCATAAAATGTTAGTCTTCTGTTTATAATTGAAACAGTAATTTCTTCTGTATGACGGAAAAGGTCTTCATTCTTCTTCATCCACCAATTTTCTTTATCCTTTTGGGGACCCAATATTTTTTGAAGTATTTTCTTTCCTTTTTCTCTAGTTCAACTTGGTTTCCTTTTTTTTAAATTCAATGTTAACCCCTTATAGGTTAGTGGTCAGTATATTAACCACCTACCAAAAGGACAATTTATATTGTCAAAATTGCACTTCAGTCATGTTTCAACTATTTCTTGTGGAAGTGTTAATGTTTCTGTAAACCAAATATTATTAGTTTATCTCCTTGTCCTAGGGAGCTAGATACATGTTTTAATAAAAACAATTAAAATAAAAAAGTAAAAATAAAAAAATAATGTATTTTTATTGATAATTTTTACTATCGCAGTTTTTTTACTGTTTAATTTTAATTGTTTACTATTTTTAATTGTTTAATAATGCTTAATATGCCTCTAAATTGTGAAAATAAATAAGCTTATAAAAACGAAATTTCTAATAATTTTACCATCTTAATAGTAAAATTATAAAAGTAATTATGAGCATTAGAAGAAAACAAAATTAAAATTAATAATAATTATAATTTGGCTAAAATAATTAAATGTAAATAAATACAAATAAAATATATTTACTACCGTGCTATTCTGCCCTATAAAGGGTTAAACATTCAGAACCATATAATACCTCCGGCTTAATGACAGTTGCATAGTGTTTAATTTTTGCTTAGAACGCTATTGATCGTTTGTTGTAACGGGTGTGAGTAAGATTAATAATTATAATAATTAAAATGAATTAAAATGTAAAAACACATACAAATAAAATATAGTTTTGCTCTATTAAGGGTTAACGCGCCAAAGCACTGTGGTTAGCTGTAGTTTTAACCTAAGTATACCCGATGGGTGACGCCAAAACACGCCTAAGCTATAAAGAGCTCTATTGTCTGCCGTGCACGTCTGCCCTCTGGTGGATAATGCCGGTAACTCTGTTCCCACTTTAAAAATAAGGGGCTCCAGAATGTCCTATGCTGCAGAGGTCCTCAAACTCGGGGGCGCCGGCTTTGGTTGAAATATTTACATTTCATATTCTGTATCAAGTATTGCTATTCTCATTTCCATGAACCTATCATATGCAGGAAGCTCTCACGAGCATTAAAGACTAATAATCTCTTACTATAGCTGTCTTATTTCACAAGAACTGACCAGTAGATCCTGCCAGCAGGAATTCCGAGGAATTAATGACAATTTGACCACCTCTTCCTTACAAGAATAGATTCTTCTATTTATGCCATTGTCAACTCAAAATCAGCCAGGCCTTTGTAGTCAGTCCAAAGGCAGTAGGTTAACAGGGGAATTCTAGTGCGTGTTCCGTGGAAGTGGTTAGTCCGATTTACAATTAACTGAAACAATTTCTTTTTACAAAATGTTGTTGAACTTTGAAGTGCTCTAAGATTAGTAAATTGTGTGTTGTTATTATTATTATTATTATTAATATCATATATATTATTTCAGTAGTATAGATCCCTCCTGCGGCATTCACAGGCGACCAATCATGACAAATGAGCATTCAAATGAAAGAGAATAGACATTAGCAGTGACGAATTGCACTCTAATTCCATAAATTCCATAAATATCAATAATTTCTTTGAAAAATAACTTTTCAAAAAATGTACGAAGTGTGCGATTTGCAGATGCTGATGATGTTTGAAAACACGCTTCATAATTGCTGTCCACTTCACATTTTGGTCGCTGTGACACCCATTTCATGTCATTTTAACATTATGAGGTCTTTCCTTTATCATTTTGCATGGATTTCAGAAACAGTAAATCAAAGAAATGAGTAAGTTACTCAAATCGTATAATTTCATAAATATCGAATAACCGGTGAGTGTTACAGCACACTCAGCACACAAATTACATTATCAGTGACAAATTAAATATCCAATTTTTGTATGAAGTGTTCGATTTGCAAAACCTATTGGGGAAAGTGTGGTTTATGAACATGCTAGTTATTATTATTGTAACTGGTAGTTGCAGTAATTAGACAGAAGCAAATATTGTAGATCTTGTGATCCGTTGTTTTTGTGCAAAGCAGCCTATGAGAAGGGCTGAGAAAGGAAGGAAGAATAAGGGGCGAGGGGGAGGGGGGCTAGATATTTGAAGGGGAGCGCAACAGAAATAAATTGAGAACCCCAGCTATACTGTCAACCATTTAATTACCATTTTCTTGGAAACTATCAGGAAGCAATCGAAAGTTTTCAGGGATGTTCGTTAATAGTTTTTGTTGTTGTTTTGAGCGACGGAACGGCGAGGTCATCTACCCCTCTTACCATAGTTTAAATTATAGTAATTTATAATAAATTAAAATTTAGAGATGGAAGCCCAAATGTCAAAATGACCGAAAAGTAATAAACAAAATATAAAATAAAACTAATATAATTATAATAAACAAAACGTTTATTATTATTATGAAGACATGACATTTGTAGACTTAGAAAAGGCTTTTGATAACGTTGATTGGGCTAAATTGTTTGACAATTTGGAAACGATTGGAATAAAGTATAGGGATAGGAGGGTGATCTACAATCTATACAGAAACCAGACAGCAGTCATTCGAGCTGAAGGACATGAGAGAGAGGCTGGTATTCAGAAAGGTGTAAGACAAGGATGCAACTTATCACCTATATTTTTCAATATTTACATTGAACAAGCAATGACGAAAATTGGAGAAAAATTTAAAGTGGGAGTGAAGATTCAAGGATAAATAATTTCAACTCTGAGATTTGCTGATGAAATCGTCATCTTGGCCGACATGCCAGAGGATTTGAATGAGTTTTTAAATGGTATGGAGGAACGAATTCTTGATGAAAATTAATATATGTAAATCAAAAGTATTGGAATGCAGCCGAAATTAATCAGAAACCTCTATGGACATCAAATTGGCAGGTGAAAAAAGTTGAAGGAAGTAGGAGACTTCTGTTACTTAGGAAGCAAAATAACCAGTGATGGACGAAGCAAAGAGGATATAAAAAGTAGGTTGGCTCAGGCAAGGAAAGCGTTTCTACAGAAAAGGAATCTGTTGACACCGAATATAGATTTAGGTATTGGGAATTCATTTTTGAAAGCCTTTGTCTGGAGCGTGACGCTCTTTGTAAGTGAAACATGGACTATTAGTGCAGCAGAAAAGAGGAGAATTGAAGCGTTTGAAATGTGGTATTACAGGAGATTGAATAATAATAATAATAATAATAATAATATTTTTTTTGTCGTGTAGCCTCCTGAGAGGCCGAGTGCAGGTCTTTCTAGTCGACGCCTGTGGGCGACCTGCGCGTCGGGATGAGAGATGGAACGGATGAAGATGAATGAAGCTGGGCAAGGATGTGGAAGGAAGCGGCCGTGGCCTGTCAGAAGGTACTGTCCCAGCATTTGCCTGGAGTTGAAAATGGGAAACCACGGAAAACCATTTCAAGGACAGCCGACGGTGGGGCTCGAACCCACGCGTCTACCGAGACAGCAGAGAGCTTGGCCCCATGACTCACCGCTGCACTTAAGCCCGCGTAGCCACTACAGTCGGTATAATAATAATAATGTTATAGGTTGTACGTCCCTTTTAATTACTGCAGCTTTTTGAGATGCTACGCCGGGTTGCGGATATTTTCCCCAAAGGGGGATCATTAACGTGCCAGGAAATCTACTGACATGGCTCCCTCGCATTTGTCAACCCTCAAATGCCAACTGACTGCGCCAGGATTCGATCCTGCAACCTTAGACCACAATATAGATATAATTACAGTATGGACACTTAGGCAAAACCGAAAGAACGGATTTTGAAAAAAGAAATGATAAGGAGAGCCTTAATTCACCTGTCAGCCGCTTGGTTAGCGCCACATATGGCCAAACACATGATAGACAGCTGGGTGCTGAATGTAAGCCATATTTTATGTAATTTATTTAACTCGATTTCAACACTCTCTTTGTTATCAGATATTTTAAGAAATTAGAAAGTGTTAATATTACTGAGTTTTAATTCTAAGAAGTGTAGAATTTAATGTTTAACATCACATTCCTCCAGTCCTTTGGTGTCCCATTGTCATTGCATCGCAGCGATATGTTTGGAATTATTAATTTAACACGAGGTTTATTGAAGAGTGTGGGCGAATTGTGAATTTTGTTTCATAAACGTTTTCGGTCCAGTGGTCCAAATATCAAGTAAAGGGAAAGTAAAGATTCTATGGCTTATGATCACGAGAGCCACATGACGCTACAAGTTTGCTCTGCTAGTGAATGTGCTAATATAACTGGTAAAAACACTATGTACAATGGTGTCGCCAATCAATCAAGTAAAACACTCACGCTAACCGTTACTTAACCCCAATCAGACCTAACGTTAACCTCCTCACAACCAATAAGTTGGTTAAATTCCAAAATTAAATCACAGTATTGGTTTTAATAATTTCACGCAATATTTTCTTGAAACAAAATCGACAGGCTACAGTCAAAGAATATGGGTTGGCTGCTCTCTCGCGGATACATAGTGCCGTGATGCGTGCGTGCGGTACATCCAGCGACGGCCGTTTTAAAACCATGACGAAAAAATTACATGATAAAGGCCTGATGTGTCCATACACTATATGATATCTAGCCTATACTGACGAGAACGTTACGCTGAGCCACGCAGCCAGTCACAGAACAATGAGGAAGTTCAGATGGGTAGATTAACAAATGAAGATGTATTAAGACGAATGGGCGAGGAGAGATGCTTCTGATGACTGCTAATGAAGAGAAGAGATAGGTTGGTAAACACATAATGAAACACCCAGGAATAGGAAACTTAGTTATTATCCACTTAAGATTTGATTGCCGCTGAGCATGGCTGCGCCACCTTTGTTGATTATTGTAGAAGGAGCCCCGTGGGGTAAAGAGGAGCACACAGTGATGACACAGTGCAGTCTGCACATAAGTCAAGCAGCATTGCGCACGCTACCTGTCTTAGAAGCGTCGATAAGCGTCTCAGGAGCTGGAGCTGGGTCATATCCTACACGGGCAACTGTACCTGTAAACGAAGCCGAGTGACATGTTACACAAGTAAACAGAGAATAGTTCCCATCTCGACCGCCGGCAAACAATTCGTGATAGGGTAATATGGAAGGACAAGAACTCCAGGGGTTGACCAAGGTTAGAATATCTTCAACAGATCGTCTCGGATATAAGGAGGTTGGTTGGCTCCTCAGTTTAGGGGTTGCGACAACGCGGTCATGTAGCCCCGTGTACTTTGGACGTGTGTAGAATCTGTGTGATAACCGGTGTTAATTGTGATGGCTGTATTAGTGTGTGTTATCTGTTTTTAATTCAAGTAAGGACTACAGACATTCGATTTTCAAATAGTTCCAACTTTTGCTACCAAACGCCACCGTCAACGACGAACTAGTTCTGAACTTGGGTAGACTACTAGATGCCACTACAGTCGGCTCCTGGCGTCGAACGTTGGGACCTAAGAGTGTTAGTCAAATTTAACCTATAATTTAGCTTCACACAAGTGTAATTAGTTGAAGATTCTTTATCATGCCATAAATCTATGACATGGGACCGCCGGCTTTACTTCCCCTCTGAAGGAAGGCACACTGAGGGATTCTTAACGCTCTTAAAAATAAGGCGTGCTGGCTATGTAGATATAAAACGATTAGCTCAGAACAGGGAAGCATCGACAACTGCATCAGACCAGTCAAAATACTGAAGACATTTTCTTTGAAATTTGATGCGTTAACAAACTAGGAGCCAGACATTCTAGCCTCAGGGCCCGTGGTCGCCCTCCATCTTTAACCTTTGATTGGTATTGTAAGTTGTTTCAATGTGATGAAAGTACAAGCAGCCACTTGAAGCGCTGTTGAGACTGAGTTATGACGCAGATAGAATGAACCGTGGGGTAGGGAGAGACATGGAGGGGAACGGAGTTCGGACATGAGGTTGTGTAGATGGAACCCTCTCGCATCACTTGGCAAACAAATTGTTTTATAAAGTGATTACATTCGTCTGCAGTCCCGGGGGAACCCCCTGGCCACCATCTACTCCACGCCATCAATTTTACATTCGAATACACCGAACACAAAACATAAAATGTTCGCTTGTTACCTGGCGCTTCATATGGAAGTTGGCGAGCCTTGTGTATAATTAACTTGAAATTAGGAAGTTACAAAGTGTTTTCTAGTTTGAAATAATTAAGGCGAGCACGATGGATATCCGGGAACATAACCGCAGAGTATCTGTTACTCACGTTTAATGAGAATACTCCACTCAGGCATACACGAATAGTCCTGACCCCAAACCATGATCCTGTGAGCAAGAAAAGTGTCTCACTCCACACACTGATTCTGAATTAATTGGCGCTCCCTTTGGAACAGTAAAAGCCCTATGCTACGGTCATCAGCCCTGTTAACATTTTTATTTCATTTGATTTTTTTTTAATATTATTTATTACTATTACTATCGTACATTGGCGGCTTCTGTGGCGTAGTTGATTGCATGCAGAGATTCTATGCCCAAGGTCGCGGGTTCAAACCCGGACGAAGTCGTCGGATTTTTTAAGAGCGTTAAAATCCCACCGTTTGCCTTCTTTCGGAGGGAAGTAAAGCCGGCGCGGCGGCCCCATGTCATAGATCTATGGTATGGAAAAGAACCTTCCACTAAATACACTTGTGTAGGTTAGAACTAATAACGCTCCATTAGTACCAACGTTCTCCACCAGGTGCTGACTGCGATGCTATCTAGTAGCCAAGTCCGCAAGCTAGGTGTCGTGGACGTTAGCATTTGGTACCAAAAGTAGGAACTACTTGCAATTACTGTCTGCAGTCCTTACTTGAAATAAAACAGATAACACACACTAATACAGCCATCACAATAAACACCTGTTATCAAACAGATTTTACACACACCCAAAGTACACGGGGCTAGATGACCGAGTTGTCGCAGCCCCTAAACTATGGAACCAACCAACCAACTATCGTACATTCCCTTTTAAGAGAGCGTGTGAACTTGATCAATTTTTATGACAACCCAGTCTTGCGGTGACGTTCTTCCCAAATCCTCTTCATTCGTGCACTATGTTCTTTCTTCCGTTTGTCCGTCCACATTTTTCCTGTTATCATTGGTAGCAGTTCTTTATCAAATTCATGTTTCATTATGGTTTTTCTAAATTTAACCCGATCATTCATGTCGTGCATTGTGATGTTTAGCTGCTTGAGGTCTTCTTCAGTTTCCTGTATCCATTTACTGTTGAGGATGATGTTGAAAATTTGTTTCGTAATTCTGTGCTGGTCCATTCTGTATATGTGACCAAAAAAATTAGCTCGTCTCTTTCTGAAAGTGTAGGTGATAGTTTCTATGGTCTTATACATTTCTGATGATGGTTTCTTAATCCATACTCGCTCTTTATTCACTGGTCCAAACAATTTTCGGAGTATTTTACGTTCTTGTTTTTCTATTTCTCTAATATTTGAGAGACCATGAATGAGTGTTGTTTCTGTGGCATACTGTAATGTAGTATCTTAGTTTAGCATTAATCAATTTATCAATATATTTATATAGACTATTTGCTTATATATTTAAATATTTATTTATTTGTATGTTTATACATTTATGTATATATTTAAATAGTTATTTCAATATTAAGTATTTATTTATTCCTTTTTTATTTTTTATTCATTAGTATGTTAATTTATTTATTTATTTAGTTAGTTGTATATGTATTTATTTATTCAATCATTCAATCATTTATTCATATATATTTATATAGCCTATTTAAATATTCATTGAAACATTTTTTATTGTTTTTTTATTTTCATTTATGCATGTTTATTTATTTATTTGTTTAGTTATGTATTTGTTCATTTATTCAATCAATCAACCATTCATTTATATATTTATTTATTTATTTTTATGTTCATTTATTTATTTATTTATTATAATTCGCTAGGGCCATATTGCGCCCGTCTGACCACCTGGGACGGACAGGCGACCACATGCGAGGCAACATGAGCACAGTGTGAACACAAGATATGATCTCAGGAGTCCTGGGCTAGGTATTTACTACACACTGCACCCATGCTCCCCGTAAAGGATGAGGAACGACACACAACACAACATAAAGTGAGAACACAGTTATTAAGATAAAACCAATTCACCAAATTTTATTTCAAAAGAAACTGCCTAATGGCAACAAGAGAAACAAGTAGTTCCGTGAAGAACTATACAGCCTATTTTCATATATCCTACTTATGTTAATTGCCTCTAGCAACATACACAATTTCAGTTTGATTGCTGTAATAGATTCGTAGATATTGAGAACCGACTAAACATTTCGGATGATCGCCATGTTGGATTTTATATATCTAGGTCCTAGAGTTATGTACTGTTACATGCAGATTATTGTGTACGTGTAGTATTCAAACTACAATCGCATAATTAGGACACAAGAAGTAACAAGGAGATTTTAAAATTTCGCACAGCTGCCATCTTGAGGTTATGGAAACAATTGAAATAAATTAGATGCCAGTGGATTACCATTCGTATAAGGATTTACTGTTCCAAGTTTCACTACACTCGGATGGTTAAATTGCGAGAAACGTCTATGTGAATTTTTATATTTCGCGTCGCCTCTATGTTGGATTTGTGAACACCAAGTTATTTAAAGTCCTATAGGTGAACTTAAGTTCATAGCCCCTATGAACATTAAGAAATTCAGTTTGATTGCTATAATAGATTCGTAGATATTCAGAGCCGACTAAATATTTTGGATGGTCGCCATGTTGAATTGTTAAATGTATAGGCCATAGAGTCATGTACCATTAAAGGAAAATTATTGCGTGGGTTCTATATTCAAACTTTCAATTCGATCGCATGACTACTTCACAAGAAATAAAAACTTAATTTTAAAATTCGCACATCCGCCATCTTGAGGTTATGTAAACAATTTAACTAAATTAGATACCAGTGCATTACAATGTGTATAAATATTTCATGTACCAGATTTCAGTGCGTTTGGAACATTAAATCGCGAGAAAGGTCTGTTTAAAATTTTCAACTTCGCTTGGCTGCCATGTTCGTTTTGTAGTTAACCGGTTTCTGAAAGTTTTATAGATGGACTTCCGTAGTGCCCTTTATCTCCGTAAAAGATTTCAGGGAGATACCGCTAATAGTTTCACAGATATGGAATGCCGGTGAAATATTTCGCACATCCGCCATCTTGTGGTTATGTAAACAATTGAACGAAGTTAGATGTCGGTGCATTACAATGTATATAAACAGATACTATACCAAGTTTCATTGCGTTTGGTTGGTTAAATCGCGAGAAACGTCTATTTAAAAGTCGCAACTTCGCTTGGCCGCCATGTTCGTTTTGTTGTTGCCAGATTTTCAAAGGTCACATAAGTGAACTTATAGTTGTTCCCTTTATCACCATACAAAATTTCAGGGTAATATCGGTAATAGTTTCAGAGATATTGAATGCTGGTGAAATATTTCGCACAGGTGCCATGTTGGATTCGTGAGTAGTAACGAAATTTGAAGGGTACGGTCGGGGTCGCAGGGAATAGTGCTATAAACTTCCCGAGTTTCATTGAAATCGCTCCAGCCGTTTAGATTTTATTAGGGGGGGGGGGACACACACACGAATCACACACACACACACGCACACACACGCAAACACACACGGACAAAAGGTGATCTCATAAGCCTATTTTTTCAAAATTGAAAATAGGCTAAAAAGCAATAATCATCGCTTCCCTTGATGACGAAATAACTGCACAGCGGTGCCAGCAAATAGCCTTCGATTATGCATCTTAAACTGGAAAAAACATAGTCTCTTCTCGATATAGTTCATGGGTTTGACTATGGTTGATTTATAACAATCATTTTTACCCTATACAAGCGAGATTGCTTAACCTCCCATACCACACACAACAAGTAGTTCCGTGAAGAACTATACAGCCTATTTTCATATATCCTGCTCATGTTAATTGCCTCTATCAACACACAAAATTTCAGTTTAATTGCTGTAACAGATTCGTAGATATTGAGAACCGTCTAAATATTTCAGATGGTCGCCAGGTTGGATTTTTATTTTTGTACTATTACATTAAGATTATTGTGTATGTGTGGTATTCAAACTTCAATCGCATGATTAGAACACAAGAAGTAAAAACGAGATTTTTAAATTACGCACAGCAGCCATCTTGTGATTATGCTAACAATTGAAATAAATTAGATGTCAGTGGATCAACATTTGTATAAGCATTTAATGTGCAACGTTTAACGGCACTCGGATAGCTAATTCGCGAGAAACGTCCATTTAAATATTTATATTTCGCGTCGCCGCCATGTTGCTCACCAGGTTACTGAATGTCCTATAGGTGAACATATGTTCATAGTCTCTATGAACAAAAAAAAAATTCAGTTTGGTTGATGTAAAAGATTCATAGATATTGAGAACCGTATAAATATTTCGGTAGCTCGCCATTTAGGATTGTTATATGTATAGGCCATAGAGTTATGTACCATTCAAGGACAATTATTGCCTAGGTTCATTATTCAAACTTTCACTTCGATCCCATGATTACGACACAAGAAATAAAAAAAAAATATTAAAATTTCGCACAGCCGCCATCTTGAGTTTATGTAAACAATTGAATTAAATTAGATGGCAGTGCATTACAATCTGCAAAATCATTTACTGTACCACATTTCACTGCGCTCAGAGAGTTAAATCACGAGAAACGTATATTCAAATATTTCAAAATCGCTTGGTCGCCATGTTCGTTTTGTACTTTACAGGTTTATGAAATATACATTGGTAAACTTGTATCAGTACCCCTTATCACCGTACAAAATTGCAGGGTGATATCTGTAACAGTTTCGGAGATATAGAATGTCAGTGAAATATTTCGCACAGTCGCCATTTTGAGGTTATGTAAACAATTTAACTAAATTAGACTCCAGTGCATTAATATGTGTATAAACATTTGCTGTACCAAGATTCATTACGTTTGGATAATTAAATCGCGAGAAAAGTCAATTTAAAAGTCTCAAATTCGCTTGGCCGCCATGTTGGTTTCGTAGTCATCAGGTTTTCGAAAGTCTCATAAGTGAACTTCTAGTAGTGCCCTTTATCACCGTACACAATTTCAGGGCGATATCGGTAATAGTTTCGGAGATATTGTATGCTAGTGAAATATTTCGCACAGCCGCCATGTTGGATTGGTGAGACGTAACAAAATTTGAAGGGCACGGTCGAGGTCGCCGGGAACAGTGCTATGAACTTACCAAGTTTCATTGAAATCGCTCCAACCGTTTAGATTTTATTAGGCGGACACACACACACACACACACACGGACAAAAGGTGATCTCATAAGCCTATTTTTTCAAAATTGAAAATAGGCTAAAAATAACTAAACCTTACATAAATTATGCAGTTCATAATTGTCCTATACTCAAATATATTATTTACATTTATTATTTACAGAATTTCGACGCTATTTCACACACACATTTCACTGTTCTTTTATGACGTAATTATTATGGGTTTGGAATACATTATTTAGAATAGCACTTAACGGCACAGCATATCAGATTGCATAAACTTGACTCTTGACATTACCAAATGATTTATACTCAAAAATTATTTTGATGTGACAATAATAATAAAATAATAATAATAATAATTTGTAGGCTTCACCTGTAATATCTGGTTGTACTTTTCATAATTCCATGCTTTAATTAGAAGATAGATAACGACTGAACACTAATTATACACAAGCCGTCACAAGAATTAGCATAACATTTGACGTGTCATTATATTCTTGAACAAACCAATGGCCAATATTAATTTATCTTATGGGAATTCTATGTTATTGGACTGACATTTGAAGCAATTAATACCATTATGGGACAGGATATAATTCCCGCATGAATCCCATTTTATTATTGAAGCAATTAATACCATTATGGGACAGGATATCACTCCCGCAAAAATCCCATTCATCAGAGGACCAAAACCTCAAACCACCTGAGCTTAACTCAGAAAACACATAAGTGAAACGGGGACAAGTCAAATATCCCAATACCAACACTATTCCACTTAGAAGTAGAATCATTGGGTTTCGTTTCAAGAATGTCCAATCATACTAATATATAAAAATGAGATGGTGTGTGTCTGTCTGTCTGTCTGTGTGTTACTCAATAACGCAAGAACCACTGGTCCGATTTAAATGAAATTTTGCACGGATGTAGCTGATTTACCAGGTTTACGTATAGGATACTTGTGATTTCGAAATTTTGCACTATTAAGAAATGGCGACCATTTTAGTGACGCCACTACACCCTTTGGTTTCAAAATTTCATATTTCCATGTCAAATAAAAAGAGAACGGTAGGAAATAGCAAACTTTTGATGGCACAAATAAGCTTTGAAATTTAATTTTCTATCCAAAATGTCCTTATCACTTTTCGTGTATCTCCAACGGTTAGCGAGTAAAACCGACATTTGTGACGTCACTACACCCTTTGGTTTCAAAATTTCATAATTCCATTTCAAATAAAAAGAGAACGCTAAGAAATAGCAAACTTTTGATGGCATACATGAGCATTAACATTTAATTTTCTATCCGAAAGGTCCTTATCACTTTTCGTATATCTCCAACGGTTAGCGAGTGAAACCTAAATTTGTGCAATAAAACACGGTCAACACCGACCGGTGCAGTATATCTCTGTAAAAATTAAAGTTTTTCTGTTTTTCTCTGAATTTCTACGGAAAATTGAGTTGTTTACGCGTTTCAGACTGTTTTTGATGGATGGGCGCGTTTTTTTCGTCTGTCTGTCTGTCTGTTTGTTTGTTCGTCTGTGGACAACTTTGTTCCCTTATAACTCGAGAACGGCTGGGTGTATCAACGTAAAATTTGGTACAGATATTCATCAGAGGCACGACACTTATCATTGATATAACTCTTCTCCGTACCCGCTCATAAAAGGGGGCCTACCCCCTTAAAATACATGCTGAAATATGCGTAGAAGGACGAGACAAAGCTCATTTTCAGACCCTCAATGTGAGAGACAAAACTCGAGTACCCGAAAACCACATTTTAAGGCCCTAAGACCAACCGTTTTTGAGATATTCCCAGAAAACTAATTTAATTTAATAAACTAATGAACATAGGGTAGCTAGTGGAGACTCCTAATGGATAGCTCCACTCAGGGAGTGGCGCCCCTGCCCAAGCAGCCCCAGGTCCCTCTGGCCCGGAGGGTAGTCCCTGGCAAGGGTGGGGTAGACAGGGCTCCTTAGCCACAGTGAAGGCAACCTGTCTAGGGGTGACAACCCCGAATAATAAGCCTCTCAAGCTAACAACTTGAGCAGTACCTTGGACAGTGACTCGTCGCTGCCCCATGAAGAATGATCTTCAACTGAGCATGGAGGAAAATTTCGCTAAATGCACTATCCCAGGTGGTAACCAATCCACCGTTGCCCATGGCAACGTTAGCGGACCTTCGGATTCTGGGGAGTCCGCACTAACATGCTTTAAGGATGAGTCGGAGCATCCTGAAATTCCTGGACGTAAACTCAGATCAAGACGGCAAAGTTTCTTCGCAACATTTAACGCCAATTCACTGCTCAAAGTGGGTAAACTGAAACATCTGACAGACTCACTAACACGACATAACATAGTACTGACAGCAGTACAGGAAACCAGATTCACTGATGACCATGCCCTTGAATCCCAAGGGTACAGAATCCTCAAAGGAAAAGTCGGTCAGCGAGTAATGAAGAACGTACCCCACTTAGGTACAGGATTTATAATCAGCCATAAGATACTGGATTCAGTCATCGACTTTAGTTCTCCAAGCAGTCGTGTATCTATCCTCTCTCTCAAATGTGCTAACAAGGGCTACACTTTAGTCAATGTACACGCCCCAACCAACCAGGACAACAAGCGCAACCCAGACAGAACTGACAAATTCTGGGAAGACCTAGAAGATATTCTCTCTAAAATCCCAGACCGACATACCACCATACTGCTTGGTGACTTCAATGCCCAGTTAGGAAGGGAGAAAAAATACAGAAACATAGTGGGCAACTATCCAGCGCATAAACGAACTAATCGCAATGGAGAACGATTGGTGGAACTGTGCAGGGCTTTCGACTTGGTTATGAAGTCTACAGCATTTAAACATCTGCCAAGAAAGCAAAAGACTTGGATCTCTCCTAACATCAACCTGGGTGAATTCCAGATAGATCATGTGGCCATCTCAAGAAAATCCCAAAAGGAAATACAAAACGTGAAGGTATTAAGAAGCGCCAATCTGGACTCAGACCACTACCTCTCAAAGATCAAACTGCGACTCCAACCTAGAAACAATAGACTACACAGAACCTCCAAGATGGTCAGATTTGATATAGAGCGACTTAAGAACAATCAAGAAGTCAGTCGAAGACTGAACAGTGCAGATCTTAACAACTGGGACCAACTGAAAGAAGCTCTTGTCAAGACGGCTAGTGAACTTGCTCCCCTCACTAGAAGAAAGAAACATCCGTGGTGGACTGAAGACTGTGACAACACAATAGCTCAAAGACAGACAGCCTGGATGAAATGGAACTCTAAAAAGACTAAGGAAAATTGGGAGAACTACTTGGAACAAATGAAGCTTACAACCAAGATAATCCGAGGAACCAAACGGGCCTTCACACGCAACCAACTAACCCAAATCGAAGAGAACTTCGCTAAAAATAACACCAGAGACTTTTACAAAACATTCAAGCAGTCACTCGGAAAATACACTCCACCAAGTCTCCACTTCAAAGACTCACAGGGCAAACTGGCTTTTAACGACAAGGACAACTGTCGCCTCTTAGCTCAGTACTTTAAGAACTTGCTCAACTGTGATCCACCCAGCGAAGACTTTGACTACATACAAACAACACCAAACCCGGACTCGCTGCCTCCTTCACTGGAAGAAGTTCGTGAAATCATTCAACTTCTTAAGAACAACAAGGCAGCTGGAGAGGACTCCATTGTTGGTGAACTCTGGAAATGTGCTGGAAGCAATGCTGTGTGCAAACTCACCGAGATCATACAGAACATCTGGGAAACAGAGAAATTACCACCTGACTGGACCTCAGCTCTGATCCATCCCCTCCACAAGAAAGGAGATTTTACTGACCTAAACAACTACCGTGGGATTTCTCTCGTCCCGGTAACATACAAGATTTTCTCCAAGGCATTACTAACACGGGCAGAAAGTCAACTGGACAGTCAACTCGGAGAATATCAGGGAGGCTTCAGGAAGGGCCGATCCTGTGCTGAACAGATCCTCAACCTGAAAACTGTACTTGCATACTCCAAATTGAGAAACCGCAAGGTGGTTGTCACCTTTGTTGATTTTAGGAAGGCCTACGACTCTGTTGATAGGGAAACACTTAATAGAATTCTCCAAGAACTAGGGTTAGACAACAAAACCCGCAAACTCATTCTAGAAACCTTGACCAATACCCATTCCAAGGTTAAATTTAGAGGCGAGGTCTCAGCAAGCTTCGAGATAAAAACAGGGGTGAGACAAGGGGATGGACTTTCTCCACTTCTTTTCAACTGTGTCCTTGAAAAGGTTGTGAGAGAATGGCGCAAGGAACTGACCAATATGGGTGTCCAGAGTGGGATATACCTGAGGCGTAGGAAGGAAGGACTGGTTGTAGATTGCCTGGCCTTTGCTGACGACATGGCACTTATTGCCGATTCTCTGGATACAGCAACAATGAAGGTCAATTGCCTCAGAAGACAGGCAGCCAAAGTGGGTCTTCAAGTGTCGCTGGAAAAAACAGAATTCTTCACCAACATCAAAGAAGCTAACAGAGAGATGCTACTAGAACAGGGAAAAATCAAGAGGATTGAGAAATTTAAGTATCTCGGCGAATGGATTGAACCCAACTTATCAGAAAGAGCATCATTATCCATGAGAGTCAACAAGCTGGAACTGGCTTATCGACTGACAAAGAACATCTACAACAAGAAATGCCTGTCACGCAACCTGAAACTGAAGCACTACACCTCAGTCATACGACCAGGAGCCCTGTATGCCATGGAGTGTCTCTCATTGAACCGAAGTGGTCTGATGGAGAAAATGGAAGTCAGAGAGAGGAGAATTCTCAGGAAGATCCTAGGTCCGGTAAAGGAAGATGAGGAATACCGTAGGCGGCACAATTCCGAGCTCTACGAACATATAGAAAGGCTCTCTGACTGTGCTAGGAAAAGGAGAGTAGCATTCTATGGTCATGTGGCAAGATTGCCTCCCAAAAGACTGACCAATAGGCTGTTCACTTTCTGGCAGAACAAGAAGGTTCGTACCACTTGGCTGACAGAAACTGAGAAAGACATTAATGAACTGGGAATATCAGATCTTCAAGACAGGCAATCTGTGAGACATGCCCTGAAGGAAGTCCATGGATTTCAGGAAAAACCCCGGAAGAAAGGTACCCCTTGGACAGATGAAAGGAAGGAGTTACACCGGCAGAAAATGCGACAACACTGGGCAAAGATCAAAGCTCAACAGTTGAACAAGCGTGGTCCAAAGTAGGCCCATTCGAAACAAGAAGAAGAAGAAACTAATGAACAAATGCAAGCCAGTAACCATGGCAACAGATTCTCAGAGGTCCATCTATTGCTGTAAGACGCAATGCAATTCCATTAATTACATTAGTGTGAAAGTTTGCAAACGGGTAGAAGGTTATCACGGAACCAAATTAAGCCGTAAAATTCATCAATACGTTTAACGCACTTAAGGGGATCAAGGGGTACTCTGGAATATTTTCACGCGATTTACACATGTGGGTGTGGTGCGGCAGGTCTATTATATTCCTATCCCCATATTATTCATTCATTCATTTCGTATAGGCCATCTATGGACCGCGTCATTCCCACTGTCTCCTACTGGCTTTGATGTTTGCCCAGTACGCCCGCATTCGTTCTCGGTGGACTTCCTTCCGTTCCTGGGTCCAAATCTTTCCCGTTTTCAGCTTCGGTTTTTCTTGGAAACCTTTGCAAGCTTGAAGTTTCCTTTTGAGTGGGGCGCGCTCCTGAATGTCTATTGGTGTAATCCCCACTTCTTTCAGATCTTTATCCAGTTCTATGAACCAGGCCCATTTTGTTTTCCTCTCCTGAAAGTAAGTTATGTTGCGGTTGGTCAGTCTCGCTGGGCTCATTCGTTCACATGCCCAAAAATGGTATCCTTCTCTTCCGGATGACGTTACTTATCTTCTCCACATGAGTATATAGTTCATGGTTATGCCGTCTTCTGTATTCCCCATTGTCTTTGATGGAACCCAATATCTTTCTCAAAATTTTTCTTTCTTTGGCCTCCAGTTTCTCGACCCAGCCTTTTTTGTTCATCGTGAAGCCTTCAGAAGCATGCAAGACCTCCGGACGGATGACACTGCAGTAATGTTTTAGTTTTGCGTTTTCTTATAGATGTCCTTAGTTAAATGGTAGGCCATTTCCATTTTGCTCATGAGTGATTGAATGCTTCTTTCTCTGATAATATCCCTTTCCTGACCCGTCCTGAAAAGAAAAGTACATGGCCATTGGCTGCATTAATAATTTAAAAAAATAGGTGTTATAATTTCTCCCTATATTATATTATTATTATTATTATTATTATTATTATTATTATTATTATTATTATTATTATTATTATTATTATATTATGGCGTACAACGACGAGACAAATCCCCTCGGTGCCAGAAACGAAACTTGGGGGCCCTAAAGGGTCCTCCTCGAAAACTACATTATAAGGCTCTAAATCCAACAGTTTCTGAAATATTCCCAGAAAACTAATTTAATTTAATTTAACAAACTAATGAAGGAATGCAAATCGGTAACCATGAGAACATTATATCAAGGGGTGGCTTACAGCTTTCCTTCTATTTCTGTAAGAAGCAATGTCACTCCATTTATTACATTTCTGTGAAAGTTTGCAAATGGCTATAAGGTTATCACGGAACTAACGTAGACTGTACAATTCATCAATGCAATTAAGGGGGTCAAGGGGTAACCTAGAACTTTTTCATGTAATTTTCACGTTCGACATATAGTACAGAAGGTCTATTATATCTCCAAACAGCAACATTATTTTCAAAAATTCTTGAATTGAACCAGCATTTTTTGCGGCTTTTAGGAATTTGGGCAATTTGAGGCTAAAGAACCTGAATTTTCATGCACCACAAGCCTTTATAATTTATGAAAGGGGTCTTCCTGTGTATGGGCACCTAGCACAACGTAGAGGGTCAGTTTTTATGTGACGTGTTTTGCGTTTCGTCTACAAGGCTTTCAATTCTAATTCACGTCAGGAAGTGACATTTTAACTAATTTTTTTTTGTCGATAAACGGGTTCATCGAAATGATGATTTTGTTTGATACTGTGTGGTAGATATACCCATATTTGGATATCTCGTTAATATGTTGTAGACAATAGAATTGTATGTCTGTCTTTCTTTGCATCTTTATGTAGCCTACGCCTATAACTCGTGTTCGGATGCTTGGAGCATCGTAAAATTAGGTATGGTAACCATGAGAGTCAATACGCCAATCATTTATAAAACTCTTCACCGCACTTTTCATACAGTAGAAGGGTGGATATAGAGAAAAACTTCTCAATACATGCTAAAATAGGCGAAATATAAAAATTATCCTAGAAGAATGACCGAAGCATATGTTGCGCTTCTCAATGTGAGACACAAAATTCGGGAATCTATAAAGGGTCACCGAAAACTACATTTTAAGGGCCTTAAATTAACCGCGTGTGTGATATTCCCAGAAAACTAACTTAGTTCTGATTAACTTGAAGGAATGACAAACCGCCAACCATTGCAACAGTAGCTCAATTGATAATGTCTGGTGTTAACAACGAACACCGTTCGAAGAACGGGTACTTCTGCTAGTATTATCTAAAGATCATGAGATCCCATACTCTTAAACAATTGGTTTATAATCATATAATAATTTACCATTTTTGATCATTTATCAATTATCATTTTCCTCATGGAATATTACACTCATTATTTTTTTTTGAAATTCAGTGTTCCTACAACATAAATTTGTAGAGATTTTATTATTATTATTGTAGAATTAGAAAATATTTTATGATCATCAAGACGTATTCAAAAATAGTGAAAATGCTTTTAATGTGTCATAATCCTGCTGCCTTTTATGCAAATGGGGTAGGACATCCCATATTATTATTATTATTATTATTATTATTATAATTAAAGAATGAAATTTTGAGGATCCACCTCACCTACAAGTCTAATCAATAAATCAAAGTATTCGCCTGGCATAATATGCAACCAATATAATATAACAAAGATTAATGACAACTAGGGAAGTTAACGGATTATAACGGAAATTATGGAAATTCATGGTCCAAAAATAAGATTCACATAACTCGGAAGGCGTCTACCTTAGATATTCTGTGGCGGAGGATCATCCCTCGGTGCGGGTCAGAACCTGGCACCACGGACCCGATATGGCTCCACCCTAAGGAAGAGTCGTATCCCAGCATTTGCCTCATGTTGCCTTCACATCCACAGGAATATGCCCATAACAGGCATCGCTTCCGGTACCCCATCCAGCAATCCTGGTATCACTCGCCTCACCTAGTGCCTATTCTAGCCTACCATCATGTTGGAATAGTCCACAGTTTTTGAATATCCAATTATTCTAACTGTCTCAATTATAATCAATGAACTATTACGTGGCTTGATAAAAATAATATTATCCATGTGATATAATATCTTAGATATGCCTGTTCTGTTTCAAGCACGAAGTTTTGCACAATATGATATTGAATAAGTTCTTATGGTCGCTCACAATCACTTCACAGTTTGACATAATTCTAGTTCATAAATTTGGCATAATTCCAGTTCATAAATATCAAGCATTGGTTGGAAGTTTACAGACAGTCAAATTATCAGTCAGTTGCGTGTAAACAAGCCCATATCCACATACCTTTAATTCTTCCAATATTCCCGTAATGTTAAATTTGCACAAGCACATGAATAATAATAATAAGTTGTGGTGAAGCACAACGGCACTTTACTTTCCACGCACTGGTATAAAAATGAAACTATGTCTTCCGACATACGAGCAGAGTAACGTGGAGATGTTACTTTAAATATTTTATAATAGGAACCTAGCCTCACGGAGTATTTCCGCAGTATTACGACGGCGTAACGTCACAACCATAACAGGTGAGCACCATTGATCAAAGCTGATCAACACTGATACCTTGGTCTTCCAAGAGCCGGTTTTTGTTTTTATACTACATCAAGGTCAAATATCGATACCTGTAGTAGCATTACGTAATGTGATGCATTCGCTCCTATTGGTTCCCACGGTGGAATACACTAGAAGGTTTCTTATATCAATTGAAACTGCATAAATTAAACAGGAGAATAATTCCAAATTGAATTACAAAGTGCTGATGCCTTCCTGCAACTTATCTAAATACAAACAAGTATATGGTGCTCCGTTATTCCTTGGCGGTACTTGGACCACGCACTCACTTCAAAACACGGCGAGTCGACAGCTTGCCCAGACCTTGGACTCGCCTCAGCGCGCTCATTTCAAATATTGCATCACGCCAGCATCTCCACTCCGTCTTATAAGGGCACAATATATACCACGTTAAGTCTTGTCACATTTGACTTTCATTTGCGCCCAGAATTCCCTCATCCTTTGGGAATGAGCCTGCTTGCGTTACTCTGTCCAAGGGGCGGTGTCTTCTTTTTGGAGGCAAGACTCGGTTGAACCACTTCGTCACTAAGAGATGCCTGTCCAATACGTCGTCGGGATTGTTTCGGTGCGTTTGGAGTCTTTTTATTTATATATTTATTTATTTATGACTGAAACTACTCCATACAAACCATGAAATGCTCTAGAACGAACCTGAAATCAGTAGTGTAGTGTTTCAAATCTTTTGGGATCCAGCTACAGATTTGCTTTGAAATAGTCGATCCGGTACTGAGGAATAATCTATAGATATCAGCTGATGATTTAAGTTTATTGACTCCAAATTCCTTTCATTGCTCAAATTTTAAGCAATTCTTCTTGTTTTGAATACTGAGTTTATTGGCATAGTATTTCTATGTGGACTATAATTTCTATTGTGTGAGTTATGCTTTGAATTAGTTGGCAACCTAATTTTTTCGGAAAGGTATGATAGATATTCAGGGGATGTCCGGATGGCAAATACAGTTTCAGTCAAAGTCAGAAATCGTGAAGTTCATTACTAACAGTAGGTTGTTTTGGAGAAAATTCCCAAAATTGTGTGTGAGCGTTTAGATAACTGACAAGGGCCTATATTTCAGCAGTAATTTAGTGACGTCTAGATTAATAATACATTTTACAGCGCTGAAAAATGCCCTCTTGGTTCAAGAAATATTAGCGATCAAACTTTGAGGTATTTCATCGCTGAACTGGAGACTTGTTCTTGCTGAGCTGAGAAAAGAATAAAAATCTTATAGCTAAAAATATGGTACATTGGCTTTCACGGCCAGGGAATTAAAACTCAGCAATTTATCTTATGATATAAGCTTGCTTATTCTGGACTCTATAAGAAAACAAGACTGTAGATCTAATGTTACACTGACCGACCGAAGTAGCTACGCGCACTAAGACTTGGTGCAATGCTATCTTCGGGTTCGGTAAACGAGAGGCATGAAGCCTCATCCTCGCCCGTCCTTGAAATGGTTTTCCATGGTTTCCCATTTTCAACTCTAGGCAAACGCCGGGATGGTATTTTCTAATGGGCCACGGCCACCTCCTTCCATATCCTTTCTGCCCATCCCCATCAGGAGCTCACTAGTGGGACGAGGCTTAGCGACCACGGGACCCCCAGCTGAGTTCTGCATTGCTTCCACTTACTTAAGCCGGGCTCCTCTCTGTCATCTTTCCTGATGATCTTCTTTGGTCAACTCTTGCTCTCTTCTAACCCCGATGGTATTAGGGTATCCGAGTTCTAGGGTGTCTTTCAATTTCCCGCTTTACTTGATCCTTGCCTCATCATTCCTGATACCCTCATTCTTCGAGGGGTCAGACATCTTCTTTTTCATTTCATGGAAACTTCTGCCTTCTGCTCAAAGCCCTAAAGGAGGCAAGGTGAATGTAGTCCCAACAATTAAGGTGCACCCTGGATAGTGCTACACCCTCAAGGGCTCACGTCTGGTGAGCTCGAGAGTTGGTAACCGCGAGGGATTCCTGAGCTGGATCCGATTTCTTCCCTTTTTCCACTGCCTTTGGGGCGGACCCTCTGCTTTTTCCCTTTTCTATCTGCCTATCATAACTACGTATTTCCAAGTCCCTCAGTGCTCATTCTTCAAGGGGATTTCTGGCGTTACGTTACGGTGACGGACGGACTGATGCACTGAAGTGTATGACGTAATAGTACCCCGACAATCTCTACTTCGTTAGTATAAGACAAAAATCCCCGATTCTTGGATGTCACGGGTAATTTCGAGAACCACTGGATGGATTTTGATGCAGTTTTCACCATTCTGTTAAGGATATCTCGAGGAAAGATTCTGTAGAAAATAATTTATGTATGATCAAAGGAAGCCAAGCAGTAACGATTTCAGTGAAAAAAGTCGAAAACAAACTTGGCGTCCGTGCGCTTCTTAAGCTTACGCTGGACAAACCGTTAAAAATATCAATATACTATGAGCGTAAGAATTGGTCAGCATGAAAAGTTTTACAAAAAAGTCCACGAGAGCATATCTCTATTTTCAATGCATCGCCCACTATAAGTGTTTTTAGATTGGATGGAAAGGGCAAGTTCCCGCGCTCTCTGGTGAGCGTGCGGCAACCCCCGCGCTGGACCTTGCTTTGCCCTTGGTTTGCACTTGCCCTTCGCGAGTAATTTGAAACAAGATAAGCAAGATAAGTATTATGCAGATAAGTTTCTAACATGTCAAGAGTCTTTGGCTTCGAGCGAAGCGAGAAGCCTCCACCCTTTCTAGCATTTTTCAGCATTTGTAACATTTAAAATGATACAAAGTCTAGTCTTTCAGACTGACTATCACTTTTTATTTCAGGTATTCATTTTAGTGCTTTTCTTCTCCCAGTTTTGTTGACGTAGGCAACACTGAAAAACGGCTCCAAACCCCACAATGTTCTCCCAGTATGTTTGACAAGTCAGTGGTTAGTTTTAGTTTTTTGCAGTAGTTGTCGTTCCATTGTCATTTTCACTGTCACCCCAAACCATTGGGACAGACAGTGGTGGGAGGGCGATGATCTGAGTCTAAATTACACTGGGGGGCGGTAAGGCTTCGAAATAATAAAATATAATCAACGTAGGCAAATATACGATCCCAAAATTTCAAAATCTCTTATATATTTTTTTTCGTGTTTGATTTAATTGATTTAATTAGTGTTTGATAAGATGTATTTGAAAATTCGAAAATAAAATTTGTTGATATTTAATTATGAAGTCCAGTTCTCTACACTAAATCATCCTTTGTATACACCGTCATTGTATTTTCATAAATTACAGTTTCCAACCTAAATCTAATAAAACAGCAATACGACTTATCAAAGAAATATGAACTTTCAAAAAAGGCACTCACACTCCGATACTAACAGAACGGCAACTGACAAGTGGCAGCCTATTTTTGGAATGAGATGAGGAGATTAAGTGCCATTCCTTTGGCTAACTGAACAGCTGACCATTTGGCTCATTCAGTAAGTGTTAAGTTAGGGTAACGCTAAGAATTTACACGAGTGAATACAAATGCTTTTAAAATAGTAGGTATAAACTTACATAAATCAATCATTTTGTCGTCAATCTGCCGATTGGTTTTATTACAAATTAGAAACTTCAAAAAATTTCATATTAATGAAATTGAAGTCAATAAATTGTAAATCTTGAGTACAGTGCTTGCCACGGTGGGAGAGTGAATATCGTGTCAGACTACCATCCCGAAACTTTCTGGTTCACTCCTGACCGTGGTAAGTGATCATTGAAAGGCGACGAAAATTACGGCACGCATATCATACGTTGATGGCATGTTAAATAACCCATTTGAATTCAGTAGACCGTGTTCATAATGGCAAAATTAATCTCGGGATTTTCCGCCAACTCAACGTTCCTAATTTCTCTACTAGAAAGCGCTATAGTGTCAAGGAGCTTAGATATTTAACCTTCTTGACTTTCATAGCGTTCCAAGAATCGACAAAATTCGACATTATTATGATTATTATTGACACCTACTCGCTTTGGGGGATAGGGTGGATGGGCCAACTTACCTTTTCTCGGAGGTCCGCTCACAACTGCAACTCACCTCCAGTTAACATGCCCCAACAGAAGAACACCTCAAGACGGAGGAAGGTGGAGAAGAAGAAAACCCACAGGTTCGTCTACAGAAAAAAAAACCGATAACCAACAGAACTGCCACCGACGAAATGATGCAACAACACTTAGCTTGCTTTAAAAATATATTTAATGTTAAATGAACAGCTCCACCAGAGAACAGAAAATGCATCAGCCAGCATAAAAATACAAAAACTTAAACAAACCCCACCTAAAATTCTCACTGGAGATAAAAACAAGGCTTAAGGTCGATACCAATTAACAATTACCTGAGGGGATACTAACGAAACGTTTAGATAAGAGACCCAAACAAAATTTAAAACAACTATAATTATTTTGGTAGGAAGTTTGATACATAAAAGGTAACATAAAAAATCTACCATGAGGTATTACCTGAAGTAAGAGACGGAAAAGTCTTAAAAAAAACTTAAACACTTAACATGCACCTGACATACTTTCAACTGAACCATAAGGTCCACGGAGAATCAAAAGGAAGTAAATAATGCAAACTTTACCATAAACAAGGTACCGAAAGATACACGCAGGAGTACTAAAATAGAAAACTCCAAATAAAGAAAACCAAAGGAGAATTTAAAACCAAAACAAGTTAAACAACATCACAATAACCCACGAACGTGCACTTCAAACACACGCCAGAAAGAAAAACCCACAATGCACTACTGTCAACAAGTTACCATGGCGACCAGGACAGTTGAAAGTATATCAGTTCGAATTTACATCAAACGCAGAATTTTACATTAAAAAAAAAATCTTCTCCAGTGAGAAAACATGAAGATATAAAACAACTCTAGACATGACGAGATCAAATAGTATTTTAAAAGGCTACGGATCAAAATAAAAACCGATCGACTAATGATCAAAATTAGGCCTACTACTCAATTGACTAGTCTGGTCAGTTCCAGAATATAACAAGAAGAAAACGCTTTAGCAAGACACCAAATAATAAAATTAGAAGAAAAACATAGAAGTATCCCCCGGACTTATATTATTTAACAAAATTTTACATATTCAGTGGTGACATTTTTAGGCCTAGCCAACCTTCAGACAAAAAACTTAAACACAAGTACACAATGAAAAATATGGAGCTCCAACAATTTAAAATAAATAAAACATCAAAACATACCTTAATAAAGCATTTTGGGGAGACACTAATATTTAAAACACTAATGAGATATCCTTAAAGGATTTATATCACCAAAAAATGAAGATGGCTGCCAGCGGAACACGTTGAGATGCAAACAAATACATCATATCTCCATATTTAGGCAGAAAAAACACGTTCAAGAATATCACAGATGATAGTTGTACGCCATATTCTTCATATTCATCAAAATAATGGGAGACGAGGGCCAAAACCCTCGTCTCAGACGAGAACCCAAAATTTGCGTCTTTCTCAAATCAGAAATCAGAATCAGTTACTAGTCCCAATTCACAAGATGGAGGACAAGAGCAGACAAACACTCCCATCATGCACCAAGTTTATTTAAATTTGACCAATCCAAATGAGCCACATACTGTGACAATGTGCATATCAAAATAATATTCACACGACACCATTAAAGTAATTTGGCGGCATGATGCATATATAGTCTTTTGTTTAATGACCTAGAATAATATACTTTTTCAAATATGTCTCGATTAGAGGCAGTTCCGGAAGACACCTATGTCTCGCTCTAGTGGTTGAAGACACAACCGACAGCTTGTAGTGCCGATAGGCGCTGTCATCTCGAGTTCATTAGCCAAACCAAGGCATCTTAGCGGGCACTTTAAAAGGCAGATGGTACAAAGACATCGAAATAGATGCATAATAATGTTTGAGACAGGCTTTGCATGTTACAGTCTCCCTCCCTTAAGCGTGAACACCGTTCACGAACATGCCTAGGCATAGGTAGTACTCCATAACTAGTCGATTCACAAAACATTGCTTCCAGAAGATAATGTTCACCAGTTATCTCCAATTGATGGAAAAAACCGCATCGTCTTGGTTAGGAAGAGTGCAGGGTCAGATTATCAGTGAAGGGATAATTGATCACCTCGCAAACCACTTAGTTAACAGCTTCACTGTGTCCAAAATTCGTCAGAAACGCATTACACGTACAGAGTCCGAGACGCGTTAGGTACATTTTCAATAAGTCCAATGTTGTTAGCTTTTGGAGAAGTAGGTGGGTGCAATGTGCAAGATACCATGCGACGAGTGGGCAGCCATTTACAATACAGTCGTTAATCTTATATCAAAAATAAAATTTACAGAAATTACTAATTCTTAATACATTTTACATATGAGAAACAAGTTTGAATTCATATGAAGAAAATCCTGACCATGCCCTAGATCCGTGCTCACAATAGTTCATTAAACAAACAAGATTTACAGAAGTTAAGTTCATTACCAAGGTTAAGTTTATACAGACTAGTTAGTCTTTTTTAGAGTACACGAGTTGAACCACCATACATTCAGAAGGAGCTACGGTAGAGGAATGACCACTCAAATTCCCAAGGAAACAGGTATACAAGATCACCATGAGTTAGGTCTCCCACAGAGTCTTACTTACATGCAAGCATCTTCTACGAGAACATCAAAATCAGTTACAATTTTACAAAGGGTAGGCTATTACATGATGTTAAAATTTTACCATTAAATGAGAATTACCTAACAGTTGCAAGCTGTATCCCAGTAGAGTTTGCAAATCCAATTCAAAATTCCAGAAGGAACAGATGCCTGTAGGCTTCAATGAAGGTTTGGGATACTCTACATTATACATAATATCAGTTTACAAATTTATGGTACCATTTCTTCATTACAAATCTCTCCACCTCGTTTTATGTGCGACAGATGCACTCTGGATATTTTATTGGCCTTAGGGTTTCGAATATGAGGAGTAACAGGAGTCAAGAATGCCTATACATAACAGGGACATTTGAAGCGAGGGGTCAACTTACTAGATACCAGATTACTAACGTCCTTGGGCTCGAAATTGCGGACGTACACAACATCCCCAATTTCCAAATCAGCTGGCTTGCGACAGGCATTGTATCGCTTGGCAAGTTGGTCATGTGAGATCTTAATACACTCTCTAGCCTTGTCGTCTTTCGCCCTCATATCCTCGGGCATGAAACTGTTTGGAAGGAGATCGTGCAGGTGCCACAGATTAGACAACGGAGAATTTGCCATAAACGAAAACATTACCAAAAGGGGTGGCTTGCGTGCTCTCATGCACGGCGGTGTTGAAAGCGAAATTGAGCCAATGCAAATTAGAATCCCACTTGGGATGGTCTTCGTGGTGGAAAGCGATCAGAGCAGAACGGAGATTACGATTGACTCGCTCAGCGAGAGACGGGTTAGGAAAATAGGGAGTGGTGGTTACATGCGAAATAGCATAATCAAATAAGAATTGACGGAACTGATGTGGTACAAAGCACTTGGCATTATCTGATACAATTAACTGACATAGCCCAAAAGATGAAAAGATGGAATTAAGACACCTTATGACGGAACTGGTCGTAGCCTGTCTGGTGGGGAATATCCAACTAAACTGGGTGAAACCGTCAGTGCAAACAAGCGCAAATTGGTTTCCCTGACCAGAAAGAGGGTACGGGCCAACATGGTCGATAAAAAGCCTCTCCATGGGTCTTGATGCCTGTTCGGATGACAACAGGCCAACCTTTGTAGAAACCGGAGGTTTGCTAATATTACATGAAGCACAATTTCTAATGAATTTCCTGATGTCGCCATCCATACTTCGCCAAATGAAAAACTGTATGATCTTAGCTCGGGTCTTGAATACTCCTAGGTGGCCACCAATAGGAGATTCGGGATAGTAACGAAAGATTTCCGGAATGAGGACCGACGGGAGCACAATTTTAGATAGACGGTCATGAAGAGATGAACAGCACAATACACCATCCTTTAGAGAGTAGGGCTTGATCACTTCCCCAGAATTGATTCGGTCAATTAGGCTAGATAAGGAGGGATCTTCTTTCTGTAATCTCCTTACATCTTCAAAAACATAGGGGAATTGCTGAGAAAAACATTGACATAATTTACAGGTGATACAAGGTTTACGGGTTCACATTTTTGAATTTCCTCTTCGGATGTTTCCTTATACATGCGGCTTAATAAATCAGCTACCGCATTTTCAGACCCACGAATATGGTGGACCGTGAACTGGAATGACAGGATCCTAGTCGCCCATCTAGCAATCCTGCCAGTTTTACGGGGTTTCCCTAACACTCAACTCAAGGCCTGGTTATCGGTCTCGAGAAGAAACTTAGTGTGCTCAAGATACATTCGGAATTTTTCCAGGACGAACAACACTGCTAAACCTTCGAGTTCATAGATGGAATACTTCCTCTCTGCGTCCGTTAAGGTACGAGAAGCGTATGCAATGGGTTGCCTACCAAGATCAGACTCTTGCAGTAGGGCACAACCGACACCACGACCAGACGCATCAGTTTGCACGATGAACTGCTTCCCAAAATCCGGAATGGCTAATGCAGGGGCGTCAGAGAGCGCAAGCTTTAGATCTTCGAAGGCTGCTTGCTGAGAGGGACCCCACTCAAAATTCACAGCCTTTTTACGTAAGTGATTTAGAGGAGCAGCACGGTCGGCAAAGTTACTGATGAACTTACGAAAGAAGTTCACCATTCCAATATAACGAGCAACACCCTTGGCGTTCTTGGGCGGTTTAAAATCTCTGATGGCCTGAGAACGAGACTGGTCCACGGAGATACCAGATTCGGAAACAATATGTCCCAAGAAGGAAGTTTTGGGCTTGGCAAAGGAAACCTTAGACAATTTGTTGGTAAGGCCAGCGTCACGCAACCGATCAAGTACAACCTTCAGATGGTCAACTTGTTCCTCGAAGGACTCAGAATAGATCATCACATCATCAAGATAGTGGTACACAAATTTGAATTTAATTTCAGAAAACACCTTGTCTAGGAGTCTGCTCAACACAGCGGCTCCGGTGGATAGGCCAAACGGGACACGGGCATACTCAAACAAGTTCCAGTCAGTGGAAAAAGCAGTAACGTGCCTGGATTCCGGAGAGAGGGGAATTTGGAAGTAAGAATAATTCAAATCGAGGATCGTGAACACCTTCGCGTTGCGAAACCAACTAAAGCATGTGTGAAGATCCGGCAAAGGGATGGATTATAAAACAATCCTTTGATGAAGAGCCCTATAGTCGAACACCGGCCGAAAACCACCGTTAGGTTTTGGATAGGCCAAACGGGACACGGGCATACTCAAACAAGTTCCAGTCAGTGGAAAAAGCAGTAACGTGCCTGGATTCCGGAGAGAGGGGAATTTGGAAGTAAGAATAATTCAAATCGAGGATCGTGAACACCTTCGCGTTGCGAAACCAACTAAAGCATGTGTGAAGATCCGGCAAAGGGATGGATTGTAAAACAATCCTTTGATTAAGAGCCCTATAGTCGAACACCGGCCGAAAACCACCGTTAGGTTTTGGCACAAGGAAAACAGAGGATGAGTAGGCAGAGATAGAATGTTGGATTACACCTTCTTCCAACATCTTGTCAATAATGCGATACGGGCTGGAACGCACTGGCACAGAATCGGTTAGCTCAATCTTGTATTCCATCAAATGAGTTACACCCAACTTGTCAGTAAATACATCACTATACTCCTGATATAACCTCTTTATGGCATCCTTTTGAGGACTCGTTAAATTTTCCAGATCGAGATCCTCAATAGTCACAGTTTCACTAACTCAATTGACAGCAGGAGAAGATAAAACCGGGTTAAACGATAATTTAAATTGCAGATTAAACTTAAACCATAAGTTGCGAGCACCAAAGTCAAGAAGCATACCAACATGGGACATGAAATTAGCTCCAATGACCACAGACCAAGAAAGATTTCTGGCAACAAAAAATTTAAACTTCCAAGAAAAATTTAGAATATGGATTTTGACTGCCATACTTCCCAAAATATTTAAGTTTGAACAATTTGCCGAAATAAAAGATTCATTGTTAGGCTCTAACTCATGTAGGCTGCAAACACTCTTCATAGCTAAAAACCAGACCTCGCTTATAAAGGAGGCAACACTACCAGAATCAAGCAATGCCGAAACGGGCTCGTTATTAACACAAATTTCAATAAACGGGGATATTCCCTTAGCCACAGGAGAAATTCCAAAATCATTATTCACTCTAAAACGATTACAATTAGACGACAAGGTTACCCGCCTCACAGGTTTCACATTAGGTTTAGAATTAGCATGACTTGCCACGACATTGCTCACATACAGGTTAGGTTGGTCAGGGACATAAACAGAACTAGCACGTGATGTTTTAGTTTTCAAAGGGTTATCAAGATTTTCATTAGTAGGGCGACCAGAAACTTCACACGGTTTTCCCAAATTCTCATGCACAGAAATATCCATAGAAGTAACACCCGAATTGGTGTCCAAAGTATCCCGTCATTGGCGATACAAAACTTGGTTATTCGGACACACCTTCTTAACATGTCCACGCCACCGCACGTGTGGCACTTAACATTGGGTCTAGGATGAAACATAACCTTAGGAGGTGGACGAAACATCAAGTAAGGAGGGGGAACATTAGCTACACGAAGGGAATCTGCATCTTTCACAGCCATAGCCTCTATAACCACTTGTTTTAGCTCGACAAATGACGAAGGCCTGGTACACGTAGTCATGTATGACCTATATTCTGGCGAAAACCCATTTACAATTGACGACACCAATTGTCGTTCAGTCAAAGAGGATGCAAACACCTGGGAATATATCTTAATGTCACTGACATAGTCGCTAAGTGACTCGTCCAACCTTTGGACACGATATAAGAATTTTTGCTCGAGAGTACTAATGGCACCCGCAGGGACAAAAACCCACAACACTTCCCTAATGAACATGGCTAAGGACATACGGAGGTGGATAGCTTCAATCAGCTTGTCGCGCAGCTTACCGGATGCAACAGGATACAACAGTTGGAAAATCTGATTTTTCGACATTCCAAAAATCGAGGCATGGTTGCCCAATTTGACCACTTGCTTTAAAAATAAGACCACCTGGGTAACGTCATCTAGGTTGAAATTCTTCAACTTAGTTATAAAACTAGAAATAGGGTGAGGAATCGACCCATAATTAACGGTAGGCGTGTACGTAGCATTCGGAAATGAGACATTATTACCAGGGTAGCTTCCTCGCACACCCTCTACAGGAGACAAAACATTTACATTGCCAGAGAAAAAACTGGGATGCAATGGGTCGGCCGGACCCAGGAAGTCATTAGGTGACCTAACATGAGAAGAATAACCGTATCCAGGGGTAACTGGTCTGGACGAGCCAGAACCAGGCAACAGAGGGGCAGGCAAACCACTAATCAGTAATCGATCCCAAAACCTCAGACCTAGTAAACAGAGCTGACTCACGTTCAACCCCAGAAGAACGCTCCAAATTCACAAGGTTATCTCTTAAGTCAATCAAATCAAAAGCACTATTATTGTCGGCCATTTTGGAAAACACAGAATACAGGCAGGCAATACAGAAAGAAACAGATTTTTGGAATTACGAGGACAGTCTACAATTTCACAACAATAAAATAAACTACCAATTAACAACACCATAGATTAGGTTGACACTCGAACATTGCCACAATACTATACAAAATCATGCACAATGCTGCCCAGGACTGCAGACCTCATCCTTTGCTTGGCTCCAGAACAGGAAGCTAAAATACAACAAATTGCTACAATATAGACGTTACAAATCACAGGGCGAACAGCTTCAGACGGGGCGCCCCGATGGCTTCACTCGCAGCATGTAGGCTATCAGCATATCAAAAACCCACATTTCCCATGCCAAGAAACATTGCCAACACTTAGCAACTTCTTCTTCTTTAGGAATGCTGCATAATTAATAGGACATAATTCACCACAGAAACTTCGCTTGGAACAGTTCACTTCCATATATCACCACATGGATTTTTAGAGGCATACATGAAATCAAACAAAACGACAAGGATTAACATAAAATAACATTAAGCACACTGACATGACACATTCCACCAGTGACCGCCCTACCAGCACCAGAAGGGTCCATAAACAAGCCTGCGGGTAAGGGGGAGGGGATAGCTGCAGAAGCGATAAACGAGCTCGATCTGCTACCAATGACACCTACTCGCTTTGGGGGATAGGGTGGATGGGCCAACTTACCTTTTCTACAAATCACCGCCAGTTGACATGCCCCAACAGAAGAACACCTCAAGACGGAGGAAGGTGGAGAAGAAGAAAACCCACAGGTTCGTCTACAGAAAACCCCCCGATAACCAACAGAACTGCCACCGACGAAATGATGCAACAACACTTAGCTTGCTTTAAAAAAATATTTAATGTTAAATGAACAGCTCCACCAGAGAACAGAAAATGCATCAGCCAGCATAAAAATACAAAAACTTAAACAAACCCCACCTAAAATTCTCACTGGAGATAAAAACAAGGCTTAATGCCGATACCAATTAACAATTACCTGAGGGGATACTAACGAAACGTTTAGATAAGAGACCCAAACAAAATTTAAAACAACTATAATTATTTTGGTAGGAAGTTTGATACATAAAAGGTAACATAAAAAATCTACCATGAGGTATTACCTGAAGTAAGAGACGGAAAAGTCTTAAAAAAACTTAAACACTTAACATGCACCTGACATACTTTCAACTGAACCATAAGGTCCACGGAGAATCAAAAGGAAGTAAATAATGCAAACTTTACCATAAACAAGGTACCGAAAGATACACGCAGGAGTACTAAAATAGAAAACTCCAAATAAAGAAAACCAAAGGAGAATTTTAAACCAAAACAAGTTCAACAACACCACAATAACCCACGAACGTGCACTTCAAACACACGCCAGAAACAAAAACCCACAATGCACTACTGTCAACAAGTTACCATGGCGACCAGGACAGTTGAAAGTATATCAGCACGAATTTACATCAAACGCAGAATTTTACATTAAAAAAATTCTTCTCCAGTGAGAAAACAGGAAGATATAAAAAACTCTAGACATGACGAGATCAAATAGTATTTTAAAAGGCTACGGATCAAAATAAAAACCGATCGACTAATGATCAAAATTAGGCCTACTACTCAATTGACTAGTCTGGTCAGTTCCAGAATATAACAAGAAGAAAACGCTTTAGCAAGACACCAAATAATAAAATTAGAAGAAAAACAAAGAAGTATCCCCCGGACTAATATTATTTAACAAAATTTTACATATTCAGTGGTGACATTTTTAGGCCTAGCCAACCTTCAGACAAAAACTTAAACACAAGTACACAATGAAAAATATGGAGCTCCAACAATTTAAAATAAATAAAACATCAAAACATACCTTAATAAAGCATTTTGGGGAGACACTAATATTTAAAACACTAATGAGATATTCGTAAAGGATTATATCACCAAAAAATGAAGATGGCTGCCAGCGGAACACGTTGAGATGCAAACAAATACATCATATCTCCATATTTAGGCAGAAAAAACACGTTCACGAATATCACAGATGATAGTTGTACACCATATTCTTCATAGTCATCAAAATAATGGGAGACGAGGGCCAAAGCCCTCGTCTCATACGAGAACCCTAAATTTGCGTCTTTCTCAAATCAGCAATCAGAATCAGTTACAAGTCCCAATTGACAAGATGGAGGACAAGAGCAGACAAACACTCCCATCATGCACCAAGTTTATTTAAATTTGACCAATCCAAATGAGCCACATACTGTGACAATGTGCATATCAAAATAATATTCACACGACACCATTAAAGTAATTTGGCGGCATGATGCATATATAGTCTTTTGTTTAATGACCTAGAATAATATACTTTTTCAAATATGTCTCGATTAGAGGCGGTTCCGGAAGACACCTATGTCTCGCTCTAGCGGTTGAAGACACAACCCACAGCTTGTAGTGCCGATAGGCACTGCCATCTCGAGTTCATTAGCCAAAACAAAGCATCTTAGCGGGCACTTTAAAAGGCAGATGGTACAAAGACATCGAAATAGATGCAAAATAATGTTTGAGACAGGCTTTGCATGTCACAATTGTTATTATTTATTTATTTATTTATTTATTTATTTATTTATTTATTTATTTATTTATTATTCTCTAATCGGTCAACTATGAACCATAATACATTTTGGCGTTGGTTATTATTATTATTATTATTATTAATATCATTATTATTATTTAGTCCAGGTGACTGGTTTTGGTTGCTTTATAACCCTCTTCAGCAAACAGTGAGTTGATACAAATGAAGTTGCTAGATTGACACAAAATTTGTAAAGAAAAAGGCTGATTAATTTGAATATTATTTACTAAATTCTAACTATGTAAAATGATTAAAAATACTCTAAAAGACTAAAAATCATATCTGTTACAATATTAAGATTAACTTTGAAAGATAAATCTCATGAAGAGACAGCTCGAAGTAGAAATGTTAATGATGTGGAACTCATGTAATGGTTCATTGAAAATTTTTGCTCGACATTTCCACTTCGAGCTGTCTTTTCCAACAGATTCACAGTGTCTTTGATCGTTAATCTAAAAATTGTAACAGATCTGTCTTTTAGTCTCTTAGAGTATTTTTAGTAATTTGAGATAGTTAGTATTTTGGAAATAATTTTGAAATCAGCCTTTTTATATACATTTTATGTCAATCTTGCAACTTGATTTGTATCAACTACTGTTTGTTTGATCGCGATAGAGCACGTGGTCGGAAATAAACACCACGTTAATTAAAAAGTACTTTGCGGGGGAGCATTTAAATGTTATTAAGAAAAGGAAATGTAATGTACTCGTAATCATGTAAAAGTACACTGGTCATTGGTTTATTGCTCCACTCGTGAAACAACACTATGAACTGATATATGAGACTGTTGTCTCCACATGTTACTCGCGTCATGTCTGTAGCACAAGTCCTCGTGTCCGCCAAATCTTGGCACTTAAACAATACAATTTAACTGTGCTGCGCTCTATATAAATATTAATTGCAATGAAATTAATAGAATAAACAATTATTAATTAAAACACCGAACAATAACATGAATAAAATAAATAAAACTGTTAATGCTATATGTACATTAATACTGTTGGTTGAAGAAGATTATAGCCTAATGTAACACTGCACTTGTGAATTACAATTTGTTGACCTAAGGTTTTATTTTCCTATATCATTAAACTTTGTCAATAAGGACATGGTCTTTTTCATGTCTTTTCTTACTAAATTGTTCGACTCTGGGGTGGGGGATGATCCCCCTTATCACCCACCGTAGTTACGCCCCTAGGAACAGATAACCTACATGTTTCGTCTTTTAAAACAACAATCAACCCCTACCACCATCCATATGAAAATTCACAGCCTGCTCCCAGTCGACCGACCGGGTCAGGGAATGGAATAATAATAATAATAATGTTATTAGTTTTACGTCCCTTTTAACTACACTGGCTTTTAGAGACGCCGGGGTGCCGTAATTTTGCCCCGAAAGGGATCTTTAACGTGCCAGTAAATGTACTGACACGGCTCCCTCGCATTTGCGCACCCTCAAATGCCAGCGGACTGCGCCAGGTTTCGAACCTGCAACCTTGGGCTCAGCAAGCGAGAACGTTACCCCTGAGCCACGCAGCCAGGCAGGAATGGAATAAATGAAGCCCCCATCTAGCGGCGAGGTTATGAACTGTGCTGGCTGGCAAAACCTGTCGCACTCCCCTGGGGAAATGATTAAATGAATGACACATGAAATGAAATTATAGCGGAGGGTATTGCTGGAATGAAATTGTGACAGTGAAAACTGGAACCTGACTGCCTCCGCTTTGCCCAGTACAAATCTCACATGGAGTGACTGGGATTTGAACCACGGACCCAGCGGTGAGAGGCCGGCGTGCTGCCGCCTAAGCCACGAAGGCTACGACCATCTATATCTTTGCCCGATTTTACTCTTGTCATTAACTCCTGTCGTGAGCAGATGGAAAGCTTTAAAGCCATATTTCAGTGTTGCCTTCTGAATAATTGAATGGCAACTTTCTGTCAGAAATCTGCGACCGTTTGTGACGTAACATTAGAGGTTTTAACAGTGTTTCGTAGAGCAATATTGAACAGCTTATTTCCAAAGTGACGTGAATCCATGAAATGCAAAACTTCAGAAGTCGCGTTTTTGTTTATTCATATAATTACTTTCAGATATGATTATGAATATAATGTGACTTCATTCATTACTTTTATGCACATCCTGACATTGTGTTTTAAAAATCCCCTATCAATGGAAATGATGGTTATCGTCTCCTGTAAGTTGGAAATAGGACGTTTTGGAAATAAATCATACTTATAATTTTATTAATGCAGCCAATGGCCATGTACTTTTCTTTTCAGGACGGGTTAGGGAAGGGATGAAAATGAAAATCCACAGCCTGCTCCAGTCTCCGACCGGGTCAGGAATGGAATGAATAGGGAAGGGATATTGGAAGGAAATCGGCCGTGGACCTATTGAAAGGAACCGTCCCGGCATTTGCCCGGTGATGAAAATGGGAAACCACGAAAACCATTTTCAGGACGGCTGAGGTGGGAATCGAACCCACGCTCTCCCGATGCCAGCGAGGCACGAGGTAGCGCCTTAGCGCTCTCGGCCACCGCGGCCGGTCATAAATCATACTTATTGACATACGTTTTGAGTGACATTTATGAACATTTAAATGGTTTTAACACAACAAACACAAACTGATGCTCTACATATTCTTCAAAGTTATCCATGGCCTTGATTTATCACGTATTATCACGTGATGTCCAGAACACCATCGGATTGGTCAACGTGGATTTAAGGCACATTGGAAATAAATACACCTTGGAGTTACATCACTTTGCAAATAAACTTAAGCTTTTAGACCTCTGTTAATTTGGGATATATGACGTGTTGCGACTTAAGACCTTTGATATATGTTGAGAAAGCCTATAAACTTGCATACGGTCATTTTTGGATGTATATCGCTTTGGAAATAAGCTCTTCAATTTTGTCTTGTATATTTTTTGGTCTGTGTCCCTGATTTGAAGATGTTCACTTGACGATCGAAACATGTCATTCTTGTAACTCTCTTGCTCCGTTGTAATCCGTGCGAATGACAATTAATCACTTGTAATATTTTCAGGTGGAATTAACTTAGTATTTCCTGCCTAATATAATCTCTATTAATTAATTATTTAAAAAAACTATTTATTACCTTAGGTCAATATTTAGTACATATACAGTACTATAAATATTTTTGTTCCAAAAGCTCACAGAGTAAAATTTCAAAAACCAGATCTGTTACTTCGTCACACCTATTTCCAAAGTTCTCTCCGCAATATCTCTCTACCTGGAAAATACACATCAACCATCATTTATAACCTAACTTATTCAGCATATTTATTTTCACATAAACATCTCTTCAATTCAACGCTGTTTTATCAAGACTTTTTTTTATTCTTTATTAACAAACGTTTTTTTGTTACAGATCTGGTTTTTGAAATTTTACTCTGTAAGCTTTTAGAACAAAAAATATTTATAGTTTGCTCTATTATGACAAAAAAAATAAGTTGTATGATACTGCACAGTTACTTATCCTATACCACGCTGAAGAAAGTCACAATGTGACCAAAACCCTTTACTTTACAGAGAGCTGGGTTATTGATTTCTGTGGATCTAATGCAATATATTTGCTGCCTCCATAACGTGGTTATATCAGCCCCAGCATTCACTAAAATTGTCGCCGAAATCGTACGAAAGCAATGACCTGTGTAGAAATTGATGTTGGGGCTGTTAAGGTTCAGTGCTATTTATTTTCCCACATTCCCCAGTTTATTTATGCGAACATTTGTGATCGGATATCCTTTGTCAACTTTTGAATCATGTAATTTATGTCCTACATGTTGGATTTTCAGAGCATGTCAGAAGCTAATTGCTCACACAACAGTTTCATAATGAAAATCCTGAGCTTTGATTGGTGGAGAGAAACTGTATCAAAATAAAAACTAGTACTTATCACTTTCATTAAGCCTCCGTGGCTTAGGAGGCAGCACGCCGGCCTCTCGCCGCTGGGTCCGTGGTTCAAATCCCGGTCACTCCATGTGAGATCTGTGCTGGACAAAGCGGAGGCAGACAGGTTTTTCTCCGGGTACTCCGGTTTTCCCTGTCAAAATTTCATTCCAGCAACACTCTCCACTATCATTTCATTTCATCTGTCATTCATTTAATCATTGCCCCAGAGGAGTGCGTCAGGCCTCGGCAGCCGGCACAGTCCATATCCTCGCCGCTAGATGGGGGCCTCATTCATTCCATTCCTGAACCGGTCGGAGACTGGAAGCAGGCTGTGGATTTTCACTTATCACTTTCATTATAGCACAGTTTTCTGACATATAATATTTTCATTTCGACTTCGTCAAACATAATAGTACATTATGCAACGAGCCTAAAATGGCAATAATTAAGACACGAGTATGTTTATAAAACGAACGTATGCGAGTTTTATAATTTCCATACGAGTGTCTTAATTACCATTATAGGCGAGTTGCATACGACTGTTTATGTTCGACGATAATTATAACTTTATTATATGTTTTAACATAAATATTCATAAATATCTGTGGGATTCAGTAACTTCAGTTAGTGAACAGAGCACGCTGGGTGGTTGCTGATTGAACAGAGCGCATGCGTGGGTCAAAGAATTTCGAAAGCAGAGACCATTAACTTTGCTTAGCAATGATATTGTTTACAGCCTGCATGATGTCTAGTGCCGATCAAAGCTAGCATTCACTAATATTGTCACCGAAGTCGTTTGAAAGCAATGCGCTGTGTAGAAATTGGAGTTGGGGATATTAAGTTACAGTGCTATTTCTTGTCTCATATTCGCCAGTTTATTTTCGTGAACATATGGGACGGTGCACTTTCCATGTCGGTAATTTATATAGAAGGACGCTGTTTTGCTAACTTCTGGACGTAGATTCATAAATTTCTTGCATTTGTCATAGTATTTTCTTGTTGCCGTAAAGGTTCGTGCTGATTTTGTCTTTGTGTTTGGGATTGTAACTACTATGGTTGATCCGATATCAATTTGAACTTTCAAATCATGTAATTCATGTCCGGCATGTTGGATTTTGAGCTCATGCGTGAAGCAATCCTTACCCAATTGGCCAATGAATGAGCTCTGATTGGCTGGAGAAACTGTTTCATAATGAAGAATAGTAGTATAATGACCCTCATTATGATACAGTTTTCTCACATATAATATTTACATTTCGACATCGTCGAACATAAACAATATTATAGGTTACTTGTGAGCGCCAAATTTGTATATACCACTCGTCCGGCTTTACTGTTATGTGGACTGGACGCGACACAGTGCTAACAAGGGCTATCGTCTTGTTTACACGCACTTTATAAACAAATAAATATATTTCCCTCGGCTTATCACGAAATGAAATATTTGTATGTACAATTGAGACGTTTTGGAAGATTTTGGCTCAATCCCTCTGGTTTAAGCCTTGAGTTTTGTGAAACATACACCTTAGTGTTCCATATAGACTACCAGCGCTCCCGTGCGAGAACTCTCACATGTGTATAAACCACCCGCCTGGCTTTACTGTTATGCGGGCTTCTATAAATATGTTAATTTGTTTAAACGCACTTTTTAAACAAATTGTGGGTTGTGCACGCCCCATGTGTACATACTACCCACCCGGCGCTAGTGCTATGCGGGATATACGCGAAACAGTTCTGCCAGGGTCTATCGTCTTGTTCATTTGTTTAAAATCACTTTATAAACAAATAAATATATTTCTGTTGACTTTTCGAGAAGTGCAAGATTTTTCCTGAACTATTGAGGCGATTTGGGAGATTTTGGTACAAACCACACCTTCTAACTCCCTCTGGTTTAGGAGCTTGAGTTTTGTGAAACATACACCTTAGCGTATTATATAATAAGATATAAGTTGGACATATGTACACGTACATGCCTATATATATATATATATATTGTATTGAGGGACAAACTAACAAACAAGCCAACTACATTCCTAGGGTTCAATTACAGGGTCATCTACTGAATTTCAATCCTCATCCTAAATATTTAGTTGTCATCTTGGATCGATCCTTGACTTACAGTGAACATCTAGGCAAAACATCTGCTAAGATCAAAACCCGCAACAACATCATGCACTAACTCACAGGAACGGCCTGGGGCCCAACAGCATCCACCCTCAGAACTTCAGCACTTGCCCTAGTGTATCCAGTAGCAGAATATTGCTGCTTAACAGCGCTCATGCAAAGAAGATAGACGTACAGCTGAACGACACAATGAGGACTGTATGAGGAACCATCCAATCTACACCTTTGGAATGGTTACCAGTACTCTCCAACATCCCGCCTCCTCATCTTCGAAGACAAATGGCACTGAAGAGAGAATGGCTTAAATGGTTTGACAACCCTCTTCTGCCAATTCATCTAGACTGCTCACCTAACGATCTCAGGCAGAAATCCCGGAATCCTTCTTGGAGACAAGGAAGGAAGTTGGTCCAAGAGCAGTTTCAAGTGAATGAAGCTTGGCGCAATGAGTGGCTGATTTCAAATCCAGACAGATTAGGTCTTATCTCGGATCCAGTTGAGCAGCCCCCTGGTTTCGACCTTCCCAGGAAAATCTGGACGTCGCTGAACCGTATAAGAACTCAACACGGTAGGTGTCAGTTCTGGAAGCGCAAATGGAAAATTGCCGAGAATCCTTTCTGCAACTGTGCAGATGTGCCTCAGACCATCAGTCACATCGCTATGGATTGCCCACTCCGAAGGTTCAATGATAGCCTACAATGAAGCAGCTTCATCAAACTAGTGATGAAGCTGTAGAATGGTTAGAGAAATTAGATATCCAGCTCTAACAAAACTGAAGCTACTTGCAGATCAAGGTCTCACTCAATCTGTATATATTTGTACTGTAAATACTGTAGAATGTAAATAATTGTATATTGCATCTTCATGCCATACGAAATATATATATTGAGGGACTTAAAGTTATTATTCAATTCCTGTCATGAGGTCAGGAAGAGCATCTAGCCGTAAATACCACCAGCCTCATAGAAACTGCGACCCCAAGAGAAACAGAAACAATAAGGGGTGGAAATATCATATTGCTTCTTTATGAACTTGCCTTTTCTGACTTCCCTCGAACAATGTTGACTAACTCCTACTTTAAAACAAATCAAAAATGTCTGAGGGTAAACAGTAGACCGGAGCAAATGGTTAATGTGGCTTGTTTAATCAGTGAATATGTAATATGAATCAGAAGCGCTCAATGTGATTGGATGAGGCTGTGAACTATGACTGTTCCATGGCAGAGTAACAAACTTTGTGTGCGGAGGAGGGAAGGGAAGAAAAGTTAGGAGTTACGAAAATCACATTACAGCCAGAAGTTAGGAGTAGGAGAACCACGAAAACCTCGCGTTAACTTCGTTTATGTTCTTTTTTGGGGGGAGGGGAGAAGGGGATGATGGGAAATTGATAGAAAATGAGGTAGATTCAATTTGGTCGTTAGAGAAAATTATGTTTCAGTGGGAGTATAGGACTACACACGCTGCAGGGGAGAGTGGGTGTCGTGTGGTGAGGACCACATTATCTAAACAAGATATCAGCAACACAGAGGCTGGACCAGAATAACTAATATATACAGAATGTGTCTCAAATAGGAAACGAGGAGCTTTGACTTTCAATGTTAAAACAATTTTTAAATGACATTGGTTGGTTGTTTCTTAAGTTTAGGGGCTGCGACAACGTGGTCATGTAGCCCCGTGTACTTTGGGTGTGTGTAGAATCTGTCAGATAACTGGTGTTAATTGTGATGACTGTGTTAGTGTGTGTTATCTGTTTTTTAATTTAAGTACAGACTGCAACTTAGAATTTTTCAAATAGTTCCTCCTTTTGCCGTCAAGCGCCACCGTCAACGACTTCTAGGCCAAGTTCAGAACTTAGCTACTAGACGTCACCGCGATTACATGACAGTTCCCCACACTGACACTTCCACACACTGCCCAAAATACTGACACTTCCACACAGTCCTTGGACACGACTACCTGTTTAATGACTCAGAAATATTCCCGACTGACAGTTCCACACACATCCCCCCACCCCTAAGGCTATATAGGCTTCAGTGATCATCGTTACAGCCGCACCTGTGACAATGCACCTTAACATAATACTCATTTGGAGTGAAGAAAAGCGCTCGGTCTACTAACACGGTCTCGAAAATATCATTGTGATGTAGTGTAATTACCATCAAAAGCCTGGCTGTGGACTGGCAAAATAATAACAAAACCGATCAGTTTGGTGTTGTTATCATTTTGGCGTGTTTAAAATCAGCTTTCTAGGCTTCGTCAGTTGTTTTGTATTTATGTTTTTATTTATTTTTTGTTTGTTTTTTTTTGTTTTTTTGTTTTTTGTTTTTGTCATATTTTATTCAACAATAATATTAACCTACTCCATTTTCTGTGAATAGGCAACTGCCTTCAGAAAAAAATTCATATTTTTGTCATTTTCGAACTTTTTCTGAATGTTCTCAATCCGTCCGTCCAGTTTGACATATTTTCGTCTTCTTTTTTTCCCTTCCATGTTGAGCTCGGCCTTTAAAAATGCGCAGTTTGTCTTCTCAGCTTCCGTCTTCAACACTTTGACAACCTCTTTTAATTTGGGGTGAGGTCTCCCGACAAGATTGTTGAGTCGGTTGTTCCAGCCCTCAACAGCATTCGTTGTCCTGTGTCGTGCTTGGTGGCAGTTCCACATCTCGATTGGAATGTCTTGGTTATCTAGCCAGTTGTCAACGATGTAGTAAAAAAAACTGGCTAAGTTTGGGACTTTCTGGAGCTTGAGAGTGTATTTCCACCCATCCATCGAGCACATCTTCAGGCTTTAAAAACGCAAGTGCTGCGCACATACGGACATGAAGGCGGATTTCGTTATTCTCTCGGTACTCCACCGATAATCCGAGATCCTGTACTTTTCTCCATAAGCATTTTGCCATGTGAAAATGACAGCCATGTAATTTTGTTGTTGGATATACGTATTTCAGAGAAGAAATTACAGCAGCTTCAAAATCCACATTTACGTCTTCTGGTCTCCACTCCGGAACAGCCTGGAGGAGGAGTCTGAACAGTCTCGTATACGTTTGCTTCTTCTTGTTTGGTAGAAGTGCGAATGCGATAGGAAATATATTTGTCTCATCATTGCTACTCCCAAAATCGGCATGAATGGTATATATTTGACAAAACTGCTTGCTAGAGCTCTTGAAAGTACCATCCATAAAAAAATGGCTAAAACATTTCAAGCTCTCTTTTCCTTTGCTGCCGCAAAAAACAATAATTCTTTCTTCATTTCCGTCGTCGGACAAAAGGAAAGACAAACCGTCAATCATAGTCAACGTATTGATATCAAAAACGATATTTTCTCTGTGTTCCGGCTCCTTTGTGCTTCCCTGGGCACTGCTTTTGTGTCGATAAAGTGACCTCATCATAGACTCTGTCCTAGGCATTTCGGTAACAAAGTCATAACCTGAAAACAAACCATCTATCCTATACTCTAAAACAAGCAATGTATGTACATGAGAAGACGAAAACTGGCCTAACAATTTTAATGAAATCTCTGAATAAAGTTTTTTTAATTTACAAATAAAAATTGTTTCATAAAAAAATAATTAAAAGTATGGTTAAAAAATCAAAATTTCAATGCTAGAGTTTGGAAAAACAAATAAAAAACACGGGTCTGCTTTATAAATCTATAACATGTTGTAAACATGGATACCAACTGAGTAAACAAAATACATTAATAAAGCACCATAGTACAGTAAAACACAAATGCTTAGAAATGTTAATAATGCAGTGTTATGCTTCCAATCCGCACCTGGAGTAGAAAAGCAGCTCTGCACGCGTATGTTTTATAATTAAAAATACACACTTTTGACATTGATAGTACAAGACCAATGCTTGAAACTTGTTTCCAAATAGTTCATGAACATAAATTAATATAAATAAAATTTTAATTAGATTTTTGATAATTGTAAAATATGATGAGTACGTTGGGCTGCATTATCTAATAAATACATTTTAAATAGAAGAAACTACATTATTTACGTATGTGTTGTTTGAATGAGTTTACTATATTCACTCAGTGGTACCCTACTATTAAACTAATGCTAAGAACACATACCTTTATCATGAAGGTCACCCATGGCGTTGTTGTAAATTTGACTAATGCTGGCATCTTCTTCGCGTGCTCTCTTCACCGCCCCTTGGACGCGCTTCGAAATCTCCATACGGGCAACATCAGGAGCACCACACTGAAGCTCACTCACTGTTTGGTCCATGGGTTAAAATGTTTTCTTTTGACATAATTGATGAATAACACTTTTTCGAATACTTGAAAACACCCACCCACGTCACAACACCACTTTTCGCCATTCTTAACTTTTGGTATTCGTAACCTTCATGGTAAACGCATTCCCTTCCCTTAGATGTCCGACCAAATTCTAACTCCATAGTACTCACGATCCTTACACGGCAAGAATAAAAAAATTCTCATTTATAATGTACTAGTACTTGTACTTGTACTCATAATAGCTGTAGAGTATTAAACATTTTTGCCTCAAACCTTATACAGTAGTTCAGTAGTTAAAGAATATAATATGAGATTACAGAGATATTAAAAGTGCTAAACAACAGTAGGCCAAATTTCAACTTGGTCTTTTCCATAGTAGCCTTGGGGGAGAGGGGAGATGTGTGTGAAAATGTCAGTCGAAATTATTTCTGAGTCATTAAACAGGTAGCCACGTCCAAGGACTGTGTGGAAGTGTCAGTATTTTGGGCAGTGTGTGGAAGTGTCAGTGTGGGGAACTGTCCGGACACCGTCACCACAGTCGGCTCTTGGCAACGAACGTAGAAACCTAAGAGCGTTGTTTACATTCTTAACCTACCCAATATAGCTTCACACAGGTGTAATTAGTGGAAGGTTCGTTAACATGCCATAAATCTATGACATGGGACGGCCGGCTTTACTTCCCCTCCGAAGGAAGGTATACTGAAGGATTTTTAACGCTCTTAAAAAATCCGACGGCTTCGGCCGGGTTTGAACCCGCTATCTTGGGCGTAGAAGCTCAGAATGCTACCGACTACGGCACCGAAGCCGCTTAAATGACATTAAGAGAGTTACTGTATATACCTTGTCCGGTATCAAACCATGGACTATGTTTCTCTAGAGATTCAGCTTGTGAATCTCTTTATTATTATTATTAATATTATTATTATTATTATTTATTATTATTATTATTATTATCGGTTTATACAGTACATATAACACATAGGTGGTACATTACAAAATATCTATACGGCCTTCAGGGAACCAAAGTATAGTTACGGAAACAGCAACTTCTAAGCTGAAATTTCGCTACCCATGAACTTCCGAACGATTCTGGTTGTTGATAGAACTACTGCCTTCTGCATTAGTTTGTACAGTCGAGTATCCAGATCCAGTTCTTTAAGGCCTTGGAGCAAGGTACTATTATTATTATTATTATTATTATTATTATTATTATTAGGCTATTATTATCCTTTGCTTCTGTTAAAATGGGCACTTTGACCACTTCATGGCACAGTACCTAACATTTGAGGTCCCGGGTTCGATTCACAGCTCTGTCAAAACAGTTAATTCCGGTCTGAGGGCTGGAACGGGATACACTCAGCCTCGTGGGGCAAAACTGAGAAGAGGCGGGTTCGATTTTTACCTCAGCCATCCTGGATTTGGTTTTCCAAGGTTTCTCACTTCTACTCCATGCATATGCCACCATGATACCCAACTTAAGGTCACGGTCGCTTCCTACCCAAATTCTACCTCAATTATAAATATACTCACTATTACAGGCATCACAGTGACACAGGTTATTGGACAATTTCTACACACACCTAAGTAAATTTTCTTCGGCTTTTCCCAATTAATTGGGGTCGCCGGAGCAACCAGGCTCATGTTGGTTTTGGCTGGGGATTTAAGGCCGGATGCCCTTCCTGACAACACGTGATTTTTCGGTTGATAATTCCACTCCGTGGTCACCTGGATTCGAACCCCGGCCGTCCGGGTGGAAGACGAGCAGCCAAGCCACTGCGCCATCGCGCTCCCCTACACACACCTAAGTACATGGGGATATATGACCACGATATCGTAGAGCCCGTAAGGGTCTAAATAATCAAGAAGAACAGAATTCAATTTCTTGGTGGAGTCGGGAATCGAACTTGGACTCCCGGGGTGATAGCTGCTACACCAGGAGATGAGGCACACGGCTACGCTGCGGGGTAGCTGCAGTGTAACTTCTCTGCTAAAGAAAGCGCTCATTGGGTGTGACGAGGCGTAAAGTGTACTCAAGGGATTCACTCGCTCGCTACCTGGCCGCAACAGATGTACCCCTTATTTTCTGCTTAATTGCACCACCATTGTCAAACGGGCTGCGGTACACGCAGGCTCACACAGACAGCTTTACGTTTTATCCGAGTTGTGCTATCAACTTACAAGATATTTTACCCGCTGGATATCGTTAGAATTAATGTTGCCATACGTACCGGAAAACCGGGACAATCCAGATTTTAGTTTCCTAACCTCCATCCTAGCTGAATAACCGAACAATTGCGAAAATTAAAACTCAGAATTTTTTCTAGGTTTGTGCCGAGTCTTAGTGTTGTTTCGTCTAGTACACCATGCAGGCTCATCAGCGGGCTCTTGGTGTCCCCGTCCAGACCCCCAAAGAAGTAACGAACTGCGCGATACTTCCCTTTTTATGAAGCGCACTTGCGCCTCTTTACTGTGTGAAATAAAAGCTCAAGCAGCCTTAAAATCCCTATGAAGACTTCCAAAAAGATGGTATATTGGCTTTGTTTGTGGAGTGTTTTGTGTGGGGTTTCACCTAGGACACCAAGATGGCTCATCAGTGGGCTCTTGGTGTCCCCGCCAAGACCCCCACAGGAATAGCAAACTGCGAAAATCATGGATTTTCGTTATTGTCTTAGGAATACTACAAAATTTTAGTGATTCAAATTGCCACCTAAAATGTAACACTTTACAGTGGATAGTTAATCTGTAATGTTAGTTTTGCCACAGTGGCTACCATTATTCACCATCATCCTTGAGGTCTGGGTTTCATGCTCGGCTCTGCCATGAAATTTAATTCTGGTCTGAGGGCTTGAACGGGGTTCGCTCAGCCTCGTGAGGCAAAACTGAAAAGAGGCAAGTTCGGCTTCTACCTCAGCCATTCTGGAAGTGGTTTTCTGTGGTTTCCCACTTTTTCTGCAGTGCCAGGGGAGGATACCATTTCAAAACTCCACGCGTTTGAACTATGGCTATACAGAAGGATTCTTAAGATACCATGGACTTATTAGATTACCAATCAAGAAGTATTATGAAGGATTAATACAAACCCAGGAATAGTCAATATTGTTAAATTCCGTAAGTTTCAATACCTGGGTCACATAATGAGGAACAGAGGCAGATACGAACTACAGCAATGCATTTTTCAAGGAAAAAAATAGAAGGAAAACGAGCCCCACGACGAAGAAGAATTTCCAGGCTTGCCAACCACAGAGTATGGTTCGGAAAAACATCCACCTAATTAAAACTCAGCAATTTTTCCAGGTTTGTGTCGTGTCTTGTGTGGGGTTTCACGTAGGACACCAAGCTGGCTTATCAGCGGGCTGTTGTTGTCCCTGCCCGGACGCCCACAGGAGTAGCGAACTGCGCGCTACCTCCCTTTTTATGGAGCGCAACTGCGCCTCTTCACTGGGAGAACTAAAAGCTTAAGCAACCATAACCTCCAAAAGGATGGTATATTAGCTTTCACGGCCATTGAATTAAAACTCAGCATTTTTTCTAGGTTTGTGCCGTGTCTTGTGTGGGGTTTCTCCTAGGACACCAAGCTGGCTCATCAGTGGACTCTTGGTGTCCCCGCCAGGACCCCCATTGAGTATTAATTCACTGGTCGTGAAAGCCAATATACCATCCCCCCAATTGTTCCGGATAGCGACCAATAAAGACACCATAGCCAGAATGATCGCCAACGTTCGAAGCGGACAGGCTCCCTGAGAAGACGAGCCGGGATGATTGGTTGGTTCTTAAGTTTAGGGGCTGCGACAACGCGGTCATGTAGCCCCGTGTACTTTGAGTGTGTGTAGAATCTGTCTGTTAACCGGTGTTAATTGTGATGACTGTATTAGTGTGTGTTATCTGTTTTTTAATTTAAGTACAGACTGCAACTTAGAATTTTTCAAATAGTTCCAACTTTTGCCACCAAGCGCCACCGTCAACGACTACTAGGCCAAATTCAGAGCTTAGCTGCTAGACGCCACCGCAGTCTGCTCTTGGCAATGAACGTAGAAACCTAAGAGCGTTGTTTACATTCTTAACCTATCCAATTTAGCTTCACACAGGTGTAATTAGTGGAAGGTTCTTTAACATGCCATAAATCTATGACATGGGACCGCCGGCTTTACTTCCCCGCCGAAGGAAGGCATACTGAGGGATTTTTAACGCTCTTAAAAAATCCGACGGCTTCGGCCGGGATGCAAAGCTCCAATCTCCGGATTTGTATTGTTGTTGTTGATTATTTAGGGTAACGTAGCCCTGTGTAACCTATTTAGGTTGTGCGGACGTTGCCTGTGGATCTGTGTCACTGTGATATCTGTTTGTATTAAATTGGACCGCCATATCCCCTCCAGGGACGTTGGCGTCAAGGGATCACTAACCACGGATCCCGAGCCGGAGTTTGCATGTGGTAGGGAGGCCAGTTCCTTTCCACTCCTCCTCCTGCCATGGCTTCCGGCAGGTTCTCATTTTGCATTACGAGGTTGGGAGACCCCGTACCAGACCATACCAAGACTTTTATCATTTCAAATGATCTTGTCGACTTCATCGTTATGCTTAGGTCTACCGTTATGCGTTACGGTTACGGCGTGTATGACGTCATGTTGTTCAGTGCATATGCAGCGAGTCTGAGTTTATTCTTGGGTTCTGGCGTTATGCGACGGAGACGGCGAGTGCGTGATGTCATGCAGCCCCCTCGCGGGAAGCCTAATTTAAAGGGTAATGAATTCTGTTGAGTCTGAGTTTACTCCTGGGGTCTGGCGTTATGAGAACGGAGACGGCGAGCGCGTGACGTCATGCAGCTCCCGCGCGGGAAACCTAAGCTAAAGGGTAATGGAGTTTGTTGAGTCTGAGTTTACTCCTGGGGTCTGGCGTTATGCGACGGAGACGGCGAGTGCGTGACGTCATGCAGCCCCCTCGCGAGAAGCCTAATTTAAAGGGTAATGAATTCTGTTGAGTCTGAGTTTACTCCTGGGGTCTGGCGTTATGAGAACGGAGACGGCGAACGCGTTACGTCATACAGCTCCCGCGCGGGAAACCTAAGTTAAAGGGTAATGGAGTTTGTTGAGTCTGAGTTTACTCCTGGGGTCTGGCTTTATGCGATACGGAGACGGCGAGTGCGTGACGTCATGCAGCAGAGTGCATAGAGTCCTGGGGCTTCGAGCGAAGCGAGAAGCCCTATTGAGCCTTTTTAACATGTGTAGCATTTGTAGCATGCGTCATTTGAAATTATATAAAGCCTAGTCTCTCAGACTGACTGCATCATTTAAATTATTGGCAGAGCCGGGGATCGAACCCGGTACCTCAGGGGTGACAGCCAACAATGCTAGCCACTGCGCCACGAGGTGGTCAGTACTTGTACAGAGGTGTGCAAATTATTAGACTCAAATGAAGAATTTAAATCAGTCATACTTTTTGTTAATTTTATTTTATTTCTATTACCATACTTAGTAATGTTTTCTCCCCTCTGGACTTATAACTTTTCCCATGAGAAATTGAATTGGGAAGTTATGGAAATCAGAGATTCTGAGGGACATCTGAGCTTAGTCTTGTTTTCCTTTTTATCACTTCGCTGGGGTCTGGCGTTACGTTACGGTGACGGGACGAAATGTACCGAGAATGCACTGAGGTGTGTGACGTCATAGTACTGCTTGAGCTTCTTCCTTTCCCCGCGCGCTCCAGTGAGCGTGACGTCATCCAACCAGCTACCTCCTTTGACCTTGGATTGCACTTTTTTATTTTTTATTTTATTTTTTTAAATATTTTTTTCTAACGGACTTTGAGTTCACGCAGCATTTGTAGCATTTAAAATGATATAAAGTCTAGTCTTTCAGACTGACCGTCAGTGGGTTTTTTTTCTCTGACTTTGGAGTGTATACTCTAAATTAAGTGATTTCAATCCATTGTTCTCGTATTTTTGAATTGTTCAAGAGTGGACCATTGGTTCATAAAAAAAGACTTCCCCATAACCTAGATGTTAGGCCCCTTAAAACAACAATTATCATCATCATCAAAAGACTTCCAAACTCTGTGGTCTAGTTGACACGAAATCTAGAATAAAGTAATCAAAACAAAATGTGTGACATTCTGCATAAGCAAGGCTTCTCTTTTAGTAGATACTGTAAAAAAATAGTTTAGTGTCAGATTCTTTAAAAGAATGATATTATGACTATTGATTAAACATTTGAAATAATTTCAGCACCGGGCAAAACATTTCCACTGTATTACGCCACAAACCGTACAAAGTAAATGTTGGACAACTGGCATCGAGTCTAATAATTAGCACACCACTCTACTTATAATCGAGGTAGGATTAGGATTTGGATAGAAAGCGGCCGTGGCCTTAAGTTAGGTACCATCCTGGCTTTTGCCTGGAGTAGAAGTGGGAAACCACTGAAAACCACTTCCAGGAAGGCAGAGATAGGAATCGAGCCTGCCTCTTCTCATTTTGCGTCACCAGGGGAAAAAAAAGATCAAGCAAAAACAAAAGCAAAACCAGAAAACATAAAGCAAAAACAAAATCAAAACCAAAAGTCATAAAGCAAAAACAAAAGCAAAGCCAGAAAACATAAAGCAAAAACAAAATAAAACCAAAAATCATAAAGCAAAAATAAAAGCAAAACCAGAAAACATGAAGCAAAAACGAAAGAAAAACCAGAAATCATAAAGCAAAATCAAAAACAAAACCAGAAAACATTAAGGAAAAACAAAAGGAAACCCATAAAACATAAAGCAAAACCAAAAGCAAAACCAGAAATCATAAAGCAAAAACAAAAGCAAAAACAGAAATCGTAAAGCAAAATCAAAAACAAAACCAGAAAACATTAAGGAAAAACAAAAGGAAACCCAGAAAACATAAAGCAAAACCAAAAGCAAAACCAGAAATCATAAAGCAAAAACAAAAGCAAAATCAGAAATCATAAACCAAAAACAAAAGCAAAATCAGAAATCATAAAGCAAAAACAATAGCAAAACCAGAAAACAAAGCAGAGAAGGGATATTCAAGATATCGAGAAATACACAAGATTAATAAAAACTAAAATTAAAATTAAAATTAAAATTAAAATTAAAATTAAAATTAAAATTAAAATTAAAATTAAAATTAAAACCAAAACCAAAACCAATACCAAAACCAAAACGAAAACGAACATGAAAATGAAAATTATAAACCGTGTACCCCGTTCAAGCCCTCAGACCAGAATTCAATTTGTTGGCAAAGCGGGGAAGATAACCCGGTGACACTCATGATTTGCCGTACCGGTAGCTTCTCACCGCAGTCTTGGTGAGCGCTTTGACGCGCACAGCTACTGTGAGAATACCTGAAACCAGCAGCTGAGTACACACAATAACACTGTATCAGCCCAAGGATCTGCCATGTAGTTTATCAGTCAATCTGAGCAGCCCATCCTGTTTGCGATAAAATGAAGAGTTAAACGACGCCAGCGGTTTACCCTGCGGTCGCTATTCTCCTCAAAAGGAATACCGCCGCTGCGCTCTGAAAATCTCATTTGTGAAGTAAATGGAAACTCTAAGGGGTCAATCTCTCTTAGTGATGTAGCCCCCAGCAGCCTCTTATCCGCGCTATATTGTTGTATGCCTTTGTTTGGCTGATGCTTTACAAAGATAACCCATTCTGACCACGGTACACTCTCAGTGCACACAAATAGAACACTGCTCCAGGAACGAGCACGGAACATCTTGTTGTTGTTGCTTATTTTAACCAGCGAGGACTGGCCCATGGATATTTTTAACCCGAGGATTAAATAGTGCTCTACATTTTCGGTTTGGTCAGCCCTTATTTCCTGTCGCTTACTGTACCTTCGTTCCTCGCCTTGAAATCTGCTACTCTTAAAAACAAACTCCAACTAGCACAAAATGCCTATGTGCGCTACATATGCAACTTACGGTATTACGACCACGTCACCCCTGCGTACGAACAACTCAGCTGGTTACGACGAAATCAACGCCGCGATCTTCATTCTTTATGTCTTTTCCGACAAATACTCATAGGTGAAAGGAATGATCGAGGAAGCAGGCTGATGGAATTCTGCACCGAACATGAGTTGGTCATAGCTAACACCTTATTCAATAACCCCAATAGAAGAATATACACATGGATGAGACCAGGAGATACAGGGCGTTACCAAATCGACTTCATTATGGTCAAGCAGAGGTTTCGAAACCAGATTTTGGATTTTAAAACATATCCTGGTGCTGACATAAACTCTGACCACAATCTGGTTGTAATGAAATGCAGATTAAAGTTGAAGAAACTGAAGGAAAGTCAAAAGCCAAAAAGGTGGGCAATAGACAGACTGAAAGTAAAGGATGTGAACGAAAGATTCAAGAAGAGTATAAAGGAAGGACTAATCAAAACCCCCTAAACAAACTTCAATTGCAGACGAATGGGCACTTTTGAAGAATGAAATAACGAAATCGGCAGAAGAAAACATTGGTAGGAAAGAAAGAATAGGTAGAAAACCGTGGATCACTCAGGATATACTAGAATTGATGGATGAAAGGCGGAGACACAAGAATCTAAGAGATGAAGAGGGGAAAGCAGAATACAGACATCTGAGAATTGAGGTTAACAAGAAGTGCAAGGAAGCGAAAGAAGAATGGTTGAAAGAGAAATGTACAGGTATAGAAAAGTGTCTGAAATTAGGAAAAGTAGACACAGCTTATCGAAGGATTAAGAATAATTTTGGGGAAAAGAAGACTAAGTGCTGTAATATTAGGGACACAAATGGAAAGCCTCTAACAGATAGGGAAGAAAAGGTTGAGAGATGGAAAGCTTACATAGAGTGCTTGTATAAGGGAAAGGAGATTGAGAATCATGTAATGGAAAGGGAGGAGGAAATTGATGAGGAAGCAAAAGGAGATTTAATATTGAGATCAGAATTTGACAGAGCATTAGAGGACTTAGGCAGGAACAAAGCACCAGGCATAGATGATATACCGATTGAGTTGCTACGCTGCATAGGAGATGAAGGTCTGATCAGGTTATTTCACTTGGTGTGTAGGATTTATGAGACAGGTGAGGTACCCCCTGATTTCAAGAAGAATGTTATCATCCCTATACCAAAGAAAGTGGGAGCTGACAGATGTGAAGATTACCGTACAATCAGCTTGATTACTCATGCTTCAAAGATCCTGTCTAGAATAATTTACAAGAGGATTGAAAGCCAGATAGAAACGGAGTTGGGTGAAGACCAGTTCGGTTTCAGGAGAAATGTAGGAACAAGGGAAGCTGTACTAAGTCTTAGGCTGATTTTGGAAGGTAGAATAAGGAAAGATAAGAGAACGTTCATGGCATTTGTAGACTTAGAAAAGGCTTTTGATAACGTTGATTGGACTAAATTGTTTGACATTTTGAAATCTATTGGAATAAAGTACAGGGATAGGAGGGTGATATACAATCTATACAGAAACCAGACAGCAGTCATTCGAGCTGAAGGATATGAGAGAGAAGCTGGTATTATGAAAGGTTGAAAGGCTGCAACTTATCGCCCATACTTTTCAATCTTTACATTGAACAAGCAATGAAGGAAATCGGAGAAAAAATTAAAGTGGGAGTGAAGATTCAAGGAGAAATAATTTCAACTCTGAGATTTGCTGATGACATCGTCATCTTGGCCGACAAGCCTGAGGATTTGAATGAGTTTTTGAATGGTATGGATTCCGTCTTACGGAAGGACTTCATGATGAAAATTAATAAATGTAAAACAAAAATACTGGAATGCAGCCGAAATAAATCAGAAACCTCTATGGAGATCAAATTGGCAGGTGAAAAGCTGAAGGAAGTAGGAGACTTCTGTTACTTAGGAAGCAGACTAACCAGTGATGGACGAAGCAAAGAGGATATAAAAAGTAGGTTGTCTCAGGCAAGGACAGCCTTTCTACAAAAAAGGAATCTGTTGACATCGAATATAGATTTAGGTATTAGGAAGTCATTTTTGAAAGCCTTTGTCTGGAGCGTGGCGCTCTATGGAAGTGAAACTTGGACTATTGGTGCAGCAGAAAAGAGGAGAATTGAGGCATTTGAAATGTGGAGTTACAGGAGAATGATGAAGATCAGATGGGTAGATAGGGTTACAAACGAAGAGGTATTAAGGCGAGTGGGAGAGGAGAGATGTTTCTGGCGACTGCTAACGAACAGAAGAGATAGGTTGGTAGGACACATACTAAGACACCCAGGAATAGCAAGCTTAGTTATGGAAGGAAGGGTCGAGGACAAGAACTGTAGGGGTAGACCAAGGTTAGAATATGTTAAACAGATTGCCTCGGATGTAGGGTGTGGTAGCTATGTAGAGATGAAACGATTAGCTCAGGACAGGGAGGCATGGAGAGCTGCATCAAACCAGTCAAAAGACTGAAGACTCAAACAACAACTCATAAGTTCCTCTCCAGCTTACCTGCATTCTCAGATTCACTGCCTCTCACAAGAACATAGTCTTGGTACACGGTCAAAAAATGATTCACTCATGCTCATACCTATACACCGCACTGTACGCTACACTAACTCCTTCGTAGTTTCTACTACACGACTATGGAACAAATTGCGGCGCTCTGTCAGAGGAGAAACCCCGTTCAACTTCAGGCAGCAATGCCAGCTGTACATATCTCAAAAGAAATGAAAGCTGAACTCAACACGTCAAATATTTGAATCCTTATGCTGAGTTATATTCGTGTTTCTAATTTACATTTTATTTACTTTCTGTTTAGTTACCTAAATGTTTTCTTACATCCTTTTAAAAGCGCATTGCAAAATCAATATTAGGCTATAGTAATAACTCATCCATGATGCTTATCATCATCATCATCATCATCACATCATCATCAGGTTCTGTTTTATTAGTGTTTGTGTTTCCCTATTATTTCCTTACTTTAGCAATAATTAACTAATTACAATAATTTTTCCTACGCCATGCTTACCTGCCATTATATGTATTGTGATCGGATCTGAAATGTATTCCTGTTAGATTTAAGTACCATTGTTAAGTTCTGCAAATAATGTAATAATGTATTAATTGTAAAATCTGGTTAGATGGCCCTAATCTTGCCAGACAAAATTAAGCTATTTATCTATCTAACTTCACCCTGCAAAAGAAACATGTCCATAGCTTTCTAAACACTCAAATTATTTCTATATTATTTACGGTCGGGTCGGATTTACCCATGGCGCCAGCTCGCGCATGATAATTTTCAGCTTTCGTTAGTCGGGACAATCTGTAAAAAATATGGGGAAAAATCCACCTATTTTGGTGCAGTACAAATCACATAGCTCACGTTCTTGTTGATACACGTTTCGGCACCTTGGTCATCAGCTCCTTTGTTAAAAAAAATGAGATGACTGTTTCGCCGCCACAATCAAAGCCAATCAGACCGTTACGGAAATTATTGTCATTTTTCTGCATGTTAAATTTGAAAAATATAAATAAACCTCATTTTATATTGGGAATATAATAATAATATCGTATGGCCTCGGGTGCCGGATGCAAGTTTTGTAATTTGACACCCAGAGGGTAGCTTTCATGTCGAATTTCGTTGTTCCTTGAATCACTATGAAAGTCAAGGAGGTTAGATATCTAAGCTCCTTGAACACTATAGCGCTTTCTTGTAGAGAAATGAGGAACTCTGTGTTGGCGTAAACTCCCGAGATTAATTTTGCCATTATGAACACGGCCTACTGAATTCAAATGGGTTCTTTGACATGGCAACATCGTATGACATGCGTGTCGTATTTTTGCCGCCTTTCAAAAATCACTTACCACGGCCAGGAGCGAACCTGCAATCTTGGGGTTAGTAGACCGACACGCTATCCACCCATCCACCGTGGCAAGCTATTGGGAATACAGTAGTTCATAGGAAGATACCGGGTGTAAAACTACTTCATTAAAATCCGTACGACTACGACAAAAAGGGAATGACACTCTATGGGTCAAAACGACCTGGCGCCAGTCTTCGTGCGATATTTTTTCAAGCCAGTTCTCAAGGATTAAGGACTGACACATTGTGGCCATATAGCCCCGTGTGTAATTTGAGTGATAACCTGTGTTATTGTTATCGTTATAGGCCTATACTTGTGTGTGTATTGGTAAATTGAGGAAAGGATAGGGAAGGAAGCGGCCATGGCCTTAAATTATGAATATCACGGCATTTTTATTGGGGCGCACACCCCTGGAGTACAACAAGAGAAAAAGTAAATAGATAAGTAATTAAATAGTGAGAGAGAAAAGGTTTTTTCGCTCTCCTGTAAGTTTTAACTTCTAGCCACCCAGCCCTGTCTTAAATGACTGATTCAATTATGATCCATAACAAAACGAAAAGATCCTGATCTATTTTTGAATATGAAGACTACTTTTAAGAGTATTATCTCGTTTATAATAATTTAACTACGGAAATGTATCTCTGTTGGTAATTGGATCTGAGCGAAACATGCCATTCTATAGTTTTCTCCTTCTTCTGTAGGCAATAACAAATATATTGTTTATATTTTAATTACATGTGATTTTTAGTCTACTTTCGATTTTTGCAAAAAATGAAAGTAGACTTATGAGATGTACACAGGGCGAAAAATTGTGTGTCTGTGTGTGTGTGTGTGTGTGTGTGTGTGTGAGTCTGTGTGTGTGTGTGTGTGTGTGTGTGTGTGAGTGCGTGTACTCTAAATGTCTGTCTCCCCCTATCAATTCAAACACGGTGAAACCGAATTGAACGAAATTTGGTACATAGGTAGAACTAGCAAAAGGCACCTCAGTGTCATGTTTTATATCGCCGCCATCTTTACCAAAACTGAATGGCGGCCACTCAAACTTTCAAAACGTAAAATCAAATAACGCCTAACCAAATCATCCGATCCCTACCAAATTTTGTAACAACATACCTTCATATAGGACGCGTCTTGTGACCAAACTACAAGGTCATCCGCCGTACTATTTTAGGCGGCCGTGCGAATTATGCAAACATTATAATCCATATCATGGGACCCACCAGTTCCGATTATCGTTTTAACTGTTCTAAAGGAAGAGGCCCGTTCGAAATTAAAAGTTTATTTTGTAATACTATAGTGCAGAAGTGATTTAAAAAACTGAGCCGTCTCAGTACAAGGCGAGATGGCAGCGGATATCTTGAGCCTGACTTATATTTCACTAATTTGAGTATTGCATGCAATATAGCGTAGCCTACTGATACAAAATATATAAACTTTGTATGAAATGCTTCATATATAAATAATATACTCCACCGATGAAATCGTTTAGTGTAAATCATTAATTGCTAACACGTTCTATGTAACTCATTTGATATCGGTTAATGTTCGCACGTTTGGCTCCGTAGTAAAGCGTTAGCCTATCAATCTTATGGCTATGGTTCAAGCCCTATCAGAGTTAGGTTTTTTGCTTGAATTTCTTTATATTTATTGTTTTGTAATGACTCAGACGTTTTAAAATTAATCGTTATATTGCGCATATTACGATGGAAAATATATAATTAAAACAAAATTCGCCAGCAGATTTGCACGAGAGGAACAAAAAAGTGAATTATTATGGCGAACTGCACGCCAGATTAACTTGCAGATTTTATTGAAAAAGTTTATGTTTATGGCCGCTAGAATGCACTCCCCCTGTTAGGATTATCTTGTTCGATATTTCTCCATTAGATGTCACGACTGGTCTACATGGGACTCCATTTATTAGTATACCATCGGCATTCTATGCGCATCGAATTTGAAGAATGACAAGATGATACTACGATACATTTTTACTTTTTATTTTAAAGGGTTTGTAACAGCCTATTGTGCGTTATTTGAAAATGTTAATTGAAGTAAAGAACAAAACGATTTCACATAGTATCTGAACTCGAGCCGTTGGTGCTAGTTCAGGATATTAATTAATACTTTCATTGCAGCCATATAGCAATCGAAAATATCCACATAGTTGGTATACACACGTCTCTGTAGGATCGTGGAAAGATTTGTTAATTCAATTAGGGTTGTGAAAGCCATGCACAACCAGACGTGTAAAGACATGCCTCAACTCAAAGTTGGATGTTGCCCGCTTCAGGCCGATTATGTAATAATAATAATAATAATAATAATAATAATAATAATAATAATAATGTTATTGGTGTTACGTCCCTTTTAACTACTGTTGCATTTAGAGACGCCGGGATGCCGGAATTTTGCCCCGAAGGGGATCTTTAACGTGCCAGTAAATCTACTAACACGGCTCCCTTGCATTTGTGTACCCTCAAATGCCAGCTGACTGCGCCAGGTTACGAACCTGCAACATAGGGCCCAGCAAGCGAGAACGTTACCGCTGAGCCAAGCAGCTAGTCCGGTCCATTATGTCTCCAGATCCATAACATTCTTTAGATACTTCTTATCTTTCTTTCTTTCTTTCTTTCTTTCTTTCTTTCTTTCTTTCTTTCTTTCTTCAATGATGGTAGCAGTTGTTCTCGAGGTTGTGGTGTTTGGTAGAGTTAAATAATGTCTAAGGTCTTCAACCAAGAAATGATTCTATTATGATCTTTGATAAAAACAACGAGTTATAACTATAATCATACATTTAGGAGAAAGTAGGCTATATGTTCTTTACTGAACATCTTGGTTCAGGTTATTTGTTCTCATGTCCCAGTAATTGGGATTATAGCCTATTGTGTTGACCGACTGAAAAGTTGCAATATTGAATTGTCAATAAGGCAACACTGAAAAATGCTTCAAAGCTCTCCATATCTCTGTTGAGCCATACCTTAGGTAATAGACAGGTTGTAAAAGGTACGTGATTGTTGTTGATTCATTTAAGCCCAAGGAAACATAACAGTGACCTGAAATTTTCCAGGTGGCGGCCGGGCGAAATATTAAAACCTGATAGATAATTATTCAGAATGTATTTACGGAATTAAACCGAAACTTAGTATGGAAGTATAAAGCGCGTTCAAAAAGTAATGAGCCGGAGGCAGGAATGCGCAAACCGGTGACTACATCGGCTAATCGTGGCGTGTGTAACGAGGTGTGGTTCCAACCAGAGCGTGGAAGGTCACAGCCCGTCGCTAGAGGGCACATGTGCACGTCACGGGACGATACAAGGGCATGCACAAATCGTCCAACGCTGCCAGTCGCATTGCAAACAGTGACATGGAGGTGTCAACCGAAGAGCAAAGAGGTGTTGTTCGGTTTCTGACAGCGGAAGGATTAGGGGGAACGGACATTCATCGCCGAATGTCACAAGTGTACGGCGAACACTGCATGTCCTTTGCAAGGGTCAAGGCGTGGCACAAGCGCTTCAGGGAAGGACGGGTGTCGTTAGCCGATGATGCCCGGTCTGGGGCACGCCCCTGCATTACCGATGACATCGTCCGGCTGGTTGATGCACTAATTACCCAGGACCGCCGAGTGACAGTGAACGCCATAGCCGTCGTGGTCGCTCCACGACAATGAACGACCTCGTACGGCCACACAGTCGCGGCACTCCTGCAGAAATTCAAATAGAATGTTCTCGGTAACCCTCCATATAGTCCAGACCTCTCTCCCTGTGATTACGCCATGTTTGGTCCCCTGAAAAGGGCTCTGCGGGGCCAACGATTCACCTCGGACGCCGACGTCCAGCTGTACGTGCGGAACTGGTTCACATCGCAGGCCAGGGAGTTTTATGAGAAAGCTATTCACCGCCTGGTGTCACAGTGGGACAAGTGCCTTCTTATTATACAGGTACTGGTTTCTGGAATTATGCCTCCGGCTCGTTACTTTTTGAACGCACCTTATAGTACAGTATAAGGGACCTTGCTGGAATGAAACCTGAGAACAACACACTGAATACAACGTGAGGCGGCCATCTTGAAAATATAGAATATGGTAATTAATAACTCAAAGTATTTCTTAAATAAAACAACGAACATTTGCGGTAATGTAGAACCTTGTAAGTAGCTTCCTAAGTGACTCCATACCTTTATGAGAGCAGCTTGGTGTATTCGCAATACGTGAATAACACGATGTAATAACACAGTTAACGCGAACTTTAGTGAAAGAGGAGTACAATACAAAAGACCTCGTTACTATTAATCATAGTAATATGACACTAAATTTAGCGCTCAATGGCCATCTTGAAATCATAAAATATAACAACGAATAATTCTATATGTTTTAGAGTTACAATATCCCAAATTAGCATTAATGTAGAATCATATAATAATGCCAAAGGCAAAAGAAACCGCCGCCAAATATTCAAGATGGTGGCTAAGCATATTATTATAACTTCAAAATCATTAATTCAAGATCGAATTGCGCAATTATCACGAAACTTTATAAGAGGGGAGAAACAGATTAGACACCTTGCCTGCATTAATCATATGACTGTCACACGGCATATAGCACGTAGCTGACATCTTTAATATAGGCTACTGTATAAGACATTAATGTCGACATTCCACTATTTATTACAGTTGCGATGAAGAGACGTAGCATGGCATGTAGTCTCACTTAAAAGAATTTCTCTGCAGAAGACGCAAGATAAACGATTCCATTCATTCAAGATGGTGGGCGGGCGTACTGTCCTAATGTTTCAATCGATTAATTTGGATAAAGAAAAAGAAAACAAGTAGTTCCGTGAAGAGCTATACAGCCTATTTTCATATATCCTACTCATGTTAATTGCTTCTATCAACATACAAAATTTCAGATTGATTGTTGTGATAGATTTCGTAGATATTGAGATCCGTCTAAATATTTCAAATGGTCGCCAGGTTGGATTTTTATTTATGTACTATTACATGAAGATTATTGTGTAAGTGTGGTATTCAGACTTCAATCGCATGATTAGGACACAAGAAGTAAAAACAAGATTTTAAAATTTTGCACAGCTGCCATCTTGTGGTTATGAAAACAATTGAACTAAATTAGATGCCAGTGCATTACAATGGGAATAATCATTTACTGTACCACATTTCACTGCGTTCAGATGGTTAAATCACGAGAAATGTCTATTAAAATGTTTCAATTTCGCTTGGCCGCCATATTCGTTTTGTACTTTACAGGTTTCTGAAAGTTACTTAGATAACCTTGTATCAGTGCCCTTTATCACCGTATGAAATTTCAGGGTGATATCATAAATAGTTTCGGAGATATTGAATGCCAGTAAAATATTTCGCACAGCCGCCATTTTGAGGTTATGTAACAATTGAACTAAATTACAGACAAGTGCATTACAATGTGTATAAACATTTGCTCTACCATGTTTCATTACGTTTGGATGGTTAAATCGTGAAATAGTACGAGTGTCTTAGTTACCATTATAGGCGAGTTGCTTACGACTGTTTATGTTCGACGATAATTATAACTTTATTATATGTTTTAACATAAATATTCATAAATATCTGTTCAGTCACTACAGTAGAATGTTGTGATCCGGTGCTGCGGTGGGTAGTATATCTCTCTTGTCCAAGCTCTCTGGACAACCGACGCATGCGCTCTGTGTGCTTCAATACCATATGTTCAGATTGCGCACCAGTATTCAGTAAAACTCTCACTGAAGTCGTGTCAAAACCACGCGCTGTGTAGAAATTGGTTTTGGGGATATTAAGGTACCGGTACAGTGCTATTTCTTGTCTCATATTCGCCAGTTTATTTACGCGAACATATGGACGGTGCGTATTCCATGTCGGTAATTTATTATAGTTCGATGTTTTGTTTATGTCCGACATGTTGGATTTTGAGTGCATGCGCGAAAGTATCGTTACCTAATTGGTCAATGAACGAGCTCTGATTGGCTGGAGAAACTGTATCATAATGAAAAACGGTGTTATAATGACCATCATTATGATACAGTTTTCTAACACATAATAGTGAGGGTCGAACATAAAAGTCTATTTATATGTCACAACTTCGCTTGGCCGCCACGTTGGTTTTGTAGTTACCAGGGTTTTGAAAGTCTCATAGTTGAACAGGTGAACTTCTAGTAGTTCCCTTTATCACCGTACACAATTTCAGGGTGATATCGGTAATAGTTTCGGAGATAATGAATGCTGGTAAAATATTTCGCACAGCCGCCATGTTGGATTGGTGAGACACAATAAAATTTGAAGGGCACGGTCGGGGTCGGCCAGATTAGTGAGTGCTATGATCTTACCGAGTTTCATTGAAATCTCTCCATCCGTTTAGAATTTATTAGGGACACACACACACACACACACACGCGCACGCACGCACACACAGACAGACTCACGGACAAAAGGTGATGTCATAAGCCTATTTTTTTTTTCATAAAATGAAAATAGGCTAAAAGGAAAAAAAAAGGCCTGCAACGAAAGTTTGTAATCGGGAGCCGTATGCAGAATACAACACTTAATATTCATCATAAGAATATTCAATTATGGCTTACTCATTGATAAGGACAAAGTGTTATAACGATACCCATACATTTAGGAGAAAAAAAATGCGATATATTCTTTACTGAACATCTTGTTGTCTTTGTACCAGAAATAACATGATATTGTATTATTATTATTATTATTATTATTTTATTTTTATACATCGAGTTGAGCCTCTATGGACTGCGTGGTAACAACCAACTTCACTTTAGTGTCTAGGTCTTGCTCTTGTTCCGGCTTTGACTTCCTGCCAGTATCTTCTGACCCCAGCGACGAGTGCCTGTTTATGTTCCTCGGACAAAGGTCCTCTCCGTCTTCCGGAAGTTGATGCCATTTTAAAACCTTGGTAGTTGTTCACCAATCTTCTAAATGTGTTCCTGTCACGAATTTCTCGGTCTAGAATACCAATTTGTCTGAGATCTTTTTCGCATTCCTCGAACCATCTCGGCCTTGTTGCCTTAGACTTGATGAAACTCCATATTCTTTTGGTTAATCGATCATCAGTCATTCTCATGAGGTGACCGTAAAATAGTAGCCTTCTCTTCTTAATTGATGCTGTGATAGGGTCTATGTTCTTGTACAAGTCCTCATTTGCTCTCATTCGCCACTGTCCATCAACCCATCTATTACCAAGAATTTTTCTTAATATCCTACGCTCTCTTTTTTCCAGTTGGTCGGCTTGACCTTTAGTGTTCATGGTTAATGTTTCGGACGCATATAATCCCTCAGGTTTTACAACTGTGGTATAGTGTCGGAACTTGGCCCCTATACTCATCGACTTTTTGTTATAGATATTTTTTGTAATGTGGTATGCCTGGTCTAACTTCCTCATCCTGACATTAATTGCTTCCTCTTCTAATCCATTCTGCTGGATGACTTCACCGAGATAACGGAAATTTGTGACTCGACTGATTTTTCCAAGGTTAGTGATAATCCATTCAGGTCCATCGCAGATGTTTGTCATATATTTTGTCTTCTGATTAGAAATCTGGAGTCCTACCTTTTCAGCAATTTCTGACAGCCTATTGATCTTGTTGACTGCTGAATCTATGTCGTTAGCAAAAATGGCCAGGTCATCCGCAAAGGCCAGACAGTCAACGTATATCCCTTTGTGCTTAGGACCAAGTCTGAACCGATCTTCATTTCTTTCTTCTTGGTCTAACATCTTCCTCCATTCTCGAATGACTTTTTCCAAAACACAGTTGAAGAGGAGTGGAGATAGTCCGTCTCCCTGTCTGACGCCCGTTCTAATTGTAAACGGTTCTGATATCTCTCCCATAAATTTGACTTTCGACACTGTGTTGGTCAGAGTTTGTTTGATCAAATTTCTAGATGTATCATCCACTCCAAACTCTTCCAAAATATTCATTAATGACTCCCGGTCGATGGAGTCATACGCTTTCTGAAAGTCAACAAACACGACCACGTAACTATATCCTCCTGTCTTCTTGTACCTGATGATGTTCTTCAGGTTAATGATCTGTTCCGGGCATGAACGACCCTTTCTGAAGCCAGCATGGTATTCCCCGATCTGTTGGTCAAGATGCGCTTCTATTCTGTTCTGAACTGCTTTGGAGAAAATCTTATACGGAACAGATACTAATGAGATGCCTCTATAGTTGTTGACATTCTTTTTATCACCTTTTTTGTGTAGAGGATGGATTAGTGCTGACAGCCATTCAATTGGTAACATCCCAGTTCTCCATATCTCTTCAAAAAGTTTGACTAGTACATCTAGAGTTTCATCATTCGCCAGCTTCAGTAGTTCCGCCACTATTGAATCTTCACCAGCTGCTTTATTATTCTTTAAACTGTTGATAATTTGTTTGATCTCCTCTTTACACGGTGGGGATGAGTTGAGTAGTTTGTGGATCGGATCGCACACAGTGAATCGTTCTTTCGGTTCATCACAATTAAGCAATTTTTCAAAGTAACGAGACATGATCGTACAGTTTTCTTTGTTGGTCAGGCCCAGCTTCCCATTTTCATCTCTAAAACAGAGGCTGGGGACTTGATACCCTTTCAAATTGGACTTGAACGTTTGATAGAAGTCTCTGGTATTGTTTTTCCGGAAATCCTGATCGATCTCTTCTAACTGCTGCTTCTCATATAATCGCTTGGCCCTTCGGAAAGTTCTGGCTGCTTTTTTTCGAGCTTCACGGAACACATCGAAATCTTCAGGTCTTCGGGTCGAGTTCCACTTTTTCCAGGCATTTGTTCTTTGAGTCAGCACTTCATCACAATCCTCATTCCACCATCTATGCTGTCTCTTCTTAGCTGTCAGGATTGTAGTATTAGCTGCTTGTTGGATCTTGGAGGCAATGTCCGTCCATTTATGAGATTCAAAAGTCAGTTGCTGGTGGTATTGTTCTAATACATTTTGATCGATTTTCAACTTTTCAAGGTCATATTTACGAATCTTATTTCCTTGTTTCTGGGTCTTATTGAGAGGAATGAAATTTATTTTGATCTTAGAGAGGTAATGGTCTGAATCGAACTGGGCACCTCTCTGCACTTTAACATTCATTATTTCCTTAATCGCTCTCCTAGAGATTGCGACATGATCGATCTGTTTCTCTCCACACACATTGCCCGGTGATCGCCAAGTCTTTTGTTTGCTTGGTTTGTGTTTGTAGAACGTTGACATTATCTGAAGATTGAAGGTGCGACACAGATTGACGAGTCTTATACCATTTCTGTTCGTCATCTTGTGAGCAGGATAGGCTCCGATTGTTGATCTGAATTGCGATTCTGTTCCCAGCTGAGCGTTAAAGTCACCTAGTAAGATCTTGATGTTCTTCAAGGAGGTCCCAAAACTGTTCAACTTTCTCAGGATTACGTCTGTTGTCCTCATTGATCGGTGCATCAGCATTGATCAGCGTGTATCTTTTGTTACCGCAGCTGAGAGTTAGAATAGAAAGTCTCTCAGAAGGGCTAAGGAATTCCACTATTGAACTGACAACCTTCTTACGAACAACAAAAGCCGTGCCAAGTAAAGGCATGTTCTTACCTATTTTCACTGCCCTTTCTCCTTTATAAATCCTATACCCCTCAATATCCATTATGTCCTCATCTAGGTATCTCGTTTCTTGGATGGCCAAGATGGTTATGTCATGTTTGTCCATCATCATTGTCAATTCTTTGTGTTTTCCAACTTTCAGTAGTGAATTGACGTTCAGCGTCCCAAAGTAGTATTTCTGTTTCGTCTTCAATTTTGTACTTGTAGTGTGCCCATTTAGCAAGAAATATGCCAATCACAGTATACCAGCGTAGCTCAATTCGGGATTTCGGGGCAGCGGTAAGTTCCCCCACTCTGTGACTCACATATTTTGGATTAATTAGAGGATACACTTGCAAAAATAACAACAAAATCAACTCCTATTTAAACACATTTAATTAATAACATTTATGGCGCTACAAACATTTTAACAATTTAATTACTGACCCAAATATCAACTGCTTGTTCCAAATGAACAAGGGATCACAAATATAAACAAATATTGTATTCAAACCTGTGGTTTCCACATAAACCAACAATTCTTACTTAGTCTCACTTCCATAAAGCACTAACATTAAGTTTACATAACTCCGAGCTCTTTGGCTCCATGCATTTACATTCTTATGGTGTCATTCTTGTACACCTCAAACACTATCCTTTATATTTTCTTATTTCTCAAAAACAAATATATAATTATATTTAAAAATCTAGGTTAATTATCTAACTCAATATTTTTGGCATGTCCACACATTCAGTTGTTATCATCTCTCTTTATTTCACAAATATATTAAGGTAATCAGAAAATCAATTGTGTACTCCAGAGCGTGAAGGTACTTGACACAGTCAAAAAACTATAGTTACTCCCGAACTCAGTTGCCTTCAATCAACTCGTGGAATCCCACGCCCATACATTATTACAATAGGGATTGTTATTTATCTCTTATGTCTTAATAGACCATTATCATATAAGAAACTACGATCTGAACCGGCAAACGAAATATCCATCTTTAAGGACCTCGGTTCAACGCCCGGGTCGTTAACAACTTTAAACACTCCTGGTGTATTCATTTCTCTTTATAACAGCTTACGAGACGGTCTCTGTTCCTTCTCGCTTTAAGAGAGCTAGACTCTACTACTTGGGGTGCGATTTATGACACGTTAGGGTGACGGCGACTCCCTGTCTGACCCAACGTTAGTAGCTTATTTCCAAGGCTTTCAAAACAAACCTTCCCATTTTATCCAGTTCTGGGGAGACCGGGCTTTATTGTACCGTATACATTCAAACAACTATTCTTTGGTTCACCGACCATTTTCGTATCCTTGGCATTTATTAATTATGAGAGGGTCCTCATTGATTGGGAAGATTAATACACATACGACGACGGAGAATTACAGGGGCTTTTATCATAAGAAGATCCTGCATTCGAATCTCTTCAAGTGCCTCGGGAACCAATCCCTTACAGAGGACTTATACAAAATGCGATTTAGAGTCGGCCGTGGCCCATATGACATACGCTCAATAATACCATATATTAGCTCCCTTTTTAAATACATACACAATGCCTCGTGATACTATGTCACAAATAGAGGACTTATACAATTATCAATTCACTGCAATCAACTACCCTCCATAAGTAATGTACCAAGTATTTTAACCACTACGCGTTCCTAGCGTGACACTTTAATATTATATTTGCGCTCATTATGCGCTATGCATTATATAAGCCGAAAATGTCTTCCCAAGAACTGATAAAATCTCTTTAGTAACAATTCATATTATTTTAATTCACATATTAATCTTTCCGTTGTCGATAAATCGCTCCCTGTTTTAAAATATTCCATTGAACCTCACCTCTTACACATACGTTACGGCTTAACGTTCTTATATTCATATCAATTTATTTGATTTTTATTTAACATTTCCAATATTATTATTATTATTATCTTTATTCTTTATACAAGCTCAAAAGCTATTTCTTTCATATTTCAACTTTACTTTATTTCAATATCTTTCCTGATAATTAATGATATTTCGCTTGCTCTTAGGACGTTTGTTAAATACATTAACCCTTTATTCACATATTTCCTCTACGGGATTTATTCTTTACATAATTATTTATAATTTCTCAATTTATTTTATTATTGTTCAGACCGTGTTCTTGATTATTCAGTATGTATTTATTTAAACACATCCCTTTCACTCCAAAACTCTGGTGGTTTTGTACACAATCAATTTCTGACACCAAAATAGAATGAATTTAGTACTCACATGTTTCCAGATCATCCCATGATCTTTAATCTGGTGCGGCGCTTCATTTTTGGGCCCACTTTAAACTTTTACTCCATATTAAAGGAATTCATCTTACTTAAAAACACTTTTTGATATACATTTAAAACACTTAACATTGACGACATTTTTATATACTGATGTGTTCCTTTGGAACACATAATAAACACTAAAAATATTAATTTAACACACAATCTTGATTATTTTACACTTCACAATTCTCGATCACTAGGCCGTATTTCTGAGCCTATCACACGTGATCTTCCTAAATTCCCGTTTCCAAGGGTGAAATTTATTCGATGTCGGCTTCCTATCCTGCAGAATGCGAAAGTCCCGAAACATCTACTGTTCCCTGGAGTCCAATTCTGCTACTCCTATCCTGGATAACCGGCTATTGATCTAGCTTGAACGGCTTCTTTGTAGATCTGTCTATCGATCCTAACGAAAGTCTATACGGATCGAGGTCTCCTCTAAGACCTATAGATTTAGTTTATAGCAGCTAACACTTCTCAATTCTAGTATTTTTAGAATAGTTCGCCTGCTTTCTGGAGATAATGTTTATAGTCTCCTATCGTCTTTATTTGAACTGTTTTATTATTCTGTTCTTCCCTTTTAGGTTTCTTTAATTTAAATAACAGTTTATCTGTCTGGTACGATACTTCCGTACGTTATGATCTATTCGTTCGTACATTTAACGACCTATCGCCTTTAAGTCCGATGTTCGCGGCCTGCTCTGACTATATCTTACGAATTTTCACTTTAACTTGTATACAGTCGGGCCTAAATCCTATAATTAGGATTTTCCTAATATTTCACTACGGCGATACTTTAAAATTTCGTCTTGACCACTCCTATGGAGGCAAGCAAGTCGTTAATACTATGACGCCTGTGGCTATCGGATCTTACTTCTGCGGTGTAACACAGCGTTCCTCCCCTCAAGGAGTACTGGTAGCTGTTTTCGATGTAACGCAGAGTTACGTCCCCTCACGGACTGTCGGAATGACTACTTCTACGTCGTGGTGCAGCACTTCCCCTCACGGAGTGCTCGTAGGACTACATGTGCTGATATAACTTCACGTCCTCCTGGACGGATTCGTACTGCGTGATGCGTGGCAACACTCCTCGGGCTATTCAAGACTGCATTCAATGATGATCATGACACAGTGTCATGCCCGCAGGCTGATAATAACTGCATTCGGTGCTTATACTTGTTGCACAGTATGACCTCCCCTGAGGTTCATACGTCTGAAGACTTTGATGCAGCACCTCCGCTCACGGAGTGCTCGTTGTAAAACTGCATGTGCTGTGATGTAGCCTTACGCCCCTCACGGGCTATTCGAGACTGCATTCGTTGTGATGTAGCACAGTGACGTGCCCTCAGGCCGTTTGAAACTGCATGATTGGCTTGGAAACGCCCGAAGCTTTATACTATTTTATTAAAAAAAAATAAGACTCAAGCCTTTTCTGTGGTCAACTTCTAAAATAATGGTGCCACAAATATAAAAATTATACCTTCCGAAAGCTCTTCTTCTCAATGTCAAATGATCTTATTGCACCTAAGAATCGATCGTGCAATTCGGAGATAATAATTAATTTCTCGTCCTCAATTGTGTGGGTGTTGCATTCCTTTTGCTCTCTCCCCTCCACAGAGGCTTAGGTAATTCCCCAATGACGTCGTCTTACGTCGGCAGTTTTTTTCTGCACAATATTTAAATGGTTTCTCTTTACTGAAAAATCTCTCATTCAAAATGATTCACTGTACTGTGCTTGTTTACTCATTATTATGCTCGTAAACGTGTTAATTTTAATTATTCCTCTTCTGGTGCATAAGCGACGTTGTCAATTTCCAGCAACGTCAGCTGAAATTCCGATTCAGGCTTCCTTGTCTAACACGGTGGAAATTTCCATTCAGTTATTAATACTCGTGACCAGCCCTCTCTTGAATGTCGAGTGGGGTGATCTCATCTAAGGAACATCTGTCCCTAGTCGCTTGCACAATGTTAAGCTATATCCTGGCTTAAAATCTCTCTCCGTTCCTTTAGGAAACTATACGTTTCTTTCATTTCTTCCTTAAGGACATGGGTTCGACCTTCATGGACCCTATGGCCCATGGGTTCATCTCTCCCCTCCTTAGGTAAATAAATTTTCGAAAATTTTGAGGAAATTTATTTCAATTTAATTTCGTATTTCTTTATCGTCGAATCCATCATAATGTCATCCGTATTTACTGTTGTTTTATTTCCTTAAAGTTCCTTCCACTAATTGTGTAGGTTGGGTATGCTCTATCTTTACCCTTTCTTTCTCCTTTATTATATTAAAATTTTCCTTTTCAATAAAATCAATTACATCTTTAAAGTTCCTCTCCTTTCTGGTCTGTGTTTAGGTTGGGTCTTCAAGAGTTCCCATTCATTCATTTATTCCCTAGTGGTCGACTCCACTCAGGCCATAAATCTCTTGTCACGTTCGATGTTTACAACTCTCTACCCTCGTCTGGCGCATGCTTCTCCAAACTCGAGTCAACAGTTGGTTTCCTTTCTTCTTTTCTCAAGACAGACTTCAAGTCGGTCTGTTCTTTATTCATTATATTTCTTCTTAAATGACTTTATGTTAATTATCTTGCGGGTGCAATTAGCTTTACCCGTAACTTAATTCATTACAGTTCTCAGACTTCAAGTCTGTTACCCTTCATTCGATTTTTTAAGAGCTCAGTCTGACTTCACCTGACTCTTTCTGGTTCTCTTCCCTATTCCTCATCTCTCTTTGAGATGGTATTTCAGCAAATATTATACTTATTTCTCGTATTCTTTGACGGTTGCAAATATCTTTACCCGTTTGTTCCTATGGGATAATCCTTTTCCTTCACCTCGTATCGAGATGGCATTTTCAAAGAGTATTTCTTTTTCCTACTCTTCCAATTCTTTAGATTTTCCAAATCTCCTTTCTTTCTCTTCTTTTTATCCTTCCCTTTCTTCTTACGATGCTTCCAGCTGAAATATGCCTGGGCATCCTCTTTCTCCAAGACATCGTTGGTTATTTCACCTCCTTTCCTTGTTTCCATGGGGTATCCATTTCCTGGTACACCAACTATCAATGGCGGTTTTCTTCTGTATTGATTTTCTTCAGAGACGTCTCCTCTCATTTTTTCATTGTTTCCAACAATCTCATCTTTTTCTTTTAGGTTTTCTTGGCTCTTATTGGCATTTGTTTCCCTTTCTCTGCTCTTTTGTTGCCAGTTCTGGTATTTAATCAACAATTCAAGGATCTGAGCTTTCAATTTTGGTCCTTCTAATGCCGTTTTATCTTCTTGATCCTCCTGAATGTCTTCTAGGTTTTCTTTTTCTATTTCTGTGAATTCTTGAACCTCTGTTTCCATCGGTGCTTCGTTGACATTTTCTATATTTATTTCATTTAATTTCTCTATTTCTTCTGGAATTATTATTTCCGTTTCTTCAACTATCAATTCCTTTGTTATCTCCTGTTCCGAGATTACTTCTAGCTCTTCCAGCTCAACCTTTCCTTCAAAATGAGTCTCTTCCGTTTGGAGCTCATTTTCATTTTGGCTGTCCTCCTGGTCTGGACTTATGATTTCCTCTTGAATCTCCATGTCTTCTTCAGGACGGATCTCCAAAGTTTCCTCAGTTTCCACTGGAATCATTACGATTTCTATTTCTTGTTCGACTTCTCTAATCTCAATTTTGGGCTGTTCTGGCACCATGACTTCTTTTTCTTCTTCAATCTCAACTTGTTTTTCATCTGGGGCAACTATTTCATTTGCCTGACAGTTCTGCGCCACCATGTATTCCTCATATACCTTCTGAGCAACCTCTAATATTTCTTGATATTCTGGAATTTTGGCTTTCCTCAATTCAGCTAGCTCCTGAATACTTATTATTCCAGGTTCGTCATACATGCTCGTTCTGAAACAGTGCATTTTTTCCCGTTCTTTTGTTATCCAATCTGTCTGTTCATTAATATACTTTTGTTTACCTTTCTTCCCATAATCGGCCTTCCACCATCTATTATTCCATTCATCTCTTAGTTTTCCTAGTTGCTCCCTTATATCACTTACTTCCTCAATAAACATGTTTAGCTGTTCCCATGGTGCTACTTCTATTTTTCCTTCTTTCTCCATGCGTTTCGCAAATTTCCTCTTTGTTTCTCTTAATGACTCTTTAAGCTTCGGGATTTCCTCGTATAATTCCTCTAATTCCTGTTTGGATATTTTATACCCATTTATACTTATCCTATCCCAAAGTTCACCTATCTTCTTTATTTCCTTAGAAATACTTTCTCTCTGTTCCTCAATGCCTTCCTTCTTTCTTGAGTCGAAATCCTTTAAATTCCAAAGTTCATTCCTCATCTTATAATGCTCGTCTCGTATTTCTACAATTTTATCCAAGAATTCTTTTATTTCATCCCATTTCGCCATTTCTACCTTTTCCTGATCCTGAACGTCAGTACTATCGTTCTTTTCCCCTTCGTTTTCTGAGCCTACCTGGACCGACATTACTACGTGAGACTTTGTATTATCCTTATTCTTATCAATATCCATTACATTTTCCCTTGGAATTGGTTTACAAATTTCCTTTTCCTTTCCGAGCTCTAAAGGCTCAACATTTATTACCCTTTTGTCTGCAGACATGTTACCTTCTCTTCGTGTAACTATGTCTCCAGGTGCACGCATGCTTTCTACAGAAACATTTATAATTTCTTTAGTTGGGTACTCTTTCTCACCTGTAGTTTTACTTTTATCTGGGCTCTCGGCCCTTACATTCTCAGAGAGCCTCCGCCTCTCTTCACTTAACAACATCATATTAAAATACAGTGGGCCTCTAATGCCACCACACTAGTACATGCTTGAGAGATGATACTCTGAATCCGTGTGTCCCAATTTCTTCAAAATATTACTTTAGTACGGGTATTCACTTACAACGTACCCTTTTGATAATCTTATTCAATTTCATAAAACCTTTATGGAAGTGTTTAAAATTCAAATTTTCGAAAAACCATTTTTTCAAAAATGAAAATTTTGATTTTTCGAGAAAACTCGGGTTTTCCCTAGGAAAACTCAGCCCTGCGTACTGGGCGCCAAAAATCATAGTGTATGTGATTTGCTAGGGGGTTTGTAATATAATATTATTCAGGGCTGCTCGGTATGAGTTTCCAGGGACCCATGCGGTCAGTTAATATTTTACGTTGTAGCTATTCCTGTCATTACTTTAATTTTACATGATATGACCGACTTAAGTGTTCCTCTAGTTATTAATCCAGCACATTATTTATATATCCCCATGTGCCCATTTAGCAAGAAATATGCCAATCACAGTATACCAGCGTAGCTCAATTCGGGATTTCGGGGCAGCGGTAAGTTCCCCCACTCTGTGACTCACATATTTTGGATTAATTAGAGGATACACTTGCAAAAATAACAACAAAATCAACTCCTATTTAAACACATTTAATTAATAACATTTATGGCGCTACAAACATTTTAACAATTTAATTACTGACCCAAATATCAACTGCTTGTTCCAAATGAACAAGGGATCACAAATATAAACAAATATTGTATTCAAACCTGTGGTTTCCACATAAACCAACAATTCTTACTTAGTCTCACTTCCATAAAGCACTAACATTAAGTTTACATAACTCCGAGCTCTTTGGCTCCATGCATTTACATTCTTATGGTGTCATTCTTGTACACCTCAAACACTATCCTTTATATTTTCTTATTTCTCAAAAACAAATATATAATTATATTTAAAAATCTAGGTTAATTATCTAACTCAATATTTTTGGCATGTCCACACATTCAGTTGTTATCATCTCTCTTTATTTCACAAATATATTAAGGTAATCAGAAAATCAATTGTGTACTCCAGAGCGTGAAGGTACTTGACACAGTCAAAAAACTATAGTTACTCCCGAACTCAGTTGCCTTCAATCAACTCGTGGAATCCCACGCCCATACATTATTACAATAGGGATTGTTATTTATCTCTTATGTCTTAATAGACCATTATCATATAAGAAACTACGATCTGAACCGGCAAACGAAATATCCATCTTTAAGGACCTCGGTTCAACGCCCGGGTCGTTAACAACTTTAAACACTCCTGGTGTATTCATTTCTCTTTATAACAGCTTACGAGACGGTCTCTGTTCCTTCTCGCTTTAAGAGAGCTAGACTCTACTACTTGGGGTGCGATTTATGACACGTTAGGGTGACGGCGACTCCCTGTCTGACCCAACGTTAGTAGCTTATTTCCAAGGCTTTCAAAACAAACCTTCCCATTTTATCCAGTTCTGGGGAGACCGGGCTTTATTGTACCGTATACATTCAAACAACTATTCTTTGGTTCACAGACCATTTTCGTATCCTTGGCATTTATTAATTATGAGAGGGTCCTCATTGATTGGGAAGATTAATACACATACGACGACGGAGAATTACAGGGGCTTTTTATCATAAGAAGATCCTGCATTCGAATCTCTTCAAGTGCCTCGGGAACCAATCCCTTACAGAGGACTTATACAAAATGCGATTTAGAGTCGGCCGTGGCCCATATGACATACGCTCAATAATACCATATATTAGCTCCCTTTTTAAATACATACACAATGCCTCGTGATACTATGTCACAAATAGAGGACTTATACAATTATCAATTCACTGCAATCAACTACCCTCCATAAGTAATGTACCAAGTATTTTAACCACTACGCGTTCCTAGCGTGACACTTTAATATTATATTTGCGCTCATTATGCGCTATGCATTATATAAGCCGAAAATGTCTTCCCAAGAACTGATAAAATCTCTTTAGTAACAATTCATATTATTTTAATTCACATATTAATCTTTCCGTTGTCGATAAATCGCTCCCTGTTTTAAAATATTCCATTGAACCTCACCTCTTACACATACGTTACGGCTTAACGTTCTTATATTCATATCAATTTATTTGATTTTTATTTAACATTTCCAATATTATTATTATTATTATCTTTATTCTTTATACAAGCTCAAAAGCTATTTCTTTCATATTTCAACTTTACTTTATTTCAATATCTTTCCTGATAATTAATGATATTTCGCTTGCTCTTAGGACGTTTGTTAAATACATTAACCCTTTATTCACATATTTCCTCTACGGGATTTATTCTTTACATAATTATTTATAATTTCTCAATTTATTTTATTATTGTTCAGACCGTGTTCTTGATTATTCAGTATGTATTTATTTAAACACATCCCTTTCACTCCAAAACTCCGGTGGTTTTGTACACAATCAATTTCTGACACCAAAATAGAATGAATTTAGTACTCACATGTTTCCAGATCATCCCATGATCTTTAATCTGGTGCGGCGCTTCATTTTTGGGCCCACTTTAAACTTTTACTCCATATTAAAGGAATTCATCTTACTTAAAAACACTTTTTGATATACATTTAAAACACTTAACATTGACGACATTTTTATATACTGATGTGTTCCTTTGGAACACATAATAAACACTAAAAATATTAATTTAACACACAATCTTGATTATTTTACACTTCACAATTCTCGATCACTAGGCCGTATTTCTGAGCCTATCACACGTGATCTTCCTAAATTCCCGTTTCCAAGGGTGATATTTATTCGATGTCGGCTTCCTATCCTGCAGAATGCGAAAGTCCCGAAACATCTACTGTTCCCTGGAGTCCAATTCTGCTACTCCTATCCTGGATAACCGGCTATTGATCTAGCTTGAACGGCTTCTTTGTAGATCTGTCTATCGATCCTAACGAAAGTCTATACGGATCGAGGTCTCCTCTAAGACCTATAGATTTAGTTTATAGCAGCTAACACTTCTCAATTCTAGTATTTTTAGAATAGTTCGCCTGCTTTCTGGAGATAATGTTTATAGTCTCCTATCGTCTTTATTTGAACTGTTTTATTATTCTGTTCTTCCCTTTTAGGTTTCTTTAATTTAAATAACAGTTTATCTGTCTGGTACGATACTTCCGTACGTTATGATCTATTCGTTCGTACATTTAACGACCTATCGCCTTTAAGTCCGATGTTCGCGGCCTGCTCTGACTATATCTTACGAATTTTCACTTTAACTTGTATACAGTCGGGCCTAAATCCTATAATTAGGATTTTCCTAATATTTCACTACGGCGATACTTTAAAATTTCGTCTTGACCACTCCTATGGAGGCAAGCAAGTCGTTAATACTATGACGCCTGTGGCTATCGGATCTTACTTCTGCGGTGTAACACAGCGTTCCTCCCCTCAAGGAGTACTGGTAGCTGTTTTCGATGTAACGCAGAGTTACGTCCCCTCACGGACTGTCGGAATGACTACTTCTACGTCGTGGTGCAGCACTTCCCCTCACGGAGTGCTCGTAGGACTACATGTGCTGATATAACTTCACGTCCTCCTGGACGGATTCGTACTGCGTGATGCGTGGCAACACTCCTCGGGCTATTCAAGACTGCATTCAATGATGATCATGACACAGTGTCATGCCCGCAGGCTGATAATAACTGCATTCGGTGCTTATACTTGTTGCACAGTATGACCTCCCCTGAGGTTCATACGTCTGAAGACTTTGATGCAGCACCTCCGCTCACGGAGTGCTCGTTGTAAAACTGCATGTGCTGTGATGTAGCCTTACGCCCCTCACGGGCTATTCGAGACTGCATTCGTTGTGATGTAGCACAGTGACGTGCCCTCAGGCCGTTTGAAACTGCATGATTGGCTTGGAAACGCCCGAAGCTTTATACTATTTTATTAAAAAAAAATAAGACTCAAGCCTTTTCTGTGGTCAACTTCTAAAATAATGGTGCCACAAATATAAAAATTATACCTTCCGAAAGCTCTTCTTCTCAATGTCAAATGATCTTATTGCACCTAAGAATCGATCGTGCAATTCGGAGATAATAATTAATTTCTCGTCCTCAATTGTGTGGGTGTTGCATTCCTTTTGCTCTCTCCCCTCCACAGAGGCTTAGGTAATTCCCCAATGACGTCGTCTTACGTCGGCAGTTTTTTTCTGCACAATATTTAAATGGTTTCTCTTTACTGAAAAATCTCTCATTCAAAATGATTCACTGTACTGTGCTTGTTTACTCATTATTATGCTCGTAAACGTGTTAATTTTAATTATTCCTCTTCTGGTGCATAAGCGACGTTGTCAATTTCCAGCAACGTCAGCTGAAATTCCGATTCAGGCTTCCTTGTCTAACACGGTGGAAATTTCCATTCAGTTATTAATACTCGTGACCAGCCCTCTCTTGAATGTCGAGTGGGGTGATCTCATCTAAGGAACATCTGTCCCTAGTCGCTTGCACAATGTTAAGCTATATCCTGGCTTAAAATCTCTCTCCGTTCCTTTAGGAAACTATACGTTTCTTTCATTTCTTCCTTAAGGACATGGGTTCGACCTTCATGGACCCTATGGCCCATGGGTTCAGTAGTAATACCCTCAAAGCATCTAGTTTCAGGCTCCTCAGAATCCACAGGCCTGATTGCGCTCCTAAGAACGGTAGATTCCCCCAACGAGGTACTACCTGGGGTAGTGTCCTTTTTGTGACGACATTCCATGATGCTTGGTTGTTCAAACCAGTGTGGGTCAGAAAGCTCCTTCCCAGTAATAGAACCGAGGTTGTAAGCCCCGGAGCTCAATAACAGGCCGCTCCTCTGGAGACAGACGCCTTTCGCAGCCGCTTCACAGAAGAACAGACGCTGCTAAATGAAGATAGTTCTTCCGCTTTATCCACCGTTGAGACCCGAAGCCTTCTTCCGCTTATTATTATTATTATTATTATTATTATTATTATTATTATTATTTTTTTAGGAGATCGATTGAGTGCATACAACCCCGGCTTTATACTTTAATTTAAATGAAGCAATGTACTTAGGTCAATGATCTCGCCTCGACATACACGCGTCCTAGCGATTTGTGTGGAACCTGAGGAGCCGAGATTGGGTGCTGGAGAGCAGTTGTCTGGAGTGAAGGTTTGGATGGTCGATTCTTGTGCTGAGGTGCTCTCCTTGATGGCTGTGTTCTTCTTCGCCGAGGTATTTACCAGACGGCTTTTGGCCTGCACAAAATCATCCGCGACACTTGACTGATGTTATTGTGCTGATTGCTTAAGCATTCTCCGATGTCTGCGAGACAGAGTATACACTAGGATGGTGCAAAAGCTGACTAAATATTTCCCCTAAGCCCCTGTGTAATTTGGCTCAGACCACCGACCCAAATTGGGTTCCAAGTCTTTTTTGTATACATATAGGCTAGGTTATTTTCGTATTCTATTAATAATGATTTGTGATTAATTTAAATCGATTTATTATAGTCTAAAATAAAAGGAAGGCATAATTTCACGTATGAATTCCCCATATGTAGACAATATGTCCGGAAGTGCTTGGTCTTCCAAACAGTGATATTAACTGGAACGTGTTTCTTCCCGCTGGTAGTTGCCATGTCAGAATATCTCTACCAGTTGGTCCATTTAAGATCATTAATTTATTCGTCTCAGATACCGGAAATCCAATTTCTTCGTAGTCAAATTGTGGCTGGTTGAGAGGAAATACGCAATAGAATTTGGGATCGTGTTCGTAGGGCCATGAGACATTGATGGAGGCCTGTATTCAAGCAGTAGATGGACATTATAAACATCTACTGTAAAGGCAAATACCTACGAGAATATCACCCTTTTGAAGCCCTTACCTCGGACACAGCATTTCTGGACACATGTTGTAATGAACCTTTCGTATTGGCTACATATTATGGGGATTATATAGACTACCTGAAATTATGATCACTATTTTAGAAACATCTTATTTAGTTATATGATTATTTACTGGTTCACTGAGATTTATGGTTATGGAGCGTTTGGAGCTCCCGTCTTCAGCTCCTTATACTCGTATACAAATCTCAAGAACGTGATTTAGATACATATTCATAATACAGTAGGTTATGTTTTATTTATCAAACATTCTGATTAAGTTCAAATTATTTGTTATGCGCATTTGAGTCTTCAGTCTGTTGACTGATTTGATGCAGCTCTCCATGCATCCCTGTCCTGAGCTAATCGTTTCATCTCTTCATAGCTACCACACCCTACATCCGAGACAATCTGTTTAATATAATATAACCTTGGTCTACCCCTAAAGTTCTTCTCGTCTTTGACCCTTCTTTCCATAACTAAGTTTGCTATTACTGGCTGTCTTATTATGTGTCCTACCAACCTATCTCTTCTCTTCATTAGCAGTCACCAGAAACATCTCTCCTCAAGCACTCGTCTTAATACCTCTTCATGTGTTACTATCTATACCCATCTGATGTTCATCATTCTCCTTTAACGCCACATTTCAAATGCTTCTATTTTCCTCTTTTCGGCAGCGCCAAAAGTCGAAGTTTCACTTCCATAGAGCGCCACGCTCCAGACAAAGGCTTTCAAAAATTACTTCCTAGTACCTACGTCTATATTCGATGTCAACAAATTTCTTTTCAGCAGAAATGCTTTCCTTGCCTGAGACAACCTACATTTTATACCCTCTTTGCTTCGTCCATCACTAGTTATTTTGCTTCCTAAGTAGCAGAAGTCTCCTACTTCCTTATCTTTTCACCTTATGGAACAGTAGATGTTCACCTTACAGTATCTTTTCTTTGTTATACAGACTCACAATATTAATATATTTGCCATAAAAACAACAATTATATTAATTAATTTCTCCTTTTGACACCAGTTGGTGCAGTGGCGTAACTACGCTAAGTGATTAGTAGTGGGGTCAATCCAGAGCCACATAATTTTCCATTTTCCAATTTTCGAATTGTTGACAAATGATTGGATTATGTAGAGTACGTTTAAAATTTGAAAAGGTTTATCTTTACTTGTGCAAAATATTTAGTGTTATCAAAAGTGTCATTTCTGAGCTTTTGCACATTGAGAGGTGCAAACAAAACGTATCAAATGCTATCGACATCAAACATGAAAACGTGTAGGTTTGCTTTCATTGATTGTCTTATTCTGACTCCCCCCACATAAAGCAAAAAGCAAAAACAAATACTTGACAAAAAAAGAAAGCAAGAAGCAAAATTCAAAAAAGAGCAAAAGCAGAAACAAACACAATACCACAAAGCAAAAAGCAAAATTCGAAATCAAAAACAAAAGCAGAAAACAAACACAGAACCAAAAAAAAAAAGCAAAACGCAAAAACAAATACATGACAAAAACAGAAAGCAAAAAGCAAAATTCCAAAACGAGCAAAAGCAGAAAACAAACACAAAACTGAAAACACAAAGCAAAAAGCAAAATTCAAAAACAAAAACAAAAGCTGAAAACAAACACAGAACCAAAAACCAAAAACACAAATCAAAAAGCATAATTCAATAACAAAAACAAAATCAAAAGCAGAAAACAAACACAGAACCAAAAACCAAAAGCACAAATCAAAAAGCAAAATTCAAAAACAAAAACAAAAGCTGAAAACAAACACAGAACCGAAATACAAAAACACAAATCAAAAAGCAAAATTCAATAACAAAAACAAAAGCAAAAGCAGAAAACAAACACAGAACCAAAAACCAAAAGCACAAATTAAAAAGCAAAATCCAAAAACAAAAACAAAAGCTGAAAACAAACACAGAACCGAAATCTAAAAACACAAATCTAAAAGCAAAATCCAATAACAAAAACAAAAGCAAAAGCAGAAAACAAACACAGAACCAAAAACACAAATCAAAAAGCAAAATTCAAAAACAAAATCAAAAGCAAAAGAAAAAATTTAGAACAGAAGAAAAAGTAGAAAAGAAACACAAAATCAAAAACAAAATGCAACATTCAGAAATAAAAGCAAAAGGAGAAAACACCTAAAACACAATTAGTTCAGATTTGATTCCGCTCAGCCCCCTCCAGAAGCAAATTCTAGAAACGCCACTGAGTTTTTGTCACAATATATTGTCATAAGTCACTACATGCGAGTTGAAAGTAAGTTGGAGCACAACTGCTGCCTATTCTACTCTCGACCAAGGTATTATGTGCACTCGAGTTTGAAGGTTGTTGGTGAAGTAACCAATAGGCATACATAAAATTCAATAACATCATCATTTTCGTCGTTCTATTTTACGTTAGTTCATGTAGGTTTGGAATTTTCAGACTACATTTCACATTTTGCAAAAATGAGGAAAAAGTAGACTTACGAGATCGGGCAAATGTGTGTCTGTCTCTCCTTCTGTCTGTCTGTCTGTCTGGCTGTGTGTGTGTCCCCCCTATCAACTCCTAAACGGCTGCAGCAATCTAAACAAAATTTGGTAGGAGTAAAGATCTATACCTGAATATCTCACGGCCATATTTCAAAATGATGTCAGTGCAGCCAACTGTTGAAAAATCACAGTTGAAATTTGAGCTCCATGTTGGATATCTTGGAAGGTATGAATGTGACCTGCTTCAAAATTGGCACACGAATAGATAATAATATTGCAGTTTAATTTCCAGGAGGCTATACATCGCAGTGTTGCCAAAATGATTATAAGAATGCTGATAGGTCAAAATTTTAAATGCATATAACTTCTACACCATCAATTGGATTTCAACTAAATTTCGTATGTGCTATGTGTACATAAACAGATATGACTGAGCGTATTCTTAAGAGACACCAGGGCTGCCAACTGTTAATAAATGCTCTCATTCTTTGAATCCAAATACCCATATATCAGAAAGTATGCAAGCCGACAGCTTTGAACTATGCACACGTATAGTACCTGACATTCTATATTAATTTGGTGTAACTTATATACGTCAGTGCTACCAACATGATTCTAAGCCTGCTGAGAAGTCCAACTTTAAATACATGTAACTTCTATACTATCATGTGGATTTCAATCAAATTTTGTGTGTGCTGTGCGTATCATAACAGATATGACTATGCCGATTCTTAAGAGTAACCAGGGCTGCCAACTGTTAATAAATACTGTCTCTATTTTTGTTACCCTAATATCAATATATCCGAAAGTATCCAAGCCAATAGCTCTAAACTTTGCACACGTATAGTACCTGGCATTCGAGATTAATTTGGAGTAACTAATAATAATAATAATAATATCGTATGGCCTCGGGTGCCTGGTGCAAGCTTTGTTAATTGACACCCAGAGGGTAGCTTGCATGTCGAATTTCGTCGTTCCTTTGAACGCTATGAAAGTCAAGGAGGTTAGATATCTAAACTCCTTGACACTACAGCGCTTTCAAGTAGAGAATGGAGGAACTTTGTGTTGGCTGAAAATCCCGAGATTAATTTTGCCATTGAACACGGCCTACTGAATTCAAATGGGTTCTTTAACATGCCAACAACGTATGACATGAGTATCGTGATTTTTGTCGCCTTCAAAAATCACTTACCATGGCCAGGGGCGAACCTGCAATCTTGGGGTTGGTAGTCCGACACTATAACCAGTCACCCACCGTGGCAAGCTTTTGGAGTAACTAATATAGGCCTACGCCAGTGCTGCCAACATGATTCTAAGCCTGCTGATAGGTCCAATTTTAAAATGCATGTAACTTCTATACTAACTAATGGATTTCATTCAAAATTGACACAACAATAGATCATATTATTTCAGATAATTTCTGACCAATACATGTATGTCATTGTTGCCAACATGATTTTACGCGCGTTGTTAGATCCAATGTTTAACTGCATGTATCGTCCATGCTATCCATTGGACTTCAACCAAATTATGTATTCTCTACCTTAAGAGAAGGAACTAGGAATATATTCAGTCACCAGGGCTGCCAACTGTAGTTCCCTATTAGGCTACATTATGCCTGGTATACAGTGTTTCGAACTAATTTGAAATTTCGATATTACCAACTTAATTTCGTCATTATTCTAGATAGACCCATATAGATTAATCATTGGCATGAATCTTAAATTTTAAGAAAAGTAGGCTCTTTAGTTCGTCACGGAACTTCTTGTTAATTTATATTTTAATATTTTTATCGCAGTTGGGACACATCAAGGGCCCGTTCTTAAGCGTGTTTCAACCATACGTCGCATTTAAGAATTCTATCTCAAAAACCTGTCATCAGATCGAATCCAAATTTTAACAAAATATACATTGGAATGTTGATAACTGGTTTATTAATTTCAAAATTTTGTTTGTCCAAGACATAAAGTTGTTATGATTTTTGTAAGGTAACGTTTTCTCGGCCCGGGGTGGTTGGAAAATGTAGTTCTTGGTGGCGTTGTAATCCTTATACATCAAAACGTAATGCTGTATGACTGTGAAATACGTAAATCAATTCACTTATTTTGTATCGGTTTGTATTTGAACGGGGAAATAAGACATAGTTCACCAGCTAGCCGATGAGATTGCAGCAATTCCAGCGGTCCAGCTGCGATCTGTCTTCCGCAACTTGCTGACCAGAGCTGAAAGGTGCCAAGAGATGAATGGTGGTCATTTTCAACATCTGCTATAAGCAGGTTAGTCAACCATCTCCATTCCTTTGGTGTGTTTCTTTGTTGATTGGTTCCTCAGTTTTGGGGCTGCGACAACGCGATCATGTAGCCCCGTGTACTTTGGGTGTGTGTAGAATCTCTCTGTTAACCGGTGTTAATTGTGATGGCTGTATTAGTGTGTGTTATCTGTTTTTAGCCTACTTTCGATTTTTGCAAAAAATGAAAGTAGACTTATGAGATCACTACAGGGCGAAAAAAGTGTGTCTGTCTGTGTGTGTGTATGTGTGTGTGTAAGTCTGTGTGTGTGTGTGTGTGTGTGAGTGTGTGTACTCTGAATGTCTGTCCCCCCCCTATCAATTCGAACACGGTGAGCGCAAATTGAACGAAATTTGGTACAAAGGTAGCACTAGCAAAGGACACCTCAGTGTCATGTTTTATATCGCCGCCATCTTGACGGAAACGTAACGGTGGCCACACTAATGTTCAAAGCTTAAATCAAATTACGACTAACCTAATCATCCGATCTCTACCAAATTTTGCAACAACATACCTTTATGGGGGCAGCATCCTTTGACCAAACTAATAGGTCATCAGCCTAATAGTTTGCGGATGGTGGCCATCTTTGTGTGAAAATCGATTGCACCTATTAATTCGAACACGGTGAAACCGAATGGAACGACATTTGGTACAGAGGTAGTACTAGCAAAGGGCACCCCAGTGTCATGTTTTATATCACCGCCATCTTGACGGAAACGTAATGGCGGCCACACAAATGTTCAAAGCTTAAATCAAATTACGACTAACCTAATCATCCGATCTCTACCAAATTTTGCAACAACATACCTTTATGGAGGGAGCATCCTTTGACAAATTTAATAGGTCATTAGCCTAATAGTTTTCGGATGGCGGCCATCTTTGTGTCAAAATCGATTACCCCCATTAATTCGAACACGGTGAAACCGAATGGAACGATATTTGGTACAGAGGTAGCACTAGAAAAGGCCACCTCAGTGTCATGTTTTATATCACCGCCATCTTGACGGAAACATAATCGCGGCCACCCAAATGTTAAAGGCTAAAATGTAATTACGACCAACCTAATAATCTAGTCTCTACCAAATTTTGCAACAACAAATCTTTATGTGGGAAGCATATTCTGACCAAACTGCTAGATCATCAGCCCAATAGTTTGCAGATGGTGGCCAAGTATGTGTGCAAATCGATTCCCCCTATCAATTCAAACACGGTGAAACCGAATTGAATGTTTTTTTTTACAGAGGTAGCACTGGCAAAGGGCACCTCATATTCATGTTTAATATCCATATAGCACGTTGTATTTCAACAAGCTACTACAACCAACATTCAATTATACTCCTTGAAAAGGACAAAGGGTTATAACAATACCCATGCATTTAGGAGAAAGTAGGCTATATGTTATTTACTGAACATCTTGTTTAATTCAAGTAAGGACTACAGACATTCGATTTTTCAAGTAGTTCCAACTTTTGCAGCCAAACGCCGCCGTCAACGACCAACTACAGTAGTTCTCAACTTGGTTATTAGATTCCCCCACAGTCGGCTCCTGGCGACGAACATTGGAACCTAAGAGCGTCAGTCAAATCTAACCTATAATTTAGCTTCACACAAGTGCAATTAGTGGAAGGTTCTTTATCATGCCATAAATATATTACATGGGACCGTCGGCTTTAATTCCCCTCCGAAGGAAGACATACTGAGAGATTTTTAACGCTCTTAAAAATAATCCGACGTCTTCGGCCGGGTTTGAACTCGCGACCTTTGGCATAGAAGCTCAGCATGCTACCAACTACGCCACCGAAGCCGCCGTGTTTCTTTGTAATCTAGAACTCTGTTTCCCGGGCCACTTTCATTTGTCCTGTACAACATGAATTTTTTAAAGTTACTCCACTTATTTTATGAAATGTTAGCATACATACAAGAGTGGCTCATTTATTACAATAATGGGAAAGAAAGTGTCGATACTCTAGCTTTAAACTGTTGCAATAGTCCATTTGTTATAGGGTCATTGTACAACTTGGTTGAATGAGGTATTATGTCATTCATAAAAATGTCATACTGCATATGAGGTTCTAACGAGCCAGCTTATGTTAAATACCGCTATTTCATAGCGAGCAGGGACTTATGAGACACGCCACATCGTTTCCTGGCGCAAGGTTTAGGCACGGTCCATTAGGTGTGTCTGGTTCCGGTGCAGCAGTAATGGTCGGCACACGACCACAATAGAGAAGAAAGATTATAGCAGTCCCGTCTCAATATTGTCCACAGTGACGGACCATTGCTCACAGCCATCCATTAGCGATGGAGACCACAACGAGATACACAGTCAGCCACCACATTTGATATTAAACCACAGAGGAGGCAATGCAATCCTTGGCCAGTCGCGACAGGATAAAAAGAAAACGGGAGTAAATGGAAAAAAGGTTACTCAATTAATTCCAATAACAAAGAGCCTCCATGGCTTAGGCAGCAGCACGCCGGCGTCTCACCGCTGGGTCCGTGGTTCACCCCCCGGTCACTCCATGTGAGATTTGTGCTGGACAAAGCAGAGGCAGACAGGTTTTTCTCCGGGTACTCCGGTTTTCCCTGTCACAATTTCATTCCAGTAACACTCTCCACAATCATTTCATTTCATCTGTCATTCATTTAATCATTGTCCCAGAGGAGTGCGACAGGTTTCGGCAGCCGGCACAGTTCATATCATCAGCGAATATGGGGGCTTCATTCATTCCATTCCCAAACCCGGTCGGTCGACTGGAAGCAGGCTGTGGATTTTCATTTTCAATTCCAATAACAGCCATGAATGTTGCATTAAGGGACCGAAACTACGTCAACCTATTCTCAAACATTAAATGGTGAGATCTCTGGCTTGCTTAAGGGATATTGTTACGGCGTTTTTGCCAAAAATAGGACAAAAACCTGAAATCCGTTCATCTGAAGAATGCACTTACAGCCCACGAAACTGTCACGCTACAAACCACAAAACTCACCACTACGAACGGCCAACACACAGTTACACCCAATAACTAATCGACTCACACCAGCATCAGTCCCAAGGCTGTTTGTTCACCCAGAAAACTAAACTAGCCTACGACAACTAAAGGCAAGCGGAGAAACCGGAAGCCCAAGCAAAATTCCCCCACCTCAAGCCCACCACTTCACAATAGTGAAGATGTGCTATTGCGGCTTTCGGTCGTCTCCTAAAAAGAGTGTTTGACAATCATTATATCAGTGTGAGAACCAAACTCTACGTTTACAACGCTGTTGCAATCCCTACTCTTATCATTTGTTGCGAGATCTGGACTTCTTACAGGAGAAACCAAAAATGCCTGGAAAAATACCATCAACGATCCTTATGGAGAATACTGAAAGTTAAATGGCAAGATCGTCGAGCAAGCATTAGTGTCCTCGAAAAGCCAACACTAGAAGTATGGAGGCAAAGGTAGTCAGGCATCAGATACGCTGGGCTGGCCATGTTTTCCGCATACCAGTTACACGTCTCCCAAAAATAATCATGTGCTCGCAACTAAGGATTGGACTGCATAACCATGGAGGGCAGCTTAAACGATACAAGGATGTCCTTAAACATAACCTCGAAGGGTGTCAAATTAATACGGTCAACTGGGAAACCACAGCCGAAGATAGCTAAATGGCGTAAAATTGTATACAAGGGAGTTGAACAATTAGGCTAGAACAAGATAGGAGAAGACTAGAAGCTGAAAGGAGGAACCGCAGGAAAGAACGTGCGAATGCAAGGGATGGTGTGCCTGCACAATCATCTGCTGATACAACTAGTGTGTGCTGTCACTGCAGTAAAGTGTGTGCTTCCAGAATTGGACTGTTCAGCCTCTGAGACGACACAGTACTTCCAAATAACATTGTATTTTACATACTACAGGGAGCGGCAAAAAGATCTGACGGTTTTTAAATCACAACAACACAAACATTTTAAATGATAAAAACTCTTTTATTACTTATAACAGCAAGGTGTACATGTCAATTAATAGAAAACATGAAAGAACAATAGATTTTAACTTTTAAGATTTGAAGATAACGTCTTTCAAATGATGCCCATATTTTGCCATGCATTCTTCCAGTCTTGCACTGAAGCTTTGCATAGTCATTAGGCTTCAACTGCCAGACAATAACCATTTTATACGGATGAAAATGCAAATCGAAACGCAATATTCGTCTCACTGTTCGATGAGACATTTGCAAAGCAGCAGCTTGTTTACGAGCCGGCCGCCGTGGACTGGTTTCCACAGCTTGTCTCACTCGCTCTGATCGAACAGTGAGACGAATATTGCGTTTCGATTTGCATTTTCATCCGTATAAAATGGTTATTGTCTAGCAGTTGAAGCCTAATGACTATGCAAAGCTTCAGTGCAAGACTGGAAGAATGCATGGCAAAAGATGGGCATCATTTGAAAGACGTTATCTTCAAATCTTAGTTAAAATCTATTGTTCATTCATGTTTTCCATTAATTGACATGTACACGTTGCTGTTATAAGTAATAAAAGAGTTTGTATCATATAAAATGTTTGTGTTGTTGTGATTTAAAACCGTCAGATCTTTTTGCCGCTCCCTGTATATATTCGTTGACGAATAAATGCCTATCATCATCATCACAATAGCTAAGCAATAGCAATAGTCACAGGCTGGGACGGGGACCGTAACCGAATCCACCCAGCCCACAACCACCACGTTACATAACCAACAAATAAACGAACTGTAACCAACAACTCACACTCATAGGGTCATGGAAGCAAAGTGCGAGAGGTTGTCAATGACAAAGCCGAGGTCGGAATTCCAAAATCAAGACAAACACCAAAAGAAAAGACATCCCTAGTAGAAAAGAAGAACAAAATCCTTAACTCATCCAGTGTTACTATAATATGTTGTAAATTTCTTTGAGTGATTTCTTTTAGAACATTTTTAAAGCTGATCTTTTTACTTTTTATATAGTTTTGAAAAACATTTGTTAACAGGAAAACTGTATAAAATATGAATCAGTTTAGGGAAACCATAGAATTTCCATCGCTGAAAGTAGGCATAGCTTTACTACACTTGTATCTGCATCATTACTGTTCTTAGCTCTTTCAGCTTCATTGTCACATGATGATAAACCCTCAATCTATACAAAGGGAAAAGTCTTCAAATTACTGAAATCACTGTCCGATTCGTTCTAATACCTTCTAATCGTGGACTCATTGTTATCATTGTTATCGTAAGACCCCGCCATTTCACTGTTTATATCAGCTGATAATGTCAATCTCAAGAATCTATCTAACCAATTCTGAAAAATCCAAATGAAAAGATTCACGTAATCATTCCCGTTTTCAGGTGCGTCGTTCGTAAAGGTGGTCTTGTACCTTTCAGCCACCTACCGTGATTAAATGTAAACTTATATATCGTGGAATAAATCCCAAACGACACGTAAAGCAAAGGTATTAGCGCGGAATATTCCGGAGAAGACACGGAATGGGTTAACAACCCACCCCATATCACAATCATCAGGACCAGAGCTGCCACCCCGGCGGGACAAATCGAATTCACTGCTATATCAAAGCAATGCATTTTAAAAGACATATTACATTAAAAATAAGATGTTCAGTAAAGAACATATAACCTACTTTCTCCTAAATGCATGGGTATTGTTATAACTCTTTGTCCTTTCCAAGGAGAATAATTGAAAGTTGGTTGTAGTAGCTTGTTGAAATAAGTGTCATACGGATATTAAACAAGAATATGAGGTACCCTTTGCTAGTGCTACCTCTGTGTGACTTGAGAGTGCCATACAGGAGGCATTTTTCCGAAAGTACCAACTAGTCACGGTTTTCTTTGACCTCGAGAAAGCCTACGACACCACATGGCGCTACGGGATCCTTTCACCCAGTGGTGTAGTGGGAAAATTTTTAGTGTGGGAACGCTAAATACTGACTTACCAATGGGAGGAAGTGGTCTGAGGGGTACCCCTCCCCCCACCCAGAGAGCGGGGGGTTTGGTTCGGGGGCCCTGTAGCCTATGGAATGTATAAAATTATCACAGGGAAAAATAAAAAATAGAAGATGTAACATGTATTTATATATACGTTTACTAACAAATTCAAACACAAAGATTAAAAACTGAACATATTCAATAAAATGTTATAATGTATTTACAAATTAATGGCAAATGCATCTTCTTCCTCTTTGTCATCAGGTTGGAGGTTGGCTCGTCGAGTTCTAGTGTCATCAGCTGTGCGGTGTCGTCTTAACCAAGTCTTGACGTAATTCTCTGGTTTCCATGTCTGGATACTTGGTCCATTCAACTTGATAAACATTAATGCTGATACGTGCTCGATGGTCAGTTTTGACCGTGTTGGCGATATAATACTATTCATGTGACTGAAGCCACGTTCACACTCTGCTGAACTGCAAGGAATAAGCTTTGTGCAGTTTATCAGAGGGTTTAAGTCCTTCGGAATCGTAGTGCTGTTTTCCAGGCAATCTCTGAAGCTGTTCTTAATTTTGTTGTCATTCAACCTAAATCTTGCACAGAGATGTTCGATTTCTTGTTCACCGTATCCAGCATATTTTTCTGGAGGCCAGTTGTTACTTTCAAGTACTTTCAGTTCTGAAAGGAGAGATTCATAATCTTTTTCATAATCATAATTGTTGGTCCCTGTGGCTGTAGATGGTTCGTTACTGCTTCTTGTTGTGAAAAGTCTCCGTTTAAGGTTGTTGATAACACTTGATAGCAACTGCTGGTCATTAATAGCAGTTATTTTGTTTCTACTTGTTAAGGGAACATTACAAAAATTACCAGTGATTGCAGCTCTCTTGGCCTCAAGGGTCTTAGTTCCAGGTTTCTCTTTAAGGCACTCGAAAAAAGCAATTGACCTTCTTATGAGTTTGTCTGCATAAACAACAGTTGCCTCCCTATTTTGAAGACATTCTGAAACCAATGTTAATTCCGGTAATATGTCATACATTATTGCCAAATCTGACAGAAACTGAGTTGATGTCAAGCGCTTAATCAACCCACCGTACATTGCTTGTTCGGTTGTTGATCTGTTCTTGTCTTCCTGGGCCTTCTTAAAATGAGAGTACAATGCTTGATATACATACCAAACGGCCATAACAGTTTTAAATGAACTGGAAACCCATCTTGTACCCAAAATGCGACCAACTTTCTCTAGTTGCAAGTCAAGCTCACTAGCACACTCGGCTAATTCTCTTTGGCATTTAGGCGATTTACTATACAGAGTGTACAGCTTGTCCATAAACATTTGAAAATGGTTAATAGCCCCAATGTCATTGATAGAATCACTTACAGCTAACTCTATCCTATGGTTCATGCAATGCCAAGGAACAATGTTGGGAAACTGTTGTAGTAGCTTTTCTACGACCCCAGATTTTTTTCCTAACATGACTCTAGCGCCATCACAGGCAAATGCAACTAAGTTCTCTTTTAGGTACTCAAGATCAAACCCATATTTTTTCAAACAACCTAAGAGTGCCTCAAAAATAGAATCAGCAGTTTGGTTAGGCAATTCAATTAGGTCTAAGAATAAGACATTTGGTGGCAAATCTTTGCTGGTTTCACATCTTAAATAAACAATCAAAGTAGATTTATCACTTAAGCTTGTAGATGCATCGATCAAAATCGAAATTTTACCTGAAATGCTTTTAACCTGTTGAGTAATTAGTTTTTTCATTTCATCAGAAATGTGGTCAATGATTTCAGTTGCACTAAATCTAGAGTGTAATCCTACACCAATGTCTACACCATTCATTTTCTGAAGTTGCAAAAGTTTAGAATAATCAGAAAAGGGCCTATCATTTTTTGCCAAATAGTAAGCTGATCGAAATACTTTTAATTGTAGATTCTAGGTTGGAAAGGTTCATTTTATCACAAACGTTTTCAATAGCTTCCTCGTTCGCCTTAGCGGTTATGCTCTCAGCAGTCAAGTGGGCTGATGATTGCTTGAGAAGATTTTTTTTTTTTTTAGGGAAATAAGTTGGGCAGACTTACTAGACCCATTGAATGTTTTTGGAAATGTGCACCATTCTTTAGAAATTGATGTACGTTTCTTTTTAAAAGCACCATGATGAGAAACGTTGCTACATAATGTACAGCCTAATGAACCGTTTTTGCAACCCAACCATGGGAAGGCTTCTCTTTTGCGTTCCCACATATCAATAGTCCATATAGAAGGCCATTCAGATTTATTTTGTACATCATGCTCATGCATATTCGAAGTCGAACTTACAGAAGAATTACTTTCAGTTCCTGCCTGTAAACCACTTTTTTCATCTGAAGACACACGAAGAGAAGTAGAATTTTTCCCTGAGTGAGATACATCTAAATCGTCATTTACTTCTTCACCTTTATCTTCATTTGGTTGCTTAGAAAAGAACGAAAACAGTGTTTTTTGATTTTTATTTGACGGCTCCATGTTCGGTTGGGATAATTGAGTAATCGCCCTTCAATTCAAGTTCGTCTGAATACTATTAAAATAATACAACTAATTATTAAAGTAATACAGCGCACGATAAATTCACTAACAAACAAAATAAAGAGAACAGTCAAATCAGCACGTCACCACTTGCCACACGAACGCCAGTAGCGCGACTGCCGAGTGCCGACTGCAGAGGTCAATGACAATAACTTCCCTCCCTCTCTCTCGCCTCTTTCTCTGTCGCACGTGAAAGAGGGAGAGGGCTGAACTTGAGCGCCCCGGATACCGGCTAGCACCGCACCGACGACAAGGTTGCGACAACGAACTACCGAATCTTAATCTAAGTAAACAATTAGAATATTGAAATTCGGGTAGGTACAGTGCATGGGTGCTGATGCCTCAAATCAATATATGAGGCACTCACACATTATTTAAGATATTATTTTATTTACTTGCGTAAGTGTTTTTTTTTTTTTAACTGAATGAAACCAGTGTGGGAACGCCGTTCCCACGCGTTCCCGCTCCACTACACCCCTGTTTCCACCCTTCACAAGTAGGGACTCCGTGGTAATCTACCGACTTTCATTGCGAATGTCATGTCCGTCCGACTCTTCCGTGTGAGGGTCGGTAGGACATTATCGCAATACTATACTCAAGAAAATGGAGTTGCTCAGGGTTCAGTGCTGAGTGTCACCTTGTTCTCGATTGCCATAAATGGCATTGTTGCCGCCGCCGGGTCCGCGGTAGTTCCATCGCTGTATGTAGACGATTTAGCTCTGCATTACAGCTCTGGAAGTATGGCAGTCGTGGAACGGCAATTGCAGCTAGCTATCAACCGGGTCGACAGGTGGGCTCACGACCGGGGTTTTCGTTTTTCAGCAGCGAAAACCTCCGTCGACCATTTTTGTCGGCTCCGGAGGCTACATTTACACCCTGAATTACATCTCAGGGATGCTGCGTTGCCGTTGGTTGACACTTATCGCTTCCTGGGGCTCCATTTTGACAGCAAATTAACGTGGCAGCACCATATACGGCAATTGAAAATGACATGTCTCAGGAAACTGAACATGCTCAAGTTTCTGAGTGGCACTACGTGGGGGGCTGACCGTGCGGTGCTGCTACGGTTCTACCAAGCCCTCGTCCTGTCCCGGCTAGACTATGGTTCTGCGGCATACGGTTCAGAAAGGCCGGCAACCTTGAAAATGCTGGACAGTATCCACCATAGTGGCGTTAGGCTGGCTACCGGTGCCTTCCGGACCAGCCCGATACCCAGCCTACTCGCCGAATCGGGTGTTCCGCCTTTAAATTATAAACGCCAACATATGCTTTTAACATATGCTGCCAATGTGCGTCAAATGCCGCAACACCCGACCTATCAAGCTCTCTTCGGTACCCAAAACCACCAGGGGTACGCCAACCGGCCTAGTGCCACTCAACCGGTTGGTATTAGACTTGATAGCTCGTGTACTGAAATAGGAGTGGCTGTAGGTCCCTGTATGATCCGGACAACTAGCGAGGTGCCTTCGTGGCAAGTCCCGCGTCCGGAAATTCGGTTTGATCTGCACCGAGGTCCTAAGGTGAACACGGATGCCTCCGTTTACCGGAGGCAGTTCCACAGCATAATTCACAAATTTCCGGACGCTGGCATTCTCTACACGGATGGTTCGAAGGTGGACGAGAAGGTGGGTTGTGCTTACGTTATTGATGGTGAAAATACCAAGATCTCTTTGCCTGAGGCCTGTAGTGTGTTTACTGCGGAGCTCGTTGCCATCTATGAAGCTCTGCAGTTTGCACTACAGGATGCACGAATCCACTTCCTCGTGTGTACCGACTCTTTGAGTTCGTTGCAGTCAATTGCTACATGTTTCCCGCAACACCCCCTAGTGCAGCGAATCCACGACCTACTAGCCGGGCTGTGCCACGCTGACACTCGAATCACCTTTCTGTAGCTTCCAAGCCACATGGGAATTGCGGGAAATGAGTTAGCAGATCAAGCTGCAAAAGAGGCGGTATCACTACCACCTCGACCATTGGAGGTACCCGCTAGAGATATTCGCTCTCAGTTACGCCTACAAATTCTGGCTTTTTGGGAGAGTCAGTGGCTAGCTGACCCACTGCCCAGTAAACTGAGAGCGATCAAGGGAACAACTCGCGTGTGGCGGAGCTCCTTCCTGTCACGGAGAGAGTCCGTCATTTTGTGTAGACTAAGGATCCACCCACTCGTATCTGATGAGAAGGGAAGGCGTCCCCCCCCCCCCCCCCCACTTTGTACCTGTGGAGCCGTTTTCACCGTGGCCCACATTTTAACCGAGTGTGTGGATCTTGTTGACTTACGAAGAAACCTTGGTTTGCAGATGACACTCAAACTTATATTAGCCGATGACGCGGTGGCTGCTGATCGCGTTATCCGCTTTATAAGTGAGAGTGGGTTAGGGCCAGCAATCTAAATTTTCCAGTGAACATTGACTCAACGACTTGTTCGTTTTTGAATGATGATGTTTTTGTTTTTCCATAATTTTTGTTTATTTTTATTATTTTTATATAATTTTTATTTTTATTTAATTTTTTGTTTTTGTTTTATTAAATTTTGGTCTTTTTAAAATTTAGGTGTCCACCTCAAAATTTAAAATTCAATTCAAAATTTGTATTCTTTAATCTGTGTTAAGAGGGGCAGATGACCTCGTAGTTCCGCCCCTTAAAACTACAATAACTAACTATCTACCTCTGTACCAAATTTCGTTCAATTCGGTTTCACCGTGTTTGAATAGATAGGGGGAATCGATTGGCACACATACATGGCTGCCAGCCGCAAATTATTGGCCAGATGACCTAGTAGTTTGGTCAAAAGATTCTTCATACATAAAGGTATAATGTTACAAAATTTCGTAGAGATCAGATAAAAAGGTTGGTCGTAATTTGATTTAAGCTTTGAACATTTGCGTGGCCGCCATTACGTTTCCGTCAAGATTGCGGCGATATAAAACAAGACACTGAGGTGCTCTTTGCTTGTGCTATCTCTGTACCAAATTTCGTTCAATTCCGTTTCACCGTGTTTGAATAGATAGGAGGAATCAATTGGCACACATACATGGCCACCATCCGCAAATTATTAGGCAGATGACTTCGCAGTTTGGTCAAAAGATTCTTCATACATAAAGGTATAACGTAGCAAAATTTGGTAGAGATCAGATGATTAGTTTGGTCGTAATATTATTTAAGCTTTTAATATTTGGGTGGCCGCCATTACGTTTTCGTCAAGATGGCAGCGATATAAAACATGACACTGAGGTGCCCTTTGCTAGTGCTACCTCTGTACCAAATTTCGTTCAATTTGGTTTCACCGTGTTTGAAAAGATAGGGGGAATCGATTTGCACACAAACATGGCCACCAACCGCAAATTATTAGGCAGATGACCTCGTAGTTTGGTCAAAGGCTTCTTCATACTTAAAGGTATAATGTTACAAAATTTTGTAGAGATCAGATAAATAGGTTGGACGTAATTTGATTTAAGCTTTGAACATTTGGGTGGCCGCCATTACGTTTACGTCAAGATGGCGGCGATATAAAACATGACACTGAGGTGCCCTTTGCCAGTGCTACCTCTGTACCAAATGTCGTTCAATTCGGATTCACCGTGTTCGAATTGATAGGGGGGGGGACAGACATTCAGAGTTCACACACTCACACACACACACACACACACACACCATTTTTGGCCCTGTAGTGATCTCATAAGTCTACTTTCATTTTTTACAAAAATCGAAAGTGGGCTGAAAACTATTACTAAAATCACACCCACAGAAAGTCCACAACCCAGGTAGAGTTGCAACGGCACATGGCCCATCAACAGTCATTATTAGGAATTGCGCCATATTTTCAAGCCTTATTACCTGGTCTGGCTTGACCCTCCGACATTCCACATTCATACCCTTTTTTTAAAATAATTTCTTAGACATACGATTTTATTGTAGTTTTCGTGAATCCAACTAGTTTATACGACAAAACCTGCTGAGTGGGGACAATGTGTGCCAAGAAAAATTAAATTTAAGTTATCCGAAAGGAAATTTACTTTCTAACAGAGAAAACTTAACTTGTGAGCGTTATGTGGTGCTTCTGAGTTCAATGAGAGATATTTGTCTAACAACCTGTGTGGTGTAATTAGCGAGTGTGTATAATCTTACATTATTTTTGAGTAACGGTACCGTAGTTTGAGATGGGTGCCCCGGTCCTTGAAACATGGTACCAACGTAGCATTTCTCTGAAGAAGTGTTGTTGTGCTGCCATCTCGGGCGTATTTTGTTAACTACTTCCGAGTCAAAAGAATGTTTATAACGAGATACTACCAGAGTAAACGAAAGAGGATCACGGGTTATACAAAAGTAGGAGGCGCCACCAGCAGAAACCTTAAGAAACAAGATGTTCAGTAAAGAACACATAGCCTACTTTCTCCTAAATGAATGGGTATAGTTATTACTCTTTGTCCTTTTCAGGGAGTATTGAATATTGGTTGAAGTAGTTTGTTGAAATATAAGGTTCTATACGGATATTAAACGTTAATTGATTGAATCTTCCTCTGAATTACATATACACACTAATAGAGCCATCACAATAACACAGGTTATCAGAAAATGTGCAATACTCACCCAAGTAAAGGGGCTAAATGACCATGATGTCCAAGCCTGTCAAATGAAACAACAACAGCTTCCTACCCAAATCTTTCCTCTTGTAAAACTAAACACACTAGTACAAACATCACAGAGACACAGTTTATCAGACGACTTCTACACTCACCCAAGTACACGGGACTACATGGCCACGGTGCTGCAAAGTCCCTAAAGAATCAACAACAACAACAACAGTCGGAACTGCGGTACAAGGACAACGAATTGTGATCGCTGAAGTCGAGTGTTGAAATATGTGGTGTTATAAGTATATATAATATTTTCAGTTGCAAATACACACTATATACTCATGCTCAACATTATAACGTGTGAGTAGCTATAAACCAATAAATACAAAAAAAAATTAAGTAAAATAAATTGAATCCGCTTGGATTTGAACCACTAACCTTTTGGTTAAGAGTTCAAGACTTAGCCCACTGCCACACATGAACAACGCTAGAATTACGTTAACAACTGGTTTAGTATAACAATAGAGCATATTTTGTCTTAGAAAGAAATATTTCATTAGCGTATTCTGGCGTTTTTATAGACGATTTGCGACTAAATTTGTATTATTTTGTTCACTTCATTCCTAAAAGGATATGCATCTACTAAAATATGGACTAGCCAGCAAATAGTAGCCTCCATTTTGACCCAACGGGGTGATACAGCCCAGTACGATACGGCAAGGTCAGCCTGAACTGCTGTATTAGTCACTACTACGGACTAATATCTTTATCTAATATATAAAAGTGAAAGTCTGTATGTATGTATGTATATATGTTGGTTCCGTATACAAATCTACACCGTTCCACCAATCTCAACCATATTTTGCATACACATAGTTTAGGACCCAGAAGGAACCGCTGGCTACATGAATTTTCGATAGTCTTTCTCATTCTTCTGATTTCGGCCCTTTTTCACTCAAAAACAGGCTAATCAAATCATAAAATATATACTCATGAAGGAATGGCAAGGCAGATAGTTTCCATGGCAACATAGCTCAAGTCCAGACACGGCCGACTTGATGCCAATTGCGCTCAGCACTACCGGTATAGAAAATGAGGATCTTTACTTGAAATCCCGTTAATTACTCAACTGCTCACACAGCACTGTCAACCGAGTTTAGCATAACAAAGACTTGACACTATCTTCTTTCTACTATATATTTTTCAAATACCACTCACTCACTCACTCATTCATTTATTCATCACGAAATCTCAGAAACCACCGAACGGATTGGAATGAAATCTGGTATGCAGCTTCCTCAAGGGCCGCAAATGCCCACTAAGAGAGACATTTTGGCTATTCAGGTTCTAAAGGGGTGTTAAGGGGGTAGACCTGCATTTCATTGAATAGCAATATCTCCCGATTGGTTTCATGGGGGGATGTGATACACGGCATATAAACTTATCATTAAAAAGTAACAAGACACGTGTCTGAGGGTTTTTCGATGTGTTTATGAGGTTAAAGGGGTGAAAAGTGGGGATTGAAAGATTCCTAACGGAGCGTGTATCTCTTAAACGACATAGGCGAGGAGTTTGAAACTCAGCGGGGAAAAAATCAGCATAAAAATAAGTAAATATGTGTTTGACTGCTTTTCCATAAATCCAATTTAAGGGGCCCATGGGGAGGGGTGAAATTCGGGGGGGGGGGGGGGACAGGAAAGAAAGTGTCCTAACTGATTGACTGACTGACTCACTCATCAAACTCAGGGGGAAAAACTGCTTTAAAGTAAGTAAATAGCTTTTCGACAGTTTGTTTTTCAATCAAATTGAAAGGGTTCATCGGGAGGGGTGAAATTCTGAAGAAAGAAAAAAAAATGAAAGGAAATGTCCTGACTCATTCACTCACTCATCATCGCCCAGCCAAAAATATTGAAGTTGGAAACATGACATTTCGGGGATATGTTCGTTGTATGTCAAAACCGTACACTAAGGGAGGTTTTTTGGATATTCGGGTTCTAAAGGGGTCTTAAGGGGGTTAAACCTGCATTTCATTGAATATCAATATCCTACGAGTGGTTTCATTTGTGGATGTGATACTCGGCATATAAACTAATCATTAAAAATACGCAGACATGTGTCTAAGCGTTTTTCGATGTGGTGTATTATTATGAGGTGAAAGGGCTGAAAAGTGGGGGTTGAAGGATTCCTAATGGAGCGTGTAGGCCTATCTCTTAAACGACATAGGCGAGAAATTTGAAACTCAGCGAAAAAAAATCAGCTTAAAAAGTAAGTAAATCGGTTTTCGACTGTTTTTTTTTCATAAATTAATTTAAGGGGCCAATGGGGTGGGGTGAAATTCTGGGGGGAAAAAATGAGAGAAAGTGTCCTAACCGACTGACTCAGGGGAAAAAGACAGCTTAAGAAATAAGTTAATAGGTGTTCAAGCGTTTTTTAATCAATCCAATTTAAGGGGCCCATGGGGAGGGGTGAAATTCTGGTAAAATAAATGAAAGAAAATGACCTGTCTGACTCACTCACTCATCATGCCCAGCGAAAACTATTAAAGTTGGAAACATGAAATTTTGGGAATATGTTCGCTGTATGTCGAAAACGTTAACTAAGGAATGATTTTTGTTTATTCGGGTTTTAGAGACGTGTCAAGGGGGTAAACGTGCATTTCATTGAATAACGATATCTCATGAGTTGTTTGTTTGGGGATGTGATATTCGGTATATAAACTAATCATTAAAAATAATCAGACATATGTCTAAGGGTTTATCGATGTGGTGTATATTATGAGGTGAAAGGGGTGAAAATTGGGGGTTGAGGGATTCTTGACGGAGCGTGTATCTCTGAAACGACATAGGCGTGAAGTTTGAAATTCGGTGGGAAAAAACAGCTTAAAACACAAGTAAATAGGTGTTCGAACGTTTTTTTTCATAAATCCAATTTAAGGGGCCCTTGGAGAGGGGTGAATTTATGGGGAAAAAAACCAGGAAAGAAAGTGTCCTAACTGATTGACTCACTTACTCACTCATCAAACTCAGGGGGAAAACAGCTTTAAATAAGTAAATAGGTGTTTGACAGTTTGTTTCATAAATCCAATTTAAGGGGTTCATGGGGACGGGTGAAATTATCAAAAATAAATGAAAGAAAATATCCTGACTGACTCACTCACTCATCATCGCCCAGCCAAAATTATTGAAGTTAGAAACATGAAATTTTGGGGATATGTTCGTTGTATGTCGAAAACGTCCACTAAGGAAAGAGTTTTGGATATTCAGGTTCTAAAGAGGTGTTAAGGGGGTAAACGTGCTTTCCATTGAATAACAATATCTCACGAGTGGTTTCATTTGGGGATGTGATACTTGGCACATATACTAATCATTAAAAATAAGCTGACACATGTCTAATGGTTTTTCGATGTAGTGTATATTATGAGGTGAAAGGGATGAAAAGTGGGGGTTGAAAGATTCCTAACTGAGCGTGTATCTCTTAAACGACATAGGGAGGAGTCTGAAACTCGGAGGAAATCTATCAGCTTAAAAATAAATAAATAAATAAATGAATAAATAAATAAAATAAATAGGTGTTCGACCGTGTTTTCATAAATGCAATTTAAGGGGCATATGGGGAGGGGTGAACTTCTGGAAGACAAACGTCCACTAAGGAAGGATTTTTGGATGTTTGCTCTCATCGACCAACCAAAACTATTAAAGTTAGAAGAATGATATTTTGGGGATATGTTTGTTGTATGTCGAAAACGTCTACTAAGGAGGGATTTTTGGGTATTCAGGTTCTAAAGGGTTGTTAACGGGGTTAAACCTGCATTTCATTGAAAAACAATATGATACGACTATGACGCGAGCGAAGCGAGGCTAAAATTGAGATGGTGTGTGTCTGTGTATTACTCAATCTCGCAAGTACCACTGGTCCGATTTACGTGAATTTTACATGGAAGTAGCTGATTTACCTGGTTAACATATAGGTTACTTTTGATTTCAATACTTTGCACTATTTAAAATGGCGACCATTTTATTGACGTCACTACACCCTTTGGTTTCAAACTTTCATATTTCCATTTCAAATAAAAAGCGAACGCTAAGAAATAGCAAACCTTTGATGGCATATGCGAGGTTTAAAACTACATTTTCTATCCGAAAGGTATCTGCAACTGATAGCGAGTAAAACCTAAATTTGTGCTATAAAACACGGTCAACGCCGAGCGGTGTAGTTGGACAAAATGTTCCATCCTTAATCTCCCTCTGCACGGCACCTCGCCTATCCCCTGTTTTAACTGTCACCTTCACATTTTAATTTATTTATGACGCGTAGCGAAGCACGGGTACTTCAGCTAGTATATAATAATTCTTCGACACGTGTAAATGTGACTGAACTCCTCCTAAATGGCTGGACCGATTTTGATGACATTTCTTATGTATATTAGAGTGGGTCCCTGTATGGTTTCAATTCACAATTTGACCCGGTAGGTGGAATGTACACAATTTTAGAACAACTATTTACACACAATTTTAGAACCACAATATACAGTCAAAAACAGTCGTCATGGAAACCAGTAGCCTTAGTGAATGCTGAAGTCTTTGGACTGTTAGTCTCTGCACGTTAGAGCCACCAGGTTGCAACCCGTGCAACTGCCACCATACCTTACGCCCGTGGCGGAAAGTTATATTTTGTACCATAGGTGGCGGTGATGAGTTACGGCGCGAAACATTTCAACAAAATCCCGTATGCGGTCGTAAACCATTCATACGATTACGTTGAAACTATGATGAGTTGTTGTGTATACTCCTACAAAGGTTTCTTACTTCGTAAATCCATTTTACAATAGGTAACGCACGAGTGGATTCTACAAATGAGCGACGAAGCGCGAAGCGTTTCAACTAAGTCCAGTAGGCGTTCATATACCATTCGTCCGATAGCGATGAAACTTAAGTAAGATATTGTGTACACTCCAGGGAAGGTTTCTGGCTTAGAAAATCCATTTTACAATAGGTAAGGCACGAGTAGATTTAACAAATGAGCGACGATGTGCGAAGCGTTTCAACAAATTCCCGTATGCGTTCATATACCATTCGTCCGATAGCGATGAAACTTGGGTGAGATGTTGTGTACACTTCAGGGAAGGTTTCCGGCTTAGTAAATCCACTTTACAATAAGTAGCGCACGAGTAGATTCAACAAATGAGCGACGACACGCGAAATGTAGGTAGCGCACGAGTAGATGCAACAAATGAGCGGCGGCAAGAGAATCGTTTCAACAAAGTCCCGTATGCGTTCAGATACCATTCATCCAATTGCGATGAAAATTTGGTGAATTGTTGAGTACGCTCCAGGGAAGGTTTCAGGCTTAGTAAATCTAATTTAGATTAGGAAGCGTACGAGTAGATTCAACAAATGAGCGATGGTGCACGAATCGTTTCAACAAAGTCTTGTATGTATTCATATACCATTTATCCGATTGCGATGAAACTTTGGTGAACTTTTGTGTACACTCCAGGAAAGGTGTCTGGTTTAGTAAATCCATTTTTAATTGGTAGAGCACGAGAAGATACAAGATTCAACAAATGAGCGATGGCGCGCGAATAGTTTCAACAAAGTCCCGTATGCGTTCAGATACCATTCATCCGATTGCGACAATAGAAAATCTCTACATAGTACCGGGTCATCAATTTAAGTCTCCCCTCCGATACCAATCAAACTCGGGAAGCTCTCGCACTGACACCCGCTCGCTGGCTCTACTAACACTTCACAATCTTACGACACTGGAGATACTGACAGCTCATTGCAACATTGCCGGCCTCAGCGCGTGTTCATTGGGTAGATAAGGCTGCGCCTGCAGAGGTCTTCTACCGACCTAACGGCGCCTACAGGGGGGGATGTAAAATGATGACCCTGTATAAAACAAAGTCCCCGATTCTTGGATGTAACGGATAATCTCGAGAACCACTGAGCGGATTTTGATGCGGTTTTCAACATTCTGTTAAAGATTTATTGAGGAAGGTTTTTGTAGAAAAACATTCATTTATGCTCATAGGAAGCCGAGCAGTAATGATTTCTGTGAATCGTGTCGACGAAAACCCTGCCATCCATGTGCCTTTTAAGCTGTCGCTGGGTAAACCGTTAAAAATATCTATATACTATGATTGTAAGAATTGTTCAGCACGAAAAGTTCTCCAAAAAAGTCTGCGACACCATAACTCTATCTTTAATACATCGCCCACTATAAGCGTTTTTACGTTTTCATTTCTTCCAACAATCTCCATACAGAGGTCAACATCAAAATGTTGTGTAGTGGCGAATTTCGCTGTTCACCTCAGCTTTTCTGAATTGCGACTGGGACCTGACGTCCATGTGGCTTTTAAGCCTGCGCTGGGTAAACCGTTAAAGATACCGGGCGAAGCCGGGGCGGGTTGGCAGTTATAAACAAAAGAGTGCATACAGACCCAGTATCAGCCTACAAAAATAATAATAAACACAATACATAAGAACATGGTAGGATTCGAACCCGCCTCTTTTCAGTTTTGCCACACGAGACTGAGTGTACCCCGTTCCAGCCCTCAGACCAGAATTAAATTTCTTGGAAGTGACGGGAATTGAACACGGACCTCCATGGTGACAGCCAAAAATGCCATCCACTGGGCAACGAGACGGATTTTGGAAAATATGTATTTATGTATTTGGATTTTTTTATTTCAAACAAGCTGTACCCGGCATGCGTTGCAATGCCAATCAAAGAAAGTGTTGGCATTGTAATTTGGTTTCTTGAACTGCTTCTGGATATACAATTTTTTCTTCAATTTCCGTTAACTGCCTCTAAGCTATCGTAAAATGGATTTACTAATTTTGAAACATTTGTGGGAGAGTGCGCAACAACTCACCAAAGTTTCATCGCAATTGGATGAATGGTATATGAACGCAGATGGAACTTTGCTGAAACACTTCACGCGTCGTCACTCATTTGTTGCATCAACTCGTGCGCTACCTATTGTAAAATGGATTTACTAAGTCGAAAACCTTCCCTGGCGTATACACAACAAATCATCAAAGATTCATCGCAATCGGATGAATGGCATATGAACGCTTACAGGATTTTGTTTAAACGATTCGCGCGCCGTCACTCATTTGTTGAATCAACTCGCGCGCTACCAATTGTACAATGGACTTACTAAGTCAGAAACCTTCCCTGCAGTGTGCACAACAACTCACCCTAGTTTCATCACAATCGGATGAATGGTATATGAACGCAGATGGAACTTTGTTGAAACGGTTTGTGCACCGTCACTCATTTGTTGAAACTACTCGTGCGCCACCCATTATACAATGGACTTACTAAATCAGAAACGTTCCCTGCAGTGTGCACAACAACTCACCCAAGTTTCATCGCAATTGGATGAATAGTAGGCCTATATGAACGCATACGGGACTTTGTTGAAGCGATTCGCGTGCCTTCGCTCGTTAGTTGAATCTATTCGTGCGCTACCTATCGTGCAATGGATTTTCTAAGTCAAAAACCTTCCCTGGACTGTGCACCACATCTCAGCCAAGTTTCATCGCTATCGGACGAATGGTAGCCTATATGAACGCGTACGGTACTTTGTTGAAACTCTTCGCGCGTCGTCGCTCATTTGTTGAATCTACTCGTGCGCTACCTATTGTAAAGTATATTTGCTAAACCAGAATTCTTCCTTAGAGTGTACTCAATATCTCACCCAAGCGTCATCGCTATCGGACGAATGGTATATGAACGCATACGTGACTTTGTTGAAACGCTTCGCGCGTCGTAGCTCATTTGTTGAATCTACACGTGCGCTGCCTATTGTAAAGTGGATTTACTCAGCCATAAACCTTCCCAAAAGTGTACACCATCTAACCCAAGTTTCATAGCTATCGGACGAATGTTATATGAATGTATACGGGATTTTCTTGAAACGTTTTGCGTGTCGTCACTCATTTGTTGAATCCACTCGCGCGCTGCCTATTGTAAAGTGGATTTACTAAGCCAGAAACCTTCCCTGAAGTGTACACAACATCATAGTTTCATAGCTATCGGACGAATGGTATATGAATGCTACGGGACTTTGTTGAAACGCTTTGCATGTCGTCACTCATTTGTTGAATCAACTCGTGCGCTATCTACTGTGAAATGTATTTACTAAGTTAGAAACCTTCCCTGGAGTGGAAGCAACTTCTCGCCCAAGTTTCATTGCAATCGGATGAAAGGTTTACGAACAAATACGGGACTGTGTCGAAATGCTTTGCGCGTCGTCGCTCATTTGTTGAATCTACTCGTGCGCTGCCTATTGTAAAGTGGATTTACTAAGCCAGAAACCTTCCTTGGAGAGTAATAAACATCTCACCCAAGTTTCAGCGCAATCGGATGGGTGGTGTATGAACGCATAGGAGACATACACACCCACACACCCACATACATACTATCAAGTAACATTGATTTTTATATATACTAGCTGTACCCGGCAAGCGTTGCAATGCCAATCAATGAAAGTGTTGGCGATGTACTTTGTTCTTGAACTACTTTTGGATTCCCAATATTTTTTCTTTTTACGTTAACCACCTCTAAACTATTATAAATTTGATTTACTATCTCAGAGACATTCATGGGAGCGTTCTCAACAACTCACCAAAGTTTCATCGCAATGAAATGAATGGTATATGAACGCATACGGGTCTTTGTTGAAACGATTCTCGCGCCGTCACCCATTTGTTGAATATAATCATACGCTACCTATGTAAAATGGATTTACTAAGTCGAAAACCTTCCAAGGCGTGTACAAACATCTCAACCAAGTTTCATCGCTATCGGACGAATGGTATATGAACGCATATGGGACTTTGTTGAAACTCTTCGCGCGTCGTCGCTCATTTGTTTAATCTACTGTACTTGTGCGATACTGTACAGTACCCCAGGGGTATGCACCCCTTGGAGACCATCCCCCCATCATCTATTTAAATCTCCTAACTGGCAATCCTTATAAGTCCAGACCAACATCTACTAACACCGCAAAGACAGCTAGCCATTCTGGAAAGCTGGCCCAATCCTTGCATCACTACTACAAACAGCGACACACTATTAACTAGGACATCTATTCAGCACAATGCTGACAGCACAGCGCCGAAGAGTATAAGAAGGCGTCTTAAGGAGGTCAAACTTTCAATCAATTATCAGTCTTACAGTGTGGCGGCCCGAGGCTATGCTGGTATCATCAGGTGAGTGAGTCAGCAGTTGTTCAGAATCCTATAACTTTGTAACCTTACCCACCAATTTGTATACACCAGTTGTACTCTCACATTGTAACATCACTACATCCCTTAAAAGGGACTCATAATTCAATATTACTGGCCAATAAACACTTGGTCAGTACATTACACCTGCATTACTGTTTACTCGCTTCTTTACGCCCTAACTCCCTTCCTGAACTCTCCGTCACTATTAGACGTGACTTACAGTAGCCAGATACTTGCTAAGGCAAGCATCATCGTATTCCCGTACCGGCCTGACTGCAGGAGCGGCACGCGCCATATAGCTGACGCGTGCAAGTCGATTATCTAACTAGCACCGGGTGAGTTAGCCGTGGTGGTTACGGCATGACTAATGGCAGTCGCTCACATCCGGGAGGCGAGGAGGTTCGAATCCCCCCGCCGGCAACCTTGAAGATGGTCTTCTGTGGTTTCCCATCTTCCTTCCAGGCAAATGCCGGGGTTGGTCCCTCACTATAGGCCACAGCCGCTACCTTCCAACTCCTCGCCCTTCCCTTCCAACTTTCCTCCCCAACGGTACTTGTAGCTCACCCATTGGGTGTCCGTCTCAAAGCAGCTACAAAACTGGCGAGCCGAACATGTCCTCGGACACTCCCGGCACGAAAAGCCATACGCTAAAAAAAAAATCTAACTAGCCAGCTGGACGACCACATAAGCCAGCGCGTTGACCTTACGCTAAGTCCAGCCCCTAAAATACACCTAGATATTTTATAAGAGCAACCCCTAGCACCCTAACACTAAACAACACTCTACACTGGTCAGCTTGCCCGACTACGGGAAGCTACCCCCTTTTTGGCACTTCTTTATAAATTAACACAATAACTCTTCCGTTTTAGATCCAACCACCCCCCAATAAGGGATCTAAAACAATACCTATTGAAAAGTGGATTTACTACGCCAGAAACCTTACCTGAAGTGTACACAGCATCTCACCCAAGTTTCATCGCTATCGGACGAACGGTATTTGAACGCATACGGGACTTTGTTGAAACGCTTCGCGCGTCTTCGTTCATTTGTTGAATCTACTCGTGCGCTACCTATTTTAAAATGGATTCACTAAGCCTGAAACCTTCCCTGGAGTATACACAATAACTCACCCATGTTTCATCGTTATCGGACGAATGGTACATGAACGCATATGGGACTTTGCTGAAACTCTTGGCGCGTCGTCGCTCATTTGTTTAATATACTGTACTTGTACGATACCCATTGGAATGTGGATTTACTACGCCAGAAACCTTATCTGAAGTGTTCACAACATCTCACCCAAGTTTCATCGCTATCGGACGAATGGTATATGAACGCATACGGGACTCGGTTGAAACGCTTCGTGCGTAGTCGCTCATTTGTTGAATCTACTCGTGCGCTACCTATAGTAACATGGATTTACTAAGCCAGAATCCTTGCCTGGTGTGTACACACTCTCTCACCCACGTTTCATCGCTATCGGACGAATGGCATATGAACGCATACGCGACTTTGTTGAAACGCTTCACTCGTAGTCTCTCATTTGTTGAATCTACTCGTGCGCTACCTATTGTTAACTGGATTTACTACGCCAGAAACTTTCCCTGAAGTGTACACAACATCTCACCCAAGTTCCATCGCAGTGGGATGAATTGTATATGAACGCATCGCCAACACTCATTTGTTAATATACTGGCGCGCTATCTATTGTAAATTGGATTAACTATGCCTATAACCATCCCGGAAGTGTGCTAAACAACCCACCAATATTTGGTCGCAATCGGATGAATTGTAGGCTATATGAACGCATCACCAACACTCGAGCGTTGTCTATTGACAATTGGATTAAGTATGCCTATAACCATCCCGGAAGTGATCACAACAACTCACCAAAATTTGATCGCAATCGGATGAATGGTTTATGAACGCATAAAAGACGAACAGACGAACGATTTCGCATTGCCAGCCGAGCCGTTTCACGGGCTGCCTAACTTTGCTCTTGTGATTGAGAAGCACGAAGTCGAGCCATACTAACGCGGCGCTCTTCACGGGCAATTTCTTGTTCTTCTTCAGTTCTTTCATTCGCAATGTTTCGTATCCTTCTTGCATTATGGCTTTGTCGGCAAAGATTCGATCGTCTTTGTCGCGGCATTGTTTATGATGATTCAAAGAGAATACAAATTACGTTGAGTAACTAACGGGATTTCATGTTAAGAGCCTCATTTTCTATACCGGTAGTGGAGAGCGCTACTCGCATCCAGTCGATAGTGACTCGTCAAGAACTACTGTTGCCTGGAAACGACTTGCCTTGCCATTCCTTCATGAGTTTATTTTAGCTGTCATTTGCGTTACGTTTTATAGTGACTTATATTCTCTTTGACGTTTTGTCACGTCATGGGATAAAACGTATCCTATGTCCGCCTCCTGGTTCTAAGCTACCTCCACACCAATTTTCAGCCAAATCGGTTCAGCCGTTCTTGAGTTATAAATAGTGTAACTAACACGACTTTCTTATATATATATATATATATAGATAGATGTATTGTACGGATATCCATTTTATTAATGCTAACCTAGTCATATAGTCTGCTGCTGAAGAAGGTATCATTGCATACTGAAACATGTAGTGAAGACTCAGCTAATTCTGCAATATTAAGGGGCTGATGGTAAACAAGATAAATTAAGGGAAAGGTTTTCAAAAACCTAACCTAGAAATAAAATTACTACATAACCTATTTGTGGAATAAATTCAGTTCTAAAAAAGGAAAACCCATTATAAGTTAGTAGTTTCTATATTAACCACCTACTATAAGCACAATGTATATTGTTAAAGAGGGGCGTGGTGGCTCAGCGGTCTAGCTGCATGCCTCTCACCAAGGCGGTCTGGGTTCGTTTCCCGGTCAATGCATGTGAGATTTTCGAAGTGAAATGCCATGTCCTGTGGTTCGGATTCCACGTAAAATGGAGGTCCCGTGGCTCTTAATCACAAGATTCACGGTCACGTAAAACTACAATCTTCCTTCCTTCCTTATATTGTTAAAGATGCTGATGGTTGAATCTTTCAGCCATATATCAACGAATTATTATTATTATTATTATTATTATTATCATCAAAAAATATTATTATTATTAGTATTATTATTATTATCATTATTATTTTGAAAGTATTTATTTCTGAAAACCAAATTTTACACCGAAGTTGCTTGATAAAATTACCTTTTAAATAATAACATTGAAAATTTAAGAGTGAAAAATTAAATATGATAATAAAAATTACAATTAAAAATAAATAAGCTCAAAAAATAATATTATAATAATTAGAGATTATACAAATAATAGATAGTCTAGAAATTAAAATTATCAAAATGAATATGAACATTAAGATGTTGAAGAAAACAAAAATTAAAAAGAATAATTAGGCTATAGTTAGGCTAATATAATTAAAATGTAATTAAAATAAATACTAATAAAATATCTTCATTAATATTGTGCCCTATAAAGGGTTAATCTGGCATGGCTTGTCTGAATCAATTAATAACACTTTGGAAGATATTTGAATATGGTAATGTGTGTTTTTTTTTACTAATGGTACTAGGGATTAATCCACGATACCTTGTATAATAATATTTTTCTATTGTTACCACTACCTCATAAATGAATCACAGAAATACAGGAGATTTTATAACTACTTCACAAATAAAATACAACACAGTTTTTTACGATTTTACCGCTAGATAGTAACATTTGTCGTTTTGAAATTCATAGCCAAGAGAAATTAAACAGTTGACTCCACACAACTGGTCTCTTGTACTGGTAGGCCAATAAAATTAGATCCGGAAAAAGCGTTTTGAGGAATTAATTTCCAGCAAGCTGGAAATCGTTTTAATACCTTCTTTCGGTCCTAAACGCGTGTAATCCGAGTTTGCACCATCTCAAGATGTGGGACAAAAATAACCTCGACGCTTTTTTCTCTTTCTTTAATTTATTTCTTTGAAATTTAAGCCAGTCATCTAAAACATTCGAGGTCGCAAAAAATTGTAAGGTTCTGATTTTTTGGGATGGTGTTAGGATAAAAACCAATAGTGCAAAACCAAGTTTGCAATTTCGAAAGATCTGTGCTAACTTCGTGGTGCTCGAAAAAACTCGAAATATTCAGACTTTTTTTCAGTTTTTGGCTTCTAACTTCTAAAAAAAACATTTTACGGTGTGCCTTATATATCTCGAGATACAACACTTCGAAAATGGGCCATTTAAAACAAGTTAGAAATTTGTAGTTAGCTAGTCTTTCGAACAAAATATCGTCTATAATACTCATTCTACAAAGTCATGAGAAGTAAAGTAAAGCTTTAATTTGAGTATAAGTAAAACGCTGAAAGACCAATAGTTCTCTTGTTATCCGGTAAAAAATAGGATAATGAAATTGAATACATTTAATAATAATGTGTAATCTCTTATCAATATTGAAGTCACAGTGGCGAAGTGATGGAGGGATCTCAGCTAACACCTGCGACAGAAACACGCAACACATTAATTACCTACTATTTATTAATAAATTACAACGAAAGGGTAGGTATGTAATGTTACTGTCGACCCAAGTATTATGTGTACTCGAGTTTGAAGGTTGTTTGTGACGTAACCAATAGACCTACTTAAAATCCAATCACATCATCATTTTCGTCGTTCTATTTTACGTGAGTTCATGTAGGTTTGGAATTTTTAGTTTATATTTTAATATTTTTTATCGCAGTTGGAACACAAAAAGTGCCCGTTTTTAAGCGTGTTTCAACCAAGTGTCACATTTGAGAATTATTATCTCAAAAACCCGTCATCAGATAGAATCCAAATTTTAACACAATATACACTGGAATGTCATACAACAGGATTATTAATTTTAAAATTTTGTGTGTCCAAGAAACAAAGTTGTTATAATTTTTGTAAGGTAACTTTTTCTCTGCTCGGCGTGGTTAGAATATGTAGTTTTTGGTCGCGTTGTAATCCTTATACATAAAAAGGTTACGCTGTATGACTTTAAAATACGTAAATTAATTCACTTATTTTATATCGGTTTATATTTGAACGGGGAAATAAGACCTCACCTGGCTCGGCAGTAATGGGCTCCATCTCAGCAACGCTGTACAGCTTACCCCGGAGCGGCTAGCCGGTGAATCATGCCTTATTTCCACGAAAAAATTCAAACCGATATAAAATAAGTGAAATAATTTACGAATTTCACAGTCATACAGCATAACTTCTTGATTTATAAGGATTACAACGCGACCAAGAACTATATTTTCCAACCACCCCGAGCCGAGAAAAAGTTACCTTACAAAAATGATAACAACTTTGTTTCTTGAACACACAAAATTTTGAAATTAATAAACCAGTTATACAATATTCCAATGTATATTTTGTTAAAATTTGCATTCGATCTGATGACGAGTTTTTGAGATAATAATTCTTAAATGTGACGCATGGTTGAAACACGCTTTAAAACGGGCACATTTTGTGTTCCAACTGCGATAAAAATATTAAAATATAAATTAAAAATTCCAAACCTACATGAACTAACGTAAAATAGAACGACGAAAATTATGATGTTATTGGATTTTATGTAGGTCTATTGGTTACTTCACAAACAACCTTCAAACTCGAGTGCACATAATATTTTGGTCGACAGTAGTCTAATCTGCACTTAGCGAGACAGTAGTAATCTTTTGGAAGGCCCAGGTTCATCATACGGCTCTTCTTGGGGTTCCGGAGACTCCTGTGTAGTTGGATGTGGATGTAAAAGGGGGTCGTCGGAGTCGTCGTCTTCATCAGTCATGTCTAGGGTAGGAGAATTAAGGCAGGGCTTCCCCCAACAAATTTTACAGAGAGCTCTCCAGCAGGAGCATCGCCCTGCTCCGCACTCTTTCAGGCACCTGTATGACAAGAATTTCAGCAGTTATAATAAATACAGGTTACAATAGATTAAAATGTTTTAATTTCAATCATAAGAAATTCCTATAACCAGCAGTGGACATTGACTAGGACCGACCTAATACGAATGGATTACCTTACCTGCGTGACAGGAGTTTGAGCAGAGTTTGCGGCGCTGGTTCCTTGTTTGACGTCACCGGTGTCAGACCGTGCTGACTCTTTGTCCATCCCCACTTGGTGGGCTCTTTCTCAACCCCCAACCACTGCTGCAGCTGGTGGTAAGTTCTGTAGGAATGATGGGCAGCAGCCTCTTCGGTTGGGGGCAGACGAGCGAGATTGGCTTTTGCGCTGGCAGCAGATCGGACAAATATCCCGTAACGCAAGGCGGGGAGAGAATCGTCTTTTCCACCGCGATACAACGCTACGAGACACTTGTTGCCAGCAGAGGCTATCTCTTCATGGGTGGCGTTATTGTTGAGAAAAGTGGTAGCCACGTCAAAAAGGTCTGGCTGTTTTGAAAGGACGCCCAACATCTTCGTTTTCCCTTGCCCGAAAAGGGCAGAGGTGGTGTCGCAACCACTGAAGGCGTGGAGGAACAACTCTATTCCAGGGGGGAGTGAGAGATCTCCTCGAATGAATGATGTTGACAAGAACTGCTTGCAACCTGTTCTACCCCTGGCACTTTTATTGAAGGAAACATTTTGTTTGTTGGGGCCCAATCCATTTAGGAGCACCAAGAGTCGACATCTCGTCCAGCTATTATGACTTGCTCGTACTCCTCGCTCTTCTCCAAATGTATCCTCACAATGAGGCAGTCAGCGTCCTCTGATGATTGCTTTGTTTCGATTCCTTGTATATCCAGTCCAGTGCAGATAAAGTTGATCAGGCGCTGCTTGTATTTTGGGTTGGACAAAAACATTTCTTGGAGCACTTCGATCAGTGTCGATTCTTCAAAAACGATATCGCTGCACTCTGAGGCTGCATAACGTCGTAGCCGTTCTGCTATTTTTTGCCCATAACAGCCCTCTATTTTGGGTAGTCATCGAATACAACTGAGATACTTTTTCCAAAATGGTTGGTCGTGTAGGTAATATAAGCAGCTGCAATTTCCCTCACTGAGCTGTTCCATTGCCATATAACCCTATGGAGCAAGTATCCTCCGTCAACTACAACAAACGTTCTTTCTTCAACAGCGACGTTTTCTGGGAGGGGCGTAAAGGCAGAGTAGAACGGTCATTTGGTTCCTCTTCGCATTCCCTCTTCGGAGAATAGAGCCTGGGATATGGGGCCAACTTCTATGTAAAGTGGCTTTCTGGGTCAGTCTCAGGCTGTTTTGTTACACACAGCCGATGGAATATTGTGAGAGGGTCTATTCTATAGCAACCTGCTTGTTGTACACCTTAACTGTGGCTGCTGCCAAGGGTCGTACTTCGTATTTCCTTTCAAATTTAACATTTCCAAATTCCTTTCCAGGTATTTCTTTGGCTCCATTACATCCAATTTCTATGACAATAATTATCACAAAAATAGATTATATTAGATTAGAAACACTTGATTGCAATCGACATAACATAAATCAAAGTACAGTGAGTTTTACTCAAAGAGTATAGTAGGTATAACATTGACTCCAATGGGCGGCCTTATCGCTAAGATCGATTTCTTCCAGGCATCCAACCCACAAAAATTATTACATTAATAGATAACTATGCAATATTCATAACAATTTACATTCGAAGCTGTATTTCTTGAAAAATCCGATTTCCTTATTTTCTATTTTACCTGATAACATGAGAATCGTTGGTCCTAAAGCATTTTCCTTCTGCTTAAATTAAAGCTAAATAACTGTTCTACAACTTTATTGCTCATGAATTTCCTCATAGAATGAGTATTTTAGACGGTGGTTTGTTCGAAAGACTAGCTTACCAAAAATTTCTAACTTTTTAAAAAAAATGGCCCATTTTCGAAGTGTTGTATCTCGAGATCTATAAGGCATACAGAACTGGAGTTGCGCTCAATTTGTCGCAAATGTTGTGTTCTTTAAAAGTATCATGGATAACTTTGCCGTACAATGCATTTGTTTAGAAGTTGCAAGCCCAAAAATGAAAAAAGTCTGAAAATTTCGAGTTTTTTTTTCGAGCACCACGAATTTAGCACAGGTCTTTCGAAGTTGCAAACTTGGTTTTACACTATTGGTATCTATCCTAACTACATCCCAAAAAATCAGAACCTTGCAATTTTTTGCGACCTAACGCGATTTTTGTGTCTACGGTGACTGGCCTATAACTCGAAAACGGTACGTCGGACAGAAAATATGAATCAGTTCAATATTAAAGAGGGTTAAAGTTTGCGTCGAATTATCATCGAAAACGTCAAATTTGGTTCAGTGATATAGCCGAAATCAAAAGTTAAAAACTGGGGAAATTTCTCATTAAGGTGCAAACTTACATTTTGTGACTTTCCAAGACCACATATCTTTGGAATAGATACTCCTATTGAACTGTGAAATCGTGAAAAATAAATCAGCTGTTTCATACTCAGTTGTTAAACCTCCTCGACCAAAATGTATGAAACAGCTGATTTCTTTTCAAGATTTCAGAATTTGTCCCATGGTGAAAGTTATTCGGTACTGAGTAACCACTTTGAAGGAAAACCGTTGATTTATTAATACTATATATTAGTCATAAATTTTGTATCTCTGGTTCGATAAATACAGTGTGAAAAGTTGATTATTCGTTAAAGAAAGTGTTATAACGTCGTGTTCTATTGTTTCAGATATAAAGATATGTAAAGTAGCGTATTCAAAATCTACAGACATGAATGACACAGAGAGTTTCATTTGTGACAGAGCGTTACATGTTGAGGCTTCAACTACAGTGAAAGAACGAGGCATAGAAACATATATGTATGTCTACCCCTTATTATTCCCGTTTTCTAACGGAGTCGGGGATGAGATGCGATGGAAGTCTTTGTGGCGATGGTTTTTACGGCCGGATGCCCTTCCTGACGCCAACCTCATGAGATGAGTTAATGAGAGATGAAATGAATGATTGTGAATGAAACTGGGCAAGGATGTGGAAGGAAGCGGCCGTGGCCTGTCAGAAGGTTCCGTCCCAGCATTTGCCTGGTGTTGAAAATGGGAAACCACGGAAAACCATTTCAAGGACGGCCGACGGTGGGGCTCGAACCCACGCGTCTACCGAGTCAGCAGAGAGCTTGTCCCCATGACCTAATGCTGCGCGTTAGCCAGCGTAGCCACTACTGTCGGTGCATAGAAACATATATAAATTGAAGTATAGCAAAGAAGGACACGAAGCACCTTCAACTTCAAGGTCTTTTACTTCAGTTAAGGTTCACGAAAAATGCAAGAAAAAGTATTCGAATGAGAAAATAGGTGACGGAGGAAACCCCAAGAGCCATAGACAGCGGGGTGCGTCTTTTGATTTTAAGAAGAGATGTGGGGTCTGTGGGGAAGACGCATCAGAGGAATTTGTGGCCAGAGAAGGCAAGAAGACTCTGAAACGGCGAGTTACCGTTCAGTACGGTATGTGTCAACAATTGAGTTTTAAAATTCCCTCTTGGCTGCAGCTGAACGGAGACAGGAAGAAGAAGTGCTTGAAAGAATTCGTTTAGAAATTGCTCCTGCAGTATCAAGTTCCTGAAAAAAGATGTTAAATCTGGATTGCCAGTTGGCCGACCCGAAGATGAAGATGTGTCTCTGGCATTTAACTATATTTGCAAATACATCGAGGAAATTGAAGACCAATGCAAGTTCACATCGTCAGAAATTTTTGAAGACTTCGAATGCTTTGTCCCAACTCACACAGCCCTGTTGAAAAGGTTGAAAACAAAGTATGTGGACGACATTATTGTCACGAGTGGAGGGGTAAAAATAAGCCACCTGTAATATGCTTTCGAAATACAGGTTGTAAAATTTTAACTCACAGTTGGTAGACCTATAACTCCAGGAATGCCGACGCAAAAGAAGAGCAACTTCGCATAGTGAAAGCCACCGCTGCCATTGTTCGCGAGGATATCAGGTCAACAATTGTCAGTTCTCTCCAAATATGTTGACTACGTTAAGTAATACTACTACCCTGCCAGTACATTTTTCGATGGTTACCCTGATGATGCATCAGTAAAGAGTACAAAATCAGCTGAGCGTCTTCACTGTAACAGCAAGCACTCTTCTTCTAACGTAGTGTTCACTGAGACGATGACTGCATCCATGTCGAAAGAACAATTTTTGTCCAACGACAGCAACAAAGAACGGCTTATCTCCATGCTGCGTGAGAAATTGATACAGCAGGGCTTTGAAGTAAGGCAAGCTCTTGAGGATGCCGACACTCTCATCTTCAACACCGCCATTCAAGCGGCAGAGAACTTTGCGACGGTCATAACAATCGGGGAGGGCACCGATCTATTGATCATATTAACCGGCAAAGCACCAAATTCAAACATTTACGTCATGAAACCTGGAAAGTGGACCTCTCAGAACACGTTCCACTCTCCGAGGTACTTCAACTTCTCGTCTGCGGACAAGCAGAACCTTCTGTTCCTACATGCAATCAGTGGGTGTGATACAACCTATGCATTCTATCGTCAAGGGAAGTTGAAGTTTGTCAAACTCCTAGAAAACAACACGGCTTTACAGGAGGCTGTCAAAGTTTTCCACCATGCAGATGCTGATCCTGAGGATCTCATTTCAGCAGGTCAACTATTCCTGGCGGCCCTATATTCACCTAAGGCCTATGAGACCTCCTTGGACGACATCCGCCACGAGATATTCTCAAAATCCCCCATAAGCCAACTTTCAATCTGGCCTCTCTACCACCAATAAACGCAGCCGCCGCCCAACATATTCTGCATGTCAACCACCAAATTCAGGGCTGGTAAGATAGACCAAAGGACCCTCTCTGCTGGGGTTGGAAGAGGACGGACCATGGCCTGCTCCCCACCATAAACACCAAGGATCCAGCTCCAGTTGAAATCCTCAACACAGTGTCCTGCGGATGTAATAAGGGGTGTGCAGGGAGTTGCAGCTGTCGGAAAATTGATATGACATGTCCAACAATTTGCCTCAACTTCCACGGCCAGTCCTGCTGAAATTCAGCACCATTCGAGGATGACGGTGTCTCCCACATACTGATCGCCAAGAAGCAGAAGTAGGTGAAGACAGTCCCTTTGAAGATGATCCCGATGAACAGGCCCTCGACATACCATCCCAACGTGAGAGCTGACATCTAAGAAAAATGCGAGCATGAATGCTGCCTTATTTTCTGCTGCATGACTATTGATTTCTCGAATATGTTTTTATTCATATTTTATCAATGTAATGCCAATTTTAAATGTTCCTATTAATTTATTAATTAATATTGATAATGGTTACTAATTAAAGAATGGCAATATACAACTTTGTTCTAATTAAAAATGTTTTTCATTCGTACTACTCCGAATCTCTACTCGGAGTGTGTACATTTATATACAGTAACTAGTTTTCTGATTTGCGTAATCTTAGAAATTTGAAATGAAATGTTCTTAGCAGTGATCAGAGTAGGTATATTGATTTTTCGTACTTACATCAATATGTCATAACATGAACATGCCTTTTTTTTACGGAAAGATCCGCTATTTTCGGAATTGTATTAGAAACTGTTGTAGGGATTAAATTTAGTTAACTAGTCATTTGAAATTAAAGGACTTATCACAATTGTCCATATAGTGTGAAATTTTATTCTCTACAACTTTTATCCTATGGATTTTTCAACAAGAAAGTCGCAAAATGTGAGTTTGCACCTAAATGAGGAATTTTCCCAGATTTGAACTTTAGATTTAGGCTATATTACTCAACCAAATATGACGTTTTAGATGTTCATTCGACGCACAATTCAGCCCTCTTTAATATTGAACTGATTAATATTTTCTGTCCGACGTACCGTTTTCGAGCTACGAGCAAATAACTGAAATAAGAGGAAGAATGTCGAGGTTATGTGGGTCCCAAAAGTTATGCACACCTCTTGAGATGGTGCAAACTCGGATTACACGCATTTAGGACCAAACGAAGGTATTAAAATGATTTCCAGCTTGCTGGAAATTAATTCCTCGAAAAATCTAATTTGAATGAGCTATGGGGTATGTCTGCAGAATAAGTATATTTCAAGTACTGTGGAGTTAATGAATTCTCGCCTATAGCATATAACTTATACATTTTGTTTCTTAGTTATTTAGAAGAACCATATATAAAGTTCCTTTCATGTTCCTTTCGATAACCAATGTCCAGATACATCGATGGTAATGTAAAGATGGCGATGCTCCTAAAGTTGAATACCAGTCTTCATGCTCCGATTCTTCCGATGAGGGGCCACTAAGTTTACTTGATGGCGGTGATTCCCCTTTATCAGCATTTGGTATGAAAAAAAAACTCCCAGAAACCCAGGAAACAGATTGCCTTTTCTGTGGGAGCTTGTTTTCTGAAGATGTAGGAGGGGAGCAATGGGTAAGTTGTGTCATGTGTAGTAAATGGTGCCATCTTGACTGTAAAAGATCCCTATAGCCTATGTGCGATTATTGAAAATGAACCCTTGAAAACTTATAATATACTTCATGAAGATGAATGGCATTGATTTATCTGTAAAATGCAATGTCGGATGTTGGTGAAAGATGGGTATTCCACGCTAGGAACACTTTTCTAGAGAGTGTAATTTTACGTTTTTTTAAGCTTATTTTCATCTATAAAAAATAGGCTTATGAGATCACCTTTTTTCCGTGTGTCTGTCTGTGTGTGCGTGTGTTTGCCGCCCCCCCCCCCCCCCGCTAATAAAATCTAAACGGCTGGAGCGCTGGAGCGATTTCAATGAAACTCGGTAAGTTCATAGCACTATTCCGGACGACCCCTACAAATTTTGTTACGTGTCACCAACCCAACATGGCGGCTGTGCGAAATATTTCACCGTCATTCAATATCTCCGCAAGTATTACCGATATCACTCTGGAATTTTGTACGGTGAAAAGAAGAACTACTAAAAGTTCACCTATGTGACTTTTGAAAATATGGTAACTACAAAACGAACATGGCGGCCAAGTGAAGTTGCGACATTTAAATAGACGTTTCTCGCGATTTAACCAACCGAACGCAATGAAACTTGGTACAATACATGTTTATACCCTTAATAATGCACCGACATCTAACTTCATTCAATTGTTTACATAACCTCAAGATGGCGGCTGTGCGAAATATTTCACCGGCATTCTATATCTCTGAAACAATTACCGGTATCACCCTGAAATTTTATACGGAGATAAAGAGCACTACTGAAAGTTCATCTATGAGACTTTCAAAAACCGGTTAGCTACAAAACGAACATGGCGGCCAAGCGAAGTTGAACGATTTAAATAGAATTTTCTCGCGAGTTAATGATCCAAACGCAATGAAACTTGGTACAGCAAATGTTTATACATATTGTAATGCACTGGTATCTAATTTTGTTCAATTGTTTACATAACCTCGTGATGGCGGCTGTGCGAATTTTAAAATTAAGTTTTTATTTCTTGTGTCGTATTCATGCGATCGAAGTGAATGTATAAATAATGAACCTAAGCAATAATTTGTCTTTAATGGTACATGACTCTATGGCCTATTTATATAACAATCCAACATGGCGACCATCGGAAATATTTTTGACGGTTCTCAATATTTACGAATCTATTACAGGAATCAAACTGAATTTTTTTCAGTTCATAGGAGCTATGATCATAAGTTCACCTATAGGACTTTTAATAACCTGGCGATCGCAAATGCAACATGGCGGCAACGCGAACTATAAATATTCACAATGACGTTTCTCGCAATTTAACCATCCGAGTGCAGTGAAACTTGGTACAGTAAATCCTTATACAAATCTTAATCCACTGGCATCTAATTTATTTCAATTGTTTCCATAACCACAAGATGGCAGCTGTGCGAAATTTTAAAATCTCGTTTTTACTTCTTGTGTCCTAATCATGCGATTGAAGTTTGATACTACACTTATACAATAATCTTCATGTAACAGTACATAACTCTAAGACCTACATATATAAAAATCCAACATGGCGACCATCCGCAATATTTAGTCGGTTCTCAATATCTACGAATCTATTACAGCAATCAAACTGAAATTTTGTATGTTGATAGTTGCAAATAACATAAGTAGGATATATGAAAATAGGCTGTATAGTTCTTATATAGGCTTATGTAGTAGGCTTATGAGATCACCTTTGGCCGTGTGTGTGTATGTGTGTGTGTCCCTAATAAAATATAAACGGCTGGAGCGATTTCAATGAAACTCGGTGAGCTCATAGTACCATTCCGGTCGACCCCAACCGTGCTCTTCAAATGCTATTACGTCTAACCAATCCAACATGCCGGCTGTGCGAATTATTTCACCGGAATTCTAAATCTCCAAAACTAATACTGATATCATCTTGAAATTGTGTACAGTGATAAACTGGCACACATTGAAGTTCACCTTTGAGACTTTCAAAAACCCGTTAACGACAGAATGAACATGGCGGCCAAGCGATGTTGAAGCATTTAAATAGACCTTTCTCGCGATTTAACAATCTAAACGCAATTAAACTTAGTAAAGCAAATGTTTATACATATTGTAATGCAGTGGCATCTAAGTTAGTTCAATTGTTTACATAACTTCAAGATGGCGGCTGTACGAAATATTTCACCAGCATTCTATATCTCTGAAACTATTACTGATATCACCCTGAAATATTGCTCGGTAATAGAGGGCACTACTAGAAGATCACTTATGAGACTTTCAAAACCTGTTAATTACAAAACGAACATGGCGGCCAAGCAAAGTTAAACATTTAAATAGATTTTTCTCGCGATTTAACCATACATACGCAGTGAAACTTGGTACAGTAAATGCTTATACAAATTTTAATCAACCGTCATATAATTTATTTCAATTGTTTTCAAGTCCACAAGATGGCAGCTGTGCGAAATTTTTAAATCTCAATTTTATTTCTTGTGTCCTAATCATGCAATTGAAGTTTGAATACTACACCGACACAATAATCTTCATGTATTAGTACATAACTCTAAGACCTAAAATATGTAAAAATCCAACAAGGCGACCATCCGAAATATTTAGACGTTTCTCAATATCTACAAATATATTACAGCAATCAAACTGAAATTTTGTATGTTGATAGAGGCAATTAACATAAGTAGGATACGTTATATGAAAATAGGCTGTATAGTTCTTCACGGAACTACTTGTTCATGTGTGAATTTACTGTGACAATATAGTTCATGAACAGTGGAATTTAATTGTGGGATGTGTTTGTACAATATATCGAAACCATTTCATTCAATTTTTGAAACTGGAATGTGTAAGAGGTATGTACAAAATATTAAATGGTATTCTACATTTAGCACACGTCCTCGAGCTATTTAAGAAAATATATTTCAAGTACTGCGGAACTAGCAAAGTCTGCCCTACCTTTAATATTAAACATTATCTTTAGTAAAATATAGTATATTGGCTTTCACGGCCAGTGAATTAAAACTCAGCGATTCCTCTAGGTTTGTGCCGTGTCTTGTGTGGGGTTTCGCCTAGGACACCAAGCTGGCTCATCGGTGGGCTCTTGGTGTACCCGCCCGGACCCCCACAGGAGTAGCGAACTGCGCGCTACCTCCCTTTATATAGAGTGCAACTGCAACTCCTTACTGCGAGAACCAAAAGCTCAAGCAGCCTTAACCTCCCTATGAAGGCTTCCAAAAAGATGGTATATTGGCATTCACGGCCAGTGAATTAAAACTCAGCAATTCTTCTAGGTTTGTACCGTGTCTTGTTATGGGTTTCGCCTAGGACACCAAGCTGGCTCATCGGCGGGCTCTTGGTGTTCCCGCCCGGACCCCCACCATCCACACAAGACACGGCACAAACCTAGAAGAATTGCTGAGTTTTAATTATCTTTGGTATTGACAAGGCAAATTACATAAAGAAAATAGTAAATATAGCTGTATATAGTATATAGCTGAATGGCAGAATACATTGTACCCGACTTTTATTGATTTCTAAAATCCCTTTGACTCAGTTAATAGGAGAGTCATGTGGCATGTCTTGAAAGAATGTGGGATACCCTCCAATGTTACAAATATCTTCAAGGAGATGTATGAAGGATTTGATTGCCAAGTGTTGCACAATGGGAAGTTAACAGAACCTAAACAAACTAATGCTGGAGTGCGACAAGGCTGTATACTCTCACCCACCCTCTTTCAGTTACTATTGGACAGAGTGATGAGGAAAGTAACTCCTGGTAGGAAGTGAAGTATACAGTGGGGAATGCAAGGCATACTAGAGGACATTGATTATGCAGATGATGTCTGTCTATTTGCACAAAGATTTCGTGACATGGTGGCAAAGCTGGCAAAGTTGCAACTGGAAGCAGAGGAATCAGGTTTAAACCAATGAAATTAAAATAAACTCAGGAGTTGAAACAAAACTGATGGTTAATGAAAACGAAGTAGACCAGACATATTCCTTTGTGTATCTTGGCAGTATTGTTCGAAAATATGGAGGGGTAGACGAAGATGTTAAGATCTGAATTCGGAAAGATAATGGGGCTTTTGTACAATTGTATCCTGTTTGGCGAAATAAGAACATCTCAAGAAAAACGAAACAGGTGCCTGTTTAATACCTATGTAAAGTCAGTTCTTTTGGCTGTGAAACTTGGAAGGCCACAATTAGATTGCAAGTCTTCATTAACCGGGGTTAACTATGGAAGACAACAAGCCACCAGCCGATAAGCATTCAGAACAAGGAGAGGAGTGGGGGTGGATCGCCCACACATTAAGAAAACCTCACGGAGCTGTTGAGAGGTCGGCGATGGATTGGAACCCGCAAGGAGCAAGAAGACGTGGTCGCCCAGAAAGACTTGGAGGAGAACTATAGAAGAGGGAAAACCTTGGAAGCGGGGAAACCCAGCAATGACGTGAAGCGGTTGGCCATAAATAGATCCAGATGGAGAGCCTTTATTGCTGCCCAATGCACCTCCTAGGTGACAGAGGTTAGTATTGACAAGGCAAATTACATAAAATAAAGTAGTAGCCTATACCAATACATGTTAAAAGACAAGTCTAACCCACACCCAACTGTTGTTGTTGTTTGAGTCTTCAGTCTTTTGACTGGTTTCATGCAGCCCTCCATTCCTCCCTGTCCTGAGCTAATAGTTTCATCTCTACTTAGCTACCACACCCTACGTCCAAGGTAATCTGTTTAACATATTCTAACCTTGGTCGACGCCTACAGTTCTTGTCCTTGACCCTCCCTTCCATAACTAAGCTTGCTATTCCTGGGTGTCTTAGTATGTGTCCTACCAACCTATCTCTTCTCTTCATTAGCAGTCACCAGAAACATCTCTCCTGTCCCACTAGTCTTAATACCTCTTCGTTTGTAACCCTATCTACCCATCTGATCTTCATCATTCTCCTGTAGCACCACATTTCAAACGCTTCAATTTTCCTCTTTTCTGCTGCACCAATAGTCCAAGTTTCACTTCCATACAGTGCCACTCTCCAGACGAAGACCTTCAAAAATGACTTCCTAACACCTAAATCTATATTCGATGTCAACAGATTCCTTTTCTGTAGAATTGCTTTCCTTACCTGAACTAACCTACTTTTTATATCCTCTTTGCTTCGTCCATCACTGGTTATTTTGCTTCCTAAGTAACAGAAGTCTCCTACTTCCTTTAGTTTTTCACCTGCCAATTTGATGACCATAGAGGATTGTGATTTATTTCGGCTGCATTCCAATAATTTTGTTTTACAATTATTAATTTTCATCATTAATTCCTCCTCAAGACGGAGACCATACCATTCAAAAACTCATTCAAATCCTCAGGCGTGTCGGTCAAGATGACTATGTAATCGGCAAATCTCAGAGTTGAAATTATTTCTTCTTGAATCTTCACTCCCACTTTAAATTTTTCTCCAATTTCCTTCATTGCTAATGATCAGGATGTTCCAAGTCCCTAAAATTGATTTACCACAACATAATTTATAGGTGATGCAGAAATTCTTGGATTTGTGTATGGACATTATTGGTAGCAGGGGGATATTTCCAAGTCTCATTTTATGGCGCCAATACACAGTCCAGTACTTTATAACATATTACAAAAAAATTGATATTTCTCTCGATGTGGTCAGCACAGTTCATGGTACATAGCACTTTCATATACCAGTAACTGATTTTTAAGCCGTAGGTTTTTATGTTTTGCATGGCGGAAAATATTAAACCACGATCATACGGAAAACTCTTCATTTACACATAGTAGATTTTTAGCACGTAGGAAGTTCTGCTTCGTGGCGTGCAGAATGCAAATAGCGTATTTTAGATTTTAAAAATGTGTGCATAGTTGAGTTTGCTAGCGCAACAATGAAATCTGAATGTTTAGCGCAGAGTATTGAAAACAAGAAAGTAATGGACTATGTTTGGATAACAATTTCTGTCGCTATGTGCAATAAACAGTTGTGAATAGCGTCATAAAAATGTCTCACCACTCTTCGGTCGACACAGGGATGAGGGCATTAAATGTTAGTTCTCTCGTCTCTTTTCCTGTTGTTCATCATCTCGAGCTGCTGACCCAGAAATGTCTTCTCACGCTACGACCGTGTGTGGATTATTTATTCTATAATAAGCTGTATGTTTCACAAAACTCAAGCTCCTAAACCAGAGGGAGTTAGAAGGAGTGGTTTGTAATCTTCCAAATCGTCTCAATAGTAAAGGAAAAATCTTTTATTTCTTGAAAAGTCAACGGAAATATATTTTTTTGTTTATTAAGTGCCTTTAAACAAATAAACAAGACGATAGCCCCTGTTATTACGTACAGCCCGCATAGAACCAGATCCGGGCGGGTAGTCGGTACACATGGGGCGGACACAACCCAATATGCGAGAGTTCTCGCATGCCCCCCCAGGGGCACACATCTAGTGGGACGTGGGTTGGCGACCACGGGGCCCCAGCTGTGTCCGGCATTGCTTCCACTTACGTGTGCAGGGCTCCTCTCTGTCTTCTTTCCTGTCGACCTCACTTGGTCAACTCTTGTTCTCTTCCTACCCCAACGGTATTAGGGTATCCGAGGCCTAGGAAAACTCTTCCTTTCCCGCCTTAATTGGCCCTTGTCTCATCTTATCTGATACCCTCCTTCTGCGAGGGGTCAGCCTTCTTTTTCTTTTCATGTTATCTCCTACCTTCTCCTCAAGGCCCTCAAGGAGGCAGGGTGTATGTAGCCCCACCACTTCTGGTGCACCCTGGATATTGCTACACCCTCAGGGGCTCACAGCTGGTGAGTTCAGGAGTTGGTGATCCCGAGGGATTCCTGAGCTCGGTCCGGTTTTACCCCCTTTTATCCATTAAGTTACCTGTAAGGCGGACCCTCTCCTCTTTCACTTTCCTTTCTGCCTTTTATGGCTCTCCTTCCTTCCAAGTCCCTCAATCCGCATTCTTCGAGGGTTGAGGACATTTATTTTCCTTCTGTCCTTTATTTGCCTTATTCTCCTTTTGTTTTCCATTTCTTCTTCCAGTATACAGGGTGTCCCACCTAACTCTGCGACCTCAAATATTAATGAAATGAAACAAGATGTGAAAAATCTACTTGCACAGGAATGTAGCCACGTCAGGGGGTCACACAATGGGAGGAAATGCACAATCCAGGAAATTATAACAATACCACTTTTAACGCAAAGTTACCTTTTTTTTAATGGAACATACATGTATTTTCTAGCAAAATCAATAGTAAACATACAATTATTGATAACAGAATTGGTTTCACTTCGCTAAACCTCGTACCTTCTGAAATAACTTAAGTTGTATGTTACTAACCAACGACAGTGGAGTATCAATGTTTGGTGCGGTATCACTGGCAACCGTATTGTAGGTCCCTATTTTTATCAGGGAACACTAAACGAACAGCGATATGCATCATTTCTTCAAGACACGTTACCCCTTCTCATGGAGGACGTGGGATTGGAAACTCGTGTATCAATGTGGTTCCAGCATGATGAGTGCCCCGCACATTTCGCACGTGTTGCCATAGATGTAATGGATGAAAAGTTTCCAAATCGGTGGATAGGACGTAGTGGTCCTGTGAGATGGCCAGCACGGTCCCTCGACTTGACGCCATTAGACTACTTTCTCTGGAGCTCATTGCAAGATAGTCTATCAGGAAGTCCCAACTACAATAGCGAATATGCAACAGCGTATTACTTCGGCGTGTGCGGAAATATCTATGGAAACACTGGGATCAGTACAACGCTCTGTTGTTCATTTTCTACAGAAGTGCATTGATGCAAACGGTGGTCACATTGAACATCCGCTGAAGTGACACAGTTTCATCAGTTAAGATGTTACTACTTACTTGTGAATGCCTCTTCCATGCTGGATGTAATTTAAAAACATGACGTTTCTTTAAGCTATAGGCCACAAGTTTGTTTAGGAAATCGGTAATTGTACATTTTGAACTACGTGTACATTTGTTAAACTTGACAAACAGTGCCTCCATTGCTATCCTCTACAACGTTAGTTATTTCAGAAGTTACGGGGTTTAGAGATGTGAAACCAATTCTGTTATAATTAATTGTATGTTTACTCTTGATTTTGCTAGAAAAAATATGTATGCTCCATTAAAAAAAGGTAACTTTGCGTTGAAAGTGATATTGTTATAATTTCCTGGATTGTGCATATCCTCCCATTGTGTGACCTCCTGACGTGGCTACATTCCTGCGCAAGTAGATTTTTCAAATCTTATTTCATTTCGATAATATTTGAGGTCGCAAAGTTAGGTGGGACACCCTGTATAAGTTAGTAGTTAGTTTTAGTTATAGTTTACAATCATTTCATTATCATCTTCACGATCACCTAAACCCTTAGGGACCGATAACCTAGATGTTAGGCCCCTTAAAACAACAATTATCATCATCGTCATTTCTCGCATGGATCCGCTAGTTTATTTTATTCGAATTGAGTGTTGGTCCACCTATTGGTGTAGTGGCTAGCATTTTGTTCGATTCCCGGCTCTACCAAGAAATGTAATTCCTGTCTGAGGGCTGGAATGGGGTACATTGAGCTTGGTGAAGCAAACGTGAGAAGAGGTGGGTTCGATTCTCACCTCTGCCTCTCTGGAACTGGTTTCACGTTGTTTTCCCACTTCTACTCCAAGTAAAATTCACGATGGTTTCTAACGTAGGGCCACGGTCGCCTCGTTCCGAATCCTCGCCTGAGTTAAAAGAACACACACTACTACAGACACCACAATAACAACAGTTATCAGACTGAATCGGCCGGAGCATATTTATTTATCGTATGGTTTTTGAGCCGGAAGTGTCCGAGGACATGTTCGGCTCGCCTGAGTTTGTAGCTGCTTCCAGGTGAGCTACAAGTTACGTTCAATTACAAGTAGTTCCAACTTTCGCTACCAGTTGTCAATGATACCTAGTGGTGAACGTTGGAACTTTGATAGAGCGTTTCGACGAAATCTAACCTGATAATTTAGCACAACACAAGTTTAGTCTGTACAAGGATCTTTTACATGCCATAAATCTATGGGACCGCCACGCCGGCTTTACTTCCCCTCCGAAGGAAGGCATACTGAAGGATTTTAACGCTCTTAAAAATCCGACAACTTTGGCCGGGTTTGAACCCGCGATCTTGGGCACAGCAGTTCAGCATGCTACCCACTACGCCCCTTGGCCGGAGCTGAAAAGCATTCAGTCAATTTTCACTACTTTTAAGGAGACAGATAAAACGTCATTGAAAGAACAGAACTTAAGAAACACACTTTATACTAGTCATCTATGTTGTGAAGCAACTACTCAGGTTATATTTGTGTTAGCGGGTTATCAATTTTAATTTAATAGCCTATACATATTTTTCCAAATCAATTTTGGAAACGTGACTTAATACCTTTCAGCTCCGTGGTCAGTTTAGTGCGACATAAAGCCATCCACATTATATTTTATTTTAAAATGGATTTGTAACATAAAACCCTCCTAAACCCTGAAAATATGTAATTTACAATAGCACTGTAACACGCGGGAATCTTGCAGTGCGGCCAACATTAAGTACAGAATACGGCGCTGAAAAGACGCAAGTCATTGACTTAAAGCATTTCTCCTTTGATCGCTCCTCATGTAACAGTGGTTTCTGGCTAAAACAGAAGGCTGACTTAATTCTTTCCTATGCCGTTCCAAGGCCCTTAGGTCAATACTTTAGAGCACTAATTCTATAAAAAATTACCTGTTTTGAGTTAATGATTTTAGCTTCTTGCAGTCCTTACCTGAATTACAGATAACACACACTAATACAGTCATCACTGGGGCTCGGTTTCGAGCATATTTGCATATTTTTTCCCTGAATAGTACTCATTGAAAGAAGCCTTTCGGTGGTATTTTCACCTCTCTGGGACCAACAGAATTGAAATTTATCGAGCATATAAATGCATAAAACCACGGTTTTCAGAATAGAAGCATATAAATGCATATTCTTGTGATTTTCATCTAAATAGTTTGTTTTTCTTCGAATTCTCCCCCGAATTGGGCCCTGACCATCCTTAAGATTCGAAAACAGAAATAATTATTGAAAAGCCTATCTGGTGCGAATAATAAAACTGCAGGTTTTTAACCTTTAGTGAGGTCGTTCTCGTCATTGAAACTTTTATTGACTGATTTATGAAAATCATTCAAAGCTGAAAACATAGAACATTTCTTGCTGTACTGACCAATGCAGATCTACTTCATTGACTGGCCTAATTCTGAACATTTTGTAAATGAACTTTTAAACTGTATCTTTTATAAGAGCACTTCTCTTATATATAGGCCTACTTGTAAAACTTGAATGCGAGTATATTGCAGTGTATCATACATACAATTAGAAAATAAAGCTCGTATTTAAAGGTATGTTATTAATTTTTTCGTTTCACTTTCCTTTCTATGGTTTTTAACGGTTTTTCGCGAGCATATTCTGCATATTTAACCGCATATAATGGGGGTTTCAAGCATATATATCGAGCATATAATGGGGTTATAATGGTTTTTTTTCGAGCATATAATGGGTTTTTCGAGCATATCTATCGAGCATATAATGGGTTTATAATGGGTTTTTTTTCGAGCATATAATGGTTTTTTCGAGCATATCTATCGAGCATAAAACACATGGTTTTCGGGCATATCTGGAGATTTTATCGAGCATATCGATCCGAGCCCTAGTCATCACAATTAACACTGATTATCAGTAGAGTCCTACGTGGATAAACAAAACGTTATCCGCGTCTGCCCCGCATCCGCACGACTGTTATCCGAATCTACTGGCATTACAATAATGCTTTCAATGAGATAAAATATCAAAGCAAAACATTTAGCTATTTGAGGAAAAATTCGTTCCTGTAGGCTTTGTAAGTCATGTGCTATGTTTAAAATGAATGTTATACAACCAAAATTGCAACCCTGTACAGTTCGGAGTGTTAGTTGTGCTTAATGACATAATTTGAATGAGATTAGCGAAAATCATCTTACATTTGTCATACAAAAAAAAAACATAACGGTAAAACATGATATGTCATAAACATCCGGGTCCTAGTAATGATAATCAACCAGTTGGGATAGTATTCTAAAAACTATCCGCAAATTTACTCCAAATATTATCCGCAGAGCCATGCAAACTATATCAGGACGACAAAAAGTTTCATCCGCGGATATCCACATCCGCGCAGATTCTATACGGGGCTATATGAGCGCGTAATTAACGGTCACGTAAAAATGCAAGTTTCCTTGAACTAAAAAATATCGAACCCCGACTTCATAGGTTTATTTATTAATCGTATGGCTTTTAGTGCCGGGAGGGTCCGAGGACATGTTCGGCTCGCCAGAGGCTGTAGCTGCTCATAGGGTGAGCTAAAAGTTCCATTCAATTTCAAGTAGTTCCAACTTTCGCCACCAGATGTCACTGAAACCTAGTGATGAACGTTGGAACTTTGATAGAGCGTTCCAACGAAATCTAACCAAGAAATTTAGCTTCACACAAGTTTAGTCTGTGGAAGGATCTTTTATACACCATAGATCTATGACATATGTCGCCTCCGTAGCGTAGCGCTCAGAATGGTTAGCTACCACCCCGGAGGTCCTGGGTTCAATTCCCGGCTCTGCCACGAAATTTGAAAAGTGGTATGAGGACTGGAACGGGGTCTACTCAGCCTCGGGTGGTCCAAATGAGTAGAGGGGGTTCGATTCCCACCTCATCCATCCTCGACGTGGTTTTCCGTGGTTTCCCACTTCGTCTTCGGGCAAATGCCGGGATGGTACTGAGACAGTATTTTGCATTGATTAAGAACCTGGTCATGTTAGAAAGAACACATCATTCGTTCGTTGAGTACACTACTTCAGTATCGGCCTAGAAACGCGTTCCATGGCATGACTGAATGTAGGCATATCAAGTGAAATTTAAACTTGTGCGGAGTGAGAACAGTTCGGTTCATAACGATAGGTCTTGACTTGCCATAGCAAGACTCGAGTGTTAGCAACGCACGGGGAGAAACGAATAGCCCATTGTGTTAGATTTGAGTGCAATGTAAGTGAACACAGTCTTCATATAGACTGGTGATATTCTACTGCCATTATAAGACTTTTGAACATTATAGTACGGTCAATGTATACTGCAGAAATGAACGTTGATACTATGTTGTGTGGAAATACACTTCGATATACTACAATTATGATGAAGGGATACTAAATGAATAACGGGAATGCAGCCGCTTAGCAGTGTTGACCATTCGGAATGATTAATAAGATCAACTATGAATTTCTATAGCAGAAAGCTCTATAAGAGGAGGCTGAGGGCACTCTTGAGATATTGACGCTGCATTCGTACTTCTACAATGTGAACTTTCAATGGCATTTTCAACTAAGCTATCGAGCAGACTTGAGACGTGTCGGAGCGATGAACTTTGCACGCGAACAGATGTTTTTTCGAGCCGGATGGAAACGTGGTTCGATTCTACGCAGTTCCAGGCGATACGAGAGCTACGCAACGCTAAGGACAAGGGTTCAGTCCCTACCAGGAATGTGTCCTTCAAACATTCTTTTCCATTTTCATCGAGATGACTTCGAACAAGGTAGCTGAAAACATTTCATATAAGTAGACAGTATGAATTAGTCATAATTTAGAATGTTCTTCTTTCACCAATTTTATTCAGTAGATAGAAAGTGCATTCTAGGGCTAGACTTGATACTTTTATCATTTCTGTCAAAGCATGTATTTTTCCTTGTAGTTAATATTAATCTTAAATGTGATGTTATTCTTAAAGCATAACTTTTCTTTTTATAAATTTACTTAGGGGATAAGTTGAGCATTATAATTAGTTGTGAAGACACGATATAAGAAGAACAGGGCCAAGACTACGATAAAATTATATAAGAATTGTCGTTAGCAAGAAGATGACCGATATTCAACGTACACTTGAACATTATTCAGAGTAAATACTTGTGACTATTTAAGCAACGAAACTGAATATTTTTGGCATTTCATGCAACATTGTTTGATAGACGTGTTAGTCTATTTTTCATCGAGTTCGATATAGACTCGTAAATATAGTGATTTCTAGTGTAAAAAAAACGTTTTTGGATTAGGCTTTTGCGATCCACAATCTTGAATTTCTTATTGAATATAGACACTTTTTCGAGTTCGTTCAGTTTTTCTACTTTCTTTATTCTTTTGGAAGACTCCAACTTGGTTAAGCGTTTGATTCTAATGGATTATTTGTACCTCCTTAAGACAGGCTATTTTTCATGGTGTAGTTTCTTACGTGTTTCCTTAGAGGAGGATTTCCATTTCGAATTTAGTTTAGGCGAAAGCTGAATTGTTCTTTTTGATAGTGATCAATCTGTATTTCTTTGAAAGAAATCTTTGTGAAAAATGAGAGTACAATGAAATATTATTGAAAGAAAAGAAATCGATGTACAAAATATATTCGTCATAAAACGAAATGACAATTTTGGAAAATCACTTATACTATTATATGAAGATGTGAATACAACATATTTAACACTGTTCTGATAAAAAAAATGTCCATGACACTCTAACTTTTGTCTATTAAGAAACATGGTATTTTACGATTGTTGTATAAAAGTTTTTTGGATCTTAAAAATGTTTGGTAATTATTTATAGTTATGGAGAGCTAATAAACGTGTAAAGCAATTAATGTTTGCGAGAATTGAGTTATAATGAAGTAGATATTAGACATCGATGGATGGTCAATATCAGATTTCCAGTATTAAATAAGCTGATAAGCTATTACTGAGTAAATTAATGTGTATTTTTGAACGTGAATTACAGTCACGATTTCAATTACTAGAAGGCTAGTAAACATTTGAATCCAACATTTAAACCAAGTTATGCATTGTAACAATTGATCTAAATGAATTGTTAATAGTGTACCCAAATTGGAATTTGGTACAAGAGTCGAACCCACGATAGATCAGAAAAATAAGAAAAAAGGACGTTTTTACAAAATTTTAAAGCATAAAACGGGTTAAAACCTTAAGACACATAAGGGTGACGCATCGAGCTTGTGAAGCAATATTACAGTGATACGGCAGCTGCGAGATGATGTCAGTGCTAACGATGCAGAAAGGAGTTGACGCAGGGATTAAAATAACCCAGCCAAATTTTCCACTCTAGACGGAGAGGAGATGAAACAAACAAGTGCTAACGCAGCGATAAATTGACAACGCCGCGTTTAGGAAGTCGGCAGAAATCATTGATATTGGCCAAAATTCGCAAAATTTTTAGAGCATTTCTCCACAGATGATATTTATATTGGGAACTAGAATTTCTAGGATAGCCAAAGTTCTTAAGAGTTACGCCAAACAGAAGAGCTCTGTCAGCAATATGTAAAAGGGGATTTACCACGTCAGGGAGTGGGGATGATAGTAAAAAGAAACACCCACCTACGCAGTTGAGGAGCGATCTAATTTTTTATTAAATCTCCCCATGATCGAATTTGGAAATAGTTCGCATATTTGGAACGTTTGGATTATAAGCTTTAAGATTATATAATTTTCAAAAGGATACCACAAATGGTTTAGAAGTTACTTTTTTCAACGTAAGCAAAGTAGTTTATTTTCTACAAATCGTATAAATGGGAAGCCATTGCAAGCACACGATAGCAGTCTTCAGTTTTAGCAGGTCCGTGGAGGCGCTGCACGAGTTCGACAAGCAGTCTTCAGTTTTAGCAGGCCCGTGGAGGCGCTGCACGAGTTCGACAAGCAGTCATCAGTTTAGCAGGCCCACGGAGGCGCTGCACGTTAGTTCGACTACAGTCTACAGTCTACAGTTTTAAGCAGGCCCGGTGAGGCGCTACATTGGTCCAGGTCGTAGAGAACTCCGAGATGAAGACCATCAGTAGAAAGTGAAAATCAGAAATCATTAGGCCGAAGTTGGGCCCGGAAGGGCCATATAAACACTATGCTGAGACAGTCACAGTCAGTTATTCAGTCTGGTGGAGTTCAGAGGCACGCCGCGCTAGATCAGTTATTACGTCCAGTTTTCTGATATCCCAGGCCTTGTATAGGTCATGGCATTACATTATCATCAGTACAGTTTGAACCTCATGCAGGTCCTACTCGTGAAGTTTAACCAGGACCTAGTAGAGGTCACGTCACGTCAGGACACAGTTATCGAGAACCTCAAAGAGGACAAGTAATATTCGCGCTATAGTAAAAGACAGTATCTTCGCCTAGAGTACAGGCAAATACATTACGAAGTGCGCCGCGCTGAACATTATAAATTTACGACAAGTGAATAGTCTTTACGGACAAAGTAGAGTTATCGTCTGAAAGAAACAGCGATTTAGGCGTCAAAAAGTGAAGAACGTTCAGTTCCAGGTCGCGAGTTCGAAAAACGGTAGTGAGAACTGAGAATTTTCATAAAGCATCGTTACAAATACGCCCAGTCTAGGCAGTATAAAGGACAATCAGAGGTTAAAAGCACGATAGACCAAGTTGCGTCATTAAAAGATAGAGGTGAACTCGAGAGGTGCGGAGGAACGTCAGTTCGAACTCTGAATACGCCGATCAATTGATATAAAAAGAGATATACGGTCTTGAAGCAGACGTAGGCCAAATATAAGACTCAAAGTGAGGAAATCGTCAGGACAGTCACCGCCTAGAGACAGTAACAGGAAAACCGAATAATAGGACATTCGAGGTAACGAGAGAACTAAGTCTATAATCCCAGGATAAGAGCAGGACCGTTCGAGCGATCACACGTCCAATGCTGATACAAGAGACTTGCGTCGAGGTGGAAGTCGCCGATAGGTTGCCGAAATCACTGAGATATGGTGTATAGTGAAGTGGTATCTGAAGTGTTGTAAAAAGAATAATAATAGTTGTTTTAGTGGATAGGAAGTGCTACTTGTAAAATGGGAAAATGTATTTCAGTGTTTATTGTGTTAGGATAAGTGATTATAATATGAAGTGTGTGAAAAGCAGTGTCATGAATTTGTGCTAAGAATAATTTGAGATGGGTGACACCATCCAAGCTTATGATCAACGGCTGTACACGGGGTAAGTCGCAATGATTTTATTATCATTAATATTGAACCATGCACTGAATAGTGGAAATCAAGTATTAACTGGGGAGTTTGGTCTTGATTTCTGCTATGTAATTGAAATGTACTATATGATTGAAACATGTTGGGAATAAAAGTATAAGTGAAGACCGCGGGAATGCCCGTCGGATATAAAGATGAAATGGGATCAATAAATGTAAAAATAATTAAACCCCGAAAGATTATGATAAATAAATAATGGATTGAAAGGAAGGAATCGGAAATAATATTATGAATGGTTTTTTCACCAAATAATAAAGTAAAGACGCACCAATAATGATATATAAAAATTGGGAAATTAATCTAATGAAAGGGCTTGAATTTTCGCCCCCATAAATAAAAGTAAAGTAGCTAAGCGCAATAATGAAATTATGAAAAATTGATAGAATAATATATGTAAATGGTTTAAATGTGTTACCAAGTAATGAATTATAAATGAAATAAGCGCCAGAGTAAATAATTGAAATTTTGATAGAATAAATATAAGAAACTCGGATTTATGTTGATATTTAGGGTCGTAATAATGAATTTATAAAGTAATGTAATGGGTGAATATGGATCACCAAAGAATACAAGTATAATGTCGTATGGTAGGCTATTAGGCCGAAGTTTTGAAAGAAAAATCATAGGAAGACTCGGAGTCTTACTGCTAAGGGATAAAAGTGTCATCAAATAATAAATAAAATATGAGTATCCAAGAAAGTTATTAATGCCGAAAGGGCCTATAAATGAATAAGTGTAGCTCAAAGTTAGCAAAGAAAAGCGTGATCCAGGATATACTTCGTTCGCGAGATGAAAAGTTATAAGAATGTTGGTAATATGTTATGGTATGAGGGCGTGACCCACTGACAGACTAAGGGTTCTGGTCAGGTTATTATTGAAGTTATGGTATTCACATGTAAGACTGGATGAGTATTCCCAGCTTTGTCATTCGTCGGAATAAATCGTCGTAAGAAAGGTTGTTATATTGAAGCGTCGCAAATGAAATGATATATTATGTTAAGTGAAGTTATATGCATGTAAGACTGGATGAGTATTCCCAGCTTTGTCATTCGTCGGAATAATGTTGTTGAAATGGATCGTCGTAAGTGAAGTTAGTTGCATGTAAGACTGGATGCGTATTCGCAGCTTTGTCATTCGTCGGAAAAATGTTGTTGAAATGAATCGTCGTAAGTGAAGTTATATAAATGAAGTCGTCGTATATTCTCTCCGAACTAGTGTCCAATATCCTGGAAACACGAAATATAGATGATAATAATAAAATGTAAATGAGGAAGTCAGTAATTATATGTGAATTAGAGCTTGGATAATCACGTTTGTTTGAAAGAAACTAAGAGGAGTGTAAAAGCAAGGCGATACGCGAGACGCCATAAATCACACGAAGTGCCAAGGGAGGGGTGAAGGCCGGTCAGCCCGAACCTACCCTAATGAGTGAATGAATAGACCATGTATCGTGTTCCACAGCCGAGTGGTTTTTAAAGGGATACAAGCAGTAAACTCTTGCAACAGGGAAGTTTTAAATGAAAGGTGCTATTCGAAATGGAATATATAATTGGAAGGCTGAGATTGATATAAATTCTCTCAAGCCTCAGTTTGAAGTTATTAAGTAAATTGTTGACAGATTTGATCAATATTAAATGTGTTGATGAAAAGCGATTCCTTTCTTGAAATATAAAGAATGAATGGGTTATGAAATAATAAAGCTTAATGTAATCAAAGGATCCCCTAAAATAAAATGAACAGTGCATGGTGCAATATAGAATGAATTACCTGGAGCATGAATAGATGAACAGAGAAGTAGAGGGTGGACCCATGACATGGTGTATTGTAAATAAATATATTTGTTGTTGTTTTAAATATCTAAGGCTTTGTGGAAATGGTAAATCAGTCTAGAAACTGAATGAAATGCAAATAGAAAGGTATAGGTAAAAGAAGCCCTGAAGGGTATTGCGGATATAAGTTAAATATCCAAAGCCTTAGAAGATATAAAAGTGACTAAAGTGAAAGGCACGCTCAATGTCTAAATAAATATAAGACTTAAAGGAATAATTAAAGGATAAAATAGAATAAGCAAGACAATTTTAAGTGATTTCCAGTGAATGTTGAGTGATTTTTGAGTGATTTTTGATTCTTACTTGAAGGGACCATACCAAGTAAACGATTGCTTATATATTATTTGTTTTGTTTGATAGTATTTGAGTATAATAAATGGTTGTAAATTGTAATGTTGAGTTTTTCTGTAGTTCTTGTTAACCTGATTGTGTTTACATATCGGATGTGAGGTCAGTGGTGGAGGGAACGTAACGCGCCCCGATACCGAAGTAGCTAAGCCGAGTACTGACTAAACATCCTCCACTAAGCGGGTACAATAGTAACATTTGTTTCTGTGAAAAGTTCAGATTTGAAAGACGTGTAATAATATTTGTATAACATTGTAATAATAATAATAATAATAATAATAATAATAAGTGTAAGTTTAATGGATGTTAACTTAAATATTTTATGAATAATTTAAAATGAATTGTTATATAATTTTGAAGCGATGTAACGTTCGATTAACTTCATTGTTCGTCGGATATGCCTAAATAAGACTGTAACAGATCTCAATAGAACACTTGTCAATGGATTTATGAATAATGTAGGAGAAATTCGAACAATGAATTAAATGTATAAATGTATATAGATTAATACAAATTTATTAGGGTTTTATATTTGTTAAATTTATTTGTACGATCTTGTAGAATCTAATGACGTTTATTTTGAACTTCGTTTAAAATGCTATAATTCTTGAGCAGTATATTTTAGCCAAATTTCAGGCTAATGTCACACCTGACTATCATGTGCTTCAGTAGAAGCAATCATATATTTTTGTTGAGTGGAGAGAATTTCCACAAGTGCAGCAGTTTCTTATACAATAAACTGTTGATCCAATTTAAAATTTTCTTCGAATGACTTGGTGATTTATATTAGAACCAGGATGTGCTACGAGGACCAGTGGGTTATTTTACTGAATGCTTAGCCTTCTGCCCGAGATTAATTAAATTTTTTAAGAGTCTTGTTAGTTCATTTTGAGCTTATTTTCGTTTTCATTTCGTCAACCACTGGCATTTTCTTATCGCATTCTTTTATAATAAGGTGTCCTTATCCCTGGTTGATCCTAGTTGGTAGAGTTTTGGGGGTTATTTCAGCCGGGTACTTCCAGATTCTACGATCCAGCTCTTCCATCGGATTCCAACAGGTAAGACCACGTGGATACCGGTACAGTACCTACTGTAAGGCCACGGCCGCCTCCTTCCCCCTTCCTAGCCTATCCATCCCAATCTTCCCTTCCCATCCCTCATGAGGCCCCTGTTCGCTTTGCAGGTGAGGCCGCCTGGGCGAAGTGCTGATCACACCTCCCCAGTTGTATCCAATCCGACCAACTGTTTCCAGCTCTAGGACACTGCCTGGAAAGGCGGCAGTGGTGAGTTCCGTCGTTGAGTCCGTGTGAACCGCCAACCTGGAGGGTAAAATTGACTTTAAAAAAACTATGACATGGGACCGCCGGCTTTACTTCCCCTCCGAAGGAAGGCATGCTGAAGGATTTTAACGCTCTTAAAATATCCGACGACTTCGGCCGGGTTTGAACCCGCTATCTTGGGCACAGCAGTTCAGCATGATACCAACTACACCACCGAAGTCGCTGACTTCATAGGTGACCATGAGGGCCATGAGAAGATCGCCCTTTGAGAGTAATATAATCTATTCGTATGGATGTTTATGTATGAAGCACGTGTAGAGATATCACATGACAAGTATGTGATGCGATCAGTTTGGAGGGGAACACTATTTATATGAGTGTGAGTGTGTCATCATTATAATCACATTTCATGTGCCATCTCTCCATGTTTTTAAGATGAATGATGTCCCGCTAAGAGGCTACTCTCTTAATGGGGGTCGCTACTACAATGGCGTGATGAATAGCCGATGAGTCGCTTCTCCTAACTTCCGGAACTCTTCAGATGACTCTCCCCACTGTGCTTGCGCTGTCACGGAGTATTGTTGGCATGCAACTGACACTTTAAAGGGGCGCAGCGCATATTACAGAGGGGGAGGGGGAGGCGACAGAATGCCGGAAGAGAGATAATACTGCTCCTGCAAGCGTTGATATAAAATATTATAGGGAGTTTCGTAAGCTATATAACATTAGCTTTTATAAAATTGCCATAGTTTAAATGAATATATAGGCATCATATTCCATTGTATGTATGAGCAGGCATGGATTTTGCTTAAATCTCGTTTTACGTGCGGACAAAGATTTCATTGTATTTCAAGTAATTCATTGCGGAAAGCGGCAAACTCTGAGGGATGGATACTCATTGAAATTCAAAAGAAATATGATCCTTTTGGTCATTTTTCGTTCCATATATGTTTTGTCAGGCTGACGATATACTAAGAGGAACAGAATAGAGCTGTTACTGTCCTGTGAATGGGGTTTAATATTAAATTCAGACTTTATTTGTCTCCAAGGTTAGAGCCATTGAATCCACTCTTTCAACCGACCTTTTATTAACAGTGTTTGCCTAGAAGTAAATTTTGCAACAGATTATTTATTTACATATTAGATTTATTTACATATTTATTTCTATAGTATTTATATATTTTTAGCCTACTTTTCACATTTTGCAAAAATGAGGAAAAAGTAGACTTATGAGATCGGGCAAATGTGTGTCTGTCTGCCTGTCCTTCTGTCTGTCTGTCTGTCTGTCTGTCTGTCCTTCTGTCTGTCTGTCTGTCTGGCTGGCTGGCTGGCTGTGTGTGTGTGTCCCCCTATCAACTCCTAAACGGCTGCAGCAATCGAAACAAAATTTGGTAGGAGTAAAGACCTATACCTGAATATCTCACGGCCATATTTCAAAATGATGTCAGTGCTACCAACTGCTAAAAAAATCGCAATTGAAATTTGAGCTCCATGTTGGATATCTTGGAAGGTATGAATGGGAGCTATTTCAAAATTGGCACACGTATAGATAATAATATTGCAGTTTAATTTCCAGGAGGCCATACATGGCAGTATTGCCAAAATGATTTTAAGCCTGCTGAGAGGTCCAACTTTAAAAACATGTAACTTCCATACTATCATTTGGATTTCAACCAAATTTCGTATGTGCTATGTGTACCATAACAGATATGACTATGCGTAGTCTTAAGAGCAACCAGGGCTGCCAACTGTTAGTATGTGCTGTCTCTATTTTTGTTACCCTAATATCAATATATCAGAAAGTATGCAAGCCAATAGCTCTAAACTTTGCACACGTATAGTACCTAGCATTCTAGATGAATTTGGAGTAACTGATATACGTCAGTGCTGCCAACATGATTCTAAGCCTGCTGATAGATCCAATTTTAAAATGCATGTAACTTCTATACTAACTAATGGAATTCATTCAAAATTGGCACAACAATAGATCATATTATTTCAGATTATTTCTGACCAATACATGCATGGCATTGTTGCCAACATGATTTTACGCACGCTGTTAAATCCAATGTTTAACTGCATGTAACGTCCATGCTATTCATTGGACTTCAACCAAATTTTGTATTCTGTACCTTAGGAGATGGAACTAAGAATATATTCAGTCACCAGGGTTGCCAACTGTAGTGCTCTATTAGGCTACATTATGCCAGGTATGCAGTATTTCGAACTAATTAGAAATTTCGATATTAGCAACTTAATTTCGTCATTATTCTAAATAGATCCATATAGATTAATCATTGGCATGAATCTTAAATTTTAAGAAAAGTAGGCTCTTTAGTTCGTCACGGAACTTCTTGTTAGCCTACTTTTCACATTTTGCAAAAATGAGGAAAAAGTAGACTTATGAGATCGATCCGGGAAAATGAGTGTCTGTCTGTCTGTGAGTCTGTTTGTCTGTCCTTCTGTCTGTCTGTCTGGCTGTGTGTGTGTCCCCCCCTATCAACTCCTAAACGGCTGCAGCTATCGAAACCAAATTTGGTAAGAGTTAAGATCTATATCTGAGTATCTCACGGCCATATTTGAAATTGACGTCAGTGCTACCAACTGCTGAAAAATCGCAATTGTAATTTGAGCTCTATGTTGGATATCTCAAAAGTTATGCATGCGAACTATTCCAAAATTGGCACACAAATAGACAATAATATTCCAGATTAATTATCAGAAGACCATATATGCCAGTATTGCCAACATGATTCAAAGCCTGCCGATAGGTCCAATTTCAAAATGCATGTAACTTGTATACTATCGATTGGATTTCAACCTGATTTCGTATGTACTAGGTGTACTACAGAAGATATGACTGTGCCTATTGTAATGAGCCACCAGGGCTGCCAGCTGTTAATAAATGCTCTCTCTATATTTTAACCCTAATATCAATACATCAAAAAGTATACATATCAACAGCTCTAAACTTTACACACGTGTAGTAAATGACATTCTACCTTAGTTTCGAGTAACTTATATACATCAGTGCTGCCAACACGATTCTAAGCCTGCTGATAAGTCCAGTTTTAAAATGCATATAACTTCTAGACTAAAAAATGGATTTCAACCAAATTTTGTATGAGCTTTGTGTACCATAACAGTTATGACTATGCATATTCGTAAGAACAAGCAGGGCTGCCAACTGTTAATAAATGCTATCTCTATTTGTTTAATCCTAATATCAATATATCAAAAAGTATGAAAGTCATCATCTCTAAACTTTGCACACGTATAGTAGGCCTACCTGACATTCTAGATTAATTTGGGTTAACTAATATACCTCAGTGCTGCCAACATGATTCTAAGCTTTCTGATAGTTTCAAGTTTTAATTACATGTAACTTCTATACTAACAAATGGATTTTATCCAAAATTGGCACTATAATAGATCGTAATACTTCAGATTAATTCTGAGCATCACATACATGACATTGTTCCCAACATGATTTTACGCGCACTGATAAATCCAATATCAAACAGCTTGTAACATCCATACTATCCATTAGACTTCAGCCAAATTTTGTATGTGCATTCTATACCTTAAGAGATGACACTAAGAATATATTCAGAGTAACCAGGGCTGTCTACTGTAGTAAGTTACTGTATTACTCTATTACTTGATTTCGTCATTATTCTAGATAGGTCTATATAGATTGGCATCAATCGGAAATTTTAAGAAAAGTAGGCTCTTTAGTTCGTCACGGAACTACTTGTAATTATTTGTATTTACTATTCTTATTTATTTAATTAAATTATTATTTAATATTTACTTATTTATACATATTGTTTTTAAAATTTCTTATTTACTTACAATATTATTTAGTTATTATTTTATTCATTCTTAATTTTTAGTTATTTTTTATTTTTATTTATTTCCTACTTATTTAAACATATTGAATTAAATATTATTAGCCTACTTTCGATTTTTGCAAAAAATGAAAGTAGACTTACGAGATCAACACAGGGCGAAAAAAGTGTGTCTGTCTGTGTGTGTGTGTGTGTGTGTGTGTGTGTATGTGTGTGTGTGAGTTTGTGTGTGTGTGTGTATATGTGTGTGTGAGTCTGTGTGTGTGTGTGTGTCTGTGTGTGTGAGTGTGTGTACTCTGAATGTCTGTCCCCCCCCCCCCCTATCAATTCGAACACGGTGAATGCGAATTGAACGAAATTTGGTACAAAGGTAGCACTAGCAAAGGACACCTCAGTGTCATGTTTTATATCGCCGCCATCTTGACGGAAACGTAATGGCGGCCACACAAATGTTCAAAGCTTAAATCAAATTACGACTAACCTAACAATCCGATCTCTACCAAATTTTGCAACAACATACCTTTATGGGGGGAGCATCCTTTGACCAAACCAATAGGTCATCAGCGTAATAGTTTGCGGATGGCGGCCATCTTTGTGTGAAAATCGATTCCCCCTATTAATTCGAACACGGTGCAACCGAATGGAACGAAATTTGGTACAGAGGTAGTACTAAAAAGAGGCACCTCAGTGTCATGTTTTATATCACCGCCATCTTGACGGAAACGTAATGGCGGTCACACAAATGTTCAAAGCTTAAATCGAATTACGACTAACCTAATCATCCGATCTCTACCAAATTTTGCAACAACATACCTTTATGGGGGAGCATCCTTTGACCAAACTAATAGGTCATCAGCATAATAGTTTGCGGATGGCGGCCATCTTTGTGTGAAAATCGATTCCCCCTATTAATTCAAACACGGTGAAACCGAATGGAACGAAATTTGGTACAGAGGTAGCACTAGCAAAGGGCATCTCAGTGTCATGTTTTATATCGCCGCCATATTGACAGAAACGTAATGGCGGCCACACAAATGTTCAAAGCTTAAGTTAAATTACGACTAACATACCCATCCGATCTCTACCAAACTTTGCAACAACATACCTTCATGGAGGGAGCATCCTTTGACCAATCTAATAGGTTATTAGCCTAATAGTTTGCGGATGGCGGCCATCTTTATGTCAAAATTGATTCCCCCTATTAATTCGAACACGGTGGAACGAATGGAACGAAATTTGGTACAGAGGTAGCACTAGCAAAGAGCACCTCAGTGTCATGTTTTATATCGCCGCCATCTTGACTGAAACGTAATGGCGGCCACACGAATGTTCACAGCTTAAATCAAATTACGATTAACCTAATCATCCGATCTCTACCAAATTTTGCAACTTCATACCTTTATGGAGGGAGCATCCTTTGACCAATCTAATAGGTCATTCGCCTAATAGTTTGCGGATGGCGGCCATCTTTATGTCAAAATTGATTCCCCCTATTAATTCGAACACGGTGGAACCGAATGGAACGAAATTTGGTACAGAGGTAGCACTAGCAAAGGGCACTTCAGTGTCATGTTTTATATTGCCACCATCTTGACTGAAACGTAATTTCGGCCACACGAATGTTCAAAGCTTAAATCAAATTACGATTAACCTAATCATTCGATCTCTACCAAATTTTGCAACTACATACCTTTATGGAGAGAGCATCCTTTGACCAATTTAATAGGTAATTCGCCTAATAGTTTGCTGATGGTGGCCATCTTTGTGTCAGAATCGATTCCCCCTATTAATTCAAACACGGTGAAACCGAATGGAACGAAATTTGGTACAGAGATAGCACTAGCAAAGGGCATCTCAGTGTCATGACTAATTTCGCCGCCATATTGACAGAAACGTAATGGCGGCCACACAAATGTTTAAAGCTTAAATCAAATTACGACTAACATAACCATCCGATCTCTACCAATCTTTGCAACAACATACCTTTATGGAGGGAGCATCCTTTGACCAATCTAATAGGTCATTAGGCTAATAGTTTGCGGATGGTGGCCATCTTTATGTCAAAATTGATTCCCCCTATTAATTCGAACACGGTGGAACCGAATGAACGAAATTTGGTACAGAGGTAGCACTAGCAAAGGGCACCTCAGTGTCATGTTTTATATCACCGCCATGAGATGGTTCCTAAATTAAGGACACCTTCTTCCCATTCCTATCAATTTACAAATGCACACACTAGTACAACAATAATAATAACGCAGGTTATCACACAAATACACGGGGCTCTATGACCTCGGTCCACTTCGTTGCGTAGTGTCTAGCATTCTTGGCTGTCAACGTGGTGGCCCTGTTTCGATCCTGGCTCTGACAAGAAATTAAAATCTGGTCTCAGGGCGGTTCCGATTCCTACCTCAGCCAACCTAGAAGTGGTTTTCCGTGGTTCCCCACTGATACTTTTTTTAATAGGTGGTTTTATTTACATAGTAATAACTTTACACACACAGAAAGGAATTGTCAGTGCACAATGTGAATAGTTAATACAGAAAATAAACGTCACTGCACCATTGTTTGTAAAGCAACACAGAAACAAATTGTCACTGCACCATTTTAAAGTCACACGCACTTATAAGCATTAAACAATCCAGGCTGACGATAAGAACTCGTGGCTGTCCAATTCAAAACATACATAACAGCCGTCCAAACGCTGCAGTCAGTGTTCCATGTTTGGCGGATTTCCATCTCTCCCTGCGGAGGTGGTCCAAGAACCCCACCAGTGTGTGTCCCGAGACCTGTGGCGGGAGAGGTTATAATGAATCGCTCCCCCAGTGAACCAGAGGATGGCGTTACGCTTTTCCCCAGTGGAATGTTGTACTGCAAAACGTTGCACCTTCATGCCATCGGACACGTCCAGCGGCCGTCCGCAGATTCCAGATACTGCCTGGAGGGTCCAAGTCCAGACGACTGTCGCATTCCCACACGTAGTGACCCGATGGTCTAATGTGTCTGTGCGACTACAGGCGTCACACAGGTCGACATCACTCTGCCCATGCCGAGATAGTTTTTCTCTGGTCGGCACAATTTCGTTGAGGTACTCATACAATGTCGATCGCCATTCCAGTGGAATCCAGGGATTCCACAGGTTCTCCCAAATAGTCGACCAGGCTCGCGTAGGATATTTCATCTGTATATAGGGGGTGAAGAGTCTTTCGGCGAGCAGAAACCTATACAGCACCTTGGTAGGGAGGGCGGTGAAGGGTGTGGAGACACTGGATTTCAGACGGTTAAGAATTGCGAGTTCCTTCTTGAAAACATTGGCTGGGATGAGCATCTGGGGATTCGCACCTGGGACAAGTGACTGGATGCAGACAGTGTCAAAGGGGCCATATGGTGTTACGCTCGAAAAAGCTGTGCTCCCAGCAAGGCGGCACATTTGTGTTCAACTACCACAAGATGCAGTCCGCCTCTTCGGAGTGGTAGGTTCATTTGATCTCGACGAATCCGATAGCGGTATCCAGACCAGAGGAAATACCCGATGGCCATTTCCATTCTTTGGCAGAGAACGTGCGGAGCTGGGATTGCTTGTGCCAGAAACCATACTTTGGACAGGGCAAAGGTATTAATAAACCACACTTTCTGTATCAGGTTCAATCTTCTCGTCAGTTCTTCCTTTAATTGAAATCTCAGCGTATTTAGCCGCCGGTTCCAGTTGTAGCTGACAGTTTCTGCAAAATCGGGAATGGCTAGGTCGTGCGGAGTCCTGATTGTTGTAGGCAAGCAGATGGGCATGAGCGATGACTTCGCAGCATTGATGCGTGCACCTGATGCTAGGGCGTAGGTGTCCATGATGATATTCGTAGACGTAAGTTCTGACTCATCAGTGATAAAGACGGTCACGTCATCGGCATATGCCCGCAGGGTGATATGGGCACCATGCAGATCGATACCTTGGAGTTTCTCGTCCAGACTGCGGATCAGGGGTTCAATGGCCAAAACAAAGAGCACCATCGACAATGGGCAGCCCTGCCTGATGGATTTATGGACGGGAATTGGACGGGATAAAAATCCATTTATCAACACTCTGGATGAAGCGGATGCTTAGAGTCGTTGGAGGCAGTGTATGACGCCCAGAGAAAGGTGAAAGTGACGCAAAGTTTGCCAAAGATATGCGTGGGCGACGCTATCAAAGGCTTTGTTCAGGTCAATATTCAGCAAGGCAGCCGCGTGATTTCCATTACCTGAAGCAGAAAGAATGAGGTCTCGGATAGCAAGAATGCTATGCAGAATGGTCTTCTGGGGTATCGTACAGGTTTGACCAGGGCCTATCAGGCTGTGCAGCACACTTTTTAGCCGAAGTGCTAGGACTTTGGCCAGCAACTTGTAATCCGTGTTGAGAATAGTTATTGGTCTGTAGTCAGAAATACCACGCACACCATTAATGTTGGGAATCAAAAGGATAACGCCTTCCGTAAAGCCGTGGGGTACTTCATGTGTGAATAGGTAGTTGAGGACTTGGGTGACCTCATCCCCAACGAGGTGCCAGAAGTGTTTGTACCATTCATACGGCAGAGCATCTATTCCCGGAGTCTTGTTATTAGCTGTGTTTCGGAGAGCATAGTCGATCTCTGCCTTCATGATTGGGGCGCCAAGTTGACGCATGCAGTCGTTGTCCAGGCGCCGGTCCGTCGACGTCAAGAGTTGGTTACCTGCCAATTCCGAGACTGGTTCCTCAGCCAGCATCTCCCGAAAATAGCGCTCACCTTCTGCAAGTAGTTCCTCACGGGTCGTTAATATGCCCCCGTCCGGTTCCGTCCACTGACGAATACACTGACGCCCTTGCGAGCGGCGGAGACGGCCAAGCTGATAAACAGACATCTTTTCCCTGTCAATCAAGGAATATTTCTTGACATGCTGCTGCAGGGTGGCTAAATTGCTTTCTCGGACATGGCAGATGGTTGTCTTAATCGTGCGTAGTGCCATCGACACATTTTCCCCTAGTTGTTCTCGATGGTGGAGGTCCTGTAACACGGTGTCATAGAAGTCCAGTTTCCGATATAAACGTTGATTACGTTCAAAGGTTATGGCCTTGGCGACTGCCCGAATGGCCGGCTTCACCTTTTCTAACCACCAGTCCGCCACATTGTTGTAACGGTGTTTCAGCCGTTGACACTGCCAATACACAGCCTCAAAACGCTGTGAATCCTCTTCCCTTTCAAAGCAGTTGGTATTCATTTTCCACGTGCCTCGCTCTTGTATTGTGTGTGCAGGGGCGGCACTTCGCGCCGTAAATAAAAAGCCAATGTGGTCACTAAAGGCGACAGGGATTATCCGACAGCCGCGTACACGTGAGGCGAGCGTACTGGACATATACGCCCGATCAATCCTGGATTTAGAGGCGCCACGGCAAAATGTATATTGGATCTGGTTGCCATGTATGTGTGGCCATATATCTATTAGTTGCATGCTCTGGGTGAGTCCCTGTAACCCAGGACAGAAATTGGAGGAACCCGTCTGATCCTGGGGGCGTAAGGTGCAGTTGAAATCCCCCATCAATAGAATGGGGAGATTCGTTACCAGGTGGGGTAAGATGTCTTGCCTAAATAAAACGTTTCTCCCAGATTTATAATTGGAGCCAGATGGACTGTAAACATTTATGATCATGACACCATGTACCGTAGCAGACGTTATACGCCCGGAAGGATCCATCACCACAACAGTTACTAGGGTGCCTTTACGGTAGATAATGGCCGTACCCCTAGCAGTGGTGCCCATGCTAACTATATAGTCATGGTCATACAGAAAGTCAATGTTGCATTCGCTGACTTCTTGCAGAAAAAGAATGTCAACATCATATTCACGCAGAAAACGGCTTAACAGCGCCTGAGTGGCCGGATTCCTTAAGCCCGGAACATTTACTGTGGCATAGGTCTTCAAATGTGAATTATGGTCCATAGATGATATCGGCTAAGACGGGAGCTAACTGTAGATCCAAATCCTGCAGTGCCTCCCGGGACTGCTCACTATATTTAGCCCGCGACTCCCTCATGTTGACCCATTTGAGCGCACTTGCAGAGAAGTGAAATAATGGGTCCGGGGCTAGGAAGGGTTGCCATCTGACACAGGTCCGACATCATTTGCTGAACTCAAGGGCTTCGCCGGTAGTAAGGCTCGCAGCAGGTGAGGCCTCTGTTGGACAACTTCTGGGGGTTTCCGGCACTCGGAAACGGGGGTCTATCTCACTGACACGTATTTCACCTTTCTTCAGCTGCTTAGGCTTGTTCTGTGCTCTACGGGTTTTAACAAGTTCGGTGGCGAGCGGAGCATCGGATTCATCGGAAGTAGGGTTAACCTTGTGCTTAGGTTTACGATTTTTCACGACTGGGGTTGCGAGCGAAGCATCTGAGTCATCGGAAGTATGCCCACGGCTAACGAGCATGCTTTCCTCAATGTTCTCAGACCAGGTGGTCGTTTTGCGTATCCCCGAATTTTCCTGTGCCGAGCCTTCTCCGTGGGGGGAACTATGGGTAGGTTTGGCGACTGGAGGGGGTGACCGGTCAGCATCCAAGGGTTGCTATGAAGGCTCTTCCTGGTGCAAGACCACAGACTCTGGATACATGTCAGGCATACCTATGCTGCCAGCCAGGGTGACAGGCTCCGTCTCCATTGGAGGCGTGCTGTCTAGCGGGGGAAAGCCTGTATCGTAGCGTGCTTGAGTATCGCCTGGGCTGTGAAGCGGGGAGTCGTCTATACGGCGGCTGGAACTAGGGGTGACCATAGCAGCAAGGCTAGTTGTCCGTGTGTCGCGTTCAAGGCGCGTCATGGCCGAGTATCGGCGCGGACAGTCGATACGCAGATGGTCCATAGCTTAACATATGGCACATGTTTTAACTTGCCCTTCATAGCTAACCTGTCCACGGTGCCCATCAATCATGTGCCCCTGTGTGGTTAAACAGCCCTCACATAGGGATGATCGATGTTGAAATCAACAAGACCATGCGATTGATATCTGGTACAATTAAATGCACCCCCATTCAATGGCTTCCTGTTCTGAGCTACATTCCTCCACCCCATCTCCGCAGGTGTAATATCCTGGTCAAAACATACCAAAAGATACTTCAAAATCAGGATCTCCCTATTCATGTTGATATACCTGCTGCTTGTCTACCCAGACTTCGCTCAAGGCAGCCGCCTGTGAAGACAGCTATGAGACTTATGAATGAGAACTTTGACATAGTCCAGCAGTGAACTCATGATAGGAAGATTTTTGCTCCACAGGAGTGCCGAGACATGCCATCTGTCACTTCCAAAGTACCTGGTTTTGATCTTCCTCGTCGGATATGGTCGAAATTAAACCGTATCAGGACCAATTCTGGTGTTTGTGTGGACTCTTTGTTCAAGTGGAACAGGTTACCCTCTCCAAAGTGTGACTGTGGAGCCGATAGACAAACGGTGAAGCACATCATTCACGACTGTCCTCTAAGATCCTACGGAGGCAACATATTGGATTTTCTCTCAGCGACTCCTGCATCAGTGGACTACATTTTGAATTTAGATATAAAATTATGAGCCTATCTGTTCTCTTTATTTTATTTTCATTTTTTTTTTTCATTAAGATGTATTTTGATGTAGGTACTGTAAGTGTGTACCATACCATACGATAAATAAATAAATAAATCAATCATGATAAAGGACGGAATTTGCTTTTTTAAATCAATGTGTATTTGTCGGATACCATTTGCAACTGGTAACTTGTAATACTGGGACCAACTTTCATTTGTGATGGATTTGACGGTACCATATTTTGCGAAATGGGTGCGTATTGTATCATTTGATAATTCAGGCGGAATATTAAAGAGCCTTACCCGCGTGGCTTCCATGCCGCCAGCGGCAATTTCTACCGAAACAGACTCCCCATTAAACAAAGTAAGCCTGTGTGTTCCCGCAAATTTACTCAAAAGTTTGTCCATAATAGATTGAGAGATTACCTTGATAAAAACTGAGTTGGACGGTGCGTCAAGTTGCAGGGTCTCCAGTTGGTCGACCGTGAGTTTCAGCATCACCGCCACAAAGGTGTGAATTTCCGCTGCCGACGGACGCGTGGTGTTCCGTTGGAAGGAGCATTTCAACGTATTTTTCCTGATGGTTTGCATTTTCTTTTCTGGGGTTCTATCCAATTGACAAAGAGCCTGTACTAGGCGTAGGCGAAGCTATCCGGCGCACTTAACTGTTGTGTGTTGGCTGCACTCTCACTGCTCAGATGCACCAGACATGCGTGACCTTACTCGTTCGTGGCTAGAGCCACACTGATTCTTCAGGCAAATGCCGGCCATGGTCGCTTCCTGCCCAAATACTGCCGCGCTTACAAATACACATATCAGTACAGGTCGCCTCCGTGGTGTAGTGGTCAGCGTGCTTAGATGCCACCCAGGAGGTCCGAGAATTGATTCCCGGCTCTGCCACGAAATTTGAAAAAGTGGTATGACTGAAACGGGATGTAGGCCTACTCAGCCTCGAGTGGTCCAAATGAGTAGAGAGGGTTCGATTCCCACCTCAGCTATCCTCGAAGTGGTTTCCCACTTCGTCTCCAGGCATATGCTGGGATGGTGCCTAACGTAAGGCCACGACCGCCTCCTTCCCTCTTCCTTGCCTATCCCTCCCAATGTTCCCTTCCCTTCCCATCCCGCATAAGGCCCCTGTTCGTTTCGCAGGTGAGGCCGCCTGGGCGAGGTGCTCGTCCCACCTCCCCAGTTGTATCCCCACACCCGAAGTTTCAAGCTCCAGAACACTGCCCTGGAGGCGGTAAAGGTGGGATTCGTCGCTGAGTCCGACGGAAAAGCCAACTCTGGAGGGTAAACCGACTAAGAAAAAACATATCAGTAGAGACATCACACTAAGAAAGACAAATTGTGCACACACCCAAGACCACGATGTCACAAATCCCCTAATAGAATCAACAACAACAAACTTTCTGTGTCTCACCATTGTTCAAATGAGCTTTACTGTGTGAGTCACGAACCTTGCAAATGAAGCTCTACACCAATTAACATTTAAAACTTCCCATGGAAAGTTAGTTCAATGAAGCAGTGGGATTGTCACTCAGGATGGCGCGGAAAGTGCGTCCACATTTCACGTCACAGCGTTCGGCGGCGGCCGTTTATAAGCTAAGTGCTCCATCCATTAGCATCGGAGCGCGACAACAAAGTACCTGGCTGAGCAGCCCTGACAGCCGCTGGACGCGCTCTAGTCTACTCTGTACACATTCACTCGCAGACGTTATGTTCTTGCTTATTTTAGGGGTGTGACAACCTGGGTAATAATAATAATAATAATAATAATAATAATAATAATAATAATAATAATAATAATAATATCGCATGTCCTCGGGGGACGGGTGCAAGCTTTGTAATTTGACACCCAGAGGGTAGCTTGCATGTCGAATTTCGTTGTTCCTTGAAGCACTATGATAGTCAAGGAGATCAGATATCTAAGCTCCTTGAAGACAATAGCGCTTTCTAGTAGAGAAATTAGGAACTTTGTGTCGGCGGAAACTGCCAAGATTAATTTTGCCATTATGAACACGGCCTACTGAATTCAAATGGGTTCTTTGAGATGCCAACATCGTATGACATGCGTGTCGTATGTTTGCCGCCTTTCAAAAAAATCACTTACCACGGCCAGGAGCGAACCTGCAATATTGGGGTTAGTAGACCGACACGCTATCCACTCACCCACCGTGGCATGCTATAATAATAATAATAATAATAATAATAATAATAATAATAATAATAATAATAATAATAATAATAATAATAATATCGTATGGCTTCGGGAGCCAGGTGAAAGCTTTGTTATTTGACACCCAGAGGGCAGCTTGCATGTCAAATTTTTGTTGTTCCTTGGAGCGCTATGAAAGTCAAGGAGGTTAGATATCTAAAGCTCCTTGACACTACAGTTTAGCGCTTTCTAGTAGAGAAAGGAGGAACTTTTGTGTTGGCGGAAAATCCCATTTTCTATTATGAACACGGGCTACTGAATTCAAATGGGTTCTTTAACATGCCAACAACGTATGACATGCGTGTCGTGATTTTTGTCGCCTTTCAAAAATCTCTTACCATGGCCAGGAGTGAACCTGCAAGCTTGGGGTTGGCAGTCCGACACGATAACCACTCACCCACCGTGGCAAGCTACCTGGGTTGTTATTATTGTTGATAAATGAATCGCAGCCAATGGCCATAAGCTGGGTATTTTTGATTGAACGCCCGAGGGCTCCCAACAAGTTCAATTTCAAGTAGTTCCAACTTCGGCTGCCAGATGCTGCTGTCACTAACACTAGCGGCGAACGTTGGAACTTGATAGAGCGTTTCCTAACCAGCCAAATATAACCTACACATTTTGCTACACACCACAAATTGTAGTGGTATGTTCTTTTCATGCCATTACTCTACGACATGGGACCACCGGCTTTACTTCCCCTCCCAAGGAAGGCATATTGAAGGGTTTTAACACTCTTGAAGAGAGAAAAACAAGAAAAGGGAGGATATTTGGCTTGTATTTTATTGTACAGACGCCATGTAGGACCGACGCTGGACGGAGGTGAATCAAGAATTAAGGCATGTCATCACAAGTTTAGCGGTTCATGGATATCACCACAAACTATGTGCGACGACACATTTCCATGAAGTAGGAAATGAGTGTGTGTGTACTTTGTGTGGTGAAGGACGTGAACGCTATCACATCAACCGATGCACAAATTGGATATAATCAGTTTTGGAGTCTGGTAAAGATCTGTAGCCTAAAGAACCAGCAGAAATTGAATTTTGGCCATTCGGCTGCAATTAAATTCATTATTAAACAAGTAGTTCCCGAAGAATTATACAGCCTATTTTCATATATCCTACTTATGTTAATTGCATCTATCTACATACAAAATTTATGTTTGATTGCTGTAATAGATTCGTAGATATTGAGAACCGACTAAATATTTCGGATGGTCGGCATGTTGGATTTTATATATGTATGTACTAGGGTTATGTACTGTTACATGAAGATTATTGTGTACGTGTAGCATTCAAACTTCAATCGCATCATTAGGACACAAAAAGTAACAAGGAGATTCTAAAATTTCGAACAGCTGCCATCTTGTGGTTATGGAAACAATTGAAATAAAATAGAAGCCAGTGGAATAACATTCGTATAAGGATTTACTGTACCAATTTTCACTGCAGTCGGATGGTTAAATTGCGAGAAACGTCCATGTGAATATTTATAATTCGCGTCACCGCCATGTTGGATTTGCGATCATCAGGTTATTTAAAGTCCTATAGGTGAACTTAAGGTCATAGCCCCTATGAACATAAAATAATTCAGTTTGATTGCTATAATAGATTCGTAGATATTCAGAGCCGTCTAAATATTTCGGATGGTTGCCATGTTGGATTGTTAAATGTATAGACCATAGAGTCATGTACCATTAAAGGAAAATTATTGCGTAGGTTCATTATTCAAACTTTCACTTCGATCGCATGATTACGACACAAGAAATAAAAACTTAATTTTAAAATTCGCAAAGTCGCCATCTTGAGATTATGTAAACAATTGAACTAAATTAGATGCCAGTGCATTACAATGTGTATAAACATTTCCTGTACCAGATTTCGTTGCGTTTGTAACATTAAATCGCGAGAAAGGTCTATTTAAAATTTTCAAATTCGCTTGGCCGCCATGTACGTTTTGTAGTTAACCGGTTTTCGAAAGTCTTATAGATGACCTTCCAGTAGTACCCTTTATCTCCGTACAAAATTTCAGGGTGATGCCGCTAATAGTTTCAGAGATATAGAATGCCAGTGAAATAATTCGCACATCCGCCATCTTGTGGTTATGTAAACAATTGAACGAAATTAGATGTCGGTGCATTACAATGTGTATAAACATATACTGTACATATTTTTATTGCGTTTGGTTGGTTAAATCGCGAGAAACGTCTATTTAAAAGTCGCGAATTCGCGTGGCCGCCATGTTGGTTTTGTAGTTACCAGTTTTTCTAAAGTAACATAGGTGAACTACTAGTAGTTCCCTTTGTCACCGTAAATAATTCCAGGGTGATATCGGGAATGGTTTCGGAGATATTGAACACTGGTGAAATATTTCGCACAGCCGCCATGTTGGATTGGTGAGACGTAACAAAATTTGAAGTGCACGGTCGGGGTCATCCGGAATAGTGCTATGAACTTACCGAGTTTCATTGAAATCGCTCCATCCGTTCAGAAGTTATTAGGGGACACACACACACACGGACAAACGGTGATCTCATAAGCCTTTTTTTTTTCTTTCAAAATTGAAAATAGGCTAAAAATGCAACTACTTAGGGCCGGGTTAGAACCCGCCATCGTGGGCATAGCAGTTCAGCATGCTACCGACTGCGCCACCGAAGAAGTAGACCACTAGTAGGCCTATGTGCATTTGTAAATAAAGTCAGGACTAGCGCACCCATGCGAGAAATCTCGCATGTTCAGAAGCCACACTTTCCCCAGTAGGTTTATAATAAGAGACTTAAGGAAAAAGGTTGTTACTCATAATTGCAGCATATTAGAGCATCAGTAGTTTTTCCCGAGGTGTGCAGGTGTGCTGAAATGGGTTGTTCTCTGGAGTCATATCGGGCGAGGATCGGACTGTGGTATGCGAAGGGTAGTCGGGATTTCCGGTGTTTGTGTGTGCGTACGGGGCCTAGCAACTTGTGGTTCATAGCCCTGCGTTGCTAGTTATGGGTGGAGTAGAAGTGAATCCAGGGCCTGTTACTCCAAATGTGAATCAGGCAAATATTCCAGTGGCAGCATTAAAGTGTTCGACGTGCAGTAAAACATTGAAGAACGGTGTTGAGTGTGGACTATGTGAGAAATGGTTTCACTTCGGCTGTATTAAGGTCAAGAAGGACGATTGTGATGTCGAGAATTGGTTTTGTAAAGTATGTGATACGCCGGACTGTTTGAGGGTGCAAATCAAAGCAAGGGATCAAATAATACAGGAACTTAGAGCAAAGCTTCGTGAATCAGAAGAAACGGTGAAGGATGTGACTGAACGGCTTTCTACTGGGATCAGTGTGGAAGAGGGCTTGCAGGAGCAAACTGAGGATGACGTTATCATAATGGGTGATTCTATGATACGATGGAGTGCGAATATCTCGAGGAAATCAGGTACGAAAGTGAGGTGTTATCCGGGGATTATAATTGACCAGCTTGCCCAACAAGTGGAAGAATCAAATGTAGAGGACTGTGAAAAAGTTAAAGTGTTGTTGCTACATGTTGGGACGAACGATTTGAAGAAGAGGGCTACAGCTGATTACATCATGGGGGAGCTCTACGAACTAGGCAGAAAAGCTAAAAGCAAGTTTAGAAATGCAAAAATTATAATGAGTGGCATTGTTCGGCGGGGAGATGTTCCGTTAAGGCGAGTTAAGACTGTAAATGTCCGCATGGACTGGGTATGTGCACAACTGGGATTAGTGTACGTAGAAGCTGACTGCTGGATTGGTGGCCGTGACTTCGCCCGAGACGGGCTGCATCTAAATCGACGGGGCGCTTTTAACCTAGGGAGCCTACATGACAGGGTCATCGGTTCGTGCCGGCCATTGTGAGGAGGAGCAGGTCCAGAGGTTGCCAGCCGACGGGAACAGAAGGAGCTATTTCGGGATATTTGCTGCGGAGGTAAGACTCTAAGATTTTTGCAGGTTAATTGTCAGAGTTTAGGAAATAAATTAATTGAATTTTGGAATCTTGTCTAGACGTATTCTCCGGACATTGTCATTGCTACTGAATCTTGGTTATATGAGGATATAAATAGTAACGATATAATTCAAGGGACCTACGAAATGTACAGAAGGGATCGGGGGAAGCGAGGCGGGGGGCTATTTATTTGTGTGCGCAAAAATATAGCTAGTTTCTTAAAGTGGGCCGATACGGATCATGAAATGTTATGTGTACAAATTTCGGATAAAGGAAATAAATTTCCTCTTCAGGTGATAGGGGCGTATAGAGCACCAAAAGATAGCTTTTCACTTCTCGACACACTGTATGATAAAACTTGTACGGGTAATGCTATGAAAAAGAGCATAATAATTGCCGGAGATTTAAACCTCCCCAAAGTAGACTGGTCTGGTGAGTCAACTAGCTGTGGTCAAGCTCAGAGCGCTGCAAACAAATTCTTAAGGGAGGGGGGATTTTCCCAAGTAGTTGACTTCCCAACTAAAGGCCTCCGTGGCTTAGGCGGCAGCACGCCGGCCTCTCACCGCTGGGTCCGTGGTTCAAATCAAATCCCGGTCACTCCATGTGAGATCTGTGCTGGACAAACCGGGTACTCCGGTTTTCCCTGTCAAAATTTCATTCCAGCAACACTCTCCACTATCATTTCATTTCATCTGTCATTCATTTAATCATTGCCCCAGAGGAGTGCGTCAGGTCTCGGCAGCCGGCACAGTTCATATCCTCGCCGCTAGAAGGGGGCTTCATTCATTCCATTCCTGACCCGGTCGGAGACTGGAAGCAGGCTGTGGATTTTCCAACTATTATTCCCAACTAGAGGCAATAATACCTTAGATGTTTATCTCGTAAGGCCTGTAGAGCTATATATTAATACATATCTGAAAGTACCAGGAATTAGTGACCATTCTGGGGTTGAATTAAATATTAGATACGGTGACATTACTAAATTAGACTCTAATGTAGCAAATAAGATCGTATTCCAGTATCGCAGGGCGGATCAGGGCACATTTCAGGGGTATTTGAATGAGCTATTTGTAGGATGGGCATCGGAAGAAAATCACATTAATATCCTGTGGACTAACTTTTGAAAATTTTAAATAGTGCTATTGTCCCATTTAAATTATTGAAACAAAACCCAGATCCTGTGTATTACACACGAGAAATCAGGAGTCTAAAATGGAAAATTAGGAAATGATACAATAAAAGACATGATAGTGACAAGTATATGTTGAAATTTAAGTCCTTATCAAGAGAGCTCGACTTAAAAAAAGAGGGCTGCTCATGACAATTATATGCAAGGTTTTCTTGGTTTGGGAGGCGATGGGTGGAAAAAAATTACAGTTATGTTAGGAGAAGAAAGGGAAATTCAAATAATTTGTCGATGATAATGTCCGGTGACGGTAAATTAATTACTGAGAATCAGGCCATTGCTAATGAATTAAATGTATTTTACGGTAGTGTGTTCAATAAATCCAATAGCTGTGTGTTGGACCTTAACGGTGAATCAGGGGCCCCCCTTTTCCAAATAAACCAGTCAGCAATTGCAAAGCTAATACAAAAATTACGTTACAATATATCGAAGGGTCCTGATAATATTGTTGGTGAAGTTCTTAAACTAGGAGGTAGTGGCACGATACTTAGAGGTGATGTTTAATGTGTCCATAAACAATGCGCAAATCCCGGATGACTGGAAAAGAGCTACGGTAGTCCCAATATTTAAGGGAGGGAGCAGACTTGAATTGGGCAACTACAGGCCGGTTAGTCTTACGTCCATCGTTTGTAAACAGATGGAGCATCTCATTTGCGACTACTTGAGGGAACAGTGGGAAACATTATCATGGTTTAATGATAGGCAACATGGATTTCGGAAAGGTTACTCATGCGAGAGTCAGATGCTATCACTTTTTCAAGATATTAGCGAATCGTTAGACGATGGAGTTTCAGTCGACGCCGTAGTTATAGATTTTGCGATGGCATTTGATGTCGTGCCGCATGACATGCTACTCCATAAATTAGCTTCGACGAAGATTGATAGAAGAGTAATTTTATGGATCCAAGAATTTTTGACGGGTCGTTCCCAGAAAGTGAAAGTTGAAGGTCGATTCTCGGATGAAATTACCGTAACGTCGGGTATTCCTCAGGGCAGCGTAATCGGAACTCTGCTATTTTTCGCGTTTATAAATGACTTACCAAATGGGATTCGCAGTGACTGTCGATTGTTTGCGGATGATTGTGTAATATATCGAAAGATACATGACTCGCAAGACAAAGCAGTACTTAGAGATGACCTGAACCTGGTCTAAAAGTGGGCGATTGAAAATAAAATGATAATAAACACAAGAAAATGTAGTCTAATAAAAATAGGGAAAGTGCGTAGGCAAGATTTTCAATATAACATTGGCTCGGAAATACTTGTAGAAGAAGATTCTTGCAAATATTTGGGCGTTCACGTAAGAAATGATATGAAATTGAGTAGTCATGTAGTGTACCCGATACCTAGTTGAGGCTATCGGCTACGCCAGCAGACATTAAGCTGTAGTTGAGATTATGGGAAGAGTTGTGAAAAGATAGCGCTCAGATCGAGTCAAGAGGAATGTCAAGATGACGTAGAAGGTCTAGGATTAAGAAGGCACTGACAGCAGTCGAGCAGATGGAATTATGGATGGAAATATGAAGCTTTATTAAGATCTATATGGAACATGGTATTTAAACATCTCAGAAGAGAAGATATAACATGCATTATATATGGTAATAATTTGAAGGAAGTCAGATAACCCTTAAGTTATTATATAACTTAATAGCCGAGATGATGGGGGTTCGAGATTATATTTGTGACGCAAGACCACAGAGGTGGGGAGAACGTCACGTGACTGCGCCAGGGAGGTACAGGTCAATGCAGTCCAGAGACAGTCAGTCGAGCTCTGTAAGCAGAGGAGTTGAGTACAGTTAGCAAGAGAGTCAAGTACAGCGAGCTGAGTAGGACATATGCCGAGCGTATGGTAAAGGTCGCGCAGCGAACAGCTTTTGTCACGGAAAGTGAAAGCGACAGTTTTTACTTCACTAAGCAGCGAACGAAAAGTAGGTCAGTGAGCCAGGCAGACATCCGCAGTAGGCAGCGTGAAGACCGGTTACAGAACCAGCTGTACGGGCCAAGCAAGCATAGGAGGCCGGGGTTTAGAACAGTACTGTAAAACGAGTTGGAGAACTTATTTCAAGCTGCAATTTGGTAACGCAGAACAGCATAGCAGAGCGACATGGCGAGGCCAGCTTTAGGCGGAGATTATTCTAGCATTGCAGTAGGGGCGAGCGGGTTATTTCCAATTTTATACGCAAGCATTATGATAGAAGCTGAACTTCATTACAACATTGAGTTGGAACTTATATTCTTTAATCGAATTATGCAGGCAGATAGTTACGAGATACTGCAACGGTGAATTTCAGATGAACCTAGTTTTTTTTTTCAATGACATTACGACTATGCATTTCATAACGCATTCCAAGTAACATTAACGATTTTAGGCAAATGAAATGTTTCAAGCAAATGCACTTATGAACATTGGCTCGTGCATTAATGCAATTCTTTCTTATAAAGTGTTATAAATTACCGAGTACGAACACAGATACAGGGTGTTTCATAAACTTAGACACTCTCATGAAACAACTTTATTTTCTACAAGTGAGACTAAACCGCTGTGGAAATTGAACTTTCAACACTCAAACCGAACATTGTATGGAACAGTGGCGTAACGTAGAAGAGGAATATGGGGTCCGCTGTTTCTATGAACTTTTTCGTGAGGATTTGGACAGTATCCGCTATGGATAACCAGCAGTTTATCATGTCGGAGTAAACGCAGACAGAGACGCGATGGCACCACAGAGCGATGGATTCGATTCCTGAAGAGGAGGAAGTCCACCAGCTGATTCACTTGGGATTTGAAGGCAATCGTCATTGCGTAGGTGGAATGATATTCACGCCGATCTTTCGAGAAATTCATTACATAAGGAAAATCGACGATCTTTGAAATTTAATAACAGCTGATTATGAGAAGGTACTGTAAGAGTTATTGCTTGCTGATATGATTATTTTCATGAATACTGGGCACACATGTATATTTTTCTAATAGGAGTGATATGATTATTTTCATGAATACTGGGCACACATGTATATTTTTCTAATAGGAGTGATACGATTATTTAGACATGGCTTTGACTTTATATGCTTCAAATTTTGCTAGAATATGGCGTGACCATATGATATGGCAGGCATCATTATACGAAATTCTCACCATTGGTTGGCTTTATTAAGCAGATGTTTAGTCTTTTAGACATTTTTCCAGCAAGGAAAGTTTTCATGAAGAGTTTTTTTGTGTGACGAGTATTTCGAACTCGTGATTTGCAATTGATTATCTAAATCACTTCGTCAGTTCATTGCATACTAGCGAGTGTGTATTATTCATCAGTAGGGATTTTTTCCATTGGATTGTTTGGAGATATTAAGATGTTATTCACTTTAGTGAATGAATATCGCTTTTATATGACAACTAGAAACTTGTTGATTCCGATCTGGTACATTCACTCATTTAGTCTTCGAGATGGGGTCTTTCGTATTTATACGATTGTATGGTGGTTACTCATCTTACCCATCGTTCAGGGCACTATCATGTTAGTCGACGGGGCAAGGTCTTTCGTATTTATACGATTGTACGGTGGTTACTCATCTTACTTGCCATTGAGGGACTCATTTTTATCATCCGAGTGTACATGAGATTGTAAGAGAATCAAACAAGGAACTACTAGTCACATATCAGTCGAAATTTTGTTAAATAAAGTAAAGATAAATGTCAGCAGGGTTACATTTGTAATTCTTGTTTGCCAATCCAATATTTTGTTGCTATACTCTTTTGAGAGTACTTTCAGTTTAACAGCTGGTACAGCTGATGCTTTTGATGATTTTTATAATTGTGTTTGATACCTTTGAGAAGGATTTAAAGTAATTGAATCTTGTAAGATGAATCATTAATGGTCAGATTTATTTTAAGGCAGATCAGTATTGCATATTATGATATGAGAGATTATAGCACATTGGTGTTTTTCTGTGATGCGAATTATGAGAATTGTAAGAGAATTTATGCTATTTGAAAGCAGATCTTGAATTACTAAGGTAATATTTTTTCCAATTGTTTAAGAAGTTGTCTAGATGTGATCAGAGTAACTACAGTTATTGGAGATTGTGTGCGTTGATAATTTGAAGCCAGTTATATATTTTTTGTAGATCATGCAACATGGTTAAGTGAAGTTTGTGATAGGCATTTTGTAGAAGTTGCCAAGTGATAGTATGCATTGTTGCTAATGTATTTTGAGGCAGACATGAGGTTGTCGAACCCAGTCTAGCGTAATTGTTGAGATTCAGGCTGTATATGCTGAATATTTATGGAGTTTTGTGGAATAATTGTGGTATTCAAATGTGATATTTGAGGAATTGAGGATATATAATGTCGTTGTGGATAGTCAGATCCAACGTGATGTCGTGAAGGCAATAATATTTTTTGGCATGACAATTAAATACGAGATATAACTTGGAAGTGATAAAACTGTAAGACAACGTTCTATAACCCATATTAAACAATTTGTTAGGAAATTAAACAAATAAATGAAGTTGATAATACAAGATTTTCTGATAATAATAATTAATGAAATAATAATCTGAAATGTAAGCATATTAATGATCTGACCTAATGAAGTAAAAATCAGAATGACTAGATGAAATAATAAAAATCTAAATAACCAGAAGAATAAAATTTAAATAAATTGATAAATTAAATTTTGGAATAAATCAACGAATTAAATAAATGGATGAATTAAAGATTGAATAAATAAACTGATTTAAATAAATTAATAGATGATTGGATAGATGATGAATAACTGAATTAGAAGGCGATAATTAATTAAAGAAGCTGATGATTAATGAATTTATATGGAATTAAAATAAATTTAATTGAGATATAATTTGAGGAATTGCAACTTGAGTTGAGGATTTAAATGATTTAATGGTGATGAGTTAATGATTCTGACAGGAATATGTTGAATTTTGAGATGAGAATTAATGTGAGAAATATTTAACTTTGATGATGATGATGATCACAACCAATGAGAAGTGGATTTTCTGTAATTCACGAACAAGCAATTATGAATGACAATGTAAATAGTGTAAATTAATTATTCGATGTTTAGGAGCATTTTACTAACGTATTCAACATTTGAATTATGCCATGCAAGCCATAAATTACGTGATGTTTAAAATATGTGATTATAATGTGTATGTTTAGACAGATTAATAATTTTTTCAAATCCACATTCATGATGTTAATTTAAAGAGAAATTAGGTCTCAGGTATCACAAATGTCAGTGACGAAAGACATAGTGCTACAGTGATCCTGAGAACCCAAGAGAACTTTAGAGATTTTTCCTGTTTTATGTGGATGAAATATTTTTGGTTAGAAAGGAGATGGTTCGATTTTTGGACAATGACAATTTAACGTTGGCATTCGACCATACTCTCAGGTAGGATGAATATTTAAAATGTCTGTCTGACTATCAAAGTGAAATAAATTTGTTTTTATCTTAGTTGTGATCTGATGATGGTGTGATTTTCCTTTTTCTTTCCTTGTCTTGATTAAGGCTTAACCGGAAAGGATGTGGTTTGCTAGGAGTTCAGTTGATGGTGCCCATTTATATTTGCATTTTTTTTAATTAAACTTAAGCCCGTAACGACCCTAGAGATACTTTGTCTCGTGTTACCCACTGCTTTTTCGATATCTCAGCTGAATTTCCGACACATTCCTTATTTGACTAGAGGTTCATTTAACTCCGCTCTGTCCTGGAACTCCAGGAATGCGATGTAATAGCAGATGGGTCATCGCATCCCCAGAACGAACGGGTACAGTAGGATGTATAGTTTCTAAAGCTTACAAATCCCTGCACTTCGTAATGAGAGTATTAAAAGGAAGTAGTACTTCTGCTAATGAATTAGGATATTTGTCACTTGTAAGACCTATTCTGGAATACGCCTCGGCGGTTTGGGATCCATATCAAGTAGGGCTCATAAATGAGTTGGAAATGGTACAAAGAAAGGCCGCTAGATTTGTGCTCAGTGACTTTAATCCCAGGAGCAGTGTGAGCCGTATGTTAAAGAAACTTGGGTGGGAATCACTTGAGGCTAGGAGGATGAAATCTAGACTCTGCGCTATGTACATCACATATACAAATCAATCAGCATGGGGTGAGCTTAGCAAACGTATGGGAAAGCTCACTTACATGGGTAGGGGCGATCATCCTTTCAAAGTTAAGGGCCGACCACCGCGAACAAATTATGGTAAATATTATTTCGTAAACCGTACAATTGATAACTGGAACTCTCTACCTGCCGCAGTCTTAGAGCCTTTTCCCAAACATATACAGTAGGTGTGTTTAAGAAAAGACTGACTATTTGTGTAAATACTCCAGTTTAATTGTTAGTGAATTGTTAGGTACAATTATTTATTTGTTATGTATATCTAATTTGCCACCGGGGTACACACCCCCAATTGCAAATAAACGAATGAATGAATGAATGAATGAATGAATCCTAAAAAAAATCACTCACTTACTACAAAAATCGATATTTATGAAATTAGAATGCAATTCGTCTCTGCTGACATGAAACAGGCGTCCCTAAGGCCAAAATGCGAACTGAAGAGCAATGATGTCGCGTATTTTCAAATCGCACACTTCCTACAAAAATTGATATTTATGAAATTAAAATCCAATTCGACACTGGTAATAACATTTGTGTGGTGATTGACAGCTTAGCTGTAACACTCACTGGTTATTCTATATTTATGAAATTGTACGATTTGTGTACTTGTTCTTTTGATTTACTGTTTCTGAAATCCATGCAAAATTAAAATGACATGAAACAGGCGTCACAGCAGTCAAAATGTGAAGTGGACAGCAATTATGGAGGGTATTATCCTACAGCAACAGTATCTGCAAATCGCACACTTCATACATTTTTTTCAAAAGTAATTTTTTAAAGAAATTATAGATATTTATGAAATTAGAGTGCAATTTGTCACTGCTAATGTCTATTCTCTTTCATTTGAATGCTCATTTGTTACGATCGGTCGCTTGTGAACGCCGCAGGAGGGATATATACTAGTCTAATGAAATAATATATATGATTATCGGGAAGGAGGTGACCGAGGCCTTACGTTAGGAAGCATCTCAGTATTTGCCTGAAATAGAAGTAGGGAACCACGGAAAACCACTTCCAGGATGGCTGAGGTGGGATTCGAACCCTCTTCTTCCCATTTTTGCCTCACGAGGCTGAATGTATCCCGTTCCAGCCCTCAGACGATAATTAAATTTTTTAGCAGAGCCGGGGATCGATTCCAGACCTCCAAGGCGAGAGTCATGAATGCTAGCCGCTACTCCACGACCTGTTCTAGTCGCTAACGATTAAGCGATCCATAAATCAGACGTTTCGACATTGTTCAGAACTCGATCTGGTCTAAATTGAGGCTTCCTTTTTATAAATACCAGTGCTAGAGTGCCCACCTCATGATACGACCTGGACTGACAACTATTGGGGCGTGGATTGGCGACTACGGGACCCCAGCTGAGTCTGGCATTGATTCCAAGTTTATTTATGTGTTGATAGTACACACCAGGGCTCAGTGTGCGCCCCAATAACTGTGCACCTACACAGTAAAATACAGGTCCAGGTATTTCAACATTATTAAGTAGGTCTATTAATATCTAAATGCAATTCTTAACTCTAGGAAGTTCACACGGATGTCAATAGTAAAGAGCTTAATCTAAATATAATATATTAGCGGACCCGTGCGAGAAATCTCGCATGTTCATAAACCACACTTTCCCCAATAGGTTTATAATGAGAGACTTAAGGAGAAAGGTTGTTATGTTTTTATTTCAACCAAATGATTATAGCACACTATTTACATTTCAGTTCGAATTCCAAGTTCTACGTTCCCTAACTTAAGAAGGCAATCACTGACAATTGGATCATCATAACACTCACCGGTTATTCGATATTTATGAAATTATACGATTTGAGTACTAATTCCTTTGATTTACTGTTTCTGAAATCCATGCAAAATGATAAAGGAAATATTTCAGAATGTTAAAATGACATGAAACAGGCGTCACAGCGTCCAAAATGTGAAGCTGACAGCAATTATGGAGCGTATTTTCCTACAGCAACAGTATCTGCAAAGCGCACACTTCGTACATTTTTTAAAAGTAATTTGGTAAAGAAATTATTGATATTTATGAAATTAGAGTGCAATTCGTTGTGAGCGCCGCAGGAGGGGTCAATACTACTGAAATAATATACATGAAAGGCTAAATCTAAATTTGATCTAATGTCAAAAATATAAACACAGGTTTCAAAATTCATTATTACATATAAAATTAAAAGTGCCTAAGTGTAACTTTAAGTTACTTGTGCCGGGCTTCCCTCTGCCATCATTCCTATCGACCTCACTTGGTCAACTCTAGTTCTTATCCAGCCCCGACGGTATTAGTGTATCCGAGGCCTAGGGTGCCTCTCATTTTCCCGCCTTCAATGGCCTTTGTCTCATCTTTCCTGATCCCCTCATTCTTCGACGGATGAAACATCTTCTCTCCTTTTTCTGGGTTCTGCTCGAGTCCTAAAGGAGGCAGCGTGTGTGTAGCCCATCACTTCTGGTGCACCCTGGATAGTGCTACACCCTCACAGCTGTTGAACACTGGAGTTGCTGATCTCGATTGGTTCCTGAGCTGGGTTTGGTTTATATATTTTCTTATTGCCTTTGGGGCGGGACTCTCTCCACTTTCCCTATCTTGTCTGCCTTTTATGGCTGTATTTCCTTTCAAGTTCCTCAATCCTTTTTCTTAAAGAGCTGAAGGCATTTTCATTTCCTTCTGTTTATTCCGTTTTTCTTCTTTTGTTTTCCATTTCTTCTTCTAGCATGTAAGTTAGTTTTAGTTTCCAGTTAATTTACATCTAAACCATTTGGGGCTGATAACCTAGATGTTTGCCCCCTTTAAACAACAATTATCATCATCATCATCATAACCATAATACGAAGATCACGGGTGGAGGAAGTGGGTTTTTTGAAGGCTGACAAAAATACTCACATTCATAGTTTTACGATGTCAGCTTGTTAAAGACTTCTCGTATCACGTTTGATAGATACAAGACAAAATGGAATGTCGCTCAAAGAAATCTGAAAACTCCATTGACATCAAATTGGCAAGTGAAATGCTAAAGGAAGTTGGAGACTTCTGCTACTTGGAAAGCTAAATAAGCAGTGATGGACAATTATTTTGTGATAATAATTTTGGAAAATGTAAAAATACCACCTCGCCTCTTGAGTAAGTATACAGTACATAGCCATGACCGCCCTCTGATGAAGATGTCTGTGGTTGGGATGAGCCCTTTTTCCACGGAGCCCATCAATTGTCTGACTCGCGCGCAAGTCTGACTGCTACCCACCCCTACCGCGAGCGGAGCGCAGGAGGTTGAATACCTCGTGCCAGAATCAATTAAAGTGTAATCCGGAACTGGGGCCTGCGACATATAATGAGAGTCTTTATAGAATAAAGAGTAGCATTTCGCTGCTCTCAATAATCACAATAGACTATGAGGGGGACGCATGCGCTGTCATTGCAGGCAGGAAGTAGCCTTCAATGGACTTGAGCCATTTTAGATTTGAAGCTGAGATTTTGAAGGGAAGCTCCATGACGATATGGCTCGTTGTCTGTTAGATACAGTGGTTAAAGCTCTGCCCATCCCTAAACAGCCAATAGGGGATAATTGGGAGTGTATCAGCTGCGAGGGAAACGCTTTCGACACGCTACATCTCCAGCTCATTGTGTAGGTACTGGAGAAGACTCAACAACGGACAATTAAAGTTATATTCAGAGGATTTATCAGTTGTGAATAAGGGAGTTTTAATGATAGAATTAACCCTTCCAGTGTCACTGACATATGTTCCTTGAATGATCATATTTTGAAAGTTCCTTTTTTTAAGACATGCCAATCATTTTTACTTGTCCATTATTATTATTATTTCCGATTATTCCCCTTCAGGAGAGCGTGTGAACTTGAGCCAATCACAGCTTCACCTCCTTTACCTCTCTTCTTTTCTTCCCAAAACCTCTTCATTAGTTAACTGTGCTTTTTCTTCCTTTCCTCTGTCCATTTCTTTCCCGATGTGTCCTTCCGTGACACTTGTGCAATTTTCGTTGTTTCTGATTTTATTTCTAAATTGTTATCTCTCCTTAATGTGGTCTTCAGAGATTTTAAGTTAATCCATGTCTTCATGTACTTCTTTTATCCAACTGGTCTTTAATTTACTTGCATTCACGATATTGAAAATCTTCTTAGAGAGTCTGTTCTCATCCATCCTATATACAGTATGTGTCCATCGACCTGCAGATGTCTCCTACTAAATTTATCCATAACCCTCGGATACTCGCGCGGGCTACAGGTGTAGCCCAGTATTTTATTTTGTTGTAGCGCAGAGTATATGTTTTTGCTAGGAATATTGAGAATTTCTGTAGCTGCCTGTTGATGCTGTATTTAACAGACGGGTGTGATTCCCACTGAACCAATTGCACCAAACTTACACCAGATGCATTAGAAGTCGTCTGGGCCGCAATAGTAGCCCGCGCGAGCATCGCTGTTTCAGAATTGAACGTGCAAAGTAAACGTTGCCTCACAGAAGGCGGTCATGAAGATGACTTTCAAATCAGTCCGTGTTTAGATGAAAGTAATGATAGGTTGAGTGTAGAGGAAATAAAGTAGGCTGTTGCTTCTTGTGTGGACGAGGAAGGGATAAATCAACAAGGAACAGATGCGCTGCAATGAAGATCTTCTCGGATCATTGTGTCCATTTGCACAGAATGCTTGAGTGACAAATTTGTTTTAGCGTGCTTATGGATTTCCTGGGCTATAGATTGTAGCCAAAAGGGCAAAAATAAAGTTAAAACTTCGAGAAAAAATAAGTGAAAATACTGAAATTTTTCATAATAAGTGCTGATTTTCTATGGAAATGATCTAACCTAGTTTAATTTTTGTATAATTCCAATCCAAATATGCACTAATGTAAGTATTTAGGTTTACATAAAAATAATTTAACAGTTCTAGTTCCATTAGTTTTATTTTTGTTGCAGTTTTACCAAAGCTGTACGATAAAATTGAATTTTCTTCTTAACTTGGTACTTTTTCTCCATATGAAGATAAATGCCTATATAAAGTCTCCAGATTTAGCTTAGCATACTTATATATACTACTATTTATCATATTATTGAAACTGAACACCAAAATAACGTGAGCGAGTCCATCAGATTGAATAACTGTTCCTAGCGCAAGTGTTCGAGGGATAATGGTGTCTGTATTTTCATACAGTTCCTTTGTTGGTCACCTGACCAAAATTCCATCACGGAAAACAGCTCCATGGATTTTCCTAAGAATTTTAAGTTTTCTATATTTTTCTATATTATTTAGAAATATTTTTGAAAGGGGGAAGTCCTACAAAATCTGATTCAGTTCAGGAAATCATGGAATTCACATGGCGGAAAGCAGGCGAACCTTGGAATACTACACTTGTATCTGCATCGCCACTGTTCTCATTTTCATCAGTTTCATTGCAACTTGATGATAAACCCTTCATCTCTTCAACGCTGTCTTCAAAACCACTGTAATCACTTTCCGATTCGTCCAAATATCTTGAAAACGTAGTCAGACTTTTATCGTACGGGCCCACCATTACAATCTCATATCAGCTAATACTGTCAAGCTCAAGTACCTACAGTATCTAACCAAGCCTAAAAATGTAAATTAAATGATTCACAGAGTCATTTCCTGTTATAGGTGCGTTCATAAAGGTTGTCTAATATTTTCGTGCCAACTACGGTAATTAAATGTAAAGTGATGATAAACCTGCGGAATACAGGGTGTTGGCAAATAAGAGGTAGCAAATCAAACCAGGCATAGGGCTGGGTCTGGAGAGCAATATGAGTTAAGATAACTGTGGGCACAAACCAACCATTAAGCCCCTGTGAGCATTTGTAATTACGAGGAAACTTGGCAACGTCGCGCAATGAGCAGCATCGAGTACGGCGTCGACACTCTTGTGTGTTTCGGGCTGAGCAGCTGACCTGTAGTTCTCGTAGCTCAGTGGGCAAAGCGCTGACGCCGTTCAGTGTGCTTCCATCTGTTACGGTAATGGCAGCTCCTTTTAATGGCGTAATTAATTAGAAATGAGATAATTTGATAAGAAACGAGCCACTTGAAAACCGATTTAAATAAAATTACTTAATAATAAGGACAAAATGAATACAAGACAACGTAGAATTTACCGCGGCGAGCAAATAAACAAAGAATAAAGAGCTTATTTCATTTTTAAAATTGAAAATGAGACCCAGAAAAAAAAACAGGTTAATGTGATTAATGCGCAATAAGATCCGTCATGTAAAGGAAAAAAATAGAAAACAAAGCGGGGGAAAGAAGTTTTTCTGGATTCGAACCCGAAGCAGATGGGAACACGCTGAACGGCGCCAAAGCCTTACCCACTTTTTTTTTTTAAATTAGCTCTCTACAGAATTACAGAATTTTCAGATATGATAAATACCATCCTATTACATCACAAGAAAATCCAAATAGTGTCCATATTTATCGTTCAATTGTTCACTTTCACTAAGCTTCCAGCGCTCTTTCTGTAGGTGATACATGAGATCCAGGAACGAGAAATGTTGATCATTGTCCATCACGAAGTGTACATATTGGCCCATTATCCACACAATGGCAGTCTGTTTAATTTGGGGGAAGGCGGTCACCGACAAACGAATCAACTTCCTGTCATCAAGGTCACCCGTGGGCACATTTAAAAGTTTACATACTTGTCCCTTACACCACAGCCACGTGGAGGCAACTCGCGTGCATGTTGTGAAGCGATGTATCGCCGTATCAGTTTGACCACATATAGTACACCATGGGTAAGATTCAAGACGGATGTTATATCGCCGTAGAACCGTTGGGATGAGATCGTTGAGGAAGATAAAAACCTGGGAGTATACAGCAGAAGAAATGGTCATAGCCCCAAAAATTTTCCAAACAGTGGGCCAATGGACGTAGAGGGTGGTGGCCTCTATTCGCAGTTTGGAGTGTACTACTTGCCGCAACCACCCACTGAGCTACGAGAACCACAGGTCAGCTGCTCAGCTCAAAACACACAAGAGTGTAGACGCCGTACTCGATGCTGCTCATTGCGCGACGTTGCCAAGTTTCCTCGTAATTACAAATGCTCACAGGGGCTTAACGATTGGTTTGCGCCCACAGGTATCTTAACTCATATTGCTCTCCAAACCCACCCCCATGCGTGGTTTGATTTCCTATCTCTTATTTTCCGACACCCTGTAGGCCTATATTGTAAACGACACGCAAGGCACAGGTATTAAAGCGGAATATTCTGGAAAAGACGCGGGAAGGGTTAAACCACTCACATGTAACCATTTTCTACATAGAAACTGAGTAAAAAATTTTCCCCGTGTGGGTAGTTACAAAGCCCCATATGTAGTTTTGTCTCATCACGTCCAAATTTAAAAAAAAAACATGTTTTTGAAATTCATGGAAATGCCTAAATACTGAAATTAATATATAATTATCTTAATGTGTACGGTTATGAAAATCATCAATTTCATTAATTTGTCCGAATTGACATAATTATGAATTAAAATGTATAACTAAATTCAAATACCTGGGAGAAGTCATCCAACCTTCCGGACTGAATCGTGAGGCAAACAAAGAAAGGATCTCTAAACTGCAAAATGTTTAGGCTACAGACTCACTTGGAACAGATATAATAAAAATTCAATATTCAAAAATGCAAAATTACGGCATTACAACACTGTAATCAAGCCTTAAGCGCTATATGCTTCTGAAACGCTTGTTATTGGGGGCAGATCATTAATTAAAGATGTGGAAAACCAAGAAAGAAAAATCATAAGAAAACATTTTCGACCAGTTTGTACAGGGGGAATCTGGATGAAAAGAAAATCCCAAGACTTATACCAGCACTCGAAGAAAATCTCACACACGGGCATATCCTCAGGATGGGCAATAAGAGACTGGCCAAAGGATTCTTAACTTTGCCCTGTTAATGAAAGTTAAAAACACCTGGCCGCTTGAAGTTGGAAAAGATCTCCAGGAAATAGTCATCACAGATGACATTGTACTTGACAGAGCTAAGTTCAGAGAATTAGTCGATAATCACCGCTTTGCAGACCATCCAAGCACTATCAGCAACAAAACCTGGTCGGAAGATCGCAAGAGAAGCCACGCGAGAAGATGAAGAGATTTTGGAAGAAGAGAAAGGCAATGCCATCAGCTAAATAAGGTCAATCGCGCTCATTAGCCAGGCATGACGAAGAAAAGAAAGATGAAGGATAGGTAGATAAATGATGAAAACACAGAAAACGTTTTGAAAAATATTTCTACATCCACAGCCATATCAATTTGATCTGTTTCCAAAGAAGATCCAAATCATCGAAATTATAACGACCAAATTATTTGATGATAATAACATTTGAAAACATAAAACATTTCTCTATTTTAAAACCTAAAAAAAATTATAATCAATATTTTTAATTTAAAAAAAATAATTACTACTTCAATTTAATAAATCTGATTTTTAAAGCAATTTTACATTATATTTTTCCATATTTTTAACGTTTCCTTAAATTAGACTGTATTTTCGATTATAATTAACAGTAATTTAAACAGAATTTTTAATGTTTTGGAAGATTAGTCTACGATTACAGGTACTGGAGATTTTTTTTACAGTGAGCATTCTATTTCTAATGCTAATCTTTGATTCATAAAATCTTAATGTTAGATTGATGCTCTTAGTTTAATATTTTTATTTGTATTAAGTTATAACTGAAAGAGGTTACAAGATAACTGAAACTGGTCCTATAATTAGTTTCAATACAAAATATTATTGACTGCAAGGTAGATCATCATTCATTGGTTTAAATGTATAATATAAAACAAAGTGTCCTGACTCACTCACTCACTCACTCATCATCGCCCATCCAAAGCTATTAAAGTTAGAAACATGAAATTTTGGGGATATTTTCGTCGCATGTCGAATACGTCCACTAAGGAAGGATTTTTGGATATTCAGGTTCGAAAGGGGTGTTAAGGGGGTAGATCTGCATTTCATTGAATAGCAATATATCACGATTGGTTTCATTGGGGGATGTGATACTCGGCATATAAACAAATCATTAAAAACAAGTAGTTCCGAGTAGAACTAGACAGCCTATTTTCATATATCCTACTTATGTTAATTGCCACTATCAACATACAAAATTTCAGTTTGATCGCTGTATTAGATTCGTAGATATTGAGAACCGACTAAATATTTCTGATGGTCGCCATGTTGGATTTTATATATGTTGGTCCAAGAGTTATGTACTGTTACATGAAGATTATTGTGTACGTGTAGCATTCAAACTCAATCGCATGATTAGGACACAAGAAGAAACAAGGAGATTTTAAAATTTCGCTCAGCTGCCATCTTGTGGTTATGGAAACAATTGAAATAAATCAGATGCCAGTGGATTAACATTCGTATAAGGATTTACTGTACCAAGTTTCACAGCACTCGGATGGTTAAATTGCGAGAAACGTCCATGTAAATATGTATACTTCGCGTCGCCGCCATGTTGGATTTGTGATCACCAGGTTATTTAAAGTCCTATAGGTGAACTTAAGTTCATAGCCCCTATAAACATAAAAAAATCAGTTTGATTGCTATAATAGATTCGTAGATATTCAGAGCCGTCTAAATATTTCGGATGGTCTCCATGTTGGATTGTTAAATGTATAGGCATAGAGTCATGTACCATTAAAGGAAAATTATTGCGTAGGTTCATTATTCAAACTTTCACTTCGATCGCATGACTACATCACAAGAAAAAAAACTAATATTAAAATTCGCACAGCCGTCATCATGAGGTTATGTAAACAATTGAACTAAATTATATACCAGTGCATTACAATGTGTATAAACATTTGCTGTACGAAGTTTCATTGCGTTTGGAACATTAAATCGCTAGAAAGTTCTATTTAAAATTTTCGAATTCGCTTGGCCGCCATGTTCGTTTTGTAGTTAACCAGTTTTTGGAACTCTTTTAGATGAACTTCCAGTGGTGCCCTTTATCTCCGTACAAAATTTCAGGGTGATACCGCTAATAGTTTCAGAGATATAGAATGCCGGTGAAATATTTCGCACATCCGCCATCTTGTGGTTATGTAAACAATTGAACGAAGTTAGATGTCGGTGCATTGCAATGTGTATAAACATATACTGTACCAAGTTTTATTGCGTTTGGTTGGTTAAATCGCGAGAAACGTCTATTTAAAAGTCGCAAATTTTCGTGGCCGCCATGTTGGTTTTGTAGTTTTTCAAAAGTCACATAGGTGAACTTCTAGTAGTTCCCTTTATCACCGTAAATACTTCCAAGGTGATATCGGGAATAGTTTCGGAGATATTGAATGCTGGTGAAATATTTCGCACAGCCGCCATGTTGGATTGGTGAGACGTAACAAAATTTGAAGCGCACGGTCGGGGTCGCCCGGAATAGTGCTATGAACTTACCGAGTTTCATTGAAATCGCTTCTGCCGTTTAGAATTTATTAATGACACACACACACCTCACACACACACACACACACACACACACACGGACAGAAGGTGATCTCATAAGCCTATTTTTTCTAAATTGAAAATAGGCTAATAAGCAGACACATGTCTAAGAATTTTCTATGTGGTGAATATTATGAGGCGAAAGGGGAAAAATGTGGACGTAAAGGATTTAGATTTGTGTAATTTTATAGTGTGTTGGCCTACATATTTTTCATAGGAATTTAGGTCAATGGATTTTGTGTTTAGTCAGCGTGTTTAATATATCTCATTCATTTTATATTTACGTTTGTGGTCTGAAACCGTGTTGTGATTTTGAGTTGAATTTTATATATGCGATGCGACGTTACTTTCGTGATAATTTGACATTTATAAGTTATGCCATTGTTGAGTTGTATTGTCTTTATTGTCTAATTTTTTATTACGGTCTTTACCAAATTATTGTGATTATTATTCAAAATTAGATGATAAATAAGTCATAACATTCATGATTGAGACGTTGCTAAGTGTACTCTTTACAACTACCAGTACAATATTCGCAGGCGAAGCCGCGACGGGGAATGCTAGTTTTAATATATCTTAATATCTATTATACTAATTTTATTTCGTTAAAGCTGGTAACTCACACATGAAAATGAAAATCCACATCCTGCTTCCAGTCTCCGACCGGGTCAGGAATGGAATGAATGAAGCCCCTATCTAGCGGCGAGGATATGAACTGTGCCGGCTGCCGAGGCCTGACGCACTCCTCTGGGGCAATGATTAAATGAATGACAGATGAAATGAAATGATAGTGGAGATTGTTGCTGGAATGAAATTGTGACAGGGAAAACCGGAGTACCCGGAGAAAAACCTGTCTGCCTCCGTTTTGTCCAGCACAGATTCTCACATGGCGTGACCGGGATTTGAACCACGGACCCAGCGGTGAGAGGCCAGCGTGCTGTCGCCTAAGCCACGGAGGCTTTTGGTAACTCACACATAATGTATTCAATAAAATCTTATAAAATAACTTAAATTAAAAATTATTAACAAAGTATCCCTATTTTATTTTCTTGCTTAATATTACAAGGTAACCTGAAATGGAAAACCAATGTATTAATATACCTAGCTACCCACTCCGGCTTCACCCGGTATTTTTAACAGTTTACCCAGCGTAAGCTTAAAAGGCGCACGGAGAGCAGGTCCCAGACACAATTCAGAAAAGCCGAGGTGAACAGCCGAACTCCAAACACATATACTCTTCTCTGAAGTCTTAACTCGACACGACTCAACAGTTTCATGTTGGCCGAAGCTGGCTTGATAGGCTCGTTTACTCTCTCATAAACTCGCACCGAAGCTAGTAATTTAAATTTCCACTGAATGGAGATTGTTGGAAGAAATGTAAACGTAAAAACACTTTTAGTGGGCGATGTAATAGAGATACAGATATGCTATCACGGACTCTTTTGTAGAACGTTTCATGCTGAACAATTCTTACACTCATAGTATTGAGATATTTTAACGGTTTACCCAGCGTAAGCTCAAAAGGCGCACGGACGGCAGGTTTTTCTTCGACGCGATTCACTGAAATCGATACTGCTCGGTTCTTTTTGGTCATAAATGTATGTTTTTATAAAGAAGCCTCCCTCGAGGAATTCTTTACAGAATGATGAAAACCGCATCAAAATCCATTTACTGGTTCTTGAGATTACCCATTACATCCAAGAATCAGGAAATCTGTTTTATACTAAGTAGAGGGTCAAGGTTTTATAATTAACTTCATGCACTGTAGGCTAATTTTATATTGTGGTGCTCAAACACGTGTTTAACAAGAAGATCCGTGACGAACTAAAAAGCCTACTTTTCTTAAAATTTAAGATTCATGCCAATGATTAATCTATATGGATCTATCTAGATTAATGACGATATTATGTTGGTAATAATAGAGAACTACAGTTGGCAGCCCTGGTGACTGAATATATTCTTAATTCCATCTCTTAAGGTACAGAATACAAAATTTAGTTGAAGTCCAATGGATAGCATGGACGTTACATGCAGTTAAACATAGGATCTAACAGCGCGCGTAATATCATGTTGGCAACAATGACATACATGCATTGATCAGAAATAATCTGAAATTATATGATCTATTGTTGTGTCAATTTTGAATGAAATCCATTAGTTAGTATATAAGTTACATGCATTTTAAAATTGGACTTATCAGCAGGCTTAGAATCATGTTGGCAGCACTGACATATATCAGTTACACCAAATTAATCTAGAATGCCAGGTACTATACGTGTGCAAAGTTTAGAATTATTGGCTTGCATACTTTCTGATATATTGATATTAGGATAACAAAAATAGAGACAGTATTTATTAACAGTTGGCAGGCCTGGATACTCTTAAGAATCGGCATAGTCATATCTGTTATGGTACACATAGCATACACAAAATTTGGTTGAAATCCAAATGATAGTATAGAAGTTCCATGTATTTAAAGTTGGTCCTCTCAGCAGGCTTAGAATCATGTAGCAGCACTGACGTATATAAGTTACTCCAAATTAATATATAATGTCAGGTAATATACGTGTGCATAGTTTAAAGCTGTCGGCTTGCATACTTTCTGATATATGGGTATTTGGATAAAAAATTGAGAGCATTTATTAACAGTTGGCAGTCCTGGTGGCTCTTAAGAATACGCTTAGTCATATCCACTTATGTACATATAGCACATACGAAATTTGGTTGAAATCCAATTGATAGTGTAGAAGTTATATGCATTTAAATTTTGGACCTATCAGCAGGCTTATAATCATTTTGGCAACACTGCCATGTATGGCCTCCTTGAAATGAAACTGCAATATTAATATCTAATCGTGTGCCAATTTTGAAATAGCTCCCATTCATACCTTCCAAGATATCCAACATTGAGCTCAAATTTCAATTGCGATTTTTCAGCAGTTGGTAGCAGTGACATCATTTTCAAATATGGCCGTGAGATATTCAGTATAGATCTTTACTCCTACTAAATTTTGTTTCGATTGCTGCAGCCGTTTAGGAGTTGATAGGGGGGGGGGACACACACACAGCCAGCCAGACAGACAGACACACACACATTTGCCCGATCTCATAAGTCTACTTTTTCCTCATTTTTGCGAAATGTGAAAAGTAGGCTAAAAATTACATAAAACGGTGCACGATAAAGAAAACTTTAATTAACAAGAAGAACAAGAAGTTCCGTGAAGAACTATACAGCCTACTTTTCATGCCAATGATTATTCTACAGTATATGAACCTATCTAGAACAATGACAAAATTAAGTTGGTAATATCGAAATATCAAATTAGTTCAAAATATACCTGGTATAATGTAGCCAAATAGAGCACTACAGTTGGCAGCCCTGGTGACTGAATATATTCTTAGTTCCATCTCTTAAGGTACAGAATACAAAATTAGATTGAAGTCCAATGGACGTTACATGCAGTTAAACACTGGATCTATCAGCACGCGTAAAAGCATGTTGCCAACAATACCATACGTGTGGTGGTCAGAAATAATCTGAATTATTATGATATCTTGTTGTGCCAATTTTGGATGAAATCCATTTGTTAGTATAGAAGTTACATGTATTTTAAAATTGGACATATCAGCAGGCATAGAATCATGTTGGCAGCACTGCCTTGTATTAATTACTCCAAATTAATCTAGAATGTCAGGTGCTATACGTGTGCAAAGTATAGAGCTGTTGGCTTGCATACTTTCTGATATATTGATATTAGGGTAAAAAGAATTTAGACAGCATTTATTAACAGTTGGCAGCCCTGATTGCTCTTAACAATACTTATAGTCATATCTGTTATGGTACACATTGCACATACGAAATTTGGTTGAAATCCAACTGATAGTATAGAAGTTACATGTATTTAAAATTTGGTACTATCAGCAGGCTTATAATCATGTTGGTAGAACTGACGTATATAAGTTACTCCAAATTAATCTAAAATGTCAGAATATACGTGTGCATAGTTTAAAGCTGTTGGCTTGCATACTTTCTGATATATAGGTATTTGGATTTTAAAAAAGAGAGAAAAATTATTAACAGTTGGCAGCCCTGGTGGCTCTTAAGAATACGTTCAGTCATATCTGTTTATGTACAGATATTACATACAAAATTTGGTTGAAATCCAATTGATAGTGTAGAAGTTATATGCATTTAAACATTGGACCTATCAGAAGGCTTAAAATTATTTTGGCAACACTGTCATGTTTGGCCTCCTGGAAATTAAACTGAAATAGTATTATCTACATGCGTGCCAATTTTGGAGTAGCTCCCATGCATACCTTCCAAGATATCCAACATGGAGCTCAAATTTCTAGTGGTTTTTTTTCAGGAGTTGGTAGCACTGACATCATTTTCAAATATGGACGTGAGATATTCCGGTATACATCTTTACTCATACTAAATTTGGTTTCGATTGCTGCAGCCGTTTAGGAGTTGATAGGGGGGGGGGGGGCACACACACAGCCAGACAGACAGACAGACAGACAGACAGACACACATTTTCCCAGATCGATCTCATAAGTCTACTTTTTCCTCATTTTTGCAAAATGTGAAAAGTAGGCTAAAAATTACATAAAACGGTGCACGATAAAGAAAACTTTAATTAACAAGAAGAAAAATATTGAAAGAAATTCAGTGCAATACATATTGCAACTTTTCAGTCGTAAAGATAGTTTTGAACATTTCTTCTTCTTCCTTTTCCTCTTCTTCACCTTCTTCTTCACCTTCTTCTCTTTCTTCTCCTTTCTCTTCTTCTTCTTCTCCTTCTTCTTCGCATTCTTCTTCTCCTTCTCCTACTTCTCTTTTCTCTTCTTCTCCTTCTTCAATAGTCCGTAACAATATATCTCGCAATCAGATGTAATTTATTTCAGGTTATCTTTCACATATTCCAGTAATTGGAATTATTTTGTGTTGATCGACTGAAAGTGACAATATTAATTCCAACCTCATCCGTCCTAGAAATAGTTTCTTCTACTCCAGGCGAATGCCAGGATGGTACTTAAGTTAAATTGATAAATTGAAAATCCACCTGATCAATACTAAGAGAAGTTGTTTAATGAAATATTAAACGACTTACGCCTACATGTTTCGGAATATCAATGATTCCATCCTCAGCGTGAAAAATATTATACCTTAAAAATTGTCAAAAATTGAATATCCGTATAAAAAGTGTTAATTTAAGTTAATGAAAAACTTGTAAATAATGAATTGATATGCGATTAGACAAACTACTTTAAAATACTACAGTATGTTGATATTCTATTAGTATTTCAAAAATATATTGATAGGAGACTTCTATTTTCTTAGAATGTAATAAACGTAAATAAATATTATCAAAAATGAGTCGAAAATTCAAGATGATTCTTCACTCTTTAGATTTATCCGATCCACTTACAACACATTGTGCGTAAATATTCTATAATAGCAACTAATATTCACGCAAAGGCCTACTTGACATGTAAGCAGTAATCATTAGGGCTCGGATTTTTAGGTAAATAAATATATTTTTATGTAAATACATATTTTAAGCATTTTTTTATAGATACATAAATTCTTGTTTTTCACTTATTAGCACATAAAAATACATAATATTTACATTTTTAGAATCAGTGTGCTAGATCTTTCAGTTTATTTCATTTTTCTTATGTGTTACTTCAACCTGTGAGCTATCTAATCTTCATCCAGAGCGTATGTCAGCTTGTAACTGAGTTATTCTTAACTTGTCGCCCCGTGCCACTCACTGTGGAAGCCGGAGATTTCCTTGTCCATAGCCATATTGCACCACGTGCTAGACCTACCCTACAACCCCTCCCCCCAGCTACCTGGAACAAGTGTGGCACTCACATGCAGTTCAATTCTGGCACTGTGAAGAGTATAAGGCAGTTCTACGATGCCTAAAGTGAACGTAACTACAAGTTATCGTCTGCAGCAGTATGTTGCAGAAATTAAAGATAATTTTACTTCTGATGGGGACGTTCTGTTCTGCCAACCATGTGGGAAATCAATCAAGGCTGAACAGCGATCTCAAGTTACACAGCACCTCAAGGGCAAGAAACATATCGCCGCGGTTTCGCACCTTCAGAAGAAGTGTTTCGCGATAATCGTCGGTTATTTGTGATGGACAACCTGAAGATGTAGCCTATCTCGTTGTGTATTGTAATTTTCAGTAGTCAGTGAGGCATAGCATAAATTGCATTCGTGAGTACTGCATATTGTTTATATTCACATTAATAAACTAAATTATAATTAAATATTTTCCCTTTTTTGTCACATATTTCAGGTATTTTTTATACATAAAAAATAAATATTTTCCCGATTTTTAGCACCTAAATATCCGAGCCCTAGTAATCATCAATTAACTTGCCAAGAATATCTTCTTATGAAAATGGGTCTTCCAGGTGGAGTAAAGTAAAGTGCATTGGTATAGCTTCTTCTAACCTACAAATGACTTGTTCACAATCCTTACTATTTGGCTATTCATGTTATGATACTTGGCCAATATAATGTGTATATCGTAGATATACATGCATTAACCAAGCATGCATGCGAGCATGGGCATATCACTTCATAGTTAAGGTCAAGAAAAATGATGGCCGAAGCAAATAATAATACACATTCATGGAACAGAAAGCTGCATTAAGACATCATATAATGTCAAAATAGTACATTATGCAACGAGCCTATAATGGCTATAATTATGACACGAGTATTTTTATAAAACGAGCGTATGCGAGTTTTATAATTTCCACACGAGTGTCTTAATTACCATTATAGGCGAGTTGCATACGACTGTTTATGTTCGACGATAATTATAACTTTATTATATGTTTTAACATAAATATTCATAAATATCTGTTCAGTCACTAGAATGTTGTGATCGGGTGCTGCGGTGGGTAGTATATCTCTGTTTTCCAAGCTCTTTGGACAACCGACGCATCCGCTCTGTGTGCTTCAATGCCATATGTTCAGATTGTGCTCCAGTATTCAGTAAAACTGTCACCGAAGTCGTTTCAAAACCACGCGCTGTGTAGAAATTGATTTTGTGGATATTAAGGTACAGTGCCATTTCTTGTCTCATATTCACCAGTTTATTTACGCGAACATATGGACGGTGCAATTTCGGTAATTTATATAGACATGTTGGATTTTGAGCGCATGCGCGAAGGTATCCTTATCTAATTGGTCACACAACTTTTTCTTGAGCTCTGATTGGTGGGAGAAACTGTTTCATAATGATACAGTTTTCTGACACATAATAGTTAGGGTCGAACATAATAGTACATTATGCAACGAGCCTATAATGGCAATAATTAAGACACGAGTATATTTATACAACGAGCGTATGCGAGTTTTATAATTTTACATACGAGTGTCTTAATTACCATTATAAGCGAGTTGCATACGACTGTTTATGTTCGACAATAATTATAACTTTATTATATGTTTTAACATAAATATTCATAAATATCTGTGGGTTTCAGTTACTTCAGTTAGTTGAAAGGGCGCTGGCTTTACTGACTGAACACAGCGCGTGGGTCAAGGCACTCCGAAAGCAGAGACCATTCACTTTGCTTGCCAACACAGAACACCTATTGTTTACAGCCTACCGTCCAGCTCTATAGCATTCACTAATATTGTCACCGAATTCGTTTGAAAGCAATGCACTGTGTAGAAATTGGGGTTGGGGATATTAAGGTACAGTGCTATTTCTTGTCTCTATTCGCCAGTTTTTTTACGCGAGCATATGGACGGTGCATTTTCCACGCTCTGTTCATGTCCGACATGTTGGATTTTGAGCGCATGCGCGAAGGTATCCTTACCTAATTGGTCAATGAATGAGCTCTGATTGGATGGAGAAAGTGTTTCATAATGAAAAATAGTGTTGTAATGACCATCATTATGATACAGTTTCCAGAAGTATAATATTCTCATTTCGACATCGTCGAACATAAAGAAGCATGTGGCAATAAAGAGTAAGCAGAGTAAAATGATAAACTTTTGAAATGAACTCTCTAGGAAGCTAAGTTGTACTGTATGCTACAAGAAAATCGTATTAGATGTAGTTGTTTCGGTGATCGTTGTAGCGCTAGCCACGTCCATCTTCTTCTTAATCCTAGTCGTTATTAAAAGTACACCCACTACTACAGATACAACAATAACACATATTCTACACGCACCAAGTACACGGTTCAATGACCACGACGTCGCAAGACCCTAAATGAATCATAAAGCGGCAGGGTATGTAGCCTATAACGAATGGTACACCTAATGGTCAATGTCAATACCCACAAGGGTTAGTGAGTTACCCCTTTAACCACCAACGTCTGATTGATCGGACGTTCCTAGTTCAGTTGAAAAACGCCAATGTCTAGTTGTTCGGACATTCCGAAAGTACCGTAGATATTTTCCTGGTTATTTAATCGTATTAATACTTGATGTTCGACCCTGACTATTATATGTCAGAAAACTGTACTATAATGAGGCTCATTATAACACTATTTTTCATTATGAAACAGTTTCTGCCACCAATCAGAGCTCAAGAAACAGTTGTTTGACCAATTAGATAATTAGATGCGCTGAGTTCCACGGCCTTCTAATTTAAATTTCACTGCCTGGCCTAGTGTCATAGTAGAGCAATCGAGGTGGCCATGGTCAAATACAAGGCATTCTCTGCGTCTCATGCGCTCTGTTCAGTACATAAAACTGGCGAAATCTCGACAGATATTAATGCATATTTATGTTCGAATATGAAATAGTTATAAGAATTATCGTCGAACATAAACAGTCGTATGCAACTCGCCTATAATGGTAATTAAGACACTCCTATGGAAATTATAAAACTCGCATACGCTCGTTTTATAAACATACTCGTGTCTTAATTATAGCCATTATAGGCTCGTTGCATAATGTACTATTATGTTCGACCCTCACTATTATGTGTCAGAAAACGGTGTCATAATGATGGTCATTATAACACTTATTTTCATTATGATACAGTTTCTTCAGCCAGCTCGTTCATTGACCAATTAGGTAACGATACCTTCGCGCATGCGCTCAAAATCCAACATGTCGGACATAAACACAACATCGAACTATAATAAATTACCGACATGGAATACGCACCGTCCATATGTTCGCGTAAATAAACTGGCGAATATGAAACAAGAAATAGCACTGTACCTTAAAATCACCAACGCTAATTTCTATACAGCGCATTCAAACGACTCCGGTGACAATATTACTGCGGGACGGCAGATGTAAACATATGGCTTGCATATGGCATTGCAAGCACACAGAGCGCATGCGTCGGTCGTTCAAAGATCTTGAAAGACAGAGAGATGTCTCGCGCTCACTCTCCGATAACAAAATTCTTGTGGCTGACTCTCAACAGATATTTATGAATATTTATGTTAAAACATATAATAAAATTATAATTATCGTCGAACATAAACAGTCGTATGCAACTCGCCTATAATGGTAATTAAGACACTCGTATGGAAATTATAAAACTCGCATACGCTCGTTTTATAAAAAAATACTCGTGTCTTAATTATAGCCATTATAGGCTCGTTGCATGATGTACTATTATAAGACATGTTTGGATTAAATAAGGCTACATTAAAACTTGGTGCCACTGGTGGCACTGTAGTGGCTAATTGGCGGGAGTTATTGCAGGCGCCAACTTAAGAGGGTAGACTGAAAAATTATTGCAACTCGAACTTTTAAATTGTGTTAACGATAACCAAATAAGAGTCAGTGACAGTGGTGGGACAAACGTCAATCATATTGGGAGGGTTCGAAAAAAGAGAACGATGAGTTTTCAGCAAAGATTTTGAATTCTTGTTCATTGTTTATAATTTAGGACAGGAACAATTTTGGTTTACTTTGTTTTATCTAGTTCTCACAAAGAAGGTACAGTACATTATTTGGAAATATATGATACAACATATTTTAATTAATTAAATGCATGTTTTGAAGCCTCCGTGGCTTAGGCGGCAGCACGCCGGCCTCTCACCGCTGGGTCCGTGGTTCAAATCCCGGTCACTCCATGTGAGATCTGTGCTGGACAAAACGGAGGCAGACAGGTTTTTCTCCGGGTATTCCGGTTTTCCCTGTCAATATTTCATTCCAGCAACACTCTCCACTATCATTTCATTTCATCTGTCATTCATTTAATCATTGCCCCAGATGAGTGCGACAGGCTTCGGCAGCCGGCACAGTTCATATCCTCGCCGCTAGATCGGGGCTTCATTCATTCCATTCCTGACCCGGTCGGAGACTGGAAGCAGGATGTGGATTTTCATTCAAATGCATGTTATGTTTCTGTGAGAACGTAGCGAAGGGAGCGAAGTACATCGATTATTCGACAAAAATAAGATCAATTATTCGATCAACCGATTTATCGATTGGACGACTGCCGATTAATCGATTAAAAGCACAATCGATTAATCGTTATTTGTAGCAATTTATTGATTTTGCATTACAACTTGTCGTCTTACATGTTTTTCACATCTTTCGCCCTGGGGATTCATAAGATACCGGCTACTTGGTTGAACCTCACCCTCCCTGTAGCCTCAGTATGTCTTCCTTCGGAAGGGAAGTAAAGCCGGCGGTCCCATGTCATATATTTCATATACTTCCACTAATCACACCTGTGTGAAGCTAAATTAATATAGGTTCAACATTCGACTAACGTTCTTAGGTTCCTACGTTCGTAGTCAGGAGCTGAATGCAGTGGCATGTGGTAACTAATTTCTGAACTAGTTTGTCGTTGACGGTGGCGTTTGGCGGCAAAAGTAGGAACTACTTGAAAATTGATCGTCTGCAGTTCTTTCTTGAATTAAAACAGATACACACACTAATACAGTCATCACAATTAACATCGGTTGACAGATTCTACACACACCCAAAGTACACGGGGCTATATGACTGCGTTGTCGCAGCCCCTAAACCAACCAACCATCCCTGTAGCCTACACAGGGCGTATATACAATTTTTGTCTGGGGGTGGATGACTATCCTGGAAAATTTTGAGTATTCTCAAGGGATTGTTACCAAAAAATACCCTGATATGTCAACAACTAATATCTTAGAGTACCAGTATATAACTTTGTGTAATTATTTTAGATTAGAGTTAGGCCTAATTGTAAAATTCTAAGTTTATATAGCCTGCAGTTAGTGGCAATACAAAAATAGTTGAAAAATGCAACTCAAAATAAAATTTTATACTTTTTTTTTACTAGAAGCCTCCGTGGCTTAGGCGGCAGCACGCCGGCCTCTCACCGCTGGGTCCGTGGTTCAAATCCCGGTCACTCCATGTGAGATCTGTGCTGGACAAAATGGAGACAGACAGATTTTTCTCCGGGTACTCCGGTTTTCCCTGTCAATATTTCATTCCAGCAACACTCTCCACTATCATTCCATTTCATCTGTCATTCATTTAATCATTGCCCCAGAGGAGTGTGTCAGGCCTCTCGGCAGCCGCCACAGTTCATATCCTCGCCGCTAGATAGGGGCTTCATTCATTCCATTCCTGACCCGGTCGGAGACTGGAAGCAGGCGGTGGATTTTCATTCACTTTTTTTTTACTGTGGAATTCTCAGTTTTGCCTCACAAATCTGTACCCTGTTACAGCATTTAGACCAGAATTAAAATTTCTTGGCAGAGCCAGGAATCGATTTTGGACCTCCGGGGTGGCAGCCAAAAATGCTAGGCACTATATCATGAGGTAGTCTAATTTCAATCTTAATATTGTTTATAACTTAGCCAATAAGTTAAGAATAGGGTACAACCAAATTTACAATTGAGTCGTCCAGTTGCAAAACGTGTTTAATCCACTTGTGAATAAGGATCATGTCGAAAAATTATTTATGTTCGACCCTCACTATTATGTGTTAGAAAACTGTATCATAATGATGGTCATTATAACACCGTTTTTCATTATGATACAGTTTCTCCAGCCAATCAGAGCTCGTTCATTGACCAATTAGGTAACGATACCTTCGCGCATGCACTCAAAATCCAACATGTCGGACATAAACACAACATCGAACTATAATAAATTACCGACATGGAATACGCACCGTCCATATGTTCGCGTAAATAAACTGCGAATATGAGACAAGAAATAGCACTGTACCGGTACCTTAATATCCCCAAAACCAATTTCTACACAGCGCGTGGTTTTGACACGATTTTAGTGACAGTTTTACTGAATACTGGTGCGCAATCTGAACATATGGTATTGAAGCACACAGAGCGCATGCGTCGGTTGTCCAGAGAGCTTGGACAAGAGAGATATACTACCCACCGCAGCACCCGATCACAACATTCTACTGTAGTGACTGAACAGATATTTATGAATATTTATGTTAAAACATATAATAAAGTTATAATTATCGTCGAACATAAACAGTCGTATGCAACTCGCCTATAATGGTAATTAAGACACTCGTATGGCAATTATAAAACTCGCATACGCTCGTTTTATAAAAAAATACTCGTGTCTTAATTATAGCCATTATAGGCTCGTTGCATAATGTACTATTATTTAATTAATTTATTTTATTTTATTTTATTTTATTTTGTTTAATTTTATTTAATTTAGTTTTGTTTTATTTTGATTTTGTTTTATTTTGTTTTAAATTGTTTTTTGTTTTATTTTATTTTGTTTTTGTTTATATTTTGTTTTGTTTATTTTGTTTTGTTTGTTTGTTTTGTTTTGTTTAATTTTGATTTTCCAGAAAACAAACACAAAACCAAAACCAAAAAACACGAAGCAAAAAGCCAAATTCAAAAACAAAAGCAGAAAACAAAACAAAAACAAGAATCACTAAGCAAAAAGCAAAATTCAAAAATAAGCAAAAGAAGAATACAAAAGGAAAACCAAGAAAGAAAAGCAAAAAGTAAAATTCAAAAGCAAAAGCACAAAGCAAACACAAAACCAAGAACCAAAAACACATAGAAAAAAGTAGAAATCAACAAACACAGAAGATACGTGAGGCAAAGTCCAGAGAAAGGTTTCTCATGAAAATGATTCTTATTCACAAGTGGATTAAACGAGTTTTGCAACTGGACGACTCAAATATTTTATGCTTTTACCAAAACAACACTTTCTTAATTTTTGTCTTTTTCGGGAGGGGGAGGCTGGAGGCCCCAAAGCTCCCCCATAGAGGTACCCTGCACCTTGTAAAATCATTCGAACAAATTGTTTTGCCAAGGAAGTAATACATATCGACATCCATATTGGTTTCCTCATTTAACAAGAAACGCAAGTGTAGTTTAGTTTGGAATGGATTTAGATCAAAGTCGCTTGAGTGGAGAAAGGGTGTTTCCAACATAAGCTTTTAATCCGTTAAAATATTCTCCTTCATTAAGACTTCGATCCCTCGCGCTCCAGTCTTCCCCCAGCTTGTCTGCCCCAACTCCTCAAGTCCTGGAACAACATCCGCACTTCTCAAACGAGAAAACAAACTTTCCTATTCAAAATTACTCGAGTGTCATAATTCAACCTTACACAATTTTGTCTTTCACAATTGTATTTAAAAATAATGGCGTTCTTTATACATCTCTTTCTTATTCTTATTCTTATTCTTATTCTTCGCTTCTTCTTCTTTTCTTTTCCCCCTTCACTTTTCTTTTGTTATTCAAGGAGCTTTTTCTACGAATTGTTCATTTAATTTACATTACAGGATTTCAATTTCAGATTCAAAGTTGGAATAATTTGATTCTCTGAGTTTCCTCAAGCAGAATAGAGGAAAGAAGAAGTATAAAAACAGTTTTCTGAGACTGACCTTCTTGTTACGCGGTCTGTAATCCTATTATACGGAAAAGTTGTTATAAAGTAGACTACAGTATGTCTAACTCATTAAGGAACCTCTGGTCGAGTCTTATAAAGCTTCCCTGAGATGAGTAGGTACTTCTGTCTGTAGCGCTTTCAGAGCAGATGATAATAATGATATTTGTTATAGAGGCTTCGGTGGCGTAGTTGGTAGCATGCTGAGCTTCTACGCCCAAGATCGCGGGTTCAAACCCGGCCGAAGTCGTCGTATTTTTTAAGAGCAATAAAAATCCCTCAGTATGCCTTCCTTCGGAGGGGAAGTAAAGCTGGCAGTCCCAAGTCATACTGTAGATTTATGGCATGAAAAAGAACCTTCCACTAATTACACTGTTTTGTGAAAGCACACATTTGTAGGTTACTTTGATAACGCTCTATTAGGTACAACGGTCGTCACCGGGTGCTGACTGCGATGGCATTTAGTAGCCGTGTATGCAGCTAAGTGTCGTGGACGGTAGCATTTGAAGGCAAAAGTAGGAACTACTTGAAAAAATGAATCGTCTGCAGTCCTTCTACCTGAATAACAGATAACACACACTAATACAGCCATCACAATTAACACCGGTTATCAGACAAATTCTACACACACCCAAAGTACACGGGGCTACATGACTGCGTTGTCGCAGCCCCTAAACTAAGGAACTAACCAACCATCTGGGTTATCGGCCCTTACCGGGTGAGTTGGCCGTGGTGGTTACGGCATGACTGATGGCAGTCGCTCACATCCGGGAGGCGAGGAGGTTCGAATCCCCCCGCCGGCAACGTTGAAGATGGTCTTCTGTGGTTTCCCATCTTCCTTCCAGGCAAATGCCGGGGTTGGTCCCCAACTATAGGCCACAGCCACTACCTTCCAACTCCTCGTCCTTACATTCCAACTTCCCTCCTTCCCTCCCCAACGGTACTTGTAGCTCACCCATTGGGTGTCCGTCTCGAAGCAGCTACAAAACTGGCGAGCCGAACATGTCCTCGGACATTCCCGGCACTAAAAGCCATACGCTAAAAAAAATCGGCCCTTAATGGTTTGGGTAAGATAGCGGGTTCAAACCCGGCCGAATTCGTCGGATTTTTTAAAAACGTTAAAACTCCTTCAGTATGCTTTCCTTCGGAGGGGAAGTAAAGCCGGCGGTCCCATGTCATAGATTTATGGCATGTAAAAGATCCTTTCACAGACTAAACTTGTGTAAAGCAAAAATTGTTAGGTTAGATTTCGTCAGAACGCTCTATCAAAGTTCCAACGTTCACCACTAGGTATCATTGATATCTGGTGGCGAAAGTTGGAACTACTTGAGATTGAACGGAACTTGCAGCTCACCCTTTAGGGTGTCCGCTGGAAGCAGCTACAGACTCAGGCGAGCCGAACATGCCAAGCCATACGATAAATAAAATAATAAATAAATAAATGGTTTGGGTGATTGTGAAATGTAAATTAAATGAAACTATAGGCTACCTAAAACTAACTTCATGTTTAGGCTACAACTAAAAATAACTACATACTTACAATCTAGAAGAGAACATGGAAATCAAATGTAAGAGGAAGGGAAGCAAAGGACCGGAAGAAAGGAAATGCCCTCAAACCTCGAAGAATGAGAATTGAGGGACTTGGAAGAAAGGCGAGCCAGGAAGAGCAGAGAGAGAAGGGGAAAAGGAGAGTTCCCGCCCCAAAGGCAACGGAAGAAGGAAATAAACCGGACCCAGCTCAGGAAGCCCTTGGGATCACCAACTCCCGAACTCACCAGACGTGAGCCCTTGAGGGTGTAGCACAATCCAGAGGGCACCATAAGTGGTAGGACTACTCACACCCTGCATCCGTTATAGCCCTGAGCAGAAGGCAGGAGATACAATGAAAAGAAAACAAGAGGTCTGACCCCTCGAAGAATGAGACAAGTGCCAATTAAGGCGGGAAAGTGAAAGACTCCCTAGGCCTCGTATACCCTAATACCGTCGGGGTCGGAAAATAACAAGAGTTGTCCTAGGGAGGTCGAGAGGAAATATAACAGAGAGGAGCCCGGCACAAGTAAGTGGAAGCAATGCCGCACTCAGCTGGTGTCCCGTGGTCGCCAACCTACGTCCCACAAGTTGTGAGCCCCTGGGAGGCAGAGCAGATATCATTGTTGTCAAACATACTTTATCACAACTGGGGAGAGGTGAGTGAATACCACGAGGTCATGTTGCCAATCATAAGAAATACAAGTACACAGTTAAAACTCGGCAATTTTTCTAGGGTTATGCCGTGTCTTATGTGGGGTTTCACCTAGGAACACCAAGCTGGCTCATCAGTGGGCTCTTGGTGTCCATCCTCGGATCCCCACAGCAGTAGCGAACTGCGCGCTACCTCCCTTCTTATGAAGCGCACCTGTGCTCTTTTACTGTAAGAGTTAAATCTCAAGCAGCCTTTCACCTTCATAAGATGGGAGACAGCGCGCAGTTCGCTACTCCTGTGGACGTCCGGGCACGGACACCAAGAGTCCGCTGATGAGCCAGCTTGGAGTTCTTAGGTGAAACCCCGCACAAGACACGGCACAAACCTAGAAAAATTGCTGAGTTTTAATTCACCGGCCGTGAACGCCAATATACCACCTTTTTGGATGCCTTCATAGAGAGGTTAAAGCTGCTTGAGCTTTTAGTTCTCGCAGTAAAGAAGTGCATGTGCGCTTCATAAGACGGGAGGTAGCAGGCAGTTCGCTACTCGTGTGAGTGTCCGGGCATGAACACCCAGAGCCCGCTGATGAGCCAGCTTGGTGTTCCTAGGTGAAACCCCACATAAGACACGGCATAACCCTAGAAAAATTGCTGAGTTTTAATTCACCGGCCGTGAACGCCAATATACCAACTTTTTGGATGCCTTCATAGAGAGGTTAAAGCTGCTTGAGCTTTTAGTTCTCGCAGTAAAGAAGTGCAAGTGCGCTTCATTAGAAGGGAAGTAGCGCGCAGCTCGCTACTCCTGTGGGGGTCTGGGCTTGGCTGGACACCAATTCAGCATTAGCCGTCAAGAGTAAGGAGAATTCAAGAGACAATAAGCATGATGAAAACATGTTGAAGTTTTGGACAATCTTTTAGTATGGGCAGACAACTTAAATAATCATGAAGCTGTGCTTTTGTACTGCTTTTGTTACCACAACACAGTTTTGTACTAGTTTTACAAAATAAAATTGGAAATTAATTACATTGTTCAAGTTCGTGTATGTTCAAAGATTGTTTTACGCCAATAATTTGGAACACCGTATCCGGATGTTACAGTTCTGGCACCTATATTTCTAGAAATCGAGCACTGATGTGTTTGGTAAAAGCAATCAGCCTAAGGATACCGCACATAAAGTGACTTCTACCTCCTGTAGGCTATATGATGTATTGGTAACGCACTAATTTTGAATTATAACTGAAATATACAGTAGGTCGTAGTACATCTGACTGTAAAAGAGATGCGTTTATCCCGTAAACTGCTCCCACGCGAATCCCGGGCTATTATTATTATTATTATCATCCCCACATACGAGGACATGGCCCACGCCAGGAGTGTTTGACAATTAGACCGGGAGTTCATGCTCGTTCTCTCTAGCTTCAAAGCCCTGCTAACAATAATCCTCTGGTTTCAGACCAGACCAAGTCAAACACAGAGGAATCCAGCCACGGGCTGTTTGAACTGCGAGGTCGCTCTGCTCTGTTCCGATGCCGAATGAAAAGCAATTTATTACAAACTGACCTCCTTTATGCAGCTGGTAGCGGCTGGACAATGTCAATACAAGCAATGGCTTCAAATCAAACAGATGTAGAGCCCGTCAAAGCTCATTCATTGCACTCCTTGCGCCCAGCCCGCGGCGGGGTTCCTCAAGGTTCCAGTCTAGGACCGTTTGAACTAGCTAATGAACGCAAATGTCCATTTCCGAGTGAGGAAGTTTCCTTTCCACTGACACGAACTTAGATTAACGTTTATCCCGTCAGCCAACACATTAAGAAGTAACTATTAAGACCAAAATCCAATTACTTTGCACTGTAATCATAATGTGGTCACATCGTACGAAACTCTACTCTAAATGCAGCGGTGTACGCGTCCCTCAGTAGCTCCAAGTTAAAGGAGCCCTGGAGAAAGAATGGTTTCAAATGATTATGATAATTATGATTGTTATTGTTCAAAGTGGCGGTACAGCAAGGTCATCTGCACCTCAAAACAAATTTCCAATACCATTTTTAATATAGGCTATTAAAAATTGAAAGGTTGATGCCTAAATCAGAAAACAGTCTATTATAAATAAAACCAAGTAAATAATAATAATGAGGAGAAGAGGAAGTAGTCTTACCAGAGGCCTTATACGCTTCAGAAACGACAGCAATCAAGGGACGACCAAAAGTCAAGGAATTATAAAAACAAGAGAGAAAAATTCTGATTAAGATCTACGGGCGAGTTCAGAAAGAGGGAATATGGATAAAGAGACCGACAATAGAACTGTACAAACAGACAGAGACGATTACAAACAACATAAGGAAAGGAAGGGCAAGATTATATGGACATATACATAGGATGACTGAGACAGACTGACCAAGAAAATGTTTAATATAGTTACGAATAGCACACTAAAAACCAATTGGGTAAAGGAAACCGTGGAAGACCTCAAGAAACGAAACATCCCTACAGAAGACATCGCAGACAGGAGCAAATACAGAGAGAAACTTAGACCACAGAAATTTGAGCAAACTCTCAAAGAGAGACAACTGGGAGAGAAGTGGGCAGAAGAGAGAAAGAGGAGGCATAGTGTTTATATGATAGGTTTTTAGGAAAAAGGAAGAAAGGGCCAGAATAAAACATGAAAATTGATTTTGTTGTAACGCTCTCCTTAAGGGGAATTAACGAATAAGAAGAAGAAGAACTGAGAGCGGTGGCCATGCTCCCAAAAGCACAGCGCTAGGCCACGAGACCAAGCTATCTGCTGACTTGGTAGACGTTGGTCGCCCTTGTAATGATATTCTATGGTTTCCCATTTGTAACCCCCAGGCAAATTCCGGGACGGTACCATCTAGTAGGTCACGGCAAACTCCTTCCAATTTTGCCCAGTTTCATTCATCTTCATTAATTTCGTTTCACGTCATTTCATTTCAGAAAAGGTATCCGGCTGTAAAATCACCCGCTAAACAGAAATGCACCCCATTTCATCACCGACACCGTTAAAAGAGGAAATACGAGTAATAAGGGGTAGATATACACACTCACACAATAGCGGCTTCGGTGGCGTAGTTGGTAGCATGCTGAGCTTCTATGCCCAAGAGCGTTAAAAATCCCTCAGTATGCCTTCCTTCGGAGGGGAAGTAAAGCCGGCGGTCCCATGTCATAGATTTATGGCATGTTAAAGAACTTTCCACTAATTACACCTGTGTGAAGCTAAATTAGGTTTAAAATGTAAACAACGCTCAGGTTCCTACATTCGTCGCCAGGAGCGGTGGCGTCTAGTAGCCAAGTTCTGAACTAGTAGTTGTTGACGGTGGTGTAGGAACTACTTGAAAAATTCAAAGTATGCAGTCCTTACTTGAATTAGGAGACAGAAACACACACTAATACAGTCATCACAATTAACACCGGTTATCAGACAGATTCTACACACACCCAAAGTACACGGGGCTACATGACCGCGTTGTTGCAGCCCCTAAACTGAGGAACCAACCAACCAACCAACACTCACACAATAATAATGTATAATGATAATAGATATAATAATAAAAATTACATTGCTGGCCCAAACCCACTATCTCCCTTAAAGCGGATGACGTGATCAGCAGCCACCACGTCATCGGCTAATCTATCTATACTAATATATAACAAGTAGTTCCGCGAAGAACTAAAGCCTATTTTCTCATATCCTACTTACGTTAATTGCCACTATCAACATACAAAATTTCAGTTTTATTGCTGTAATAAATTCGTAGATATTGAGAATTGACTAAATATTGCGGATGGTCACCATGTTGGATTTTTATATTTGTAGGTCTTAGAGTTATGTACTGTTACATGAAGATTATTGTGTACGTGCAGTATTCAAACTTCAATCGCATGATTAGTAGCCTACACAAAAAGTAAAAACTAGATTTTAAAATTTCGCACAGCTGCCATCTAGTGGTTATGGAAACAATTGAAATAAATTAGATGGCAGTGGATTAACATTTGTATAAGGTTTACTGCACAAGGTTTCACTGCACTCGTATGGCTAAATTGCGAGAAACGTCCATGTAAATATTTTTACTTCGAGTCGCCGCTATGCTGGATTTGTGATCACCGAGATGATTCGTCAACTGCCGAAACCATGTCTTGCAATGTTGCTCGCACTTGTGACACTCGCAGTTCTTGACCTTGTATATAGTCTAACTTAAGTTGCAACAAAACAGAATGGTGAAACCCACATCAAAATCCATCCATTGGTTCTCGAGATGACCCGTGACATACAAGGATCGGAGACTTTGTTTTATACCAAGTAGAGATTTATATTCTAACTCTGTATATAATAATAATATTAATAATAATAAGAATAATATCGTATGGCCTCGGATGCCGGATGCAAGCTTTGCTATTTGACTCCCAGAGGGCAGTTTGCATTCGAATTTCCTTTGTCCTTCCTTGGAGCACTATGGAAGTCAAGGACACTATAGCGCTTTCTAGTAGTCTAACTTAGAGAAAGGAGGAAAATCCCGAGATTAATTTTGCCATTATGAACACGGCCGACTGAATTCAAATGGGTTCTTAACATGCCAAAAACGTATGGCATGCGTGCCGTGATTTTTGTCGCCTTTCATAAATCATATACCACGGCCAGGAGCAAACCTGCAAGCTTGGGGTTGGTATTCCGACGCGATAACCACTCACCCACCGTGGCAAGCAACACTGAATATTAAATTAGGCTATAGGCTTGTGACACGAAAAATAAATAAAGAACGAGGGTGGATCGAAAAGTCTTTGTCCCTATTTTATTTTCCCCAAAATATACATACAAGTAGACTAATTACAAATATACGTACCCTAAGTACCTTACACTATTTTTCCACATAGTCTCCACATTTGTTCAGACATTGGTCCCATCGCAGCACTAAATTTGAGTTGCCCTTTGGTAGAATTCAGCCGGCTGACTGTGGAACCATCGTCGGACTGCTGTCTTAGCGTCATCGTTGCACGTGAATCGCTGTCCTGCCAGGAACTTCTTCAGCTGACCAAAAACGTGGAAATATCTTGGGGCGAGGTCCGGACTGATGGTGGGTGGTCCAGATTCTCCCAGTGAAATTACTGGAACTTGTTGGCGGTCTGTTTGCCACTTGTTGCCTCGCATTGTCATGGTCCACTGAAGAAGCCCACAGTTGCCATGTTTTCCCGCGAAGAGTGCTGAAGTTGCTGAGCTATTTTATTTTGCTAGCATTAGTCTATAGTTGTCAACAAATCCAATGAAAATATACAAACAAACATTAAAATCAATGGTGAAACCATTCAACAGAGCAGTCAGTTCTGCTACTTAGGAAGCAATGTCTCTGACGATAATAGGTGCACCACAGAATTCAAAAGAGGAATTGCCCTTCCTTAACAGGCCTTCAGCAATAAGAGACAGCTTTTGACAAGCAGGCACATTAGCATTAAAACTAGAAAATCGTTTATCAAAACATTCGTCTGGAGTGTTTTGTTATACGGATGCGAAACTTGAATTCTAAGGACACAGGACATACAACGCCTCGAAGCTGCGGAAATGTGGATGTGGAGAAGAATGCTGAAAATAAGCTGGACGGAGAAAAAACTAACGAATGGGTCCTCAAGGAAGTGGACGAAACAAGGAAATTGATCACAATTATAGAAAAGAGGAGAGCAAAATTAGTTGGCCACACCCTACGTCATAATGTGTTCCTGACCACCATACTGGAAGGAAATGTTTTGGGGAAGAAAGGCAGAAGAAGACCGCAGAAATTTCATCTGGATTCTGTGATATATGGACTTCTATTTAAACAGTTTGCTGACTTAAAACGCTCAGAAGAATGTATTTGCAGCGACAAGGCCTAGCATTTAGATAAGTAATATAGTGGCGTGTAGTATTTTATATTGTTGAGGTGCAAAAGCTCCTATTATCATCAAGTCGTGCAGTGCACAGAGGAAAGTGGACACAGAAAACCGCCAGTTTAATGAAGAGAGGACGGAATAGTTTTGTTTTGCTGGTTGTCAGGCAATATGATTAATTTTGTAAACTGTTTGTGCACAGACTGTTAGTTGTTGTCCATTAGAGTTATAGCCTATATAGACTACTTTGGTTGGTATCAATTTTCTTCTAATGATGTATAGAGCAGAAATATACAAATCACTTTATGATAAAATAACAATGGAATCGGTCATTTCTAAAAGACCCCATTTGCATGGAGACGAGTTTTGAGAAAAACACAAAAATATGTTTTACATTTAAACAATTGATCTAAGACCAACAATTTTTTGTACATTACATGTCACTGCCATAATAGCTGTTTCGACACAGAATTTGTTAGGTTTGGTTCATTAGATAGTACAGAATAAGCTTCCAAATTCTGCAAAATAAGGGCCTTTTAGAAATGACTCTCAAGAGTCAATATTTTTAACTACTAAATGTTTAATATTCTTGTGATTTTTTTTGTGATCACTTGCGTTGTACTCGCTAAAAACTTTATTTTGTAGTTACTATTATCATTCTCTAATGTACACATATTTTTACATATAATAGTATTTCATAACACAGAGTAGCATCATGTATTCCTCTTGTGTATGGCTCTAGTTGTCTTCTGTTGGGCATTTCAATAAGTCGTCATAATACTCCACATATTCATGTACTTCATAACTTGATTGATGGCTTTTATCTTGTTGGGGTTAATAGGACACGTCCGTCGTACACAGGGCACTAAATTTGCCAATTGTTGTAGGTTATACCTACAAAGGTTCCGCATGTTTAGCATCATCTTACTTACTACTTACTCCATGGCGCTACAACCCGGGGTGGGTTTTGGCCTCTTGGACAACTGCTCTCCATGTTGGTCTATCCATCGCCTTGCTCCTCCACCCTCTCACTCCCATTGCGACGAGGTCTGCAGTCACACCAACCAACCATCTCTTCTTAGGACGTCCTTTCCTCCTCCTGGAGAATAGCCTCCCTTTTAACATTCTCTTGGGCATCTGGCTCTCCAGCATCCTCTCTATATGTTCCAACCATTGGATTCTCTGTGCCTTTATAAACTTTACGATATCTTGTTTTCCAATCAATTCGTTTAGTTCATGGTTATATCGTATTCTCCATCCATCTTCCTCTCTAACAGGGCCATATATTCTTCGCAGTATTTTCCTTTCAAAACACTTCACAGTATTCTCATCATCCATAGTTAATGTCCAAGCTTCAGAGCCATAGGTCACTACTGGTCTTATCATTGTCTTATATATCTTCATTTTGGTTGTTCGCGATATAAGTTGATTCCTGAGCATCTTGATGTTTGCATAGTATGCTCTGTTTCCAGCCTGTATTCGATCTTTAATACAGTTTGTCATATCACACTGGTTGTTAATAAGTACTCCTAGATACTTAAATTGTGTCACACCCTCAAATGTCTTATCGCCTATTTTAATATCATGCGGGGCTCTTCTTGTGTTAGATGTGGACATTACCATGGCTCTTAGTTTTCCTCTCATTCACTAATAACCCAATATTTGTAGCCTCTTTCTCTAATTCTAAATATACTCTTTTCAGTGTACGCTTCTCTCTTGCTTAGCATCATCTTATAATTCAGAAAACATGTTGCTCATCCCTTTGCGTAAGGGTGGGTCATATCAAAAATTCTTTCATACAGAAGATTTTAGAGGACTATTGAGCGTTTTAAACTGTTTTGATATTTGTATTGGGGAGGTATGATTGTTTTTCTCTCAAACCTCAATTTTCCTGATCCCTTTGGTGAATGTTGGTGCTATCAAAAACCTTCTCAGAGACGTTTTTGGCCCTTATTCGAAGAATAGAATGATTGCATCTGTTTCTAGGTTGCTCTGGTTCCTTGCTAAACTGTCCCTTTTACCGCAGAAAGGGCCCTTTAGAAATGAATGCAAATAGCACTGCCATCCTGTGACTACACTAAAAGGTAGAAAGAGGCATTTTCAGCATGAGATGGTGTGTTTACCTCTGAAGAACCCCAATCTATTCTTAACTCATTTTCACCAAAAATGTCAGAAAGGGCCTTTTAGAAATGACCGATTCAAAAATCATTAACATTCGATTGACCAAGTACAATAGGTGACTCAAGGGGCGGAAACACGTCCGGTCCTAATCCCCTGCGCTTGTGTGTGTGCGGTCTGGAGGTCTGCAAGTGGAGCAGCCGCATTCCCTGATTGCTAAACCATTTATTAATTATGGCAGAGAATAACATTATAAAAACATTTGAGAGTTTGAAATGTGTCTGACAACATGTTTTGTTTTAGGTGTGCAAAGCAGTGGCGTAACTACTGGGGGTGATCAGGGGGAGTAGTCCCCCCCAGAGCCAAATAATGAAAATTTTGAATAAAACCAAATGATTGGATTTGTAAGTATCTTACTAATTCGAAAACATTAACTGTGGCGTGTATTGTGCGACACTCCGTTGCCCACGCAAGTCCATCAAGAACAAACGGCCTGGACTGCTCACGAAGGGAGTGATTCTGCTCCATGATAACGCTCACCCACACGTCTCTAACGTCACAGTAGGTGTATTGGTCACGTTCAAGTGGAAGCAACTTGAGCATCCGCCCTACAACCCGGACTTGTCACCCTGTGACTTCCATCTGTTTGGTCAGTTAAAAAAATGTCAAGGGAAAACGTTTCCAATCGGACGACGAACTAAAGGACACCGTACAGGATTGGCTCCTGTCACAACCGCAAGACTTCTGGGAACAGGGAACCCTGCGGCTAGTGAAGCAATGGGACACCTGTTCACAGGCCTGTGGTGATTACTTTAGAATAACGAATAAATTGTACCCACAGTATCTTTTCGTACCTTTTCTTTTGAACAACCCTCGTATGTCTATTGATTTTATCATTTCAAATGATCTTGTCGACTTCATCGTTATGCTTAGGTCTACTGTTATGCGTCACGGTTACGGCGTGTATGACGTCATCATGTTGTTCAGTGCATATGCACCGAGTCTGAGTTTACTCCTGGGGTCTGGTGTTATGCGAACGGAGACGGCGAGTGCGTGACGTCATGCAGCCCCCGCGCGGGAAGCCTAAGTTAAAGGGTAATAGAGTCTGTTGAGTCTGAGTTTACTCCTGGGGTCTGGCGTTATGCGATACAGAGACGACGAGTGCGTGACGTCATGCAGCAGAGTGCAAAGAGTCCTGGAGCCTGAGCCTTTCTGACATGTGTAGCATTTGTAGCATGCGTCATTTGAAATGATATAAAGTATAGTCTCTCAGACTGACTGTATCTTTTTATTTCAGAAACAATGTCAGGTTTTCCAAATAGGATCTTAATTTCTTCATTATTCCTTATTCTCCATTCTCCTTTGTCATATATTGGACCATATAATTTCCTTAATACTCTCCTTTTACATCTCTCATTTTGTTATCTAAAGTGACCAGTGCTCCACGATAGACACCCTTACACCTTTCATAGTTTTTCCCATTTAGTTGAACAGTGCGGTCTCCTGTCATTTCCTTAGACCGAGATGAAACCATGTACAGTAAAACCTGCCTAAACCGGACACTTTATATACCGGAAACCTAGACAAACGGAAAACAACATTCAGAGCGTAGGTATTTCGCATGTAAAATGCACTGTAAACCGGAAAACTGCCAAACGTGGAAGCGGAAAGAAATTCCGGAACTGTAGTCGTAAATAACCTGACTAAGACGGATTATCTTATCCATAATTCAGGGTGCGGCAGGAATAACTGACGAATTTTAAACGTAAATGACACTGCAACTCAACACGATATTCACAAATTTATTGCGCAGTTTAAAAGAGCAGTGTTTGCTATCTGCATCATATACACTTACACACTAGGTTTTGAAAATAATGTGATCCAAATGCCGACCTCCATTTTCGATGCACTTCTAAAGCCTCTCCCTGAAGTTCCACATGACCTCCTAGTCATATCTAGTGGTATTGCCTCGATTTCTTCCCGGATAGCAGCTTTCAGGTCGTGTAGTGTTCGCGGCTTACGTTGGAAGATGCGAGCCTTCAGGTATCCCCAGAGAAAGAAATCGCAAGGCACGAGATCAGGGGAACGGGCTGGCCATGGAGCGTCACCCCGTAAGGAGATTAAACGTTCTGGAAACATATCTCTGAGGAGGCTCATCGATGCCCTGGCTGTTCCTTATAAGTCGTTGAGTATTGGCTGCAGGAAGTTGCTCACCACTCCATGCCATGCTAGAGCTCGAGCCAGCCCGAAAGGCGGTGCGCAGAACACAACGCTACCATTACGTCATGCCTCACTTCCATCCCACCAATCACAGTCAGTCTGTCTTGAGAATCTGAGCTAGTGTGTTGTCAGGAAAGCTAAGTGTAAAGCAGTGTGAAAGAGACAGGCTCGATGAGGTGTTGTCATACCGCAGGAACTCACGGCAGCAGCCTGCGGTGTGGGAACACGGACATGGTGGATCTGTTGCAACAGTGAAAATGTAACTCTGTCTCTCTCTCTGCGCAAATCCCACAGAGCCGGCCGCCTTCCGAGCTGACGCGAGCTCTAGCGACTGACTAGCCCTGACGAGGCGATGCACGTGTTCTCCCAGGCCGCGCGCACATCTACAATAAAACCAGGCCAATACAGGTGTTAGATCTGCCGCTCCAATCTACGTGACAACAATGGCAAACACTGCTCTTTTAAACTCCGCAATAAATTTGAGAATATCGTGTTGCGTTGCTGTGCTATTTACGTTTGAAATTCGTCAGTTATTTCTGCCGCACCCTGTACAAAGATATGCACAGTACTAAATATTGAGCGTGACTGTACTTGGACCAAATTTCTAGGAAACATTAACGACTGAATACATTTAAAGTGCAGTTGATATAGCTGCCGAAAACAGCAGGTCTGAAGTCATGGAAGAAATTATGATGATGATAATAGTTGTTTTAAGGGGCCTAACATCTAGGTTACCGGCCCCTAATGGAAGAAATGGATGACGACGATGATAAAGGCAACGAAAGGGAGCTAAAAATACAAACTTTTGGTGAAGCACTATCTGTTGTGAGCTACCTTCCGGAATTTGCAGCTTCCAAGAATGTTCTAGAACTCCTGGAGTTAATGCAGGATGCAAAGGAGATCATACAACGTTCTCTTGTAAATAAGTCGTGACAATGCACTTTGTAAGACACGTGGAACAAAGAAACGAGCAGAGAAACTGAATTTTGTGTACGTAAGTTGAAAAAACAGTGTAATAGCCTACATGTGAACCTATTATGTTCAGACTTACATTTTAAATTATTATTTCATTGTAATCCTATGCGGTAATACAGTATTTCTGTGTAGTGTATTTTGTTTTATTAACACTCAACCCTTTGTAAAATGGAAACCTGTGAAAACGGAAAAATAAATTCGGAATGATTGCTTTCCGTTTTAGGCAGGGTTTACTGTATTTGGTTTTACCCTTAAGTACCGTAAGTCCTATTTCTGCTGCTGCCCTTTCCAACCTAGCCAGGCAATCCTCTAATTCCTGAAATAAACAAGTAGTTCCGTGACGAACTAAAGAGCCTACTTTTATTCGAATTATAGAGACCATATATCAACAGTTGGCAGACCTGGCGACTCTAAATATATTCTTAGTTCCATCTCTTAAGGTCCACAATGCACATTCAAAATTTGGTTGAGATCCAATAGATTGTATGCACGTTACATGTATTTAAATATTGAATGTATCAGCATGCGTAAAATCAGGATGGCGACACTGCCATAAGTTGGTTGCTAAATTGAAATATTATCTTTATATGTGCCAATTTTGAAAGAACTTCATTTATTAGTATGGAAGTTACATGTGATTCAACATTAAACTTATCAGCACGCGTTGAATCATGTTGGCAGCACTGTCGTATATCAGTTAGGCTACTGAAAATTATCCTACATTTGCAGGTAAGTTACTACTGTATATGTATGCAAAGTTTAGAACTGTTGGCCTACATACTTTCTGATATTTGAGATTATGATAAACATGTATAGAGGGCATTTTTCAACATTTGTCAGCCCTGTTGACACTTAAAAACATGTATATTCATATCTGCTCCGGTGCGCAAATCAAAAACCAAATTTGGTTGAAATCCAATAGAGAGTATGGAAGTTACATGTTTATAAAGATTGGACCTATCAGGAGGCATGGAATCATGTTGGCAACACTCTCATGTATGGGCTCCTGTAAATTAGTCTGATGTAATATTATCTATATGTGTGTCATTTTGGAACAATTTCCATGCATATCTTCCAAGATATCCAATATAGACCTCAATTTTCAATTGCGATTTTTGAGCAATTGGTAGCACTGACTCATTTTCAAATATGGCCTTGCGATATTCAGGCATAGCTCCTTACTTATACCAAATTTGGTTTCGATAGCTGCAGCCGTTTAGGAGTTGGTAGGGGGGGTGGGGGTTGGGGACACACACACACACACACACAGACAGACAGACACACATTCGCTCGGATCGATCTCATAAGTCTACTTTTTCCTCATTTTTACAAAATGTGAAAAGTAGGCTAAAATATACCGCTGTATATAAAGTACTGTGGACTATAATTCTTCTAGGAATTTTGAGATATTTCGGGGGGGGGGGGTTGCAACCCCCTCAGCCCCCTAAATGAAATATCCTGGTGACGCTACTGTCTGTGAAGCGTGTTGCTTTATAACGCCTCCGCTAATATGGCATGACGTTCCATCTTGTTAAACCTACATCGTCTTGAGTGTGTCTGAGAGAGGCCTGCCAAGCATGAACGTCTAATATAATACAGGCACTTAAATTGTATTGTGTGTAATGTGGTTCTAGTCACCTTGCTCGAGTCTGGCTTCATTACTGCAGGTCTCTAAACATTGTTAGAGTGACTCACAGAAATTTAATAAGGGCTGCTGAATTTCACACTGACTTGCTAAGTTCTCTGGAGCAGACTAACAGCTACCATGACTCAGACAAGTGACGCGCGCTGCGCGAGGGACCCTGCTTGCCTTCCTGCCAATTATCAGCCTGCTGAATACCGTTGTATGTCGCTGTAATCGATAACAAAATGTGTATTCAAAGGGGAACTTTTCATGTTTGTTCTGAAATACATAATTACCAGGAGATTTCGGAAAGATGATGATAATGTTGATGATAATTGTTGTTTTAAGGGCCCTAACATCTAGGTTATCGGCCCCTAATGGATTGGGTGATCGTGAAGATGATAAAGAAAGGTAAACTATAACTAAAACTAACTACTAACTTGTATACTAGCAGACGAAATAGAAAACAAAAGGAGAATAAGGCAAATGAAAGACAGGAGGAAAAGAAATTCCCTCAACCCTCGAAGAATGTGGATTGAAGGACTTGGAAGAAAGGAGAGCCATGAAAGGCAGATAGGAAAGTGAAAGAGGAGAGGGTCCGTCCCAGAGGTAATAGATAAAAGGGGGAAAACCGCACCCAGCTCAGGAATCCCTCGGTGTCGCCAACTCCCGAACTCACCAGCCGTGAGCCCCTGAGGGTGTAGCAATATCTAGGGTGCACCAGAAGTGCTGGGGCTACTACATACACCCTGCCTCTTTGAGGGCCTTGAGCAGAAGGCAGGAGATAAAATGAAAAGAAAAAGAAGGCTGACCCGTGGTAGAAGGAGGGTATCAGAAAAAATGAGACAAGGGCCAATTAAGGCGGGAAAGGAAGAGACTCCCTAGGCCTCGGATACCCTAATACCATCGGGGTCGGAAGAGAACAAGAGTTGACCAAGTGAGGTCGACAGGAAAGAAGACGGAGAGGAGCCCGGCACAAGTAAGTGGAAGCAATGCCGGATTCAGCTGGGGCCCCGTGGTCGCCAACCCACGTCCCATTAGATGTGAGCCCCTGGAGGGATTTCGGAAAGAAGTAGGCTACTCTTCTCGCCTCAAGCTTTCAAGATCATACACATTGATTCTTAATGCATGGCAATAAAGTAACAAGACAACAACTTTTTTATTTCGCTATCGTTTTACTCTCCAGGGTTGGCTTTTCCCACGGACTAAGCGAGGGATCCCACTCTACCGCCACTGAGGGCAGTGTCCTGGAGCTTGAGACTCTGAGTCCAGGATACAACTGGGGTGTGTGACTATCACTATGCCCAGGCGGCCTCAACTCCAAAGAGAACAGGGGCCTGATGAAGGGATGGGAAGAGTGGGAGGGTTAGGCAAGGAAGTGGGAAGGAGGCGGCCGTGGCCTTACAGTAGGTACCGTCCCGGCATTTGCCCGAAGACGAAGTGAGAAACCACGGAAAGCCACTTCGAGGATGGCTGATGTGGGAAGCAAACCCTCTCAACTCATTTGGACCACCCGAGGCTGAGTAGATCCCGTTCCAGTCCTCCAACCACTTTTCAAATTTCGCGGCAGAGCCGGAAATCGAACCGCGGACCTTCGGGGTGGCAGCTAATCAACCTGACCACTACGCAACGAAGGCGATCAAGGCAACATTCTGCAAATTAAAAATATAAAAAATTCCCTCTCGATACGCTGGAAGGCGGAGGTAGGTTTCACCGAGCAAACTAGAGGACAGGCGAAAATAGGCAAAATATGGAGGTTTTCGTAGAAGGACCAGACCTCATTTTATACCCCTCGTTATGCGAAAGTATTTTACAATTTGAGCTTAAAAAATTTGTTATTCGCGTTTTATGCATGTTTTTAACATAGCATATTATGGTCTTATGGGGACGGTAGGCCTAACCTTTTCGTCATTTTGGGCGGTAGACTATATTTGTATAGCCTACTGGTTGTAACACTGTTCTTATGCGAGGTTTCGACACAGATATGTAACTAACAGTCTTTTACTTCTTCACGCAAAATTTTATCACCTACAGAGACAGATGGAAAACTGAATGTGATCTCATGCGTTGTTATGGTAAACTCTGATGGCCCTTTCCTCATCAATTTGGCATTTTCTTATAATTCCGAAAGCATTTTGCTAATCTCTTGGCGTAAGGGTGGGTCATATCAAAAATTCATTCAGACAAAAGTTTTAGGAAATTATTAGAGGAGTATTGACCATTTTAAACGGTTTTGATATTGTGCCTATTAAGGGAGGAAGTGGATGAAATTTTTATGAAAATGTTAATTTTTTTATTTTCTCTAAAAATTGTATGTAGGCTAGTTTCAAGATTATAATCCCCAAGTTTCATTGCTGTATTTCAATTCTAAGGGCGTCAAAAAAAATCGAAACGTTATGGCGCCACGCCCCTTATTTTGCTGTCACCAGTACAGCTGGACAGGAATCCGTATATATCTTGCCACTCTGACCGTCATTGCGAAGAAATCATTGATGCTATTGTTCGGAAGGCTGTGGACAAGATATCGGCTGTTCCGGCTCTTTGTTGTTGAGTAACCATGGATACCACGGGGTTAATAACTGTGTGTTACCTGTGATAAGCGTTTCTGTCGAATATTTTTTTCCAGTTGTTGATTAGGTAATATAGGCTACTGGTTTTTAACGTAAATATGGGGAGAATAAGTGGTGGAGTGTTCAAAAGAGTGGAAAGGAATAGGATTCAACGTGCAGGTACCGGTACAGTGAAGGGAATTGTCCCGCAAATTTTGAATAGGAGTGTATCTACAAAAAAAAAAAAAACAGGGTATTTTACCTGACATTAGCTCGGAAGAAACTTCTAATAGTTGTTTCAGATTAATAGAATCGAACTACTTACTTGGTTATTGAGGTTTAAAGGGGCTGAACTACGAGGTCATCTGTGAAGCAATTCATAACAGCTGTAGGCCTACATGTGCCAATTGTGGTTCAAAGTCTATGAAATTGCATGATGATGGGACAGAAAGGATTAGCATCATTAGTACACTACATGTTGTTTATGAGAAGTGCAAAGCAGACAGTAAGTTTAAAGCATCCCTTATAAACAAATAGGTTTATGATGACTAGGTGTCAGAAGGGGAGCTGATTTATTTTGTGGCTTGATAAATATGTCACCACCTGTCAATAGGTTTACAGATCTCAACACAAGATTGCTAATTTTCTTGGAAGAAGTTGCCAAAACAAACTTACTAGCAGCAAAGGAACTAGTAGAAGCAGAAGATGATGAGAAGTATGGATATGGCCTGCACTGAACTCTTCAGCTCTAGGTATTGCATTGCAATATGAAGATAAAACTTCAAATTAAGTTTCCCGAAAATGACATTTTTTCACTTATAAGGTACATTTTCTCAGGCACTACTGCATATAAAGCAACTAAACTTGGTAGTCTCCTTCTAAATAGGTCTTTGCACAATCCTGTGCACCTGAATTTTAATTTTTGGCCTATTATAGAAGTTATGATATGGATAAGAACATTTTTATGCAGATTTTTTGTAATAATATTTTCTTTATTTTTTATTTGAGTAATTTAAAAGATATCAAAATTCTGTTGCACAGGATTCTAAGTTGAGCCTTTTTAAATCTGCGATAAAAATATCAGAAACAAATACCCAGTAGTTCTGCAGAAAATGCACCTTAAAAAATTCAAGAAGGGTAAATATTTATATTTTCTATTAAGATTCTATGATAATATTGAGTTGAAAATGCAATTCAATATCAAACAGCATGTTGACAATAGCCATACAAAATATGAACTAAATAACTTATCTCTAAAAATGTAGAAGTTATGGACATTTATCTACGGCCATGTGTTTTACCTACGTCCTCCCTTAAGAGAGATAAGATTTTTGTTTCTCTAAAAACCCACTTTTCCTCACCCCTTTGGTCAATGGTTGGTGCTATCAAAAACTTTACTAACATAAATATTTGAAAGTTTGGAGACCCCTGCTTTAGACTATCGAAAACCGGTAGGACTATTAGGCCTAATAGAACATTGACAAACACACTATTAAATAATAAGAAATGTAGGCCGACTTTCAGTAGCCTACGACCTTCCAATATTATGTTATTGTTTCATTTGAGAGGCTTAGACGTCATAGTCATTTAGCCCCGTGTACTGTACTTGGGTGTGTGTAGAAATTGCCTGATAATCTGTGATATTGTGGTAGGCTTTCTGTAATATTGAGTGTATTTGAAATTCAGACGGGTATTGAGAACGAGGTAGCTTAGGCCTTAAGTTAGAAACCATCCCAATTACACGGGGCTGATGACGAAGTTGTCCCAAATCTCTAAAATGAAATAACAAGAACAACATATAAGTAAATATGATGAAAAGTGGAAAGGAAAGTTATTGGTGGAAAGTTGAATATAAAAATAATAATGTTATTGGTTAGGTCTATAGGTTTAAGTTTTTTATTAAAACCGAGGTGCCGGAAGGGGATCATTAACGTGCCAAGAAATTTAGTGACACGATTCCCTCGCATTTGGGCACCCTCAAGGAAGGATTCGATCCTGCAACCTTTGACACAGCAAGCGAGAACGTTACCTGTGAGCCACTCAGCCAGTGTGAGTGCGGTAAATTAAAGTTATTGGTGATAAGTTGAATATAATAGTCTAATAATAATAATAATAATAATAATGATAATAATAAAAATAATAACAATAATAGACTAATAATAATAGGCTAATTGTTGGGTGAGTGGATAGACCCCTATCTCTCCGAGAAGGCAGCTTTCGAGTCACGAATCAGGAAAATAGAAATGGCATATAATCTAACGAAGGCCATTTACAACAAGAAATCCATATCAACAAATGCCAAGTTAAGACACTACCAAACAGTCATCCGTCCAGAAGCTTTGTAGTATGCTGCAGAGTGCCTTGCAATGCATCGCAAGGGACTAACAGAGAATCTGGAAGTGAAAGAAAGAAAAATTCTAAGAAAAATCTTGGGTCCGGTAAAAGAAAACGGGGAATAAGTTTATAGGAGACGGCACAACCACGAACTTTACACCCACGTGGAAAAAATAACTGATACCATGAGGAAACGGAGAATTGCCTTTTACTGTCATGTAATAAGAATGAACCCAGCACGATTGACAAATAGAATTTTCACCTACTTCCTCAAAAAGAAAACCAAGGGAGCTTGGTTCATTGAGGTGGACAAAGATTTACAAGAAGTGGGAATAACAGGCAACGATATTTGGGAACATGCCACCCTTAAACAAAAACTAACAGCACACCGATATTTTCAAGAAAAGCCAAAGCTTCCAACTGGCAAGAAGTGGACTGCAGAAAGGAAACAACAGCATCGAGAACTAATATGAAAGTACTGGGAGGATGTTAAAGCTCGATGCAGCAAGAAACAGTTGAAATGACGTGGTCCTTAGATGGCCGAAAAGAAAGAGGAAGAAGAAGAAGGCTAATAATATAATGTGCATGTTTTACGTCCCTTTTTAAATACTGCGCCTTTTAGAGACGCCGGGGTGCTGGAATAATGCCCCGAGGTGGATCTTTAACGTGCCAGTAGCCTAACTCTACTGACACGGCTCCGTCACATTTAAGCAACCTCAAATATCAACAGACTGCGCCGGGTTTCGATCCTGCTATATTGGGATCAGCAGCGAAGAACGTTATCGCTGAGTCACGCAGTCAGTCAGTTACAAATACCCACAGTAGTAGACAACAGACAACACAGTGATGCAGGTTATCAGACGAATTCTACACACACCCAAGTGCACGGGGCTACATGGCCACGATGTCGCCAAGACCCTAATAGAATCAACAACAGCAACAACATATAATAAAGTGAAAAGGAAAGTAAGTTGAGTATCTCAAGGGAGCGATGTCGTTGGTGTGACACGCCGGTCATGGAAACAGAACAGAACAGAACAGGCTTGTCTGTGGGCGGAGCCTCAGCCAAACCTCGTCGCCAATGCTCACTGATCCGAGCGACTTCCCCTTCCCCTTTCCCCTGTGGTGAGCCCCGCCCCCCGCGGGCAAGGGCTGAGGGGAGCACAAGCGCCCCTCAGGGAAACACGCTTTTTAACAATACGAGCCATTGTCGGTAACCACATTACCTACCTTCCTTCACATAGTTTTACACGCTACTTCTCATTATCAATCTTATTGCGCAATCTTGCAGAATTGCTCCAGCAAGCTCCCTCCTCTATCTTTATCTGATGTCACTGAAAAAGTTTTAAGCTAAACCCTTCAGCATCGCAGGACCACAATAATATAAATCTAAAAATGTGATATATTGGCTTTCACGGCCAGTGGAATTAAACCTCAGCAATGTTCCTAGGTGTGTGCCGTGTCTTGTGTGGGGTTTCGCCTAGGAAACTAGGCTGACTCATCAGCGTGCTCTTGGTATCCCCGCCTGGACCGCCAAAGGAGTAGCGGAGTGCGCACTACCTCCCTTTTTATGAAGCGCACCTGCGCCTCTTTTCTGCCAGAACTAAAAGCTCAAGCAGCCATAACCTCCCTATGAAGGCTTCCAAGAAGATGGTATATTGGATTTCATGGCCAGTGAATTAAAACTCAGCAATTTTTCTAGGTTTGTGCCGTGTCTTGTGTGTCCGGGTGGGGACACCAAGAGCCCGCTGATGAGCCAGCTTGGTGTCCTAGGCAAAACCCCACACAACACACGGGACAGGTACCTAGAAAAATTGCTGAGTTTTAATATAAATCTCGTCAGTGCTTGTCCCAAGGCTGCAACGTTCACACCAGGTGTCCCACAATTTAGTGTAGGCTACACCAAATGTTCAAATTAAGTCTACCAGTGTCGGATAACTCGGAATGTAGGATAAGCGAAGGTGGGTTGAACGGGATTCTACTATAGGCTAAATTTGATCTAATGTAAAATAATTAACACATCATCATACAGTATAGCCTACTAACGGCAAGGCCTTGTCTCTCCTGCCCTCTGCTCAACGTTTCAAATCAGCTTACCTGAAAATTTAGTCTGTCCATCACAGAATCCAGGTACTTGTTTCTTGGTCGTCCTCTACCCTTCTTCCTGAAACTCTTACCTTCGAACACGATCGTTAGTAAATTGTTATGGCGTGGTGTGTGGCCAAGGAATTTTGTTTTTCTCTTTTCTGTAGTGTTGATCAACTCCCTTGTTTCATCTACTTTCTTAAGGACCTTTTGGTTTGACATTTTCTCTATCCAGCGTATTTCCAGCATCATCATCATCATCGTTGACCTACTCCAGTTTCCCGGGTGTGCTATAGCCTACGGAGTCCGAACATAACGTACCACGGACAAAACGTACCATTTGATTTTCGAGGACATAACGTACCACCTAGGTCGTTATCTACCTAAGAACGGTTTTCCCGCAATCCCCAAATATTTACGCTAGGACATAACGTACCACTTGATGTCAGACGGGCATTCCAGATACAGGTTCATTAGGCTACCACATAAACATCAGTGGCGATCACACTGTGCGGCTTTAAACATTTTGGTATTGTAACATGGAGTTGTGTACGACGAATAAGGGCGGTTTATGTGCGCACTTCGACGGATGAAGTACGAATTGTACGTTGAAAGTTCAAAGAGAAAGAAGAAATATGTCAAGTTTGATGAACGGCTTGACAGAATAATGAAGCGGTATGAAGAGAATGGAAACTTGAAATCTTGCTTGAGAGCTCTCTCATATTCGCACATCTTGGAATGAAACGGCACATGGCGAACTTGCTATTCACTAGGATATAAAACCCACATAAATCATTTTAAAAATAAAAATAAAGAAAACAAAACTGACCAGAGCTTAACCACAGCTGATTTTAAACACGCCAAAATGTTTATAAACATTTTGCCAGTCCAAAGCTTGGATAAAGTGTGATGGGAATCCAAAAACTTATCATATTTTATATTAGTTTATGTTATGTTATTGCCCAAGTATTTATTACCAGGATTAATTGAGCAATACCGAGCAAGTGGCCGCTCGGTTAGGGTTTCATGCACCCTAAATACTTCCCATTCTTTCAAATGGTACGTTATGTCCTCTCCTAAATATGTTAAGGTCATTAGCTGACTCTTCGCAGGTAATCAGCCGGCCAAGTGGTACGTTATGTCCCATAACCGTGCTATACGAGCCCCCTCCATTTCTGACGATCCATGAACCATTCAACGTTCACAATCCTCTCCCAATCCTGGCCTCTATCCTGTACATCCTTGTTCACCAGATCTGTTCATTGTTTTCTAGGTCTGCCAACTGGTCTCCTCCCTCCTAGGTGTCTTTCATTCTCCTTTCCATTCTCTTCACGTGGCCGAACCACGTCATTCTAGCCTTCTGGATCTTTTGTAGTAGCCTATAGAGTTTTATATTCTCACCTCTTCTCTGATTTTATCATTCCTGATGTTGTCTTTTCTGGTTTTCTGGATCATAGTAAATACGCAGGAACTTCATTTCTGCTGCTTGGAGTTTCGAATTGTCCTTCCTAGTTAGTGTGGTGGTTTCCACATTTCCAGTGCTTCCAGACGTTTTAGACCTATATCTTGTTTTGCAAAGACGCATGTTTCACAGCCATACAACAAAACACTCCACACAAACATTTTGACAAAATCTTTTCGAATTTTAGTGTTTATGTTTTTGTTTGTCAGAAGAGGTTTCTTGTTACTGAAAGCCCAGTTAGCTATAGGCTAGAGCAATCCTCCTCCCACGTCTGTCTCAAATAACAGTATTCATCAATTTGTATGTTTACAACCATGAATAGTGGGAGAGGATTGACAGATCAAGAAATTCAAGCTTGTTTTGAAGCAACAAACGATGAATTTATTGGCGGAGATACATCTTTGTCAGAGGAGGAATAGGCCTACAGTACATAGAAGACTGTGATCATGACTCTCAATCAACACTTTGCCGAAACCTCATCAAGTAAAGATAAATCAGAGGCGACTCCTGATTTTATAATCTTTAGTAGGCCTACGTAATAGGATAGGCTGCTTATTAACCTAAGTTATTATTAGATTCTAGCTGGACTAAATTGAGAAATTAGACTAGGTCTAATATTAATTATTCAGTCACACATCACTATTCACAATACAATCGAATTCTACTCCCAAGATGTGCACACGTTGGAAACAGACTATCCATTTATCCGCGCGAAATCGTAACCAATAAGCCCACAGTGTTGGTTTAAATTCAACCAATAACGAGACCTGAGGATTTCAGTAGATGTCCTCAGAGCACCATTAAACAGACCAATCCTGCCCTTTCCCCCTCAAGGGCTACCCATACATTTCTAAAGCTATAACCACATGCTTTGAGGATGCAAGGGTTCCTTCCCCAGTTTCTCCAGGCGCTGAAGGCCACACTTCACCTATTTGGGGTGAAATGTAGAACTCGTTGCAAGTACTAATAGTGACAGTAAGACAGAGCTTATCGAGAGGGCGCGCAAGGTAGCCCCAAGACTATTTTACGGAACAATCAATTTAATTGTTTAAAACAGTTACAGCTGAGAGCTGACTGTAGGATGATCCTCACGTCCTACATGGAGGAATTGCCACTGAGATAGTTTATGGAAGCAGTTGAACTAGTACACGTCAAGAAAAGAGAAAGGTGCTGTTTTTGTCCAAGGACCAAGGACCGGAAGACTAAAAGTACTGTGTCAACTGCGGAAAACCGATTTGCAAGGATCATGTGGTGGAGTCTTGCCCAGACTGCACTTCGGTGGGGGGAAAATGTATGAGGGAGCATTTCAAACTGTACCGATGTAGTCTATGTACTGTACCTAATGTCATGTGTGTATATTTTGTAATAGAACTTAATCACCTCCAGATCTCAGACGTAAAGATGTTCACCTAGGAGAATTCAATAAAATAATGAACAATCCAGGACTGCCGATACATGATGAAATCAGCGATGCAATTACTAGTCGCCTGTGTTCCAGAAAACCATCAATACGAGATGCCATGAACTTGAGGAACAGCAACTACCAAACTTTCGTTGAGTGGCAGAAGAGACTCAACAACAATTAATGTTGTCCAACAATGCCTCCTTAAAGAAGACTCCGCCACCTGATTTCAACCTCCCTCGTAGACTATGGTCCATATTGAACCGGATACAAACCAACCATGGGAACTGAGCAGCCTTCCACTACAAGTGGAACAGAATTTCAACGCCTGAGTGTGGCTGTGGTGCTATAGAACAGACGATCCAGCACATCATCACCGAGTGCAGCAAAAGAAAGTACAGTGGCAGTGCTAGTGACTTTGCTCTCGTGATGCCAGAGACTATTGGCTATATCAAGAATTTGGATATAGGTATATCAATTCTCCTGTATCTCTAGCCATAGTCTAAGCTAAATAAATAAATAAATAAATAAATAAATAAATCGGAATGATAAATGATCTGTCATTAAAATGAAAATAACATACCGGAAAAAATTACCCCATGCGAGTTCTAACGTATGTCAGTCTGACACGCGTCCAGAAGGGTTAATAAAACTAGACAACACTGAAAAAACACTTCAATTATCATGGATAAAGTAAGGCCGCAGTAGCCTACACAACTTCATCGATAAGAAAAACATTCTAGAGGTTTCTGGTGTTATTCTAGCTCCTCTCCGTCTTCTTTTCTGTCGACCTCTCTTGGTCAACTCTTGTTCTCTTCCGGTATTAGGGTATCTGAGGCCTAGGGAGTCTCTTCCTTTTCCGCCTTAATTGGCCCTGTCTCATCTTTTCTGATACCCTCCTTCTGCGAGGAGTCAGCCTTCTTTTTCTTTTCATGTTATCTCCTGCCTTCTGCCCTAGGCCCTCAAGGAGGCAGGGTGAATGTAGCTCCACCACTTTTGGTGCACCCTGGATAGTGCTGCACCCTCAGGGGCACGCGGCTGGTGAGTTCGGGAGTTGGCGACCCCGGGGGATTCCTGAGCTGAGTCCGTTTATTCCCCTTTTTCCACTGACTGGGGAGGGCCCTCTCCTCTTTCCCTTTGCTATCTGCCTTTTATGGCTCTCTTTCCTCCCAAGTCCCTCAATCCTCATTCTTCGGAGGTTGAGGGCATTTTTTTCTTCCTGTCCTTCATTTGCATTATCCTTTATTTGTTTCCCATTTCTTCTTCTAGTATAATAGCCTAAGTTTGTAGTTAGTATTAGTTATAGTTTTCATTCTCATCTCATCTTTCACTATCATCCAAACCATTAGGGGCCGATTACCTAGATGTTAGGCCCCTTAAAACAATAATTATCAACATCATCATCATCATCTAGCAGGCAGCAGTAAGAAATGACATTTTACTGTTGGTAACACTGCATTGGTCAAATATAGGCCTGACAGCTTTTTTTTGTTTTTAAGTAAGAGTGTGCCGTGATAGAAAATATCTTAGGTTAGATTGGGAACCCCTGGCTTAGTTTAGTGCACACCGTGCCTGTCCAGAATGGTGGTATTTTCACTTTAAAATACTGCTCGTGGAGGTGATTCACCTTGCAACCCCTCGGAAGAAGTTTATCGCAACTCTTTTGGTCGTAATCCCGTCAGCTGCGAGCTATCGACCGCCAGCTCGCTCGGTTAGGTACAGCGGTTCTTAACCTTGGGGAGAAGGGGGTGATTCTCCCACTCAGAGCGCACATTTTCACAAATGCAATATGATTATGTCTCTGTTATAAGATCCAGATAACTTCTTTCATGGACTTGCAGGCTGGGTAACATTCAAGTAGCCTATTCTATGACATTTCAGATTATTCAGGGATGAAATTGAAGGGAAGATAAAATAGGTCTTCTGCGCATGACTGGTATATTGAGAAACTGTAACTTATAATTGGATCATGATAAGCAATAGTGATCCAAGCACCATAATAACAAACAGAGATATTGGTCAATTTGTAAACCATCTCATTATAAAATCTGTGTAACAGGTATCGTCTCCAAGACTGAGGGAACATTGAGTAATTATGCACATTTTGGTACGATTGTGTTACATCCTAAAAATATTAGCCTATAGCATTATGCCGTGGTATGGCAATAATGTCACTTGAATCATTTAGGCTATGCTTAGGCCTAACTAAAAAAAATCTATGCTTGGTTTAGCAAAAAAGAATCGGCCACTACAGTTCCAACGTTGTACTGCTGGTTAAATAATGTAATATAGGCCTATTTCAACAGTAGGCCTATATTCATTTCAGACTAACACTATGGACAGAGGTAACATGAAACATTATTCAGTACAGTGTCCTGTTTAGGACAGTATTCAACATTTGTGCCAAGTAGTTTCATCTTCTACAAAATCGACGACACCATTAAACCCTTATAGTACAGTACAGCTGGAATGGTTTTGTTCCAAAAACTGTGCTACGGTTGGCTTTTTTGTAAATCGTTAGAAAAGCACAAAAAAAGCTTAACTCTGAATTTTAGAATTATTTGCACGATCATTTTGTCGGAAAACTCAAAAAAAAACATTGAAAAGCGTTTTTCACTGAATCGACGTATTTTAAAGAAAAGTTCTTTAAACAAAAAATGTAGAGGACATTGTCACCTACAATTCGTCTCATTGAGGTCATGTCATACGTTTTGAAATGCAGAAGCTAGGTGGCACCAAAGTTTCCAAAAAAGTGTTTTTTCACTTTTTGTCCTAGAAAAAATAGTTTTTTCCACAAAAGAGTGAATCAAAAATTTGTTCCTCTGAAAATTGTCTGCAACATTTATTTCAACGTTTGTTTCCTCCGACTTACCGTTCCAAAGTTATAGCGCAGCAAATGGAACGCTGCGTAGTCAAGGCTACTATTGTTACTGCGGAGAGAGCGGTGGGCATAATTTAGACAGGGACCGGTGTCGGACAGCTGCCTAAGGCTCGGTCAAACAAGACGCGGGCTGTGTTTGTTAATTAGCTCAAACAATCATATCTATTTCAATCGCAACGTATCAATCATAACTGTACACATATTAACCTTTGTGCCATCTGAATAGTACAATTTTCACAATTCGGCAGACTATAACTTTGGAACGGTAAGGCGGAGGAAAAAATGTTTCAATAAATGTTGTAGACAATTTTGAGAGGAACTAATTTCTGATTCGCTCTTTTGTGAACAAAACACTTTTTCTAGGACAAAAAGTGAAAGAACACTTTTTTGAAAAATTTGGCGCCACCTAGCTTCTGCATTTCAAAACGTATGGCATGACCTCAATGAGACGAATTTTAGGTGACAATGACTTCTACATTTTATGTTTAAAAAACTTTTCTTTAAAATACGTCGATCAGAGAAAACGCTTTTCAATGTTTTTTTGAGTTTTCCGACAAAATGATCGTGGAAATTATTCTAAAATTCAGAGTTAAGCTTTTTTTGGTGATTTTCTAACGATTTACAAATAGCCAACCATAGCACAGTTTTTGGAACGAAAGGGTTTATTTCTGTGCAGCTGTCCTGTACTATTAGATGTCATGGACTACTTCATCACCTACAATAAGAGACTGATAAAAGGGCTTGGCATCACAGTGAATCAAATGCAGCATAGAATTCAGATCGTGCAATTTCGGTCGAGATATGGCTTTCCCTTGAGGCCACAGTAGTTCAAAAAGTGAATAAATGTTGGAGTTAGACGGCCTTCCCCGCTGTGTCTTCAGAAAGTCCACAGTGACATAAGCATTATCATTATGGTCTGTATTTTTTGTACAGCTTGAATGGATCATCCTTCTTCAACAATATGTCGCGAATTTGCATCCAATTAATTTTGTTTCCTGTGGTGTCAACCTTATGGTTAACAATGCGTTTCTCCATTTGGGAACAACCTACGAAATCACTGGTCTTCATTTGACTTACAACAATGTGATGTCAGGTCCATGATTAATAGTATTTGATATTAGTACAACATTTCCATAGAGAAATACAAAACAATAATGTCATTTGGATCACAATTGCAACACACATGACTTTTGGATCATTTTTGCTAAACTGGAAAAGTGACATGGCGAAATGGCGCTTGGTTTAAATGCCGTTAGATGGCATATCCTTGAAGCTGACGCTGGGATTATTCTTGTTAAATTTTATAGATGTCCCTGGACGCGCTGACATGTTGTTGTTTGAATCTTCAGTCTTTTGACTGGTTTGATGCAGCCCTCCATGTCTCCCTGTCCTGAGCTAATCGTTTCATCTCTACATAGCTGCCACACCCTACATCCGAGGCAATCTGTTTAACATATTCTAACCTTGGTCTACCCCTACAGTTCTTGTCCTCGACCCTTCCTTCCATAACTAAGCTTGCTATTCCTGGGTGTCTTAGTATGTGTCCTACCAACCTATCTCTTCTCTTCATGAGCAGTCGCCAGAAACATCTCTCCTCTCCCACTCGCCTTAATACCTCTTCGTTTGTAACCCTATCTACCCATCTGATCCTCATCATTCTCCTGTAACACCACATTTCAAATGCTTCAATTCTCCTCTTTTCTGCTGCACCAATAGGACAAGTTTCACTTCCATAGAGCGCCACGCTCCAGACAAAGGCTTTCAAAAATGACTTCCTAATACCTAAATCTATATTCGATGTCAACAGATTCCTTTTTTGTAGAAAGGCTTTACTTGCCTGAGCCAACCTACTTTTTATATCCTCTTTGCTTCGTCCATCACTGGTTATTCTGCTTCCTAAGTAACAGAAGTCTCCTACTTCCTTCAGCTTTTCACCTGCTAATTTGATCTCCATAGAGGTTTCTGATTTATTTCGGCTGCATTCCAGTATTTTTGTTTTACATTTATTAAGTTTCATCATGAATTCCTTCCGTAAGACGGAATCCATACCATTCAAAAACTCATTCAAATCCTCAGGCTTGTCGGCCAAGATAACGATGTCATCAGCAAATCTCAGAGTTGAAATTATTTCTCCTTGAATCTTCACTCCCACTTTAAATTTTTCTCCAATTTCCTTCATTGCTTGTTCAATGTAAAGATTGAAAAGTATGGGTGATAAGTTGCAGCCTTGCCTTACACCTTTCTGAATACCAGCTTCTCTCTCATGTCCTTCAGCTCGAATGACAGCTGTCTGGTTTCTGTATAGATTGTATATCACCCTCCTATCCCTGTACTTTATTCCAATAGATTTCAAAATGTCAAACAATTTAGTCCAATCAACGTTATCAAAAGCCTTTTCTAAGTCTACAAATGCCATGAACGTTCTCTTATCTTTCCTTATTCTACCTTCCAAAATCAGCCTAAGACTTAGTACAGCTTCCCTTGTTCCCACATTTCTCCTGAAACCAAACTGGTCTTCACCCTACTCCGTTTCTATCTGGCTTTCAATCCTCTTGTAAATAATTCTAGACAGGATCTTTGAAGCATGAGTAATCAAGCTGATTGTACGATAATCTTCACATCTGTCAGTTCGCACTTTCTTTGGTATAGGGATGATAACATTCTGTATTGGAAATATCTGTCCCCGGAGGAAACAGGATGTAAAAATGTCCGATTGAACTATGTACATTAACAAATCCACAAAGAAATTTGATACAATGTACCGGCTAGCTCAAAACTGTTGCCAGCGTTTCGCCCCAGTGTACCAATGGGCTCTTTAGTTGGTTATGGTACACCTCACCAAGACGCGTGGCTAGTACATACTGTGAAGGCCGCTGCAAGGCACAAATGTTGCCACGAGCAGCGTCAATGTACTACGGAAGTCAAAACTTCCTTTCAAAATAATGTTAGCTTACTTTGCTAATCCATATTGGAAATATCTGTCCCCGGAGGAAACAGGATGTAAAAATGTCCGATAGAGCTATGTACATTAACAAATCCACAAAGAAATTTGATACAATGGTCCGGCTAGCTCAAAACTGTTGCCAGCGTTTCGCCCCAGTGTACTAATGGGCTCTTCAGTTGGTTATGGTACACCTCACCAAGACGCGTGGCTAGTACATACTGTGAAGGCCGCTGCAAGGCACAAATGTTGCCACGAGCAGCGCCAATGTACTACGGAAGTCAAAACTTCCTTTCAAAAATAATGTTAGCTTACTTTGCTAATCCATATTGGAAATATCTGTCCCCGGAGGAAACAGGATGTAAAAATGTCCGATTGAGCTATGTACATTAACAAATCCACAAAGAAATTTGATACAATGGTCCGGCTAGCTCAAAACTGTTGCCAGCGTTTCGCCCCAGTGTACCAATGGGCTCTTCAGTTGGTTATGGTACACCTCACCAAGACGCGTGGCTAGTGTACCATAACCAACTGAAGAGCCCATTGGTACACTGGGGCGAAACGCTGGCAACAGTTTTGAGCTAGCCGGACCATTGTATCAAATTTCTTTGTGGATTTGTTAATGTACATAGCTCAATCGGACATTTTTACATCCTGTTTCCTCCGGGGACAGATATTTCCAATATGGATTAGCAAAGTAAGCTAACATTATTTTTGAAAGGAAGTTTTGACTTCCGTAGTACATTGGCGCTGCTCGTGGCAACATTTGTGCCTTGCAGCGGCCTTCACAGTATGTACTAGCCACGCGTCTTGGTGAGGTGTACCATAACCAACTGAAGAGCCCATTAGTACACTGGGGCGAAACGCTGGCAACAGTTTTGAGCTAGCCGGACCATTGTATCAAATTTCTTTGTGGATTTGTTAATGTACATAGCTCAATCGGACATTTTTACATCCTGTTTCCTCCGGGGACAGATATTTCCAATATGGATTAGCAAAGTAAGCTAACATTATTTTTGAAAGGAAGTTTTGACTTCCGTAGTACATTGGCGCTGCTCGTGGCAACATTTGTGCCTTGTAGCTGCCTTCACAGTATGTACTAGCCACGCGTCTTGGTGAGGTGTACCATAACCAACTGAAGAGCCCATAGGTACACTGGGGCGAAACGCTGGCAACAGTTTTGAGCTAGCCGGACCATTGTATCAAATTTCCTTGTGGATTTGTTAATGTACATAGCTCAATCGGACATTTTTACATCCTGTTTCCTCCGGGGACAGATATTTCCAATATGGATTAGCAAAGTAAGCTAACATTATTTTTGAAAGGAAGTTTTGACTTCCGTAGTACATTGGCGCTGCTCGTGGCAACATTTGTGCCTTGCAGCGGCCTTCACAGTATGTACTAGCCACGCGTCTCGGTGAGGTGTACCATAACCAACTGAAGAGCCCATTGGTACACTGGGGCGAAACGCTGGCAACAGTTTTGAGCTAGCCGGACCATTGTATCAAATTTCTTTGTGGATTTGTTAATGTACATAGCTCAATCGGACATTTTTACATCCTGTTTCCTCCGGGGACAGATATTTCCAATATGGATTAGCAAAGTAAGCTAACATTATTTTTGAAAGGAAGTTTTGACTTCCGTAGTACATTGGCGCTGCTCGTGGCAACATTTGTGCCTTGTAGCTGCCTTCACAGTATGTACTAGCCACGCGTCTTGGTGAGGTGTACCATAACCAACTGAAGAGCCCATTGGTACACTGGGGCGAAACGCTGGCAACAGTTTTGAGCTAGCCGGACCATTGTATCAAATTTCTTTGTGGATTTGTTAATGATGACATTCTTCTAGAAATCAGTGGGTACCTCACCTGTCTCATAAATCCTACACACCAAGTGAAATAACCTGATCAGACCTTCATCTCCTATGCAGCGTAGCAACTCAATCGGTATATCATCTATGCCTGGTGCTTTGTTCCCGCCTAAGTCCTCTAATGCTCTGTCAAATTCTGATCTCAATATTAAATCTCCTATTGCATCCTCATCAATTTCCTCCTCCCTTTCCATTACATGATTCTCAATCTCCTTTCCCTTATACAAGCACTCTATGTAAGCTTTCCATCTCTCAACCTTTCTTCCCTATCTGTTAGAGGCTTTCCATTTGTGTCCTTAATATTACAGCACTTAGTCTTCTTTTCCCCAAAAGTATTCTTAATCCTTCGATAAGCTGTGTCTACTTTTCCTAATTTCAGACAATTTTCTATACCTGCACATTTCTCTTTCAACCATTCTTCTTTCGCTTCCTTGCATTTCTTGTTAACCTCATTTCTCAGACGTCTGTATTCTGCCTTCCCCTTTTCATCTCTTAGATTCTTGTGTTTCCGCCTTTCATCCATCAATTCTAGTATATCCTGAGTGATCCACGGTTTTCTACCTATTCTTTCTTTCCTACCAATGTTTTCTTCTGCCATGGTAATCTCATTATTACGATTTTGGTGCTTTGATCACTATTGTTTATCATGGTCCAATTAAAGGCTTTTATCACCAGACATATGCAACATTTGAAGAATGAATTACTTACATCTACAGTGAGAGCCTTCCCTATAGAACAGGACCTCGCAGTCGTCGTGAGACGGTCGGGGCACTGTGTGTAGCCACGTGTCGAGCAAGGCATTGGCGCTAACAGCAACGTAGCGCCCAACTATTTTAACACATTTACACTTTTTATGTTCGACCCTGACTATTATATGTCAGAAAAGTGTACTATAATGACGCTCATTATAACACTATTTTTCATTATGAAACAGTTTCTCCCACCAATCAGAACTCAAGAAACAGTTGTTTGACCAATTAGATAAGGATAGCATCGCACCTGCGCGGAGTTCCAAGGCCTTCTAATTTAAATTTCACTGCGTGGCCTAGTGTCATAGTAGGGTAATCGGGGAGGCCATGGTCAAATACAAGGCATTCTCTGTGTCTCATGCGCTCTGTTCAGTACATAAAACTGGCGATATCTCGACAGATATTTATGAATATTTATGTTTGAACATAAAATAGTTATAATAATTATCGTCGAACATAAACAGTCGTATGCAACTCGCCTATAATGGTAATTAAGACACTCGTATGGAAATTATAAAACTCGCATACGCTCGTTTTATAAACATTCTCGTGTCTTAATTATTGTCATTATAGGCTCGTTGCATAATGTACTATTAACGCATTTAATTATAATTACTTAAATGATTTTAAGAGTAGTTGCTGAAAATGCTGTCGTTCATTTTTTAAACACATTGCACCAATGTAGGAAGTTTTGGTACACTCGCAGTAAATCATCATCACTGATATTTCGTATCAATGCAGTTATTTCGTTCTCGAGAGTCTCCAGAGCATGCGTATTGTTCCTGAATAAGCTACCTTTTGTTTGAGGTTCCCCCGCAAGTAGACTAAAAATCTTTACCTCTTCATTGCGAGTACCTTCCTGCCATCTATTTGTCCCATCAATCATTCATGCTACCCTCATATCAGTTACCTCTAGCTTATGTATCAGATATCCTGAATCTACCCAGCTCTCGCTTCCATACTTCTTCTTCCTTGGTAGTCTTTTGAAGTAGTCTACGAGGAAATTAGCTGAAGATCAAAAATCTCGCATAGTTCGATAAGTCTCTTGCCATTTTAAAGATTTTGCGCATCACAAAGCCCCGTAAACAAACACTCAAATGTAACCGAGTTGACAATGTACTTTTGTAGACTTAGCTGATTTTCGTCTGTTCCTGTACGGCTGTGCACTTCACTTCGGTTGGTTGGTTCCTCAGTTTAGGGGCTGTGACTAAGCGGTCATGTAGCCCCGTGTACCTTGGGTGTGTGTAGAATCTGTCAGATAACCGGTGTTAATTATGATGGCTGTATTAGTGTGTGATCTGTCATTCAGGTAATTAATTCAGACAATCAATTTCAAGTAGTTACTACTTTTGCTACCAAATGCTACCGTCAATGACACCAAGCCACGAAATTGGCTACTAAATACCACCGCAGCTGGCACCTGGCGTCGAACGTTGCAACTTAATAGAGCGTTAATCAAATCTAATCTACAAATTTAGCTTCACACTATAATTGTAGTTAGCGGAATGTTCTTTTACATGATATAAATCTATGACATGGGCTCACTGGCTTTACTTCCTCTCCAAAGGAAGGCATACTGAGGGATTTTTAACGCTCTTAAAAAATCCGACGACTTCGGCCAAGTTTGAACAAACGATATTGGGCATAGAAGCTCAGCATGTTAGCTACTACGCCACTGAAGCTACCGCACTTCACTTCGCATCCCACAAAACAGTCTAGAACAATTAAGTAATAATCTAATTACAAATAACATTACTTTGTGTCCTCACAAAATGAATTCCCGTTCTTAGTACAACACTCGAACGATCACACTTCAGTTAATATTGCAAGCTCGTGTTGGAGACTCACCAGGTTCGTCTTGAGATGAGCAATGACGAGATTCATGCCAAAAGGAAGGAGTTAAATGAGACCCATAATCTTACGCACATCTGCCACGGAACATCTTTCCTTCTTTTTTTTTTATGTGTAACATCTTTCCGCTCGGTTGCTGGATAGTTTTGTGGGAGTGATTTTGAAAATTGGGGACGGAAGTGAATCGGGCGGAAGTGGATCGAACGGAAGTGGATCGGACGGAAGTGAATCGGGCGGAAGTGGATCGAACGGAAGTGGATCGGACGGAAGTGAAGACGCGCTGCCAGCTGGATGTACAATTGAAAACGTGTGTATTGGAAACAAGGCTGTGTGTGCTCTGTAGCGCGAGAATGTTATGGCAATACAGTAGGCAGTGCATTTAGCAGGCACTGGTTTGACGAGCACAGTGGCAAATGTTTCACCGACTTTCGTTTGTCATTGAGCAGTTTATAAAGCTTCACGTTCAAGGTTGAATATCACATGGGGTAGGACAAAGACGACAAATGACATTTAAGTAAGCGGTATTATTGTCAAGCTGTGGGTGAGTAGTCAAATATTAAAAGCATAACAGAATGTTGTTATATGAGTGGAATAAAAGCTGTATTTTCATCATATGTGAGACTAGGTCATTTCATGATTGTAGGAAGCCATGTTTTGATTGTTTACGACGAACTGTATGAGAGCCTTGAGAACAATGATTGTTATAGTTACTGAGGAATGTGCTCACAGTATTTGAGAGTACTGTCGACGTTGTGTGTCACTTTGTTATTATGAATTATTAATGTAAAAGGAAGGAAGGAAGCTTGTAGTTTTGCGTGTCCGTTAATCTCACGATCATGATCCACGGTACCTCCCTTTTACGTGGAATGCGAACCACAGGACATGGCATTTCAATTCGAAATCTCACATGTATTGACCGGGAATCAAACCCGGTCTACCTTGGTGAGAGACTAACAGCTTGACCGCTGCGCCACAAATGTGACAGTACCTTATCTCCAATTCAATCTATACATTCATCAAAGTACCAGTATGAAAATGGAGTGTAAATTAACATTTTAAGAATGTCCAAGCTGTGTAGTATACGAGTAGGATAACATGTCAGATGTTACACATCATATGCGACTACTGTAAGGCTCGTATCTTTTTTTATTTTAATTACTTGGAATGCTCTGATGGAAGTCATAGGCTATGTCTAATGTGATTCTGAAGAGGAGAACTATGGTTTCGTGTTTCAATACTGAACTCTTATTCGACAGTTGAACTATGGTTTCGTGATTCAAGAATAATGAACTCTTGTTCAACAGATGAAGTATGGTTTCGTGATTCAATAATAATGAATTCTTGTTCAAGAGATGAACTATGGTTTCGTGTTTCAATTCTGAACTCTTGTTCAAGAGATGAACTATGGTTTCGTGATTCAAGAATAATGAACTCTTGTTCAACAGATGAACTATGGTTTCGTGATTCGATAATAATGAATTCTTGTTCAAGAGATGAACTATGGTTTCGTGTTTCAATACTGAACTCTTGTTCAAGAGATGAACTATGGTTTCGTGATTCAAGAATAATGAACTCTTGTTCAACAGATGAACTATGGTTTCGTGTTTCAATAATAATGAACTAGTGTTCAAGAGATGAACTATGGTTTCGTGTTTCAATAATGAACTCTTGTTCAACAGATGAACTATGGTTTCGTAATTCAAGAATAATGAATTCTTGTTCAACAGATGAACTATGGTTTCGTGTTTCAATAATAATGAACTATTGATCAACAGATGAACTATGGTTTCGTGTTTCAATAATAATGAACTCTTGTTCAACAGATGAACTATGGTTTCGTGTTTCAATAATAATGAACTCTTGTTCAACATATGAACTATGGTTTCGTGTTTCAATAATAATGAACTCTTGATCAACAGATGAACTATGGTTTCGTGTTTTAATAATAATGAACTCTTGTTCAACAGATGAAATATGGTTTCGTGTTTCAATAATAATGAACTCTTGTTCAACAGATGAACTATGGTTTCGTGTTTCAATAATAATGAACTCTTGTTCAACATATGAACTATGGTTTCGTGTTTCAATAATAATGAACTCTTGATCAACAGATGAACTATGGTTTCGTGTTTCAATAATAATGAACTATTGATCAACAGATGAACTATGGTTTCGTGTTTCAATAATAATGAACTATTGTTCAACAGATGAACTATGGTTTCGTGTTTCAATAATAATGAACTCTTGTTCAACAGATGAACTATGGTTTCGTGTTTCAATAATAATGAACTATTGATCAACAGATGAAATATGGTTTCGTGTTTCAATAATAATGAACTCTTGTTCAACAGATGAACTATGGTTTCGTGTTTCAATAATAATGAACTCTTGATCAACAGATGAACTATGGTTTCGTGTTTCAATAATAATGAACTCTTGATCAACAGATGAACTATGGTTTCGTGTTTCAATAATAATGAACTATTGATCAACAGATGAACTATGGTTTCGTGTTTCAATAATAATGAACTATTGATCAACAGATGGACTATTGTTTCGTGTTTCAATAACAATGAACTCTTGATCAACAGATGAACTATGGTTTCGTGTTTCAATAACAATGAACTCTTGATCAACAGATGAACTATGGTTTCGTGTTTCAATAACAATGAACTCTTGTTCAACAGATGAACTATGGTTTCGTGTTTCAATAATAATGAACTATTGATCAACAGATGAACTATGGTTTCGTGTTTCAATAATAATGAACTATTGATCAACAGATGAAGTATGATTTTGTGTTTCAATAATAATGAACTCTTGTTCAAGAGATGAATTATGGTTTCGTGTTTCAATAATAATGAACTCTTGATCAACAGATGAACTATGATTTCATGTTTCAATAATAATGAACTCTTGTTCAAGAGATGAATTATGGTTTCGTGTTTCAATAATAATGAACTCTTGTTCAACAGATGAACTATGGTTTCGTGTTTCAATAATAATGAACTCTTGTTCAACAGATGAACTATGGTTTCGTGTTTCAATATTGAACTCTTTTCGTTAGGGAAGGCTTTTACTGTAGTTTGTGTACTTACAGCTGTTTTCAATTTTCCCTATCAATATTGTGATAGCTTGCCACGGTGGGTGAGTGGCTAACGTGTCGGTCTTCTAACCCCAAGCTTGTAGGTTCACTCCTGGCAGTGGTATGTGATTTTTGAAAGGCGGCAAAAATTACGACACCATTTCATACGATGTTGGCTTGTTAAATAACCCATTGAATTCAGTAGGCCGTGTTCATAATGGCAAAATTAATCTCGGGAGTTTCCACCAACACAAAGTTCCTCATTTCTCTACTAGAAAGCACTATAGTTTTCAAGGAGCTTAGATATCTAACCTCCTTGACTTTCATAGTGCTTCAAGGACCAACGAAATTCGACATGCAAGTTACCCTCTGGGTGTCAAATAACAAAGCTTGCACCCGGCACCCGAGACCATACGATATTATTATAATTGTGAGGAAGCAAGAAATGACCCTTTCCTAGCGCTAAGGAAGAAAGCGACTCCAAGAGCCAAAGAAATTCCGCTTAATAAATGGGAATCTCACTTCCAAGCAATTCTGAATAAATCGGACGGGGACATAGCTTTCACCAGAGACAGATGGGAAACTGTAGATACTATGACAAGGACCATACATGTAAACAAAATCACAACATCATCCGAGGAAATAAATAACATCATAAGAAGTTCAAAAAACCGAAAAGCACCGGGACCTGATCAAATCAGTATAGAGCATATCAAGGAATCTCTCGAGACGTTACTACCACTGTGGACCAATATCTTCAATATCTACTTAAGCAAAGGTATTCCAGACACATGGAGGAAATTGATCATCAAAGTGCTCTACAAAGGAACGGGCAACACAAGTGACCCCAATGAATATAGAGGAGTGGCGCTAGAGAAAAACCTCTTCAAAATATATATGAAGATAGTCACGGCAAGGCTAGAACTAGAAGCCACAATTCCAGAATGTCAATTTGGCTTCACCAAAGGGAAATCAACCCTTCACGCAGTCCGGTGCATGTTGGGAGAAGTAGAAGCCTTAAGGATACCTAAAGGGAAATACTTCACAGTATTCATAGACTAGAGCAAGGCTTCTGATTCACTCGACAGAAATCTACTGAGACAGAAAATCAAAGACATGATTGGCATAGAGCACCCACTCATCCATATATTGGAAGATGTCCTCCAATATAACTACATCGAAATTGACGATGGTGTCAGCAGATCAATGACTATCACACAGACGATTGGAGTCCTCCAGGGCGACCCCATAAGCCCGTTATTGTTCAACATAATGACAGCAGATATCGTTGAGATACTCAAGGGAAAGAAGACAACCACGTTAATCATTTATGCAGACGACATGATCTTAGGCTCACCCAATCAAGAAGAGCTGCAGGAAACCTTAATGGAACTGGAAAAATGGGCAGAGAAAAACCAACTTTCCATCAATATGCAGAAAACACATCAGATGATTTTTAGGAAGGGGGGGGGGGGGGAGGAGAATATCACAAAACTTCATAATGACGCTCCACAATCAACCACTAACGATAGTAAATAGCTTCAAATACTTAGGCGTAACCCTTCAAACGACAGCGAGCTCGTTCCGATGCCACATACAGGACAGGACAGCAGAGGCCACGAAAGCAATATGCAGGATAAAGAACATTGCAGCTTGCCAAGGAAACGTTTTACATGGAGGATCTCCGATTAAGCCTGCCTTCTACTGAGGCATCCGTCAAACTACTGGAACGTAGGAGGAAGAAAAGAGCAGAGATATACATTGACTTCTACGGTTCATGAGCGATGATCGATCGCACCTGGACCAACACGGTCCAGGAGCAAAGACATATCATCACGAGACTGGCCATACATGGTTTCCACCGAATGAAAGATGTGTATGTGAATTATGCGGACGGAGGTGTACGCTGTATCACATCACAGTGTGCCAGAAGAGGACGAAATCTTTGTCTGATTATAGTGAAAACTAATACCCATTCGGGTAAAAGATATTTCAGTGTTATGTTTACTCATTTAGCTTGTAATTAATGCTCTTTCGAGCGCTACTTAATAAATTTAATTATAATTGTGATACAAACGTGCACGGGGCTAAATGATCACGATGTCCAAGCCTCCCAAATGAAACAACAACAACAACAACATACTCATTCCAAGCAAGCCTACATGTCCCTCACCTCGGTGGCAATTCAAAGAATAATTGTATTTGCACAAAAAATCGACAGTTTATATTCATTCATTGTTTATAATTGTCCTACTTTTGAATTATTATTATTAACGTTAAACGCACAGATTAGTTCAAAATATATCACTTGCAAATCTAATAATAACGTACAATGGTTTGGAATGAACTCTTCGGGTCACAAGAATTGAATTTCCATGAATTATCATAATGTAGCGGTATGCATGAGGCGTGCAGAATTAAGTTTGCGCTTATTTCCAAGCGTAACTTCTAGTTTTGTAGTGCATGTAATGCGTATTTCAAAGGCCGGTGCACATTTTGATCATAGAGGCATATGACCACCATAAATGTATATATTATAGATAGTTTACATAATGCTCTATTACCACATAGCAATGCATGAATAATTCGCTCATTTCGCAGGCTAAGCAGATATTTCAAACAATGTCCAAAGTTGTCATCTTGTTACTAGTTAGGCCAGCTCTAGTACCAAAGTTTAAAAAAATCAAATAAAGCTATGACTTTACAGAACCAACCCTTAAAATCATTGATAAGCTTAGCCTTAGTCTATCCGTATTGTAAGTACCGCGGCCAATTCAAAAAGTCATCTCGGCACGCCGGAAGGCGGAGGTAAATTTCATCGGGCAAACTTGGGGATAGGCGAAAATAGGCAGAATATGCACGTTTTCGTAGAAGGATCAGACCTCATTTATTGCGAGAAAGTATTTTATAATTGAAGCTTAATTAACTTTGTTTTTCGTCATTTTATGCATATTTTAAACATTTTATTGTCTTATGGGGACGGTAACCTTCTTGTCATTTGGGGTACATTTTTATACTTGTGGTCACACTGTCCTTATGCAAGGTTTCGACACTGATGTGTAACTATGTAACGGTCTGTTACTTCTTCACGCAAAATTATATCTCCCGCAGAGATTTTGGTTGGTTCCTCAGTTTAGGGACTGCGACAACGCGATCATGTATCCCCGTGTACTTTGGGTGAGTGTAGAATCTCTCTGATAAACAGTGTGAATTGTGATGGCTTTATTAATCTGTAATTCAGGTAAGGACTGCAGACGGTCAATTTCAAGCAGTAGTTCCTAATGTTGCTACCAGATACTACCGTCAACGACACCTAGCTCTGAACTTGGCTACGAGATGCCACCGCAACCAGCAACTCGCAACGAACGTTGGATCTTCCCCTCCAAAGGAAAGTATACTGAGGGATTTTAGCGCTCTTAGAAAATCCGATTTCGGCCGGCTTTGAACCCACGAACTTGGGCATTTAAGTTCAGCATACTACCAGTTACGTCACCGAGGCCGCTTCTCACTTAGTCAGATGGAAAACTGAATGTGATCGCGTGCAAGTGCGTTGTCATGGCAACGTCTGATGGCTCATCCCTCATCAATTTAGTAGTGTTGTCATGACAACCTCTGATAGATCTTTGCATTTTTTTATAATTCCGAAATCATCTTCTCATCCCTTGGCGTAATGGTGGGTCATATAAAAAATTATTTCAGACAAAAGTTTTAGGTAATTATTAGGGGAATATTGTCCATTTTGTACGGTTTTGATATTGTGCCTATTAAGAGAGATACGATTAATGTTTCCCGAAAAAACCCACTTTTTCTCACCTCTTTGGTCAATGGTTGGTGCTATCAAAAAACTCTTCAAACATAAATTTTTAGGCCTTATTCGACACATAGTATGAACTTTGAATGGATTCGATATTTCAAATATTAAGAGAGTTATAGCGATATTTCACTTTTTCGGAAAATGACGCCCATTTTCACCCCCGTCGACCGATTGTGCCCATTAACGAACTCGACCGAGATTTTATAGGGATACATATTATGTAAAAAATTCAAAGTGATTGGTTCAAAATTGCGGTAGTTATCGTGTCCACATGAAAGTGATATATATATAACCGAGAGGTGGCTACGCTGGCTAACGCGCAGCATTAGGTCATGGGGCCAAGCTCTCTGCTGACTCGGTAGACGCGTGGGTTCGAGCCCCACCGTCGGCCGTCCTTGAAATGGTTTTCCGTGGTTTCCCATTTTCAACACAAGGCAAATGCTGGGACGGTACCTTCTGACAGGCCACGGCCGCTTCCTTCCACATCCTTGCCCAGTTTCATTCACCATCATTCATTTCATCTGTCATTAACTCCTCTCATGAGGTTGGCGTCAGGAAGGGCATCCGGCCGTAAAAACCATCGCCACAAAGACTTCCATCGCATCTCATCCCCGACCCCGTTGGAAAACGGGAATAATGAGGGGTAGACATATATATAGGCTATATATAAACTTTAACTGACGGAGGTTTTGGGGTCTAGGGGATGTGAAGCGTGAAGATATGTCGAAATTTTCCGGAAGTGGAAACATGGTACCCATTGCAATAGTTAGCTTTCTAATGAAATCTACATAAAAGTGGGAGGATATATCTCCTTGTTGCCATGGTAACTAAAGTAGGTGTCAGAAATTTGTCGCTCAAGACACTTCAATACGTGGAAACTTAAGTGTCGTCGTCGTCGTTGTTGTTGTTGTTGTTGTTGTTGTTGTTGTTGTTTGAATCTTCAGTTTTTGACTGATTTGAAGCAGCGCTCCATGCATCCCTGTCCTGAGCTAATCGTTTCATCTCTACATAGCTACCACACCTTACATCCAGAAAAATCTGTTTAACATAATATAACCTTGGTATACCCCTACAGTTCTTGTCCTCGAACCTTCCTTCCATAACTAGGTTTGCTATTAGGCCTACTGGGTGTCTTATTATGTGTCCTACCAGCCAATCTCTTCTCTTCATTAGCAGTCGCCATAAACATATCTCCTCACGCACTCGTCTTAACACCTCTTCATTTGTAACCCTATCTACCTATCTGATCTTCATCATTCTTCTGTAACACCAAATTTAAAACGCTTCAATTCTCCTCCTTTCTGCTGCTCCAACAGTCCAAGTTTCACTTCCATAGAGAGCCACGCTCCAGACAAAGGCTTTCAAAAATGACTTTCTAATAGACTACCTAAATCTATATTTGATGTCAACAGATTCCTTTTTTCTGTAAAAATGCTTTCCTTGCCTGAGCCAACCTACTTTTTAACTTATATTCTCTTTGCTTTGTCCTTCACTGGTTATTTTGCTTCCTAAGAAGCAGAAGTCTCCTACTTCCTATAGCTTCTCACCTGCCAATTTGACCTCAATAGGGGTTTCTGATTCCTTTCAGCAGCATTCCATTATTTTTGTTTGACATTTATTGATTTTCATCATGAATTCTTTCCTCAAGACGGAGTCCATACCTTTTAAGAACTCATTCAAATCCTCTGGTGAATCAACCAGAGTTGAAATTATTTCTCCTTGAATCTTAACTCCTACTTTAAATGTTTCTCTAATTTCCTTTATTACTTGCTCAATGTAGCCTCCGTGGCTTAGGCGGCAGCACGCCGGCCTCTTACCGCTGGGTCCGTGGTTCAAATCCCGGTCACTCCATGTGAGATCTGCGCCTGACACAACAGAGGCAGACAGGTTTTTCTCCTGGTACTCCGGTTTTCCCTGTCAAAATTTCCTTCCAGCCTTTTCCACTATAATTTCATTTCATCTGTCATTCATTTAGTCATTGCCCCAGGGGAGTGCGACAGGCCTCGGCAGCCGGCACAGTCCATATCCTCGCCGCTAGATGGGGGGCCTCATTCATTCCATTCCTGACCCGGTCGGAGACTGGAAGCAGGCTGTGGATTTTCATTTCACTTGCTCAATGTACAAAATGAAAAGTATGGATGATAAGTTGCAGCCTTCCCTTACACCTTTCTTGATACAGTTGAGTCCCGAAAACTCGGCACTCGATAACCCGGCAGTGCGGATAACCCAACACACCCTGGCAGGGCCAAAAATATCCACTCGCAGACCCGTTCAATGTGGTTTGCAGAAATTATTGCTGCTGTCACACGTAATGAAACAAGATGTTCAGGAAAGAACATATAGCCTACTTTCTCCTAAATGTATGGGTATAGTTATAACTCTTTGTCTTTATCATCTCCTAATTTCTTCCAATTCGAAGTGCAAATTGGCACACTGGATTTGAGGAGTGGCGTTAAAATAATTTACCCCAGCATTTTGCAATTTCATCAGTAAACATTCCAAACAACGTAGGTATTCAGTTTATAACACCGACTACTTACAATAATTTAAACTTCGTTGCTCTAAACGTATCACTGGGAGAAACATATTTAATATACCTATTACACAGCTAATTTGTAATCGCGCACGGCTAACGAGAAAGACAGGCCATGGCGCGTAAACCAAACCCTTCTGTGACGTAGGCAATGTACCGGTACTGCTTGATGATGCTTTACGTTCAAGTCGAGAGCAATTCATAAGCAGCAGAAATGCAATATTTTATATCAATCTTCATAAAATGGACGCAGTTTGGATGTTCCGTGTGTTTTCAAACACGATAAATTATACTGTATAGGTTTGCAAAACTACGCCTATTGAAGTTACTCCTTACAACAATCCACGCGAACTAGGATTCAAAGGTTCGTTGTGTCTTTAATAGCTGCAACGAACAGGCTACATTAAGTCGAGTTGTAGATTCTGTGACCTTCGTTGTGAGTTAAATTATGCACATTAGTATAATTAGATCAAAGAATCTTGCAGCACAGTATAGATATCATTAACTTATTGTAGTTTCAAGGGGCGGAACATAAATTAATTCGTTTATAGAAGAGATCTGCGGAATACACTACCCACCGACTAACGACTTGTATCAATACCTTCTATGAAGACAAGTGATAAATGAATACCAACGTTTATACAGGTTCAATGATGTAGACAAGATGACTAGGTACCACACCGGCAGTAAAACGAAGACCAGGCAGTGGTGCAACAGAACTACATTGCTGACGTCTCGAAAACTCACCAGAGCCAGTCATTCTCGTTGGCCGTGATAATCGCGCCTTATCTTGGGGATGTGTACCCTCTATCGGCAAAAATAATAACCTTCGCAATTATACTGTAGACATGGGTTCACTAACTGGCCGGTAGAGAGCATAACTAGAAGGATGTGGTTACCAATAACATAGTTCAAGTAATTACTCTTAGATGCCACTCCGGTGGTGAATGTTGTTTTAATTAAATATATATTTTACATTTCAAAATGCACCATATAATGCTTTATTTTATAACGTCTCAGTAGGCTACTCAAGAAATAATAAATATAAAAAAATCAAGAAAAAAAGTCTAACTCTGATAGGATTTGAACCACGGCCAGCCTGATGAAAGACTAACGCGCTGACCAGTCAGCCAATCGTGCACACTCTAATCGATCGTTAGGAACCAATACATATACCACGTTATAGCAAATCATGACTTGGACTAAACGTTTTCTTTACTGGAGTATATTTTAAACCGAGTTCATTTCATAGAAAGTTCATATATTTGTTACCACTAGCCTATATTGCATGCAACATACTGAAATTAATAAAATAAAGGTCAGAACGAGAGATCAGCTGCCATCTTGTCAAATAACCGAGACGACTCAGCTTTTTAAAATCACTTCTAGACTATAATATTAAAATATAAACTTTTAATTTCAAATGGGCCACGTCGTTTCAAACAGATTAAACGATTCTTGGTTCGATAGTCGGAACTGGTGGGTCCCATGTTATGGTTTATAAAGTTTGCATAATTCACACGGCCGTCATTCTGAAATGGTACGGTTGATGACCTCGTAGTTTGGGCACAAGACGCTCCTCATATGAAGGAACGTTGTTACCAAATTTGGTAAAGATCCGATTATTAGTTTGGTTGTAATGCATTATTACGTTTTGACCATTTGAGTGGCCGCCATTAAGTTTTGGTAAAGATGGCGGCAATATAAAACATGACACTGAGGTGCCCTTTGCCAGTGCTACCTCTGTACCAAATTTCGTTCAATTCGGTTTCACCGTGTTCGAATTGATAGGGGGGGACAGACATTCAGAGTACACACACTCTCTCTCACACACACACACACACACAGACTCACACACACATACACACACACAGACAGACACACAATTTTTGGCCCTGTAGTGATCTCATAAGTCTACTTTCATTTTTTGCAAAAATCGAAAGTAGGCTAAAAATGCCGGAAAATGATGAAGACGTTGACGTTGAGGACTACACCGAACAAGCTCCTAAAATATCACATAGTGAGGGACTAAAGGCTGTCAAAACCTCCCTCCAGTATTTTGAACAAGATACGTCGGTAATGGACTTACTGTTCCTTCCTCGTCTACGTGATGAAGCATCAAATCGCAGAGTGCATTGCGGAAGGCAACAGGGCATTACACATTTCTTTAAAAAGTAGCCAGTTTTTGCATTCGACTTGTTAATTTTCATTATATATAGCTTTATGCCTTCATAAAGTATTTTCTGAGGTCTGTCTTATCAGGTAAATTACCGTACACTACGGTATGTATTCATTAATTTGCATTTTCATGTTATAAAGGACTATGCTTTCATAAAGTACGTACTTTTCCTTTGTTTAAGGGTAGGCTATATGGACAGTTAATCATCTGTTGTATTCTCAAGAAAACAATAGGCCTACATACAAGTACAGCACTGTATTTTCTGAGGAAACACTCGTTCTTATTCTTTTTTTTACCCCATTCCGGATAACCCGGCATTTTCACAAACTCGAACAGCCTTTAGTCCACATTATGACGAGTTTTCGGGACTCCTCTGCTTTACCAGCTTCTCTCTCATGTCCTTCGGCTTTAATAACTGCCGTCTGGTTTTTGTACAGATTGTACATCAGCTTCATTTCCCTGTACTTTATTCCAATCCATTTCAAAATATCAAACAACTAACTCCAATCAACGTTTTCAAAAGCCTTTTCTAAGTCTGGAAGTCTAAGTCTAAGTCTCTTATCTTTCCTTACTCTATTTTCCAAGACTTGGTACAGCTTCCTTTCTTCCTACTTTTTTCCTGAAACCAAATAAGCTTTTTTCCTGAAAACAAATAAGCTATAAGAGTTCGCGCGCAACTCAACTCTTTGCGAGACTAGTTTGCAATTCGAAAAGGTTTGTGAACCACTGCTCTATATTAATTTCGGGATAACACAGTGTTACAAAAAAATATTTCCTTGAGATCTTACCAACATGATACATCCGTGGCTTAGGTGGCTGCACGCCGGTCTCTCACCGCTGGGTCAGTGGTTCAAATCCCGGTCACTCCATGTGAGATTTGTGCTGGACAAAGCGGAGGCAGACAGGTTTTTCTCCGGGTACACTGGTTTTCCCTGTCACAAATTGCATTCCAGCAACACTTTTCACTATCATTTCATTTCCTCTGTCATTGCCCCAGGGGAATGTGACAGTGCGACAGGCTTCGGCAGCCGGCACAGTTCATATCCTCGCCGCTAGATTCATTCCATTCCTTGACCCAGTCCGTCGACTGGAAGCAGGCTGTGGATTTTCATATTCTTACCAACATGTGTGTAAAGTTACAGTGAATTTGGGAGATTTATGTTCGCTGTGTTAACTTGTAAGTTAGAATATTGTTAAAAGAAATGCCATTAGAAAAGTAACCTAGTCATTACATCACTGTTTTGTATTGTATTTTATGTTCGACCCTGACTATTATGTGTCAGTAAACTGCATCATAATGATGGTCATTATAACACTATTTTTCATTATGAAACAGTTTCTCCCACCAATCACAGCTCATGAAACAGTTGTTTGACCAATTAGATAAGGTTAGCATCGCACCTGCGTGGATTTCCAAGGCCTTCTAAACTGCGTTGCCTAGTGTCATAGCGGGGTAATCGAGAAGGACATGGTCAAATACAAGGCATTCTCTGCGTCTCATGCGCTCTGTTCAGTACATAAAACTGGCGAAATATCGACAGATATTTATGAATATTTATCTTCGAACATAAAATAGTTATAATAATTATAGTCGAATATAAACATTCGTATGCAACTCGCCTATAATGGTAATTAAGACACTCGTATGGAAATTATAAAACTCGCATACTCTCGTTTTATAACTATACTCGTGTCTTAATTATAGCCATTATAGGCTCGTTGCATAATGTACTATTAAACGCACGATGCCCATTAGGTTACTGGATCTTGCTACTTATCCGTGGTGATTTGGAAGGCGTGATTTTCAGGTGTGTGGCAGGATGAAAGGACAATTTCCATATGTAATGCACCGTGTCGTAAACTGATTCCGTGGCAGCTGCTACTGAGTTTAGTGGTGCACATGGACATCACAATTAGTTATACGCTTCTGTAATGTGATATTCTGCTAGGCTATAACTATGTTTATGTTCGACCCTCACTATTATGTGTCAGATAACTGTATCATAATGATGGTCATTATAACACTGTTTTCCATTATGATACAGTTTCTCCAGCCAATCAGAGCTCGTTCATTGACCAATTACGTAACGATAACTTCGCGCATGCGCTCAATATCCAACATGTCGGACATAAACACAACATCGAACTATAATAAATTACCGACATGGAATACCCACCGTCCATATGTTCGCGTAAATAAACTGGCGAATATGAGACAAGAAATAGCACTGTACCTTAAAATCACCAACACTAATTTCTACACAGCGCATTGTCTTCAAATGACTGCGGTGACAATATTACTGAGGGACGGCTGATGTAAACATATGGTTGCATATGGCATTGCAACCACACAGAGCGCATGCGTCGGTTGTTCAAAGCTCTTGAAAGACAAAGATATAACACCCAACGCTCGCTCTGCGATCACAAAATTCCAGTAGCTGACTCTCAACAGATATTTATGAATATTATATGTTAAAACATATAATAAAGTTATAATTATCGTCGAACATAAACAGTCGTATGCAACTCGCCTATAATGGTAATTAAGACACTCGTATGGAAATTATAAAACTCGCATACGCTCGTTTTATAAAAAAATACTCGTGTCTTAATTATAGCCATTATAGGCTCGTTGCATAATGTACTATTTGCGCCCTTGCTTCATTCCGTGGTTAGTGAGCCATCATTTGCAAAGAAATAAGGAGAACGGTTTTAATTTTCAATTGGAATAGGCCTACTACGGTCATCTTATAATGTACAAAACTACAGATAGTATAGTAACTTACACCCTTTTCTGAAATCGGTTGTGAACCCGTCCACTCACTACGCTTGCTCGACTACGGTTGTTTTTAGTCTGTTTAACACTTCATAGGGCAGAATATGAATGAAGATATTTCATTTGTATTTATGTTAATTACATTTTAATTAAATTAGCCCAACTATAATTATTAATTTTAAGTTTTGTTTTCTTCAACATCTTAAGGTTCATATTAATTTTGAAAATATTCATTTTTATCTATTTTTTAACATCTTACATTATTATAATTTTATTCTTTTTGAGCTTTTTTCTTCATCTTTCGTTACGGCTAACTAAGGACCACGTCATTTCAGCTGTTTCTCCTGCATTTTAATCTTGGCCCAGTATTCTTTCATTCGCAATCGATGTTGCACCTTTCTCTCTGTCGTCCATGCCTTCCCGGTTTTTAGTTTCGACTTAAGTTGAAAACTCCGATGTTTTCCCTAGGTGGGCCACGCTCCTGGATATCTTCACATGTTATCCCAATCTCCAACAGATCATTCTCTACTTCACTGAACCAGGTCCCCTTTGTCTTTTTCTCATGGAGATAAGCAAAAATTCGGTTGGATAGCCGTGTCGATTTCATTCCATAAAAGGAAATCCTCCTTTTCCTCATCACGTCAGTTATTTTCTCTACGTGTGTGTACAACTCTTGGTTGTGGCGTCTTAAGTACTCGCCGTGTTCATTAACTAGACCTAGGATTTCCTCACTGTCTTCCTTTCCTTGGTCTCCAGTTTTTAGCCTACTTTTCACATTTTGCAAAAATGAGGAAAAAGTACACTTATGACATCGGGCAAATGTGTGTCTGTCTGTCTGTCTGTCTGTCTGTCTGTCCTTCTGTCTGTCTGTCTGGCTGTGTGTGTGTCCACCCCCCCCCCCCCCTTATCAACTCCTAAACGACTGCAGCAATCGAAACAAAATTTGGTAGGAGTAAAGATCTATACCTGAATATCTCACGGCCATATTTGAAAATCATGTCAGTGCTACCAACTGCTGAAAAATCGCAATTGAAATTTGAGCTCTATGTTGGATATCTCGGAAGGTATGAATGGGAGCTATTTGAAAATTGGCACACGTATAGATAATAATATTGCAGTTTAATTTCCAGGAGGCCATACAAGGCAGTGTTGCCAAAATGATTATAAGCCAGCTGATAGGTCCAATATTTAAATGCATATAACTTCTACACTATCAACTGGATTTCAACCAAAATTTGTATGTGCTATGTGCACCATAACAGATACGACTATGCGTATTCTTAAGAGCAACCAGTGTTGCCAACTGTTAAAAATGGTGTCTCTATTTTTGTTTCCCCAATATCAATATATCATACAATATGCAAGCCAATAGCTCTAAAATTTGCACACGTATAGTACCTGACATTCTAGATTAATTTGGAGTAATTAATATACGTCAGTGCTGCCAACATGATTCTAAGCCTGCTGATAGGTCCAATTTTAAAATGCCTGTAACTTCTATACTAACAAATGGATTTCATTCAAATTTAACACAACAAGAGATCATATTATTGCAGATTATTTCTGACCAATACATGTATGTCATTGTTGCCAGCATGATTTTAAGCGCGCTGTTAGATCCAATGTTTAACTGCATGTAACGTCCATGCTATCCATTGGACTTCAACCAAATTTTGTATTCTGTACCTTAAGAGATGGAAACAAGAATATATTCAGTCACCAGGGCTGCCAACTGTAGTTCTCTATTAGGCTACATTATGCCAGGTATACAGTATTTCGAACTAATTAGAAATTTCTATATTACCAATTTAATTTTGTCATTATTCTAGATAGATCCATATAGATTAATCAATGGCAGGAATTTTAAATTTTAAGAAAAGTAGGCTCTTTAGTTCGTCACGGAACTTCTTGTTCCATTATGCATCTTCATTTTTATTTTAATTCTAATTTTCATTATCATATTTAAGTTATTCACTTTTTAATTTTAAATATTATTATTTAAAAAGTAATTTTATCAAGCAACTTAGGTATAATATTTGGTTTTCAGAAATTAACACTTAAAAAAAAAAAAAAAACATTAATAATATAATAATAATAATAACAATAATAATAATAATTCGTTGATATATGGCTATAAGATTCAACCATCAGCATCTTTAACAATATATATTGTGCTTATTTTAGGTGGTTAATATAGAGACTACTGCTTGCCACGGTGGGTGAGTGGTTAGCGTGTCGGTCTACTAACCCCAAGATTGCAGGTTCGCCCCTGGCCGTGGTAAGTGATTTTTGAAAGGCGGCAAAAATCACGACACGCATGTCATACGATGTTGGCATGTCAAAGAACCCATTTGAATTCAGTAGGCCGAGTTCATAATGGCAAAATTAATCTCGGGAGTTTCCGCCAACACAAAGTTCCTCATTTCTCTACTAGAAAGCGCTATAGTGTTCAAGGGGTTTAGATATCTAACCTCCTTGACTTTCATAGTGCTTCAAGGAAAAAGAAATTCGACATGCAACCTACCCTCTGGGTGTCAAATAACAATGCTTGCACCCGGCAACCGAGGCCATACGATATTTTTTATATAGAGAATACTAACCTATAAATGGTTAATTATGCATGATTTCATGTAAGTTACTATTACTTTACCACGTTAGTGGTAGTAGTGCCGGTCCCGTAGTGTTGGGGTAGTGAGCCTGCCTTGCACCCGGAGGGCCCGCTCCGTCAGGGATTTTAGAAACTGATGTGAGGGCTGGAACGGGGTGCACTCAGCCTCGTGAGGACAATTGAGTAGCTGTCTGACAGTGAGACAGAGCCCCGGTCACGACCGAGGGGACCAGGCACTGCAGGCCAAATGGCTGGGCAGCCGTCGCTTGGTAGGCCTTCATGGACTGTGGCGCCACGGTGTTTGGATAATGAGGCCCTTCTCTATAGAACGGAACCTCGCCGGGCCCATATGACGGGCGGAGTGCATTGAGTCACCACCAGATGACTAGCATTTACCGAACACACAAGAGCGGGTCGGGAAGCATAAGATGTTATCATTCATTACATACGGAGATGGCAAGATACCTTACTTGAGATAATTAAGACTTGTGGTGAAGTACTGTAGCTTATCACGTATCCCGTTAACACGGTTAGGTATAGAGCATAACATCCAATGTTTCTAGTGGAAACTGATATTCTCAAGAAGAATCGCCATGTAATTGTTACTTGTGGAGGAACCTCAAACAAAAGGTATACCGAAACAATCCTCGTAGTCTGGAGGCTCTCAAGAAGGAGATAACTGCACAGTGACTTTCTCGCCGTCCTTGAAATGCTTCTCCTTTGTTCAATTCCAGGCAAATATCGAGACGGCAACTTATAAGAGGCCACGGCCGCTTCCTTTCTCCTATTTACCCAGTTCCATTCATCTTCCATCTTTTAATGTAATCTCTCATTATAATCCCTTTCGTGAGATTGACGTGAGGAAGAGCATTCTGCCGTTAAATACACTCGCCAAATATAAATTCATCGCATTTCATTCTCTAGCCCGTAGATATAGAAATAAAATGGGGAGATAGCCTATGTGTTATGATTACTCTTCTTTCTTCGTCATGCCCGACTAAGGAGCGCGATTGAACTTATTTAGCTGATGGCATTGACTTTCTCTTCTTCCAAAATCTCTTCATCTTCTCGCTGGGGCTTCTATAGAGATCTTCTAACCAGGTTTTGTTAGTGATAGTGCTTGGATGGTCTGCAAAGCGGTGATTATCGACTAATTCTCTGAACTTACCTCTGTCTAGTACAATGTCATCTGTGATGCCTATTTTCTGAAGACTTTTTCCAACTTCAAGCAGCCAGGTGTTATTAACTTTCATTGACAGGGCAGGGTTAAGAATCCTTTCGGTCATCCTCTAATTGCCCATCCTGAGGATATATCAGTAAAATTTTAATCGTATTTTCCTAAATGTGTCTGAAATTTTCTCCGAGTGCTGGTATATGTCCTGGGTAAAAGCGCCCAGTTCTAGGCTTACTGAGCACTATAGGTGTGTGCTGGGAATATTGAACGATTGAGGGGCTAATTGGCTCTCAGCTCACTCCACCACCTCCCAAACCCAGACTGGTCGTGCGTGTAGCCACGTGTACCGGGACATGAGTATAAGAGTCGACTTTAGGGGGACAAGCTACTCTCAGCTCCCTAAAATGTATTAAGTTTCTCATTAAGTACAGGGTCGTTAACTATGTGCGCGCGAGTAAACACGGCAAGCTAACCCGCCTGTGACTGGCGCAGATCGCGGGCTCACGTACCCAGTTCAGCCGCTGGTGGCGCGCACTTTTACCAAACATGTTCAATAATGTGTACTTACAGTGCTCATAGGCGATGCTGGAAATGTCCTGCCTCTCTTGTAACACACACCTGACATCTTGAGATGAAAGAATGTCTGTCAACTCTTTTATTGTTTACAGAGCCTGTTTCCTTGAATCGTTTAGCGAGCCTCCTAATTGTACTGGCATTAGGTACAGGTCTTCCTGGAAACTTGATTCGAAATTTTCGTCTCGTTTCAGAACAAGATTTTCTGCTTTTCATATAGGCCGACGAATTATGGATATGCACACGTTCGCGCAATGTGAATTGGTGTCTAGACATGCCCAACAATCACAGTATTCACTAAACGTGCAACACTAACGTCTGCGCTTTGCAGATACACGTCCATATGAATGAGAAAAAAGCACGTGTGAAGTAACGATATGAGTCAGCGGAGAGCGCCAACTACCAGCTGAACCGCGTACACGCGCCCGCCTACGCTAGTCACAGCTGGCTTAGCTTGCCGTGTTAACTCGCGCGCACATAGATTATGACCCTGTATTATAGTAACTTTGTTTGAGGAATTAACTAGGCCAATGGAAGATGGAAATCATTTTATCATTTTAAATTATCTTGTCGACTTCGTCGTTACGCTGGGGTCTGGCGTTACGTTACGGTGACGGGACGAAATGTACCGAGAATGCACTGAGGTGTGTGACGTCATAGTACTGCTTGAGCTACCTCCTTTCCCCGCGCGCTCCGGTGAGCGTGACGTCATCCAGCCAGCTAACTCCTTTGACCTTGGTTTGCACTTGCTTACAGACTTTGAGTTCACGCATCATTTGTAGCATTTGTAGCATTTAAAATAATATAAAGTCTAGTCTTTCAGACTGACTATCAGTCTTTTTAACTAGGCCAATGGAAGATGGAAATCATTTCAAGTGTGAGAGTAGGACTGAGCCGACGTGTAATACGTTTGCCTGATAACACACAACGGACCTACCGTAATTATTCTTCAAATTTTAATTTAATCAATTAATTAATTCATCGGAGCCTCCGTGGCTTAGGCGGCAGCACGCCGGTCTCTCACCGCTGGGTCCGTGGTTCAAATCCCGGTCACTCCATGTGAGATCTGTGCTGGACAAAACGGAGGCTGACAGGTTTTTCTCCGGGTACTCCGGTTTTCCCTGTCAAAATTTCATTCCAGCAACACTCTCCACTATCATTTCATTTCATCTGTCATTCATTTAATCATTGCCCCAGAGGAGTGCGTCAGGCCTCGGCAGCCGGCACAGTTCATATCCTCGCCGCTAGATGGGGGCTTCATTCATTCCATACCTGACCCGGTCGGAGACTGGAAGCAGGCTGTGGATTTTCATTTTTCAATTAATTCATCATTATTTTAATCAGTAATTAAATGCATCCAGAGTGTTCCAACATCATTGGCTTTCAAGTCCATCTTATTGAACGCCAACAATTCTTGTAGGTGTTTGCCGTGTTTGTTTCTACCAAAAGACTGCTGATGAGTCTAAGTTGGTAACACCAGGGCGAAACATCGCACCATGCACGTAAACAAGTAGTTCCATGACGGACTATAGAGCCTATTTTCATATATCCTATTGGTCTTCTCTATTGAAAATTCTCCCGTCTATGAAAAGGATCATCATTGTTCTGTATGTAGGCCATAGAGTTATGTACCATTAGAGGAAGATTATTGCGTAGGTTCAAAATTCAAAGGATCACTTCGATTGCATAATTAGACTTACTTAGACTTAGTTTCTCCAATGCTAGGTGGCATATCGGGCAACAAGATTCCTCCAGCGAACTCTATCAGCTGCCAGGTTTTCAGCTCCTTCCCAGTTCGCATCCATGCATTCAAGATCCTTTGCAAAAGTATGTTTCCAGGTGTTACGAGGTCTTCCTCTACTTCGGTATCCTTCCGTTGGTTTCCACAACAGTGTTGATTTGGATATCCTTCTGTCATTCATACGTAGAACATGTTCCGCGAACTTCATTCTTCTTTGAGCAACGATTTTGTGCAGGCTGCGTTAGACCAGTTCTTCACAGTACTTCATTAGCCTATTTGTTATGTGGTCACGATAACTGATTTTCAAAATTCGCCTCAAGCATCGTTGGTGAGCTTGTGTGCTGATTTTACTGATATTTTCCACATGCATATATGGCGATAGGTAAGATGATAGAGGAATATAGCCGAATTTTTGTGGACAAACTTACAGAGTCTAATTGCCATATGGATCGCATTCGCTGAAAGACTGACGAAGCTTTCCCAATTCTGCTGCTGATATCTGCATCTTCGTCCCCATTACTACAGATAAGGCTGACGAGATATGAAAATCGGTCAACATCTTGTAGAATCTTCTGTTGCACTATAATTTGTGTAGATACATTCCCACTTTTTATGCACATTGTATTTGTCTTGTCACCACATCTGTAGTCCAGCAGAACAGGCTATTCAATCCAGCTTGGTTGTCATTAATTGTAAACTTTGTGGTGTTTCTGACAGAAGGACGATGTCATCAGCAAAATCCAGATCCGCTGCCTAGATTGCTCACTCCAACTTATCCCCATATTAGGACACAAGAAATAAGAAAAATCAATTTTGAAATTTCGCACAGCCGCCATCTTGGGGTTATTGAAACAATGAATTTTAATTAGATGCCAGTAGATTAAAGTTTTTATGAACATTTATCGTACCAAGTTTCACTGCACTCGGATGATTAAATCGCGAGTAGATTCCATTTAAATATTTTAACTTCGTTAGTTATTGTTGTTTTAAGGGGCGGAACTAAGAGGGCATCTGCCCCCAATGTTGTTTAACTTCGCTTGGCTGCCATGTTCGTATTGTGCTCACCAGGGTACTGGAAGTCCAATAGGTGAACTTGTAGTAGGCCTAGTATCATTTATCACTGTACAAAATTTCAGGGTGATATCCATTGCGGAGATATAGAATGCCAATTAAATATTTCGCGTGGCCGCCGTGTTGAATTGGTGAAACATATCAGAATTCGAAAGGCACGGTCGAGGTTGGACAAGGTGGTAGTACTATGCACTTACCGAGTTTCATTGAAATCGCTTCAGCCGTTTAGATTTCCTTAGGGGCACACAAACACGGACAAATGGTGATCTCATACTGTAAGCCTATTTTCTTCATAAATGAATTGCTGGAGTTAATCATTATTGGAAACAAATTAATAGAGGACTTTGTATCATTGTCCTTACCGTACCTCCACCTTCCCCCCCCCCCCCCTCCTCCCTCAAAAAAAACATTGAAAAGACGTGGATGCCTATGAACATACTTTTCGCATTACCTGCTTTTTGTTGTTGTTGCTTATTTTAGGGGCTGCAACATCGTGGTCATAGCACATAATGTATTTGGATGTGCGAGTAGACTATGAGTGTGTGGAATTTTTTAATTTTTAGCCTATTTTCAATTTTGAAAAAATAGGCTTATGAGATCACTTTTTGTCCGTGTGTGTGTGTGCGTGTGTGTGTGTCCCCCCCCCCCTAATAAAATCTAAACGGCAGGAGCGATTTCAATGAAACTCGGAAAGTTCATAGCACTATTCCCGGCGACCTCGACCGTGCCCTTCAAATTTTGTTACGACTCACCAATCCAACATGGCGGCTGTGCGAAATATTTCACCAGCATTCAATATCTCCGAAACTATTACCGATATTAGGCCTACCCTGAGATTATCTATGGTGATAGAGGGAACTACTATAAGTTCACTTATGTGACTTTTGAAAACCTGGTAACTACAAAACCAACATGGAGGCCAAGCGAATTTGCGACTTTTAAATAGACGTTTCTCGTGATTTGACCAACCAAACGCAATGAAACTTGGTACAGTATATGTTTATATACATTGTAATGCACCGACATCTAACTTCGTTCAATTGTTTACATAATTACAAGATGGCGGATGTGCGAAATATTTCACCGGCATTCTATATCTCTGAAACTATTAGCGGTATCTCCCTAACATTTTGTACGGAGATAAAGGGCACTACTGGAAGTCCATCTAAAAGACTTTCAAATACCGGTTAACTACAAAACGAACATGGCGGCCAAGCGAATTTGAAAATTTTAAATAGACCTTTCTCGCGATTTAATGTTCCAAGCGCACTGAAACCTGGCACAGGAAATATTTATACACATTGTAATCCACTGGTATCTAATTTAGTTCAATTGTTTACATAACCTCAAGATGGCGGCTGTGCGAATTTTAAAATTAAGTTTTTATTTCTTGTGATGTAGTCATGCGTTCGAAGTGAAAGTTTGAATAATGAACCTACGCAATAATTTTCCTTTAATGGTACATAACTCTATGGCCTATACATTTAACAATCCAACATGGCGACCATCCGAAATATTTAGACGATACTGAATATCTACGAATCTATTTTAGCAATCAAACTGCTATGAACTTAAGTTCACCTATAAGACTTTAAATAACCTGGTGATCACAAATCCAACATGGCGGTGACGCGAATTATAAATATTCACATGGACATTTCTCGCAATTTAACCATCCGAGTGGAGTGAAACTTGATACAGTAAATCCTTATACGAATGTTAATCCACTGGCATCTAATTTATTTCAATTGTTTCCATAACCTCAAGATGGCAGCTGTGAAAAAATTTTAAATCTCCTTGTTTTTTCTTTTGTCCTAATTATGCGATTGAAGTTTGAATACTACACGTTCACAATAATCTGCATGTAACAGTACATAACTCTAGGACCTACATATATAAAATCCAACATGGCGACCATCCGAAATATTTAGTCGGTTCTTAATATCTACGAATCTATTACAGCAATCAAACAGAAATTGTGTATGTTGATAGTGGCAATTAACATAAGTAGGATATATGAAAATAGGCTGTGTAGTTCTTCACGGAACTACTTGTTATTAATGCAGCCAATGGCCATGTATTTTTCTTTTCAGGACGGGTCAGGGAAGGAATTATGAAAGGAAATCGGCCTTGGACCTATTGAAATGAACCGTCCCGGTATTTGCCTGGTAGTGAAAATGGGAAACCACGAAAACCATTTTCAGGACGGCCAAAGTGGGATTCGAACCCACGCTCTCCCGATGCCAGCGAGATATGAACGCTCTCGGCCACCGCGGCCGGTTGGAATATTTATGATAACCTGTTATTGTGATGGCTGTACTAGTGTGTTTGTTTGTAAATGGGGGGAAACCACGGAAAACCACTTCCAGGATGGCTGAGGTGGGAATTGAACCCTTCTCTTCTCAGTGTTGCCTCACGAGGCTGAGTTTCAACCCATACATCAGAATTAACATTTCTTGGCAGAGCCGGGAATCGAACTCCAGGAAATGAATAGTACTATTGTAAATATAAGCAGTGCTAAAAGCAAACACATTCGGCACAAAACGAAACGAAACACAAAACATTCAAAAACAAAAATCATTAGCATGAAACAAAAAAAGACCACTAGAACAAGAAAAGAATACATTAAAAAGTAATACCAAAATTAAAAAGCAATAAAAGCAGAAAAACAGAAAACGGAAAACAATAAACAAAAAAGCAAAAATTACAAATTAAAAAACAGAAAACAAAAACCAAATAGAAAATAAACAATAAACAATAACCAAGACACAAGACACAATAAACAAGAAATGTTAGTTAGTTAGTTAGTTAGTTAGTTAGTTAGTTATTGTTCTTTTAAGGGGCGGAACTACGAGGATAAACAAGAAAGAAAACAAAAAACAAGAAACAAGAAACATGAACCAAGAAACCAAGAAACCAAGAAATCATAAACAATAAACAGGGAACAGGAAATAAGAAACAAACAAACAAAAATCAAATATCAAATAATATATAACAAAAAAAATATAACAAAGCTAAATTAAACTAAACACAAAACAATAGCAAAAGTAACCAAAGCGCAATACTAGGGAATTGGTATACAAAACACTTTCCTAAACGTCTTCCTTTGCAGCTGTAACTATTGAGGGGAATGGAAAGGATACGTTGAGTATAAGCCGTAACGAATGGAGTGTTGGAAGCAATTGAGGAAAACAGAACATTATTAGAAGTTATATGGAGGATGAAAAAATTACTTGGCACTGTATGAGAAGAGAATGCTTGCTGGAGGAATTGCGAACGGAAGGAGACGGCGAGGACCGAGAATTATCCGAATTAAGAAAAATATGAGGAAATGTAGACGAGGGCAGGAGATAAGTTGGAGTGAAGACCTGCTGTAGGGTAGAATGTTCTATAGTTCTTATGGATGAGTAGTTATTGAATCTATAAGTGGCGCAACTACTTCAGTTGGTGTCCTGCGGAAGATATGAATAAAGATGAACTTACAGTTGAATGATAACGAGGGAGCTAACCGTCGTTCTTCTCACAGGAGATCCCACTCGTTGCCTGGTGGAGGTGAATGTTGTTTTAGGAGGCTAAATATCTAGGTCATCTGACTATAATGATGGTGAAAAAATTTAAAATATTAACTACAACTACTTATTGACTATTTATTTACTTATTTAGCGTATGGCATGGTACATCTACATAATTACAAGCTAAGGAACACATCTCTATTTAGTATAAAACAAAGTCCCCGATTCTTGGATGTCACGGGTAATCTCGAGAACCACTGGTTGGATTTTGATGCGGCTTTCACCATTCTGTAAAGGATATCTCTGTGAAGGTTTCAGTAGAAAATAATTTATTTATGATCAAAGGAAGCCAAGCAGTAACGATTTTAGTGAAAAAGTCGAAAAAAGAACCTGGCGTCAGTGCGGTTTTTAAGCTTTCACTGGACAAACCGTTAAAAATATTTATATACTATGAGTGTAAAAATTGTTCAGCATGAAGAGTTCTAAAAAAAGGCCGCGAGAGCATATCTCTAACTTCAATACATCACGCACTATAAGTGATTTTACTTTTTCATTTCTTCCAACATTCTCCATTCAATTACTGAGGCGACATTTTACGAGCTAGCTAACGGGCGAGCTTATCACCCCAGTACAGCCTTGCTAGCGGGTGAGCCTATTACCCCAGATAGGCTACATCCAGAAACAAACTGTCGAGTCGTGTTGAATTAAGACTTCAGAGAGAAGAGTGGTTATGTTAAGAGTTTCTCTGGAATTGCAACTCGGCTTTTATTCATTTCGCCTGCGAACTTTTCGTTCCGCAAAATACACAGTCAAGTTAAGATTGGATGGAAGGGTGATTTGTGTTTCATGCACTTCGCCATTCTTAAATTACGTCTGACAAGAATTCGTTGCACATGCATCTCCATGATAATATAATTAATTAATAGTCCAGTCAGTGATGTTAACCCATCATGCCGAGACGTAAAACAGATATAAGTCGTAGTTCATTAACATCGAAAAAAGGCGCTTATCACGTAATGCATTCATACCTGTTCCCGGGCGAAGCCAGGGCGGGTTTCTAGTTAAACATATAAATTAGCATTTACAATAACAATACATATTAAAATCCATTTTGATGAGAAGACACATATTCTATTGTAAGCTAAGCAAAATTATAAAATGTTCAGGTTTACAAGTTAATATTTAAATTTGAAATCAAATCAAGAGCAGGCTGCGTTGTATCGTGAAAGTCTTTCAGGTTCCCATAATAGGCTCGAAGGCTGCAGTCCTCCACAATACTGTATGCTGGATGGTCTGTCCTTTAAATCAACAGTCGCACTGATGTAAGGAAGCCTTATTCCACTTGTAGGCTATCAGCTGTCTGTGCAGACCCCGTGTCCCGTTCGAATCCAGTTGAGTGATTTCCATGTATGGCGTGGTGATAGTGTATGGGGACGTGCGTTTTCATGAAGCAGCGGCACCCATTTTCACAGTTTTCCCGGACTCTCCTTAATTGCACGCCGTAATTTCTCCGTGTTGCACAGTACCATTCCCCAGTGACTGAGACATCAGGTAGGCCTAACTTGAAATCAATAAGCAATGGGCCCCGGTAATCAAAGAACAGGGTGAGCATCACCTTTCCAGTGGCTCTTGAACTTCTTGGGACGAAGGGACGATGGATCGTCAACACTTTTGATTCCGGTTCCCAGTGGTCGCCTACAACAAAGCGCTCCGGGAAAGTGTTACCTTCAACATTGAAACGCATCAGGTGCTGCGGGCAAACAGACACCCGGTGTGCTTCTTGTTGGGCATTCAACGCCCTCAAACGGAAATCTTTTGATCACACTTTATAGATTACCTAGGCAAAATGGAAAATCGCTTCTAATACTTCAATGGATATAGACATAACAGAAAATAAGGTAGACTAGATATCGTGAGAAAGCTAACTATTGCACTGGGTAGTCTACCATATTGAGACTTTCGGAAAATTTGGATATATCTTCGCGTTTCACATTCCCCAGACCCCAAAACCACCGTCAGCTCAAAAATGTATAATATACTAGCAACTGGCCCTGGCTTTTCCCGGGGAACAGTTATGAATGCATTACGTGATAAGCACTTTTCTTTCGATGCCAATGAACTACGACCTATTCGTATATCCGTTTTACGTTTCGGCATGATGGGTTAAAATCACGGACTGTACTATTAATTATATTATCATGGAGATGCATGTGCAACGAATTCTTGTCAGAGGTAATTTAACAATGGCGAGGTGCATGAAACACAAATCCCCCTTCCGTCCAATCTTAACTTGACTGTGTAGTTTGCGGAACGAAAAGTTCACAGGCGAAATAAAGAAAAGCCGAATTGCACTTCCAAGGAAACTTCAAACACAAACACCCTTCTCGCCCATTAGCTAGGCTGTACTGTAACTGGGGTGATTGGCTCCCCCTAGCTAGCTCGTAAACTATCGCCTCAGTAGGTTAATTGAATGGAGATTGTTGGAAGAAATGAAAACGTAAAAACACTTATAGTGGGCGATGTATTGAAGATAGAGATATCCTCTCACGGTCTTTTTTTGTAGAACTTTTCACGTAGAACAATTCTTACTCTCATAGTATTTAGATATTTTTAACGGTCTGCCGAGCGTAGGCTTGAAAAGCACTTTGACGCCAGGTTTTCTTTCGACTTTTTCACTGAAATCGTTACTTGTTGGCTTCCTTTGATCATAAATTAATTATTTTCAACAGAAACCTTACTCGAGATATCCTTTACAGAAAAGTGAAAAGCGCATCAAAATCCACCCAGTGGTTCTCGAGATTACCCGTGACATCCAAGAATCGGGGACTTTGTTTTATACTAATTTTATATACAGTACAGTATATCACTTTCTTGTGGACACGATAAATACCGTCGTTTTGCACCAATCACGATAGAATTTATAGCCTACATAAAATATAACAATTCAAAATCTCGGTCGAGATTGTAGGGCAATATCGCACCCGAGGTGTGGAAATAACGGGGGTTTGATCGGGGGGGGGAATGAAATACTGCTGTATTTTGTTTGCTATGTGAAAACTCGAATCCATTCACAGCTCGTACTATTCTTCAGATAAGGGCCAAAAAACGTATCTCAGTGAAGGTTTTTGATAGCACCAACCACTTGCCAAAGGGATTGGAAAAATTAATTTTTGAGAGAAATAAAATCATACCTTCTTTATACCGTTTAAAATGGTCAATAGTCTTCTAAAAGGTACCAGAAACTTTTGACTGAAAGCATTTTTGATATGACCCACCTTTACGCCAAGAGCAAAATGTTTTCGGAATTATAACATGGTTGGTTGGTTCCTCAGTTTAGTGGCTGCAACAATATGGACATTTAGCCCCATGTACTTTGAGTGTGTGTAGAATCTGTCTGATAACCGGTGTTAATTGGGATGACTATATTAGTGTGTGTTATCTTTTTTTAATTCAAGTAAGGACTGCGGGCATTCAATTTTCAAGTAGTTCCTACTATTGCTACCAAACGCCACTCAACGACAACTAGTTATGAACTTGGTTACTGGATGCCACCGCAGTCGTCTCCTAGCGACGAACGTTGGAACCTAAGAGCGTTAGTCAAATCTAACCTATAATTTAGCTTCAAACAATTGTAGTGGTTGGAAGGTTATTTAACATGCCATAAATCTATGACATGGGACCGCCGGCTTTACTTCCCCTCCGAAGAAAGGCATACTGACGGATTTTTAACGCTCTTAAAAAAACGACTACTTTTGCCGGATTTGAACCCGCGACATTGGGCATAGAAGCTCAGCAAGCTAAGGGAAATATAAGAAAATGAGGCTTTTCGTGTGCTAAAAACGTAGAACGTTTGTACGTAAACAACAAATGGGAAAATTTAGTGAGTTCGAAATAATTGTCTTTGCCCGGTGACAAATCTACCTCCGCCTTCCGGCGTGCCGAGAGGGATTTTTTAAAATTGTTTTCTAAATGTATTTATTGATTGATTGAATTTGTCTGCTTAGTGCTCTGCTACCACCTCGGGTTCCAGCCCCATTTACTCGTTACTCTCGTCATAAAATGTTCTGTAATAGAGTGCAATTCTTCATTGGTGGTGATGACGATGATGATGATGATGATTGTTGTTTTAAGGGGCCTAACATCTAGGTTATCGGCCGCTAATGGTCCGGGTGATTGCGAAAATGACAATGAAATGGAAACCATAACAAAAAACAAGGAATAATAATATGGTATGGGCTCGGATGGCGGGTGCAAGCTTTGTAATTTGACACCCAGAGGGTAGCTTGCATGTCGAATTTCGTTGTTCCTTGAATCACTATGAAAGTCAAGGAGGTTAGATATCTAAGCTCCTTGAACACTATAGCGCTTTCTAGTAGAAATGAGGAACTTTGTGTTGGCGGAAACTCCCGGGATTAAGTTTGCCATTATGAACACGGCCTACTGAATTCAAATAGGTTCATTGACATGCCAACATCGTATGATATAGTGTCGCAATTTTTGCCACCTTTCAAAAATCACTTACCACGGCCAGGAGCGAACCTGCAATCTTGGGGTTAGTAGACCGACACTCTATCCACTCACCCACCGAGGCAAGCTAAAACCAAGGTAGAAAATACTTACAAAAATGGAACTTAGATTGAAAAGACTCACAAAATGTAGAGTGGGAAAAACTTACAGAAGGTAATTTAGATGGAGTTAGTTAGTTATTGTTGTTTTAAGGGGTGGAACTACGAGGTCATCTGCCCATCTTAACACGGATTAAAGTAGACTATACAAATTTGGAATGGAATTTAAAACTTAGAGACTGATACCTAAATTTGAAAAGACCAAAAATTAATAAAACAAAAAATTAAATAAAACTAATAATTATAAAAATAAACAAAAATTACAGGAAAACAAAAAATCATCATTCAAAAACGAACAAGTCGATTGAGTTAATGTACACTGGAAATTAATTTAGATGGAAAATACTAAAAAAAAACAAGTTAGATTGAAAAATACGCACAAAATGTAATTGAAGATCAAAATACTTACAAAATGCAATGTAGTTCAAAATACAAAATGCAGTAGAAACTCAAAATACTTACAAAATTCAATTGAAATTGAAAATAATTATTTACAAAATGCAATTTAGAATGAAAACCCTTACAAAATGCAATTGAGATTCAAAATGCTTACAAAATGCAACTGAAATTTAAAATACACAATGCAATGTAGATTAAAAATGCCACATCGGATTCAAAATAGTCTACTCACAAAATGCAATTAAAATTGAAAATGCTTACAAAATTCAATTTAGATTGAAAATACTTACAAAATGCAATGTAGATTGAAAATACTCGCAAAAGGTAATTTGAAAAAATAAAATTAAAAAAAAAACACTTTCAAAATGTAATTTAGATACACAGGGAGCCAATTCACAAACCAGTGCGGGAATCTTAAAGAGAAAATTAAAATATAATGAAAAGAAAAGGAAGGCTGATCTCTTGAAGAATGATGGATCAGGAAAGACGAGTGAAGGGCCAATTAAGGCGGGAGAGGAAGAGACTCCCTAGGTCTCGGATACCCTAATACCGTCGGGATCGGAAGAGAACAAGAGTTGACCAAGAGAGGTCGACAGGAAAGGGGAGAGAGAGAAGTAAGTGGAAGCAATCCCGGACTCAGCTGGGGTCCGGTGGCCGCCATCCCACGTCCCACAAGTTGTGATCCCCTGGGGGAAATTCGTCATTGGAACATGGCCCTCAATTTTGAGGCATTCTGTAGTGCGACCTTACATTGAGTGTAAGCCTTCCTGGTCCATGTAAGGGTGGCCTATGTACCTGCCGTATTGACACCTTGTTCGCTCACAGCTGGCGATCCAGATAACATGATTGAGTCGGGAGCACAATGCTTCGCACTTGAAACAGGCTTTGTGCGCCTGGACAATAGAGCATCAGGAGTCCAAGACATTGTGAGCTCCACACGTAATCATGCGATAGCTTCAAAGCAAAATAATCGATGAGCCCATTGTGAATTTCCGTCTTTCTGGTATACTGTGCAGTGTATGTGTGTGTGGTTTCCATTATTTCACCGCCGAGCCCGTACAATTCCGATGTGATGCACTTTCCAGTTCAAAGCAGCTCCGCAACCGAGAATGATTCCATTCTACTGATGCATTTGGGGTTTAATCTGTAAAAAGGATCGAAAGAAATGTCCTTTGAATCATATCTGAATGTTAATAGCATAAGACAGGTAACTGCTATGCCTACGAAGGTCTTAAGGGAGGATCCAATATTCTCACGTGGTAGTTTAGCCAAAGAACGAAAGTACAGTCATGTTTTCATTGGCTGTAATTATCTTAAAGTTTCACACACAAAATAACAATTTTAAGATGTCGTTTGGATGGTTCCTTAGTTTAGGGGCTGCGACAACGCGGTCATGTAGCCCCGTGTACTTTGGATGTGTGTAGAATTTGTTTGATAACCGGTGTTAATTGTGATGGCTGTATTAATGTGTGTTATCTGTGATTCAGGTAGAAGGACTACAGAAGATTAATTTTTTCAAGTAGTTCCTACTTTTGCTACCAAATGCTACCGTCCACGACACCTAGGTGCGGACGTGGCTACTAAATGCCATCACAGTCAGCATCTGGCGACGAACGTTGGAACTAATATAGCGTTATCAAACTAACCTACAAATTTAACTTCCACAAGTGTAGTTAGTAGAAGGTTCTTTTTCATGCCATAAATCTATGACATGGGACCGCCGGCTTTACTTCCCCTCCGAAGGAAGGCATACTGAGGGATTTTAACGTTTTTAAAAAATCCGAAGACTTCGGCCGGGTTTGAACCCGCGATCTTGGGCATAGAAGCTCAGCTTGCTACTAAATACGCAACCGAACCCGCCATTCTAAGTTGTTAGAGAATACGCCAATGAATAGTTTTTTAACTATTCTTGAACTATTCTTTAAAAATGAAAATACACAGCCTGCTTCCAGTCTCCAACCGGGTCAGGAATGGAATGAATGAAGCCCCCATCTAGCGGCGAGGATATGAACTGTGCCAGCTGCCGAGACCTGACGCACTCCTCTGAGGAGTTGATTAAATGAATGACAAATGAAATGATAGTGGAGAGTGTTGCTGGAATGAAATTTTGACAGGGAAAACCGGAGTACCCGGAGAAAAACCTGCCTGCCTCCGTTTTGTCCAGCACAGATCTTACATGGAGTGACCGGGATTTGAACCACGGACCCAGCGCTGAGAGGCCAGCGTGCTGCCGCCTAAGCCACGGAGGCTTGGCGTATACTTTAACAACTTATAATTAATTCTTCTATCAATATGGATCTCTAATTAATACTTTTCTATCATGGCAAATGTATTTGCATTCAATAATAACAAGCAGTTCCGAGACGAACTTAAGGAGTCTACTTTTTCTTAAAATTTAAGATCAGAGCAATGATTGATGTATTTAGGCCTATCGAGAATTGCTTTGTGTCTACCATTCTTAGGGGGCGTGGTGGCTCAGCGGTCTAACTGTATGCCTCTCACCAAGGCGGTAGGGGTTCGATTCCCGGTCAATGCATGTGAGTTTTTCGATGTGAAATGCCATGTCCTGTGGTTCGGATTCCACGTAAAAAGGAGGTCCCGTGGCTCATAATCACAAGATTCACGGTCACGTAAAACTACAATCTTCCTTCCTTTCCTTCCTACCATACTTGGCTGTCACCACGGAGGTCCGGGTTCGACTCCCGGCACTGCCAAGAAATTTAATTCTGGTCTGAGGGCTGTAACGGGGTAACGGAACTACTTGTTATTAATAAATGCAAATAAATTTGCCATGATAGAAGATAGGAAGGAAGAAAGGGGATGGAAGAAAGGGAGGAAGGAAGAAGAGAAGGAGGTTAGGAAGGAAGGAAGAAGAGAAGGACGTTAGGAAGGAAGGAAGAAGAGAAGGAAGTTAGGAAGGAAGAAAGGGAGGAAGGAAGAAGAGAAGGAGGTTAGGAAGGAAGAAAGGGAGGAAGAAAGAAGAGAAGGAAGTTAGGAAGGAAGAAAGGGAGGAAGGAAGAAGAGAAGGAAGTTAGGAAGGAAGAAAGGGAGGAAGGAAGAAAGGAAGGAAGGGGGGAAGGAAGAAGAGAAGGAAGTTTGGAAGGAAGGAAGAAAGGGAGGGAGAAGAGAAGGAGGAAGAAAGGGAGGAAGGAAGAAGAGAAGGAGGTTAGGAAGGAAGAGAGAGTGGAAGGAAGAAGAGAAGGAAGGTAGGAAGGAAGAAAAGGAGGAAGGAAGAACGGGAGGAAGTTAGGAAGGAAGAAAGGGAGGAAGGAAGAACGGGAGGAAGGAAGAAGAGAAGGAAGTTAGGAAGGAAGAAAGGGTGGAAGGAAGAAGAGAAGGAAGTTAGGAAGGGAGGAAGGAAGAAAGGGAGGAAGAAGAGAAGGAAGTTAGGAAGGAAGAAAGGGAGGAAGGATGAAGAGAAGGAAGTTAGGAAGGGAGGAAGGAAGAAAGGGAGGAAGGACGAAGATAAGGAAGTTAGGAAGGAAGAAAGGGAGGAAGGAAGAAGAAGAGGAAGTTAGGAAGGAAGAAAGGGAGGAAGGACTAAGAAGAGGAAGTTAGGAAGGAAGGAAGAAGAAGAGAAGGAAGTTAGGAAGGAAGAAAGGAAGGAAGGAAGAAGAGAAGGAAGTTAGGAAGGAAGAAAGGGAGGAAGGGAGGAAGAAGAGAAGGAAGTTAGGAAGGAAGAAAGGGAGGAAGGAAGAACGGGAGGAAGGAAGAAGAGAAGGAAGTTAGGAAGGAAGAAAGGGTGGAAGGAAGAAGAGAAGGAAGTTAGGAAGGGAGGAAGGAAGAAAGGGAGGAAGAAGAGAAGGAAGTTAGGAAGGAAGAAAGGGAGGAAGGATGAAGAGAAGGAAGTTAGGAAGGAAGAAAGGGAGGAAGGAAGAAGAGAAGGAAGTTAGGAAGGAAGAAAGGGGGAAGGAAGAACGGGAGGAAGGAAGAAGAGAAGGAAGTTAGGAAGGAAGAAAGGGAGGAAGGAAGAAGAGAAGGAAGTTAGCAAGGAAGAAAGGGAGGAAGGAAGGAAGAAAGGGAGGAAGAAGAGAAGGAAGTTCGGAAGGAAGAAAGGGAGGAAGAAGAGAAGGAAGTTAGGAAGGAAGAAAGGGAGGAAGGAAGAAGAGAAGGAAGTTAGGAAGGAAGAAAGGGAGGAAGGAAGGAAGGAAGAAGAGAAGGAAGTTAGGAAGGAAGAAAGGGAGGAAGGAAGAAGAGAAGGAAGGTAGGAAGGAAGAAAGGGAGGAAGGAAGAAGAGAAGGAAGATAGGAAGGAAGAAAAGAAGGAAGGAAGAAAGAAAGGGGAGGAAGGAGGAAAGGAAGGAAGAAGAGAAGGAAGATAGGAAGGAATAAACGAAGAAAGAAAGAAAGGAAGATAGAAAGGAAGAAAGGAAGGAAGAAAGAAAGGGGAGGAATAACATAAAATTTAAAATTCCATTTTTTGACCCAAAGCAGCTTACAACCTCCCCTTAGGGCCACGGCTGCTTCCCACCCAAATCCAACCTCAATTACGAATATACACAGTAATACAGATATGACAGTGACACTGGTTATCAGACAAATTCTACACACACACAAGTACACGGAGATACATGACCACGATGACGAAATGTCACTAAAAGAATGAACAACAATACAATTGATAGCGGCTTCGGTTGCGTAGTTAGTAGCATGCTGAGTTTCTATGCCCAAGATCGCGGGTTCAAACCCGGCCGATGTAATCGGATTTTTAAGAGCGTTAAAAATCCCTCAGTATGCCTTCTGGAGAGAAGTTTCGCCCTAAAACTTTCCCATACGGGAGCACGCGAATCAGGCAAAAGCCTGACCAAAATAGTTACCGAGAGGAAGCAATTAAACTGAAGGCGGTGCGGGATAGTGGGCATTGAAAACACAGCACCAGAAACCAACAAATTAGGTAACAAGGTTTTATTGCTATGTAGCAACAATGCAAAACAAATTTCATAATTAACATCTTTGTAACCAATTACACATAAGTGATTAAATAGTGATGACTAGAAATAGAGCAATTTTCTCGGGCTTGATTCATGAACCCTTTAAAATTAGAGCTTTTTGTTGCATTGAGATTATCTGATGATAAGATGCTGCCATGTAAAATTATTATTTATTTATAAACTTGACGATGTGCTGAGATTAAAAGTTCATAAAACTGATGACTTATCTTTTAAAGGGAAATGCTGGTGGAGCCAGCTCCATAAGATATCCTGGCTGGTTGAGTGACGTAGAAGTACGTGTCCCTTAGAGAGGAGGCGTTCGTGGCCTCAGAGGAAGCGTGCAATGAGAAGCAGATCCCAATCTGCCATTCTTCTTCTCAGAAAGGCAGGACACCTTTAGTGTCTGGGCGGAAGTATTTTGTTCGCATGCAGTCCAGGAGACGGCCGTGGCTTCAAGCACCTGGACGAGCGATCCAACTCGGATGTGACAGCTGCCTCATGAAGATGTTTCCCAAGGCACAGCAAACCTGGTGAAGCGGCGAAATAGCCCAGCGGCTATGAATGAAGCGTTGAGCGGAGTTGCCACCCTTGTGACATGATGTAGCAGTTGTGTAGCGTTGGGCCGAGAAGAAGAGTGCGAAGATTTTCTGATCAAAAGTGCGATCAGAGAGGTGATCCAAAGTGAAGTGATGTAAGGTGTTGATCTGAATTTAGAACTGCAACAGATAGCGTCTTTTATACAGTGGTCATAGAAACATCTAGACGGAAGAGACCGCCAGACCCACGAGTCCTGCCATTGGCTGAACGAAGGTCAGGCTGACGTCACTCGACACTGACACTCAACAGGCCGAAGAGCAAGCCAGTAGATGCCCTGTGTGTCGGGAGCACAGATTACCTACTACTACAGATGGCCAACAGCCATGCTAATTCTTGGTACCTAAGACTTCAGCGCTGTCTGGTGGTTGACTGATGTACTAGCAACACGTCGACTGGTAGCGCCACCTATGAGCAGATCTCGTAAACACTAACCCTCCCGCCCCCTCCCCTCCACCATGCCCCTTCCCCTCGTTCCGCTAAATATTCTCGTCCTAAATGCTCTGCCCACTTCAATGTTCCGAAAATCACAATCTCCCAATACTTATGGCACGTTTTTAAGTGTGGAGATAATAATATGATCTACAAGAAATAAATCACATTCAAAATACCAATAACAGAAAAAATTAATAAAAATAATAACAAAGTGGGAAATTGTGAATTCCAGAACTTTGAAATGAACACTCACAGCATTTAGGACATAACCTCATCACTAATATACATGTTTAAATTTCTTTCAGTTGCAATTGGAGCATATTGCATTGGTGACAAAAATTAGGCTACTACAAGGCCTGCAGCATATTATTACTCAGCTTGAAAATGGCCCAAGTAGGCCTATAACCAATTAGTTATTAGAAAAAACTACAAAGGAAAAGTACTGGGAAGGGAGAAAATTCATATTTTAAAATGCTTGATGCTGTTAGCAATAACAGTAAAATTTTAAGAGAGAATGCTAAGGGTCAGGTGGTGTAACCAGATCCTCATCACACTAAAATTGTTAGTGTAATTAGTGCCAAATACATTAGGGGACAGAAAAAGAATTGGATATCACAAAATATCTATACAGTAGTTCATTTCATATGCCCTTTAAAATATATCCAGTTAAAAATTTTGAAGGGTGAAATGCAGTAAGTAGGCTACACTAAAAATTATCATCACACACTAATACAGTACATTCCATGACGTGCTGTTAAGGGGAAGGGAGAAATAGGACTTTCAATGAAACAAAAGAAAAACACTCAATACTGCTAGAATTCATCATGTTTTATTTAAAAAGTTGTCAATGAAGAGAAGATAACAGCAAGAGCCAAGATCAAACTTAGCAAAAATACAGTAATCAAATCTGGTCCTCCTAAAAGTATGTGTTGAGGCATGTTCCTTTCTTCTTTCTTGCCAAAGTATAACAGTAGGGTCCAGCACATAATAATGGATCTAGTTCCTCCTTGATGTAATGGCTGACACCGATGAACCACAAATTCCTACAACACATACCAGTGTGTATGTTGAAACAGTAAACTTAATAAATGTGTAACATAATGCTTGAAACGGGGAACTTGAATTTGCTGACAAGTGTATGTTTGCACCTACTATAAGTTAACTACATTTTAAAAGAATCATTGTGTTTTTGATATTAATTCATTTAGGGCTTTCGATAACATATTCATTTAGCCCCATGTATTTGGAAGTGTGTATGATTTGTTGATATTTGTTGTTTTAACGGGCCTAACATCTTGGTTATCGGCCCCTAATGGTTTGGGTGATCGTGAAGATGAAAATCAAATGTAAACTATAAATGAAACTAACTACAAACTTATATAGGCTACTAGAAGAAGAAATGGAAAACAAAAGGAGAATAAGGCAAACAAAGGACAGGAGGAAAAGAAATGCCCTCAAACCCTCGAAGAATGAGGATCGAGACACTTGGAAGGAAGGAGAGCCACGAAAGGCCCCAGAGGCAATGGAAGAAAGGGGAAAAACTGACCCAGCTCAGGAATCCCTCGGGGTCGCCATCTCCCGAACTCACCAGCCGTGAGCCCCTGAGGGTGTAGCAATATTCAGGGTGCACCAAAGGTGGTGGGGCTACATACACCCTGCCCCTTGAGGGCCTTGAGCAGAAGGCAGGAGATAACAAGAAAAGAAAAAGAAGGCTGGCCCCTCGCAGGAGGAGGGCATCAGAAAAGATGAGACAAGGACCAATTAAGGCGGGAAAGGAATAGACTCCCTAGGCCTCGGATACCCTAATACCGCGGGGGTCGGAAGAGAACAAGAGTTGACCAAGTGAGGTCGACAGGCAAGAAGACAGAGAGGAGCCCGGCACAAGTAAGTGGAAGCAATGCGGGACTCAGCTGGGGCCCCATTGTCGCCAACCCACGTCCCACTAGATGTGAGCCCCTGGGGGAGTGTATGATTTGTATGATAATCTGTGTTATTGTGGTATCTGTAGTAGTGTGTATACTTCCTGTAATTCAGGTGAGGACTGGAAAGGAGGCAGCCGTAGCCTTAAGTTGGGAACCATCCCAGCGTTAGCCTGGAGAGGAAGTGGGGAAACCTTGGAAAACCACTTCTTGGATGGCCGAGGTGAGAATCGAACCTACCTCTTCTCAGTTCTGCCTCACAAAGATGAGTGTGCACCGTTCCAACAGTCAGACCAGAATTAAATTGCTTAATCAAGCTTGGAAACTAGCCCAGGACCTCAGGAGTGGCAGCAACCACACCACAAGGTGGTCTTTACAGAATCAATTGATGAAAAAATCCCTCCATGTAAGCTTAGACATTGGCATCCTACGTGTTGAAAAATATTGTAAATAACGTGTGGGAATAAAATACTACCTATAGGTATATCAACCATTACAATGGCATACAATAAATCAATTATATTTGTCTTGTATCTATCTCGCGGTTACAGAATATCATCGACAGAACCTAACACTTATTAACTTACCAAGAGTATAAAATAAAAATTGGCAGATAAGGGTGGGGTTATCGGGCAAATGGTTCCATGGATTTATTGGATTTTCACGTTGGACTTAGTTCCACAGGACATGACGTCCGAAACGGGGGAGGAGCTTACGGTGAGCTGTTTGCAATATGGCGGCAAGATAGTGACGAGACGTAAGCAAGACAGTGATAGGGTGTGCGTTTGTTATGGATTCTAATTTATGATGGCAAAATACTACATATTTTCTTTTATTGATAGAAATATTTTTATAATCAATTTAAATGCAGTGCTTAATTACTACCAGTTAAAAATATTACCCATAGTTAATTTACTGTCTGCCGTTACATTTATGAAGCCTGTACTTGGGAGCCTAGCGGTGTCGATGTTTTATTAAGTTCACAATATATATATATCCAGGGGCGGATCTAGGGGAGGGCGACCGCCCAGGGCTCCGCGGTCTGGGGGCCCCACGCCAAGGATTTTTAAAATTTAATTAATTAATAAATTATACGTTTCAATCTTTTCAAACTAAGTTATAATTCATAGTCTTCTTTTCAGTGCAGCTATGCCCTCCCGTGACCGTTTAGCAAGTTTAGATTTCAGTGAAATAATATAAGACTTCAGCCGGGAAAAGAAGTCGCAAAGTGATATTTTAATATTTGTCACCATAAATGACTCTGCACTTAAAATAGTAAATGACTTTAAATATTTAGGTGTCACATTGCAACCTAGTGGCAAGTGCTTCGCCAAACATATAACGGAAAGAGCTGCCAAAGCAATAATTGCAATTAAAGATATAAGAAACTTACAAACACTAAGCCTCGAAACGGCTATGAGATTATTCCAAGTGAAAATACTACCAGTACTAACGTACGGTATAGAAGTTATCTGGCCTGATCTTACCAGAAATAATCTATATACACTGGAGAAAGTTAAAGCATATTTTTTAAAAAGAGTATTGGGGGTATCTAAAACAACCAGATCTCGCACAGTATACGAGCTGTCTAGAGAACCGTTCCTTATTGAAGAACTTCGAATGAAAATGCTCTTGCCATCTAGTGCCAGCTACACGCAGGCGCTTGCTGTGCTGCAGCGGAAGAAGGAAGAAATATGGAGCGAGTTCTACGCTACAGATGCTATGATGACACAGGATTGGACACAAGCAAACTACGAGCTGCGTCACCTGGTGACCCGATTAGCAGTACACGGTTTCCATCACCGCCTATGCTTGACTAAATCGTATCACACACCGTGCTCAAAATGCGTGTGCAAGCGATGCAACAATTTCTGTGAACGATATCATGTGCTGAAGTGTCCAGACAGGAGAGAGACTCTAACACGGTTCTGCTTGGATGATCACTAATTATACCAATGCACATTGCGAGTTTTTTTAAACGTTATAATTCATGTATTTAGGTATTTCATTGGTATGTTTGTTCTTTGGCCATTGGCTGCATTAAATGTTTATATATTTTAATATTTCATAGTTTACATAATCTTCATCAAGGGGACATAAAGGTTTCTTTCATTTTCTTAAAATAATGTACTGTAGTGTATTCAAAGTATGGTAACTATTCTTTATTTTATTATTATTGCAAAACTATTTTCCATTTGATTTGATTTTTTTATTATTACCTATTGTTGTCGGCCCCACCTTATCATATCGCCCAGGGCCCCGCAAGGCCTGGATCCGCCACTGTATATATCTCACATAACACAAAGGACGACTCCCTGATAATAAATTGAATCCAGCAACCCTGAATTTGCATGAATGTTTTGGGTTCAAAGAAGCGTTACTTGGGATGCTCAAATCATACTTCAATATTGCTAATATTGACCTACATACTTGCTGTTCAAAGGCAAGAATATAAATTTATTAATCTCTTGCCACAGACAAGTTAAAATGGAGGCATCCTCTTTATCAATATATTTAATTAAATATTTAAAATACAGATATTTAACAAAGCTGGAGTCTCCATTTGAACTTGTCATAAGCAAGCGGAACAGATCTAAAACTACACTTTAAGCTAAATCAAATTCACTCCCCAGCTCGACATAAACCATAATACCAATTAAAACCTATACAAAACATACTCTTCTTACTGTTGTACAACTTTCAAACCAACTATTCGCACTCAAAACTGAAAAACCTTGAAATGGAAACTAATTAAAGTTAGAATAGCCTAGGCCGATCAGGTCTCCTGCTACATTACCGCATATGTATACTTAAAATCACTACAACTTCTAAATTACGGCTAAGTGACCTATCTGCCTGATTAGTATAGGTGTTACCGGCCTGCCTGGGATGATGGGTTTCCAAACCGGTACTTAAAACTAAGATTTTACACATTAATTAACTAAATTCAACAGTAAGGAGATCATAGACAAAAACACAATTTAAGCCAAATAATACTTCAATATTGCAAATATTGAGCTACATAGGCCTACTTGCTGTTTAAAGGCAAGAATATAAATTCTCTGGCAAATTAAGGCTAGGGACAGCATTTTTCTTAAGTTTTCTAACCATTCGACTATTGTCAATCGGAAGAACCCCTAAAATAAGTTTGCGAAGAACGGATTACATTCTATGTACGACACAGAAGTATTAGGCTACAAGTTTATCAGTATTTTTGATGTAGCTAAATCCTTGTGAGTACAATTAGAGACAATAACTATCAATAATCAACAGTATCGGTGCTTACGCTGTGGAAAGAAGTAGTCTTCACAAAAATTCAGACTGCACACTGTCATGTAACGTGTAACACGTTTTCCAATTGACAGCGCCGTATCCCATCTTTCTCTCTGAACTTTTTGTACAGGAAAGTAGTGAAGAGATTTCGTACCCATTTTATACGATTTGCAACCGTATACAGAGCAGTACCTCCTCGAATTTGACAAATTCCTTTCTGTTTCCATCACGACATCAATGATTCACCATGAAACTAAACCTCACCAGTCACAATGTTACAGCTTCAACATTCTACCGCGTGGCTGCGCCATCCAACTTTTCTGACGTCAATAGTTACACATTGGTAAGACTATAATATGATCCTAGGCCATTAAAACTACAGCTTATTTTCCTGTGTATTTACAAAAATAAATACAAAGTGCCCATAGCATGAATATGCAAGGAAACACATCTACACATTTGTTTGTTCTTGGCTTATTAGAGGAGGACAGGTGCATTTGAATGGTATTTGGGTCGACTACTTTAGCACCATGACTTAGCATAAGTATATTCACGTTGGACTTCGTTCCACAGGACAAGAACACATTAATGTATATAGTTGCACATTGGTAAGACTATATGATATAGGCCATTAGACCTATTAGACCATGGGGTGTGTGTGTTAAGTTTTAATAGCCCGTAATTACAGTCCTACATGGCATTACTACCTATTCTAACTGAACTGATCTGTTTTGAATACTGTAATAATTTGAAATTCAAGGAAGGGGAAAAATTAAAGCTTAGACACGTTGTCATGAATCATGAGATTTATATTCTATTGCAATGTGAAATTAATTAATTGATTATTCACACTCCTCAAGATCTTCAGTACACACATGCAATAGGCTCATTTAAATATTTCTGCGAGTTGTAATCAAGTTGTTGCAATGGTTTATGGAACCCAACCTTATTCATCTTGTACTCTACCGTAGGTCTACATTATAGGCCTATTAAAAAAATCCATTACGAGAACCCACAGTACCTAGTTCCTCTAACCACTGCCAAAACATTACGGTAACACAGACTTCTTACCTGGTCATAGACTGGATCATTTCTTAGGAGAGTAATTGCCATATATTCCTCTGCTATTTCGAGAACAGCGATTTACGATTTGTTTTTTTCCTTCTTCCGGTGATAGGCACAGTTCACAGAATTTGGTAGGTCTACCTATGGGATAAATAATAGTGAAAGTTAATTGATATGTCAAGTAGAATGTCACCTGCGTCTAATATCAATTCAAAACTAGGCCTATATTTTTCACAGCCACTACAGAAACACAAAACTTAAAATAAGCGTACTTACTCGCCGTAGCAGAAGAAGAACTGTTCACTTCTCATTACCACGAAGACAATTTGATATAAGAAAGATGAGATAGAACACAACATTAGCTTATTTAGCTTATTTGTATACGGCCAATATTATTACATACAACTCATAAACAGAGCCGCCATGGCATGGTCAGTGCCGCCAACCTAGTAGAAATAATGTTTATTTAATGATAAGTGCCGTAATTATCGTCTGTGAGCAAGATAATTGCAAGGAAATGTCAATTAGGAATTATGTGTATATTTATTGACCAAATATAGTGATATGTTTGCAATTTAATTACAACGTTGTATCATGCATATGTTGGCAACACGATATACACGATATACAGCGCTCCATACGACTGGCACGTGCTACTACACCGATGGTGCCAAATGATCCCTATCTGGTTGACACCCCCTGGTCGGGAGTATGGATGGCTTGAGAGAGCGAGCGACTGAAACACTCGAGGTGAAAACTTGAGAAAACTGAAGCTTATAAATAAATCACTAAATTAATTATGATACAATAAAGTATTTAACATATAAACTTGTTTTGAATTTTTTCGTGACAAAGAAGAAGTGAAGACTAAAACAGGGCTGTCGCGAAGTATACGTATACGCAAACGTATACTGTCACAAATGTGACCACCTTCCTTCGGAGGGGAAGTAAAGCCGGCGGTAGTCAGCCACTAACTACGCTTGTGGAAGCTAGAATTTTTAGGTTAGTTTGATAACGCTATATTAGTTCCAACGTTCGCCGCAAGGTGCTGACTGCGATGGCATCTACTAGCCAAGTCCGTAAGGTAGGTGTCGTGGACGGTCGCATTTGGTAGCTAAAGTAGGAACTACTTGAAATTATCATCTTCAGTCCTTTCTTGAATTAAAACAGATAGCACACACTAATACAGTCATCACAAATAACACCGGTTATCAGACAGATTCTACACACACCCAAAGTACACGGGGCTACATGAGGAACTGAGGAACCAACCAACCAACAACAATTGCAGCTCAGGAGCCAAAACAATTACGATTTTAATGTATAACAGTGCCTGTCATAAATCTTGTACAACAATTATACACATTTCCAAGGAAACACACATCTTGCTATCAGAAGAAAAGATTTAAATATCAAAAATTCAAATCGTGACTATTTTTTATCCATTTTTCAAAATTTGTTTCTTGCTTTGTGTTGATCTTCACCGTAGCCCTCATATCTTCCATGTTTACAGCAATTTTTGGACTCTTCTTTTTTATTTTAAGTGGGCGTTAACCCTTCAGCTACAAAATGAATCTCACTCATTTGCACATTATTAATTAATTAAGCGTTATTATTTCAATTATATTCTGAGCAATCTAAAAAAAAAAAAAAACGTTTCATAAGAAGACTGGTTGGTTTCTCAGTTTAGGGGCTGCGACAACGCGGTCATGTAGCCCCGTGTACTTTAGGTGTGTGTAGAATTTGTCTGATAACCGGTGTTAATTGTAATGGCTGTATTAGTGTGTGTTATCTGTTTTTAATTCAAGTAAGGACTGCATACATTTGATTTTCAAGCAGCTCTAACTTGCGCTACCAAACGCCACCGTCAACGACCAACTAGTTCTGAACGTTGTTACTAGATGCCACCGCAGTCGGCTCCTGGCGACGAACATTGGCAACTAAGGGACATGGGACCGCCGAATTTACTTCTCGTCCCAAGGAAGGCATACTGAGGGATTTCTACGCTCTTAAAGAAACCGACGACTTCGGCCGGGTTTGAACCCACAATCTTGGGCATAGAAGCTACCAACTACGCCACCGAAGCCGCCATAGGAAGACTAATTAAAGCTACAAAAGTTTGAGTAAAATTAATTATTTATCTGGACGTTTCTCAGCCACTGTATAAAAGGAAAAGTCCAAACATTCCTATACACATGGGAGGTATGAGGGTTACGGTGAAGTTCAGGACAAAGCAAGAACCAAATTTTAACATACATTTAAAATCAGTTACAATTTGAATTTTGAAAATTTTAAACTTTGAATCTAATAGGTGGTCTTGTGTGATTCCTTGGAAATGTATATAATTGATGTTCATAATGTTGAAGGTTGGGCTTATGCCTCGTTTTATTATATTAAATTCGACGCGTTTCGAAAGAAACCATGTCTTTCTTCGGCAGGAATAATCTGAAATACGACAAATGATTGCTAAGAGAAAGCAACAAAGAAACTATAAAAGGTGCCCAAAGATGGACGCCCTTATAGCCCCATGTTAGGGACAACGAAACGCAGCAGTGTATTACTTTCTCAGGGTTCTGATAATAGGTAGCCAGGATTCACTGAGATTGTAGCCGGTATCCCGGTTGAAATTATCTGTGTGTTTACGTATTTCAAGTGGATGTTCTTGCCCGTATAAAGCAATATCGTCCCAGAATCATCAGGGAGGCGTATTTCAGATTATTTTTGACGAAGAAAGACATGGTTTCTTTCGAAACGCATCGAATTTAATATAATAAAACACGGCATAAGCCCAAAATCCAACATTGTGAATAGTATCACGGGCCGTGAAATTCTAAATGATAATATATAATTGTTGTACAAGTTCTCAGGGCCGCCGATAGGATTTAAGGGCTCCAATTCAATATTATGCTCGGGCCCCCTTGAAATAGGTTTAATTACTATCCCCTGCTATCTATTCTGAAAAAATAGTGGCATTCTGAGAAAAGCATCTGATGCTCCGTCATAATTTTAAAAACAAGATGTTCAGTAAAGAACATATAGCCTACTTTCTCCTAAATGCATGGGTATTGTTATAACTCTTTGTCCTTTTCAAGGAGTATAATTGAATGTTGGTTGTAGTAGCTTGTTGAAATACAACGTGCTATAGGGATATTAAACATGAATATGAGGTGCCATTTGCTAGTGCTACCTCTGTAAAAAAAAAACAACATTCAATTCGGTTTCACCGTGTTTGAATTGATCCGGGAATGGATTTGCACACATACATGGCGGCTATTTGCAAACTATTGGGCTGATGATCTAGCAGTTTGGTCAGAATATGCTTCCCACACAAAGATTTTTTGTTGCAAAATTTGGTTGTAGTCAGTCATAAGATGCTTTCCACAAAAAGGCATGTTGTTGCAAAATCCGGTAGAGATCAAATTATTAGGATGGTCCAAATTTGATTTAAGCTTTTAACATTTGGGTGGCCGTCATTCCGTTTCCGTCAAGATGGCGGCGATATAAAACATGACACTGAGGTGCCTTTTGCTAGTGCTACCTCCGTACCAAATTTCGTTCAATTCGGTTTCAACGTGTTTGAATTGATAGGGGGAATCGATTTGCACACATACTTGGCCACCATCTGCAAACTATTGGGCTGATGATCTAGCAGTTTGGTGAGAATATGCTTCCCACACAAAGATTTGTTGTTGCAAAATTTGGTAGAGACTAGATAATTAGGTTGGTCGTAATTACATTTTAGCCTTTAACATTTGGGTGGCCGCGATTACGTTTCCGTCAAGATGGCGGTGATATAAAACATGACACTGAGGTGGCCTTTTCGAGTGCTACCTCTGTACCAAATTTCGTTCCATTCGGTTTCACCGTGTTCGAATTAATAGGGGTAATCGATCTTGACACAAAGATGGCCGCCATCCGCAAACTATTAGGCTAATGACCTATTAGATTTTTCAAAGGATGCTCCCTTCATAAAGGTATGTTGTTACAAAATTTGGTAGAGATCGGATGATTAGGTTAGTCGTAATTTGATTTAAGCTTTGAACATTTGGGTGGCCGCCATTACGTTTCCGTCAAGATGGCGGCGATATAAAACATGACACTGGGGTGCCCTTTGCTAGTACTACCTCTGTACCAAATTTCGTTCCATTCGGTTTCACCGTGTTCGAATTAATAGGGGCAATCGATTTTCACACAAAGATGGCCGCCATCCGCAAACTATTAGGCTGATGACCTATTAGTTTGCACAAAGGATGCTGCCCCCATAAAGGTATGTTGTCTTTCATGGTGCCAGTGAAAGCACGAAATGGGTATTCCTGCACTACATGTTTCATTGTTTGGCGAACCTCCCCACAGTCAGAATAGTGGGAAACTGACCAGCCCCATGTGTATAAAGTAGATGCTGTTCTACCTACAGTACTCCACATCTCATGCGATCTAGTCTACTCCAGGTGCAGCGTGGCAGATCGAAGCCTGCCAGTTTTGTAGATGGATTATTAATGTCCACTATTGCACGAGGTGGGGATAGAGACCACTCTGTTGACCACATAGAAGTGGAATTGAAGAAGATGGATGTTAACTTCACAGCCGTCTTCCAAGCAGGCTGACAAGACTGTACGAACACGTTCCGCATTCTGTAGTTTTGAAAAGCAAACTGATCTCAGGAAGACTCTTGTTCCGTCGATAGGAAGGTTATTACGCATTGCAGGGGGACCTCTTTGAACAATATCTTCAATAACACTTACACACTTTTCTTTCTTCTTTAAGTGCCATCTCCTCTCAGATGATGCAGCACGAAACAGCTCAATAGTGGAACAATTGAAACAAGTTTTCAGATTATCGATCCAAGAAATGCGTCTTCTTCCTGGTCTTCTTTTGCCTTGTAACTTTCCTTGAATGACCAGCTACAGCAGATGATATTTCTCTCCTCTCATCACATGACCCGGATACTGCAGTTTTCTAATTTTGACAGTATTTAATATTTCCTTTTCTCTTTCCCATCCGCCTCATCACCTCATCGTTGGTGACCTTATCTTTCCAACTCAGCCTCAGTATCCTTCTGTACGTCCATAGATCAAATGCCTCCAATCTGCCCATTTCTCTTTTCTTTATGGTCCAGGTCTCAACTCCATAGAACAAGGTGGAGAAGACATAGCATTTCAGAAGTCTAATTTTTAGATATAAATTAAGGCCTCTGCTACAGAACACTCTCCTCATTTTATTGAATGCATTTATGGCTTGACCGATCCTGGACTTTATCTCCTCAGTACAGTCATTGTAGCAGTTCACATTTGTTCCTGAATACTTGTACTTTGTCACTTGCTGTACTGCCTCCCCATTGATTATCAAGCTCATTTGATGTTGTGTTCGTGATACTACCATAAAACGTTTCATACTGACATTAAGTGTTAATCACCATTGTTCACTTGCCTCCACGACTTTGTTAGTCAGTCGCTGTAAATCTTGTAGACTTTCTGCGAATAACAACGTGTCATCTGCAAATCTTAAGTTGTTTATTATTTTTCCATTAACTTTAATTCCTGCTGTTTCTTCCTCTAAAGCTGCTTGTAATATTTCTTCCAAGTATTGATTAAACAGCATAGGAGACAAGACACAACCTTGTCTAACACCACGTTTTATTTCCACCTCTCCAGATAGCTGCCTACCTTCCTTTATGACCGCAGTCTGTTTATAATAAATATTGCTGATGAATCTAATGTCTTTCACACTTGTCCTACCAGGTTTTAAATAAAAATAAATTTAAAATAAATAAAACAATATTCGCAAAAAAAATCTAAAGAATCTCAAACGGGCCATCGTTGCTTACGGGCCCTCACAGCTTACGGACCCTTATGCATCAGTCTCCCTTGCGCCCCCCACCCCCATCCACCCCCTTTCTCGGTGGCCCTGCAAGTTCTAAGACAGTCACAGTCATATTATTTAAACCGTTATTGTTTCGGCTCCTTGAGCTGCATCTTCCCCCTTAAGATTCACATCCAATAATAACAAGTAGTTCCGTGGCGAACTAAAGAGCCTACTTTTATATTAGTATGTGTAGTTGTAATTCAGGTGAGGATTGGGAAGGAGACTGTCGTGGCCATAATTTAGGAATTATCCTGGCATTTGCCTGGAGTAAAAGTGAGAAACCTCGGAAAACCACTTCCAGGACGGCTGAAGTACGAAGGTGGATCAAAAAGTTAGTTGCACTAACGCGTTGCAGCAGTGCCCTGTGTGTCGCAAACGTGGGCACAGCGGAGAAAGGAACAGACACTGCCCACACGTCTGTTAGGCAGGTCGCTATGGTGTCTCGTCTTGTATGGTGTGAATAACGGCCAAATGCAATGGCGCGTCGACTGGACATTCACTCCTAATATGAGGTGCGTGCGACAATCTGATTCCTATGGGCCAAACGGAAGAATTGCACGGACATTCATCGTGAAATTAGTGCTGTGTATGTGGAGCGGGCCATTTCCCGGCAAGGGATCGTCAAGTGGTGTCAGCAATTTGAAGCCGGACGCACGGATATCACTAACGAATATCGCGAAGGCAGGCCCGCAACGTCCAGGACCCGTGCAAATGTGACTTTCATCTGTTCGGTAAGCTCAAAATGGAGCTCGGAGGTCGAATTTTTCAGACCGATGAGGAGGTGAAGGTCACTGTCTCCGTGTGGTTGCAGAACGCTGTAGGAACTTTCTATGCATCCGGCATCGACAAGTTGGTTGTGCGTTCGCCGAAATGTTCGGAGTCTCTAGGAAACTATGTGGAAAAGTGACGTTACGTTGTATGTCATTATAGTCGTGCTGCTGTTGTATAGGTGGTGTAATAACTGGGAAGTGCGACTTATTTTTGATGTGTAACATCTTTCCGCTCAGTTGCTGGATAGTTTTGCGGGAGTGATTTTGAAAATTGGGGACGGAAGTGGATCGGAACGATCGAGCTGGCAGTGATGGATCAAACGGAAGTATGCACTGCCTGCTCGATCGATCAAACGGAAGTGTACTAGCTGGCAGTGGTGGACAACGGAAGTATGCACTGCCCGCTCGATCGATCAAACGGAAGTGTACTAGCTGGCAGTGGTGGACAACGGATGTATGCACTGCCCGCTCGATCGATCGAATGGAAGTGTGCCCTAGCTGGCAGTGGTGGATCGAACGGAAGTATAAGACGCACTGCCAACTCGATCGATCGATCCAGCTGGCACTGGTAAGAGAAACAATCAGCGCGCGGTGTCGAAAATTGATACCATGGCGCACTCTCGGCCATGTGGAATGTATATGACATACTGAACGGAAAACGCTCATGCGAATTCTGGTGTCAAGTGATTTAAACAAATGACATGGTACCCTACATGTTCGAAGTCTTCGTATCAGTATTTAAATGGTAAAATGCCTTAACATCAAACATTGTAAGTACTCGGCATTGCATTGGCATAATGCATTTTAAACTCAATGTCACTCAGGAACATTATCGAAACAAGCAAAATATAAATGAAACTTGATTCCGTAATGCAATATTATTAATAATAATCATTTATTGCAGGTAATAGCCATGCCGAGATACAAAACTAATACTGATAACTTATATCTTACCCATCAGTGTTTATATACAAAGTGCCTGACAGGTTGGTGGAACCCACGGACTCAGCGAGGTAATTCACCACTACCGCCTCTACGGGCAGTGTCCTAGGGCTGGAAACATCGAATCGGAAGGGATACAACTGGTGAGGTGGGATTGGCACCTCGCCCAGGCGGCCTCACCTGCAAAGCGAACTGGGGCTCATGAGGGAAGGTAAGGGTTGGTTTGGATGGATATACAAGGAAGAGGGAAGGAGGCGGCCGTGGCCTTGAAGAAGGTACCATCCCGGCATTTGCCCGAAGACGAAGTGGGAAACCACGGAAAACCACTTCGAGGATGGCTGAGTGGGAATCGAACCCCCTCTACTCATTTGGGCCACCCGAGGCTGAGTAGACCCCGTTCCAGTCCTCGTACCACTTTTCAAATTTCGTGGCAGAGCCGGGAATCGAACCCAGGACCTCCGGGGCGGCAGCTAACCATGCTGACTGCTACGCTACGGAGGCGACTCTTTGTGCCAATAATACTATAAAATGCCGGCGTATCAACAATTTCACGTGAGGTTTCTTCTATGTCAGATGTTACACATCATATGCGACTACTTTAAGGCTCGTAATTTTTTTGGATCTGCACTCGTAGGAAGCGAACCCCCACCTCTTTTCAGTTTTGCCTCCCGAGGCTGAGTGTACCCCGTTGTAGCTCTTAGACCAGAATTAAATTTCTTGGCAGAACAGGGAATCAAACCCGTGGTGATAACTAGGAGTGCTAGCCACTACGCAACGTGGCAGACGCACACACACACACACACTATCAAAACAAGTAGTTCCATGGCGAAATAAAGAGCCTACTTTTCTTAAAATTTAAGATTCGGAGCAATGATTGATCTATTTAGTTCTCTCTAGAATAACAAATTGAACTACGAAATTAAGTTGGTAACATTGTTTTTAATGATTTGCAAGAAATGTACCCGAAGTATTGAGACCCAATAGACCTTGCTTTTGTTGTTTTTGATATATTTAGAGGCTTTGCGACATCGTACTTGGATGTGTGTAAAATTTGTCTGATAACCTGTCTTATCGTGATGTATTGGTAGTCTATGTGTAATTGCAATTCAGGCGAGGATTGGGAAGGAGACGACTATGGCATTAGTTAGGAACCATCCTGACATTTGCCTGGAGTGGAAGTGGGAAACCACGGAAAACCACTTCCAGGCCGGCTGAAACAGGAGTCCAACCCACCTAGTATCAGATTTCCTCCCGCCGGTAACGTCACCATGCAGAAGGCTATCAGGTATTGCCGGGTGTTTGGAGGCTTGCGAGCTCAAATGATCCTTGAGGCTATGCCCGCGGGAGCTTCGGCTCCTGGGAGGTTACGTGCCGGGTGCGACCGTGCCGCATGCGACCCACCAAAAATCGTGCCAGTAGCGACCCTGCTAGTAGCTTACAGTGCCCCATGCGACCCATTGTTCGAGAGAAGAATGTTTACGGTGCGCCGTTTTAACTTAATTTACTCCTACTGTCGACTAAAATATTATGTACACTCGAGTTTGAAAGTTGTTTGTGAAGTAACCAATAACATCATCATATTTGTCGTTATATTTTGTTAAGTCATGTAAGTTTGGAATTTTTCATTTATATTTTAATATTTTTTATCGCAGCTGGAACATAAAGCGTGCTCGTTTTTAAGCGTGTTTCAACCATGCGTCACCTTTAAGAATTTGTTTCTCAAACACCCGTCATCAGATCGAATTCAAGTTTTAACACAATGTACATTGGAATGTTTTATAACTGGTTTAATAATTTCAAAATGTTGTGTGTCCAAGGAACAAAGTTATCACTTTTGTAAGGTAACTTTTTCTCGGCTCGGGGTGGTTGAAAAATTACGTTCTTGGTCGCGTTATAATCCTTATATATCAAAAGGCTATGCTGTAGGACTGTAAAATACGTAAATGAACGTACTTATTTTATATCGGTTTGTATTTGTAAGGGATAAAACAATCCAAACACTAAAGATGGCTTTCCTTTTTTAGTTGTAATAACATAGGATTCTTCCATTGCACAAATCACTTGTAAAGCAAACTTAACACAGATATTGACTGGTTGCAAGTCTCAAAATAAATAAAGGCTCATAGTGTCTACAGTACATGACGAGGTAAACCCTCCTCCCCCAAAAAGACATGTTAGAAATTCCCAAATTCCACCGATACATCAGTGCTTGGGTCGCTAGTGGCACGATGGCAAATTGGTGGGTCGCATGCGGCACGGGTTGCAACCGGCACGGTCGCATCCGGCACGACACCTCCTGGGAGGGCCACCCAATCTGGACAAGCCTAAGGTGATGGGACTGGTCCTCCAGGTTGGAGGTAGGGCGTGAGACTAACAAATCTACCCAGGAAAAAAAAACACTTGTTACGGAACCAAAGGGCAAAGGAAACCGGACGGATGAAATGGACCTTGGCAACGGAAACAGTACATGAATTGGTATTTTGGGACATGGAATGTAAGAACACTGAGTATTATGGAACTTGAAGATGGAAATGAAGAAATATAATGTAAAGCTGGCAGGAATACATGAGGTATCAATGGGAAGCCAGGAGGACGGCGTGTGAGGAGAAGACCTAGGACCAGATGGCTGGACAACGTGGAGGAGGATCTGAGAAAGATGGGAGTCAGAAGATGGAGAACCAAAGCAGTCAACAGGGAAGAATGGGTGGAGAATGTCCGGGAGGCCACGGGCTGTAGCGCCAAGGAGTAAGCAAGTTTTGCCTCACGAGGCCAAGAGTACCCCGTTCCAGCCTTCAGACCAGAATTAAATTTCTTGGCAGAGCCGAGAATCGAATCCGGGCCTCCAAGGCGACAGCCAAACATGCCAGCCACTACACTACGAGGTGGTTGCCCAATAGTGCACTGCAGTTTGTTTGAAATTGTTTCCTTGCATGGATTCTGAGATGTACTGAGATCCTACTGATAAAATGCCCAGAGAGATATTGCCTCTGATATTGAGTACAGTTACATCTCTTACGATATTTACAGTGTATAATATATTTGTTAGTTATGCCTTGCATGATATGGAAGTTACAAACTGTTAAACATTGAACCTATCAAAACCTGTAGAATTACGTTGGCATCACTGTCACCTATGGGTTGCTCAAAATAAATTTACAAAATTATGATCTGTAGGCCTACGTGGGCTACGTTTGGAACAGTTTGCCCGTAGCCTATACATTCCAATATATTGAGACTATGGTTCAAAATTATGGAGATATTTATCAACAGTTGGTAGCCTTGGTAACTCCAAAAATACGCCAACGCCAAGTTATGTCTCTCTAAACAATGCATTACAAATTTGATGGAATCTATTTGTTACTATAGAAGTTACTGTATATGCGCTTAAACATTGAACATATAAGCGTGCATGGAATTAAGTTGGTAGCACTAACTTCGACAATTTACTCTAAATATGTGTAAAACATTTGAGACACATGGCAGTTGTACATTCAACATATCTGCAGGCGTATAATCAGGTTGGCAACACTTTCATATATAGTTTACTCAAAATTAATCTGCAATATTATGATCTATATATATGCTAATTTGGGAAAGAAAAGCTATTTGCTAGTATAAAAGTTGAGTGCAGTTAAACATTGAACCTATCAGCACGTTTAGAATCATGTTGCAGGACTGTCATGCATGAGTTACTTAAAATTAATCTTCAATTTGTGAGTTCTATTCGAGTGCGATGTTTAGTACTGTTGGCCTGCATGCTTTACGATATACTGAGAATAGGGTTGAAAATTATAGAGAGCATTTATCAACGGTTGGCAGCTCTGATGATTAAGGAATACGTATAGTCATGTGTATCAAAGTACTCGAAGTACATAAGAAATTTGGTTGAAATCCAATAAATTCTATGGAAGTTTCATGCAGTAAAAAATTGAACCTATCAGTTGTCATGGAATCATGTTGGCAGCACTGTCACATATAGGCTTCTGAACATTAATCTGAAATATTATTATAATCTGTATGACAAAAATTTGTATTTATTAACCTCATGTAATTTATTTCAGGATTAGGGCACAGCCAAGCTCTTTTTGGGTACATTCGTGTTGACCGACTGAAAAGCACCAAACTTTTGTTTACTTAGGCAACACTGAAAAATGGCTTCAAACCTCACAATAATCTGTATGTGTGCCATTTTTGGAGTAGTTCCCATGTACTGTATAGTCTACCTTTTGTGATATCCAACACCAAGTTCAAAATGTAATTGTGTTTTATGAACAGATGGTAGCACTGATGTCAATTTCAAATATGATCTTAAGATTTACTGGTATAGGTCTTCTCTCATACTGAATTTGGTTTCGATAACTGTAGCCGTTTAGGAGTCGATAGAGGGGACATACACACCCACACACAAACACACTCAGACAGACATAAGGACAGACTTGCAAAATATGAAAAGTAGGCAGACTGCAGATATATTTTAAAAGTTGTTATTTTAGGTACATAGGTGTGTGGTGATAGATCAACAATATATTCTTAAAATGGATGGTTATAGCTATGATAATAATAATAATAATAATAATAATAATAATAATAATAATAATAATAATAATAATAATAATAATAATAATAATAATAATAATATCGCTACATATCACCATGCAGAAGGCCGTCATCTAGGAGACCTGTTCCATTGTTCGCTCGTTTCTCAATGTGCCACCTTAAGAGAATTAGCCATACCGTCTTGCAAACAAGCCGACGATATGTTGATATGTCCCACTTATGTGGTGAAATGAATGTAGAAATAATAATAGCCCCTTCTTATTCCCGTTTTCCAAGGTCGGGGATGAGATGAGATGAAAGGCTTTGCGGAAGATGTTTTTTTTTATAGCTGGATGCCCTTCCTGACGTCAACCTCATGAGAGGAGTTAATGAGAGATGAAATGAATGATGGTGAATGATACTGGGCAAGGTTGTGGAAGGAAGCGGCCGTGGCCTGACAGAAGGTACCGTCCCAGCATTTGCCTCAAGTTAAAAATGGGAAACCAAGGAGAACCATTTCAAAGACGGCCGACGGTGGGGCTTGAACCCACGTCTACTGAGTTCACAGAGTGCTTGGCCCCATGGCCTAGTGCTGCGCTTTAGCGAGCATAGCCACCGCTGTCGGTTATAATAATAATAATAATAATAATAATAATAATAATAATAATAATAATAATAATAATAATAATAATAATTGTGGCTCTGTGGCTAAATGGTGAGCACGCTAGGCTTAGGCCCCAAGTGTCCCGGGTTCGATTCCCGACAGAGCCATCAGGGATTTTAATCTCCTGGGGTTAATTCCCGTGGCTAGGGGACTGGGTGTCATCATCATCATTTCATCCTCATTACGACGAGCAGGTCGCCTAAGGGCGTCAACTAGAAAGACCTGCATTCGGCCTCTCCGGAGGCCACACGATCCTTCATTCATTCATTATTACTATTATTACTAGACTACTATTTTATTATTATTATTATTATTATCATCATTATCATTATCATTAGCGAACAATATAAGAACAGGGATATTCCATCTTGGTACTCTGATGAAAGTGGGACGGCTGCTATATGGGTAGCGGATCCAAGCAGAGTTTTTATTGAAAAGTTTGGTGCTGGAAATGGATTTGTCTGGGTCAAGAGCAGAAATATTTCTTATTTAAGCTGTTACTTAACACCCAATGAATCAATTCGGCAGTTTGAGACCCGACTATCTGCCCTTGAGGATTTCCTAGGTACAGTAACTGGGGGTATTCTGGTGGCCGGTGATTTTAATGGTCGAGCAGTTGAGTGGGGCTTGGCTCATACAAACGGAAGAGGCCATAGCATTTTGGAGATGGCTGCTAGGTTGGACTTGGTGCTACTAAATAGCGGCGATGTTCCAACATTTTGTCGGCCTGGGCAAAACGGAACCACACCAGACCTAACGTTTGTCTCTGCAGATCTTGCTGCTTGCATTGCAGACTGGCATGTAATGCTAGATTATAACAACAGTGATCATAGATACATCCTTTTCCATGAAATTCCGATACCGTTTAGATGGAACGTTGATCACATGGATGGTGAAATTCGTCTTGCAGTAATAGCACAAGGGAAACAAGTTCTGGAGGATTTGTTTCAACATAGCCCCACGAGTTCTGCAGAAACCCTGGTTAGGTCGACCATTGATCTCATTGTTAAGGTTTGCGGAGCATCCATGCCCAAAAAGAAGATTTTTCCGAACAAACGGCCAGCCTATTGGTGGAATGTTGAAATAGCAGAGGCTCGACGATTGTGTTTTCGATTAAGGAGAAGGGCACAAGGGCTCTGCAGAGATTCTCTAGAGTTTGCAAATGCGATAGAAGAGTGTAGAGTAGCGAGGAGGGCTCTCAAACGGGCCATTGCTCAAAGTAAGGCACATAAATGGAACGAGCTCATTAACGATCTGGATCAGGACCCATGTGGTCTGGGCTACAAAATTGTCAATAAGAAGCTCGGCGGCATTATGGTGTCTACTGCTGCTATGACGGCATCCCAGAAGGAAGCTATTATAGATGAGCTATTTCCTAATCATCCAGAGAGATTTCCCGATCACATTCCGGTGATGCTTGATGATATTCCGCTATTCACTAGAGAGGAATTACAAACTACAGCACGATCTTTTCAGAATAAGAAGGCACCAGGGCCGGATGGAATTCCTGCTGAAGTGCTAAAGATGATATCCGAAGAGGAACCAGATGTTTTGCTGAACATGTTTTTTTTTTTTTTTTTAGCGTATGGCTTTTAGTGCCGGGAGTGTCCGAGGACATGTTCGGCTCGCCAGTTTTGTAGCTGCTTCGAGACGGACACCCAATGGGTGAGCTACAAGTACCGTTGGGGAGGGAAGGAGGGAAGGTGGATTGTAAGGACGAGGAGTTGGAAGGTAGCGGCTGTGGCCTATAGTTAGGGACCAACCCCGGCATTTGCCTGGAAGGAAGATGGGAAACCACAGAAGACCATCTTCAAGGTTGCCGGCGGGGGGATTCGAACCTCCTCGCCTCCCGGATGTGAGCGACTGCCATCAGTCATGCCGTAACCACCACGGCTAACTCACCCGGTAACATGTATAATTGTTGTTTACTACAGTGAGTCTTTGCGACCCCGTGGAAAGTGGCCAGGCTTGTGCTCATGCCTAAAGGCAAAGGAGATCCCACTACTGTTTCAGGTCAGAGACCTCTATGCATGTTGGACATGGCTGGCAAACTGTTTGAGAAGATGATTAAAGGAAGGCTTCAGGCAGCGATTGTTGCTGCAGGAGGTCTGTCCCCCAAACAATACGGTTTTGTGAAGGGTAAGTCCACCATCAGCGCCATTGAAGATGTGGTGATGGCTGTCAGATCCATTGAGCATGGCAACCATTTCTCTAGGAAAATGTGCTTACTGGTTACTCTGGATGTGAAAAATGCCTTCAATTCTGCCCGGTGGATTGACATAATTGCTGCACTTGAAACAACATTTAACATTCCTCGCTACTTGGCGTCTGTTCTGAGGAATTATCTTTGTGATCGTTGGATACAGTATGACACAGATGAAGGAGTCAAGTGTCGCAAGGTAACAGCGGGGGCGGCTCAAGGCTCGGTGTTAGGTCCTGATTTATGGAACGTAAATTATGACAGCATTTTTCGGATGGAGATGCCAGAGGACACTTCTTTGGTGGGATATACTGATGATCTTGTTGTGCACATTATGGAGCGCTCCATGGAGGGTCTGCAACTGAAACTTAATCAGGTAATGCGGAGAGTTTCCACCTGGATGAATGAACATGGTCTTCAACTAGCAGTTAATAAAACAGAACTAGTCCTTGCTACTAAGAAGAGAGTTCCACGAGTTGTACCAATGCTAGTAGATAATCAAGTGATAGAAACAGCTCCTGCTGTTCGTTACTTGGGTGTTATGATTGACAGCAAGTTAACATTCTGGAATCATATCAGCAAGATTGCTGATAGGGCTGCAAGGATGGTTAACAACTTGTCGCGGCTCATGGCTAATATTGGCGGCCCTTCACCATTGAAGAAGAAACTGCTGATGAGAGTGGCGGAATCAGTTATTGTTTATGGTGCAGAGATTTGTTCAGTAGCTCTTGGCTCTGAGATGTATAGGAAGAGGATAACCTCTGTTCACAGATGAGCTGCCCTCAGAATAACTTCTGCCTATCGTACAGTGTCTGGACCGGCAGTGCTAGTAATAGCTGGGGCGATACCCATTTACATCCTGGCCAAGGAAAGGCGCCGTATATACTTGCGAAAAGACGAGCATTATAAGATACGGGTGAAGAGGGAGGAAAGAGATATATCTCTTCTGGAATGGCAGGAAGAATGGAAACGTGAACATCGAGGCAGGTGGACCGCTAGGCTCATCAAGCAACTGAAGCCATGGTTGTCAAGGGAACATGGTGAGGTTAATTATTACATTAGCATGTTTCTCTCTGGCTTTGGTTATTATGAAGCATACCTCCATCGAATGGGAATTTCACCGAGTTCACGGTGTCGTCATTGTGATGATCAATGGGACGATGTTCAGCACATATTCTTTGCATGCTTGAGGTGGAGAAATCTTCGAAGGCTTCTGGAGACAAAAGTTGGTGTCATTACACCAGTCAATGTGGTGGATAAAATGCTCAGCAGCAGAGAAAGTTGGGCACAGATTGCAGTCTACATCTCTGAGCTGCTGAAAACAAAAAAAGAAGAGGAACCGAGAAGATTGGTTGCTGAAGACAGTGAAGATGATGATGAGTAATTTCATTATCATCACGTTTAATGAAATTGACTGAGACCTCTGGTCGTAACGGTGGCTGCACCCTGAAGTAAGGCTGAACAGGCAGTTCCGGGGTGGCCTTAAACCAAGTATAGGGTTTGTGGGTTTTTAGTAGGTAAGAATCCTGCACAGTTGTAAGTCCGGAAGCTTGCAATCTGTCTTTTGAAGATTTCCCCACGATTCCCTCGAAAAACTTTAAAAAAATTAAAAAAAATCATTATCATTACCATTATAACCAAAAAAACATATTTTCTGTATGCACTCTTGTATTAAAATATAATCTGTTTATATGTTGTAAATAATAATTAATATGTCTCACAGATAAGCTGAACTGGTTTTGCCGTCAGATTCGTGAGACATATCACATTAGTGTAATAAAAAATAGTATTTAATAAATAAATAAAAAATTACTATTATTATTATTATTATTATTATTATTATTAATATTATATATGGCATTTAGAAGCCTCCGTGGCTTAGGCGGCAGCACGCTGGCCTCTCACCGCTGGGTCCGAGGTTCAATTCCCGGTCACTCCATGTGAGATCTGTGCTGGACAAAACGGAGGCAGACAGGTTTTTCTCCGGGTACTCCGGTTTTCCCTGTCAAACTTTCATTCCAGCAACACTCTCCACTATCATTTCATCTGTCATTCATTTAATCATTGCCCCAGAGGAGTGCGTCAGGCCTCGGCAGCCGGCACAGTTCATATCCTCGCCGCTAGATCGGGGCTTCATTCATTCCATTCCTGACCCGGTCGGAGACTGGAAGCAGGCTGTGGATTTTCATTTTCATTATATATGGCATTTACATGAAATTGCAAAACCATCACTGATTTTCAGAGTCACTGAAGAGATAAAACCTTTCGTACTATGCTTGCAGTTATTATTATTATTATTATTATTATTATTATTATTATTATTATTATATTATTATTATTCCTCATGGCATCATCCTACGTGTTAGCTAAAGGTTACCGAAGAGTTCAAATACAACACACCCGTTCGATATCATGTGATAACCAAGCTTCAGATTCTTAGATCTTCACGTCCTACTCTCCAAATTCCAGTTTATTTAATGTTTTAGGTACGAACGAGTAATATACTTCAAATTTATAGAGCTTAAATTGACCTAATTTTACGTTAGTACCTAATAAGACATATTTTGCGTGAGAGAAGTTAAAAACACCTAATGAAGTTCGCACCTCTTACCTCGTGAATTCGAACGCAGTTTCTCCGCTTTCAAGCGCAATTTAACAGAAAACAGGAAAGGGTTTACACCTGAGAATGTCTCTAAGTACTTCATTTTTCAGTGTCATACTAGAAGTGAGAACGTTTGTTCAAAATGAATAGTGGGTTTTTCAGTGTCACACTAAACGTAGCTGTAGGCTATTGTAGTTGGTACTTTCAAATAAATACTTTTTGTATTATTATTATTATTATTATTATTATTATTATTATTATTATTATTTGATTATTATTATTATGACTGTTAGGAGTGGCCACGGGAGTGTTCAGTGCGGAGTGTAAAGTGAATTAGAAAGAAGCTAAGCCTAGGAGGTAAGCTGAAATGAAGTGCAAGTGTTACAGAAAGAGGCGTACTACGAAGGTACTAATCAATTACAAACATATACCAGGGTACATAGTTAAAAAGTCTCATGACAAATCCATTGGCGTGCTAGCCCGATAAGTGAGGTTAAGTTAGCCGAGTCACGGATCGCCCACCGAAAGAGTAAACTCTGGGTAGTCCATACTGGCAACACAAGGCTCAAGTGTAGCAGGTGCGCACAAACATTTCACACCACACGGAGCGAGCAAAGGTACATGCTAGCAATGGGTAAAGACTTTCAGTCAGGAAAATGAACTAGACGCCTCATGCAGACGGAATAAGGCTAAAGTGTTACAGTTGCGCAAAAACGTTTATATTATTATTATTGTATTGTGAAGTGACTTACCAAAGCCAAGCGCTTTGAGAGAATTTCTGTTATTGAGGACCAGTCAAAACAAGAGAGCATTGGGAATCTTCGACCGAGTATGGAGGATCTTTAGCAACGGTGTCGAAACATTCTCAATAAGATGAAACTTGCAACTGACAGGCAGCGTAATATATCCAACGATGTGAAGAATGGCATAGTGGAACTAGAAGAGGCCATTGATTCTATAGCCTATTGTGATCGTACTTCACATGCGACACAAGACGAAGCTCACAAGGTTGTATTGAATGACCTACCGAAGGACATGACCCCCAATTCTAGCAGCAGGAACGAAGTTACTTCGGGAACTGTAGCTGCTCAGGAGGGGGATAAGAAGAATGAGACAGAGTCGTCAGAAATATGGACTCCTGTTACATCGAGGAGAGACAGAAGATTGGTAAAGGTTAGAGAAAATGCTGAGAATAGGCAGGAGGATTTTGCTGATAATGTTGACATATCTACCCACCAAGCAACCCCAAACAGACAGAAGAGACCTAGTAGGCCAAGGCGAGCAGCCTTACTGATCAGACCAGCTGAAGGTAAATCATATGCCGATATTCTGAAGGAGATTCGTCAAAAAGCAAACCCTAATGATACAGGAACTGAAGTCCGGTCCATTCGACAAACTAAAGCGGGAGACGTCCTTGTCGAGTTGGGAGCAAGTTCCAGGGATAAAGCAGCTTTTGGTAATTCTCTGCGAAATGTTCTGGGGTCCAATGCTACAGTTCGTAGGCTTGAAGCGAAGGCAACTGTTGAAATCAGAGACCTTGATGCTCTAACTACTTCCGAAGAGGTCATGGAAGCTATCCAGAGAACTATCCCAGAACTCTCTCCAGATACCAAGGTGCTGCTGACGAGGACGAATACGAGGGAAGTGAAGATGGCTGTTGTCACATTAACAACTAGTGATGCAGATGTGCTCTTGAGGCAAGATCATATCACCATAGGATGGGTCAATTGCAGGATTAGACGGAGGATCATGGTATCTCGTTGTTATAGATGTCTGGACTATGGACATGTTGCTAGCAACTGCAAAGGCACAGATAGAAGTAAACTTTGCTATAATTGCGGCGGGACAGGTCACAAAGCTAGAGGATGTACGGCCTCAAAGAAATGTGTTCTTTGTGAAGAACGAGGTTTTATCAAAGATTTAGCACATGCTATGCGATCTGGCCAGTGTAAGATCTTCAGAGAAGCTTTGGACAAAGAAAAGGCACTGAGGTTCAAATGATTCGTATACTTCAAGCCAATCTACATAGAAGTAAGACAGCCAATGATCTGCTATATCAGCTAGTCACAGAGAAGCAAAGCGATCTCTTGCTAATCAGCGAAGCGTATAAAGATAAAGAGTCATCTCTTTGGTTCAGTGACACACTTGGCACTTCTGCAATCTGGGTGTTGGATCCTAGAAAAGTTATTATAAAGGATCATGGAAGTTCTGATGGTTATGTTTGGGTGAAGACCAGAAGGGTCACCTATTTTAGTGTTTACCTAACTCCTAATGAGGCAATTGAGCACTTCCGCCGCAAAGTAAATTCTTTGGAAGATGCAATTCTAAACGCCACAGATAGTGTCATAGTGGCTGGAGACTTTAACGCCAAAGCAGTGGAATGGGGTATGCCAAGTACAGATTCCCGGGGTAAGTACATTCTAGAGATGGCATCCAGGATAGGCCTTCTAATATTAAATATTGGTACAGTTCCAACTTTCCGACGTCCAGGATGTGAAGGAACAATTCCGGATGTCTCCCTGGCATCAGAAGTAATTGTGCCATTCATTAAGAGATGGAAAGTGTTGGAAGATTATTGTGCTAGCGATCATCAATTCATCGCCTTTGACTTTGAATCAAATGTTCAGGGACGGGAAGTACCTCCCCAGAAATGTCAACGGTGGAATGTAAATAGGATTAGCATGGACAAGTTCAAAGATATAATTGGGAAGGGTGCAGAACAGATTCGAAGTGCTGAAGCACGGAGAGAGTTTGAGGTTGAGGATCTGGTTTCTGCAACCATGAAAATTATTACGTCAGCTTGTGATGTTTCGATGCCCTCCTCAGTACCACGTCACCGAAAGAGCCCTGTATACTGGTGGACCAGAGAGATAGCAGAATTAAGGAAGAACTGCCTCAGGCTTCGCCGTCTTGCCCAGAGAGCAAGAAATCGGGAAGAAGCTAATGAAAAATCAGCGGAGCATAAAGCAGCAAAGAAGCTACTTCGGAAAGCCATAACTACGAGCAAGGTTCAGAGTTGGAGAAAGCTTCAGGAAGATATTGACACTGATCCATGGGGTTTGGGTTACAAAATTGTAACACAGAAACTTGGAAGTCACAGAACATCGTGCATCATGGAGGATGATATTATGAACACCATTGTTCAAACCCTTTTCCCAACTCATCCCACAAGACCTGAGAGGAATTTTGAATGTGATCTAGATTTCCCACTGTTTACTGAAGATGAACTTCGGATTGCAACGCATTCTTTACGGAACAACAAGGCTCCGGGGCCGGATGGGATTCCTAATGAGGTTCTGAAAATAATAGTTGATCAAGATATGTTGTTGTTATTGTTGAGAATGTTCAATGTGTGCATGAAAGCAGGAATCTTTAGCTTTCGCTGGAAGATCTGTCGCTTAGTGCTCATTAGTAAAGGCATGGGTGACCCTGAGTTACCATCATCGTACCGCCCACTTTGTATGCTTGACACAACAGGCAAACTATTTGAGAAACTCATAAGACGGAGATTGCTTGAAGCAATAATCGCAGCCGGCGATTTATCACCAAGACAATTTGGATTCAGGGTAGGCCGGTCGACACTGGATGCAGTGCAAGAAGTCGCCGATAAAGTACGAAGAGCGGAGAGTTATAATCATTACTCTCGCCGGGTGATTCTTTTTGTTACACTGGATGTTAAAAACGCTTTCAACTCTGTCAAATGGACTGATATCATGGATGCTCTAGAATTTTCATTCCATGTTCCAAGGTATCTCCTTCGGATCTTAGACTCTTACTTGAAGGATCGTGCTCTGCTCTACGATACTACAGAAGGGATCCGTAGAGTACAAGTCACGGCTGGGGCTGCCCAGGGTTCGATTCTAGGACCTGATCTCTGGAATGTTACATACGACAGCTTGTTGAGGCTTGAAATGCCTGAAGAAACTATTCTAGTAGGATATGCAGATGATGTTGCTGCTCTTGTAGCAGGAAGAAGTGTCGAGCAGGCACAGTTGCGACTCAATATGGTAATGCGCAAAATCAATAGATGGATGGAGGAACATGGTCTGTCTCTAGCACTTAGTAAGACGGAAATTGTCATCCTAACAAAGAAGAGAATTCAGACAATACTTCCAATACAGGTAGGACAAATTCAAGTAGAGACGCAGCCAGCAGCAAAATACCTGGGCATCATGATCGACAGTAAAATGAATTTTGGAGAACAGATTAGACGGACTGCAGATAAGGCAGCCAGAGGAGTAACGTCCCTCAGTCGGCTCATGGCCAATGTTGGTGGGCCAAAATCTAGTAAGAGAAGACTATTGATGACAGCCATCCATTCAGTTCTGCTGTATGGAGCGGAAATATGGGCGGATGCCCTGGATAAGGAAATTTATAGGAAGCCACTGGCGCAAGTGCAGAGGCGGGGGGCTTTGCGCGTGGCATCTGCATATCGCACGGTCTCTGAGGAAGCAGTTCTCGTTATTGCCGGGATTATTCCGATTTTTTTTCTTGCGAAAGAACGCAAGAACATTTACTTGAGGAAATCTGATATGGGTTTACAAAATGCAAGACGATCGGCAAGAGTACAAACCTTTCAAAATTGGCAGATCAAATGGGAGCAAGGAGATCAAAGCCAATGGACTAAGAGAATGATCCCTCAGGTGCAGGTTTGGACAGAGAGGAAACATGGTGAGGTTGGTTACTATCTCACTCAGTTCTTGACTGGCCATGGGTACTTCTGTTCCTATCTTAAGAAGATGGGGAAGGTGGATTCATCAGATTGCATCTACTGTATCAATGAATTAGATAATGCTAATCACACCTTCTTCTCTTGTGGACGGTGGGTCCAAAATAGGCAGTCTCTTCAAGATCACATTGATGTAGAGATATCCCCGGACAATATTGTTGCAGTGATGCTACAAAATGAGGAAAACTGGAAACTGGTAGCAAGCTTTGTTGAAGATATCCTCCGAACAAAGAAGACGGATCTGGATCGCCACTGAAGATGATTCATTACGGAAGAGTGCCCTACAGGCAAATATAAAATGACTCTAGCCTGAAGTAATGTGCTAAACGGTTCCAGGCTAGTGTTCAGAAGTAACGGGGGAGTTTTAGTCGGTAGTCTGCTACTCAGGAGCAGGAGCCCGACACTCTGTGCGTAAATGCATTTCTTCCCCTAAAAAAAAAAAAAAAAAAAAAAAAAAAAAAAAATTATTATTATTATTATATTATTATTATTATATTATTATTTCGCACTGCATAGAAAATTACCTAACACGCACTGTGTGAGAATCTTACCTACATAACCCTGGAACACAACGCTGTCCGGTATCTGTCTCTACTGCAATATTTTCTCGGAAAAATACAATTTCAATAAATAAAACAAAACCAAGGATGAAATAAAATTACCTGTTTTTGGTTTTGAATTATTACAGTAATTGGTATTCAGTTCGCGAGCAGGGTAGGATGTTGATTGGCTTGCCACATATTCCATAATCCTGTTTGTATACGTTCTGAACGTAATAATCTCCCAATTTCAGGAGTAATGCAATATCCATCCAACTTGTCAACCAAGGATGATGACACGCTGCACTCATGTGTGCTGTGGGCGGTCTAACAGTCTGTTTCTAGGGGAGTCGGCGAGTTTCGCAACTAGTAGTAAGCCTATACGGTATCGTCGTAGCCACGGCAGGGAAAATGAAGGGCAAGTGTTGCTTCAGAACCTCAGTTGTGTAACAAAAAGTCAACTTGAAGATATTTTAAGAAAATATATAATTATATTCATAAATTTAACGACCTAAACGAATTACAAATTTCTGGAGCTAGGTGTCACCACGAAGATCGCTGTTTAGATCCTGGTTCAGTCCAACGGCATTTAAGGATAGGTCTACTTATAATGCGTGATCAACAAATTTCCGTTTGAGGGAGTTGCTGCAGCGTATAACTTCTGCAATACCGGGGGAGTTAGCCGTGGTCGTTACAGCATTGCTGCAGGCAGTCGCTCACATCTGCGAGGCGAGGACGCTCGATTCCCCCCACCGTCAACCTTAAAGATGGTCTTCTGTGATTTCCCATCTTCCTTCCAGGCAAAATGCCGGGGTTGGTCCCCAACTATAGGCCACATTCACTACCTTCAAATTCCTGGTCCTTACATTCACACTTTCCTCCCCAGACAACACTCCACACGCAACGGTACTTGTAGCTCAGCTCATGGGTGTCCGCATAGAAGCAGCTACAAATTCTGGTCAGCCGAACATGTCCTCAGACACTCCCGTCACTAAAGCCATTGGCTACGCTAAAAGTAAATAAAACGAAAAGACTAATGCAATGTAGCGCGACTCCGATGCGGGTATACACGCACGGACATGTAGGCAAGGGATCACATTAGCAGTCATGTCTTGCCAAGATGCGTGCGCTAAATGCGGCAATGGGAATTATATAAAAGGAAACAAGTAGTTCCGTGAAGAACTATACAGCCTATTTTCATATATCCTGCCCATGTTAATTGCCACTATCAACATACAAAATTTCAGTTTAATTGCTGTAACAAATTCGTAGATATTGAGAACCGTCTAAATATTTCAGATGGTCGCCATATTGGATTTTTATTTTTGTACTATTACATTAATATTATTGTGTACGTGTGGTATTCAAACTTCAATCGCATGATTAGAACACAAGAAGTAAAAACGAGATTTTAAAATTACGCACAGCAGCCATCTTGTGATTATGCAAACAATTGAAATAAATTAGATGCCAGTGGATCAACATTTGTATAAGCATTTAACGTGCAACGTTTCACGGCACGCGGATAGTTAATTCACGAGAAACGTCCATTTAAATATTTATACTTCGCGTCGCCGCCATGTTGGATTTGTGCTCCCCAGGTTACTAAAAGTCCTATAGGTGAACATATGTTCATAGTCTCCATGAACATAAAAAAATTCAGTTTGGTTACTGTAAAAGATTCATAGGTAATTGAGAACCGTCTAAATATTTCGGAAGCTCACCATTTAGGATTGTTATATGTATAGGCCATAGAGTTATGTACCATTCAAGGACAATTATTGCCTAGGTTCATTATTCAAACTTTCACTTCGATCAAATGATTACGACACAAGAAATAAAAACTTAATTTTAAAATTTCGCACAGCCGCCATCTTGAGGTTATGTAAACAATTGAATTAAATTAGATGACAGTGCATTACAATCTGAAAAAATCATTTACTGTACCACATTTCACTGCGCTCAGAGAGTTAAATCACGAGAAAAGTCAATTAAAATATTTCAAATTCGCTTGGTTGCCATGTTCGTTTTGTACTTTGCAGGTTTGTGAAATATACATAGGTAAACTTGTACCAGTACCCTTTATCACCGTACAAAGTTGCAGGGTGATATCTGTAATAGTTTCGGAGATATAGAATGTCAGTGAAATATTTCGCACAGCCGCCATTTTGAGGTTATGTAACCAATTGAACTAAATTATACTCCAGTGCATTACAATGCGTATAAACATTTGCTGTACCAAGTTTCATTACATTTGGATAGTTAAATCGCGAGAAAAGTCTATTTAAATGTCTCAACTTCGCTTGACCGCCATGTTGACTTTTTAGTCACCAGGGTTTTGAAAGTCTAATAGCTGAACTTTCCGTAGTGCCCTTTATCACCGTACACAATTTCAGGGCGATATCGGTAATAGTTTCGGAGATATTGAATGCTAGTGAAATATTTCGCACAGCCGCCATGTTGGATTGGTGAGACGTAACAAAATTTGAAGGGCACGGTCGAGGTCGCCGGGAATAGTGCTATGAACTTACCGAGTTTCATTGAAATCGCTCCAGCCGTTTAGATTTTATTAGGGACACACACACACACACACACACCTCACACACACACGCACACACACACACGCGCACACACACACGGACAAAAGGTGATCTCATAAGCCTATTTTTTCAAAATTGAAAATAGGCTAAAAATGAGTGTCACATCCCCTCCAGGGACGTAGGCGACCTGAATTAGAGCCCTTTACTTCGTCCACTAACCAGGCATTCCGAGCCGGAGTTTGCGTGTGGTAGGGTGGCCAGTTCCTTTCCACTCCTCCTCCTCTTGCCATAGCATCCGGCAGGTTCCCATTTTGCATCACGAGGCTGGGAGACCCCGTTCCACACCATACCAAGATTTTTAAATTCTTGGCAGAGCCGGGGATCGAACCCGGTACCTTTGGGGTGACAGCCAACATTGCTAGCCAGTGCGCCACGAGGTGGTCCTAACGGGAACTATGGAGACGTTATTACCAAATGTGTCCAAACAGGACCAACGTGCTGTTATCCTTTTCTTGGCTGCCGAAGGACAAACACCGGTGGACATTCATCGGAGAATGATGAATGTATATGGGGTAGCATGTCTGTTAAAAAACACAGTTGTGGAATAGTGCGCCAAGTTCCGTGCTGGTCGCGTTTCGACTAAGACGCTGGTCGACCTAGGAGGAGAGACTCGTCCCTTACTGCGCAATACTGGAGAAATTACGGTGTTGATGATGATGTTAATTGTTGATTTAAGGGGCCCAACATCTAGGTTATCGGCCCTTTATGGTTTGGGTGATAGTGAGAGATGAGATTATAATGAAAACTATAACTAATACTAACTTACATACTACGGTAGAAGAAGAAATGATAAACCAATAAAGGATAAGGCAAATAAAGAACAGGAAGAAAAGAAATGCCCTCAACTCTCGAAGAATGAGGATTGAGCGACTTGGACCCGTGAAAGGCAGATAGGAAAGGGAAAGAGGAAAGGGCCCGCCCCAAAGTCAGTGGAAAAAGGGGGAAATAAACGGACCCAGCTCAGGAATCCCCCGGAATCACCAACTCCCTAATTCACCAGACGTAAGCCCCTGAGGATGTAGCAATATCCAGGGTGCACCAGAAGTGGTGAGGCTGCATACACCCTGCCTCATTGAGAACCCTGTGCAGAAGGCAGGAGATAACATGAAAAGAAATAGAAGGCTGACCCCTCGCAGAAGGAGGGTATCAGGAAAGATGAGACAAGGGTCAATTAAGGCGGGAAAGGAAGAGACTCCCTATGCCTCGGATACCCTGATACAGTCTGGGTCGGAAAAGAACAAGAGTTGACCAAGAGAGGTCGACAAGAAAGAAGACGGAGAGGAGCTCATCACAAGTAGTCTAAGTGGAAGCAATGTCAGACTCAGCTGGGGTCCCGTGGTTGCCAACCCACGTCCCACTATATGTGAGCCCCTGGTGGGAGATTGCGATGTGCAATTAAGGTGAACCATCCGGCAAAACTGCTACAAGGGGTGCTGTTGCTTCATGATAACGCACGTCCCCATAACGCAAACGTCGTAACGCAGAAGGTACGCCTACTCAAGTGAGAGACATTCAAGAATTCATCCTATAGTCCTGATCTCTCCCCATACGATTATCACGACTGCGGTTCCTCAAATAAGGCCCTGAAGGGTCGACGTTTCCTGTTGGATTAGGACGTACAGAAGGCGGTTACGGACTTCTTCACGCAGCAGGACATGTTGTTTTACCACACGGGGATCTTCAACCTGGTGCTTTGGCAGGATGAGTGCCTCGATGCTCACGGAGATTTAGCCTGATTGGCACATAGTTAAAAAAAAAGGTTTATGTTCGACGATGTCGAAATGTAAACATTATGAGTCAGAAAACTGTATCCTAATGAGGGTCATTATAACAGTATTTTTCATTATGAAACAGTTTCTCCGACCAATCAGAGCTCAAGAAACAGTTGTGTGACCAATTAGGTAAGGATACCTTCGCGCATGCGCTCAAAATCCAACATGTCTATTTAAATTACCGTCATAAAAAGTGCACCGTCCATATGTTCGCGTAAATAAACTGGCGAATATGAGAAATAAAAATAGCACTGTATCTTAATATCCCCAACTCCAATTTCAACACTGCGCATTGTTTTCAAACGACTTCGGTGACAATATTAGTGAATGCTATAGAGCTGGACGGCAGGCTGTAAACAATAGGTATTCTGTGTTGGCAAGCAAAGTCTCTGCTTTCGGAGTGCCTTGACCCACGCATGCGCTCTCTTCAGTCAGCTAAACCAGCGCGCCCTGTTCACTAACTGAATAAACTGAATCCCACAGATATTTATGAATATTTATGTTAAAACATATAATTAAGTTATAATTATCGTCGAACATAAACAGTCGTATGCAACTCGCCTACAATGGTAATTAAGGCACGCGTATGGAAATTATAAAACTCGCTTATGCTCGTTTCATGAACATACTCGTGTCTTAATTATTGTCATTATAGGCTCGTTGCATAATGTACTATTGTATTACCGCATGAATCAATAATTTAAAGAAAAAGATATTAACAAAGTTGTTCTTGGAAACGGTACATGTTTCAGGGACTAATGAACTATTTTTGTCCCCTTCATCAGCCAAATGTAAAGCATTAAAATAATGAAATTATGATATTATGATTATGATAAAGCGTAGCACTAAACTATCGATGGTCATTTAAACTAATATGGTTATTATTTATTTATTTATTTATTTATTTATTTATTTATTTATTTATTTATTTATTTATTTATTTATTTATTTATTTATTTAGCGTATGGCTTTTAGATCCGGGAGTGTCCGAGGACATGTGCGGCTCGCCAGGTGCTGTAGCTGCCTCAATGGGGACACCCATGGGGTGAGCTACATGTTCCGTTCAATTTCAAGTAGTTCCAACTTTCGTTGTCAGATATCACTGACACCTAGTGGTGAACGTTGGAACTTTGATAGAGCGTTTAACGAAATCTAACCTGCAAATATAGCTTCACACAAGTTTAATTAGTGGAAGGTTCTTTTACATGCCACAAATCTATGACATGGTCCACCGTATTAGGTTGTTGAAATAATTAGGGTATAGATAAAAATAAAGTAGTTGTTGGCGGTGTGACATGTGAGAAGATAGTATCCTATGTGGTCTGCAAATTAATGTTATTGAAGATGCATGAAGCAACCAGTAGTCGGTGAATTCATAGTCCCGCTTGAAGCAATGGTCAATAGCTGGAGATGACAAACGTGGAATTATAATACATCACCATTCTGTGGACAATCAATGAAGATGCCTGGCTCAAAAGATCCAAAAGCCAATCAAAAACGGCAGCATGTTAAACAGATTGCCTCGGATGTATGGTGTGGTAGCGATGAAGAGATGAAACAATTAGCTCAGGACAGGGGGCATGGAGAGATGGATCACACCAGGGGAATTAATCACAGGTGATTAAAATTTCCATGGCCCAGTCGGGAATCGAACCCAAGACTCTTCGGGCCAAAACCTAGCACGCTAACCAATCAGCCATGGAGCCGGACTTCATTAAAACTGGTTCGGTTGAGTAATTATTGAATTATTATTGACTTTAAGTGGAATAAATCGACTACTTACCATTTGGTATTCACTTGAATAAGTAAGCCAGCAAGTAAGAAATACAGTGAGTAAGTTTTATGTATGTGAGTATGAAATTTAGTAAGTAGCCTAACTCAGTGCGGTAAAATGGTACTAAGTAAGAAAGTATTTAAGTATGTAAGGAAGGACGACAGTGAGTCAGTATTGAAAAAGTAGGACTAAGCCTAAGTATTCAAGTAAGTGATGATGATGATGATGATGATGATGATGAAAATAGTTTTAAGGGGCCTAACGTCTAGGTTATCGGTCCCTAATGGTTTGGGTGGTCGTGAAGATGATAATGAAATGTAAACTATAACTAAAACTAACTACTAACTTATATACTAGAAGATGAAATGGAAAACAATAGGAGCGTAAGGCAAATAAAAAACAGGAGGAAAAGAAACCCTCGAAGAATGAGGTTTGAGGGACTTGGAAGAAAGGAGAGTATGGAAGGCAGATAGGAAAGTTAAAGAGAAAAGAGTCCGCCCAAGAGGCAATGGAAAAAGGGGGAAAAACCGAACCCAGGTCACAAATCCCCCGGTGTCGCCAACTCCCAAACTCACCAGCCGTGAGCCCCTAAGGGTGTAGCAATATCCAGGGTGCACCAGAAGTGGTGGGGCAGCAGGCAGGAGATATCATGAAAAGAAAAAGAAGGCTGACCCCTCGAAGAATGGGGGTATCAAGAAAGATGAGACAAGGGCCAATTAAGGCGGGAAAGTGAAAGACTCCCTAGGCCTCGAATACCCTAATACCGTCGGGGTCAGAAAAGAACAAGAGTTGACCAAGGAAGGTCGAGAGGAAAGATGACAGAAATGAGTCCGGCACAAGTAAGTGGAAGTAATGCCGAACTCAGCTGGGGCCGCGTGGTCGCCAACCCACGTCCCACCAGTCGTGAGCCCCTGGGGGATCAAGTAAGTGAGTAGGATGAAAGTTAGTTAGTAGGTTAAGTAAGTAAGCCAGTACGGAAGAATGATGCTAAGCAAGTATTTAAGTAGGGATGATAATTAGAAAATAAGTCAGTAGGTGTGTGAGAGGGAGAGGGGGAAATATGTAAATAGAAAGAATAAAGACAGGATGTAAGCAGGTATGTAACTTATGTAAGGCAATAATTAAATAGGCTAAGTGAGAATCAGTCAGTAAACAAATTGATAGGCCTATGTGAATAAGTCTACTACTACTACTCCTCGGCGCTACAGTCCATGTAGGACCTTGGCCTTGCCTAATCCTGACGATCTTCTGTACGTTTCCTCCATCGTCTTATTCCCATCTTGCGTAAGTCGTCCTCCACGTCATACAACCATCGTTTCCTAGGTCTTCCTTTGCATCTTCTTCCACCTGGATTTCCTCTATAGGTCTTTTAACCCGCTCTATCACCAGCCATTCTCTCCACATGTCCCAGCCATCTTAGCCTATTACTCTTAACTTCCGAAACTATTTCAGGATGACCATATAATTCCTCCAATTCTTTGTTTTCCCGTATTCTCCATGTTCTTGCCTCATTCACTGCTCCATATTTCTCCATCTCTTCCTTAAGGCCCTTCAACGCTCCAGGCTTGTTCAATGTTCTCACACTCCAGATTGCTATGAACATATAATTTTTCCGTTTACATTTTCCTTTTCAAGAGTTTAGTGCTTTTCAGTCGGTCAACACGAATGTACCCAAAAGCGATGGGTTATGCCCTAATCCTGAAATAAATTACATGAGATTAATATTTATTTCAGGATCAGGGCATAACCCATCGCTTTTGGGTATAATCGTGTTGACCGACTGAAAAGCACTAAACTCTTGTTTACTAAGGCAACACTGAAAATATGGCTTCAAACACCACAATTTTCCTTTTCCTTGCATAGGTCGTGTATCATTATCATCAGTCCGGCTAGTATTGTATTGGAGGTTCATAACAGGCTATTTTTTTCGATATGGGGTTGTTAGCCTCATGATCAACCCCCAACCTGGAGGACCAGGGTATCCCTCTTAATCTGGCCCATCACCTTTGACCTGTCCGGCATGGGTGGCTCTACCAGGAGCTTACACTCCCGCCGGCTTAGCTCGCAGGATCATTTGGGCTCTCAAGCCCCCACATCACGTCTAGATGAGGATACCATCGTGAGGGATGTGATTAAGGCAGTGAGTAAAATATTGATGGGCGCTGATAACCTAGATGTAAGGCCCCTTAAAACAACAATTATCATCATCAAAATATTGAGGAGAAAAATGGCAATTATAAGAATTTAAGGTTATTTATTTATTTATTTATTTATCGTATGGATTTTAGTGCCGGGAGTGTCCGAGGACATGTTCGGCTCGCCAGAGGCTGTAGCTGCTTCAAGCGGACACCCATGGGGTGAGCTACAAGTTCCGTCCTATTTCAAGTAGTTCCACCTTTCACTACCAGATGTCATTGTCACCTGGTAGTGAACGTTGGAACTATGATATTGTGTTTCAACGAAATCTAACTTAGAAATTTAGCTTCACACAAGTTTAGTTATGGAAGGACCTTTTACATGCCATAAATCTATGACATGGGACCGCCGGCTTTACTTCCCCTCCGAAGGAAGGCATACTGAAGGATTTTAACACTCTTAAAAAATTCCGACGACTTCGGCCGGATTTGAACCCGTGATCTTGAGAACAGCAGTTCAGCATGCTACCAACTACGCCACAAAAGCCGCTAGAATTCAAGGCAATCGTCTCCTTCCTCTTATTCTCTGTAAATCCATGTTTTAAAGCCACGCTACGTGGTGAAAATATACTGTACACACATCTTTCAGATGGTATAAATTAATGTAGCAAGTCTTCTGGTGTACTTATTGAAAGAATACCTTTGAAAATATTTCTGAAATTTCATTAGTAGCAAGTTAAGAAGGAGAGGAAGCTAGTAGAGACGCCGAGAAGAAAAAGAGGAAAAATGAAACGCAACACTTGAATTGTCATCTTCGTATTTTCTTGAATTCTCTTTTTTTGCTTTTCCTTGCCACCGTGGATGCTGGTGTACAAAGGAAACCAATAACGTAGCCTGTGCTCGCTGGACGCAGCTTCCAATATATTCTCCCCCACCCCCACCCTCCATCCCTGCCTACTCGCGCAAAATGTGATCTGGTCCCGTTCAATGGGTTTCCCTAGATTGCATCCCTCCCCCTCAATCCCCGCTCTTCCCGCCCTAACTCGATGGGATTAAGTCCGAAATTGACCCAATAGAATCCTTCTTCAACCCTCCTTTACAATCCGATGGACATCAAATTGTCGACTGAAGGAGGAGTGCCATATGGAGAGTGACATCTCAACCAAGACACAGGCGCGCACGACACAAAAGAAGACGGGATCTGACTGCTCAGGTGCTACTCAACACATCCGCCCGAGTGGGAGACGTCTCAAACATAACTTATAGCACAAATTAATTTATGTTCGACGATGTCGAAATGTAAATATTATATGTCAGAAAACTGTATCATAATGAGGGTCATTATTAAGGTTCGGAAGTTAAGGAAAAGTCATGTTTTTTTCCTGAGCTCATTTTACCCGAAATCTGAAAAATAAGTTTGAATGATGGGTCCCTGACCACGTTTAAAGCAATTTGATGTTGCCTATAAATGCATATTTCGGCCATTTTTATTGTTTTGGTCATATTTGGTCATATTTTAGTGATATAAGGTCATATTTGGTTGTAACTTCAGCATTTTCGTTTAAATTGAGGCATCGTTAACAAGGTACGCGTCGAGTTTCAAACACAGGATTTCCAAATAGTGCAGTAGATATATTTTTCTTTCTTTTCCCGGAACAGGCAGATAGCAGGTTTAGAAGACCTGATTCCAAGAAGGCGCTCCTCTACGGACGTCTTTTAGCACATCTTTCTGGACAAGTTAGATTGCGACACTGTACGCTTGAGATCACGGAATATGACGATAGTGTGCTTTCGCCTTTCAACAGGATGTCACGCTTTGGCACTTAAGACGTTTACTGTATGTTAGTGATAGGCTACTCTACCTATCCCAAAAATTCATGTGATATTTCATAGTTTAGGTCATCTTATATATAAAAGTGAAAGTCTGTATGTATGTGGGTGGGTGGGTGGTTGGGTGGGTGGGTGGGTTGGTTCCGTATACAAATCTACACCGTTCCACCAATCTCAACCAAATTTTGCATACACATAGTTTAGGACCCAGAAAGAACCGCTGGCTACATGAATTCTCGATAGTCTTTCTCATTCTTCTGATTTCAGCCCTTGTGCACTCATGCGCAGGCTAATCAAATCATAAAATATACTCATGAAGGAATGGCAAAATAGATAGTTTCCATGGCAACATAGCTCAAGTCGAGACACGGCCGTCTGGATGCCAGTTGCGCTCTGCACTACCGGTATAGAAAATGAGGATCTTTACTTGAAATCCCGTTAGTTACTCACTTACTCACACAGCACTGTCAACCGAGTTTAGCATAACAAAGACTTGACACTATCTTCTACTATATATTTGTCAAATACCACTCACTCACTCACTCACTCACTCATCACGAAATCTCAGAAACCACCGAACGGATTGGAATGAAATTTGGTATGCTGCTTCCCCAAGGGCCGCAAATGCCCACTAAGAGAGGATTTTTGTATATTCAGGTTCTAAAGGGGTGTTAAGGGGGTAGACCTGCATTTCATTGAATAACAATATGACACGACTATGACGCGAGCGAAGCGAGGCTAAAAATGAGATGGTGTGTGTCTGTGTATTACTCAATCACGCAAGTACCACTGGTCCGATTTACATGATTTTTACATGGAAGTAGCTGATTTACCTGGTTAACATATAGGTTACTTTTGATTTCAATACTTTGCACTATTTAAAGATGGCGACCATTTTAGTGACGTCACTACATCCTTTGGTTTCAAACTTTCATATTTCCATTTCAAATAAAAAGAGAACGCTAAGAAATAGCAAACTTTTGATGGCATATACGAGGTTTAAAATTACATTTTCTATCCGAAAGGTATCTCCAACCGTTAGCGAGTAAAACCTAAATTTGTGCTATAAAACACGGTCCACGCCGAGCGGTGTAGTTGGACAAAATGTTCCATCCTTAATCTCCCTCTGCGCAGCACCTCGCCTATCCCCTGTTTTAACTGTCACCTTCACATTTTATTTTATTTATGACGCGTAGTGAAGCACGGGTACTACAGCTAGTATTTTATAGTTTTTAGGGCATATTTAGCTATTTTTTAGGGCATATTTACCTAGTTTTTAGGTCATCTTTACCTAGTTTTTTAGGGCATATTTACCTAGTTTTTAGGTCATATTTACCTAGTTTTAGGGCATATTTAGCTAGTTTTTAGGTCATATTTACCTAGTTTTTAGGTCATATTTACCTAGTTTTTAGGGCATATTTAGCTAGTTTTTAGGGCATATTTACCTAGTTTTTAGGTCATATTTACCTAGTTTTAGGGCATATTTAGCTAGTTTTTAGGGCATATTTAGCTAGTTTTTAGGTCATATTTACCTAGTTTTAGGGCATATTTACCTAGTTTTTAGGTCATATTTACCTAGTTTTAGGGCATATTTATCTAGTTTATAGGGCATATTTAGCTAGTTTTTAGGTCATATTTACCTAGTTTTAGGTCATATTTAGCTAGTTTTTAGGGCATATTTAGCTAGTTTTTAGGTCATATTTAGCTAGTTTTTAGGTCATATTTACCTAGTTTTAGGTCATATTTACCTAGTTTTTAGGTCATATTTACCTAGTTTTAGGGCATATTTAGCTAGTTTTAGGGCATATTTGCTAGCATATTTTGTACTTCTTTAGGTCTTACACTTCCGAACCCTAGTCATTATAGTATTATTAATCATCATGAAACAGTTTCTCCAGCCAATCAGATCTCATTCATTGACCAATTAGGTAAGGATAGCTTCGCGCATGCGCTCAAAATCCAACATGTCGGACATGAATTACATGATTTGAAAGTTCAAATTGGATATCGGATCAACCATTATAGGTCTAGTTACAATCCCAAACACAAAGACAAAATCAGCACGAACCTTTACGGTAACAAGGAAACACTATGACATATACAAGAAATTTATGAATCTACGTCCAGAGGTTAGCAACACAGCATCCTTCTAAATAAATTACCGACATGGAAAGTGCACCGTCCCATAGTCTATGTTCGCGTAAATAAACTGGTGAATATGAGACAAGAAATAGCACTGTACCTTAATATCCCCAACCTAATTTCTGGACAGCGCATTGCTTTCAAACGACTTCGGTGACAATATTAGTGAATGCGAGTTCTGATCGGCACTAGACATCATGCAGGCTGTAAACAATAGCATTGCCAAGCAAAGTAAATGGTCTCTGCTTTCGAAATTCTTTGACCCACGCATGCGCTCTGTTCAGTCAGCAAACCACCCAGCGCGCTCTGTTCACTAACTGAAGTTACTGAATCCCACAGATATTTATGAATATTTATGTTAAAACATATAATAAAGTTATAATTATCGTCGAACATAAACCGTCGTGTCCAACTCGCCTATAATGGTAATTAAGACACTCGTATGGGAATTTTAAAACTCGCTAAGCTCGTTTTATAAACATACTCGTGTCTTAATTATTGCCACTATAGGCTCGTTGCATAATGTACTAGACGATAAGTTACTCTCAATAATTGATGTCCGGTTTGATTTGACTGGATCTAATTTTCTATCATATGGTATTCTTGCCTGGGGATGTGGTTATAAAAACGTTCTAAAAGGAGTTCAGATAGTACAAAATCTCATACTGTGAATAATGGTGAAGAATGATAGATTATATCCGACTATGACACTGTATGTCAAGACAAGGGTCTTCAATATTAAACTATTTGTATGCTTTAGAAATGCTGTATATAAATACAGTTTTAAATATAGAGAGAATTCAGGGTGTAAATCACGGTTATGAAACTACAAGAATTATAGCGAATCATTCTATCATATATCTTATATATAAAAGTGAAAGTCTGTATGTGGGTGGGTATGTGGGTCTGTTCCGTATACAAATCTACACCGTTCCACCAATCTCAACCAAATTTTGCGTACACATAGTTTAGGACCCAGAAGGAACCGCTGGCTACATGAATTTTCGATAGTCTTTCTCATTCTTCTGATTTCGGCCCAGTTGCACTCAAGCACAGGCTAATCAAATCATAAAACAAGATGTTCAGCAAAGAACATATAGCCTACTTTCTCCTAAATGTATGGGTATATTTATGACTCTTTGTCCTCATCCCTAACACTACTAGAAGTTCACCTTTGTGACTTTTGAAAAACTGGTAACTACAAAACCAACATGGCGGCCACGCGAATTTGCGACTTTTAAATAGACGTTTCTCGCCATTTACCAAACCAAACGCAATGAAACTTGGTACAGTATATGTTTATACACATTGTAATGTACCGACATCTAACTTCGTTCAATTGTTTACATAACCACAAGATGGCTGATGTGCGAAATATTTCACCGGCATTCTATATCTCTGAAACTATTATCGGTATCGTCCTGAAATTTTGTACGGTGATAAAGGGCACTACTGAAAGTTCATCTATAAGACTTTCAGAAACCGGTTAACTACAAAACGAACATGGCGGCCAAGCGAATTTGAAAATTTTAAATAGACCTTTCTCGCGATTTAATGTTCCAAACGCAATGAAATCTGGTACAGGAAATGTTTATACGCATTGTAATGCACTGGTATCTAATTTAGTTCAATTGTTTACATAACCTCAAGATGGCGGTTGTGCGAATTTTAAAATTAAGTTTTTATTTCTTGTGTCGTAATCATGCGATCGAAGTGAAAGTTTGGATAGTGAACCTACGCAATAATTTTCCTTTAATGGTACACGACTCTATGGCCTACACATTTAACAATCCAACATGGCGACCATCCGAATTATTTAGACGGCTCTGAATATCTACGAATCTATTATAGCAATCAAACGGAATTTTTTAATATTCATAGGGGCTATGAACTTAAGTTCACCTATAGGACTTTAAATAACGTGGTGATCACAAATCCAACATGGCGGCAACGCGAAGTTTATACACATGGACGTTTCTCACAATTTAACCATCCGAGTGCAGTGAAACTTGGTACAGTAAATCCTTATACGAATGTTAATCCACTGGCATCTAATTTATTTCAAATGTTTCCATAACCACAAGATGGCAGCTGTGCGAAATTTTAAAATCTCCTTGTTACTTCTTGTGTCCTAATCATGCGATTGAAGTTTGAATGCTACACGTACACAATAACCTTCAAGTAACAGTACATAACTCTAGGACCTACATATATGAAATCCGACATGGCGACCATCCGAAATATTTAGTCGGTTCTCAATATCTACGAATCTATTACAGCAATCAAACTGAAATTTTGTATGTTGATAGTGGCAATTAACATAAGTAGGATATATGAAAATAGGCTGTTTAGTTCTTCACGGAACTACTTGTTTTTACATATTTCAGGTATTATTAATACATAAAAAATAATTATTTTTCCTATTTTAACACCAAAAAATCCGAGCCCTAATTATAACGTGTTAATCGACTAAGCAATTTTTAAGAAGTCGTAATCAATACCAACGTTCTCCGCTGGGTGACAGTGGCGTCTGGTAGTCAAAGTTGGAACTACTTGAAATTGAACTTTCATTAATCTTCATTTTCATCTCTCATTAACTGAGGTTGAAGTCAAGAAGGACATCTGGCCGTGGAAACCATCAGTCAATTTAATCGCATCCGACTCCGTTGGAAACAGGATTAATAAGGGGTAGACATTCAGTAGATAGAATAATAATAATAATCACATGAACTCAACTATTTGGTGTAGATCTTTTGAGTTGGTGGCATTTAGTCGATCTACCCTACAATTTCCACGCTCATTTTGCACTGCCACCTAACATTTAGAGTGGAACTGTATTGGGTAATCTGTTTCAGAGATTCCCTTAATTTATTTTGTCTTGTAGTAAGAAGATCTGTTGCGAGCCGACATCACACGACTTGGAGTGCTGTGTATTTTTCTAGCTCTTCTAAAATCCGTCTTCTTCGGCCGGAATCGAACCCACGCACAGTGGGTCAAAATCGAAATCTAGGGTGACAAAATTATTTTTACGTTTTCATCATGAATTTAGAGTGAAAGCAACGTATATAATTTGTTTACTTCATAATAAACATCAGTTAAGACTTTTATAAGCTACGTCTACATATGCAAGAAATTGTCTATGACTAGGAGTTGGATAGAGCATTCAGTTAACTCTGCAGAACAATTTCCTACCCCTAATTTACTTTCAAAAATGTCACTAAGTTCCACTTTTGACATAATCGTCAAATCCAGTGCTTCAAACAGTTGTAAACGTGTGAAAACTGGTTGCGCGGCATCTGCTAAAACGTAAAATAACTAAGTTGCAAAAAGATGCAAAAAAACCTTATAACAGGCGTAATATACAAGACTTTATCTACATTTTAACATTAAGTAGAAAGTGACACAGAGTGACGTGACATACTAAAAATCTAAGTGAAAATATAATTTTAAAAATAATAGTTAAATATTATATAATGCAAATATAACTAAAATTACGTAACAATTACGCCCATTAATAACTGAAACACGTTACAAAGATCATACCTTCTGCTGCATGTTCCATCTTAAAGCATCACACTAACCACAAAGACAACCAAACCACAGCCACTTACATTCACCCTCCAATTCAGACTGCTTGAACAGTGGTGACAGATTTACAGTAAGATGCGTTAATATCCCAGAATAGTGAGCGGCAATTATATGAGAATGCTGTAGAAGTAATAAATTTTGATCTTTTAATTATGAAAATAAATAATTTTGTCCTCCTAGATTTCGATTTTGACCCACTGTGACACGATCTTAGGATTCTCCAAGCCCTTAAATGAAGTAACAACATGTGATTGTAATGAGAAGAACATTTCTTTCAGGAGATAGCTGGAAGAGTAATTGCTGCCACACAACTGAGGCCATTATATGGGAGCAAGTGGATGAGTTGGGGGGAGTCTAACGACAGGAAGAGCGGAGAGCAGGCAGGCACATTGATGGTCAGTGGAGCTGACGATAAGTTACGATACATCAACCTTTCATCGGGCGCAGTCTGCTGGAAACGAGAGGCCTGCATCACAATGTATAAGCGGTACAGACGTTTTCTTAACGAGCATCAGCTCGTCCTGCTAGCTAGCATACACATACACGCTTTTATTATTATTATTATTATTATCATTATTATTATTATTATATTTTATTTTCCTTCTTCTTCTTCTTCTTCCTACTTCTTCTTTTCCTCCTCAAGACTATTATTATTATTATTATTGAAAAAAAAAATGAAAATCCACTGACTGCTTCCAGTCGACCGACCGGGTCAGGGAATGGAATGAATGAAACCCCCATCTAGGATATGAACTGTGCCGGCTGCCGAAGCCTGTCGCACTCCTCTGAGGCAATGATTAAATGAATGGCAGATGGAATGAAATGATAGTGGAGAGTGTTGCTGGAATGCAATATTTGACAGGGAAAATCGGAGTACCCGGAGAAAAACCTGTCTGCCTCCGTTTTGTCCAGCACAGATCTCACATGGAGTGACCGGGATTTTAACCACGGACCCAGCGGTGAGAGGCCGGTGTGCTGCCACCTAAGCCACGGAGGCTCTATTATTATTATTATTATTATTTATTTATTGTTTGACAACATTATCACGGCAAATACCGGCTAAACCATCTGTATGAGACAATTTCGTATACACTGTTCAGAGATTTCACATTACTGTACATCGATGTCGTTCCGGCAGTCTTCACGAGTCGCCTTCATTTATAGGATGAGCTAAATTTCCATCTGAATAATCAAGTCTTGCTGAGTGTTCGGCGAGGGTATTGTAAGCAAGGAATTATTATTATTATTATTATTATTATTATTATTATTATTATTATTATTATTACAGGCTTGAAGCGGAACCATATCCAGTTATTGCAAAATGCTGCCTTCTTGGTGCTGCAAGAATAGTGAGTAAGGTTTTGTCTCTTCAGTGACTTGCTCTGAACATCCTGAGATCCAGTGCTACCATCAGTGTCTTTGGGTCGCAAAGAGTCCGACGGTACAAGCCCGGAAGGAAGCCTTGGCCCGCAAGATGGAGCTTTGGCAGCAGAGTTTGAATGCTGATCTCAGAGGAAGATGGACTGCTCGGCTGATACCGACTTTGGTTGATTGGAAAACCAGAAGGCATGGTGAGATCAATTACTATCTCACTCAGATGTTGACTGGCCATGGCTACTTTTGGAGTTACTTCTATCGGATGGTCAAAATGAGAAGTTATGTATGCATTTACTGTGAAAAGAATCCAGAGATGTATTTCATACATGGAAGAAATCATCTAGAAAATACTCCAAAGTGTCCAGTTGCTGAGATTATCTTTGAACGTGAGTTGTATGCTTCGGTTACTTACGCAGTCTGATCGGGGGACTCTGCGGAACGAGCTTGCGGCACAGGCGTTACCAGTGCCATCTGTGCGGCGGTCAACGATAACTCGTGAAGATACTACACTTCCTCTTCTATACCCTATGATCATACGTTCTTCGTCTGCGTTGGATGGACGGCGGAAAGACAACAACTTGAAACCAACGTTGGTTCAATAACTCCAGACAACATTGTCGACATTATACTAAGGAACCAGTACAGCTGGGACAAGGTCGCTTTCTTTGTCGAAACGGTTCTCCATCATAAGAAGAAAGAGGGAGATTTATATGATTTAAGGAAGTAAGGCTACGATCTACGGATTGCGTATGAATACAGAAGTAAGAAGGTGTTCAAGAAGCACAGAAAACGATACCATCCTGAAGTAATACGTAAGTGGTCCCGGGATGGATTTTGTCAAGAGGATAGGGTGTGGTTCTAGTGGGAAAGAATCCCAAACACTTGGGGAGTGCAGAACCATCTCAAGTGACTTATGTATGATTTTCCACTTCTCTCAAAAAAAAGAAACGGCCAGGTTAGCTACAATTGGCCTTATGGCACATAGCCGTGGGCCTAACTTATTTCTGGCTTCGGAACGCGAGTGGTTTTTACATCAGATTCTAAAAGCCAGTTTTAACCCTAGAATACTACCATTATTAATACTAATAATACGTTAAATTTACGTACATTACGAACTTTGTGCTAAGGCTCCAATTAGTTAAATCCTTGAATTTAATATACAGGGTGTCATTTATGTACTTGAGTACCCTTAAGGGGTGAGTAGGGGATGGGTATTGGATCAATTTGAGATAGGGAACCTGGAGTCGGAATGGCCTCCTAACCCCAGAAAACAGGTTTGTTTCAGGCCCTCCGCGCCTGTAAAGTAGGGAAGCACGCCATGTGTTACTCTGAGGTCAGGCACTCTTTCGATGTCAACGGTCTTGGCGCGACCACCGCTCAAAGCTGCGTTAGCCGAGAGGATAGCGGTGGGGCGCTGTGCCAAGGTGGTCCCGGGCTCGTTTCTCCTCGGGTTCCATGCCTTGATTTTTTAAGAGGGGAAGGAGGGGACGTAGTCACTGTCTGATTCTGTAAATTAATTGCCTTTTGATTATTAGTATCAACGAGTTAAAGACGACGGAACTATCAATTGGCAAGAGGAATGCAGCTCTCGGCTAAAGCAGCGTTGAGCGGTGGTCGCGTTGACAGCGAAAGAATGCCTGCCCTCAGAGTAACACATGACGCGCTTCCCTACTTTACAGGGGCGGTGGGCCTGAAACAAATCTGTTTTCTGGGGTTAGGAGGCCATTCCGACCCCAGGTTCCCTATCTCAAATTGATCCTATACCCATCCCCTACACTCCCCTTAAGGGTACTCAAGTACATAAATGATACCCTGTATATTTCGTATGTAACACTATTTATATACACTGAATCCTCTGTGGTCTTCGCAGTTTAACCCTAGAACTGCTGCAGGTTTATCCGTCAAATGCTGCAGTACATTCCCATAAAATAGACACTATGGGAATTTAGTATCTGTAAGCAAACTGTGTTCATGAATATAACTTATCATACATCAATAGAAAGCTGAAAGACTGTTCTATATTTTTCTTATAGAGGTGAATCGTTCAGACTCATCAGTTTGAATTAATCATAAAAAGTGTTTTATAAAAAAGAAAAAATATAAAAAAATTGACTTTACTGCTCTAGAAAACTATATTGCCAAGCTAAATGTTTGTCAGACACATCATAAATGAAAAGTTCACAGTATTTTGTTACTATTTCAAGAACCAGTTATAAATAATTCCTGTTATTTACTAAAAAAGAAAATTATTTGTACAATATGACATTTCTCCATTATGCACATATATGAGAAACTCACCTTCTGCCTCTTCTGTAATCTAAATGCGTTCATGAATAGGCCTATAACTTATCATACATCAGTAGAAATCTGAAAGACTGTTCTATATTATTTTTATAGAGGTGAATCATTCAGACTCATTAGTTTGAATTAATCATAAAATGTATTTTATAAAAAATAAAAAATAAATTTGACTTTCCTGCTCTAAAAGAACATATTACCAAGTTAAATGTTTGTCAGACGCATCATAAATGAAAAGTTCACAGTTTTTTGTTTCTGTTTCAAGAACCAGTATTAAATAATTCCTGTTATTTACTAAAAAGAAAATTATTTTTACTGTATGACATTTCTCCATTATGCACATAGCCTATATGAGAAATTCACCTTCTGCCTTTTCTGTAAGCAAACTGTGTTCATGAATAGGCCTATAACTTATCATACATCAATAGAAAGCTGAAAGACTGTTCTATATTATTTTTAAAGAGGCGAATCATTCAGACTCATCAGTTTGAATTAATCATAAAAAGTATTTCGTAAAAAAATTGACTTTTCTGCTCTAGAAAACCATATTGCTAAGTTAAATGTTTGTCAGACACATCATAAATGAAAAGTTCACAGTTTTTTGTTACTATTTCAGGAACCAGTTTTAAATAATTCCTGTTATTTACTAAAAAAGAAAGTTATTTTTACAATATGACATTTCTCCATTATGCACATACCGGTATATGAGAAATTCACCTGCCTTTTCTGTAAGCAAACCGTGTTCATGAATAGGCCTATAACTTATCATACATCAATAGAAAGCTGAAAGACTGTTCTATATTATTATTATAGTGGTGAATCATTCAGACTCATCAGTTTGAATTAATCATAAAAAATATTTCATGAAAATAAAAAATAAAAAATGATTTTCTGCTCTAGAAAACCATATTGCCAAGTTAAATTTTTGTCAGACACATCATAAATGAAAGTTCACAGTTTTTTGGTACTATTTCAAGAACCAGTTTTAAATAATTCCTGTTATTTTTCTAGAAAAGAAAGTTATTTTTACAGTATGACATTTCTCCATTATGCATATATTTGAGAAATTCACCTTCTGCCTTTTCTGTAAAAAAAAACTGTGTTCATGAATAGGCCTATATCTTAACATACATCAATAGAAAGCAGAAGGCCTGTTCTATATTATTTTTATAGAGGTGAATCATTCAGACTCATCAGTTTGAATTAATCATAAAAAATATTTCATAAATATAAAAATAAAAATTGACTTTTCTGCTCTAGAAAACCATATTGCCAAGTTAAATGTTTGTCAGACACATCATAAATGGAAATTTCACAGTTTTTTTGTTACTATTTCAAGAACCAGTTTTAAATAAATCCTGTTATTTACTAAAAAAAATATTTTTACAATATGACATTTCTCCATTATGCACATAGCCTATATGAGAAATTCACCTTCTGCCTTTTCGGTAAGCAAACTGTGTTCATGAATAGGCCTATAACTTATCATACATCAATAGAAAGCTGAATGACTGTTCTATATTATTTTTATAGAGGCGAATCATTCAGACTCATCAATTTGAATTAATCATAAAAAGTATTTTACCAAATATAAGAAATAAAATTGACTTTTCTGCTCTAAAAACCATATTGCCAAGTTAAATGTTTGTCAGACACATCATAAATGAAAAGTTCACAGTTTTTTGTTACTATTTCAGGAACCAGTTTTAAATAATTCCTGTTATTTACTAAAAAAGCATCATGTGTTGGTGGCTGAGAGGTAACAGTTGGTCACTAGTCGTGGCCGAGTGAGGTGCGTGTGAGCGCGCTGTGTGACCGCATTGGAAGAGTGTACATTTTCTATTACCGGTTCTTCCGATAGTTCCACTGGTGAACTGACCTTCCGTGTGTCATTCGGACAATACTTTTTCAAGTAGTGTTCCAGATAGGACAACAAAACCAGGAAACCCAGAAAACCCCGCTGAAAATCATGTCCGGATACCAGAGAAAAGATACCGTACGCTGCCAATGGGACAAGCAGAGTTCTCGCGCCACACCAGGAGAAATTCACCACTGGATTAGCGATACTCTCCGGTTGACTGTCGACCAAGTAGAAGCCATCCAGTTAAATGCACAAGAAACAAGAAGTTCCGTTAAGAACTATACAGTCTACTTTTCATGTCAATGATTATTCTACAGAATATGAACCTATCTAGAATAATGACGAAATTAAGTTGCTAATATCGAAATTTCCAATTAGTTCGAAATACTGTATACCTGGCATAATGTATCCTAATAGAGCACTACAGTTGGCAGCCCTGATGACTGAATATATTCTTAGTTCCGTCTCTTAAGGTACAAAATACAAAATTTGGTTGAAGTCCAATGAATAGCATGGACGTTACATGCAGTTAAACATTGGATCTAACAGCGCGCGTAAAATCATGTTGGCAACAATGTCATGCATGTATTGGTCAGAAATAATCTGAAATAATATGATCTATTGTTGTGCCAATTTTGAATGAAATCCTTTAGTTAGTATAGAAGTTACATGCATTTTAAAATTGGACCTATCAGCAGGCTTAGAATCATGTTGGCAGCACTGACGTATATTAGTTACTCCAAATTCGTCTAGAATGCCAGGTACTATACGTGTGCAAAGTTTAGAGCTATTGGCTTGCATACGTTCTGATATATTGATATTAGGGTAACAAAAATAGGGACAGCACATATTGTCAGTTGGCAGCACTGGTTGCTCCTTAGAATACGCATAGTCATATCCGTTATGGTACACATAGCACATACGAAATTTGGTTGAAATCCAAATGATAGTATGGAAGTTACATGTATTTAAATTTGGACCTGTCAGCAGGCTTAGAATCATGTTGGTAGCACTGACGTATATAAGTTACTCCAAATTAATATAGAATGTCAGGTACTATACGTGTGCATAGTTTAAAGCTGTCGGCTTGCATACTTTCTGATATATTGGTATTTGGATAAAATAAATTAGGAGCATTTATTAACAGTTGGCAGCCCTGGTAGGTCTTAAGAATACGCTCAGTCATATCTGGTTATGTACACATACAACATACGAAATTTCGTTGAATTCCAATTGATAGTATAGAAGTTATATGCATTAAAAAATTGGACCTATCAGGAGGCTTATAATCATTTTGGCAACACTGCCATGTTTAGCCTCCTGGAAATTAAACTGAAATATTATGATCTGTACGTGTGCCAATTTTGAAATAGCTCCCATTCATACTTTCCAAGATATCCAACATGGAGCTCAAATTTTAATTGCGATTTTTTAGCAGTTGGTAGCACTGACATCATTTTCAAATATGGCCGTGAGATATTCAGGTATAGATCTTTACTCCTACCAAATTTTGTTTCGATTGCTGCAGCCGTTTAGGAGTTGATAGGGGGGGACACACACACAGCCAGACAGACAGACAGAAGGACAGACAGACAGACAGACAGACAGACGGACAGACAGACAGACAGACAGACAGACACACATTTGCCCGATCTCATAAGTCTACTTTTTCCTCATTTTTGCAAAATGTGAAAAGTAGGCTAAAAACCATGTACATCAAGGTAATCAGCATATCTACTTATCAGAAATTGTTAAATAATTTTGCAGATCCTATTAAATTTCAGTATGCCTCAGGCGAAATGACTAATGTTAAGCTCTCCCCAGCGGATTCCAATTTTACCACAGTGCGTATATTTAATGTCCCACTTGAAGTTCCACCTGAAATTTTCAAATCCGTCCTGTCGAAATATGACACTGTGAGTGAAGTCAGGAAAGAACAATGGTCTTCTGCTTATCAGTTCCCGGTGTATAATGGAATACGCGCAGTCACTATGGAAATAAAACAAGATATCCCCTCCACTGAGACTTTTGGTGGCCATTCTGGCTACCTATCTTATAATGGACAGAAACAGACCTGTTTAATTTGCAATGCTAACACACACCTACGTATCAACTGCCCACAGAAAATGATTCCCCTCGGTATAACTCCAACACAACAACGACGTGTTCAATACTCGGAAGTCGTGACACAGCAAACGTCACATGAACACATGTTTATTGATCAGTCAGCTGGAACACCACCAGCAGTGGCCTCTGCTACACACGACGCAGAACTGGTACCTTACACTGACCAGCTCAGCGAGTCACAGAGTGCCCCTGTGCTATCGGCAACATGTATCGCAGCCTTAGAACCAATTATGCCGCCACTACAGGCTGCCACAGAAATTTTGTCTTCACTGCCCCCACCTTCTCTGGTACCTACCGACTCACCTACGCAGGTTGATCGGGGATCCGAGAACGTATCTAAAAAGATAAAAACAAATGCCTCGATTGCCGTACCAGCCCAGAAGAATCAAACTGGCTCCACAAACGTTCCCGCAGCTGTGAAAAAGAAACAAAATCTTCATTCTACGTCATCTAGGGACCCACGAACGCTCTCAAACGCTGACTGTCGGCCTATGAATAGCAATCATAAGGAACTATCTCAACCTAATTTGACATAGTGCACCAGGATAATTCTCAACTGTGTCTTCCTTCGAGTCCACCTTCCAGTATGTCTAGCACAGCTTTTATTCTTCTCTTAATGGCGCAATTTCTCACTGTGGCCACTGTGAATATCAATGTAATAGAATGCCCTCTGAAATTTCAACTGTTGGAGAGATTCCTTCGAGATGCAGACATTGACATTGCCTTCATTCAAGAAGTTGCCATACCGTGTTTACCCATATCTGCCTTCTACAAACAATACATCAATACCGGTAATACGAATAGAGGGACCGGATTCCTCATAAGACATGATATCCCACTCGAAGGTGTGCTATGTCATCCATCAGGACGCATAATATCTGGACACATAAACAATACCACCCTGATAAATGTATATGCCCCATCCGGGTCCAATAAACGTGTGGAACGGAAAATGTTCTTTCAACAGAGTATACTGCCTCATCTGCACGACGTTAAGGAAAAACTTATTCTTGCAGGGGATTTCAATTGTATTCAACGCCCAGAGGATTCCACTAGTCCATACAAAGGTGTCAACCCGGCTCTCAGGACCCTTCTTACCTCCCTACACCTCATTGATGCTGTGGATAGTTTAAGGGTGCCGCTGCCCCATTACACCGGTATAAGTCACAACTCCTCATCACGAATCGACCGCATCTACCTTTCACAGGAACTTATCCAGCCTAGACGATATGAAGTGATACCTGCCAGTTTCACTAACCATCATGCTGTCGTATGTACAATCTCTTACCCCCATCCCATATTTCACATAGGAAGAGGTTATTGGAAACTGAATTGCTCGCTGTTACTGGAGGAGGAATGCCAAGATATTTTCAGACAACACTGGACTCGATGGGTCCAACAAAAATGCAAATTTCGCGACTGCGCAGACTGGTGGGATATTTTGGTTAAACCAGGGATCCGCCGCGTCTTTAAGAACATATCCTACCAACGAGGTCGGGAAAGACGGGATACAGTTGAATTTTACTATCGAGTTCTTCGCCAGCTCCAGCAAAGATCTGATGCTGGGGAGCGTATATATGACCAGATTCGGGAAGTTAAAACCAAGCTCCTGTCTCTACAGCAACGAACGCTCGCTCATATAAACGTGGCTTTAAAAGATCGTACAGTGCTCCCAGACGAAAGTGCAAGTGTATACCATATCGCCAAAGGACAACGTGAGCGGAAACGTAAATATATCCACCGCCTCCGCACCAGTACTGGAAGTGTCGTCACCTCCCCTGACGCTATACGTAGTGAAATATCACTATTTTATCAACGGTTCTACGCTCCGGCTCCAATTGATCCACAGCAGGTGACCCTATTGCTTTCATCTTGCAATACCCATCTGTCTCCGGACAACAAAACTCGGCTCAGCGCGGATATTACGGATGAAGAGATTCACTCTGTGGTTAAGCACCTCCCAAACAACCGCTCACCTGGCATTGATGGACTGCCATATGAAATGTATAAACACTTCTGGCCTCTCATTGGCAAAGAATTTTGTCATGTCCTGCGTACCATTCTCCAACATCGTGCTTTTTGTCGATCACATCACGAGGGTACCATAGTCCTCATACCAAAAACATCCTCTCCCATGGCAGTTGGTGACTTCCGACCAGTTACTCTGCTCTGCAGTGATTATAAAGTCCTTACCAAAGTACTTGCATGCCGATTGAAGACTGTTCTACATGATATCATTGGTGATGAACAATGTTGCAGTATTCCTGGAAGAACTCTGTTAACAAACTTAGCGATACTAAGGGACCTACACCTAAAAGCCGAAATGCTCCCCACTGAGCCAATGAGTTTTCTCACCTTGGATCTTGATAAAGCTTTCGATCGCATCAGTCATGAATACTTGTACATGGTCTTGCAGCACTTTGAATTTCCTGCAATCCTTATTGACTACATTCGTATGATAAATTGTAATGCTACGTCTCGAGTGCTCGTCAACGGTTTTCTTTCCCCTCTGATTCCAATACAACGATCAGTTAGGCAAGGATGTCCCCTCTCCATGCTACTTTTTGTCATTGGCCTTGAACCGTTCATTCGGACTACCCAGGTGAAGCTACAGGGTTACAAACTGTCCACACATATTTTGGCATGTGCGCCTATGCTGATGACGTATCCATATTGATCCGCAATAATGAAGACATCTCCCACATCGATAGCGTCCTTCAGCTCTACCATATCGCCTCTGGAGCACAATCGAACCCCCAGAAAACTGCTTTGCTTCCGCTCAATAATAACTCAGTGATTACCCAACAGCCCTGGTTCCGGATAGTAAATGAGGTGAAAATTCTTGGCATTACCTGGAAGCAATCGATTCTGGACACGGTGCACGCAAACTGGACTAAGGTCATTGCCAAAGTTAGGGGAGTGCTGATCCAATTTGGTCAAAGAAACCTCAATATAGTGCAACGGGTCGTAGTCCTCAACGTATTTGCGCTCTCTAAAATATGGTATGTCGCACAACTTTTCCCACTTCCCAAAATGTTTGAGAGCCAATTGGCAAAATATATAGGTTGGTTTCTATGGCAAGGATTTTTGTTCCGAGTACAACGGGAACAGTTGTATCTCCCATCCCGGCAAGGCGGGCTAGGGCTAACCGCTCATGGCATGAAATGTCGTGCACTCCTCTGCTAGAACGATATCACCATTCTTTCCCAACATGACACTTTTACGAAAGCGCTATACAAAGATATTCGGAACACAGCCCGTGGTTGTGAGAGAGCTTTGCCGAAGATATTTAGGGACCATCAAGAGCACCTTCTGGAAACTGTTCGCCAACTGCCTTCAGGGACTGTTCCAACGACGAAAAGTATTTATAACATGTTGCGGCAAGTGGTACACTCCAAACCGCGATTCGAGGCCACCACCCTCTACGTCCATTGGCCCACTGTTTGGAAAAATTTTGGGGCTATGACCATTTCTTCTGCTGTACACTCCCGGGTTTTTATCTTCCTCAACGATCTCATCCCAACCGCTCTACGGCGATATACCATCCGTCTTGAAGCTTACCCGTGGTGTACTATATGTGGTCAAACTGATACGGCGATACACCGCTTCACATCATGCACGCGAGTTGCCTCCACGTGGCTGTGGTGTAAGGAAAAGGTATGTCAACTATTAAATGTGCCCACGGATGACCTTGATGACAGGAAGTTGATTCGCCTGTCGGTGACCGCCTTCCCCCAAATTAAACAGACTGCCATTGTGTGGATAATGGGCCAATATGTACACTTCGTGATGGACAATGATCAACATTTCTCATTCCTGGATCTCAGGTATCACCTGCAGAAAGAGCGTTGGAAGCTTAGTGAAAGTGGACAATTGTACGATAAATATGGACACTATCTGGACTTTCTTGTGATGTAATAGTATGGTATTTATCATATCTGAAAATTCTGTAATTCTGTAAAGAGCTAATAATAATAATAAAAAAAAAGAGGATAGCGGTGGGGCGCTGTGCCAAGGTGGTCCCGGGCTCGTTTCTCCTCGGGTTCCATGCCTTGATTTTTTAAGAGGGGAAGGAGGGTACGTAGTCACTGTCTGATTCTGTAAATTAATTGCCTTTTGATTATTAGTATCAACGAGTTAAAGACGACGGAACTATCAATTGGCAAGAGGAATGCAGCTCTCGGCTAAAGCAGCGTTGAGCGGTGGTCGCGTTGACAGCGAAAGAATGCCTGCCCTCAGAGTAACACATGACGCGCTTCCCTACTTTACAGGGGCGGTGGGCCTGAAACAAATCTGTTTTCTGGGGTTAGGAGGCCATTCCGACCCCAGGTTCCCAATCTCAAATTGATCCTATACCCATCCCCTACACTCCCCTTAAGGGTACTCAAGTACATAAATGACACCCTGTATATTTCGTATGTAACACTATTTATATACACTGAATCCTCTGTGGTCTTCGCAGTTTAACCCTAGAACTGCTGCAGGTTTATCCGTCAAATGCTGCAGTACATTCCCATAAAATAGACACTATGGGAATTTAGTATCTGTAAGCAAACTGTGTTCATGAATATAACTTATCATACATCAATAGAAAGCTGAAAGACTGTTCTATATTATTCTTATAGAGGTGAATCGTTCAGACTCATCAGTTTGAATTAATCATAAAAAGTGTTTTATAAAAAAGAAAAAATATAAAAAAATTGACTTTACTGCTCTAGAAAACTATATTGCCAAGCTAAATGTTTGTCAGACACATCATAAATGAAAAGTTCACAGTTTTTTGTTACTGTTTCAAGAACCAGTTATAAATAATTCCTGTTATTTACTAAAAAAGAAAATTATTTGTACAATATGACATTTCTCCATTATGCACATATATGAGAAACTCACCTTCTGCCTCTTCTGTAATCTAAATGCGTTCATGAATAGGCCTATAACTTATCATACATCAGTAGAAATCTGAAAGACTGTTCTATATTATTTTTATAGAGGTGAATCATTCAGACTCATTAGTTTGAATTAATCATAAAATGTATTTTATAAAAAATAAAAAATAAATTTGACTTTCCTGCTCTAAAAGAACATATTACCAAGTTAAATGTTTGTCAGACGCATCATAAATGAAAAGTTCACAGTTTTTTGTTTCTGTTTCAAGAACCAGTATTAAATAATTCCTGTTATTTACTAAAAAAGAAAATTATTTTTACTGTATGACATTTCTCCATTATGCACATAGCCTATATGAGAAATTCACCTTCTGCCTTTTCTGTAAGCAAACTGTGTTCATGAATAGGCATATAACTTATCATACATCAATAGAAAGCTGAAAGACTGTTCTATATTATTTTTAAAGAGGCGAATCATTCAGACTCATCAGTTTGAATTAATCATAAAAAGTATTTCGTAAAAAAATTGACTTTTCTGCTCTAGAAAACCATATTGCCAAGTTAAATGTTTGTCAGACACATCATAAATGAAAAGTTCACAGTTTTTGTTACTATTTCAGGAACCAGTTTTAAATAATTCCTGTTATTTACTAAAAAAGAAAGTTATTTTTACAATATGACATTTCTCCATTATGCACATACCGGTATATGAGAAATTCACCTGCCTTTTCTGTAAGCAAACCGTGTTCATGAATAGGCCTATAACTTATCATACATCAATAGAAAGCTGAAAGACTGTTCTATATTATTATTATAGTGGTGAATCATTCAGACTCATCAGTTTGAATTAATCATAAAAAATATTTCATGAAAATAAAAAATAAAAAATGATTTTCTGCTCTAGAAAACCATATTGCCAAGTTAAATTTTTGTCAGACACATCATAAATGAAAGTTCACAGTTTTTTGGTACTATTTCAAGAACCAGTTTTAAATAATTCCTGTTATTTTTCTAGAAAAGAAAGTTATTTTTACAGTATGACATTTCTCCATTATGCATATATTTGAGAAATTCACCTTCTGCCTTTTCTGTAAAAAAAACTGTGTTCATGAATAGGCCTATATCTTAACATACATCAATAGAAAGCAGAAGGCCTGTTCTATATTATTTTTATAGAGGTGAATCATTCAGACTCATCAGTTTGAATTAATCATAAAAAATATTTCATAAATATAAAAATAAAAATTGACTTTTCTGCTCTAGAAAACCATATTGCCAAGTTAAATGTTTGTCAGACACATCATAAATGGAAATTTCACAGTTTTTTTGTTACTATTTCAAGAACCAGTTTTAAATAAATCCTGTTATTTACTAAAAAAAATTTTTTTACAATATGACATTTCTCCATTATGCACATAGCCTATATGAGAAATTCACCTTCTGCCTTTTCGGTAAGCAAACTGTGTTCATGAATAGGCCTATAACTTATCATACATCAATAGAAAGCTGAATGACTGTTCTATATTATTTTTATAGAGGCGAATCATTCAGACTCATCAATTTGAATTAATCATAAAAAGTATTTTACCAAATATAAGAAATAAAATTGACTTTTCTGCTCTAAAAACCATATTGCCAAGTTAAATGTTTGTCAGACACATCATAAATGAAAAGTTCACCGTTTTTTGTTACTATTTCAGGAACCAGTTTTAAATAATTCCTGTTATTTACTAAAAAAGCGCTCAATTTCTGAATCATCTACGTAGGCTTGTTGGCTGCCATTTTGCTAAATGCAACTTCAATGTCAACATGAAAGTACTTTCACTTCTGCAGCCAAATAATAGCCTGCTTATTGTCATTTGTTTGCCAAAGAGTAACACAACGAAAGATAAAAGCATCGGGAACCAGCATGACTTGAAATTAGAGCTATCTGATGGCTAATATTAGTACTATATTTGAATATCGAGACCGTCTTTCAGAGAGACGATCGCACTTGATTTAACACCACACCGTCTTCCTGGAAGACGGTCCGCAGTTCTAGGGTTTACGCTAAGTTTCATCTTAAATAAAACAAAAAAGAAATCGTTTACTTTGACGTAAATAGCAGTACGTAATCTCTCCAGCCTCTTATGCTGTCTCTGGCTTTTATGGGGTTGTTTTTATAATTCCCCTTATTAATTGTTATTTATTTATTTATTTATTTATTTATTTATTTATTTATTTATTTATCGTATGGCTTTTAGTGCCGGGAGTGTCCGAGGACATGTTCGGCTCGCCTGAGTCTTGGAGGTACTTTGAGTGGACACCCTTAGGGTGAGCTACAAGTTCCGTTCAATTGCAAGTAGTTCCAACTTTCGCTACCAAATATCAATGGTACCTAGTGGTGACCGTCGGAACTTTCATAGAGCGTTCCGACGAAATCTAACCTAACAATTTTGCTTCACACAAGTTTAGTTTGTGGAAGGATCTTTTACATGCCATAAATCTATGACATGGGACCGCCGGCTTTACTTCCCCTCCGAAGGAAGGCATACTGAAGGTGTTTTAACGCTCTTAAAAATCCCTCTGAAGTGATGTGACATATCTACATCAAATCACCCACCTCTTTGTTATTACCATGGAGAAACCAATATCTTGTTAAATTCAAGGATAGTTTCCAGCCATGATTATGCCTCTAAAACTGATTGGCATTAATAACAAAAGCATTGACATCACCACCATATAAGCCTACCAGTTGAAGCACTGCTGGAAGATGGTAGGGTGGAGACAGATATAGAGGGAAATCTAAGCAGTTACTGTAGATTATTCATACACGTAAATTTTAGGTATGTTAGTATTGTAGGGATAAGTATAGGCCAAAGTTATAGAACGCACTGTTTTGGATATATTTTTACAATGACTACTCACAGGGGTTTGAACCTACTCGTCTTCCGAGTTCATAGATAGCCTGATCTAATGGCTTTGCACCTCGTCGTGATATCGATAACCCTGTCGGTAGTTAACTGTATATGTAGGCTATGAGTTTGTTATATTCTTGTTCATGAGTTTTACTTGGGACGGGCAGAATGGCGCAGTCAGTTGAAACTTGGCCGACAAATCTCATGTTAGCGGGTTCGGTGCCAGCTCAATTCGACGGCATTTAAGGGCATTTGAATGCATAATCTTGTGCCGGAGGACTCACCGGCACTTCAAAGAAACCCATCCGGGACCGAGGTCCAACAACCAGCGCTCTACCAAGCCTGAACAGTCGAAAAGTACTCTCCCATTATTATTAGTTTTATTCGGGCTTTATCTTACCGACAGTAGTGGCTCTGCTGGCTAAAGCGCAGCATTAGGTCATGGGGCCGAGCTCTCTGCTGTCTCGGTAGACGCGTGGGTTCGAGCCCCACCGTCGGCCGTCCTTGAAATGGTTTTCCGTGGTTTCCCATTTTCAACACCAGGAAAATGCTGGGACGGTACCTTCTGACAGGCCACGGCCGCTTCCTTCCCCATCCTTGCCCAGTTTCATTCACCATCATTCATTTCATCTGTCATTAACTCCTCTCATGAGGTTGGCGTCAGGAAGGGCATCCGGCAGTAAAAACCATCGCCACAAAGACTTCCATCGCATCTCATCCCCGACCCCGTTGGAAAAACGGGATTAATAAGGGGTAGACATACATACATACAGTCGGGCTTTATCTTATTTTACCACCATAAAGATTGTGCTAATTGAAACAAATGAACAAATGAGTGCAGTAGTAGCCTAGAATTTCACGATATTTTAATGCATTGTATTTATTTAAATTTATCAGTGTACAACTCATCAGAAATGAACAATTGACATGAAGGCGAAACACCGTGTCAGCCTCACTGTTTCCGATCAAGGGCTGGCATCGACATTTTTGATGTGTATGGCTGATCTATTTTCTGACATATTTTAAAATTAAATCATTGGGCCTATATGGAATTCTGTCCAGCGGTTCAGTGAGACATATAAATATAGAAGCAGGATATAAAATAACAGTTTTATATACCGGTAGTATGATTCTATTTGGAGTGAAATATGCTCTCTGATAAACCACCTTCAGACAGATAAAAGTGGATCTAGAATCTACAGCCGACGTCACCTTAAATTAACCATTAAAATTAGGTTATTTATTCTTTAAAGAAAATTTCTCATCAGAGACAATGCTGCCAACTCAAAAATACTTTCTTAACAATCGTAAAATTACACTGCAACAATATAACAGTAGATCAGTTTCCCGAAGAATTACCTGATATGTTAATAATGTTTAATGTTATTGGTTTTACGTCCCTTTTAACTACACTGGCATTTAGAGACGCCGGGGTGCCGGAATTTTGCCCCGAAGGGGATCTTTAACGTGCCAGTAAATCTACTGACACGGCTCCCTCGCATTTGTGCACCCTCAAATGCCAGCTGACTGCGCCAGGTTTCGAACCTGCAACCTTGGGCTCAGCAAGCGAGAACGTTACCCCTGAGCCATGCAGCCAGACTTACCTGATATGGTGCCAACCATATACAATAATGTTATTTGATTGAATGATTGATCCGAGGTCTAGGGAGTCTTTCATTTCCCCGTCTTAATTATTCCTTGTCTCGTCTTTTCTGAAGCCCTCATTATTCGTGGGGCAGACCTCTTATTTATTTCATGGTATATCCTGCCTTCTGCTCAAGGCCCTAATGGAGGCAGGGTGTAGCCTATGTAATCCCACCATTTTTGATTCACCCTGGGTAGTGCTACACCCTCCAAGGCTGGTGATTCGGGAGTTGGGTACATTTTCTCCCCGTCTTTCACTGATTTTTGGGCGATCTCTCTTCCTCTTTCCCTTTCCTATCTGCCTTTCATGGCTCTCCTTCCTTCCAAGTCCCTCCAACCTCATTATTCCAGGGTTGAGAGCTTTGCTTTTCCTCCTGTCCATTATTTCCCTTATCTTCTTTTTTACATTTCCCCCCTGGTATGTAAGTTAGTTGTTGTTGATTCTTTATGGGCTTTGTGACATCGTGGTAATGTAGTCCCGAGTATTTGGGTGTGTGGAAAATGTGTCTGATTACCTTGTTATTGTGATGTCTGTATTAATGTGTGTATTTGTAATTCAGATGAGGGTTGGGAAGTAGGTGACCATGGCCTTAAGTGAGGGACCATCCCGGCAATTGTCTGGAGTAGAAGTAAGAAAACCACAGAAAACCACTTCCAATATGGCTGAGATGGGAATCTAATCCACCTATTCTCAGTTTTGCCTCACGAGGCTGAGTGTACCCCAGAATTAAGTTCCTTGGCAGAGCCTGGGATCGAACCCTGACCTCCAGGGTGACAGCCCAGAACGCCAGCTGCTACACCAGTAGGTAGACAACAAAATTAAGAACTGATATAAGTACTGTACTTTAATAAATAGACTGCTGCGTGGCTCAAAAGGCAACGTTCTCGCCTGCTGAACCCAAGATAGTGGGATCGAATCCTAGCACAGTAAGTTGGCATTTGAGGGTGCGCAAATGTGTGGGAGCCATGTCGGGGCAAAATTCCGACACCCCGGCGTCTCTAAAAGCCTCAGTAGTTAACAGAGACGTGAAAACCAATAACATTATTATTTACAAAAAGATGGTATATTGGCTTTCACGGCCAGTGAATTAAAACACAGCAATTCTTCTAGGTTTGTGCCGTGTCTTGTGTGGGGTTTCGCCTCGGTCACCAAGCTGGCCGGACCCCCACATGAGTAGCGAACTGCGCGCTACCTCCCTTTTTTATGAAGTGTACCTGCACCTCTTTACTGCGAGAACTAAAAGCTCAAGCAGCCTTAACCTCCCTATCAAGGCTTCCAAAAGATGGTATATTGGCTATCAAGAGCCCGCTGATGAGCCAGCTTGGTGTCCTAGGTGAAACCCCACCTCAGAAAAATTGCTGAGTTTTAAAATTATTATTACTTTAATAAGTATAACATTGTTGATGGGAATTGTCTCCCTGAAGTAGTTATAGAGCAATTCCGAAGAATTTAAATATAGTGTGTATAGGAGCAAGATAGTGCAAATAAATTAATGAGTAGTTGATAGAAACGTTAAGTGTATGAGCCAGGGGCCGATAACCTAGATGTTGGGCCCCTTAAAACAACAATTATCATCATCATCATGAATGAGTAAGCCTCCGTGGCTTAGGCGGCAGCACGCTGGCCTCTCACCGCTGGATCCGTGGTTCAAATCCCGGTCACTCCATGTGAGATCTGTGCTGGACAAAACGGAGGCAGACAGGTTTTTCTCCGGGTACTCTGGTTTTCCCTGTCAACATTTCATTCCAGCAACACTCCACTATCATTTCATTTCATCTGTCATTCATTTAATCATTGCCCCAGAGGAGTGCGTCAGGCCTCGGCAGCCGGCACAGTTCATATCCTCGCCGCTAGATGGGGGCTTCATTCATTCCATTCCTGACCCGGTCGGAGACTGGAAGCAGGCTGTGGATTTTCTTTTCAGTGCGGTTTCGGTGGCGTAGTCAGTAGCATGCTGAATTGCTATGGCCAAGATCGCGGGTTCAAACCCGGGCGAAGTCGTCTGATTTTTTAAGAGCGTTAAAATCCTTCATTATGTCTTCCTTCGGAGGAGAAGTAAAGCCGGCAGGCCCATGTCATAGTCTTATGGCATGTAAAAGAACCAACCACTACAATTGGTGTTTAGCTATGTTTGTAGGTTATTTGCTTAGAAACGCTCTATCAAGTTCCAACGTTCGCCGCTAGGTGTCAGTGACACTGGCATCTCTCGTAGCCAAAGTTGGAACTACATGAAATTGAATTTGATGAGGAGCCTTCGGGCGCTCAATTAAAATATCCCGCTATGTCCATCGGCTGCAATTCAAAAATAATTTAAATTCACTTTATTTCAATTACGATTATTTACTTAAGTTATTATTTTACTGAATTTGTTGTGACCACCTGGAGACATTGCCCAACTGTTGTATATAATTATAGTAATAATAATAATAATAATCCTTGGTCCAGTCTGCTCAGAATGAAACTGGATGAAAATGGATATCTCAGGAGCTTTATCATCATTCTGAAAAGATTACTGTCACCTACAGGTAAATGCGATTGAAGTTCTACGGCCACATCGGATAGTTTAGTTAATTCTATACAAAGAATGTTTGAGTTTCTTATCAGTTCAGTACTTCTTCAATCTGTCGGATCACAGTCTTCTTTCTTCGTCTGAAATCACCGTGTGCACTGTCCGTTTGTTGATCTTAATTTGTGGTGTGCTTTATTAATCTTGGAGTTCATTCATTTTGTCTGTTCTGTTTTTAAATCCTCAATAGTAATTTGTAATTCCCACATATCTTCCTCAATTACCATAATCCATATAATATTAATCTCAAAGTTTCATAATTTTATTTTTATTCTCCTACTGAATCTGCTTTCCGGTGTCTTGATTAAATGTCCAATGCGGTTTTTCCCCTAATTGTGCTCATTACCAAACTGGGACCATCCCTGAAATCATAACAATATGTAGGCTAATCGGAATTATGAATACATCCTTCAATTTTAGAAGGAGAACATCTAATCTATAATTTTATTTTATTTTGACATTTGACCCTTGGATTTCAATTTATGAAATCGAGGTGGCCCTTTGTGATAATTGATTTTGACACACGTCTGCACAACGTTTGGACATATGTTGTGAGTGATTTAAATATTAACGAAAACGTAGAGAAAGTCATTAAACATGAATCCATTTGTCTGACATCCTGAGATCCCCTCGACCCATCACCCAGCGCAAATAATACCAGAGAAAGTCTTCTGTGCTCGTTAATTTCCCCCTTCAGAGCCAAGGTTTCCGTTTACCATTGTATTCACGTAGAAAAAGAACTCAACCGAAAATCAAGATATTATGAAAAGAAGAGAAAAAAATAATAATAAAAAATGAGAGGAGTCGATATCTGCTGGAGATTGAGATGTACACCCCCACCCCCTCACCACTCCCCCCGCATACCTTCTGTGAAGCTGGCGCATTACTTCTGCTCGGGACTCAGGCTTACATCTAGAGACACAAGAGGGGGGGTCTTGTAACTGCACTCCTCATTGTGGACCAGCAACCAGCACCGGCTTCGCCCGGTATCTTTAACGGTTTACCCAGTGTACGCTTAAAAGGCGCACGGACGGCAGGTTCCAGTCGCAAATCAGAAAAGCCGAGGTGAACAGCGAAACTCCAAACACATATAAGTTACTCTTATCTCTTATCTCGACACGATTGGTTGGTTGTTTCTTACGTTTAGGGGCTGCGACAACGCGGTCATGTAGCCCCGTGTACTTTGGGTATGTGTAGAATCTGTCTGATAACCGGTGTTAATTGTGATGACTGTATTAGTGTGTGTGTCTGTTTTAATTCAAGTAAGGGCTGCAGACGATCAATTTTCAAGTAGTTCCTACCTTTGCCGCCAAACGCCACCGTCAACGACTCCTAGTTCAGAATTTAGCTACCAGACGTCACCGCAGTCGGCTCTTGGCAACGAACGTAGGAACCTAAGAGCGGTGTTTACATTCTTAACCTATACAATTTAGCTTCACAGAGGTGTACTTAGTGGAAGGTTCATTTACATGCCATAAATCTATGACATGGGACCGCCGGCTTTACTTTCCCTCCGAAGGAAGGCATACTAAGGGATTTTTAACGTTCTTAAAATATCCGACGACTTCGGCCGGGTTTGAACCCGCGATCTTGTGCACAGCAGTTCAGTCACCGAAGCCACTAAGGCATCTTTAATTTCAATATTACATCTAGTTATTTTAGAGGAGGGTGGAGGGAAGGATAAAGGCATCCCTTTAATTTGGGGATTGTTTTTAACAAACTAGGCTATAACTTACTTCGTTTTATAGTCAACCCAAGGAGCACATGACCCCGATGTCCCGCACCTATAAAACCAATCAGCACGTAGTTATCCTAAGGGTCGTCTACACACAAATTTGTAAGAGAAGCGTTTATTAGGGTGGCGCAGCGGTAACGTTCTTGCCTGCAGTTCCCAAACTCGTGTAACGGTGCATAGGCCTAAGTGTTATACATAAACATCGTATATTAACTGAGCTTAAGTGAGCATGATCTGATGATGATCACTTGACGATCGAAACATGCCATCCAATTAAACACCCCCTCCCCCATTTTTGTGCATAAAAGCGTGCTATTTTGTGATAAATATGTTAATGTGTCATGAAAATGACTGTTCCTTATTGACGAAGTATAACAAGTTCTGAAGATTAGAAACCTTAGGTCAATATTAATTTATACTTTTTATTGTACCGGTTTGGGCCATATTGCGGCCTTCCTCAACGCAAATAAGTGTATGAATAGAAATGCAAGACTTACAGTATATTAAAACAAGTAGTTCCGTGAAGAACTATACAGCCTGTTTTCATATATCCTACTTATGTTAATTGCCACTATCAACATACAAAATTTCAGTTTGATTGCTGTAATAGATTCGTAGATATTGAGAACCGTCTAAATATTTCGGATGGTCGCCATGTTGGTTTTTTATATGTATAGGCCATAGAGTCATGTAGCCTACCATTAAAGGAAAATTATTACGTAGGTTCATTGTTCAAACTTTCACTTCGATCGCATGATTACAACACAAGAAATTAAAACTTAATTTTAAAATTCGCACAGCCGCCATCTTGAGGTTATGTAAACAATTGAACTAAAGTAGATACCAGTGCATTACAATGTGTATAAACATACGCTGTACCAAGTTTTATTGCGTTTGGATCATTAAATCCCGAGAAAAGTCTATTTAAAACTTTCAACTTCGTTTGGCCGCCATGTTTTTTTTGTAGTTAACTGGTTTTTGAAAGTCTCATAGATGAACTTCCAGTTGTTTCCTTTATCTCCATACAAATTTCCAGGGTGATACCGGTAATAATTTCAGAGATATAGAATACCGGTGAAATATTTCGCACAGACGCCATCTTGAGGTTATGTAAACAATTGAACGAAGTTAGATGTCGGTGCATTACAATGTGTATAAACATATACTGTACCAAGTTTCATTGCGTTTGGTTCATTAAATCGCGAGAAACGTCTATTTAAAAGTCGCAAATTTGCTTGGCCGCCATGTTGGTTTTGTAGTTACCAGATTTTCTAAAGTCACAAAGGTGAACTTCACGTACTTCCTTTTATCATCGTACAAAATTCCAGGGTGATATCGGGAATTGTTTCGGAGATATTGAATGCTGGTGAAATATTTCGCACAGCCGCGATGTTGGATTGGTGAGACGTTACAAAATTTGAAGGCCACAGTCGTGGTCGTCCGGAATAGTGCTATGAACTTATTGAGTTTCATTGAAATCGCTCCACCCGTTTAGATTTTATTAGCAGGGACACACACACGCACACGAATCACACAATGATAGACACACGGACAAAAGGTGATCTCATAAGCCTATTTTTTTAGCCTACTTTTCACATTTTGCAAAAATGAGGAAAAAGTAGACTTATGAGATCGGGTAAATGTGTGTCTGTCTCTCTGTCTGTCTGTCTGTCCTTCTGTCTGTCTGTCTGGCTGTGTGTGTGTCCCCCCCTATCAACTCCTAAACGGCTGCAGCAATCGAAACAAAATTTGGTAGGAGTAAAGATCTATACCTGAATATCTCACGGCCGTATTTGAAAATGATGTCAGTGCTACCAACTGCTAAAAAATCGCAATTGAAGTTTGAGCTCCATGTTGGATATCTTGGAAAGTATGAATGGGAGCTATTTCAAAATTGGCACACGTACAGATCATAATATTTCAGTTTAATTTCCAGGAGGCCAAACATGGCAGTGTTGCCAAAATGATTATAAGCCTCCTGATAGGTCCAATTTTTAAATGCATACAACTTCTACACTATCAATTGGATTTCAACCAAATTTCGTATGTTGTATGTGTACATAACCAGATATGACTGAGCGTATTCTTAAGACCTACCAGGGCTGCCAACTGTTAATAAATGCTCCTAATTTATTTTATCCAAATACCAATATATCAGAAAGTATGCAAGACGACAGCTTTAAACTATGCACACGTATAGTACCTGACATTCTATATTAATTTGGAGTAACTTATATACGTCAGTGCTACCAACATGATTCTAAGCCTGCTGATAGGTCCAACTTTAAATACATGCAACTTCCATACTATCATTTGGATTTCAACCAAATTTCGTACGTGTTATGTGCACCATAACAAATATGACTATGCGTATTCTAAGGAGCAACCAGGGCTGCCAACTGTTAATATGTGCTGTCCCTATTTTTGTTACCCTAATATCAATATATCAGAAAGTATGCAAGCCAATAGCTCTAAAATTTGCACACGTATAGTACCTGGCATTCTAGACGAATTTGGAGTAACTAATATACGTCAGTGCTGCCAACATGATTCTAAGCCTGCTGAAAGGTCCAATTTTAAAATGCATGTAACTTCTATACTAACTAATGGATTTCATTCAAAATTGGCACAACAATAGATCATATTATTTCAGATTATTTCTGACCAATACATGCATGACATTGTTGCCAACATGATTTTACGCGCGCTGTTAGATCCAATGTTTAACTGCATGTAACGTCCATGCGATTCATTGGACTTCAACCAAATTTTGTATTTTGTACCTTAAGAGATGGAACTAAGAATATATTCAGTCATCAGGGCTGCCAACTGTAGTGCTCTATTAGGATACATTATGCCAGGTATACAGTATTTCGAACTAATTGGAAATTTCGACATTAGCAACTTAATTTCGTCATTATTCTAGATAGGTTCATATTCTGTAGAATAATCATTGGCATGAAAAGTAGGCTGTATAGTTCTTAACGGAACTTCTTGTTCATTATGAAACAGTTTCTCCCACCAATCAGAGCTCAAGATACAGTTGTTTGACCAATTAGGTGAGGATAGCATAGCACCTGCGCTGACTTCCATGGCCTCCTATTTTAAATTTCACTGCGTGGCTAGTGTCATAGTGAGGTATTTGATAAGGCCATGGTCAAATACAAGGTATTCTCTGCGTCCCATGCGCTCTGTTCAGTACATAAAACTGACGAAATCTCGACTGATATTTATGAATATTTATGTTCGAACATAACACAGTTATAATTATCGTCGAACATAAACAGTCGTATGCAACTCGCCTATATTGGTAATTAAGACACTCGTATGGAAATTATACTGGTGTCTTAATTATTGCCATTATAGACTCGTTGCATAATGTACTATTAATGTAGCCTACTGTAAGTCTTGCATTTCTATTCATATTATTATTTGCGCTGAGTAAGTCCGCAATGTGACTGGAACCGGTACAATAGAAACTACAAATTAATATTGACTTATGGTCTTTAATCTTCAGAACTTTTTATAAATATCGTATGTAGGCCTAATACAGTTTATTTTTCAGATCAGGGTGTATTAAGACTTGTTTTCCCGCCTGATGATGGGCTCAATTTGTGTTGACCGCCTGATGATGGGCTCAATTTGTGTTGACCGCCTGATGATGGGCTCAATTTGTGTTGACCGCCTGATGATGGGCTCAATTTGTGTTGACCGCCTGATGATGGGCTCAATTTGTGTTGACCGCCTGATGATGGGCTCAATTTGTGTTGACCGCCTGATGATGGGCTCAATTTGTGTTGGCCGCCTGATGATGGGCTCAATTTGTGTTGACCGCCTGATGATGGGCTCAATTTGTGTTGACCGCCTGATGATGGGCTCAATTTGTGTTGACCGCCTGATGATGGGCTCAATTTGTGTTGACCGCCTGATGATGGGCTCAATTTGTGTTGACCGTCTGATGATAGGCTCAATTTGTGTTGACCGCCTGATGATGGGCTCAATTTGTGTTGACCGGCTGATGATGGGCTCAATTTGTGTTGACCGTCTGATGATGGGCTCAATTTGTGTTGACCGCCTGATGATGGGCTCAATTTGTGTTGACCGGCTGATGATGGGCTCAATTTGTGTTGACCGCCTGATGATGGGCTCAATTTGTGTTGACCGTCTGATGATGGGCTCAATTTGTGTTGACCGCCTGATGATGGGCTCAATTTGTGTTGACCGCCTGATGATGGGCTCAATTTGTGTTGACCGCCTGATGATGGGCTCAATTTGTGTTGGCCGCCTGATGATGGGCTCAATTTGTGTTGACCGCCTGATGATGGGCTCAATTTGTGTTGACCGCCTGATGATGGGCTCAATTTGTGTTGACCGCCTGATGATGGGCTCAATTTGTGTTGACCGCCTGATGATGGGCTCAATTTGTGTTGACCGTCTGATGATGGGCTCAATTTGTGTTGACCGCCTGATGATGGGCTCAATTTGTGTTGACCGCCTGATGATGGGCTCAATTTGTGTTGACCGCCTGATGTAATGGGCTCAATTTGTGTTGACCGGCTGATGATGGGCTCAATTTGTGTTGACCGCCTGATGATGGGCTCAATTTGTGTTGACCGGCTGATGATGGGCTCAATTTGTGTTGACCGGCTGATGATGGGCTCAATTTGTGTTGACCGGCTGATGATGGGCTCAATTTGTGTTGACCGCCTGATGATGGGCTCAATTTGTGTTGACCGCCTGATGATGGGCTCAATTTGTGTTGACCGGCTGATGATGGGCTCAATTTGTGTTGACCGCCTGATGATGGGCTCAATTTGTGTTGACCGCCTGATGATGGGCTCAATTTGTGTTGACCGCCTGATGATGGGCTCAATTTGTGTTGACCGGCTGATGATGGGCTCAATTTGTGTTGACCGGCTGATGATAGGCTCAATTTGTGTTGACCGGCTGATGATGGGCTCAATTTGTGTTGACCGGCTGAAAAGCTTTCTTTAATAAAACTAGGCAACAACGAAAACTGGCTTCCATCACTTTAATATTTTCCACATCTCACACCTTGCGTAAGCTTTCTCAGGAGACAACGTAAACTATAAACACTTATTGACTTGAAAGCTGACATCTGTAACCAAATCGAGACGATATCACCAAACACGAACAGGAGAGCAACGCTGAATTTTCTACAGTGAGATTCTTTTGCTGGAGCGGGACCGGCGGCGAACTGCCGGGCGCGCGCAGCCAACCGAGCTCTGACCGCAGGGTTGCGCGAGGTGGAGGTGAACTAACCAGGGTCATTAAAGTCATTAAACTTTCATCAACGAGGGTGTGTAGTGTCAGCGCACAGATAAGAAGGTAACATAAACAACAAATGCAAGATTTAATTAATGAAGCACAGATTTTTGTTATTTCTTGGCAATCTGGATGACCTCACGTCACCAGCTAAAGGGTAGAACTTATCTTTTCACAGAAGATACTAAAATGTTCTCCTTCAGCTAACAAACAGTAACTTGGGAAGTTATATTGTTACATTATGTAGCTACACCTGCACCCGCCTGCGTGTTTACTGTAATTAATCGAAGCACTGTCCTAGGCCGTTTGATGTTCAATTGTGGGTGAAAAGTAGGCTAAAAATGAGCAAAAAGTAGACTTATGAGATCGGGCAAATGTGTGTCTGTCTGTCTGTACTTCTGTCTGTCTGTCTGGCTGTGTGTGTGTCCCCCCTATCAACTCCTAAACGGCTGCAGCAATCGAAACCAAATTTGGTAGGAGTAAAGATCTATACCTGAATATCTCACAGCCATATTTGAAAATGATGTCAGTGCTATCAACTGCTGAAAAATCGCAATTGAAATTTGAGCTCCATGTTGGATATCTTAGAAGGTAAGAATGGGAGCTATTTCAAAATTGGCACACGTATAGATAATGATATTGCAGTTTAATTTCCTAGAGGCAATACATGGCAGTGTTGCCAAAATGATTATAAGCCTGCTGATAGGTCCAAATTTTAAATGCATATAACTTCTACGCTATCAATTGGATTTCAACCAAATTTCGTATGTGCTATGTGTACATAAACAGATATGACTGAGCGTATTCTTAAGAGGCACCAGGGCTGCCAACTGTTAATAAATGCTCTCAATTTATTTGATCCAAATTCCAATATATCAGAAAGTATGCAAGTCGACAGCTTTAAACTATGCACACGTATAGTACCTGACATTCTATATTAATTTGGAGTAACTTATATACGTCAGTGCTACCAACATGATTCTAAGCCTGCTGAGAGGTCCAATTTTAAATACATGTAACTTCTATACCATCATTTGGATTTCAACCAAATTTCGTGGGTGCTATGTGTACCATAACAGATATGACTATGCCGATTCTTAAGAGTAACCAGGGCTGCCAACTGTTAATAAATACTGTCTCTATTTTTGTTACCCTAATATCGATATATCTGAAAGTATGCAAGCCGATAGCTCTAAACTTTGCACACGTAATAGTACCTGGCAGATTAATTTGGAGTAACTAATATACGTCAGTGCTGCCAACATGATTCTAAGCCTGCTGATAGGTCCAATTTTAAAATGCATGTAACTTCTATACTAACTAATGGATTTCATTCAAAATTGACACAACAATAGATCATATTATTTCAGATTATTTCTGACCAATACATGTATGTCATTGTTGCCAACATGATTTTACGAGCGCTTTTAGATCCAATGTTTAACTGCATGTAACGTCCATGCTATCCATTGGACTTCAACCAAATTTTGTATTCTGTACCTTAAGAGATGGAACTGAGAGTATATTCAGTCACCAGGGCTGACAACTGTAGTTCTCTATTAGGCTACATTATGCCAGGTATACAGTATTTCGAACTAATTAGAAATTTCGATATTACTAACTTAATTTCGTCATTATTCTAGATAGATCCATATTGATTAATCATTGGCATGAATATTAAATTTTAAGAAAATAGGCTCTTTAGTTCGTCACGTAACTTCTTGTTTGTTTCTCTAATTTCAATGTTCATATATTTATTTTTAGCCTACTTTTCACATTTTGCAAAAATGAGGAAAAAGTAGACTTATGAGATCGATCCGGGAAAATGTGTGTCTGTCTGTCTGTCTGGCTGGCTGTGTGTGTGTCCCCCCCTATCAACTCCTAAACGGCTGCAGCAATCAAAACCAAATTTAGTATGAGTAAAGATGTGCACCGAAATATCTCACGTTCATATTTGAAAATGATGTCAGTGCTACCAACTGCTGAAAAACGCACTAGATATTTGAGCTCCATGTTGGATATCTTGCAAGGTATGCATGGGAGCTATTCCAAAATTGGCACACATGTAGATAATACTATTTCAGTTTAATTTCCCGGAGGCCAACTATGACAGTGTTGCCAAAATAATGTTAAGCCTTCTGATAAGTCCAATGTTTAAATGCATATAACTTCTACACTATCAATTGGATTTCAACCAAATTTTGTATGTAATATCTGTACATAAACAGATATGACTGAGCGTATTCTTAAAAGCCACCAGGGCTGCCAACTGTTAATAATTTCTCTCTCTTTTTTATCCAAATACCTATATATCAGAAAGTATGCAAGCCAACAGCTTTAAACTATGCACACGTATATTCTGACATTTTAGATTAATTTGGAGTAACTTATATACGTCAGTTCTACCAACATGATTATAAGGCTGCTGATAGTACCAATATTTAAATACATGTAACTTCTATACTATCAGTTGGAGTTCAACCAAATTTCGTATGTGCTATGTGTACCATAACAGATATGACTATAAGTATTGTTAAGAGCAATCAGGGCTGCCAACTCTTAATAAATGCTGTCTATATTTTTTTTTACCCTAATATCAATAAACTAGAAAGTATGCAAGCCAACAGCTCTATACATTGCACACGTATAGCACCTGACATTCTAGTTTAATTTGGAGTAATTAATACAAGGCAGTGCTGCCAACATGATTCTATGCCTGCTGATATGTCCAATTTTAAAATACATGTAACTTCTATACTAACAAATGGATTTCATCCAAAATTGGCACAACAAGACATCATAATATTTCAGATTATTTCTGACCAGCACACGCATGGTATTGTTGGCAACATGCTTTTACGCGTGCTGATAGATCCAGTGTCTAACTGCATGTAACGTCCATTGGACTTCAACCTAATTTTGTATTCTGTACCTTAAGAGATGGAACTAAGAATATATTCAGTCACCAGGGCTGCCAACTGTAGTGCTCTATTAGGCTACATTATACCAGGTATATTTTGAACTAGTTAGATATTTCGATATTACCAACTTAATTTCGTCATTATTCTAGATAGGATCTTTTCTGTAGCTTACTGCGCAGTTAGCCGCCTTCAGTCGAAAGCGTTCAACCAAGTCGGATACAAGTGTTTTCACTGTTGAGGAGCGTGTGGTGGCTTCTGTTTGGGTTCACGAACGTCAGAATACGAAGAAGACAATGCCAGACATTTTGAAGGTCTTCACTGTGAGATTTGGAAAACCACCGCCATCAAGACCAACGTTATTCGCGTGGGAGAAGAAAACCTTTGTGATGCACCACGTAGCGGAAGGCCTACGACTCGTATCGAAACTTGTGCCGCTGTGGTGGAATCGATTGAACGATCGCTGGTGAAGTCAACCCGTAAGCGGACTGCGGAATTAGGCGTCCCGCGATCGATGATGAAAGACCATATGCGCAAAGACTTGAAACTTTCATGTTTTCGGCCATCAGTGAACGAGTTGCGTGATCGTGACTTGGAGCAACGTGTGCTTGCATGTGAAATGCTGCTGGCACGCTTCCCGCTTGCAGATGATCAAAAAAACGTTATATTCTCTGATGAGTGTGCGATTTATCGTAGCTCATGAAATCGTAACGTCTTTATTTGGGCAAAACGCAAACCACACTTTTATGAGGAAACTGAGTGCAATCCGCCGCATGTTATGCTATGGGCAGGGTTATCGGCAGACCATCTGCTTGGGCCTTATTTCTTCGAAGGCCCTGTGAACCAGCACAGCTACCTGCAAATGATTAACACGAGGTTGCTTCCACAATTAAGGGCTAAAAGTATAAGTGACATCGTGACACTTCAACAAGATGGTGCTCCACCACATTTCCCTGTGAGTGTCCGTAAGCGGCTAAATGAACTTTTTCCAAACCGTTGGATTGGGCGTGGATCACGAGACCTTCCAGCACCACTGCCATGGCCTCCACGAAGCCCAGACCACAGCACACCGAATAATGCACTATGGGGAATAATAAAAGAATACGTTCGTAAACGACGATACGTGAACAACGATCAACTGAAAAATGGAGTTTGCATGACATTTGAAACTTATCACCCACTGCATGCTGCAGCGGATGCATACAAGAACATGACGACGGATCAACGTCTGCTTCGAAAATGGAGGAATACATACTGACGTTGTTGATCGATGAATGGAATTGTTAATTGTAATCAGACATTGTTTACTCCAAACAAATGTTGAAATTAAAAATTCCTGTTTTATTCATAACAATGTTTCCATGCCTAACTGTCCTATGCTATAACATGTAAAGGGACTTCTCGACCATCCTGTATATACTATTTGATTTTTAGAAATACAAGCACTTCGACATGAACATTTTCCGAAATTTGGATGAAAGTTTCAACTACAGCATCTTTGAAAGCATAAACAGTCCTTGTGACTGGTGGTTAATATAGAGACCACTATCCCATAAAGGGTTAATAGTAGACAAACACTATGTTGTAGTTATAGCTTTTACTACCATCACAACAGAGTACTTGTAGGTCATTTCCGGATATTAATTTGAAATTCTACAGTAGTTCAGGGCTTACTGCTTAAGTGTAGGTACTCATCGACACTACTGAAGACTCATTACAAGTTATCTTATTTTCTTGAAATTGATATCATTGATTCAAAGAATATAAACTTGTGTTTTTTTGCCCAAAAAAATAATTGGTTGGGCGGGGGGGGGGGGTCTTTTTCGAAGATTAATCACAAAAATAACGTGCATTTTTAAGACTCGATATCCTCGCTCTTTTTTTCATCTTAATTGAGTCATTGTTGTTGCAAATTGATCTGCTGTATGTTCAGAATGTTGTATAGCAGAATCGGTTTTGCATCATTGATTGAGGCAAATATATTAGCTTTGTTTTACAATTTACGTTATTTTGATTGAAAATATAAATTAATTGTAGGGGGCGCGAGCCCTAATTTCAATTTAACAGCATTATTCTGCTTTACAACATAGCTGCATTATTTGACAATATTTTAGTTTTTAAATGAAACTAATATCTGCATTCTGAGTGGAAATTTTAACTGCCCAAGTCAAGATAAATATTGAAAAAAAAAATGAATTGAGATAAAACATAACTTAAAGTTGAGGTACACATTTAGAGTAAAGAGTCTTATTTTTCTACTCCTAAAAACTGCATTTTCTTTGGATTTTAGGTCAATCTTCTGCATTCCCCGACCCGTGAGTATCTCCTACAGTGTTTTAGTTTTGGAGTGGACTGTTTCCAAGCCAGATTAATGTGTGCTTTATATGCTGCACCTATGCGTCAAAGTGACAGCTGCTGAAAAGCGTGCACACCGATCATTAAAGTGAATATAAATGAGCTAAACAACAATAAAACTAGTATAAACTATATATTCCTGGAAACTAGAGAGTACATACTTTCAAATGAGACAATAACAAAAAATAAAAAAATCCTGAAAATGACTAATGAAGGATCGATGAATACCTTAGTGTATCACAGCAATAGTATCTATACCTTCATAGATTAGTTTGGGGGAGGAAGACTGTTTTTGTTGATGGGATCGCCATTTCTAAGATTTGTAACATTAAAATAAGTAGTTCCTTTTTAGGGTGCTTAATGCTTTAATATTTATTAGTAGGGCTCAGATGTTTAGGAAGAATCATATTTTTAGCCTAATTTCATTTATGAAAAAATAGGCTTATGAGATCACCTTTTGTCCGTGTGTCTGTCTGTGTGTGTATGTGTGTGATTCGTGTGTGTGTTCCCCCCTAATAAAATCTAAACGGCTGGAGCGATTTCAATGAAACTCGCTAAGTTCATAGCACTATTCCGGAAGACCCCGACCGTGCCCTTCACATTTTGTTACATCTCACCAATCCAACCCGGCGGCTGTGCGAAATATTTCACTAGCATTCAATATCTCCGAAACTATTACCGATATCACCCTGGAAGTTTGTGCGGTGATAAAGTGACCTACTAGAAGTTCACCTATGAGACTTTTGAAAACCTGGTGACTACAAAGCCAATATGGCAGCCAAGCAAAGTTGCGACTTATAAATAGACGTTTCTCGCGATTTAACCAACCAAACGCAATGAAACTTGGTACAGTATATGTTTATACACATTGTAATGCACCGACATCTAACTTCGTTCAATTGTTTACATAACCTCAAGATGGCGGCTGTGCGAAATATTTCACCGGCATTCTATATCTCTGAAACTATTACCGGTATCACCCTAGGGTTCGGATGTTTAGTAAGAATCAAATTTTTCTTTGCCTCTATTGTCACACCTTATTGGTGTCTGACGCAAATCAAGTGATTATCGTCACAATAAAGTGGTTTTTATTTGTCATATAAATGCATATTTAGAACATTTTTACCGTAAGGTCATATTTTAAGCATTTCTTGTAACAATGTCATATTTCGGTAGTTTGACGGCAGCTATAGGTGTGCAATTATCCTCAACTTACCGAACGGGAACTAGTGTTTACAAAATAGACTGTAAATAACCACTAAACATGTATATTCAGAAAATTAATATGAACATAGGAATAAATAATTTAGTTAACAATTTAATCTCGAAGGGATTCTAGCTTGGATTTATAGTAAATAAGGCCATATATAAATCAGTAATTTTCAGGTCATATTTTGTCTTTTTTGAATTAATTATCTTTAAATATAAATTTAAGCAATATATGTTTGTTTTGTTGTTTTAAAATGTGTAAAATCAAATTAATAGCATAACTTGGAATACTTTGTCAGTTGTTGAAAAAGGGGAAATTAAAAAGAGATATTTGCAAGGATATGCTACTGTGTATAGCCTACTATTTGTTCTGTGGAAAATTCATATTGTATCTGTAAATCCATACGCTAAATAAATAAATTTTAAGGTCATATTTGCTTTCATATTCGGGCTATTTTTAGGTCTTAAACATCCGAGCCCTATTTATTAGTAATAAATACCACTCCAATTAAGTTTTCTTTTTTGCTTTTTTGTTTTTGCAGAGCAAAGACGGTGTGTGGATGTCAGTGTATGGTTGGTTGTGTTCTGTAGAGCTATTTGTCTTGTAGATTATGAATAACTTATGAGAGAAACATGTCATCCCTAATTTTCTCCTTCTTCAATATATCTTATATTATCTTAATCAGATGTAATTTTGTTCAGGTTATCTTTTCACATATTCCAACAATTGGTATTATTTTTTGTTGACCGACTGAATGTTACAATATCAATTGTTATTTACGTTTACAATTCTTCTTCTTCTTCTTCTTCTTCTTCTTCTTCTTCTTCTTCTTCTTCTTATTATTATTATTATTATTCTTCAATTCTCATATTCCTTCAAGCGTCAGGGTAGCCTCGTTTGAGCCATTTCTGCCATTCCGATCTATTTCTGCACATTCTCTTCATTTCCACAACAGTTTTGCCCGATTGTTGTCCCAATATTTTGTCTTTATTCCGAATCTCGTGTTCCGTTTCCACTCGGGTCGTCGTCGTTTATATTCGTCCAATCCGAGGCTACTTGTAGTTCTCTGAATCACTTTACCTCCACATGGGTGATTAGCCCAACGTAGAGTGGTTTGTTGGTTACCTCCCCATCCTCCATATTTATCCTCGGGAGACAGGGTGCCCCAGATGGTCAGAGTTTGGGCAGGCATTTCCTCCTTACCTACTTAGGTATGGTTTTCCCACCAATACTCGGGTGGCTGATGGCAGTGGTTTCCCACTGGGTCGCCACATCCCTACACCGAACGTTTACAATTCGCGAGGTATTTTTACCGCAATCTGTACTTATGCCCAATTATATTAGGCGGGAAATAGCCTATAAGACTCTACCAGATAAAATATACTTGCAAATAATTAATTGCACAGATGATTATTTTCAATCAATTGTTAATTAATCCTTGAAACTCCTTGTGAATCACCTTGTATAAACTATTCCATTTCCTTATAAGAGAACCATCTGGACTGAAACAGCTTGCGGAGCAACGCCGCCGTCGTATTGTGTTATGTCGGCATCGAAGGGACTATCTAAACATGGCGCGAGTGTGTTTGTTTATTCAAGGCCACTAACCGCTTCACTGGCGACTGTTTCTCTGCGTCTATACATCACCATACTGTGTCACTGCTTTCCAAATTGCGGGAAATAGCCTTGCGGCTGGTTACGGTATAATTCCTCCTCTTTAACAGCTTCAGGCATATTTTAAAATAAATAACACACGTTATCAAACACAAAACCATCTAAAAAGTTCTATTATAGACCAAATTAAAAATTATTTTAGAAAGTGAGTATCCTAATTAATTAAATTCACATTTAGAGTAGAAAATCTCACTGCTTGAAAGTTGCAAGAACCAACAAGAGTGTTATGAAATTTCCTCTCAAAACGCATGTTAATACATTTTATGTAATAAGTGGATTATATTTAGCTCACAATGCCATTAATTTACAAACAGATTGTGAATCTCGTTAATATTTTGAAAACTAATATTATATGATGAAGCAATCACAAACATGAATTCACCAGAAGCATTCTATTCTAGAAATATGTTTAGCCTTCTATTGTTCTGGTGATCATTAGGAATATGTCCCTAATGTTTATTATTATTATTATTATTATTATTATTATTATTATTATTATTATTATTATTATTATTATTATTATTATTATTATTATTATTATCATATATATGCATTGCTGTTACATCACAACATAACTATACGGGCTTCAGGGAACCAAAGTAATTACTGAAACAGCCAGTTCTAAGCTGGATAGTCGAAATCGCTACCCATGAACTTCCGGATGATTCGGGTTGTTGAGCGTACTTCTGTCTTCTGCATAATTTGTACATTATTATTATTATTATTGTTATTATTAATAATAATATTATTGCAGTAGGCGTACCTCTCATATTAATTAAGACTACATGTTTTGCTCACTAATTAAGCTATTCGTCAAGATGACTGATATGGTACGGTACAGGGAATAATACTGTTGTTCAATTCATAAAACATTGATCAACAAATAAAACAGCTTAAATTATTTTACTAAGAGGATATCCTAGCTTGACATATTCTCAATAGACGTTTCTATTTGTGTACACTAGTTGTGTATATTCGCTATTGTAAAATAAATTAGCAACCACACAATTTCTATGTGACTTCTGCTGTGATTAAAGTTGACGACTTCGTTACAGAATACAGGGAAGCAGGTATGCCACATTTTGTGTAATTACTATAAAAAAAACTTATTTAACTTGCCAGATACACAACTAGCGTAAGCCTAAACTAAATGAAATGAAAATCCACAGCCTGCTTCCAGTCTCCGACCGGGTCAGGAATGGAATGAATGAAGCCCCTATCTAGCGGCGAGGATATGAACTGTGCCGGCTGCCGAGGCCTGACGCACTCCTCTGGGGCAATGATTAAATGAATGACAGATGAAATGAAATGATAGTGGAGAGTGTTGCTGGAATGAAATGTTGACAGGGAAAACCGGAGTACCCGGAGAAAAACCTGTCTGCCTCCGTTTTGTCCAGCACAGATCTCACTTGGAGTGACCGGGATTTGAACCACGGACCCAGCGGTGAGAGGCCGGCGAGCTGCCGCCTGAGCCACGGAGGCTTCGTAAGCCTAAACTAAATAAACTAACAAATTAAGTTTGATTCATAGCACTGTACACATTACTGCAGTACAAATTAAATAATGTATAATTCAATAGCCTAATACGAACCTCACAAACAGAACTATTTTATGAACTCCGAACTTCAATTAAAAGTATAATCATTTAATACAATGTCAACTGAGAAGATGAAGATGATAATTGTTGTTTTAAGGGGCCTAACATCGAGGTTATCGGCCCCAACTGAGAAGAACGTCGTTTCGCATCAATTTGGATGAAAATTAAAATAAATAACATTTGTTGTTTGTTCTGGTATGATACGAAATATCACATTTGCGGGTTGAATTTATAAAGCAACATTTAACAGTATTTTATATAGTGATGCGAATAACGTATTGATTGCTATTGAACAGAAATGGAAACACTATCGCAGAAATATAATTTCTATGGAACATAAGCGAATGAAGAGAGACAGAATATGCATGAAATTTTCGCACTAGCTGGTAGCCTAATGGATCATAACAAAATGATGTGCAGATTATTAATTTAATATGGAATGTGAACGCAGATGAAACATATTTAATGGAGTAAGCCTATAATTATTGTAACGCATTACAAAATACTGGCCGTTCTATTCCGAGACCTGACAGATGTTACTGCCAAATGTGAACAGCCGCCAGACGCGAAGCGCGTCGTTGAAACTTGCGACAGGCGTCTAAAAACCTGCATCAGAATGAAAAACAAATCAGAATATTGCATTAAAACGTTAAATTATTTCATCACAAAAAATGTGTTACAAGCAAAATGCGGCAATGGAATTATTAATTTTGTTGTCAGATTTGCGAGCGAATTTGAAAAGCCGCGTTGACATGCAAACAAAAGTAAGAACTGATTGATCGTCTGCCAGCCGTTTCAAATTAACACTACGTTAAATGCATTAAATATAAATTGAATTATATAAATTAATGTATGCATTTCCCATCATTACTCCATTTTCTATATTAGTAATTGTCGAGCGACGAAGTAACCTATGCAGTAGTATTATAAATATAGGCCTAACTTGGAAATGAGTGAAGTACCGTACATAAAATTAATTTTTATATTAAATAACTGATATTTCAAATTGGTAAAATTTCACTCAGGGAGTTATAAAAGTGACTAAGATACAGCAAAATATTTATATGCGAAATAGTACGAATTTTCAAAGCATTTTGCAATACTATACAAATTTAAATATTAATGCGAGTTCTGAAAATGTAATTCAATTAAATAAATCCCATACGAGTTTTGAAATCTTTTTCAAATAGAAAATAAAATATAATTTTTTTCGAAAAACTTAATTGGATATGAGTTAAGGATACACTCGATAATAATTTTAGAAGTTTAATTTAACCATTATTGAAATGACTATTCGAAATAACTTACTGTAGTGTTGCGATTGTAAATATAGTCCGATTACTTTGCTCACCAGTGAAAGTTTTGGGAGATATATTTCGGTAAGTCTACTTCGGATAACTTAAATTACACCGATCAAATATAGTGGTTAGATATAGAAACTTCATCCAATAAAACTTGGGATTTCTCCTCCAAATAGTGTGTAAAGCAGACGACATGTTGAGCATATTCAAAACACAAAAATCAAACATAAAAGGTGGCCGACGTCGTAAGAGGCCATGACACAGCAGTAGCACGATCATCCAACACTGGACCACTTCCACACATTCACACAGTTATAATATTTAAGCCTTCCATTTTTATTAAATTCTGAGCTATTTCATTGCACTTTAATATTACCACATTTTGAATGTTTCAAATATTAACCGCGTTATGATTTCTTTTTTAAACTAAAATATACGGCGCGCGTATAATGGGTGAATTTATGAATGAAGTGTATTTATACAGGTGTATGTGTGTGTGTTATATAATGGAGGCTTGCTCTCCTGGTGGTGTCTTAGTGAGACGAACCCGCCAGCGCGACTGAACTGGAGGGCCCCTCTACACAAACCTTATATAGAGTTGCCAAATTTTGTGGACCACTTAACTGTAAAACTTTACGCTTACACAAGCCAGCAAATGCAAAATTACACGTCCAAGTTAGCAACCCGTGAAAACCGGTCTAAAGTGAAGCATGGGGAGGCTTTGGATCTTGGTTGGGTAACCAGTGTGGCAGGCGGGCGCGCTAATTCAGCGTGTGCTCGGGTAATGGTTTGGCAAGGGCACTAGCATGAACAGAGAGTAGGAGGAGAAAGAGATGAAGAGGAGGCAGAGGACGAGGACGAGGAAGATCGATGCTAGCTCTCTCCCGAGACACGGGGAGAAGAGAGAGAGAGAGAGAGAGAGAGAGAGAGAGGAAACCTGGTGGACCGAGAGGATGCTATCAGTTCGACCGAGAAATTGCACACAAAGTTTGAAATTGGAATGGACAGTGATACGCTCTTGGGCGTTGCACATACACACGCATATAACATGTACAACTCAGTATACTATATAATCTGGGTTACTAGAGTGACTGACCAAAGCCCATTGCTATCACTCACAAAATACGATTGCCAACAGATATTTGATGAACAAGGGAGATAACGTGTGAATGTGTGGAACTCAACCTGAAAACGAAATTAATTCTTCCTTGGCTCAAAGATTTATCTTTCAGACAATCTAATTTTAACTCGCTTTCATGTGGCTCTCCGTCTGTTTGGTTCGTGAGTACATTAAATAAAGAGGGTAAATCAATCCTGGAGACACACAAACCATTTTGCTCTTTCACTAAATTGTCTCAATTGAGGACTTGCGTGGACTTATGAATGAAGTGCAAAAACGAATTTCTGAGGGAAAACCAAAAAGCCTGACATTGTAATTTACTTACAATCCATTGCCATTTGATCAGATTATTTAATATAGTGATGATTTTTATGATAAAGTACTGTAATACAGAAAACTGCACAATATTAGGCCTGATAATAATAAAATAATAATAATAATAACAATTATAATAAACAAATAATCATCATGCAAGCTCAATTAAGATCGCACTATACAAAGGTGTGCAAATTATTAGACTAGATTCCCGTTTTCAAACATTAAATTGTTCACTTTTCATGACTTAATGCAGTAAAAATGTTTGCAATGCGCTGAAATCACTTCAAATGTTTAACCAATAGTATTGCGGCATCGGTGGCGTAGTTGGTAGCATGCTGAACTGCTGTGCCCAAGATAGCGGGTTCAAACCTGGCCGAAGTCGTCGGATTTTTAAGAGCGTTAAAAATCCTTTAGTATGCCTTCCTTCGGAGGGGAAGTAAAGCTGGCGGTCCCATGTCATAGATTTATGGCATGTAAAAGATCCTTCCACAGACTAAACTTGTGTGCAGCTAAATTGTTAGGTTAGATTTCGTCGGAACGCTCTATCATAGTTCCAACGTTCACCACTAGGTATCATTGATATCTGGTAGTGAAAGTCGGAAGTACTTGAAATTGAACGGAACTTTTAGCTCACCCTAAGGGTGTCCGCTGGAAGCATCTACAGACTCAGGCGAGCCGAACATGTCCTCGGATACTCCCAGCACTAAAAGCCATACGACAATAAATAAATTAAAAATTAAAATCCACATGCTGCTTCCAGTCTCCGACCGGGTCAGGGATGGAATGAATGAAGCCCCCATCGAGCGGCGAGGATATGAACAGGCTGCTGAAGCCTGTCGCACTCCTCTGAGGCAATGATTAAATGAATGACAGATGAAATGAAATGATAGTGGAGTATGTTGCTGGAATGAAATTTTTGACAGGGAAAACTGGAGTACCCAGAGAAAAACCTGTCTCCCTCCGTTTTGTCCAGCACAGATCTCACATGGAGTGACCGGAATTTGAACCACGGACCCAGCGGTGAGAGGCCGGTGTGCTGCCCCCTAAGCCACGGAGGCTCACGAAAAATAAATAAATAAATAAATAAATAACCAATAGCGTTAATTGTATTTTCTATTAGGAAACTCACAGTATAATGCCTACTTTGAATTTTCACCAGAGAAGGGACCTTGCTATTACAAAATGTGACATGTTTTGTTTTGAATAACTTACTTTATCCTAGTTTTCGAGTGAATTTAGACCAGAGGGATTCAAAGTGTTTGTACTGTAATCCCCTCTTGAACTATTCAATGGTTCGTGGACCATGGATTAAAATCACCTGAATTAGTGGGTGCATTCTAAAGCCATTGAAAAACGAGAAAACGGGCTCAGCTCAGGCATCCCTCAGAATCTTCAATTCCGAATATTCTAGACACAATTCCTTACGGAAAAGTTATAAGTCAATAGGGAAGAAAACATTACTAAGTATGGTAGTATATAACATTGTACCGTATGTAGGCAAGTCATCAATAAAATGATGTAAAACAAAGGAATGTGAATGATTTAAATTCTGAAAATATGCATACTCTGTATAAACTGATGAAACTTATCACAATAGAACAGCCATAACTAAACGAAAACAAGCATTGCACATAATTAATTGACATCGCTATCCCAAATGACCAAATCATTCAACATAAATGAAGAGCTTATTTCCAAAGTGACGTAAATCTATGAAATGCGAAACTTCAGAAAACACGTTTTTGTTTCTTCGTATAATTAAATTCAGATATGATTATGAATATAATGTAATTTCATTCGTTACTTTTATGCACATCCTGACACTGTGTTTTAGAAATCTCATATCAATGGAAATGGTGGTAATCGTCTCCTGTAAGTTGGAGTTAGGACGTTTTGGAAATAAATCATATCTTGACATACGCTTTGAGTGGCATTTATAAACATTTAAATGGTTTACACAAAACAAACACAAATTAATGCTCTACATATTCTTCAAAGTTAGCCATGGCCTTGATTTATCACATAATGTCCAGAGAGCCATCGGATTGGTCAACATGGATGTAAGACAAATTGAAAATAAATACACGTTGGAGTTACGTCACTTTGCAAATAAACTTAGTTTTTAGAACTCTGTTAATATGGGATATACGACGTGTTGCGACTTAAAACCTTTTTTATACGTTGAAAGAACCCATAAACTTGCTTATGAAGGAAAAAAATTAAAAACCGTCAAATTTGGATTTACGTCTCTAAATGAAAAATGAAAATCCACAGCCTGCTTCCAGTCGACCGACCGGGTCAGAGAATGGAATGAATGAAGGCCCCATCTAGCGTGAAGATATGAACTGTGCCGGCTGCCGAAGCCTGTCGCACTCCCCTGGGGAAATGATTAAATTTATGACAGAGGAAATGAAATGATAGTGGAGAGTGTTGCTGGAATGAAATTGTGACAGGGAAAACCGGAGTACCCGGAGAGAAACCTGTCTGCCTCCACTTTGTCCAGCACAAATCTCACACGGAGTGACCGAGATTTTAACCACTGACCCAGGGGTGAGTGGCCGGCGTGCTGCCGCTTGATCTACGGAGGATTACTTTGGAAATAAGCTCTTCAAATATAGAGCCAAGATTAAGGCCTACTGTTCTCCATTTGCTATGAAAGTTTCGAAAATCTGGAGACAATAAGGAAGTGACAATTTCTTGCTCCCTCCTTTCTCCCTCTATTTTTACTCCGAAGTATTTTCCTGAGAATCTAGATATAAGTTAGGTCTACTTAAATATTTCCATGTATAGGCCTACCCACGCTGCTGTTGCACAGACGGCTTCAATTTTGAGAATGCTTGATGGCGCAGTGTTATTATTGAAATAACCTCTGGATCTCAAGCCAAATAGGATCTGTCACAAGAGAACTATTATTTCCAGGCATATTTTATCCTTATGTCCTTCCCGCAATTCTGCTCGCATCTCACCAAGACAGACTTGTTTCGATTCCCACTTAATGCATAGGAGATTTTTGATGTGAACTGTCACGGCCGCCGGTTTGACTTCCCCTTATAGGGCAGAACTATTATTAAAATATTTTATTTGTATTTATATTATACATGTAATAATTTTAGCCAAATTTTAATTCATTAATTTTATTTTATGTAATATTTCTAATTTTTATGTTTAAATGCTTTTATAATTTTATATTACTTTATTATCTTAATTTTTTTATAATTCTATTTTATAAGCTTATTTTATTTTAATTGCAACTGTTAATTTTAAGAGCTTTTTTTTTAGCGTACCGTATGGCTTTTAGTGCCGGGAGTCTCCGAGGACATGTTTTGTAGCTGCTTCGAGACCGACACCCAATGGGTGAGCTACAAGTACCGTCGGGGAGGAAAGTGGGAATGTAAGGACGAGGAGTTGGAAGTTAGTGGCTGTGGCCTATAGTTAGGGACCAACCCGGCATTTGCCTGGAAGGAAGATGGGAAACCACAGAAGACCATCTTCAAGGTTGCTGGCGGGGGGATTCGAACCTCCTCGCCTCCCGGATGTGCCAGCAGTCATGCCGTAACGACCACGGCTAACTCACCCGGTATTTTAATAGTAATTTTATAACCTTACTAATTTTGACTATTTCTTCTTCTTCTTCTTCTTTCGAATAACCCATTTGGAGGGTGCGATGAATCATTGTCCATATCCTTTGTTTCCAAATTTCCTTCATCCTTCTAGAGTGTCGATCTTTCTCCGCTTTCTTCAATTTCAATTTCTTTCATATTTTATTATTTTAGTTTTAATTGTTTTTGTTAAAAGGAAATATCAAGCAAATCAGGTCAAGAAGATTGAAAAAAAAAATGGTTTCATGAAACATTAACACTTCCAAAAGAAAATTCGTTGACATATGGCTGAAAGTTTCAACTTCTCCTTCCTTACTACTCTGTCCGCCATTCTAATTAATATGAGGTGTTTGTTCTACCAAGGTCCATACAGTAGTTTCTGGCTGCTCTCTGGTGACGAACGGAGGAATTTCTATAGTCTTTGTAAGCTCATTGACACACATTCTTTGGCCACATTGTTTTCAATCTATTGGAAAATGAGGAAAGGTCCCTTTAGAAACGTTTAGAATTTTAAATTTTATTTTCACACGTTAATATCCCAAAAGCATGAATAAATCTAATACAGGTCCTACCAAATTTTACGGACACCTGCAAATTTCATGATCATAATTCCTGTCTCTATATTTTTGTTCTCGGGCATAAGAATTTCTACAGGGACCTAGAACGTGTTCCAAAGAACATTTTGTGAATGTATTATGAAAACATCACTGTTAGTATTGAAGTTACAATTTTTTTGTTTAAGACAAGTGTAAAAATAATTGTGTATTTTTTCATATTTGAAGCGATACGGACAGAACACTATGAGGATTACATCCACAATTATTGGTATGAAGACTCACTAATGCCTGTAGAATATTTTATAATTGCTCTAGATCACAAAAATGTGTCTCCATTAAGAGATATCACCAGTTTTATAGCCTCAAATGGAACCACAGATAAAAGTCAACAGACAGACATTCCTTGACCTACGATGAGGCTGTTCTTGATCGAATACAGTGCTGCAACTGTAGAACTACAACGTGAAACATAAAGTATCTCTGTAGCTTGAAGGATCTCCCGCCCAGCCGAGGCCAAAAATGTCCGTCTGTTAACTATTTTCTGCGGTTCTACTTCGGGCTATAAAACTGGTGATATCTCTTAATGGAGACACATTCTTGTGTTCTATTGCAATTATAAATATTCCACAGGTATATGTGTTTCTTCATAACCAAAATTGTGGATGTAATCCTCTTAGTGTTCTGTCCAGATAGCTTCATATATGAAAAAATACACAATTTTTTCACTCTTATCTTAAACCCCAAAAAATCGTAACATCAAACCTAACAGTGATGTTTTCATGATAAATTCACAAAATGTTCCTCGGAACACGTTCTAGGTCCCTGTAAAAATTCGTATGCCTGAGACCAAAAGTATAGGGACAGGAATAGTTATCATGTAATTTGCAGGTGTCCGTAAACGTTTGGTAGGACCTGTAGTGTTCCGGGACATCTACACATTAAAAATTAAGTTTTCCAGTGCATGCTAATTTTGTTAATTTTATTTATATATTTATTATTACATTGTGTTATTCTAAATTGTATACACGTGCAAATACACCTATACTCACGTAATTCATAAAACCTTTAACACAAAACAAACCTAACATATAACGAGATTCAAATTGCGAATCTTAATAATAAGAAAAACACCAAAGACAAGCTACTACAAAAGTAGTGTAATTATATTAGTGTAAATGTAAAGCTCAACACAATGATCAGGATCTGATGATGGACACTTGGGGCTCGAAACGAATAATCCTAAATTGCCCCATTTTAATTGTGATTAATTAACTAAAACATGTATTTTTCCAGGAGTGTATTTACATATTTACATTTTGTACCCCACCCATTCATTGGGCAAATTTGTCTTGACCGACTGAAGAGCAACAGATGACAGTTTGTATTGGCAACACTGGAAGAATGGCTTCAAATCTTTACATTACTGTGGTATGTTTGAATGAACAAGATTTGAACTCAAGTATCGCTTGAATAATTTAATATAATGTGGAATTCTGAAAGCCTTAGGCTATATCATTTGTTCAGGAAATCCTGCTGTAACAAACACTTTTTAAAATTCATTCGTCATATCTTTAGTAATTTAATTTTCTTTTAAGAACAAATAATTTGTTGTTAATATTGTTAGAATTTGAATGTATTGATAGAGAGCTGACAATGACGCTAAAGAGCCCATTTATGTAGCCCATACATTGTTCTGGCTTGAAGTATTGTAATAAGGAACCAAACCTAGCTTAACAACTAATAAAACAACATATAAATGGCACTTATAACTAAACAAGACAATTAGCAAACAAGTCGTATACAAGACGAACAATACAAATTAGAATATAATAATTAAATAAATTATAATAGGAATTTATTTCGGGACAAAATTCAAAAAGTAATCTTCAGGGAGGAACAAGAAAGACAACGAAAGCAGTCACGTAACATTGAACAGCTCCGAAAGTAGAGACCATAAGGATGAAGCGAATGTGGGCAGAGAGAGAAAAGACATGCGGCAAGATTTGAAGTATTGAATTTACGTGCTCTGTAATAGTGCTATTCGATTAAATAGCAATATATATTTGTTCATTACGGCCAACTATGGACCACGTTTGACAGGTTTCACATTATTTGTTGTCTTCACTCTCTGTTAATATCTCTTCATCCTCTCTCCCACTTTCTTCTGCTGTTCCTCCGTGTAAGGTCTTCCTTTCCTCAATAGCAACTCCCCCCCCACCGTCTTCTGGAAACCTGTAAACTCCTTAACTAGTCGTTTAAATCGTTCTCTGTCCATTATGTCTTCTTCTTTCACCGCTATCCTATCCAAGACCAATCTCACTTCCCGAAACCATTTCGGTTCCATCTTCCTCTTCCTGAAGAATAATAATAATTTAATAAATTACCTAATGTATTATTAAATCTATTGAAAAAGAACAAATCACAGTATATTAAAAAGGACTACAGTTTTTATATGAATTATAATATGCTCTATTATTAAAACTAGTACACGAGTTAAATTATTAGGCTACTCGAACTACTATCAATTCCACGCAAGTTGTATCTTGGATACTAAAGATAGGCCTTTTATAAAATGCTGTATGGCACGGATATATTTCAAAAAAATTCGTATGAACGAAGCCTTACGATTATCGTCTGTCTTCGTCTTCTGTCGGCGAGGTTTGCGTTTCTTTGATGTCATTTCATTTGTAGTTGTTGATGGTTCAGTGATTAAAACGTCTTCATCTTGTTGCCGACTCTTTCCAGGTTCGTCGCTGAATCAAAATTCAAGCTAGGAACTTAAGGATGAAAACGTGACATGGTTAGTTAGTTCCTCAGTTTAGGGGCTGTGACATGTCATGTAGCCCCGTGTACTTTGGGTGTGTGTAGAATCTGTCTGATAACCGGTGCTATTTGTGATGGCTGAATTAGTATGTGTTATCTGATTTTAATTCAAGTAAGGACTGCAGACATTCAATTTACAAGTAGTTCTTACTTTTGCTACCAAACGCCACCATCAACGACAACTAGTTCTGAACTTGGTTACTAGATGCCACCGCAGTCGGCTCCTGGCGACGAACGTTGGAACCTAAGAGCGTTAGTCAAATCCAACCTATACTTAAGCTTCACACATGTGTAATTAGTGGAAGGTTCTTTAACATGCCATAAATCTATGACATGGGACCACCGGCCTTACTCCCCTCCGAAGGAAGGCATACTGAGGGATTTTTAACGCTCTTAAAAAATCCGACGACTTCGGCCGGGTTTGAACCCGCGACCTTGGGCATAGAAGCTCAGCATGCTACCAACTACGCCATTGAAGCCGCCTAAAACTTGACTTGGGAGTAAATATTTCAGGATAACAAAATAGAAAAGAAATGATTAACTTTACAACAATTTATACGACAAATGATGTGGTCTAACGCTTGGTGTCCATGACTTATCAGTAGATATTTTGATTTTGATTTGACCATATATAGGCCAAAACTAGCGCTCGTAGTGATAGATTTAGTGAACTACGTACGACAATGAATGTGGTCTAACGCTTGGTGTCCATGAATTGTTTGAACGAAACCATACAAGTATCGTCTGTCTTCATCTTCTGCTGGTGAGGTTTGCGTTTCTTTGAAGTAATTTCATTCGTAATTGTTGATCGTTCAATGATTATAACGTCGTCATCTTGTTGCCGACTCGTTCCAGGTTCGTCGCTGAATCTTACTAATTTCTGCTTTTTAATATTATTATTCCGCTTTTGAATACCTAGTGTATTAACCATACGCCTCTTAAGTGTTAGCGGTATGATGACACACACTAAACTGACAAGTCATGGACACCAAGCGTTAGACCACATTCTTTGTCGAGTAGTAGACTACACTAAATCTATCACTACGAGCGCTAGTGTCGACCCATATATGGTCAAATAAAAATCGAAATATCTACTTCCGTTTTGAGAAATTAAAAAATTTGCCTTCCACAAAATGAAGATAGAATAGATCAACACTATCCAACTTTAATTTCATTTAAATCTGTAGAATAAGTTCCATTTTAAAAACACGTTTTTAGCATTTTTTTTTTTTTTTTTTCAAAATATCATTTAAGCCGGAAGTAATTTTCAAATATGATAGAGCTTTGCAAAACACGCATTTTTAAACTTTTCTGAGTCCTCTAGCTTTTCAATTTATGGCACAATCGTCAAAATAGTTTAACTTTTTTTTTTCTAAACTGAAGCTCTATAGTCTGACTGATATTAGTGTCATTTAAAAATCGCTTCCAAAATTAAAACTGTAGAGCTGGTTCCGCAAGTTGGCTACAGATACCTTGATAGCGGATGTGGCAATATTGGTGATAGGCCTAATTGATTTAGATATACCCAGAGCACAACACCTGTTAACGAATTGAGGAGTAATCCTTTCATGGCTTCTGATCATCAGCCCGACAAACTGAATTTCGTCAAGCAAAACTGAAATAGGCCCAGTCGACATGATCAGTGCAGTAGAGCTGTTTCTTAATATGATACTTCTGAATATCTGCTCAGTGTGTATGTGAACTATTAAAATATTGCCAAATATATTGTCATGATTTCGGTCGTCAAAAACCAATTCTTAGAATCTGGTGTAATATTCGCGGTTTTAATCGTCAGCTGCGACTCGAGTAGCTTTGTTGGTAACACCACCTACTGTAATTCAACTCTCTCTTTTTTGAAACGACAACCACTGCGATGCCCATTAAACTGAATTAACCTTGGTTCCTGTAATTTCCGCGTGTAGGGGGATAGTAGAATTTTACTAATTATTGCTTTCCAATGTTCCATTAACGTTGACGAAAGGAATAAACCTGAATATCACACGTGACGCAGTCAGAGTAAATAACAACAATTCCGATTACTCACATCATAACCTCAATTCGTTATTCATTTCAAATCGTCCAATGAGCATGAGTTTTTCACACTATCTCGTCAACGTTATTATACTCGTAGTTCGACGAGAGAGCACACTGCTATTTCAGTTTGAAAATCTTCTCAATATATGTTTTAAACCAAGACGGTTATGCTTTAATCAAATTTCTTCAAGTTGAAAAGTCTCTAACGTCTGAACCTTTTGCAACGCTTAGGTCTGGGTTCGCCAACGCAACGTTAACAGGCTGTCAGTGAATGCCTCGTTAATTTTGTAAGGTAGGCGTGGCGTTTTACATGCCCCAGTTCTCTCAGCTTCCGCGGGATTTTGTAATAATTATCTGGATTCAAATTGACCGCTTCTCTATACTTGACAGTAATTCGTATTTTGGCCAGTAGTGTGCCCAATCAGTCACGGCAGTCTGGCATCGAACTCGGGTCTCATCAGAGAAGACCAGGCACATGATTATGCCTAGAGTCGAACCATTGATCTCTGAGGGGGAGCAATTATAGGGAACCCAAAGAGCAATGAGAGGTATAATGACATATAATATTGTAGCATGATTTCACGACCTGTATGTGAACATCATAGCAGTTTAAGATGAAGAATTGTAGCCGAATGCAAGAAAATATACGTTTTCAGAGCATACGAGAATGAGAGGAGGCCAGTTTGAAGTTTTACAAATTACACTTAGCAAGTGGGCGGAGATCGTAGGCGCCGAGCGCACTATTTACGTCTGGACCGAGGAGACAGCCCAAAATTAATGGCTCGGGTGTTCACAGCTTGACAACGATGGAATCGGGAGTAGGGATGATTGCCCACGGAAATTAATTAATTACAGCCAAGTGGGGCATTGAAATGGAGCGAAATATACACCCAGGTGAATATATTCACGGAGAGGTAATTTAGGAGTGGTTTTTCGCCTAAATTAATGCCTATATCTCCAAATGAACGAATTACAACTTAGCCTACGCTCGAGAGCAGTGATTTTGTGACCAGCCAAAGGGGAACCACCACGATGGCGTCCTAACGCGCTGAACTAAGGCAATTAATTGTAATTAATTGGCCGAAGCGATCGCCGGCACGCGAACGGTTATGAAACCTCCACACTTAATTAAACAAGATGTATATGTCATTTCTGCTGAAGAGGTATTATTTCAAGAAAGGAGTCGCTCTCATGTGTCCAGTGGACTATTTTGTACGAGAAACCTTTATAAGGTGGGAGCAGTGCAGACCCAGGAAGTTGTCTTGTTGTCTTCAGTCTGTATACACGTAACTAATACGCTGCCAGTAAGCACGCGAAATGTTAAAGTATCAACGCCCAGCCGTCGAAGAACAATAGAAGCAAGTCATAAAGCTTCATAAGTAATCATGAAGTGCGTCGAAGTAATTTAATACAGATATTTATCTATTATCTGACGCAAATATAAATTCGCCACAGCGAAAAAGGAACTTATAATGTTTTTGAACATTTCACATACCAGGAGGTGACGAGGATCGAACGTCCGTAAAACGCTGTTAGATTTTCACGTAGACCAGCGGTTGGAGTAATCGCAACGCATCTCTGAGATCAGGCGTAGGAAGAGTCCGAGTAAGGATCAACCTGTGAAGTAGTGAATAAGTGTACATAAATTGTGTAATAGTGATTTAAAAGTGTTCATGTGTATAGTGATTAATAGGCATTGTGTAGAAGTGAAAGAGGCCACTGATAAAAGTATGTTTATCAGGTGGAAAATGTGTGAATTTAAGTGTTGTGTAAAATATAACGTGATGGCTTAAATCAAGCGTCATGGTAGCGCCAAAGCTGAAGCGCTGGCACTATCCAGCGAAAAAGAAAAAGTGAGTACCAATTTACAATGTTATTATAACTAAATAGTTCACCATGTAACGATTTATCACTTTGAGAATAAGATGTAACAGTCACTTACTGAACGAGTTTTCACCACTCGTCTTGAATAAAATATGGCTTGGAAGGTGATTTGTTTAGGGCCATTCAGGTCGAAAATGTGATGGATGTAACGGTAACGTTAAATGAATAATAATAATAATAATAATCTGGGGTCGGCAACAGTAAAGTAATAGGCACTTTTGGCCTAAATAACGTTCAAAGTGTGTCATGTCTAATATAAAGATACTGTATTTTGGTAAACAGTAAGAAAGTAACGTGGAATATAGCGAAATACGAGAGCATTTTCAGTGTCAGTGAAGTGTGGAATGAATATTTGATATGGTCAATCCTTAGGATTATATTTGAGGACTATTAAAGTAAAGTAAGCCAGTAAATTTATACATTTTTATTAGGAGCTATTTAACGCTTTGGCTTAAGTGGTATGACAGAGAGAACGCGGGTGCCTTAATAATTGAGTCATCTATGTGAAATATTGTTTGAAGCCGCATATTGCGTGCAGAAATAACGTAGAATCCAGTGATTTACGTAAATAAATAATTGCGGGGACCAACTAGTATAGCTTGCGCGTTAGGTGAGAAGTTGGCTAAATCTACGAGTAGTATCGCCCTTGAGCATACTGTATTATTCTCAGCGAATTGGACAGAGCCTGTCTGTATCCAACGCTTGCATGAATTATGGCCACGATTGACGTCCGTCGAGACGCAGTGAGCATGTGTATAAATGATCTACCCTGAGAGGTAAGGATCATATTCGTCGTTTAGGAAACGCAGATTTCCTTATATTTTATTGACAGCTGCTGGTGAAAATCGTGGATTTTCACTATGATGCGCGTCTAAAGCCACAGTAGTCACCATAGAACGGCAAGGCTATCACAGGAATACCATCCCCAGCCATGAATGTTAATAAGGAGCCGAGTTGAGCCCAAAACACTATAAAGATAGGTGTTAAATAATTAAATGACTCAATTACTTAGGAACCACACCTAGCGTAACTCCAGTACTGCAATTGTAAACAAACCTGACCTTGACAGCAGATGAGAGGAGGTGGAGTTGTAGACCACTTCTGCGGCAGCCATCTTGACTAGCCAGCTGGAACGAATTTTATTGCCTGCTGAGGGGAGAGAAGGTCGGTCGACCAGTCCCTTGTAAATTAGAGTCATAGTAGGACACTGAAGAATCTCGATATTTCAATATGCAATTAAGATATGATTATTATGATGATGCCAATTGAATTGAATGGTGTGTTGCAACACACATACGTTGTTGGATCATAGAAATCAGATACTATTTGGCTCAGTTATTCTCTGAGGAGGAAAACTGAACCAAAATAATGTAGGCATCTTCTTTTGGAGTGCATTTTGCCAGTTCACGCTAATTTATGCAGACGGGTATGTGATTTCCCAGAACATGACACGTTTGTAACGATATAAGCCCGACAAGACCCAGAAAATCGTTGTATGGTGAAACTATAAACAATTCTATCCATGTTTATTTTGGAAGGGAAGCGTGCCACTTTTTAAAGCGTTCATAGTGATGGAAAGAGGGAAGATGATTCACACGACACATCAAATATTTGTTAATGAATGCAGAAATAATGAATTTATGCTAATCAAAGTAAATGCCGTAAGAAACGGAGTAATGTTTTATTAACGTCATTTTAATGTGATATGTGATTTTTGTGTTATGATACTCCAGTTAAGTAATTGCGTCACATGACGAACACTATGGAAACCCATGGAAGTCTGAAAGTATCATTGACAGGATGCTAGAATTAGAGTTGAGTGCAGTGTAGCACTATTTTAAGAAGAAAACTCACAGAATAACCCTATTTTTATTTGTGGGAATTAAATATAATTTGTCCTTTATTTGTATTTGGTGTATAACCATGATTTTATACCAGTAAATATTTTATTTTAGGAATATGTTGTGTATTTCATGTAGAGTAGTTACCTGGTAGACTCAAATCCTGAGCATGTGGTCGTATGGTTGGCAGGAACGTCCCATACCTCGAAAGACCGTGAGTTAGTTGGGATACGAACACATGGTCCACATGATGACAGTTGGGTACAGTAGATAGAACCAGTATACTCTTGGAGATGAGGCTTTATGTTCTTTGCTTCTGAATATTTGTTCATGAGTATTCATATGACATGTGCTTTTCATATGATCGCTTTTGCTGTATAGCCTTATTGATATTGCCAGTGAAAGTGTAGTAATTGGGAGTATGGGTAGGCAATCATTAAAATGGACTAGTAATAAAGAAAACAAGAAGTTAGATGGAATACCAAGACAAGGAGAAAGAGGCAGGAGCAGGAGACTACAAATCTGGGATGTTTTAGAAGGAAGCAAGTCGTGCAGGTACACACTTCACTTTGAACTAATTTTTCCACTAATAATGCATTTTCGTACAAAAGGTGCATTATATCTGGAAGTAACAGAACCATTGACATGAAATTTGCAACTTGAGTTCTACGATGTATGTACAGTGCTTTAAACCTTTAAAAATATAGAATAAGGTATAAACATTGGAGGCGAAAAATATTGTCTTAAATGAAAGGCTCATTATAATGTTTTTAAAATTGATTCCTTTCCTAAAATTGCATAGGTACTACGCACATATGATATTAAGCAGTTAAAGTTTCATGAACATCAGGTGTATGGTTCCAGAGATATTCATTTTTTTATCAAACATGCGCTGTTGTGGTTAACGCCCCCTTAACATCGTAATTAAACTTGCTGGCGTTTCACCAGCACATTCACCGATTGGCATTAACAAACGAAACATTATGTTTAACGGCTGTACATAACTCAATGAAAGATTATGATTGTGGCGGTATTTGTATATTCTTTGGTTTAATCAAGCAGGCCGTTAACTGAAAAAAGGTTAAACGTTGTATAGCCTACTCCATGGTTAAAAACAAACATGGCTGATGAGCAAGAGAGGAAGAAGAGCCAGGGACTGAATTGTTCTTTGGTTGAAAGAAACGTACTTATCCACTTGGTGGATAAGTTTCGGTGGGCAAGTACCGTGAAACCTTGGAAAATAAGAGGACTTATGCTGTGACGTATAGGTAGTCTTTTATTAAATTAACTACATGTGCTATACCATAATGCATCACACGACATTATGGTGTTAGAAGCCATTCTTCAGTGTTGCCTTAGTTTGGTGCTTTTCAATCGGTCAACACGATTGTACCCAAATGCGGTGGGATATGCCCTAATCCTGAAAAAAATTACATGAGATTAATAAATACACTTGGATGACCAGTTTCGATCGTCAAGCGATCATCATCAGATCCATCACACTTAGGCTATAAAATCAATGTTTTAAAGTATGGATGAAAATATTTACAATATGTACACTTATTTAGTTGCAATACAGTATTAGTTGTAGTCTATATGATGTTTTCTTGAGATACTGGAAGATCTTCCAGTTTCTCATCAAATCACCACATAGGCCTAGACTATAACTAACAAATACTGATGAGTTGCATTATCTCAACTAATACTGCAACTAAAAAAGTGTAGGCTACATATTGCAAATATTTTCACCCATACTTTCAAACATAGATTTTATAGCCTAAGTGTAATGGATCTGATGATGATCGCTTGACGATCGAAACTGGTCATTCAAGTGTATTTATTAATCTCATGTAATTTTTTTTTCAGGATTAGGGAATAATAACCCATCTCATTTGGGTACAATTGTGTTGACCGACTGAAAAGCACCAAACTTTTGCATCACACGACATTACACATAAACATGTAGTGGTACAGATCTTGCTTGTCGGATAGGAAGTCCAGGTTAGGTTCTATCATCTGTAAAACATTCAACACTGAAGGTCCTGACAACTGAAATCTCATAATAAATTCTGTGTCATCGCATTCGCCAAAGAAATTCGTTCTCTTGGTTTACCCCGTTTCCGTTTGCCTCCAGCTTGCCAATGTAACATTAAATTTGGACCCAAGTTTCTGCTCCAGTTAACAAAATACTTAGTTATAATGAACTGTAAATAAGTTTCTTAGTTTTGTTTAAAATATTTCGCCTCCATAAAACGGAATTTAATGCTCACTTACTCTTTTCTCAATTTCAGATGAACTTGTTCCCCCAGTTTCTATTATTGAACCCAAATATTTAAATTTAGTGAATGTTTGAATTTCTGTATTTCCGATCTGTAGTTTCTCACCACCATTATTCTCTAAAGTAAGGTGTTCCGTTTTGTTGTAATTGGTATTTAGTCCCCACATTTGATATTCCTCAATTAAATTCCTCATCATATAAAAGGCAAAGTCAATAAAAAAAGAGTAAATGGATCCAGCTTAGGTATCCCTCCGAATCCCCAATTTCCGAAACTTTCCAGACGCAATTCCATATGGGAAAAGTTGTAAGTTCACACGGGAGAAAACAATACTAAACTAACCTAACCCCGTGGCACTACAGCCCTTGAAGGGCCTAGGCCTACCAAGCGACCGCTGCCCAGCCAATTGGCCTGCAGATTTTGGGGTGACGCGTGGTCAGCGCGTCGGGTCCCCTCGGCCGTTAATCTTGGTTTTCGTGACCGGGGCACTGTCTCACTGTCAGACAGCTACTCAATTGTCCTCACGAGGCTGAGTGCACCCCGTTCCAACCCTCACGTCAGTTTTAAAATCCCTGACGGAGCCGGGGATCGAACCCGGGGCCTCCGGGTGAGAGGCAGACGCGCTACCCCTACACCACGGGGCCGGCAAAACAATACTAAGTAGGGTAATAAAAGACGTCAGCAACTGGTCAATAAGAGGATTTTGAATAAGGAATTGTGACTGATTTAAATTCTTTGTTTGATAATACAAATTTTTCATAGATATTTTCAAAGGATTATTTAATCCCTCCCTATATTATTCTGCTAAGGTCCCATTCTAGTTTTGTACCGAAAATAAGGTCCCATTAACACCAACCTACACATATGGGGTACCTACAGGTTCAGCATAACCCAATGCGTAAGCGAAACGCACTCACTTGTTCTTTAAATGCCTCACAATTAAATAAATACCTTAAAACATGTATATTTACCATGAAATAATGAAAGAATACAACACGGAAACCATGGTAACAGAATCTCACACGTCCATCTATTTCTGTAAGGCGCAATGCAATTCCAATTATCACATTACTGTGAAAGTTTCCAGACGGTTATAAGGTTATCACTGAACCAAATTAAGCTGTAAAATTCATCAATACATACAGTATAATGCGCTTAAGGGGTTCAAGGGGCAGTCTAGAATTTTTCACGCAATTTTCACGTGTGAGTGTGGTACGAAAGGTCTTTTTCACCCGACTATAAAGGGTCTCCGAAAACCACATTTAAAGGCCCTTAAATTAACAGTGTCTGTGATATTCCCAGAAAACTAACTTCGCTCTGATATACCTATGAAGGAATGACAAACCCCTAACCAATGCACCAGTAGCTGAATTGATAAAGTCTGATCATTCATACCAAGGATAAATCAGTCATAGCATTTATGATTGAGATTTTGCTAAGTGTACTCTTTACAACTAGAATATTCGGGGGCGAAGCCGCGAAGGGTAATGCTAGAAATACAAATTTTCATAGATATTTTCGAAGGATCATTCAAGATTTTTCTTAATTATTTCTTAAAACGTAATGGAAGGATATCCATTTTCTTAGTTTAAGTCTACTTAGGATAAGTTCTATTAATGTGCTGATGAAGAAACCAACGAGTTTCAAAACATGTACACATAGTCTATAAAATGTAGACAATTAAGTGTTTTTAGTATTGATTTGCCGAATATAAGTAATAACATAAGTGTTTTTAATTATTTTTTTCTTTGTTTGAGTCTAATACAGTAACTTGAACTGCTCTAAGTTTCTCAATGCTTTACAATACAGTTGGGGAGACTCAGCAAAGTCCGCAATATTAAGGGGTTGATAGTAAACATGATAAACGAAGGGAAAGAGTTTCAGTAAATCAACATAGAAATTAAATTTCAACGCATTTGTGGCAAATGTTGTTTGATCCTTCAATCTTTTGACTGGTTTGATGCAGCCCTCCATGCCTCCCTGTCCTGAGCTAGTCGTTTCATCTCCACATAGCTACCACACCCTACATCCGAGGCAATCTGTTTAACATATTCTAACCTTGGTCTACCCCTACAGTTCTTGTCCTCGACCCTTCCTCCCTTGTAAGCTTGCTATTCCTGGTTGTCTTGGTATGTGTCCTACCAACCTATCTCTTCTCTTCATTAGCAGTCATCAGAAACATCTCTCCTCTCACACTCGTTATAATACCTCTTCATTTGCAATCCTATCTACCCGGTTTCAACATTCTCGTGTAACACCATATTTTAACGCTTCAATCCTCCTCTTTTCTGCTGCACCAATAGTCCAGTTTCACTTCCATAGAGCGCCACGCTCCAGACAAAGGCTTTCAAAATTGACTTCCTAATACCTAAATCTATATTCGATGTCAACAGATTCCTTTTCTGTAGAAACGCTATCCTTGCCTGAGCCAACCTACTTTTTATATCCTCTTTGCTTCGCCCATCACTGGTTATTTTGCTTCCTAAGTAACAGAAGTCTCCTACTTCCTTTAGCTTTTCACCTGTCAGTTTGATGTCCATAGAGGTTTCTGATTTATTTCGGCTGCATTCCAATATTTTTGTTTTACATTTATTAATTTTCATCAGGAATTCCTTCCTCAAGACGGAGTCCATACCATTCAAAGCTCATTCAAATCCTCTGGCGTGTCGGCCAAGATGACGATGTCATCAGCAAATCTCATAGTTGAAATTATTTCTCCTTGAATCTTCACTCCCACTTAAAAATTTTCTCCTATTTCCTTCATTGCTTGTTCAATGTAAAGATTGAAAAGTATTGGTGATAAGGTGCATCCTTGCCTTACACCTTTCTGAATACCAGCTTCTCTCTTATGTCCAACAACTCGAATGACTGCTGTCTGGTTTCGGTATAGATTGCAGTTCACCTTCCTATCACTGTACTTTATTCCAATCGTTTTCAAAATGTCAAATAATTTAGCCCAATCAACGTTATCAAAAGCCTTTTCTAAGTCTACAAATGCCATGAACGTTCTCTTATCTCTCCTTATTCTACCTTCCAAAATCAGCCTAAGATTAGTGCAGCTTCCCTTGTTCCTACATTTCTCCTGAAACCAAACTGGTCTTCACCCAATTTCGTTTCTATCTGGCTTTCCATCCTCTTGCAAATTATTCTAGACAGGATCTTGGAGGCATGAGTAATCAAGCTGATTGTACGGTAATCTTCACATCTGTCAGCTCCTACTTTCTTCGGTATATTATTATTATCTACATTATTATTTCTGATGAGGCCTGCTATGTACACGTGCCTGTTTCAATTCTTCACTCTTTGTTGTTTTCTCTTCCGTTCTTCCCAATATTTTTTCATTATTATTATTGTTATTATTATTATTATTATTATTATTATTATTATTATTTCTTCGATTCGGCCAACTAAGACCACGTCAGTTCGACTGTCTCTTAAGTAAAAATGTAGACTTTCACGACCGGCGTTGAAATAGGAATCTCTGTTTCGCGGGCATATAGGCCTGTTCCAAGGACATTTTGTCGTCCTGACGTTTAGCTGAATACTGCGTTCAGCATGTTCACAGGTTACTTGTTTTACCTCGCCTAATGTAACCTGTGAACATGCTGAACGCAGTATTCAGCGAAACGTCAGGACGACAAAATGTCCTTGGAACACGGCCTATAAGCCCGCGAAACAGAGATTCCTATTTCAACTGTCTCTTCTTCCGAGCTCTAACTACCACCCAGTGTTCCCGCATTCGTCTCCGGTGTTGTTCCTTTCTCTCTTGGGACCACACCTTCCCTGTCTTCAGCTTCGGCTTTTCCTGGAAATCTTTGTGCGTACGTAGTTTTCCCTGAAGTGGAACACGCTGCTGGATATCTTTAGGGGAAATTTCCATTTCACGTTGATCTTTCTCAACTTCCGTGAACCAAGCCCCTTGGGTTTTCTTATCTTGAAAGTACGTCAATATCCGTTTTGATATCCTGCCTGGGCTCATTCGTGCCACGTGGCTATAAAAGGCAATCCTTCTTTTTCGAATCGTGTCACTGATCTTCTCCACGTGCTTGTATAATCCATGACGCCTTCTGTACTCACTGTTTTCTTTGATGGGACCCAGGATTTTCCTCAAAATCTTCCTTTCTTTAGCCTCATTTTTTTCCATTAGACCTTTCTTGCTCATTATTAGAATCTCAGCCGCATACAGAGCCTCTGGTCGAATAACAGTGCAGTAATGTGTAATTTTGGCGTTTAAGGATATCGATCTCTTATTGTAGATGTCTTTAGTCAGGTTGTATGCCATTTCCATTTTATTAATGCGTGACATGAAGGCTTCCTTCTCTGATAGGTTAGGTAGGCTCTATCCATTCACCGAGGTATTTAAACGTTTCTGCCTTCTGAACTTTTCCTAGTCCGACCTCCAGTTCCCTGGGCGCTGATTTTATGTTTGTCATGAATTGTGTCTTCTCAAAGGAGATTTGAAGCCCAGCCTTCAGTGCTTGATTTTTCAACTGGTTAAGTTGTTCTTCTGCCATATCAATGGAATCTGAAAAGATCACTAGATCATCTGCAAAGGCTCGACAGTCGATTGTAAGATTCATATACTTGTACCCTAGCCTTACGCCATTTTCTACCCTTGAATTTGTCATTTCCTTCCGCCATTCTCGGATGATCTTTTACAAAACCCAATTGAAGAGAAGCGGTGATAGCACGTCTCCTTGCTTCACTCCCGTCCTGATTTGAAAGGCATCAGACATCTCTCCTCTGAACTTCAATTTGGAGGTGGTGTTGGTCAGGGTTTGCTGGATAATTGATTGTGTCTTGTTATCTAAGCCAAACTCTTCAAGGATTTGCAATAGGGTGGTTCGATCAATTGAGTCGTACGCTTTCCTAAAATAAACAAAGGTCATCACGAATTTCCTGTTCCTGAGTTTCAGATATGAAAGGATTATTATTATTATTATTATGTTGACAACGCAGGCACAGCTTTTATTGAAACGTCTAGTATACACTATTTCTATTAGATTCAACACAATATCAAGCCAAAATAATATTATTAATTATATTCCGGGCTGTCTTAACTATAATCTACATATTATTATTATTATCATTATTATTATTATTATTATTATTATTATTATTATTATTATTATTATTTTCTGCTACTTTGTCCTAATACGTGATTAAAAATCAAGACATTGTCAATATTATTTGCATTAGAACTGTGATTATATAGTATTTCTAAGCTACGAATGTTGGGAAAAGTATGCGGTAACCGCTAATCAGTAGTTTTTTATTTATTTTCCTTATCTTTTTAAATTCAGTTTCCCACTCCGAAACTTTTAAATACCGGCACCGGTATCTTACATCTTTAACTACGTCTTTAACATGAAACATTTCACACAAGAAGAAATCTTCTTATCTTGTGATTTGCCATGCCCGGTATTACCTGAACTTCGCGCGTACACTGTATTTTACGCAGTCGCACAGCTATCGGAATTCCACTAGCTACTTAGTTAGCAATGCTCTCGCTAGGTAGCAGGCACGTTCATTTACGCTTCCGTTTACACTGGACACGACTGAAGTGTATCATCGGGCATTAACAATTGCACTTCTTTTAAATATATTTTTGGCATTTTGTCTTTCTAACCATGCAGCCAATGCAATTATTTCTTTTTTACTAACTGAAAATCAGTTTTTATTATTAGGGCCCGGATAATTATGTGCTTAACTTTTCTGAAATATGTATTTATTTATGTGCTTGAAAGTGGAAAATTTGTGATTAAGTTTCCAAAATATGTTGTTAAATTCAAAATATAGTTGAAACGTCCAGCTGATTGAATAATCCATAATCCTGTCTAAAGTACAAAATGTTCCGCCTTAATAGGCCGGGGATTGCCTCAGTTTCCGAATCCTACAATAGTTACTGCAAATGCGCGATACGAAATCATGTTTTCGAATTTCATTATTAAGAGAAGAAGAAAAGGTCACATCAAAAACTTTCATAGCACTCTGTCAACATTCACAAGTTTCGCAGACCACTGTAATTTCAATTAAAATTTCCTGTCAAGGTAAGGACTATTCGAGGATTCAATGAGACTGTTGATTCCAGTTGACTGCTATACTTAATGACAGGAGAATTCCTGTCTTCAAATACTACTAACTTACACTACAGAGCTTTGCTTTTTTTTTTAGTTTTACTTGGCCAATAATCATGCGAACATGAAACACGCGACCTCCTTTTTACGTGGAATCCGAACCTCAGGACGTATTACGAACATGGGCCGTCTAACCTGTACCGAAAGCTTCTGCAGATTTAACACCAGGCCTACTCTGAACAGCAGTTCCTTGAACTTAGATTTGCCAACATATTATTGTATCTTTCCATGTACAATATCTCTGTACTTCAACATACAGAAGAGTGCTTTCAAAATCACGTCTTGTGTAAATTTTGGCAAAGGTAGTGAGTGTGTGTTTTGGCGGAGTGAATACTCGCACGTAGAAATTATTTTCAGTAAAATAGACGGGTTCAAAATTCTGTAGGTATGTGACGGCGGGATGCCTTTAGTGTTATGGAAACGGCAATAGCCGCCACAGAGCTTCGTTGCTACTGACATGACGACCAGACTGATATGTTTGTACTTAACCATGTGGGATTTGTGAGCCCTGTGTTTATGAAATTGAACGTAGCTTGATCGCCACCGTTATTTAGTAGTCGCTGCTGTAGTGTTACAAAATTAAAGGTGGTATTGGAAGGCGCTATCTCACACTAATTTTCGTTATTGTAGTTTTAAAACATAGAAAGTTATTTATTTTTAATTATGATGCAGATATATCTTGAAAGAGGGAGGACCGTTTAGATTTCTAATGTTCTTATCGTGTATAAATAATAACATTATTGGATTACAATCCTTTTAACTACTCTGGCTTTTAGAAACACCGGGGTGCTAGAAATTTGCCCCTAAGGGGATGTTTCACGTGCCAGTAAATCTACTGACACGGCTCCCTTGCATTTACACACCCTGACTGCGCCGGGATACGAACCTGCAACCTTGGGACCAGCAAGCGAGAACGTTACAACTGGTGAGGGCGTGGTGGCTCAGCGGTCCAGCTGTATGCCTCTCACCAAGGCGGTCCGGGTTCGATTCCCGGTCAATGCATGTGAGATTTTCGAAGTGAAATGCCATGTCCTGTGGTTCGGATTCCACGTAAAAAGGAGGTCCCGTGGCTCATAATCACAAGATTCACGGTCACGTAAAACTACAATCTTCCTTCCTTCCGTTACAACTGAGCCACGCAGCCAGTCTATTGTGTTTTTGATAATCAAGAGATTGGCATTGCCTCTTACAGCGATAGATGGAAAATTGGATGTAATGTTTTGAGCTACTGTTGCCATGGATACGGACTTGTGATTAGTTCATCAGTTTATCAGAGCGTACTGTTGTCATGGATACGGACTTGCGATTAGTTCATCAGTTTATCAGAGCGAATATAGTTTTCTGGGAATATCTTTGAAACTGTTGGTTTTAGGGCCTTAAAATGTGGTTTTCGGTGTCCCTTAGGGACCTGCCGAGTATTGTTTCTCGCATCGAGGGGAGTAAAATGAGCTATGTCCGGTCGTTATGTGACAACTTCGATATTTTGTCCCAGTCAAGTATTTTTGGTGACTTTTCAGTCACGTTGCCCGTTCCACGGGTGACGTCAAATACTGCTAGACCAATGGCTACCATTACTCGCGCAGAGCTCATAACGCGTAATGCTAGTTATATTATACAGCACTTATACTCAAATCAATTAATGGGACCAGAATTTTGCCAACTTGCAAGCTTCAGGTGTTCCATCCATCAGGTTTCCTTAAAAACCTCGTATGTCTGAATTTTCTCAATATTGACATTTTACCTCTTTCCTAATCAGAATTCAAAGCGGAATCGGAATTTAAAACCCTCGTAAGTCTATATTCGATAGTCTTTTCTCTGGAGATGAATTTAAAAACCTCTTATGTGTAACTTAATGGTCGGAGAGCACTTATTTAAAAACCACGTATGTGAGAGACATATGAGGTTTATTTTACAGAGAATGACACAAGTAATAACAAATTCCTCGTAAGTCTGACATAGGAGGTATTTATTAAGCCTGCTTTAACAAAATTCATCGCCTTAGTCTTAAGAACCTCCTACGTCTAAAATTACGCGGTCTTTATCTAGCCCGCGGTACCGCCAAAAATGGACTGCGAATCAAAAATACAGTTCCTGCACTTTTACGATACTTCGCCACATGACTAAACAAGTAGGCTAATTGTGTCTTGTGTTAAAATACAATTTTTCATTCGTCAGAAAAACAGACTGCACTGGGACTAATTAGTCTAAAAGTAGTCTTTTTTGAATTTTGTTTTAGTTCTTAATAAACAAATTATGTAATCAAATTTAATATTCCGTTCGAATCATTATCTAGGCCTACTCCTTTCCAGCCAAGCTTCCAACGAACAATTACCGTACTATCCTTTTTCAATTCAAGTTATTTTTCTACATTCGTATACCAATTAAAATACTTGTATGTCTGAGATATGGGATAAAAATGAAAGTAAGTAACCTCGTATGTCTCAATAATAACAAATATTCTGAAAGATCCTCCATAATGTGACTTATGCCCATATACATTTTAAGGTATTATGTGATCCGATCATGATTTGATGCGTTCAATATATATATATAATTAGTATGTTAAGTCACATTAAGTTTTTTGTCTCTCCTGAACATTTTTGCTTTTAAGACATACGTAGTTTGTAAAGAAAGGTGACGGTCGATATCAGATTGAAGATAATTGATTAACCAAATTGCATCTACTGTAAACAAATAATTTTATTCATGCTAAGTTCACCTTACAGTACTTGTGAGTATGCTTTAAGACAGGTGTAAGAAAGCAATGCCATGAGTCAAGTCACTCTCTTTAAGCTAACATTATAATACCCAAAATAATTCAGCATATTTTAGTGTTCTTCAAAGTTTATAGTTAATTTATTCTCTCCATAATCTAAGTTTTGGCGCCTTCACATTACAAAGGCAATCTAAGTGCTATCTGGGATGTGCTTAGTGAACTATGAAGATTTTGGCTTTGCGCTAATACCAGTCGTCCCCGTGGTGTTGAGCCTGACTCGCATCCGAAGGCCCCAGGTTCGGTTCCCGGCTCCGTCGGGCGTTTTAGAAGTTGAAGTGAGGGCTGGAACGGGGTGCACTCAGTCTCGTGAGGGCAATTGAGTAATTTACTGTCAGACAGTGAGGAGACCAAGATTAACAACAGAGGGGACCCGATGCGCTGACCACGCGTCACCCCAATATCTGCAGGGCAAATGGCTGGGCAGCGGTCGCTTGGTAGACCTAGGCCCTTCATGGGCTGTAGTGCCACGGGGTTTTGGTATTTTTAGCCTACTTTCGATTTTTGTCAAAAATTAAAGTAGACTTATGAGATCTACACGGGCCAGACGTTGTTAGTCTGTGTGTGTGAGAGAGTGTTGCCGTGCTAGCAGTACATAATCACTAAGTAAATGAAAGTTGAACTCAACTCTTTTGCTTATATTCTTATGTTGTATTACATATACATGGTGTTTCAGGAGGAATAGTAAATATTTTAGGAGGAGGTAGAATAGATGAATTGCAATTTTAAAAAAATCCACATAACATAGGCTATGTCATATTTGTATTGCGTATCGAGATACAGACGTTGGTATGTAAGCAGGGTAGTTATCGTTTCGTGTGATGGTACACCGGATGCTATGGGCGTATTTAGCGATTGTCAACAGTCGTGTGTTGTTGTTAACGTTGTGAAGTTGCGCTTTAGTTTCCATTGAATTTGTTGACATGTCACTCTGCTTTCTTGACCAAGTTGTCTGTACTGTATCGTTTAAACATGCCGCACGTTTTTACACATGCTGAGAATGCCGATATGGTATTTGTGTGTGGCTTTTGTAATGGAAACGCTGCTGCTGCTTGTAGAGAATACGGAATACGATTTCCTAACCGCAGGCGACCAGATTCAAGAGTGTTTACAATACACTGCGTGACTCTGGTGCAGTACCCAGCTGTCGATATGGTGATACAACATCTAAACCTAACATTCCCCGGAAGATGGATCGGGAGATATGGACACGTTTCTTGGCCACCAAAGCCCCCGGACCTTACCCTCTTCACTCACTCATTTATTTACTCATTTATTCACTCATTTATTTATTCATTTATTTGCTCACTCACTCATTTATTTATATATTCATTCACTCACTCATTTATTTACTCATTTATTCACTCACTCATTTATTTATTCATTTATTTGCTCACTCACTCATTTATTTATATATTCATTCACTCACTCATTTATTTATTTATTCATTCACTCACTCACTCACTCACTCATTTATTTATTTATTTATTTATTCACTCATTTATTTATTTATTTATTTATTCACTCACTCACTCACTCATTTATTTATTTATTTATTTATTCACTCATTTATTTATTTATTTATTCATTCATTCACTCACTCATTTATTTATTTATTTATTTATTCATTTATTTATTTATTCGTTTATTCACTCACTCATGTATCCATTTATGTATTTATTCACTCACTCATTTATTTATTTATTCACTCAATTATTCACTCACTCATTTATTTATTTATTTATTCATTGGTTTATTCACTCACTCATTTATTTATTCATTTATTCATTTTTTCACTCACTCATTTTTTCACTCACCCAATTATTTATTCATGTATTTACTCACTCATTTATTTATTTATGAATTTCTTTATTCACTCACTCATTTATTTATTTATTCATTGGTTTATTCACTCGCTCATTTATTTATTTATTCATTTATTCATGTTTTTCACTCACTCATTTTTTCACTCACCCAATTATTTATTCATGTATTTACTCACTCATTTATTTATTTAATCACTCACTCATTTATTTATTTATGTATTTATTCACTCACTCATTTATTTATTTATTTATTTATTTATTTATTTAATCATTTGACATAAATCAAACTGAAAGTATGAAAGGCCTAGTGAGAAAGGTTGATGATGATGATGATAATTGTTGTTTTAAGGGGCCTAACATCTAGGTTATCGGCCCCTGGAGTGAGAAAGGGCAAGCCCTACATAGGCTACATGTTTTATGCTTCACTGGCACAACTTACATCTACATTTCGTTTGTACAATATTTACATGTTCCTAAAAAGATATTTGCAGTATTGAGATACAGTAATTAGAATATTAATAATAAGATTAATATAGTATGTTTTATTCTGTTGACTCATTCTCTCACGTACGCACTTTCATCACCTCAGTCACTCCATAGACCTTCTTCTTCTTCTTCTTCTTTATGTGCCATCTCCTCGCAGGAGGTTGGCAACTATCATAGAGACTCTTGCTTTAGATGATGCAGCACGAAACAGCTCAATAGTGGAACAATTGAACCAAGTTTTCAGATTATCGATCCAAGAAATGCGTTTTCTTCCTGGTCTTCTTTTACCTTGTAGCTTCCCTTGAATGACCAACTACAGCAGATGATATTTCTCTCCTCTCATCACATGACCCAGACACTGCAGTTTTCTAATTTTGACAGTATTTAATATTTCCTTTCTCTTTCCCATCCGCCTCATCACCTCATCGTTGGTGACCTTTTCTTTCCAACTCAGCCTCAGTATCCTTCTGTACGTCCATAGCTCAAATGCCTCCAATCTGTCCATTTCTCGTCCAGGTCTCAACTCCTTAGAACAAGGTGGATAAGATATAACATCTCAGAAGTCTAATTTTTAGATGTAAATTAAGGCCTCTGCTACAGAACACTCTCCTCGTTTTATTGAATGCATTTCTGGCTTGACCTATCCTGGACTACAGCCACACAATGTACTCAATCCGAAGAATGTTTGTTTATTCACTCACTCATTTCAACACATTTATTATTTTTAGCCTACTTTTCACATTTTGCAAAAATGAGGAAAAAGTAGACTTATGAGATCGATCCGGGAAAATGTGTGTGTGTCTGTCTGTCTGTCTGTCTGTCTGTCCTTCTGTCTGTCTGTCTGTCTGGCTGTGTGTGTGTCCCCCCCTATCAACTCCTAAACGGCTGCAGCAATCAAAACCAAATTTAGTAGCCTATGAGTAAAGATGTGCACCGGAATATCTCACGTCCATATTTGAAAATGATGTCAGTGCTACCAACTGCTGAAACAACGCACTAGAAATTTGAGCTCCATGTTGGATATCTTGCAAGGTATGCATGGGAGCTATTCCAAAATTGGCACACATGTTGATAAGACTATTTCAGTTTAATTTCCAGGAGGCCAACCATGACAGTGTTGCCAAAATAATGTTAAGCCTTCTGATAGGTCCAATGTTTAAATGCATATAACTTCTACACTATCAATTGGATTTCAACCAAATTTTGTATGTAATATCTGTATATAAACAGATATGACTGAGCGTATTCTTAAGAGCCACCAGGGCTGCCAACTGTTAATAATTGCTCTCTCTATTTTTTTTAATCCAAATACCAATATATCAGAAAGTATGCAAGCCAACAGCTTTAAACTATGCACACGTATATTCTGACATTTTAGATTAATTTGGAGTAACTTATATACGTCAGTTCTACCAACATGATTATAAGCCTGCTGATAGTACGAATTTTTAAATACATGTAACTTCCATACTATCAGTTGGATTTCAACCAAATTTCGTATGTGCTATGTGTACCATAACAGATATGACTATAAGTATTGTTAAGAGCAATCACGGCTGCCAACTGTTAATAAATGCTGTCTATATTTTTTTACCTTAATATCAATATAGACTATCAGAAAGTATGCAAGCCAACAGCTCTTTACTTTGCACACGTATAGCACCTGATATTCTAGATTAATTTGGAGTAATTAATACAAGGCAGTGCTGCCAACATGGTTCTATGCCTGCTGATATGTCCAATTTTTAAATACATGTAACTTCTATACTAACAAATGGATTTCATCCAAAATTGGCACAACAAGATATCATAATATTTCAGATTATTTCTGACCAGCACACGCATGAAATTGTTGGCAACATGCTTTTACGCGTGCTGATAGATCCAGTGTCTAACTGCATGTAACGTCCATTGGACTTCAACCTAATTTTGTATTCTGTACCTTAAGAGATGGAACTAAGAATATATTCAGTCACCAGGGCTGCCAACTGTAGTGCTCTATTAGGCTACATTATACCAGGTATATTTTGAACTAATTAGATATTTCGATATTACCAACTTAATTTCGTCATTATTCTAGATAGGTTCATATTCTGTAGAATAATCATTGGCATGAAAAGTAGGCTGTATAGTTCTTCACGGAACTTCTTGTTATTACTTAGCTCAAAGGAGGAGTGGGGGTGGGGGAGTAGTACGTCTGTTTCACTTAGCATTAAAAGTTCAACTTATGATGTCGGAGGACATGTTGTTTTCATGTGTGCCTGTGTAGTTGTAATTAAAATCGAGTTACAGAACATGGTATTGATAATAGAGGTGGTAAACAAAGGCTTGATGCAAATCAGTGGCTAGGCGCGCCCAACAACAAGCCGTTTGGAGCCTGGCACTCGAGGCGGCTGTGTCTGTGCTGCAGGTGATCGCTGCTCCTGATAGGTTGGTCAGAACAAGGGGACCGTGGTTGCGGTACACCGAAACAAGATGGCAGATGGTGCGTGCAGGGTGTGCTATTGTGAAAGACAATAGCTCGCCTTGCGATGAGATAAGGGTAGGAGTAACCCCAACTACCGTTCACTATTATCCAGGAAACGTTAATTCTCATTTATTCCACTTCTGAAGAAGGTAGAAACCGTATCGAAAGGTTCTTAAATAAAGGCAATTCCGTTGAAACTGATTATAGCAAAAGTGATTCTTTTTCTTTAACAGTTAATTTTTTTAAGGGGAGTTCCAATGGATAAGAAATGAAAAAATATCAATTTTCAGATTTGTATACGATGTAAAAGCTTTGACGTTTAAAATTATGTATAACACTTGATATTTGTTATTTGCAAAACATGTCCAATATTTATTTAAATAATGCAGTGCGCGTTAGAAAACATTGATAATTAGAACATACAAAGGCATTTTCTCAGAACATACTTTTTGCACATAAATGTTCCATATTTTTCAGTTGTTTCTTATCACAGAAGTCTCAAATTTTTACCACCTGTAGCGTGGCTTGTAAGTGAGATTTTAACACAGGGATTTTGTTCTAGCTCAAATACATTATGAAAAAAAATGATATATCTAGATTTTTTAATGAAAATTTTGAGATTAAAGAAAACAATAGGGATGTATAGAACTAGCACCGACAGAGCGCACTGCTGTTGTACTGGGTAAGCGCACGGCGCTCTTCATTTGTCCCCTGTGTTCTCATGCCGCTAATATGTACGAATTCAAGTTGTTTAAATTGTTATTTTCGTGACTATGCCGAGCTATTGCAGTGTTCCTCTTTGCAAAAATCAGGGAAGCTCGTTTCGTTTCACCAATTTCCACAAAATAAAGAAATGAGGAAGAAATGGTAACATGTTATCAGAAGGAAAAATTTCGGTGAGAAAAATCTGACCGAATATATTAAAGTGTGTTTCCATCATTTACAACCCGATGACTTCACGAAAACTGTGTTGGATTAGTGTGACTTACAAAGGGAAATAATTCCTGTTTTGTACCTATAAACTGATTAGACATTTCGATAACAACCACTGAATTTATGCGTTTGTATTTGAAGGTGAGAGAGCAAGATAAAAGCCGGGCGCTGTTCCATCGCTTTTTCCGTGGACCACGAACACAACAAAAAGAATTATTTAGGAAGAGGCCATACACAAGAAAATTGCCGGATTATCACGATAAGCCTACAAAATCGGAATCTGCAGAAATCATCTCCATTGAAGTACGGGAAGAAATCGTCAATATACAAGAAGAAATGAAAGTAACATTTCTGACTCCCATTTTCAAAGACATCAATAGGCTACTCGGTCAAATACTTCAAGAATAAATGTCGCAACATTAACAGTCACAAACGTATTATAGTTGGTTTCTTGAAATCAGAATTAATCGTCAACTTCCATCTGCCCGACGGAGAATGTGGTAGCGACTGACTTCTACAGTACATTCTTGAGACATAGTCAGATGAATGGAAACAGTTCATGGCTCTAAAGCAGGGATTCTCAAACTTTAAAAAAATGGTACCCCCAAGTCATTTTCCAGGGGTAAGGGAACGATTCTTAATGAGAAATTGACAAAATTACATAAGAACCAAACGTTGCGATGCATTTTCGAGGTACACATTACCGGTATCAACTTTCTTTGATTATGTTTACCTTAAAACACGACAGTTTCATGTAAGCTATCAACCTAAAAAAAATACATGAATCGAAGTATGTAAGCAGGGGGAGCAAGTGAATATTTAAACCTCTGTTTATGATTTAAGTCTTATGGAGATATATTTATCAATATAGGCCTACAATACTCTAGTAATTGTAATCTTTCGGAGAAAGCATGCTGAATCATATTCATTATTTGAATAATAAAGCGAGTTAGAATGTTGTTATTACCGCTGTAGGCCATTAATTCTTCCTTCCTCCCGCTAGTTTTAGTGTCTCTAGTCCGTAGCTCATTTTGCAGCTGTTTAACGCTTAAACGCTGAAAATCGTCCATAATATATTAGGAGATATACCTATAGAATTAATTAATATAGTCTTGGAGTAAAATTAAAGAAGATATAATTTACTTTAGCTTAGAAAACTCGGTCACAATTTATACATTCTTCGCAGCTGACTGGGAGAAACATAAGACGATCGCCTTGCGCTTACCCAGTACTACACGAGCGCTCTCTGGCGCGAACTTTCTCCCGCTACATCCCTATTATTATTATGGGCACAATAGTAGGAACACAAAACGCCCGTGTTAAAGTACTAAGAATTGATCACTAAAATGACCAAAAAAATTCATCTAAATCTACCCAGTAGTTTCTGCGAAATAGGAACATGAATTTATTAAATATTAACATTGAGAAGATAGGCCATTGGAACTCCCCTTAAAGTGACAGTCAGTCTGAAAGACTAGACTTTGTATCATTTTAAATGCTACAAGTGCTGAAAAATGCTAGAAAGGCTGGAAGCTTCTCGCTTCGCTAGAAGCCAAAGACTCTTGACATGTTTGAAAATTATCTGCATAATACTTATCTTGCTTTATAATACTTTACCTTGTTTCAAATTACTCGCGAACGGCATGTGCAAACAAAGGGCAAAGCAAGGTCAAGCACGCGGAGGGAGATGGCTGGATGACGTGCCCCTTCCATCCAGTCTAAAAACACTTATAGTGGGCGATGTATTGAAGATAGAGATATGCTCTCGCGGACTTCCTTGTAGAACATTTCATGCTGACCAATTCTTACGCTCATAGTATATTGATATTTTTAACGGTTTGCCCAGCGTAAGCTTAAGAAGCGCACGGATGCCAATTTTGTTTTCGACTTTTTCACTGAAATCGTTACTGCTTGGCTTCCTTTCATCATACATAAATTATTTTCTACAGAATCTGTCCTCGAGATATCCTTTACAGAATGGTGAAAACTGCATCAAAATCCATTCAGTGGTTCTCGAGATTACCCGTGACATCCAAGAATTGGGGATAGAGATTGTCGGAGAACCCATGCACCAAGCGGTACTATGACGTCATACACCTCAGTGCATCTGGGTACATTTCGTCCCGTCACCGTAACGTAACGCCAGACCCCAGCGTAACGACGAAGTCGACAAGATCATTTAAAATGATAATATATAACGCATCTATATTTCGTAATACAGTATGTTACAAATTAATCATGGACCTTCCTTTTGACATGGGTGACCATAATGTTACGAAGTGGAGGACTGGTGGTAAGGAACATTTTATACTGGCGTGTCTCTGGTAGTAATTAAAGGCTACTGTAAGAAAAGCTACAATGCTTTTGCATGAGCATACTAATTCAGTGTCGGTCCCGTGGTGTTGGGGTAGCGCGCCTGTCTCTCACCCGGAGGCCCCGGGTTCGATTCCCAGCTCCGTCAGGAATTTTAGAAACTGACGTGAGGGCTGGAACGGGGTGCACTCAGCCTCGTGAGGACAATTGAGTAGCTGTCTGACAGTGAGGCGGTGCCCCGGTCACGAACACCAAGATTAACGGCCGAGGGGACCCGATGCGCTGACCACGCATCACCCCAATATCTGCAGGCCAGATGGCTGGGCAGCGGTCGCTTGCTAGGCCTAGGACCTTCATGGGCTGTAGTGCCAGGGGTTTTAATAATTCAGTGTTGCTTCTTGTCATACCGTAGGCTACTATCAAATGATACTAAAATAGCAGATGAATTGTTAATCATTTTATTAACTAATAATAGTAATAATACGTCCCTTTTAACTACTCTGACTTTTAGAGACGCCGGGGTGACGGAATTTTGTCCCGAAGGGGATCTTTAAATAGGGTTACCATCCGTCCGGATTTCGTCCGGACAGTCCGGATTTTAAACATGTGTCCGGTTTGGCGTCCGGATTTAAAAATTGTCCGGAAACCGATTACGTGGCAAATATTTGGGGAAATTTTACTTCACACCACATATAGGTTGGTCACATTGAGCACCAGGACTGCTCAGGCGGCTGCACCTGTTCTGTGTGCCGCTCCTGTCGCCATTTTATTTGGAAGGAGTGCGTTCAGTCAGTTTAGTGCTACTGTTTTGTTTGCTGGACTGCGTCCATTTCTAGACGTTTTATGCTATTAGTTTTCAGTATCAGTAGTTTTTAAGTACATAACAACACAGTAGTGTTATAAATTGGGAAAATGACGAAGCGTAAGTGTGTTTTTAACGACAAACTTAAAGAAGAATATAAGTTTCTGAGATAGTGCCAAAATAGCAATGATCGCGTGAGGTGTACGGTGTGCAATTCAGAATTTTCGGTGGAACATCGTGGACGCTATGATATAGAAAATCATTTGGAGACTGAAAGACATAAGGAGGCGAATCAAGCAGCGTCCTCGGCAAGTATTAAAACATTTTTAAAAAATACTGATGCCACTGATGCTGAGCTGCAATGTTCAGCAAAATAAGCTACTTTTGCCTACCATACTGCAATGCATGGACTTAGTTTCAAAACGTCTGATTGCAATGCCAAATTGATTAAAAAGCTTTTTGAACCGAAATTCTCGGGAGCTCGTACTAAGACCGAAGCCATCATTGTAAATGTAATATCCCCTTACATATTTGACAAACTTCTCAAAGATCTGAAGGATGCAAATTTCATTACACTAACAATTGACAGTTCAAACAGACTCCTGCTGGTGTTCGTTATTTTAACCAAAATGAAGGTGTTAACGGGAAGCTGTTATTTTTTTATGAACTTCCAGGTGAAACCTCTGATATCTTTCTAGAACATGTTTTAAAATGCATCAAAAAGTTCTCTATTGACTCCAGCGCTGACAACATTGGTGTTGTCACCAACTTTGGTGGTGTTAAAAGGCAGGGCCAAGGAAATGTATTTCGCAAACTTCAAAATGCCCTCTCAAGGCCAATTCTTGGCATTGGCTGTTCGGCGCACATTCTGCATAACGCAGTGCAGCATGCCTGTGATGCTCTACATGTGGACGTCGAGGCAATCGTTGTGAAAGTGTACAAATACTTCTTCCAATATACTGTCAGAGTGACTGCATTGAAAGAATTTTGTGAATCTGTAGAAGTTGAGTACAAAAGGATCCTTTCCCACGGCAATACGAGATTTTTAAGCTTGGTGCCAGCAGTAGAAAGAATATTGGTTTTGTTTGAGCCCTTGAAAGCATATTTCTCATCACTTAACAACTGCCCTGCAACAGTTCAATCATTTTTTGAAGACCCAGTCAATGAACTGCTTTTAACATTTGTCAAGGATGTCTGCAAATGTTTCAACTATCAATATTGAAAGTCGAGTCTGATCAAATATCAGCTACAGAAGCGGCGCAAGTATATGAACAATTACTTGAGAAACTGGAAGAAAGGAAGGCTGACAATTACAAACCATTTGCTGCTAAACAATTACTAAGGAAATTGAAAACTGAAGAAGCTATTAATGACAGCAAGGAAGAAGAGTTTTTAAAATGTGCCGAAGGTTTTTATCAAGCTGGCATTAGCTACTTGAAACTTTGGGAAAGCAGCTTTGACAAAGCTAAACACTTCAAGTGGTTGACACTACAACATGTCCCTTCTTGGGATGAAATGGAAGACAGTGTTCTGACAGTAGTCAGTGTCATACCAGATTCAATAAATGTGGATGAGCTATTTTATGAACGTTCGGCACTTATTCAAGTTTTGAAGAATCTGAGACCCGAATGGGACGCCCTGCCAAAAGAAGAAACCCCTAAAACTCATGAAAAGTGGAGACAATTGTTTGAAGTATTTTCCAAGAGCAATGTGTCCTTTGCGAATATTTACAAACTTGTAGAATTCGCCATGTGTCTGCCTGGAACCAGCTCCAGCTGAGCGAATTTTTTCAATGGTGGGAGCAATATGGACAGCTGAACGAGGACGATTATCTCTTGCAGTTGTCAGGGACCTGCTAGTTATCAAGCCAAATAGTGATATGACATGCTCAGAGTTCCACGACCAAATAAAAAATAACAAGCCATTTCTGAAGAAAGTCAGCTCTAATGAAAAATACGATGCAAGGAAAATTGAGGAACCTGCCCCTGGACCCAACACAGATTAATCTAAGACGAGAAAAAATTGTTCAAGGGATCAGTATGATATATGATGAACACTGATTGATGTTTTTGTATATTCTTATGTAATCATGTTATGTAATTGTAAAGGGATTGTAAACCTATAAATTCAAGTTCAGTTCATTTCATTTTGTTCGTCCATACCCCCCAGACCCCCGGAGGATCCGACGTCCGGATTTGGCCTAAAAATATTATGGTAACCCTATCTTTAAAGTGCCAGTAAATCTACTGACACGACTTCCTCGCATTTGCGCACCCTCAAATGCCAGCTGACTGCGCCAGGATACTAACCTGCCATCTAGGGCCCAGCAAGCGAGAACGTTACCGCTGAGTCACGCAGCCAGCCCATTTTATTAACAAGGACAGTGATAAAACAACCACTTTGTAACATCTAAAATGGGCAAATGACCTAACTGTTCCGCCCCTTAAAACTCCAATAACTAACCAAACTAACATCTAAAAATAGAAGATTATCCAATCACTATAGTCTAGCCGCAATGCGTGTGAGGCAACAATTAGCCTACTAGGCCTACAGTACTCGTAGCTTTGCACACTGAACTAGGACCACATCTTGGTGTAGCGGTTAGCATTCTTGGCTGTCACACCAGAGTGCCGGGTTCGATTCCCAGCCCTGCCAAGAAATTTACTTCTGGTCTGAGGGCAAGAACGGGGTACATTGAGCCTCGTAAGGCAAAAGCTGAGAAGAGGTGGATTTGCTTCCCTCCTCAGCCATCCTGGAAATAGTTTTCCGTGGTTTCCCTACTTCTATTCCAGGTGAATGCTGGGGTAGTTCCTAACTTAAGGCCACGGCTGCCCCCTTCCCAATTCTCACCTGAATCACAAATATACACACTTATACAGCCATCAAAATAAGACAGGTTATCAGACAAAATTTCCACACTCGCACAAAATACACGGAGCAAAATGACTACGATGTTCAAGCCCCGCATATGAAACAACAACAAAAACAATGGACTCAATTCGATTTCAGTACGTTCCCGTATTCAGTGCGGTGTCTGTCAACATGAAATAAATCTCAGTTTATGTTGAAATAGATTTTAATACGGAGTCTATAGTTTATAGTGGTCAACCTGAAGTTATGTTGACTAAGGTATTAATAATGATCGTGATCGTGTGGCCTCCGAAGAGGCTGAGTGCAGGTCCTTCTAGTTGACGCCCGTGGGCGACCTGCACGTCGTAATGAGGTTGAAGTGATAATGAACACGTCGCTTAGACCCAGTCACCGAGCCACGGGAATTAAGCCAAAGAGATCAAAATCCCTGATGGCTCAGCTGGGAATCGAACCCGGGGCACTTCGTCGCAAAGTCTAGCGCTCTAACCATTTAGCCACGGAGCCGGACGACTAAGGTATTAGGGCCTATACAGTAATAGTACATTATGCAACGAGCCTATAATGGCAATAATTAAGACACGAGTATGTTTATAAAACGAGCGTATGCGAGTTTTATAATTTTCATACGAGTGTCTTTATTACCATTATAGGCGAGTTGCATACCACTGTTTATGTTCGACGATAATTATTATAACTATTTTTATGTTCGAACATAAATATTCATAAATATCTGTCGATATTTCGCCAGTTTTATGTACTGAACAGAGCGCATGAGACGCAGAGAATGCCTTGTATTTGACCATGGCTTCCTCGATTACCCTACTATGACACTAGGCCAGGCAGTGAAATTTAAATTAGAAGGCCGTGGAACTCAGCGCATCTAATTATCTAATTGGTCAAACAACTGTTTCTTGAGCTCTGATTGGTGGGAGAAACTGTTTCATAATGAAAAATAGTGTAATAATGAGCCTCATTATAGTACAGTTTTCTGACATATAATAGTCAGGGTCAAACAAAAGTAAAATAACAAATCTGTGCAGATTGACAAATGATGGCAGATAAGTACAAATATAAAACTCTAGAGTGTGCATGATCGCTTTCAACATGATAGAATACACATTTATAGTCTAACTTATGTGTACGACAATATAGTCAATTTAAGTATCTTGGAGTTACATTGAAAACATCAGCGTCTTTATTCGGTTAGCATAGCCTGTCGGCTAGACTACTGTACAGGAGAATTCTACAACTGCTACTAGAGCAATATAGCGTACATCTACAACTCTCAGTTGAGGACGTGAAGGCTCTGCTTGTAAACTCATCGATTTAAGACGAGCTTTTAAATTCGTATTCCTTAACATTTACCTACGCAAAAATCCACCCTAAACAGAGATTAATACAGTTTTCCGTCGAGTCAAAGTAGACTATTTCAACATCACGATTAACAAATAACCGAAAACGAAGACATTGTTTTCCTGAACTTCTATTATCTACCAATTCACAAACTTGGATACTCAGTACTATAGTAGGGCCTACTGCCACTTAAGCTCTATTGCACAAGCATTCAACCTAAGCTGGATATTCGCTGCTTAACTTACAGATAAGATTAGCTCCACGTTAATACACTAAGTTAGGCTGGATAGGTTAATCTAGCTAGATATCCATATGTTTCCCGACAATTCATGATAATAGGCCTGATAATGATAGGCCTACTGGTTTTACGTCCCTTAAAACAACTACGGCTTTTAGAGACGTCAGGGTGCTGGAATTTTGCCCTGAAGGGGATCTTTAACATGCCTGTAAATCTGCCACAGTGAGCGCTAACAACGAGGCGCACACATTGACGTCAGTAGTTGCCAACATGTCCAATACAAAATACACCAGAAGACACAAACATACTTACTTACTTAGTCGAATCCTCTTCTATCCGTCGGTGTCGAGGTTTTACAAAAGGAGCGCGGAGCGCCAAACTCAGCTGTTTTGCTTTCCTCCATTCTATTCCCCTCTCCTCAACTGCCCTCCTGACATTTTGCTCCCACGTCTTCCTTGGTCTCCCTCTTGTTCTGTTACCCTGCACTCGTGTTTCACATCTTGGCAATTCGTGATTCCGGCATACGTTGAATGTGGCCGTACCACCTCATCTGATTCTCTTCGACCTTTTGCTGAAGTGGTTCAACTCCTAGACCCGTTCTTATGGTCTGATTCCGGATCCTGTCACGTCTCGTCTTGCCTTCCACTTTCCTCAAATACCGCATTTCCATTGCCTCTACTTTGCTGCGGTACATGTCTGTGAGGCACCAGGTCTCACTGCTGTACATCAGTACTGGTGTATAGACAGCCCGAAATATTGCCAGCTTTGTGTTCTTTGAAACTTCTCTGTTGTTAAGGAAACTTGACTTTATTGAATTGAACAATCTACCGGTCTGATGAACTAAAATGGATATCTGGACTAAACCATTGGTCGCTGCTTGGTTAGACGACTGTCTGAACTGATGGCACTACAAGCTAGGGGGTCTGGGGAGTAAGCCCCAGGTTAGGTTTGTTTTGTGTATAGAACAGTATTCGCGTTCAAACTTGGTGCACCATCAAGTGAAATTGGCGCTATTTTGTTTCACGGTACCGCACATATACAAAGTAGTACCGTAAGTGCGGGGTTGGCAATAGGCCTACTATACTTGTGCATAATTAACGGCGAAATTGGCCGACACAGCTGGAATGTCATCTAATATAAGTCGTGGTCCTATTTGGGACGGCGGGTGGGTAATAAACAGCGGAAGAGTCAACATCTATTACTAGGCCTACATAATCTCCAGATATTTTCCTGACCATTACTATAGGTATTTTGGTTATTTTTTGTAATTTAGAGAAGTTATGAGGAAGTGATACGTCATGCGGAGTTAACTGTTGGTAACCTTCGAGAATGTTCAAGCACCACGCATTTGGCTACTCAGATATTAACAGTCTATTGATTAGTAGTCTAGCTTACACCATGATAAGGTCTGGATATTGCGCATTTCTTTAGCCAATACTGTATTTCATTTGATTAAGTCTTTCAAACATTAATTATTAACACACATGTGTACGCGACGTTGATTGGTTGTTTTGATAGTCCGGGCCCTCCCTGCGCGTGTCTTCACCACTCTATGGACAAGCACTTCACCCAGCCAGTAACTAGACTCTCAATACGTTCAGTTTTAATCTCCTCTTTCCAGACTCCACCCAGTGTGTGCTGTACGCAAGGTCTGGACGGAAGGGGGTAAAGAGAAGTAGTGAACAGGTGTGGGTGGGATTGGCAGTTAACTACCCTGATGTCTGGGTGCCTCACTATCGAAACCACTGTAGCTTCCTCTTAGCCAGATATAATAATAATAATAATAATAATAATAATAATAATAATAATAATAATAATAATAATAATAATAATAATCATCATCATCATCATCATCATCATAAAAATAATAATAATAATAGTCATTACTGATCAGGACATCCAAATAGCCATTAGCAAAACACACAGCTGGAAAACTCCGGGACCAGACAAAATTCAGAATTATTGGTACAAAATCTTTACCAGCACACACAGAAAATTGGCTGATCTTGTAACTCAGGTAATTTATGATCCTGAAGAGTTCGTCATGGCAGACAGGAAAATATACAGAGAAAAATATCGGAAAACAGAAATTTGATCAAACTCCCAAAGAGAGAGAGAGAAAAAAAAGAAAACAGGAAAGAAGTGGACAGAAGAGAGAAAGAGGAAACAGGTTTTCTGGGAAGAAAGAAGAAAGGGACAGAAAAGAACTCTGATAATTGGTTGTGTTTTAACGCTCTCCTTAAGGAGGAATTAGCGATAATAATAATAATATAGGCCTTCTAATGTAAGAAATGTTTTGTTCCTTTATTGTATTAATATTATTGACTTATTCTCATCATTTTCTTACATTGATAGCGGCACCGTAAGATAAACTCAAAAGCATGGCAGGGTGAAAGATTGCACTGTATAATATTGTTAATGTAATAGGTTTTCGACTTTGTAATTATTATTGGCACATGCCGACAAGTGTAAGTTAGACTTGGCAGGACCAAAATGTGTACACATTTGCTTAAATAAACAAACTGTAACTATAACTACTACTGCAGACTCGGCAAAAACACAGGATTTCAGATAAGTTCTACTCACATCCAAGTATACTGGGCTGATGGCTACGATATTCAAGGTCCTAAATAAAAGACAACAAAACTTTAATTGTGGCCTGAGAGTTATTATTATTAATTCCTTACTTGCGAATTGACCACTTAGGATCACGCTACAATTTCACTGTTTCAGTTGTAATTTCCTCTGCCTCCAGTACTCCTTCATACGATCGCTGTGCTGCTGCCGTTGTTCGGCCGTCCAAGCTCTTCCGGTCTTTCCGAGTTTCTTTAATCCATGATGTAGTTGGTTTTTTTTTCAGAAGTAGTCAAAAAACTGATTGGTTAATCTGGATTTGTCCAATCTGTACTTGTAAAAAAAAGTATTAGCCTCCGTTTTCTCATGGTCGCAGAGATTGTTTATACATTCTGGTAGACTTCGGCGTTGCTCCGAAGTTTCCATCCGATTTCCATCTGGATTGGGCCCATGATTTTCCGCAGGATTCTCTTTTCCAGGACCAACTTCTATAGCCTGTAGTTCATTGTATTATTATTATTTTTTATTATTATTATTATTATTATTCGTTATGCCAATTAAAAAAGCGCGTTTGGTCTTGTTAGTTGGCCCGATGATTTTCACCTTCTTGTCCTCCCGAAATCTCTTCATGAATGCACTGTGTTGCATCTTGCGTTCTGTGGTTCACTTCCTACCAGTTTTCTTTTTAGGTTTCTCCTTGAATTTGTGCTTGCCTAATGTTGTTGTACTAAAGGATCCACCATTTTCTATGATGTCGTCTGTGATACTGTATTTATTTCTTGGAGGTCCACCTTTGTTTTTTCTAATCAGTTTATTTTGACCTTCTCTTGAGTTGATTACTTCAATTAATGTTTTGCTTTCCTGTAGTCTGTCGCTGTCCATTCTATAGATATCGCCATAGAATTCCAGACATCTCATGCGTACGGCATCAGTGAACCTGGCAGTTAAGAAGTAGAGGTTCCCTGTTCTCCTCTTATAAATCCACATTCCATTTTCTCTCGTGGGCCAATACATTTTCCAGATAATTTTCAGTTCTTGCTTCTCAATTTCTATAATTTTAGAGTGACCACCGAGGGATATGGTTTCTGAGGCGTATAGAGCTTCCGGCAAAGCAACTGTCTTGTAGTGCCGTAATTTTGCATTACGCGATATGACTCTTTTGTTGTAGTAATTTCATGTTAGTCTGTACGCGTTATGGAGTATTATCATCATCATCAACAACAAATTTATGTAATCATCTATGCACCATGTAACGTGGTTTGGTACAAGTGACGGTAATGAACCCTAGTTTCGCCACTAACGAACACATAAAATGAAATATACAAAAACAAAGCGTTACGCCAATGATTTAGAAGATCGCTGCTTGCTCAGAAGATGGCTGGTTACTAAAGCGACGGACAGATGGCGGGGCAAGTCTCGTTGCTCCCGCAGCATGTCTTGACCGACTTGTGCGAAATGTACGATCCGAATTGTTTCTTCTATGTATGCGTCTACACAGGAGTTTGGCTTTTAGATGTCATGCACTTTTTAGACGCTGTCCTATTGACATTTTAAATTATTCAAAATGTTCGGCGTTTTAGAGATACGATTAAGGTCAATGATTCTTTATCGTTCGTTGATAGCCTTGGAACACCTTGGGCATGAGCCTCGTGTACTTGGGGGTGAGTTGAATTTGTCTGAGGCTGGCTGCATGGCTCAGCGGTACCGTTCTCGCTTGCTGTTCCCCAGGTTGCAGGATCGAATCCTGGCCCAGTCAGCTGGCATTTGAGGGTGCGTAAATGCAAGTGAGCCGTGTCAGTAGATATACTGGCACGTTAAAGTTCCCCTTCAGGGCAAAATTCCAGCACCCCAGCGTCTCTGGAAGCAGCAGATTTTAAAAGGGACGTAAAACAAATAACATTAGACTATGAATTTGTCTGATAACCTCTGTTTCTGTGGGGGACTGTTGTAATATGTAGTTGTTCTTCCATTTGAGGGGCTTAGATTTCATGGTCATTTATCCCCGTGTACTTGGTTGTGAATAGAATTTGTCTTATAACTTGTGGTATTGTGCTGTCGGGAGTAGAGAGAGTATGTGCATATGTAATCCAGGTGAGGATTGGGATGGATGTGGCCGAAGCCCTAAATTAGGAACTATCCCGGCATTTTCCTGGAGAAGAAGTGGGAAACCACGGAAAACCATTTCCAGGACGGCTGAGGTGGGACTCGATCCCACCTCTTCTCAGGTTTAAGTCACGAGCCTGAGTGTAATCCGTTCCAGCCCTCAGACCATAATTAACAAGAAGTTCCGTGACGAACTAAAGAGCCTACTTTTCTTAAAATGTAAGTTTCATGCTAATAATTAATCTATATGGATCTATCTAGAATAATGACGAAATTAAGTTGGTAATATCGACATTTCTAATTAGTTCGAAGTACTGTATACCTGGCATAATGTAGCCTAATAGAAAACTACAGTTGGCAGCCCTGGTGACTGAATATATTCTTCGTTCCATCTCTCAAGGTACAGAATACAACATTTGGTTGACGTCCAATGGATAGCATAGACGTTACATGCAGTTAAACATTGGATCTAACAGCGCACGTAAAATCATGTTGGCAACAATGACATACATGTATTGGTCAGAAATAATATGATCTATTGCTGCGTTAATTTTGAATGAAATCCATTAGTTAGTATAGAAGTTACATGCATTTTAAAATTGGACCTATCAGCAGGCTTAGAATCATGTTTGCAGCACTGGCGTAGGTCTATATTAGTTACTCCAAATTAATCTAGAATGCCAGGCACTATACGTGTGCAAAGTTTAGAGCTATTGGCTTGCATACTTTCTAATATATTGATATGAGGGTAACAAAAATAGAGACAGTATTTATTAACAGTTGGCAGCCCTGGTTACTATTAAGAATCGGCACAGCCATATCTGTTATGGTACACATAGCACACACGAAATTTGGTTGAAATCCAAATGATAGTAAAGAAGTTACATGCATTTAAAGTTGGACCTCCCAGCAGGCTTAGAATCATGTTGGTAGCACTGACGTATATAAGTTACTACAAATTAATATAGAATGTCAGGTACTACACGTGTGCATAGTTTAAAGCTGTCGGCTTGCATACTTTCTGATATATGGGTATTTGGATTTTTTTTAAATGAGAGCAATTACTAACAGTTGGCAGCCCTGGTGGCTCTTAAGAATATGCTCAGTCATATCTGTTTATGTACACATAGCACATACGAAATTTGGTTGAGATCCAATTGATAATATAGAAGTTATACGCATTTAAAATTTGGACTTATCAGCAGGCTTATAATCATTTTGGCAACACTGCCATGTATGGCCTGCTGGAAATTAAACTGCAATAGTATTATCTATACGTGTGCCAATTTTGAAATAGCTCCCATTCATACCTTCCAAGATATCCAACATGGAGCTCAAATTTCAATTGCGATTTTTCAGCAGTTGGTAGCACTGACATTATTTTCAAATATGGCCGCGAGATATTCAGGTATAGATCTTTACTCCTACCAAATTTTGTTTCGATTGCTGCAGCCGTTTAGGAGTTGATAGGGGGGACACACACACAGCCAGACAGACAGACACACATTTGCCCGATCTCTTAAGTCTACTTTTTCCTCATTTTTGCAAAATGTGAAAAGTAGGCTAAAAATTTCTTGGCAGAGCCTGGTCGAGGGAGATATGGAACTGTGCCCATAATCAGTGGTATTTCCAGATCCTTTTAATTAGGCCGATTGAACTGCGCCCATAGTCAAGTCGGCTGTTAGCCCAAGGTCGGTTTAAGGGGAAGTGACGGACGGTCTCCCACCACTAACTTCAGCACTGCTGAGAATAATAAGAGGTAGTCCCCCATCCCGATAAGCAGCTGTACTACGGGCCTCCGGGGGTGGCAGCTAATCACACTAACCACTACACCACAGAGGCGAATAATAATGATAATAATAATAATAATGATAATGATAATAATAATAATAATAATAATAATAATGAAAATCCACAGCCTTTTTCCAGTCATTGGACCGGGTCAGGGTCGGAATGAATGAAGCCCCCATCTAGCGGCGAGGATAGGCATTGTGCCGGCTTCCGAAGCTTGTCGCACTCCTCTGGGGCAATGATTAATGATTGACAGATGAAATGAAATTATATTAGAGAGTCTTGCTGGAATGAAAGATGACAGGGAAAACCGGAGTACCCGGACAAAAGCCTGTCCCGCCTCCGCTTTGCCCAGCACAAATCTCACATGGAGTGACAAGGATTTGAAGCACGGAACCCAGCGGTGAGAGGCCGGCGCGCTGCTGCCTAAGCCACGGAGGCTACACTAATAATAATAATACAACTCTCTCTAATCCACTATAAATAACTACCCCCCTAGTTTTGTTATACAATAAAAAAAATATAATAATCTTCTAAATGGTAAGATTACCTCAAACTAGATTAGCTTATTAAACATTTGCAATAACAAAACTATTTTTAAAATATGGTTAGGTTGTCGAAAACATCTCAATGTACCAGTTAATTCTAATATTGCTAGAAAAATTAATATTAGTCTGTTTTGAAAATTGTAGCTGTTTTATGTATCTCAGGCCAACACTAATCTCTTGTCCGCAATCTGTACAGGATATATTTAGTTGTTCGAAATCTGGACGGTTTTTGACTTGTTCGCAATCAAGACACAACCGATTTGAAATGAGTCACATCACTCGACACAACATAATTCGGTAGAGGGGCGGAGGGAGGGAAGCTACCTGACCGCTCTCAACGGGCGCAGTTCCACAGCCACTTTCCGAAGGCTGATGCTAATGACCAGGGTCATTAATGAAGTTTGGGCGCAGTTCCATACAACCCCTGGGCGACAGCCAAGAATGCTAGCCACTACACATTAGGTAGGCCTATAAGGATGGGGTAGGTGTCCCGGTAAGAAAAAGTAAGGTACTATCCCGGCATTTTCCTGGAATGAGTGTGAAAAATCGGGGGGAAACCCAGGCCTGATGAGAGGGAGAACTATGAAGTTTTCTTATAAGGGTTTATTATTTGATTTGAGTATTGTGTAAATCATTACAAAAACAACGTAAAGTGTATGTTAAGATGCCACTTTGTTTTTAATTTCTCCGCTAGGGAAATACCAAATATTGAAGTTAAATCGCTGTTATAGGGCGAGAAGTTTCTGCATTATTCTTTGACAAATTATTTAGTATTGATGGAACAACCTCGTGGTGTAGCGGCTAGCGTTCTTGGCTACCCCCAGATAATTGCATTCGCCATATTAAATGCATCAATTATAATTATAATAATTTCTCCTTTGAGAAAACAGTGTTTATCACTAACATTAAACAAGCACCCAAAGAGGGTGAGGGACAGATTAAACGAACTGCTCAGCGGTAACGTGCTCGCCTGCTGAGCTCAAGATAGCGGGATCAAATCCTGGCGCAGTTAGTCGGCATTTGAGGGTGCGTAAATGCGAGGGAGCCGTGTCAGTAGATTTACTGGGACGTTAAAGATCCCCTTCAGGGCAAAATTCCAGCAACCCGGCGTCTCTAAAAGCCACAGTAGTTAACAGGGGCGTAAAACCAATAACATTATTATTAGTATTATTAAACGAACTAAATCGTTCAAATAAGGTGGCCCATGTTCTTTTATTGGAATTTTTCCAGGGTCTAAGATCCAAATAGCCGAGGTGCCTAATTGGTTTCTAAGCCAGAGAGGTGACTCCTTATCTTGGTACTGTTCACTAATTAACAGCAGATCAGTTTGTTCCTCGGCAGCTAGCTGGTAAAACAGATGGGCTGTTCTACTCCTTTTTAGCCTACTTTTCACATTTTTCAAAAATGAGGAAAAAGTAGACATGAGATCGGGCAAATGTGTGTCTGTCTGTCTGTCCTTCTATCTGTCTGGCTGTGTGTGTGTCCCCTATCAACTCCTAAACGGCCGCAGCAATCGAAACAAAATTTGGTAGGAGTAAAGATCTATACCTGAATATCTCACGGCCATATTTGAAAATGATGTCAGTGCTACCAACTGCTGAAAAATCGCAATTGAAATTTGAGCTCAATGTTGGATATCCTGGAAGATATGAATGGGAGCTATTTAAAAATTGGCACACGATTAGATAGTAATATTGCAGTTTAATTTCAAGGAGGCCATACATGGCAGTGTTACCAAAATGATTATAAGCCTGCTGAGAGGTCCAAATTTAAAAACATGTAACATCTATACTATCATTTGAATTTCAACCAAATTTTGTGTGTGCTATGTGTACCTTAACATATATGACTATGCCGATTCTTATGAGTAACCAGGGCTGCCAACTGTTAATAAATACTGTCTCTCTTTTTGTTATCCTAATATCAATATATCAGAAAGTATGCAAGCCAATAGCTCTAAACTTTGCACACGTATAGTACCTGGCATTCTAGATTAATTTAGTGTAACAGATATATGTCAGTGCTGCCAACATTATTCTAAGCCTGCTGATAGGTCCAATTTTAAAATACATGTAACTTCTATACTAACTAATGGATTTCATTCAAAATTGACACAACAATAGATCATATTATTTCAGATTATTTCTGAACAATACATGTATGTCATTGTTGCCAACATGATTTTACGCGCGCTGTTAGATCCAATGTTTAACTGCATGTAACGTCCATGCTATCCATTGGACTTCAACTAAATTTTGTATTCTGTACCTTAAGAGATGGAATTAAGAATATATTCAGTCACCAGGGCTGCCAACTGTAGTTCTCTATTATTACCAACTTAATATCGTCATTATTCTAGATAGATCCATATAGATTAATCATTGGCATGAATCTTAAATTTTAAGAAACGTAGGCTCTTTAGTTCGTCACGGAACTTCTTGTTATATTAGCTTGTAGAACTCGGATCATTTTCGTTTCAGGTTCTTCGCTTTCTCCAGGGCCTCTCGGAACACCATACATTGGTCCGATCCAGCCACATTAATAATAATAATAATAATAATAATAATAATAATCAGCGGCGGTTCGCCCAAATGGGGCTGGTGGTTCAGCGAGACAGTTGTTATGGTGCTATTCTACGGGCTATGAATGTTGGTCTTGTACTGGCAGATATAGCACCAGGAAACTCCGCCCAATATATTCAACACCAACGCTATTCGCTGTGTCATTCAAGCGGTGAACCCCCAGCCACATTTGGACGAGCCACCACTGAATTAATGATAATAACAGACTAATAATAATAATAATAATAATAATAATAATAATAATAATAATAAACTCACATGGTCGCATTATAATAAGAAAAGCATATCAAGACAGACCAAACTTGGACTCTTCAAAACAATCGTACTACGGTACCAGAAGCAATATATGCGTCAGAAACGACAATTGGAGCATCAGGCGTCATAGAAACTGCCAAATAGTACGCAAATTTCACAGAAAAATATTTGGAGCAATACACAGAGATGGCTTATGGATGAAAAGACCTACCAAAGAGCTATTCAAGTACACATGCAGACTCACCGATATGATCAGAATATGCAGACTATCGTTTTACGGGCACTTGCAGAGGATGAACAACAACAACAACAACAGACTTACAAAGAAGATCGTTGATGTAGTAAACAGCTCAAACAGGAAAACTAATTGGTATCATGAAATAGAGGATCGACAGGCAAATGATTGGAGACAGAGGAGAATTCAGAAAAAAAATAAGAATACAAAATTTAAAGTAAATGAAAAGAAGAAGAAAACAGGAACATTGTGGACAGAACAACAGATACAGGAGGACAGTCAAAGGATGAAGAGATTTTGGGAAGAGAAGAGGAAGAAGGGAGAAAAGTGAAAATTGTGTCATCATTAGATAAGCTTATTTACGTAGGAACACTGTCCTTAAAGGCAAAAATGACATAAAACAATAATAATAATAATAATAATAGTAAACATGAACTTGAAAACATCAAAAAGGAAGAGAGGAAGATCATTACGAAAATTTTAGGAGCCAGATATACGCAAGATGGTTACAGACTACAGTCAATAAAAACAACAGAAAATTATTCAAACATCGAAATTGACATTAAGAAAAGACGAATGAAATTCTTTGGACATCTCACTAGACTACCAGAAAATCTATTGACGAAAAGGATAATAGATTATTTGACCACACTCAAGAGGAATTTCGAAAGGACCTCAAAAACGCAAACATAAGTTCACCTGACATTTTAGAAAGGGATATCTTCAGGCACAAAGTTAAAAAAATGGGAAGTTATATCAGAGCAACCACAACAAAAACAGTACAGACCAAAGTGGTCGGAACAACGCAAACAAGCCTTCTCGGAAAGAATGCAAGCCTATTGGAACAACAAGAGGAACCTAAAGAAAAGTTGATTGGGTCATTTGCTTAACGTCTTCTATATATTGGGAGAATTCGCTTCAAACAAATGAATAAATAATAATAATAATAATAATAATAATGATAAATCTCTCGCAATCCATTGCGACGTTCACAATTAATCTCTTTAAGCCCCGGACCCTTCAATCAGGAAGTGCAACAACTAAGGGAAAACCTCACAAGTCGCAACTGTGGGCCTGGGTCGAATCTCTGAACGTTGATTTTCCAGTCTTTTTGTGCAGTGGGTCTTAGGATTAGAACGCTAGGTAACGTAGGTGGGGTTTCATAATGGAATTAAAAAACTGGAAATGGGTAGGCATATTATAATACTGGGAGCTATTCTCTCCCGTCTAGAATAGCGGAGTTGTTTTGCCAAGTTAGTAGACACAAGTGCATACATCTTATAACGCCCCTGGAAGGCAGAGCACAAGCCTGGAGGCAAACTCACCCCCACCCCCTTACTCCCTCCCCCACTCAAGTGAAGTGGCACGCTTGTTGTAGCAAGTGGTCTGACTCAAATACTTAACAGCGAAATAATCACCAGTTTATGACGCATTGTGTATCTGCGCGTACACACACAGCACAACCCGATCTGTGCGAAATAAAAAGAGTTTTCAACGAGTGTCAAAAGCCTAATGGCAAATGATGGAGGGCGCGCGAGAACGCATTACCACCAATTAATGTGGAGAACACTTAACAGGCTGCCAGGACAATGTAATCAGGTTTGAAGCAACGAGATTTTTTCTTACTAAAAGCAACTTGACTTTGCATGCTAATGGTTCTCCTGCAAGACTAATGAATACATGTTAGTCGACTGAATTTACGAGTACATTCCTTGCGAGTAATTAATTGTGTATTTCAAGGTGAAAGGCGTATTTGTATGTTTGCAGATTTCATTAAACCCCGTTGGGGGTTAGAAAAAATGACAAAAGAGCATAAATATATTCTCCACTTGCATATTTCATCGAGATCAATTTGGCGTGGTGAGCTACAAACTCTCTAACACGTCAGGCTTGCCAAAACATGAGGTAAAAATAATAAGAAAGCGCCCAGAAATAAACAATGCATGCTGGGGTGTTTGCCTTCAGTAAAAAAAAACATAGGGTAGTCTATACGTACAGTTGTTATTTATCGCTTACCACTTTTTTATAATTTAATAATTAAAGACTACAAAATAATAATAATAATTAATGCAACGACTGGCTACAATATAAAAGTCATCGGGGGCGTGGTGGCGCAGCGATCAAGCTGTTGGCCTCTCACCAAGGCGGACCGGGTTCGATTCCCGGTCAATGCATGTGAGATTTTCGAAGTGAAATGCCATGTCCTGTGGTTCGGATTCCACGTATAAAGGAGGTCCCGTGGCTCATGATCCTGAGATTAACCGTCACGTTAAACTACAAGCTTCGGTTTTTATAAAAGTCGTCGGCAAGAGACCGAAGCAACGGTGGGATGATACGCTACATGGAGATCTGAAGAACCGACACCTTCACCCTGACATGGCCCGAGACAGAAACAAATGACGACAACGTTTCCATATAGCGGACCCTGCAGCTAGGCGGGTCAAACGCTAAGGAAGAAGAAGAAGAAGAATTAATTAAAGTTATTGATTTTGCGTCCCTTTTAATTACTGCGGCTTTTACAGACGCCAGGGTGCCGATATTTTCCTCGAAGGGGATCTATAACGTGTCAGTAAATCTGCTGATACGACTCTCCCACATTTAAGCACCCTCAAATGTCTACCGACTGCGCCAGGATTCGATCCTACAATCATAGGGCACAGCAGGAGAGACCGTTACCGCTGCGCCACGCAGCCAGTCTTTTATACTGTAATTAAAAGAAAACGGGTTCGGGTAATACAGAAAGTGTATTTATTAATTTCAATTGCGCCCAAATGGGCAGTTAATGAGTGATACAGATTTCTACACATCTATTCAGTGACCTTGTCCTCCTTACAAAAACTTCCAAGTGATAAGTTTCACGCTTCTGGCCACATAGGCCTAGTTTACATACACAATCTTCGTTGGGGTGATGCCATCTTTTCTCTGTGCATAGCTTACTATGGACACCGTGGCCAGCCAGTCACGTTACTGCGTGGAGTAGATCGCAGTTAGCCTTGTCCAGCTCCTATCTGTAGAGCCCTGCGCGGATAAACAAAACGTTATCCGCGTCCGCCCCACATCCGCACAACTGTTATCCGCATCCACCCCGCATCCGCAAGACTGTTATCCGCATCCACCCCGCATCCGCAAGACTGTTATCCGCATCTACCCCGCATCCGCAAGACTGTTATCCACATCCACCCCGCATCCGCAAGACTGTTATCCGCATCCACCCCGCATCCGCAAGACTGTTATCCGCATCTACCCCGCATCCGCAAGACTGTTATCCGCATCCACCCCGCATTCGCAAGACTGTTATCCGCATCCACCCCGCAACCGCAAGACTGTTATCCGCATCCACCCCGCATCCGCAAGACTGTTATCCGCATCCACCCCGCATCCGCAAGACTGTTATCCGCATCCACCCCGCATTCGCAAGACTGTTATCCGCATCCACCCCGCAACCGCAAGACTGTTATCCGCATCCACCCCGCATCCGCAAGACTGTTATCCGCATCCACCCCGCATCCGCAAGACTGTTATCCGCATCTACCCCGCATTCGCAAGACTGTTATCCGCATCCACCCCGCAACCGCAAGACTGTTATCCGCATCTACCCCGCATCCGCACAACTGTTATCCGCATCCACCCCGCATCCGCACAACTGTTATCCGCATCCACCCCGCATCCGCAAGACTGTTATCCGCATCCGCCCCGCATCCGCAAGACTGTTATCCGCATCTACCCCGCATCCGCACAACTGTTATCCGCATCCACCCCGCATCCGCACAACTGTTATCCGCATCCACCCCGCATCCGCAAGACTGTTATCCGCATCCGCCCCGCATCCGCAAGACTGTTATCCGCATCTACCCCGCATCCGCACAACTGTTATCCGCATCCACCCCGCATCCGCACAACTGTTATCCGCATCCACCCCGCATCCGCAAGACTGTTATCCGCATCTACCCCGCATCCGCACAACTGTTATCCGCATCCACCCCGCATCCGCAAGACTGTTATCCGCATGCGCCCCGCATCCGCAAGACTGTTATCCGCATCCACCCCGCATCCGCACAACTGTTATCCGCATCCACCCCGCATCCGCAAGACTGTTATCCGCATCTACCCCGCATCCGCGAGACTGTTATCCGCATCCACCCCGCATCCACCCCGCATCCGCAAGACTGTTATCCGCATCCGCCCCGCATCCGCAAGACTGTTATCCGCATCCACCCCACATCCGCAAGACTGTTATCCGCATCCACCCCGCATCCGCAAGACTGTTATCCGCATCTACCCCGCATCCGCAAGACTGTTATCCGCATCCACCCCGCATCCACCCCGCATCCGCAAGACTGTTATCCGCATCCACCCCGCATCCACCCCGCATCCGCAAGACTGTTATCCGCATCTACCCCGCATCCGCACAACTGTTATCCGCATCCACCCCGCATCCGCAAGACTGTTATCCGCATCCACCCCACATCCGCAAGACTGTTATCCGCATCCACCCCGCATCTACCCCGCATCCGCAAGACTGTTATCCGCATCCACCCCGCATCCACCCCGCATCCGCAAGACTGTTATCCGCATCCACCCCGCATCCGCAAGACTGTTATCCGCATCCACCCCGCATCCACCCCGCATCCGCACGACTGTTATCCGCATCCACCCCGCATCCGCAAGACTGTTATCCGCATCCGCCCCGCATCCACAAGACTGTTATCCGCATCCACCCTGCATCCGCAAGACTGTTATCCGCATCCACCCCGCATCCGCAAGACTGTTATCCGCATCCACCCCGCATCCGCATGACTGTTATCCGCATCCACCCCGCAATCGCAAGACTGTTATCCGCATCCGCCCCGCATCCGCAAGACCGTTATCCGCATCCACCCCGCATCCGCATGACTGTTATCCGCATCCGCCCCGCATTCACAAGACTGTTATCCGCATCCACCCCGCATCCGCAAGACTGTTATCCGCATCCACCCCGCATCCGCATGACTGTTATCCGCATCCACCCCGCATCCGCAAGACTGTTATCCGCATCCACCCCGCATCCGCAAGACTGTTATCCGCATCCACCCCGCATCCGCAAGACTGTTATCCGCATCCACCCCACATCCGCAAGACTGTTATCCGCATCCACCCCGCATCCACCCCGCATCCGCAAGACTGTTATCCGCATCCACCCCGCATCCACCCCGCATCCGCAAGACTGTTATCCGCATCCGCCCCGCATCCGCAAGACTGTTATCCGCATCCACCCCGCATCCGCATGACTGTTATCCGCATCCACCCCGCATCCGCAAGACTGTTATCCGCATCCACCCCGCATCCACCCCGCATCCGCAAGACTGTTATCCGCATCCGCCCCGCATCCGCAAGACTGTTATCCGTATCCACCCCGCATCCGCAAGACTGTTATCCGTATCCACCCCGCATCCGCATGACTGTTATATGCATCCACCCCGCATCCACCCCGCATCTACAAGACTGTTATCCGCATCCACCCCGCATCCGCAAGACTGTTATCCGCATCCACCCCGCATCCGCAAGACTGTTATCCGCATCCACCCCACATCCGCAAGACTGCTATCCGCATCCACCCCGCATCCACCCCGCATCCGCAAGACTGTTATCCGCATCCACCCCGCATCCACCCCGCATCCGCAAGACTGTTATCCGCATCCGCCCCGCATCCGCAAGACTGTTATCCGTATCCACCCCGCATCCGCAAGACTGTTATCCGTATCCACCCCGCATCCGCATGACTGTTATATGCATCCACCCCGCATCCACCCCGCATCTACAAGACTGTTATCCGCATCCACCCCGCATCCGCAAGACTGTTACCCGCATCCGCCCCGCATCCGCAAGACTGTTATCCGTATCCACCCCGCATCCGCATGACTGTTATAGGCATCGACCCCGCATCCGCATGACTGTTATCCGCATACGCCCCGCATCCGCATGACTGTTATCCGCATCCACCCCGCATCCGCATGACTGTTATCCGCATCCGCCCCGCATCCTCAAGACTGTTATCCGCATCCACCCCGCATCCGCAAGACTGTTATCCGCATCCACCCCGCATCCGCATGACTGTTATCCGCATCCGCCCCGCATCCGCAAGACTGTTATCCGCATCCACCCCGCATCCGCATGACTGTTATCCGCATCCACCCCGCATCCACCCCGCATCCGCAAGACTGTTATCCGCATCCACCCCGCATCCGCAAGACTGTTATCCGCATCCACCCCGCATCCGCAAGACTGTTATCCGCATCCACCCCGCATCCGCACGACTGTTATCCGCATCCACCCCGCATCCGCAAGACTGTTATCCGCATCCACCCCGCATCCGCAGGACTGTTATCCGCATCCACCACGCATCCGCAAGACTGTTATCCGCATCCACCCCGCATCCGCAAGACTGTTATCCGCATCCACCCTGCATCCACAAGACTGTTATCCGCATCCGCCCCGCATCCGCAAGACTGTTATCCGCATCCACCCCGCATCCGCAAGACTGTTATCCGCATCCACCCTGCATCCGCAAGACTGTTATCCGCATCCGCCCCGCATCCGCAAGACTGTTATCCGCATCCGCCCCGCATCCACAAGACTGTTATCCGCATCCACCCTGCATCCGCAAGACTGTTATCCGCATCCACCCCGCATCCGCAAGACTGTTATCCGCATCCACCCCGCATCCGCATGACTGTTATCCGCATCCACCCCGCAATCGCAAGACTGTTATCCGCATCCGCCCCGCATCCGCAAGACTGTTATCCGCATCTACCCCGCATCCGCATGACTGTTATCCGCATCCACCCCGCATCCGCAAGACTGTTATCCGCATCCACCCTGCATCCGCAAGACTGTTATCCGCATCCACCCCGCATCCGCAAGACTGTTATCCGCATCCACCCCGCATCCGCATGACTGTTATCCGCATCCACCCCGCAATCGCAAGACTGTTATCCGCATCCGCCCCGCATCCGCAAGACTGTTATCCGCATCTACCCCGCATCCGCATGACTGTTATCCGCATCCACCCCGCAATCGCAAGACTGTTATCCGCATCCGCCCCGCATCCGCAAGACTGTTATCCGCATCCACCCCGCATCCGCAAGACTGTTATCCGCATCCACCCCGCATCCGCATGACTGTTATCCGCATCCACCCCGCATCCGCAAGACTGTTATCCGCATCCACCCCGCATCCACCCCGCATCCGCAAGACTGTTATCCGCATCCGCCCCGCATCCGCAAGACTGTTATCCGTATCCACCCCGCATCCGCAAGACTGTTATCCGTATCCACCCCGCATCCGCATGACTGTTATACGCATCCACCCCGCATCCACCCCGCATCTACAAGACTGTTATCCGCATCCACCCCGCATCCGCAAGACTGTTACCCGCATCCGCCCCGCATCCGCAAGACTGTTATCCGTATCCACCCCGCATCCACCCCGCATCTACAAGACTGTTATCCGCATCCACCCCGCATCCGCAAGACTGTTATCCGCATCGACCCCGCATCCGCAAGACTGTTATCCGCATCCACCCCGCATCCGCATGACTGTTATCCGCATCCGCCCCGCATCCGCAAGACTGTTATCCGTATCCACCCCGCATCCGCATGACTGTTATACGCATCGACCCCGCATCCGCATGACTGTTATCCGCATCCACCCCACATCCGCAAGACTGTTATCCGCATCCGCCCCGCATCCACAAGACTGTTATCCGCATCCACCCCGCATCCGCAAGACTGTTATCCGCATCCACCCCGCATCCGCATGACTGTTATCCGCATCCGCCCCGCATCCGCAAGACTGTTATCCGCATCCACCCCGCATCCGCATGACTGTTATCCGCATCCACCCCGCATCCACCCCGCATCCGCAAGACTGTTATCCGCATCCGCCCCGCAACGGCACAACTGTTATCCGCATGTCTGTTATCCGCATCCGCCCCGCATCCGCAATACTGTTATCCGCATCCGCCCCGCATCCGCAAGACTGTTATCCGCATCCGCCCCGCATCCGCACAACTGTTATCCGCATGACTGTTATCCGCATCCTCCCCGCATCCGCAAGACTGTTATCCGCATCCGCCCCGCATCCGCACAACTGTTATCCGCATGACTGTTTTCCGCATCCACCCCGCATCCGCAAGACTGTTATCCGAATCCACCCCGCATCCGCATGACTGTTATCCGCATCCGCACGACGTTTATCCGCATCCGCACGATGTTTATCCGCATTCGCCTGACTGTTATCCGCATCCGCACAATGTTTATCCGCATCCGCACGTTTGTTATCCAAATCCGATGACATTACAATAATATTCTCAATTTATTAGATAAAGCGTAAAGTATTAAAGCAACACCTTTAGACATTTGAGGAGAAATCGTTCTCCTAGGCTTTGTGTGAACCACAATACAATGTTGACTGAGGTTTGTCTCTGTGAGTAACGACAAGTGAAACAGCGAGTGGCTAATTATAACACTTACTTAGTCGTCGGATATACCCCGCAGGCAAGCCCAGGTATAAAGGACTTTTTTGGGGGATAAGTTAACACTAATTGAGGGTATTTCAACGATTGGCTTATCTCACTTCTCTTTTATTCTCACACAAGCCAAGCGAAAGCAAATAGGGAAATAACAAAAAAAAACGTGAAAGACACAGACCTTTGCAAAAACTAAAATTACTGTATTAAAAAAATCCAGTTCAACATTGTATTCTAAATATTATCCGCAAGTTTACTCTAAACATTATCCGCAGATTATCCGCTATCCACACAGCCATGCAAACTAGATCCACAAGGCGAAAAATTTTGCGTATATCCGCATCCGCGCAGGGCTTTACCTATCTGCCATTGCGGCTGTGGCGTAAAAATCCGGATCTATCTCCATTCTTTTCCTAGCCCAGTCCTCCAATACTTTTTTTTTACACCTGCTGGGATTGGCAATAAAAGTTTCCATCTTAAGTTCTCTATGAAAAATGTCTCCCTAGTTATCTCATATACCAGTCTATTGAAAGAGCCTCCGTGGCTTAGCCAACAGCACGCCGGCCTCTCACCGCTGGGTCCGTGGTTCATATCCCGGTCACTCCATGTGAGATTTGTGCTGGACAAAGGTTATTTAGTTCTTGTTACGTGTGGAATCCTAATCAAAGGACGTGATAAATCCCTTCGAAAGGAATGCACGTAGACAGCTTGACTTATTTCCTTGTGGTTTGATAATGGAATATGTAGTAAATGTTTGTCTTGTGGTGCAATTACTTAGGGCACGAAATGAAAACGAGATTTAAAAAAAAAAAAAATGCACAGCCGCCATTTTTAAGTTCTCTTAAAATTCCAATAAATTAGACGTCACTAACCTATATTAGAGCTTGTATGAAGATATACCAAGCCATGCTTCACAGCGCTCGGATGAAAAGTTGCGAGAAATATCCATTTAACTATTTAAATTTTGCATCCTGCCAGGAACTTCTTCAGCGGACCATGACAATGCGAGACCACATGTGACAACCAGAACCGCCAACAAGCTCCGGTCATTTAACTGGGAGAGTCTGGACCACCTGCAGTGGCGAGTGGTGGAATTTTACTTAGGGTAAGCAATGGTTTTCTTCGCAAAATCATTGAAGACCCAGTTGTAGAAGTTTGGGATGTTTTGAACTTAGAAAGTAAATCTATCTCAATTGAAATCAATGATAAATGTTATACGTTTAGTTAAAATACCGAATACAATCTTTCACTTTCGTTTTAATAGGCCTACTCAATTGAGGAGTTGGACGACTTCCTAATAAAATTAATATTTTGTTCTCAAATTTACCGCACATCACACGCTGTCATCTCTAGACCCAAGTCCCGGTGCCATATTTTTACAGATTTTTCACGCCTACTAGTGTAAACAAAAAAATCACAGTCGGTCTGAAAGAATAGACGTTGTATCATTTCAAATGACGCATGCTACAAATGCTACACATGTTAGAAAGGCTCAGGAGGGCTTCTCGCTTTGCTCGAAGCCCCAGGACTCTTTCAACAGACTGCATTACCCATTAACTTAGGCTTCCCACGCGGGCACCTCTTTAAGGGTCACGGGAAGAAATGTGTTTCTTGTACTTGTATTAGAGATGTGTTTGGTTGAATAAAGCGTAAATTGTGTACTTTTTGATAGCGGTTTTGTGGCCCATCATCCCAGGCAAGCCGGCGGAAACCTTTGCCTCCCTGTCAGAAGGATCATTTGGCCGTAAATTTGAATTAGTGTAAGGATGTAGTATGAGTGTCCAGATTAAGACAATAGCCTACTCCATGAAGGGGTCATGACTATGCCATTTATGTTTGTTTAATGAATAGTGTATCTGAAATAAGGGAAGAATACTGATTTACAGATTTGTGGAGTGAGTTTCTGATTTTTAAAAGGTCGCTCGACGCCAGGCCTCTTTCAACAGACTCCAATAATCATTAGCGTCTGGTTCTCGCTCCCCGCGTAAGCATGACGTCACGTTCCCGCGCAGCTGCATGACGTCACTTCCCGCGCGGCTGCATGACGTCACGTCCGTCACCGTGTCCGTGTCCGTGTCCGTAATGCATAACGATGGACCCCAACCATATCGACGAAGTCGACAAGATCATTTGAAATGATAAAACGTCTACTGCATACATTAGACAACATTATATCGCTGAACTATAAAAATGACGGCCTACCACTGTAAAACATTCACACGTTTTAACACAGCATATAAAAAGCTGTTTTACACAAACACTGACACGCTTTTTCAAACCATAATGAGCGAGTAAACACACTATCTTTGGAAACTGACCGCTCCTTGTTTTCGGCCTAAGGTATGTAACTTAAGGAATTGCTTCCTAGCCTTCGCTTTCACTCACCCTGCAGTACCAAGAAATACCAAAAGAGGGCATGTCACGCTATTGTGCTGCTGCAAGCGACTCCCCAAGGAACTCGCAGTAGGCATCAAAGAACAACGAAGTGTGAATGAGTTCATTAAAACAATACAGGACACAGACCAAAGTGAATAATTATTGTACCCGTCATTATTTTACTTGGGTAAGCAATGCTTATCTTACATCCATGGAATACACGCGCCTGACCACCTGCCAGATAGTCCGGACCTCGCCCCTAGTGATTTCCATGTGTTTTGGTCCGCTGAAGAAGTTCCGCGCAGGACAGCGATTCACGTGCAACGATGCCGCCAAGAAAGCAGTCCGACAATGGTTCCACAGTCAGCCGGCTGAATTCTACCACAGCTGGGACATCTCAAATTTAGTGCTGCGATAGGACAAAAAATGTCTGTACAAAGATGGAGACTATGTGGACATCAAATTGGAAGGTGAAACGCTGAAGGAACTAGGAGACTTATGTTACCTAAGAAGCAAAATAACCAGTGATGGACGAAGCAAAGAGGATATAAAAAGTAGGTTGGCTCAGGCAAGGAAAGCATTTCTACAAAAAGGGAATCTGATGACATCGAATATAGATTTAGGTATTAGGAAGTCATTTTGAAAGCCCTTGTCTGGAGCGTGACACACTATTTGGACGACAATAACACATTTGAAATAAACCATACGCTATACCGTGGCTTGCAGATGTCAACGAAAATACAATGGCTCAGCTTTGTGGCAGTTCCATCTTACTGCGGTCTACAGACTGTCCACATACTGTATTTCAGAAGATTTGGACTACATGAAGAGTGCACAATTTCTGTGATCAACAAGAAAGGGTGAAAATTTTGAGTGTGTTCACACTATATTTTTTGTTTTCTCCAAATTTCAACTATTTCTTCCTTCCTTTCTTTCCTTCATTCTTTATTTATTTATTTATTTATTTATTTATTTATTTATGTATTTTATTTCCTTATGTTTCTTTGGATAAACATCTTTCACCTTTCATTATGGTGCACCATAATAGGGTTTTTTGAAGGGAATGTTTTATTAGTGTTTTGCTATCCGACCACCTGTTTGCTTTGACTTTTTATCTATATCGGCTGATGAAGGGGCCAAAACAATTAGGCCTCGAAACATGTACCAATGACCACTAAGTGATCATTTATATTTAGTACAATAAAGGTACATTAGGCGGAACCTTTGCAAAATATTAATACTAATTGTTACATCAATACGGAACCAGAATGAACCATTCAAATACTAAATTGGATTTTATCCAAAATTGGCACACATATAGACCGTAATATTGCAGATTAATTCTGCACATCACATACATGACATTACTCCCAACATGATTTTACGCGAACTGATAAATCCAATATCAATCAGCATGCAACGTCCATATTATATCTTAAACTTCAATCAAATTGTGTATGTGCATTCTATACCTTAAGAGATGGAACTGAGAATATATTCAGACTCACCAGGGCTGCCAACTGTAGTAAGTCACTCTATTAGGCTACACTATTTCAGGTGTATCAAACTCCAGTACTTAGAAATGTTAGTAATACCAACTTGATTTCGTCATTATTCTAGATAGGCCTATATAGATTGGCATAAATCTTACATTTTAAGAAAAGTAGGCTCTTTAGTTCGTCACGGAACTACTTGTTGTAATTTGCATACGATGGATGTTTCTGAAGTAAAAATCAACATGAAAAATACCAGGTTCTACGGCGGACAGAGACAATCCTCTTTAGTGATGGGAAATGAGGCTGTCCAATAACAACGAACGTTATGACATGTTTGGTTTTCTTTCATCTATATAAATGAAAAGCTATTAATATTTTAAAATGACGATAATATTCAACATTCTGGTAGACAATCAAAATGCAATTTAAAAAAGGTTGCCGAACAATGGTCGAGGCAAGGCGATTGAAAAGCTGGTCTCTACGAGGAGAGCCGTTATCAGGCAAGAAGGGCAGACAATATTTCATACGGCCTAGCTCTTCAATCCTTCGAAGTCAATACACAGAAGTAATTCGATTTGTATGCAAATTTTCGCTCCCGTCATCATGGTCTTCGTTCAGCTCAAGGGCTGGGTAAACCCGTGCCACTAGTCGTCACTGAAGAGGGAGTACAGCCAGTCAAATGTAGTGCTCCCCACTCCGTGGTCCTGGGTTCGATTCGCACCTCTCAAAGGATGAACACTCAACCTCATCAGGACATCCAACACGAAAAATGACTTCGAATCCCAATTTCAGTCAAACTAGAGGATAATAATAATAATAATAATAATAATAATAATAAAATAATAATAATGTTATTTGTAGAGCCTCCGTGGCTGTGGCGGCAGCACGCCGGCCTCTCACCGCTGGGTCCGTGCTTCAAATCCCGGCCACTCCATGTGAGATCTGTGCTGGACAAAACGGAGACAGACAGGTTTTTCTCCGGGTACTCCGGTTTTCCATGTCAAGAATTTAATTCCAGCAACACTCTCCACTATCATTTCATTTCATCTGTCATTCATTTAATCATTGCCTCAGAGGAGTGCGACAGGCTTCGGCAGCCGACACAGTTCATATCCTCGCCGCTAGATGGGGGCTTCATTCATTCCATCCTTGACCCGATCGGTCGACTGGAAGCAGGCTGTGGATTTTCTTTTTCAATGTTATTTGTCTTACGTACCTTTTAACTACTGTGGCTTTTAGAGACGCCGGGGTGCCGGAATTTCGCCCCGAAGAGGATCTTTAACGTGCCGGTAAATCTACTGACACGGTTCACTCGCATTTGCGCACCCTCAAATGACAGCCGACTGCGCCAGGATTCGATGCTGCAACCTTGACCACAGCAAGCGAGAACGTTACCGCTGAGCCACGAAGCTAGTTAGTATAAAATAAAGCCCTCGATTCTGTCTGCCTGGCTGCGTGGCTCAGGGATAACCTTCTCGCCTGCTGCCCCGAAGGTTGCAGGATCGAATCCTGGCGGAGCCAGTTTCCACTGAATTGTGATTGTTGGAAGAAATGAAAACGTAAAGACACTTATAGTGGGCGATGTATTAAAAATGGAGATATGCTGTCACGGACCTTTTTTTATAGAACTTTGCATGCTGAACAATTCTTACACTCATAGTATAAAGATATTTTTAACTGTTTACCCAGCGTAAGCTTAAAAGGCACACGGACGGCAATTGTTTCTTTGACTCGATTCACTGAAATCGTTACTGCTCGGCTTCCTTCGGTCATAAATGAATGTTTTTCTACAGTAACCTTCCTCAAGAAAACCTTTACAGAATGGTGAAAACCGCATCAAATTCCATCCAGTGGTTCTCGAGATTACCCGTGACATCCAAGAGTCAGAGACATTGTTTTGTACTATGTAGAGATATAGAAGTTAATTATTAATAAGTATTTATTTATGAATTAATTAATTTATTTATTTATTTATTTCTTCTTCTTCTTTTCGTTTGGGCCTACTGAGGACCACGGGGCTCGTTTTGACATCTTGTAAGGAATTTATGTTTCTTCTTAGCCCAGGTAGCTTTCATCTTCTGGCTGTGTGTCTGCTTTCTTTCCTGTGCCCACTTCGGTCTGGTAGTCCCTGTACTCTTCCTGCTGGTGAGAGACACTGGAAAGACACCATGTTGAATCATCTGTCGGAATTGTGATCGATCCTGTATGTTTTTTGATGAAATTCCAAGTTGCTCTAGGTCAGACTTCACTGTGGTGATCCATTTGTTTTTGGACGCTTTCCCTCTTCCTGTCGTGGAAGATCTGGCTGGTAAGTGTATCTGGACCCATGCGTGTCAGATGTCCGTAGAAAGCTAATCGTATCTTCCTCATGGATGTGACGATATCTTCTTGATGATCATAGAGCTCATTGTTGTGCCTGATCCTGTAAGTACCACCCTCTTCCCTTTTTGGTCCTAAAATCCTTCTAGGTATTTTCCGTTCCTTGAGCTCTAGTTTCCTCAGTGGGCCTTTCCGGTTCATCAGGAGACACTCAGAGGCATATAGTACGGAAGGTCTTACTACTGAGTTGTAATGTAGAAGTTTAAGGTTCTTTGAGAGGCACTTGGATGTGTAGATGCTCTTACAGGAGTGGTAGACCCTTTCCAATTTCGTGCATCTAGTGTCTATTGCTAAGGTCTCACTCTCGTTTGCTGGAATCCACTCCCCTAGGTACTTCACTGCAGGAACTTTTTGAATTGCGGTGTCTTTCACAAGAATAGTAGATGGGGCTCCCTTTATATTTGTCATGAACACTGTTTTTTGTATATTGACCTTCAAGCCAGTTTTAGCTGCTATGTTATAGAGGCTCTGTAGTTGGTGAGCAGCTTCTTCTATGTTGTTCGCTAACAAGTTAAGGTTATTTATTTATTTAGTTATGTATTTATTTATTTATTTATTTATTTTGCAGAAACAGAAAGGTGGGAAAGAAGATCTCACCAAGACCTTTATCAACGCTTTGGGAAGACGAGCATCAACCGGATCCTGGAGAGGAGGAGGTTGCAATGGTTGGGACATGTCATTCGAGCTGAGGATTCCATATCCAATCGTGTTTTTAGCTCGACACCAATTGGCAGATTCCCGAGAGGCCGCCCTAGAACAAGATGGAAGAATCGAGCGATAATGTCACTGGTAAAGGTAGCACCAACAGCAACTGTGGAGGATGCAAGTGACAGAGAAAGGTGGAAGATCATCTGCGACCGATACTTGTGAAGAGTCTCAGTCCCTCCTGTTGTAATGCCTGTGTTGTCTTGTATATGCGTTTTTGTTTCATGCTCTTATTGTCTGTCCTGGGTCTTAATTGCCTGTTAATGCAATACATGATGATGATGATGATGATGATGATGATGAAGATGATGATTTATTTATTTATTTGTTTGGGTACAGAATGTCCCAGTGAGCTGGTAGCTCATATGGCTTAGTAATGTTACGGTTGTGAGTTTGTTTCGTCGCCTCGCCGCGTGAGTCACAGCCGACCCCGGGCTATTCTCTGCCTCTGTGTGTTAAGGGCCGTCCACACGCGCAGGCTTTCCCTCAAGCATACTTGTGCAAACCGGTTTGCAGAGGAAAGCTTGTACGTATGGACGGGAAAACGGTAGCTCGTGCAAGCCAAGAAGCGCGGCTTGTGCAATCGTCGCAGCCCCAAAGATTTTACTTGTGCAAACTAAGTTGCGCAGTGCAGTTTGTGCGTGTAGACACGTTAGCTCAAGCCTCGCCTTAGCTGAAACTTGAAATACTTTCCAGTGCGGTTAAATAATTAGGCATAAACAATAATGTCCGATATAAAAAATTGTTCGAAACAGATTATTGCGGAATTTATCGATCTCTACAAGTCTCTACCACGGCTTTGGAAAGTAAAAGCCAAGGAGTATTGTGACAGGAATAAAAAGAATGCTGCATACGAAAAAGTGATAGAAAAATAAAAAAGAGTTGTATAAATGGTGTACATAAATATAAATGAACTTTAGTTTTGTTACACATTTTCGGTCGTATAAAATGTGCGTAGCACATTGAAGTAAAATAGTACATTAAAGGAAGGAATAGTTTTTATAACGTATGTCCATCCATCCGTGAATTCATTATAAGACGTTTTTATCAGTTCAGTTCTGTGAAATATGAAATGTTTATAGTACGCTAGTGGTCAATACTAATTACATATCTTCCCATTTTATCTGTACAGATAGCACCAAGCGCAGACAGAGTTTCAGTGACAAAAAAAAGTGAATTCTTTGCGTAGTTCCTGCCGCAAAGAAAATATAAGGTGAAAGTCTCACAGAAGGCAGGTACCAGCGCAGAAGACGTTTATGTACCTACCTTGTATATGACCAAGAAACCCCTCGAATACCAATCTCCAATTTTGAAGAAACACTTTTTTGAGGTACGGGTTGTAACATAATACGTTTTTATTGAGTTTATTACTGCAGTCCACACAGTCCACTCTGTCGGTAAACATTGTCTTCATTATTGAAGATATTTATCCATTATTTATACATTACTCAATCTGCTCAATTGAATTAAGCTACCGGTAAAAACTCTTCTCTAATCTCCTTGGCATCCCTGGAACTGCTTCTGTACTGTCCTCATTCTAAATCAGTCAGATTAGAATCACTTGTTCTTAACCCTAACAACAGTGTGCCTAATATAGAGTCTTCAAAGTCCAAGCTTCCGATTGGTGTGTAGGCGGTAGAAAATTTTCTTAAGAAGTTATGAAGCACACAGCACGTCATGACTACAATGTCTATATTTTCAAGTTTCAAATTACAAACTTGTTTAACTCATATTTCACAAGGTTGTTATTAACTGCAATTATTGTATAATCATTTTGTCTTTAATAAATAAATATTGACTGTAACATACCTTCATGAATTCTTTGCTTAAAACCTTGTAAATGGCTCGGCATGTGTGCGGAATTATTAGAGACAAAGCTTGATGAGAAATTGCCGTCGTAAATCTCAAGTCCCTATACGATCTTCCTGTAGCTAAGAACCTTGTGCAACTCAGTCTTTCGTGAGAAGATAGATAGATAGGATATAGATACGCGCATCACGGTACTTTGACGTACAATTAAAGGCGTAACCGAACAAAGCAATTCTGTATATGCGTTTTCATCCATTCCTAAATAATTTCGCCAGTCATCTGGATGTTCTCTTAAGTCGTTCAATAAATTTACATGTGAATATATATTTCTTTTCAAAAGCCACTTTTTTCTCCATTTTGATCTACAACGTTAACTTCTCCTCTTCTTTAGCAGCAAACAGTAAAAAAATAACTGTAACAAAAGTAAATCGTCACTTGCCCACATTGCTGTCAAAGCATCTACTCCGAAGTCAAACTTTGTCGTACTGGAAAAAGAAAAAATAAACCTGGCACTACAGCCCGTTAAGGGCCTAGGCCTACCAAGCAACCGCTGCCTGCAGATATTGGAGTGATGCGTTATCAGCGCATCGGGTCCCCTCGGCCGTTAATCTTGGTTTTCGTGATCGGGACGCTGCCTCACTGTCAGCTACTCAATGGTCCTCACGAGGCTGAGTGCACCCCGTTTCAGCCCTCACGTCTGTTTCTAAAATCCCTGACGCAGCCGGGAATCGAACCCGGGGCCTCCGAGTGAGAGGCAAGCGCACTATCCCAACTCCACGGGCTTGTCCTACTGAAGTTTGTGTAAATTTACTTGCGCAGTGTGGACGCTGCACAGTGTTCCATCTGATTTGCGCAAACTATACCGCGCAAGTAAGTCGCTGACGTGTGGACAGCCCTTTACCTGCGCCTTACGCAAGGGCTGCGAGGACAAAAGGGATGGTCCAGAACATTCGTGACCCAGCCAATGATGGAAATCTCGAGAAGTCGTGAATCCTGGACGGTTCTAGATGCATTTATTGAGTCACCAGCCTGCTATATAAAGCGGTCTCACCAGCGAAGGAGGACTGTGTTATTGAGCTAGTGCGTGTTTTTACCTGAGCGACAGTAGTGTGGCGACGTGACGTGCGAAGTTACGAAACCCAAGTGAGGCTGATTCTCCAGACAGCGAGGCAGTGTGAATCATACGGAGGGACTGAGTTTTGAGGAGTGTGTACTTACCTAGTGCGACAGAGATATTGTGGTGAATTGCGAACGCCGTGAGCTGTTCCCTAGCCAGTGGACAGCGAAGAGTGTGTAGTGGTGAGTGACTGGCTATCGTGAATAATTGTAGTTTATGTACAAGGCAGAGTTGCAGGTATTAGTAGCGAGGACAGTAGTGTGAACGTAGGCTAAGTGTGGAAGCTATAGTGATTAGTAGTGTCTTATGAAGTGAGATTCAGTGCTATCTATTTTCCTGGCCTGCAATAAAGCTAATATTTCGTTAAAGGAACAATTGTGTTGTGATTTCAGCCACCGTAATCCAGTTAACGAACTTGCCACTAGGGGCAACACGTAACAGTAAGTTAACTTATTTTGTTATCAGGTTAACATGATGTATACTATTTAAAACAACAATTAACTGTAGTATATTATTATACAGTGCAGTAGGTGCTATTAGAAAATAAGAGGCCTCTTAAGAAGTAAGATTCCTTCCGTAACACACCCCAAAAATAAGTGAACACATCAGTACTATAACCAGGATAACACCGATTTATAAGACTCCATACTCAACAACAAATACATGATATGGAAGATCTCTCTTTATGCCGAAAAGACATTGCATGATATCCTCAAGTTCCACTTTTGAAACTTATGGTAAAGGCTGCTATACTTAATTCAACACTGTAGATCCTATCAGCGCGCAGCGGTCGACTCATTGGACACCCCTAGCGGCTTGATGGGCTCAAGTACAGCCAAGTAATGGGGAAGAGCTGGCCAAGTTTGAAGAAGGAAACATCACTTTGCATGCAGCCGGGGCTAGTTTACTAGACTAATAGGAAATTTGGTAAGGAAATGAAGTGGAAGACGCGGGCGAACTTTAGAAGTGATGACGTAACGTCAGCACTTGAAGGGATGAGCCCTTCAGGGAACTTAAAATGGACTCGGATCAACTTATGCTAGTTGTCGTACAGCTCAGGCCATTAAGAGTCACGACCCTAAACGAACATTTTGAAGCGCTTATCCATATCCGGAGTGCTGAGTGGTATAGCTAGACGCGTTAACGCGCAACACCATGAGGCCAGGATATCTCCAGACTTGAAGTATATCACATCGTAAAGCATGATTAATTTTGTCTGTATTAAGTTGACAACAATCGAATTGAATTAAATAAAATATGAAAAAATACACTATTCTGTTTGGGTACATTTGTACCCCGCTTAGTATTCCGTGGGTGTTCTTAATCTTGGTATTAGGAAAGTTAAGTCCTGATTGTTGTCTTTTAACCTTGAGCACGCCTAAATTATGTGGTTGAGGTGTATTTCGTAAGGGTAGCCGGGCATGTTAGGGAATCAACAACCAACCCTGATTCTCTACAATGCTGGTAATATCTCTTTATACGATTAACGCTCAGAAAACCGTTACCATGCTGTTCAGGAGAGGTGGCAGACAATGCAAGGAAGATGCAATATACATGGACTAGCAGACCTGTGCGAAAAATCTCGCATGTTCATAAACCACACTGTCCCCAATAGATTTATAATGAGAGACTGGAGAAAGTCCATTGATTGACAGTTTAGCTGTAACACACACCGGTTATTCGATATTTATGAAATTATACGATTTGAGTATTCATTCCTTTGATTTACTGTTACTGAAATCCATGCAAAATAATAAAGGAAAGACCTCAGAATGTTAAATAATATGAAACAGGCGTCACAGCGGCCAAAAAATGAAGTGGACAGCAATTATGCAGCGTATTTTCCTACGGCAAGAGTATCTGCAAATCGCACACTTCGCACATTTTTTGAAAGTAATTTTTTAAAGAAATTATAGATATTTATGAAATTAGAGTGCAATTCGTCACTGCTAATATCTATTCTCGTTCATTTTAATGCTCTTGTCACGATCCGTCGCTTGTGAGTGCCGTAGGAGGGATCTATACTACTGAAATAATATATACTAGCATTACCCGTTGCGGCTTCGCCCGTGAATAATCTAGTTGTAAAGAGTAGACCTACACTTAGCAAAATCTCAATCATGAATGCTATGACTGATTTATCCTTGGTATGAATAATCAGACTTGATCAATTCAGCTACTGGTGCAGTGGTTAGGGGTTTGTCATTTCTTTATAGGTATATCAGAGTGAAGTTAGTTTTCTGGGAATATCACAGACACTGTTAATTTAAGGGCCTTTAAATGTGGTTTTCGGAGACCCTTTATAGTCGGGTGAAAAAGACCTTTCGTACCACACTCACACGTGAAAATTGCGTGAAAAAATTCTAGAGTGCCCCTTGACCCCCTTAAGCGCATTATACTGTATGCATTGATGAATTTTACATCTTAGTTTGGTTCAGTGATAACCTTATAACCGTCTGGAAACTTTCACAGTAATGTAATAATTGGAATTGCATTGCGGCGGCTTCGGTGGCGTAGTCGGTAACACGCTGAGCTTCTATGCCCAAGATCGCGGGTTCAAATCCAGCCGGAGTCGTCGGATTTTTAAGAGCGTTAAAAATCCCCCGGTATGCCTTCCTTTGGAGGGGAAGTAAGAGCGTTGTTTACATTCTTAATCTATACAATTTAGCTTCACACAGGTGTAATTAGTGGAAGGATCTTTAACATGCCATAAATCTATGACATGGGACCGCCGGCTTTACTTCCCCTTACATACAGTCTTCATACAGTTTTCAAACAGTTTGCATACAGTATGCAAACAATCTACATATAATCTGCAAACAAAATCTGCCGGTGTGGACTAGACTTTACAATAATAGATTCTTCTGCTTCTGCCATTGTCGACTCGAATTCAGCCAGGCCTTTGCAGTCAGTTCAAAGATTGTGAGTGAACAGGTGAATTCTAGTGCGTGTTGAGTGGAAGTAGTTAGCCCGATTTACAATAAACTGATACAAATAACACCATTACCCATGGATAAGTGGCTTTTTAGCATTTTTTAAACAGACCCCATGCAAGGGATAGTGCTTACCCTTCTGCGTAAATATTCAGTCCTAATAAAAAGCAGGATTTGAATTCAAACAAAGTCCATTGTTCTTTTTTACAAAGAGTTGTTGAACTTTGATGTGCTCTAAGAATATTAAATTGTGTATTATTAGACTATTATTATTATTATTAGCTTGCCACGGTGGGTGAGTGGTCAACTTGTCGGTCTACTAACCCCAAGCTTTCAGGTTCGCTCCTGGCCGTGGTAAGTGATTTTCGAAAGGCGGCAAAAATTGCGACACCATGTCATACGATGTTGGCATGTCAAAGAACCCATTTGAATTCAGTAGGCCGTATTCATAATGGCAAAATTAATCTCGGGAGTTTCCGCCAACACAAAGTTCCTCATTTCTCTACTAGAAAGCGCTATAGTGTTCAAGGAGCTTACAAGGGAAGTCTTCGCGCTACTACACTCCGATCGGGATGAAATTCAGGAGACAAATAGCTGAGGAAATGTACAACACGGGACAGGAAACCGCATCGGCTTAAATTAATATGCTATGACATATTTATAACGTTAAAGTTATGACAATGATACGCGTGCCGAACCGAGACTGGTGAGCAGTAAGCCAGTGAGGCTGTAGCAGGTCTGGCACACACTCGCTGTTTCCAGGCGAGACGGAATGATACAAGCGCGTGCCCTTCAATGTGGATGTACTTTTTTAAAAATAATATGCAGGACGTGCTACCTATGATAAACACAATAGATGACATAGTAGCAGTGTTGCTGCCGTAATTTGTTCATTATCCGAGATATATTACCTAGGCATTGAAATGAAAATCCACAGCCTGCTTCCAGTCTCCGACCGGGTCAGGAATGGAATGAATGAAGCCCCCATCTAGCGGTGAGGATATGAACTGTGCCGACTGCCGAGGCCTGACGCACTCCTCTGGGGCAATGATTAAATGAATGACAGATGAAATGAAATGATAGTGGAGAGTGTTGCTGGAATGAAATTTTTGACAGGGAAAACCGGAGTACCCGGAGAAAAACCTGTCTGCCTCCGTTTTGTCCAGCACAGATCTCACATGGAGTGACCGGGATTTGAACCATGGACCTAGCGGTGAGAGGTCGGCGTGCTGCCGCCTAAGCCACGGAGGCTTGCATTACCTAGGTATTATTATATACAACTAGATGAAACCCGTCAAAACATGACGGACAATGGAAATATGTATTTACTGAAGAAGCTTCTTATATAAGTTACATTCTTTGTACGATTACTTTTTAGCACTATTGCAACTTAAAGGGCGTCAAAGGATAGCACTCTCAACATTGCAACATAATGCTGGTCATGACTGAAAACGTGATGAGGTAAAGAGCCCAATACGTTCCATAGTTTCTCCTTGAGCTTGTTTGATTGTGATAAAGTAGGCCGAGCGAATAAGACATTGTTGCCTATTAAAAGAAAATGTACTGTACCTGCAAGTGTTTTATCGGAAGGTGTTAAATCAAGTCGTAGGATTTGAGCTCTCTGCCTAATATTACTACACCTATTATATCGGAATCGAAGCAATTTCTTACATATTTCTTACAATTTATATATTTCCATATATGAGTCCTTGGGAAACATTCAGATTTCTAAGGAGCATAACTATGGCTCAAACGTTCGGAGTATGTGGAAGCGAATCACTTAATTCCAAGGAATTGAAGAATTCTATAATAGGGAAATGAAGTAGCTGGCTTTCATCTTCAGTATCCAATTTGTTAACGCTGATGTATGTGTTTGAACTACTGGACATAAGTTCAATGACTCTTAAATTAATATCATTACATTGTTGCAAATTGGCAAATACATGTATTATACTGTATATTCCAGCATATCAATTTTACCATCACAACAGTAAAGGCCAAAATAACCACGCGTAGATTTTACGCAAGAGAAATACAATTTAGAACAATGTTTACATTTGATCGTCAAAGACCTTACACTGTACTGCATAATATCTGGAATTGTTTCTGAAATGGCCTATTTATATTGGATTTTAAATGTGGCTTCGTATTATTCGATAACACTATAGTGTCCTGCAATAACGGAGCCGCAAAATATTAAATGGCAAATAATACTTCCATTGCCGAAATCAACTGCGTAGTTAGACTCAGTACTCTAAACAAATAATCATTAAACAATTGTCTTATACAATGAAGTTCAAGATGACCGTCCAGAGACTTTCATACTCAAGTTGGTTGGTGAGGAGAATGCGATGAGACTGATCGCTTAAAATAAATTCCTTATAATTGTTCCTGCCAACGAAATTTTTGCAATAGCTTGAAAACGCAGCTCAGAATGACGTTCTTAATTTTGTTATAAACAGTACAAAACTGCTCTAAATAAGCAATTTCCATCACCTGTTATAGGTTATGGCGGTACATTTTGCAGGGGAACATAGAATCACTTCGCCAACTACTGGAATGACCATAGGCCTATACTCAATACTCACTTCGGCAGTCACCCTAATGGAGGCAGTTTTTGAATTCTATGTCCCGTGCATGTCAAAAATCGTATTAACACATGAAAGCCCACCCATTCTTGGCTATCGCCTCGGAGACCCGAGTTACATTTCCTGCTCTGCCAAGAAATTTAATTCGGGTCTGAGGGCAAAAACGGGGCGCATTCAGTCTCTTGAGGTATAACTAAGAAGAGGAAGGTTTGATTCCCACCTCGACAATCTTGGATGTGGTTTTTCGTGGTTTCCCACTTCCACTCAAGGCAAATACCGGGATGGTTCCTTACTTAAGGCCTTGGCCGTCTCTTTGCCATTTCCCACCTTAATTACAAATACACACATTAATGCAGCCATCACAATAACGCAGGTTATCAGAGAAAATTTTACACATACACACCAAAGTACACGGGGCTGAGTGACCACGATGTCGGAGCCCTTCAAACGAATTATGTGTGCCAAGTGTCTCTCGTGGCGAAAGCAATTGTAGACACGCACGAGTGCCTGGAAAACTTCTTTTTTCTTTAATAATTTAAGAGTATATCAACGATGCATAATTATAACTTTTAGTCTAGGACGCTAATAATTTGACCTCCGAAGCATTGGGAAGAATTGCAATATTGAGGTACATAAACAACATAGCCTACACAATCAAATGTTAGTTAATGTTCTTCAACATTTCCCTTCTTAAATATTCCCCTCCTTTATAATTCTCCATCACGTGAAAACGCGCCATGTCTTGTGTTTTAAATATAGCGATGCAATGGTGCTGCCATCTGTTGTCAGTTACAGGAAATATATGGGCGAGGTACTGCCATCTGTTGTCAGTTACTGGAACTGATTGCAGATATTCGAACGGCGAATTGAGGACAACAGTTAGCTCTCTTGATCACATGCTGTAATGCAATGGTGAAACGGAAATAAAACATATTGAGACAGAATGTAGAAATATGTATCTTTAACAGACATAAAACCTTACTAATACTCCTTGATTAAACAATATTTCAGTGGTAAAAAAGACTGGCGAGTGATGGGATCGAACCTGTGCTCCTTGGAACCACAGTCAGTCGCCTTAACCACATAGCTACTCGCGCACTCTCATTCAGCAGCAGACAAAAGCATTCACTACATTCAAAAGCTGCTGTCTGAAGGAAATAATACATTTCGTTATCAAAAAAATCAATGTTGCACATTCGTATACGTTCATACTGTTATTATATTTTATAGTCATAACTTGGCTAATGTATGGTTTCAATTACATGGAAGCTTATTAAATAACTTACATTTTAATGGACTTCTCACCGCCATTTTGTCATGAACCCAGGCGGATTGTGCGCATGCGTGAGGGATAGGAATTCTGCTATTTTCTATATTAATTTAAAAATATACCGTAATATATTTGTTTATTTTAGAGACACTCTGCAAAACTACAGACCAAGAGCTTTCGTTAGAGTGCTCTACGAAGTAAATCGGTTCTGTCGTTCTCTCAATCTCGTGATAACAAAAATCACCTTACTGTTTTAAATATATAGATAGATTACAGAAATAGAATTCCAACCGATGCCTAATAATAAGTACAGTACTTTACACAATTAACGAGTATCACTTGTTTATCATGCCTTGGGCGTGGTGGCTCAGCGGTCTAGCTGTATGCCTCTCACCAAGGCGGTCCGGGTTCGATTCCCGGTCAATGCATGTGAGATTTTCGAAGTGAAATGCCATGTCCTGTGGTTCGGATTCCACGTAAAAAGGAGGTCCCGTGGCTCATGATCTCAAGATTAACGGTCACGTTAAACTACAAGCTTCCTTTCCTTTTTTTTATCATGTCTTGTTTGTTTCAATCAATGTACGTATCACAAAGGTGAATGTCATGAACAAGGTGGTCAATACATAGATTTGTTTTACACCAGCCACACCTGAGTATGGCAGTATTTGTACACTGGCCACAAATATCCAGGGAAGGACTTTTAAAACAAACAAAAACAAAAAAAAAACAGACTTCGGAAAGTTGGACGGTCGTTCATCTACAAAGCCAGCCTTAAACCAGCTATATGTCCACATGCTTTGAAAGCGGGGGGATGACAATTGGTTGAGTGTAAAGGACTGAACTTTAAAGATGTTACGTAGGTGAATATTGAACTCTAGACCATGTAACAGCACACTATCGTTGAAAGTTTGAGTGAAATTCTTCCATATCCGAAATCAAAATACATCCAGGGGTTGAATTATACCTGTGGTTCCTTTTGGTACAATCTTGACATCAATGTCCTTGTCATTTGGTTTGGCTGCTAGTATAGCACCTTCTGTTTGTCCAGTCCATGAATCTAAAACCAGTACACTAAAATCGGGGTCTAACGGAAAATACACATTTCGGAGCCACTCTTGAAATAAATGTTGAGTTAATTTACCCGACTTGGAAGCGAGTACATATAAATTAGGGGCAGTAAACAAGGTGTCCTTAACTCTTGGTCCAAAGACTCCGTTCTTTTCCTGTAATACCACAAGTAGAATGGGAAGCAGACGACCATCCGCGGAGATTATTGGTTGGACGGTGTAACTATGCGTTAACGAATTTAGGGGTTGTGCTTCAGCAAATATACGCTTGTCACCTTTGCTGTGAAGTGTTCGTCCAGAGTGAAATTCCATGTTGAACGCACTTTGGTCTGTATTAAAGACACACATTGGACTATAGGCTACAATGGTTTCCACATCATCTCCAACAAAGGTTGTCGCACTTGCAAGTAGGTCAGCATGATTTGTTGTATAATTATGTGACACGAATGTTGTCACTTTTCCTGACACAATACGGCAAGATCTTTTAAAATGGGAGAGACAAACTTTCGATGCGCGAAAGGTTTCATCACCTGCTCGCCGTGCTGCCGCAAGAGCCCATTTACGGATATCACTGTCATGAACAACCTTTCTTCCCTCTCTGGCGCATTGAAACTGTTTAGCGGTTGCATCGAAAATTAATTTCAGTTTTTCTTTTTTCGTACCTCTGCGCTCAACATGTTTCTCCCATATGTAAAGGTCATTACGACACTTCAACTTCTTATAGCGGCGATGCACAGTTTGGAACTTCCGTTGTTTACCTCCTCGATTACGCCAACAATCAATAGCGGCTTTCTTATATTACACACTTATATCGCTATTGTCTCCCGCAGGTTCATCGTGCTCCCTGTCGTATTCTGCATCGTTGTCAGGGTCAAGCATAACCAAGCTATCTTCCGTTTTAACGGAAAAACTTTGGTCATCTATACGGTTTGCCATGAGACCTGTAACGAAGACGTCAAATTAGCCCCCAAAACACGGACCGAATTAATAACCAATTAAGTACATGTTCTAATCGTATTCTTGGATGTAGCCTACTTACGGTACAATTCACAGGCAAAATCCACCTCTGCAGCTGTAACCGTAGTGGGTGTCTTTTCGCACTCTGCAAAACAATTGTGCAGGCACAGAACAACGTTCCATGGGTTGATGTTTTTTTTTTATGTCCTCACAGGCAGACATGGTTTCTGTAACAATACCTTATGATTGTAGCCCACTGTAAAATTAACTAAGTTTGACCTTACATATATCAAACATTGTTAATATTACGGTGGGTATAAAAATTGTCAGCTGCATGTTCAAAGTTACCTGTCATTCTGCTTAAGTAGCCGATGTGTCACACGTTCTCTCTGGAGCCCCATTCACATGACAAAGCAGACAGTAGTAGTCAACAAAACCTTTACGGTGTCTGCTTCGTTCCTTGTGCCGCGCTCTTACTAGCGCGCGCCCGATTTGCGGACGTTTCATACAATAAAAAATGGTATTGAATATTAATTTGAGCCGATGCGGTTTCCTGTCCTGTTTGGTATATTTCCTCAGCTATTCGTCTCCTGAGTTTCATCCCGATCGGAGTGTAGTAGCGCGAAGACTTCCCTTGTTAGATAACTAACCTCCTTGACTTTCATAGTGCTTCAAGGAACAACGAAATTCGACATGCTAGCTACCCTTTGGGTGTCAAATAATAAAGATCGCACCCGGCACCCGAGGCCATAGATATTATTATTATTATTATTGCAACTGGTAGTTGCAATAATCAGATAGAAGCAAATACTGTAGATCTTGTGATCCGTTTTTCTTTTTTGTGTGAATTAGCCTATGGGAAGTACTACAAAAGGAAAGAAGAAGGGGGGGGGGGGGTAGATATTTCATGTTTCAGAAGGGGAGCGCGACAGGAAAAATTTTACAACCCCGTCGAGAGCTCACATGGGAGTATCTCACAAAGAGCGACCTGCTGAAATTGGAACACGTGAAATCTCTATACCTAAAGAGGGTCTTAAGTAGCCTATCTCCAAATATTCCCCTGCAATATTATCCTACGTTACGACACGGGGACTCTTCCTCGTTGAGGAATTAAGTTACCCGGTAAAGTGACACATAGCTGTGGACGCTAATTGAAAAGAAGAAACACATTCCGATAGATTTTTACGCAACGGAGGCAATGACATCCAACGACTGGAAAGATGCCCACTACGACCTGAAACACACGGCCACACATCCATGGTTTCCACCATAAGGTATGCATAAATGAGAGGTTTCATGACCCGACAATCGACTGCAGTGTGAATGGTGTGGGTATCCGTCTGACAGATATCTCTTCCTAGCGTGCCCTAAGAGAACTATGCAGTGGGTAACTACAGGGTGAGTTAGCCGTGGTCGTTACGGCATGACTGCTGGCAGTCGCTCACATCCGGGAGGCGAGGAGGTTCGAATCCCACCGCCGGCAACCTTGAAGATGGTCTTCTGTGGTTTCCTATCTTCCTTCCAGGCAAATGCCGGGGTTGGTCCTTAACTATTGGCCACAGCCGCTAGCTTCCAACTCATCGACCTTCCATTCCAACTTTCCTCCCCAACGGTACTTGTAGCTCACCCATTGGGTGTCCGTCTCGAAGCAGCTACAAACCTGGCGAGCCGAACATGTCCTCGGGCACTCCCGGCACTAAGAGCCATACGCTAAAAAAAAAGTGGATAACTGCACTGAATAGTAATATTTTAATATGTTTCAAACACGTTGATCTGGATTATAGCTTGTAAATTTGCTTGACTAATGTTATGTTTACTCTTGGCACATTGTGCGCAAAAAATTATTATTATTATTTATTTTGCGCATGCGCTTACACATTCTCAGCATATTTGCTGGAAAGAAAACATTTACAATCCCAGATATTAGGTACATCATAAGGAGCAAATTCTCGGTGATTGCATTCTATAGTGGCATTACTCTTTTCCCTCACTCCTTCAGGTGTGTTTACTCAAGAACAGCCTTACTATGCCACACGTCGAAAATATGACTGTCTTCTGCATAATCTTAAGAAGGACTGGGTCAATTTCAACTCTGTGAAAGATTCTTTAAAGTTGTTGGGAATCACGCCAGTGCTGGAGATGATACTGTCCTGACTTGTGCCATATGCCATTGCTTCCTTATCAGTTCTGAAAGATCTGTGTATTTTGACAGAAAAATTATGACTAACTTATTATTATTATTATTATTATTATTATTATTATTATCATCACCGACAGTAGTGGCTACGCTGGCTAAAGCGCAGCATTAGGTCATGGGGCCAAGCTCTCTGCTGACCATCGCCACAAAGACTTCCATCGCATCTCATCCCCGACCCCGTTGGAAAACGGGAATAATAAGGGGTAGACATACATTATTATATTATCCCTTTTCCTAGAGTTTATACAACTTCATTATTAAAGTCTGCTCAGCAGTAGGTTAGGCCAAGGAATCAGAAAACTGAGATTTCCGTCGTATGAACGAGCAAATGACCTTGACATATCGTCCCCTTTATACTCCGATCATCATCCATACCCTGACTAAGCAATTCTGACAGCTTCAAGTGCCATCATCTGCCGGCTCCATCTACAGTAATAAAGCTATTGATATCTGGGTTATCATCAGGTCTCCGTTGTAATCGACGGCAACACGTCATAAGCACCCTCATCTGCTATACAAAGCAAGTGTGTCGCTACTGTATTGAGGTTAACGACGGCCAATCAAAAAGCCGCCTGTTGTTATTATTGTTTGACCTAGTCGTGTACACTCTATGAGACATGTGCACGTTTTCCCGCGCTTTTCAAAGCCCCCCAACCTCACCCTGCTCAAAAAGGCAACAAAAAGAAACAAATGAGCGAGCTCGCACGAGTGTTGCGTGTGACGGGAGGGGGAAGAAGTCAGCCGACTGGAAACTCGCTTTAGTCTCAGACATAACTTAATGCCTATCAATTCCCTTTGAATCATATCCCAGGCTATACATAAACCCTGAGCAGGAAGATGGAGGGGGAGGGGGACACATGTGACAGAAATGTAATCCTACCTTAGAATTAAGAACTTCATTCAATGATTTACAGCACGACTCGAAAGTTGGCGCGTCATCAGAACAGCAAATTAGAATGTGCATGCAAGATAAAGTGGGTGATATGTACTTATTAGCGGAGAGTATCGGGATCTTGCACACAGATGTTAAATGTGTAATTAAATCCCTGCCTCTTCGGCATCCGTTCATTTACAATCGAGGGGATCACGTGAAATAGCTTTTCTCTCCATCTTTTGTAACCAAGTGCAAATACACAACACCCGTCAAGTGGGCGAGGAGGGTAGCTAGAAACTATTATTAAATAGCAAGATATGTGCTAAAATCACGAGTTTAATTCCAACCTTATATTTATATCAATTGTCATCATATCAACATCTTATTATCATCATATATATTATATCAGTAGTATAGATCCCTCCTGCGGCGCTCACAAGCGACCGATCGTGACAAATGAGCATTCAAATGAAAGAGAATAGACATTAACAGTGACATATTGCACTCTAATTTCATATATATCTATAATTTCTTTAAAAAATTACTTTAAAAAATGTACGAAGTATTCAATTTGCAAATACTGTTGCTGTAGGAAAATACGTGACATCATTGCTGTTCAGTTCGCATTTTGGCCGTAGGGACTCCTGTTTCATGTGCAAACTATTAAACGTTAATTCATTTACAGGTTCGCTGTCAATCAATGGACTCAGCACACAAATGGCATTAGCAGTGACGAATTGCATTCTAATTTCATAAATATAGATTTTTGTAAGAAGTGTGCGATTTGGAAACACTGATGCTCTAACATGCTGAAATCAAGTCACTCATTATAAACTCATTGGGGAAAGTGTGGTTTATGAACATACGAGATTTCTCGCACGGGTCCGCTACTAATATTATATAATATCCTAAGGTGTATGTTTCACAAAACTCAAGCTCCTAAACCAGAGGCAGTTAGAGGGTGTGGTTTGTACCAAAATCTTCTAAATCATCTTAATAGTACAGGGAAAAAACGCATTTCTTGAAAAGTCAACGGAAATATATTTATTTGTTTATAAAGTACTAGTAAACAAATAAACAAGACAATAGTCCCTGGCATCGTCTACAGCCCGCATAGCACTAGAACCGGGCGGGAAGTCTGTACACATGGGGCGCACACAACCCATTATGCGAAAGTTCTCGCTCGAGTCCGCTAGTTATTATTAGTATTATTCTGCGAACTCTGTAGACGTGGGCTCGAGCCCCACCGTCGGCCGACCTTGAAATGGTTTTCCGTGGTTTCCCCATTTTCAACTCCAGGCAAATGCTGGGATGGTACCTTCCGACAGGCCACGGCCTCTTCATTCCACACCCTTGCCCAGTTTCATTCATATTCATTAATTTCATCTCTGTAAAGATTGCCTCGGATGTAAGATGTGGGAGCTATGTAGAGATGAAACGATTAGCTCAGGACTTTCTAATACCTAAATCAATATTCGATGTCAACAGATTCCTTTTCTGCAGAAATGCTTTATTTGCCTGTGCTAAACTACTTTTTATATCCTCTTTGCTTCCTTTATCACTGGTTCCCCCCCCCCCCCCCCCCCCCCCTAAATAACCGAAGTCTCCTACTTCCTTGAACTCTTTACCTGATGATTTGACGTCCACAGATGTTTCTGATTTATTTCGGCTGCATTCTGTTTTACTTTTGTTGCTTTTCATCATGAATCCTTTCCTCAAGACGGAGTTCATACCATTTAAAAACTCATCCAAATCCTCAGGCGTGTCGACTAGGATGACGATGTCACCAGCAAATCTCTGAGTTGACATTATTTCTCCTTGATTCTTTACCTAAGCGGCTACGGTGGCGTAGTTGGTAGCATGCTGAGCTTCTATGCGCAGGATCGCGTGTTCAAACCCGGCCGAAGTCGTCGGATGTTTTAAGAGCGTTAAAAATCCCTCAGTATGCCTTCTTTCGGAGGGGAAGTAAAGCTGGCGGTTTCATGTCATAGATTTATAGCATGAAAAAGAACCTTCCACTAACTACAGTACACTTGTGGAAGCTAAAATTTTTAGGTTAGTTTTGATAATGCCATATTAGTTCCAACGTTCGCCGCCAGATGCTAACTGCGATGGCATGTAGTAGCCACGTCCGCAGCTAGGTGTCGAGTACGGTAGCATTTGGGAGCAAAAGTAGGAACTACTTGAAAAGAATTAATCGTCTACAACAGTCCTTCTACCTGAATCACAGATAATACACACTAATACAGCCATCACAATTAACACCGGTTATCAGACAAATTCTACACACACCCAAAGTACAAGGGGCTAGATGACCGCGTTGTCGCAGTCCCTAAACTGAGGAACCAACCAACCAAGCAATCTTTACGTAATAAAACATATTTTAAGGATATTGAAAACCTAAAACAGAGCTTAACCGGACCTAAAAATCCAGACCCTAATCATGACCATCAATCATATATCAATCCACGTAATTATCAAAATCGGAATATTCCAATCAAATCTTCAGATCAACAGATACTCTCGAGACAAAATCACCACTGTCTAAATGTGCCCCCTGTGGTGGTCCGCTGTGGCGTGCCAAGCTTCTGGTGTGGCAACCTTGATGTAGACAGGGCTCTTTGTTTAACCTCAGAGTTCACAAGAAAATTAATGAAACACAGTATAAATAAAGTTACAACATAAGTGAAAGTTAATTACATTACTATTTTATATTCGCGAAACCGTAATTTATATTCAGAGTGAAGTTAGCAAATACTCAAGTTCAATTAATATTTACAGGACCACATGTGAGAACACGCGCAGAGATCCAAGTAACGTATCCAGCGCCTGTTAAAAGATTTTTAACAACTACGTTGTTATATTAACATTTACGGGCTTCGGAATCTTGGTCATCAGTCCTGTGCAGGCTACTTGAGTGTGTGTAGAATTTTTCTGTTATGGCTTAAACAATGAATGAAACTACCGGTACGCGTAAATAAAACGTAGTTTTTCGTTGCCTTGCATTGCTAAGAGCCTCATAACGAGCCATAATTCTTACTGCTACGACTACCCAGGCCCGAGAAAAAGTTGGTTTACAAAATTAAAAAGAACTATTTTCAGAACTCCGTATACACGTTAACAATATGTTCATTCAAGACGTAAGCCGAACATGTTGTCGGACCCTCCCGGAACTAAAAGCCATACGATAAATAAATAAATAAATTAATTATGATCTGATTAATACTTTTAATGCAATGATCTTCCTAAGTGAATGCTCCGTTAGACTTGGTAAAGAAACAGGCACTTTTTTGTTCAATCCGCTGTAAAATTTTAACGGGTTACAATAATAATGTTTACTCTACGTAGCAACACGTGAAATAAAATAAGGAAAAGTTTGTCATGAGTTCAGAGACTATTATTATAATGCTCATTCAGCTACTAGTCTTTTGTCATGAGTTTTGAGACTATTATTATAATGCTCATTCAGCTAATAGTATTTTGTCGTGAGTTTTGAGACTATTATTATAATGCTCATTCAGCTACTAGTATTTTGCCATGAGTTTTGAGACTATTATTATAATGCTCATTCAGCTACTAGTATTTTGTCATGAATTTTGAGACTATTATTATAATGCTCATTCAGCTACTAGTATTTTGTCGTGAGTTTTGAGACTATTATTATAATGCTCATTCAGCTACAAGTATTTTGTAATGAGTTTTGAGACTATTATTATAATGCTCATTCAGCTACTAGTATTTTGTCATGAGTTTTGAGACTATTATTATAATGCTCATTCAGCTACTAGTATTTTGTCGTGAGTTTTGAGACTATTATTATAATGCTCATTCAGCTACTAGTATTTTGTCATGAGTTTTGAGACTATTATTATAATGCTCATTCAGCTACAAGTATTTTGTAATGAGTTTTGAGACTATTATTATAATGCTCATTCAGCTACTAGTATTTTGTCGTGAGTTTTGAGACTATTATTATTTTGCTCATTCAGCTACTAGTATTTTGTCGTGAGTTTTGAGACTGTTATTATAATGCTCATTCAGCTACTAGTATTTTGTCATGAGTTTTGAGACTATTATTATAATGCTCATTCAGCTATTAGTATTTTGTCATGAGTTTTGAGACTATTATTATAATGCTCATTCAGCTACTAGTATTTTGTGATGACTTTTGAGACTATTATTATAATGCTCATTCAGCTTCTAATATTTTGTCGTGAGTTTTGAGACTATTATTATAATGCTCTTTCAGCTACTAGTATTTTGTCGTGAGTTTTGTGACTATTATTATAATGCTCATTCACCTACTGCACTGTATAATAATATACTACAGTTAATTGTTGTTTTAAATAGTATACATCATGTTAACCTGATAACAAAATAAGTTAACTTACTGTTACGTGTTGACCCTAGTGGCAAGTTCGTTAACTGGATTACGGTGGCTGAAATCACAACACAATTGTTCCTTTAACGAAATATTAGCTTTATTGCAGGCCAGGAAAATACACCACACAATAAGCACTGAATCTCACTTCATAAGACACTACTAATCACTATAGCTTCTACACTTAGCCTAGGTTCACACTACTGTCCTCGCTACTAATACCTGCAACTCTGCCTTGTACATAAACTACAATTATTCACGATAGCCAGTCACTCACCACTACACACTGCTTCGCTGTCCGCTGGCTAGGGAACAGCCCACGGCGTTCGCAATTCACCACAATATCTCTGTCGCACTAGGTAAGTACACACTCCTCAAAACTCAGTCCCTCCGTATGATTCACACTGCCTCGCTGTCTGGAGAATCAGCCTCACTTGGGTTTCGTAACTTCGCACGTCACGTCGCCAAACTACTGTCGCTCAGGTAAAAACACGCACTAGCTCAATAACACAGTCCTCCTTCGCTGGTGAGACCGCTTTATATAGCAGGCTGGTGACTCAATAAATGCATCTAGAACCGTCCAGGATTCACGACTTCTCGAGATTTCCATCACTGGCTGGGTCACGAATGTTCTGGACCATCCCTTTTGTCCTCGCAGCCCTTGCGTAAGGCGCAGGTAACACACAGAGGCAGAGCATAGCCCGGGGTCGGCTGTGACTCACGCGGCGAGGCGACGAAACAAACTCACAACCGTAACATTACTAAGCCATATGAGCTACCAGCTCACTGGGACATTCTGTACCCAAACAAATAAATAAATAAATCATCATCTTCATCATCATCATCATCATCATCATCATCATGTATTGCATTAACAGGCAATTAAGACCCAGGACAGACAATAAGAGCATGAAACAAAAACGCATATACAAGACAACACAGGCATTACAACAGTAGGGACTGAGACTCTTCACAAGTATCGGTCGCAGATGATCTTCCACCTTTCTCTGTCCCTTGCATCCTCCACAGTTGCTGTTGGTGCTACCTTTACCAGTGACATTATCGCTCGATTCTTCCATCTTGTTCTAGGGCGGCCTCTCGGGAATCTGCCAATTGGTGTCGAGCTAAAAACACGATTGGATATGGAATCCTCAGCTCGAATGACATGTCCCAACCATTGCAACCTCCTCCTCTCCAGGATCCGGTTGATGCTCGTCTTCCCAAAGCGTTGATAAAGGTCTTGGTGAGATCTTCTTTCCCACCTTTCTGTTTCTGCAAAATAAATAAATAAATAAATAAATAAATAAATAAATAAATAAATAAATAAATAAATAAATAAATAAATACATAACTAAATAAATAAATAACCTTAACTTGTTAGCGAACAACATAGAAGAAGCTGCTCACCAACTGCAGAGCCTCTATAACATAGCAGCTAAAACTGGCTTGAAGGTCAATATACAAAAAACAGTGTTCATGACAAATATAAAGGGAGCCCCATCTACTATTCTTGTGAAAGACACCGCAATTCAAAAAGTTCCTGCAGTGAAGTACCTAGGGGAGTGGATTCCAGCAAACGAGAGTGAGACCTTAGCAATAGACACTAGATGCACGAAATTGGAAAGGGTCTACCACTCCTGTAAGAGCATCTACACATCCAAGTGCCTCTCAAAGAACCTTAAACTTCTACATTACAACTCAGTAGTAAGACCTTCCGTACTATATGCCTCTGAGTGTCTCCTGATGAACCGGAAAGGCCCACTGAGGAAACTAGAGCTCAAGGAACGGAAAATACCTAGAAGGATTTTAGGACCAAAAAGGGAAGAGGGTGGTACTTACAGGATCAGGCACAACAATGAGCTCTATGATCATCAAGAAGATATCGTCACATCCATGAGGAAGATACGATTAGCTTTCTACGGACATCTGACACGCATGGGTCCAGATACACTTACCAGCCAGATCTTCCATGTGAGAACACGCGCAGAGATCCAAGTAACGTATCCAGCGCCTGTTAAAAGATTTTTAACAACTACGTTGTTATATTAACATTTACGGGCTTCGGAATCTTGGTCATCAGTCCTGTGCAGGCTACTTGAGTGTGTGTAGAATTTTTCTGTTATGGCTTAAACAATGAATGAAACTACCGGTACGCGTAAATAAAACGTAGTTTTTCGTTGCCTTGCATTGCTAAGAGCCTCATAACGAGCCATAATTCTTACTGCTACGACTACCCAGGCCCGAGAAAAAGTTGGTTTACAAAATTAAAAAGAACTATTTTCAGAACTCCGTATACACGTTAACAATATGTTCATTCAAGACGTAAGCCGAACATGTTGTCGGACCTCCCGGAACTAAAAGCCATACGATAAATAAATAAATAAATTAATTATGATCTGATTAATACTTTTAATGCAATGATCTTCCTAAGTGAATGCTCCGTTAGACTTGGTAAAGAAACAGGCACTTTTTTGTTCAATCCGCTGTAAAATTTTAACGGGTTACAATAATAATGTTTACTCTACGTAGCAACACGTGAAATAAAATAAGGAAAAGTTTGTCATGAGTTCAGAGACTATTATTATAATGCTCATTCAGCTACTAGTATTTTGTCGTGAGTTTTGAGACTATTATTATAATGCTCATTCAGCTACAAGTATTTTGTAATGAGTTTTGAGACTATTATTATAATGCTCAATCAGCTACTAGTATTTTGTCATGAGTTTTGAGACTATTATTATAATGCTCATTCAGCTACTAGTATTTTGTCGTGAGTTTTGAGACTATTATTATAATGCTCATTCAGCTACTAGTATTTTGTCATGAGTTTTGAGACTATTATTATAATGCTCATTCAGCTACAAGTATTTTGTCATGAGTTTTGAGACTATTATTATAATGCTCATTCAGCTACTAGTATTTTGTCGTGAGTTTTGAGAGTATTATTATTATGCTCATTCAGCTACTAGTATTTTGTCGTGAGTTTTGAGACTGTTATTATAATGCTCATTCAGCTACTAGTATTTTGTCATGAGTTTTGAGACTATTATTATAATGCCCATTCAGCTACTAGTATTTTGTCATGAGTTTTGAGACTATTATTATAATGCTCATTCAGCTACTAGTATTTTGTCATGAGTTTTGAGACTATTATTATAATGCTCATTCAGCTACTAGATTTTTTTTGTGATGACTTTTGAGACTATTATTATAATGATCATTCAGCTTCTAATATTTTGTCGTGAGTTTTGAGACTATTATTATAATGCTCATTCAGCTACTAGTATTTTGTCGTGAGTTTTGTGACTGTTATTATAATGCTCATTCACCTACTGCACTGTATAATAATATACTACAGTTAATTGTTGTTTTAAATAGTATACATCATGTTAACCTGATAACAAAATAAGTTAACTTACTGTTACGTGTTGCCCCTAGTGGCAAGTTCGTTAACTGGATTACGGTGGCTGAAATCACAACACAATTGTTCCTTTAACGAAATATTAGCTTTATTGGAGGCCAGGAAAATACACCACACAATAAGCACTGAATCTCACTTCATAAGACACTACTAATCACTATAGCTTCTACACTTAGCCTACGTTCACACTACTGTCCTCGCTACTAATACCTGCAACTCTGCCTTGTACATAAACTACAATTATTCACGATAGCCAGTCACTCACCACTACACACTGCTTCGCTGTCCGCTGGCTAGGGAACAGCCCACGGCGTTCGCAATTCACCACAATATCTCTGTCGCACTAGGTAAGTACACACTCCTCAAAACTCAGTCCCTCCGTATGATTCACGCTGCCTCGCTGTCTGGAGAATCAGCCTCACTTGGGTTTCGTAACTTCGCACGTCACGTCGCCACACTACTGTCGCTCAGGTAAAAACACGCACTAGCTCAATAACACAGTCCTCCTTCGCTGGTGAGACCGCTTTATATAGCAGGCTGGTGACTCAATAAATGCATCTAGAACCGTCCAGGATTCACGACTTCTCGAGATTTCCATCACTGGTTGGGTCACGAATGTTCTGGACCATCCCTTTTGTCCTCGCAGCCCTTGCGTAAGGCGCAGGTAACACACAGAGGCAGAGCATAGCCCGGGGTCGGCTGTGACTCACGCGGCGAGGCGACGAAACAAACTCACAACCGTAACATTACTAAGCCATATGAGCTACCAGCTCACTGGGACATTCTGTACCCAAACAAATAAATAAATAAATCATCATCTTCATCATCATCATCATCATCATCATCATCATCATCATGTATTGCATTAACAGGCAATTAAGACCCAGGACAGACAATAAGAGCATGAAACAAAAACGCATATACAAGATAACACAGGCATTACAACAGTAGGGACTGAGACTCTTCACAAGTATCGGTCGCAGATGATCTTCCACCTTTCTCTGTCCCTTGCATCCTCCACAGTTGCTGTTGGTGCTACCTTTACCAGTGACATTATCGCTCGATTCTTCCATCTTGTTCTAGGGCGGCCTCTCGGGAATCTGCCAATTGGTGTCGAGCTAAAAACACGATTGGATATGGAATCCTCAGCTCGAATGACATGTCCCAACCATTGCAACCTCCTCCTCTCCAGGATCCGGTTGATGCTCGTCTTCCCAAAGCGTTGATAAATGTCTTGGTGAGATCTTCTTTCCCACCTTTCTGTTTCTGCAAAATAAATAAATAAATAAATAAATAAATACATAACTAAATAAATAAATAACCTTAACTTGTTAGCGAACAACATAGAAGAAGCTGCTCACCAACTGCAGAGCCTCTATAACATAGCAGCTAAAACTGGCTTGAAGGTCAATATACAAAAAACAGTGTTCATGACAAATATAAAGGGAGCCCCATCTACTATTCTTGTGAAAGACACCGCAATTCAAAAAGTTCCTGCAGTGAAGTACCTAGGGGAGTGGATTCCAGCAAACGAGAGTGAGACCTTAGCAATAGACACTAGATGCACGAAATTGGAAAGGGTCTACCACTCCTGTAAGAGCATCTACACATCCAAGTGCCTCTCAAAGAACCTTAAACTTCTACATTACAACTCAGTAGTAAGACCTTCCGTACTATATGCCTCTGAGTGTCTCCTGATGAACCGGAAAGGCCCACTGAGGAAACTAGAGCTCAAGGAACGGAAAATACCTAGAAGGATTTTAGGACCAAAAAGGGAAGAGGGTGGTACTTACAGGATCAGGCACAACAATGAGCTCTATGATCATCAAGAAGATATCGTCACATCCATGAGGAAGATACGATTAGCTTTCTACGGACATCTGACACGCATGGGTCCAGATACACTTACCAGCCAGATCTTCCATGTGAGAACACGCGCAGAGATCCAAGTAACGTATCCAGCGCCTGTTAAAAGATTTTTAACAACTACGTTGTTATATTAACATTTACGGGCTTCGGAATCTTGGTCATCAGTCCTGTGCAGGCTACTTGAGTGTGTGTAGAATTTTTCTGTTATGGCTTAAACAATGAATGAAACTACCGGTACGCGTAAATAAAACGTAGTTTTTCGTTGCCTTGCATTGCTAAGAGCCTCATAACGAGCCATAATTCTTACTGCTACGACTACCCAGGCCCGAGAAAAAGTTGGTTTACAAAATTAAAAAGAACTATTTTCAGAACTCCGTATACACGTTAACAATATGTTCATTCAAGACGTAAGCCGAACATGTTGTCGGACCCTCCCGGAACTAAAAGCCATACGATAAATAAATAAATTAATTATGATCTGATTAATACTTTTAATGCAATGATCTTCCTAAGTGAATGCTCCGTTAGACTTGGTAAAGAAACAGGCACTTTTTTGTTCAATCCGCTGTAAAATTTTAACGGGTTACAATAATAATGTTTACTCTACGTAGCAACACGTGGAATAAAATAAGGAAAAGTTTGTCATGAGTTTAGAGACTATTATTATAATGCTCATTCAGCTACTAGTATTTTGTCATGAGTTTTGAGACTATTATTATAATGCTCATTCAGCTACTAGTATTTTGTCATGAGTTTTGAGACTATTATTATAATGCTCATTCAGCTACTAGTATTTTGTCATGAGTTTTGAGACTATTATTATAATGCTCATTCAGCTAATAGTATTTTGTCATGAGTTTTGAGACTATTATTATAATGCTCATTCAGCTACTAGTATTTTGTCATGAGTTTTGAGACTATTATTATAATGCTCATTCAGCTACTAGTATTTTGTCATGAGTTTTGAGACTATTATTATAATGCTCATTCAGCTACAAGTATTTTGTCATGAGTTTTGAGACTATTATTATAATGCTCATTCAGCTACAAGTATTTTGTAATGAGTTTTGAGACTATTTTTATAATGCTCATTCAGCTACTAGTATTTTGTCATGAGTTTTGAGACCATTATTATAATGCTCATTCAGCTACTAGTATTTTGTCGTGAGTTTTGAGACTATTATTATAATGCTCATTCAGCTACTAGTATTTTGTCATGAGTTTTGAGACTATTATTATAATGCTCATTCAGCTACAAGTATTTTGTCATGAGTTTTGAGACTATTATTATAATGCTCATTCAGCTACTAGTATTTTGTCATGAGTTTTGAGACTATTATTATAATGCTCATTCAGCTACTAGTATTTTGTCGTGAGTTTTGAGACTATTATTATAATGCTCATTCAGCTTCTAGTATTTTGTCATGAGTTTTGAGACTATTATTATAATGCTCATTCAGCTACTTGTATTTTGTCATGAGTTTTGAGACTATTATTATAATGCTCATTCAGCTACTAGTATTTTGTCATGACTTTTGAGACTATTATTATAATGCTCATTCAGCTTCTAATATTTTGTCGTGAGTTTTGAGACTATTATTATAATGCTCATTCAGCTACTAGTATTTTGTCGTGAGTTTTGAGACCATTATTATAATGCTCATTCAGCTACTAGTATTTTGTCATGAGTTTTGAGACCATTATTATAATGCTCATTCAGCTACTAGTATTTTGTCGTGAGTTTTGAGACTATTATTATAATGCTCATTCACCTACTAGTATTTTGTCATGAGTTTTGAGACTATTATTATAATGCTCATTCAGCTACAAGTATTTTGTAATGAGTTTTGAGACTATTATTATAATGCTCATTCAGCTACTAGTATTTTGTCATGAGTTTTGAGACTATTATTATAATGATCATTCAGCTATTAGTATTTTGTCGTGAGTTTTGATACTATTTGTTACTATTTTTAGCTCGTGAGTTTTGAGACTCGTGAGTTTTGAGACGTAACCTTTGCCTGGAGTGGAAGTGGGGAATCCAGATAAATCGACTTCCAGGAATGCTGAGGTAGGAGTTAAGGCCCATCCACAATGTGCAGTCGCCAGTCAGTAGTTGGTAGTTGGCAGTCGGACGCTGGTAGTTGACAATCAGACCATTTACAAGGCGTAGTCGTGAAGATGAACTGAGTAAATAATATAGGAATTCATTTTTTTTTTGTAGGAGTGGTCCATAACCTCAAACGATTTTGAGTTATACGGTTTATTTATTTCGTTGCTAATAGCGACAGCGTACCTGAGAGTAAATAGTCAAGATGATGATCTGTTCTGATTGGATGTTACATTGCAGTCGGTAGTTGGTATTCAAAGATAAATTTGGCGACTGCCGACTACACGCTGCCAACTACCAACTGCAACTACACATTGTGCATGACGCCATAAGATTTAAAAAAAGCCTGGTAATGATATTGGTTTTACGTCTCTTATAATTACTCAGGTTTTTAGAGACGCTGGGGTGCCGGAATTTCGCTCCGAAGGGGATCTTTAACGTGCCAGTAAATCTACCGACACGGTTCTCTCGCATTTGCATCAGGAAACGAACCTGCAACCTTGGCCCCAGCAAGCGAGAACGTTATCGCTGAGCCACGCAGCCAGTCCTGGTGAGGCCAATCTTGGAATACGGCTCAGAGGTTTGGGACCCATATCAAGTAGGGCTCACCAATGAACTGGAGATGGTACAAAGGAAGGCTGCTAGGTTTGTGCTCAACGATTTTATTCCTAGAAGTAGTGTAACTCGAATGGTAGAAAAACTAGGGTGGGAATCTCTGGAAGATAAGGACGAAATCCAGACACTTACACTAGTCGGCCAGCAGGGGGAGAACTAAGCAAACGTCTGGGAAATTCCACCTACCCGTGCAGGGCCGAACATCCACATAAAGATAAGGGCCGACCGCAGCGAAAAAATTATGGGAAATATACATTTTGATTAATTCTGCACTTCAGGAACCTGTTAAGGGATTGTTTGTCAGTCTGTGTTTAACTACATCAGTGTCTGTTGAAATGAGGGAGAAAGCAGTATGAAGGGCATACCTATGGTGTAGGGCAGTTCTAAACTGAGTGAAGTTGCATAGATTTTTATTTTTATTGCGTTGCAATGCCAATCAAAGAAAGTGTTGGCGTTGAAATTTGTGTTACTTGAAGTGCTTTTGGATACACAATATGTTTTTGAATTTCGGTTAACTGCCTCTAAGCTATCGTAAAATGGATTTACTACTTTAGAAACATTCGTGGGAGCGTGCACAGCAACTCACCAAAGTTTCACCGCAATTGGATGAATGGCATATGAACTCACACGGGATTTTGTTCAAACTATTCGTGCGCTGTCACTCATTGGTTGAATCTACTCGTGCGCTTCCTATTGCGAAATGGATTTACTACGTCGAAAACCTTCCCTGGCGTATACGCAATAACTCATCAAAGTTTCATCGCAATCGATGAAAGGCATATGAGCGCATACGGGTCAATCTTCGCGCGGCGTCACTCATTTGTTGAATCTACTCGTGTGCTACCTATGGTAAAATGTATTTACTAAACCTGAAACCTTCCCTGGAGTGTACTCAACGATTCACCAAAGTTTCGTCGCAATGGGAAGAATGGTATATGAACGCATATGGGACTTTGTTAAAACAATTCGCGTGCCATCGCTCATTTGTTAAATCTACTCGTGCGCTACCTATTGTAAAATGTATTTACTAAGCCATAAAACTTTCCTGGAGTGTACAAAACAATTCACCAAAGTTTCAACACTATCGGACGAATGGTATGAACGCATACGGGACTTTGTTGAAACGCTTCGCGCGTCGTCCTTCATTTGTTGAATCTACTCGTGCTCTGCCTATTGTATAACGGATTTACTAAGCCAGAAACCTTCCCTGAAGTGTACACAACATCTCACCCAAGTCTCATAGCTATCAAATGAATGGTATATGAAAACACAGGGGACTTTGTTGAAACGCTTCACGCGTCATCCATCATTTGTTGAATCTACTCGTGCGCTACCTACCGTGAAATGTATTTACTAAGCCAGGTACCTTCCTTGGAGTGTCCACAATATCCCACCCAAGTTTCATCGCTATCGGACGAATGGTATATGAAGACATAGGGGACTTTGTTGAAACGCTTCGCGCGTCATCGATCATTTATTGAATCTACTCATGTGGTACCTATTGTAAAATGGATTTACTAAGCCACAAACCTTCCCTTGAGTGTACACAACATCTCACCCAAGTTTCATCGCTATTGGACGAATTGCATGTTACCTTATAATGGACTTTGTTGAAACGCTTCACGTGTCGTTGCTCATTTGTTGAATCTACACGTGCGCTACCTATTATAAAATGGATTTACTAAGCCACACACCTTCTCTGGAGAGTACACGACATCTCACCAAAGTTTCATCGCTATCGGACTAATAGTATATGAGCATACGGGACTTTGTTGAAACGCTTCGCGAGTCCTCGCTCATTTGTTGAATCTACTCGTGCGCTACCTATTGTATAATGTATTTACTAAGCCAGAAACCTTCCCTGGAGTGCACACAACATCTCACTCAAGTTTCATCGCTATCAGACGAATGGTGTACTGTATGAACGCTTATAGGACTTTGTTGAAACGCTCCGCGCGTCGTCTCTCATTTGTTGAATCTACTCGTGCGCTGCCTATTGTATAGTGGATTTGCTAAGCCAGGAATGTTCCCTGAAGTGTACACAACATCTCCCCCAAGCCTCATAGCTATCGGACGAATGGTGTATGAATGAATACGGGACTTTGTTGAAACGCTTCGCGTGTCGTCGCTCATTGGTGAATCTACTCGTGCGCTACCTACTGTGAAATGTATTTACTAAACCAGAAACCTTCCTTGGGGGTGTCCTCAATATCTCACCCAAGTTTTATCGCTATCGGACGAATGATATATGACCTTATACGGGACTGTGTTGAAACGCTTCGAGTGTCGTCGCTCATTTGTTGAATCAACTCGTGCGCTACCTATAGTAAAATGTATTTACTAAGTTAGAAACCTTCACGTAAGTGTCCACAACATCTCACCCATGTTGCATCACTATCGGACCAATGGTATATGAAGACATGCGGACTTTGTTGAAACGCTTCGCGCGTCGTCGCTCATTTGTTGAATCTACTCGTGCGCTACCGATTGTAAAATGGATTTACTAAGCCAGAAACCTTCCATGGAGTGCACACAACATCTCACCCAAGTTTCATTGCAATCGGACGAATGGTATTATGAACGCATACGGGACGTTTTTAAATGCTTCGCGCGTCGTTGCTCATTTGTCGATTCTACTCGTCTGCTACCTATTGTAAAATGGATTTACTTAGCCAGAAACCTTCTCTGGAGTATACACAACATCTCACTCAAGTTGCATCGCTTTTGTACGAACGGTATATGAACGCATACGGGACTTCGTTGAAACGCTTCGCACGTCGTCGCTCATTTGTCGAATCTACTCATGCGCTACCTATTGTAAAATGGATTTACTAAGCCAGAAACCTTCCCTGGAGTGTACTCAACATCTTGCCCACGTTTCATCACAATCGGATGAATAACGGACTTTATTGAAACGCTTCGCGCGTCGTCGCTCATTTGTTGAATCTACGCGTGAGCTACCTATTGTAAAGATGATTTACTAAGCCAGAAACCTTCCTTGGAAGGTACTCAACATATCACCCAAGTTACATCGTAATCGAATGAATGGTATGAGAACGCATAGGAGACATACACACATACCCACCCAACCACCCACCCACAGACAAATTATCACGTAACATTGATTTTTAGCCTACTTTTCACATTTTGCAAAAATGAGGAAAAAGTAGACTTATGAGATCGGGCAAATGTGGGTCTGTCTGTCCTTCTGTCTGTCTGTCTGTCTGTCTGTCTGTCCTTCTGTCTGTCTGTCTGTCTGACTGACTGTGTGTGTCCCCCCCCCCTATCAACTCCTAAATGGCTGTAGCAATCAAAACAAAATTTGGTAGGAGTAAAGATCTATACCTGAATATCTCACGGCCATATTTGAAAATGATGACGGTGCTACCAAAATCGCAATTGAAATTTGAGCTCCATGTTGGATATCTTGGAAGGTATAACTTGGAGCTATTTCAAGATTGGCACACATATAGATAATAATATTGCAGTTTAATTTCCTGGAGGCTATACATGGCAGTGTTGCCAAAATGATTATACGCCTGCTGATAGGTCCAATTTTTAAATGCATATAACTTCTACACTATCAATTGGATTTTAACCAAATTTCGTATGAGCTATGTGTACATAAAAAGATATGACTGAACGTATTCTTAAGAGCCACCAGGGTTGCCAACTGTTAATAAATGCTCTCAGTTGTTTTTATCCAAATACCCATATATTAGAAAGTATGCAAGCCGACAGCTTTAAGCTATGCACACGTATAGTACCTGACATTCTATATTAATTTGGAGTAACTTATATACGTCAGTGTTACCAAGATGATTCTAAGCCTGCTGAGAAATCCAAATTTAAATACATGTAACTTCTATACTATCATTTGGATTTCAAACAAATTTCGTGTGTGCCATGTGTACCATAACAGTTATGACTATGCCGATTCTTAAGAGTAACCAGGGCTGCCAACTGTTAATAAATACTGTCTCTATTTTTGTTACACTAATATCAATATATCTGAAAGTATGCAAGCCAATAGCTCTAAACTTTGCAAACGTATAGTACCTGGCAGTCTAGATTAATTTGGAGTAACTAATATAGGCCTACGCCATTGCTGCCAACATGATTCTAAGCCTGCTGATAGGTCCAATTTTAAAATGCATGTAACTTCTATACTAACTAATGGATTTCATTCAAAATTGACACAACAATAGATCATATTATTTCAGATTATTTCTGAACAATACATGTATGTCATTGTTGCCAACATGATTTTACGCGCGCTGTTAGATCCAATGTTTAACTGCATGTAACGTACATGCTATCCATTGGACTTCAACCAAATTTTGTATTCTGTACCTTAAGAGATGGAACTAAGAATATATTCAGTCACCAGGGCTGCCAACTGTAGTTCTCTATTAGGCTACATCATGCCAGGTATACAATATTTCGAACTAATTAGAAATTTCGATATTGCCAACTTAATTTCGTCATTATTCTAGATAGATCAATATAGATTAATCATTGGCATGAATCTTAAATTTTAAGAAAAGTAGGCTCTTTAGTTCGTCACGGAACTTCTTGTTATATATATATAGATTTTATGGCTTAGCAAAATTTTAAGTTTTTCTTTCATAAAAGAAAGTCGCTTGTCATGCAGTTTTTATCTGCTACAAGTAATATTTTACACAGAAGTAGCTAGATAGTTGGTGCACAAATATTTGTCTGCATTTTTCTGTGGAATGTGATTCAAAATTATTTTTGAGCTACCAAATTCTGTTTGCACGCATATTTAAAAAAAATCAACATTACATTTAAAAAAAACTTGCTAATGTATTTGTCACAAAACAAGCTGTGCCACTAACTTTTGTTAGCATAGCTAGTAAGAAGTTTTGTGGAAAATTTGGCACTATTGGAAAAATATTGTGTTGCAAGGGACTTTTTTTTAATGATGGTGGTTAAATGACATTAAAAGAATTCCTACTCAAAAAGTTTTATGTGTACAATATTCAAACTTTGTAGCATTACTATACTTGTAGAAAGCTATCTCAGAAAACAAATTGGTAGAAATTCATTGGATAATATAGAAGTTAGAATTTCAGTATAGTGTCCCCCTTAATCGTGGTATTGATAATTGGAACTCATTACGGTACTTGCCACAGTCTTGAGCCTTTCCCCAAACATATTGATGTCCTAAATTGCGACTTGTGCACCTAGATTAAGTGTGTTTGATTATTATTGTTGGTCATTTTCTGTAACTGTGCATTTTACCTCCGGGTAATTACCCCCATTTGCAAATAAAGTAAATGAATGCATGAAAGTCATCTTCAGAAATGTATCCGCAGGCAGCCATCGATACAGCCCTGCGCGGATAAACAAAACGTTATCCGCATTCCCTCGTTTGTTATCCAAATCTACTGGCATTAAAATAATATTTTAAATTAGATAAAGCATAAATTACTAATGCAACATATTTAGACATTTGAGGAAAAATCGTTCCCTTAGGCTTTATATGTCATGTGCTATGTTTAAAATGAATGTTTTACAGCCAGAATGGCAACTCCTTCTGTTCGGGAGTTAATTATGCTTAATGACATAATTTGAATGAGATTAGCTTAAATTATCATCTTACATTTGTCATGAGAACAACATAATGGAAAAATATGGTATGTCATACCGGAAATAAACATCTGGATCCTAGTAATGATATTAAGCCTAAAGAAGGTCGTGTTGTTTTCTAAAAACTATCCGCAAATTTATTCCAAACATTATCTGCAGCTTATCCGCTATCCGCACCGCCATGCAAACTATATCCGCATGGCGAAACATTTTGCGTATATCCGTGGATACTCGCATCCGCGCAGGGCATTAGCCATCGAGTGCACGATGCGAGGGATTATATCTGCTCTAAACTGCAAGCATTACACATTGTACAGTAGCTGACCGGGCCGTTCTACCACGCTACGATTTCTGCTCTATCATGCAGGGTGGGAATGTGCCAGGGGGTGGGGACAATGACCCAATCTCCCCCTCCTGCAATTCGATTGTATGTTTAGTCACCAGATAAATGGTTCTGCAAGAAGAACTCCGACAGTGTGGCCAACTTGACGGTATTGTCACTAGATGGTTCTGCAAGAAGAACTCCGTCCGTGTGGTCAACTAGCCGATATTGTCACCAGATGGTTCTGCAAGGAGAGCTGTCAGTGTGCCCAACTTGCCGATATTGTCACCAGATAATTGGTTCTGTGAGGAGAACTCCGTCAGTGTGGTCAACTTGCCGATATTGTCACCAGATGGTTCTGCAAGGAGAACTCCGTCCGTGTGGTCAACTAGCCGATATTGTCACCAGATGGTTCTGCAAGGAGAGCTGTCAGTGTGCCCAACTTGCCGATATTGTCACCAGATAAATGGTTCTGTGAGGAGAACTCCGTCAGTGTGGTCAACTTGCCGATATTGTCACCAGATAAATGGATCTGCAAGGATAAGTCCGTCAGTGTGGCCAACTTGCCAATATTGTCACCAGATAAATGGTTCTGCAAGGAGAACTCCGTCAGTGTGCCCAACTTAGTGGCATTGCCACCAGATAAATGGTTCTGTAGGGAGAACTCAGTGTGGCCAACTTGCCAATATTATTATCACTAGAAAAATGGTACTGTAAGGAGAACTTAGTCAGTGTGGCCAACTTGCAAATATTATCACTAGGAAAATGATTCTGTAAGGAGAACTCAGTCAGTGTGGCCAACTTTCCGATATTATTACTAGAAAAATGGTTCTGTAAGGAGAACGCACTCAGTGTGGCCAACTTACTGATATTGTCGTCAGATAAATGACTTGAGAGAACTCAGAGTGGCCAAATTGCTGATATCACTAGACAAATGGTTCTGCAATGAGAACTCAGCCAGTATACCCAAATTACCGATATTGGCACCAAACAAATAACTTGAGAGAATTCAGTGTGGCCAACCTATCGATATTGTCACGGAACCTCCTTTTTGCGTGGAATCCGAACCACAGGACATAGCATTTCACTTCGAAAATCTCACATGTGTTGACCGAGAATCGAACCCGGTCTACCTTGGTGAGAGCCAAACAGCTTGACCGTTGCGCCACCACGCCCCCATTCATTATAGAGACCTGCTCCATAGTTCGTTCGTTCCTCGACCCAACAAGGTAAAGAACTACACTCTATCTTGCAACAATTGCCGATGAAATGGTGTACCGTATTATACCCAGTGACATGGTGAACACATGACTGTAATAATAATAATAATAATAATAATAATAATAATAATAATAATAATAATAATAATAATAATAATAATCCTGCTAAAGGTGTACGGTATCTTATCATGTAAGCTGTTGTTGTTGATTTATTTAGGGGCTTTACGACCTCGTGGTGAAGTAGCTCCAGATACTTGAATGTGTGGATCCTGTCTGTTAAACTGTGTTATTATGATAGCTGCAGCCTACTAGTGTGTGTGTAGCTAAGATTGGGAAGGAGGTGGCCGAGGCTTTCAGTTAGGAGCCATCCTGGCAATTGTCAGGAGTAGAAATGGGAAACCACTTCTAGGATATGGGAATTCTTTATATCATGATCACCCACCTTCTTATTTATTTATTTATTTATTTATTTACTAGTTGTACCCGGGGTGCAATCAAAGAAAGTGTTGGCGTTGTAACTTCGTTGAAGTCCTTTCGGATACACAATATTTTGTTATCTTTTTCCGTTAACTATCTCTTAACTTTTGTAACATGGATTTACTAATTCAAAAACATTCGTGTGAGGGTGCACATCAACTCACCAAAGTTTAACCGCAATCGTACAAATTGTTTATGAGCGCTTACGGGACTTTGTTGAAGAAATTCGCGCGCCGTCTCTCATTTGTTGAATCTATTCGTGCGCTACCTATTGTAAAATGGATTTACTAAGTAAGAAATCTTCGCAGGAGTATACACAACAACTCACAAAACGTTTATCGCAATGGGATGAATCACGGTAACTAGAAGCACCGTCGGATGAATGGTATATGAAAACAGATGGGATTTTGTAGAAACGATTCGCGCGCCGTCAATCATTTGTTGAATCTACTCGTGCGCTACCAACTGTGAAATGGATTTACTAAGCCAGAAACCTTCACGGGAGTGCATACAACAACTCATCAAAGTCTCATCGGAATCGGATGAATGGTGAATGAACGCATAGGTTACGGGATTATGTTTAAACGATTCGCGTGCCGTCACCCATTTGTTGAATCTACTCGTGCGCTACCTATTGTAAAATGGATTCACTAAGTTAGAAACCTTCGCTGGAGTGGGAACAAAAATTCACTAAAATTTCATCGCAATGGAATGAATGGTATCTGAACGCTTGTGGGACTTGGTTGAAACGAATCGCGCGCCAACACTCATTTGTTGAAACTACTCGTAAATTTGATTTACTATGCCTATAACCATCCCTGGAGTGTGCACAACAACTCACCAAAATTTGATCGCAATCGGATGAATGGTATATGAACGCATGAAAGACGCACAAACAAACACTGTTTTTTATATATATAATAATAGATTTATTTATTTATTCACTAACTCACGTATTAATTTCATTTATTTATTTATTTCTGGGGACGGCCCTTAGATGGATTCATTATGGCTTTTCTTTGAAATTCTTGTTGGGGGAAGCGAGGGTGCCTGGAAGAATTTGGTTAGATACTGCATAGGGCTTCATTCCAAGTGCACGTTCACTGCTCTGATGTCACTAATGTGTGTGAAATGACGTTGTAATCTGGAACGCACGAGGGCCTACTGATGGATGTTGTTACAACAATTAGTGCTGATTTCGTGATGAATGAGTCGTGACGGAGAACACGTGTTAGTGGCATCATTCATCATTGGGAGGGTGTTCTGCAGCTGACAGTTCAGCACCTGATCCACTCGCACACTCATGTGTCTTTCTAACTAACACAGCTAATTCTTCGTAATTGCCTGGCCAAAGATTTGAAATCCTGACTCAGGTGGTTTGATGTCATTCAATTTTCGATCGGTGCAGGTGGAAGTTTTATTGGACAAAGTGTAGGCGGGACCAATTTTCTCCGGGATTTCCGGTTTCCTCTGTCAATATCATTCCATGAATAATCCATCATTAGACTATTATTGTTTTATCATCTCCCTGGAAGAGTGCGACAGGCTCTATCAGCCGGCACTCTTCCAATCTTTGGAGCTAGATGGGGCATCATCTCTGACCGGAACCAGGTGAGCATATTCTTCTTCTTTGTTCGTTTCAGCCTGCTGTGGACCACGTTACTTTGCACCCTAGAGCTTTAACTCTTCCCCAATATTCTCGCATTCGCGTTCTGTGAGCCTCCTTTTATCAGTCCACTTGTTACTGGTTTTCAATTTTGTTTTTTCTTGGAAGCTGTTGTATGCTCGAAGTCTTCTCTGCAGAGGTGCACGTTCCTGGATGTCTTCAAGTGTGATTCCTACTTCTCTAAGATCTTTTCCAACTTCGATGAACCAGGGTCCCTTGGTTTTCTTGTTAAGAGTAGGAAAATATATTATTATTATTATTATTATGCCCGACTGTTTGAGTCTTCAGTCTTTTGACTGGTTTGATGCAGCTCCCCATTCCTCCCTGTCCTGAGATAATCGTTTCATCTCTACATAGCTACCACACCCAACATCTGAGTCAATCTGTTTAACATATTCCAACCTTGGTCTACCCCTACAGTTCTTTTCCTCGACCCTTCCTTCCATAACTAAGCTTGCTATTCCTGGGTGTCTTAGTATGTGTCCTACCAACCTATCTCTTCTCTTCATTAGCAGTCGCCAGAAACATCTCTCCTCTCCCACTAGTCATAATATCTCTTCGTTTGTAACCCTATCTATCCATTTGATCTTCATTATTCTCCTGTAACACCACATTTCAAACGCTTCAATTCTCCTCTTTTCTGCTGCACCAATAGTCCAAGTTTCACTTCCATAGAGTGCCACGCCTTCAAAAATGACTTCCTAATACTTAATCTATATTCGATGTCAACAGATTCCTTTTCTGTAGAAATGCTTTCCTTGCCTGAGCTAACCTACCATTTATATCCTCTTTGCTTCGTCCATCACTGGTTATTTTGCTTCCTAAGTAACAGAAGTCTCCTACTTCCTTTAGTTTTTCACCTGCCAAATTCATGACCATAGAGGTTTCTGATTTATTTCGGTTGCATTCCCATGAGCGCGATTTTACTTATGTAGCTGATGGCATTGCCTTTCTCTTCTCCCAAAAGCTCTTCATCTTCTCGCTGTGGCTTCTCTTGCGATCTTCTAACCAGGTTGTGTTGGTGATAGTGCTTGGATGGTCTGCAAAGCGGTGATTATCGACTAATTCTCTGAACTTAGCTCTGTCTAGTACAACGTCATCTGTGATGCCTATTTCCTGAAGATCTTTTCCACCTTCAAGCAGACAGGTGTTTTTAACTTTCATTGACAGGGCAAGGTTAAGAATCCTTTTGGTCAGTCTCTGATTGCCCATGCTGAGGATATGCCCGTAAAATTTCAATCGTCTTTTCCTAAATGTGTGTGAGATTTTCTGCGAGTGCTGGTATAAGTCTTGGGATTTTCCTTCCATCCAGATTTCCCCTGTATAGACTGGTCCAAAAATTGTTCTTATGATTTTCCTTTCTTGATTTTCCACATCTTTAATTAATGATCTGTCCCCAATAATCAGCGTTTCAGAAGCATGTAGTGCTTCAGGCTTGATTACAGTGTTGTATTGCCGTAATTTTGCATTACTGGATGTTGACTTTTATTATATCTGTTCCAAGTGAGTCTGTAAGCTTTGCAGTTTAGAGATCCTTTCTTTGTTTGCTTCATGATTTAGTCCGGAAGGTTGGATGACTTCTCCCAGGTATTTGAATTTAGACACTTGAGATATTTTGCCTTATTTGGTTGTCATTGGTAGTCCATCTAGGTGCCGAAGAGATACCTCCATGTAGTGTGTTTTCTGGTAGGAGATCTGGAGTCCTGTTCTGGATGCAATTTCGTGAAGTTTTTCCGTGGAGGAAATCGCTTCCTGCCTGTTATTGGACAAGATTGCGAGTCATCAGTGAAGGCCAAACATCGTAAATGAATTTTGTTATTACGCAGTCTGCCAAGTGTTATTCCCTTAACTTCTTTCTCCAAGGTCCTAATTACTTTTTCTAGAACAAGATTAAACAATAGAGGGGACAACCCATCTCCTTGTCGGACTCCTGTTTTAACATCAAATTGTTCATATAATTCCCCCAAGAATTTAACCTTTGATGTGGTGCCTGTTAATGTTTGCTTGATTAATTCTTTAGTTTTCCAGTCTACTTTGAATTCTTCCAGAACACGAACGAGAGTCGATCTGTCTATCGAGTCATAAGCCTTTTTGAAGTCTACAAAAGTAATCACCGTTTGCCTGCCTTTACGAATTTGTTGGATGGTCTTAAGGTTATGAATCTGTTCTGTGCAAGACCTACCTTTCCTGAACCCTGGCTGATATTCTCCAGTTGCATGAAATACCTCTTTCTTATGCAACGGGTGGATTAATGCACTCTTCCAATCTTCTGGAATTGTTTCATTAGTCCAGATATCTACAAGAAATTTATGGATTTTCTGAGCGAGAATTCTGCCACCTAATTTCCATATTTCGGCTATTACACCATCTTCCCCTGGAGCTTTGTTAGTTTTTAACTCAAGTATTGTTTGCACAACTTCTTCTATTGTTGGAGGTTCTGAATCTGGATTTGATTCTGATGTTTCAAAAGGACGGGGTTCACAATATTTAGAAGGTCCTTGAAGTGATCTGACAAAAGTTTACAGTTTTCTTTGTTGTTTGTTTCCAGAGTCCCATCTGGTCGTTTAAAGCATTGCGTGGGTTCTTTATAGCTCGTTAGTTCATCTTTAAATTTCTGTAAAAGTTCCTGGTGTTATTTTTCTTGAATTCTCGCTCAATTTCTGCCATTCTGCTCTGCTCATGGTAACGTTTTTGGACTCTTGTAACCGTTGATGTCTCCTTCTGGACTTGAAGGAAGGCATGCCACTTCTCTGTGGTTTTCCGCGAATTCCAGTCTTGCCACGCTTTCAGTCTGAGGTCTAACGCCTTATCACAGGTATCGTTCCACCACTTAAGCTTACGTTTCCTTGGTGGCATGCCGGTGCATTTGGCTGCTTTTACCTGTTCGTCTTTACGTTCTGACCAACTGGTAGCATTTTTCTCGGGGATATTGGCTAGAAAAGTGCTTGAGTTTAGCTTCAGAAATTCTGGATCGATTCGTGGGTTTTGTTGTGATCTACCTTTGGGTCTGTTAGGTTGAAACTTCACTTTGATTAACGTTAGGTGGTGATTTGAGTCAATGATATCCTTTTTAGCCTATTTTCATTTATGAAAAAAAAATAGGCTCATGAGATCACCTCTTGTCCGTGTGTCTGTGTGTGCGTGTGTTTGTCCCCCTCTAATGGAATCTAAACGGCTGGAGCGATTTCAATGAAACTCAGTAAGTTCATAGCACTATTCCACGCGACCCCGATCATGCCCTTCAAATTTTGTCACGTCTCACAAATCCAACATGGTGGCTGTGCGAAATATTTCTCCAGCATTCAATATATCCGAAACTATTACCGATATCACCCTGGAATTTTGAACGGTGATAAAGAGAACTACTAAAAGTTCACCTATGTGACTTTTGAAAACCTGGTAACTACAAAACCAATTACAGGGAAGTTGCGACTTATAAATATACGTTTCTCGTGATTTAACCAACCAAAGGTAATGAAACTTGGTACATTATATGATTATACACATTGTAATGCATCGACACCTAACTTCGTTCAATTGTTTACATAACCTCAAGATAGCGGCTGTGCGAAATATTTCACTGGCATTCTATATCTCTGAAACTATTATCGGTATCACCCTGAAATTTTGTACGGTGATAAAGAGCACTACTGGAAGTTCATCTATGAGACTTTCAAACACCGGTTAACTACAAAACGAAAGTATTAAATAGATTTTTCTCGCAATTTAATGTCCAAACGCAATGAAACTTGGCACAGCAAATGTTTATACACATTGTTTTGCACTGGTATCTAGTTGAGTTCAATTTTTACATAACCTCAAGATGGCGGCTGTGCGAATTTTAAAATTAAGTTTTTATTTCTTGTGTCGTAATCATCCGATCGAAGTGAAAGTTTGAATAATCAACCTACGCAATAATTTTCCTTTAATGGTACATGACTCTATGGCCTATACATATAACAATCCAACATGGCGACCATCTGAGATATTTAGACGGTTCTCAATATCTACGAATCTATTACAGCAATCAAACGGAATTTTTTAATGTTCATAGGGGCTATGGACGTAAGTTCATCTATAGGACTTTCAATAACCTGGTCATCACAAATCCAACAAGGCGGCGACGCGAAGTATAAATATTCACATGGACGTTTCTCGCAATTTAACCATCCGAGTGCAGTGAAACTTGGTACAGTAAATCCTTATACAAATTTTAATCCACTGGCATCTAATTTATTTCAATTGTTTCCATAACCACAAGATGGCAGCTGTGCGAAATTTTAAAATCTCGTTTTTACTACTTGTGTCCTAATCATGCGATTGAAGTTTGAATACTACACGTACACAATAATCTTCATGTAACAGTACATAACTCTAAGACCTACATATATAAAAATCCAGCATGGCGACCATCCGCAATATTTAGACGGTTCTCAATATCTACGAATCTATTACAGCTATCAAACTGAAATTTTGTATGTTGATAGTGGCAATTAACATGAGTAGGATATATGAAAAAATAGGCTTTAGTTCTTCACGGAACTACTTGTTGACTTTTACATTCATGATCTCCTTTTGGTTTTTCTTTGCAATGGCCACATGGTCTATCTGAAATTCTCCTAAATGGATGTTTGGGGACCTCCAGGTTGTTTTCCTGTGCAGACGTGCTAGAAATTGAGTCGACATCAGTTTCAGATCAAAGGTTTCACAGAAGTTGAATAGTCGTTCTCCAATCTTATTAGTTCTTGTGTGGGCCTGGTAGAGTCCTACAGTGGCTTTATACTTCTTTTCTTGGCCTCTTTGTGCATTGAAATTGCCCATCAAAATTTTGACATGATGATTGGGAATTTGGACTGCAGTTTCCTCTAGTAACTCCCAGAATTCTTCCACCTTTTCTGGGGTTTTCCAATTGTAATTATTTGTAGGTGCATGAGCATTGATTAGTGAATAGGCTTTGTTTCCTGATTTGATTGCTAGCACAGAAAGATTTTCAGAAGGAGAGGTAATGATGATGATCGTGTAGCCTCCGGAGAGGTCGAGTGCAGGTCTTTCTAGTTGACGCCCGTGGGCGACCTGCGCGTCGTAATGAGGATGGAGTGTTGATGAAGACGGCACATACACCCAGTCCCCGAGCCACGGGAATTAACCCCAGGAGATTAAAATCCCTGATGCCTTGGCCGGGAATCGAACCCGGGGCACTTCGGGCCAAAGCCTAGCGCGCTAGCCATTTAGCCACGGAGCCGGACAGAAGGAGAGGTGAAACTCAGAACTGAATTTATGACACTTGTCCTTACTGCAAACCCAGTGCCAAATTGCAATGGCTTGTTAGGAATTTGGATTGCTGGTTTGCCTTTGTGTAGTGTGTAGTGATTTTCATCCGTGTACCTTGTTTCTTGAAGAGCTAAAATTTGGATATTGAGTCTGTCCAACGTGCCCGTTAAGTGCTCTAGTTTGTCGGCTTTGCGAAGCGTGTTGATGTTGATGGTGCCAAGAAAATGCTTGCATTTGGGACGAAGAGATTTGGGAAGCTCCGATACATTCCCGCATGAAATACTCGGTCCCCCAGAATCCGATGACCGAGATAAACTAGTATACCTACTTTTACTAGGGCCTGGGGTAATTGGTTTGTCAACTGACATTTTCATCATGCTAGTAAGTAGAAGATAATGGGGAGATCGACCGAAGTCGATGCAAGGATACAACTAAGGTATTGGGCCTTAGAGGTTGACTCAAGATGTGTTCTGGCTCTTATTTTACAGCTTTGCGCCAACCCCTTCCTTTCATAAAAGTACGAAACCATCACCGTCGGACTCCTTGCGAGCCTAAGTCACTGATGATAGCACTGGATCCCAAGATGTTCAGAGCAAGTCACTAAAGAGACAAAACCTCACGTACTATACTTGCAGTACCAAGGAGGGCAGCCTTTTGCATATGGTTTCTCTTCAAGCCAAGGCTCTCCTTGGCATTATCCCAGTCCCTTGTGACTAAACCATTCACAGGGACGACAACTGGGATAACGTGAACTTCCTTTAGGCCATATAATGACTGAACTCAGCGGCAAGTGGCTGGTATTTGCGCCTTTTCTCAGCCACCGTATTCTGTAGGTTTCCATTGAGTGGAACAGCAATATCGACGATGGTAGCCTTGTGTGCTTCCTTATCGAATATCACAAGGTCTGGTCTGTTAGCTTCTACAGAACGATCAGTTATTTTAGTAGAATCCCATAAAATCTTGGCGAATTATTATTATGATTATTATTATTATTATTATTTACAAGCAAATTGACCTTTTACGAGCACGCTGCAATTTTATTTATTTTTCTTCGTACGGAGATTTTTTCTGTGGCCAATACTCCTCCATGCGTTCGCTGGCCTGCATCCGTTGTTCTTCTCTCCAGGCTCTTCCGGTCTTCTTATTTACTTTTGCGTCTGGAACCCCTTCCAATTTTTCATTATGTTCCTAAATGTATTTCTGACTAACAATTCGACCTTTAAGATGTTGAACCTTTTCATATCCTTCTTCGCTTCGTTAATATATTCTGTAGTGACCTCTTTTCCCCAGAAACGCCAGTTTCTTTTTCTTCATGGTTTCCGGGATTCTTTCCGATTTCTAATAAATTTCTTTATTGAAATTCGACATTTTCTTGCCCATTCTTCTGTATGATTTCACCAAGGTATTTGAAGTTATTCTTTGATGTTTTTTTTTTCTGTTGAGATCCTCAACCATATTTGGCTTGCAATTCGTTCCAATAATAATAATAATAATAATAATAATAATAATAATAATAATAATAATAATAATAATAATAATAATAATTCAAAAGATGAAATCGGTCTTTTAGACAAATCAGGAATGTAGCTCGCATAATACAGCCAAGTCGTTTAGATGAGCAGGATCAAGACAAGCTGTCGGAAATAATAGACACGCGCACTCAGAGATTGGTTGTATATAGAAAACGGCTACGCAGGTACAAAGAAAGTCAAAAGAGGAAGGATCAGAACAGAGCATTTGTATCGAACCAGAAACAATTCTACAACCGCCTGCAAAACTCATCCAGAACGTCAAAATAATACTCCTTCAATCAAACAGACCACTGATTTCTGGGCTAATATTTGGGAAAAGCCCAATGACCACAACTTTCGTGCCAACTGGATGAAAGAAGAAGAGGCGACGTTTTCTGGTGCGATTAGGTGCGTATCCAGCTCAAGACAGAACTCCTAGAACATCAGAGTTTTCAACCTAACCCAACAGTGAAAACTGGAAAGAAGTACACGAAAGAGAGAAAGGAACAACACCGTATACGAATGAAGGAATTCTGGACCAACTTTAAAGCTAAAAGTTGAAATGACGTGGGCCTTAGTTGGCTGAAACGAAACAAATTAATAAAAGTAACTACAAGACAGTAGTTTTGCATAAGCTTTATAAGTTACGCCTCAAAAACCATATCTCTGGGTGGTCACTCTAAACTATAGAAATTGAAATGCAAGAACGGAAAATCCTCCGGAAAACTTATGTTTCACGAGAGAAAATAGAATGTGAATTATGAAAACTGACAGGTTCACTGATGCTATAAGTAAGATACACCTGAAATTGTATGGCCATATCTATAGAATTAACAGCGACAGACTAACCGAATAGTACATTATGCAACGAGCCTATAATGGCTATAATTAAGACACGAGTATTTTTTATAAAACGAGCGTATGCGAGTTTTATAATTTCCATACGAGTGTCTTAATTACCATTATAGGCGAGTTGCATACGACTGTTTATGTTCGACGATAATTATAACTTTATTATATGTTTTAACATAAATATTCATAAATATCTGTTGAGAGTCAGCTACTTGAATTAGGTGATCGCAGAGCGAGCGTTGGGTGTTATATCTCTGTCTTTCAAGATCTTTGAACGACCGACGCATGCGCTCTGTGTGCTTGCAATGCCATATCGGGCCATATGTTTACATATGCCGTTCCTCAGTAATATTGTCACCGGTGTCATTTGAAGACAATGCGCTGTGTAGAAATTAGTGTTGGTGATTTTAAGGTACAGTGCTATTTCTTGTCTCATATTCGTCAGTTTATTTACGCGAACATATGGACGGTGCGTATTCCATGTCGGTAATTTATTATAGTTCGATGATGTGTTTATGTCAGACATGTTGGATTTTGAGCGCATGCGCGAAGGTATCGTTACCTAATTCGTCAATGAACGAGCTCTGATTGGCTGGAGAAACTGTATCGTAATGAAAAACAGTGTTATAATGACCATCATTATGATACAGTTTTCTGACACATAATAGTGAGGGTCGAACATAAAGATTATTTAAAGTAATCAAATCAAAGAAGGTTAAATAAATTGGCTAGAAGAAACTATGGCGAACCTGGAAGAAATAAATATCACTGACGACATTATAGAAAATCGTGGCCCCTTAAGTTCACTAGTAGGCAAGCACAAATTCGTGGAGAAACATAAAAAATAAAAAATAAAAAAGGCAAGAAGTGTTCCACCGAACGCAAGATAAGTTACAGTACAACAAAGTGTAGCCTATTCATGAAGAGATTTGGTGAGGATAAAGAAGCGAACACCATCAGGCAAACTAAGAAGTTCAAATGCGCTCTTTGAAAGGACATAACGAATAATATAACGATGTCGAAAAAAAAACCTAAAGAATCAACAACACCAACAACAACATAAATTAAAGCTATAGCTAAGATATGAAATGAAAATCCACAGCCTGTTTCCGGTCTCTGACCGGGTCAGGAATGGAATGAATGAAGCCCCCATCTAGCGGCGAGGATATGAACTGTGCCGGCTGCCGAGGCCTGACGCACTCCTCTGGGGCAATGATTAAGTGAATGACAGATGAAATGAAATGATAGTGGAGAGTGTTGCTGGAATGAAATTTTGACAGGGAAAACCGGAGTACCCGGAGAAAAACCTGTCTGCCTCCGTTTTGTCCAGCACAGATCTCACATGGAGTGACCGGGATTTGAACCACGGACCCAGTGGTGAGAGGCCGGCGCGCTGCCGCCTAAGCCACGGAGGCTTCTATAGCTAAGATAATTTGGAATAATTTCATCGCCTTGCAAACAATTTTACTGTAATATGCCATGAAAATTATGAAAGAAATGCTGGAAAACTGGAGTGGATGTAATAATTTTCACACCTCTGTACTTAAAAGAAGAATCAACTCATGAGAGCTTAAAAAAGATATTTCGCGGCCGACAGTTCACAAATTTGTGTTTGTGCCACGAAGCGAGACTACATGGCTGACAGATTGCCATTAATACCGACCGCAAAGTGCGAGGAAAAATAGCCTGCATCCTCCCATCAAAAGACTCCAACAAAATATTGAAAATCGATCCATCATATCGATATTTTAATTGCACTTTTTAAATGCCTGTTCTGTTTAAAAAATATAAAAAATACGAGAACAAATGGCAATTTACTGTCATATAAATTTCACAAAGAGTCACAATTATTCTTAAATATTATCGCTCAGTCAAGTAGAGATCCCAGTTACTACGCTTTTGAGCCCAAAACATCCGTTGTGATACAATAGCGTGCATACACACATAGGCTACATACAAAGCGAATAGCCACGTTAACAGCAGATCATTGGACCGTATCGCAGGCTAGTTATTGTTTGTCCATCACCAACAATACGGAGCCAGTCCTGGAATTACAGTCAAACACAATCGCAGTTCAAAGAAGTGCTTAGTGCAAGGGAAGTGACCGAACAGCGCCGCGCCGCGTAGTTAAACTAGATACTGAGGCAATTCCACAAAGCAAACACACATACGCTCACTAGCTACAACTAACAGCTTCCGGTTACACCAAGATCAACTAATATTTTCATTTAATTGATTACTATGTTCCAATCAGAATAATTAAACACAGCCACACCCAAACTTGAAAGAGTTTTTTAAAAATTGGATGTTCCCCAAATAACTATTTGTGTACGTTCTTTGAAATTCATGGTTTTATTTCTATCTTCTGTTCATATTCTGTTTTATGATTCAGCTCAGTGGCGTAAGTAGGAGTTATTTCTGGAGGAGGATGAGCGGAGTCAAATCTGAACTAATTGCGTTTTTGATTTTGAGTTTGTTGTATTCTACTCATATCCTTTTGCTTTGTGTTTTAGGATTTGATTTCTTTTTTTGCTTTTAATTTTAATTTTTGCTTTTTGATTCCTGTTTTGGTCATGTATTTGTTTTTGCTTTTTACTTTGTGCGGGGGGGGGAATGACTATCAATGAAAAGACAGTAATAGAAACGCGTGTGCAAAAATAACAAGAAGTTCCGTGAAGAACTATACAGCCTACTTTTCATGCCAATGATTATTCTACAGTATATGAACCTATCTAGAATAATGACGAAATTAAGTTGGTAATATCGAAATATCTAATTAGTTCAAAATATACCTGGTATAATGTAGCCTAATAGAGCACTACAGTTGGCAGCCCTGGTGACTGAATATATTCTTAGTTCCACCTCTTAAGGTACAGAATACAAAATTTGGTTGAAGTCCAATGGACGTTACATGCAGTTAGACACTTGCCAACAATACCATGCGTGTGCTGGTCAGAAATAATCTGAATTATTATGATATCTTGTTGTGCCAATTTTGGATGAAATCCATTTGTTAGTATAGAAGTTACATGTATTTTAAAATTGGACATATCAGCAGGCATAGAATCATGTTGGCAGCACCGCCTTGTATTAATTACTCCAAATTAATCTAGAATGTCAGGTGCTATACGTGTGCAAAGTATAGAGCTGTTGGCTTGCATACTTTCTGATATATTGATATTAGGGTAAAAATAATATAGACAGCATTTATTAACAGTTGGCAGCCCTGATTGCTCTTAACAATACGTATAGTCATATCTGTTATGGTACACATTGCACATACGAAATTTGGTTGAAATCCAACTGATAGTATAGAAGTTACATGTATTTAAAAATTGGTACTATCAGCAGGCTTATAATCATGTTGGTAGAACTGACGTATATAAGTTACTCCAAATTAATCTAAAATGTCAGAATATACGTGTGCATAGTTTAAAGCTGTTGGCTTGCATACTTCCTGATATATTGGTATTTGGATTTAAAAATAGAGAGAGCAATTGTTAACAGTTGGCAGCCCTGGTGGCTCTTAATAATACGCTCAGTCATATCTGTTTATGTACAGACATTACATACAAAATTTGGTTGAAATCCAGTTGATAGTGTAGAAGTTATATGCATTTAAACATTGGACCTATCAGAAGGATTAAAATTATTTTGGCAACACTGTCATGGTTGGCCTCCTGGGAATTAAACTAAAATAGTATTATCTACATGTGTGCCAATTTTGGAATAGCTCCCATGCATACCTTGCAAGATATCCAACATGGAGCTCAAATTTCCAGTGCGTTTTTTTAGCAGTTGGTAGCACTGACATCATTTTCAAATATGGACGTGAGCTATTCCGGTGCACATCTTTACTCATACTAAATTTGGTTTTGATTGCTGCAGCCGTTTAGGAGTTGATAGGGGGACACACACACACACACACACACACACACAGCCAGACAGACATACATTTTCCCGGATCGATCTCATAAGACTACTTTTTCCTCATTTTTGCAAAATGTGAAAAGTAGGCTAATAAAAATACATTATCCTGGAACACTACAGTAAATTAAGGCACTATCAAACAGTGGTCAGACCTAAAACTCTGTATGCGGCGGAAACAAGATTTGGTGATTTAGACAAATTAGAGAAGACTGAAAAACGAATTCTGAGAAGAATACTGGGAGCTAAACGAAATAATAACGCAGAATAGAGGCCTAGGTTACGACCAAATCGAGAGTTATATTTGAAATGTGAAAACTTAACTGATATAATGAAAAAGAGAAGATTACAGTTCTTCGGGCACATTTATAGAATGGAAAATAGTAGACTAACTAAACAGATCTTCAACTTACTGACTAGTTACAAATCCAAACCCACAAGGTTAAATGAAATTGACAAAGATTTGACAAACGCCAGAATTCAGACAGACACAATAGCAAACAGATCACTCTTCAGAGACAGTAGCGGATCCAGGCATTGCAGAGCCCTGGGCGATATGATAAGGTGGGGCCCACAGCAATAGGAAATAAAAATATTAAATGAACTGGAAAGTAGTTTTGTAATAATAATAAAATAAAGAATGGTTACAATATTTTGAATACACTACAGTACATTTTTTAATAATATGAAATAAACCTTTAAGCCTCCTTGAAGAAGATTAAAAACTAAGAAATATTAAAATATTAAGATGGTATATTGGCTTTCACGGCCAGTGAATTAAGACTCAGCTATCCTTCTAGGTTTGTGCCGTGTCTTGTGTTGGGTTTCGCCTAGGACACCAAGCTGGCCCATCAGCGGGCTCTTGGTGTCCCCGCCCGGACCTCACACAAGACAAGGCACAAACCAAGAAGAATTGCCGAGTATTAAAATATTACTTTGCCACTTTTTTCCGACTGAAGTTTTCTATTATTTCACTGAAATCTAAACTTGCTAAACGGTCAAGGGAGGTCATAGCTGCACTGGAAGAAAATTAATTATAAATTAGTTTGAAAAGTTTGAAAAGAATAATTAATTAATTAAATTTAAAAAAATCCAAGGCACGGGTCCCCCAGCACCGCGGAGTCCTGGGCGGTCGCCCTCCTCGCCCTCCCCTAAATCCGCCGCTATTCAAAAGGCAGAATTTCAAGAAAGAAAGAAAGAAAGAAAGAAAGAAACAAACAAACAAACAAACAAACAAACAAACAAACAACTCGCAGAAAGTGGACTCAAGAGGAGAAAGATCGACTCTGTAGAAGGGTGAAGGAAATTTGGAAACAAAGGAAATTGACAATAGCCAAAGTTGATTCATCGTACCCTCCAAATGGGTCATTCGAAAGAAGAAGAAGAAGAAGAAGAAGAAGAAGAAGAAGAAGAAGAAGGCAAACCTACACGTTTTATTTCGATAGCACTCAACGCCGCTCAATGTGCAAAAGCTTTGAAATGAACACTTTTGTTAGGCCTAACACAAATAAATATACTTTTTACACAAGTAAAGATAAATGTTGGCGGCTTCGGTGGCGTAGTCGGTAGCATGCTGAGCTTCTATGCCCAAGATCGCGGGTTCAAACCCGGCTGAAGTCGTCGGATTTTTTAAGAACGTTAAAAATCCTTCAGTATGCTTTCCTTCGGAGGGAAAGTAAAGCTGGCGGTCCCATGTCATAGATTTATGGCATGTTAGTGAACTTTCCACTAATTGCACCTGTGTGAAGCTAAATTATACATAGGTTAAATATTTGACTAACGTTCTTAGGTTCCTACGTTCGTTGTCAAGAGCCGACTGCGGTGGCATCTGGTAACTAAGTTCTGAACTAGTTGTTCGTTGACGGTGGCGTTTGGCGGCAAAAGTAGGAACTACTTGGAAAAAATTGAATGTCTGCAGTCCTTACTTGAATTAAAAACAGATACACACACTAATACAGTCATCACAATTAACACCGGTTATCAGACAGATTCTACACACACACAAAATACACGGGGCTACATGACCGCGTTGTCGCAACCCCTAAACCAAGGAACCAACCAACCAAAGATAAATGTTCTCAACGTAAATAATCCAATCGTTTGTCAACAATTGTATTCTTTTCTTTCCAAAATAATTATTTCATCAAATTAGGTATTTTTTTAAATTATTTGGCTCTGGGGGGGGGGGGGGAGGGGGAGGAGGATATATCCCCCTAATACTCCCCGTAGTTCCGCCACTGATTCAGCTCCTGCTCAAATGTCTGCGTCAAATGTCAATACTCGCGCGGAAAAACATAATATCATACTAACATGTACGGTATTTGATGGGCTTTTTATTTTTCTTGCTGTGGAGCCTATCTGGGGTTAGCGTGGAGCGTGGACCGTTCAACCACACTTAGTTCCCACTCGTTGGAGTGTGTGCACTCACAAGTCCAAGACGGTACAGTAGAGCCCCGATTGCTGCTGATGATGATAATTGTTGTTTTAAGGGGCATAACATCTAGGTTATCGGCCCCTAATGGTTTGGGTGAGAGTGAAAGATGAGATGAAAATGAAAATTATACTAACTACAGCCTTACATATTATAATAAAAATAGTAAACAAATAAAGGATAAGACAAATAAAAGACAGGAAGAAAAGAAATGCCCTCAACCCTCGAAGAATGAGGATCGAGGGACTTGGAAGGAAGGAGACCCATGAGAGGTAGGGAGGAATGGGAAAGATGAGAGGGCCCGCCCCAATGTCAGTGGAAAAAGGCGAAAATACGGACCAGGTTCAGGAATCCCTTGGGATCGCCAACTCCCGAATTCACCAGCCGTGAGCCCTTGAGGGTGTAGTAATATCCAAGGTGCACCAGAAATGGTGGGGCTACATACACCCTGCCTCCTTGAGGGCCTTGAGCAGACAGCAGGAGATACAATTAAAGCAAAACAAGAGGTCTGACCCCTCGAAGAATGAGGGATCAGGAAAGATGAGACAAGGGCCAATTAAGGCGGGCAAGTGAAAGACTCCCTAGGCCTAGCATACCCTAATTCCGTCGGGGTCGGAAAAGAACAAGAGTTGACCAGAGGAGGTCGAGAGGAAAGATAACAGAGAGGAGCCTGGCACAAGGAAGTGGAAGCAATGCTGGACACAGCTAGGGTCCCGCCTTCCACCTCATAAATTCAACAGCCGAAAAGACCATGACAAAAAGAGACCACAAGCAATAATGCCCACCAAACCAAAATGCCCAGAGTGACAAAATGTCCAGGAATATATGCACCCCGTTCAAAATGACCACAATTAATGATGTCCAGAGTGTCAAAATGACAGGGATTGTGTGCACCTCGTCCAAAATGACCACAAATAATGATGTCCAGAGAAACAAAATGTCCAGGAATATTTAAACCCCGTTCAAAATGTCTTCAAATATTGATGTTCATTAAGACAGGATTTTTGCCTTTTTCAACTCTTTATTAACTATTCCTTTTTGAAATGGAATGAAAAATGCCCAGACTGAGCATTTATGTACGTGCTTGTCGGTACAATCAACGAGGACAGCTGGGTGAGCAAGGTCGGCGTTGGTGTGGATGGCAGCATTGCATATTCTTCTTAAACTGCACCTCCAGTAAATTTTGGTTTTATTTTTATTTTTGGTTATTGAAATCCTTCAAGTGATATAGAAATTTCCGAAATGAAAATAGTGGTTTCCCCTTTTGTGAATCAATGATTTCTGGAAAATCTGCCATTGTACGCTAAATTTCAGATGTAAACATTGCCAGTCGGCCGCACTTGACGCGCCATCAACGGCTAACAATGCTTCCTGGGTCTGCACCGATAATTAAGACTGGCGCTGGCTGAGCCCAACAACTCGCGGACCACCAAGCCACGTCATGTTTTAAGTTCTGGACGTTTTTCACTTAAGACATTTTGCACTTTGGACATTTCCCACTTTGAACGTTTGGCACTCTGGACATTTTGACCTTCGGACGTTTTGTACTCGGGACATTTTGTCATGGGGACCAAAAACCAATGGACCAAAATAACTGGCCATTTAAGACGTGGACCAAAAGGCGTGGACTTCCTTGTACCTGGACAATCTAATCGTGGACATTATGTCTGGTAACCGGGGTCCCGTGGTCGTTAACCCATGTCCCACAAGTTGTGAGCCCCTGAGGGGCTCGATTACTGAGGCCCCCTTTATATCTCAGGCTAATCTGTAGGAGTGATACACAATAAACTGCTAACTGTAAATCACTTTTTATAGAAATGATAAAATTATAAGTTATGGTTGCCAGTGACGTAACTACAGGGGGTGATTATGGGGTTTAATCCCCCCCCCCAAAAAAAAAATAATAATTAAAGAAACATAATTTTATGAAAGTTTTATTTTGAGTAAAGTCAATTTTTGAATTGATGGCAAACCATTGGATTAGGTAACCTACGTTTATGCTCACTAAATCGAGGTCATAGTTGCACGGTGGCTTGTGGAACAAGAATGTTTTGTAAGGATGTACGTATTCGAATACATATTATAAAAAGAACCATAAAGTCTTGAATTCGTCTGAGTGTAGATGGAGGGGGTGAAATTTTAAATTTAGCCTACCTGCACCAAATGATGCATCAGCAAAAGGGGTACTGGGTGGACGGGGTAAGAAGTATAATGGAAAGATTAGGAATGGGTTATCTATGGGATAGGGACTTGCGAAGAGAGGAAGGTAGGGTGTGTAAAAAAAAGTGTGCAGAAGGGTTAATGACATAGAGTTGCAGGTACTGAGAGAAGAGTGTGCCAACAGGAGAACCTTAACGGAGTTCAGCGAAATAAGGACATTTATGGGCATGAAACCTGAATGTCTAATGAGAAGAGAAATGAGAGGGATAATTGGGTGGCTAATGGGGATGTATAAGAACAAAGCATTGGGAAAAGTAGGAAAAGAGGACCTTTGCCTGTCTTGTGGGAAGGTTATGGGTGCAGCACACCTGATCAAGGAATGCAATGAGACTAAACTGATAAGAGCAAAGTTTGTAGACAAGTCAGATTTAAACAGAATAGAAAATGAAAATGAGTATCACACTTTAATAAAATTACTAAAAAGGGAATAAAGGCAAGTAAATTAGCATATTTTTTAAAATATTATCAGGGGAATGTATAATAGGAAAGCGACAGATGAGAACCAGAACAAAGATGCATGTGAAATAAGTATAGAGGTTCAAGAGATGGTTTCCAAATCTATAAAACTAAGTTCAAGTCTCAGATAGCCTCTCTGTATCAACTAGGATAAGATTAAGTTAGTACATAACTAATAGCCATTGTTAGCGTCTTGTTAATTGTTTGCAATGTAAATTAGTCGTAGGTTTGTGACTTATTTTAATATTTATGTAAAAATGTATCAGGTGATGGTCGGAATAAATAATACTCTCGTCCCAATCTCTGGTCATCCGAGATTTGGAGCAGAGGGTGTTCTATTCTATTCTAATTCGAGGTCACTTCTTTCTACTCGTGTAAAATGGTTGGCTGGTTCCTCAGTTTAGGGGCTGCGACAACGCGGTCATGAATCTGTGTAGAATCTGTCTGGAAACCGGTGTTAATTGTGAAGACTGTATTAGTGTGTGTTATCTGTAATTCAAGTAAGGACTGCAGACGATAAATTTCAAGTAGTTCCTACTTTCGCCACCATATCCTACCGCCAACGACACCTAGGCCTGAACTTGACTACTAGATGCCACCGCAACTGGCACCTGGCGACGAATGTTGGAACTTAGAGCGTTAATTAAATCTAACTTCCAAATATAGCTTCACACAATTGTAGTTAGTGGGAGGTTCTTTTACATGTTATAAATCTATGACATGGGCCCGCCAGCTTTACTTCCCCTCCGAAGGAAGCCATACTGAGGGATTTTTAACGCTGTTAAAAAATCCGACGAATTCAGCCGGGTTTTAACCCGCGACCTTGTGTAAAATAATTAATGCTACCAAAACTGAACACTTGCTTAAGTAAAACTGTTCATTTCCGAGCTTTTGCACATTGAGAGGTGCAAATAAAACGTATAAAATGCTATCGACATCAAACATGAAAACGTTTTGTCTTATTTGTCCACCGCACAAAGCAAAACCTAAAAGAAACAAACGACCAAAAACACAAAGCCAAAAAAAAAAAAAGAAATCAAAAACAAAAGCAGAAAACAACAAACACAAAACTAAAAAGGAAAAAATCACAGAGCAAAAATCAAGAACAAAAGCAGGAAGCAACAAACACAAAACCGAAAACACAAAGATAAAACACAAATAAAACAAGTAGTTCCGTGAAGAACTATACAGCCTATTTTCATATATCCTACTCATATTAATTGCCTCTATCAACATACAAAATTTCAGTTTGATTGCTATGTTAGATTCGTAGATACTGAGAACCGACTAAATATTGCAAATGGTAGCCAGGTTGGATTTTTATTTATGTACTATTACATGAAGAATATTGTGTACGTGTGGTTTTCAGACTTCAATCGCATGATTAGGACACAAGAAGTGAAAACGAGATTTTAAAATTTCGCACAGCTGCCATTTTGTGGTTATGAAAACAATTGAAATAAATTAGATACCAATGGATTAACATTTGTATAAGCATTAACGTGCAAAGTTTCACTGCACGCAGATGGTTAAATCTCGAGAAACGTCCATTTAAATATTTACACTTCGCGTCACCGCCATGTTGGATTTGTACTCACCAGGTTACTGAAAGTCATATAGGTGAACTTATGTTCATAGCCTCTATGAACATTAAAAAAAACAGTTTGAATGCTGGAAAAGATTCTTAGATATTGAGAACCGTCAAAATATTTCGGATGCTCGCCATTTTGGATTGTTATATGTTTAGGCCATAGAGTTATGTACTATTAAGGGAAAATTATTGCGTAGCTTCATTATTCAATCATTCACTTCGATCGCATAATTACGACACAAGAATAAAAACTTAATTTTAAAATTTCGCACAGCCGCCATCTTCAGTTTAGGTAAACAATTGAACTAAATTAGATGCCAGTGAATGACAATATGTATAATCATTAACTGTACCACATTTTAATGCGCTCAGATGGTTAAATCACGAGAAAAATGTATTAGAATGTGTCAACTTCGCTTGGCCGCCATGTTCGTTTCGTAGTTTACATGTTTTTGAAAGTTACATAGATAATAGATGGTATATTGGCTTTCACGGCCGGTGAATTAAAACTCAGCAATTCTTCTAGGTTTGTGCCGTGTCACACGGCACAAACCTAGAAGAATTGCTGAGTTTTACATAGATAAACTTGTAGCAGTGCTCTTTATCACCGTACAAAATTTCAGGTTGATATCATAAATGGTTTCGGAGATATTGAATGACTGTGAAATATTACGCACAGCCGCCATTTTGAGGTTATGGAAACAAATGAACGAAGTTAGATGTCGGTGCATTACAATGTATATAAAGATATACTGTGCCAAGTTTCATTGCGTTTGGTTGGTTAAATCGCGAGAAACGTCCATTTAAAAGTCGCAACTTCGCTTGGCCGCCATGTTGGTTTTGTAGTTACCAGGTTTTCAGAGGTCGCATAAGTGAATTTCTAGAAGTTCCGTTTATCACCATACATAATTCCAGGGTGATATCGGTAATAGTTTCGGAGATATTGAATTCTGGTGAAATATTTCGCACAGCCGCCATGTTGGATTGGTGAGACGTAACAAAATTTGAAGGGCACGGTCGGGGTTGCCCGGAATAGAGCTATGAACTTACTGAGTTTCATTGAAATCTCTCCAGCCGTTTAGATTTTATTAAGGGGGACACACACACGAATCACACACGCACACACACACGGACAAAAGGTGATCTCATAAGCCTATTTTTTCAAAATTGAAAATAGGCTAAAAAGGAAACAAAAAAATGAAAAACAAAAATATATCAATTTGAAACAAGATGTTCAGTAAAGAACATATACCTAACTTTCTCCTAAAGGCATGGGTATTGTTATAACTCTTTGTCCTTTTCAAGTAGTAGCCTATAATTGAATGTTGGTTGTAGTAGCTTGTTGAAATACAACGTGTTATACGGATATTAAACATGAATATGAGGTGCCCTTTGCTAGTGCTACCTCTGTACAAAATTTCATTCAATTCAGTTTCACCGTGTTTGAATTGATATGGAGAATCGATTTGCACACATACATGGCCGCCATATGCAAACTATTGGACTGATGACCTTGTAGTTTGGTCAAAGAACGCTTCCCACATAGAGGTATGTTGTTGCAAAATTTAGTAGAAATCAGATGATTAGGTTGGTCGTAAATTGATTTAATCTTTTAACATTTGGGTGACCGCCATTACGTTTCCGACATGATGGCGGTGATATAAAACATGACACTGAGGTGCGCTTTGCTAGTGCTACATCTGTACCAAATTTCGTTGAATTCAGTTTCACCGTGAACACATGACACTGAGGTGCCCTTTGCTAGTGTACCAAATTTCGTTCAATTCGGTTTCACCGTGTTTGAATTGATAGGGGGAGACATACATTCAGAGTACACACACACACAGACTCACACACACACAGACTGACACACATTTTTTCGCCCCGTGTTGATCTCATAAGTCTACTTTGATTTCTTGCAAAAATCGAAAGTAGGCTAAAAATCAAAACCCAAAACAATAAACACACATAAAAATAACACAACACCATAAAACGCTCTTCATAGCTTTTTAGTTCCGATTTACCTCCGCTGATTCCCTCGAGAAGCTAATCCTATTTACGCCAATTATGGTTGCCCTCCCTAGAACGATTTGAATTTGTTATCTGTTCTCCTTTTATTTCGATCTTCAATGAGAGTCAAATCACACATAGGCTAATGTAACTGCTGTTCATTTTAGCCTTTTCTTTGTTTATTTCTATTCGCTTATTCTCCGAGCTCGGCTTTGCCTACGGACTCTACGAGGGATCATTCCTCTACAGTCACATTGACGGTGTCAGCAGATACAACTAGGAATGGTGACAGGCCGATCGCTCAGGAGACCACTAACTTGGGTGTAATTAAGGAAAGGTCAGGGAAGGGATTTTGGACCCGTTGAAAGGAACAGTCCCGGCATTTGCCTGGTGGTGAAAATGGGAAACCACGAAAACCATTTTCGAGACGGCCGAGGAGGGATTCGAAACCCCGCTCTCCCGATGCCAGCAAGGCACGAGATAACGCGTCCTTGTTTTTCTTCTTCTCCTTCAACTCATCAACCGTCTACTAACTGTAGACTCACAACTAAAACTAACTACAGAATTACACAGTAAAACTAACTGCAGACTCACAACTAAAACTAATTGTTGACTCTCAACTAAAACTAACTACAGACTTACAACTAAAACATCTACAGACTTTCAAACAAAACTAACTAGCCTACAGCCTTATGTTACATACTAAAACTAACTACAGACTTACAACTAAAACATCTACAGACTTTCAAACAAAACTAACTAGCCTACAGCCTTATGTTACATACTAAAACTAACTACAGACTTACAACTAAAAATAACCACGGACTTACAACTAAAACTAACGACAGACTTACAACTAAAACTAACTACAGACTTACAACTAAAACTAACCACGGACTTACAACTAAAACTAACCACGGACTTACAACTAAAACTAACTACAGACTTACAACTGAAACTAACAACAGACTTACAACTAAAACTAACTACAGACTTACAACTAAAACTAACCACGGACTTACAATTAAAACTAACTACAGACTTACAACTAAAACTAACCACGGACTTACAACTAAAACTAACTACAGACTTACAACTAAAACTAACCACAGATTACAATTAAAACTAACTACAGACTTACAACTAAAACTAACCACAGACTTACAACTAAAACTAACTACAGACTTACAACTAAAACTAACAACAGACTTACATTTAAAACTAACAACAGACTTACAACTAAAACTAACTACAGACTTACAACTAAAACTAACCACGGACTTACAATTAAAACTAACTACAGACTTACAACTAAAACTAACCACAGACTTACTACTAAAAATAACTACAGACTTACAACTAAAACTAACCACGGACTTACAACTAAAACTAACCACAGATTTACAACTAAAACTAACCACGGACTTACAACTAAAACTAACGACAGACTTACAACTAAAACTAACCACTGACTTACAACTAAAACTAACGACAGACTTACAACTAAAACATCTACAGACTTTCAAACAAAACTAACTAGCCTACAGCCTTATGTTACATACTAAAACTAACCACAGACTTACAACTAAAACTAACCACGGACTTACAACTAAAATTAACGACAGACTTACAACTAAAACTAACCACGGACTTACAACTAAAACTAACGACAGACTTACAACTAAAACTAACCAAAGACTTACAATTAAAACTAACCACGGACTTACAACTAAAACTAACCACGGACTTACAACTAAAACTAACCACAGACTTACAACTAAAACTAACCACGGACTTACAACTAAAACTAACAACAGACTTACAACTAAAACTAACCACGGACTTACAACTAAAACTAACCACGGGCTTACAACTAAAACTAACAACAGACTTACAACTGAAACTAACGACAGACTTACAACTGAAACTAACGACAGACTTACAACTAAAACATCTACAGACTTTCAAACAAAACTAACTAGCCTACAGCCTTATGTTACATACTAAAACTAACAACAGACTTACAACTAAAACTAACAACAGACTTACAACTGAAACTAACGACAGACTTACAACTAAAACTAACCACGGACTTACAACTAAAACTAACAACAGACTTACAACTAAAACTAACCACGGACTTACTAACCACGGGCTTACAACTAAAACTAACAACAGTCTTACAACTAAAACTAACCACGGACTTACAACTAAAACGAACCACGGACTTACATACAAAAACTAACCACGGACTTACAACTAAAACTAACCACGGACTTACAACTAAAACTAACCACAGACTTACAACTAAAACTGACCACAGACTTACAACTAAAACTAACGACAGACTTACAAATAAAACTAACCGCAGACTTACAACTTAAACTAACCACGGACTTACAACTAAAACTAACAACAAACATACTGTGCCCATGTGGGATTGGCACAAGATCAAAACCCCTGACCATTTACAGAGAATATTTTAAAGTCTTATAAAATATTATAAAATCTTAGAGATGCACCAGAAGTCTCAGAGAGGAACTCACAGGAAAACGAACATTCAGGCACTCCTGAAGGGGAGATGGTTAAGTGGAAATACATATATTCCCATTTTAGTTGGCATTTTAAAATCAAATCCCCATTAAAATATCGATTAGCAAGCACCAGAAAGTCAGACTCAAGAGGCAATAAGTAACACTCGAGTATCCAGGGAGACAGCAATTCCAGGAAAATATTGCGTTTCAAGTGGACACTAAGGGTTGGAACTATTTCTTAATAGACACTCGAAACTTAAACCAGGAATCTGTTAAATCAGCAGTTTTTCTTAAGTAGATAAAAGGGGGAGTTACCTCGTTAAACCTCACGAAATAAACTCACCAAAGCTATTAGATACGAAGGCGAAACAAAATCTAGTGACCCAAAAATTCAAGAAGTTGGCAGTCCTGAAAAACACTTGAGAACAATGCAAGGTAAGGGAGAAAGGTCATAAACACTTGAGCGACAGAATACTAGCGGAGGGCAGTAAGTGAAAGATAGGCCCCGCCAAGAGCATATCAACTATTTTAATTAATTACAGATAACCCAGCGAAACAATTTCATTCCGCCTGCCGGAAATTGTAATATTATTACCAATTACACTTGGGATTAAAATTTAAACAAGATCGAAGCTAGGATTCAGGATTAGAACTTCCGAAGCTCGTCAGGAACTAGTTCTCAGCCGAGATGAATAAATAGGCCTAAGGCCCGAGCAAAAGTACGAGTTCGTCAGTCAGATTCAAACCTTGGCAGAGGAGGTACGTTACGAAGTTCATCAGTCTGTGGGAGGCCTTGGTGAAAGGTACGTCAGTACACAAAGTTCGTCAGTCTATGACAGGCCTTGGTGAGAGGCACGTCATACGAAGTATCATCAGTCTGCCAGAAAGTCAGTAGGCAAAGCTTTATTATAGGCTTATAGGGAAAGTGTACTTAGTACGATCAAAAGTAAACAGAGCCTCGGTGATAGGATACGTGAATTAGCGACAAGTAAAAACTGTAGAGAACAAAACCAAAGTAACAGACAGTAGAATTCGAGTCTCCGAAAGGGACAAAAAGTACAGAACGAATGCACTAGGCAAATTAATAAGCTAACAAGCGAGACGCAGCAAACTTATCGTCTGTTCGAAAAATACGCTAGAGACTGAAAAGATCAAAAGAACATAGGTTCGAAGAAATATGTCAGTCAAGGGGAAACGAAAAACCCTACGGTACAGTAAATGGTCTTCACGGAAGACAAGTCGAAGGGAAACCAAAAGTAATATTGCGTCAAGAGCCAAACAGAAGTAAAGTTAGAATAATAGGAATAAACTAATAAATGGAAAAATTTGATGAACAGTATTCGAGCGGAAAATAGGCTAAATACTAATACAATTAGGAAGGAAAGAGACTTACCAGGAGAAGAGTGGGGAGCCGTTACATGAATAAAAGCTGTAGGAAAGAGCCTTACCTAAACGTAGGGGGGATAAGAGTAATCACACGCCCAAACCAGTACAGAAAAAGGGACTTACTAGGATCATCAGCCACGTGGGGATATCTTCATCGTCAGCTGAGATTTGGTCCGTGTGAAAGAAAGTGCAAATAATAATTAAGCGATGTTCTTTTTAGTGAAATAAGTGCTTTCTGTGAAACGTAAAATGTATAAAAATATGTCCGTGTGTAAAATAAAAGGCCAGAAAATGAAGAAGGTCTATTTGTGTGAAGTTATGTAATGTTAGAATCATGTGTGTGTGAAAACCATCCAAAAATCATGTCACAAGATGGAAAAGGGGTGAGTAGAAAATGTTCATAATATAAAAATGAGGGTATCATATGCAAATCAGTGAATTTATGTATAAATGTGTGCACGATGGATAGTCAAAAAGTGTTAAGATGTCAAAAGGAAACTGTTCAGACGGTTTGCAAAAATGTGAATAATAATTATGAAAAGTGCAAAGTAATAATAATAATAATAATACTTAAAACCCGAAAAAAAATGGTTAAATGAAAATAAAGTGAAATCTCAACAGAGGAATCGAATATAATAAATGAAAAATGGCAAGTAAAATGTATGCCAAATAAATTAACGTAAATGTAATAAGCACCATTAGAATGATGATAATAATAATTAATATTGAGTTTTTATACTCCGAATAATAATGTTAAAGTAAACAATGGCATTTTTGCAAGTAAATAATGAAATAATGAATGTTAATCAAATGATAATAATAAACTCGAGTTGAAGTGATAAAATAATTGAAATAATTGAAGCGCGTGGAATAATTAACGTGATTGTAGGATCGTTGGGGTTACCTTAAGAAATGAAATAATAAACGTTTTTCAGCAAATGATAAAATGTAATGTGCTAAAAGTAATAGGTGAAAATTGAACGCCGTAAAATAAAGTTGAATGTTATAAGCTAGAGGCCATGTCGAAATAAAATGCTAAACACGAGCAAAGTTGTTGTAGTAAAGATCCAAGTCTTATAAAAGTTATGGAGCCGGAATAGGCCCGTAAAATGATAAAATGAGTCAAATAGGCTAGCTAATGGAATAAATTTGTCTTGTAACGTGCGTAAGATGAGAGATCTAAAAGTAATAATGGTCAGGAAGTCGTCGGTATTGTTGTATTAGCGAGGGTTCGACCCGTCTGGACGAACAGGGATTCGAACCAGAGGAATTATAGTTGTTGCAATCTAAGTCCCGCTGGGCAATTGCTAAATGTGTGTGTATTAATCTGGAAAGTATCAGTGCTTCTACGAGACATGGTTATAACTGGGGAAACAGTGTGTTCCGAGCCTAAAAATCATATAGCCTTACTTTGCCAGCATCGAAATGTTATGACCAAGTGAAATGTGTAAAAGGAATGAACGGGATTCGAAGCAAGGAATGGTAAAGACCTCTTGTCTCCTCCCAATAAATAAATAAATGCGTCGTGATCTCCAATTATAGCACTAGTTACAAGGACAATGAAATGAATAAAAGTTAATGAGGGATAGAGTTGAATGAAGTAATGTCGCACTTGGATTTTCATGCATCTTATGTTGTAGAAATAAACAGTTGAAGGTTCTTTTAAAGGGAAGTGAATGGTATGAGCACAAGATCGTAAATTATCGTGAAACGAGGGTGTGAGGGAGGTTCTGCCACCCGGCCGAACGACCCTAAACATGAAAGGAGTGTGCAATGGACTTTTGCTTAAAAAGGTTGCGGTTGCTGAATAAATATGAAGTGCGTTATAGTCAAATATGCAAATTGGTAAATTAACGGTGCTATAAATTTGTTAATCAAATAATTGAATTGGTGGGTTCTTGAAAATCATCCCCGCATTAAATTTGTTGAAATCTGATAATATTTGACCATAGTAGTCAAAGTATAAGTTCAACACTGAATATCCGGTTCCTACCTAAAAGAGAGATATGAAATGAAAACGGGTTAACTCATAACGGAGTTTGCAGGTAATTAAATAACTGTATAGTGATGGCATATGATACCTCATTTATAAACCACCCTATTGCATGGAAGAAATTTTGGAGGGACATGAATACGAGAACATGGCATGGTTAATTGTTTTAAAGTGTTGATTTGTTGTGATAATTTAAGGCTTACCGGCAGAGGTAATATAATCAAAATAAAAATGATAATTAAAGAATTTAAAGTAAATGAGGGAAAAATAAAACCCAGAAGGGATGTTAATTAGACGGTTAAATATCCGTAAAGCCTTAGAGAAAAATGATTATGAAATAATAGGTAAGCTTTGTGCCTAAACAGATAATGTGTTGTAAACAAAAATAGAAGGAAATGCTAATGTATAAAATATGATCAAAGCAAGATAAAGATAAGGATAAGATAATGATAGAGACTTCAGTGAATTTTTGATATTTTTGTGGATTTTCCAAAATTTTTATGTATGACAATTCATATTGTTCCTTGGAGTTTTTCTGCAATAAACTCATGTCATTTGTAACATGTCTGGTTTTTCAATTTAGTCTTGTAGATCCTAAAAAGTGCTATCATATCGAATGTGGAATCACGGTGGGGGTTGATGTTACACGCCCCGGACCGAAGTAGTTAGCCAGGTCGTGATGAAGCATTCTCCATTGTGAAATGGGTACAATACATACTAAAACTAACCACAGACTTACAACTAAAACTAACCACAGGCGTACAACTAAAACTAACCACTGACTTACAACTAAAACTAACCACTGACTTACAACCAAAACTAACGACAGACTTACAACTAAAACTAACCACGGACTTACAACTAAAACTAACCACGGACTTACAACTAAAACTAACCACGGACTTAAAACTAAAACTAACCACGGACTTACAACTAAAACTAACATCAGACTTACAAATAAAACTAACCACAGACTTACAACTAAAACTAACATCAGACTTACAACTAAAACTAACCACGGACTTACAACTAAAACTAACAACAGACTTACAACTAAAACTAACGACAGACTTACACCTAAAACTAACCACGGACTTACAACCAAAACTAACCACTGACTTACAACTAAAACTAACAACAGACTTACAACCAAAACTAACCACGGACTTACAACTAAAACTAACAACAGACTTACAACTAAAACTAACCACGGACTTACAACTAAAACTAACATCAGACTTACAAATAAAACTAACCACAGACTTACAACTAAAACTAACATCAGACTTACAACTAAAACTAACCACGGACTTACAACTAAAACTAACAACAGACTTACAACTAAAACTAACGACAGACTTACACCTAAAACTAACCACGGACTTACAACTAAAACTAACAACAGACTTACAACTAAAACTAACCACGGACTTACAACTAAAACTAACAACAGACTTACAACTAAAACTAACCACGGACTTACAACTAAAACTAACAACAGACTTACAACTAAAACTAACCACGGACTTACAACTAAAACTAACCACAGACTTACAACTAAAACTAACCACAGACTTACAACTAAAACTAACAACAGACTTACAACTAAAACTAACAACAGACTTACAACTAAAACTAACAACAGACTTACAACTAAAACTAACCACAGACTTACAACTAAAACTAACCACGGACTTACAACTAAAACTAACCACGGACTTACAACTAAAACTAACAACAGACTTACAACTAAAACTAACCACGGACTTACAACTAAAACTAACCACAGACTTACAACTAAAACTAACCACGGACTTACAACTAAAACTAACAACAGACTTACAACTAAAACTAACCACGGACTTACAACTAAAACTAACCACAGACTTACAACTAATACTAACCACGGACGTACAACTAAAACTAACCACAGACTTACAACTAATACTAACCACGGACTTACAACGAAAACTAACCACGCAAGCACCGATCAGAGATGTTGTTGTTTGAGTCTTCAGTCTTTTGACTGGTTTGATGCAGCTCTCCATGCGTCCCTGTCCTGAGCTAATCGTTTCATCTCTACATAGCTACCACACCCTACATCCGAGGCAATCTGTTTAACATATTCTAACCTTGGTCTACCTCTACAGTTCTTGTCCTCGACCCTTCCTTCCATAACTAAGCTTGCTATTCCTGGGTGTCTTAGTATGTGTCCTACCAACCTATCTCTTCTCTTCATTAGCAGTCGCCAGAAACATCTCTCCTCTCCCACTCGCCTTAATACCTCTTCGTTTGTAACCCTATCTACCCATCTGATCTTCATCATTCTCCTGTAACACCACATTTCAAATGCCTCAATTTTCCTCTTTTCTGCTGCACCAATAGTCCAAGTTTCACTTCCATAGAGCGCCACGCTCCAGACAAAGGCTTTCAAAAATGACTTCCTAATACCTAAATCTATATTCGATGTCAACAGATTCCTTTTTTGTAGAAAGGCTTTCCTTGCCTGAGCCAACCTACTTTTTATATCCTCTTTGCTTCGTCCATCACTGGTTATTCTGCTTTCTAAGTAACAGAAGTCTCCTACTTCCTTCAGCTTTTCACCTGCCAATTTAATCTCCATAGAGGTTTCTGATTTATTTCGGCTGCATTCCAGTATTTTTGTTTTACATTTATTAATTTTCATCATGAAGTCCTTCCGTAAGACGGAATCCATACCATTCAAAAACTCATTCAAATCCTCAGGCTTGTCGGCCAAGATGACGATGTCATCAGCAAATCTCAGAGTTGAAATCATTTCTCCTTGAATCTTCACTCCCACTTTAAATTTTTCTCCAATTTCCTTCATTGCTTGTTCAATGTAAAGATTGAAAAGTATGGGTGATAAGTTGCAGCCTTGCCTTACACCTTTCTGAATACCAGCTTCTCTCTCATATCCTTCACCTCGAATGACTGCTGTCTGGTTTCTATATAGATTGTATATCACCCTCCTATCCCTGTACTTTATTCCAATTGATTTCAAAATGTCAAACAATTTAGTCCAATCAATGTTATCAAAAGCCTTTTCTAAGTCTACAAATGCCATGAACGTTCTCTTATCTTTCCTTATTCTACCTTCCAAAATCAGCCTAAGACTTAGTACAGCTTCCCTTTTTCCTACATTTCTCCTGAAACCAAACTGGTCTTCACCCAACTCCGTTTCGATCTGGCTTTCAATCCTCTTGTAAATTATTCTAGACAGGATCTTTGAAGCATGAGTAATCAAGCTGATTGTACGGTAATCTTCACATCTGTCAGCTCCCACTTTCTTTGGTATAGGGATGATGACATTCTTCTTGAAATCAGGGGGTACCTCACCTGTCTCATAAATCCCACACACCAAGTGAAATAACCTGATCAGACCTTCATCTCCTATGCAGCGTAGCAACTCAATCGGTATATCATCTATGCCTGGTGCTTTGTTCCTGCCTAAGTCCTCTAATGCTCTGTCAAATTCTGATCTCAATATTAAATCTCCTTTTGCATCCTCATCAATTTCCTCCTTCCTTTCCATTACATGATTCTCAATCTCCTTTCCCTTATACAAGCACTCTATGTAAGCTTTCCATCTCTCAAGCTTTTCTTCCCTATCTGTTAGAGGCTTTCCATTTATGTCCCTAATATTACAGCACTTAGTCTTCTTTTCCCCAAAAGTATTCTTAATCCTTCGATAAGCTGTGTCTACTTTTCCTAATTTCAGACACTTTTCTATACCTGCACATTTCTCTTTCAACCATTCTTCTTTCGCTTCCTTGCACTTCTTGTTAACCTCATTTCTCAGACGTCTGTATTCTGCTTTCCCCTCTTCATCTCTTAGATTCTTGTGTTTCCGCCTTTCATCCATCAATTCTAGTATATCCTGAGTGATCCACGGTTTTCTACCTATTCTTTCTTTCCTACCAATGTTTTCTTCTGCGGATTTTGTTATTTCATTCTTCAAAAGTGCCCATTCGTCTGCAATTGAAGTTTGTTTAGGGGTTTTGATTAGTCCTTCCTTTATACTCTTCTTGAATCTTTCGTTTACATCCTTTACTTTCAGTCTGTCTATTGCCCACCTTTTTGGCTTTTGACTTTTCTTCAGTTTCTTCAACTTTAATCTGCATTTCATTACAACCAGATTGTGGTCAGAGTTTATGTCAGCACCAGGATATATTTTAGAATCCAAAATCTGGTTTCGAAACCTCTGCTTGACCATAATGAAATCGATTTGGTAACGCCCTGTATCTCCTGGTCTCATCCATGTGTATATTCTTCTATTGTGGTTATTGAATAAGGTGTTGGCTATGACCAACTCATGTTCGGTGCAGAATTCCATCAGCCTGCTTCCTCGATCATTCCTTTCACCTAATCCGAAATCTCCTACTATCTTCCCTTCTCTCCCTTTTCCTACCACAGCATTCCAATCTCCCATTACTATAACATTTTCATCACCTTTGATATACCTCAGAATGTCATCTATTTCTTCGTAGACCTTTTCAACATCCTCATCATCAGCTTGACTGGTAGGCATATAGACTTGTACCACTGTGGTGCACGTAGGTTTAGTATTGATTTTTGCTACAATAATCCGTTCACTGTATTGCTCGTAATATTCTACCCGCTGTCCAAGTTTCCTACTCAATATGAGACCAACTCCTGCTTGGCCATTGTTTGATTTAGTGCTAATGACCCTATAGTCTCCTGACCAAAAGTCCTGTTCTTCCTGCCAGCGCATTTCACTAATCCCAACCAAATCCAACCTCAACCTATCCATTTCCCTTTCTAAGTTTTCTAACTTTCCACTTCCTAGCAGACTTCTAACATTCCACACTCCGATCCGTAGAATGTCAGATTTCCTCTTTGTCACTTCTGTGATGTTAACCCCCTCTCGAGTAGTCCCCACCCGGAGATCCGAACGGGGGACTAGTTTACCTCCGGATTGAAATTTTACAAGGGAGGAGGCCATCATCACATGTATTTATGCATAGAGAGGTGCATACCCTCGGGAATAGCATTACGGCTGTAGTTTCCCGTTGCTTTCAGCCGTGCAGCAGAACGCAGTGTAGCCATTAGTTGGCTTATATTATCAATATCTTAACCGTCTATTAGACTAGTAAAGAATTGATTTATTCTGAAAGGCTGCTACTCCCTTTCAGAATAAGTAAAGAGCAATTCTACTACAAAATACTAACCTTCTACTAACAATTAAATACCAAAATTCTACTAACGAAAAAAATACAACAAATACTACTACTAAAACAGTCTGTCACCAGGCCCACTCACATGCACCCTCACCAGACACACTCACACACCACAGTCTAATAGAACAATGACATATATCTAATAAACAAATTAACTTCATACTTACAACTGAATTATAATTCTGTGCTTGAGTGTCGTTTACACGGGGCTGATGATACAATGTCCCAAGTTTCTAAATTAACCAACTTACTCTCTACATTATTAATATGGTTATATTCAAATATAATCCAACAGTGCTACCAACTGCTGAAAAATAGCAATTGAAATTTGAGCTCTATGTTGGATATCTCGGAAGGTATGAATGGGAGCTATTTGAAACTTGGCACACGTGTAGATAATAATATTGCAGTTTAATTTCCAGGAGGCCATACATGGCAGTGTTGCCAAAATGATTATAAGCCTGCTGATAGGTCCAATATTTAAATGCATATAACTTCTACATTATCAATGGGAATTCAACCAAATTTCGTATGTGCTATGTGTTCATAAACAGATATAACTGAGCGTATTCGTAAGATCCACCAGGGCTGCCAACTGTTAATAAATGCTCTCAATTTATTTTTTTCCAAATACCAATATATCAGAAAGTATGCAAGCCGACAACTTTAAACTATGCATACGTATAGTACCTGACATTCTGTATAAATGCCCAATATCATATGCTGGTAATAACTTACAGTAAAGATAGTTATTGAGGTTTTGATGGGCAGAACTACGAGCTCATCTGCCCCTGCAGTAAAGATATCTTTGAAGCCATTTTTCAGTGCTGCCTTATTAACATTAATATTGTAGCTTCGAGTCGGTCAACACAAAAATCATTTAAATTACTGGAATAAGTGATAAATAACCTGAAATAAATTACATGTGATTAAGATTTATATGTGGTATATTGTTACGGACTATTGAAGAAGAAGAAGAAGAAGAAGAAGAAGAAGAAGAAGAAGAAGAAGAAGAAGAAGAAAACTACGGGATGGCGAGCGAAACATGTCATCCCTTGATCGACTGAAAGCTACTATTGTTAACTTACAGTCGTCGGCCGATACTCGTGTCCGAGTTTGCGTTTCTCGTCTGCAGTTCCATAATCCTTAGGCCAGACGATGAAGATGGCGCTGATGGCTAACCAGACCAATTCTTGCATAAAGTATGCGACCACATTTTGTTGCATGTGATGGAGGGCGGAGGACGTGGTAGTGTTTGACATATCTTCTTCCTCTGGCGAATTTCCTCTTCCTGTCTTCGACGTTCCTGCTCAAACTGTGCAACTTAAATCTGGTGTAACTCATACGACTTCTAGCTGGTCACAGGACCAGCTGTAGTTAATTCCTGAACGAGAATGCCATAACATTCTATATTTTTGGTGCTAATGACCGTGCTCGTATTTAGGCATGTAAGTTACGTCATCTTCTTCTTCTCCTTCTTGTTTTCCTTCATCTTTTCCCACTCAAATGGGGTCGACGTTCCTGGCAAGTCTTCTCCATTTTCCTTGGTCCCATACGTTCTCTTCCCTTAGATGTCTCTCCCGCAAGTTATCTCGTATACAACAGTCCCTCCGTCTTCTTCTTGGTCTTCCCCATCCTCTGTCACCTTCCACTACCATTACTGTCATTATCTTGCCAACATAAGTATTGTCTCTTCTCATGACATGTCCCTACCAATGTAGTCTTCTCTCTTGAACCTTCTTTGATATCTCCGTCACTTTAACACTGCCTCTCAGTCTCTCATTTCTAATCCCATCGGCTCTGGTGACGCCACAAATATTCTTCTTAACATTTTCATTTCAGCCACATCCATTGTCTTACAATGTGCCTTAGTCGGTGCCCATGTCTCGGCTCCATAAATCATTGCGGATCTCACTACTGACTTATACACCATTCCTTTAGTCATCAGGTTTATCCTTCTATCACACAATACACCTGACGTCCGTTTCCAGTTCATCTATCCTAGTTAAACTCTGCGGGCTATTGCCATGTCTGAATTGCCATCATTGGACACTGTTGAACATAAGTAGTTAAAACTACCTACTTTCTTCAAGTCCTGCCAACCAATTGGATTGTTTCTTCTCCTTGTCCTCCTAGGCATATGTACTCCGTTTTCTTCCTATTGATTTTCATCCCTCTGTCTTCCAAACCTTTTCTCCAAATCTCCAGTCTCATTTCCATCTCATCCTTTTTGGTGCTACATAACACTATATCGTCTGCGAACATCAGATACCGAGGAGTTTGTCCTCTAACCTTTTCTGATAATACATCGATGACCAGATTGAAGATACAAGGGCTCAGCGCAGACCCTTGATGCAACCCAACTGGCGCTGGTATCCAGACTGTGAGTCCTACACTGCTTCTCACCCGCGTTCTAGCACCATTATATAAGGTGCGTTCAAAAAGTAACGAGCCGGAGGCTGTAATGCGCAAACCGGTGACGACATCGGCTAATCGTGGCGTGTGTAACGAGGTGTGGTTCCGACCAGAGCGTGGAAGGTCACAGCCCGTCGCTAGAGGGCAGGCGTGCACGTCACGTGACGATACAAAGCGAGCAGCAGCATGCATCAATCGTCCAACCAAGACCAAGACAGTAGGCCATTCGACATGCTTCCTGGTGTGGTTGAAGACTGTGGGGCACCCATTGGGCACACACTTTGCGCAAGTGCAGTCGTTCCTTCATGATAGTGTGCACACTTCCGACGCTCAATCCGACCATGGCGGCTATGGCGTTCACTGTCACTCGGCGGTCCTGGGTAATGAGTGCATCAACCAGCTGGACGTTGTCATCGGTAATGCAGGGGGAGTGCCCCAGACCGGGCATCATCGGCTAACGGCACCCGTCCTTCCTTGAAGCGCATGTACCACGCCTTGACCCTTGCAAGGGACATGCAGTGTTCGCCGTACACTTGTGACATTCGGCGATGAATGTCCGTTCCCTCTACTCCTTCCGCTGTCAGAAACCGAACAACACCTCTTTGCTCTTCGTTTGACGCCTCCATGTCACTGTTTGCAATGCGACTGACAGCGTTGGACGATTGATGCATGCTGCTGGTCGCTTTGTATCGTCACGTGACGTGCACGCGTGCCCTCTAGCGACGGGCTGTGACCTTCCACGCTCTGGTCGGAACCACACCTCGTTACACACGCCACGATTAGCCGATGTCGTCACCGGTCGCATTCCAGCCTCCGGCTAGTTACTTTTTGAACGCACCTTATACATGTCCTGAATAAGTTACGTCTAAACTTTTAAATATTAAAACATGTAAGTTATTAAAACAGTGTTTCGAGGGTCGGATTACCTCGATGTTCTGCCCATTAAGACTACAACAATACGCATCATTATCATCATCATCATCATCATCATCATCATCCATACTTAAGTCTATTTATCATTTGAACAATCGGTGGTACCGGTATGACTGTCTGTGGAAACGAGACGCTACGTAACCCCAGATGGGAGATAATGTCGGTTAGTTTTCCACACACTGATCAGCAGATACCCCCTGTGGGCACGTAATATGGCCTCAAGAGACTCACTGAAGTGGCAAAACAAGTTGGAAGAAAGCTTTCAATAAAACACAGAACGAAAATCCGCTTATATTGAATTATATTTAACGAAGTTAGCAGGAAATCTGTGGGTAACTTCTTTAAGACATCAGGGTGGGGATAATACATGCATTGTGTTGGTTGCTAATATAATGAACTTGCTAGTATCACTGTAGGGTTGCATCCCTCGTCCTCCTGCCCATTTTTCCCCCCCACCCCATTCCGCGAGTTAATTCCAGTCCGGCAGTTTATCAACGGGCGGGCGGGCGTTCCTCCCCCTCCCCTCCCCAGGAAGTCCGGGTAGCGGGCCCTCAAAGCGAGCAATGAACCGTGTCAGCCCGATTGCTGCGATCATCGCTGGGCGGCATCCACTTGCAATTAGATGGTTAATTATGAGCTCCCTGTGCTGTGCTCCTTAGTGCTCGTCCCCTAACGACAGATAGCAGCACTGTTCATTTCTCACAAAACGCGGGTATTACCTGTTTAAGATAAGAGTTCCTCCGGTCGGTTGTACGAAAATCGTGCCCATGGAAAATAACGCCCACTGAAAAATGTGCGAAAAGCGCACCCAGTCTAGAAATTGTCCCACTCATTTGCTTACAGACTTCACTCTGCAAAGATTTTTTTTAAACTCAGCGATTCTTCTAGGTTTGTGCCGTGTCTTGTGTGGAGTTTCGCGTAGGACACCAAGCTGGCCCATCAGCGGGCTCTTGATGTCCGCGCATGGACCCCCACAGGACACGACACAAACGTAGAAACATTGCTGAGTTTATTCCACTGGCCGAGAAAGCCAATGTATTATCTCTTTGAAAGGGTTTTTTCATCAACATTTTCATTATGCTCCATTCATCAAAGAGTTTTTTTCAACTCACAGAAAGACCTATCAAGATTTTTTAAAGAACAACAACTATTTATGGGAATACAAACAAAAATATATTTTAGATTAAGTCAATTGTTCACAAAATTATTTTATATTATCAAATCAAAGCCCACATTTGTGACAGATCTGTTTTATAAATACATTTTTTCTCGACATTTTTAATAGGAGAGACCAAGTTTAAATATTGTTTTCCTCAGGCTTTGCTTGTTTCTTACCATTAATTTTTAGCCTATTTTCAATTTTGAAAAAAATTGGCTTATGAAATCACCTTTTGTCCGTGTGTGTGTACGTGTGTGTGTGTGTGTGTGTGTGTGAGGTGTGTGTGTGTGTCCCACTAATAAAATCTAAACGGCTGGAGCGATTTCAATGAAACTCGGTAAGTTCATGGTGCTATTCCCGGCGACCTCGACCGCGCCCTTCAAATTTTGTTACGTCTCACCAATCCAACATGGCGGCTGAGCGAAATATTTCACTACTAGAAGTTCACCTATGAGACTTTCAAAAACCTGGTGACTACAAAACCAACATGGCGGCCAAGCGAAGTTGAGACATTTAAATAGACTTTTCTCGCGATTTAACTACCCAAACGTAATGAAACTGGGTACAGCAATTGTTTATACACATTGTAAAGCACTGCAGTCTAATTTAGTTCAATTGTTTGCATAACCTCAAAATCGCGGCTGTGCGAAATATTTCACTGACATTCTATATCTCCGAAACTATTACAGACATCACCCTGCAATCTTGTACGGTGATAAAGGGTACTGATACAAGTTTACCTATGTATATTTCATACACCTGTAAAGTACAAAACGAACATGGCGACCAAGCGAATTTGAAATATTTTAATAGACTTTTCTCGTGATTTAACTCTCTGAGCGCAGTGAAATGTGGTACAGTAAATGATTTTGCAGATTGTAATGCACAGCCATCTAATTTAATTCAATTGTTTACATAACCTCAAGATGGCGGCTGTGCGAAATTTTAAAATTATGTTTTTATTTCTTGTGTCGTAATCATGCGATTGAAGTGAAAGTTTGAATAATGAAACTAGGCAATAATTGTCCTTGAATGGTACATAACTCTATGGCCTATACATATAACAATCCTAAACGGCGAGCTTCCGAAATATTTAGACGGTTCTCAATATCTATGAATCTTTTACAGCAGCCAAACAGATTTTTTTATGTTCATAGAGACTATGAACATATGTTCACCTATAGGACTTTGAGTAACCTGGTGAGCACAAATCCAACATGGCGGCGACGCGAAGTATAAATATTTAAATGGACGTTTCTCGCGAATTAACTATCCGAGTGCCGTGAAACGTTTCACGTTAAATGCTTATACAAATGTTGATCCACTGGCATCTAATTTATTTCAATTGTTTGCATAATCACAAGATGGCTGCTGTGTGTAATTTTAAAATCTCGTTTTTACTTCTTGTGTTCTAATCATGCGGTTGAAGTTTGAATACCACACGACCACAATAATCTTAATGTAAATAGTACAAAAATAAAAATCCAACCTGGCGACCATCTGAAATATTTAGACGGTTCTCAATATCTACGAATCTGTTACAGCAATTAAACTGAAATTTTGTATGTTGATAGAGGCAATTAACATGAGTAGGATATATGAAAATAGGCTGTATAGTTCTTCACGGAACTACTTGTTTCATTTATTTTTCTTCTTAAAAAACTGAAGCAGACCATAGTGTGGCCGAAACTGGTACTTAACCTTTTATATGTTAGTGGTTAGTACATTAACCACCTAGCAAAGGGCCAGTTTATATTGTCAAAGATGCAGATGGTTGAATCTTTCACTCACATTTCAACTATTTCTTGTGGAAGTGTTGATGTTTCTGTAAACCAAATATTATTAGTTTATCTCCTTGACCTAGGGTGCTTGATAAATTTTTAAATAAAAACAATAAAAAAATTAAAAAATGGTAGACTAATAAAAATAATGCATTTTTAATTTTAATTCTTATTATCCTAATTTTCTTTATTTTTTAATTTGAATTGTTTACTATTTTTAATTATTTAATAATGCTTAATTTTGATAATAAATAAGCTTATAAAAATGGACTTTCGAATTATTTTACCATCTTAATTGTAAAATTATAAAAGTAATTATGAGTTATTTAGTTATTGTTGTTTTAAGGGACGCATCTATGAGGTCATCTGCCCCTAGTAATTATGAGCATTAGAATGTTAAAGAAAACAAAAATTAAAATTAATAATAATATTAATTAGGCTAAAATAATTTAATGTAAGTAAATACAAATAAAATATATTTACTTCTGTACTATTCTGCCCTATAAGGGGTTATTTACCGTAATAAATATTCATTTAACAATTTTATTGATTAAGGTGTATTAGATTAATAAAATATTTGTGAGTATTGATTGTCAATAAGGAAACAATAGATATGGTTAAATACATATCATTACGTAACTGTCCTCCTGACAATACTATTCTACATACAAAACCAACCTTGCTTGTAGTGTAATCAGTAATTTTCGTCCAGACAGTCATCTAACCAAGTAGCGACCTATGGTTTCGTCCAGACCAATGGTTTCGTCCGTATCAGCCACAAATACTCCAGGTCGAGACCGTGTTGGGCGCGATTTACACTAGGCGCGTTTTGTACTGGACGCCATTTACAGGATGGAGACTCTCGAACGAAATAACTCCATTGATACGAAATATCAGTGAAGATTTTTTATTTGTCGTGTGGCCTCCTGAGAGGTCGAGTGCAGGTCTTTTTAGTCGACACCCGTGGGTGACCTGCGCGTCGGGATGAGAGATGGAATGGATGAGGATGAATGAAACTGGGCAAGGATGTGGAAGGAAGCGGCGTGGCCTGTCAGAAGGTACTGTCCCAGCATTTGCCTGGTGTTGAAAATGGGAAACCACGGAAAACCATTTCAAGGACGGCCGACGGTGGGGCTCGAACCCACGCGTCTACTGAGTCAGCCGAGAGCTTGGCCCCATGACCTAACGCTGCGCTTTAGCGAGCGTAGGCACTGCTGTCGGTATCAGTGAAGATGAATTACAGCGAATAACTTATACCAAAACTTCCTATATTGGTGCAATGTGTGTTTAGAAAATGAAGGACAGCATTTCCAGCAACTACTCTAGTTAGTTATTTAGTCAGTTAGTTAGTGAGTTATTGAGGTTTTAATGGGCGGAACTACGAGAACAGGAAGTACTCTGAAATTCATGTACGTAAATACGTTAGAGAGTGTAAATGTGTTGAACAATTTGGGCGCTACGGCGCTACTAGGCGGCTTGCCACAGTGCCCTGGCCGTCACACAGCGACTGCGAGATTCCGTTTTGTAGAGAAGGCTCTCACTGTATTATGCTGTCTGCTTGTAGCGTGGGAAAGGCAGCCATGAGATGCTAGTAGTATGTGCGCGTGCGTTTAGGGGCAAGAGGCGCGCCAGACATTCATTCTTACCTGTGTGTAACGCAAATTGTATCACGCTAAGTTTGACTTGACCCCAGCCCAAAAACAAGTCCATGTTCGGGGAGATGAGCTTGCTGTTCCTCCCCTTAAAACAATAACAATACAATATATATCCATGTTAAAAAGAACCTGAAAACTTTAGTCGATACACATTGGTATGTGTTAATCAAGAAATCGATTGCGTAATTAGACCTATAATGGGAATTTGTGTACTTAAAATAATATTATTTCTCGCCTGGTAAATACATAGGAACTGTGGCGTAACTAGGATTTGCTTCTGCAGGGGGTTGAGTGGAGTCAAACATAAACTAATTGCGTTTTTGGTTTTGTGTTTGTTGGTTTTGATTTTATATTTGCATTCTGCTTTTGCTTTCTGTTTTGGTCATGCCTTTTTTTTTTCGTAGCTGTCACTGCATGCCATCAAGCAGGCCTGCGCGCTGAGAAGACACGAGGAGAAATTGATTATGTTGATGATGCTAATTGTCGGTCCAGTGATGGAATTTAGAGGACATACTGTATGTCCCATAGAGAAATTAATATAGGAATGGAATGAAACTGGCTTTTACAAGGGGATTGAAGTAGACTTGCGTATCGAGAAAGGAAAACAAGAGGAGGGCAGAGCTATCAGGAAAGAATGCCAGAAATTTTCAAAAAAATAGAAATATCTGCCAGAAATGAATAAAATATTGTAAAGCAGAGCATGACGGTTGGGAACTGTATAATTAGAGCCCTGCGTGGATAAACAAAACGTTATCCTCATCCACACGTCTGTTATCCACATCCGCCCCTCATCCACACGAATGCTATTCGCACCCAACCCGCATCCGCACGTTTATTATCCGAATCTGACAATGAAACTCCACAGCCTGCTTCCAGTCGACCGTCCGGGTCAGGGATGGAATGAATGAAGTCCCCATCTAGCGGCGAGGATATGAACTGTGCCGGCTGCCGAAGCCTGTCGCACTCCTCTGAGGCAATGATTAAATGAATGACAGATGAAATGTAATGATAGTGGAGAGTGTTGTTGGAATGACATTTTTGACAGGAAAAACCGAAGCACCCGGAGAAAACCCTGTCTGCCTCCGTTTTTTTTTCAGCACAGATCTCACATGGAGTGACCGCGATTTGAACCATGGACCCAGCGGTGAGAGGCCGGCGTGCTGCCGCCTAAGCCACGGAGGCTGCATTATCCGAATCTACTGTCATTAAAATAATATTTTGATGTGTAACATCTTTCCGCTCGGTTGCTGGATAGTTTTGTGGGAGTGATTTTGAAATTGGGGACGGAAGTGGATCGGAGCGATCGAGCAGGCAGTGGTGGATCAAACGGAAGTATGAACTGCCCGCTCGACGATCAAACGGAAGTGTACTAGCCGGCAGTGGTGGACAACGGAAGTATGCACTGTCCGCTCGATCGATCAAACGGAAGTGTACTAGCTGGCAGTGGTGGACAACGGAAGTATGCACTGCCCGCTCGATCGATCGAATGGAAGTGTGCCCTAGCGGGCAGTGGTGGATCGAACGGAAGTATAAGACGCACTGCCAACTCAATCGATCGATCGATCGATCCAGCTGGCACTGGTAAGAGAAACAATCAGCGCGCGGTGTCGAAAATTGATACCATGACGCACTCTCGGCCATGTGGAATGTATACGACATACTGAACGGAAAACGCTCATGCGAACTCTGGTGTCAAGTGATTTAAACAAATGACATGGAACATGTTCGAAGTCTTCGTATCAGTATTTAAATGGTAAAATGCCTTAAGTCGCCTCCGTAGCGTAGCGGTCAGCATGGTTAGCTGCCGCCCCGGAGGTCCTGGGTTCGATTCCCGGCTCTGCCACGAAATTTGAAAAGTGGTACGAGGACTGGAACGGGGTCTACTCAGCCTTGGGTGGCCCAAATGAGTAGAGGGGGTTCGATTCCTCCTCAGCCATCCTCGAAGTGGTTTTCCGTGGTTTCCCACTTCGTCTTCGGGCAAATGCCGGGATGGTACCTTCTTCAAGGCCACGGCCGCCTCCTTCCCTCTTCCTTGCCTATCCATCCTCACCATCCCTTACCTTCCCTCATGATGCCCCTGTTCGCTTTGCAGGTGAGGCCGCCTGGGCGAGGTGCCAATCCCACCTGACCAGTTGTATCCCTTCCGATTCGATGTTCCCAGCTCTAGGACACTGCCCGTAGAGGCGGTAGTGGTGAGTTCCCTCGCTGAGTCCGTGGGTTCCACCAATCTGGAGGGTAAACGACTAAAAAAAATGCCTTAATATCAAACATTGTAAGTAGTCGGCATTGCATTGGCATAAGGCATTTTAAACTCCATGTCACTCAGGAACATTATCGAAACAAGCAAAATATAAATGAAACTAATTCCGTAATGCAGTATTATTGGAACGTGGAAATAAGTCACCATCTTGTGCACAATATTTGCGTAGCCGAAATAGCCGTGGGGTTATTGCGTATGACTGTGGATCTAGATATCTTGGGTTCGAATCCTGGGCGGGGTAGATACTATTGCTAGCAGATTATCATTTTAAACGATATTTATCATATCAATACCGGGTGAGTTAGCCGTGGTGGTTATGGCATGACTGCTGGCAGTCGCTCACATCCGGGAGGCGAGGAAGTTCGAATCCCACCGCCGGCAACCTTGAAGATGGTCTTCTGTGGTTTCCCATCTTCCTTCCAGGCAAATGCCGGGGTTGGTCCCTAACTATAGGCCACAGCCGCTACCTTCCAACTCCTCGACCTTCCATTCCAACTTTCCTCCCCAACGATACTTGTAGCTCACCCATTGGGTGTCCGTCTCGAAGCAGCTACAAAAACTGGCGAGCCGAACATGTCCTAGGACACTCCCGGCACTTTAAAAAAAGCCATACGCTAAAAAAAATCATATCAATATGACTCATTTTAACAGAATCCATATGAATTTACGTGTTGGTCTGTGAATCAAGAGGACCTGTTTATAAGGAATTTAAGGTTATGAGCGGTGTCGCGTCTATTAATCTAGTTGATCCATATCGTATTCTTTGTCTAGGCTAGTGCTGGTGGAAGCTACAAATCATCTAATAAAATGAGTTCCGTATTATAAACTACAATATCTGTAAGACACTCCCTTTTACAATAGATTAATATTTGTGCCAATAATACTATAAAATACCGGTGTATCAACAATTTCACGTGAGGTTTCTTCTATGTCAGATGTTACACATCATATGCGACTACTGTAAGGCATGTAATTAGCCTACTTTCGATTTTTGCAAAAAATGAAAGTAGACTTATGAGATCAACACGGGGCGAAAAAAGTGTGTCTGTCTGTGTGTATGTGTGTGTGTGAGTCTGTGTGTGTGTGTGTGTGTGTGTGTGTGTATGTGTGTGTGTGAGTCTGTGTGTGTGTGTGTCTGTGTGTGTGTGTGTGTGTGTGAGTGTGTACTCTGAATGTCTGTCCCCTCCCCCTATCAATTCGAACACGGTGAATGCGAATTGAACGAAATTTGGTACAAAGGTAGCACTAGCAAAGGACACCTCAGTGTCATGTTTTATATCGCCGCCATCTTTACTAAAACTGAATGGCGGCCACTCAAACGTTCAAAACGTAAAATCAAATAACGACTAACCAAATCATCCGATCTCTACCAAATTTGGTAACAACATACCTTCGTATAGGATGCGTCTTGTGACCAAACTACAAGGTCGTCCGCCATACCATTTCAGGATGGCGGCCGTGCGAATTATGCAAACTTTATAATCCATATCATGGGACCCACCAGTTCCGATTATCGAGCCGAGAATCGTTTTAACTATTCTAAAGGAAGAGGCACGTTCGAAATTAAAAGTTTATTTTGTAATACTATAGTGCAGACGTGATTTTAAAAAGCTGTGCTGATTCAGTAATAAGACAAGATGGCAGCGGATATCTTGTGCCTGACTTATATTTCACTAATTTGAGTATTGCATGCAATATAGCGTACTGATACAAAATAAATAAACTTTGTATGAAATGCTTTATATATAAATAATATACTCCAGTGATGAAATCGTTTAGTATAAATCATTATTTGCTAACAAGTTCTATGTAAGTCATTTTATATAGAACGATATTCGTTGACACAATTAGCTCAGTGGTAGAGCGTTAGTCTATCGCTCAAATGCCTATGGTTCAAACCCGATCAGAGCTAGGTTTTTTGCTTGAAATGTTATATGTTTATTGTTTTAAAATTAAGCGTTATATTGTGCATATTATGGTGTAAAATATATATTTAATTAAAACATAATTCGCCAGCAGATTTACTCGAGACATCTAGCTGCCAAAAAGGTAACTTCCAGATTTTATTGAAAAGTTTCTTCTTCTGGCCGCTAGAATGCACTCGCTCTGTTAGGATTATATTGTTCGATATTTCACCACTAGATGTCACGACTAGTCTACGTGGGGCTCCATTGATTACTATACCATTGGCATTCTATGCGCATCGAATTTGAAGAATGACAAGATGATACTACGATACATTTTTACTTTTTATTTTAAAGGGTTTGTAACAGCATATTTTGCGTTACTTGAAAATGTTATTTGAAGTAAAGAACAAAACGATTTCACATAGTAACTGAATTCAAGCCGTTGGTGTTAGTTCAGGTTATTAATTACTACTTTTATTTCAGGCAAATAGCAATCGAAAATATCCACATAGTTTGTATACACACGTCTCTGTAGGGTCATGGAAAGATTTGTTAATTCAATTAGGGTTGTGAAAGCCATGCACAACCAGACGTGTAAAGACATGCCTCAACTCAAAGTTGGATGTTGCCCACGGCAGGTCGTATATGTAATAATAATAATAATAATAATAATAATAATAATAATAATAATGTTATTGGTTTTACATCCCTTTTAACTACTGCTGCTTTAAGAGACACCGGGGTGCCGGGATTTTGGCCCGAAGGGGATCTTTAACGTGCCAGTAAATGTACTGACACGGCTCCCTCGCATTTGTGCACCCTCAAATGCCAGCTGACTGCGCCAGGATACGAACCTGCAACCTAGGGCCCAGCAAGCGAGAACGTTACAGCTGAGGCACGCAGCCAGTCCAGTCGATTATGTCTCCAGATCCATAACATTCTTGATATACTTCTTACCTTTCTTTCTTCAATGATGGTAGCAGTTTTTATCTAGGTTGTGGCGTTTGGTAGAGGTAAATCGTTTCTAAGGTCTTCAACAAAGAATAGTTCTATTATACTCTTTGATAATAACAACGAGTTATAACTATACTCATACATTTAGGAGAGAGTAGGCTATGTGTTCTTTACTGAACATCTTGTTTTAAATTAGATAAAGCATAAAGTCTTAAAGCAACATGTTTAGATATTTGAGACTATGTACTGTAAGTTATGTGTACAGCCAAAATTGCACCCATTTCAGTCCGCAGTGTGAGTTATGCTTAATGACACAATTTGAATGAGATTTGCTTAAATCATCTTACATTTGTCATAAAAAAAAAACATAACGGAAAAATAAATGTCATAAACATCCGGGTCCTGGTAATGATATTCAACAAATTCGTATTGTATTCTACAAACTATCCACAAATTTACTCCAAACATTATCCGCAGCTTATCCGCTATCCACACAGCCATGCGAACTATACCCTCTAGGTGAATTTTTTTTCGGATAACCGCGGATATCCTCATCCGCGCAGAGCTTTACCTATAGTTATGTAAGTCACTCAAGTAGTGTCAGTTTCGAAGACTTCCACCAGATGAGTGGGACACGTCAGTTTATTTTACCATAACAACACCATTAACTTATTTTGGGTAGCAACGCTCCGATTGCAGGAAGCAATACCGATCACTCTCTCTGAAAATCAGCGAACAACGCACTAACGCCATCTATCGATTTGGAAATATAAAAAGAGCACAACTGCTTTTTGAAATAGTCGTTTTAGAGACGAATTTAGAGAAAATCGAACATCACACGAAAGTAGAAATTGGCACAATGTTGATGTATGTCCTATAGATTAGGTCCAATAACTCATGGTGAAAACGTATCTATTGTCATCCACTCACACTCTAGGAACTTCACATGCAGTAGGCTATTATGAGAAAAGTAACTAATTGAACAGAGTTTTGAGCTTAGGGTAAGATATGCCAGTAACAGTTTTCATATAATTTAGTGAAGATCATAATGGTATTTGAAGTAACTTTTCAGTGTTGGCTTAGTAAACAAAAGTTTGGTGCTTTTCAGTCGGTCAACACGATTGTACCAGCATGAGATGTGTTATTCCCTAAACCTGAAAAAATACATCCAAGTGTATTTATTAATCTCATATAACTTTTTTCAGAATTAGGGAATAACCCATCTCATTTGGGTACAATCGTTTTGACCCACTGAAAAGTACCAAACTTTTTGTTAGTGAAGATCATCAGCATGTATTACGCACAAGGCTGCTTCACATTCCCAATCAGCTCTCGGTCCTGCAATGTGAATAAAATCACTTTTATTCTTGGTGACAGATAACATACTTTCTGGTACAGGCTTACGCTTTCTTTCACCTGCATCTTGTATTTAGCCAATGTTTATGTAGATAGATATTGAAAACATGAGATTACATTCACCAAACCGGGTGAGTTAGCCATGGTCGTTACGGCGTGGTTGCAGGCAGTCGCTCACATCCGCGAGGCGAGGAGGTTCGAATCCCCCCGCCGGCAACCTTCTGTGGTTTCCCATCTTCAATCCAGGCAAATGCCGGGGTTGGTCCCTAACTAACCTCGTCCTTACAATCACACTTTCCTCCCCAGACAACACTCCACACGCAACGATACTTTTAGCTCACCCCATGGGTGTCCGCATAGAAGCAGCTACGAACTCTGGCGAGCCGGACATGTCCTCGGACACTCCCGGCACCAAAAGCCATACGCTAAAAGAAAACATTCACCAAGTACTTTTAGCATGTGTCTTAGTAAAATAAAAAAGTAGGAACTCTTATCAAATGCATAGGCTTCAGTGTTTCATCTCGCAAACTGTGTCACTAAAACTCGGCAATTTCTCTAGGTTTGTGCCGTGTCTTGTGTAGAGTTTCGCCTAGGACACCAAGCTGGCTCATCAGTGGACTCTTTGTGTCCGTGCCCGGACTGACACTGCACTGGTCGTGAAAGCCAATATACCATCTTTTTGGAAGCCTTCATAGGGAGGTTAAGGCTGCTTGAGCTTTTAACTCTCACAGTAAAGAGGCGCAGGTGTGTTTCATAAAAAGGGAGGTAGCGCGTAGTTCGCTACTCATGTGGGGGTCCGGGCACCGAGATCAAGAGCCCGCTGATGAGCCAGCTTGGTGTTCCTGACGAAACCTCTCACAAGACACAGAACAAACCTAGAAAATTTGCTGAGTTTTATTTCACTGGCCGTGAAAGCTAATATACCATATTTTTGTAGCACTAAAGTTTGAACCCATTGAGCTACAACGGCAGTCAGCGTACAACCAAGCTAAAAAACTTGGAATTCGGGTAATAATGTGCTGTTTAATTCAGCTGTGGAAAACAAATGAAGAATTATTATGCTTGTCACACTGCTCTATGGAAGTGATAGTTGGACTCTGGATAGATTGGAAAAGAATCGACTTGAAGCTGCTGAAATGTGGACATGGCGGGTATGACAAGAACGAGCTGGATGGAAAGAAAAACCATCCTGGAAGTCTTAATGGAAGTCAGAGAAGAGAGAAGGTTAATGAAGGAAATGGGAAAAAGAAAAATAACATTTATTGGACATGTCATCAGACACAACACTTTCATCGTTAACATTCTTGAAGGGAAAATGCTGGGAAAGAAAGGAAGAGGACGGCCTAGGACGAAGTATTTGGAAGACGTCAAGAACAGAATGGGATGTGACAATTACATGGAACTGAAACGAACCACCAACGACAGAAGAGTGTGCCAAGGCAATAGTCTTTAAAATACAGTGGAACGTGGCTAATTCGAACTTCTATAATTCAAAATCTTCTTTAATTCGATTTTTTCTCTTGGTCCCTAGCATTTTATATACAATCAATGCTAAAAAATCGTGGTTAATTCGAATTATATTTTGGATTGTTCGAAGTTTTTTAGTGTCAAAGCCGAAAATGTCGCAGTTTGTGGTGAGCTGACCGACGCAGAAATCATCGCCGATGTACTGGACTCTGAAAAACAAGATGGTGACGACGAATCTGGAGATGAACTCGTGGAGGAAGTTCCGGAAAAAACTTTTCTGAGTGCAGCCCAAGCAACAAACGACATCACAGAACTTAGGCATTTTTCAAAAGTAGAAATGACATTAGTGATTCTGTTTTCCGTTCCTTATATTTGTTCGATTCTTTTGTGATGGCCGAGAGACTTAATTGTAGGAAACAGGTAAAAATCTCAATTTTTTTTGAAAAATAGTAGATTTTTCTAAAACTTAACTAGATTGCTGGATTACTACTGTCGTTAAATAGGTGAATAGTACATTTTGGTTTTATTTTATAATTTGAAACTTTTGAGATTATTCACAGTACCGTTGTCCGTTAATCTGCTTTGTTGAACGTAATACGTAATACCTCCGTGGCTTAGGCGGCAGCACGCCGGCCTCTCACCGCTGGGTCCGTGGTTCAAATCCCGGTCACTCCATGTGAGATCTGTGCTGGACAAAACGGAGGCAGACAGGTTTTTCTCCGGGTACTCCGGTTTTCCCTGTCAACATTTCATTCCAGCAACACTCTCCACTATCATTTCATTTCATCTGTCATTCATGTAATCATTGCCCCAGAGGAGTGTGTCAGGCCTCGGCAGCCGGCACAGTTCATATCCTCGCCGCTAGATGGGGGCTTCATTCATTCCATTCCTGACCCGGTCGGAGACTGGAAGCAGGCTGTGGATTTTCATTTTCAATACGTAGTATGTAAGCACTTTACTTGTTAAAAACCTATGTAATATTATGTTTAATAAAAGTTCTTGGATGAAAACTTACAATTTGAATATTTTCTCTACCCTTTTCAAAGAACTTTCTTAATTCGAATTATTGGATAATTCGAATTTTAATACAGGTTTTTCTCCGGGTACTCCGGTTTTCCCTGTCAACATTTCATTCCAGCAACACTCTCCACTATCATTTCATTTCATCTGTCATTCATGTAATCATTGCCCCAGAGGAGTGCGTCAGGCCTCGGCAGCCGGCACAGTTCATATCCTCGCCGCTAGATGGGGGCTTCATTCATTCCATTCCTGACCCGGTCGGAGACTGGAAGCAGGCTGTGGATTTTCATTTTTCAATACGTAATTTGTAGTATGTAAGCCCTTTACTTGTTAAAAACCTATGTAATATTATGTTTAATAAAAGTTCTTGGATGAAAACTTACAATTTGAATATTTTCTCTACCCTTTTCAAAGAACTTTCTTAATTCGAATTATTGGATAATTCGAATTTTAATACAGGTTTTTCTCCGGGTACTCCGGTTTTCCCTGTCAACATTTCATTCCAGCAACACTCTCCACTATCATTTCATTTCATCTGTCATTCATGTAATCATTGCCCCAGAGGAGTGCGTCAGGCCTCGGCAGCCGGCACAGTTCCACTTTGAATAAATGCCACTTTGAAAAGTAAAAGTGAGGGTTGAGAGAAGAAATGATGGGGCAGTGACGAATTAAATAAGAAATGGGAAGATAAAATGTTACGGTGTTGGCTATATTGAAAACTACTGCTCTCCTCTGCCAGTTCAGTAGCCTCCCACTTCAATATTCAGTGTCGCGTGTTCGTGTCATTATTTTTAACATGCTCTTGCGCTGGACAATTTTGCATGGCCTTTTAAAGCCAGGAGGTTATAAAAGTATGTAAATTGGGAGTGAGCCCATCGTAATCACCGTGAAATGAACTTGACGTGATGCTGTGATAGGTACTCTTCCGTCCTATTGGGCCTACGTGTTACATTAATCGCAAACAAGATCGCCAGCTAACAATAGCCTATAGTCAAGCCCCACACATAAAACAAACAAAAAAATTACACAATGATAATAATTATTGAGGGGATTATTGAACTATGCTAGTTCATTTTGGGACAGTAAAATTAATCACTTACAGTACGTCGATAGAAGACGAAATTCCTGTTTTCTTTTAGAACTAACTTATTAGATCATATCTATTTCTAGCACATCTCAGTGGCGGCTGGCGGATAATTGTTCAGGGTGGGAGGTTGTAGGGTAAAAGACTGCTTGATATCAGAGGAAACTGTATTGAATTGCGCGGTAAAACGGATGTACCTCATTCATCACGAATGCCGCAGTTCAGAGAACATCACATTGCCATCGGATAAAATGGATTATAAGTTAGTCTAAATGAAAACCTTCACGAGAAAAAAAACAGCTAAATAAGTTATATACCAGGGCGAGAAAGAACTGCGAGTGTCACAAGTACGCGCAAGGGTTTTAACGGAGTATCTCGGATGTCTCCGTCCGCGCCTTGGCTCCCTTGTTGCAATCAGTGGGCAACGACCAGCCTTGTTAAGTGTTGGGATAGGACTTACTCGGTCTAGCATCTCTGCCATACCCTTCACTATTGAGATCTGGTCGGTGGATGGACCTGGCAACGACCAGCCGTGTTAACTGTTGGGATAGGGCTTACTCTCCCATACCCTTCACTATTGAGATCTGGTCGGTGGATGGGCCTGGCAACGACCAGCCGTGTTAACTGTTGGGATAGGACTTACTCTCCCATACCCTTCACTATTGAGATCTGGTCGGTTGATGGGCCTGGCAACGACCAGCCGTGTTAACTGTTGGGATAGGGCTTACTCTCCCATACCCTTCACTATTGAGATCTGGTCGGTGGATGGGCCTGGCAACGACCAGCTGTTGGGATAGGACTTACTCTGCCATACCCTTCACTATTGAGATCTGGTCGGTGGATGGGCCTGGCAACGACCAGCCGTGTTAACTGTTGGGATCGGGCTTACTCTCCCATACCCTTCACTATTGAGATCTGGTCGGTGCTTGGGCCTCGCAACGACCAAACTGACGAGTGCTCCTAGACAGTTGGCACGCTTCGCTTTGCTAGACAGTTCACAGTAACTTACTATAAGATTTCCTGAATTATTAAAGAACAACATTATGAATTCCTATACATAGGATATATAAGGAAACGTACAGCTTTTATTACTAAAAATATTATTACGATATTAATTGTTTCTCTTGAATTAATCTGGTCGTTGTGAAACACTTCAACCATATTACCGGCCGCCACTGGTACATCTATGAAGTTTCATACTGAATTCAGTATTTTGGCACGGTTTTAGCACACTACCTGAGATAATGTGCACATATGAATACGAAATGTTGGGTTCAAGTATATGCAGCGATACTTTTAGTACAGTCGATAACGTCACGGATGACATGAGGGCGTTGATATTCGTCTTTTTTATGTTTATGCTTGAATTGCTGCCATATTGGTCAATTGTATGAGTATTCAAACAGTACTTCGTTACATGGCGATGTAGTCACATGTGTTCAACTACTTGGTTAGATGACTGTTTGGACGAAACCATTGGCCGCTACTAGGTTAGACATCTGTCTGGACAAACATTACTGCTTGTAATACAAGCAAGGGAGTCTGGAGTGTGAGCATAGAAATTAACATGTACTGTAGGGGAGGCTTCGCTAACTCCGCAGTACGTCTAATTCCACAGTACTTGAAATATACTATTTCTGCAGAGATACCCCAGTGCATGCGACGAGTTCATCTTACCATTTCTGATGAATCCACTCTTTAATTCCTCTTGGCTATGAATTTAGAACGGGAATTGCTACTACCCAGTGGAAAAATCGGGAAAACTTGTGTTACTTATCGGTGAAGATTTTCTATATAATCTCATGGTATTTGGTGGTGCCGCAGTGGTAGTAATGAAGCATATTATTGGACTTATAATTCTGAGCATTTAGACAAGGTACCGCAGTTTAGACTTAGTACCAGTAGTATCAACAAAAAAACCTAAAATGATAATAAATTTATGTTCGACGATGTCGAAATGTTAACATTATATGTCAGAAAACTGTATCATAATGATGGTCATTATAACACTATTTTTCATTTTGAAACAGTTTCTCCCACCAATCAGAGCTCAAGAAACAGTTGTGTGACCAATTAGGTAAGGATAGAATCGCACCTGCGCTGACTTCCACGGCCTTCTATTTTAAATTTCACTGCGTGGCTTCTACATAGTGGGGTATTCCAGGAGGCCATGGTATTCTCTGCGTCCCATGCGCTCTCTTCAGTACATAAAACTCGACAGATATTTATGAATATTTATGTTCGAACATAAAATAGTTATAATTATCGTCGAACATAACCAGTCGTATGCAACTCGCCTATAATGGTAATTAAGACACTCGTTTGGAAATTATTTTCTTCGAATGTATTATTTTAAGTATTAGGTGATTTAGACATCCCAAGCCGGATGAAATTGTAAGAACTGAACTTATAATAATTATAATTTTTTTTTTTTTTTTTTTTAGTTTTTCGAGGGAAACCGTGGGGAAATCTTCAAAAGACAGATTGCAAGCTTCCGGACCTACAACTGTGCAGGATTCTTACCTACTAAAAACCCACAAACCCTATACTTGGCTTAAGGTCACCCCGGAACTGCCTGTTCAGCCTTACTTCAGGGTGGAGCCACTGTTACGACCAGAGGTCTCAGTCAATTTCATTTAACATGATGATAATGAAATTACTCACCATCATCTTCACTGTCTTCAGCAACCAATCTTCTCGGTTCCTCCTCTTTTTTTGTTTTCAGCAGCTCAGAGATGTAGACTGCAATCTGTGCCCAACTTTCTCTGCTGCTGAGCATTTTATCCACCACATTGTCTGGTGTAATGACTCCAACTTTTGTCTCCAGAAGCCTTCGAAGATTTCTCCACCTCAAGCATGCAAAGAATGTGTGCTGAACATCGTCCCATTGATCATCACAATAACGACACCGTGAACTCGGTGAAATTCCCATTCGATGGAGGTATGCATCATAATAACCATGGCCAGAGAGAAACATGGTAATGTAATAGTTAACCTCACCATGTTCCCTCGACAACCATGGCTTCAGTTGCTTGATGAGCCTAGCGGTCCACCTGCCACGATGTTCACGTTCCCATTCTTCCTGCCATTCCAGAAGAGATCTGTTTCTTTCCTCCATCTTCACGCGTATCTTAGAATGCTCGTCTTTGCGCAAGTATATACGGCGCCTTTCCTTGGCCAGGATGTAAATGGGTATCGCCCCAGCTATTACTAGCACTGCCGGTCCAGACACTGTACGATAGGCAGAAGTTATTCTGAGGGCAGCTCTTCTGTGAACAGAGGTTATCCGCTTCCTATACATCTCAGAGCCAAGAGCTACTGACCAAATCTCTGCACCATAAATAATAACTGATTCCGCCACTCTCATCAGCAGTTTCCTCTTCAATGGTGAAGGGCCGCCAATATTAGCCATGAGCCGCGACAAGTTGTTAACAATCCTTGCAGCCCTATCAGCAATCTTGCTGATATGATTCCAGAATGTTAACTTGCTGTCAATCATAACACCTAAGTAACGAACAGCAGGAGCTGTTTCTATCACTTGATTATCTACTAGCATTGGTACAACTCGTGGAACTCTCTTCTTAGTAGCAAGGACTAGTTCTGTTTTATGAACTGCTAGTTGGAGACCATGTTCATTCATCCAGGTGGAAACTCTCCGCATTACCTGATTAAGTTTAAGTTGCAGACCCTCCATGGAGCGCTCCATAATGAGCACAACAAGATCATCAGCATATCCCACCAAATATGTGTCTTCTGGCATCTCCATCCGTAAAATGCTGTCATAATTTACGTTCCATAAATCAGGACCTAACACGGAGCCTTGAGCCGCCCCCGCTGTTACCTTGCGACACTTGACTCTGTACAGCCACCAACCCTCGATAAGGGTTGTGCCTATAATTATGCCTAGCAAAGGGAAGTTATAATGGAAGATATAATTTGGGCTGTAGGACATACGGAGCTGGTAGGCCAACAGCGACCTACATTCGTAAGTACTGCAAGCCGGCAGACTTATGTAATAATAACACAACACATCGACATATCGCTGACATGGCCGACCTACTTAAAAACCTACAAATACAGAGGACGCACACGCGGCGGGCGTCTCGGGCTCTGGGGCTCTCCTTTCTTCTTGGATCATCACTAGTCGAGGTATCAGTGCTACGCGAGACTGGTAGGGCGCTGCCATTGCCGCGGTCCCAACACGACATCATGGAGGACGGGTATCATCGGTAGAGTGAGTAATGTGTGTCTGCTAAATTCCTTTTCCCTCTAGTAATCATCCCCCCTTTCATCTAGACCGAAGTGCCACCCATCAGTAGCTTACAATAAATCCCTCTCTCACAGTCAAAGGCTCTATCTTTTCATTGCACGTAGTAGTCGTAAAACCCCACCCCCTTAGTTTGTAGTTAGGTTAAGATCCAGTATTTCCCGCTGCGCCATGCTGTCAGGCAGTACCCGAAGACGACTCGCAGGTGTTTGGCCTGCTAAGGCGCTCCCGTTAAGTCTGGTAAGTATGGGTCCGCAGTTCTCCATAAGACATCCTAGTAAATCCCCGTAGATGCAAGGATGCCCAGTAATCAACACCCCTTTTAAATGGTGGTTAAGGCACCAATCAAACATCCTTAACAAAAATGGTGGACACGCTGGTAGTCGTGAGAAAAATTTTTCCCCCCAGAAGAATCACGTAGAGGATAATTTTTGCTATCCATGATAATTATATCACCCCCCCCCCCCCCAAACCCAGCTTTAACGTCGATTGACAAGAGAGAATGCAGTAGAATCCTCTTGCAGATAAGCGTTTTAAGATTTTAGCAACCCCTAACTAGAGAAGTAGATATAAATATTTAATACCCACCCACCCCGGCCCTTAAAGTTAAATAAGCCTTTACCACCCTAGTAGGTAGTAGGAATTAACCCATAGCAGTTTATAGAAATGGTAACGAAGTAGAGATAATTACCCCACTCTAATAGAAGACAGCTTATTCCCTCAGATTAATTCCCCTAGAATAAGACAGTGTTACCTATTAACCCAGGCATTTTTTTTTCAGCAGTGACATTACAGTGTACATATTGTTGTAGATCATAAGTTAGTTAGGAAATATTCGAGTGACCGAGTGAACAGCAACCTTGGTAATATGAGTAGACAGGAGGAGCGAGCTACCTTTACACTACACTTTCACAGACACGACAATGACGATACAGCAAGGTGGCACAGCTCAGTCTTTGTTTACAAGTAGCATCAGGGGACACCGTACTGACTCAGCTCAGCGAACAGTCCTTACAATTATGATTATCAGCAAACTAGGCACGCGACATACAGCTGGCAGCCAGACAGGATATATAAGACTGTAAACGTCCAGATAAGCAAAACACATGTCTGCTAGCGGAAGTAAGAGATTACGGGTTCAGAGCCTAGCGTAGGCATGTAACAGTGAGACTAGCATAAACAGATTTAGCATTTCAGAGCACATCCCTCAATGTAATGAAAGCGTAATGTAGCAAGGAAATTTCTAGTAAGCATTCAGTCATGCTCCCATAACATGCGTTATTTTTTTTTTAGGAAATATATTTCACGTTGCAGTAAAAGTAGTATCTTCAGAAAGCGTACCCTCACGAAGTCCGACAGGACATGAGTATGAGCAATTATCAAGAGCATCAGATGCTGACAAACGAACGGCAAAAGTTTAAATACGGCGTAACTTCAGCTTGGTGGGCACACGACAGTGATAGTTATATTATATGATTATTATTATGAATACCATAATATCATGCATTCGGAAGAGGTTGTTCTTATGAGGTAAGTTATTATGAGAATAATATATGAGTAGAAGAAGTCGATTTTTGAAGTGAGTTTTTACAAGGGAGGAACGAAGGGCGTTACCCAACCCTTAAAGAAGAAGTTAGTTTTTAAGTGTCTTGCGGCAGGAAGGAGATGATATTCCCTGACCATGAGATAAGTATAGAAGAAGTTGATTTTTGAAGTGAATTATTATAAGGGAGGAACGAAGGTTGTTACCTAACCCTCAGAGCAGAAGTACTGAGTAAGTAGTGAAGTTAGTTATTAAGTGTCTTGTGGCAGGAATGAAATGATATTACCTGGCCATGAGATGAGAAGGTAGAGATACGATGCATGAAGAATTTTAATATTATTACGTTTATAACTACTGTCATAATTTATCACAATCGTTGCCACCACTGTGCCAAACGCCTATAAGCAAATATATGCATATTAGAATTTCAGTAACGTTATTCATGAGAGCGCGCATGAAGATATTTTATTCCCATTCTTTAAAAGAAGAGTCCACCAAGAAGCGATAAATTAGTATATGCTCAAACTCAGTACATGTTAGATCTAACGTCCGTCAAAACTCATTTGTATCGGTGTACAATCAGACTATTGACAGGCGATATTTCTATGGTATTATGATAAACTATTGATAGGATTATATATAATGTACATGTTAGATCTAATAACGTCTCTTGGGATGCGATTTGTATCGGAGTACAGTCAGCCTGCCAACAGACGGTATTTCTATGATATTATACTATAGGACGGTTAGGAGTGAAAGTTAAATAAATACATTTTTGGAACTAAAGCGATAGCTTGAAGGTATTATATTGGTAAGATGATAAGAATATAGGGAGATAAGCAACGCGAATCAGATACTTAAGAGCAGCTGAGAAAATCACGCCGAAAGATATACTACAACGCATAATTGAACAAAGCACAATTACGCTACATTTCAACAATTAATTCAAAACTTTCAAGGGATAATAACATCGAAAAACCAAGTAAAGAGGAATAATATCCAAACATAATACAAGCTGGTCAGAAAGAGGAAACCTTCTATTTATGTCATAAGAGTAAAGGGTAATATTTTATTAACGGCACTGCAGACCAGTGCAGTTTCAAATGCCATCAACCAGTCTGCAAACATGGGTTATCGAATCTTATAGATATAGGATATAGGACATAGATATATGGGTAGGCGCTAGGGAAAGACTAAACTTTATATAATTAACGTTCAAAGGTAAATACCCCCATTTTTTTCAAGGGATTTTTCCATTAAATATCCACCCTTCAGACACACAGACCACCCCCACCCCCTGTAAATACCATACATACTAAAGTAAATTTATTCATATTAGATTTAGGAGTAGGGACTAGAGTTAAGAACTGATGGAACTCCAAGCACAAATAAAACCCCATTTCTTCCCCCTATATATAGTGGCATATTTTAAAAGGGTATAAAACGCATATGTTAATAACAATGTTATTTTTCAGGAAGTGTTAACAGCTCAGTCAATAAATTAAATAAAAATGTAAACGGTTCATAAGAGATATCAGAATGGCGGTTAAACAACCGTCTAAGCTACCTAATCATTGTCCAGTCAGTCCATGGAGACAATGATATTTTCATAAGTTGCATATAATACTGTCACCACTTTAAAGTAACTCAAAGCGTCACAATTAAACATAAACGCGTAGTAAGAAGTTTACTAACACAATGTCTGCATTTAAATACGTTGAGAAGTAAACACGGTGGAAGGATGTAATTGCAGGAAGGTTCATTCCCTGTTGAGTGTAGTAGCCCAGGATGGTCAATGCCCTGAGGTTATAATGTGAAATAGTTATGTATGCAGGAAGGTTCATTCCCTGTTGAGTGTAGTAGCCCAGGATGGCCAATGCCCTGAGGTTACAAAGTGGTATAAATATATATTGAGGTTCTATAGATATATGACGGAGCATATATCACAAAGTAGTATGTAAGAGATATTAGTACACAGATTCAAAAATGCAGACATTATTAGTAAACTCCTTCGCAAAACGTAAGAAAAAATAATAATTTGGGGAAAGCGCCTCAATAAGAACAGACGTTAACAATACTTTCTGATTTCAGAATAATGATAAGATGACAATTCCTGTACTCCCCATTGTAGAACGGGAGGACAAGGTGTAAACAAGGTGACCATGGACCAAGAAAGAAGAACCAACAGACTCGGAAACAGAAAATCGAAGAGAACAAAATAGTAGCATGTACAGCCATTTTATAGGCAGGTTAACCTTAAAATCTAGCTCTTTTTCTAAACTCATGTTTTATCAGAGATGAACCGTAACAGCATAACTCTCTTAGGTAAAATTATAAATCATCCCCCATGTCATAGGGAGGTTAACAGGGCACATGCACCCCCACGACCGCACACAGAATGACGTAGCTTTACGCAGTCCGTGGACGGGTTCCGCAAGGGTAGCAAAGCCTAGACTCTCTATATTTTCATTCCCACGTGGTAAGGAGATTAAGGATATCAGTGCACCCTCGCGGTACACTTGGCCTAGTGAAGCATTACACTTACACAGCACACTTTTTTTTCCTTTTCACTACACTACGCTTCAGAGGCACAGGCTAAGCTGAGAGGGCTAACTATACTTTAAACTCCACACATCATCATCCATACATAATAGGAAAATTACAGTCGTACACGCACCCTCAAGGCAGTACATGATGGGCGTTGTAAACGCAGCTCATGAACTAGTCCGGGAGGAGTGACTACAACCTAAATTTCCTATACACTATTTCTTTTATCTTTCTTCACCAAACGTCTTAATGTGAATTTCTTTCATAATTAACCTCAGAGAGTCACTAATTTCTAATTTGATCTTTAATTAACTATTTAATTATCTCATTAATTGATCGATACTCTTAACAATAATATCAGATCAAATGAACAAGGTTATCACAGACAATTTAAAGTGATCATGTCAACATTGCAAAGCAAAATGTAACGAAGTATCAAATGACTGTATAACACCATATTCCACCCCTGCCACGCCTACCAACCCCTGGCAAGACACACTTACCCACCCTACAACGAGCACACAGAAGCAGAAGAAAAAGAAGAACAGAGGAAAGAAGATTCGAAAGAAGATGAACAAAAAAAAAACTGCAGTAAGAAGAAATATTCTACTTTAACATCGCGGGACCACTGCAATTGTCGAGGACGACAATTAAAACCGAGCGAGGTCTTGTACAGCCACCAACCCTCGATAAGGGTTGTGCCTATAATTATGCCTAGCAAAGGGAAGTTATAATGGAAGATATAATTTGGGCTGTAGGACATACGGAGCTGGTAGGCCAACAGCGACCTACATTCGTAAGTACTGCAAGCCGGCAGACTTATGTAATAATAACACAACACATCGACATATCGCTGACATGGCCGACCTACTTAAAAACCTACAAATACAGAGGACGCACACGCGGCGGGCGTCTCGGGCTCTGGGGCTCTCCTTTCTTCTTGGATCATCACTAGTCGAGGTATCAGTGCTACGCGAGACTGGTAGGGCGCTGCCATTGCCGCGGTCCCAACACGACATCATGGAGGACGGGTATCATCGGTAGAGTGAGTAATGTGTGTCTGCTAAATTCCTTTTCCCTCTAGTAATCATCCCCCCTTTCATCTAGACCGAAGTGCCACCCATCAGTAGCTTACAATAAATCCCTCTCTCACAGTCAAAGGCTCTATCTTTTCATTGCACGTAGTAGTCGTAAAACCCCACCCCCTTAGTTTGTAGTTAGGTTAAGATCCAGTATTTCCCGCTGCGCCATGCTGTCAGGCAGTACCCGAAGACGACTCGCAGGTGTTTGGCCTGCTAAGGCGCTCCCGTTAAGTCTGGTAAGTATGGGTCCGCAGTTCTCCATAAGACATCCTAGTAAATCCCCGTAGATGCAAGGATGCCCAGTAATCAACACCCCTTTTAAATGGTGGTTAAGGCACCAATCAAACATCCTTAACAACTCCTTCATCTGTGTCATACTGTATCCAACGATCACAAAGATAATTCCTCAGAACAGACGCCAAGTAGCGAGGAATGTTGAATGTTGTTTCAAGTGCAGCTATTATGTCAATCCACCGGGCAGAATTGAAGGCATTTTTCACATCCAGAGTAACCAGTAAGCACATTTTCCTAGAGAAATGGTTGCCCTGCTCAATGGATCTGACAGCCATCACCACTTCTTCAATGGCGCTGATGGTGGACTTACCCTTCACAAAACCGTATTGTTTGGGGGACAGACCTCCTGCAGCAACAATCGCTGCCTGAAGCCTTCCTTTAATCATCTTCTCAAACAGTTTGCCAGCCATGTCCAACATGCATAGAGGTCTCTGACCTGAAGCAGTAGTGGGATCTCCTTTGCCTTTAGGCATGAGCACAAGCCTGGACACTTTCCACGGGGTCGCAAAGACTCCCTGCAGTAAACAACAATTATACATGTTCAGCAAAACATCTGGTTCCTCTTCGGATATCATCTTTATCACTTCAGCAGGAATTCCATCCGGCCCTGGTGCCTTCTTATTCTGAAAAGATCGTGCTGTAGTTTGTAATTCCTCTCTAGTGAATAGCGGAATATCATCAAGCATCACCGGAATGTGATCGGGAATTCTCTCTGGATGATTAGGAAATAGCTCATCTATAATAGCTTCCTTCTGGGATGCCGTCATAGCAGCAGTAGACACCATAATGCCGCCGAGCTTCTTATTGACAACTTTGTAGCCCAGACCCCATGGGTCCTGATCCAGATCGTTAATGAGCTCGTTCCATTTATGTGCCTTACTTTGAGCTATGGCCCGTTTTAGAGCCCTCCTCGCTACTCTACACTCTTCTATCGCATTTGCAAACTCTAGAGAATCTCTGCAGAGCCTTTGTGCCCTTCTCCTTAATCGAAAACACAATCGTCGAGCCTCTGCTATTTCAACATTCCACCAATAGGCTGGCCGTTTGTTCGAAAAAATCTTCTTTTTGGGCATGGATGCTCCGCAAGCCTTAACAATGAGATCAATGGTCGACCTAACCAGGGTTTCTGCAGAATTCGCGGGGCTATGTCGATACAAATCCTCCAGAACTTGTTTCCCTTGTGCTATTACTGCAAGAAGAATTTCACCATCCATGTGATCAACATTCCATCTAAACGGTATTGGAATTTCATGGACTAGGCCTCCTCGAGGCCTAGTATTAAAAAGGATGTATCTATGATCACTGTTGTTATAATCTAGCATTACATGCCAGTCTGCAATGCAAGCAGCAAGATCTGCAGAGACAAACGTTAGGTCTGGTGTGGTTCCGTTTTGCCCAGGCCGACAAAATGTTGGAACATCACCGCTATTTAGCAGCACCAAGTCCAACCTAGCAGTCATCTCCAAAATCCTATGGCCTCTCCCGTTTGTATGAGCCAAGCCCCACTCAACTGCTCGACCATTAAAATCACCGGCCACCAGAATACCCCCAGTTACTGTACCTAGGAAATCCTCAAGGGCAGATAGTCGGGTCTCAAACTGCCGAATTGATTCATTGGGTGTTAAGTAACAGCTTACATAAGAAATATTTCTGCTCTTGACCCAGACAAAGCCATTTCCAGCACCAAACTTTTCAATAAAAACTCTGCTTGGATCCGCTACCCATATAGCAGCCGTCCCACTTTCATCAGAGTACCAAGATGGAATATCCCTGTTCTTATATTGTTCGCTAATAAGCACAACATCAATATTCTTTTCCGCGGCAAACTGAACTAGGAGATCGTTAGCCACCCTGCTACGATGAATGTTGCCTTGTAGAAATCTTAGCATTTTGACTGTTGAGCACTCTCCAATGCACGTCGAAATACAGCACACATACCTGACCCGATCACATGGTCGTCATTTTTGCCTTCACACGCGCAGATCGAGCATTTTGGGGCAGTCGTGCAGTGAGCAGCTTTATGCTCCTTTCCCCCGCATCTGTATCACAACTTAGACCTGTCAGGACCTGTACATTGTCTTGCCATGTGACCATAGCCCATACATCGAAAGCATTTCAGCACATTGGTCCTTTTCCGAATACGGCAGCTAACCATGCCTATCTTAATGTGCTGATCAAGGAGCAACTCATTTGCCGCATTGGAGTTTACCACAACTATGGCCATACGCTGTTCTCTGGAATTGGGCTTGGTAATAGTAACTTTTATTTCACCCATGTTATCCTTAAGCCGGTCCTCTAATATTGCCTGGACTTCCTCTGTTGTTGTAAGACAGTCCAAATCCCTAATTTCCAAGGTTATGGTAGGAGCCAACATTTTGACTTCACCCAAACCCTCAGCGGCTTTGTAAATCATCTCCCTGAACTTAGATTTATCTCCATTTTTCCCTCTCATTTCAAGGAGCACCGCACCAGTCGACGTTCTGCGAATCGATTTAAGGTTTACGCCACTGCAATCAGTTGTTGCTTGCTGACGCAATGATTGAAGAACTTCTGAATATGTCTTCCCCTCAGTAGGCTTGATAACCATTGCCTCGTTGCGTCTCCTATCCTTCGTTTTATTTCCCTTCTGATGTAGAGAATGATTACTTCTAAGTTCTCCCTTTTCGTCCTCCAGAATAACTTTACCGCTATGACCCCTGTGTTTCCTTGTTCGAACTGTTTGCCAGGCATTTTCTGCTAACTTCTCCACGGGAGGTTCAATGACCACAATTTCATTTGCAGATATGTTTTCGGAATTGACACTGCTCTCAATAACAGTAATCATTGTTTCTCCTTGACTTGCAGCCTTCTCGCATATGGGAGTTCTAGGTCGAGTGATAGTAGTGACCTCTGTTGCCAATCTAGTTTTGCGGCAGTGATCGAGGACATCAAAAACCTCTACTAACTGCGCTAGGCTATTCTTGATATTATTACTCACATTTCTTTGAGTTTTGGTAGCTGCCATCATGATCTTCAGTAATCCTATTCCTTTCAGAATCTCTGACTCTTCTTTTATGTCTATTTCATTTCGACATTTACCTTTGTCCGCAGTGAATCTCAATTCATCTGAACCTCCATTCTCACCCGAGAGTATTGTACTCTGCCCCGCCATGACATTAGATACAACGTCCAGCTCCCTAGATGAAGTAGTTCTTGTAGACGCCACACATCGCGCGCCATTGGAATCTCCCACTTGGGCCTGAGCGCTGGTATATGCGCGGCTTACAATCTCGGTGGATTCCACACACAATCTCTCCATGACACCAATCTCTTCTCTACTGTTGGACATAACCTTACTTTCCACAAGCGACGGGGACACAATTCCTGAACAGATGGAAGAATTACTCACCCAGCCACCCCTCAGGTAGAGAAATCACTTCGTCGTGCGGAAGAGGCACTGCCACACAAAACCCAAACCTTTCAACTAATATAGTCACTGAAATATACCGTCAAACTCACTTAAACCACGAAAGCCAAGACGCACCAACCGCTCAGTACGACAACAATAATTATAATAATTATAATAATAATAATAATAATAATAATAAGTCAGGACAGTTCCTATTATTATCTCCAGCACTGGCGTGATTCCCAACAACTTAAAGGAATCGCTCACGGCGTTGAAATTAGACCCAGGCCTTTTCAAACTGATGCAGAAAACTGTCATACTTTCTACGTGTCGCGTAGTAAGGCTGTTCTTGGGCAATCAGGCCTGAAGCAATGAGGGGAATATGAAGCTACTACTCAATGCAGTCACCAAGAATTTTCTCCTTGTGATATGTACGGTATCTGGGATTGTAAATGTTTTCTTTCCAGCAAATGCTGAGAATGTGTAAGCGCATGCGCAAAATAAATAATAATAATAATAATATCGTCTGGCTTCGGGTGCCGGGTGCTAGCTTTGTTATTTGACAACCAGAGGGTAGCTTGCATGTCGAATTTCGTTGTTCCTTGACTATGAAAGTCAAGGAGGTTAGATGTTAGATATCTAACCTCCTTGAACACTATAGCGCTTTCTAGTAGAGAAATGAGGAACTTTGTGTTGGTGGAAACTCCCGAGATTAATTTTGCCATTATGAACTCGGCCTACTAAATTCAAATGGGTTCTTTGACATGCCAACATCGTATGACATGCGTATCGTATTTTTGCCGCCTTTCAAAAATCACTTACCACAGCCAGGAGCGAACCTGCAATCTTGGGGTTAGTAGACCGACACGATATCCACTCACCCACCGTTGCAAGCTAGAACTGAACTTAAGTCACAAATATGTAGTAATTTGATTTCTATGTTAATTTTTTGAAATTCTTTCCCTTAATTTATCATATTTACCACCAATCCCTTAATATTGCGGATTTTGCTAAGCTTCATTGTTTAAACCTTCAGTGTCGTCCATGACGTCATGGATGCCACCATTCCGTAACTAGGGGAAATTTGTAGTGTATGGAATCGCGATATATACAGGACAGCTGATATTCTGATGCACTCCGTGAACTGAAAATAACTGGTGGAACAGTTTGGGTGAACTTTTAAAACTTTCTTTTTTGTCTTGTGGCCTCCTGAGAGGCCGAGTGCAGGTCTATCGAGTCGTCGCCCTTGGGCGACCTGCGCGTTGGGATGAGAGATGGAGTGGATGAAGATAAATGGAATTGGGCAAGGATGTGGTAGGAAGCGGCCGTGGCATGGCAGAAGGTATCGTTCCAGCATTTGCCTGGTGTTGAAAATGGGAAACCACGGAAAACCATTTCTAGGACGGCGAACGGTGGGGCTAGAACCCATGCGTCTTCCGAGTCAGCAGAGAGCTTGGCCCCATGACCTAAAGCTGCGCTTTAGCCAACGGAGCCACTCCTGTCGGTACTTTTAAAACTGCCACCTACAAATAAAACTTTCATTTTACTGAAAATAAGCTATTTAATTTTAGTTTTTTGGTGTTGAGAATCCTAAAATATTATTGGCACGATTATTAACCACTACAAAGAAATCATCTCTCCCTATTTGACTTGATTGCCTTACGTGCTCAACACTCGTGGAGGTCATCAGGTGATCTAAGTAACTTTGGTCGTATAGAAGCTCTAGCAGTTTGCATATCATCATCATCATCATCATCATCATCATCATCATCATCATCATCATCATCATCATCATATATTATTTCAGCAGTAGGCTATAGATCCCTCCTGCGGCGCTCACAAGAGACCGATCGTGACAAATGAGCATTCAAATGAAAAAGAATAGATATAAGCAGTGACGAATTGCACTCTAATTTCATAAATATCTATAATTTCTTTAAAAATGACTTTTAAAAATGTATGAAGTGTGCGATTTGCAGATGCTGTTGCTGTAGGAAAATAACATTTGCAGTGACGAATTGCAATCTAATTTCATAAATATAATTTTTTGTAAGAAGTGTGTGATTTGTAAATACTGTTGCTGTAGGAAAATACGCGTCATCATTGCTGTTTAGTTCGCCTTTTGGCCGTAGGAACGCCGGGGAAAGTGTGGTTTATGAACATGCGATATTTCTCGCACGCGTCCGCTAGTTTCTTTTTATTAAGTTTGCATCATATTTCCTTGAAGTATCCACATCGCTATTAATGAGATGATGTAATAGTTTCGCAGGTCTGGTACATCTTCTACAGCTTTACGTTTTAATTAATTGCTTACAGTATGTTTTTTCTGTTTACAACTTGTGTACATGGACTATCATGTGAATGTTCTACCATTTCCTCTACTATTTCAACATTACTATTAATTTTAAAATAACACTTACGTACGATACTTTCGTTGTGCACGACCATCTTTCTATACCAAAACACAATGGGTAATGGAAATTAAACCTGTATCCATCAATGTTATAAAACTCTAGGCCCTTTCCATTTAACATAACACACACTCCATGTTCACGTGTGAGAATAACTTGCTTAGTAAAAGCACAAGTATTTACGTTGACCTTCAAACAGACGTAAAGCACAGTTCTGCCAACCTTTGATCACATACAGACAGATTTCACTTAAAATAATAATGTCGATATCAAGCAAACCATGTGAACTGAAGTGCTACAGTGGCAGATTTAAAAAATGAAATATACAAAACTAGTTTATCATCTAGGCTTACAGGATGGAACCACGTCGTGAGCCTAGATGATAAACTAATCACCGGCCGTGAAAGCCTACGTCCTAAATATATAAACCAAATATAAACAAAATGCATGGGTATAGTTATAACTCTTTGTCCTTTACAAGGAGTATAATTGAATGTAGGTTGTAGTAGCTTGTTGAAACACTATAGTATTATTATACGTTGATTGATTGAATCCTCACCTGAATTATATATACACACACACTAATACAGGCATCACAATAACACAGGTTATGAGACAAAATTTAACACTCACCCAAGTACACGGGGCTAAATGACCGTGGCCGTCCGCCTTAGAGCTACAGCTCTGATCACTCTCCTTGCTATGGATGATCCGCCTTATAGGGGATCCCCCTCGTTGCTTTGGATCATCCACCTAACAGCTCTGATCGCTCTCCTTGGATCATCCGCCTTAGATCTCTGATCTCTCTCCTCGCTATCGATCATCCACCTAACAGCTCTGATCGCTCTCCTTGGATCATCCGCCTTAGATCTCTGATCTCTCTCCTCGCTATCGATCATCCACCTAACAGCTCTGATCGCTCTCCTTGGATCATCCACCTTAGATCTCTGATCTCTCTCCTCGCTATCGATCATCCACCTTACAACTCTGATCTCTCTCCTTGCAATGAGTCATCTGCCCTATACCCCTGATCTCATTTCTTGCTATGAATCATCCACATTATAGCCCTGATCTCTCTCCTAGCTATGGATTATGCGCCTCTAGACCTGATATATCGTCTTGTAACTATTACGCGCTTGGTCCATAGAAGAGGTCCCTGTAGGGTAAGAGCCTTTCACCACTGATCAAGTGGTTCGTGTTGCTGAGGAAGAGTGGTTTCACCAGCAACCAGCGTCCTTCTTCGCGGAAGGTTTTTGTGTGTTGGACAGGTATCTCAACAGTGGAAGGGACTATCTGTAGACTCCATCGAACTGCCATCTGTATGCTGTCGTTTTGATATAGTATTCCTCTTCTTCTGCTTAGGTATATCCATTAATGGATGTTAGCAACCACATGTTGCATTTCCGTCCGTTTAGTAGCTGTATGTAGTAACATGTCGATGGGGAGGCTTGACTGAAATTATGAACTTCTACAGTTTTCAACGAATCAGCTCCAAATTGTTATCATGTACCTATGCTCTTAAGGGAAATCATCATACTGAGTTTTATGAAAATGTAGTAATTAGTTTTTGAGTTATGTGTCTTTTTAGTTCAATTTACAATGCAGCACGAGAAAAACTCCTTGCGACACAGTTTCATTTTTTCGAAGCTAAAATTTACAGAACTAGGCCTAAACACACACATAATTAATTTTTACTATGCATTTTTATTGTCAGACAATATATGTAGGAGATATAAATTTTTAATTTTCTCTGACTTGAAAAATTTGAAAAAAAAAATCAGTTCACTGCTATTTTAAACAGCAAAAAAAGGTAGTAATTTCCACTTGACCCTAAAAAGACAGAGTAACTTTTCTCTCTTATATGTTCTGGAGGATGTACTGAAAGTTTCACATGAATTGGATAAGAACTGTACCGCAAGGAGCATTTTGCATGTGAAGAAATGTTGAAAAATATAAAACTGAGAAAACAGCAATTGAAAGTGCAGGCGAACATAGTTACTTTAAAACTGTCCTGCAACATAGGTTTCTCCTTCAGACTTCCTTTTCCTCTCTTCCTCTGATATTTTCTTCCATTTCACCAACTTCCTTTCTTGTTTTTGTGCAGAACTGTTCCTTTTCTTGCTGCTGATGCACCGTCTGTGGTCGCGTTGCTCACTGATGGTCAATGCTGACAAGATGGTAGGTTCATCCCTCATACTGTTTACAACTTGGAGGGCTTTCACACATCCCATGTTGAACTCCATCACTGATCTGATTACTCCTAGCTCCAGTTTATTTTTTGAAACAAATGTTTCCTTAGGACAGTTGTTCCATAATACACTATGAAGACACTCATTAGGATTCCGTGTTCTCCCCTTGGTGCAGCGTTCCAGTATTTGCTCAGAAGCCAGCCTATGGTAAATGGGCATTATTTTCAGGACAACCTCAGGGGACAACTTGCAACTCATTTTGCTGTGGCTCTCTGGAATTTTCCCTTCGGCAAGCTGCCTATTATAAAAGCACCATGATTTTGAGCCTTCAGGACATGTCACATGTTGTGGTTTTGCATCGGTAGACATATAATGCCTTAGAGTTGCATATATGGCTCGTTTCATGAGGGCTACATCTGGAATATTATTGCTATTGCATGCCTGTAGTAATTTGTCAGCTTTACAATAGTGCTTTCCTTTAGGCTACCTTCCTTTTTCCCACCCAATGTAACGCCTTTCACCTTCCACTCCTTCAATGTATTGCGGAGAGCAGTGCCCAAGCGCTTGGAGACATGATTGATACATTCTTCCTTTTTAATTTCATGGTCAGGGCCATATACCAGTATTGCATTTAGATGAGAATGTGTTTTGGCATCACCATCTGAGAGCAACACTGTATATCTCATTCCTCTCTACGACAGACCTTCTCCAAATAATGTCTGCTATGTGTTTCTCCATTGAGTTGGAAGACCCAGTGTAGTTCTGTTGGCAACCAGAATTCACATGCCCCTTATACCAAATATCAAACTCTGGACTATTTCTCCCAAGATCCCTTTCTGCTATGATACACTCTCCACAATATTTGGATAAAATCTCAAGTCTAACACTATACCAGTGAGAATGTCAATGACAAAACCTATGCCATAAATAGAGGTGTGTCCTCTTTTCTGCCATGTGGCATCATAAGATACACTAATGTCAATTGTTTGTACTCCATTCTCATCATTCTCATAGCCATGAGCGACCCGCACAGTATCTGCTGCTATTTTCAGTACCTCCTTCTTTAGCATTTTCCCCTCATCAATAAGCAAGTGAAGGTGGTTTGCATATGACCTAGTCCCTAAAGTGGCATGCCCATACATGAAGACTATATTTGCATTGCCCTCTGTCCCCTACCTATGCTGTTGAATTCCTCAACCATGCATCTATTTACATGAAAAGGAGGCCTCTGTGAATTTGATTTTTCAAGTCTAGGTGAACTGTACACACTAGCATTAACATACCCACACACACTACACTATACAACTAGTTTGTGTGCCAAACCATAATATTCCCTCATTTCAATGACTACAGTTGGGGTTTTACATTCTCCACATAACATCCCTTTTACAAGTTCTCCCCACACACTGCTGTGGACTAGAGTGTAATTCACAGATGTTGTACTGGCTTGGCAATTATTAGGCCTACTGGGCACAGAGGCTAAAGATAGTTTTCTTTCACTTCCTGTACTGTCACTAATATTTAGAGAAGGGGAAGGAGTATCATACATGTCAGTATCAACTATCTCTGAAGTGTTGACTGATATCTGACCTGTTGCTTCAGATAATTGTTTTGAATTTTCCCTCCTTGCATATATTAATTTACCTCAACACTCCGCTTGGATGGACGTTTCTTGGAACGTCTAGAACTGATTCTCGGACAATTACTTCTCTCCATAGTTCAGGTAACACGTAATGACACACATACAAAAACACGTACAAAAATCACACACTCTTCAATACACGTGATAAACACCCGAGATTTGTTGCCAAACAACAGCCACCTTTAGACAAGCACTGAAGGGAAGCAACCTCTATTTCCCTCTCAAGGCTAAAATATAGATCAAAGGTAGAAATAAGAAGTCAGAGAAAACAGAAACATATATGACTCATTTATGATAAGAAATGTGACAAGAAAGTTTTACATTACCTACAAATAATAACTAGTTTGGTCATTGTCTTGACCCACATGGTAGACATCTGAGCATCGCCAGCCGTACGCGGTATTTAGCACTACCACTCTGCAGAATTGCAGCGCAATATTCAAATATACACCAAATATAACTTCAAAATATAACTAGCCCGTCACCATTAAGGATGGGGGCGTTGCCTCGCTCATTCAGCACTGAACCCTACCCTTTAAAAATGGCGCTCGGAGCTTTAAAAATGGTGGTTCGGTGAAAGTAATTATATTTTTTGGAAGAGAAAGAACACAGGAATTTTTTAAGGGCAAAATCTAAAAATCCCTTTTTTTAAGAAAATGGGCAAAATTTCAGTCAAGCCTCCCCTTAATGGATGTTAGCAACCCATGTTGCATTTCCGTCCGTTTAGTAGCTGTATGTAGCAACATGTCGGTAGTATGTAGTCTATATTGCTTTATATTATGTAGCCATGATATTACTGAAGGTAGTATTGTGTATTCCACAGAATGTGCCCCAGGCAGATTATGGTCTTTGGAGACCTTTTTCGGTGTTGCCTTAGTAAACAAAAGTTTGGTGCTTTTCAGTCGGTCAACACGACTGTACCCAAAATGAGATGGGTTATTCGCTAATCTTGAAAATATTACGCGAGATTAATAAATACACTTGGATGACCAGTTTCGATCGTCAAGCGATCATCATCAGATCTATTACACGTAGGCTATAAAATCTATGTCTGAAAATATGGGTGAACATATTTACAATATGTGCACTTATTTAGTTGCAGTATTGGTAACGTAACTCATCAGTATGTGTTAGTTGTAGTCTATGTGATGTGTTGTTGAGATACTGGAAGTGGTGATTGACCTCCGGAATTTGGAGTGAATATGTGGTTGTTGCAAATGGTCAATTATGATTGTACTGTATTATGCAGGCTAATTATCTGGTTAGGGTCTTGCGCGGTCCTGTTGAGAGCAGTTCACTTGGACATTTATTGCACTCGACTGACTGGAAACTCCTGTGTGTGAGGGTCTGTTATCTCGCTAGGATGTTCCCCCTCCCCGCATTCCTAAGTGCTATGTGCTCCTGGTGCAAGTTTACCTAAGAGTAATGGATCTAAAGATGATCGCTTGACGATCGAAACTAGTCATCGAAGTGCATTTATTGATATCATGTAATTCTTTTCAGGATTAGGGAATAACTCATTTAATTTTGGGTACAATCGTGTTGACCGACTAAAAAGCACCAAACTTTTGCCCGAGGTAGACAATGAAATTTTCCTGCTTTTCAGTAGTGAACAATTTTCGATCTATATTTATCTGTTTCAGGACTTCTTGGATAATAACACATCTTCTTCGTTGTTGCAATTTTTAGTGTCCAACCCTTAACATCATATAGCCTAGAAGCATAGACCAGATGTAACATTTGACAGCATGAAGATAGAGATTCAGATCTGTATAGGTCAACATTTTTCTTCAGGTCTGGTGGTTTGATCCCCCCTTAAAAATGGAGGTCCTGTGGCTCATGATCGCGAGATTTCGGCACGTTAAATCAATAGCTTCATTATTTCCATCCTTAAAAATCCTGAAAGCACTACTAGCCCAGTCAAATTAGGATTTTTTGCTGCATTAAACCATGTAGTTATAAATGATTGTAAATGTTCAACGGAATCTGGAAACTGACCTCGAAACTTCAAAACGCTCTAACGTTTGACTGCTCGAAGATAAATTAGTTTAAGTACATATTCGTAAAAGAAATGCAATACTCTACAACTTCCTTCCCCACGATTTTCCTGTAAAATGGAAAGCAAAAGGGTTGGAAGGGAAAGTTTGACGAGAAACATAAGGCGCTACAACTTTTTCCGCAAATTTTCTAATGTTGTCGGCTCATAGCACGGAGACGGTAACACATAGAGGTAAGTGTGAATATACAATTTTGTAGGTAATGCATTAAGCTTTAATTTAGAGAAGTACAATATTTTCTGTGCTACGCACTGTTTCAAAGTTATGCGCCAAAAACTGACTAAAAGGACCTTTGTCTCTCCCCTTCAACGGCGCCTGCAATCGATGGGACTACTAGGCGATGTTCAGGAGACCTTCCCCTACACATTCCTGAAACTTTTGGAACTATATAATTTAATGCATCAAACCCAACTTATTTGGTCTAATTCATCTAATTCTACACGGCATTTTATCTCCGGTCGCCTCCGTAGCGTGGTTAGCTGCCGTCCCGGAGGTCCTGGGTTCGATTTCCGGCTCTGCCACGAAATTTGAAAAGTGGTATGAGGACTGAAACGGGGTCTACTCAGCCTCGGGTGGTCCAAATGAGTAGAGGGGGATTCGATTCCCACCTCAGCCATCCTCGAAGTGGTTTTCCGTGGTTTCCCACTTCGTCTTCGGGCAAATGCCGGGATGGTACCTACTGTAAGGCCAGGGCCACCTCCTTCCCTCTTCCTTGCCTATCCATCCTAGCCTTCCATTCCCTTCCCTCATGAGGCCCCTGTTCGCTTTGCAGGTGAGGCCACCTGGGCGAGGTGCTAATCCCACCTCACCAGTTGTATCCACTCTGATTAGATGTTCCCAGCTCTAGGACACTGCCTGAAAAATGGCGGTAGGGGTGAGTTCCCTCGCTGAGTCCATGGGAGTCACCACCCTGGAGGGTAAACTCGATAAAAAAAATAAAAAAATAAAAAAAATTATCTCCTCCGCGATACAACATGCATTGTTTTCATTTCAATACAAAAGTCTATAATTCATTTCATAAAACCCTATACTTTACTATTTCTATCCCAATTTGAGATATTTCAGTTTATTTACCACTCTTTACTTATTGAACCGTGAATCTGTTCCAGTCTTCATTCTGATCATCACGTACTAAAATACTCCTTCCCCTGGAAGAACGAGGATAGTGGGAAGGAAAATAAACTAATAGAGAAAATAATAAAAAAATGAACACCTTGAAAGAAGTGACGCAGAAACGCCAAGGCACTGACAGAGGGTAGAACTGTACATGCAATGATTCAAAGCTCGGTGCTGTGGTAATAATAATAATATCGTATGGCCTCGGTTGCCGCGTGCAAGCTTTATTAATTGACGCCCAGAGGGCAACTTGCATGTCGAATTTTATCGCTCCTTGAAGTGCCATGAAAGTCAAGGAGGTTAGATATCTAAGCTCCTTGACACTATAGCGCTTTCTAGTAGAGAAATGAGGAACTTTGTGTTGGCGGAAAATCCCGAGATTATTGCCTACTGAATTCAAATGTTATTTTTTAAACGCCAACATTGTATGGCATGCGTATCGTGATTTTTGTCGCCTTTCAAAGAACACTTACCAAGGCCAGGAACGAAACTGCAAGCTTGGGGTTGGCAGTCCGACACGATAACCACTCACCCACCGTGACGAATCTATCTAGAATAATGAAGAAATTAAGTTGGTAATATCGAAATATCTAATTATTTCAAAATATACCTGGTATAATGTAGCCTAATAGAGCACTACAGTTGGCTCCCCTGGTGACTGAATATATTCTTAGTTCCATCTCTTAAGGTACAGAATACAAAATTTGGTTGCAGTCCATTGGACGTTACATGCAGTTAGACACTGGATCTATCAGCACGCGTAAAAGCATGTTGGCAACAATGTCATGTGTGTGCTTGTCAGAAATAATCTGAAATATTATGATATCTTGTTGTGCCAATTTCGGATGAAATCCATTTGTTAGTATAGAAGTTACATGTATTTAAAAATTGGTCTTATCAGCAGGCATAGAATCATGTTGGCATCACTGACTTATATTAATTACTCCAAATTAATCTAGAATGTCAGGTGCTATACGTGTGCAAAGTATAGAGCTGTTGGCTTGCATACTTTCTGATATATTGATATTAAGGTAAAAATAATATAGACAGCATTTATTAACAGTTGGTAGCCCTGGTTGCTCTTAACAATACTTATAGTCATATCTGTTATGTTACACATTGCACATACGAAATTTGGTTGAAATCCAACTGATAGTAGAGAACTTACATGTATTTAAAAATTGGTACTATCAGTAAGCTTATAATCATGTTGGTAGAACTGAAGTATATAAGTTACTCCAAATTAATCTAAAATGTCAGATTATACGTGTGCATAGTTTAAATCTGTCGGCTTGTATACTTTCCGATATATTGGTATTTGGATTTTAAAAAATAGAGAGAGCAATTATTAACAGTTGGCAGCCCTGGTGGCTCTTAAGAATACACTCAGTCATATCTGTTTATGTACACATTTTGCATACAAAATTTGGTTGAAATCCAATTGATAGTGTAGAAGTTATATACATTTAAACATTGGACCTATCAGAAGGCTTAAAATTATTTTGGCAACACTGTCATGTATGGCCTCCTGGAAATTAAACTGAAATAGTATTATCTACATGAGTGCCAATTTTGGAATAGCACCCAAGCATACCTTGCAAGATATCCAACATGGAGCTCAAATTTCTAGTGCGTTTTTTCAGCAGTTGGTAGCACTGACATCATTTTCAAATATGGACGTGAGATATTCCTGTGCACATCTTTACACATACTAAATTTGGTTTTGATTGCTGCAGCCGTTTAGGAGTTGATAGGGGGGGGGGGGAACACACACACAGCCAGCCAGCCAGCCAGACAGACAGACAGACACACATTTTCCCGGATCGATCTCATAAGTCTACTTTTTCCTCATTTTTGCAAAATGTGAAAAGTAGGCTAAAAAATGAGCCTTACAGCAGTCGCATATCATGTGTAACATCTGACATAGAAGAACCCTCACGTGAAATTGTTGATACACCGGTATTTTATAGTATTATTGGCACAAATATTAATCTATTGTAAAAGGGAGTGTCTTACAGATATTGTAGTTTATAATACGGAACTCATTTTATTAGATGATTTGTAGCTTCCACCAGCACTAGCCTAAATAAAGAATACGATATGGATCAACTAGATTAATAGACGCGACACCGCTCATAACCTTAAATTCCTTATAAACAGGTCCTCTTGATTCACAGACCAACACGTAATTTCATATGGATTCTGTTAAAATGAGTCATATTGATATGATAAATATCTTTTAAAATGATAATCTGGTAGCAAAAATATCTACCCCGTCCGGGATTCGAACACGAGATCTACAGATTGACAGTCATAGGTGCTAACCCCACGGCTATTTTGACTACGCAAATATTGAGTACAAGATGGTGACTTATTTCCACGTTCCAATAATACTGCATTACAGAATTAAGTTTCATTTATATTTTGCTTGTTTCGATAATGTTCCTGCGTGAAATTGAGTTTAAAATGCCTCATGAATAGGCCCTCTTGAGAGTAAAGAGAATGTATTCAGCAATAGTTCATGAAGGCTTTCTCAATTCTCGTATAACCAAACGATTATATTATATTGATGACTGCATTATCGTTATGTGGGTTAATATTTGAATAGCCATTGTGCAGAAATATAATACCGGCAATGCCGACTACTTACAATGTTTGATATTAATGCATTTTACCATTTAAATACTGATACGAAAACTTCGAACATGTACCATGTGCTTTGTTTCAATCACTTGACACCAGAGTTCGCATGAGCGTTTACCGTTCAGTAAGTCATATACATTCCACATGGCCGAGAGTACGTCATGGTATCAATTTCCGACACCGCGCGCTCATTGTTTCTCTTACCACTGCCAGCTGAATGTTACCACTGCCAGTTGGATCGCGTTGGCAGTGCGTCTTACACCTCCGTACGATCCACCACTGCCAGCTAGCACACTTCCGTTCGATCGAACGGAAGAGTGCCAGCTGGTGCCACCTCGATCGTTCCGATCCACTTCCATCCCATTTTTCAAAATCACTCCCACAAAACTATCCAGCAACGCAGTGGAAAGATGTTACACATTAAAAAAAAAAACAGGAATTTGAGCGAGGTCATATTGTGGGTCTGTGGGAGGCTGGATGGTCCTGACTAAGGATTGCCCAATGCGTTGGACGTGATGAGGTGTCGGTGGTCCACAGAATGTCTACATGCTCGTCATTCAGGTTCCGAACCGCAGTTGTATGTACAGTAGATTCACGCCTGAACCAGGGCATTAGAAGAGCAGATATTGCTGATTGCTCGACGACAACAGCACAAATTAGGACAGCAGATGTTGCATTCACAATTTCATCTAGGACCATCAGGAACCGTTTGCTAGAAGCTGGGCTATGTCGACGTGGGTTGCTCGCCCGACTTCCCCTAATATTTCATCACCGTGCAACGGCCTCCAATGGTGTCACAACTGAAATGATGAATCGCACAGAGCTGTTTGGTGGTGAAAGTAAATTCTGCCTTGGCATCAGCGATGGTCGTTGGCGAGTGCCAAGGATCATGTAACTAGAAGAGATTCGTCACTTTTGGTTATAGAATTTCCGAGAGAGAGCAACGCCTGAGGCTATGTACTGCTCGGGCAAGTCTGGCAACATAAAAAGTAAAAAGCCATATGAAAGTAGCCTTTATTACACGTAATTGAACAGTATGTTCTGCGATGAGTTATTGATTATTCATGAAAATAACACAAACATAACTGCGCCTTTCGCTAGGCCCTGAAATATACGTCCAGATAGGAAAATAATACATTTCGATATATATCAATGTTGGCAATAGATTTGTCACGAAGGCCACAGTTACGCCGCTCTAGAGCTTAATTCACCTTTAGGCTAATTAAACATTGCTCTCCTACTCTACAGAATTGTTGGGATATTCGATGAAGATAAAGAAAGCTGTCCAAATGCACACTATATTGCTATAACCTCACTTTTTGCCTAGCATGCCGGCTTCCACCCACCCCTCCCCGTAGCCCTAAAGTGCCCTAAACCACAAATTTTATTGCAATGCAAAGGAGAAAGGGTAACAAAACAAACAAGAGATGAAATGCACACATTTATTCTCTATATATTTTTATTCGAGAGTAGTCCATATTGCCCACTAGTTTTACACATGGTCAACACCAGGAAGATGAAAATTGCCGTATTGTTCTCACTATCATTATAATTCTTACATCCCGGTGCTTGGCAACTTTTCCTCCCTTGCAGGGGCATGATTGACTCCCAATTCAATTCAAATAGATAATCAAAATACCGAACAAATCAAAACAACCAACAACACCACGAGGAAAATCAATCAAAACAGACTATTCCCGCTTCCACCAGTCGGTTTGATGTCAGCGTTCATGAGTGCCAACTACGGAACCTTAGTGCTAAAATTAATTATTCTTTGGTTTGCAGAACAACCAGAGCAGAGCTTTACCGCGACCCACGCGCTCCCTATGAACTGTCATCCCCCTGGGCGAGTGCAGCGTCGGTCAGAAGAGCCGATCAAGTCCATAGCCTACAATGATCATAAACTTCGGTGTTTGTTGTGTGCACACATCAAGATCATCACCCACCCTATTCTGCTAACGTTCCTACGCCAGAAAGATGTGCTCCTCCAAGATAATAACACCCGTGCACATACCTCTCGCACTGTCCAAGAAGCTTGTCAATTCTCCTGGCCAGCACGATCACCATACCTGTCTCCCATTGGGCATGTGAGTGACGGCGTATGGTCCAGTCTGAATTACCGGTTACGGTTACATCCCTGTTCCAATTGTGGCAAAAGGTGGAATTAGCGTGGAACACTATCTCCCAAAGTGACATCCCACACATCTATAATTGTATCTAGGACTGCATTGAAGCTAGAGGAGGCTGTGCAAGATAATGCAATTGTTATCGAAGGCAATCTTTCTGTAGCAGTAACGTTCTCACCTACAGTGCACAAGGTTATTGGAACCAGTTCCGGCGCAGTCAGTTGGTGTTTGAGGGTGCTTTAAAGTAAGGGAGCTGAGTCTGTAGATTTACTGGCACGTTAATGATTTTCGGCACCCCGGCCTCTCTACAAGCCGCAGTCCGGTAGTTATAAAAAGGACATAAACCAATAACATAATCTGCCCATAGGTGTATGACCCTGTGATGGAGATCATATGAAGAATCCACGGGAAAAACGGGTAAGTCACATTCTCTACATTTTTCAGGAGAGCGAATTTAAACTTTCATCACTAAAAAGAAATACTTAAAACATCCCAAACGAGCAATATTGTTATTTTTTTGCCAAAATTATTTCCTATAAAGGACGTACATGTAGAACAAATAAAAATTAAAGTTAAATTACGAAAAAGTGAGAGGATACGTTCATTCCATTTCCACTAAAATTAAAACCTCTGTATCTCTTTGACATTTCGGTTTATTTGAAATTGATTTAAAGTGATCTGTAGTGACGATGACTGGCCACCAGAATGCGCCATAAAAATTTTCCGAAAAAGATGGACTTACCCCTTTCTTTCCGAGGAGTCTTCATATACAGTGTATACGGACTTGTATACTATTTGAATAAGGAAGGAAGCTTGTAGTTTAACGTGACCGTTAATCTATTTGGATAAAATTGCATTTATGCGGGGATATTGTTTCAGGGTTTTCAGTTTTTATATTCCACTAGTGTATTTAGGCCGAGAGGGCAGACAGAGAAGCCACTTCATAGAAGCAGAAACACTGACACAAACCTTATAGCAGCAGGTAATGGACAAGATAAAATAAAACAACTTGTTGCTATGGTTACTAGTGAACACTGAAGAACGCCTTTGATGAAGGTAACAAATGTTACCATGGTTACCGGTGAAAGTGTAGTAACCTATGGATACTAAAAAATAAATGTAGTTGTTATGATTACTAATGAAAACTGAAGGCCTTGGACAAGGAAACTAAAGTGATACGATGGTTACAAGTGAAAGGTAAGTTATAGTAATCCATGGATACTAAAATATAAATATAGTTGCTATGCTTGCCAAAAAGACCATGGATAAAGAAGAGGAATGTTGTTCCTAAGGTAACCGTTACCGATAAATGGGGGGGGAAATGTTAATTCTATGATTACTAATAAAAATCGTACAAAGCAATGGATAAAAAAATAAATCAAAATTAATGTTAACATGGTTACCATTGAATAGTTATGGTTATAAAAAATATAAAATAATGTACTTTCCATGGGTAAATAACGTACAAGGCAAAAGGGAAAAAAAAGACAAATGTTGTGTTCGCTGATGAAAATTGTAGAAGGCCATGATAAAAGAAAATTGCTGTTACCATGTTTACTGGCGGATATTATGAAGGCCATGGCTAAAAGGAAAATTTAAATGCTGCTACCATGTTTACTGGTGAATATTGTGAAGGCCATGGATAAAAGGAAAATAAAAATGCTGCTACCATGTTTACTGGCGAATATTGTGAAGGCCAGGGATAGAAGGAAAATAAAAATGCTGCTACTATGCTTAATGGTGATGTAATTAAGGCAAGGGTATGAAAAGTTAAATGATGTTATTATGACTGCTTTGGTTTCTTGTAGTGTTTATTCTCTGCTTCTTAGCTAAGGAAAATAACAAAACTTTGTACATTTCCAAGAATCATATTTTATTGTTTGTTTTAATATTAAGTGGACAATATTCCACCCTATCTTTCATGATAGCTAAATATTTTTAATTACAGAAAATCTGAAGATTTTGAAGAATGCAATTAAAAAATACCATCATTTCGCTGCGTCACACAGCAATAAAATAACATTTCAGGGATTTCTTTTGAAAAATTGAGAATTTTAAAGTGGTTTTTAGATTCTTCTATTCTGAAGAATTTACAACTCTTGTTTTTGAATGGAATGTTAGAATTCTCTCAACAGAAAGGTAGCGAACAAAATCTAAATGTTTGTTCAAAATATTTGACGACCATCAAATGCAATAAAAAGTATAAGGACGAACAATGCTGATTAACGCAATCCAAAGGACAGTCATCAATAATAATGAAGTACCTATTATATTGTTACTGAATTACAATGGCACAGGAAATGACACAGTAGAGGAAGAAATACCAAGATTTTTAAACCATAGTACAAAGTGCCTACAAACTAAATTCCCTAACAGACAATGTATATCAAATAACTGAAACAGTGTTCACACTTAAGCCAGTTGAAACACCGATGCTTTTTTTTTTCTTCAAATAAACAATAAAAACAATTCTCTTAATCAACACTCGCCTATGAATTTATAAACTAACACCAAACGATAAAAAATGTATTTTGTACATGAAGTCTCGCGTACATTAATGCAGCGTGATTGATATCAATTTTATTTCATGGTCAGAGTCATTACATAGGCTGTCTGTTATCACAACAGTGAAATATAAGATCATGTATTAACAAATGAAGACTTCACGGGAATAACGGGGTAGGTCACATTCTGTTTTTTTTTCAGGAGAGCGAATTTAAACTTTCAACACTAAAAAGAAATACTTCAAACACCCCAATTGAGGGTAAGTTATATATTAATTCTACAGAACAGGAGAAAACGTTGACAACATGAAAAATGAAATAAAAGGCAAATCCATTGGTCTGGATAAAGATTATTGATGCGCGACTACCCCCACTGTGCGTGACAAAAACCAGGGGTGTTATCCATTAGCTAACGCGCTATCAATCCTCCATTGGTCTGGAGCAAAATATTGGTGTAGTCAAAACCATTGATACCGAATGCGTGGGGTTGGCATTATGGACTCCTTCACAAACATTCACAAAGATGGCCGTCAGAGCAGCAATTTCAGCTATATAAGTCGTGCTCCTATTAGGGCGGGATGGTGGGTCTACGGCAGCGGGCGGGTGAACATCTATTACTATATCATCTCCAGATACCATTACTACAGTTATTTTGGCCAATTTCAATACTTAATTTTTTTAAACACATGTTCTCCTGTTCTGTAGCGCCACCTATAGTTTTTATGCCAAATTTATTTCTCATAAAGGAAGTACATGTAAAACAAAAAACAACTTAAGTTATATTACGAAAAAGTGAGAGGATATGGGACGTTCTTTCAGTTTCCACTAAAAACAAAAACCTCTGTATCTCGGTGACATTCCACTTTATTTGAAATTAATTTCAACTGATCTGTAGTGACGATGGCTGGCCACCAGAATGCGCCATAAACTCATTTCCGAATAAAATGGACTTACCCCGTTCTTTCCGTGGGATCTTCAAATATTTAAAGCAAACGCAACCTACTCGATATTTTCATGGCAGCAATTTAACACATACGCACGTTTTTTATATTTCGGATATTCTTTTTACACACATTTTCATGCCGCATCTTTTCATTCCACACGCACATCATTCGTTAACATTTTTTAAATACATTGGACTAGATAAGACGACCAACTAACATCACATGAGCGAACATGCAAGTCAAACACTCGTTTCTAAATCCACTTTTTCTTTCCAACATTGCAATGGGAACAAAGGGTTACTCTAAAAGCGCACATCAAATACACTCATATGCATTATCTTAGCTACATTATATAATCTCTTTGGAACTTAGTTCTTGTACAGCATAAGAATGTTTCGGGAAAGGGGTAATAACATGGAATATAGGAAGATGTTTGAAAACAGAATATCAAACTTATAATACATTTCATCCAATAAATTAGATACTAAAATCAGTATGCACGATTCTTTTCAGACTCAAATTTACTTTTTACAACAATAGAAGCCTAATATGCGATATTTAATTGACAAGCTGCGTCTATGTACAATACTCTAAATCTTTGTGCGCAACACCAAAACTCTCTTACATTCTCTTACAGAGCAACCAAATGAAATGTAGATTTGTGCATTTAACACACTGTACTAAATAGCAAGATTTGATCTCATTTTATTGTTAAATCTCACACTGTAATATTACAATTTACCCCACATAACGCTCATTATCTTTCAACATTCCCAGTTTTACAATTTGATGATCCCTAAAAACGACACAACAGTTTTATTTGTCCATTAATGATAATGACGAATTATACCTGTGCGAAGTTCGTAACATTGTTTTGGCAGGAATTTTCTTTAGAGGATGCAAGTGCTATTTAAGAGAAATCAATTTCGTTGTAGAAGAGCACACATACTCAGGATGGTATATGGATGGAGATGGAGAAAGTGTAACTAATTGGCTTCAGGCACCATTTGTTAATGAATCACACACCCATTTAGGAAATTATTTAATTATTATAATAATTATAATAATCGCCAAGATAAACCACTACTTTCTGTGCCATAAAATACTGCTTCATATTACATTTTTATTTACCCATTCCGGCAAGTCTTACGGAACTTATTTTGAACCAAAAAAGCATTCAAAGAAGGGTCCTCTCGGACGATAATTTTAGAATGCAGTAGGAGCAGAGGCTTTCCGGAACACATAAATACAAAGCGTGCGAAAATCTGAGCGCTCGAGGTATGGCAAGTGAGTTACGGATGAAAATTGAGATGAATATTCTTAGACAACATTCTATTCTACAACAACATTACTGGCAATACTTTGTGGTGAATAATATCCTATTCCTATTTCTGAGAGGGCTGAGGGCAGGTATTTTTGATGTCTAACATCTTTCTTCTCGGTTGCTGGATATTTTTTGTGGGTGTGATTTTGGAAAAGGGACGGAAGTGTGTTACAGGAAACAATGAGCGCACGCGGTGGCGGAGAGATGGCTGTGAGATGGTGCCAACCCTTTTTGCGTGAGGTGACACCCTCTCTTTTCCTATAGCCCCCTTAATTTAACCATTAGGCCCCAAAACTAATAGGTCATCGGCTTTTTAATATCTCGCGAACCAATAATGCTACGGACTTGTATGAGGTGTCCTAGGAGTCGGGGTGACACCCCCGTTTTTCTATCCCCCTCTTAATTTAACCAAAGGACCCAAAACTAAATGGTCATCGGATTTTTAATATTTCGCGAATCAATAATGCTAGGGACTTGTATGAGGTGTTGTAGGCCTCGGGGTGACGCCCCTTTTCTTCATGATTTTGTGATTTGCAGAGATGGGTAAATCCAGAGCAGGATATATGCGAAATTATCGACAAAAGAAACATGAGAAAAAAATTGAAACGGAAGGAGTACAGCCGAAAGAATTGACTTCACATTATGTATTTCATCTCAATTTCATAGTAGGATAACATGTCAGATGTTACACATCATATGCCACTACTGTAAAACTAGTTTTTTTAATATAGCTACCTTGGTCACCCTTACAATTATTATTCTCGTCATCAGGGACTGATTAACACAAAATTCGGTACCTTCTAGACTGCAAGCACTGCAGTAGGTTCGGTGAAAGTAACAAGGGGAATGTAGCTCTTATCTTAAATTTGCATCGAAGCAATTATGTTAAATAAGAGATAACAAACACAACATCCTGGCATATGCAGATGACATTGTATTAATAGGATATAATGGAGGAGAAATTGAAGCTCTATTCAGGAAATTAAATGAAACTGCTGCTAAACTAGGTCTCAAGATTAATGAAGAGAAGACAGAATACATGATCATACAGAGAGAAAACATGACTACAGATCAACGCAATAACCTTCATATAGGCAATTTTACCTTTGAGAACACGCCAAACTTCAAATATCTTGGGGTAAATATAAATGAGTGCAATATAAGACAAGTTGAACACCAAATTAGATTTCGGAATACAAACCATGTTTACTTTTCCCTGCATAAATTACTTTCCTCCAAACTTTTGACCAGGAAAACAAAACTAAAACTATACAACACTATCATCAGGGCAGTACTGCTATACGGAGCCGAAACATGGAGTGTGACCAAAAGGGAGGTACACCAACTTACAGTCTTCGAAAACAAGGTATATAGAAAAAATTTCGGCCCCATTTTTGACCAGGAAACACAAACATGGGTTCTCAGATCGAATCATGAGCTGTACAAGTTAGCCAATCAACCCAGGGCAGTGAACATCATGAAAGCGACACGGCTACAATGGGCAGGGCATGTCATCAGAATGGACGCTGCCAGAATAGTTCGCCAGGTGTACGAGAAGAAGAACGAAGGCTCGAGACTCCCTGGAAGACCTAGGAGTAGATGGCAAGATGAGGTGACCTCTGACTGCAGACAAATGGGTATTACTGTATGGGAGAATACTGCGCTGGATAGGAGGAAATGGAGGCAGATAGTGAGAGCGGCACGGGATCGTCACGTCCCAGAGAAGCCAACGGAGTGAGTGAGTGTATTGTATTGTATATCTTGAAAGCACGATATGAATACTGTCATTTTAGCCTATTTTCATTTATGAAAAAAAAGGGCTTATGAGATCATATTTTGTCCGTGTGTGTGTGTCCCTAATAAAATCTAAACGGCCGAAGCAAATTCAATGAAACTCGTCCGTGCCATTCAAATTTTAATAAGTTTCACAAATCCAACATGGAGGCCACGCGAAATATTTCACTGGCATTCAATATCTCCACAACAGTAACAGATATCACCCTAAAATTTTGTACGGTGATAAAGAGAACACTAGAAGTTCATCTATGTGACTTTCATAAACCTGTTAAGTACAAAACGAACATGTCAGTCAAGTAAAGTTGAACATTTAAATCGACTTCTCTCGTCATTTAACCATCCGAGCGCAGTGCAAGGATATGAAGCAATCGTAATATTTTATATCATACTGCAAAATTGTGTTGGTCAATAACATTTTCATCTCAATTTTCGACCAGATTAACATAGTGGGCGCGATATTTCAGATATGCTATATAATGGACTTCAACAATTCTATTTTGTTACAACAAACAACAATACCAAAGTCTGAAACATATGAAAATAATGTTCAGTTCTAATAAACTGGAGTTCCATGTTTTCTGAATGTAGTAGCTTTATGATTTGATAGAAGAGGATTTAACATACAAAATAGTTTACAACTCATAATTTAATTTATTTATTTATTTCAATGTGCCCATTTTTATCAAGTAAATTCACGACATTAAAATTGTTCGTACAATATTTTAAAGCTTCACTTGAGTTGAACACATATCCCACACACAACTAGTCAGTAAAAAGCAGATACTGCCATCAAAAGGAATAACTTGTGCTGTACATTTGTATTGAATTAACAACTAATTCAAGGTAAAAACAATAATAATGTACAATGAAACTCGCCTTATAGTACACAGTTTACACAAAAAGATAACTAAATTGTCTAAACAAACAGAAACATTAAAACAATCGCAAATTGTAAGGTGGTATGGTAAGATTATAAAATACACTTCTTGTTGTTGGAACTGAAGTTTTCTAGCAGCATCACTTTGTGGTCATACATAAACTAGAACGGGAGAATAAGTCACGGAAACCTTCAATGACCAGGCCTCAATATTTTTCAATAGTCAGCAAAGATGGACCCTCCCACTAATGTCTTCTGAACTGTTAGATATATCTGCATGCCTTTTTCACTTTTATGAGTGGTAATAACGGGCTCATAAGAATTTGCAAATGTTCATTTGCAAGTAATGAATTTTATCTAAGGCAAGGCCACTGGATCCCTAAACAGCATACGATACCTGTGTCATTGTTAATTATGGTACCTTTAGTTTAACTACTTCAATCCCTAGTGAGGCAGTTCTCCATTAGACAAATTCAGCGGTGTAAATATTTTGAAAGTTAGACAAGTACTTTTGAAGAAACTAAAAAGCATACAAATCTGTCTCCTTTAGGCGTAGTTACTGCTGTAACACCTTTCGGGGCATCTGCTGTTTAACCACATATGATCGCTCTTGACATTAATGCAAATTTCAATACGCTCTTTCTTCGGAAAATACTAGTTAACTATTTAAAATAATTAGTACGCTGAATCAGTACAGCTTAAGTGCTCTAGTACAGATCTATTTAAGGAAACGATTCAGTAGTAGTGTTAATTGAGCTCTTTAAAAAATGTCAGAGTTTATAGAAGTTTGTATCATTTACGAGCCATGCACTCAAAATACTTTAGTGTATAGTAGCCCAACCTTCCTTTATTAACGCTCACCGTAGCCTAATATAAATATCAGTAAATTGAGCGTGGGTAAATCATTGAATTAAATGCAAGTTCATTCAGTTATTAGCCCTTCAAAATACGAGGGCCGGTGGCCGAGGTGGGAACTATTCTCTGTTTACAAGTGTCACGCTGTCAGCCTGCTTGGTTGACAAGTACAGTCGCGTTGGTAGGGTATGAATCATTTCCAGTAGTCTCAGTCATTATTCTACTGCCCGTGGTGACATGAACTTCTATTAATCTTAACTGTGCTGTTGAAACACACCATTCTTAATCCGCCCATTATTAATTCTTCTGTTCACAACTCATAACATAACTTCTGTCTAAGTCAAGTAGCACGCGCAATGCTGCTTGACTTGTGCGCAGACTGTACTCCGTCCTCGCTGTGTCCCGCTGCTCGTCCTGAAAGGCTACTGCTACTATAGACAACATGCACTGGCGCAGCCAAGTTCAGCGGCACTCGTGTCTTGAAAGGCTAATAAACCTGCCAACTTATAAAACATGATACATTTACTTTCATTGGCGATTAATTCAAGTCATGAGGCCATTTAAGTCGTCTGTGATTTCAAACAGCATTCCCAGAACAAAATAGTGAATTTTGCTGCTATTTCACACTAACTTCCAGAGCTATTCTGGCTATTCAATCAAGGATTTTATCATCATATTGAAGGTGGATGAGGCTTGGCAAAATAATAAAATAAATAAAAAAACTACACTCAAAGTACATTTTAATTGCAAGAAGGAAAAATCAGAACCTGAAGACTGTATTCTCTCACTGTAGTTACTGTAAGATATAGGCTGAATGGCAAGCTGCCTAGACATTGCTGCAATGAGCAAACTTTTGTCCCATGTGAATACAACAGTGACATAGCCGTGAATCGAACCTCTTCAACATGGTTTATTAGTATCACTATAAATTAGAGACAATAGAAATTCTTGGATGAAAGGGACTAAATTCTTGATTAATAAGGGTAAAAATTCTTGAGTAATTCGAATAATTCTTGAGTGAAGTGGATTTTTTCACACTACTTTATTAACTTCTAATGTCCGTAACAATTAGTTATTGAGAGTTGTACCCAGACAACAGATCTAAGAAACTTAATATTATTTACCTTGCGAAAATTGTATCAGTCGTTCTCCCAAACTTACTTTCGGCGGCATAAAACCGACAGTTCTAGATCAAGGCTTATTACTTTCAACGTTGATTTTGATCACAGTGGTTTTATCCAATGTTAAAAGACTATACTGGCTTCTCTTTACGATGAACATATTCTAGAGCCCAAGAGTTGAAAATGAAACCGCGTCGTTTGGATATCAACTCAAGTCCACTGTACATGACGGATTATTGCAATGAATCTTAAAGCATCTCTCTCTTTAATGTTTCAACGAAATTTATGAGTTTCAGTCGGTCGACACGATTGGTAGTATGCCTTAAAGCCAGCCCCGTGGTGTTGTGGTAGCGCGCCTGTCTCTCACTTGGAGGCCTGGGTTCGATTCCAGGCTCCATCAGGGATTTTAGAAACTGAAGTGAGGACTGGAACGGGATGCACTCAGTCTCGTGAGGGTAATTGAGTAGCTGTCTGACAGTAAGACAGCCCTCCGGTCACAAAAAAAACAGATTAACGGCCACGCGTCATCCAACAATCTGCAAGCCAAATGGCTGTAGAGCGCCGCTTGGTAGGCTTAGGTCCTTCATGGTTAGTGACGAGATTAATAAATTCACTTGGATTATATTTTCAATAAATTAACAGAGAAAAAAATGAGCCTCCAATATTTTACAGCTCTACACAGCATAGGTTATTGCATCAAGAGCAGAGACTCGTTAAAAGCACTCTTATTTACTGCCCGTAAGAGCCACTAATGTCTGCAGTCAAGGCCATCTATAATAACACTTCAAGTTCAGTCAAAACCACCTGTACGACATATTGTAGTCTTCAGTCTCACGCCTGTTTCGGTTGATTATAGAAGGCAAAGATCTGGTCCCATACACAAAACAAATACTCGGAAATTATCTGATGCAATACTGCACAAGAAATAGAAACAAAACCAACACGGTATTACTACTTGCCCAATTAACGGAAGAAATCACTGAAAATGATCTTCACTGGAGGTAATCAATAAGATATAGTTCGATCATGTCAATGGATCATTAAACTACAGAAGTTAACCTAGAACGAAACGCTGAATGACGGCCATAACTATTCTAATTTATGAATCGTCTACCCAAATAAGGAAAGGTGAAAAAACAATTTAAAAAAGAAAGGAAAATAGCTGCCTAAAAGCAGGCAATTGAATCAAAGATACAATAAGAACATAGCCTACAGAACCTTGTTTGCGTTTGCAACATTAATATTGGCGTAACAGGCAGTTGCCGTTTGATACAAACGTCACCACTCGTTAGTACGTCATACAACGTTATTTAACTCATCTACACAACATTTATTCAGTTCTACGATGTCAGGTTTTTGAAATGTTTCACTGTCAAACAAATAAAAGTTAAACAAAATGTTCTTTTGTTGAGTTTTTCTTTGATTCACTCGTAAAAAAATACTATATTAGAGGTATGAAAACCTCCAAGTACAGGTGATTTCTGGCATGGTCGACCGGCCTCATGCAGCGCCCAGGACGGGAGTAGAAGGCTCACCACCCGAGCCACGTGTCGCGTATTTCCGGTTGCGTTAGTCGTCTGGAAGGCGCTAGGTAAAGACTTCTGGCGTAGTACAGTCAGAAAGAGGAATTAGTTTCTGTCGGCTGTGCTGTGAGTGATACAGGGTATAAACAGGAACGCTTCCATATTTGAGATTTTAGTTAATCAGAATGGACTTGGAGTGATTTACTTTGAAACAACGTATATGCAAAGAAAATTTCCCCCGTATATTTCCAGGTGTACGAGATCCACAAGTCACAAGTTGGTAGAGAAAGTTTAGAATACCGGGACATTTTTCCACATGAAACCGCAAGTTAAACGCCTACTTCTTATGCAGGAGTAGGTGGATTCAATCCATGTTAAGATTCGAACGTTCCCCTTGGAAATCAACTCTGCGTATTGCTTAACAGATTGGGCAAAGTAAATGGACTGTTCGAACAGCCACATTACACACGAGATCTAAAACAGTTATGCCTAAAGTTAACAAAGACAGATTAATTACGAATAACGGGTGTTCAGTTCTTTCTGAAGACAAATTCCTTCAAGTGAAGGCCGACTTCATACGAAGGTGTGAACAATGCTTGTTAGCCGAGGAACAACACTTCCAACATCTGTAAATTATTGTAGGCCTTAAGTACCGCACACTTAACTATACGCTTTCTTTTCCGAGGACAGCCGGCAGTAATTCTCCGCGTAGCTCGGGCGTTGACCACACAAGTCCAGGGCAATGGCCTGCAATAGACCCGTCGACCATGCCAAAAATCACACTGAATTATTTCGTTTCCCTACGATATCACTGATTTAACTTTGAGATTTCTGGGCTATGTCACTGTTACTCACCAGATTTCCAGTTTGCTATTAATATAACACTGAAAAGAGTATATAGCACTGAATAGTCATTGTATTGCTGAATATACAGTAAATCACACCTAGTGTATATACGATAGTTCCCCTGAATACGCTGTGGATGCTTGACACAAACACCAGATGAAAACCTGGCAGAAGATATAGCATTTTATATTTTGATTGTTAGCATTAATAGAATGAAGTATCTTGCACATCAAATATCGACGTTACTGTTCAACACTTAACTAAACAATAAAGTACACCATAGAAATTAAAACTTCCAACACTGACTTACACCCTAGACGAGTAGCGTACCACTGCTAAGATAAGAACACACGCGTTCTAAGAGGTCAAATTGCGAAGGTACTCTGGAACCTGACACCATTCATGCCATATTAAGGCAATGAATAGTAGTTTAGGAGCTTTGAAACAAAACGTATTAAGTCCACTCACAATCGTGAGCGAGTTTCATACAGATTTTGATACACTTCAAGACAGGGGACTCAACTGACTGATTTTCAGATTCAGCCGACCCTTTCGGTTTACGCTGCTTCTCTGAGTCAATTCGAGCCGACGATTTCGTAAGAGGTTATAAAGGTTCATCGCACAGCAGAACCCACTATCTACTACCAGTTCTGGAAGCAGAGGGGATCTGCTGGAGGGAGGATCTTCAGCACACGATAATGACTCACGCCACATTTCTAATTCATTGAGGTCAATATTAGTGTTCACACAGTCGTCAGTTCCAAATTAACAAAGTCCTACAACATGCCATTTCAATTTGATTTCCCATCGGGCCACTTCCAAAAAATTATGATAGACAAGTACACTTATGATGAAGATGACGATGATGTTTTAAGGGGCGGAACAGCGAGGTCATTAACCCGGGTTCTACTTATTAATGTTTAGAAATTCATACATTGAGTTTTGTTTTACTTAAGATGCTAATGGCATCATGATATAGAAACAACATGCAATTATCTTATAGTTTTCCTGAGGAAATTATGTAAATTGTACAATCACAAAATGTGTATCCCATCTTCAAAATAATTAATGAAAAAAGTGGCACATTTTCGGTCTCCTATTAAATTTGCAAACTTATGTCGGAGCAATTTTCCAAGAGTTTCTTTCCGAGGGAGGTCCGCGTGTTGCACCTTATTGCATTAATGCGGGAAAACGCTGATTCACAAATGTACGTTGACCGGAACATACGTAGTTACAATATTTCCAACAAGAGAAGGGATCGGCGAACAAACGCTTATATCGCTAAGCAGTGGCCTATTGCCATGGTAACACGGGCTAGGTTGGCAATACTACTAACTCCTTTGTGTGTCATCCTTTTGCTTTGTGTTTGAAAGTGCCACATAGGCTATTATATTATTTATTGTAGAAATGCTGATGGTAGAATGCAAGGACAGTTATGCCATGCATTATTATTAATTAGTGGTAGATTGTGATAACTCACGATGGAGTTTTACACGACACAGGCCATGGTTAATACAGAGGAGGCCAAATTATTATGGCAAAGCTCAACAGAAGCAAATTCGTTATTGAAAAATAAGATACAAGGCATTAAATAGAAGATTTTGAGTCCAAGTCTGCGTTTCAGGACATTTCTTTGTTGTATTTTGTCATTTGTTCGCCGAAGGTGCTGAAAGAGATCTGGCACGACATGGAATGTACAGTAGTGTGAAGTCTTTGAGCAGTGTAATCTACTAACGTACCTCAGTACAGATGGATCCTTGCTAAGGCCGAACCAGGCTGTAACATAATATGTAGCCGGTATTTGCGTGATAATGACGCCAAATAATAATAATAATAATGTTATTGGTTTTACGCCCCTTTTAACTACTGCGGCTTTTAGACACGCCGTGGCAATAGATGAGGCAGGCTAGCGGTGCAGATACGTAGTTCACAGATCCCCCTGAACCTTATCTTCGGCCACAGTACGACGCAATCACGCAAGATGGCTGTAGTGGGCAAAGGGGTCAAGAGTTCCTAACAGTTAAGCCAAAGCTACCCTATTATCAATTGTAGAATTATCAAGAAATTTGAGTGTACCATAATAACGTGAATGATACCTTTGTTAGAAAGGAAACCTACATGATATGAACGTGCTATCTGGATCATTATACAATCTATGGAAAAGGAGCTTTAACTAACTCTTATTTTTATACTAGCATAGCCTTGCCATGAAAGTGCCCATATTTACCGAATATTTAGAGTCCAGATCATGGCTTCCTCAATTGATTTACCCCGCTGAAAATACAAAATGTGAGTTTCGCCTACATTCAAGTATTTACAATGAAGATTAAGATCTAGTAGTCAAGAAAACCGTGCATAATAAGATACGATAATATACTAATTCAGATTGGTTGGATCCAATCAGATCCACGTCAACTACAGCGAATCAAGAAGGATCGCACATTCAAACAGGAATTGTCAAGAGATGCTATTGCCCTCCTCAGCCGTACACGATTATAACCCAACCAAGGCGAATGAATCCCCGGAATGAATGTGAGTTAGAGCGGTGACGTAAGCCACTGCTTCAGTTCATTTGTCTGCTGAGTCACCTAGCGTTTAATTTCCTACTGATGGAGCATGAAGGGAACAAAGTTATTCATGAACAACTCTGTGTATTATTTCCAATGCTATTAAGGTTTGCGATAGAGAGAGAGGATAGAACGGCTTTTAGTGCCGGAGTGTCCGAGGACATGTTCGGCTCGCCAGAGGCTGTAGCTGCTTCAAGCGGACACCCATAGGGTGAGCTACAAGTTCCGTTCAATTTCAAGTAGTTCCAACTTTCGCTACCAGATGTCACTGATACCTAGTGGTGAACGTTGGAACTTTGATAGAGCATTCCAACGATATATAACCTAGAAATTTAGCTTCACACAAGTTTGGTCTGTGGAAGGAACTTTTACATGCCATAAATGTATGACATGGGACCGCCGGCTTTACTTTCCCTCCGAAGGAAGGCATAGTGAAGGATTTTAACGATCTTAATACATCCGAAGAGTTCGACCGGGTTTGAACCCGCTATCTTGGGCACAGCAGTTCAGCATGCTACCGACTACGCCACCGAAGCCGCAACATGCTACAGAACATGCTGTAAGACAGCAATGCATAAGATACCAAAAGGGGGTCAATTTGAAGAAAGTGGAGTGAGAAAAATTAAGTCACTTCTTAAAAAGGGCAAACCACCAGCAAATTAGAATATACTGGGTGACAAGAATAAGTGCATGATTTGCAGAAAGTTTTAAGAATATTTTGAGTTAAAAAAGAAGAAAGGAAGAATTCTTAAAAAAAACTGTAAGCAAGGTATTCATTTATTATTTACAGGAATTGTATAAAGATAGCCTTGAAATATTTTTTCAGTGTTGCTTTGTTGACAATTAATATTGAAACTTTCTGTCGGTCAACAGTGAAGCCTCCGTGGCTTAGGCGGCAGCACGCCGGCCTCTCAACGCTGGGTCCGTGGTTCAAATCCCGGTCACTCCATGTGAGATCTGTGCTGGACAAAACGGAGACAGACAGGTTTCTCTCCGGGTACTCCGGGTTTCCCTGTCAAAATGTCATTCCAGCAACACTCTCCACTATTATTTCATTTCACCTGTCATTCATTTAATCATTGCCCCAGAGGAGTGCGTCAGGCCTCGGCAGCCGACACAGTTCATATCCTCGCCGCTAGATGGGGACTTCATTCATTCCATTCCTGACCCGGTCGGAGACTGGAAGCAGGCTGTGGATTTTCATTTTTCTATCGGTCAACACGAAATAATTCCCATAGGCCTAACTGGAATATGTGAAAAATAACCTGAGATAAATTACATGTGATTTATTTATTTATTCTTATCAGAAGCATTAATACTATACATGCATACATTAAAACTCTTACTGGATTAAATACATTTTATGCAAAGTCACACTAAACAAACAACAGTCTATACTACTTTTGCCCAGAAGTTAGCGACATCCAGTGCATTTTCTCTCGCCTGAAGCAAATCTTGTACTGTGCATGTTTGAGGGCATCTGCTGCACTGCAACAGATGAGACATAGTCTGGATTATACCACATTCACACTATGAGGATTCGATGTTGAAACCCCACGTCTGCAGGTTACTTTTACATCTTGTCACGCCTGCCCGTAATCTGTTCAGTGATCTCCAGGTACTCCATTTCTCCATATGACCAGGTGGTAGTTTTTCACTAGGTGTCAGCCATTCTTCGGGGCGATTGCAGCTTGCACGCCATAGATCAATTCGGGATTGCTGAGGTGTCCCCTTAAGAGCCTCGGTAGTTTTGAGGAAACTTTTCCTTGATTTGAGTCTTGAAGTAGCTGGCCTGTATCCATACAGAGGGTGAGCTTTAGAGGTTACCGCCTTCTTCTTCTCAATTTTTGCTGCAATCTCACGACGAATATTAGGAAGGGCAATGCCAGCAAGACTGTACAATTTATCCGGTAATAATGAGACAGGTATCGTTTAGAGCAGTATCTAAATTCCTGGGGATGCATATTCCGCAGCAGAGTAACATAGAGCGATGGAAGAGGTTCTCACAGTATTGGGATGTGCCCCCCAGGTAGTACCCGTTATCTTCCTTATAATATTATTTCTGGCCATTACATGTGATAAAGATATATAAATATTGTTATGGACTAGTTTTCTTCTTCTCCAATACTCCGTAAGAAAGTAATTTATTTCACATCATCATCATCATGTAAAGGCCAGGCCTTGTCGCTGAAACCACATTTGTCTCTCACTTGCTGCACGTTTTAACTCAGCATACTGTTTAAATTGAAGACCATGCATCACAGAATCCAGATGAGCCTTCCGCAGTCTTCCTCTTCTTTCTTCCCCAGAACTTTTCCCTCCAGTATGGTGGTCAGGAACTCCTTATGACGTAGGGTGCGGCCAACGAATTTTGCTTTCCTCTTTTCTATAATTGGGATCAATCCTCTTGTTTTGTCTACTTCCTTGAGGACCCATTCGTTAGTATTTTTCTCCGTCCAGCTTAATTTCACCATCCTTCTCCACATCCACATTTCCGCTGCTTCCAGACGTATTCCATTAATTCGAATTATTTTGACAGACTGAAAGTTACAATAGCAATTGTATAATGTAAAAGCATGTTACGCTTTTCCTCGTGAACTCTCGAACAAGAAGTTTAGTGCTTCAGCTCTTCTCCTCGGCTGACTGTACTGCGATGACGTCAGGTTCGCCTCGCCTCGGTCAGGTTATATTTGACATTATTACGAAGATTAAACAATATTTCGTAGTAAAACATGACCTATATTTAACTGTTAAAAGTATTTAAATAAAATTACAAACATCAAAAACAGTTTTGCATCACCTGTGTATGCCATCCCCCTCGACCTATGTTGACATGATACGAAACACTTCGTTCTTTGAACTGTCTAAACTTGTCAACAAACCGGTGGATAGCCTCGGCTATTTCATTGAATGTCGGGGAGGAGGTTTCATGTGCATAACTTTTTGTGTGTGTATCTTATTATACAGGGTGTCTTATGTACCTTTGGAGAATGATAGGTCGTGTAGGGGACGGGTATAGAAGTAATTTGAGATAGGGAACTTGGGGTCGGAGCGGTATCCTTAACCCCTAAAATAAGGGTTGATTCAGGACCTCCACCCTATAAGTTAGGCAACCGACCTTCTCAATCCTTTCACTCTTGGCAAGATTCATCTCACCATGTGGCGCTGGCGTAATGGATAGCGGTAGTCCCTGTCAGCGCCAGGTACATAAAAGACACCCTGTATAATACGCTAAGGTGTATGTTTCACAAAACTGAAGCTGCTAAACCAGAGAGAGTTAGAAGGTGTGGTTTGTACCAAAATCTTCCAAATCGTCTCAATAGTACAGGAAAAATCTTGCATTTCTTGAAAAGTCAACGGAAATATATGTATTTGTTTATAAAGTGCTTTAAACATATAAACAAGACGATAGCCCCTGCCCGCATAGCACTAGGGCCGGGTGGGTAGTCTGTACACATGGGGCGCACACAACCCATTATGCGAGAGTTCTCGCACGGGTCCCCTAGTAAGCGATATTGCCTCACGGAACGAGATATTCCGGAAAGTTGGTATGAGATTTCCCCGGGTTTGAAGACAAATTACGTTTCGTTTCAGAGCTCCTCAGATAAAAGGACTGTTTAAAGCTTGTATCCTAGAGCTACCACTACATAATGGTCACGGTTTTAAACACTTGTATATAAAACTATGTTCCCTGTACGCTTTCTCATGGATTTGAGGAGAGGGTCGGAAAAATATTCCATTATTATAAAACTCGAAGGGTGAACTATACACAGCACCCTGATATTGTAAAGACAAGTAGATCGCGGAGTGCAATCAATGACAGGGGAAACATAAGGAGAGGAATGGAGTAGCTAGAGGTATGGAGTCAATGCTCACTTTCTGGTGTTTTGTTTCTGTTCCGACTAGTTTGAAGCACTTACAGTTCCTCGGTAAGTACAATGGGAGCCTGGGATGTGGTGGAGGAAGGGGTCTGTGCTTCGGACTTGTCGGCGGATTGTTGCGCGGGCTGTTGGCCGTTGATCTTGATCTCGTTGACGGAGTGAGATCGAGAGTGGTTCGCCACGCTGAGACTCGGCAGGATCTGAGTGGCGGACTGCGACCGAGTGTGTCCATTCGTACCCCGAGGACCCGTGCTGCTAAACTGCTCCCTCAGCGCCATCTGGTAAGCCACTTCGAAAGCTTGGCCCAGAGTAAGAATTATTTCGGTAGCTTGGTCCTAGAACAAAAACAATCAACATTGTTCTCCTTAGATCGCAAGTATTCAACAAAAATATCACAGAAGGAAGAACGTTTCAAAGCATAAGACTGAAATAAAAACAACAAATACATGTTATTTTAATGAAAACCGTCACAAAGAAACATTTGATCATTACAACTTCCTCTAATATGCTTTAGTACAGGGACTTGGTTTTATATGTGACGGGAATTTTCGCTCGCCCGCTCGCCCACGTTGCGAGCCTCTCTCCCGCCAAGCACTTGGCCGAAATGCGGCGCCCGCCCGGCACTGAGTCATTGACTATAGGAATTTGAATGTCACGTAATGAAAATCACATTGGGGCAGCATAATGAGCACTAAACGCGTGAACAATTGACTAAACTGAACCTCACGCTGTTCAAGCTCTCAGCAGACTGAAAAGGAGGGAAACTTGTAGCGCCAAGAAGCGCATTACGGCAAAGTGATTGGCGGGAGACCGGCCCGCAGCGCAGGCGAGCGGGCGAGTGAAAATCCCCGTCACATATAAAACCAAGTCCCTGTACTTATGCGGGAGTTCGCATGGAAACATACAGGACGGAAGGTACATACAGTATATTTATTTAATTACTAGGTCGAAACCCTCCCCTGGCGTGTACACAATAACTCATCAATGTTTCATCGCAATCGGATGAAAGGTATATGCACGTATACTGGGTTTTATTTAAACGATTCGTGCGCTGTCGCTCATTTGTTGAATCTATTCGTGCGCTACCTATTGTGAAATCTATTACTAAGTCGAAGCCCTTCCCTGGCGTGTACACAATAACTCATCAAGGTTTCATCGCAATCGAAGAAGGTTATATGAACGCAATAGGGGATTTTGTTGAAACGCTTCGCGCTTCGTCACCCATTTGTTGCATCTACGCTTGCGCTACTTATTGTGAAATGGATTTACTAAGTCGAAACCCTTCCCTGGCGTGTACACAATAACTGATCAATGTTTCATCGCAATCGGATGAATAGTATATGAACGCATACCGGATTTTGTTTAAACGATTCGCGCTCCGTCATTCATTTGTTGAATCTACTCGTGCGCTACCTACTGTAAAATGTATTTACTAAGTTAGAAACCGTCACGTAAGTGTCCACAACAACTCACCCAAGTTTCATCGCTATTGGACTAATGGTATATGAAGACATAGGGGACTGTATTGAAACGCTCCGCTTGTCGTCCATTTGTCGAATCTACTCGTGTGCTACCTACTGTGAAATGTATTTACTAAGCCAGAAACCTTCCTTGGAGTGTCCACCATACTTCACCTAAATTTCACCGCTAACGGCAGAATGGTATATGACCTTATACGGGACTTTGTTGAAACGCTTCGCGCGTCGTCCCTCATTTGTTGAATCTACTTGGGCGCTGCCTATTGTATAGTGGATTTACTAAGCCAGAAACCTTCCATGAAGTGTACACAACATCTCACCCAAGTTTCATAGCTATCGGACGAATGGTATATGAATGCATACGGGACTTGGTTGAAACGCTTCGCGTGTCGTCGCTCATTTGTTGATTCTACTCTTGCGCTACGTATTGTAATATGGATGTACTCAGCCAGAAACCTTCCCTGGAGTACACAACATCTCACCCAAGTTTCATCGCAATCGGATGAATAGTATGTGAACGTATACGGGACGTTGTCGAAACGCTTCACGCGTCGTCGCTCATTAGTTGATTCTACTCGTTCTCTACCTATTTTTAAAGGGATTTACTAAGCCAGAAACCTTCCCTGGAGTGCACACAAAATCTCAGCCTAGTTTCATCGCTATCGGACGAATGGTATATGAACGCAAACGTGACTTTGTTGAAATGCTTCGCGCGTCGTAGCTCATTTGTTGAATCTACTCGTGCGCTGCCTATTGTAAAGTGGATGTACTAAGCCAGAAAATGTCCCTGCAGTGTACACAACATTTTACGCAAGTTTCATAGCTATCGGACGAATGGTATATGAATGCATACGGGACTTTGTTGAAACGCTTTGCGTGTCGTCGCTCATTTGTTGAATCTAATCGTGCGCTATCTACTGTGAAATGTATTCACTAATTTTGAAACCTTCACGTAAGTGTACACAACATCTCAGCCTAGTTTCATCGCTATCGGACGAATGGTATATGAACGCATACGTGACTTTGTTGAAATGCTTCGTGCGTCGTAGATCATTTGTTGAATCTACTCGTGCGCTCCCTATTCTAAAGTGGGTTTACTAAGCCAGAAAATATCCCTGAAGTGTACACAACATTTTACGCAAGTTTCATAGCTATCGGACGAATGGTATATGACTATATACGGGACTTTGTTGAAACGCTTCGCGTGTCATCGCTCATTTGTTGAATCTACTGGTGCGCTACCTATTGTAAAATGTATGTACTAAGCCAGAAACCTCCCCTGGAGTGTACACAACATCTCACCCAAGTTTCATCGCTATCGGATGAATGGTATATGAAATTATATGGGACTTTGTTGAAACGCTTCGCGCGTCATCGCTCATTTGTTGATTCTACTCGTGCTCTACCTACTTTTAAAGGGATTTACTAAGCTAGAAACCTTCCCTGGAGTGCACACAAAATCTCAGCCTAGTTTCATCGCTATCGGACGAATGGTATATGAACGCAAACGTGACTTCGTTGAAATGCTTCGCGCGTCGTAGCTCATTTGTTGAATCTACTCGTGCGCTGCCTATTGTAAAGTGGATGTACTAAGCCAGAAAATTTCCCTGCAGTGTACACAACATTTTACGCAAGTTTCATAGCTATCGGACGAATGGTATATGAATGCATACGGGACTTTGTTGAAACGCTTTGCGTGTCGTCGCTCATTTGTTGAATCTAATCGTGCGCTATCTACTGTGAAATGTATTCACTAATTTTGAAACCTTCACGTAAGTGTACACAACATCTCACCCAAGTTTCATCGCTATCGGACGAATGGTATATGAACACATACGGGACTTTGTTGAAATGCTTCGCGCATCGTCGCTCATTTGTTGAATCTACGCGTGCGCTACCTATTGTAAAATGGATTTACTAAGTCAGAAACCTTCCTTGGAGTGTACATAACATCTCACCCAAGTTTCTTCGCTATCGGATGAATTGTATATGACCTTATATGGGACTTTGTTGAAACGCTTCGCGCGTCGTCGCTCATTTGTTGATTCTTCTCGTGCTCTACCTATTTTAAAGGGATTTACTAAGCCAGAAATCTTCCCTGGAGTGCACACAACATCTCAGCCTAGTTTCATAGCTATCGGACGAATGGTATATGAATGCATACGGGACTTTGTTGAAACGCTGTGCATGTCGTCGCTCATTTGTTGAATCTACTCGTGCGCTATCTACTATGAAATGTATTCACTAATTTTGAAACCTTCACGTAAGTGTATACAACATCTCGCCCAAATTTCATCGCTATCGGACGAATGGTATGTGAACACATACGGGACTTTGTTGAAATGCTTCGCGCATCGTCGCTCATTTGTTGAATCTACGCGTGCGCTACCTATTGTAAAATGGATTTACTAAGTCAGAAACCTTCCTTGGAGTGTACTCAACATCTCACCCAAGTTTCATCGCAATCGGACGAATGGTATATGAACGCATAGGAGACATACATACCCACAGACAGACAAACTATCACGTTACATTGATTTTTATATATATAGATCTAAAAGCCCCAATAGTTAAAAGGGGCGTAAAACCAAAAACATTTTTTAAATAATAGTTTCGGTCTTCTAAGGAAAACGTTATTTCAACTGCCTTCTCCCTCGTTCTTTCACATTGGCCCAGTGTTCACGCATTCTTCGTCGGTGAGCTTCTTTTCGTTCTTAGGTCCACTTCTTGCCGGTTTTCAATATGGGTTTTGGCTGAAAACTCTGTATTTTCCCAAGTTTCTTCTTAAAAGTGTCACGTTCCAAAATAACCCCAGTTCTTGTAGGTATATCTCCACCTCTGTAAACCAGATCCCATTGGTTTTATTTCGCATGAAGTAGGCACAGATTCGATTGGACAACCTTCCGGATCTCATTCGTGTTCAATGGCCATAAAATGAGAGTATTCTCTTGCGTATGGTAAAAAGCAAATTATAAAGCCAAATTCACAACAAAAAAGCAAAAACAAACACAAAACCCTAAAACACAAAACAAAAAGCAAAATTCAAAAACAAAAGCAGAAAACAAACACAAAACAAAAAACACAAGGCATAAAGAAAAATTCAAAAACCAAAAATAAAATCAGAAAACAAACACAAAACCGAAAACACTAAGTAAAAAGCAAAATTCAACCAAAAAAGGCAAAATCAGAAAACAAACACAAAACCGAAAACACAAAGCAAAGAAGGAAATTTCAAAACCAAAAGCAGAAAACAAACACAAAACAAAAAACACAAGGCATAAAGCAAAATTCAAAAACTAAAAATAAAATCAGAAAACAAACACAAAACCGAAAACACAAAGCAAAGAAGGAAATTTCAAAAACAAAATCAGAAAACAAACATAAAACAAAAGACACAAAGCAAAATGCAAAATTCAAAAACAAAAGTAAAAGCAGAAAACAAACACAAAATAAAAAAGAAGTAACATTTAAAAACAAAAGTAAAAGCAGAAACCAAACACAAACCTAAAACGCGAATAGTTCAGATTTGACTCCGCTCATCCCCCTTCAGAAGCAAACCCTAGTTACGCCACTGATGGAGGCAGACACCTAACTAAACATTCTTTAGAGCGTTATTATTTGAATTGATATGACTAACGGTAACATGTACAGACAAGCGAACTCACCATAGTTTGAACACAGAACACATGGCAGTAGTGGCTCTTGCTCTCATGGTCCTTGGTGATATAGGCGAAGTGCGTGAGGTCGTCCGCGTCCTGACACGCACAGTGGATGTTCCGTATTTCGTGCTCGCACACCAGTTCCTGCGACATAACACATACTGTTGCAGCAAGTTTCTCTAATCTCAACTTACACCATATAAGTTTTATATCTACATCAGTGTTTCCCAACAGAAGAATTTCTAAGAAGAATTCCTGTGTAAAATTGGGACCCATGATGTACTTTTTATATCTTAAGAATTATACATTTAACAAATGAAAAGAAATAATTAGGTTGGTATTCATAGCAAGGGTTTCGCTATGTACTGTACGTTAACTGAAAGTGACATCATTTCAAATTTACTAACGAGGATCTACAGAGAGTTTATTTTGTATCTGACGGAGACCCTCGCTTGCCCACTCGCCCGCGCCGCGAGCCTGTCTCCCGCCACGCACTTTGCCGTTATACGGCGCTCGCGCGGCACTGAGTCTTTGAGTATAGGAATTTGTACTTACCTAGTTCACAGCTGGTGCTGAAAGTGTTCGCCATTCACTGCTACACATCGCTGGCACCTTTTTATGAAACTGGCATTTACTTTCCTCAGACTGTATTTCAGCTGTAATATAGTATTTAAGCTGTCTGTTTGAACTTTTTTGCTAGATCTTTTATTGTATTGACGCTAGGCAGGGGTCTGTTTGGAAATTTCTGACGGAATTTCCGTCGTGTTTTCGCACAAGATTTCCTGTACTTTATGAAGGTATTATATACATATACACACGTTCACGTAATGAAAATCGCATTGGAACAGCACACTGAGAACTAAACACGTGAACAAGTGACTAAACTGAACCTCACACTGTTAAAGCTCTCAGCAGACTGCAAAGGAGGGAAACTTGTGGCGCCAAGAAGCGGATTACGGCCAAGTGCTCGGCGGGAGACCGGCTCGCGCCGCGGGCGAGCGGGCAATCGAGGGTCTCCGTCAGATACAAAATAAACTCTCTGGATAAAATGCGTATATACAGTAGGCTGTTCATCATATTGACCTGGTAACGGTTGATCCGTACTGACTATTGGTAATTATTTAACTTATTTTATTTATTTTAATTTATTATTAACTGTGTCATTGGAGTTGCGATAGACGGTGATGAAAATTTTAAACAAATATAATCTTAGGTTTTTTTTTCAGGATTAGGAAAAAAACACTACAATTGGGTACAATCACGTTGACCGACGAAAACCATTAAATTTCGAGAATTTTTTGAGTTATCAGACGTTTCCGCATTTCATCATAACATTCAATACCGGAAAGTAAATACTTCGATATATTTCATCTAAAACATGTGTAATACTTGACTTTGAGGACGTATAAAATGTTATTAAGATAAAGGACGTTAAATTTTTTTTAAAATATATACGAGGACTTTTTTTTTCAAGTTCCGATGGACTGTATAAAAATAACAGATTGACATACTAAACTGATTTTGGGACTAAATGTTTGCTTGTTTTATTCTTATGTCTCAACATAATTGCCAAAACGATTCTAGTACATTATGCAACGAGCCTATAATGGCAATAATGGCGAGTTGCATACGACTGTTCATGTTCAACGATAATTATAACGTTATTATCTGTTTTTACATTAATATTCATAAATATCTGTGGGATTCTGTTAATTCAGTTATAGTGCACAGGGCGCGCTGGCTTTGCTGACTGAACAGAGCGCATGCATGGGTCAAGGCACTCCGAAATCAGAGACCATTCACTTTGTTTGCCAACACAGAAATATGGATTTTGAGCGCATGCGCGAAGGTATACTTACCTAATTGGTCAAACAGCTGTTTCTTGAGCTCTGATTGGTGGGAGAAACTGTTTCATAATTAAAAATAGTGTTATAATGAGCCTCATTATGATACAGTTTTCTGACACATAATGTTTATATTTCGACATCGTCGAACATAAAAACCTTTGTCGTATCGTAACACCAGCTTTCCAATGCCCTCGGCAAAATATTCTGCCGCCACTGAGGTGGGTACTTCTGGATAGTCTCCTGAAGTATTTCCTTTTTGGCGAGGCGTTGCCGCCCAATCATTCAGTGCTGGTTTGGACAAAACGGCAGATGGTCCAAAACTTCACACTTGAATTCTTTGAAAAAGTCTATCGTAACGTTGGCACAGTGCGGTCGAGAATGATTTTCACCTGTTTCGAGAATTGAAGGAAATACTTCAGGAGACTCTCCAGACGTACCCACCTCAGTGGCGGCAGAATTCTTTGCAGAGGGCATTCGAAAGCTGGTGTAACGATATGACAAATGTTTCCAGCGTTTTGGCGATTATATAGGCACATACGAATAAAACAGGCAAACAATTAGTACTAAAATCCGTTTGGTATGTCAAAGTGTTATTTTTAAACTGTCCATCGGAACTTTAAAAAACACCAGCTTTCGTATATATACAATAGGACTGGGTCTCCAAATCTTTCAAAACAAAATTACCGGTCCTGTGGGAACCTCTGATGTAGATAACAAGCCTGGTAACCCACATGCCATGAAACTGACCTGAGTGAGCGTGTTCAGGAACTTGACTCCCCGGTAGGAGATGGCCAGCACGATGTCCGGAGTGGTCCTGGCTTCTTTGGTCGACGACTTTTTCAACTTCTGTATAGACTTCTTGGTCGATTCCGTTCCACGCAGCTCCTTCACCACGGTTGATCCCAGGTACTGCACCAACACAAACACCATCCAGTTATTAGAGGAAATCAACTAAAATAACACCAGCAAATAGGCTTCTGGTTTAAAAATGTTATTGAGAAATTGATGTTCTAAAAACAATAGTCTATTGATATTAACAATTTAAAACTATTTATATCAGAGGTCAGAATACAGATACTAAATGAGATGACACAAGAAAGCAGAATAGGAAGGGATGTTCGACAATGATGTTGTCTATCTCCCATACTATTCAACAGGAAGATATCGTTAGGAAATGTCTGGATGGAAGAAGAGGAGTGCACATTGTTGGCAGGAGAATAATGTGTATTCGATTTGCCGATGACATGGTGTTGCTAGCAGAGAATGAAAGGGTACTGAATGGAAAGATAGCAGATCTGAATGCAACCTGTGAGCAATATGGAATGCGCATTAATAAGAGCAAGACGAAGAGTAAGCGCAAGAGGGAACAAGGTCATAAACATCAGGATAGGACAGGACGATATTGAACAGGTGTCAGTTTTTAAATATCTAGGAAGCATACTAACGGATGATATGAGAAGCAGTAAAGAGGTAAGAACTCGCATTGCCGTTGCTAAAGAAGCCTTCAACAGAAAGAAGAGACTACTGTGTACTTGTGTAACTTGAGGTTAAGGAAGCGACTGGCAAAATGCTTTGTTTGGAGTGTGGCACTATATGGAGCCGAGACCTGGACGCTAAGGAAGGATGATGAAAGAAGACTAGAAGCGTTCGTAATGTGGTTATGGAGGAGGATGGGAAGGATATCCTGGGTAGAAAGGGTCCGGATTGAGGAGGTATTGGAGCGAGTTGGAGAGAATAGGAGGCTGTTACAGACCATCCATACAAGGAAGACGAACTGGCTGCGAAGAGAGTGTTTGCTGAGGAATGCTCTCGAAAGATCAGTAAACGGAAAGAGAGGAAGAGGACGGAGAAGGTACCAGCTGGTGGACAGTGTCAAGATAGCAGCAAATTACCACCAAACAAAGAGAACGGCTGAAGACAGGACTGCATGGAGAGCTGCTGTGTGAAGACCTGCCTAAGGACAGAACACGTTATATACATTTACCGTATGTCAGAGAGTCTGAGAATCAGATGAACAAATATTACATAGCTGTTTGTAAAGATGATCATTTCATGTTTACTTTTTTTTCACTCATTCATTCATTCATTCATTCATTCATTCATTCATTTACTTTATTTGCAATGGGGGTAATTCCTTGGTGGCGAATTGTACAATTATAGAAGATTACCAACAAAAACATCAAACACTCTTAATGTACACAAGTCGCGATTTGGGAACTATAGTAATTACATCGTAGTATTTACACAACATTTCAGACTTCACCTAAAACACATCAACATGTTTAGGGAATGCTCGAAGACTGAGGCAGCTAATGAGTTACAATTAATTACCAATACCACGATTAGTGAAAGAATATTTTCCATAAATTGTAGGCTGTGGTCGGCCATTGACTTTATGTGGATGATCTGCCCACCAGACATTTGCTTGGTTCTCTCCATGTTGGCCGATTAGTGTAAGTATTAAACATAGCATATAGTCTGTATTTCGTCCTTCTATCTTCCAGAGATTCCCACCCTCGTATACACTACTTCTAGGAATAAAATCGTTGAGCACAAACCTATCAGCCATCTCCAGCTCATTGATGAGCCCTACCTGATATGGGTCCCAAACCACTGAGCCGTATTCCAAGATTGGCCTCACCAGGGTCAAATATCCTAATACAGTGAGATTCATTTGCTGGAGCGGGGCCGGCGACCGACTGCCGGGCGCGCGCGCCTTCCGCCATCCAACTGAGCTCGGTCCGCAGGGTTGCGCGAGAAGGAGGCAAGCTAACCAGGATCATAAGTCACTGAACTTTCATCAACGAGGGTGTGTGGTGTCAGCGCACAGATAAGAAGGTAGCATAAACAACACTGCAAGATTTAATTAAAGAAGTACAGATGTTTATTTTTTATTTCTTGGAAATCTGGATGACCTCACGTCACCAGTTAAAGTTTAGAACTTTTCTTTTCACAGAAGATACTAAAAATGTTCTCCTTCAGATGACAGACTGTAACTTTGGAAGTTGAATCATTACATTATTTAGCTTAGGGCCATCCACACAGCGCTCCCAGAGTGCTAGCATTCCGGCCGCGCTCTGAGCCAGTGCTCCGAGCACTTTGTTTGAAGGTAGTTTCAGTAGTGGCTGGTTGAGCGCGCTGTCTGCCCGTCGCACCGAAGTGAGCAATGTTTGGCTCAATGTACATTTGTGAGCGTTTCTTTTTGGTTCTTAAGCTTGCCAAAAGTAAATATCGTGCAACGATGAGCGACAGAAACTTGCTCAATTGTTTACGAATAACTGTATCCAGAAATATTGTACCCAATTTGGAAGATTGTTTCCTCCAAAACTAAAAGCTCGTAAAAACGACGGAGCACAAGTCACTCAAGGTCTGTACTATCTATTCATATAGATAAAATGTTGTTGGATTTTCCTCTCTCATATGTTCACATTTCAGTTTGGAATAAATCACACTATTCTTTACTTAACACTTGCGTTCGTTTCCTGCACATCCCATACATCGGAGTACCATTCGATTTGTATATGCGGTATATTTTTATGGCAAAACAGCCCTATCAATATGATGTCAACAAACTCACAAAAGCCGTCGGCCGTACGAATCTAGTCAGCGTGGTCCGAACATCGTCAGTCTGTCTCATGTCTCCTCGCTGTCACAGTGTAGTGGTGGTAGGGGAAGGAGCACTAGTCTGACTGCCCAGTGCTCCCCGAGCGCGGCCGCACTCTCAGAGCGCAATGACTGGATGGCCCTGATTTAGCTACTCCTGTACCCCCTGCGTGTTTACTGTAATTAATCCAAGCACGGACCTGAGCCCGTTTGATTTTCAATTGTGGGGTAATTTAAAATACAAAGTGTACACGAACATTAGCCATACTCTATGGAGTTGGAGAACAATATACGGCAGCAGATATCCCTCACAACAAAAGGGAATTACAACGTGTAAATGCTCATTTATTTACACAGTACAACGCCTGTCTGTCAGCTGAAGGAGAACACTCTCAGCATCTCCTGTGGATAGGGAAGTTCTTTAATCATGATTTGCTGGTGAATTTACCATTAAGTAATGTACTTTGTTACGGTTTAAACCTGCGCGCAATCCGCGGTGCGAGCTCAATTGGCCGGTGGAAGGCGCGCGCGTCCGCCAGCCCCACACCAGAAAAAGAATCCGTTGGCAATGTTTCATTTAGGGCACGCGTTTACAACCTGGTGCTCATTAAATGAAATTTGGTGCTCTCGTCATACGAGCCAAAACGTGTCCCCTGACTTCCATTCCTCAATTCAAATTCTGTTGCAAGAGCCAAAATAACAGTGTTTCCATTACCAGTTTTGACAGTCAGAAATGTTATCATTTTGTGAAATACAAGGGGTGATCAAAAAGTTTCCGTTTGACGGCCCTACAGTCCACACATTACTATGGCAGAAGTGGAATGGGCAGTTAGGAAGATGAAGATGGGGAAAGCTGTGGGAATCGACGAAGTGGCAATAGAAATGATCAAGGCGGCAGGACCAGTTGGACTGCAGTGGACATAAAGACTTCTCAGGAGTGTGTGGAGAGAGAAGAAAGTTCCTGAAGACTGGAAAAAGGGAATAATATTGTCAATATTCAAGAAAGGAGACAGGAATGTGTGTGGTAACTACCGAGGAATCACCATCATCTCACATGTTACCAAAGTAATGGAAAGAATCCTAGAAAAAAGAATTAGAGTAAAGGTAGAAAATCAAATAGTGGAGGAGCAGTTTGGATTTAGAGGGGGCATGTCAACAGTGGAACCCATTTTCATACTGAAACAGAACATTGAAAAAAGTTGGGGATATGGGAATGATATGGTAATGACTTTTATTGATCTAGAAAAGGCCTACGATAGCATCCCTAGAACAAAAGTTTGGGAAAACTTACTAAATAGGGGGATAGGCAAGGAACTGATAAAAGGAATGTGCATGGATTGCTACAGTAGTGTGAAGACTAGAGTCGGGACATAGGAATGGTTTAAAATTGTCACTGGGCTAAAGCACCCTTATTGTTGTTAATGGTGATGGATGAAATCATGAAGGCAGCAATGAAAGACTATAGTAGGACAAAGATGAAGGTAATGTTTGCAGACGATGTTGTGATCTGGGGCGAGGATGAGATGGAGGTAAAAGAACAGTTAGACGTAATAAATGAAAAGATTGAGCAATGGGCATTGAAGATAAATGTGGAGAAGAGTGAAACAGTGCTGACGAGTAGAGGTAAGAAAGATGATGATGATGATGATGATGATGATTATGATAATTGCTGCTTTAAGGGGCCTAACATCAGGTAAGAAAGAAGGAAAAGGAGTAATCAAAGTAGGAGATAAGGAATTGGAAGTGGTGAAACACTTCAAATACTTGGGAAGTGAACTGACTGAAGATGGAAGACTAGATTTGGAAATTAGCAGAAGAATACAACTCGGGAGTGCTTTCTACCAACAGGTACGGGGACTAGTATGGAACAAGGATATACCAATTAAGGCTAATGAAGTTATGTACAAAGCATATTATGTTCCTATAATGACATATGCAGCAGAAAATTGGACTATGACTAAGAGGGATGAGAGCAGAGTACAGGCAGCTGAGATGAGATGGTCCAGAAAACGAGGAGAGACAAAGTGAGAAATGAAGATATACGGAAAGAACTGGGAGTACAGAAACTAAATGGCAAACTGGAGCAAAACAGATTGAGATGGTTTGGAAATGTCAGACGGATGAAGGAAGTAAGGCTACCAAGACGAGCACTGGAACGACGGATGACAGGGAAGAGAGGGCGAGGAAGACCAAGAATGCGTTGGATGGACTCGGGGAAGAATAGCATTGGAAAACGGAACCTGGATTGGAACACTGTGTCTGAAGAGGAATGGTGGAACGACAGAACAAAGTGGAGAGGAAACTTTTTTCCCCCACCCAGTGTCAGCTGGAAAAGGGGAAATGAAGATGATGATGATGACAGTCCAGAATCGAAATGCCAATAAAGCAAAATCGCCGTGAATATTGAGGCAATAATCGTACCGACGCACCAGGCTGAAGATCCCCGTGTGGTAAAACACCGTGTCCAGCTGGATGACAAAGTCCGTAACCGCCTTCTGCACATCCTAATCCGACAGGAAACGTCGACCCTTCAAGGCCTTTTTTTAAGGCACAGAAGGCGCGATAATCGTATGGGGAGAGATCAGGTGTATAGGGCGGATACTGGAGTGTTGTCACATGAGTTGGCGTACCTTCTACGTCAGTATTCAGACACGTACGAAAATTTCGCCCTCACTGGGGATGGTTCAGATGAATTTCCGATGGATGTTTTCCATGTGATCTGCCTAACATGTATGCAAAGTTTTATCGAAATCGGGAGACTGATATAACCTGTCCAAGCCCCAAGGGGAAATACTCAGCAGTGGAGATTCCTCCATGTAGGACGTGAGGATCATCCTACAGTCAGCTCTCAGCTGTGAGAGTTAAAAAAAAAAAGGTTTTGTAAAATAGTCTTTGGGGCTACCTTGCGCTCCCTCTCGATAAGCTCTGCCTCGCTGTCACTGTCAGTACTTGTAACTAGTTCAACATTTCACCCCTAGATGGGTGAAGTGTGACCTTCACCGCCCGGAGTAGAAAGCTGAGGAAGGAAGTTTAGCATCCTCAAAGCCTGTGTTTATAGCTTTAGAAATGTATGGGTAGCCCTTGAGGGGGAAGGACAGGTTTGGCCTGTTAAATGGCGCTCCGAGGACGTCTAGTGATATCCTCAAGTCTCGCTATTGGTTGATCTTAAACCAACTATACGGGCTTATTGGTTACGATTTCGCGGGGGGTTAATGGATAGTCTGTTCTCAGCGTGTGCACATCTTTGGAGAGGTATTCGATTGTATTGTGTAATGTGTTCGTAATTGTGCTGTGTGACTGAATAATTAATATTAGACTGAGTGTAAGCTCTCAATTTAGCCCAGCTATAAATTGTTTGACATTTTGAAAACGATTGAAATAAAGTACAGGGATAGGAGGTTGATCGACAATCTGAACAGAAACCAGACAGCAGTCATTCAAGCTAAAGGACATGAGAGAGAAGCTGGTATTCAGAAAGGTGTAAGGCAATGCTGCAACTTATCACCCATACTTTTCAAACTTTACATTGAACAAGCAATGAAGGAAATTGGAGAAACATTTGAAGTGGGAGTGAAGAAACAAGGAGAAATAATTTCAACTCTGAGATTTGCCGATGACAGTCATCTTGGCCGACACGCCTGAGGTTTTTGAATGGTATGGACTACGTCCTGAGGAAAGAATTCATGATGAAAATTAATAAATGTAAAACAAGAATATTGGAATGCAGCCGAAATAAATCAGAAACCTCTATGGACATCAAATTGGCAGGTGAAAAACTAAAGGAAGTAGGAGACTTCTGTTACTTAGGAAGCAAAATAACCAGTGATGGGCGAAGCAAAGAGGATATAAAAAGTAGGTTAGCTCAGGCAAGGAAAGCATATCTACAGAAAAGGAATCTGTTGACATCGAATATAGATTTAGGTATTAGGAAGTCATTTTTGAAGGCCTTTGTCTGGAGCGTGGCACTCTATGGAAGTGCAACTTTGACTATTGTGGTGCAACAGAAAAGATGAGAATTGAAGCGTTTGTAATGTGGTGTTACAGGAGAATGATGAAGATCAGGTGGATATATAGGGTTAAAAACGAAGACGTATTGAGACTAGAGGGAGAGGAGAGATGCTTCTGGCGAAGAGAAGAGATAGGTTGGTAGGACACATACTAAGACACCCAGGAATAGCAAGCTTAGACATGGAAGGAAGGGTCGAGGACAAGAACTGTAGGGGTAGACCAAGGTTAGAATATGTCAAACAGATTGCCTCGGATGTAGGGTGTGGTAGCTATGTAGAGATGAAACGCTTAGCTCAGGACAGGGAGGCATGGAGAATGCATCAAACCAGTCAAAAGACTGAAGACTCAAACAACATACCCATTATCTTAAGTTAAGCCTATTATATTACGTACTACACATTACAAAAAGATAGTCAGTCTGCGAGACTAGACTTTATATCATTTCAAATGACGCATGCTGCAAATGCTAGAAATGGTAGAAAGGCTCAGGAGGGCTCTTTCAACAGACTCCATTACCCATTAACTTAGACTCCATTACGCATTAACTTAGGCTTCCCGCGCGGGCACCCTGTATTTGAGTCTGACATCGGTTACAACTCTTTAAGGGTCACCCACTATTTCAATCTGATATCTTGCAAACCTCTTCAAGGGTCACCCTGTATTTGAATTGCATCTAACATACTGTACACCTCGTTAAGTGCCACCCTGTATTTTGCTCTGACATCCTGCACACCTCTTTAGGAGGCACCCTGTATTCATATCTCTTTAGAAGTCGCCCTGTATTCTTGTGTGACATCTTGTACACCTCTTTAGGAGTCACCCTGTATTCTTGTCTGACATCTTGTAAACTTCTTTACAAGTCACCCTGTATTCCTGTGTGACATCTCGTACACCTCTTTAGGAGTCATCCTGTATTCCTGTGTGATATCGTGTACACCTCTTTAGTAGTCACCCTGTATTCTTATCTGACGTCTTGTATATATCTTTAGGAGTCACCCTGTATTCTTATCTGACATTTTGTACACCTCGTTAAGGGTCACCCTGTATTCTTATCTGACATCGTGTACATATCTTTAGGAGTCACTCTGTATTCCTGTCTAACATCTTGCACACTTCTGTTCTGTCTGACGTCACGCACTCGCCGTCTCCGTATCGCATAACGGCAGACCCCAGCAGTAAACTCAAGACTCGGTGCATATGCACTGAACAACATGATGACGTCATACACGCCGTAACCGTAACGCATAACGTTAGACTCAAACATAACGACGAAGTCGACAAGATCATTTGAAATGACAAAATCAGGACTCGCCACTGGCACTCACGTTAGCGATGTAGGTGACGGAGCCAGTGACGAGCACGTGTGGTCGATGTCTCCACTGAGTAGTCAGAGTGGCAGGCACCCCCTCCAACAGCTCTGAAGGCCCGCGGATCTCCAGGTCACAGCTCGCGGTGCCCGACCCGTTGGCAGGCTGCGGGGGCGGTGGTGGTCGGGACTTCTTATGACTGTGTCGCAGCGTGCCCGTGTTGTTGGTACCGCTAGACGCGGGCAGCTTCTCACGTATCTCCTCCTTCAGCTGTTGAATGTTCGACTTCTGGAACACAAATCACACCAGAAAACTTTTTCAAATTGTCATATATATTATTTCCCTCCTGCGGCGCTCACAAGCGACCGATCGTAACAAATGAGCATTCAAATGAAAGAGACTAGACATTAGCAGTGACGAATTACACTCTAATTTCATAAATATCTATAATTTCTTTAAAAAAATGACATTTAAAAATGTACGAAGTGTGCTGTTGCTGTAGGAAGATACGCTCCATAATTGCTGTCCACCTCACATTTTAGCTACTGTGACGCCTGTTTCATGTCATTGTAACATTCTGAGGTCTTTCCTTTATCATTTTGCATGGATTTCAGAAACAGTAAATCAAAGGAATGAGTACTCGAATCGTATAATTTCATAAATATGGAATAACCGGTGAGTGTTATGATGATCCAATTTTCAGTGATTGCCTTCTTAAGTTAGGGAACGTAGAACTTGGAATTCTAACTGAAATGTAAATAGAGTTCTATAATCATTTGGTTGAAATAAAAACATAACAACCTTTCTCCTTAAGTCATTCATTATAAACCTATTGGGGAAAGTGTGGCTTATGAACATGGGAGATTTCTAGCATGGGTGCGCTAGTTATTCCTTATTTGAGTATCACTAAACCAAAGTACTGTAGTCACATCGTCCCACCTGCCCAGACAAAAATAAATCCACACGAACACATTCAGGAAAATTGTTCACGTTACAAAGAAATTTAAAGAAGTTTAACATGTTTCTAATAGGCTAATGATGTTATGGGTTTCAAGACCCTTTAGCTAATGTGGCTTAAGGGCAGATTCTACTTAACAGGGTCTCATAGGTGAACTTCTAGTAGTGCCCTTTATCACCATACACAATTTCAGGGTGATATCAGTAATAGTTTCGGAGATATAGAATGCCAGTTAAATATTTCGCACAGCCGCCATGTTGGAGTGGTAAAACGTAGTAAATTGGGCACGGTCGGGATCGGACGAAATAGTACTATGACCTTACCGAGTTTCATTGATATCGCTCCAGCCGTTTATATTCTATTAGGGGCGGGGGGACGTACACACAGACACACACACATACAAACACACGGACAAAAGGTGATCTCATAAGCCTATTATTTTTTTTCATAAATGAAAATAGGCTAAAATGCGTTTATCCCGTAAACTACTCCCACGCGAAGCTGAGTCGGGTATCGACTGTCGACCAAAGTATTATGTGCACTCGAGTTTGGAGGTTGTTTGTGAAGTAACCAATAGGGCCTACATTGAATTCAATAACCTCATCATTTTTGTCGTTCTATTTTACGTTAGATCATGTAGGTTTGGAATTTTTAATTTATATTTTAATATTTTTTATCGCAGTCGGAACACAAGAAGTGCCCGTTTTTAAGCGTGTTTCAACCATGCGTCACATTTGAGAATTATTATCTCAAAAACCCGTCATCAGATCGAATCCAAATTTTAACACAAAGCTGTAGGCTTTCCCCGTATCGGCTAGCTGCGGAACCATGTCTTAGTTTCCCGTACAAATACAAACAGATATAAAATAAGTGCATTAATTTACGTATATTACAGTTATATAGCATAACATTTTGATGTATAAGGATTACAACGCGACCAAGAACTACATTTTCCAACCTCCCCGAGCCGAGAAAAAGTTACCTTACAAAAATGATGACAACTTTGTTTCTTGGGCACATAAAATTTTGAAATTTATAAACCAGTTATAAAATATTCCAATGTATATTGTGTTAAAATTAGGATTCGATCTGATGACGGGTTTTGAGACAATTATTCTTAAATGTGACGCATGGTTGAAACACGTTTAAAAACAGGCACTTCTTGTGTTCCAACTGCGATAAAAAAATATTAAAATATAAATTAAAAATTCCAATCCTACATGAACTAACGTAAAATAGAACTACGAAAATGATGATGTTATTGGATTTTACGTAGGTACTTCACAAACAACCTTCAATTTCTAGTGCACATAATATTTTGGTCGACAGTAGTTTATAAATACAGTACATCCAATTCAAACACTCTTAAAGTTGAAGTTATGTTACCACATTTGTAAGATTATTTAAAAAGTTGAGGTTTCTACATGTGTGTAGGTTTAACGCTACTCAGCTATTTTGACTCGGAGGATTGAGGGAAAGCCTTCCTAGTTTCCTTAATATTGACAAGCTCAAAATGCAGCATGGGATGATGAGGTAAACAAATAGAGCTCTGCAGCTTGACCATGTCTGTTAAGAGGATTAAGTTGCACTCCCTTGCGCTGAAATATACATTGCCCTCGACAAGTGTAATAGCAACTATTACTAGTTGACATTGATTGTGCCTGTCATTGTTACATTCGCTTGTTAGCGGGGCTGCACATCAACGCTAGCTCTCGACCTGTCTATGAGTTCTGCCAATGTACCTTGAACTCGAACGGACATATCTCGGGCAATTATGCAGTGTGATTTTATTTCCAGGTGTAGTTAATATATTGTCATGCAAGGACTAGGACTGAAATGTTTCTCGTGAAATCGTTCTTCAGGCTTATTTCAGTATCCTAGCCAATAAGAATAAAATAAAGTGTCGAAATCTATGCATCATACTTTATGTAACTGTAGAATGAACCCTGTTGTTCGTCAAATCTAGATCATCTGCACAATAGTATCAAGTGATAATCCCCAGGTATTAATAAATTAAATAATTTGTAGTTTTCTTTCTTTACTGATCACAAAGTATTTATATAATTAATGTTGTTAATTTAATTTAAGTTTAACTGAATAAGTGAATTAATTTACGTATTTCACAGTCATACAGCATAACTTTTTGATCTATAAGGATTACCACGCAACCAAGAACTACATTTTCCAACGACCCCGAGCCGAGAAAAAATTACCTTACAAAAATGATAACTTTCGTTCTAGAACACACCAAATTTTGAAATTAATAAACCAGTTATACAACATTCCAATTTATATTGTGTTAAAATTTGGTTTCGATCTGATGACGGGTTGGTGAGATAATAATTCTTAAATGTGACGCATGGTCGAAACACGCTTAAAAACGAGCACTTTTTGTGTTTCAACTGCGATAAAAAATATTAAAATATAAATTAAAAATTCCAAACCTACATGATCTAACGTACAATAGAACGACGAAAATGATGATGTTATTGCATTTTATGTAGGTCTATTGGTTACTTCACAAACAACCTTCAAACTCGAGTGCACATAATATTTTGGTCGACAGTAGTGTCCTGCGTACAACTGCCCTTGCTCTGAGTTTTTCTGCTGCAGAATATGCTGCCCCAGTCTGGAGGAACTCTGCTCATGCCAACCAAGTATATTTTGCCCTCCATGAGACAGGCCGCATTGTGATAGGCTGTCTACTCCCAACTTCTGTCGATAAGATCTTTCCACTCATGGGAGTAGCACCTCAAGAAATTAGAAGAGAAGTAGCGGCAGAAGTTGAGAAGACAAAGCAAGAAACAGATCCAAGACACCCAATGTAGAGCTTCCTCCAAACAACGATATCCATACCTTCCTCAGCTGAAGCTCGCCGAATTGAACTTTGGAAAACAAAATCACTGGGAGGATCGTGGGAAATGAAAGAGAAACCGGCAGCAGGCTCCCATTTACAATACGAATCTTGGAAGACGCTAAACAGACTGAGAACTGGTGTGAGTCGGTGTAGAGGCAATTTGAAGAAGTGGGGATACTGTACTTTATAAATGTGGTGAAAAACAAGACCCTGGGCACCTTCTGATTTGCAGCATGTTACCAAGACCATGTGATATGCAGGACTTTATAGAAGCTAATGATTGTGCCATTCTAACAGTCGAACTCTGGAGAAATGAAATTTAGTGCAATTTGTATGTACAGTGAGCCCAGGAATATTCTCCGCAGCGCCTACATGCGTCTGCGAGAGCTAGCTACAGCAGTTACGTTGGTAGCACGGCTGCCGCTTGCGTAATCTCTACTTAGTATAAAACCAAGTCCCCGTTTCTTGGATGTTACTGGTAAACTCAAGAACCACTGGATAGATTTTTATGCGGTTTTCACCATTCTGTAAAGGATATATCGAGTATGATTTCTGTAGAAAATACTTTATTTATGATCAAAGGAAGCCGAGCAGTAACGATTTTAGTGGAATAGTCGATAAAAACCTGGCGTCCGAGCGCTTTGTAAGCTTTCGCTGGGCAAACCGTTAAAAATTTCTAAATACTATGAGTGTAAGAATTGTTCGGCATGAGAAGTTCTACAAAAAAGTCCACGACAGCATATGTCTATCTTCCATACATCGCCCACTATAAGGGAACAACTGAAGCTTGTCTCTTACAGCTTTATGTGCTGTCGACTTGGAGATTCCTGTTTGTTGAGCTTATTTTCGTGTTGATTTACTTGGGCTTCGCTGCATTATATCGGAGATTTCATCAAGTTTTTCGTCTGTTAAAAGCGTAGGCCTGCCTGTTCCCGGCACATCGTGAACTGAGCCAGTCACACGAAATTAACTTACCAAATCCCGAACGGTATCACGGTTTGGACACTTTGAATTAGGAAACCGCGCCTGAAATCTTAATTTTACATTTTCTGTAAACCGATCGCCTTCGCGAAAAACGTATTCGAACAAACAAACAAAACTCTCTCTTCAGTAGTAAACATTACCGCCTGTATACTGTTGCACTCTTCCAATAATAATCTATCCGAACGCTCGCTGACTGTAATACACGCTGAAGACCTGCAGGCTCGCGCGCTTATCGCGATGCACATCGACAGCTCACACGGGGAAGTCCCGCTTTGAAGGACACAGTGCAGTGCAGTGCAGTCAACTAAAACTCATGACTCACCCACTCACAGCTGCACGTACCCACTGCGGAGAACATTCTCGGGCGCCCTGTATATTTGTGTGTGTTTTGGACTTGGATAAATAAATAAATAAATAAATAAATCACCATAATTGGGAGTTAGCAATCAAGATCCTTGGATACGACATTAGCATACAAGATATCACTCATAGAGCATGTGGTGTCTGTTATTTAACGTAAGAACTACTCAACCAATTGCGCTGAGAGATTTTCCATGAACATAATCTATATAACAGGGAAAAATAGAGGACTATTACCGTTTCACAATATAATATATTCTTCTGGTTTCAGCCCTTTGGTTCTACCGAAGTTGCCGTAGAAAAATAAGACACCGCTCATTTTACGCCCCTCACTGTGAGAAAGTACTCACGCCAGGCCCCGTTGAGACTCCAAAAATCACATACTAAGGTCCTAGAACAAACCGTTTCCAAGATAATTTCAATACAATGCCCACTCTTGCAAACGCACCCAGTAATGACCCCTCGTAACCATGACAACGCCCGCGCAAAATGTACCACTGAGCATTCCATCTAGCGCTGTAATAATACGCAGTGCCCAGCTCCATTTACCACCTAAAATGACATAGGACTTAGAACCGTTTCTTTTCAAACCCACTAATTAGTTACGGGGACCTAACATTTTTGGGAGTCCCATGTTTCTATATTAGGGCAGTGGGGCTATCTATTCTTCTTCAAACAATTTACGTGCGTGTAATGTTATAAAACTGTTGTTTATCACGGTGGGTGAGTGGATAGCGTGTCGGTCTACTAACCCCAAGATTGCAGGTTCGCTCCTGGCGTAGTAAGTGATTTTTGAAAGGCGGCAAAAATACGACACGCATGTCATACGATGTTGGCATGTCAAAGAACCCATTTGAATTCAGTAGGCCGTGTTCATAATGGCAAAATTAATCTCGGGAGTTTCCGCCAACACAAAGTTCCTCATTTCTCTACTAGAAAGCGCTATAGGGTTCAAGGAGCTCAGATATCTAACCACCTTGACTTTCAAAGTGATTCAAGGAACAACGAAATTCGACATGCAAGTTACCCTCTGGGTGTCAAATTACAAAGCTTGCACCCGGCACCCGAGGCCATACGATATTATTATTATTATTATTATTATTATTATTATTATTTATCAGAGAGATTCTACACACGCCCAAAGTACACGGGGCTATTTTACCGCGTTGTCGCAGCCCCTTAACTGAGGAACCAACCTACAAACCAACCAAAAGACTTTTGGAATTACATTTCTTTTTAAATATTACCTTTAGTTCTTTTTTTTATTTCTAAGTATTTGCTACAATATTTTTTCCTCGTGGTGTAGCGGCTAGCATTCTTGACTGTCACCACGGAGGTCCGGGTTCAATTCCCAGTTCTGTCAACATTCAATTCTGGTCTTACGGTTGGAACGGGGTACACTCAGCCTTAAGAAGCAAAACTGAGGAGAGGTGGGTTCGAATCTCATCTCACCTATCCAGAAAGAGGTTTTCATTGGTTTCATACTTCTACTCCAGGCAAATACCGGGATGGGTCCTATCTTAAGGCTACGGTCGCCTCCTACCTAATACTCAGCTGAATTACAAACACACACACCCAAGTAGACGGAGCTAAACGATCACGATGTTTAAGCCCATGAAATGAAACAACAATTGATTGATTCTAAACAGATAACACAATTATTTGGACTGTAAAGGCGAAAACGTACCGAGCTGATTGTATTACTGTTTATCCTGATGAACGCTGTTTGAGAGGATGTGGACTTAAAACACGCCATTATTTGTGTTGAACTGAACATGGGGCCTTAAATATTTACTTTACAATTTAAATGTAGACTATTCCATATCACAATATAAAATTAAGTACAAATATACCGGCAAGCTTAAACAAATATTATATCCTACACTGAGAGTGTATATATCATGGCATATAAAACATTCTCTCCTGATACTATTATCATTCATACTTCACGGATTGATTTGATACATAATATTATGGTTTTGTTAGTACTTTCTTAGAGTTAAATACGAGACCATTTCATTATATTGTAGAATTATCTGGAAATATGTTTTACTGTGTAGGTGCACTGTTATTGGGGTGCACACTGAACCCTGTTTTGTAATAAATCTGAGTAAATAAATAAATAAATAAATAAATAAATAAATAAATAAATAGTCTACATACATAAAATAAAAATCAAATAAAGAATACATTAATTAATTAATTAAAAATTAAATAAATAGATAAATAAAATAAATAAACAATAAAACAAATAAATAAAAAATAAGCAAATAAACAAACAAAAAACAAATACATAAGAATTGAAAAACATAATATTAAAAATATTTAAGAAAAGGTATCTGTTTATTATCAGAACAGTACTTTTTCTTTTTCTGTATGTCTGAAATCGGGTTTGGATATTTATTCATGCATCAATTTATTGGATATTGTTAAGTTGATAACAACAATGTTTGAAATCTAGGCCATTGCATTGCATCTAATGAATTTAAATTAAATTAAATGAAGCACAAGAAAATAGGAGGAACTGAATTGGAGCAGATAGACCATTTTAGTATAGTAATAATAATAATAATAATAATAATAATAATAGTAATGCGAATAGAATGCGCGAATACTGGGCCAATGTGAAAGAACGAGGGAAAAAGCAGTTGAAATAACGTGGTCCATAGACGACCGAAACGATAAAAAAAAGTGGCAGATATTTAACAACAAAGGAAATTTTTAGAAAAACATTTTGACCCAGTTTGTATAGAGGGAATATGGAGGAAAAAATCATCCCAGGAAATATATTGTCAATCTGAAGAAAAAAAAATCTCTCCCACTTTTCGGAAAAGAAGATTCAAATTTTATGGACACATTATTAAAATGAACAATAACAGATTAACTAAAATGCTGTAATTCTCAACCTGGCCCTTTCATTCAAGACAAAGAACAGCTGGCTTCGCGAAATTGAAACAGACCTACAGGATATTAACATCTCAGAAGACATTGTACGGGACAGATGTAAATTCAGAACCAAAATCGACAATCACCAATTTGGAGACAAACCCAACACCACAGCCACTATAACTTGGACAGAACAACGAAGGAAGACGCTCAGCGAGAGGATGAAGAGATTTTGGGAAGAAAGGAAGGCCAACACATCAGCAAAGAAGGTTCAATCGTGTGCGGAGTAGGGCATAACGATGTAAAAATAATAATTGTAATAAAAATAATCTTAATCTTATTTGTTTTACGTCCCTTATAACTACTGAGGCTTTCAGAGACACCAAGGTGCCGGAATTTAGCCACGAAGGGGATCATGGACGTGCCAGTAAATCTACTGACACGGCTCCCTCGCATTTTCACACCCTCAAATGCCAGCTGACTGCGCCAGGATACCAGAACGTCACCGTTGAGCGACGCAGCCAGCCAAATATTAGGCCTACATGAAGATTATTGCGTAGGTGTATTATTCGAACTTAAACGCATCATTTGGACACAATAAATAAAAACGAGATTTTAAAATTTCGCACAACCGCCATCTTGTGGTTATGAAAAATATCGAAATAAATTAGATGTCAGTGGATTAAAATTTGTATAAGCATTTACCGTACCAAGTTTCACTGCGCTCGGATGGTGAAATCGATCTCGAGAAACGTCCATTTAAATATTTAAATTTCGTGCAACCGTCATTTTGGATTTTTGCTCACCAGGTTATTGAAGGTCCCGTAGGTGAATTTTTGTTCATAGCCATTATGAACATACAACATTTCATAGATTAGAAGATATTGAGAACCATCTAAATGTTTCGGATGGTCGCCATGTTGGATTTTTATATATGTAGTCCATAGTCTTATGTACTATTATATGAAGATTATTGCGTAGGTGTATTATTGAAACTTCAATCGCAAGATTTGGACATAAGAAATAAAATCGAGATTTTTATATTTCGCACAGCCACCATTTGAGGTTATGTAAACTATATATAGAACTAAAGTCTAATTAGATGTTTCAACTTTATTGGTCGCCATGTTCATTTTGTACTTAACAGGTTTTTGAAAGTCCATTAGGTGATCTTCTAGTAGTACCCTTTATCACCGTACAAAATTTCAGGGAGATATCATTAATAATTTCGGAGATATAGAATGCCGTTGAAATATTTCACACAGCCGCCATGATGGATTGGTGAGACGTAATAAAATTTGAAGGGCACGTTCGGGATCGAACAAAACAGTACTATAACCTTACCGAGTTTCATTGAAATCGCTCCAGCCATTTAGATTTTATTACGGGAGGGGGGACGGGAAGACACGTACGCACACACACGTACACATACAAACACGGACAAAAGGTGGTCTCTTAAGTCCATTTTTTAGCCTATTTTCAATTTTGAAAAAATAGGCTTATGAGATCACCTTTTGTCCGTGTGTGTGTGCGTGTGTGTCTGTGTGTGTCCCCCCCTAATTAAATCTAAACGGCTGGAGCGATTTCAATGAAACTCAGTAAGTTCATAGCACTATTCCCTGCGACCCCGACCGTGCCCTTCAAATTTTCTTACGACTCACCAATCCAACATGGTAGCTGTGCGAAATATTTCACCAGCATTCAATATCTCCGAAGCTGTTACCGATATTACCCTGACATTTTGTATGGTGATAACGGGAACAACTATAAGTTCACTTATGTGACCTTTGAAAATCTGGTAACTACAAAACGAACATGGTGGCCAAGCGAAGTTGCGACTTTTAAATAGACGTTTCTCGCGATTTAACCAACCAAACGCAATGAAACTTGGTACAGTATATGTTTATATACATTGTAATGCACCGACATCTAACTTCGTTCAATTGTTTACATAACCACAAGATGGCGGATGTGCGAAATATTTCACCGGCATTCCATATCAGTGAAACTATTAGCGGTATCTCCCTGAAATCTTTTAGGGAGATAAAGGGCACTACGGAAGTCCATCTATAAGACTTTCAGAAACCGGTTAACTACAAAACGAACATGGCAGCCAAGCGAAGTTGAAAATTTTAAATATACCTTTCTCGCGATTTAATGTTCCAAACGCACTGAAATGTGGTACAGGAAATATTTATACACATTGTAATGCACTGGTATTTAATTTAGTTCAATTGTTTAAATAACCTCAAGATGGCGGATGTGCGAATTTTAAAATTAAGTTTTTATTTCTTGTGATGTAGTCATGCGATCGAATTGAAAGTTTGAATATCGAACCTACGCAATAATTTTCCTTTAATGGTACATGACTCTATGGCCTATACATTTAACAATTCAACATGGCGATCATCCAAAATATTTAGTCGGCTCTGAATATCTAGGAATCTATTATAGCAATCAAACTGAATTTCTTAATGTTCATAGGGGCTATGAACTTAAGTTCACCTATAGGACTTTAAATAACTTGGTGTTCACAAATCCAACATGGAGGCGACGCGAAATATAAAAATTCACATGGACGTTTCTCGCAATTTAACCATCCGAGTGTAGTGAAACTTGGAACAGTAAATCCTTATACGAATGGTAATCCACTGGCATCTAATTTATTTCAATTGTTTCCATAACCTAAAGATGGCAGCTGTGCGATATTTTAAAATCTCCTTGTTACTTCTTGTGTCCTAATTATGCGATTGTAGTTTGAATACTACACGTACACAATAATCTGCATGTAACAGTACATAACTCTAGGACCTACATATTTAAAATCCAACATGGCGACCATCCGAAATTTTTAGTCGGTTCTCAATATCTACGAATCTATTACAGCAATCAAACTGAAATTGTGTATGTTGCTAGAGGCAATTAACATAAGTAGGATATATGAAAATAGGCTGTACAGTTCTTCACGGAACTACTTGTTCATAAGTGAAAATAGTCTACAAATATTTACAGATTCAAATTAGCTGATGAGCATTTGACGTCGCTGCTGATAATTCGCAAACAATTGTCAGTGGAAAGTTATAGCGACATAAATATCATTAATTATAATTATAGTCCTAATGTTCGATTTCATTCTGTGAATTACCATGTACTGTATGTCACTTGCTGGAAGATTTTAGGATAAATGCCATATAATTAATTACAGTTAAAATGTTCGATATGTATGTCAGTTATTGTGTTCGTTAAGTAAGTTCATCGGATTACTATTTTGTATGATTTACTTACATTCAAAATAACCTATGGCGAGCCGGCGTTGGTAAGAGAAGTAGAGGTAGACCTAGAAGGCGATGGTTAGATTCAGTGTTTTAACGGTTTCAAAGTGTAGAACCAGAGAAAGCCACACTACTAACTGCTAATAGGGGATCTAGGAGGCGACTCATTCGCAAACACAGGCTAGTGGACTAGACTTGAAGGTTAGACGCAAAATAGTCCCAAAAGAAAATTATGGATGAATGCTTTATAATAATAATATCGTATGGCCTCGGGTGCCGCGGGCAAGCTTTGTTATTCGAGCCCAGAGGGCAGCTTGCATGTCGAATTTTATCCCTCCTTGGAGCGCTATGAAAGTCAAGGAGGTTAGATATTTAAGCTCCTTGACACTATAGCGCTTTCTAGTAGAGAAATGAGGAACTTTGTGTTGGCGAAAAATCCCGACATTAATTTTGCCAATTATGTACACGTCTCACTGAATTCAAATGGGTTCTTTAACATGCCAACAACGAATGACATGCATGCCGTGAGTTTTGTCGCCTTTCAAAAAAAAAACACTTACCACGGCCAGGAGCGAACCTGCAAGCTTGGGGGTTGGCAGTCCGACACGATAACCACTCACCCACCGTGGCAAACAATGAATGCATTAAATATTAACAACTCTTTTAGGTAGATTTCATTGCAATGGGTGCCATGTTTCGACTTCCGGAAAATTTCGACATATCTTCGCATTTCACATCCCCCAGACCCCAAAACCACCGTCAGTTCAAAAGTTTATATATAATTTATGTATATATATATATATATATATATATATATATATATATCACTTTCTTGTGGACACGATAACTGCCGTAATTTTGCCCCAATCAGTTTGAATTTTTTACATAATAAGTATCTCATTAAAATCTCGGTCGAGTTCGTTAATGGGCAAAATCGGTCGAAGGGGGTGAAAATGGGGGGATTTTTTCGAAAAAATGAAATTTCGCTATAACTCTCTTAATACGTGAAATATCGAATCCATTCCCAGTTCATAATATGTGTCGGATAAGTGCCAAAAATGTATGTCACATAAGTTTTTTGATAGCACCAACCATTGACCAAAGGGGTGGAAAGAAGTGGATTTTTCGGGAAACATTAATCATATCTCTCTTAATAGGCACAATATCAAAACCGTACGAAATGGAAAATATTCCCCTAATAATTACCTAAAAGTTTTGTCTGAAAGAATTTTTGATATGACCCACCATTACGCCAAGGGATGAGAAAAATGATTTCGGAATTAAAGAAAATGCCAAGTGCTATCAGAGGTTACCATGACAACGCTTCTAAATTGATGAGGGATGAGCTATCAGAGGTTGCCAAGACAACGCCATTGACGAGATCACATTAATTTTTAGCCTACTTTTCACACTTTGCAAAAATGAGGAAAAAGTAGACTTATAAGATCGATCCGGGAAAATGTGTCTGTCTGTCTGTTTGTCTGTCCTTCTGTCTGTCAGGCTGGATGGCTGTGTGTGTGTGTCCCCCTCTTATCAACTCCTAAACGGCTGCAGCAATCGAAACCAAATTTAGTATGAGTAAAGTTGTATACCGGAATATCTCAGGCCCATATTTGAAAAAGATGTCAGTGCTACCAACTGCTAAAAAACGCACTAGAAATTTGAGCTCCATGTTGGATATCTTGGAATGTATACATGGGAGCTATTTCAAAATTGGCACACTTGTAGATAATACTATTTTAGTTTAATTTTCAGGAGGCCATATATGACAGTGCTGTCAAAATAATTTTAAACCTTCTGATAGGTCCAATTTTTAAATGCATATAACTTCTACATTATCAATTGGATTTCAACCAAATTTTGTATGTAATATGTGTACATAAACAGATATGACTGAGTGTATTCTTAAGAGCCACCAGGGCTGCCAACTGTTAATAATTGCTCTCTCTATTTTTTATCCAAATACCAATATATCAGAAAGTATGCAAGCCGACAGCTTTAAACTATGCACAGGTATATTACCTGACATTTTACATTTATTTGGAGTAACTTATATACGTCAGTTCTACCAACATGATTCTAAGCCTGCTGATAGGACCAATTTTTAAATACATGTAACTTCTATACTGTCAGATGGATTTCAACCAAATTTCGTATGTGATATGTGTAACATAACAGATATGACTATAAGTATTCTTAAGAGCAATCAGGGCTGCCAACTGTTAATAAATGGTGTCTATATTATTACCCTAATATCAATATATCAGAAAGTATGCAAGCCAACAGCTCTCTACTTTGAACACGTAGACTATAGCACCTGACATTCTAGATTAATTTGGAGTAATTAATATAAGTCAGTGCTGCCAGCATGATTCTATGCCTGATGATAGCTCCAATTTTAAAATACATGTAACTTCTATACCAACAAATGGATTTTATCCAAAATTGGCACAAAAAGATGTCATAATATTTCAGATTATTTCTGACCAGCACTCTCATGACATTGTTGCCAACATGCTTTTACGTGTACTAATAGATCCAATGTCTAACTCCATGTAACGTCCTTTGGACTTCAACCACATTTTGTATTCTGTACCTTAAGAGATGGAATTAAGAATATATTCAGTCACCAGGGATGCCAACTGTATTGCTCTATTAGGCTACATTATGCCTAGTATACAGTATTTCGAACTAATTAAGACATTTCGATATTACCAACTTAATTTCGTCATTATTCTAGATAGGTTCATATACTGTAGATTAATCATTGGCATGAATCTTAATTTTAAGAAAAGTAAGCTCTTTAGTACGTCACGGAACTTCTTGTTCCATCTGACTATGAGGGAAACGGCTAACTGGTAGCATGCTGAACTTCTATGCCCAAGGTCGCTGGTTCAAAGCCGGCCAAAGTCGCCGGATTTTCTAAGAGCGCTAAAAAACCTCAGCATGCTTTCCTTCGGAGGGGAAGTTACAAGGTTCGTTGCAAGTTGCTGGTTGCGGTGGCATCTAGCAGCCAAGTTCACAGATAGGTGTCGTTGACGGTAGTATTTGGTACAAAATTAGGTACTACTACTTAAAATTGACCGTCTGCAGACCTTACCTGAATTACAGACTAATACAGTCATCACAATTAACACCGTTTATCAGACAGATTCTACACACACCCAATGTACACGGGGTTACATGACCACGTCGTCGCAGCCCCTAAACTGAGGAACCAACCAACATCTCTGCGGGAGATAAAATTTTGCGTGAAGAAGTAACAGACTGTCAGATAGTTACAAATCAGTTCCAAACCTTGCATAAGGACAGTGTGATCACAAGTATAAAAATGAACCCCAAATGACAAGAAGGTTACCATCCCCATAAGACAATAAAATGTTCAAAATATGCACTGAAAGACGAAAAAAAAGTTCATTAACCTCCAATTGTAAAACACTTTCTCGCAATAAATGAGGTCTGATCCTCCTACGAAAACCTGCATATTTTGCCTATTGCAGCCTATCCCCTAGTTTGCTCGGTGAAATCTACCTCCACCTTCCGGCGTGCCGAGAGGATTTTTTATATTAATAAACTAGCAACCCGCACCCGGCTTCGCCCGGGCACAGTTATGAATGTATTACGTGCTAGCTCGTAAACTGTCGCCTCAGTAATTGAATGTAGATTGTTCGAAGTAATGACAACGAAAAAAACACTTATAGTGGGCGATGTATTGAAGATAGAGATATGCTCTGCGGACATTTATGTAGTACTTTTCATGCTGTACAATTCTTACACTCATAGTATATTGATATTTTTAACGGTTTGCCCAGCGTAAGCTTAAAAAGCGCACCGACACCAGGTTTTTATTTCGACTTTTTCACTGAAATCGTTATTGCTTGGCTTTCTTTGATCATAAATAAATAATTTTCTACAGAAACCTTCCTCGAGATATTCTTTACAGAAGGGCGAAAACCACATCAAAATTCATCCAGTGGTTCTCGAGATTACCCGTGACATCCAAGAATCGGGGACTTTTGTTTTATACTTAGTAGAGATAGGCATATAGGCTATATTTCACCGACTGAGGTATCTAAGCACGTTCACGTACATGACCATAATGACAATGACAGACTTCAGCAAAAGGTTAGGCATTTCCAAGATTAGACAATGTAGCATGGTGCCCCAACCCTCCCCCATAGGAAAAAGACTGGGTTGGTTAAAGTCTGTTGTTGCTTATTTTAGGGGCTGCGACATCGTGCTCATATAGCCCCGTGTATTTGGGTGTATGTGTGCAATTTGTGGGATGACCTTTGTTATTGTGATGGTCATACTAGTGTGTGAATTTCTATATTGGGGATATGATTGAGATGGAGGTCGCCGTGACCTTTAATTAGAAACAATCCTGGCATTTGCCTGGAGTAGAAGTGGCAAAATCACTTCGAAGATGGCTGAGATGGGAATCGAACACTCCTTTTCTCAGTTTTGCCTCACGAGGCTGAGTGAACCTCATTCTAGCCCTCAGACCAGAATAAAAAATTCTTATCAGAACCAGAACCTCCCGGGCAACAGATACACCACGAGGTGGTCTTCAAATCACGTTATTCATTATTAGGACACTGATTTTTAGGTAATTTTTAGCCTATTTTCAATTGTGAAAAAATAGGCTTATGAGATCACCTTTTGTCCGTGTGTGTGTGCGTGTGTGTGTGTCCCCCTAATAACTTTTAAACGGCCGGAGCGATTTCATTGAAACTCAGTAAGTTCATAGCACTATTCCGGGCGACCCCGACCGAGCCCTTCAAATGTTGTTACGTCTCACCAATCCAACATGGCGGCTGTGTGAATTATTTCACCAGCATTCAATATCTCCGGAATTATTCCCGATATCACCCTGGGATTTATTACGGTGATAATGGGAACTACTACAAGTTCACCGATGTGACTTTTGAAAAACTGGTAACTACAAAACCAACATGGCGGCCACGGAAATTTGCGACTTTTAAATAGACGTATCTCGCGATTTAACCAACCAAACGCAATAAAACTTGGTACAGTATATGTTTATACACATTTTAATGCACCAACATCTAACTTAGTTCAATTGTTTACATAACCACAACATGGCGGATGTGCGAAATATTTCACCGGCATTCTATATCTCTGAAGCTATTAGCGGTAGGCCTATCATCCTGAAAATTTGTAAGGAGATAAAGGGCACTACTCGAAGTTTATCTATAAGACTTTCAAAAACCGGTTAACTACAAAACGAACATGGCGGCCAAGGGAATTTGAAAAAAAAAATAGACCTTTCTCGCGATTTAATGTTCCAAACGCAATGAAATCTGGTACAGGAAATGTCTATACACATTGTAATGAACTGGTATCTAATTTAGTTCAATTGTTTAAATAACCTCAATATGGCGGCTGTGCGAATTTTAAAATTAAGTTTTTATTTCTTGTGTCGTAATCATGCGATCGAAGTGAAAGTTTGAATAATGAACCTACGCAATAATTTTCCTTTAATGGTACATGACTCTATGGCCTATACATTTAACAATCCAACATGGTAACCATCTGAAATATTTAGACGGCTCTGAATATCTACGAATCTATTATAGCAATCAAACTGTATTTTTAATGTTCATAGGGGCTATGAACATAAGTTCACCTATAGGACTCTAACCTGGTGATCTCAAATCCAACATGGCGGCGACGCGAAGTATAAATATTCACATGGACGTTTCTCGCAATTTAACCACCCGAGTGCAGTGAAACTTGGTACAGTAAATCCTTATACGAATGTTATTCCACTGGCATCAAATTTATTTCAATTGTTTCCATAACCACAAGATGGCAGCTGTGCGAAATTTTTAAAATCTCCTTGTTACTTCTTGTGTCCTAATCATGCGATTGAAGTTTGAATGCTACACGTACACAATAATCTTCAGGTAACAGTACATAACTCTAGGACCTACATATATAAAATCCAACGTGGCAACCATCCGAAATATTTAGTCGGTTCTCAATATCTACGAAGCTATTACAGCAATCAAACTGAAATTTTGTATGTTGATAGTTGCAGTTAACATAAGTAGGATATATGAAAATAGGCTGTATAGTTCTTCACGGAACTACTTGTTTTAAATGTAAATACGGTACATATTTTAAGCATTTTTCTATAAATACATAAATTCCTGCTTTTCACTTATTAACACATAAAAAGACATAATAATTAATTTTTTTAAATTCAGTATGTCAGTTCTTTCAATTTATTGCATTTTTGTTGTGTGTTACTTCAACGGCGAAGAACCTGTGTGGTATCTAATCTTCATGCAGAGCGTATGTCAGCTTGCAACTGTGCTATTCTTAACTTGTTGCCCCGTGCCACTCACTGTGGAAGCCGGGGATTTCCTTGTCCATAGCCATATTGCACCGCGTGCTAGACCTCCCCCTCCCCAGAAATTAACTGAAATGCATGCAGTTCATTTCTGGCACTGTGAAGTGTAAGGCAGTTCTACTGTGCCTAAAGTAAAAACAACTACAAGTTATCGTCAGTTGCAGAATTTAAAGATAATTGTACTTATGATGGGGGCGTTCTGTTCTGCCAACCATGTGGGAAAGCAATCAAGGCTGAACAGCGATCACAAGTTACACAACACCTCAAGGGCAAGATACATATTGCCGCAGTTTCGCGCCTTCAGAAGAAGTGATTCGCGATAATCGTCGGTCATTTGTGATGGACAATCTGAAGATGTATCTCGTTGTGTGTTGTAATGCCTCAGCAGTCAGTGAGACATAGCATACATTGCATTCGTGAGTACTGCATATTGTTTATACAATCGAGTCTCGCAAACTCGGCACTCGGTAACCCGGCACTCCGGATTTCTCGGCCACCCTGACAGGAGAAATAAATCATGATTTATGTGTGTTTTGTGTTTCCGCACAGAGCGTTATTATGTTTTCTTTCGTCTTCTCCATCAATGGAATTATCGATAGTTAAATACGACGCGAAACAAGTTGACCTACAGTACATAGTGAGAAGAGTAACGACGACCTGATACATAATGGTACTGTACAGTACTGTAAATGCACAAACTGTTGGCAGTAGGAAGTAAACTAACGGTTCTCGCGCAGAGCGATGTATTTATTTGGTTGCGCATTCTCCGCAATTCTGTTTCTTCGCCGTATTCGTGACGGGGCTTCAAGAAACAGGTTTCAAAGCGAAAAGCAAAAAAAAGTAAATGATAATGTTCATTAAGTGAAACAACTATTTGCCTACGGGAATTGTTTTGTACATATACTGTACAGTATACATATTATGAAAATAATGTGTAGGCCTAGTTTTTCTTTTATAATTTACAGTACAGTAATTGTTTTCCTTGATTTCTATGCAGTACAGTAGTACATTACTGAACTATATATTCAAGTATTGTAATTGTAGTAGCTTAATCGTTTTCTAACATGTGTTTCTGTTAAAAACAAATAAATGTACTACACTGCATTACTTTTAAACCAAAACAAACAGCTTATTTCTTCTTTTTAACACATTTCCCGATAACCCGGCATTTTCGCGAACTCGGCCACCCTTCGGTCATCATTAGGCCGAGTTGGGGAGACTCGACTGTATTCACAAAAATAAACTAAATTATAATTAAATATTATTACTTTTTTGTCACATATTTTTAATAAATAACAAATAAATATTTGGCCGATTTTTAGCACCTAATAATCAGAGCCCTATTCATTATGCACAACCCTGCAGGATTCAAAAACTACATCAGCCGATTTCTCACCGAGAAGAACCCAACAAAGCTTAAATCTGGTAATCCTTTCCCAGGCTGACCGCCTAAGCAGTTAGTAATAATAATATGAGGTATTCTTTTCTGTATTTTGATCCTGTGAGTGAACATATAATTATGTAACCGTAATGAATATTGTGTATGTGGTTGTGTGTAGCCTTTAGCGGCGCCTACATAGGTTAATTAGCCTTCCATGCATTGCATCACATACACACACACAAAAATAAAAGGGGTGAGTGCAGCAGCGCGAACACGTCATGTCTAACGTGGCGTCACACGGGCCGGCCCAAGGATGAATACAAAATCATCTTAGCGTGAACTAATTTGTACCAAACAAGCTAACACATTTTCACACAGTGATAGTTAGTATTGTAACATTACTGTAATGTCACTTACAACAGAATACACGGCTGGCATTGGTCACGGATTAATTGACGGTGCATATGTACACGACTACCTGTTTGTGTGCATTCAAAAACCCAAATAATTAATTAAACCTGTTGTTATTCAACACAGTAGGCCTACAATTTAAATTGCGAACAAAAATATACCCCTCAAACTTTAAAAGGTTTATAGCAATTCTATTTAAATTATTTCTTAAGTTTAGGGACGTATCCAGTAATTGCGTTTCAAATTTTCAAGGTCTAAAGATATTAAGGCAGCTACGATTATTTATTTATTTATTTATTTATTTATCGTATGGCTTTTAGTGCCGGGAGTGTCCGAGGACATGTTCCACTCGCCAGAGGCTGTAGCTGCTTCAATGCGGACCCCCGTTGGGTGAGCTACAAGTTCCGTTCAATTTCAAGTAGTTCGAACTTTCGCTACCAGATGTCACTGACACCTAGTGGTGAACGTTGGAACTTAGAGCGTTTCAACGAAATCTAATCTGCAAATTTAGCTTCACATCTTACAGTATCCACGTTAAAGAAAGAGCAGCCGCAGCAATAAAAGCCATCTACCACATCGAACAACCTCAACAAAAATCATTGGGTACAGCAATGCTACTGTTCAGAACAGCCATATCACCAACAGTAACCTATGGGAATGGCATTGCCTGGGAAAAACTCACACTCAGCGACCTGATGATAATAGAAAAAGTCAAGGCCCGGTAATCTTAAGAGGATTTTAGGCATAGGAAAGTCTGTCCCTTCAAGGTTGACATATGTATTAACCAAAGAACGACTACTTCATCGACGACATCAAAATGAAGTTTTACCTACCAAACACCAACGCCTATGAGAATGCACGCCGAACCTTAAATAAGGAACGAAATGCCATTTGGTCCGACTTTTACTCCCCAGATGCCATAATGACGGAAGAGTGGAAACAAGCTAATTACGAACTACGACACGTAATTACAAGATACGTCACCCATGGATTTCACTATAGATTCTGCAAAACCAAGAATTTCCACCAACCGAATGAAGACTGTGTGTGTGACCTGTGCAACGAACATTGTGAAAGGTACCACGCACAAAACTGCAAAATGAGGACAACCTCAATAATAAGACTGGCATTAGCATAATTGCTCATTTGTACAAATATGTCTTTGCACATTGTACGCTTTTCTTTTAATAAATTTAGCTAAACAAAAGTTTAATTAGTGGAAGGATATTTTACATGCCATAAATCTATAACATTGGACCGCGGGCTTTACGTCCCCTCCGAAGGAAGGCATACTGAAAGATTCTAACACTCTTTAAAAATCCGACGACTTCGGCCAGGTTTGAACTCGCGATCTTGGGCATAGAAGCTCAGCATGCTACCAACTACGCCACCGAAGTGGCTAAGGCAGCTACAAAAGACCCAAGATATCCCTGTTAATTAGAATTAACAATTCATAATATTCCTTTAGGTTTATGTGGTGCAGGCTACTTTTTCCTCATTTTTGCAAAATTGATAGTCAAATCTGTATCTTGTCGACTGAGTTGCACCATATTTATAAGAAATTAAAGATAATAATAATAATAAGAAGAAGAAAAACAAGAAGTTACGTAAAGAACTAAAGAGCCTACTTTTCTTAAAATTTAAGATTCATGCCAATGATTAATCTATATGGATCTATCTAGAATAATGACGAAATTAAGTTGGTAATATCGAAATTTCTAATTTGTTCGAAATACTGTATACCTGGCATAATGTAGCCTAATGGAGAACTACAGTTGGCAGCCCTGGTGACTGAATATATTCTTGGTTCCATCTCTTTAAGGTACACAATACAAAATTTGGTTGAAAGTCCAATGGATAGCACAGACGTTACATGCAGTTAAACATTGGATCTAACAGCGCACGTAAAATCATGTTGCCAACAATGACATACATGTATTGGTCAGAAATAATCTGAAATAATATGATCTATTGTTGTGTCGATTTTGAATGAAATCCATTAGTTAGTATAGAAGTTACATGCATTTTAAAATTGGACCTATCAGCAGGCTTAGAATCATGTTGGTAGTACTGACGTATATAAGTTACTCCAAATTAATATAGAATGTCAGGTACTATACGTGTGCATAATTTAAAGCTGTCGGCTTGCATACTTTCTGATATATGGTATTTGGATTAAAAAAATGAGAGCATTTATTAACAGTTGGCAGCCCTGGTGGCTTTTAAGAATACGCTCAGTCATATCTGTTTATGTACACATAGCACATACGAAATTTGTTTGAAATCCAATTGATAGTGTAGAAGTTATATGCATTTAAAATTTGGACCTATCAGCAGACTTACAATCAATTTGGCAACACTGCCATGTATAGCCTCCTGGAAATTTAACTGCAATATCATTATCTATACGTGTGCCAATTTTGAAATAGCTCCCATTCATACCTTCCAGGATATCGAAATATGGAGCTCAAATTTCAATTGCGATTTTTCAGCAGTTGGTAGCACTGACATCATTTTCAAATATGGCCGTGATATATTCAGGTATAGATCTTTACTTCTACCAAATTTTGTTTCGATTGCTGCATCCGTTTAGGAGTTAATAGGGGGGGGGGGGGAAACACACAGCCAGCCAGACAGACAGAAGGACAGACAGAAGGACAGACAGACAGACACACACACACACATTTGCCCGATCTCATAAGTCTACTTTTTCCTCATTTTTACAAAATGTGAAAAGTAGGCTAATAATAATCTCATGTGCTTAAAGTCACTATTAATTGTGGCACATGTACCATTAATTCTACTGACATGGGTCTGTCACATTTAAGCACCTCAAGTATTGGAATACAATCCTACAACCTTACGTTAAAAATATATTGCAATATTCAAAGTTGTTTACATAAACTTGAATAAGCTCGATTCGGTACAGAATTTAGACAATTTCGAAGCAAAAAAAAACTCAGAAATTAAATCTTTGAACGCATCTCCTCATAAGCATTTAATATTTCAAAAACATTGAATTAAAATAATTTTGAGGTCTTCGTTTTGAATTCTCGCTAGGAAATAAAATTATACCAGTCAATATGAGGATGAAAGTTTCTGGAAAAATATTTTTGGTTAACCAGCAAGTCGAACTAGATTACAAACAACAACGCGAACTCCTGCAAAATACCAATTGCTAACTTTCGTTGCTGCCTAGCAGTAGGCGTACTCCTGTTTCCATGTTCAAATGTTGGTAACAATTTAATCATAATAATAATAATAATAATAATAGTTTTAAAACATTGGAATTCTCGGCTTCAAATGAGTTGCTTGGAACACACCTGTCCACACTTTTGAGCCTTTTGGTGCCAAGCTATTGTGAGTGGTTACGTAATAAGTACCGAGCCAAGTTTAGTGAATTACAAGTACAGTACTTCATAAAAATTATCTCCCACCTATAATTTTTAGAATATTGATATTTTTCTGTAGCAGGTTAAACGTATTAGATTCTAAATAATTAAAACTTAGTTTCATTAAACATAATTAACTTTTCATGGTGGAAACTTATATTCTCAAGAAAAAGTCTAACAGTAAATGTGTTCTTAAATTTTAGCGCCGTGCGATTTTCACTTGAGGGGGGGAACCTCAAACAAGGTATACAGAAACAATACGCGTACTCTGGAGGTTCTCGAGGGCAAAATGAGTCCACTGTTACGAAATATCAGTGAGGACGATTTACAGTGAGTGTACCAAACCTTCGTACGTCGGTGCAACGTGTGTCTAGGAAATGAAAGACAGCATTTCTAGCAACAACTCTGAAATTCATGTAAGTAATGATAATTATTAAATATTAAGTGTAAATGTGTTCAACTACAGGAGTTGGGCGCTACGCTGCTGCTAGGGCCTTGCTCGGCACGCTGCAACACACAGTGGCCCAATCGCCACGCGGCCTCTGCGAGGTTCCGAAGTTTAGAGAAGGACCTCACTTAAGTTCTTTGAAAATACTTTCCTCAGAACTTAATGGCAAAGAAAATGAAAATTTGGGGACTAGATGTAATTAGAATGTCTCTTTTCTTGGCTTACATAATTCCACGCAGCTATTATTTATTTATTTATTTATTTATTTATTTACGTCCACATTGGAGCACTAAAATCAAACCCTAAACAATAAAGTCCCCGGAAAACAAATAAATTCAACTTCTAACACTTGACAACATCTTTCTTACCCAAAATTTCTTCATCCTGGATGATCGTGCGGCCCGTTCTTCTGCAGATACAATATATTGCTTACGCTGTGAAATTTTGAGCTTTAGTCTTGCTATTCGGAATTCGCTTCTCTTCTTTATGTTTAATTTGATGCTTAGTGATTTTCAATTCATCTAAATCCATTTGTATTTCTTTAAACCATGTGTTTTTGTCTTACTGGTCCAAAATAAATCAAAAAGTTGTTTTAGGAGTCTAGTATACGCTAAACGAGAAATGTGTCCAAAAAATGCAATTCTTCGTTTTCGTATCGTATCAATGATCGATTCACTTTCCTTACAAAGTGCCGAATTAGGCAAAAGCCTCCACTGGCCATCAATTTAGAGTTTTTTTAATTGATAATTGTCCGAAGAATTCTTCCATCAACCTTCTGTAATTTATCAGTGTTGATTGGGTGTGTTCCGGCGTAGGGATGTGGCGGCCCAATCGCCCAGTGGGAAACCACTGCAATCAGCCCCCCGAGTATTGGCGGGAAAACCATACCTAAGTGGGTAAGGAGGAAATGCCTGACCAAACTCTGACCATCTGGGGATAAATATGGAGGATGGGAAGATAGCCCAACAAACCACTCTAAGCTGAGCTAATCACCCATGTGGAGGTAAGGTGATTCAGAGAACTACAAGTACCTCGGATATAAACGACGACGAGCGGAGTGGAAACGGAACGCGAGATTCGGAACATGAATATTAAGGCAATCGTTGGTAAAGAAGTGGAATTGGGTACAGTACGAGAATGGAACAAGTAAAACAAATACATGAAATGGGAGTTGAGGAGGAGCTGGACGAGGTAGACCCGGCATTACATGGGAGAATAGGATTGAGACCAAAAAAAGGGTCAAAACTGTTGTGGAAATGAAGAAAATGTGCAGAAATAGAGCGAAATGGCTCAAACGAGGCTACCCCGACGCTTGAAGGCATAAGGGAATTGAAGAAAAGAAGAAGAAGAAGATTGGACGTTAGTTTAAATAATGTGTCACTTGCATAGGTCGCTTCTGGTGTAATAATGGAGTAATAATGTCGAAATTTAGCATTAATCGAGAGAGACTTCTATTTTTTTTGTAAGCAGGCCAAGTAATCTGCTTTGCTCGGCGCAATTTTAATGTTCTACTGTCTATTGAAGCACATTCATTGGCATTCCACGCAGTTACTCTACATTGAAAAACTACCTCGGTAGAGAGTTTTGAATCTTAACCATGCGGACATTTTATGAGCGGTGTATTAGTCCCTTTAGGTGAGGCGCTCACTATAGTTAAAGCCCTGGGCGGATGCACATATCCGCGGATAAAACTGCGGATATCCGCAAATTTTTCATCGTGCGGATATAATTTGCATGGCTGTGTGGATAGCGGATAAGTTGCGGATAATGTTTGGGGTAAATTTTCGGATAGTTTTTAGAATAGAATCTGAACTTGTTGAATAGCATTACTAGGACCCAGATGTTTACGACATAGGCTACAGTATGTTTTTTCCATAACAAATGTAAGAAGATTTAAGCTAATCTCATTCAAATTACGTCATTAAGCATAATTAACACTCCGAACTGAAAAGGGTTGCAATTCTGTCTGTAGGATCATTCACTTTGTACATAGCAGATGACATACATAGCCCAGGGGAACGACTTTCTCCTCAAATGTCTAAATGTGTTGCCATAATACTTTATGCTTATCTAATAAATTAAAGACGACTAATAATGGTCAGTAGATTCGTATAAAAAACGTGCGGATGCAGATAAAAAAACGTGCGGATATGGGGTGGGTGCGGATAACAGTCGTGCGGATGCGGGGAGGATGCGGATAACGTTTTGTTTATCCGCGCAGGGCTCCCAAGTATAGTCGCTTACAATTTTTTTGCTAGCCCTGATATATTGGATATTACCGCTCGATCTTTTATTGATGAAAGAAGTAGTCATCACCGCGTTCAAAATTCTTTTGACGAGGACGAAATCACTGTGCATACGAGTTCGCTGGAAGAGTCACAGATTTGTTATTAGTGCTGAATACTACCTGCTTTCATCCTGAACCGTGCTGTAACAACCGTGTGTGTTCGCACGTAATTAGTAAGGTCGCAGTACGATGGTGACATGGCACAGTAATTACCGAGCTCCACATGTGATAACTTTCATCTGAAATGAGACACAGACTCTGGTCATTTCTGACAAAAAAAAAATAGCGTTCTAATTGCTTGAACCTCCGTAAAACGTTACTTCCATACCAACGATACAGTTCTAAATTGCCAATGAAAATCACCTTCTCGTGAATCATAATGAAAAGGCTGATGATAAAGGAAGAGTTGTGGTTTGAAAAGCAAATGGTTACTTCTTGACCGGGGGCGCAGCGGTCAATCTGTTGGCCTCTCACCAAGGTGGACCGGGTTGGATTCCCGGTCAATGTATGTCCGATTTTCGAAGTGAAATGCCATGTCCTGTGGTTCAGTTTCTACGTAATATGGAGATCCCGTGGTTCATGATCGCATGATTAACGGTCTCGTAACACTAAAAGCTTCCTTTCTTCTTGACCGGCTGCGTAGGTTAGCTGTAAGTAGATCCACTGCACGACACTCGCAGAGGAAACAGGCGGCATGCATGAACCACAATTAATGTTAGCGTAGATTTCCGCCAACAGTTGGCACAGCGGGAAAGTTCAGAACGGTAATCCAAGGGTCGTGGGGTCGAGTCCTTATTCGGAACCTTGTTCTTTTTGTTTTATATCAATATTTGCGTTAGCCTACTTACACTGCAAATAAACCGAAGTAATGTGCAATCTACACTAATAAATAACAAGTAGATCCGTGAAGAACTATACAGCCTAATTTCATATAACCTACTTATGTTAATTGCCTCTATCAACATACAAAATTTCAGTTTGATTTCTGTATTAGATTCGTAGATATTTAGAACCGACTAAATATTGCGGATGGTCGCCATGCTTGATTTTTATGTAGGTATTAGAGTTATGTACTGATAAATGAAGATTATTGTGTACGTGTAGTATTCAAACTTCAATCGCATGATTAGTACACAAGAAATAAAAGCAAGATTTTAAAATTTCGCACAGTTGCCATCTTGTGGTTATGGAAACAATTGAAATGTATCAGATGCCAGTGGATTAACATTCGTATAGGTATTTACTGCACCAAGTTTCACTGCACTCGGATGGTTAAATTGCGAGGAACGTCCATTTGAATATTTATACGTTGCGTCGTCGCCATGTTGGATTTGTGATTACCAGGTTATTTAAAGTTCTATAGGTGAACTTAAGTTCATAGCCCTTATGAACTTAAACAATTCAGTTTGATTGCTATAATAGATTCGTAGATATTCAGAGCCATATAAATATTTCGGATGGTCGCCATGTTGGATTGTTAAATGTATAGGCCATAGAGTCAAGTGCCAATAAAGGAAAATTATTGCGTAGGTTCATTATTCAAACTTTCACATCGATCGCATGATTACGACACAAGAAATAAAATCTTAATTTGACAATTAGCAAAGCCGCCATCTTGAGGTTATGTAAACAATTTAACTAAATTAGATACCAGTGTATCACAATTTGTATAAACATTTCCTGTACCAGATTTCATTGCGGTTGGAACATTAAATCGCGAGAAAGGTCTATTTAAAATTTTCAATTTCGCTTGGCCGCCATGTTCGTTTTGTAGTTAAGCGCTTTTTGAAAGTCTTGTAGGTGAACTTCCAGTAGTGCCCTTTATGTTCGTATAAAATTTCAGGGTGATACAGCTAATACACACATCAAAAAAAGTTTTGCATCACCTCGGTTCCAAGAGTTCCGGAACCTTTAAATACAAAGGGAATAGAGATCAACACAAACAACATTTCAGCTCGTTTTATTGCTCATGAGACCCACACATTGCATGTTGTACCATCATACAGCTAGACTTTCAGCATTTGTGGTCCAGATTGCAGTACACACCACTACCTCTAATACCCAGTAGCACGTCCTCTTGCATTGATGCATGCCTGTATTCGTCGTGGCATACTATCCACAAGTTCATCAAGACACTGTTGGTCCAAATTGTCCCACTCCTCAACGACAATTCGGCGTAAATCTCTCAGAGTGGTTGGTGGGTCAAGACGTCCATAAACAGCCCTTTTCAACATATCCCAGGCATGTTCGATAGGGTTCATGTCTGGCGAACATGCTGGCCACTGTAGTCGAGCGATGTCGTTATCTTGAAGGAACGCATTCACAAGATGTGCACGATGAGGTCGAGAATTGTCGTCCATGAAGACAAATGCCTCTCCAATATTCTGCCGATATGGTTGCACTATGGGTCGGAGGATGTCATTCAGGTATCGTAAAGCCGTTTCGGAGCCTTCCATGACCACCAGTGGCGTACGTCGGCCCCACATAATGCCACCCCAAAACATCAGGGAACCACCACCTTGCTGCACTCGCTGGACAGTGTGTCTAAGACGTTCAGCCTGACCAGGGTGCCTCCAAACACGTCTCCGACGATTGTCTGGTTGAAGGCATATGCGACACTCATCGGTGAAGAGAACGTGATGCCAATTCCGTGGGGTCCATTCAGCATGTTGTTGGGCCCATCTGTACCGCGCTGCATGGTGTCGGGGTTGCAAAGCTGGACCTCGCCATGGACGTCGGGAGTGAGGTTGCGCATCATGCAGCCTATTGCGCACAGTTTGAGTTGAAACACGACGTCCTGTGGCTGAACGAAACGCATTATTCAACATGGTGGCATCGCTGTCAGGGTTCCTCCGAGCGGCAATCCGTAAGTAGCGGTCATCCACTACAGTAGTAGCCCTTGGGCGGCCTGAGCGAGGCCTGTCATCGACAGTTCCTGTATCTCTGTACCTCCTCCATGTCCGAACAACATCGCTTTGGTTCACTCTGAGACGCCTGGAAACTTCCCTTGTTGAGAGCCCTTCTTGACACAAAGTAACAATGCGGACGCGATCGAACTGCGGTATTGACCTTCTAGGCATGGTAGAACTACAGACAACATGAGCAGCGTACCTTCGTCCTGGTGGAATGACTGGAACTGATCGGCTGTCGTACCCCCTCCGTCTAATAGGCCCTGCTCATGCATGGTTGTTTACATCTTTGAGCAGTTTTAGTGACATCTATGAACAGTCAAAGGGACTGTATCTTGGATACCATATACACAGTCAACGTCTATATGCCGGAGATCTGGGAACCGAGGTGATGCAAAACTTTTTTTGATGTGTGTAGTTTCAGAGATATTGAATGCCGGTGAAATATTTCGCATATCCCCCATGTTGTGGTTATGTAAACAATTGAACCAAGTTAGATGTCGGTGCATTACATTGCGTATAAACATATACTGCACCAAGTCTTATTGCGTTTGGTTGGTTAAATCGCGAGAAACGTCTATTTAAAAGTCGCAAATTCGCGTGGCCGCCATGTTGGTTTTGTGGTTACCAATTTTTCAAACGTCACATAGGTGAACTTCTAGTAGTTCCCTTTATCACCATAAAAAATTCCAGGGTGATATCGGGAATAGTTTCGGAGATATTGAATGCTGTTGAAATATTTCGCACAGCCGCCATGTTGGATTGGTGAGAAGTAACAAAATTTGAAGGGCACCGTCTGGGTCGTCCGGAATAGTGCTATGAAAGAGTTTCTTTGAAATCGCTCCAGCCGTTTAGAAGTTATTAGGGGGACACACACACACACTCCTCACACACACGCACACGCACACGGACAAAAGGTGATCTCATAAGCCTATTTTTTCAAAATTGAAAATAGGCTAAAATGAGATGGTGTTTGTCCGTGTATTACTCAATCACTCAAGAACCACTGGTCCGATTTACATGGAATTTTACATGAATGTAGCTGATTTACCTGGTTAACATATAGGCTACTTTTGATTTCGATTTTTGGTAGGCCTACTATTAAAGATGGTGACCATTTTAGTGACGTCACTACACACTTTGGTTGCAAACTTTCGTAATTCCATTACAAATAAAAAGAGAACGCTAAGAAATAGCAAACGTTTGATGGCATATACGAGGTTTAAAATTTAATTTTCTATCCGATAGGTCCTTATCACTTTTCGTGTATCTTCCCACGGTTAGCGAGTGAAACCTAAAGTTGTGCTATAAAACACGGTCAACACCGAGCGGTGTAGTTGAACAAAATGTTCCATCCTTAATCTCCCTCCGCGCAGCACCACGCCTATCCCCTGTTTTAACTGTCACCTTCACATTTTAATTTATTCATGAACCGTAGCGAAGCACAGGTACTTCCGCTAGTATATTATATTTATTAACACTGTCAGAAAAGGCATGAAAAGGAACATTTGGAATTGCAGAGAAATATCCAACAAAGGATTGTACTTAGACCATCCACGAGGCATATGCCTCCCCCGACCTCTTGCTTCTGTCTCTTTCTTTTAAGGCCAATCACTGCATATAGGCTACCATGAATTTGGATAAAATCGCTGATTAAGAGGAGGCGAAGGCCCCTTGTCAGTGAGTGCTAAGTTTAGGTAACACTAGATATTTTAAAAGAGTGAAATAGTGAGTATAAACTTACATTCGGCGGCTTCGATGGCGTAGTTGGTAGCATGCTGAGCTTCTATGCCCAAGATCGCGGGTTTAAATCCGGCCGAAGTCGTCGGATTTTTTAAGAGAGTTAAAAATCCCTCAGTATGCCTTCCTTCGGAGGGGAAGTAAAGCCGGCGGTCCCATGTCATAGTTTTCTGGCACGTTAAAGAACCTTCCACTAATTACACCTGTGTGAAGCTGAATTGTATAGGTTAAGAATGTAAACAACGCTCTTAGGTTCCTACGTTCGTTGCTAAGAGCCGACTGCGGTGGCGTCTGGTAGCTAAGTTCTGAACTAGTAGTCGTTGACGGTGGCGTTTGGCAGCAAAAGTAGGAACTATTTGAAAAATTCATAAGTCTGCTGTCCTTACATGAATTAAATAACAGATAACACACACACTAATACAGTCATCACAATTAACACCGGTTATCAGACAGATTCTACACACACCCAAAGTGCACGGGGCTACATGACCGCGTTGTCGCAGCTCCTAAACTTAAGAAGCAACCAAACTTACATTCATTCATGTTCTCAATCCGTAGAATGGCCGGCATTAATCCTCCTCTTCCATGCTTCCCTGTCGCCAGTCAAGTCTCTTCATGTCTCTGTATGAATGTATATTAACATCCGTTATGATCTGTTTGATGTTTTGCAGTCTCGGGCGCCCTCTTCCTCTCTTGCCCCGATACGCCATCAAACACAATTGTGGCGATAGACATATCCTACCAGTTGGTCTCGTCGTTTCCGTATTGTTTTGAGAAATGCGCTCTTTTCATTAATGGTTTTGAGCACTTCGTTATTCGTCACTCTTGCGGTCCATGGAATTTTTCCCATCCGCTGCCAGCACCACATTTCAAAAGCTTCAAATCTTTTGTTATCAGCACATCCTATTGTACAGCCTTCTGAGCCATACGTAACCTTTTATAAATTTAATCCTGGTCTCAATAGATATATATTTTTTGAAGTCAGAAGGGATTTTTTTTGCTGTTAAATTCAACTTTGGCTTGGGCATAAACTTATAAATCATCATCATCATCATCATCTTCATTTCCCCTTTTCCAGTTGACACTGGGTGGGGACAAATATGGTTCCTCTCCACTTTGTTCTGTCGTTCCACCATTCCTCTTCCGACACAGTGTTCCAATCCAGGTTCCGTTTTCTAATACTATTCTCCACCTAGTCCATCCAACGCATTCTTGGTCTTCCTCGTCCTCTCTTCCCTGTCATCCGTCGTTCCAGTGCTCGTCTTGGTAGCCTTACTTCATTCATCCGTTTGACATGTCCAAACCATCTCAATCGGTTTTGCTCCAGTTTGTCATTTAGTTTCTGTACTCCCAGTTCTTTCCGTATATCTTCATTTCTCACTCTGTCCCTCCTCGTTTTCTGGACCATACTTCTCAGGAATCTCATCTCAGCTGCTTGTACTCTGCTCTCATCCCTCTTAGCCATTGTCCTAGTTTCTGCTGCATATGTCATTATAGGAACATAATATGCTTTGTACATAACTTCTATAGCCTTAATTGGTATATCCGTGTTCCATACTAGTCCCCGTACCTGTTGGTAGAAAGCACTCCCGAGTTGTATTCTTCTACTAATTTCCAAATCTTGTCTTCCATCTTCAATCAGTTCACTTCCCAAGTATTTGAAGTGTTTCACCACTTCCAATTCCTTATCTCCTACTTTGATTACTCCTTTTCCTTCTTTCTTATCTCTACTCATCACCACTGTTTTACTCTTCTCCACATTTATCTTCAATCCCCATTGCTCAATGTCTTAGTTTAATGCTAGTACTTTTTTTTGTAAATGGTGTGCATAGGCGATCATGTGGATATTGCATACCCAATGGGTATTTATTATTTATTTGCCTTATTATAAATTCGCCTGTTTACCAGCTCTTGATGGATTGAGTTTTTTTTTTTTTTTGCATTTATCTGTTGGCACAGCCTAGAGTAAAATGTGGTTTTTCACTAATATCTCAGTCACATTCATGGCTGTGATTATATGGAAGCTACTGAGATATGAGTGGTGCTGAGTAATGGCATTCAGGGCAAAACTAGTGTCGGTGGATGCTGTGAAAGGTTCTACTCGTCGGGTTGGTATTGCTGTACCGATTCAGTGAGGAAAGCAATAGCAAACTACTTCACTCATCACCTTGCTTAGTACGCCTCATTATAGTGCTCCCTTTGGTTATTGTAGGTTTCAGCCCATATAATCAATAGTGGCACTTTTTGAGGATCCAACCAGCTTCCGCGGTGACTACCTAACAGATTATAAATATTAGATTAACATTTTAATACCTAATATTTTATACTGAGTCACCTCCGTAGTGTAGTGGTCAGCATGGTTAGCTGCCGCCCAGGAGGTCCTGGGTTCGATTCCCGGCTCTGCCACGAAATTTGAAAAGTGGTACGAGGACTGGAACGGGGTCTACTCAGCCTTGGGTGGCCCAAATGAGTCGAGGGGGTTCGTTTCCCACTTCGTCTTCGGGCAAATGCCGGGATGGTTCCTACTGTAAGGCCACGGCCGCCTCCTTCCCTCTTCGTTGACTAACCATCCCACTCTTCCCATCCCTTCATCAGGCCCCCTGTTCGCTTTGCAGGTGAGGCCGCCTGGGCGTAGTGCTGGTCACACACCCCAGTTGTATCCCAGACTCAAGAGTCTCAAGCTCCGGGACACTACCCTCAGTGGCGGTAGAGGTGGGATCCCTCGCTCAGGCCGTGGGAAAAGCCAACCCAGGAGGGTAAAACGATAGCGAAAAATATTTTATACTGCAGTTATTAGACTATATAAGGCCTACCAAAATGAAGTCGGTCAATAGAAATTTGTTTTTCATCTCTTCGTAGGAGTGAACTCCGCGACTTACAGTACGAAAGTGATTAGTCGAATACATCAAACAACAAGTTTTATGGCTATGCGAGAATTGAGGAAATATTTCGACTAATAGTGGTTGAGAGTTTCTGGCTATGAATGACTAGTTGGTCACTACTAAAGATACCTGTTCAAGCATCGCTTTATTTACGACCGAGTTTAAATATATGAAATTACACGTGTATTAAACATGAATAAAATAGAGTTGAGATCAGCATTGCGTCCCTGCTGGTTTTCAGTAATCACCAGACCATCAGAAAGCAGACTCATCATTTCTCAACACTAACATTCAGCGGTTGGGAGAATATACATGCCGCTTTAGAACCCACACGCATGAGTAGTAAATCAAAGAAAAGTCACTGGACAAATTCCTCGTAAAATCAGGAGAAGTAAAATACATGATGGTTTCTGGAATATATTATGACACCAAAGGGTAAGAATACTATTAATAAACATAACGAATTAAACCAGGTTTTGTCAATAAGTTGCCTTCAGGAACAGCCACTGCGTGTGACAGGACGGTCGCTCAAGGTCGCTGCCACTTCAACCAAATGATTCGTCCGCTTGCCGTCTACAGTGGCTCTGCTATCAAGCTACAGCACCGCCATCTACTCGCTAGCGCAACCTGCTGACTAATACCCGCAGCTATTCCATGGATGCACCAAACTTAAGCTTTATAAAGACTAAAATGCCACGGGCGACCAGGACTCGACCCTAGGACCTTTGGATTTTCAGTCTGATGGTGTTTTGAACTGTTCAAGTGTCTGTTCCCGGCAGTTCAGTAGGAAAGCGCATCGATCCGAAGCTGCCAGGTTCGAGTCCTGGTCGCGAATTTATATTTAAACTCTTAGTTTTTGTTGTTATAAGGGGCGGAAAATCGAGGTCATCTGCCAATTTTAACCAGGATGTCTACCAAAACCAACTAACAGATTTTCCTGGCAATTCCCTGATTTTTTCAGGATAAATCAGAAAATTCCCTGAGTAACAATAGCGGCCATAATCTAAAAGTGAAAGTCTGTCTGTCTGTCTGTCTGTCTGTATATATGTATGTATTTTCCGTATACAAATCCACACCGTTCCACCCATCTCAACCAAATTTTGCATAAACATAGTTTAGGACCCAGAAGAAACCGCTGGCTACATGAATTTTCGATAATCTTTCTCATTCTTCTGCGCGTCGGGATGAGAGATGGAATGGATGAGGATGAATGAAACTGGGCAAGGATGTGGAAGGAAGCGGCGTGGCCTGTCAGAAGGTACTGTCCCAGCATTTGCCTGGTGTTGAAAATGGGAAACCACGGAAAACCATTTCAAGGACGGCCGACGGTGGGGCTCGAACCCACGCGTCTACTGAGTCAGCAGAGAGCTTGGCCCCATGACCTAACGCTGCGCTTTAGCGAGCGTAGGCACTGCTGTCGGTATCAGTGAAGATGAATTACAGCGAATAACTTATACCAAAACTTCCTATATTGGTGCAATGTGTGTTTAGAAAATGAAGGACAGCATTTCCAGCAACTACTCTAGTTAGTTATTTAGTCAGTTAGTTAGTGAGTTATTGAGGTTTTAATGGGCGGAACTACGAGAACAGGAAGTACTCTGAAATTCATGTACGTAAATACGTTAGAGAGTGTAAATGTGTTGAACAATTTGGGCGCTACGGCGCTACTAGGCGGCTTGCCACAGTGCCCTGGCCGTCACACAGCGACTGCGAGATTCCGTTTCGTAGAGAAGGCTCTCACTGTATTATGCTGTCTGCTTGTAGCGTGGGAAAGGCAGCCATGAGATGCTAGTAGTATGTGCGCGTGCGTTTAGGGGCAAGATGCGCGCCAGACATTCACACTTGTGTGTAACGCAAATTGTATCACGCTAAGTTTGACTTGACCCCAGCCCAAAAACAAGTCCATGTACGGGGAGATGAGCTTGCTGTTCCTCCCCTTTAAACAATAACAATACAATATATATCCATGTTAAAAAGAACCTGAAAACTTCAGTCGATACACATTGGTATGTGTTAATCAAGAAATCGATTGCGTAATTAGACCTATAATGGGAATTTCTGTACTTAAAATAATATTATTTCTCGCCTGGTAAATACATAGGAACTGTGGCGTAACTAGGATTTGCTTCTGCAGGGGGTTGAGTGGAGTCAAACATAAAATAAATGCATTTTTGGTTTTGTGTTTGTTGGTTTTGATTTTAAATTTGCTTTCTGCTTTTGGTCATGCCTTTTTTTTTTTTTTTTTGCGGAGCTGTCACTGCATGCCATCAAGCAGGCCTGCGCGCTGAGAAGACACGAGGAGAAATTGATTATGTTGATGATGACAATTGTCGGTCCAGTGGTGGATTTTAGAGGACATACTGTATGTCCCATAGAGAAATTAATATAGGAATGGAATGAAACTGGCTTTTACAAGGGGATTGAAGTAGGCTTGCGTAGCGAGAAAGGAAAACAAGAGTAGGGCAGAGCTATCAGGAAAGAATGCCAGAAATTTTCAAAAAAATAGAAATGTCTGCCAGAAATGAATAAAATATTGTAAAGCAGAGCATGACGGTTGGGAACTGCATAATTCTAACCCTGCGTGGATAAACAAAACGTTATCCTCATCCACACGACTGTTATCCACAAGTCTGTTATCGCACCCAACCCACATCCGCACGTTTATTATCCGAATCTGACAATGAAAATCCACAGCCTGCTTCCAGTCGACCGTCCGGGTCAGGGATGGAATGAATGAAGCCCCCATCTAGCGGCGAGGATATGAACTGTGCCGGCTGCCAAAGCCTGTCGCACTCCTCTGAGGCAATGATTAAATGAATGACAGATGAAATGTAATGATAGTGGAGAGTGTTGTTGGAATGACATTTTTGACAGGAAAAACCGAAGCACCCGGAGAAAACCCTGTCTGCCTCCGTTTTTTTTTTTTTAGCACAGATCTCACATGGAGTGACCGCGATTTGAACCATGGACCCAGCGGTGAGAGGCCGGCGTGCTGCCGCCTAAGCCACGGAGGCTGCATTATCCGAATCTACTGTCATTAAAATAATATTTTGATGTGTAACATCTTTCCGCTCGGTTGCTGGATAGTTTTGTGGGAGTGATTTTGAAATTGGGTACGGAAGTGGATCGGAGCGATCGAGCAGGCAGTGGTGGATCAAACGGAAGTATGAACTGCCCGCTCGATCGATCAAACGGAAGTGTACTAGCTGGCAGTGGTGGACAACGGAAGTATGCACTGCCCGCTCGATCGATCGAATGGAAGTATGCCCTAGCTGGCAGTGGTGGATCGAACGGAAGTATAAGACGCACTGCCAACTCGATCGATCGATCCAGCTGGCACTGGTAAGAGAAACAATCAGCGCGCGGTGTCAAAAATTGACACCATGACGCACTCTGTGGCCATGTGGAATGTATATGTCATACTGAACGGAAAACGCTCATGCGAACTCTGGTGTCAAGTGATTTAAACAAATGACATGGTACATGTTCGAAGTCTTCGTATCAGTATTTAAATGGTAAAATGCCATAAGTCGCCTCTGTAGCGTAGCGGTCAGCATGGTTAGCTGCCGCCCCGGAGGTCCTGGGTTCGATTCCCAGCCCTGCCACGAAATTTGGAAAGTGGTACGAGGACTGGAACGGGGTCTACTCAGCCTTGGGTGGCCCAAATGAGTAGAGGGGGTTCGATTCCCCCTCAGCCATCCTCGAAGTGGTTTTCCGTGGTTTCCCACTTCGTCTTCGGGCAAATGCCGGGATGGTACCTTCTTCAAGGCCACGGCCGCCTCCTTCCCTCTTCCTTGCCTATCCATCCTCACCATCCCTTACCTTCCCTCATGAGGCCCCTGTTCGCTTTGCAGGTGAGGCCGCCTGGGCGAGGTGCCAATCCCACCTCACCAGTTGTATCCCTTCCGATTCGATGTTCCCAGCTCTAGGACACTGCCCGTAGAGGCGGTAGTGGTGAGTTCCCTCGCTGAGTCAGTGGGTTCCACCAACCTGGAGGGTAAACGACTAAAAAAAAAAAAGCCTTAATATCAAACATTGTAAGTAGTCGGCATTGCATTGGCATAAGGCATTTTAAACTCAATGTCACTCAGGAACATTATCGAAACAAGCAAAATATAAATGAAACTTAATTCCGTAATGCAGTATTATTGGAACGTGGAAATAAGTCACCATATTGTGAACAATATTTGCGTAGCCGAAATAGCCCACCGCCGGCAACCTTGAAGATGGTCTTCTGTGGTTTCCCATCTTCCTTCCAGGCAAATGCCGGGGTTGGTCCCTAACTATAGGCCACAGCCGCTACCTTCCAACTCCTCGACCTTCCATTCCAACTTTCCTCCCCAACAGTACTTGTAGCTCACCCAGTGGGTGTCCGTCTCGAAGCAGCTACAAAAACTGGCGAGCCGAACATGTCCTAGGACACTCCCGGCACTAAAAAAAAGCCATACGCTAAAAAAAACATCATATCAATATGACTCATTTTAACAGAATCCATATGAAATTACGTGTTGGTCTGTGAATCAAGAGGGCCTGTTTATAAGGAATTTAAGGTTATGAGCGGTGTCGCGTCTATTAATCTAGCTGATCCATATCGTATTCTTTATTTAGGCTGGTGCTGGTGGAAGCTACAAATCATCTAATAAAATGAGTTCCGTATTATAAACTACAATATCTGTAAGACACTCCCTTTTACAATAGATTAATATTTGTGCCAATAATACTATAAAATACCGGTGTATCAACAATTTCACGTGAGGTTTCTTCTATGTCAGATGTTACACATCATATGCGACTACTGTAAGGCTCTTTTTTTTTTAATTAGATAAAGCATAAAGTCTTAAAGCAACATGTTTAGACATTTGAGACTATGTAGGCTACTGTAAGTTATGTGCCATGTTTAAAATGAATGTTATACAGCCAAAATTGCACCCGTTTCAGTCCGCAGTGTGAGTTATGCTTAATGACACAATTTGAATGAGATTTGCTTAAATCATCTTACATTTGTCATCAAAAAAAACATAACGGAAAAATAAATGTCATAAACATCCGGGTCCTAGTAATGATATTCAACAAATTCGTATTGTATTCTAAAAACTATCCACAAATTTACTCCAAACATTATCCGCAGCTTGTCCGCTATCCACACAGCCATGCGAACTATATCCGCTAGGTGAATTTTTTTTCGGATAACCGCGGATATCCGCATCCGCGCAGGGCTTTACCTATAGTTATGTAAGTCACTCAAGTAGTGTCAGTTTCGAAGACTTCCACCAGGCGAGTGGGACACGTCAGTTTATTTTACCATAACAACACCATTAACTTATTTTGGGTAGCAACGCTCCGATTGCAGGAAGCAATACCGATCACTCTCTCTGAAAATCAGCGAACAACGCACTAACGTTATCTATCGATTTGGAAACATAAAAAGAGCACAACTGCTTTTTAAAATAGTTTTAGAGACGAATTTAGAGGAAATCGAACATCACACGAAAGTAGAAATTGGCACAATGTTGATGTATGTCCTATAGATTAGGTCCAATAACTCATGGTGAAAACGTATCTATTGTCATCCACTCACACTCCAGGAACTTCACATGCAGTAGGCTATTATGAGAAAAGTAACTAATTGAACAGAGTTTTGAGCTTAGGGTAAGATATGCCAGTAACAGTTTTCATATAATTTAGTGAAGATCATAATGGTATTTGAAGTAACTTTTCAGTGTTGGCTTAGTAAACAAAAGTTTGGTGCTTTTCAGTCGGTCAACACGATTGTACCAGCATGAGATGGGTTATTCCCTAAACCTGAAAAAAATACATCCAAGTGTATTTATTAATCTCATACTTTTTTCAGGATTAGGGAATAACCCATCTCATGCTGGTACAATCGTTTTGACCCACTGAAAAGCACCAAACTTTTTGTTAGTCAAGATCATCAGCATGTATTACGCACAAGGCTGCTTCACATTCCCAATCAGCTCTCGGTCCTGCAATGTGAATAAAATCACTTTTATTCTTGGTGACAGATATCATACTTTCTGGTACAGGCTTACGCTTTCTTTCACCTGCATCTTGTATTCAGCCAATGTTTATGTAGATAGATATTGAAAACATGAGATTACATTCACCAAACCGGGTGAGTTAGCCATGGTCGTTACGGCGTGGTTGCAGGCAGTCGCTCATATCCACGAGGCGAGGAGGTTCGAATCCCCCCGCCGGCAACCTTGAAGATGGTGTTCTGTGGTTTCCCATCTTCAATCCAGGCAAATGCCGGGGTTGGTGCCTAACTAACCTCGTCCTTACAATCACACTTTCCTCCCCAGACAACACTCCACACGCGACGATACTTTTAGCTCACCCCATGGGTGTCCGCATAGAAGCAGCTACGAACTCTGGCGAGCCGGACATGTCTTCGGACACTCCCGGCACTAAAAGCCATACGCTAAAATAAAACATTCACCAAGTACTTTTAGCATGTGTCTTAGTAAAATAAAAAAGTAGGAACTCTTTTAAAATGCATAGGCTTCAGTGTTTCATCTCGCAAACTATATCACTAAAACTCAGCAATTTCTCTAGGTTTGTGCCGTGTCTTGTGTAGAGTTTCGCCTAGGACACCAAGCTGGCTCATCAGTGGGCTCTTGGTGTCCGTGCCCGGACTGACACTGCACTGGTCGTGAAAGCCAATATACCATCTTTTTGGAAGCCTTCATAGGGAGGTTAAGGCTGCTTGAGCTTTTAACTCTCACAGTAAAGAGGCGCAGGTGCGTTTCATAAAAAGGGAGGTAGCGCGTAGTTCGCTACTCGTGTGGGGGTCCGGGCACGGACATCAAGAGCCCGCTGATGAGCCAGCTTGGTGTTCCTGACGAAACCTCTCACAAGATACAGAACAAACCTAGAAAATTTGCTGAGTTTCATTTCACTGGCCGTGAAAGCTAATATACCATATTTTTGTAGCACTAAAGTTTGAACCCATTGAGCTACAACGGCAGTCAGCGTACAACCAAGCTAAAAAAACTTGGAATTCAGGTAATAATGTGCTGTTTAATTCAGCTGTGGAAAACAAATGAAGAATTATTATGCTTGTCACACTGCTCTATGGAAGTGAAAGTTGGACTCTGGATAGATTGTAAAAGAATCAACTTGAAGCTGCTGAAATGTGGATATGGCGGGTATGCCAAGAACGAGCTGGATGAAAAGAAAAACCAACCTGGAAGTCTTAAGGGAAGTCAGAGAAGAGAGAAGATTAATGAAGGAAATGGGAAAGAGAAAAATAAAAATTATTGGACATGTCATAAGACACAACACTTTCATCGTTAAAATTCTAGAAGGGAAAGTACTGGGAAAGAAAGGAAGAGGACGGCCTAGGACGAAGTATTTGGAAGACATCAATAATAGGATGGGATGTGACAATTACATGGAACTGAAACGAACCACTAACGACAGAAGAGTGTGGTTGCATCGACAAGGCATTAGCCTTTAAAATACAGTGGAACGTGGCTAATTCGAACTTCTATACTTCGAAATCTACTTTAATTCGAATTTTTCTCTTGGTCCCTAGCATGTTATACAATCAATGCTAAAAATCGTGGTTAATTCGAATTATATTTTGGATTATTCGAAGTTTTTAAGTGTAAAAGCCGAAAATGTCGCAGTTTGTGGTGAGCTTACCGACGCAGAAATCATCGCCGATGTACTGGACTCTGAAAAACAAGATGGTGACGACGCATCTGGCGATGAACTCGTGGAGGAAGTTCCGTAAAAAACTTTTCTGAGTGCAGCTCAAGCAACAAACGACATCACAGAACTTAGGCATTTTTTTAAAGTAGAAATGACATTAGTGATTATATTTTCCGTTCCTTATATTTGTTCGATTCTTTTGTGATGGCCGAGAGACGTAATTGTAGGAAACAGGTAAAAATCTCATTTTTTGAAAAACAGTAGATTTCTCTAAGACTTAACTAGATTGCTGGATTACTACTGTCGTTAAATAGGTGAATAGTACATTTTGGTTTTATTTTATAATTTGAAACTTTTGAGATTATTCACAGTACCGTTGTCTGTTAATCTGCTTTGTTGAACGTAATACGTAATACATAGTATATAAGCACTTTACTTGTTAAAAACCTATGTAATATTATGTTTAATAAAAGTTCTTGGATGAAAACTTACAATTTGAATATTTTCTCTACCCTTTCAAAGAACTTTCTTAATTCGAATTATTGGATAATTCGAATTTTAATACCGGTCCCTTGGGGTTCGAATCACCCAAGTTCCACTTTGAATAAATACCACTTTGAAAAGTAAAAGTGAGGGTTGAGAGAAGGAATGATGGGGCAGTGACGAAATAAATAAGAAATGGGAAGATAAAATGTTACGGTGTTGGCTATATTGAAAACTACTGCTCTCCTCTGCCAGTTCAGTAGCCTCCCACTTCAATATTCAGTGTCGCGTGATCGTGTCATTATTTTTAACATGCTCTTGCGCTGGACAATTTTGCATGGCCTTTTAAAGCCAGGAGGTTATAAAAGTATGTAAATTGGGAGTGAGCCCATCGTAATCACCGTGAAATGAACTTGACGTGATGCTGTGATAGGTACTCTTCCGTCCTATTGCGCCTACGTGTTACATTAATCGCAAACAAGATCGCCAGCTAACAATAGCCTATAGTCAAGTCCCACACATAAAACAAACAAAATAATTACACAATGATAATAATTATTGAAGGGATTATTGAACTATGCTAGTTCATTTTGGGACAGTCAAATTAATCACTTACAGTACGTCGATAGAAGACAAAATTCCTGTTTTCTTTTAAAACTAACTTATTAGATCATATCTATTTCTAGCACATCTCAGTGGCGGCTGGCGGATAATTGTTCAGGGTGGGAGGTTGTAGGGTAAAAGACTGCTTGATATCACAGGAAACTGTATTCAATTTTGCGGTAAGACGGATGTACCACATTCATCACGAATGCCGCAGTTCAGAGAACATCACATTGCCATCGGATAAAATGGATTATAAGTTAGTCTAAATGAAAACCTTCACGAGAAAAAAAACAGCTAAATAAGTTATATACGAGGGCGAGAAAGAACTGCGAGTGTCACAAGTACGCGCAAGGGTTTTAACGGAGTATCTCGGATGTCTCCGTCCGCGCCTTGGCTCCCTTGTTGCAATCAGTGGGCAACGACCAGCCTTGTTAAGTGTTGGGATAGGACTTACTCGGTCTAGCATCTCTGCCATACCCTTCACTATTGAGATCTGGTCGGTGGATGGACCTGGCAACGACCAGCCGTGTTAACTGTTGGGATAGGGCTTACTCTCCCATACCCTTCACTATTGAGATCTGGTCGGTGGATGGACCTGGCAACGACCAGCCGTGTTAACTGTTGGAATAGGACTTACTCTCCCATACCCTTCACTATTGAGATCTGGTCGGTGGATGGACCTGGCAACGACCAGCCGTGTTAACTGTTGGGATAGGGCTTACTCTCCCATGCCCTTCACTATTGAGATCTGGTCGGTGGATGGACCTGCTAACGACCAGCCGTGTTAACTGTTGGGATAGGACTTACTCTCCCATGCCCTTCACTATTGAGATCTGGTCGGTGGATGGACCTGGCAACGACCAGCCGTGTTAACTGTTGGGATAGGACTTACTCTCCCATACCCTTCACTATTGAGATCTGGTCGGTGGATGGACCTGGCAACGACCAGCCGTGTTAACTGTTGGGATAGGACTTACTCTCCCATACCCTTCACTATTGAGATCTGGTCGGTGGATGGACCTGGCAACGACCAGCCGTGTTAACTGTTGGGATAGGACTTACTCTCCCATACCCTTCACTATTGAGATCTGGTCGGTGGATGGACCTGGCAACGACCAGCCGTGTTAACTGTTGAGATAGGACTTACTCTCCCATACCCTTCACTATTGAGATCTGGTCGGTGGATGGACCTGGCAACGACCAGCCGTGTTAACTGTTGGGATAGGACTTACTCTCCCATACCCTTCACTATTGAGATCTGGTCGGTGGATGGACCTGGCAACGACCAGCCGTGTTAACTGTTGGGATAGGACTTACTCTCCCATATCCTTCACTATTGAGATCTGGTCGGTGGATGGACCTGGCAACGACCAGCCGTGTTAACTGTTGGGATAGGGCTTATTCTCCCATGCCCTTCACTATTGAGATCTGGTCGGTGGATGGACCTGGCAACAACCAGCCGTGTTAACTGTTGGGATAGGACTTACTCTCCCATACCCTTCACTATTGAGATCTGGTCGGTGGATGGACCTGGCAACGACCAGCCGTGTTAACTGTTGGGATAGGGCTTACTCTCCCATGCCCTTCACTATTGAGATCTGGTCGGTGGATGGACCTGGCAACGACCAGCCGTGTTAATTGTTGGGATAGGACTTACTCTCCCATACCCTTCACTATTGAGATCTGGTCGGTGGATGGACCTGGCAACGACCAGCCGTGTTAACTGTTGGGATAGGACTTACTCTCCCATGTCCTTCACTATTGAGATCTGGTCGGTGGATGGACCTGGCAACGACCAGCCGTGTTAACTGTTGGGATAGGACTTACTCTCCCATACCCTTCACTATTGAGATCTGGTCGGTGAATGGACCTGGCAACGACCAGCCGTGTTAACTGTTGGGATAGGACTTACTCGGTCTAGCATCTCTGCCATACCCTTCACTATTGAGATCTGGTCGGTGGATGGACCTGGCAACGACCAGACGTGTTAACTGTTGGGATAGGACTTACTCTCCCATGCCCTTCACTATTGAGATCTGGTCGGTGGATGGGCCTGGCAACGACCAGCCGTGTTAACTGTTGGGATAGTACTTACTCTCCCATACCCTTCACTATTGAGATCTGGTCGGTGGATGGACCTGGCAACGACCAGCCGTGTTAACTGTTGGGATAGGGCTTACTCTCCCATGCCCTTCACTATTGAGATCTGGTCGGTGGATGGACCTGGCAACGACAGGCCGTGTTAACTGTTGGGATAGGACTTACTCTCCCATGCCCTTCACTATTGAGATGTGGTCGGTGGATGGACCTGGCAACGACCAGCCGTGTTAACTGTTGGGATAGGACTTACTCTCCCATACCCTTCACTATTGAGATCTGGTCGGTGGATGGACCTGGCAACGACCAGCCGTGTTAACTGTTGGGATAGGACTTACTCTCCCATACCCTTCACTATTGAGATCTGGTCGGTGGATGGACCTGGCAACGACCAGCCGTGTTAACTGTTGGGATAGGACTTACTCTCCCATACCCTTCACTATTGAGATCTGGTCGGTGGATGGACCTGGCAACGACCAGCCGTGTTAACTGTTGGGATAGGATTTACTCTCCCATGCCCTTCACTATTGAGATCTGGTCGGTGGATGGACCTGGCAACGACCAGCCGTGTTAACTGTTGGGATAGGACTTACTCTCCCATACCCTTCACTATTGAGATCTGGTCGGTGGATGGACCTGGCAACGACCAGCCGTGTTAACTGTTGGGATAGGGCTTACTCTCCCATGCCCTTCACTATTGAGATCTGGTCGGTGGATGGACCTGGCAACGACCAGCCGTGTTAACTGTTGGTATAGGGCTTACTCTCCCATGCCCTTCACTATTGAGATCTGGCCGGTGGATGGACCTGGCAACGACCAGCCGTGTTAACTGTTGGGATAGGACTTACTCTCCCATACCCTTCACTATTGAGATCTGGTCGGTGGATGGACCTGGCAACGACCAGCCGTGTTAACTGTTGGGATAGGACTTACTCTCCCATGCCCTTCACTATTGAGATCTGGTCGGTGGATGGACCTGGCAACGACCAGCCGTGTTAACTGTTGGGATAGGGCTTACTCTCCCATACCCTTCACTATTGAGATCTGGTCGGTGGATGGGCCTGGCAACGACCAGCCGTGTTAACTGTTTGGATAGGACTTACTCTCCCATACCCTTCACTATTGAGATCTGGTCGGTGGATGGGCCTGGCAACGACCAGCCGTGTTAACTGTTGGGATAGGGCTTACTCTCCCATACCCTTCACTATTGAGATCTGGTCGGTGGATGGGCCTGGCAACGACCAGCCGTGTTAACTGTTGGGATAGGGCTTACTCTCCCATACCCTTCACTATTGAGATCTGGTCGGTGGATGGGCCTGGCAACGACCAGCTGTTGGGATAGGACTTACTCTGCCATACCCTTCACTATTGAGATCTGGTCGGTGGATGGACCTGGCAACGACCAGCCGTGTTAACTGTTGGGATAGGACTTACTCTGCCATACCCTTCACTATTGAGATCTGGTCGGTGCTTGGGCCTGGCAACGACCAGCCGTGTTAACTGTTGGGATAGGGCTTACTCTCCCATACCCTTCACTATTGAGATCTGGTCGGTGGATGGGCCTGGCAACGACCAGCTGTTGGGATAGGACTTACTCTGCCATACCCTTCACTATTGAGATCTGGTCGGTGCTTGGGCCTGGCAACGACCAGCCGTGTTAACTGTTGGGATAGGGCTTACTCTCCCATACCCTTCACTATTGAGATCTGGTCGGTGCTTGGGCCTGGCAACGACCAAACTGACGAGTGCTCCTAGACAGTTGGCGCGCTTCGCTTTGCTAGACAGTTCACAGTAACTTACTATAAGATTTCCTGAATTATTAAAGAACAACATTATGAATTCCTATACATAGGATATATAAGGAAACGTACAGCTTTTATTACTAAAAATATTATTACGATATTAATTGTTTCTCTTGAATTAATCTGGTCGTTGTGAAACACTTCAACCATATTACCGGCCGCCACTGGTACATCTATGAAGTTTCATACTGAATTCAGTATTTTGGCACGGTCTTAGCACACTACCTGAGATAACGTGCACATCTGAATACGAAATGTTGGGTTCAAGTATATGCAGCGATACTTTTAGTACAGTCGATAACGTCACGGATGACATGAGGGCGTTGATATTCGTCTTTTTTATGTTTATGCCTGAATTGCTGCCATATTGGTCAATTGTATGAGTAATCAAACAGTACTTCGTTACATGGCGATGTAGTCACATGTGTTCAACTACTTGGTTGGATGACTGTTTGGACGAAACCATTGGCCGCTACTAGGTTAGACATCTGTCTGGACAAACATTACTGCTTGTAATACAAGCAAGGGAGTCTGGAGTGTGAGCATAGAAATTAACATGTACTGTAGGGGAGGCTTCGCTAATTCCACAGTACTTGAAATATACTATTTCTGCAGAGATACCCCAGTGCATGCGACGAGTTCATCTTACCATTTCTGATGAATCCACTATTTAATTTCTCTTGGCTATGAATTTAGAACGGGAATTGCTACTACCCAGTGGACAAATCGGGAAAACTTGTGTTACTTATCGGTGAAGATTTTCTATATAATCTCATGGTATTTGGTGGTGCCGCAGTGGTAGTAATGAAGCATATTATTGGACTTATAATTCTGAGCATTTAGACAAGGTACCGCAGTTTAGTCTTAGTACCACTAGTATAACAACAAAAACCTAAAATGTTAATAAATTTATGTTCGACGATGTCGAAATGTTAACATTATATGTCAGAAAACTGTATCATAATGAGGGTCATTATAACACTATTTTTCATTATGAAACAGTTTCTCCCACCAATCAGAGCACAAGAAACAGTTGTGTGACCAATTAGGTAAGGATAGCATCGCACCTGCGCTGACTTCCACGGCCTTCTATTTTAAATTTCACTGCGTGGCTTCTACATAGTGGGGGGGTATTCCAGGAGGCCATGGTATTCTCTGTGTCCCATGCGCTCTCTTCAGTACATAAAACTCGACAGATATTTATGAATATTTATGTTCGAACATAAAATAGTAATAATTATCGTCGAACATAACCAGTCGTATGCAACTCGCCTATAATGGTAATTAAGACACTCGTATGGAAATTATTTTCTTCGAATGTATTATTTTAAGTATTAGGTGAATTAGACATCCCAAGCCGGATGAAATTGTAAGAACTGAACTTATAATAATAATAATAATAATAATAATAATATCGTCTGGCCTCGGGTGCCGGGTGCAAGCTTTGTTATTTGACAACCAGAGGGTAGCTTGCATGTCGAATTTCGTTGTTCCTTGACTAAGAAAGTCAAGGAGGTTAGATGTTAGATAACTAACCTCCTTGAGCACTATAGCGCTTTCTAGTAGAGAAATGAGGAACGTTGTGTTGGTGGAAACTTCCGAGATTAATTTTGCCATTATGAACTCGGCCTACTAAATTCAAATGGGTTCTTTGACATGCCAACATCGTATGACATGCGTATCGTATTTTTGCCGCCTTTCAAAAATCACTTACCACAGCCAGGAGCGAACCTGCAATCTTGGGGTTAGTAGACCGACACGATATCCACTCACCCACCGTTGCAAGCTAGAACTGAACTTAAGTCACAAATATGTAGTAATTTGATTTCTATGTTAATTTTTTGAAATTCTTTCCCTTAATTTATCATATTTACCACCAATCCCTTATTATTGCGGATTTTGCTAAGCTTCATAGTTTAAACCTTCAGTGTCATGGATGCCACCATTCCGTAACGAGGGGAAATTTGTAGTGTATGGAATCGCGATATATACAGGACAGCTGATATTCTGATGCACTCCGTGAACTGAAAATAACTGGTGGAACAGTTTGGGTGAACTTTTAAAACTTTCTTTTTTGTCATGTGGCCTCCTGAGAGGCCGAGTGCAGGTCTATCGAGTCGACGCCCTTGGGCGACCTGCGCGTTGGGATGAGAGATGGAGTGGATGAAGATAAATGGAATTGGACAAGGATGTGGCGGCCGTGGCCTGGCAGAAGGTATCGTTCCAGCATTTGCCTGGTGTTGAAAATGGGAAACCACGGAAAACCATTTCTAGGACGGCGAACGGTGGGGCTCGAACCCATGCGTCTTCCGAGTCAGCAGAGAGCTTGGCCCCATGACCTAAAGCTGCGCTTTAGCCAACGGAGCCACGCCTGTCGGTACTTTTAAAACTGCTACCTACAAATAAAACTTTCATTTTACTGAAAATAGGCTATTTAATTTTAGTTTTGTTGTTGTTGAGAATCCTAAAATATTATTGGCACGATTATTAACCACTACAAAGAAATCATCTCTCCCTATTTGACTTGATTGCCTTACGTGCTAAACACTCGTGGAGGTCATCAGGTGATCTAAGTAACATTGGTCGTATAGAAGCTCTAGCAGTTTGCATATCACCATCATCATCATCATCATCATCATATATTATTTCAGCAGTAGGCTATAGATAGATCCCTCCTGCGGCGCTCACAAGAGACCGATCGTGACAAATGAGCATTCAAATGAAAGAGAATAGATATAAGCAGTGACGAATTGCACTCTAATTTCATAAATATCTATAATTTCTTTAAAAATGACTTTAAAAAAATGTATGAAGTGTGCGATTTGCAGATGCTGTTGCTGTAGGAAACTAACATTTGCAGTGACGAATTGCATTCTAATTTCATAAATATCATTTTTTTGTAAGAAGTGTGTGATTTGTAAATACTGTTGCTGTAGGAAAATACGCGTCATCATTGCTGTTTAGTTCGCCTTTTGGTCGTAGGAACGCCGGGGAAAGTGTGGTTTATTAACATGCGATATTTCTCGCACGCGTCCGCTAGTTTCTTTTTATTAAGTTTGCATCATATTTCCTTGAAGTATCCACATCGCTATTAATGAGATGATGTAATAGTTTCGCAGGTCTGGTACATCTTCTACAGCTTTACGTTTTAATTAATTGCTTACAGTATGTTTTTTCTGTTTACAACTTGTGTACATGGACTATCATGTGAATGTTCTACCATTTCCTCTACTATTTCAACATTACTATTAATTTTAAAATAACACTTACGTACGGTACTTTCGTTGTGCACGACCATCTTTCTATACCAAAACACAATGGATAATGGAAATTAAACCTGTATCCATCAATGTTATAAAACTCCAGGCCCTTACCATTTAACATAACACACACTCCATGTTCACGTGTGAGAATAACTTGCTCAGTAAACGCACAAGTATTTACGTTGACCCAGTGGCGGTTTCTGGGTATTCGCCCTGGAGCCAGTGCACACCCATTCTTGAAAAATTGCCGTTCACATTTGAATTTTACGAATATAAAAATTAATATAAGATTTTATGGTAGTATAAAGCGTCAACAAATATCCAGGATACCGCTTTTTTACATTTAAATGTACCGCGTTCGTTGCGCCTCACTGTACGTTGCTTGTGTGCTGGCTCGGGTATCATCAAATATCGCCGTTCGCCACCTGCAGATTTGTAGCCAGCGTTAGGCTTGACGGCAGGAGAGGGGACGGCAAGAGGGGAGAGGGGATGTGTGTTTGCTATAACAGAATCGGAGCCAAATCCTTGCCTGGCGAATTGTACTGCGCATGCTCCGTTTATTTTCCATCTCCTGTCGCATCTGATTGACAGACGAAGAAGCGATGACCGCTAGCGTGCAGGAGCTACCGCACAAACTGTTGGTGAATTGTTGTACCAAGTAGAGTTTCATGCGCAGTTTGAAAGGTTGTGTCTTTACGCAGCTTGTATAATAGCGCCACTGCCATTTGATTTTCAATGTGCATTTAAAAACCACACTCATACAGCCAACTGTATGATATTATATAGTCTATAGTTGTAACAGTGAATTCAGTTTCATTACATTTCTTTATAAATT